>JACCHW010000005.1:0-2600865 GCA_018907185.1 Platyscapa corneri | reverse complement strand
GCTTTGAAAACTTTATAATCCTACGTGATTTTACATTAATTGCATGAAAAAAAAATCAACTTAAAGAGTGTACTGTTATTTGAAATAATAAATAACATTTGAAAATTCAGTTCTGATATGATTTTTACTGTACATTTTTTTAATGTACACATAATTAAACTGAGAAAATAAACAAAATATGGTACGTTGCACAAAAATACGCAGGTCTCGGTAGATTTACAATTTTATGTGCGAATGAGATAATCACAGTAATAAATGCCGTCTACCCTTAATACGATTAACCAAATTACAAATCTTCAATGCTGGTCCAAGTTTCAATCCCATATATTTCATCATCATGTCAGAATTCAAGAGCAGCAATGCTTTTCCATCAATTTCATGTTTCCTAAAAAGATCTGCATGCTGTTCTAAGGCTGGATCAGTCATAGCAATATATTGTATCACATCTTCAATAGTCCATTCAGCAGGCTCAACTGACTGTACTCGTTGTATTGGATTTTCATTTTGTGTAGTGGATGTAGCTGCTTCAAATTCTGGAACAGATTTTCTTGGTTGTTTTGCTGGCGGAGTTTCTACTACTGGATGCTGAATTACTGGTGATTCAGGTTCCTTTTTTATTTGAGGTTGTTGAGTAGTTGTAGGATTTTCCTGATTTTCATTTGACCATCTTCTTTTCTCTGATGTACCATTGCTCAACTCATCTTTCTTTATATAGTTTTGATGTCCAGCTGGACACTTTTTACAAATTTCCTTTCTCTTTGATAGCATATGTTCACATGCACACAAATCTTCTAACTGACGTCTCATATACACATATAAGTCTTCTTCTTCCATGAACACAGGTAATACAACAGTAGTTGGTTTACTCTCAATTGTCAAAGTAATACTTTCACCTTCTCCACGTTTAAACAAACTCAATATTTGTCTTGGACTTATTGCTGCCATTAAAAATGCTTGAAAGATATCTTTAATAACTGACTGAGTTTGACCATTAAACTGAGCTGGTAAAGCCTTTACTTTTCTTGGATCAAAATATGGGCCACATGAACAATTGTGGTTAACATAAAAATTAATATTTTCAATAGATACTGTTTTATTACTAGTTGTACTTGTATCAGGCTCTGTGGCTGGTTGAGGCGGTGCACTTGAACCAGCTGGACTTACTAAAGCTACAGCTGGTTCTCTTCCAGTTCCACTTCCAGATACAGCCATAACTGGAAGTACATTACTTGTCCTTGATTTGAAACGATTAGGTCCAGTTGACTTTTGCCTTGGTGGTTGTAGTGGATGCCCACTTTTTGAACACCATCCAGCTGGGAAAATGTCTCTGGAATCGAACCGACACCAATAATCAAATGCACCCTTCCATCCATCAAAAGTTATATGTATCATATCATCTTTTACAGCACCAACAGTTGCAGTACATATTAATTGTGGATTCTTTTTGTCTATAGCTTCTAATTTTTGTCCAACTTCAAACATATTGCAGTGTGGTGTATCTGGTTCGTGTTTAAAAACTTTTGAAGGAGCCATTTCAGCTCCATTTAAAGTTTTTAATAAAAACATTGGCCAACTAGAAGCATTCATTCGAAAACCAAGAGGAGGTTGCAACATTCCACCAGATTTTTCGCAATGACCAATTGGATGAATTTCATTACTATCAACTAAACGCCAAAAATCATTTTTATTATCTGAGCCATCTAATCTTAATCTAAGTCTTGGACCATGTATTCCTACTACAGTAGCAATACAAGTTGAGGTTACATTACGAGGATCTAATGCTTCAAGTTTCATTCCAATTTGAAACTCATTTGTAGGAGGTTCATCATGTTGCTTGAAACATTCAATAGGTGCGGCTGTACTATTTGATTCTTTTAAATATAAACTCCAGTCGAAGGTTTGATAAGTTTCATATTGAAAACTTCCTGTCGATGTAGAAGCTGAATTATTAATATTTAATGGTTTGTTTGAATTTGGCACTGGTGATGTTGCTAATAATGGCTGCTCTTCATTGATTTTTTTGGTTTCTTCTTGTACATCTTTCTTCTGATGTTTGTTTAAGCATACAGAGGAACAAAAATCCTTGGGAGGTTCATTCCTTTGCTCTAGCCTAACTGGTGTACCTCGTATAACATTGTCGCACTGTACACAAGCTCCTCGAACATAAGCTTTGCGAAACTCTGCTAAGCAAGTTTCGCAACAAAATTCTTTTTTTCCATGTTGGGTAGGCAAAACATATTTTAGAGGTAACTTTGTTTCACCACACCAGGTGCAAGCAGTTCTTAATTTTGGTGGTCTTCCACGACCTCGCACTTCAGATGGTGTCGTTGACATGTTTTTATTGATTATGTGTTAATTTTTTCAAATCAGTACTACGATGGGAAAATATTGAATAGCCACGACATCCCTATCACCGTATGACAAAATACCACATCGGAATAAAATAATTTTCGATAAGCGAAATATTTGCTAGTTGTAAAATTCGAAACCTTAGCACTGATTACTAAGATACCGAACGAAATGAACTAATGATGCCTACGACATAATTTTGTTAATTTTTACAGGTTACTTGCATACGTATGACTCTGTATTATCGCATATTTTTAGAATATAAACAAATTATTGCGGCGAATACGAATATCAGCGATTCACGCCATTTTGGATTTTGCTTACTATAGTGCCGCCAACACTGCAGACAAAAAAAGTGGAAAAATATCGCCTAACCAAACCTTGGCCTTGAATTTCGGGTATGTTCTTCAATACTCATTATGTGTGGGGATTTTAGATATGTGTGAAATGTGCTTGGTGGAGTCGCACAGAGGAATGTAGCAGCGCCTCTTTCGGGAAATCGAAGCACATGATTCTTAAAATATATATGAATAAACAATATTTAGCAGTATGTAGAGTGAATAAAATGAATTAATCTAAAAGAATAAATTGAAAAAATTTATTAAATATTAGTATTAATATATACCTTAAATTGAATATAACTCTATTTTATTAATATTTAAGATTTATAATCTTGTTTTCTTACTTTCTATTTAAATCAAGCGCATCTATTGTAAGCGTATGATTGGATGATGAATTTTAGAATTTCGAACAGCGAATCACATCCTATCTAATGAAAAATGTTTTTTACCTTTTATAAATATATACCACTTAAATTTAATTAATAAATTTTTATTTACGGCAATTATTAATAAATTTCAACAAATAAAAAATCAATAATACTTTCTACAAAAGGTTGAAGATCGATAAAGCATAATTTTTATGTTGTTAACGACAAAGATGGCGGTACAGCAAAAAGTGGCGTTATTATGAAACTGAATTTTCGCTTACTAATGAATCTACGATAATTAGGAAAACATAATTTATTTGTAATTAAAATATACATAATTAAATAAAGAAAATTGGAAATTTATTTTTAAAGCTCTTAATTATATATTATATAAAAATAAAAATTTGAATATGTAAAGTATCTAGAAATGTTTAGTTTAAAAAGAAAAATTGGAGGGATTTAACACTAGTATTACCTAGTATTACACTAGCAACCACGCCATGTAATATGAGAATTAAGATGAGCACGAGTATACGTGTTACTTATTCTATTGAAATTGTAAAAAATATCAGGTTATTTATTTCGTACCAAACTAATAGATGGCGTCGTACAACATAACCCTGTCGATTTGATGTTTAGTCGTACACGTGTTTATATGCTGTTACAATAATCGATGTAAATAATTTCTTTATAATTTAATGCTCACAATAACATAATATAAAAATGGGGAAAAAATCGAAAATTGGAAAGCAGCGACGGGATAAGTATTATCACTTAGCAAAAGAGACTGGTAATTTTCATTTATATTTTTAAATATAATATTTATATCTGTATTTTAATAAAATAAACAATTTAATTAATTTTCAAAATTTAAACTACATATGTTTTTAATTTTAGGTTTTAGATCCCGAGCTGCTTTTAAGTTAATTCAGTTAAATCGTAAATTTGAATTTCTTCAAAAGTCAAGAGTATGCATAGATTTATGTGCAGCTCCTGGAGGATGGATGCAAGTAGCACATGAGAACATGCCAGTGTCTTCTATAATTATTGGTGTTGATTTGTTTCCAATCAAACCCATTCCTGGTTGTATTAGTATTATTGGAGACATTACAACTGATAAATGTCGTGCAGATCTTGGTCGTGAATTAAAAACTTGGAAAGCTGACTTAGTTCTTAATGATGGTGCACCTAATGTTGGTAAAAATTGGTTACTTGATGCGTATCAACAAGCAGTTTTAACTCTTTCAGCTTTAAAAATAGCAACAAGATTTTTAAGACGAGGAGGTTGGTTTGTAACAAAAGTATTTAGATCTAAAGATTATAATCCCTTACTTTGGGCATTGAAGCAACTATTTAAAAAGGTATATTGTTTTATTTATTGCAAGTTTATATATTTCTTAAAGTAACAATGTTAATATTATTTTAGTTGTCAATATTCAATTAATACTATTATATTACATTTTTATTTATTTATGCAAATCTTTTTAAGGTTCATGCAACTAAACCTCATGCATCTCGTAATGAATCAGCCGAAATTTTTGTTGTTTGTCAACACTATTTTGCACCTGACAAACTTGATCCAAAACTTTTAGATCCAAAACACGTGTTTGCAGAAATTGATCTAGAGCCAAAAAATAAACTGAATGTTTTCAATCCTGAAAAACAGAAAAAAGCTAAGCCGTTAGGTTATCCTGAAAATGACTATACTTTGTATCATAAATTATCAGTTAAAGATTTTATTGCAAATAAATCTGGAATAGATGCTCTGCAAGACACATCAGAAATTGTTATAGATGATGAAAATATATTAAATCATAAAAGTACTACTAAAGAAATTATTGAGTGCTGTAAGGATATTAAAGTTTTAGGTAAAAAAGAATTCCGCTTACTTTTAAACTGGTGGAAAATTTTAAAAGATGAATTTGAAAAAAAAGAATCAGAAAATGGAGAAAATTCTGATTCTGAAAAAAAAAATGAAGAAAAAAGACCATTGACATTAGAAGAAGAGGAAGATTTAGATGATGAACAGATGACTAAAGAAATTGAGAATATAAGACAAGAAGATGCAAGAGAGTTAAGAAGAAAAAGAAAAAAAGCTAATAAAGAAAAAAATAAACTAAATAAAAAGATGAATTTGAACATGGTTATCAAAGGAGATCAAGGACCTGTAATGGAAGCTGATGATATGTTTAGTTTAAAACAATTACAAACACATGATGATTTAAGAACAGTAACTGATCAAGATCCAGATATTATTGTTGAAAGTGATGATGATTCAGAAAATGAAGTTAAAAAGCCAAAAGTAGTAAAATATGATAAAGAGACAAGTCATTTAGACAGTAAAGGTTTATTTTATAAAGATGAAGAAAGTGAATTAGAGTTTTCTGAGGATGATGATTCTAGTGTAAAATCTGGATTGGGACTCAGTGAATCTGAAGAAGAACAAAAAACTATCAATCCTATCCCAAAAAAGGTTAAGTTTAAAGACATGGATAATCCTTTATTAACAGATTTGGATGATACTGATAAAAAAATTAAGAAAATGAATAGAGCAGAAATGTGGTTTGATAGAGATATTTTTAAGGAAATAGAAAATGAAAAAGATGAAGAAATTGAAATAAATAAGATGATAAATATTTATCAAAAAATTGGAAATGAGATCATTGATTCCAATGATACAGACTGTATTGATTCAAATAATAAATACAGCATTGGTTTAAATGATACAGACTGCTTTGATGCAAATGATACAGACTGCTTAGATACAAATGATACAGACAGCATTGATTCAAATGACTTAGAACAGCAAAACATGTTTAAAAATATAGAAAATAATAAAGATGATGATGAAGATTCTGATTACAGTTCAGATTATAATGTAGATGATGTCATTGCACCTGAAATAAGATCTAAAGAAGTTGCAGAAAAAGATGAATTAGAAATTACATCAAAAGTCAAACGTAAGTCATTAATTTAAAATAGTAATTATTTAATTAAAAGTTCATATTGCATCATTTTTATTGATTAAATGAATAATGAATTTTTTAAATATTACATGTTAGCAATGTAATATACTGTAATAACATATATATTAATTAATTTTTTTAGCAAAGAAAAAAAAGAAAAGAAAACTAGGAGTTGAAGATCTTGCTTTGGGATCATTATTGGTACAAAGTAAAAAATCTCGCAGAGATATTGTAGATTCAGCTTGGAATAGGTACGCATTTAATGACGATAATCTACCTGACTGGTTTGTTGAAGATGAATCAAAACACATGAAAAAAGAAGTACCCGTTCCAAAAGAACTAGTAACTGATTACAAAAAGCGATTGCAAGATACACCTATTAGACCTATTAAAAAAGCAATGGAAGCAAAAGCAAGAAAGAAGAAGCGAGCTTTACGTAAATTAGAAAAAGCTAAGCGAAAAGTTGAGGCTGTAATGGATAATGTTGATATTAGTGAAAGAGAGAAAGCAAAGCAAGTTAAGGCGTAAGTATAGTGATTATTTAAAAAAAAATTTAATAAAGATTACATAATGAATACAAATAAATTAAGAAACTTCTGAGGAGTTTCATTTATAATTTATATATAAGAGTTTTCATTAGTTTTAAAATTAAATTAAATAAATAAGTAAAATTTATAAAGATTTGTATTAAATTTGTACTTAAAAAAAAAAATTAGTGAAATTGATTTAAAAATGAAAATAAATTAAATAATACCGTTTAATGTAATTTTGAATATAAAATTTAAAAAAATGTTTTTGACAGGCTTTACAGGAACGCAATAAAAGAACCCAAAAAAGATGTAACATATGTTGTGGCGAAAAAATACATGGCTCAAAAGCGAGCATCGAGACCTCCAAATGTGAAAGGTCGATATAAAGTCGTAGATCCTAGAATGAAGAAAGATTTGCGGGCTCAAAAAGCGAAAGAAAAGACCAAGGGTCGTGGTAAGAAACGAAGTGGCAAACCACCAAGAGGGAGACCAACAAGAGGACAAAAAGCAAAATAAGCGTTTCGATTTTTGTTAATTTGTGACGAGTTTTTTTTTAATATTTTATGTTACGTAAAATAAGTATGTAAATAAATTGATACAGCGATATTTAATTGTTGGCATTGCCAATACCGAAAATTGTTATTAATCATGGGACCATTTTCTCATACATTAATTTGTTGATTAATTAATGAAGTTATATGAAATTTTGCACTCCATACTATGTACGATTTTTAACTATAAAATATTTTCACGTATATAGTTTTGAAATACTGAAATTATTTTCCATTGGTTAAAATTAAAATGTTCTAATATTATATTTTACTATATATGAATATTATATAGATAAACGATTTTATTCGATCAATTGTGATTTAACGATTTCAATATTTGCAATATCCTATTATAATTTAATTTTAATATTGCTGATTTCAAATAAAACTTAATGGTAATTAATCGAATTAATTTTTATACATATTTATACACTTCTTAATACCATTATCTTATTACTAATGATTGTTTTACTTATTCTATTAAAAAAATTTTAATTATTAAAACTTTGTACAAATAAAAAACTTTCTAATTAGTAATTTATTTCCAACTAAGCATCAAAATTACCATGATAATTTTTTTTAACAGTATTTAAGAACTACAAATTTTATGTTATAATTTATAATTTACATCATATTTGACAATTAAATTGACACCATGTTTTTTAAATTTTTTACTATAAGAAAAAAGTGTCTTTACTATCGAAAAAATGATGAGTTTTATTAAATTAAAAAATAATACTAATATATTGTATATTTTAATTATCATTTATCAATTATGACTAATTGTACATTAATTATATTTTGTTAGTTACACTATAATATACAATATAATAAATAAACAGGCATAACTAATAAAAAATAAACTAAATAAAATTAAGAATGTTTTATTAGTTTAAGAAAGAATTCAGAAAAGCGATAATTACGTTTCATTCATTTACAACTTGCTGTTATTTTTGTTCAGCTTTATTTTTATTTTTATTATCAGAATATTTATAAATAATGGATTCATTGTTTGACTTATAAGATTCTATAAATAGAAAATTTATAAGATCCGGAACTGTGCACGTAAAAAGTTACTTTTTTCATTGACTACAAAAATAATTTATACATATTTAAGGAATTGTTTTTTTTTATTCTTTTTAAATCATTTCTTTAAAATCTATAATTTAATTCGGATAACTTAGTTAAATTAAATATTTTTTTAAAATACGGTACATTACATAATTATATTATTTATCTACTATTTAGACAAAATTAAATTTGATTTCATGACAGAATCGGCATCAATGTTATATATATTTAAAGGTAACTGAAAGAAAATAATATCAATTATTACAAAAACAAAAAACAATATATTTCAATGATTGCTATGACTATCTGATATAATGCAATGAAACTTCCAAAATTCTTTTAGAAAATTAAAAGTATTCACTGCAAATGAATGGAATTTAATACATTGGGTATTTGTGAGAATAATTTAATTGGTTTAAAATTTGTATTCCTATTATATTGGTTGAAAACGATAGGACATACAAATTCTTAGTTACTTAACGTTCGAATAAAATTTACCTAAGTCTTTATATTTTATAAATATTCCAAGTTTACAATAAATTTAAATAATGTATAAATTTAATACGAAACAAAAGGGAATAAAAAATGATGCATCATAAAACAAATTTGATTCGAGTAATCATACGTTATAATCCCGAGAAAGTTTACTGTGAAAAATACATGTACACGATTAACGCGAGCGTCTCGTCGCCCACGCATTTAGAATCGGTGAAAAGAAGCATCTCACACGGAAGCACCAAATGCGTGCCAAGAAAATCGAAAGTTTTCTGTATCAAGTTCAGCTTCTACCATTCGAAAATAGAGGTTCACGTTCGATTTTCCGTCTCTCTCGTGCTCATATACACTCAAGAAAAAATCGAGAGAAAACGTTTTATAGCGAACAAGCGCGTCAGTGGCTCGGAGCTCGACCTTGGCCTTGACATCGACCGCAGCGTCCCGACGCTACGCAGTTGCATCACTCGCGCTCGCAGTGATGTTCTCGACAGAGTACAGCGCTCACTTTAGCGGACGACAGGTGGGTCGGAATAAAAAAGCGTGGTATTACGTTACATCGATAAACATTATTGATGATAATGCTTCGAAAAGATATTGTTTCTGTTTTTGTTTTATTTTCATCTGGTAGCTTTCACACATGAGTGAATAGTATGATTATTATATCAAGCAATGATTTACTAGTTTTTATACTGTTACCTTATATTTTGCTTTTATGAGGAAAGCGGAGGTATAGTTTTGAAGTTCGTGTATAATTTTGATACTATTGTCGGTAATATATTTTGATGTATTATATCAATTTTGATCATTGGCGATATGTAATATCGTATATTTTAATAAAATTATGCGAAACCCGTAAATAAAATCTCTAAAGCTTAAACCAATTCAAAGTACTTATTTTTTAAAAAATATTGATTTTTAGACAAAATCTATTCTTTAGACAATTAATTCCGGAAGGGTGTCTTTTTATACTTTTTCAATATTTAATTCTATATATTTTCAACGATGTCAACTGTTATTTATCTTTTATTTAATTTTCCCTTTGATTAAGGTATTGAAATTTCTTTCAAATAAATTTTTTTTACGCCTTTAATAATAAATTGCATCTCATAAATTTCATCTAGAAAAACGAGAATAGAACATACAGAATTTTCTAAATGCTATAAACTTCTTCCAACTTAAATATTTTTACAATATTATTTAGAAAAAAAGATGTATTTATAACTAAAAAATCGTTTTCTTGTCTATCAATAATTTATTCTAATATATCGAAAAGAGAATATTAAACCATTTATAGTTTCATAATAATGAATATAAGATGATTCGATAATACTAACTATTAAGACATCCTTTTATTTAAACATATACTTCACAATTTTTAAGTACACAAAATAATTTAAAAACCAATACTTTTTCAATTTCATAATGTATGCATTGTCCAAGCATTTTCTGACAGAAAATGTAGAAGATATATTTTCGTTTTCTTAGTTATTCAATTATTAGTTTCTGAATTAAAAAAATTATTTTATAAATAATTTGTCAATTGACCAATAAACTTTATCTGTGCAGGTAATTTTTTTACACGATAACAAAGATTTTAACATTATTTACACACACACACACACACACACACACACACACACACACACATATATATAACATAAACTTTTAATTCAATTAAAAAAATTAATTTTTTTACGAGTAGTTTAAATATTCACTTTATAATTTTGCTGAGTAACGGTCACTTATACTAATATAATCATTCAGTCCTCTAATTAAAATGATAATGTTTGAAAGAGTTATAAGTTTCTTGCCTTCAATTACTACTAGTACTACGCGCCGAGAGCACAAAAAAATTAATTGATAAAAGCAATAAAAGTAGCAATGGTTATGTAGTAAAATATGTAAAATTAAATAAAAATTTGTAAAAATATTGATAAAATATATTTGATCTCTAGATGTTGTCATTGTTTATATAAATTTTTTTTAAATATTGATATGGTATTATCAATAAATCAGTTATAAACAGTTATTTTGAAATATTAAATAATTGTGGTATTTCGCTTTTTTATTAATAAGAAAAATGATGTAAGCGATTAACAATCAATTCGTTTAACAATCTATTTTCAAGAACTTAATATTAAAAAGAATTTTTAATTTATACTTTAATTTATTAAAGACTATTAAAATTTTATAAAAATTATTGATACATTGATTTATACTACTAATCAACATTCATCGAAATAAGAAATGTATAATTTCTTATGCTTTAAGATTTTAATAGAGATAATCTCAATTCGTACATTTCGCTTTAAAAATGAAAAATTGTAAATTTTAATTTATAGTTTTAAATTATTAAATGTAAATTTTTTAATAATATTTTTAGTTTTTAAATTTATAATGAAATTCAATATTTCTTAATATACGTGTTTTAAATAATAAACGATAAAGTTTTTATGCTTTAAATTAATTGAAAATTATTAAAAAAAAAATTATCTAAAATTTTTTAATTTTTTTAATAAAGGTTTGTATAAATAACTTATATTTGGATTTAAATACAATTTACTTTTCAATATTGTTTTTAATATACAATATTTATATATTTATAAAATATGTGTAATCATTAAAATAAGTATTGTATTGTATTTAATAAATATTATTGAAATGAATTAATTACAATATTTATATAAAATAAGTATCTTTTTTAATAGAAATATTTCTTTTTGACAATAGAAAATAATTTGGTTTAAATAAATATAATTGAAATAAATGTATTTTAACCAATGCATTTTATTCTCTCGAACTAAAATATAAATTTTATATTAGGGGTTGTAAAGTTTTTCACTAATTTATTAAATATTCCTTTTTATTGTACTATGATACGAAAAAGTTGTCGTATTAAACAATCGGAAAATAAAAAACCTAAATAAAAACGCTTAATTTAATATGAGTGCAAATACATGCCATGACTTTGTTTAAAAATGTATGATATGAAAGTAAAAGCTGTGTATATTACTTTATTACAGGGAGTCAACGGTAGGAATTTTCGAAAGCGATTAAGCTGCGAGGAAAATGTTTGCATGCATTTTTTGGTTGTTATTAATGTTTTTGGCTTTGATTTTCTCTAAAACAGATGAGTTTTCGTGTTTGACACCACAACACTATTAACTGAACTATTTTAAACGCATTGACAATGAATGCTTCAATGCAATTGTAAATAAACGAAAACAATTTTGTATCGTCCAATGAAATATTGAAAATTTTATATCATGAAATACTGAAATTTTTATAGTCCCATTAAATATTGAAGCGTAATTGAAATTAAAAATGCATTACATCATCATAACATTTTTTATTTAAAAAATAACTTCTTGTTATCGATTTTGGATGAGTTTAATAAATATTAACTTTGAAAAATTTACATTTTTATGATGTAATGTAGATAAAAGTGATACTTATTTAATTCTGAAAGTGGTATTTATTTATTTTGTGCTAAAATGGATTAATACAGGTTAATTTCGCCTAGAAAAAAGCCGTAGAATATATTTAATAAATTAAAATACAAATAAAATTTCACTTTAGAAAAAAATTCAACTCTATTAAGAAAATTAGTTTCTTTTCCTCTAAATCAACCTAATAAATGATTTACTTTACTTGTAATTTAATTCTTAGGTATAATATTGTAAAAATTAGGTTGTACACGCATGTAAATTTCTTTTGAAAAAAGAAGCATACAGTCTTGTATGTAAAGCTACTTAATTATTTGACACGCTATTTTGATTTTTATATTATTAGGAAATAAAAATTGTATAATTTTGTAAGTGTTATAATTTATACTTTAATATTAAACCATTTTACAAATCACTTAAAAATTCGAAATAATTTAATAAAGTGATTTAAAACATTTACTGTTCTAAGAAGAATATAATATTCAATAAATACTTTTATGTTAAGAATAACGAAAAAATGATTTCGATCAATCAATAAACTAAAAAAATCATTAAAATTACCAACTAAAAAAATGTTTGCACTTTTAAAATTTATAATTTTACAGAAAACTTTAAGTGCGACCACGGTTTTAGCTAAAACACTCATCGACTAAAATTTGATTTAAAAGTCTTCGAGAAAATTTGAGCTCAAGTTTAAAGCGCATTGAATCGAATGCACTTTAAGAGACACGAAAACATAATTAATACTCCATTAAGAATCGAGGATGTACAATACAGCCTCTAAATTACAATTAGAATGGTAAATCAAATCTTTGGGAGTTTCTTCTTGAACGCGGGCATTTGGGGAAAGACAACAATTTTACGACCTACTCATTTAATCGGTAATTTGTAACGCTATCTCAGCTATTAAAAGTGTAAAAGTTTTCGAAATAGTTTGTCGGAGAGACACGAAATCACAATAAGCAAGATTTTTCTTCGTGAAGAATAATGACTGCAATCGTCGTCATTACGAAACCGCGTTTGTGGGAACATCTACCCCACTTTCTTCTTTCATTCCTTTGGGCTCTTAATCGCGGACCACTACATTACGCGCGAGAGCGAAGCGAAAGGGCGCTTGAAATAAAACAAGGTCAAGTTTAGTCAAGGTCGCGTGCCGGTCCTGTAGTATCGGCCCCGGCCCCGGCCCCTACCCCTGCCTCGGTACTAATAAACTCCATTGCCCCGTGAGTACACAGCGCATTTTCGTTGTATAGCAGTTTTGGTCAAACCTATTTTCTTCGAAGTGCCTTTGTCAGTCTTCTTTCATTCTCATTCTTTGTTGGATAATTATGTCGGACGCTTTCTCAGCGAATCTTTATTTTTTCTTTTTCCTCTCTACTGATGTTTTTCCTTTCCCTTGATCAATTATATCTAACATTGTATTCATTATTTCGAGCGTTCCTTTTTATCTCAAGTACTGGCCTAAAAACGTTAACCGGCAGCCTTAACAGCGAAAATGCTACAAGTACGCGATATTGTTGGAAACAAGGAGAACGATTGGTTTGTTATTAACTTGGTTCGTCTAGTTCGGAATATTCTGTCGGAATATTCGAACAATATGATCTTCGTGTATTTTTAAACTACTGATTTACGTTCCTATATATTTCCGATTTAAAATTATAATTTGCATTAAATATAAAAATTCTTTAAGCTTTTGTTTTTTCTCATAAATAATGTCAAGAAAGGAAATTTGCATTTGAAAAAAAAATTATAATAATGGATAATCGTTAAAAAACCATATAATTTAATACGTTTTATGGCAATAAAATATGAAATACGACAAATTCGTGAGTAGGCATTTGCATTATTGAACATTAACACAAATACGGCATAAAATAGTTCTAAAATTGAGAGGCCGTTTTGAATTTTGTTTCTGACGCAGATTATCGGCTGATGAGTGACACAGTCTAATTTATTAATAAGATGGAAGGCCGTTAAAATACGAAACCGACTACTAAATTAGTTATACCTTCATGATTTTGACCTTAGAATAAATACCAAAGCCACTAAAAAGCTACTAAAAGTCAAAGTGCATGACTAATGTTCATGCGATTTGAATATTTGCACGCTACGCGACGTGGGTATACATAGCGGCGCCTTTAACACATACGTTGCGCGCAACAAGTGTCGCACGTAAGTGTAATTTAGCGGCACGACCTTCGTCGCGTCGAATTTCTATGAATCCTTTCCGGAAACCGTGAATGGCGATCCGGGTGATTTTCCGCACCGCGTGTCATCCAGTTTTTTATTATTTAGAAAATAGTCGCTTACGTATCGAGTCACGGGCAGTTAGACTTCTCTCTCACTCTCTCTCTCTCTCTCTCCTCTCTCTCTCTCTCTGGCTTTGTTCCTCGGCAGGGAAAGAAATTGGCAAGTGAACCCGGATGAGACATTTAATATGGTTCGTCCGGTTTCTTCATATTGCAAATCGCGTCCACAGTAAATAGGCGCGACTTTTTATCGCGAACCGGCGAACATAAGAAGGCACGTGGACCTTTATCAAAGACAGGAATTGATTATGTTAACGTCACAGCGAGTCATCGAAGTTTTTTATTTAATACCATTTATTCGTCAATTGCTTCTTGCACATCTGCAATTCATGATATTTTACTGCTTTTGCATTATGCATCTATATAACATTTTTTGTCGTAAAGTATTTATTTAATGTCTTTGGAGCAAGTCGCGTGGTGAATATTTCTATTGTATATTTCATTAATAGAACAACAAGTCAGTAGCAATGTGTAGGTATTTGAAAACTTAATAAATAGTGCACAGTGATTTTAAGTAAATTATTTACATTTATCTTCAGTAGAAACATTTTTATTTATAGTTTGACAAATAAAACAATAGGATACGAAGCGTACGTTTATAGTCCATCGTAAATGTCAAGACGTATAATTTCCCGAAGTATTTACCACAATATTGGTGGTTGAAATTTAATATTAAAAGACTTCTCCTTTAACTTTAGGTAAAGTGGTCAATGAGGTATAAAAAAATACCACTATTTAAAATTAAACGAACATGTGTGTTTGATGAAGACGAAGATATACACGTATGCAATCACACGAACATGGACAAAATTGTATTAATTTTAACAGTAAATACATCAAGAAACACTGCATATAATCTTTGCCTCGTGTTGGTCGTATACCTGTGTATATTATACGACATAATAAATTCTTAAGCAGTTTATTAAGCAGATGGTCAAACTTGTCGCGAAAATACTAAAATATTAAAATATAAATGATAAAATTAAAGCTAAAATTTACCAATTAACCTTTTACGAATGCATAAATTGAAATTTGATTTTAATATCAAGCGATATTCATATGGAAAACCTCTCTGCGACGAAACGAGTTTTTAATAAAAGCTCTTAATAAAAGAAACGGACAGCAAGCGAACGGGTGCTACGTGCTAATTTTAAAGTGAAAATTAGGTAAGTCGTCGAAGTCAGGAGTGATGACGAAAGCGATGGATCGGCAGAGCAGTCGATTCCAAAAAATCCGACGCCTTTAGGAAGAAGCGCGAACTTATCTAAGGTTGCTAGTGCTGCGACTTACGTCAGGCGCGACCTCGAATCCTCATCGTCTCTAGATCTGCGAAAGAGATGGTGTGAGGGCATCGGAAGCAAGATCCATCATTCGAAGGATCCCGTCGCCGACCGGAACTCCACCGAGATTTCCCGACTTGGCTTTTTCAATTATTCCTTCTTTTTTGTCATACTTTGTCATCCTAATTAGGCGGATCACGTAGTCTCTGTGGGCCTGGCACCGATATATTAGTTTCGGAAAGTTTTATGGAACACGATCCTGTTATTCGAGCCATTTATCGAGCGCTTCTATGTGCTGCATAATTTCAAGGCTTTTTATTATATTTTTAGTTTAGTTTTAAAAGGTAAGCGATCGCAATTTCATCGCCTTATAAGAAATTAGCTCTGGGAAGAGATAGCAATTGCTAAGAAATAGCAATGCAGAAATGTTATTGCTTTTTTAAATATAACCAGTATTTTTTGACCAAATAAATAACAGATTGAACTATTGGTATAATTTCACTGTTAAATATTCGCATTTTACGGAATAAGTTTCGTGGAAGAAAAAAATTACCCACTAAAATATTATTTCAATATTGCAAAATTTTTTTCAAACTATAAAATAATAAATATAAAAATAATAAATATGAAATAATAAAAATAAAAGTATAAAAATAATATGCGTGATTGTAAATATTATACTTGACCCAATATCGTAGTAGGAAACCAAAAAATATGGATCACGGCCGACCAAAATCAGTTTATCGTTCCTAGAGATCTGAAAGTTAATATAAGCATATTAATGCCTTCACACATCAAGCTTCCTCCATAATTATGTAAATAAGTCTTAAATCTAATATCCGCACTTATCCTCTAATATTATATTATTACAAATAGTACAAGTCCATTGGCTGCTTTAACGAAACTAAATGTGACCCGTCAGTTTAGCATGTAGACTTACCAATAAATGTGTAAAAAGTTATATTCGGAATTAATGTAGTTCAGAATTTATAGGAGATACAAAATGCTCGTGACTTGATTTATAAAAAATATTTCAAAAGAAGTTTTGAAATCGTGGAGCCGATCGTTCGTAGCTCACGTAAAATATGATTGAATATTTTTCAAATTCAATCATACGTTACCTATTGCTTACAAGAAAAGCTTTAACTTTAGAAATTTAAATTAGAAATTTTTATAGTATATTTCTTATTGAAATATTATGCCGTAATTAATAGGCGTTTAACGGATTCTTAAAGAATTATTAATTATTATTGTTCATTAATTAAGTGATTAAACGATGTAATGATAAATATTCTAAGTCGAAGATTACAAAAATTGTAGATGACTTTGTGTATACACCTGCAGATAAATAAAAGCGGATTAAATCGGCGATAAATTTTTAATTCAAATCCCGAAAGTACCGCTTCAGAAACTGTAAGTGCATCGCGCAAAACGCGAGAGCATCTTTCCAAATAAAACAGTTGCTATCGTTAATCCGCCCAAAATAAGATATTTGTGTGCGCTATATGTACGTTACGAAATTAATATTATTATGTACATGTAACATAAAATACGAGCTAAGATTATTATTTTCGTTCTCGAATAATAGGCTTGCGACATTCGCGCGATACGAGTTACGAGTAAAGGCGATAAAACGCGTTCGCTTTTATAAAGCAAAGGGACTAGAGTAATTAATAAAGCCATTATTGCAGAATATATTCGACGAACATTAGCGGTACAACTAAAATAGCAGCTTTTTTTGCGCCACTGATAAAAAGAGCAGACGAGGTTGAAATTCAGTCTCCAGATAATACGTAACTCGTCATATGTCAGGCATTAATCATCGGACTCGTCGGATCGGACGCTCTGACAGAGAATGTCGGCTCTCGAGGCTCGCGTGCACATAAATGATTACTCTCCTGCTTTTTCACGCCTCCTCCCTCCCGTACGCGGAAGCCCGAAAGGGGTACCGAAAGGTTTTTGGTGCATTGCACCGAGTCACTGCTGTCGGTGATAAGGCCAAGGCTATCAGGGACAGTCCACGATAATTTTCCCTTTTCCTCGAAAACATTGCCTTTGATTAAAAGTAAATACGCGCATTGCCATCACTATGCATTAACTTCCCGTGTCAATAGAAATTTACAATAAAACACACTTTGACGTGTCGTAAGAGTGTTGACTTGGTTTTTTTTTTGTGAAAATTATTTTAATAAATAGACAGCTAATGCAATTCTTTAAACGTCAGCGTTCCATTATTTAACAAGATTCATCTGGTCATTGAGCATTAATAATTGAATAATGAAAACAATTAATATTCCAAAAAATATTTGTCAAAATTTTAATTTATAAAGCGAGTTTCTTAGTTTACGAAGCCATTGATACTTTAGTTAAAAAATTTGCGACAATTGTTCGCGTTCAGGAATTATCATTTTTTGCTCGTTTTATCATCGGGTGGGAACATTTAATATTTAAGATGCAATATCCTTAGTGGAAATTGAATCATTTCCGAAAAATATTTATATAGAACGCAAATAAATTAGTTTTCCTAAAAACCGCCAAAGCAAGAAAAAATAAATAGCTATTGGTTTGAAATTCGCTGCATAGAATTCAAAAATATTTTCTTCTTACAGGACAGTATAACGTTTATTTATTTTAAAATTAAAAAACATCGGAGACGCATATTTTTTCCTTGCATTATTTTCTTTAAATTCCTGAAATTCTCCTGAAAACGCATTTATAGACAGCGATGAGGGGCGGCCGGACAGGAAGGAATGGAAGGGAGAGAGAATGCAGCGGAGTCAAGCGAGAGACGAAAAGAGGGAGGCCACCCCAGCTTGGGTCGAGCGTCCCGACGACCCTCGCGAGCCATGGTCAAGGTCCTTCCCGATCACGGGTGCCTGGCATCGCACGGACCCCGAGCTCCATTTATTACGTTTCAAGGCTCAGAGCTTCAGTCGAGCTTGCGCTTCGTTACTTCTACACTTTTTATTTTGTAATATTAATACCCACCTCCGCTGTTCCTTATTTTTTTTTTTTGTTTTCTTATTTCGTTCAAGCCAAATTCATTATTGGAGTACAGAAGGATTTAAAGGAGAGATTCATTTTTATTTAAAAATAGATGTATTATCGTTATCGTGACAGGGTATAAAATAATAATGATTTTTAACATTCGTATGCTTATTACAATTATACACATAACGTAGAAATATAGAAACTAAAGTCAGTTCACGTTAGAAATTTTTGGTCCGCTGTACGATATCACTATTAAGCTATCAAGTTTTAAAAAACATGATTTTTCCGGTGGGTATTTAGCATTAGAACTTACAGTAGTTAGACATGGCGCGTTCTTTTCTAATAAATTAAATTAAACTTTTTTTAATATTTCATATTTATACGAAAGATGCAAGACTTGCTTTTACAGCGTCACCTATATATTATTCGGTAAAATTGATGCAAATTATTTTCATTTTATAATACGATTGAAATAATGTTCATCAAACTCGATAGAAATTAAAAAAATAATTTAAATGTAATACAACTATACAAAGAAAACTATCGACGTAACTTTATCAATATACTTCGAGGGTTTTCATTCGTTTTCCTAAATTCGGCATTTGTTTCAAATGTTGAAAAAATCCCTTTTTACGTAAAGTTCTGCGTATGGATCGATACGAGCAATAATAAATAATCGAATTATCGTCAACCAGTAAATACGCGGAAGCTAAGAAGATAATTAGGAAGAGCGTCTAATTGTTCTCTTGAGTATAAGGTCAGTAATTTGCTTGATAAACTTGGAGTATTTACAGCGACCTGTAAAGGTTGCGTCCTAGACCAGTTTAAGAGCTCGATCGTCCTCGCGGGGTTGAGGTTGAAGGTAATATAATACGCTTTTCGTACACTCATCAACGATGCACTTTTCCAGGCGATGCGCATGTCTCCCGTGAGGCTATTTTTTGCCTTTCTTACAACTTTTCTCTCTCTCTCTCTCTCTCTCTCTCTCTCTTTCTCAACCCCTTAACTTGTCTACTTTTATCACAATAAATTATGCACATCACAGAATATGTGATTTAATTTCCTCAAAATTGCACATCGATTATTTAAAAATATGTAAAAGTATGTTTATATATATTTAACTATTTTATATAATTTTTATAAATACTTTTATCTAGTATCTTCTTAAAGTTATTTAAAATATGCAAAATGCATACTTTATTTGTCCAGTTAAAACTATAATGTCCAATGAAAATAAAATATTCATTTTGAATATATTTTCATTCAATGCAAATATGAATTGATAATACGAAAACACATTTCATACAAAGAAACATTTTAATTCTACGATTTGCGCAAAAATTATTAAAATAGTTATTGATGTACGTGTATAAGTTACTGATTCTAAACATAAATAAAACATTGGTTTAACATACGTTTCATTAATTGTTTCCAATGTTTCAACCACGAAGCGTGGAAAGGTAAAATTCTTTCAGAGAACATATTGATGATAAAATATAAGGCAAAAGCTTTATCAGGAAGGAGGATGACGACAAGACGGTATGCGACAGTAAGTTCAAGGACGCATTGTTCGGGTCGCATTCGGGCACACCGATCCAGAATTTAATAGATTGCCACGATACGATCTATTAAAAAATAAGATACGATAAATTTAAAATCGTAACCACTAATTCTGTTCATTTTAATTGTTCCAACTGAATATCAATTGCTCTTTCTAACGAGCATTTTGAAGATTTTACGAAATAGCTCGTTAGAAATGTCCTTTCAATGTTAAAAACTTAAAAACTATTTAATATTAAGGAATGAATTTAGCAAATAGTTTTATAATAATTATATAAAATGATCGTCAGAGTAAGGGATTAAAAAAATAAGCCTGAAAATGAACTGAAACTAAACGAATAAATAGGTAATAATTTATTTTAACTACAAGGTAATTAAAGATATTCATTTATACTATCTATACTGTAAAGCTCTTAATATTAGCTTTATTTTCAATATTAGACAAAATTGTTTATACTGATAATACTACGCCCACCTGGAAAAAAATTAATAATTTAATCTTGACGTCAACATAAAAGAGAGCGTAATTCATTGAATGTTTCAGTATGTTTACGTAATGACAAGTAACAATCGCATTTAAAAAGATAATTCAATACGAGGACTGTATTTAATCGCTTTCAGGATAGACTTTAATTATAATTAACGAACCGCATCACTTGAAGTTTTCATTATTTGACGAATGATTTGCATTACCTATTATATCGTTTGTTGAAATACAGTCTCGACAGACTAAACATATTGACTTTCATTTAGTACGAGAGAATCTTTATACCAATTTAAACAAACTCATTCTCTCATAATACTTTAGCTTTTATATTTTTTTACATTTAATATTATTTATTACTTTTTAAATGCTTGGAAGAGAAATAAAAGTTTAATCTTAATTAGATTGTCATTAAAAGATTTTGCGTGCATAAATATTTCGTTTCTAAATATAATTCATGTATAAATATACGTACAAATGACTTCAATTGACTGCGTCGTAATTGACTTATATGTGCGATTAGTTTACGAATAATTAATAAATTAATATATTACTAATTCTGTATAAATCTTAACCCATTTTGATTTGTAATACTCTTGTACCACATTTATAATACCAACCAATAAAATTGTGTAGTAAAAAATAAATTATTAATAATTTCTTGTTTTTTCACGTATTAAATATATATTTTTCAAAATAACGGAATTAACATTTTATAAGATTTTAGAACAAAAATAATTGTTTATTTTCAATGTAAAATATAATCTGTATTCTGTTTAAATTAGTATTTTAAATTGAAAATAAGAGTCAAATCACACTTGTAAATATATGTCGCATTATACGCGTTATTACAATGTTTATACATGGTACTGGCACTAGCTTATAGCATCAACCAGGCGGTCAACAACAATGATGACATTTATTCGAGTAGAGCGATCCAGACTCCAATTTACAAAAATCAGACGTAACAGCTTTTATCACAATATGTTATTAGTAAAATGTTTGTGTTACAACGGTAAAATTTGAATATTTCTGATTTAAATTATTTATTTATAATAAAGGAATATAAATTTGTATGATGCGCAATGTAAAAACGAACAATAGGAGCATATTTACAAAATTAAATGCGTTAAATATATTTTTTCAACTTATCGATAAATTTTTCAAGAGAACCTATTTATTTGCATATGCTTGGAATTTTTCTTGATATCACTTAGCCAACATCAATTAGCCTGAACGATTTTAATAAAAAACGAAGTAATAGACCTTGTAAAGTATAATTTGATAAAACTTTTCAATAAAATTGACAACATTGGTGATTCAATAAAAGAAGCACTTAAAATTTCCCAGAAAGTTTTACGAGGCTATAAAAAAGGTTAAACCTATTGAGAGAATGGAAAAGATAGCGCATAGTTATCATAAATAATAGCGTGAAATAACAATTTATTAACTATTTATAAATTTTCCAACATTTTGATACGTTACTTATATTTATAACATAATAATTACAAGCAAATATTTAAAATAATCTGTTTTTAGAACTTAAACGTAATTATTTTATCAATGATAATTAACACAAGTATTGAGTCTTAGGTATTACTGTCATGGCAATTGGTCATTACATCGGAAACTTCATGAGGATTAATCCGCATGTTGTCAGTGTGTGTAAATATGATATCGCGATTATATTTACTTACCGTACTAATCTATCAATAAACATGAAATGCTATGCATTAGAAAAAAATTGAAAAGGATAATATATTAAATTAAATTAACACGAGTTAAATGAAAGTGTAAAATGTGAAGTTCTAATGTACGTGCTGACAAGTAAAACTTCACCGTATTTATTCAAAATTTGTTTATTGAAAATTAGCACAAATACATTTTAGAACAAGAGCATGCACTTATGAAAATATATTTCCAAAAGATATAGAGATGAGTAGATTCCTTAATACAAAAGTGTGCTGTTTTATACCTTATTTCCCTATTATATTTCTAATTATATCAAATTATATCTTATGTACATATTAATTTTTAATAAATAATTCACTAAATTTCACTTTTGATAACCGTACAGGTATCAATTCTTTATGTTTATTAACAATTCCATTTATAAAATTAAATTGAATGAAAAATAATATAAATTAACAAAAAAAAAAAATTTGAGTATAAATAAAATTTATAAAATGAAAAATGAATTGTAATGAGGTTAAAATGAGCGTTTGCTTAATCAATTCTCTTCTATAATATTTCTATTCAAAAGTTTATTTGCACAACTTGGAACCACATTAATTGCTTTATATTTTAATTTAACGATATTTACACTTGTAAACTTAATAAATTCGTATGAAAAGATAGTATACAAATGTTTGAAAATATTTTAAAGATTACGTATATTTCAATGTATCGCCTAGAATTCACTTAAAAAAGAATTCACTTTTCAATTTTAATTTTTCATTATTACTCGATGCGCGAGTATTTTTATATTTTTTATTCTCTCGAGATTAATGCGGCAGGTGAAAGAATAACTGTTTTTCTAGCTGACTTCAGTTTCTGGAGCTTATCCTAGATTTGTTTAAAAATTTCTAAAAGCTACTTCCATCGAATTCTTGCGAATGTAGCTCTCCTTTAGTGACGAAGGATAGATGGCGCCAGTCTTATCTATTATGACAAATTTCAAATAAAATTGAAAGCATTAATATTTTTAAAAACATTTGCTTTTTTCAAAAATCATATTTCCTAAGCGCAATGTATTTATTTCCGGAAATTCAACATATCTTTCTTTAAAAAAAGTATGTCCATAAAGTTTCAAGGAACCCGTTTAATTATAACAGTTTCTCTTAAATCAGCACTTCTCACGTGTTTTTTCCCACCAAGTTGTTGAATTAATTATTAAAAAACTTTTTTGTCCAACGCAAGTTGTCGAAAAATGTAATGAAATAATCTAAGAAGTGAGAATGTCCTTTTGTATAAAATAGTTGAGCCGATGAATTATTCAATATAAAATTTGGATTTATTGAGACGCATGCAACAATTTAGATTGATAAACGAACGGCAAGTATGAAAATAATGTATTAAAGCAGTTAAAAAGCAATTTTAGTGATTATAAGGCTAATTTATTTCTGCACGTTGAATGTTATAAAAATCCAGCGGCTGAGCGCAAATAAACCAGTTTAATGCATTTCATAGAATTGATAAATAAACTCGAAGCGCAAATGGAAAAATAAGAAATTAATTAGGAATCTGAATGCAAGTGAAAATACAAAT
Source organism: Platyscapa corneri (assembly GCA_018907185.1). NCBI lineage: Eukaryota > Metazoa > Arthropoda > Insecta > Hymenoptera > Agaonidae > Platyscapa > Platyscapa corneri. Next base: position 2,576,857 of record JACCHW010000005.1, on the reverse strand, counting down.
TAAATAAAGACGACCGTTTGAAATTTATACAGAAGATTTAATTAAAAAATTATCTCAATTTGCAAATTTAAAATTTAATTTTACTGTAATTTATCAGTGCAGTGCATCGGTTCAGGAGCTCTATTTCTAATATAACGCAAGATTGTTGAGCATCTTAAATGCCTACCTAGTTGCAACTCGCTACTATGTTCGCGTGAGCGCGACGTTAAAAGATCGGTCATCTAACGGCATTATGTACTACTACACCATGAGTTTCAAGTAGGATAATCCTTAGCTTCAAGTAGATGCGATGTAGCGCACTCGAGACTTAATATTACTTCTTATACGAGCGTGACTTTTCTAAAATATCCACGGATTTTCGACATTTTTCTCTAATAAGAATAATCCCTGTTAATATTTTTAAAGGTTTTATGTTTGGCATTCGGTTCCTTAAGGTTTTTAAACGCGTTATTATTTAGGCTTAAGACTTAATCTAGGTCTTGTTAGAAATTAGTTTCGATATCGTTCAAATTAACACTCGTTATTTTGTTTAAGGAGTAATTTTTTAATTAAAAAATAAACGCATCGATTTATTTTGCAATTTTTTAAAATGAAATAATTATTAATTAAATAACCAAGTTTGTGGATTTCAAATAAGCTATTTAGCTAAAAATGTATTTAAAAGCAACTTTTGACCTTACCTTTGATGAGAATACATGGTCAATAGATGACATAATAAGCCGCTATTTATAGGCAACCCTTAGGCTTTTGGTATGCGTGGATGCAATTGCAGAAATATCGATTTTATATAAGTATTAAAAAAGCATTCAAAAAGTAAATATACAAAAAAATTCTTTGATTGTTTCTTATAAAATTATTAAATTATTAAATTAAAATTACAGTCACAATAACGACATGCCGGTCGTAACTATTTTAAAGTATAACCAGTTTCCGAGTAAAACACAAACTTTGCTGATGGCGAGTCTAACGGTATTTTTTATATTCAAAGTTACAAGTTTTATTTATTTAAAACATTTTCGTATCTTAAGATTATTAAAATTATGTGTATATATATACTTTAATAAGAGATTTTTATGTAGAACAAAATTAACTTTGTTTACAGTATTTGCACATTATTTTCAAAACTAATATTATTAAGAAAATGAAGCAAAAAGTACCAAATTTGATTGCGGATATGGAATAAAATAATAGTGAATGAATTGTCAGTGTTTAATGGTTTAAAAAATAACTACCATCGTAATTTAGAAAGGTACCAAAGACATCCTTTCAAAATGTTAACTGGCTTTACAAATTCATACATCGAAACTGTCACGTCCGTTTTAATCAAATACATTTTACATAAAATAAAGTATCATAAGCTTATTTATAATATTGTACTATTAAAACTTATTATCCCCAGAAACTTTTATGAAATGCTTTCAGTAAAATTTATTATCTATAAAATTTTATATTTTATATTTTTGGTATCAATAAGTATTTCTAAGAACTTGAAAAATTAAATTTTTGTTCCATAAACATTTACGTAATTGTATTTATTTTAAGTGCAATTAAAAACTTTTGCTACCGCATACATTCAATATCTGGAAGTAAGATTATTGGATCGAGTCAATAAAATAAATCATACAATTAATAGGTATATTGATTTTCCATAAAAATCATGATAATAACTTAAAAAATGGCTGATATTTATTTAAAATATTTTTTAAAAACGCTAAATTCTGCATTTACTAATTTTTAATGCAGTTACTCTTATTTATTCGATAATAATACATAAAATATGGTTATCTTCAATCTACAGATGTACATTTCTTTTCACATTAATTTATGGATTCATTTATCATAAAAGTTTTATTAAGTGTAGAGAATAATATTCAACCGAAAGTCATCTAACTCTTCACTGTGATTCATTCATGCTGTGTTTTAATTGTGGTTTTTATAAAGATCAGTTAATAAAAGAAACTTTTATTATCCTCCTAATGTACTTGAAGCTCAATTAAAATGTTATTTTTAGTAAATATTGAATAAAAGATTAAACGCGATTTTTGAAATTTCAAAAAAACTTTGACTATTTAGACGCAAACTTATGATCTATGGAACAAACGTTCGCTTCGTGTTGTTATATTTTACCATAAATTTAGCGCAATCCATAGCATTTATTCAATTTACGTACGAGTTGATTCTGAAACATGAAATTTCAAGAAGATTAAACAAATTTGAACTCGATTACAACAAAGATTTATTAAATTTTTGTTAAATTTCATGTAATTTCATAAAATGTCAACGAACTGCACGAAATATCGTGAAATTGTGATGAATTTAGTTTAATCGAAAAAATGCATTAAAATGTAGAGCAAACTATTTTATCATCAGAACTGACGTCAACGTTTGCTAAATGTTGCTTAATCTTTCAAAACCTTGCTAAATTTTGAAAATAGCTACGTTTAGTCAAAGCTTAGCCAATGTCTGACAACATTTGGCACGAGCAGCTAAAAAATTTTATCAATGAAATTCCAAGACACACACTACGAAAACACCAACTCCGACGATAAAAAGTATTTCTATTCTTAAAAATGCATCGCTTATTTATTCTGGGGCGAGGTTTATCAAGCAAGATTATCTATTTGCGGTCGGTTATCACTGAAAGGCTGAAGAGGGGCTGCGAGAAAACTGCCCTCTGCTTGGGGACGGAGTGAAACTTCTTTCCCCCACCTCTCGGTCGCACGAGGTCGTTTTGGTACACGTGAAGCGCGTGGGTTAACAGAGGCCGCGGCCGCGAGGTGCTCGGACCTTCGAGCAGCGCGACCTTGAACTTCATCTCGGTGAATCGCTGACGTCACGGCTATCGACCTAAAATCGCGCATCGCGGCAGACGCGAGTAAGCGCTAGGGTCCCTCAATGTTTTGAGTGTTGATCGCGGAGCGCGTGGGCGTACGTGTGCCGATGGGGACGGAAGAGGTCGACTTGTTTGCGCAGATGCTCGCCACTTGTGTGCGACGCGCTTACGCGGTTACAAGGGCTTTCGGACCCGCGCACCTTTATCGCGCGTACATCGACACCTGGAGAGCTAATAATATCAGCTCCGAAGGGAAGAGCTCTCCATCTCTCTCTCTCTTCTCGTTGTTTTACCGTTTCGTTTTAGCGCGATAACGACTTGTCATGTGCGTAACACACAGCCGCTCGTTTACTCATTATCAACGTATCGGCTAGAACTCCGTCATTTTTTATCTCTCAAGTGCGTCAAATTTTCATCAATACTCGACAATATTTTATTTTGAATTGTATTTCGTTGGCAGCACTAAATTATTTTATTTGTCTTTATTAGCTTCTTTTAATCCGTTTTGAAACACAAAAGCTCTTTTGTGCAATAAATAATGTATTAGATGTTTAATCTCGTAATTAATCAATTTTAATTTTATTTGTAATTCAAATCTCTTGTTGTATCGAAATAAAAAAAACTGCCATTAGCAGTTAAATATATCACGGCTACATCTATTCGTATGTGATGCAATTCAAAAAGTAGTGAATTTATCGTTCGAAGAATATCGAATAACAGTTCTCTAACTTTCAAATTATTATTTGAATTATTTGTAAATAAGAAAATTACAACCCTGTAATATTAAATGATCTCGAGTTGATTAATTTATCAAAAAGAAAGCACCGATTTTCACTGTTTTATACCTAATCAAATCTAGTGATTGGGTCATTTTCTATTCCTTCTAAAGATATTTTAATTTTATTTTTATATAATCTGCTTGATATGTGTAAAGACCTTTTACTTTTCAATGTATTTTCCAGTTCTACTCGTATATTCTACTTATTTACCTTTATCTCAACTGTGCCTCTAATCTTAAATAATTTCTTATTCTAATTACTTCAGTAAATTATGAAACTGAAACCACCTGCAATTTTAATTCAAATGCAATATAATATATTTGGACCAGCCTTTCGTTTTTTAAAATATTTTTCAACTTACGAGAAAAAGTTTAAGATCAGAAATCGAAGTAATTTGTAAAAATACTTCATTTTAAACGAGGACTGATTCTGCTATTTTAAAATATCAACTATTCCGTTGGAAGTAATCCAACTAATGACTTCTAATCCTTTGCACAAGTAATGGAGTTTGGAGAGCAGAAGTTAGGGTTTTGCAACTGTACAAAGAAATATCGATAACTATTTCAACGTTATTATGTCAATTTATAATTAAGAATGTACAATGGTGCGATAAAATTAAGATCATTTGCGTTATTATTATTTTCTGCGCACAAATAGTTTTGTGAAAAATAACTTAAAACAAATAAATGCGCATAATAAATATGAGCGTTAAAAAACAATTTCAAAACAACGCTAACTTAAGAGAATACATGTCATATGCGAAGAATTTAATTCTTAACATGGCACGCTTACAACAAGTCAACCCAATGAGCCCTGGAGCCGATCCGCGCGAACGATTCAAATCTTTTGACAGACGCAATCACAACTGTAGCGAAAATAGTTGCATTTAATCTTCGGATACAAAAAAAAAATAATAATTTGTATGGGGCGGTCGAGATTTTTTGATCTTGATTAATCGACAGACACGTTGGTCGATGTCGAGGCGAGGGAAAGCACGAGTGCTGAAAGAATCCGACTGCACGAGACACCCGACGCAAATGTGCGAATCTGCGTCGACTTGAAAAGAAATGAGCGACGAATGGCAGTCGGTTGCTCTTAGCAATGAGCAGTTAATTTCGTAGGATTATTTAATTAGCCTGATTTCCGATGTTAAAACCGAAACGCATCTCCGATTTAATACTTTCTATATTATTCATTATTAATTGATTGATAGACTGTCGATAGAATTTGCAATGCCTCTGCAGAATATCATTTAAAGGTTATTCCGGTGAATTTGACAACCAATAAAGGAACATAAGTGAAGTTACTTTCTCATGTTTAGAGTGCAGGCTTAATTTGAAACACCGATGAAAACGTTCAAATAGTTGCTGGCAAGTCTCGATAATTGATCTTAAAAGCTATGGATTTATTAGATTACAATATTTGCAATTTTACTCCGATCCTAACGAAAATATATCTCTCGTGGAAAAGTAGTTTCAAAATTTATTATGAAAAGCCGCTTTAAAATGTGCCGTCGTTATAAATGACAAATCAAAGCTATTTTTAAGTTATAATGTATTTGCGTTCGTGTAAGTGCACGCGCGACAGATAATTTTCTATGGTCGGTATGTTTGTATCCATCGAGTATTATAATTTTGCAAGCGCTTACTTCATCGTTCTTCATGAATGAAGCTAATAGTTTTTAATTAAGTTGTACTTCCTATTCAAATATAAAATGGTCTTTTATAAGAGGATTTAGCGTTTAGTTTGCAATAAGCGACGATTTCTTTGTTATCGACTCTGGGAGCTAATCCTTGACTACTTCTACGAAACTCAATTATCTCGACGCTTATGGAAAGGCCCAGCGAATCTACATGCGCTTGTATTTCGTATTTCAGTTGCAACTCCGACTCATCACGGCGCATGTCATTCGTTCAAATTAAGGATAATTTTCCAGCCTCTGATTTCGACGGGGGATTAAGCTATCGATACCACGACGTAGATGCCCGAAAGAGCATAGAGCTTCTTTTGGACCGCGGGAAGGGAGAGTTCCACGGCGGCTCGGAAAACTCGCGGCACGTGCGCACACACACACACACACACACACGATACGCGTTCTCCCTCGCGGCATACGTACTTACGCGCGCGCATAAAGATATCGGGCGCGTGTGGGTGACGTGCTCCGATGCACTCGCGTGCATTTAAACTCATCGACGAGTGGCAAGGCGCGTGACTCGCCGTCACCGAGAGGCTGCGCGCGTGTATGTGTAACTTTGGTGGTGCGAGGATCATTCCAAGGGCACGCCGGTGAACAGTCACCGGTACGTCACGTTTTGTCACTCCGATGCTCGTATCGGGAAAATCCGATGACGTGACGTGGCGTTAGATAGAGTTATTCGTCCTTCTCGGAGTCGGGCGGAGGCTCGACTTTTTTTCTTGACTTTTCATTGCCTCGACAATTAACTTGCAACTGTACTTTAGGATTCCTTGCGAGAGTCAAAAATTTCGATGGCTATTACAATCTAACAATATATCGAACAGCTATAAATTTACATTGAAAAATGATCCTTTTACTGCAAAAATACTTTTTTGCAATTCGCGCAATAAATTCTATTGTTGCCTTGAAAAAATTTATAACAATTCAATTTTCATTGCATATCATTTCATAAAACTATTTGAAGCATATTTTGAAATTAATTGTTTTTACGTGCGACACAATATAACTTTAATATGTTCCAAATATTCTTTAAACTAAAATCGAAATATAAAGTAAACTTTTTCTATGATTCAGTTATTCAGTTATTAAGTAATTTTTCAGTTGATGTATCAAGGTAAGACTTATAATCCATTGGAATTAATTGAATAATTTTTTAAGCAATCACTTAAACACTTACGTCATTGTTTACTTATATAATTAATTGAAAACCATTATGAAGAAATAACTAAAAAGTTACTCAAGATATTTCTTAAAGACTTTAAGGTCATGTGTAATGTGTGCATAAAAAAAGAAGTTAATGAAACCACCCTGTATTTTTTTCTGGAGCATAACCCAGTTAAAAAAACATCGTTATATTGAAGCTATTTTCATGTTAAAATTAAATCTTTTTAAACCGTATACATATACGTATAAATTTACGGCCCTATTTTTCTCACCATCTGTTTAGAGAAAAAAAGAAGTTCATTTCAGAGCAATCATGCTGACTATTTTTATTTTTAAATTAGGTGTCAAAATTGTAAGCTTCTTCACCCACGTATTTTAAATAATATATATGTTTTAGAAAATTATTGAATTTGCGCTCAAAGTTCTTTCATAATATTTATTTTTAAATGACTATTATACAGTTAAACGAAAAATAATAAATTTATAATTTATAGAAACATTAAAAAAAAGTTATGTTAACATTATCAATTGATTACTTTAATTACGATTACTAATTGCACGCTGAAATTAAATGAAGTTAGCCTTATAAATGTAAATTGAACTAATTAATTGAAAAATAACTAAAGTCCTTGCAACAGTATAACCAACGTTTACTACGAGATGAGTTTTTAAAAACGTTTAGCAAAAGCATGTACGCGTGCATATGTAATAACTAATTACTAATAGCAAGAGTATCAGCAACATTATTTCGTGATCGATATTCTTCGGATAAAAAAATCCTATATTTATGCGTATTTATTACTTTTCAAGTACCCAAAATTATATGCATATAAGTACGCGCATTATCGAACTTAATGAGAATTTAATTATAATCGTGGTTTGCATTGTATCAGAGTAAATGACTGACAAAGTGTTCAAATATAATTAGCCAAATTTGTAAGCTTCGCGTTTCGTGGCAAAGATGGCGCCAGAAGTATTCACAGGATCGAAGAAGACGTTTTCTTTGCAAACGTGTCTCTCGCATTCATCAATAAAACATTTAAAATAAGCTTTGCTTATTCGAGATTGATATAAACGCGGGAACTTACTATGATATATATTCTTCTACATAATGTTTGATCATTTAAAAAAATAATAACATCATGTGTATCGACTTTAAATCAAGCCTCTGCACATTATGTTTTTAAAACAAAGTGCGTATTAGACATAAGACTTAACTTGATTATTAATCGTACCAATTTTAAGATACATTTGTATATACAATAACAACTATTTCTTTTAACTTTTCAGTTGTGTCAGTAAATCTTGAGAACAATTTTTATTTTTTGTTAATTTTATTTATTAGTTGCGTTGATTTAAATTATTCAAAACGATGAGAGACTAATTTAATGTATGATTTGTAATTACTAGATTGCTCGCGTAAAACTTAATTTTTCATTGAATACTTTATACGATGACAATTAATTTACATTTTTCTTATTTTTGTAAATAAAAAAGACAATGAAGCTATTTTTACGTATTTCGCAATAATATCAATTAACTGGAGGATTAATTTATTTTATTAAATAATGTAAAGCGAAAGTAAAATCTCTAATAAATGAAAGCGAGTACCACTCGTGTTTAACAGTATTATTAAACAAAATCAATAAATTTCGTATTCGCGATTTATATTACTTATTTACTGTCTCTATCTCTATTACTCTTATTTGCAGTAGACATGTAATTCAACAATCATTCATAATTATACTGTAAGCTAAGTGAGCTTACAGTGCTTATTATACGTGATATGTAGCGATAATATAGTGAATAATAAATTTTGTAACAGTTGACAGAGATTGAGCAATATATATATATATATATTGTAGCCAAAAATGAAAACTTTGAAGCTGTTTAGTACTATAATGAAATTGGCGAGCATCTAACGGAATACAAAGAAATGGAAAACTCAACAGATGCATCTGATCTTTAATACGAAACGTTAACATCCAATGATTTAAATTAGTTTACATTTAACAGGTGATTTGTACATAATTATGTTAGTTTGCTATCTTAATAACTTTTTTACAATTCACTTTTCATACTCCTTATCAGTAAATTTTACAATCAACTTAGAAAATTTTGTAATAATTTAAAAATACGCAAATAATGCATCTCATAAATCCTGTGAACCAAATAAAATAAATTTCCATTGTGAGAATAAAGTGTCAAAAATCATGAATATATAATTGATATAATCAACACACACTTAATTTCTGTTATATAACTAACTAAGCATATATGAACCGCAGCATATAGAAAACAAATTATTGTGTGTATAAATGCAACCGCAACAGTAACATTAAAATCAACTAAATATAAGTGTTGGCTGCACGAAAAAAGTTTGTAGAATATTAATTTTTCCAATAAATTAGATTTAATAAAATACCTTAGTAACTCAATATAAAAATTGATAAAACTATAATCGAATAAAGAATCAGAATAATAGTATCAAAATAATATTATAAGTCAGCAATTGGTCAGTGGATAAGTGATAAATGGAACGGCCGGCTCTTATTGCCACGGAAATCATTCTCACATGTTTGCCAAAAAGAAAACCGGCACCCAAGTTTGTATTGGATATCAAAACCATCGGAGCCTTACACATATCTGAAACAATCGAACTCGCGCTGAGCCATTGAAAACATAGTAGGCGCGCGCGTGTGGTCGCCTCGGTTCTCCTTGACGAATCGATTTCCGCCGATAAGAATCACTCCCGGGAGCTTCCATTAGTCTCGCCGTTCGAATCGAGTGATAATAAATTCTCGATCGATTTCCCCCTTCCTCCACTCACTCGTTCTCTCATTCTCACTCTCTCTCTCTCTCTCTCGCGCGCGCACGCTATTTTTCTGAGAATTGCGCGACACCGCAACCTTGACACTCGCGTGAGCGCGGCCTTGCCAAGAATTTTCCGCGTTCAATTGTACGGAGTCACGAGGAGGAGGTAATTATGCACCGCACAGGTTGCATACTTGATACCCTTTTTTGTTGGTATAATTTCTTCTGAAACAATCAATTGAGATGCGGCCATTGATTTTGAATAAGCAAATAATTAATTTTTTTTGCTGCGAATTTTCTCTCTTGCATTTATCGGGACATCGTTGTAAGTAGCGAAATTTGCTCAAGGGATCATTCACTTCTCGCGATTAAAATCTTTTCGAGATAACATGCACATGCATTGTTTGAACTTTTAGTTTCACAGCATTGTTTTCCTAGTTTTGATTACAAAAAATATAATCAAACTCATGCTATTTTTTTATCTCATCGTTAATTTTTTTTATATTTAATCAGTTATATATATATTTTTTTTTTAATGGATTAATAATTACTCCACTAATGAATTTGCTACTATGTTCAAATATGATTCTATAGGATAATTAAATTAAACTTTCTAAGCATTAGATTGATTTCTTATTTAATAATAATGGTAGAGCATAAGTTTAAATTGTAGTATTAAAGAAAATAAATATATATTTTTCACTTATTTAAAAAAAGTAAATGCAACTTTCTAAAACTTTCAAATTTATAATTTCTAAATTCGTTTAAAATTTCATACATCAAAGCAGTACATATTATAATTTTGAATACCTAAATTTTCTAAGAATAACTGCTGCAGTTATTTAAAAAAAAATTGCTTTACAAGCATTCGATTATGTACGATAGAAGATAATTTAGTGTATTTCAATATTTCCATTCGAAATTTTTATTGCATTTCATCGGACGATTTTCTATTAAGAACGTGTGCAATTTTTGCTTGTATTTATTTAAAAAATAATCATACGATTCTGAGATAACCAAAAATTGATTAAGTAATTTTACAATTTATTCGTTCGATTATTGTTGATTTACGGTTCTTTTGACAAAATAAGTCTGACATGTTAAAATAAAAATTTATTCTGTTTAATTGAAAGTGAGTTTGTTGCAAATTTCAATTCGAATTTTTTTTTAGTTTCCTTATATATTAATAGTAAAAATATTATTACAAATTTTATTAGCATTTTTTATTTTTTATTCTTTACTTTTTACGCTTAAATTTTTCTAAAACTTATTCTAAATCTCAATACGTGCAAACCGATTCCCTTTGCATAGTCCCAAAGACCTACAGGAGGTATTACCGTATTATGATTCACATACCGTATATATAATTCACTGACTGTTATATTAGCAACTGGAATTAAATACAAAAATTTAAATGCGTCTTTTAAGTAAGATATTAATAAATTATTATTTTAAAACTTATGTTTCAAAGACTGAAAACTAAATAATGAAATATAATGTCTCTATAAAATACAATTGTCACGCTTTAAAAGATATTAGCGATGAATATTCCGTTTTAAATTATTCACACTCGTGTTAATTAGATATTAGATATTAGATTTTTAATATTTCTTCAATTATGAATTTTTTTGTGAATTTTTTAATATTATGTTACAGTAACATAATTAGGTATCAGGGAATATTAAATAAAATATATATATTCTTAATGAATTATTATTATTTAACGTATTTTGTCAATTACAAATATAACTGATTTCATGAAATTATTCATCTGCATATTTAATTTTACGTACATTAAAATCAGTAGAGATGCAGAAACTTTTTATTATTTAGTAAAATGTAAAAAACATTTTTGATATAAACAACATTCCTAATTTAAAAAACTATTTATTTCGAAAATACTGTATTTAAATTTCAATCTCTTTATGAATTCTAAGTAACCTTGTATTAAATTTAGTATATGATAATACATTTGGCAAAGGCTTCCGAATGAGTTTCACAGTACCGGAATAAAACTAATCAATTTTGCGTTAAAATATATTATATTGAGATCTTTACTGAAACTGGATTTGCAAATATTTCTTTAGTTTGAGTATCTATAAATAAATTTTAAAATTCTTAAAAAAAATATTTGCATAAAATAACCGATACTACATAAATTAATAAAAAAAGCACTGAAGAGTACCCGACAAATTTCGATTATTAATCTATTTTTAAATAATATTAATTTAACCTAATGTAGAATGTTTTAACCATTTTTTGTCAAAGTTTATAAAACTTCGATTTCACATTAATAAATATTGAGAAAAAACGTTCTAGTTTAGAGATCCAGTCATTTTAATATCCTTCTCTTCAAATCATTTAATCGCGAAAACTTGAACAAAATGCTTGTCAATTATAGAAGTAATTTTTTGTTGAATACGAATGTGTTTTATAAACTTTCAGATGTAGGAAAGGACAGAATTTACACAGCGAAACGAATATCAATTATGAGATTATAAATGCTCGAGGTGCTATCGTCAATTATTTCAATTGCAGAAGTACATCTTAATAGATGCCGTAAAAATTATTGTACAAGCACATGCAGCGTCATTCGTCGATAACAAAGCGGCATTTCAATAAACGTCAATTATTACAAAATACGGCAATTTAACGACACTTCAATCCTTGGTGCTTGCAAAGCGCTGCGAGGAAAGCGCAAGATTTACAACGCACTTCTTCCTTCATAGTACCGTCGCGCACCATAACGGAGAAGAGGATGACGTGTAAGAAGTGGATGGGAAGAGAAAAAAAGCGCGCGTCTGACTCTCTCCTCTTATGATGCTTTTCTATTGAAATCTGCCAGCTACAACAATTCGTCGCCCAATGATTGCGGCAGGTAAATATTTTGGCCCACGAAGGCCACGTGATGCCCTGGCCCTTGTAACGACGCTGCGCGCCCACCACCATCAATAAATCTCACGGTATTTCGGCAGGTCCGGAAAAATGTTTTCCAGGACGATTTTTATTTCCGACAAGCGCGAGGGGAGCCTCGAAAAAGTCGGCTGCAGTTTTCTCGGCTCGTTTGCTCGCGCGCGCATCGTAAATCTTCGGAAACGGTACGGTGTATGGGAGGAAGTGACGTGGCGACGGCTCGGACGTCGACAAGGGGGGGGGCAATAGCGTTGCGAAATTCCGGGATGAGCTGTAAAGCGTTGAGAGAAGCATTTCGTGCACTCGTGACGAACGCACTTGCGCGCGCAACTTGGATAGTTATAAATCATCATCGAGAAGTGACTTTTGCTCTCGGTAAGCTGGGCTCGTCCGTACCTCGTGTTTGCCCTCAGGGACGATGATCGCGGATAGCTGGGAGAGAATGTCGATGGGACAAGGTTTTTGCATAACGGTGCTTATGACTTTACGAGCTTTTTCTCGTGCGTCTGGTGGATTTTTAATGAACTCGGCTAGGATGGATAACAAAGAGCTGCCATATGTCTGATTCCCCGATCCCTTTTCGCTTATTATTATTATTATTATTATTATTATTATTATTATTATTAATATTATTATTATTAACTGGCCTACGTGGAACTTTGCTCCATCATGCGCTCATTGCTGGATTAAAAGATATTTATCACTGACTTTTGCAATCACAAAGTGTAACGTAGATTGTAAACGTTAAAACGATTTGGGGGTCGATGGGTCAAGTTCATATCTCGGCACTTTATGTTACCGAGTTCTACGAGCAGTCGAATGCGAAGGAAAGATACTATTGTATCAACGTCAGGTATTAGCAACGATGAATTGTAATAAGCTTTAAATTATTTCCATTGTCGCTATTGAATTGACAATCTTTTCACTATCGTTTTACTTTAAATTTTATGCGATTGTTTTCATAAAATTACGTATCTTTCGGATGCATCTGAATTCGAAATTTTAAAATGTAATATTGTACATACATAAGCATGAATTAAAAAATTTTAAATTACGAATAATACTTGTTTCAAATATACTATGTCTTGTTTTGAAATTTGACAATTGCTTGCTTTATTACTGATTCTTCTAATCTACAATTCTAAGTGAAAATAATTTAATCGATCACCAAATAGGATAGTGTAAATTATTGTTATACGACTTCTTTAAAGTTTGCATTAACGGTTAAATAAGTTTAAGTACAAATGTCCGAATAGAGATTTAATAAATGCTTATTTTAAAAAAAATATAATCCAAAATGCTTTATATATTATCTCACAATCAGTATCATATGTTATTTAATCGATGTGACGGATATTTATTCAAGCATTTTAGACTCTCGTACATATTTTGAGTTTCAATCTTTGTAATTTCTTCAAGCCACATCGATTACAAAATAATCTTTCAAGGATGTATTCCAGGTTCTGCACACCAGACCAATACAAAGGGACCAACACAATTTACAATCATGCTAAATTGCAAAAAATGGAAAAAAACCAAAAGCTCAGAGTGCCCGAATGTGATTTATTACGAGTAATAGATTCGTTCGTAATGCGCATTGTTCCAATACACTAGCTGCATAAAAAATAGTATTTTCTCCCAGAGTAAATGATGGCCGCTTAGATGAGCGGAGTATGAATCACCGCAAACGGTAGTTTCGAAGGGGCTTGAGTAACGAGTAACAGTATTCAAGTACCTCCACAATGAAGATGAAACCTAAAGAGTAAATGGTGTTTCCGGTAAAGGGCGTTGCGTAAAGGTAAAAGCAGACGGGGAGTCCCCGGTAAGAGTCACGAGATTCCGGTGCAGGTATAATAATGACGAATCCAGGTTAAATAGGGAAGGTCGCGGGTCAAGACTCGAGGCGAGGAGCGGCCGCTGGAAAGCAGTTATACGACGAGCATTAGTGCTGAAAAGTAACCCGATGCACGTACTGCGAGGTAATTCGTGGCGCGGTTTGTGACTTTGACGAAGGAGGCGAACCGTCATTGCGAGGCAATATGGCGGTAATATTTTCGGAGGATTTGTTGTAGGGGAGAGAAAGAACGTGAGTTGGAGAGAAAAAGAAAAAGAGTAGCCGTGAAACTCTTTCCCTTGTTTACAGTTAACGATGGTTGTTGCAAGGTCGAAGTTTCCTCGAAGGCTTTCCCATTTGCTTCAATTTTTCGACCGTCCATTCTATATGATTTCCTTCTCTCCTTCTCTCTCTCTTTACATAATTGATGCTTGTGTATACGCACATACACGTGTAGCCACATACCCACGTACGTGCTTATCTCTTCATATTTTGTTTATGGATTTTATTTTAAAAATATAAGCTTGTTGTTATGGTGTAACAACCACTTATAAGATGTTGGCTTCGAGGTTGTTCTTTAAGAGAGATAATTTTATTTTATCTCGAGACTAGTTAAAATTTTTAAAACATTATTTAAAAAATTTAAAACATGTTCCTAATTTTAACTTGTGCGCGGATTTAAATGCACTTTGACTTTCTCCAGATTAAAAAAAAAATACCACACCCTTATTTAACAGTTTTAACCATTCTGGTCTATAATATAATTTATATTACTTTATTTTTGTATTATTACAATGTTATACCGTTGTTTGATGCATTAATATTACTTATTGTTTCACTTTATATTTTACAGGATTTTATTTAGAAAGTTCAATTAACAAATTATATAATATTGGACTGTAGTTTGTAAAACGCTTTCATAACTTAAGGTGACATTCTCTTTTTATAATCAAATATAAAATTTTTACGAGTAATACTACCAAAATAGATTGTCTAAAAATCCACATCGATTTCCAAACAAAACTTACTAATCGACTCCCTCTATTTTAATCTATAAGTCCTTGTAATGCACTAATACCATATTATTATTATACTTATCCTACACACTCTTATTCCATTAACACGTGTTTACACTTTTATAATAATATAATGAATTTTTACTTTTTAGAATTCGTCATTATATAGAATGAGTCGGAAAATACTTGGCGTGACTTACGTGCCCATTTATTATCAATTATTGGTGCTAAAAGTCCTCGACCATTAGTCGGGATATGAGATATTTATCTTGCATAATCCGTTAAATATTCATAGTTAAAAAGTAACATTATTGCGACTAATCTAAATCAATCAAACAATGTTAATTGGTATTTAGGCTTCATCTCTGTATTTTTTATTTTCAAAAAATGAATTTCAAAAATATAATTCCTTACATATTTTATTCTTAAAAGTGCAAGTGTTTAAAAACAAAATTCAATGTCACCGTAATAAGTATGCAAATAAGGCCATGAATGTTATCATCACAATAACACAAGCATCTATTTGCAATGAAATGTACTGTATTAGTTATTTTTAGAAAAAAACCATTTTTACTTATTGTTTTGTTAACGCGCTTCTTCGCTTTCAACCTTCATATACACAAATAGTTGAAGTGTAAAGATAGATTTACAATATTCATGAATAATGATTCCAATCATAATATGATTTTGATTTAACTAATAATGTAATAGATGAATTGAATTAATTTAATATTGTTCCATGTCAGTGCGTTGACTTTACAAGATTATTATTTCTTTGTGAATAAATAATATCTATAAATATGTACCTTTCTTATGAAATTTGATGCTGGTAGCATTATTATTATTAAAAATTATGGTTAATTGTTTAATTAATTATAATTATTTATAAGATAACAAGAATTTTCAATTACTTTGAAAGAAGTTAATAAGAAAATGTTTTTAATTTATTATGTATCAATGGAAAAACATTTATTAATGAAACAAACAATATATTAAAAACTGAGTCGCGTGATTTTAACATTTTCACATTTAAAACAATTTTTATTTAAATTTAAGCGAGAAGATTCAACGCTTCATTTCTATATATCAACTTCCAACACTTGTTGAATGCTGTATAATGTAAGTTAATGTGATAAAAATGATTTATTATGTATGAAGTAATAAATACTGATACATTTATTACCATTTCTATACACGAATTATGTTATTCCATCATAAAATTATCTGTTCATTTATTTATTACAAAATTTGCGTCTATTAAAGAACAATTCAAATAAATAAGTTGAATAAAAGCGTTCGTTCTTCTTAAGTAAATATTAAGTAGATTTTTCTAGATGATAAATTATTATAAAAATGCTTTTACGCACATGTAAATGTTACATAAGGCTATCATTTAATACGATGTTGATAATGTATCTTGAACTGTCGTCCCGAAGAGTAATTTGTATTCCAAACCAGCGCGTTAGGTCGTTTATTTTTTCGTATGGTAGTTTTGACTATTCTGTCTAGCTAAATTAGCTACTTAATTTGTGACATTCATAAATCTTATATTCTCTGCGTTTTCCTGCTTTCCCACTACAATTACAACCCTGACGACAAATGACATCGCATAGAAAGAAGCCAATGTTACTTTGCGCAATATTGCTTAATTTCCTAATATAAGAAACTTCAGAAAATGACGAACGTATATTTTAACTCGCAATATCGAAACGGTGATTTTCTTACGCTATTTATTCTAGTGCTTGGGCTCGCTATCACAGCGCAAATAACAAAGCAGTCTGTAAAGATGAAGGGGGTGGGGAGGGAAAGGAGACACGTCAAGAAAACCACAGCGAATGACTCTTTTGTGCGGCTGCTTTTACGCACAGAGAAACGAAGTCAAGGGTGCGAAGTCCGGTTCGTATGCTTTTAAAGGGCCAATGACGGACTCTGCGTTTCTGCGAGGCTGAATCTTCGCGTGTTTTATAAACTCACGTGACTCTTCAGATTATTCCCTGAACTGTTTGCGACATTTGTCTCGCGCTGGATTGATGACAACGCTGTTGCAGCAATCGAAATCATGTGCGGCTACACATTAATCCACAAGTACATAAAATTTAGTTTATTTTTTTTTTGCAACTTAACGAACCACCTCGTACAATACCTATAATACACCATAAATCGTAAAAACTTAATTTTCATTACCATTTTTAAGGCTTGTGCTAAGAATTAATAAGTTCACCAACTACCGAATCCAGTATTTATTAACAATTTGAAAACGTAACAATTCAAACGAAATAAAGCTTGAAATTTATTATTTCCAAGTTACGAACGCTATTGATCTATTAGATAAAATTGCAAGAGAAGCGAGACTTTCTGTTAATTATATTTTTATGGCATCTACTATTTTTGAAGTGATTATTCACACGCACAGAAAATGGAATTGAGCTTTGCAATTAATCCCTCATAACAGCTTATAAACTTCAAAGGCTTGTAGCACCAACGTGTAAATAATAAATTTAATTCTATACTTCTTTGTGCACTAAAAGAGAAATTAATGTTTATGACATTCTGAGTGTACAGGTGTATGTACGTGTTTTTAATGTTGAAAGACCGAATTAATGGATTCGGATAGCATATAACGTAGCTCGGATTGTTTAATCAATGGAGGTTTTATTTCTATACGCTTTTTGATTTTACACATGTTTTTATTTCGATATCACCAAAATCAGATGAATATCTTAATAGAGATGCATTCAATGGAAGGCTTGATAGTCTTTCTTCTCTGGAAATGAACTGAGAAGAAGAATCAGGTAAATGTAAACCGCGGTAAAACTAGGGTTTCTGAGATAGAATAGATTGAACTTATTTCAGTAGCGGTTTATAAAGTGCCAAGCTTGCATGAAGCTTAATTTGATAATTCTTGAATTATGCTTTTTATAATAAGACTAGTTCTTGAAATATTCGTTCATCAATTTGAAATAAGAAACACAAGAAAATGTTAAAATAACTGTAGTGATGGAATTATTATTTAATAACTGCTGAAGAATTTCTTTATTTTCTACGAAAAAAATAGTTGCAATTGTATTTTTCAAATTACAAATTCTAGTCTTATTTTATCAACGAAAGCGAAAACGTGTCTTTCCCTCTTTGAAAAGATGACAAATCACTTATCTCAAGCAAATCTTGACCTCTTTTTGTAACTCTTGGTTCTTTCGAATATTTTTCAACGTGTTCACAAAAAGTGAATCAAGTAACTTTCCTCGAAAAACTCTCGCATTTCGACCTCCTTATTTCATATTAACACTTTCTTTTTCTCGCTCAGTTACAAACTAGATTTTTGGAAATAACAAAATGTAAATATTAAATCCAAAGAAAATAAATCCAAAACGTTACTTTTTCGTAATTCTGACGTATCTTATATCAGACATTTGATACATTTACAATACATTTACGTTTTTTATGTCGATAAAATTGTGCTTTCTAAATTAATCCTCGCTTATTAATAGATTGCCCTCCTTCGAAACAATGAACATTTGCTACTAATGAGTTATTTTATAATGAGTGCAAAATTTGATTAATCGACGCCAAATAACTATTGACCCTTTGTAAGACCGCATAAACGTATTTAACACCATTATTAATCCAAGGCAACGAGCGTCGATTAATCAAGTAATTGCTCAGCGCGGAAATCGTGCATAAGCAAAGGGTCTGATCGATCGATCAACTTTATCAATTCCGTCCGCCGGGGTCTCGTCGCACTCGCGTCGAGTCAGTATAATTAAAACACAGAGGGAAAGCTCCCAAGAGAAGGTCCCCGACTTCTCCACGTGTTTACGAAAGCCATAATGGAGCTCGGCCAAGGTCAAGCCCGCCAGAAAACTCACCGAATCGGAATTCGGGTGCGGTGCTACTCACCATCGCGGCGGTAATGCGCCCAGCGTGTCGTCGCCCGTTTTCTACTCTCACCAAGGCCAGAAACCAAAAGCTCGCTGCCCCCGGTGCGATGACCTTGTCCACGAGAAGATGAAGATCGATGGCTGAGCATCCCGAGGAAGCTCCTTCCGGGTTCCCAGCTACGTGTTACTTCGGAGGTTATCGATTGCGTAAGGTGGTTTTATGGTAACACGTCACTTACCGGTCCTTCACGGATTTGCACCTTCGATTTACAATGCGTACCGTGGCCACACTGGGTGAAGGAATTTCCTCGCAATTACCAAGGAGGTAGATTCTGCACTGTTGTTCTTCTAAAACGCAGTTACAACTGTTTTCGAAAATGTTGGCCATTTTATAATTTCTAGAGATTAAAAATTATAAAAATATATCAGTGGCTGGGCAACCAGTTCATACCCTGGCCTAGTATCCACCTGCCAATATAAGTAACTAACTATTTGTTGTTTAGCCATTTAATAAATTATCATTCAACTTTCTACCTCTTATTTTAAATGCGTATGCTTCCAGTTAATATCAAAAAGATTATCAGCATTTTAATTTCAAAGTGAGCATGTGAATTGTGCTGAGGCATTATGATAACCAACTCACTTCTACTTCTTTGATAATAATTTTTCCTCTCGAACGAATTCTGTAATACAACAAAGGCGAGCCAAGCAAGTGTTTTCTAAGTATTGTCATATTTTTTTAAATATTCACTAAATTGTATGGTATTATATCAAATTAACAAATATGTAAATTTATATGTGAGCTTGTTCGTAAATAATATGCATTAATAATAAGTTTAGTTTTCAATCACTGAGCACTTTTAATATGATGTACAAGTCATGTTACTTAAATGTAGAGAAATGATATTAATATTTTATAAATCAAATTTTTTTGCTTTAAAAACTTAACGATAACATATAATTTATTAAACATCGATTAAAATTTGAATCTTCGCTTGCCGTTTTTATCATCTACATTATTATTTAATTTATTTCTTGACGATGATACTAAGCAACATGTGGCGTTAAATGAAAAACGTGATAATCACGGAAAACTGTTTTTACTAAACTACGTATTTTATTGAACGTATATTTGTAGATTTTGCCTCATTTTTTCTCTTCCTAGCTTTTTCTTTTTTATAAGAAATGTTTTTACTGCCAAAGAACGTGATTCTAATACCTTAGAAGGTATATAAAAGGGCAATTGCGCATACACTTAAGGAGATTTTTCAATGTTATTCGAAGTTCTTTGTTATCCCCATTCCTTGCAATTTTTCCGAACTGTGAAATTAAAAAATGTTCATTTATTTATTATATAATATAAAAAATTTAATAATATAATAAGAAACTTAATCATTTTAAGAGTTTTAAAAAATATAATGTTAAAAACATTAACCAGTATTCCATTTCACTCAAAATAGTTGAAACACTGTATAATTTTTAAAATAATTATGTAGTAAATAATTATGTATAGTTTATGTATATATGAAATGTGATTTATGAAATTATATTATAACACTGTATATTTTTTTAATAAATTAATAATAATAATTATTATTATTCCTATTCATGAATGATGTGATGTGTTTAACAATTTATTGTAAAATTTCACGTGAGCGAAAATATATAAATCTTCTACATACTGATAAATCAATAAATTTTAATAAAAATTGCTTTGTATGATATCTTTAATATTAATTAATTTATTAAAAAAAAAAAATTATTTATTACTCGATAGTTAGAAAAATAATTGCTTATCAATTTATTTTCAATATATTTTGTTTTCTATATGAAATTAATGTTTAATATATTATCAAAACTTTTTTTTAAAAAAATTAAACACTTTGAACTACTTCATATTTTTAATTATATTGAAAAATTTATTTTAATAGATTTTTATTATTTCCTTTAAGATTTAGCTTACATATATTTATAAACATTTTGCAATTTTTCTTTAACATATTCTAAAATTGCATTTATAATTTTATATTAATTTAAAAAGAAGTTAAATAGATAAGAAGTTTCTGGTATATAAATATGTTATTTTTAAACACACATTAAGTTTTTAAACGCTATATATTTAGTATTAGTTTGGTATAATTTATTTATACTAACCTTTAATAATGTTCATGTAATTATTTCTCATGAATAATATTTTCTATTATAACTGCATTAACTTTTCTCGTATAATATTTATAAATTATAATAATATATTTGCCATAATACGAACTAAAATTATGTAAGACTATAACATATTATTTCAATTAATAATTAAATTAAATAATAGAGATTTTTTAATTTTATACCTTACGCAATTGAGTCAAATTATAATTGTTTGAAAACAATATTATTTATTTTGAATATAAATAAATTCATAAAATTTTTTAAAAATTCACGAATACGTTCAGTGTGTATCACTATTTTAATAAAAGTAGCTTCTTTCCATTAATCGTAATAATTATAATATACATAAGTACCAATCGTATACCTATAAATATTTTCTTTACTTATGTTAAATATTAAAAAAAAATTATCTTTAATTAGTGTTTTTAAATTTGCATTTGTTCTCACCGTTTATAAAAAAATTTATTAGTCTTAAAGTACAATACATACTTTTAGATTTAAGTTGACTTTATCTTTATAGAATATACATCATTCACACAGTAAAATATTATTATATTTAGAATTTCGTTAGTTTAGAATTGTTGTTTAGAATTAAAAATAATATATTATCAATGATTACTCATTACTTCAACTATGCGTATGTTTCTACTGTTTAAAACTACATCTATTTAAAATTCATAAATTGTAACTTACAAAACATTTGAAGAAGAAACTTGTTTAAAAGTGTAATAAATATTTCATCGGAAAAAATCCTAATTGAATTAGTGAATGATAATTTTAATTTAAGAGTGTTTTTTTCAGAAAAACAAATTATCATAATTTATTTTAGGTTTCTTTATATTATTGTATTTAGTAGTAAGAACTGCTTCTTGACTGTTTTATCTTGACAGATTAATATGAGTCTTCTATAATATAATATAATATCGATCTGGTTTGTAATAATTAATAATATTATATTAGAATAATTTATTAAAAAAAACACTTATTACTTTTTACATTCAAAATTATCCGGCAGGGAACGTCAATCAACATCTTCTCATCGTTTACATCATTTGTGTAATACATTACTTTATTTAATATGAAAAATTTATTTGAATTGTAATCAATATAATGGTGACGAATAATTAAAAAATTTTCCATTTAATATTTGCTGTGAATAAACCTTTTAATAATATTGACAAAAAAGCAAATATTAAGACGAATATATAGTTTAATGTAGTAAACGGTATTTTGTAACACCGATAGAATACATTTATGAATTTTAGCAATATTATAACATCTATAAACATAAAAGATTAAAAGCTGCATCTTTTCAAAAGGTTTTCCAGAAAATAAATTCAAATGTAATGCAAATATGATTTTTTGTTATTTTGCTGAACATTACTCAAAGCGAAGTAGCGTAATAAGTAACGTGCAATAATAGCAATCCGTATTGCACATCATTGATCGTTAAAAGGAAAAAAAAAACAAAAATAAGAAGAAAATTACAATGGCTACAGTTAGAGTAGACGCAAGCAGTTGGGTAGAGAAAGAGCATCAATAAATAACGAAACCTCCCCTCATCAGGGGCATCATCGTAAGCGCAAAGCGTAATTCATCCCTCCCCCTCGGCCGCCCCCCGGGAGACAGACCAAAGGACACCCAGCGAACTCTGCGCGCGTTTAAATAACGCAAAAGCAGCCTCTGATTTACAAGGCTCATCAGCCCTAGGCTCGGCTCTGCGTGCAACTGCACAGCAACCGATATTTATCCCGTTCTAACAATGACCCATTTTGTTCACGGTCGGCCTCGGTTCCGTTTTCTCGTTTACTCTCAACGCCACTTCTCTCCTTCCTTGTTGTTTCGTGGGCGGCCGAGGGAACTCTGTAGACAAATTCATAATTTCCCTTCGCATGCACCCGAAGACAATAGCAAGACAGATACAGACGGTGCGACAGCGGATGTGGCGCTTTTCTTACGCAATGACAGTTTACTTAATAAAGTGCACTGTCTATTTCTCTCTATCTCTCCCTATCCCTCTAACGCTTAATAGTAGTAGCCGTGACAATCTTACGTTTTCCTCGTAAATTTCAGCTTTTCGCACACTTGAATTTTCATTTTACACGCCTGAACAAATCTGTATTTATTATTTTTACTAATACGGATGAAACAATGAGATTTATAATGCTGTGCAATTCGTGTGTACAGGAGCGTGTGTTTGCTTTTAAAGATTTTGACAAATAGTAATTTAGATTTCAAAAAGTAACTTGATATTGCAATGTCACCTAAAAAATGAAGTGTTATTGCATATATATTCGCAAAACACAAATAGGTCAAACATACATTAGCGCGAGCATTAGCAGTTGCTTAGACTATGTGTTTAAAATTTCGTAAGGTTTTTCGTTTTTTAAATCTAATTCGCAATTTCGATTTCGACATGCTCTCTATAATTTCATACATTTTAAACATAATTTTATAAGATGTATAAAAGTTAAATAAAACTTAAAAAACTTGCGATAACTTTTGTTAATACACTCATTGTATGTGATATATTATGTAAACGATCTTGATAGTTGAGGTACCACGAGCATTGTAATTGTCCATTCAACTTAGATTTTTATCGTAAATATTATAGCAGGAAAGCGTGTAATTTTTAATTAATCTTCAACTTGATCAGAATTTATATGTTTAGGAGAATATCAACTATTAAGTTTTAATTCTCACTTTAATTGCAATCATTTTACTTTTATATACATATTTTTAAAATCAGACACATTTTTAACGTAGAATAGAATATATATCTAATTCTGTAAATATTTGTTCAAAAAACTGTAATTAGCAAATATTGTGCTATCTACTCAATAAGTGTTCGATCTCTTTTCAGCTTTTTTTAGATTTGTCTTAGATTTATTATAGATTTACCTTGAGTTTAAAATGAAAAAATTACGCATATTTATTCTTTGAAATTAAAGTTTAATTCTTAAATATTTAATAAATTATTATAAACAAATTTTTAAAAATTATAAAATTATAAAAAATTGTATCTGTTCCATTATTAAGTACATAACACTTTTCTTAAATGACAAAAATTATAAAATTTACAATTTAACGTAAACTTTATAACTAATAAAAGAACTCGTTACAAAAGCCGTTGTTATTTGATTTTTAAATAATAAGAATGCTTCGTTTTCTATAAATATTTAATTAAACTTGTCATGAATTTTTATTATTATTGAGTTTTATCAGTTTTTGTTTCACCAATTTTATGTAATATAGAGATTTAGTATTTTATTGTGCAGTAAAAAGCAGATAGAATTCGTAATAATCTCGATAAAAGATGTAGGTTAAGGATATGGTGTTTAAAGATTTAGTATTCATCTGTTTCAATAAAATACCAATTCAACGGTTCAAGATAAGATATCGAACATTGATATTTATGTTAAAGAGATAATTTTTTTATAATAACGCATACCTTTAAGAATATTAATAGACTTAATATTTCCAATTAAAAAAACTAAATTTTGTACAATCACACAGAAAATTTAGGAAATTTTAATTAATATACCGCTGGTAATCATTATAAGCAAGTTGTCATTAGAAAAATTAATTTTTTTTTAAATGCTCATTTTTAATAAAAGTATCTGTGGGTTTCAATGGACATTTGTAAGAATTTAGTTATTTCATCTTGTTATGAGAAGTAGTGAAAAAAGAAGAAAAATCGAATATATTTTTTAGTACTTAAAAAAATATATGCAATAAATATTAATTACGATACAACTACGATATAATGAACAAATGATTATAAAGGAGATAAAGTAATACGCATCAAGATGTTCTTACGCGTAAATTGTATTTAGGTAAATTGATTTTCATACAAATAAAAAGTGCCGTAAATATAGTATCAATCGATATATCTGCCTACCAATTGCTCGCTTTTTAGCGCGTATTAAACTGTTCATCAAATACGCACGTCATTATAGAATAACAGTGTCGGATTAAGCAGAAGCGGTCGATAATAAGCGCAAATTTGTAGAAGGAAAAGTGGAGTCAAGTGGACAGAAGTCACGACTAAAAAATTGAGTTTTTTTCAGGTTAGAGGGTAAACGAGATTGGCCGCGTGCGCCCGATCGATCATCTCCCATCGGAGGATCGGGCAGATCTACAGATGGGACAGACCGAGGGGTAGTAGAATGCGAGTACGAGCAAGGCAGGTGATCAATGCCGGGTAGGGGAATAAAGGTGCGCGGGCTGGAGAGCGATCATAAATAATCCCTAGCGGCCGTAGACGAGGTGCGGCGCGGTGAGGCGTGGAGAGGCGAGGAGAGGCGCGGAGAGGCGAGGTGAACCGAGGCGATATTCTTTTCACTTTCGTTGAGGCTGTCTGCCCGTGTGAATGTGTGCCACGGGGTCAACGGGCCATCGGCCGTGTTCCACTTTCGAGCTTCCTTTCGCTTCTTCCTCGCGGCGACGCCGACGCCGCGGCGCGCACGCGCGCTAGATCGACGCTCCTGTGATCCCCGGCGCTCGATTTCGGGAGCCTTTAGCCTCCTTTCACCCTTCGCGCCATTTTCACGAACCCTGACGCTGTCGCCGCCGACACTCGCTTTAACGACGAGGGTTGTCAGGTTCGTTTCACCTCCCGGCGTTCTGGCGAATTTGCCTCCTTTTTCTTCCCCCCTTCGTTTATGCTCTATTTACAATTCTCTTTTGTTCTAATTCTAACTCTTCGATCAACTTTCACGGGGAATCACCAGTGCATACGAACGCTGACCTTATATTTTTGTTACGACTACATTTAAACACTACGTGCGCAAAATTACTTTGTAGCTCAGGTAATGCGAGCTTTTGCTACTTGGACCTTTTTACACAATTCGAAATATATCAAAATCATTTTACACTGATTTAGCCTTTCGAATTCAAAGATTGAATTTTATCGTTGCTTGTTGTTTATAATTGAGTAATATAATATATGTCCGGCTCCGTTGAAATTATTGAAAACTCCTTTGATAATTATTTAATGTATATGATAACACAATAAATTTAAAAATTGTGATATCCATCGTGCAATAATTACTAATTGTCTTACTTTCTTTTTTGCACAGTTCATAAATTTGAAAAGCCATAGAAACCTATATTAATTGCTACATTGTTATTTTTGCACATTCATTATTTATGGTCATATAGACTTTCTCGTTTTCTACAATGAAGATATACAAAGCAGTATTATAATCCTGCATTGTGTGCATTTAACGTAATAAATAATATCCGGAGAGGTTAGGCCGTCAAAAAAAATTGCACACTTCACGTCAGAAAATATCAGAAACGAGCAACGAAAACTGTTAAAGGAGAATACGTATGTGGTGCATAGGAGTTTCTCGGAGCCCTCGAGTCAAACGCCTCGAGTGCAGCTTTTTCATTGAATTTTCAACTTGCGAAGGTCGACTCTGTCAAGCCACATTTTTGCAATCGCGATTTCTTTTGCGTTGTCGTGGGCAGGCGACCAAGAGGGCGCATGCCCCTGTGTAAATGAGTGTGTGTGTGCATGTTTGTTAATTGGGCGGTACGAGGAAAGCGCACCGAAAAAGCATCGAAAGTCGACAGCAGCAGGTGAACTAATTACCGTTATTTTACGAGGAGATTTCGCAAGAGAAACGCTCTTGACGCTCTCGCCTCGCGTAGATGTGACAATGTGTCGAGATCGCGCCTTCGCAATTGAGATCGAGGCTAAGCGCGATGAATCGCTCGTAAAAGCCGGTAAAGGGCCCCTGCCGCGAACAAAAGCGTGAAACCAATGGGGCCCGACGATCAACCCCGGAAAGCCGGCTTTCACTTTTCCCGCGTGCCCTCGATCGCCGCGCGCACTTTCCCTCTATGAGCCGCGTAGGTAAGCGCTCGAGTTCGCGTGTGGGTTCATCGATTCGCCGGAAGCACGGGGTGGGGGCGGAATTGGGTTTCTAGGTTAGCGAGCTGCTTTCCTCGAGTCCGCTCTCACTTTCTTCTCGCGGGCGCTCTCTCCCTCTTTCAATCCTCACTCCGGGTCACTCCGCACCTTTCACTTTTCTTCCGCACCTCCTTTTCGTCCTTTATCTCGACTCCTTTGCTCTTTGGATGCTTGCGGGCGTCGCCGATACACTCAATAATACCAATGTCGCACCTTTCTTTCTTCTCGCTTCCCTCGCAAGAGACTTGCGACGTGGGCGTGGGATATCGGACACTGGATGAATGATTCATGCGCTCGGTTGCGTGTATTTAAATATTGCCAATAGTCAAAGTAGACTTTGAATCATCCGTACTGGTTTCGTCGCTATCGTCAATGTTAAACCATTTTAAAACTTAAAAGTCTGTCGTTAAATTAAAGGATCTATTTTTTTGAAAATATAATTTATTTCACTAATCGCAAATGGCTTTATCGCTGTCTTGTACATGTTGTAAGAAAATGCAGACGCTGTAATTTGCCAAACCGTTTTATTACTCGCCTCGGTAATTTCTGCATCAAATGAGAATGAGAAAAAACGCTCTTTTATCAATGATGACTCGAGTTTCAGGTCTATAGCAACACTCGTTCGATGGACCCGCGATATTCAAATATCAGTGCGTTCATTTAGACAGTACATTTCTGTAAGTTGTTGAAACGCGCTCGATGCTTCGAAATGGCGTTGAAACGCCAGTAAATTTGTGAAATTATAAATTGCATTATTT
Source organism: Platyscapa corneri (assembly GCA_018907185.1). NCBI lineage: Eukaryota > Metazoa > Arthropoda > Insecta > Hymenoptera > Agaonidae > Platyscapa > Platyscapa corneri. The sequence continues at coordinate 2,549,089 of JACCHW010000005.1, read as the reverse complement.
GAAAATCGACTTGGCGTCGAAGAAAACGTACTCCGAACGAGACAACGTCTGGGCGGATTATGTTTCCTTTCTACATCGCGGCTCGTAAAAACGAAATACGAGCGCAATTTTTGAGTAGCCGCGGAGGAATTCATCCGAATTGGCCAGCTCAGGCAACATCCTATTCTACTTCCGGCAACATCCGATCGCCGAGCGCCAGAGACAAAAAGCCGATAGCATCGCTCGCAAATTGAGCTCCGTATTGCGTAAAATTTTGGAGCTCTCTCCGCTCCTCCCTGTTGCTCCACTTCCCTCTTTATCTCTTATTTTTCGGACGCGTACGCGTGCGTGTGCATTATCACGGGCCACGGGACAGGACCGAGCTTCAAGGTTTTTTCAACGTCCTTACCGAGCAGCTTTCCATTTGAGAAGAACCCATGAGTCGGAACATCTGCTGCTCTCGGGCACACGACGAGGACGTCGGCCGACGTCGCGAGGTTGAACCGGACTTCGAAACGAACCGAGTCATCCCTGTGGAATGGACTTTCACATTGTTCAGGAATTTCCTCAGCCCGCGAACCACTTTGTATGAATTTATGCGTTCAGTGTAATTGACCGTTCGCATTTGGAATTTATCGGTTTCCATTCATATGCGTACTTCAAAGAATGGGAATTTTGGGAAACGATCGAAGGTCGATTGTGCTATACGCAATCAAACGCTACTAGTTTGAGGTTCGAAAATCCGACTGACGCATTGCGAAAGCAAAGAAAAATGAGATTTCTTAATTTGGAATCACGAAATATCATAAAGTTGTTATATTTTCACATCAAGTTTAATTTTTGTCGTACACAAGGTACAAGCAAAAAATCGTAACGTTTGACTCATTGCGCGAGACGCATAATTTTATGGAGCTATATTATACGGCGATTAACAAAATTATAAAAAATGTGGAAATATTACGGTAGAAATGCATTAAGCGTGCAGAATATATTGTCCTCTTTATAATATATCGCAACCATAATATTTAAAAAAGCTTAATATAAAAATGAAATCATACACTTGAAAAGTATAAACTGAAACGCCGTCATAATGCAAAAGTATACACTTGGTGAAAATATCAATGTTTATCGAGTTTCAAAAAAAGCACCCAAATGCGATGAAAAAACGATAGAATACTTTTGCCTAGTGGCGCTTGCATCTTGATCAGCCGTCAGCAACGAAAGCGTTGGTCTGGGAGAGCCTCCGTAATCTTTAAAAGATTAAAAAAGATACTTATCCGATGGAACTCGTTCGAAGATTTCGTGTACGTCATTCGCCTACGCACCAATAATCATAAACGCGCATGGCAATGAATACCGGAATAAGTAGCACTTAGCTAGAAGAAAGGGACTTTGATCGTCGAAAGCTATTCGCCTGGACATCAATTGATCCTTCTGGGTGAAAACGCGCTGAATCGCGTCCAGTATAAATTACTTTTTATTGGCTATGTTAATAGTTTCCAAGCGCATTACTGAAGAGCGGACAAGAACTGTTTTCATTACGTCTAACGTGAAGCAGTGTAATGATGAGGTTTTACTTAGACTTTTGACTGGTTTATTGTGATGAAAGGAGTAATGAATGGAAGTTTCTAACGCAAATGACAATTTCTCAATTCCAAATTGAATAGGTAATAAACCTCTCAATAAATTAGTTCAATTTAGGTTCTGGGTCAGTTTTTCAGTTTCCTAATTATATAAAAGTTTATGCACCTTTCTGCTCAGCTATAGAAGAAAATACATAGACTTTTAATTTCAAAGCGTGAATACAGAGTATAAATCGATTTTATACTTTAAAAACAATGTTTGATTTTATGAGTTCCATAAGAGCTTTTAAGAAGAATTCAATTGTTAGATAAGATCCTTGTTATTTGTTGTTCATTATATTAAAAATTTCAAAATTCAGTTCTTTTATAAATAATAAATATTATATACAAACTTATTATATATTTTATTAAATTATATTATATTTTAAATTTCTGGAGAGAATTTTATTAAAATATAGGATTTTTTAAAATTATTTTAGATCTCCGTTAACAAAAATTATAACTTTTTGTTATAATTTTTATATTTATTATTTTTACTTTAGATTGATAAGGCTTTCAAAAATTACAAATTATTTATTCAAATAATTGTCTAATTTTTAAGCGTTAAAAGTTATATTTATAATAAAAATTTATTCAATGAAATTTTTTTTATTTCTGTGATAATTTTTAAAAGCGTATTATTATATTAAAGAATTGAAAATACAAATACAAATAATTCCTGATATTATAAGTATTAAAAGAACTTGTATGATAGTATATTTATATAAATGCAGACCTTGATATGTGTATTTTAAAACGTACTATCAAAGATATACACACATATATATATGCGTATCTTTTGGTTCTAAAAATTATCGAACGATTACTTATTTAGTTCATAAAAAAGAGCGACAGATCTTTAGATAATAATAACCTAGAATATTCTAAATAATTAGAATATTTACGATAAAGTTAAAATTTGTATTAATAAATTAAGATGAATAAAATGAGTAAATCAATTTTAAATATTTAATTCTGCAAAAGTGTAGTATACAGTTACGTGAAATTTTATTTTTGTTTGAGAAATAAAAAAGTTTCAATCTTTTTCAATATTACGCATTAGATATATCTCTTAGAAATTTATAAGATTAATACATTTAGATACCTTGAAATCATTATGTACTACGTAAGCAATTATTAATTAATACTATCAACAAGATACACTATGTATAGTAATCAAACTTTGAAGTATATTTTGTGATAATTCATGTAACGTATCCTAGTTTTGTAATTTAATAATTTATTTACTTACAAAGTTATACAAAATCAATGTGTAATGTCAATAGTTTCTCCGAAAACGTGCTATTACCTCAAATACAGAGTTTAGCTATCATTCGATTAACTATGAAAATAATATTATCTCCAAGTTCTCTTTGCAGTAATAAACGAAATACTAACATGCATCATACTTAGAACTTGTGCACTAAAAATACGATTTATTGCAAATATTATACAACTACATTTATAATATATAAAATGTATAAGCATATTTTCTATGTTTATATTATTAATAGATTAACGTTTAATAGTGCAATATACTCAACTTGCACAATTGCTGATCAAATATTAAGTTCTAAATCTATTATTTTATATTTTTGAGAAACTTTGGCCGAATAGTACTTGAGACTTTTAATTACTATTAGAGTTTTTGCGCAAAAGCGAGTTTCGAATGGGAAATAACTCGCGAATGAAATTTGATTGCAAGTGAAACACATACGCTTTTAAATTAAGTACTTTTATAATCGTGTAAAATGTTTGCTCCAATTATCAATAATTGTGCCGCATCAACGTGCAATAAAAATCTCTTTCAGTTCTTTTATATATCCGCAACAAGCGCCATTTTTGAATTACATGTTTAGCACGATACGAATTTGTACATGTATTTCGCTACGATTTATTTAATCTAAGCGCCAGATAAGAACTTCTTAATAGATCGAGGTCTTCGATTATAAGCTTGTTATTCTTCATAATTCGACCTTCCAAGCATAAGCTTAATAGTTATATTAGCGAGCAAATATTAGTTTCATCTTTCAAAAGTTGTTTCTTCAACAAACACGATTTTTAAGCAACAATGTCGCTCAACAATGTCGTTTTTAGCTCGTCAAAATAAATATTTGGCCGTGCTTTCACGTATTTTACAAGAGCTTGTCGGCTCCTCGGCGAGGCTCCAGCTGTATGACTAACTAGTTTTGGGCTCCCCCTAACCATACAGCCGAGCACATGCGCGCACGTCCGCACACGCACACGAGACGCGGCACGAATGAAACCTCACAAAAGCTTCGTAGCTGTCCTTTGAAACGATTGTCGCTCGTCGTCTCCTACGGCCAGATCACGCGCCGCAGCCTTATAATAATAATGCTAAGGTCAGGGCGGTACCCTAAGCCGGAGGAAAGCCTGGAGTCCTAAAGAGCGGGTGCGCTTCGCTCGTCGATCGTCCCGTCGTACGTAAACCGTAAACGGCTCTCGGCGCTTGTGTGCGCACTACAATTATGTGTCACAAGTGCGAGCGAGTGAGCGAGCGAGAGCCGTAGGTATCGTGTCACGGCCGGTGAGTGTACTTCATTGTAGGGCGCCGGCACTGCCGATGTCGTGCTAAATAGGTCGTGACCCCAAAATGATTCTATACGCGAACTAGGCGTTTTCGATCTCCTTCTCTATCTGTCTCTGTCCCGCGTTCCGCGCGCATCCTCGGCGCGTTATTAGCGCGGCGGCGGCAGCCGTGGGCCGACGCGACCTCGCGCGCGCAGCTGGAAAAAAAAGTTCAATGTCAGCGGCGATGAGCGCGCGGGCCGACGAATTACCGTACGCGCTTTTATTATGAATAATTGCGCGCGGGTCCGAGTCTCGATTCCCCCGCGACTAGTTTCTTCTTTATCGGTCGCGCCTCGCGCTTCTCTTTATTTGGGACATTCCGAGAAGACGATGGCTAATTGCCGCTGCAGGAAACACTGCTTGTCCTAATTTTCCACGCTTTATCTCGTTCTAAATATGTAAAACTAGTTTTCTCAAGGGTGCAGTTTGCCTCTCGCTTGAAACGCTCGTTCAGAAAATAGCCGCCCTAATGTAAGTGATACAATTATTTCTCACCTCCGAAGATGATAACTCGTATTTCCACACAAGGACGTTGAGCATTGCCACTTAGATGCTCAATAAACTGCGAAATATTGGATATTCAAGCTTATTTTTGTTTCTGTTTTTCTTCTCGTTTTTTTTTTTTTTTGTGTTTCGAAGGCTACTCGGAGAGTAAGTAACCAAATTTAATTTCATATTGTATAAATAAAAATAGCACTAAATTTACATCGAGATAATTACTTTTTCAGTGAATAGTAAAAATGTATTTCACCAAGGGCAAAGAATGAGACCTTCGGTAATTTTAATAAATATGCATGTTAATGTCTGTTATGTAATCTGACAACGAGTTACGTAGTTGAATGAATTTTCTAATATATTTGCTAAAGGTCGTTACTCAAAAAGCTCCTGCTAATTTATTTATATACTTTTTCTCAATCTTTCGTTTAATTTTCTTTCGAATCTTACGTGGAATTTTTACTTTTTTTGTATCAATATTCTGCTTTATCTAAATATATACTTTGACTTTGTTTACTATTATAAATCGCATTGATTAATGATTAAAGGGTATGTGGCAATAAATATATTAAATAGCTTGGGATTAAAATATTTATTTGAAGTGGAAACACAGCGGTAGAAAGACTTGACGTTATTAGTTGACCATGTAAATGCGGTCAAGTCCGAGTCTACTCTGGCTGGTCATTATAATCCTATCTATCTTGAAAGTTTGTCTGTAAAAGTTATGTATATAGTAGGATATAAGAGTGGACGAAGCTCTGTAGACATAAGATATAAGCGTTGAATCGAGTTTTGCGAACATTTTATACTTCAAATAAAAGTTACGGACACATTTTTAAAAAAACTCAACACACTTTTATGATTTAAAAATTTGCATTATTTGTCAAATCATGGCTACAGTTTTCACGTATTTAATAAAAGATAATTCTAGTCAAATGTATGCAGTATTGCTTTTTAAAATCATTCGCATTAACTAAAACACATTCGATTAATGTTTTTTTCCATTTCATAAATGCATTTAATTATTAATGCGTTTAATAATCGTTTAATTCGATTAAAGTACCAAAGTAATATCTCTTTAAAGTTTTTTCAATGCATACATTTAAGAAATACAAAGATTGTGGCCTTACAGAAACTGAAAAATTGCTAAAATATATCAGTAAGGTGATTGATACATTACATAAATTAACAACAAGTATTTGAAAATCCAAATATTTTGATAAAGAAGCTTATGCAAATGAAACAAATAAAAATCTTGAAATATTTTTCTTTACAAAAATATTACTCGGTACCTTTTAATGAAAATAAATAAATTAAAGAGAATGATAATCGATAATCGATACACGAGAGAAAAATCTTTTGATTACATTTTATAAATATATTTGTCTCGTTTAAAAGTATATAAGTATATATTTTTGATAACTAATTCATTATTTATTTAATATTATAGTTTATCACAGTTAATTAGATTAATTAAATATAGAGAAAATTATTATTTTTATTTTAATATGTTTACTATAGATTCCGAAAAATAAATATTATATGAATTGCATATATTTGGAAAAATCATTTATATTATACCATTTCACTTATTTTTATCCCCATCATAAAATTAATCTAAAAATGTCGAAATTGCTTTTTGTAAAATAATTATTTCATGTCAATATTTTTTATAATGAAAATATAAATTACATAGATTATAAAAATGTTCTAGTTTATTAAAATTATGTAGATTTGCAACGTATAAAATAATATAAATATAAAGTTAATTTCCTATTAAAGAAAACATGTTTCATAAGTTTATCGATATATTTTTAACAAAACACGACAAATCAACATAATAAATATAAAATAATATTTATTTAATACGAAATATCAATCGTGTAAAATTATTTTTCTTGGTAATGTTTAACATTTAAGGTATGGGGGAATACTCTAAAGGAAAAAATAAAGATAAATCATTTGGGAGTATCGTAAACATCGGAAAAGTGAAAATTCTTAACTTTATAAAAAACATTTTTATTAGAAAATTAAGATGTAAAAATCTTCACATAGCAGTAATAACATAATTATATGAGGATATACATTAATGATATTAACATTATGCTCGAAACGAATAATCATGGTTTGAAACAATAATAAGTGAAACTAGATCACAGTTTCTAAAAAGAAACAAGAGAAACTTGGATTTATGATTCATTCTTGAAATTTTTCAAACATAATTTCCATTTAAAATTTCATTTTTTTACTTAAAATGTAATTCATTTCAATAAATTTAAATTTAATAATAACATTAGTTACTTATTTGGAAAAAATAATAAAAATAAATTTTTAACGAAGAAAGTATTTATCTTTCTTTGACTAAGATTAACTAAATCAATATTGAAAAATTAAAATATTAAAAATATATAAAATATTAACTTATCTTATCGAATATTTAATTATTTTATTATCAATATCGGTGCGCGACGAGAACTATTGCAATAAATAGGTCTAGTAGTGAATAGAGTTTCATCTGTTATACGTAAATATGATTGATACGGAAATGCAAATCGATAGTGGAGCCACCAAAAAGGTTTATGTCCCATGGATTGTGGGACTAGGAGGTATATTATTTATATTCATAAACGGATTGCTTATAAAATCGGCTTTTCTATATCGATATTTGTTCACGTGTTTCTGATCAAATGTAAATTTATGAATATAACTTTTTTAGTCTTTTTCTAATCTAACTAATTAAAGTGTTTAATTTTCAAATTGGACATTTGAAAAGAATAAAAAACTTGAAAAGATTAAAATCTGCATTGGTTATTGTCGTTTCGGTAAAATACAGTTGTGTTTTAGTGTCTCTGATGATGATAAGTTGGGGTATACAAACCGGATGGACTTCGCCAAATCTCGCTCGACTCACAGCCGAGAATTCAGTTATTCCAGTAACAATAACTGAAGCATCTTGGCTGGTCTCTGCTGTGGCCCTGGGATCGTTGGCAGGATGTATCATAGGGCCTATTTTTATGGAGTTGTACGGCTATAGAAAATTAATTATTTTCATACTCATCTTAGTGTGTGTGAGTTGGGCGTTTTTGATAGGAGCCAACTCCGTCGAGTGGATATTCGTATCTCAGATCTTGAGCGGCGTCTCGGGTGCGATGAGCTCCTGCTTTTCTCTGTTCATTGCTGAAGTATCGGTGCCGAAAATTCGCGGTCTATTGATCTCGATAGCGACAAATAGTAACTTTTTTGGAATGATTGTCGGGTTGGTAATGGAAACATATTTTCCCATGACCATAACTAGTTCCATTTATTTCGTGGAATGCCTGATGACAATAATGATATTCGTATGGCTCCAGGATTCTACGCAATATTTCTTAAAGATGGGTAACACTGAAAAGGCCAAACAATCAGCCGCCTTCTATTGTATGGATTATAATTTAGAGCAGAGCTTATACGAGAGCAACTTTATTACGCAAAGTGAAAAAGATCAAAGCATGAAAAGTAAGTTAACGGAATTTCAGTCGCCCCGCGTTAGACGCTCGATAATTCTTATTGTTACACTTTTTTCACTGCCAAATTTTAACGGTATATTCTGCATAATGTCTTACATGGAAATAATTCTTAATAATGGAAAATTTAATATAATTGAACCTAAACATTTCGTTATTTATGCTTACACATTCGGTGCCTTGGCATCAATTTTATCATTAAAGTTAATCGACAATCTTGGTATAAGAATTCTACTAATGCTTTCAAGTATTGGTTCGATTATAGCACTGATAATGTTGGAAACATATTTTTATTTGTTGCACAATGAGTTTGATGTAGAAAATAAGCAATGGCTCTTAATTATTTCTATTATTCTCCATGTGACGTCGTTTACAGCGGGATTTTCTAGAATTCCTTTTATTGTTTTAAGTGAAATTTTCCCCCCGAACGTTAAAAATTTAGGTGCGCTTATAGTATTTTTTATTACTTTCTTCTCTTCATTTGTAGTACTTAAAAGTTATCAGCCGCTAGTCGATTTTCTTGGAGAAGAATATGTTTTTGGCGTTTATACCGCATTAACTTTTGTAACAACCGTATGGGCACTTACTTTATTACCAGAAACAAAATCATAATAATAATAATAATAATAATAATAATAACAAAAATCTCCTCAAAAAGTACAATATAATCTTATGAAATGAATCGTACCCATTTTAGTAGGATGTTCTAAGTAATTAATTTATAATAAACTTATAAGAAATAATTTATGAAATAACGACTGGAAAAATTTGTAATTCATATAATTTTTAATAGATTTTTAAATATAATATTTTTCCATCCATAAATTATTACACTCTTACAGTATTAAAAGCACCGAAATTGCACGTCAATCTTATTATGTACAATTTATAATATAAAAGTTTTAAAAAGGAAAGTTAAACTTTCTTAACGAATTCAATTGGTATTTATTATGAAAATCTTTGAAAATATTTATTTTATGTTAAAGTGCTCATAACTATTTTTAATATAAATTATAAATATATTATTGTCAAATCTTGACTAATATTTTTAATTATTATTTACAAAATATGTTCTTACAAAGTTTATGTTAGATAACTACTTGATCTTTTCACTATCAAAAGAATTACACGTATACAAATTTATGTGTAAACAAATTTTATATTATAAATTATCGATAACAAAATTACTTATGGGGTTCTTATATATCTCTTACAGCCTCTTAATCGGTTAGTATCTATACTTTATGATTGGAAAAATAATATGTTGATTAATTCTTTAATATTTTTATAAACTGTCTGTATAGTTATAATAATATTTATAAAAATATAAAAAATAATTATAAATATATAACATATAATAGTCAAGTGCAATTAAGGATAAAATCTTAAGAGACAAAATAGAAGGAATAGTATTTAAAATAGTGTATTAAACGCAGCACATGACATTATTACGAAATATTACATTGCCACTCAAGTGTGTGGTTCAGAAAGTAAATGACCACGCATGCTAAGAGCATTAATAAAGTAAGGCATTTGATTTTAAATATTTATTTTAGGTAATAAAGCTAATTTAAAAATTATTAGATAGAATTTTAAACGTGGCAGTGTACGTTTAAACGCATCCAAAGAAGTCAAAATAAAAATATTTTTACATATACAATCGTTAGATTTTGTAGAAAATCATGGTTTAATGTTAAAAATAATTGATTATCAGTTTATTGCTTTATTTATAAAATAAAGTTGTTCGAAAAAATTGTTTTAGATCCTTTTATTAAATTGTATTGCTCGAGTCGCGTACCTTAGATTCCAAAACATAAATGCTTTTACTCGAAAGTAAGTGCGCAAGCAATTAAGGTAATGAGTACTAATTGATAAATAGATATAATGTAAGCATTTGCCTTCATAAATAAGAAAGAATGTTGATAAGTTAGAACTTTGGAGGAGCTACGTTATTGTGTATTTAAAACTTGTAGTAGAATTGGGTTGAAAACATTATTAAAGCTTCTGCATTTTATAATTTATATCTGAATTGAATTCTAAACGTACTTATATTTTATAAATGTGAAAGTTGAATTTATATGTACTGTAATGTGAAATTATATGGAAAAAGTAAAAAAATACTATTTCTACATATGTACTGGCCTTTGGCCATAACTTTTGTACACATCATTGTGCGTAAAAATGCCAGTAATCCACACCTAAAATAAATTAATAAACACCCGTGACAGCATTTCTTTTCCATCCTCTAACGCATCACCTATTCTATCGCTCAATAACACATCGGAAGAAGAAAAGGAAATACATCTCCCCCTTGTATATCGTTAAATATGGAGCTTATTTAGCTCTTCGTTTATAAATGCAGTAGCAAAAGAGTCGTCGTCGTAAAAATGTGGCTTACGACTCATTAAATGCGCGGAAAAAGAAATAGATTGTAAAAGCAGCCGCCAGAGCGCCACGCGAGTAGCCGCGATAAAACACTTTCACCGATCGTGGGCCACGCGCTGCTTTCCCCGAGCATCAGGTCGCCGCATAGAGTAACTGCGGCCCCCAGAACACGCGAATCGGCCCATCATCGTCGTGCACCGCCCGCAACCCGTGCAGGCGGAAGCAGCGATCGCGGATAAGTGGGTCAATGGGTCAACCGACGCCCACGATAAGACGCGCGCGCGCCTCCTGGCCCGTAGAGGGGGGAGGATGGGCCCGCGAACGCTTTCTGATTTCTGATCGGCGGGGGACTCGTCTCCTTACTTATCGGAGCTTACGATAAAGTAGAGCTGTTTCGATTAATCGTTGACCCAAACTACTTTACAACGACACTCTTAAAGGATGTTGTCGTCGCTGTCGTCGCTGACCATCGATAAATTTGTTATGAACTTTATAAGGCACGTTCAAAGGCCCTTCAAAGTTTCCGTTTTGATTTGCTATTTGTGTCACCGTTACGATTCAATGAAAGTTTGCAAGGGTAATAACAATCGAAGAGTATTTTATCGCGAATATTTGTCGAAGGATTCGCAAAATGCTGGCAATTTACCGAATGTCATTGAAAAGAAAAAAATGCAATAGCCGTCGATGGTATAAAGCATTGGTAATGTTTGTTTATCTTTCGAAAAGTGCGAATTTTTTATAAAATTCGCTAAAAGTAAAATAATTAATTTATATTGTACGACGATGGTCGGTGCAAATTTCTTTAATCTATTGAAGCATCGGCACGTATTCCAATATCTTCTATTATTATGCGATAGATAATATTAATAGCTGATAACGGGTCATTAGCTTCCTATGTTTTTGCTTTATCATATAATATTTTATGCTCTATTTCAGTTGCCAGAATAATAATAAAGATGATTGTTTAAAACGTCATTCGTGGCGTAATTTTTAATCGTGTTCCTAAATTATCATTATGTTACGAAGTTCATTGTAATAAAACATCTTTAGCTATGCTTTTAATTTTTATGTGATTTTCCCAACAATTCTATATTTTTCCAAACACATAGTAGCGTATACTCTTAACCTTTCGCTTAAAAATTCATGTTTTTCAATAGAAGCATTAAATTAACGAAGTTCACGAAGCTATAAGAATTTCCCGAAAACTTTTATTATAACGTAGATCGCATCGATACATTTCAGTAATATTAATATATGAATATAGTATTTATTTATGCAGGCATTTTCAATCAATACTATTTAGAATAATAAGTTTTTGTATTTAAAAATAGTCTCCTTATTTTCAAATTTTCCGTCGGATTATCTTTTCTTTCAAATTAATAAGGCTAAACTGCAACAACTGCCATTTGAATTTATCCTAATAAACTTAAAATGTTTTTATTCCTTTTACATTATAGATATCTACTAATTATTGATGTTGAATTATTGATACATTACATTATTGATGTTGAATTAGAAAAAAAGCGCAAACATGCTTAGCTAGTACGAATAATCAATTCTATCTGAATCGGTAAACATTAAACGTTGCCCTAAATATTGCTCTGTGGCGCGTAAAAATTAGCGTAGGTGCACATCCCGATAAATGCACGATCCTCGAGAATTTGCGAAATGCTTAGCTCTACTTACTTAACCTACGTATCGGGATCAGCGTGAGCAATTTAGCAATCTGTTTCGGGCTTTAATAGGCGTATCAAAACCGCCGATTCAAGGAAGAGCCTCCGATATCCTCGCGGGAAAATTTTTTTCGCGATTCATGCGTCGCGTCTATGCATCGTTGGGATCACCTCGGAACCACCGGTTCGCGGCGTAAATCCAGTACCCATTTGTTCGTTTACTTTCGCTCGCTCAACCCGCCATGAAAGGGAGATAAAAAATCATAATCCAGTGCAGGGCGGAGCACCTCTGACCGATAAAACAGTTAACGCACCGCACGCGTCTTGAGTCGCACGCGGCAACGCGGATAAAATGCGGGCCAGCGGATAAAATCAGATAAATCTCGGCGCCTGCCCTCGTGCCACGAGTTTACTCGCTTTCGCGTCTTGTTATCGGAATCGGGTCATTCGCGAGATGTGCGCCACGAAAGCCGAGGCCGCCCACTCCTGCACTCGAGCGAGTGCCGGGCGCGCGAGTGCAATTATAAACGAGGAAACGCGGGGACGAGAAATTATTAAAACTGCCTCCTCGTTTCTTCCTCGTTTTTGATGCTACTTTCACTCGTCGGGGAGTGCGGCGCTCTTTTCGGGTCTCTTCGGATGCAGACTCTGATCTCATTGCGGACGCGTTCGCGCCCGTGTTTCGGGCGTCTGTTGACGGGAGCGCATAAATCGTGCGCGCGGACCGGCTTTTACTCCCGAAGAATTCAAAACATTAAAGCGTTTCCTGCGGCACCATGAGTAATGATCCCATTATTATTATTTTGACTGTCCCAACGTGGAGTCGCCCGTTGCCAACCCTGCACCACTCGTGTTTCTGTTTATTTTGCAAATTTAAGATCTGTACGATTGCGCGCGATACGAATAAGTTCTCGGAAAATTTTGATGAAGTTGTTTTTAAGTAATTGCGATGCAGGTCATAAGTAAGCCCGACGATGAATTTCGAACTGTACCGTGTGTTGGAAAATGAAGTTTCGCAGACTTGGAGAGGCAAAGTTTCACGCATATTACGTCGTATGAAAATACACGTGTTTCTGTACGTCCGGTTGGAAAATCATATATTCCGGAGATTGGAACAAGTTTTAATTTATGAAGAAATAAATTTATATAACTTAACATCGTTAGCTGATAATCAACGATGCAACTTTAGATAAATTTAATTTCAACACTTAAGCACACGAGAGTTTATAATCGAAGTAACGTGTACCTTCTTACGAATTTTAGGCTTAAAAAAAACGAGCATATTAGAGATGTAAGAAGGTGGCCGTTAATGTAAGCGCAAGTTATTGTGCTCGTGTCATCGACGCACAATAGCTCGATTTCTCGTCACTTTTTTATGGAATTAAAAACACTCCTTGAATTAATAATAAGCTACCGTCACAAACATAAAAATGGAACGCAAATTTTTATCGCATATTAATTAAAACCAAAAAAAGAACATATCGTACAATTAAATAATGACGCGTGGTAACTGCGTCTAAGGCTAACCATTTCTATATTTAGACGAGCTTATGAATCCGTCACGAGCACTCGATCAAATTATAATAATGACTCGTGCTGTTGCGTCTCATTCAAATCTGCTAATCGTTGATTTCGTAAAATTATGAAAAAGTTAGTAAATATTTCTCTTTGGTGAACTGCTCGGACTCGTGCCTCGCACCAAAAAATCAACGGATGTTGTAGTTCACGCGATACTCGGTGACATCATTCGCCTTGAGCCGCAATCGAGAGTCGATGGCTGCTTAATTCTTGAAATTGCCTACGCGAATTCAATAATTTTTGTCCCCAGCTCAGCAGGCACGCGCGTAACCTCACGTCTGTAACTTCGTGATCCCACCAGTGGTTTCCTCCCATCGTTGATCAACTCTTCAGAGAGAGAGAGAGAGAGAGACATCCCTTCCGAACGTGCACCAAATCCTTTAGGCGCGCACTCGAGGTGACCCGATTCGAGTGTCGGAAAGCCAAGACGAGGAAGAAACCTCGAGAAAGCGAACGGTTCGCTGCTCTCCATATCCTCGCCCTCGCGACGCGGAGTTACGTGCGCGGGTCGCGGTGAAACCTGCCGCTTTTTATTTTCCGCAGTACGGAAGAAGAGATTGGAAGACTTTCCACGAGTTCTGTCTATGCGCCGCTGAAGTGATTCGTACGTTCGCGAACTCGTTCGGTTAATTACTTACTTTCTTAAGTTCAATATTAAGAAACTTTCGCACGATCTTTGCCTCGGTTTCGAGTTTAAAGGCGATCTTGCGCCTGTAGTTAACGTACATGATGATATTCACCAGAGCGTATTTGCATGTACACTTGACTTCATTGCAGGATGCGTTTCACGGCGCGGTGTTCGATATTTTCGTGTAGAAATACGAAGCTTTTTATCGCAATAAGTATTTATGGTTTTTTTCTAGGCATCACGCGTAACACGACTATTGAACATGATTCGATGAAATATATCTGCATACACTGTTATAAATTACTTTCACGCGATTTCAATTTCGAGCTTCAAATTTTGTTGCGATTGCAATGTTTGAATATTTTTTTCAAACATTATATTTTCAAACATTAATTACGATTTACAGACAAAACTTAATTGAATACAGTTTGCGGTATTTATTGCGCGAAAAGAAATTTTCGTTATATATTGGAACCTGATTTTACGAACACTTTTATATGAAAATAACTTGATATTGGTTTTTTTAAGATATTACGTTTTTTTTTTTAAATAACCTGTACAAATTTATGCTAAATACCAATTATTTAATATAAATGAATAAATCGGTTACACCATTTAACTAAAATACTTTCAAAAGATATTTTAAAATTTATTACAACCTAGTTTAGCAAAATAAAATAGCTTCGCTTTCACGAGATATAAAGGAAAGTGAGGTTTTACTCTTGATAGTATATTAGATTTCATTTAACCTACTGTTAAGACATTTAAAACGATGTTTTAACACCTTTGCTTTTTATATCGTAATGTATCTTTATATCATTTTTTAAAATACTTTTCCGTTTAAAATTAAATTCATCTAATAAGTAAATTTTGTTCTACTTTCATTAGGTTCATTATTATTAAGAACATCGTAATTAAAAAAAAAATTATAACGGCAATAGTATTCCTTATAAAAGAAATTACAAAGTTTGAAGATTATTACTTCAGTATTTCTGATGTGTGTACATGTGTGAATGCGCGCGCGCGCGGCCGCAGGTAGACAAGTGAGAGCGCGTATATATGCATGTGTACATATTATATTCAATTAATTTTACTATTTAGTATGAACCTCTAACATAATGTATATAAATAATATAATGAAGATAATGAATTTATTTTAAAATGCAATCTAAAAAATATTGTATAAATTAAGTGAAGATTGTGGTAAAAATTAAAGTTTTAAGGTGCTTCTATATTATTCAGTTGTATTCACGAAAATGTGGAAAATACCCACTAATATTAGTTTTTACAATTGTAATTTTTTATATATTTAATTGGCTAATTTTTAACGACCAGCCACTTTATTTGACTCGCACCAGACCGATGTCAAAAGTTCAAAATCGCATCTAAATTTAGCGGAGTATATTATTCGTATGGTATGTAATGTTACTGTGTTCTGTAATTCAATATTGATGCGAGTTTTTCAGTTGATAAGAAATTTGAAGAATTTAGAGAAATTCGCTACGAAGCTTTCTATTTGCTTTGTAAAGAAAACAATTCATGCATCAAGTTTATAATAGTGACTTTTAAGAAAATTTAAAATCGCAAATTTGCCTATATATTCGCCAAACAGCATTTAAAAATGATAAAAAATGATTTACTTGAATGAATTAGATCCGATAGTCGAGTATTGGCTTCTCAATTTCTCACGGTACACTTTCAAATCATCTATATTTGCGTTATGGAAAACATTGAAAGTGAACTACAGTATTCACTTCGATTCAATTAAAGATTTCGTACTAAAGTCAAACTTGGATATTAATCATATTAGAGTTCGAATTTCTCTCGAATAAAATTCGATGATCGTTAAAATTTTGCAAGTTGATATCGAGTGTAAATTGGTCTTTTATCACCTAAACATATTGTAAATCTTTGTAAATCTCGAGCCAACGCCTGAGAGTCTATCGAACAAACTTGAATAAGATAAAAGCTAAAGTCTGTTCGCGTAATAAACATCGGAGTGGAACACGAGTTCGTCCTCGTGTCGGAAAAGACGAAGCTGTAAACGTGACAGTCCCGACGACTGACACTTCGTGAACTAGTAACTATGTCTCGTCCGTCCATTTATTTTAGAGTACTCCCGTCATAGCGCAGGCGGCACTTGAATGTTTTCACGTGAAAGCCATTGTGTCGCGCCGCGAAAATGCAATCGATCCGTTCGAATCTATTTCTGATCTGACCTAAAGCTTCCCTGATTTACCCATCTTGTTTGCGTGCGAATAATTTCATTGAATCGGATCGATAATGACAGACTGACGATAAACGGTCTTTTTTCATTTACCTAATATCTCGATTTTGTTTTACTAAAATTATCGAAGCTGCCTTAAACTTCCCTCCCTATTTCTACGCATACTTATCTTCATCTACTCTAGTGTATGAAAAACGCAGCTTTTAATTGCACCTTTATTTGCCTTTGCGAATTTTGCAAATTTATGATTACCAACATTGTAAGCGCATTTTGATAGTACAAGCTTAAGTGAAATTTCAATTTACGCTAATAATTGGTGCTAATAATTAATACAGAAAAAGGTATTTAAAATTATCGTTACATTGCGAAAATACGGTTGATTGCAAAATCATTTATAGGAGAAAGCATTTAAAATATTATAAAAATGCTTGAAATTACTGTAAAAATCGATGGAACGAAAATTTATAGCGAAGGTTAATCTAATATTTATTCTAGTTACGAGTTAATTTCGTTTACTTGAATAAGCATTCGCTAATTCGAGGACATGCCACAAATTCGCTTGCACGGATAAATTTTTACATGATTTTAAATATATGCTCGCATCCAAATATATAGTATCGATACAAATTTAACGTGATTTCTATGAAAATTATCGTTAAGTATCTTTATTCGAGTAGATTAGCGGTTGTGAATGGAACACGTGTGTTGTAAAGGCTTATCGCGACGAACTACAAATGAAGGAATGCGTTTTAAAATAAATTCGAGAAAATACACATAAAAATTATGACATTTGGTAGAGCACATACAGGTGATACTTACATTGTACAGAAAACAAATAGATTATGTCTGTTTTGGAACACATGCTTGCTGTTGCATATAATTACTGTTATTTCCGATAATAAGTTAGTACAACAGAGAAAGAGATAGTAATATATTCAGAATTTGCAGTGGTTATACCAGTTTTCTTCGCTATTTCTGTAAAAGAGGGCATTGCCGTAGGATATGGTCAATATCTTAGATTTCATTATCCTACCGACAGTTTGCATTGCTTAGTAAAACTACATAGTAATTTGATCTGAATCTGCTGATCGCTCAAATAGTATCCTGTGGTTAATTATTATTAGCGCACCATTACTTCGCTTCTTCTTAGTCCACGGCCTTCTTTCTCCATTGTATCGTCTGCATTGCTAATTGCTAACATTTTGGTGGATTCTCTAAGATCTATGAAAGGGATCTTACGAGAGTTACTCAGATTCATATCTACTGAATTGCAGTTAATATATTTATATATTCACGTTCTTGTAACATTATATACACTAGAATACTCAAAAATTTCACTTTACCGTCATTCGAGGTTTTACTTTAAATTCATAAACTTTCTTTATTTCTGTATATGAACGAGAATTCTGTTTTACGTGTAATTTCTAATTTATTGCGAAAATCTACGTAATCGCTAAGTTGATAAACATTTTAATATTTTTATTAAAATTCATTAAAATAATACCTGTGATAATTATTCGTTATTTTTTGCGTATATAAATTCTTATTATGAATTATTTTCTACATCTTTAAGAATCTAATTTTCTAATTTATTTCCAATTTAATGCAAAATAATGACATTAATAAGTAATGTTTTAATTATTCCAGTGGAACTAGTAACTTCATTAAGAATTAACTGATTTCTAAACTTCCTCTATCGTATAAATATAGTTTATAATTATTTTATTATACTGTATATAAATAATATAAGTTTAGAATATCGAAGCTTGATTATGTTGCTTATATATATATAATGCGCTAATTAAACGATAATACAGTTATAATACCGAGATCTATATTTATGGATTTTCTTACTTATTTATTTTTCACTTGGAATTTTATTTAGTAAATGAATTCCTCTTCTATTAAAAATATATTATGTTGGCTACAATTATGAGATAAACATAAAAATAATATGTAAATTGAAGTTTTGATTTTAATAAATTGATATTGTCAGTAATAATCTGGTATTTTATAAAGTATGCGTAGTTTAAATGATGACACTATCTTAAAAAAAATTATTCTTTTATAAAACATTATTAGTGTTATGAAATGTACGTATCAGCATATTTAGATTCTAAGAACTCTTAGATATATTTTATATTGATAATTTTTTTAATTTACACATCTTTTACTTTTATTTAAAAATTGCATATTTTACTTATGACATAAATAAAATCACATCAAGTAATATTTCTAGGTCTGTTTTTTACAAATGTATTATAAGTTCTGTCGATTAAATCTCTTTAATGTTTTTATAATCTTCGGTAATACATTATATATTAATGGAGTGAAAAATTACTATTTTAGAAAGTTATTTCAAAGATACCTTCATACGTAAATCATTAAATTTATTGATAGCTGTATGTATTTTTACCCATTCGGAAAATCTTTTTGAGATTTTAAAAGAAAATTATTTTATGCTGTTCATAATTATAAGTTATACTTTATTCTTAATTGAATGTTTATCTTAGTTTTTTATAAAATATTAACGAATAATTAGAAATAATTAAAAAATAATTGGATAGAAAGTTGGCAAAGCTACATTATATATTAAGTCATTTAAATTGAAAACTTGAACAAAATTTTCAGAATACCACGATGGTGTTTATTTGCATTTTTCAGTTTATGGTTTACAGTACTATCATTTGAATCTGAATGATAGTTAGTTAATAATAATTAATGAATTATTATTTGAAAAGCTAAAGACAATTTTATACTTACGTTGAATTTTATTTTGAAAAATTAAAAATTTTTCATTCTCATGGCAATTACCTTAGTAAAATACCAATTAAATACTGTACAGATGTCGGTTAAGTTCTTTAAAAGTCGCTATCAACAAGTGGTAAAGCCAATCCACTCGGAGAGTTTCGCTGTTCTGAAAAATTGGCGTAAATAACGCCCAAATGCCCGAGTCGACTCCGAGTCTCGGAGTGGATGTCCCGGCGCGGTTTCGATCTTGATCTCCACCTCGTGCCAGAGAATCGGTTCAATTCGATGGATCGAGGAATCGCGAGCCGCGGCCATTGACGAGTCGCTACTTCGAGGCTTATCGGAGGCTTCGTGGCTTCGTACTTGGGCGCGTCCGGCTCACATCTGGTTTCGCGCTCATGACGCCAAGGCCGGTTGCTCGAGGTCCCACTCGATCACGATGCACCGCTTTATTGTCCGATCGCAAGGCTGACTTGGCCACTTCGCCGCCGACTCGAGATAATGCAGGAGGAGTTTAATTTAACAGGAGGACGTCTAATCGAGCGCTTATTAATATTTTCAATATAATGGTGGATTAAACGGCGAGTACCGCGGTAATTGGTCGCGGATTGAAAGCAGCCGAGGACTTATCGTGTATTGCAGCTGCGATTGAACGGAATCCATAATCCGCCCGATTGAAAGGAAGCACGCGCAAGCATCATGGAGTAATAATAGGATGAAAAAGGAGGCGATAAGAAACGACAAGTGCAAATTGATCTTTCGCGGCTTCGGTAAACAATGACTGATCCAATGGTCGTCATAACAGGAAATTATTCTTCAAATCGTTTTTTCGAAGGCATGTTACGTTATTTTTCAAATATTTGTCGCGGAATTTATGAGCTTTGTTCGTTTTATCTATCGACAAACGACTTTTATCCAATGACATTTACAATGGAATTTATTACGAAGCTTCTTTCAATCTTTTAATAAAAGCTTCGCTTATTTTCAAGCGTCGCTGTCTTTGAAATTTTAATGAATTACTTTCCAAGTTTAGTGTAACATAAGTGGAAGATTTAATGAATCATTGAAGACTAAAATAAAACGTCTGTTTCCTCTTGGAAATTAAAATTGTAAAAACTTATGTGTACAAAAGCTTTGAAAAAATACCTTATCATTGTTTAGCAGGGAAAGACTGCAATCTATATTAAAATATAAATTACATTCTAATGCACATTTTCTTTTAAGTTGTATCCGATATATATTTAAGCCTTCTTCTTTTATATTCATTGACAATTTTGTATAAGATATTTTTTTACATTTATAATACATTAAACTGCAATATTAATTTCTATTTTCATGAAATAATTGATTGATAACAGTTTCGAAATCTTAGCTAAAGTTATTTTTAATTTTGCTATTGTTTTATTACCTCGTCCCACTTAGCATACTTCCTAGATGCACTGATATTATTTATATGCCTGAAAAATTATTTAAAAGATTTTTAATATTTTTATTATTTACAAAAAACTTTTTAAAAATATTTCTTCGATTACTTTGCAAATAAATTCTTTATATATTACTGTAAAATGATTTATATTCTTCTTAATATAAAGTTCTTGGTTCACTTCCTAAAATTAAATTTCTTATATAAATTAAATTAATGATCTTCCCAGTGATAAAAGGTCTTAATTACTTTCCAATATTAATTACACCAAAATTATTGTATATTTCTTATTAAAGAGTTATTATGAGTAATTTTATATTAATATTTTTTGCCCATAAAGTACATTCTTCGGTAAAATTATGATCGTTTACTCATTTATAGATAAAATAGGCTCTTTATACTTTGTCAAATCACAACACATAATTTATTATGAGCATATTAAGCAAAAAACCTGAAGACAAATTTTAATTATTTTAAATAATACACATTTATTATATAATGTATAACTTACAAAAGATCTTACAGCCTTGTCAATTCATTTAAACTTTGTTTTATAAACGTATTCAAACTGAATTTAGTATAATAATTATCATGATTGTCGTATTTTTATAATATACGTAAAAAGTTTGATTATTTCATCTTATTTTAATCTCTTACATGCAAAACTTTATTAACTTACCTATTAGTGTTTCACTTATTTTTCCAATCTTCTTTTGCTAATTTATTTAAATATTTCATCTCTTTTTCTTTTAAGTGCTATCTTTTCATTAGTTTGAGATTTTATTAGAAAATGATTTTTCATTTTTAAGTTCTTCACTATCACATTATTTTTTCTTGGTGATAGATTAATTTTATCATGTTATTACTTTTAATTGTCTTATATCTTCTAAGTTTTATTTTAGTTATCTTATTATTATTATATTGCTTAACCTAAGTTATACTTTATACCTTTTCATCATAAATCTTCCCTTTTTTCCTCTTGTATCTTCTTCATCATTTTATCAATATTTTTCTAAATTGAATTAATATTATATTTACTTTCCTCTATTTTAAATCTTATCACCGTTAAAATTTAATTTCCTCTGTATTTCCTATCTCTGATTTTAAATTATCATTTCTGTATTCTAATTTTTCCTAGTCATTACCTCCATTGTAGAGCATATTTTAAATACTTCTATGCCCAATGCGCTTTATTACAATATTATTTTTTATATTTTATGATTTTATGTTTATTTATGTTTTAATACTAATAAGTAACACTTAACCAAAATCCTTGAATGAGCTAATTTATATTCAGCCTTAATTCTCTGCAGACTGTCTAAGAAATTAGTCTTTTAAAATTTTAAATTTTTTAATCTATTACGAATTTTGTATTAATAACGATTATAGGTTGAGTTATTAAGAAATTTTAAATGCCAACTTTACGTTTTTTCTAAATTTTTATTTATAATTAAAAAATAAATAAAAATTTTAAATCCAAATTTATTTGATACACACTAAAAACTTTCCATAAAAATGTCTTCAAAGCCTTTATTTTTCAAAAATTTCTAAAATATTATATTACATAATGATTTTTCCTTAAAAGAAACAATTTTAATCCACGTAATTTTTAAATAAATACTTTATTATTAAAATCTGTTTAAATATAATTTTATCTGTAAGAATCAACAAATAAGATTTAAATAATTCTATAATGGAAGTATAAAAAATTGTTTACATTTTTACTCTATTATTTTTTCATGTTTAATATTTGTTCGTATTTGAGTTTATTTACTTAGCCGAAATTATTGTTGAACTTCAAGCTTTTTTATGTTTTATATTTTTGAATGTTAAATAATTTTTATTCGTCTTTCATGTTAATAGAGCGTTTTCTTTTCTTTTTTTACTGTAATAAAATATTTATCATTATAGATAATTACTTTATTATTTAATTATTCAATGTTTAAGTTATTTTTGAAGTTTCTTTCACAATTTCATTGTGATAATTAATGTAATAATTAGTACTTGCATTAGGTAAAGTTACAGCCTAGTAAACAAATTATTTAGAATATCATTTATTAAATTGAAAAATAAAAAATTTTTTTAAATTTTAGCAAATAATTAAATTACTGAATAGATACTTATATAAAAATAAAAACAGAATACCTCGTGCAACCTCTATTTTATGCTATAATACCACACGCAATACCTCAAAATAGCACTTGCAAGAGCGGCGATACGTCGAGGATCGAGAAATGATCGAGTCTAAATAACCTCCAGAGAAATAATATTTCCATTACATTCTAATGCTAACTATACATATCTCAAAAACTCAATTATCAGGCGTAGATAAGACCTTCAAAGATAAACACATATCCGGGACCGGGGTCCGATTTAAATGACGATGTACCGAAAGAAATAAATTAATAAAGATTGCTATGCTTTGATTTGCAAACTCGAAGCGAAGCGGAAAATACTCAAAGGTTATAAAATTCTTGTAAATTACAATTTTTGCTAATAGAGTATATCTGTTGAGTCTTGTAATTTAGTTCCTGGTTTTATAAAATTATGCATAGTTATCAACTAGCCAGTCGATAAGTTATGAGAAACAGGTTCTTTTTTCGTTTACAACGTTTTATTGGACATTAATCTAGTCACTGACATGATATTATAAAACATGTACAATTTAGCGTCTTATTGTGTTTTATTAAAGTAAATTAATTTTCATATTTCGACTGACAATAATCTTTAAATTTTTAAGAAATAAACGTTTTATATAGTCAGAGTGTAGCTTTCTGACTACACTTAGTTTTAAACGAAATTAATTGTAATATACTTTATGTTTGTTTAATAACAATAGATTATGTGAATTCTTATCAATCACTATCGATACTATAAATAATAGTATAATAAATCAAAAAACGTTAAAAGATTTTCGACAAATGTCCTAGATATAGAAGATCTATAAATAATTTGTTTTAATGCTTAACAAATTTTTGTTAGCGCAAATCTTTATTTTATTAAACAGTATTTTATCGACTTAAATTAAAAAGAAAAAATTAAAGACACATTTATAGTTCAGCATGTAGGAAATTTAATTTTATTCAATACAGCTCCACTACTTATAATTAAATGTGCATTATTCGACTAATAAATTAAAAAAAATTTTGTTACTTTCAAGAATATTATAATTTATAGACATGAGTAGTATAATTATAAATATACGTCAGAAGTGGATTTAAGTTAATTTTAAGTACATAAGTATTCCGTAGCTGTAGTTACTATATATCAAAGTTTCATTTGTCCTTGGATACAAATTCGAAGATGCATTAGTAAAAATTAATAGTTTTTCTTATACATAATGTATAATTGTTGTTTGTGGTCATCATCATATTCGGACAATAATGCTAACGCAAATAGAAATATATTATGGAACTCTCAAATGTCAATTTCAATTGCGATTGTAATTTTTCTTCAAAATAAAGCAATTTCTTATTAGAATAGCTGATCGCTGTTATAATTAAATTGCTCCTGATAAAGTCGAAAGATGAAATCCCCAGAGACATATGTCTTTAGGGAAAGTTTCTCGGAGAAAGTGAAAGGGAGTAGCGCATGCGGAGGAAAACGTCTCCAGGTCGCGCGACATTACAGACAAAGGGGAACTTGATGAATGGGATGAAATACTCTCTCTTTCTCTCTCTCTCTCTCTCTCTCACTCTCTCCCCTTTTTCTCTCCTTTAGTTTCGGGGCCACGCGGGCGTATGTATACCAGACTCTTGTCGTTTCTTTCTTTACTCTCTTTTACGCCTTGGTGTCATTTTGCGATCGCTTTGTCTACAACAGCACCACGTACATACGAGGAAGCATAAATAACATGGGGGGGTTGGGTCGACTGACCGCCCATTCGCGTTATCGTCGCCGTTGTATGCACAAGCATCTAATTCTTTGAAAAAGATTTTCACTGAGAGAATAAAACGACTTTAACTTATAACTACTCTTTTCATGGGAATTTTCACCGTGAAAAACTTTTTACTTTTAAGTTCATCGAATACATTTTTTAATCTAATTGTAAAATTAGACAGACCTTAAGATAAGAAGTGAATTCAACTATGATAAAAATAAAAAGTTCCAATGTGTAAGACTACGTGTCATCGTAAACAAAAATTTCTCTGACTACAATTGAAAAAATTTAGAGCTACGGAAGTTATTATCCACATTACATGTGAAACACGAGTCAACAGCTTTTAACAAGTATGTTGTGAGCGTTAAAAATAATACTTAACAATTTAATTTGATAATTTATCGAGGCTGCTCGAAGTGCCAAATTATTTAAATTATCAGCGAATAATAACACCTGTCACGAGTCGCGATTTCAGTCTTTCCCATTTGATAATTCACTTCCATGCAATAGTGCGATCTATACCGCTAAAAGAGTCACCCGCAGCAATCTATAATCATCTTGATAGTAACTTTGAACACGTAAGTAGAATGTACTTACGCATACAATATTTAAACTTAATAAACATTTATTATGTTTACAAGCACACAACGCGTACTTATGTACTTATCACATTGTTTCCAACGCACGAGCAGGTGTGCACCTATCGGGAAATACGCGTGCGAGTGAAATTTCGTTAAAATATCTCGCAAATTGCGTGATGCTTTTGACTGTTACACTTCAAACTGTAGATACAACGCGATTAGTCGAGAGCCACATTTGCATTTCAGCGTAATTTTCTTTGCTATTGAAGCTACGTAC
The DNA here is from genome assembly GCA_018907185.1 of Platyscapa corneri. Lineage (NCBI taxonomy): Eukaryota > Metazoa > Arthropoda > Insecta > Hymenoptera > Agaonidae > Platyscapa > Platyscapa corneri. Next base: position 2,523,495 of record JACCHW010000005.1, on the reverse strand, counting down.
CGTTATTGTGATTACAAAGTTTCAAGTATGGAAAGACGAAGTTATTATTTACACACGTATATCAGTGTCCTGCTTATGCAGTGGTCCAAGCTATTGTTCATATTTTACTTTAGTTCCATTTTCTTGCCAATTTATGTCCTTGCTAACGCGAAGAAACCTTCCTTTATCGCGCAAACGGACGATAAAAATAAGGTATAGAACTATTAGTTAAAAATTAAATTTTTTTTATTAGTTATCCAATAACTTGCTACTAATTGTTTGCTCCCTGAAATTAAGACAGGAAAACTCGGTTGACATTGAATCGGAATAGATTTTCCGTAATGGAATCCAGTTTAGCTATTACGTAGTATTTGATTAGCGATGAAAATACTAACGGTTCCAAACAAAATGAGCTATTAAGTCGCAAGCAGTGAAAATCGATCACACCTTACTATATCAAATATTATTTATTAGATCAATATGATATTCTTTTAATATCCTGCTAAGAATACCAACGATCGCATTTATAAAATTTTTAATTCTTACAATGAACACAATTATTAGGTCATAAAATTGCTATTCTTTAGAAGCGTTAACATATCATTATTACTGTTTAATAAATAAATTATTATAATGATTGATTAATTTCATTTTGTTAATTATTTTTAATTTTATTTTTTTGAATGTTTTTAAAAAAATATTTTTAGTAATTTAATTATTGACACAATAATTATCTATTAACCTCCAAAAATATTAAACAAATATACAACTAAGTATACATAATAAAAATATGTATTATTATATAAATAAATAATAAATTGGTAACTGCGTACTGTCAGGGGCTTAAAAATATGTAATAAAAATTTATCAAGTTCTTATTGAAGACGCTATTCGTTGCATATTATAGATATTTCACAAGTGTTGTCCTGAGGTAAAAATGCCACGTGATGTGGTTATCACATAAGAGCGGCTGCACACTATTTCAGGCTCAGGTATATGTTTTTTCGATACATAGATAATGCGACCGCGTGATCTTTAAAGTCGGATATCGACGTGCTATTTCTGTGTATAAATTCTCAAATTTATGGAAGTGAGTCTTACACAACAATTCGTTAATTGACTATTATCTTTATAAAATTCAATGTATCTTTCTTTGGGTGTAGTTTATTGTCTGTCGATTACTGCTGTAATTCGAAATGACTGATGTTGAAAAAGTCCAATGCGAGTTAATTTGCAATTTTATTATAAATATTACCCAAAAAATGGTGACAGATTGTAATTAGAGATAAGAATGGCTGAAAATTTATGTTTAATTTGAATGGAACGTGGAGTTAACTATGTAGTCCGAATTCGTGAATAATCAACTTAAAACATGTTGAGAATACAAGGGTGTAAAAGGTCAATCAAGACAATTTGTTATTTCGATTTATAAAAAGTTAAGTCGCTAACTAAATCGATGAATATCTGTTGCATCTATCTTATCGCGACCTCCAAGAAGCTCATCGCCAACAGCGGTTTAAGTTTGTGGATGCTACACTCATACGTTACCGCTATCGTCGCAACTCCTTGTAAGGTATAACATTCCGTTACCGTAACCATTAACAATCCACGTCTTACTACCGATTATTAATTTAGCCCCCGAGCGATTGTACGTCTCTGGTGAGTTGTGATCGTTTAAAATTAAAATAAACGTTAATAGCAAAGAACTGAAATAAACAAACCATTAAAATGATATCCTAAAGTTTTTAATTATTAGTTTTACAAATTATATACTTGGTTAAGATAATTTGCTTATTGCGGGAGATTCAAAAACGAAGAATTTATTAAGCAGATACTTGAGAACCGAAAAATCTTTAAAATTGGATAATCAATGCATACTGAAGTAGACAAATCGAATAAAATAATTCGCGACAACTTACCCTTAGTTGGCTTAGATAATACTATTTTAAAGTTTATATTTAAGACAAAGTTTATCTTTATTACGTTAACAATTACTGTTCAATTTGCAGTAAGTGTAAATAATTTAATTGCATTTATAGCTTAGGTGCAAGTTTCTTGTGTAGCAGCAGATCAAACATTCCTGACAACCTAAATAATATGACCAAATAAAACTGACTTTGATGCAAAAAATCAGTCGACAGTTACTAATGTCAACTCTTGATGGGATAGAATGATAAATACTCTCAACTTAAGTCTCGAAATCCTTGAAATACTAATATGTATTCAAGATTTAACGAAATGAACTTGATGCCCTTAAAACAGATTTAAATAACTTTTAAAATTCTCTAACTTTTCGATAAGCGAATTTGCATTAAAAAACATTAGTCGAACAAATTTGAAAATATTTCAGAAGATGATAACCAGTTCGTTAAAGTTTTTTATAGTTTAAATAATGAAGAAATTTATTCCTTATACGTGAAAAATAATACACGTAATTTAAAATACTCGTTAGGTATTTATGCTTTATTATTTGACGATTTGAGATTTATAAAACTAAAATGCGGCAATATGCGGGCCAAGTAATTTATTAATTAAAATTTAATTGACCAAAGTAGCTGATTCAATCAACTAGTTATAATCTTGTCATTAATATTCGTGTGCTTTCTGATTTTCTAACTAAAGTTAAATTCGAGCGATTTTTGATAAATACATTGTTTCCTATAATTACTCCAATACTGATAAGTGTTAGGTCTTGAAATACTTTTAAATAATACAGATTTTTGACTTAAATAACGAAACAATGGTAGCAAAGATTTATTACTCGAAAATTAGACTCACAACTTCAATTTGAACGATCAGTGAGTTAACGAAGCTAATCGAGGACAGTAATAAACCGCATAAATCATAAAGATCTTAAGCGATAATGCCTTAATATACATTAGAGCTATCGTATCCGCGTGGCAAACAGTATAAAACCTTATCAAAAAATACTCGACACGAGTCAACAGACATCCGAATGCATGTGGCACACAGGGAGTGGTGTGCGTTTGATTGTGAGAGTAGCTCGTCTCATGCATTTAATATTCGCACCGTTGGTCTCGTCATGATGTGACCCCGACGTGGAATGTATATCGTGTGGTGTGATCGTTACTCGAGAGCACCCACATAACAGCACTTACCGCAAGAACGTGCCTCGCTTGTACGGATTTGACGCGGCCAATAACAAAATAATTACTTTACGATGTTTTAGAAAACGAGATATAATTTAGAAAGTCTTTTATTTGCAGAGAAACTAAAGTTAAGCTAATATCTTGAACTTCCAACTTTCATCTTTTAGCAGTTTTAACTGCTTATTATTAATATTTTATAATAAAGTGGTCTGCTTTTTAAAAGCGAGAAATTTAAAATTTTTTATCGCAGATTATCGAACATTCGCTGTTGCGTGTAATTTATTCCGGACAGTTATGTTTTCGTCAAACTTTGAACTTATAATTTTAATATTTTACATTTGTTAAAATTATTTATTTTGAATCGGCATGCGTTCTTGTTAAACGAGAACATAATTTGCTTTTACGGTAAAAATAAAACTAGCATTTCCATACTTCTGCTCTTCCTGATTTTTTCTTTTATTCGTTCACTACTTTCTCATGCTTCTTTGTTCATGTTTTTAATAGAGACACAAGAAGAAGAGAGAGAGAGAGAGAGAGCGACAATCAAAAGAGACGCATAGAAAGTGTGAACTTACACATTATAGAATTTAAAAATGGCCGTCGTTAGAATTAACGCTGTCAGAATACTACACTCAACATTACATCTAGTTAATATTAATTTCAACTATTAAAGTTGTCAAAGATTTTAGGGATGTTCCATAGAAATTATAGAGAGACGTTAAGAAGTTTCACGCGTAACGTGTACAGTCTTTGATAGCATAGCAGATAAAAAATAATTATTCGGAGTATCCGTAGGTAATAATATCGCAGGCAAGACAATATTATCTTCAGGAATTTTTCCACCCGCCCTTACATCGATTTTGCAATCTATTTTTATAATTGTGCTTGCAATAAGGGAAACGTCGGACTACATATGGTATAAATACCAATAGTGGAAACTAACTGTACAGCATTATCACGTGGCGAATCTAATTCTAGCTTTGGCGTTGATATCCATCACGCATTTGTAAATAAAGGGAAAAAAGGAAAAAGGAAAAATAGTGGGGCATGCACGAGAAATCTGAAATTGATTATTATCGTCCGCAGTTATAAATCACACTGTGCGTACGAAAGCACATAACCGGCATGCGAAAAATTACCATTTATAAAACAAAACAATAAGAGCTGAGCAAGCAGACTTCGCCCCAGACTCGCCCATCCGGTCCGGAAGTTCAACATATTGTAGGTACTTGTTTGCGCGCGACTTTTTTTACTCTCCCTCGCTTTGTCGCTCTCTCGTCCTCGAAAGTCCGAGAGCACCATCGAAAATTGTCACGGCCTACTTCTGTCGCCCAACTGTTGCCGCTGGCTGTCGATGTCGACGGCCTCGGGGATGTGCATTAGCATATTACGAAAAGGCAATGGCTTCGGACGCAATGAGATCGGAGAGAGCATTTCTCTCTCTCTCTCTCTCTCTCTCGGTGCGTTCAAATTCCATTTCCGGCCCTTTGTCTCGCTATTCGCGCTTGACACACGCTTATATTTATGCGAAAGATGAAAGTGTGCGTCGAATGTGCGTTCGGACAAATTATGTTGTGGAGTAAACAGGCACCGGAGCGTTTTATTGACGGGAGCTTCCACGTTTTCTTCACTATTCTTTGTTCTTTTCTTCCTCCTCCTGAGACATAATTTGCTCAAACTGTCTTTCAGGACTCCTTTCAAGCGAGATTTTGCTCTTTTCGACGTTCCCTTTAACTGTCAGAATACTCCATTTGATCGAATAAAGTATACGATACGTGAACGTGTAAAGGCAATCCTCTTTTTTTGTTTTCGTAATTACTCAATAAAGTGGATTGTTGTTTTGGAGTGTAAACAACTTGTTACACGGATACGGGAAATCGCTTAATGGAGTGCGAAGAGACCTACATTTATCAATGCAGCGCTTTGTTATTTAAATCAGTGCCTCGAACGTTGTTTGAAATAATTAGAGTTCACTTTTACCCTTCGCTGTTTCTGCTCCGAGCGCGTGCGCATGCGTTTGTCTTAATAAAATTACTCTTCTTTTACTCTACTAGACACATCGCCTTAGCTTTATACACAGAAATCGCTCAATTTCACTTGCACAAGCTTCTCTTCGTAACAGCGATAAATATTCATAAATAATCCGAAAATGTTTCGGGCTTGAAATCGAAACCTTTCATTTACATAGTTGGCGCTTAAACCAGAACTTTAAATAAATATAATATAAAACTTTAAAACCGTCCATAAAATACATATCATTATTCATTATTCGGAATAAATTTTTTTCCCAGTCCACTTATTTTTGGGATCAGAGTGGAAATTAAAAATAATTATTTCCAACGATATAATTGTACTTTTATATAGAAAAATTATATACCATCTTCAAAATGATACTACAATTACGTATTCAGGTATATTCGGGCGTTTAATGTAAAAGAAAGTAAATTTATTCTTTGTATGCGGCTCTCAACTCGCTCGTGTGAGTATTTCTTTTATAGATGCGAGTACACATACGTGCTCCGATCTAACAACATTTTAAATAAGGATTATCCGTAATTTAAAGAAAATTATTTTACAATGATCGGCATCTTTTCAAAATTCTAAGCACCAATTGAATTTTTCTAACAACTAAACTCGAAAATTAACCGTTTAGTGCGAATGCCCTTATTTCATAGACGCTAATTCACCAAATCCAGTTTCCACGTACATTTTTACAATTTTACAAATTACAAAGCTGCTCACACATTCATGGTATAAGAAAATAATTGTTATTCATAAATACCGACTTAAGTATTTGTTGCGATCAGCATTGCGCGACTGTTTGAAAAGGGAAACGGTGTATTGTCGAAATGAGAATGTAGGCTGCACTGCTAGAAAATCCTAAACTTAGCAGGGCTAAGCATTACTTTTGCTAGGAATAGAATAATAAAAGTATCAAAACCAAGAATTATAAAGCCCAGGAGAGCGTAATTCCATTAATCATTGACACGGCGAGAGGTTGGCACGCGCACTATTGGTCGACGGGCGTCCGTACACTTAATCCGCCCGATTTTGCAGAACATTTTGCGGGGATAACGTGACGACGAGTGGCACTTGGCTCGGACGCTCCGAGCGGAAACTCGGCGTTGCCATCCGAGCGTTTTAAGAGCTCGTTAGCTCATGGACATTCTGTTTGCGATTCCCTCGTAAAATACGTTCAAAATAAATATCGTGCGCTGTGAGTTACGAGAGCCGAGGGCGACGATTTTACAGCTTCGATCCTGCTACGTGTGGGGCATCAACGCGAATTTTGTCGCACTTTGCAGAACAATTTTTATCGCCCGTGTCAACAATCTTGTTGACAGACAAAATTTACGCTCGAGCACTCGATTCTTTATTCGCGTTTCTACTTATTTGGAAAGTCGTTTGCTCGAGCTTTAAGGCTGATTAATGCAGTTGCAATATCTGTGCGCTGATTTTTTTCGCACGTCTACATAATTTTTGATTTATCATTAGGATTAATTTTCAGAGATCGAAAAACAGGAGAGGTTTAGAAGCGGCTCTGGGAAAACAAGAACATAGACTCTCAAGTGTTTGGAAAATTTTTAAATTCCAATCGCAAGTCAATGAGTTACTCGATGAGTTTAGTTGCAAATGAGCATTTTACTGTACGGGTCCAACTGTTGACAGCATTTTACGATGAGTGATGATATCCTTTCGTTACACTTGGCTCAGTTACATTAAAAAGACAGTTTATCCTTCATTTATTACTTCTACCATAAATAAATTATTAAGATAGTAATATTCTCAAGGCAAATATTAAACTTCGAGTCTGATATTACGATCCCTTGACGATATTAAAAAATTGCACGATTCTAACACAATGAATGAAAACTAATTGACATATTCAATCTACGCATATAAACACTAGGGTAACTAGGCCCCGTTTTTATAATCGCTTTTAATTCGCGTAAGTTATGCGTATCCGATTCAGTCGGTAAGATCCATTTTTGCATGCAACTAGTTTAAATTAGATTGTATTAGTATTATTCACGTAAAATCATTGCTAATTCCACTGTTTTTTTGCAAGATTTTTTTTCATAATTTTTGTACGGTCCTTTTTTTTCATAATTTAGAGAAACCTATATTTTACTATAAAGTGTGTGCCACCTTTCGTTAAATTATAGTTTGTTGTAAAGCAAATAATAACTGCGACTCAATTAATTATAAACCTAACTTTCTTTTCTTATTTATAAGTAAGGTTGCTTTTAAATTAAATTAATTAGCTCCACTCTAGGAGAAAGTGTATTTACATAAAATTACTTAACCTTCTTCCAACTTATTTTTTCTTAAGCATCTACTGTATTAATATTATCCTCAACTACTTCATTATTATAAACGTATACATTTTAATGAAATTACGAATTTCCCGCGGAGAAAATTTCACCTTTTGTTTATTTTACTTTTGGCGAATCCATTTCTGATGTCTCTTAGGCAACTTAATTATTATCAGTATAGTACCATTTCACCCAAGTCTGAACCATATCTATCGTTTGCCCCCTTATTTTTATAAAAAAAGATATTTTCCATATCTAACTTCTGGATATTTGATTTGCAATTTAAAAGTAAATAAAAAATAGTAGTATAGATTAAAAAATGAATGAATGTAGCATATTATAAAAATGTTTTATTTTTCATAATATTTAGATATGGGAAGTGTTAATTGCGAATAATTTATCAGAACTTAACTCAATAACCCAGTAACCAACGATAAGCTTTACTCGAACATTATTAATTTCTATGCATAAAAGCGATTTTTAATGACAAATTGTCTGAAAAAGTTACGACCGTTTTATAATGTAGTTCGATGTAAAACAAATCAAAAACTATTATTTTAACTCTATAGCGAATCACATATATTTACTAAGAGCAATACTAATTATTACTTATTCGTATCGGATATAATTCTTAATGTTATAACAATTACAAAATTTATCTAAATCAAAGTTGTGATTTAGATATAATCAATTTCACTACGTTAATATAATATTGTCTTTTTTTACTTTATTTGCGTAAATAAGAAAAACCTTACGAAAATGTATATTTTAGGATTTATAAAGAATTATTATTATAAGTAAAAAAATTATTAGAATTTTAAACAATGTATAAATAATATACGAATTTTAATCAATCTATTTATTAAGAATTATTATTATTAAATTATATTAAGATGCGATTAGATAGATCGTTAAAAAAGTAATATTTTACTGTGATGGAAATCTTTAAGTTATTAAAAGATTTGATAAATTAAAAAAATATTTAGTAATTTTTAAATTATTCATTGAGAAAAGCAGAAAAAATAAAATGAAAGTTAAATAACTTTGACTAAATAATACACTAATTTCTAATTTGTGTTTACGAATCCAATCGATGCAGATGTTAATGGTATTGTGTAATTCTCATTATATCAATAAATGACACAAATAATATTAGCGATTATTCTTACAAGCAAATTTATAACATCGCAGATAAGAATAATGATCGACCGCATTACGAACTTATAACAAATTACACTTATTTATTTTCCATTAGCTGTTTAAAAGACGAGGCAGAAAGAAAAGGATAAAGAAAGTTTGATCATTAATTATGCGCTAATGTACGTTCAACTCAAACTTCCTTATCGTGTCGAGGCAAGGAATGAAACAAAGGCTTTTGTCTATACTAGGAACAACTTCTCGATTCATTTGATTCGCAGGAGCAACGACAAGGGAAGCGCAGGAGAGAAATAAAAAAGCGAGCGTGAGAGAAACGACTCGCCGAAGAATTTCTCATTCAGGGTCGAGTGAGCGAGTGACACGAGAAACGTGGATTCTGTCACCTTCCTCGCGTGCAGTCGCCACTATTGTAATGTGCATCAACTCTGCAGTACGTAAAAGACGAAGTTGGAAGTTATGATGGACAAGTCGAAGGTTGACTGCCGCCAAACCGATTCGGATGCTCGCGGCAATCATTGATGACAGGCTTGTTTACCGCTACTTTACTTTTTGCACAATTGGTCGCGAGAGAAGTAGTGTGCCACAGACATTACGACTTTCAATCAAATTAGCTCAACTCCACCATACTGTGCAAATGAAAAATGAGAAATGGTGTTTCGTCACAAACCGAAGGTGGGTCAGCCTTATTTTTTCAAATTATTGTGGGAATCGATCTCGCGAAAATGATTTATCACTGTTTGAGAGCTGCTTTTTGCTAAACTTAGTTTAATGCTTAACCGGTGTCAAACATTCTTCCTGGTGAAGTGTTCAAAAGTTTTTAATATAACGCAGAGGTGATTTTTAAGCATTGGAATAATAAGCAGCTAAATTTAAAGCATGCGAGACTCCTCCGTCTTCGACTATCTGCAAATAATCGCTTATCGAGAAAGATGTTCCAAGTTTTTGAATATTTGATCGATACTAAGTAGCGTAGCTGCAATAGGAGTATACAGCTTGAATGACGCGAGACAGTACGATTATCCAGATTAACTATTCATTTGATTAAAGTGAAAAGTTTCACCCTTCATAAATAAAACTGGAGAGTTTGCTTCCGATGTGTAAATAATTATTCGTGAATTGTAAAAATTCCGTGCTTGGAGTATTTCAATATCAGACCTTAATTAATCGCAACTATAAAGGAGAAAAGGACCCTATTTAAACGCGATGATGCATCACTTCGAGCTAAATCATAGATCTACTAAATGTATGCTAATTGAACACAACAGTGTTCTATTGTTGAGAAACGCGTAAGCGAAAACTTTTCAAAGGTAAATATCAAGAAAGGAGTCGGCCATAAACAGTCGAGCTGTTATTATAACAACTACGGCAACGCGTTTTTTCAATAAATTCCCTCTCTGGTACAAAATAGCGCTTATATCAGTATTTAACACTCGAATCAGTAAACGGACTTACCGATTTGTTACGATTCATTAAAAGCAGCGCAGAACTTTTACGAGCCAATTCGAGTGTCATATCAAAAGCTTTAAAGATAAATTATTTGATCACCTATAAATGGGAACTTATATAAAATCACAGACTATATACATTTAATAGATTCGTGCTTCTGCATGAAAGTTTGATATTCACCAACGCTTTATAGACTTTGACCTATCGTTACTTATATTTTCTCTAGAAACCGCTTGCTAATAATAATATCCCTTTTAAGATTTCTAGTCTAAATTTATTATCTTCGGAGAGGCAAAGTAACGCGTATTCTAATTATATTTTCTCTTAGATTGTAATTAATTGTTGCAGACTTCATTTTCTGCACAATTTTAATTCGAAGTTTAGATATCTCTTAGCTTTCATATTCTTTTTGTAAAAATAAAAGTTTATTTTCTATGTAATGCCATCTTTGCTCGTTCGAATCCTTAGATCTTTAAATGCATTTGTGTTTGAAACTGGTCGTACCGCGAAATAGATTTAATTCTTATGTCTACCACAAAAGATGACCTGTTACGGAACATGCTTCGCGTGTAAAATAATTCGTATTTCATATTCTAGCCTCTAAATGAATTTCGTATTGCTAATTTAAAAAGTACTCGCTTGCGGTAATTACCACTGAAAAATACATATTCGCGAAGTTTAGTGTAATTTAAAATTCCATAGCAACTCTTGATGTCTAGTCCGCAAATTAGATCCATATTTTCTTATATTCTTGAGCATTCGTAAAAAAAATATATATTGGAACAAACGTTTTTTCGCTTTCGATGACGGGGATGGAAACTGGACTGATTGATGAGTTAAGTAATTATGACCGACGATGATGTTCATCTATTATGTCCAAGAGCACACTAGTTTAATAAATGATGATGTGATTAACACTTGAACTTAAAACGTCTCCGGGTATTTTTGTCATTTCTTATCAAAATTTTCACTTGATTTACAGTGAATGTTAAAAACTTGTGATTCCTTTACTCCCGGATTTCGAACCACAGATATTATATTTACATACAGTACGTTTCCATTTATATAAATTAATTTCGTTTGTCAAGTCTCTTAATTTTGTTATTTTGAAAGATAATAAATTAATATATTAATGATAATAATATGCATAATATCTTATTACGTTATCTGCATTGCAATTAATAGTACGATAAGACAACCGTACAACACTTGCCCATTGATCGCGTACAGTAGCTCATAAGTCTGTGTACGACAAGCACTGATAAATAAAGGACGAATACTCTGCCAGTAAAGCAATTTATATCCATAGGAAGATAGAAAATTAATGCCTAGACTTAAAAGGGATACAGCGGGTAAAAGGATTTGAGTTGGTAAGCCTGATCTAAGTGCTTTCGGCAAATGCACAGGTGCAGGGAAGAGATACAACCACGTTCTCTGTGCACATGTCAAAAAGATACCACCCGAGCTTCTCTTTAAAAATCTCATTTTAAAGTATGTTTAACAATTATTATCTTGAATTATAAAAAAGTATAAGAAAAAATTGAAAAAAGTAAAAGTGTTTATTTTAGTGATCAATTTATTACTCTTTTCGAAATTCTATTTGATACACCATGTTTTATATTTAAATGTGATAAAAATATTATCAGATCATCGTCAACGTTTTATAATAGATTTTAGTAATGTTATGAATGAACCTGTCTCATTAATTAAATACGATGCTTTATTACCGATTAGAAGCGCATTCAATGAAAATAGCGAGAAAAAATTGGAGCAGCAAAATCATAAAGATTAAGCGAATAGTGTTTCCTTAACACCGATCAAAGAAAACTCTAAAGATGAAATTAGTTTAATTTGTTGCTGTTCGTTAAGTAAATTATACGCAAGAGAGGAAGTGAGGAGCCGCTACGATCTTTACTTTAGCGTGTGTATTTGTTTGGCATCGTCACCACTAGGACAATATTGCAGCCGTGAAATGCAAACAATCGCTGGTGTCGCCTTGAAATTTCATACCGACGATTTCAATCAGTGTTTATTGTTCGAAAACAACATGTAAACGCTTAATGCCTTGCTCATTGCCGCGATGCATTAAAGTATGAATAACGGCATGGAGGAAGTGTTATTTCTGTATAGTGCGTTTGGATCTGCACATGTTTTTAAAATCTGCTGATCACATTTTTCTATAAATATTATAAGTGACGTATTCGGTCAGAATGTGCTCGCTATTAGTGTTACAGAAAATTTTACAACTTGTTTTATTTTTAATTTCGAATACATATTAAACGCCCTTGCTTCGTTTGATTTTCTATTTTCCATTTATAGATCATGCTCTCTCTCTCTTTCTCTCCCCTTACGTTAGTTGAATATATCATAAGTTTTTGCGATATAATAATTTAATAATGTTTATAAAATGTATGACGTATAGATGTATGAAACTAAAAAAATAATTGTACGAAATTTAAGCGTTTAAGAAACATTAGAATCGGAATTATTTTTAATCATAGTGTAAAAATATAATAATACTTGAGTTAATGCATAGAATGCCGATATAATAACAACGAAAATGCTTTATATTAAAAATAAGTACAGGGGAATACAAATTATAGAACGTGTGAGCGTTGACTTTACGACAGCATCGCGACAAATGCTTATGGTCATCAATTTCAATAATTTTGAACACGAATTCGAGTTTTATCACGTATACATAAATAATATTCTCGCTAGGTTGAAACGAGTAGAAAGCACCGGCGGTAATTAAAAATAACTCGAAAATTCAAGCACATCAGTCTCGCGAATATCCCGGCAACTCTCTGGTGTAATTACTGAGCTCCAGCAACTAGGAATTGAGCTAATTCTAAAAAGCAAACATTCGTGAGCTAAAATTAAAAGAATCGCGGCTTATTATTAACTAGGAAATCGAGATGAACCGTCAGGCTAATTCGTCGACCGGCGGACTCGAGTATTTAGAGAAAAAGCCAAGAGAAGTAGAAGCTCGAGTACCCTCACGACGTCCACCGCTGGCCTTGTTCTTCGGCTTCTTTCTCCAGCATTTTGTATCCTAAGGATTAATTGTGTTGAATTAATCTACCGCGTCAGCTAATCCAGCGATAAGTTGCTACTGCTATTTAAGTAGCCTGTGCCTAATTCGACTTTTTGTATCTTCGACTCGCAACTCATAGAAGATGACGAGATTAAATCTAACGCTGGAACTAACGCTCGACTATCAATTGACATTATAAGTGTCATTTTACTTTGTTCTATTAATTGTATTCTATGAAATGTCGTTGATACAACTACTTTCAAGAAATCGACAATTTTCCGAAACTTCGGAATTATTTATTTTTTATTTTAAGGCTCTCTCCCTTATTTTAAAAAAAAATTTGCTATTTTTAAACGCGAACTTATTGAAAATAAAAGATCAACGTACAACGTTTAAAACATTCTTTATATCAATTTACATCAAACGTGGTTGAAAAACAGGTCAGGTTTCATTTAATTATCTATTTAATTACCAAATACGTGTATAATTAGTATTTGCTTGTTAATTGGAACAATTAGAAAAATGTTTTTATGATTTTATTGTTTAGCTTAATAAAAATGAGGTATTCAGAGTAATATTTTCAGCTCAAGAGAGAAATCATAAAATTTATTTTGGAAGCTAAGACTTAAAAGATCGAGCGTGAAATGTATTATTTAGGACAAAGCAAAGCGCGATTAAAATATTTTACGACTACTGTCAAATTACTACTTTTACCAAACTCAGAAATCAGAAATAAAAACAACCGATACACTAAAAGTCAAAAGTTCCTTATAAAATATTATTGATGCAGCCAATTATTATTTGCAGATACTTCCTTTTTCCATTTGACGAAAGTATAAAAATTAATTAAAAACTATTCCGTGGGTTGCCGGCCGCAGCAATGTGAAATATCCTCGAAATATCTTTCGAGGATTCCCATAAGAATAAGTGAAGCATAAATTATTGTTTTAAGGAAACATCGCCGTCGTTCGTGCTCTCCAAAAGCTGCTAATTGCTAATAAAATGGCAATGCTCCTGGCAATCACCGATATCACTGTTGAAAACACAGCGAATGAATGAACTTCCGATGGGAAGTTAATGCAGCCGGGCGCGACAATAGGAGATGCGTTTGGCCTTAGCACCGCAGCGTACCCGATGTGTTAACACTTATGATGCTCTTGCCTCGCACGGTATCTCTATGGCCTATTGCGCCGCTGCTTCGATTGTACAAAAACCGCAATATCCGGTGCTCGGAGTCATTGCGCTTTACGTTCCACTGACACGGGATACCATTTTTCCGTAAAGTTCAAATTTCACTGGATTTACGACTCCTTTTGCATTTCATCCTCAATGTGTTTCGTATAATAACATTGCTTCTGCAAGTTACAAGTACATGTGTAAAAATTCGTGTGTCGAAATTCATTAAATACGCCGCATAATCAAATACTGATATAAACAAAGCCTTTATATTTAAATCATTACATTCGGATCATTCTTCGTACAGTTTGTAAACTTATTTTCTTGTTTAAGTTATCGCGGTTAGAAATTTATAATATAGGAAAACCGATATAATCTATTTCATTCTACGCCTGTTTGTCTTCAGTCAAATACTGTATTATACTGATAATTGCTTTTACATTAAAAAATAATAGTGTACTTGGAGTTTTATTTGGCCAAAAAGTAAAAACTAATGCAGCTCATTTTATTTGTTATTAATAAGCGCAAACATCTAAAAAAATTCATTTGATTAAAACGAAAGAAACGAAATTTTCCATAATATCATTTAATATTATAAATTGATAATTTATGTACTTTGATTCAAGAGCTCTGTTTTTATCGTCATTCTTTTCCTCAAATTTAAAACTATGACTCTGCCGACCTTCCCACAGCTTATAAGACAAAAAAAAATTGAAAATCAAAGTATATAAAACACGGATGTTCCTAATTTATTCTTAACTAATCAACTGACAAACAGATGTTCCGCGTCGAAGGTGAGCTTAATTTACGTAATTCATATTCAAATGAGCAGTCCACACATGTGGCCTTGACTGGTGACAGTCCGAAACGCGATACTAGATTGACAAGCGATTCTTTCTTTGTCAATTGTAATTAGCTCTAAATACTAAAATATAAACACGTGCTCTTATAAAATTCGAATATTTTACATGTAAATAAACCTTTAAGAAATTTGCAGCATAAAAAGTGTTTATAGTACGTAAGCTCTTGGTTTAATTTTGCAAACATCGTTAGTACATAACAACGTTTGCTTTTGTATTCGTACTCGCTTAACTTTTTGATCTACTTTGATATAACGTATACAAATCATAAATACATAAAAAACGATGACAATTGCGATAATTTAAACGACCTTCGATTTCTGTTTGTAAAATTTACAATTTTCAATATTCAATGAGCAATGGTTGTTAAAAATTCAATTAAATTCAGTGGATTTAGTTGTAAATATTAATAGCATAAGTAATCTTCATTTCATATAAAAATTTGTGAATTATTTAATTATTGTTATATGACTAAGTAAGTAAATGAAATAAATTTGAGAATATAAAAGTTTCAGAACAATAAAAATATGATTGCAATTATGCAACTTGAATATGAAATTGGAATAGACGATAATTAAATATAATATCTTATACTTTAAAATGGTTTTTGTATATATTGAGAACGCAATTTATTAATTGCTACGTTCAAAGGAATCTGTACTTATGTCATAATTTTATTGTAAGAGATGTGTACATCTGTACTCATACAATAGGTATTGGTATAAAATTATTTGGTACCAAGTAATAGATCGATTACTCAAATTTAAATTATCTTCAGAATTAAATTCTTCTTATTTATTTACAATGATTTTCAGATTAAAATATTTTTCAGTTAAACGGAAAAAATATGCTGACTTGTAAAGAGACTTTATAAAAACAAGGCACAATATATATATTTTATTTAATATTCTGTAAAAAGTTTGAATAATAAGGTCGAAAGATTTGAAAATAAAAAATAAGTATAACTTTATTGTGAATGAAATAATGATTTGCAACTGCGCTTATTATTTAATACTAAAATAAACGGTCTTTTTTTAAATAAGATAGCGGACGTACAATTTAAAAATAAATTAAAACAAAAAAAAAAACTGAAATATTTAAATAATTTAAAGCCATTAACAAAAACAGCGTGTCGACCGTAAAGTGTAGCAAATAATATACCTGATAAGAGGTTGATAAAAAACTGCTGTGCGGTAAAAAAACATGGCAATAGAATATTTGAGACCAACGTTAGAGAGGATGAAAAAAATAGCATGAGCCGTAGCTTTTGTAATTCTGAGAAGTGCTACAGTGAACCAACTCAAAAAGCATGATCTCGCATACATCATACTAAAGGAATAAGTTACGTGAAATTAAAAAGTGTTTTTATCGCAGAAGAGATAATTTTTCTGACGGATAAGCTAAGCGAGAATAAGATCTTCTCCTCTTTTTTCTAATGCTGCGACACTGAGCAATAAACAACGAGTGTCGTTTGAGTGTCAATATTTTATTACTATTCTCCATTAAAATTGATGCTATTGGTTTGACCGCTGACATTGAATTCCCGAAGGATGAACAGTTTTTAGAATGTACTAAAAGCTTCGTTGTTAACAGAGACGTGAAATATAATAATTAAAAGCGGTTGATAAAAAATTTGGTTACTCGATACTTTAACGAAGGATTTTAAATCATTTGTTTGTGTAAAAAATCGTTTAGATCTATTTTGGTCTTTGAATTGTACCAACGCTTTTTTGCTTTTTTACTTCTGTTAGGCACTTAATAGCTGTAAAATATTTTTATTACAATTAATTATATTAATCTTCCCATTATTTAGATGAGCTAAGAAATCAAACTATGTCTGCAATAAGATTAATTTCATTGACCCGAAATTCCCTTCCTTTTTTCAGGAGGATCGTCAGCTGTCCGAGAGATGGCGTAAATACATTAAAATTGACGAACATCACTTTTAAAGTAGCAATATATTATATTTTAGTTTTTTCTAAGTAAAGAACTTTTTGAAAAGAAGGATACATTACATTGTACGGCTTATTTATAATGTAAGCAAATTGTTTGTGAATGGTAGAGATGGTAGATGCTTGTTTGAGAAATAAATAAAGATATCAGTTACGTGGAGAATATAAAGCGCTTTGTGGGTGTAAGGTAAAAAGGATGTAATGTGAAGATGATTTATGTCGAGAAACAGTCGTATATTCGCGAGACAAAAAATCTGCTTAATGCCGGTTATATTCCCCTCCAAATAGAAAAAATACAAAGCACATAAATTCAGGACCTTGGCTAATCGTCATATTGATCGTTACTGTTTGGCTAACGAAGCATCTCGGTCCCCAAAAAGTAAATAAATTAGCGAATCCCACAGAACTGAGGAGGGACGAGTGAATTGGTAAAAAGCGTTCACCGGGGTAACAATGCGTTTTTCCGCGAATTTCGTTCCTAAACGACTTTCTTGGAACTCACGGCCATTACTATTTTTGACGATTTTGAAAATTTGTATTTCTAGGTGTATTTTTAAAAAAATCTCAGCGGTTGAATATGCGAACGTAAATGACCGAATATTCGCGCGGACTGTTTATTTATTACCGCACACTCGTTAGGAGATAAAATTAACTTACTGTGATTATTCGTTAAATGTTTCTCTGTATACCGATTAAATTTGTAATCGTCAGCAAAAATTTGATTGAACTAAAATTTATAAAGTAAATATTGTTGTTCACTCTATCTAAAATCAGACGTTCTGAAAATATATTCTTAAAATGTTTTACGAAAACAATATTTAAAAAATTGCAAATATAGCAAGCTCTCGTTGCCTATGACTTTTATATTTAAATCAAGATAAACTAGTGACTTTTCTTTTATTGTACATATATATATATTAAATAAACCAAAATTGATATAAATAGTAAAATTGGCCAATTTGGATATAATAAGTTTTAATAAGTAGAATTTCAATAATATAAATAGTTAAAAGATAAACAAAAAAACAATGAAGAGAAACAAGATGAACGAATAATCAAGATCAAAATTAAATAATTTCAGAAAATATAAATGTTAAAAATAGAAAGATTTATAAAGAATATGAAAGAGTAAATTCAGTATGCAAAAAGTAAAAATAATATTAATATAAGCTTCAGTTATGTACAAGAAATAGTAATCTAAGATTCAGTTAAAAAAATAAAAAATATAAGCGAATAGAAGTCAAAATTTGAGAATATATCGTATATAGATAATTTTAATAACAATGTAAAGCAAATAAATATATATTCAAAAATATGTAAAATATGTAAGATATTAAATGTAAATGACATATATAAACAAATGTATAAAATATAACAGTAAATATAATTTAAAAATCATCGATTAAATGTTTTGTAACATAGACGCACTTTATTTGAACATTTGTTTTTATGATTTTAATCTCTGACGATTACTACTGTACTTCAGTATTGACATGATATTTTTGAGATTTTTAAATTGGTATCTTATTGGTGTAATTATAATTTATTAGCCGTAACTTATGTAATTTTTTATCCTTACTTCTAATACTACTACTATTCATAATTCTATTAAAGTTTTTGCACTTATTATCATAAAGTAAATATAAATAACAATACTTGAATTATTTTTCTTAGATAAATCATTTTTTTAATTTTATTCGTGCCTGATAAAATATTCTGTTGGAGTTTAATTATAAAAAATAATTCAATTTTAATTTTGGAATTCGTTATTAAGAATTACTTGACAATACTAGCAATCTTCATTCATCATGGAATAATGAAAATAAAATGTAACGCCATACTTCTCAGAAGGATACTTTATTACAAAATCTCATTTTTCTCGTCTTGGGCTCCCTGCATTACAGCAAAGTTACCATGTACATATTAATAGGCATCCTTGACCTTGATAGAGTTGAAGACCTGATAAGCTGAAAGTGTCGTATCAGCAACGTAATGCAAAGAAAAACGTAAGGCTAAACCGACGGGCATTTGCAAGGCGTAGCACATGGTTTGCTATGCTTGTTTACACTTAATTCGTTCAGCACATGGTAAACAATTTGTTTGAGTTTATTAAAGAAACACCTTGAAATACTTGCAAACAAAAAAATTAAAATCCGTTCTAAATTTTAGTCGAACGGGTTTATGCAATTCGTTTAAATAACTTAAGTAACTTCTTAAATAATTTAAGCAGCCTCACGTATAATTTATATTAACTCAGAAATCGAAATTTGTATAAATATTTAAAAATTATACTCGTGACTATTGTATACACACTCTCAGATATAATTACGTTAAATATAATATTAAATAATTAAGTAAAAATAAGATTATTGGGTTTTTTTTATTCCTGTTTTTGTAATAGGAAAATATTGCTTCTGAATTTTGTAACTGTTGCCTACGGTGTATTACATTTATGTGCTATAGTAATATAATTATGCGAACGCGTAAGAGTCCAAATAAATATAGTTATTATTAATTTAAATTTTGTACGTTTCAAATGAGAATTTGATACAAATAATGAAAATTTAGCGGAAAACTCAGCAGATTTGACGATTGCATTACACGGGATACTGTCGAATTATACGCTAAAGTCAATACTGAGCTTAAAAGTTGCGTCACACGAAAACCATAATATATCTAAGTCTTAATAACCTATTCTAGTATCGCGAGCACAAGATTTTGTCTTGACGAATCGAGTAATAATTTAGTTTACTGCACAAAAAGCGGCGTTAAAAAGAGGAGCTTTATTCGAGCTCCCATTATCAAGCAATTTCAGCTAGGCATCATTAAGTGACATGAAAAGAAAGGACTTTGTCGAACTCGAATAGCGTCGCCTCCTCTTTCAACCTCTCGGGGAATGCACGAGGCAGTCGCGAAGAGCCGTTAGACGCAGGCAGCGATCGGCCGTGAAATCGCCGATGAGCGACGCGACTGCTTTTCAGGAGGGAGTCGCACGAAAAAGCGCAGCGAAAAACCGAGTTGAGCTGAGGCAGAGCGGCGGTGGCGACGGCGGTGGCGGCGGCGGTGGCGGCGCGCGCCGGTGGCCGTGAGCGCGGTCGCGTCGCGACGTAAGCGCGTCACGTGGTGCCCGCGACCCTGAACTTGACTCTCCGTGACGGCTGCAACGTCGACGCACGATACCAGAGCCGCACTTTTCTCATGTGCACCGCACCGACTCTCTCGCTCGCTCTCGGCTGCATAATGTAAGTAGTGCGCCGCTCGTGGACGTCCGAGAATCAGAGGCTTACTTTTGCTTCGCTTCGCATTTGCATATAAATTTTTGATTTGACGTTTAGAAAAATCGATTTTTCTGCTTCCGTAATATCCGTTTCTAATTTTATAAGGCGTACGAATTTTCTCACACAGCTAACGCGATATACTGCTGTACATGTGCGTCGTAGTTTGTTCTAGCTTCCATTCGTGTTAATATGCGAATGCAGCGGCAAATCTACCGTCAAGAATTGTGTTTCTGTACGTAAACTCACTACTATTCGATTTAACCCTATTTTATCGTTATTTATGATACACATGCGTCACTTGTAAATTAAATTATAGTAGTAATGTGGAAAAATTTCATTGTCACGTTGAGAGTAAATTATTTCGCATTGACACTTGTGTACTGTTATTTTGGTCGTTCGCAATATAAAAATAATGTGCATTTTCTATAATTGCGTTAAATAAGCATACAATACACGAATATGGTAAAAGGAATATGTTTTAAATATTTTTATGTAATCTATCAGACGTTGTTTCTGCCTATATACTTATTGTATTTACATTTCTTAATCATGAATAACAAATAACACATCGGAGAATGCATTTTAGCTGTTAATTATAAATGGGAGCTGAAAAGATCATGGAAATCCATGTAAAACAAATTATTTTGAATGTCCAGTAGAGATAAAGGCTGACTTGGGTTTCCTGTTCCTCGGAACGAAGAGCAGCTCAGCGGTTATATTTTCAAGAGCTACCAAAATGATATGATATGTTATACGTACCGTGTAAGCACTACATTAATTTTATTCTAGAAATCCTTAAATAAAGAATTGGAATTTTTGTATTCTAAGAACATACGACTAAAATGTGCATCGTATTTTGTATCTGTAGGTTTCACGCTTGTTATAAAATTAAATTACAATTTTATTTTAACTTATTGATAAATTTTTTCCTATGATGATTATTTACAAAACATAATGATAATATTGTGCGATTAAAAGTAATGCACACTGAATTTACAAATATATTATTCAATTATTAACATAAATTACATATGAACTTTGCATCTGGTCTTAAGTTACGAAAATTTCTGCATCTTTAATTACGAGAAGACATTTAACGTGGTATTTTTCTTTTATCAGAGGAAATCTAGAAGCACTCGGGAATTTGTTGCTTTATCGCAACTAAATTCTGACCAATTTCACTTGAAGTATTTATTTGAAATTGTTTTTAATAATTTATATAGTTATTGATCGTTCAAAAAAATGTATACAATATTAGAAAAAAGAATTTGTCCGATTACTGCCAACCAAAATAAATTTTAATACGATCCGCGATCGATAATTAACATTTTATCCTTTCGATTTTTTATCCTTCTTTTACGTACACATGTACGGACAGCTTTCATACATCGCGTTACATTTAAAATAATTTACTAACCCAATTAATTACGGAATTGAATGCAACTAGAAGTATATAATACACGTATTGAGTGTAATTTAAAATACAGAGATGAAAAATAACGATCGTTCTCATTTGAATATCAATTCAAAGTTAGAAATGTATCGCATAAAATTTGAAATCGAGTATCCCAAATCTCAAAGCCAAACTGAAATTTTCCATATTATATTAATCACTATATAAGGAACACGAGATACAAAGTAATGACATGAAAATGTCAAACGATTTCGTAAGATATACGATTAGAGGGGAGCAGGTTTACGATGATTCTTCGTAAGTTTGTAGAACTTTTAGCTATCGTAACTTACAGCACTTTGCAATATATTTAAGCTATTAATAATTAACATTAAAGCAGATTAAAGAAGCAGTGCGAAGTACAGAGCATATAGTACATACTTTAGAACTGGATATTAGATATGTTTTATCGCTCGTTATTACGAAGCATTTCCAAAGAGACATTATAATTTTAAATGGCCTTATAAATTGCGTGACGAGTTTAATTCTCTGCGTCGTTTTGACAATTTTAATCACACATAATAAATATTTATGCTTTTCGCGAAGTGCCTTGCACAAAATTATAGGAGCGAAACCATGATTTCACGGAATAACAATGCAACTATTTAGCGGATAAGCGACACAACAGCAACTATCGTAACGTTTTGGTAAATATCTACTGCTACATGAATCTTTTACGCCATTATCGTTCATTAAATAATACTCGAAAGCATTACGTTCGCGCGGAATATAAATAAGACAATTTTCACTTAACAGGATACAGAAGAATATAAAACCAAGCATTTCTGAACGTCTAACATTAATGTTTTTCAGAACGCGCAATAGAAGGCATAACGAGAAGTAAATGTTTTGCTCCTAAAGACGATTTTACTCACATGCTCATCAGAAGTTTTTACACTTGCAGCTAAAAACCATTCAAAATTTTCTATTTGACAATAAAGTGCGTGGAAATGAAATATTGCGAGGCGAGAGAAGCTTTACCTTTGAAGCCAGGCTGAAGCAATTAAAAGATTTCACTTTTTCAAGTTGCCAGTAGCGCGCAAGTGTCGTGTTATTCTGAATATCGCTAAGAATTTGCAATAAAAGAGCGAGCGTCGGTAGGACTGTGAATTATAATTAGAATTGAAGAGAAATAAAGGAACTACCGTTTCAACGGTAACTCGTCATTGAATCTTCTGGGCATTTTATCGTCTCTTTGTGTCTGCAGTCTGCAACTCTTCTTATGCATCATTCTTTTCTCGTTTAGCGGGCTCGACCGGCGACAGGAAAAATGCCGAAGTTGTGTGCGTCGCGTCCGTGCGTTGTCTTGGCCCCGCGCAAGGTCACGATGCGACACGTCTCATCGCCTTTCAAGTCGATTCATCCGCGGCAATATCTTATGGTCTATTTAGTGACACGTTTACGAGCCTGTCGCACGCATGAGCTGCGCCCGCGTGGATATTCTGTTTATGGCTCTTGGCTCATTGGACTGGCAAAATTCGCAAGATCACAGATCGCACGTGTGCAGACTTAATTTGCTTCTCGCTTTAGCCCGCATAGAAATCCTTTATTTATCTCTCAAGCACGTCCCGAGGAACTGGCGAATCACCCCCGTCCCGACTTTCGGTTTGTACGTTTTTATAAAGTGTCATTAGATACGTCCGCCAGCGAATCAAACGATAGCACCGAGCAACGAGGCAATGGAAAACAAAATACTCGGACAAAATACTCTTGGCTCCTTTCGACAGTCGCTCTCGCCGATTTCCTACGAAAGCGCTCGTTTCCGAATTGAGTTTGCGTGAAAATGAACGACCGAACCTGGCGATTGTTGACCATTGACCAGTCGCGCAAACTCGTTTCCTTGCAGTCGAGAACAACTTTGTCTCTGGAAATTGGAATTGATCGAGGATAGTGATGTTTTATTTCATAGCTCTTGTGTAACTCCCGGCATCGAATGTCTGGATGGACGCGAAATATGGCGATATATTCGAGTTTTTGTTGAAAGATTGCTCAAGCCCATCTATTTTTCCACTGCTACTGACACGCGCTATTATTGTATCTATAATTCTGAATACATTATAATTGTACGAGTGGTGTCGTACGACATTCTTAACTTCTTTGTAAATCATAATATGATGTGACGTTAATATATCTAGTTTGAATAAAGTTGTCTTAAATTACACGAGACGCGAATGTCCGCACAATCGGAAATTGGTAAGGCAGTCTGTTGGTCATTTAAAAAATTTTAAAAAGCAAATTTACGCGTTCCAGATTTGGTATGATATTTTACGACATCTCGCTATTTATTTTTGCTTCAATGAAGTTATGATAGAGCGATTAAATCTTTTTTTATCGTGCAGCCGCCACCTAATCGTCGGTATAAAGTATTCAAGCTGTACGCTTATTATAATCTAAATAATTTTATACTTTTTAGAAACGAATTGTTTTATGTTGTCTTAAATTTAAACTGTTTTTATTGGGTTTCTCGCTATGAAACATTTGAAAATTTTCAAATAATTAAAATAAAAAATGAGCGACGCTTAATCCACTATTCAAAGTTATGCCTCGCATTTTCTTTCGTTACTTTCATTCGTAATTTATAGGTGCAATAAATTTTAAAAACTTTTAATCAATTTTACTCGTATTTTCAATTTAAAACTACAGAAAAATTATAATGTTAGAACAAAATTATGTAGGTATACTTGTGCAAAGAATAATATCGTTAAAACAAAGTAATCATAGTAGTGTAAGATAGTATAATCATGATTTTATCAGAAGTATATTTAGTAGAGATGGAAAAATTTAAAAATATGCATCATCCGGTGGCTACGTCTTTTCAGTAACGTGTTGCGCGTTCACTCACAGTATCATGGACATAGTGTTGAATTTGTACGTAAATCAGTCTACAACCGCCCTATTAACGAACACAGGATATCGCTTTGGAAAGCAACGCGAATGCGTCAATTTAACTAATTATGTTTTATTTTTTGCAAGAAATCCACGATGCTATTTAAAAGTAAATCGATAAAAAAATCATGAAAAGTACTGAGATTAAACATTATTAATTAAAGCTGAAATGGCTATTGCTACAAAATTGCTTATGCTTTCAAATAGGAATGATGTTTACAATTTACGGAAATTTAAAAAAAAATTATCTAAATATGAGTAAATTGAATAAAAGAAATAATAATTCATCTGTAAGGAGACTGATAAAAAGTAAGTCATCTAACATAAAGTAAGATAATATTAAAATTAATTGTTTTATTATTGTTTAGTATTCGGCTTACATTTAAATACATATTAAGCGTATAAAAAATATCAAGTCATAATATTTTTATGAAATAAAATTAATTTTTAAATTCTTATGTTGATCATAATTGCTACATTATAAGCAGAATGCACTTTGTTCCGTTATTTACATTTGATTTTAACGCTTCTGAATGTTAAAATATAAAGCAGTTCTCTTGCTATGAGTCGTAAAGCGCGAATGCAGTAGAAAGAATTTGAAAACCGGTCGTTTTAAAGCGCTTTGAAAGATATTTTTTACGTACTAATATTTCTTTTCATATCCAAGATTCAAATCGAAAGAATCAAAACGATTATGCTTTCCCTTTCTTTGAAATTGTCATTTTGTAAAAAAAATTTGCGGAGAAAAAATAAAATTGAAATAGAAACATTTAGATGGTCAATTTAACTCGATGTCTCTCGCTCTCCATAAAAGAAAATATAGAAGGACCTTTAGTTTTCAGAAACGAAATGTATATTAGCACTAACCCATCTTCTTCTTCTTTCTTTCTACGTTCCTCAGCACGTTTCTCCTTTCACTTCTTGTTTTACGAAAAAAAGCAGACGGCTTTTGTGTCCCTGACGGGATCTAGGAAGAATTTGTGTGGCAACAGCGATGATCTAAAAAGGCAAGAAAGAGGGATTCTGAAAAAATAAAGAAGAAGTGTATGATAATGTCTCGCTTGCTTTAGTCGCGTGATCCTTTGAATATACGCAAACGCTGTATCCTTGAGGCAGGAGGAACCGCAAATTAGATGCGGGTCTTTATGTCTCCCCAGTAGGCGAATCAGTGAACAAGAGAGAAACTGAGAGAGAGACGCTAGATCGTGGGGTCGGAGCTACTGTCAGAAAGAGATAAGTGATTCACGCGTACGTGTATGAAGAAGCGCGCGTTGGGACTTTATCTACGAGATGACGAATCGCAGGAGCTTCATTTTAAGACCAAATATTCTCGTGAAATTTGAATCTTTGGTTTAGCCCTTTGAAATGGCTGCAATTCTTTTAATTTATATGAAAATTGAAATGGGCGCTTTGGTCGATCTATATGAAAATTCGTGGGCCCAGGTCACGACACTACACATGCACACGTACAGTTTGAATCGAAACTATAAGCCTTAATTAAACCTTTTTTATCATCTATCACTACATGAGACGATATCTTCTGATTGGCATTCTAGAGACTTTCGTTTTCAATGTATATTTCCTGCTAAATAATGGATTTTTATCTGATGTACTTGTACGTAAAATTACAAAATCTAGAAATTGAATAGTTCGTTATAATATTACGATAAATTTTTCAACTCCGTACGAATAGATATAACCTTGTATCACCATAATTTTAATATATCTCCTAAAGAACGGAAAATTAACATATGAGGCTTCTATTTATTTTTACATTTAAAAATCCGTAATTTTTTTTCGGTAATAATTCTGTTCGGGAAAAATACATTATCGATAATTTCATGTTTTTAACTTACTTTTTTGTTAATTTTTACGAAGCATTCGCTAAATATTTAAAAGATGAGTAGATGATGTAAAATATAAAAAAACAAAAACTATGAATTACATTAAAGATATTGTAAAATTTGCAATGAGCATATTGAACAAACGTAATAAAATTATGTACGAATAGATACTAGTAAAAACTTACTGTAGTAACTACTTTACTGTAATGACATTCAAATAAATCTTATGATAATTTAATTTAAAATTATTTGTAACCAATAGTAATATTTTTAAATCACTGGATAATAATTATAACTTTATATTTATTATATAAGTCACTGATCATTTGAAATATATTATTAATATTAATACAAAAATTTTGTATTGTGTAGTATCATTCTTATCGTATTGGTTGAATTTTAAACTTATGAAAGTTTATCTTACTTTGGATCTATTTTCCAAGCTACTTATATACTTTTGTATTCTTAAATATGACTTGTACCAACCTTACTAGCAATTAGCGTAGAAAGAAATGTTTTTCATTTTTAACGGATTTCTTCTATATTTTTATTAAAATACTTAAATTATTTGATTACGTAAGAAGTTATATTTACGAAAATGTGTTTTTCGATAAATCAAAAACTTAAAATTGTTTTTAGGCTTCTGCATGTCGATATATCTTTACAATTTTAAGATTTCAATATTTATTTAAAGGTTTAACGCATAATAATAACGCCATCTATAAGTTCTATCGTGTGTGAAAATGTAACTTCGTTATATGTTTGTTAAAAGACCTAAAAAAGGTGATATAAATCTCGTGTATCTGTACAAAGCATTGAAGAAATTTCACCATAAATCTCTCAGAAACCTCATGAATACAACTTGGAATCAAAGTAAGCGAATTTGATGAGACTTCCAGAAGAAAAATGGAAGATCAGGGAGAAATAAGAGGTCACTTGTGAAATAATAGTGTCGACCTTAACCCTCGGTTCTCTTTGTAATTGGAACTATTTATCGATTGTCTACTTTACGCCGGACAAACCAATTACAAAGTTGATATATGAAGGTGCTTACGAAAGTTTTTATCGATAAATCAAACAGATATAGGAAAAAGATTTAGAAAAAAATATTTGCAAACGTAAAATGTCTTGAAAAATAAAGAGAATTTAAATTAATAATGTTAATAGTATAAATGTTCTTAGATATCAAATTCTTCTATTTCTAAATTTCTTTCTTCGCGATAAGATTTTATTTGAAAAAACCTGTTTTTTAATCACTCTAATATAAAATCTTTGAAAGATATCAATATAATTATGTTGTTTACAACACTTAACCAAAGAATATTTTATCTGAGTGTAAAATACGAACGAGCATTCGATATAAAATATTGTTTATTTCTTTATATGAAAATAAAAGTGTTTTAAAATTGATAGATTTTATAAAAGTCTTACGAATTTTTTTACAACAATTTAGTGATGTAAATGTTAAAATATGAAATTCATATTTGTATAACTAATATTTATATTTATATTTATTTATTTCGCCCAAATTAATATAGCTTTCATAAAATATAAGCAAGACTGACTAATTAGTTGTATTGCATATAAATTAATTAGAATCAGAATTTCGATATATTAAATCACAGCCAATAAACATATTTTTATGGATCTTCTTATTTCTCTTTGTTACTAATCTTATTCGCATTAAATTTGATTTTTTACTAATTAAAAATTTTGCTTTTCCTTAAAAATTTACAATAATTAGTACTTCCATATTCACTGGGATTTAATTATTTACTATTTTATAATTTTATTATTGAAAAAAAGATTAATAAACTGTTTTAAATATTTAAATTATGTAAATTATACTATATTTTAGAATTATAATAACCTTAAAGATTCTAGGATCTCAAAGAACTCAATCTTTGTGAATAATTTACTTTTTTTAGCATATAAAGCTTTACAGTATCTCAACGCCTATGATAATTGATATTCCTCTTTTTTTAATATATCGTATTTTCTTAATTTCTTTACAGTATACGTTTTTTTCGAATTACCTCTTTCTCATCATCTTATTTTATATACTGTTATCGTTTATAATAGTAACACCTAACATATTTAAATAATAATATATAAATGTACATATATATATGCCTGTTTTTTAATAAAAAAGAAATGATTATTATCAAATATTTTTAATTTACAAAAAATATAAAAACAGTATCGACCCCATTTCCTTTTCTTCCTTTTGGCGCACAAAAAGTATGATGCGAATCAGAAACTCCACTTTTCCGTCGATGTTTGTTAATTCCATAGTAAGAGGCGAAGGGAGAAATCAAGGGAACAAGGTTATTGCTAGAGCAACATTCAAAGTTAGCGAGGAGACAAAGGATCTTAGGTGACATACAAAGAAAATAAAAGAATAGATAATAATAAATGAAAAGATTCTTGCCAAAGTTCGTTATTGTTTCCAGATTTTTCCTTTTATATTAATATTATTTTTCAAACTGAGTACGCGCATGTAATACAGTGTATGAGTAGATTATATCTCGAATCTACGAATCCCTGAGTCACATTTCGATTTATAGCATATTTTCGGTTAATTGACTTAAATTTTACATTTTTATTTAATATGAAAAAAATGCATAAACTTTTGTAGCTTAATAAAATAATAATTAAATAATTTATAATGTTGAGAGTTTGTAATCTTTATTTATTCTCATAATTCCTATGATCGACTATAATTAAAACGACATTAAATATTCATGAAAATTATTAAATTTATTGTATGATATTTTTTCCAGTTGCGAATTTAATGGTATAAAATAAACGAATTTAAATCTATTGTTGATGGTGACATGATTGATATAATAAAACAACACGTGTAAAACAGAAAAAACTTTGTTGTCATCTTCTTTATCGAATTTTTCAGGTCAAGGGTTAAAATTGACCTTACAAGAAATTTAACACGACAAAATGTAAAAACAAATAAATAAAACACTTATAAAATAAATAACAAATTAACCTTGTGAATTGGCTGTTGCTATACATTAAAAAAGCTTGAATAAATTAATCAAAGTGAATAAAAGAAATGTAATGAAGTCACGCGATAGTATTGGAGTGGATTAACGTGTAAAGCCGTCGTCATTTCGTATATAAACGAGTTGATAGGCAGCAACAAAATTGCTACGTTACATACTATCTTATGAGTAGTAATAAGTACGAATCATGCGTTAAATCTAAGTTTTAAATTAACATGTGACTAAGCTTTCGAACGGCATTTCAAATTCTATCATCAAATCCGTCGTTACATCTTCATGTCTGCTTTCAAAAACATTATTATTGATTTTTCACAAGTATATATTAAGAAAGTATTGAAAGATAAATAGCAACTTCCGTGCAAAAATTTACTTTCGATTTAAATGAAGAAATCGATTACTATCAATAAAGTTAAAGAAATTTTCGTGATTCTCCTAAATTTATTTTATAAACTAATAAAAAATAAAAGTGAGTCATCACAAAAAAGTTAAAAAATAAACAATGTTGAAAAGAATAATCGTTATATTACCTTAAAAGAGTACTGTATTGCATTTTGTATGCGTTTTTCAGATATAAGAGTGTTTTTATTTATATTACTGCACAAATTACCAATATTAATTTTTTTTCTATGTTATAATATAATAATACGTGATTTCGTTTAAATGAAAATAAATCAAACAGTTTTATTACTTTGAAAATTCTTTAAAAGCAAATGTAAAACACACTTTCATGAAATTATTTATAAATTAAAAATTGTATTTATTTCTCGTATGGAAAAATTTGTAAATTTTTAACGTCGCTGTAAGCATCAAATGTAATCAATCCCACAAATTTAAAAAAACTTTATAAAATGCTTGTAATAAATCTTGGTATTATGATAATGTAATTTATGTACAATGCTCTTGCACTTTAATCTAAGCATATTTTAAAAGCTCAAAAAGCTTCTATGACTTGATTTTGCTAGATCATTATGATTTTTAAAAATATATTAAACACGGAATTATTTAGAAAAAAGGACAGAAGTGAGAAATTTATTTTCTAAATATTTATAAGTGAAGAAACTGTTTAGATGTTTTCATATATATGACGAATTCGAAAAAAATTAAACTTCAGATGCTTTTGCATTATAAATTATTACTAATTTTAATTATAAATCCAATAGAAATATGAAGTAAAATGTATTCTTCAAAATCTAGTTCAATGTGGATAAAGTAATTATCTTAGGTATGTAAATAATTGACTTCTTAAAGGTACTAAAATCGATATTTTTATAATATTATTTGAAGGAAAAATTTTTATTAAATTTTACAGTCTCATAACAAACTAAAGAAACAGTAAGTTATTAATTAACATTAGCATTAATATACACGTATATAATTTTCACGAATTATTTTTTCTCTATATACATTGTGTCGATAAAAGTTTTGAAAAGTTATGTAAAAGCAGATCCGTATTTTTTTAGTTCTATTTATAAATTAATAGATTTTTCCGCAAAATGTCAGCCGGGCATTGTTAAATGATGAAATAATAGAACTTTATAGAAAAATAACGGTAAAGTTAATAGTAAACTTTTAAAAATTTATGAGACATATAATAATAGTGAAATAAAGTAATCTGTATTCTACTGTTATCTTTTACTACTTGAACGTTTATTATTTTATCGATTTAACGATTTTGAGATTTATTCCTAATGTTGCTCTAAGAACAACAATCACTGTTAAACGAATAAAAAATTTAATATTCCATTAAGATTTCGATTTTTATTAATAAAAACAGTAGTAATTAAAACAGAAAATAAGATGAATAATACATTTTGATCTAAAACTATGATCTACTTTACGAAACCTACACAAATACTAATAGCTGAAATTTTTTAAATCGCACTGCTAAATATCTAAAATCGAATTAATAAATTAAATTAATTTAGTTTCCAAGTTACGTCGCATTATATTCTTGAAATTAAGTTTAACGGTCAAAAGCATTATTAGTTTGTATTTGCCAAGCAATAAGTAATCAACAACCGTATTTGACCTTAATTTCTAATTTAGGAAATAGTTTCTAATACGATCAACCTTCGGGTTCAGAAATCAGTCGCTAATTTTTCTTTATTTCAATTAATCTTCTCGTCGACGTAAAACTTAATGGCATAGCACTTAAATCTTCATATACGTAACTTATATTGGAAAAATCCAAAAAAAGTGCTACTCGGGACCATATTGCAATTTGCTGACGGCAATAAGTGATTTTCGTGGCTCTTTCCCAATATCGAATTTCGCTAAAAGCGCCCTGTCCCACGCCGACAATGTGACGATCGGAAGACGTATATACGAGCGGTTCGTTTACGGCTATTTTATCACGACCTTGGCCTCGTGTACGAGAATGGATTTAGATCTCGTAAAGGGCGAGGGGTGAAATCGCAAGTACACGCGCTCCGCCGTAAAAGGAACACGCGCACCAAAGCAGAAGCTTACGTAAACTACGTAGGATTTTTGGGGAACGCGCGCGAGGGAAAGAAAAATTTTGTATTTCGTGCGCGACTTTGACCCGTATATCTTTCGGATATCTCACATATTGCCGTCGTTCGTGTTTGCGTAACAGAAAGAGAAAGAAAAAGGAAGATGAAAGAGGAGACGTGTAACCTGGCGACGCGCTTTCTTAACCATTAAAGAGGATTTCCTTCACTTGCTGAAGTGGGCTTGAGTATAGATAAGCACTAAAATAACTTTTATTAACTGTAAAGGAATGCTTTCTTATCTATATTATTTTTCCTATTATTTTCGCTTTTCTTGCTATGATACTTAACTAATTATTATTTCCAATTATTAAGAAATTCCTTTTTATTCTCCTTAAAATGCAGATAATCATTTAACGAGGACATGCTTGCTGGATCTCAACGAATAATCTTACAAGAGCACTTTTAAGTCTTCTTTATTAGAAATAAATAATGAGCTAAGAGGGTTTATGCGAAAACAATTAGGTTTTTTAAGGCAAATTAAGTTAGCATTTATTTAATTCGTTTTTTCATGATTTAAAGGACCTTTACAATCAGATATAGAATTAAATATTTTCTATCTATATTAAATTATATAATACATTAAAACTTTGTTCATAATTAAAATTTAATAAGTAATTTCTTCTATAAGGAGAATTATCATTGCAGTCGCATTCATTTATTTTTTTATTTTTTTTAAATAAGCAACAATTTTTAAATTATAAAATGGAATGAAAGCTCAGGAACAAAAAGAAAACAAACGGTTTTTAATATAAAACGCTATAATATGGAATTATGTCTTCTTAAACATATATATATACATATGAAATATCTTAAATATATATAAAATATTGTTTAATATTTAAATATGATATTCAATTCTTACCTATCATTTTGTAGTGAATTTTAAATAATAGTATTTCTTTGTCAGTATAATAAAATTTAAAAAATTATCAATTATTATATAGAAAATATAAATGATTTGGAAAGAAATATTTATCCTATAATGCCGAAAGTGTAGAAGATCGAATTTCAAAAAATTTTTTTTCTTCTGCAGCAAATAAAACTAATATCTGAATAACATTGAGAAAAACAACCCCATCAAAAACTTTGGAGATGGAAGAAGTGTAAGCTTACGTCACCCCAATTTTAGCAATCAGATCCACCATAAAGGCACGCTAGTCTATTCCTAATAAACCTTAATTTTGTTCAAGGTACAGAAGTCGCTATAAAAATTTCGGCGCTTCTGTTATTAGGTATTATTTCGTGTTCTTTCTTGGCAAAAGAAGCGCAAATTTACGAAGCCATCGGACCCTCGACCATCACATGTGTGTGCGTCAACGTCGCGAGAGGGGGAGTACTTGGAACCTCACCCTTGACTGAAGGCGACCTTGACCCGATCTTCCCCGCGAGTTTCGATCCCCTCTGCAGACCACCTGCCGTGATGATTTTGCTCCCTCGCAGAGCCGCTTCTCGCATCGGTATTGGCTCCTTAACTCGCCCTTCCTCCCCGGCAACCCTGCGAGGGTTACCTAAGCTGCTCAAGTTTTACAAATGATACTTTAACTGTTAGAAGCGACAGCCAAAATGGTTTTTTACGTACGAGCGCTAATGAGAAAATGTCGAACAAAAACCAAAATTTATCTTCGTTTGCCCTCTCTGCACTACCTCTGCACGTGCGCCTCCGACAAACTGAATTTGGAGAATCTGTCCCGCGACTTCTTTTCTTCCCGACATAGTGATAAGGCGCATTTTTGGAGCGACGCTTCGACAAGACAATAAAAACTCTCTTTTTAACTTTCAGCTCGACTTGTTTCACCGGTTCGAATTTCCCCCATATCCTCTCACAGGATCGTCGCGCGCGTGCTACTTCCCAATGCGCCTGACCGTCGCCTTACCTTTACTACTGGTACCGCGCGAACCACGAAAGCGACGAGTCATTTTCCAAACTGAGGAGATGAAAAGGAAACTAGACTGAGTTTAATTTCCTTTTATTCACATAGCTTGTCAGTTTTTTAGCCATAAACATGCAATTAATTTAATTTTTTTATCTTTTATTTCCCGAAAGTTTATACTCCGAGTATCCAAGGTCAAAAAAATTTAAATAGAGTAAGTAGACACTTAAGTAGAGTATAATAAAAATTAAATGACTGCAATAATATGAGATTTATTATATAATATATAATATATCGAGTATTTTATTTTTTTTCAATATAGTTCAATGCTTACACTTTAAAATAATTCTTTTAAGCTTATCTTTGAAGTATTGTCAGAAAATCTTAAATGATTACTCAAAGTAATTTTTTTTAAATTCTTGACTACAAGGGTTTCAAAAGAATAAGTAATGAAATTCAAATATTCAAAAGTATCTTTTCTGAAGATTGTATATTTATGTGGAGTATAAAAATCATGTATTTAAAACTGATCTAAAACCATTAAATTCTTTTTATTATCAATTAAACTTTTAAAATTCTAAATTTAATTTTTATGTCATATAATTTTTACGCGTCTAATATAATATTTTAGCCTTGAAATTA
The DNA here is from genome assembly GCA_018907185.1 of Platyscapa corneri. Taxonomy (NCBI): domain Eukaryota; kingdom Metazoa; phylum Arthropoda; class Insecta; order Hymenoptera; family Agaonidae; genus Platyscapa; species Platyscapa corneri. Next base: position 2,488,954 of record JACCHW010000005.1, on the reverse strand, counting down.
AAAAGATAGACGTATAATATTAAAACGTTATTATATTAAAATATTAATTTTAGTGCTATTTTACCGAATGATCATAAACTTATAGATTTTATAACAGCTTCTGTATGAAATACAAAACATTATTTTTTTTAGATATAAAATATTTTTCATTGTATTTATTCAGTTACTGAGAATATAGAAATTTTTATTAATAAAAATAATTAATTAGAAATTTAGTTATTCCAAGGTTTATAATGCTATTTGAAATAAATGAATAAATATGACATTATTTATGCCAAGTTAATTTTTTAAATGGTCTTCTTTTCTTGAAATCAAAATTAATTTTTCAAATTGAAGTAGAATTTATTCAGTAATTACGAAACACCTTTTTTCCATAAGTTTTAAATACTTATAATATATTTTATGCATTAAATTAAATTTATGGTTTGGACAAAACTTATATTTTATTTATTGAAACAATGTAATTTTGGTTATTAAATATTTCTTATCACTAAAATTAAGATTTTATTAAATTTATTAGAATTTATTAAATAGGTATAAATTATATTTGTGTCAATAAAAATTATTTTATTCATATATTTTTTGCAATTTTTTTTAATTTAAAAATTTCATATTTCATGAAAATATTTTTTTTCTTTTAAAATTTTCTAATTTATATCTAAAAATGATAAAAGTAAGTAAATGATAAGACATAAATTAAATGATGTATTCATAAGTTATGACAAGTTTTAAAAGTAAAAATTTGGTTTATATTGTTTCGATTAAAAATGTATATAAAAATATTTTTTTAAATATATAATTAATATTATAATCAATAATATCATATTGTCTGCATTACATAAATATATAATAATTTATGTTTGTAAATTTAAATGAATCAAAATAAATTAAATAATAATAATTTCATAATACAAAATGCAAACGTATTATATATAGTAGAGTGATCGTTTTTATTTGCAAGTATTTCATTAATAAAAATTCATTTTAACTAGTTTATAAGGAGCAAAATTACTCACTCCTATATAATTTAAGAGTAAAATGAAAAAAGACATAAGCTGGGGAATAATTATTTAAATAACTTTTTTAAAACGGCTTTTATTTTGTGAATTAAAAAATTAATATTTATTTAAAGAAAATAAATATTATTCGAATTAAATCTTTTAATGAAGAAAAGGTTCAATTTTATACATATGTATATATTATAATAAAATAATAACTTGCAAATTTATTTATTTGTAATTTTTAAAAGTGAATTAATTAATTTCAGAGATAATTTAATAAAATTTTTGTGGACATTAAAAAGAGATCGAGTTTTTAAAAAATTCACTTTTTTTTTCTTAATCATTTAATATTTGATTATAAAAATCCCTGTAAGCTGTGTCAATAATAATCGAATTTTTATTCGCTTGACCAGTTAAAAACATCGCAGCAATTTTAATAATTTTTTATCTCGAAAGGGCAACATTTTATTTTTATCAACATTTGTATTATCCGATTACGTAAGCAAATTTAACAGAATTTGCAAAATTTGATTATATCAGCTCGTTTGTGATTTCCAGATCTTGATTTCCATATTTACTCAAAAGCCATGTCTCGAAGGTTCCAGACCACCCGGAGAACTCGTAATGACCTTGCCTACAATACCCAAGGAGCAGCGATAATCGAAACGAAAAAAGGGGCGCAACGAGAAAGCTGCGTGCGTAGTAATGGGGCGAGAGATAGAGAGAGAGAAAGCGGCGGCAAGGGAGCGAAGAGAGAAAAGAGCGTCTGTTATACTTAGTTTAGTAGGAGAGCATCGTGGGCGCGTATGTTTATATGAAAGACAGACGAAGGCCACGAGTAGAAAGTAGGGAGAAAGTATTATATGGGGTGCGCCATCCCAAGCCACGTGGCCATCGCGGGAAAACACGTGGCGCCGGCATTACAGAAGAGTCAGCGACGACGTCGACCTTGGCGTAGGCTCCGTAGGCTTCGAATCTCCCGAAATTTTCATGGGCATGCATATATACATGCCCGTACATATTAAAACGCCTGTTAAGGTATGGAGGGAATTATCCTTTTTCTGACGTAAGCCTTGCGTATACAGACCCGGTCGAGAAGCCAAACAGTTACGTTACAATCAGCCTTCAATCGAATTCTATGGACATTGCTGTTGATAAAAAACATTTGATAAAAAAGCCGATATAGAGTGACAGAAAGAAAAACCGAGGATTGAAGTGAAAGAATCCAACTACTTTATTTAAATATATTCAACGAAGTCCAGACTGAATAGGACAAATGCATAAATATACATAAATTTTTCCCACAATATACACTCGTGTCCGCTGGAAGAGATAAGTTGAAATTCCGTAATGTGCACCGTAAAATAATTGTCTCGCGCTCGTGATCGAAGCTTTCAAGGTGTAGACGTGGGATTACTTACCCGAATAAAAAAGACGAATCAATAATTAATCGAAAATAATGCACGCGGATTAACATCTCTCAATCCACACTGGAAGTTCGTCGGCTCAGCTTAATAAATCGATAAATATTTATTTTTAGTATTTTGTGACGCAGCCGTGGAGACACGGAGACGTTCCGGCAGCAAAATTCAAACTCTTGTCGTTAAGATCGCCGAGCCATTCTACGCGAGCGATGAATATTTTAATATATTCTATTGTAGGTTAAATACGAGTCACATTTTTTTGATAATTGGTATTGTGACTCATTGAGCTCCGAGGTCTCCCATGTATTCACACAACGTGAGGAGTCTAAGCATTGTACCAGTATTTTCCAAGTGCCACAAGGTAACAACCGAGCCCCATGCAATAAATTATGCAGAACACCATAAAAACCTTGGTAGCCTCGGACAAAATACGGACTGTTTAAAAGAAGTTCAACACTAGACTAACCGCCGGACTTTTAACCTCAGGTAGTGCCGTAAATATCGTTCCTATTGACCCAAACAGGTGTAGTACTTTCGTATCAAACTGAGTTGAACTCTTTCATTGTAATTGCGATATCTTACTTACGAGAATCAAATTGTTACAAAAACACAAATGAAAAGGGTTCGGTTACAAATTTTAAACGAGGCTGCTTCCACGAATATCAGCAAAGCTTGCATTGCATTAGTGTGGTAGAGGCACAGAATTAACCATGTAGAAGCAGCTTCGACTTTATACAAATGACCGAAAAACGTAGGTCTATAAAATTAAACGAAAAGAATATAAATGCTTCGATCCTGTCCTTCCTACAGCTTGACTTCGGTCGTGAAACATTCGATGTTTGAATCAGATATAGCTTTCAGTGTGTGCTAGATTACAAATAGTGTTTCCTAACGAACGTACGTGTGCGCAAAGATCGTGTTTTCGCATTAAAAATTGTAATCTAAACACTTCCAATGGTTTTTTGTACTTGTATATAACAATATTGTGCTTAAAAATTAATCGTTTATAAAAACGAATTGTAATATTTTTTTACAAATTGAAAGAGTGTATACGTACAATTACATATGTCAATAATTTTCTACTTGGCATTTTCACTCCAATGTTTGTCAAAGTATAAAAATATTAATTTAAGTTTTAAATCGTACGAGATTTTAAGAATGATGTTCAAAGGTTTATTGGGTAACGAACAGATTGAACGAACGCGAGCGATCGAATTTTTTTTAACGGCTAATCTCTTTTATGTTTCGACTTCTGCCAATTTAAAATTGGTCATCTAATTTTCCCTTTTCGCCTTTCACACCCTCCGACGGGTAGAAAACTCTTTAATATTCACGTGTACCACGTACATTCCTGCGACATTGTAACCTTTTACTCTAAGCGACCTTCAACTCTCGTGGGACATCTTTACTCGTTCTCCACCGGTTATACTTCGCTCTCTCTCTCTCTCTCTCTCTCTCTCTCTCCCGTCTGTTGCGTCGTCGGGTCGAGCGGCAAACGATACCAAATATATATCTATATAGCGTTGACACGCGCTTTATTATTACGACATCCCTCTCTCGCGACACGTGCGTCCCTCTTGCTTATTCAACGTCCTGGAAGTCCCGCGAGAGGTCAGAATTCAAACACACGCGTCGAAGGGGGATCTGCGGAACGAGGCGGAGCAGGAGGAAAGACTTGGAGTTCTACGCTGTGCGTGGGCGACGTATTACACAGAGACATTAGCCATATTCTCGTCCATTTCTATGGAAACGAGGAAGAATGCACTCAGAACGCCGAGATTTTCCATCTCGTGTTCATACTTCATTGTCGCGCGTGCAAAGCATATGAATTTCAATGCTCGTAAAGTCGGAAGTCACGGATTCTTCTTTTTTTATTTATTTCTTTCTTTATTTCTTTCTTGTTTGAGCGGCTACTGAAGTAAACGTTTTAAAGTTTATTGTTATTAAGCAAGAAGCTAAATTCTTATTTTACCTTTTTCTGCGCTTTATGATTCTCTGAGAGAAATATTAAATATAAAGTCGGTTCAAGAAACTCCACATTTTAAATAATATTTTACGTTAATTTTTAATTTATCAAATCCGTGGTACCAAGAAATATCCATGTCAATTATATTCCTGATTTTTTAGAGAAAAATGTAGTTTACATTCTTATAAATTAGATTATCTTCTTTTCTCTTAAAAGTACATATGAAAATGTACTTGAAATTCGAAATGGCTATTCGCGTACAATTATTTACATTTTCTCGGAAATACTGGAATTGAGTGTATAATATTTATGAATTTTATGTAAATTATTTTAAGACTTCACAAATGTAAATGTTGATTTTATACATAATATAATAAAAAAAAATCTAATATTATAGCGACACGAAAAATCGAATGATGAATTCTTATAACGTGCTATTGCGTAACTTGTGCGTTTATATATTTTAACTTTCTTAAATTTATTCAAAAATAATATATCGACATTTTACAATGATCAAACAAATATAACTGATAATAAACGTTGGATATATATTTACAATATATTTTATTGTATAATATTATATACACAATAGTTTTTAATATTCAGAATTTATTATTTTGTAAAAAAAAAACATAATTTTTTTTAAAATCATTTTCCAAAATATCCAAGTTATCTCAAGGTTAAGTCAATTTATACGTAACAGTAAATAATACATATTTGTTTATATAACTACATAATTACCAATTAAAGAACTTTGTATTGATCTTGTATTAAATTCTTATAATTAATTAAAATTTAGACTTATAATGTATACATTATGTTTATTGTGAAAAAACCTGTGTACAATTTAGAAATGAATATTTAAATAAAAAATTTCTACATTTAATTATCATGAGACACCGTGTACAATAATTTTCAAAGAAACTGCTTAAAAAATTAATTTTTGTTGAAGTTCTATCCAGTTTACTTATCTTAACATTATAACTATATTCTTATAGTATTATAAATATGTTTTTTTTTTAATTTTTTAATATTATTTCTTAACTCTACACGGTGTAATCTTAGTTAATTATACAAAAAATTTCTAGTCATTTCAAGAGTTTATATTTATTCAATCATATTGTTTTCATTCTAAAAAATTTTTAGTTTTCTTAAATATATAAAAGTTATTACGCACGAAATAAAATATATTTCAATCGAGAATGGTTTAAGTATGTTTCAGATAAACAGTAAAATGTCTTGTACTTTCATTTAATATGTACTACCAAGTTTTTGCATAAATTGAAACAAAGATACCATTAAATTAATTTATGTTGGACTGGTACTAACGAGAAATTATAATATTTTTCTTTTTCACATTTTTAATAATATAAATTAAATTATCGAATAAAATTGAAATTAATGTAAATAATTTTACTAAAAACTTATGAAATTTAATCAAATTTTATCATTGGTAACGTAAAGTAATTTATTCATTCACATATCTTTATCATATGTTATTAATTTTTACTTTATTTTATATAAATATGTAAGAAAAAAACATATAAAATTTTTTGAGTGATAACGAGCGTAATGCATATTCTCTATATTATTTAATATTAAATAATATTTAACGATAAAATACTAAAATTATAAATTATCAAACAAATGTATTTTCTTTAAATAAATACAAATGAATGCAGAGGATAAATTATTTTTCGAAATTTTATTTTTATTATTTTCATATTGTAAGTATCTAACTACTCTACTAACGATACATCAACACATCAGGTTATCATTATTAAAATTGTAAATGATTTCTCTTAATTTTAATAATAATATTCACCGTCCTATAATTAATTTAAAATTAATTATTCAATACACACGTTACGTAAATTTAAAATTTGTTACTAAATTACAAAAAAATAGGAAATATATAATATTACAAAATTAATAAAATAATTTTTAATAAATATTCTCCAGTGCAAAAGTTTTCATTTAACCAGGAACAATCCAGGAAAACCCCCTTCTAAAATCATATACGAGAATACGAGAATTATTAATAATTATCCTAGACAAATTATTTGAGCTATCAAAGAGCAAAGGAATGATAACCAAGAGCATGGCATCTACCCAGATCAGTTCATATTACCCTTTTCATGTGCGCATAAGGTGTGCGTAAGGATTGAACGAGGACACGTGCACTTGCGGCCTCTTCACCCCTTAGTTTTTCTTGAAAATGAATGCTCATCCGTTTTATAAAGTGCAGTTCTATATAGGTCCTGTGTCGGGTTGTTCTTTCATGGAGATGAGGTGTAACGTGCACATGCACCCGCTCACGGAGGAGACTTGAACCGGAGAATGGAACGGCGAGAGGAAAGGATGAAATATCAGGTCGTTGGTGGCAGAGGGTTGGTGTACTCCAATGAACTTACAGCTGCATCGATCTGCCCGCGTTGAGGAAATAACCCACGGTGCAATAACCCACGCACACACAATTTTTCGGACTTTAGAGATGAGATATGGAAAGCTTCTTTGTTCTGACTCTGGATCATCCTCGAAGCGAGTTTGAAAAAATCCCCCGAGTACACACTCGTGTACATGGAAATTGAATCAAATTTTTACACGAGTTTATTCGCTAAGGCTTGGTGAGAATTAAATTCTCTCAACATCTGTAGATAGATAGCAGAGATAGATTCTGATTCTCCGTCGTTACCATTCGCTTGAGAAGGTACTCGTATAATGCAATACGTGAACGGCGATCGCACGATATTGAGTCCCAAAATAGAAAAAAGTGATGAATTGGATTAATTTTAATGTCAAAGAGCGTATTATCGAAAAGCAACGAATGTCGGGTCCACAATGAGCGCCAAAAACAAGAGTGTGTACAAGCAGATACATTATAAATGCATAGATAAAAATCTATGTGTAGATGGTTGACTAAATACACTACGAGTTAAACATTTGTTGTTGATCGTAAATAAATCAGCATATGAAGAAAATAGAGTGCGAAATTATATATTATTTATAGAAGTGCGTTTTCATGTGCGGAAGAACAACGGACATGCGTTTCGACTATTTTATGCAGCAAGCAAATTTTTTATATAACATTCAATAAAATATGGGTAAATATATTATTTAATCATTTAATAAGTAACGCAAATACTGTCGAAGCAAACTATTCCAGAATTAAATCATTTGTCCCATCATCATTTTAGATGATGTAACTATTCGAATATAATTGCCCGAATGATTATGTTCTGATTATATAAGTAACCATTTGAACTATTAATAGGTTTTAAATCGATATCCGAAACATTATATAATAAATTTAATTTAATTGTCAAATAGTTAAAAATTCGAAATTTTTTCCGTTGCAAGGTACGTATACTTTAAATAAAAAATAAATTAAAATTTTAATTCAATGATTATACCATAAAACGATGTACTTTTTTGTATATAAGGAAAATATCTATTGCTCTATTATTTTCAAATCTTTTAAACAACTATAATTTAACAAATTACTAATAAAATCATTTTTATTATATACAATAAAAATATTTATATTTTAATCATGTGCTTTGTACAATTAAAGGATCTTTCTCTTTATTTATGATTTTTTTAAAGCAGATTTGATTATTTCTCAGATAAGAATCAGATAAAGCATAAAACAAAAGAAAAAGAGGGTTGCGAAGGACGAATGAAAGGTAAGAAAAGGGCGGGGAAAATATCGAAGAGTGGAAAAGTTATCAGCGGTAATAAAACAGGGGTTGAGATACCTCCTGTGCGTATTATTGTGTATATTCGTCCACTCATTTAAGATTTTGCATGTTGTTTATACTTGCCAATTCCAAAAAAGAAGGTTTTAAAACTAATGTTATTCTTATCACTAATAAAATCTATTCATTAAAAAAATTGAAATTTATTCCGTATTATGTACGATGCAAGAAAGTATTCGTTTTTATCGTACGTAATATTATTATACAATACTATTTTAATTCGTACACTTTGTATAAAACTACATTATTTGTCCATCTAAAATTTTATCAAAATTATTTAGAAATCTTTTAAAGACAATGTTTCTTCGCACCATTAAATTATTCAATTTTTATTGTAAATTAAAATTGTGATTTAAATCTATAAAAAAAATGTTCGTGTATTTATTTCAAGAACATAAGTTTATTACCGTTTTAAAATTTTTAACCAGAAATTATCTGATTAAATCTTATTACTCCTAAGCATTAATTTAATAATACTATAATAGTTCTTTTATGAAAAGCATAAAAGCTTTTAGTTAGTTTATATCTCGTAATTAATGCATTAATAAAGCGTGAAATTTATTTCTACAAAGAAACTTCTCAAAAGGCTTAATACTTGTTTATAAAAAAAAGTCACGAATATTTTTCACTCTCACCTCTCAGTGCAAATATCAGATGTGAAATGAAAATCTCATTCTAAAAATAAATCCCAAGAAATATAAAGGAATTTATGCAAAAGTAGTCGATTCTTAATCTGAGATAAGAAAAAATTATACGAAACGAGTAACGCCTATTCGCGTATGAACAGCAACAGCAACAAGTTGATTTGAAGATCATTGCTTGCACGTAAGTCACGTGCATCCTGACATTCGCACGTGTTGTTCCCAAGTTGAATCATTCGCTAGACGTTATCCTGCGTAATCTTGTTTCATCTGCCGGAAACTTGCAAAAAGTAGACACGAAGCACCGCTACGTTTATCGAGATGACGTACCGTTGAACGTTGGATCAATCATCAATCGCTCGATCGAGACTCGATCAGCTCGATCATTTTGTAAACCGTGATTAGAACCCTTGGCAGACATTAATATTACTTTCGCACGTCAGGGGTCACAACGCCTATTACGTCAGTACTTATTTATAGGCTTTAACGGGAGTTTAGCAATGGTATTGTAAATGATCCTTAGCAACTGCTTACGTTAATAAAGCTCGGGTAAATGTTTACCTTCGCTCGCTCAATATGTAATCGAGACTCTTAAGAACTTCAAAACTATAAACAATGTCGGTATAATTTCAATGAAAAATTTAATAATACAATTTGTGATTAATTAGAACTTTTAGTTTTCTACGGCTTTTATATTTGTGTAATCTTAAATTTATTCGAGAGTATTTCTTTGATTGGAAAACTTTAATTATCGTTTCGTTTGCTTTTAATTTGACGTAGAAAAATTTCAATGCAAATGAATATTAAGAAACGAATTTCCAAAACCTCTTGCCAGCAACTTTAGTATCGTAACTTATCGAAGTAATCGAATTCTATATTCATACTTGAATAGATAATTTAAGATTTATGTAATAAATTATTTAATAGAAATCAAGTTGTAAACCTTACGTGATCTTGTAAAAAGTATTAAAAAAACTTTGTGTAGAATATCAAATTTGCTACGTTGGCTGATCAGCATTTTAATAACCCCAATAAAATATTAAAATATTCGAATGTACCATCTGCTTGATTTAATTCGCAAAACGAACGCCAAAATATATTTTATCCTGTAATAAGTATCCTTATGCTCAACAATAGCTGTGCTTCCTCAACGGGATCAATATTTAATTACATGCAGGTGTGACGAAAACCACTAACGGTCTTTTTATTCTGTAATATTTTTACCCGAAAACAAGTTTTATTCTTTCATAATTTTTAAATTGTAACGATTCTCGAGTCCAATAATACGTTTTCTTCAGTCTTGATTTGCAATACATACTTGATGTGCAATTATTTTTTTCTGATATTTTTATACAACAAAACTTTTCGATAAACAATATAAATATTATTGATATCTTACGAATAAAAAATTATGAGATAATTTTTCTTCTTTAAAACATTTTATTAAAGTTTAAAAAATTTAATTCGCTGATTAAAAAGAAATAGAGTAATCATATTGAGCTGTGATCTGTATATCTTACTCACACAGTCATCTGGGGAAAAATTGAGAGATTCATGGCAATATTGTACAGTATATGTTTCACAGTTCAATTATTACGTTTGATAAAATTATCTTTATGCTTACCTTTAAAACCATTAAAAATGCTTAAGAGTTCTTAACGGAATTTACCATCGTAACGATTTACAACGCACTCTATAATTTAGCCCTCATTTTTTATAAATTCCCATAAATTTTTCAAGAAAAAGTATTTCAGCAAATGTTACTTCTTCGAGTTAGTGATTTAAATGAATTTTTTTGTCAGAGCTACCGTGACAGTCCCATGACTGGAATTCGGTTTATTCAAACGCAAAACAACTTTCATCCAGATGTACATGTACACAGCTTAAAAAAATACACATAAATATACATTTTGCTCGTGATGACACTCCCTGCCATAATTCAAGTTGTAAAAAAAGCGACTAGACACTAGTTATGCACGTGAGGATGACACTAGCCCGGTGCGTCGTAACCGCTGCATTCTCCATTTGTTCAACTTACAGAGTAGAATGCGCAAGGTCAAATGAGCGCATATAGATACGTGTATTCCAATCTCTCTCTCTCTCTCTCTCTCTCTCTCTCTCTCTCTCTCTATCTATCTATATCTCAGTTTCTTTTCTCTCTCGTGCAGGCAACTCCTCCACGCCTCGTCGACACTCCTTCGAGAAAGCACGTGCGTACCTCGTTTGACCTCGCGTCGTCGCCGTCAACATCACCACCAACACTGGAATTAAGTTTACAAATGCTTAAAACAGTACTTTGAATAAAGGTACTTTTTCCCAGACTTTAGAAGACGTTTAATTCAACGTACTTTTGACGCGAGCAAGTCTTTAATTTCCGAGTCAATATTTTCCGGATCTAAGGTGGTGCGTCAAAACTTTTGCAATTACGCTCATACGCGCTAATTAATTACCGCCGAGAGTCTCCTGCGAAAATCCCAGTCATTACTTTGTCGCCTTTCATCTTTCGGCTCTTTGCTTTATTTGCGTTGGAAGAAAAATAACGCGCGGTGTTCGAACGTTGTAATCAATGTCACTCATACCTGAATGAAGAAGAATTTGATCCGCAATATCGCTTATTTGTGCTGCACCGAGAAATACGAAGTTATTAGAGGTTACACTCGTTTTGCAAATTGCGAGTGTCCGTTTTTTATTCCTCATTATACGTGCATAGAGGACGTAATCCATCAACTGCTTCGTACGGACTGATATTAATGCGGTTAATTACAACGTTGGGGCATAGGATATTCTATCCTAAATAATACGAAAAAGGAAATGCAAGTCCGAAGCTAGAAGAGATAAGGACGGGGATCTTTGTAAGTATCCAATACTTCTTTGAAGAGGTTCTTTTCGCTTCTCGTGGAGCATTAGTTAACGCAACGCCTCGGTAACGATTATAGTGCGCGCGGTATTTCGCTTCAAGCTCTCCAAGTGCGCGAGATCCAACTGAATTCTGTAATCGTCGTCGGCCTTTCCACTAAGCATTTTATACACGATGAGATTTTCCTTGTAATTTTTCGCACAACTTGTTAATGCATTAATGGCAGAGATTCCTTTTAACGATAATTGCAACACTTGGCGAATACTTATAAATTTAGAAAGAAAAAAAAACAGCAAATAAATGGCACGAAATATTACTGTTCTCACATTGCATGGTGGAATAAAGGTTTTCGTCAGGAATCCTGCTCGAATAGGTATTCCATTAATTTCTAGAACAATCAAGCTCCCCGAGTAAATTTCATTTGCCTTTTCGAAGTTTGGGGTGCAGTTCCATATTCGAATCGCGGCATAAAGATTTCTTATTGCCTCCAAGATGATCGATACGACGTGCAACCACACGACACGATTCCAGCGCAGCTTTGCCGAAGATCCTTGCATATTAGGAATGTCACCGGGGGATTACCATACCCGCACACGCGCGTCCCGAGCGTCGGGGGCCAGATATCGAAAAACGGAGAAGTCGGTGCTCCTCAGTCTAGTCTTCACGGTAGTCACAACAGCTGCCGGCGGGAGCTGCTCCGCCGCAGACCGCCTCCAGATGTACGCGCGAGGGCCTTGACACGAGACCTGGTCTGTTTTATTTTTCGCAAGGCGAGAAAGAGAGAGAGAGCGCGCGAGATCGAGAGAAGGATAAAAGAGAGAGGTAATGGTCGAACAAAGGGTTGCGAGGGCTGCCGCCCACAAGGTTGTTGTGTTAATTATTTTTTTGCGCACTGTTTATTTTTCTGCCGCGAGGTGCGCCTGCTAACAACGCCGAGCGTGAAATCGTCCTTTACGGGATGTCTGTGCCTGCGTTTTTTTCACGCGGCTAACAAATGAGGGAGCGTGGGAAGGTGGGGGGTGGCCGAGCAGACAACTTTTTCGGTACATTTTAGATTTCTCTTTTCACGGAACAGTGCTAATTATGCGCTATTAACAATCTAAGTGAGACATTCGCTTCTTAAACAGGTCGTTTTCAATTCTATAGTTATTCATTAATGCGATCTCATCTTGCGATCATCCCAATCGTATTGTCGGTAATCCGAACTTTCCTTAAATCATTCTGCTGTATAGGATACACGAACTTTTATTATATTTCCGAGTTGTGGTACCGACAAATTCTCTTGGCTATTGTAGCATAATGTATAATACGCAATACAATGGAAAAATGGTTGAAATGTAACTATAATTTATTCTAAAATCTGCCGCAATTAATGACTGTAATTGATAAAACGTTAATTTTTATCGCAAATGTGTGCCGTGATAAAAAAATTAAAAATAAAGGTAAAATGATTTATTTTAAATTATTTGCGTTACGAAACACTTTGCATTTTATTATATATATATTGTTAATTGTATTTAAATAGGTTCCAATGCAAAGTAAAGGATATTTAAAATTTTATCAACTTGTAATTATTAATTAAGTATTGTCAACGTAATACGATTCCATTTTTTTTTAATTATAGTCATTTAATTATATCTCTTGGTACAAATTAAATGGACGATATAATAGTCTAACATTTTTAATAATAAATTATCGGAGCAGTAGCTTTAATTAAATAGAGAGTGAATTTCTAAAAGTGACTTTACTGCTTATTAATGAAATGAGCGAGTTTTCTTATTTGCAATAAACTGGCTCATGTTTATGTATAAAAGTGAAATCCTTCTCGGGAAACTTTTTCCGAATTAATAAAATTCACATCAGCCGCCGCTCTTATTCAAGCAACTTGATTAATCAAACGAATCTTGGTACTTTATTTGTGTTAAATATATAAAACTATGGCGAGTACAGGTATACTAACAATTTAATAAGCTGCTCCCAAGCAGAAACATTGTCTGAGTCATTTGTAGAAAATTGTTATATAAATTATGCTAAAAGTTCGTCGATATATTAATAGTAATCTTTTTATAATAATTTTGGCTTGTGAGCCATAAATCAATTAGCTTGTGACAAATTACGATACGATGTGTGTGGAAACATGGTATACGCTTTTTTGTTAAATAATTTTTTGGCACATGTGAAACTTGTTTAAATTCTTGGTTATATTCTTGTCCATATTTTACTTTAATTAAAAGTCTTCAAGTATGCGTGTACACGCATGCATAAGTACATTAATACATACATATGTATTGAATTAATAGACGAAGAAATGTTTTATAGAAATTGAATGACACACATTTAGTGTAAGGGCCTTCGTTACCCTTTCTTAACGACTTTTCAAAATGAATTTTGAAGATCAAATTAACAAAAATCTTTGGACCAATGTTTTTTAAATAAAGTTCGTCCTTTCTATTAACTGATCAAAATTGATCATTACCCGTGTCAACGCTATTTAAAAAAAATAATAAAACCCAACGAGACAACTAAGCGCATTTACTAGGGGAAAACAATTACTCTCACCAAACAATCGCCAGGGTGTCTTCCTTCTTAGCGAATTACGCATGGCGGTGCACGGGGGAGCTTTCAAAGTAAAAGCCTCGAGCTTTGGTGAGGTTTTAACAGCTAAATAAAGTTTGGCGGGATTAATTAGCCGAGAACGGAAGTGAGCTCGCATGGGCTGGAAATCGATGGAGATAAGATGCACCTGCGGGACAGCGGCGGGCGAATTCAGAGGGGATCCCCGGCCACGGCTGTTGGAATCCTTGGCCGCGGATTTTGAAGCTTTGCAGTTGAGAAACGCGCCAAGGTAATTCTCGGCGCCAGATGGTGGTTTCGTTTTTTCTTCTTTATCGAGAACGATGCCCCATACCGATTGCATAAAAATAAACTTTTTTTTAAAGATGTTTCTGGCCCTCACTGGCGGGCAAATCCAAATAACCAATGGTATGCTACTTTCGAGAACGACAAGCTTGAATTATTTATGAGGATGCTGATTGAAATATACATACACATAAAACGTAAACTGCTAATGAGACCGTCTTTCTGTCTTTATTATGATTTACGCCGCACATTGAAACCGTCCATTATTCTACTTTCTAATGCTAATCTTTATTCGCTACAAGTATTTTTAATTCGAAAGGTATACAAAATTGCTTATCTATCGCCTTTTACGTCAAGGGCTACAAATTTTTATCTCACGAATTATCATCGTCGTCGTCAAAATAATGACTCATTTGGAAACTATCATATAAAGTAGGCCTATATAGTGTAACCTTAAGATATTTATACATAGATATCACGCGCTATTAGGTTGTAATAAATACTCGTTCACGAAAAATATGGCGAGTTATTTTAGAAATCATTAACGAGAAAAATTTAAATATAAACAGTGTCCTTAGTATTATCTTCTATACCTCCATAAAATATTATATTGTTCACCCTAAAACCACTTTGGTTTACGAGTAGCCAAAACGCGTCTAGAATAGCTTTACACGTTTTTGCCGCTCATGTGTTTTCAAAACTAAAGTTAATTCAACAGATGCTAGTTGAAGTACTCGACCTTCTGAAGTATATTTAGAACACCATCGTATCATAAACCTCGTTACAAGTATACATTTCTCGAAAATCCATTCCAAGTTTCCTGACCTTATTATCAAAGTATAGGCTGACGAATAGTTTTCGTAAGTATTGCCTCTTATGCTGGGCTTCATCGTCCAGCTCGATTGCTTTCTTTAATATTAACGCGTGAAAAATTTGCTCTCGCGTTGGTGAACCGCGCGCTACAAAGCTCGAGACTTATCGAACTAGCCAATGACGAGTGAGAAAATAAGAATAATCCGTATTTTCAATATTCCTGCGTTACAGTTTACGGAACATCGTGCAGAGGAGATTCAAAACGAATTGGAAATTATTTGGGTCAAGGCATTTTAAAGCGGTCCGATCATCCTTACAGTGCGATGTTGAAAATTATCAATCTTATCGGTATTACGGCGCAAGGGATAATAAAATCTTTGAAAAGATATTTGCGCGTACCTAAATCTATTCTAGCGGCGTTCAATCAGCAGATTTAGGAAAAACTAGTTTAATGTTTCCAGTATACAGTTGGTAACGGCAACGATACATAATACCGAGGTTGCGTAAATATTTACGCAATTACACAATTAGGAGTAAAATTTAACAACGCAAAATGATGGATGCGTGCTCTATATTAATTAGCACTTTATTGTGCGCGAAAGCGCGATTTTTTTCAGAAAGCGTCGCGCAAAGCAGTGTCGATCACAGTCGGCTGTCAGTTGTCAGTTGGAAAGCAGCTTTTCCGTGGAGGTGGGGACCGGGGAACAGGGGGATAATGTAAAGCCACATTAGCGAACGGCTGTGCGGCGAGTGCGAGAAAAGGGGTCGCACCTGCACCACCAGCGGGTCCTTCCCTCCCTCGCGACGCCTCGAAGCCGCAGTCAGCAGCAGGACTTTTGCTCCGCGATTAAGCGTCGAGCGGTCGCTCTTTCACCTTCGAGGCGCGTTTTTGCAGCGCGAACGTGCGTCAGTGCGGGTGTTGCCAGGCGACGCGCTTCACACCTACAATTCGTGCTCTTGACGTAATTAACTTAACTGGATCGCCGGTATTAGCGAATGCTGCGACCTACCGTATCAACGAGGCGCTTTGCTCGACAAGTTCGAACTTGGCAAACGACGCTCAAGTTCGAGACGAATCGTGGGCGGATGCTCAACGAAATAAAACCTTTATCTGATCATTAGCTTGGCGCTCGACCCGTTTAAGGATGCTTAGAAGAATGATGAGGTAGCATTATGATTGCAATTTAACCGAAGCTCGCGATTAATCTTTGGTACAATTGCTTATTATTGCAATCGTTTTCGCGTCTCGAGAATTGCGCCGGTGTTGCTTAGCGATTTATTTTCTAAATTTGAATATATTTTTAGAGACGCATAAATAGCTGCGAATCGTTTTCTCTTCTTTTATAAGAGCAATTAAATTTATCATTTCCCACTACCATCAATTTTGAATAATTGCAATTCTTAACGACTGACGTGACATTTCTGTTTTAAAAAGTTACACGTGCGTGCATTGAAATTTGTCGAATTTCGGTCGTTAATTGACTAATTTCTGTCGGCCCGTCCAATTAATAGTTTTGATCAAAATTTTGCTTTTCGTCATATTAAAGTTATAAATATTAATCACTGCGTTATTTGACTTTTAATTCGATTTCCATAAAAAATTGTTTACGTCGTGACGTTAATCATCGTAATATATAGTTGCGCTAAAGTTTGCGAAGTCGAAATAAAACTTAAATAAAAATTGAAATACTGGAATTGTAAATTTATATTTTCCTATGGCTCGAAATAGAAAAGTAGCATACCAATACAATTGTTTTAACGCGCAAATAAACAGAACAAAATTCATTTCCCTTTAATTCGAAGTATGCGAGCGAAAATCCCCATACACCCATAAGAAAGCTGCAAAAAATCGTCCGCTTTAGCAAGACATAATAAAGATAATGAATTGCATAATAAGATGTCGTAAAAAATTGCCAATAATATTTTAATTTAGCCAGAAGTATTTAGCTTTAAAATCCGTTTTATTTCAAGTATTAATTATATAACACTCGAGCGTTAAACAGAAAAAGCTCGCGCTGATTACTGATTGCACAACGGCAAGCGCTTCTCTTTTTTTGAATTGTGCGCACGCGTACAATTAAAATTATTGCCATCGAATCCGTTCGATTCCATTCCACTTATTGCATCAATCCGACACTTTTATGTAATTCGCAAGATTAATTGTTAAATTCAAGCGCAGAAGATTCGGGGAGTGTCAATTTGAGCGACGTCTCTCGTTAATAAAGAATTCGCGCAAGATCTCGGGGGCCGATGCGAGCGACGCCGTGCTTTTCGAAACTGCGGAGGCCGACGCAGCGATCGAGGAATGGCTGGCGAATCCGCGCTCTAATCAAATTCAAATTCGAATTCGACGGCTATTTTAAAGCGCAGAGCACTCGATCGAGATCGGGTTATTGGGTTATCCGCGGCTCGAGGATACCGAGCGCTCGCCTCGCCTCTCGGTGGCCCGTCACGGCCCTGTCGTGATCGAGCCGTGCGTAATGGCATAATGACCGATTCGCCGTCGATTTACCTTTTGCCCGGCGCCTTGCCGCGGCCGCTCGGTGCGCCGGGGAAACGGTGTCAAGGCGAGCTTTGTTCTACGATACGTCCGTTCGTCTCGCTCCAAATAGCCCCGCGCACCAACAGAGTATCGCGCTCGCACAGGCATGTTGCGCGTTTATAGGCGTTTTACGCGCGTGCCTGATTTGTGCTGCGCGTTTTGTTTTCAACCTCGTTCTCGCGAGAGTCGTCGGGACCCTCACCCACGCCGAGCCATCAAAGTCTGCTGCTCTTGATTCGACGACTGTTGCATTGATAACGGGCCACGCGTGGCTCCGCTCGTGATCGCGAAAAAAGTCCCGCTCTCTTCGAATCTCCGGCTGTTTGGCGCAGGTTCTTCTTGAAAGGAGATGAAATTAGCTCGAGCGGACTTCCTTTCAAAAGTGAGAACTATTGATCAAAGCGTTTCGAGACGTATCGGCAGCCAGACACTCGCTCGAGGTTGCGCTAAACCGGGGCGTATTTCAGGTGCTCGTACACCGAGGCACGGTTACGAATTGCATTGGGGTATATTTTGGTTTCAAACTGGTGATATTCGCCGAAATCGGGACGAGATCTGTTAACCCGGACCTATCTAGCTTTAAAGTATCGCGAAAATTAAAATTCAATGTTATACGCGAGGTTGTTCTTGAAAATATAGCTTTTGCTCAAAAAACAGTATTTCGAACGAGATCCTCGAGTTATCGAGTAGTGCAAACCAATTCCAAGTTTCGATATTCTTTGAAGTTTCAGTTTTGATGCATGCCCTTTTTAAAATTGGTAATTATACCAATTTTCATACCAATTTTAATATAATATAATAGTAATTATACTCTTCCTCTTATGCTTGACATATTTCTTTACGATACACGATTTAAAAAATGTTCGGAAAACACTAGTATAAATACTTAACTTTGATATTTTTACACGTTTTTTCAGTTATTTAGTTACTTTTAATTTTTCACGCACTGTCGCTAATAAAATTAAATGGCTTAAATCAATAATATTCTTCTGATAGATGAAGATAATACGTTGGTGAAAAAACATAAGAAGATGTGCAATAGAATGTATATCGAGTTAAGCATTTTTTCATCTTATTCCCATAAAAATAATATAAATAAATTTTTGAATTTTCTGATAAAAAATTAATTTTTAGGTCTATTCTAATATTTTTACATCAGCCAAATGACAAGTATATATTTAGAAAAACATTAAAATTACAAAGAGATTCTTTTTTCTGATACGAAAGATAGAGAAACTACTGTGGAACTTTATGAAAAAAGTATTCGTTTAAAATTAATATACCGAGTGCTTAATACGCTTTTCTAAAATTTTTAAACAGAGTCTTAAGGTCATTTTACCACATATTTAATATTTAATTTGTCGATGAATCAGTTGAGATACGTCTGTGAATATACTTTCGGAATACTCGGTGTTACAACAATCGTAACCGTTCCTATCTATTTGTAGTGTAATAATAGAATTAAGTTCAGTCAGCTATTAACATACAAGCTTTTTTATTTAGAACCACTAATCTCTTTAAATTTAGAGATGCTTGTACAGAGTTTGCGACAACAGACATTTAATTCAGTTTTATGGAAGACAAGGATAGTAAACAGTATCAAGGTTCATTGGTCTATAGAATTCTCTCAAGCCACGATGCGTATTTACTAATCTTTGTTTCAGAACTATCGAAAAACCGATAAGACAAACTTTTTTACGAAAGTTTCATTTTTTACTTAAATTTGAATCCATCGCTTAATAACGTGCAATTTCTCATACAATAATGGTTAAATTTATTATTAGCTATTGCTAGTCATTAAAAAAAAATGAAAAAATACGTATCAATTAATCGACCTTTTTTATGAATTATTCTTAAAAAAGGTATGAATAAAAGTAATAAAAAAATATGAATTCTCTATTAAATATTTCTCTTAGCGAACGCGCAAATTTTATGATCAATTAAACTTAGATTTCTGCAAAATTACATTTCTAAAATTAATTTGTTAGTATCATAAACCGACTACTTTTAATTAAAATAAAGAATAACTGCTTTGCGTTGATTATCGAAAGGACGCCAATGCTCTGCATCGACATTATTATTCAAAATATAACATTATACAAATATACGTATGTAAAAATAAATTTTATAGCTGAACGAGCTTAACTGAGACTTTAAAAAATGGCTTAAATAATTTGAAGAAAGATATTCGGTTAAAATCTACAGGAACTGCTATCAATTTTTCAATTTTTCAAATATCCACGTAAAGCAGCTAACGTTATCTCCAAGACGATCGCAACAATAAAGTATAAAATAAACGTGAACTATTTCCAGAAACATCTGTTGGATACGGTTTATCAGACCATCTCACCTCTGCAATAAACATTGCGATGCTCCCACATGTTGGATCTTTAACACCAGGAGAATCGTTTTGACGCACACTCATAAGTTCGCTCCCAAGTGTGAAAGCTGCTATCCTTGACTAAGACTCATCCTTGCGTTCCTCGGAGAACAAAGTGGATGTAACAACAACAAAGGGCCCCATAAAGTTTGCTTTGGCTTTATCTAGGTGTGAATCCAAGAAGTTTTTTTACAGTTTGAGAAGCGGGTAAAAATACAATGAGTAATATTACAGGATTCGTTTGCATCAATGGGAATGATCTTTTGAGACTGCATTTATTTAAAGCCTCAAACTCGCGCGTAAAACATTGAAATATTGATTAATACGTATTGTCAGCCGCAGCAGCTTACACCTTCGCTCCTGTGATTACCTGATCGAAGTAGCGCGATGTTGGCCTAAATTCTCTACAAAATATAAAGACCGTCAAAGTCAATTAAAGTCGAGTAGTAAATAAATGCGGACAATACCTTTGAGGCTTAGCCTACAACAGCGCGTAAAAGGAATGCATAATAATTCTCTGATTTAATTAACTATGACTATCCGAGTCGTGGATATTATGGCACAAGAGTTAAAAACCATTTTTTAGTAAAAATCGACCTTCTCTCCTCGCTCATAAGTCCCACTCGAACTTGCCATGAAGTACGTACAGGATTTCCTTTCCCGTGTCATTAGAGCTTCGATTGCTCAAGGCCGCGACTTTGGATTTCGCAACGAGTGACGTCGATTTTCGCAATTGCGAGGAAGGCACACACATCCGAGGAATCGCTACCTGCGCGATCCTCCGTCGAGGGCATCGCTCGCGTGAGTCCATCCGGAGCCCGAGGCTAGATTTCGGTTTAAGAACTCGACGAGGGGCATAGGCGAGGGTCGCCGCTTATAATAGAATGAATTGTTGGTTGAATTTTTAATCTCTATTATGCAGAGCGTGTTATTCTTCGCAGTGGGTCCCGCTTGGGAGCTTATTAATTCCCTGATTTATTGCCAACTGATAGTTCAGAAATTTTTACGGCAATGCGATCGACAGTAAGGAGGCGTAGCGATTCCGGATTTTATGCGCCTTGGTTGACACATTGTTGGCACCTTTCGTCGCTAGCTGGTATTTTTCATTCACGTTTTTGAAGCCGAGAAGATCGAGGACCGCGTTATTGTTGTCGCCGTTGATTGATCGTCGATTAATTTTTGCCATTGCTTGCTCAGAACAACACAAAGCGAACCTCTTCCGTATCATTAGCTTTGAAACAATATTTAAATTACGCGTTTTGATTTCATTTCCACCTGAGAAATGCAAGACAGCAGAACAAGTATGCGGAATCAAATTTTTAATTTATAACGCTCGATTTGCAAACGAAGCGCAATATTTCTAAGCAACTAAATCCACTCGTACAGCCGCGATGATAATTTAAAATTACCACTGATGGTTGGTTTCTAACTTTAAAGCTCCAATCTTATTAAAGCGGCTTTTTAACAACGTCGATCTTCAATGGAGCACCAGAGTGCACTGCTATGTATATACACACATACATATGTATTTAATGAAAAAATCTTACGAGGAAAATTTTAGCATCGCGAAGCACGAGCCAAACAAGGCGGTCCGGTGTTTTCTGCTGCGGAATAATACATCTCGGGGTTCGCGATTCATTCTAATGGGCCAGTTTCTCGCTAGTAATACTCGTAGATGTAAAATAATAAATGGCACTACTCTGTAACAAGACATTCTAGGCAGTACATAAATTGAGAAAGCGAAAGTACCGAATGTAATCTCGGCGCTGGTATTCGCTAGAAACCAAATTCTTGATGTTTTCGTCGTTTGCATTTTTTCAAAGTCAGAAGACGTAGCAGTTGCGGAATGGAGCTTTCGGCGTGTAACGAGCCACCGTTAAATTAATATCCGCCCCGGTAGCTCTGCCCCGTAACGTGCCAATGCGCTGACGCGTTAATGCGTCGATGCGTTGATGCGCTCCAAGTTCGGCTACGGAGCTTCGCAGCGTCGTAAAATGTTTTAGTTTGCAAGGCGCAATTCGTTAGAGTCGCGTTAAACGACTCTCCAAGCTTAAGAGGACGAGTGTTCCTGTTATCGCTGGAGTTAAAAACGATAAGGTTCGCCCTCAGAGCCGAGATTTTGGAGCGAAAAGCGTTTGCGCCGGTTCGAGCGCCAAACTGCACATTTTAATTAGAGCCGCTTTCGGGGTCTCGGCCGGCGCGCGACTCGCGAGCCACTTTATTATGCAGCCTCACAGATGTGCGTGCGGATAGAACGGGGACAGCGCGCGCCTTGTGGGAGTACACAAGGTGCAAATGCAATCCGCAATGCTGACCGTCGAGTTGCGCGCCGAGAGTAATGAAAATAATGCAATGAAAAAGAAAAGGAAACGGCAAAAAAGGGGCAGGTGGTTAACGTGCGAGCGACGGCTGTTGCCGGTCGCCGACACCTGCCCGCCCGAAAACGTCCTCCCGGCCTCCTCCGCGCCTCTCTCCGCTCTCCGTTCGCCGCTCGCGCTGCCTCTTTCGTTTAAAGCCTTTATCAGGAGCGGCACGTGCCGCCGCGGCTATTGCGTAAACGACCTCAGCGCTTCGGGGATTCTCGTAAATCCGGGGCAAATTATAGCTGACTGTATATACGGGTGGTGATCAAACGAAATCTTCCTCGATCCGACACGGCTCGTAATCATTGTGTATTGATGTAGACGAGGAAGATTTACAACTCGGTTTTGTTTGTAAATTGTGCTTAATTACCTTTTTTCATTATAAAGCCTTGCACAGATTTTCATTACGAGGACTCCATTTTAACAGATACGACGACGGCTAATGTGTAATTTAGAAGCTTTGGCTGTAATAGCAAAATTAGACACATTAGTTTCGAGAAATGCCGGACTTTAAATTATCTCTCGACTCGCTTTTTGGAAAAAGTCGACTCCGATCTCTAGATGCTCCAGCGGATAGCGATCGTTTCAATTAACATCATTTAGGAATAGGATCTTCCCGAATTCTGAATCCCCGTAACATAAGTAATAGCGAAAAAAAGTGTGGGTTGCAATTTGTAAAAAAAATATTATTCATTCTAGGTGATAGTTACGGGACTAGAGCCGAGGCTTTTATTTACCCTTAAAATAACTTCATTAATTCGAAACCTTTACTTTATTTACTATTTTATCATAGTCATTTTCATACGTTTTTAATTTTACTTTTTAATTGAGATTTATTTTTTCATTTTTGCAAATAATCGGGGTATATACTTACTATTGCTACACCCTAGTGTAAGTTAAAAATTAATTCACATAATTTACGTCGACAATGTACTAGTAAAAATACTTTATTAAATAGACGTTGTTTAATTAAAAAATATTATCAAATACATTTATATTCTAGTTTATGTGATCAAGATTGAACGAACAAATTTTTTCATAAAAATACAGCTCCATTTTTAATAAATTTCCTTTGGATGTAATTAAATTTATAAGCTAACTTTAGTAAGTGAAGTAATTTAATGTAGAAAGTTTTTATGACAGAAAGTGTTCAATTTTGCAAGATTTTAAATTGACTTTATTTCAAAATTTGGAAAAATGAAAGGTAATAATTCATTTTCATTTAATTTAAATTTAACAAAAATTTTAGAACCAATATTTGCGGTTTGTTTAATTTATAAAACATTTACCTTCATAAGCATTTCTTGATTAATTCGTTATTCCATAATTATGTAGTTAAGTAAATTAAAAAAATTTTGTAATACTCAATAAAGATGCATATTATTGTTGTTCAATATTATTCGAAAAAAATATATAATATTATTCAGAAAAAAGAAAACTAATGACACTTTTTAGCATCACATCAGTTCACATAGCTATTTAATTAGCATGTTATGAATATATCTATTTTCATATATTTTGTTCTGATTTTATTTTCAGAACTCATAAATATATTATAAAAATAAACTTCGATGCAATAAGATTAACCAATTCTTATTAATTAAAGATGCAAGTAAATTATAATAATATTTTTCCAGATGAATTACTTCTGATTTAAAAAGAGCACCTTGACTCCCGATTACTGTAATTGCTATGTGTTGAATCGTTAATTAATTTGACAGCTACATAAATAATTATAAAAATAAAAGCCTTAAAAATGTTTGTGAACTGCGCATACGAATTTCGATTGAATCTATTGCAAAATATCGTAATAAAAGTTATTTTTACTTTGAGTTCCAATTTCATAACGGTAAAATATTAAAAAAAAAAATGGGATTATAAAATTTTCTTCCCTTCAAATTTCATAAGTTTTTATTTTATTTTTACGATTTATTTTAATACCGAATTTTTTCTGCCTTATATTTACACAGTAAAATGTAAGATTTAATATGCTTCATATATTTTTACTTAAAAAATAGAATATAACGATTATCAAAGCAAATATTCAATAAATTTTAATGCAAACTAAGACGGAAATTATTTTTTAAAAATATATCATTTAAATAATTAAAATGATATTTATATAAGAAGTAAAAAGAGCGTGTAAATGTTCATCGCTCTCAGATTAAAATACTTAGTCAACGTAATTCATGAAATTGATATTATAATTTATAATACACATTTATATACATTTTAAGAACGCGATGAAGATCATTTAAAACTTACACCAAAGGTGATTCTCTAGATTTGCCGAGTGCGATAACACTGTTCTACTTAATGTATTAATAAGTTATTTACAATTTGAAAAGTGTTTTACAATTTTTGCCTCGCGTTGTCCTCTACATCTATTTCTATACAAAAACATTAAATATGCTCATGCTGAATATAATTAGTTATAAATTACCATCTATAAATACATCGAGTAACCCAAATAGGTTTCATTGACCTTTTTTAATATAACATGCTAAACTATGAAAACTCGATCTCAGATTTTCAATTCTTTCAGAAGATATATTTATTTTTACATAATAGTAGGAAAATAATTCGCATTTCGCACATAACCACCTCGGAGAACACTGACGGTATTCACACAAGAGCAAAAGGTATTCGCACCAGCCTAAGCATCTGCTAAGTCATCGATATAATTTTGTATCAAATGGAAGGCCTCGTTTCGTAAAATAATCATAATTATCCGACTAAAACAAAATCGGACACGTGAAGTGCTATTAATATAATTCAATAAACTCGCCTCAAGCTCGCAATGCAGAAAATGCACTGAGAAAAGTCGGACGCATAAGGGTGCAGTGGGTGGACGCTCGTGGGGCCAACAACTCCGGTATCGCCGTTCCTGGTCATCGTAATCTCGGTGACTGCGTAGCGTGCGCGAGCCGAGCTCGTGACCCACATTACGAGAACAAGCTCCAAGGAAATGCGCCTCGATGCACGAGACATGTGCCAAACGCCGGCAGCAATCGGGGTGCCCGTTTCGCCGTGACGCCGCCGCCGCCGCCGGTGCCGCCGATGACGACGACGACGGCTGCGGCTGCGACGACGACGATGCACTCGAGACGCAAAAAGCCGGTCTCGTGCGAGAGAAAACGACACCTGGGCCTCGGACATCTCACGCATGGAGAAGCAACCTCGTCGTGTCAGCCGTTCGATTTCTTATTTTTGTTTTCCTCATTTCTTTTTTCCGCGGCTGAATTTATTCAGTCACTGCCCGTTTCCCTGCTTTTTGCTCTTACATGGATTGTTAAATCGGAAATAACACGTTCCTTCCTCACTTCCTTGCGGCGTTTCGATATAGACGCTGTATTAAACGACGTCCCTCTATGCCTGGCTTCGACTTTATTAGCTACCATCCTTGGACATGGTAATTAAGTTTTTAAAATGGAATTTTTAGCCGAGCTAAGATCTTATTTCTCAACATTTAAAACAACATCTCATGAAAGTTGATATTTCTTAACGACATTAACAGATATCTCTATATAATCTAGAAAGGTGGACTTTTTTGTAATAAAAATATTGCGTTAATAGAAAATATTTGCCACGTTGCCATATGTCGATAAAATAACTGAAGTAGATCGGCAACAATCGAATAATTTTATTGGTTGTCAAGAATATTCCGCACAAGGCTGAAGAAAATAACTGAATAGAACACAGTTACCGAATACACGAGCTCTAATATTTCTTATCGCTCTTTCAGCGTTTTCCTTCACTTCGCAAAAAATTAATGACTTGTATTTAAAAATTTCCCCTATATCAGTGAATGTACGACTAATATTTGAGGTCTTATGTACAGACGCAGAAGGTGAAAGGGTTTACGTTAGAAGGGAAAAGCATTTATCAGAGCGTGAAGCAAATTATGAATGTAAAGAGGGTCGTGTAACGATTTTTTCACGCAATTCACAGACACATACGTAAATTCCTCCTTGCCTTCGTCTTTGCATTCGTTTTTTCGTTTTTAGATATTTTCTCCCCCTACTTGTCATTAGAATTTGAATTGATCATTAGAATTGTCTCTCGAATCCTCGTTTAGTAAGGAAAAATTTCCCTCCCTACCCGTCGCACTTTATACATGCAAATGCTAGTATGAATTACCGTCAGCTGGGTCTATCTGAAATTGCTGGTTGTAAAATTATTTTGCAATTCAGTTTTACAAAATCCAGGAATTATTATTCGTATAATTTTTTTAACGAATTGATATGTTGCTGCTGTACTTTAAAATATCTAAATTGCCACATAAAACCGGATCACTTTTAGTGCACAAAAATATTTGAAAAAATTTGCCATTAAATTATTATCTATTAATATGCAAAGTAAATAGAAATCAATATTTATATAATATTTCGAAATTTTTTTACTCCAGGTATTATTTACACTCCGATAAGGCGTTGGTTGTTATATTACAGAAACTTGAAATTAAGAATCTAATAATGCCGAAATAATATCTGCATGCAATTTTAAAGAATATCTGGCGTACTTCACTCGCTTGATTAGAAACTAATCGAGTATATTTTTATTTACATGGTCAATGGTTTGACAGAAATAGTGCACACTAGTATGTATACACTATCTATCTCATGGTTCACAACAGATTTTTGTCCGCGCAACGGACAAATTTGCGAGAGTCAATTAAAAATTAAAAATTGAGAGGAATCCTTAGAAAAATATAACTTGAATCGATAGCCGAGATGATTTGGAATAAAAATATTCTCGATCAACCGGTTGCAGTTACTCTGAATTATTCATTTCCAACGAATCCATAGTTATCGGTGGTAAAGCGCCCTTAATCCAATAACGCTTTTTAATTAATACGCTATATCCTCAACTGATTCCGCGTGTCCTCCTCCGATCCCGTATACGCGTACATGGAATTCTAAGGAACATTCGGTTGATGCGACCTCGAGCAACGACCTCCGCTGATTCGGGCTGAGCACGAGTCCAGAGGCACAAAGTGTACGTGTGCCTCGGCAGGTGGGCCGATATTCGGTCCTCTATATTCACGTTTAAAAAAAAGAGAAGAGAACTTCCCCTACGCTCGTCTGGTCGCGTCGTGTGCAGCCGCGGCATTACCCGGACGGTGCAGGCCTTCGTGGTCGGTATCGAATTCGAGGGCGATGCACGTACTCCGATGCTCTATTGGATGACATTCCTCGCTTCTTGTGATTCCAGCGTTTTCATCAAAATGTGAGAAGCCGCTCTGCATAGCGTCGTCGGTTTACTTATTTTCAGTTTTTCCAAGCGTTTCGCTCGTCTCGGCCTCATGATCAGAAACAAGGAACGCACTGGGTTTTTCGCGATCGCCAACAAGGTTTGCGCTATAATTGTTGCATAGTATTGTAATTCAATCGGTTCATTAATTAATGCGGTACGGACAGATAATCGTAATGTATGATTAATAGGTTTTCATCGTATCAATATTATATTCATAACAATTTATTCATCGACGCTCGCTTAATCTGACGATATTAATCTGAAAGTTCTTGTGCTGGAGATTAATAATTAATGACATCTGAGTCAAAGGAATAAAGAGAACAAATGGACAGAAATAATGATTTGCAATGATTCTGGAATTCATTTTCAATGATATTTGCATAATTTTTAATTTGAAGTCGATCCATGTAAACCAACAACTCAATTATTCTTATTTTATACTTCATAATTGAAAATATTCATACTTGTATCTTTAATTGTGTAATGTAAAATACGCGAACAAAATACTGTTAAGTTTTATATAATACTCGTATAATGGTCTAATTCGTAAATTATAATTCATTCAAGCTGAATTACGCCTTGGAAAACAGTTTGAACGTCTTATATTTGTTTTATAGAGTAATGAAAACACCATGTTTTTATTGCAGTCACTTGTACAATATCTTAGCAACCGCATACCAAATAGTATTTTTAATCATTTAAAATAAATAAATTATTATTAAATTTGTTAACGTCTCGCATAAATAAAATTCGATTATTTCCAGACGTAAATGTCTGCATAAATTATTTATTGTGGATTTAAAAGGATGATTGATATGATGCTGAGACTGAAATCAATGACAAGTACACGAGAACTCGAGCTTAAAGTTTCCCAGTTGTAATAATTGAATGAATATACGGATAGCTTTTAAGTCTCGAATTGGAATTTGTAAAAAAAATTTCCCATTGCAACCAAGTCTGGTTCGTCGTATTCTATTCGGCGAAAACTTGGCTCAAGCTCGTCTCCATCAAAGTTCTCTTTAATAAACCTCCCTAAAATAGTACCGTACATACGTGGGTTACGTTTTCTTCGAAGTTTAATTGAAAATCGTGTAACACAGTGGCTTAAACCCTAGAGTTATACTATTAAAGTGACGGATAATACCGTCTGACAAACGTTGCCCTTGGCAGTATTTCGAGCTCGACATTAAACGCGAAATCCGATATCGCTTTTGATCAGTTGTAATCATTTGTGATCACTGTTGATCACTGTTGATCCTTCCCTCGGCTACGTTTGGAAATAAAAACCCGCGCTTCATTCATAACGAGCAATGCATTTCCATGGTTATTCTTTCTCGAATGCAGCAATAACCTTGGCGTGTTAAAAATCCGAAACGAGGAGGGAAAAAGAGACACGAAGGCAGCCTGATTGACAAACGACAATTCCTGGCAGTCGATTGCCCCGGCAAGGCTACACTAGAATGGCATATTATTTAATGGCGACAGACGATACAGCATTATTTTATATGCTCGAGTTCCCAACGTGTGTCTGCGAAACGCGAAGAGTACAAAGCGTCGAACGGTAATGCGATACCGTTGATGGTGCGGGTGCGTTCTCTCGTTCTCCGGCTCCGTCCATCCTTCTCCACTCGTACGCTAAGGACGTAGTAGCCCTTTGTCCTTCGGCGAGATGGCGAAGAATCAGCTTTGTTGTCTGTGCGCTCGCCACGGCCGGAAGTCCAGGAATAAAAATTCTTGCGCGAGGGCGTCTTTTTGTCGTTCATCCTTGGCCGCTCGTCGAGCGTAAACAGTGTTTCTTGCAAATTAATTTGTAAATATGGGGAAACCTTTTTTCGAATGCAAGTGTGCCAGGTAAGATCGATGGGATTGTAGGGGCTTTTGCCTCGGTGTGCCATTCGCGAGATGTACGTCGTATTTTACACACGCGTAGGATAGATTAGCATCGTCGCTTAATCTCTAGAAGCAGATGCATCGATGACTGAGTGGCGACACTCGAGATGCATGATTAATCGTATACGATAAATTATTTTAATTAAAGAGTTCTGCCTTAAGTAGTCGATTTCTGCGAACTATTAACTATTTTGTTACGTTAGGCACGACATCATTGCCTCTTGAACCTGCGACAAATCTAGACTTAAACTAAAATAAATCGGCTCTCTCGCAAAAAAATCGAATCATACGTCGATCAATACGAGTGAGTCGTCGCTTCTTTTATTATCGTGCTGGATCGCGATGAAATAATCGTTGAGAATTCGCGTATAGAAATGCTGGAATTAAGAATTTTTGATTTACAAAATCAATACGAGAGAGGATCTACGGAAAAACATAATTCAACATCATGCCACGTGCCAGCTAGGAAATAACGAAAGTTTCTATTACGTAAAAATAGCAGGACATTAGCTGGAGGGTAAGCGCGATGTACCGGTACGAATCGTCGACTGGTGGCCGCTAAACACCGCGTCATCGTACTTTTCTCATCCCCTTTTTTATAAAATCGAAGGACCTTGGAGCACTTCCCAACCCCGTTCAGGCATAACGTTGGCCGAAGGAACGTCGATAACTCCACGAACGAAGCTCATCGCTTGTAGGGGAGGCGGAGAGCATTTTCCATAATGGTAAGTGTCGGGAGCGCACACAGACCTTTACGAGTATTCCCAACTCGATCAACAGGTTGGCCAGCGCTCGTTCAGTCTGACGCAAAAGCTCTTGTTTGCAATAATCTTAGGAACGTCGCGCGCACAGGTGGGGCTTCTCACCGTCTCTGGAGGGAGTAAAGCTCTCGCTAACACCTGCTGCCTGACTGCGCATTAACTCGTCGAGCTAAGCTTATATTACGCAACGCCTTCTTTTCCAATATAGTGAGTAGGCAGTTCAGGTTGTTCGTTACTTTCAGCCCCGGCTCCCCTCTGTTAACTCTTTTTTGCAAATTTTTCGTGATCGGATTTTTTCGTCCTCGCGTACGTAGTTCTCGTACTTGCATATATTTATAAAGTAGCCGACGACTATTCGTTGCTTGCACTAATTACGATAAGCCTTGTGACTTAAATACAATTTGCGGCAATAATTTTAACAGATTATTATTTTTAGAAACTTGCCAAGCCGTATTTGAATGAGACGAAATTATCGTGGCTTTATCGTGTGTCTAAATCATATCTGAGGTCATAAAAAATAATTATGAAACAACTAATCGGAGAAACGGAGATAAAAATATTGTTCGATAACTTCTTATAAAGAAATCACATTTTTTTTAATTATCTAAATATGTCATGCTGTATAGTATATTCCTGAATGGCTATTAATATGCTTTAATAAAATCAATAAGTCTTTTGATTGCTGGACAAGTTGTTTGCAATTTGTTTGCAAATAATTAATATTCAAAATAAGTCGGAATTTTTCAGCGTTTTTCCTTGCATCGTTAAAAACAACTTCTTGTAGCTCGTCTTATAATTTTAGAATTTATTATACAGTTTTTAAGCTTGCCAAATTAAAGCACAGGAAGAACTTCGAAATCGGATCTTACAAATTGGCTTACACGGCAAATTATGTGCTAAACCAAAACGGTGGAATGCACGGCAGTAGTTGATTATATTCAAAATGACAACGGGCGTAAAGATGAATAATGAAATAAACATTAATTCGCTTAGCCGTCCTTACATTAACGCATCGACTCGTTCTCGCGCATAAATTAGAATGTAAGCGAGCCTAATTTAATCACGGAGTACTGGCGTTCGCTCGTCCTAAAAAAGAATGTCGAGTCCTAGATTCAAGACGCCAACGATTACGCGATCGTGTAAGAGCGAGAAAAAAGTTGGGAACGAAAATAAAGAATAGAGCACGAGATGGGACGTCGTCCATGATCGAATAAAAGCGGACGGATGGTGGATTTCTTATCGCCGTCCTCGGTGGGGTAGATCGCGAATTAATCGAGGTGTGTCTATTCGGCCTCCGAAAGCGGCAAATTTCCACTAAAGACGTCACACGCAGGTCGAGTGACGCAACGCCACGTGCTGCCGTGCTCAGATGGGAGGGTGGAAAGCCGGCATCCGTGTCCTAGGAATGACATTGACACTGGACGCCCCTAAGCCGTCGCCGCTTATCGATCAGCAGTAGCTTCCGTTCATTCTCTTATTCATTCCCGCGAGTTTTTCCGACTACTAACTCCTCAACCCCTAGCCACCCATCGGTTTCCATGCTGACTAAGATCGGGAGGGACCACGAGGGGGGCGCGGAGCTTGATAGATGAAACAACCGCTGAGGCGAGAGGCAGGGAGAGTAGGGCAGGAGCAAAAGATGAATGAAAAAACAAATAAGCTTCGAGGAGTTACTGGAGGGGAACGAGAAAATAGAGAAGAAATATCTTCTTATATAAGTTGATTATAAATTCGAGTGGAGTTTTTAAAACTTTGTAATAATATTACGAATCAAGAGATTTATGAACTTAATTTCGTTTTCGTTAGCGCTGCCTACAGATCATTAAACGATATCCCATACTTATAGAGTGCGTCATTGTTTGTCTGTTCATTTGGAACTGCATGTATTTTCCTCCTCGAGTTTTGCTTTGTTTTACGTCAACTAAACTCATATCTAACTATTCACCGTTTATAATTATATCAATATTATGTCTAAATCTTTTATAGTTACATCTCTTGATTACTATTAAGCGTTATGTTGACGACGACATTTTATTGATGAGCAATCGAGGGTGGCATTTTTCTAAAATTATTAAACTAGAAATATAGAAATAAGAGCTATTTTCAAGCTTGAGCGTATAAGTAATTAACATACACAATGAAATTAAATTATTGAATAAATGGAGAAAATCCAATTATACAAGGGCAATAAATATGACCTTTTCTCAAAGATTAAGCGATCTCACTAGCAAGTGAAATTTAATAATAGTTATGTGGTAATCTAGTTCAAGATGACTATAATACAGTACGCAGTATTAAGCTTTACGAAGCATTAAAAATTATCTGCGCTTAACAACCTTAATTTTTTATAATAAAATTGGTAACGCGGCGATGACATTTATTGTCATATACATATAAATATGTATAGACTAAAATTCAATATAGAAAGAAAAGACCATCGCAATATATAGAGCTTTTTATTGTAATGGAATACATTTTTACAGAAATCCATGAGATATACTCAGAGAACTACGAAAGTAATATCAAGGGCTATTAAAGCGATCTCGCCTGTATAGATGCAGTACGAGGCACATTTTAACGTTAATCTCTTTGAGAACAAGATAAATATAAACAATGTTTTGCTTAATTAAAGTGCGTAAATGCATTAAAGCAAGAGATGATACGAATGATTATTGCTAAATCGCAACTGAATATAGAAGCTACTTTCTCATAAATTTTATTGCAATAGAAACAATCAACAACGATGCATTAAGGACTTTGTGCGGGACGAACTGATAATTTTTTCATGATTAGAAACCGTAGAATAAATTTTACAATCCCAAAAATTCCAAGAATTTTCGCCTAAAATAACAAAATACATTAGTTGAGACAAATTTACGAAAAAGAGCAGAGTAATTCCGAGTGACTATATAATTGCATTTGTATTTGAATATCAATTATAATCACTGGTTATAGGGTGCATCATAATTACAGTGAACGGAAAATATTAAAAAATAAATTATTTACATGTAAAAACTATCTATATACACATCTAGTTATATCTTGAATTACAATCGAAAATAGTAATCTAGCTTTTTACTGTAAAGCTCTATGGGAAATACGAGCTTAAGAACTTCGACTATTGAAAAATTTCAAAAAATTCTTTCTAAACGGCTTATAAAATCCTTTATTTATTTGCTTTCAGCTTTTACCAGAGCTCGAAAAAATAACATTTCAAATCCATAAGTTTTTTTATCCACGATTTATAAAAGTATTCTTGAAATGAAAATTCTTAAAATCTTAAAATGTCAAACCGCATAAATAAGAACTTAATGCGAAGCATTCTAATTTGCTAATATTAATTTATACTATTGATCTTGTAAGTGCTTCGATAAAACTTTCCAAAAATTTTATTTAACGTTCCCATTTCGGCCAGATTGACTTAGCAGTTTCTTAAAGTGATTTTACAATTGATAAGATTGACTCGCGTTCACGAAGCGATTATACACAAATTCACGATTCGCGATTGTTGATTCTCAAAAGTCTGCATGGAATGTTATACCTTAAAACTGATAAACAGTTTTTTAGCCGCGCATGTGTTCAAATTGTCGTTAATCAAAGTATCGAAATCCTATTTTTGCATTGTTTTGGTATCTTGCTTCGCGGCAAGTGTGATGCTTAGTTTTTTTTCGCCATAATTCGAAAATTGATTCTCTCTGCAGATTTTATGGTTTTCAGTTAAAGCACGTTCTCCCGTAATCATGACCTTATATTATTCATGCAACTATGGAATACCAAACTAAAATAGAGGAACAATGGCTAAGTAAATGAGACATGAAGTAAACTGTGCGAAGTAAATGTAGCAATGACTATTCCGGTCACAACACCTGATTTTAATATTAATTCTATTAAATCATCATTTTCACTTAACCTAATATCATCTATAAGTGAAATTGCCAATTTCAGAGTTTATAATTATAATTAAATTCAGCTCGTAATTTAAATTAATGAATTATAATTCTTCTATTATTCCTCAAACTACATTTAAACGTTTAAATTTATTATTCTTTTGTGCTTTGCATTGGAAGAATTTTGTATAACCATAAAACAGTGAAATTCTAGTTAAATAATATATGCTTATATTGAAAAATGATGAATTTTAAAAGAAAGCTACGAGAATTTTTACTATGAAAAAGCTCAAATCAGTTTTCGCAATCAAGTCTTAAATAAAAATGAATACATTTACACCTTTCTACAATTTTCAATGGCATGAATTTAATTTCAGGTTTTCATTCAGATTTAATCGTCAGCGTCTTATTGAAATACGAAAAAGCTGTAACTCGATCCAAAAATTTGTTATCCAGATGTGATGAAATATTTTTAATAATGTTTCTACGTTAAATTAATGTTAGCGATATTTAACGGGAAATACAAAACTACTTTTATAAAACTTGAAAACAGTGGTACATAAGTTATAAAGATTTACAGTTGAACATTGAATTGGCGATAATTAATGAACTAGCCCTTACTCCTAAACTACACCCGTGCTGATACTAATTTATAGAAAGTAATCCAAAATTACGAATAACTGGTTTTTATTCTTAAAAAATATAAGGACACATTGCAAGTGAATTCGTTCAGTAAGAGTAGTAAGATTTTACATGTAAATTTCAAGTTTTTATGGTTAAAATTGATGTAATCATTCAGTGTCAGTTTAAAGTTGGCATCATAATTTAATGTTTGTTGCATTTCTTGGTACTAAAGACAAATCTTACTTTTTATTGCATTGGCTGATTCTGCGTTTGGCTAAATGTATAATAATAAAAGAATCGCTTACAGGATAATAAAGAACGACTTATAAATCGTCGGTTCAATCTAGCAATTGTTATCAGTTTGTAATTCTGCTTTTAAGTACGTTATGTAGATCCAACATTTCATTTGCGAGATTCTTATGTAATGGTTAAAAATCAGCATTTCTTCAATCTTACATAATAGCATTTTAAAAATGACTTATAAACAGCGTAACGTTTATTTTCGTCAACCATTTCTCGCGACATTTATAGATACAAGCGATTGCGACCTCGAGACCTTCGAAAATTTTCCAGCAGTGCGCGTATACACATACCGATGACGTTTATTTTATAAAACTCAAAATCGCGAACTCGTGTTTCCACAAATTTATCAGAATGTAAAATTTCGAGCATAAAAGCGAGCCTAATCGCGCGTAAACTTCGCAAAGCATAGCGGCGCATTCGCCGATAAGGATATATAATGCTTGGCGATATTTACATTTCTCGTGTTCATTGTACAGCGTGACACGATTAGCTTTCACGTAGTCGATTTTATAATACGGTATGGCAGAGCGAAACAAAAAGGCCGAACGAGGCGAGGCTCCAACGCGGAGATAAATTGGCAATCATCGGAGAACAAATTTCGTACGACTGAATGTCATGGCTTTTATTACTCGACCAATGCGTAATTAGCAATTGATTCGTGTAATTAGCCTCACTGATATACTCGTACGTGCTGAGGGCAGAAGGGGTCAGCAGAAGGCTATCTCACAAAAAACAAACGGCTGCGTGTGTAATGCGTAAAGACATTTCGTCCCAAGATCTGAGCTTAAATCTAAGACTCCTCGGTCAAAATACACGATGATCGCCTAGTTTTCTCTCGCATTTTTTCTCATTATCTCGGTTATTTTGAATGGCCAAGCTACTTTCTACTCAATTAGAATTAAATGTTATTTTAGTTCGTACTCGCTTAATTCACGCGAGTACTGTTCGAGGCATTTCTTCTTGCTATTGAACTTATTGGTGCATTATTGAATGGTATGCGATTAAATGCACCTTTACTCTAACAACAGCTTCATGGATTACGTTTCACTTGCTCACTTGACTCTTATCTTTGTTCCTTCAATCTCTATGAATTTTCATTGAAAATTTTGATCGCTTTAAAAAACCAATTTCTGTAGTTCTCCAACCATAGCTTACATTTGGCTCGTCGATACCCCGTGAGATATTTTGAAACCATTATTGGTCCTGTAAAAAAATTTTATCATAAAAATGACGTGTAACAGAAGAGATGTTTAAGGATGGTACATTCAATATATCACCCCATCTATTCAGTGTACAGTGTATACAAATATACTCGTACATTCTCGTTATTTAGCGTAATGTAATTTGTAAAAACGAGCATGAGGTCACGTTTAGATTTGTGGCTTCAATTTTTTACACGATACTTTGTGTAGTCTGCATTAATATTTTACACGCTCGTTATCGAATTAGTGATTTTAAAAATAGAAAAGGTTCTATGCGGTTTTAACAATTAATTAAAAAAAAAAATAATTTCTTATAACAGAACAGCGTAAAATTTATTTTCATAGGTCTAACGAAGCTCAAAAATTCAAGTGTCAATATTTGAAACTAAAATAATTAATTCGATGTATTAATACTACATTGTTTTATGAAAATATGCCGAATAACCGAACAACTGTAAGAAAGTTAAGATTTATGTATAACTTTGCATAGTTATATTCTGATTTTGGTCTTTATTTGTCGTTTTGGCTCAGGCCAAAACAATATTTTGAACTTCTAAATGTAACGTAGTATCAAACGGTTAAACGTTTGGGGAAAAAACCCTAAAAAGTCGCGATACTCTTCCACAAAAAATTATCGCTTAAAATATTATCTATTTGCCAAGTAAGAATTCAAAATTTTTCTGAATATTGACTCCTAAATCAGAGGGTGTTGAAACTTAATGATAATAAATAAAATAAACAAAAAATTACGGCAGACATCTGGTTATATCAAAATTTCATTTATTCGCTTAACTCGAATTCTTGGGCAGATTTTTATATAACGAAACATTGTTTGCGAAAATTTACGTAATATAGTGATTACTGTAATGTAATGATGGATTAAGTTAATAGCTCAGCTAATCCGTAGTACACGCAGACATTGTTTTAAAGGCTTAATATTGCGATCAAGCAAGGCAGCCAACGAGTGCCATTAAAATGAATTTATAAAAGTAGAAAAGTGAAGGAAAACAAATAGGCTAGAGCAATCGCCAAACGTACGGCTTAATCTCACTAATTCACATTAAGCGCTAAATAAAGAACAATAGAACATTGCGGGTGACCCTGAATAGCTCGCATGACTCCGACTTCTTACCGAGAGAAAGAAACTGGAGCCAAAGAAAAAGACCGCGAGGGAGGGAGGAAAGGAGGCAGGGAGAGAGAGGGAGAGTGAAACGAAGAAAGAGCGTATGTGCGAAATGCAAGGCCGCCTTCACAATGAGACACTTGAATACATATCCGTTTGCTCGCGTGCGCACGCATTTATACCCGTGCGAGAAGTTCATGCGCTCCCGCGAGAATTACAATCAAGTTCCTCCCTCCAACTCTTACAGCAAATCATTATGCCCACTCAAGTATGTAATGTCTTCCTACGGCTCTTAATGCGAAGAGA
This sequence comes from Platyscapa corneri, assembly GCA_018907185.1. Taxonomy (NCBI): domain Eukaryota; kingdom Metazoa; phylum Arthropoda; class Insecta; order Hymenoptera; family Agaonidae; genus Platyscapa; species Platyscapa corneri. The sequence continues at coordinate 2,450,998 of JACCHW010000005.1, read as the reverse complement.
GCAGCCGATGATAGCGTCGTGGACGTTACGCGACTTTGACCTTCGGTGACCCGCTCTTCTGTCTCCTCTTTTTCATCTCTTTCGAAGCCTCTTTCTCCGTTTTCGTCTTTCTCCCTCCGCCATGGGATTGCGCAGCTTCGACAAACGCGGGAATGAAATCAAAAGCTTGACTTTTGCCAGCATTCCGTTGATGACTTGCATTAATTGCAAATCTGGACAACGGCTTGCCCATTGCTTTTCGTGCGAACTCGAGTCACGAGCTAATTCTCTCGGGAAGAACGCAATAATAATACGCACCTTCTAAAACATTTGCCAAATAAACGTTTCGTCGAGATAATTAGGGGGAAATTTAAACATTAGGCCAATTAAAACTGATTTGGTCCCATTAAAATTTATGCCACCTGCTGTATAAAAGGAACCAAAGTAGGCCGAGAACTTTTGAAATTAGCAACAATTCCATTGTTACATAAGCCTTTACTCCGGAATATCAAAATCTGATATAAGCTGCTTCAATATGTTACTTATTCCGCTAATTAAATCCAATTAAATAAGCATGTATTTTGTCAAAACTTTTGTATTTGCTTTATAGAACATAAATTAATAGTAGATTGAAAAGTTCGTTGTATGCATATACATATTTTGAAAACAAATTGAATATTTTCCGGAATTAATACGATTCTGTAATGGCTGTTAGTCGAAATAAAAATATAATTGTAAAACTTGACTTCCAAAACGGATTAACGTAGGCCACCGATAATATTAATCTCAGCTGAGCTACTTTTTCATGCTCGATCTCAAAAATTGACGTTCAATCGAATTTCGAGCTCGCGTATGCAGGAACCTATGAAACGAAAGGAATTTCTTTATGTTAAAACAAAAAGGTACCGTTCAAAGTCAATCACACTTTACGCACGAGTACGAGTACTTGCTCTTAATAAACGCTACGTTGAATTACACACGAGGTTACGCGCAGAAATACTTTTAATAAAATACATTAATACGTGCTATCCGATTGGACAAGACACACTTCCACAGTCTCTTGATTACGGTAGACCAACGCAACAATCTCTGTATCGCCGTAGAATTTACACGCTTAAATTATTGTCAATATTATAAACGCGATACCAACGAGCGAGAACCTTAAGATTTTAGCATTAAGTCAAGGATAACGATAACAATTTCAACTTCAATATTCTAATAATATGTCGCGATAAGCTGACGGATAAAAGTTTGAACTTAAGTAGTAAAACAGCCGTGTATAAGGGATTCGAATGGCGAATTTATAAATCTCGGGCCTTGCTTTTATCTTCGTTTAAAAAAAGCAATTATAAAAGAGTAGAAGCACGTAATCTTTCGGGTGCGATACACGGAAATTTCAAAACGTATTCAATAAAAAACAAATCGAGGACATTTAGAAAAATGAATCGCGTGCAACAACGACGAAATGATTGAAGCACTTTTTCAATCGCGATGCGATATTCGGTCATTTCATATTCCGTTATGAATAAATCTACGACTTTTTATAATTTGTTGGTTAAGAGTAAAAACGTTGAAAACATTATTTGATAACTCGATATTTTTTGCAGATCCAAGTTGTGAGAAATGAGAAACGCGCGTAAGATAACGCATCGGCGCATGGGCAGAGTTTGAAAAGCTACGTAACTGTAGCCCATAATTCCGAAGTCAAAAATCCTTACGATTGTAATAATAATAATAATATTTATATTATTATTATTTTAGGGTTGAAACACACTCGATCGGGGCATAAGTTTGGAGGCCGAGGTAATGAAAGGAAAGAGCATCGCAGCGATAAGGAGTGAGAATCCAATTCGGCCCACTTGAAATTCAGTTGCAGTGGCGCGAGTCGCGCATTTCTAAGCGGAGGAGCCGAAAGACGAAACTAGCGTCCTCTTAACGCTCGCATAAGAGTGAGAATTAAAAATACGCGATTTAACGACTCTTCTCGAAAGCCACCACCGGGCCGCGGCGTATTACGTCCAACTCGTCCTTATACGCTTTCCAATAAAAACAATTTATTTATAAAGCCGGTACCCCGCGTCATCGTGCCGGAGTGCATCTAATCTTCGAGCGGGGGTAGCGGGGGTTGCGGAGCGCGGCCGGGCTGTCCTTCGACCGGTCAAAAGAGAGACTCATAGGACGGCCGCGGTCAGCAAACAGAAAATACGTCACTTTATAAGTTTGCCTCGCAGTCGGCGCTGATTCACGCTTTCGCGAAACGTATCGCATAAATTAGGCGATAAGTTTCGGCGCGCACCAAACGCCTCTGCGCGCTCCGATGCCCCGAGTATAGACGTTCCTCCTAATTCCCTGCCCCGCGCCGCCACCTCCATTTACGGCTTCGGCGATTGATAGATAGCGCGGGGGGAGGGGAGAACCAGCTCGAGAAAGAGATGTAAAGCGAAGGCACGCGAGCTTGGGAATCTGGGTTATTCCGGTGTGCTCCTTTACACGCTTTCGTCGGGACGCCAGCTTTCGCTTTCGTTTTAGTTTTCGTTATTCCAGCCCTGACCACCTCGTATTAACAACCTGTATCGAGTTGCTCGGATTAAGACGCGATGACCCAAGCGCGCGCGCGCGCGATCAATTGTAAAACAGATGGATCCAGAGCAACTGGCGCACCGGCGATCCCATTTTTTCACTAAAACTGAAAAAACGTCGAAATTTCGAGCGCCATTTTTTACTTCCTATTCTATTTTACTTCGTTATGATTTCATGAAAATTCGCTTCGGAACACGACATTGGCCTTTGCTTACCAACGACCCCTAAGCTTTCGTTCATTTGCAAAGTCAAAAAGCACAGGCAGCAAATACGATTCTGCGCGCAATTGGTCTTTCAATTAGTTTTATACATCGCTAATCAGTATTTTACATCGTCCGATCGATTCGTTAGCGATAATATGCCGAGTAATGGCAATTCGTTTATTTTGAAGCTCGCGTGTAATGTCAGATAAGTTAATTATTCAGCCATCCCTATTTTTACCCGCTAATTCGCGTGCAATCGTCAAGACAGATTGTTTGTAGTGCAAGAACTAAACTCACTCGAAAGCTCCAAAAGTAGGAAGGCAAAAACTTAACTTGGAGTCGGTATACAGTCGTTATGTAATGTCATTGCATTTAGACAAAATACTAATACCCTCGTTTTCACCTGATTTGTTAAAAATTCCTTCGGCTTACATGTGCCTTCGTTGTCCGCGAAAATTAACATTCGTGGGAAATTTAAGTTCGATTCTTTGATTAAATAAAATATGCATGCCATTGTAACTACCAACTAAAGCTGTCATCTTAATAGAACAAAAAAATGCAAAATAAACGCATATTTATAAATTTTTACAATTTTAGTCCCAAGTACACCGAAGCGAACCGAGATTTCATCCAATTACTTTTCTTTGAAAGTAATATAGTTTTGTATTTGAATTAAGGCGCTAAGTATTGACAGATTATTACTTATTTACTATTTAGTTTACTCATTTAATCGCGGATGCATTTCCAACTAAAACACGTTTTAAATATTTGCACATTGCATACTTTCGTAAAAATATTAAGCGCAAAAAGTCAACTGAATATAAGACAAGACAAGACAAGACTTTAATTATAATATTATTTTCTAATTTGCATACTCGACAATGCAACACTGTGTTTCATGCGCGCAAACTATTTCTTTTACTTATTTCATTGCTCCTTCCTTTCTTATTAACGCTTCTGCTCTTTACTGTGTTATCCAAATGTTGCGTCCTTGCTGCGATGACTTTTACAGAAATATTCCGAGTAATGTGCTGACAATTGCCTAATGAAAGTACGAAATTGGCGGTAAATCGTTTAGCCACTGCTGCGACGAAAATTTTACTAACCTACTTATATGCATTGCTTTATCAATCTTCGAAATTCATCGTTATTCAATGTTACCGATAGTTGAACAATCTGATTAATGCAGCTGTTAAATTCAAACAGCAAGCTACTAAATTTTTATACATTGAATCAATACATTCGACATTAGAAATATAAGTTTGAAGTCTACTGTTACGAGTAAAAACCGATTTTGCAAATAATGCGGATAATTGGTGCTCTTGAATTTCTTGTACCTCGTTATTTCGGCCACAGACAAAACTATATGATTGCAAATATCGTTTGCGTAACGAATATTATATTGTGCGATTTCATGTTATTAATGGAAGCTCGTGAAACGTTGTTCTTCGATATTCTATATTCGTCTATAAGCACATTAAAAGTTAAAACATGAAAAGTTAATTCGATGCCTAATACGAATTTCGTTTATCTACAATTTTGTTGCGTATCACTGGTATAAAGTTTATTTTGATGAATTAAAAAAGTAATAAAAATTGCAACTTTGAATTATTGTTATACTTGCACTTTACCCTATAAAATGTTATCAGACGTTGTACGAAAAGGCACAGCTGATAATCTCGAGCAAGTAAATTATATCATATTCGCAACATTTGAAATAGTCTTTTCATCTGTTTTTATTTAATATCACTAATGTGGAGAACTTAGGGCAAAAGTGACGTATAGTTCAACTATAGCAGCAATTACCTGCTATTTCGGCACAAAAATAGCTCGCAATTATCTTACCAAAGGTGCAAAGACAGTGTGCGTTGTAACTATTTAGGAAAATTTTATTTCACTGTACTGAGAAGGAAGGAGCGAGAAAATTGGTGTGCTGAATTTGTCAATTTTTAATAAATTTACAATCCCAGCTTGCAGGTGTTAACGGTTTCGCATCGAGAACAAATTTTACGATTTATCGATTTCATTCTTGGGCACGGAGAAGCTCGTTCGGACAGATTAGAAGGTAAGGCGTTATGAAGCGGCGTCAAGTTCGATAAAAGAATCGGTCCGATCTCGTGGCTTATCAAAAGCTCAAGCCCTAATGAGAAAGGGCCAATCGACGGGGAGTCAAGAGCAAAACAGTTAGGTAGGAGCTATTCGAGCACGGGATCAACGGGTTAGACGGACAGGCGGCCGAGCGAGTAATGACTGAAGCATTGAATCGGCGAATTATAGGAACAGGAGAGGCTTCGCAATGAGTCATCGAGAATAATTCGAATAAATGAGCCGTCGGGCAGCGACGCTCGACAAGGCCAAGGTCACGCAGTAGCCGCTTATCGTCGAATAAATTAATACACCCCCTTTTTGCGGATCGCGCGACAATGGGGTGATAATAATGACCCTCGATGCGAGTGCGCAGCTACCATTTGCTCGCAATCAGGTTGCGGTATTGATGGTGATCGCGTTACCAGAATCTACGGCCGCCTGAAATGTATATATGTAAAAGCTGAGCTATCGGCAGCTGAAATATTACATGCCGGGCCAATGCCGGTTAATGAATATCGTTGGGGGCGTCATATTGGATAGGCCGCCGTCGACGAGGAAGTCGTCTAAATATAGATTTAAAAGTTCGCGATAGTGTTGTTGTGCTTCTGCAAGTCACCGCGCTTTGAAATGCAAAATTATGGATCGAGCCCTAATGCGATGCGGATTAATCTCGATGCGATCCCATTTACCGACATTCTTTTCCATTTTCTCCGTCACCTGTCCTCAGCTTTTCCTTCACTAACACTATTGCGACTTTTTTCGCCACAAACGTGACGAACTACTTGCAGTTTGCACAGCTAGATTTTGCCAGGCTAATGTAAATTGCAATTGTCTACGACACGTTTTTATACAAAATTAAAATCCACACGACGTTGAGTACATCTGCTGAATTTTCAAATTGTGCGAAGCGTTGCTCAACCATGCACATGCACATGCGCGCGCGCGCACACACACACACACACGTGTTACTTTAAGCATCGGAAACTTATTATTACAAGACGAATTAATTTTTTTCTATTTTGGCCAAATATGCGCTTGAAGTGAACTATATGATTGCTGCTTTATTAACATCGTCCTGGACTAATACTGTCGATTCGTTCCAGAAGCATTGAAAATCACGTATTATGATTTCACGCAACGTTTCGGCTAGATAAAAAATAAATTACATTAATTGACTGATTAAAAATTTAACAAGAGCAGTTATCCCTTATGAATTCTTTTCGCATGATAATCTTTGCCAACTCGGTTCGCGCTTTCATCTTTTTCGCTATAAACCATATACTTTTAACTTATTTGTTGTTTATCCAGTTTTATTTAATGTCATCAAATGCTACGGATACAATATTACGATAATTTCGAACCAAAAAACAAACGAGCGGCTCTTTTTGACGAAACGAAAAAATTTAATCACAATAACAATAATAATACGTGCGGTAATTTCAGCATTATTTGATATTTCATTATGTTATACTATACTCTGTACAATAATTTGCTAATTATGCGAATGAGTTACGATAATGAACGTCGCCAAAGCCAAGTCAAGTAAATGAGCAAACCCCAAGAATTGCCGTATAAAATTGTTTTATAAATAATTCAATACTGGTTGTGTGAAATTAGTAGCTCAAACAGCATTAAAAAGTTTTTATCGCGAATTACGACCAGCTTTTCAAAATCAACAATAACAGTAAAGCGCATTTTCAATTCAAGGAGACGCAGTGCATACCTTTGAAGCAAAGTGTAACAATTTTTTAATGTCTGTATTGATAACCTTACTTCTTTATTCACAATAAAATAAAATTCGTATTTATTGTTTCCAAAGCGGGAAAACATTGATATAAATACATTTCATCATTTGCGCAATTGTCGCGGTTGATTAAAAGCAAAATAAATTACCGTAATTACTCGCATTGGTTCTATAGGAGAATTTATATAAATCCACGATAATAATACGCGCCAACTTTACTTCTAGACGAACGAATAAAATTTTAGAGCCGTGATTTGGTTGTCGAAGTTTCGACTGTTATATAAAATATTCGTTATTGACAGTTGAAAAATATCGAGTAACTCACTATTAAATTATCTCGGAAGCTCTAAATATATTATTTTTTATTATTTACGATATTGTACGTACTCGTGCTTTTTCACAAGTCCTTCGCAGAAGAAAATATCTAGCGATGCATGTAATCCCGCTTTGCATTGCTAACACAGATCTATCGAGGAAACGCTATTTCTATTCTTATCGGCAATAGCGGAAAATAGCATCTGTTTTCCTTGGCAATGAAAATTTTCTTAAAACAATGAAAATCCGTGACCGCGTCCGGGGCGACGTCATTGCGAATCAGCAGCGCGTCCAAGTGTTGGATAAATTCCGCGATCGTTCGAGCGTGACGAACAGCAACGGAAAAAAGCCAAAAATCCCGTAGCATCGACGAGCTTTTGAAAAATGCCGAACGATGCAAAGGTTGCGGGCGTCGACGAACGTCACCCGGCCGCTAACGCCCACGCGTCGTCCGCGGCATAAAAATCGGAAGCGACGAAACAACTTAGTCGGCGTGCGCGCGCGCGCGCGCGAGTGTTTTCGTTAACTCACGAGTATCGAGATCACAGAAGGCCTACTTTGTCAGGCGCGAGAATATTTATGATGTACGCGCGACACGCGAAGCAGATACATTGCCTCGACACACATTATCGTCGCGACAAAGAGTCGCACAAAGGGCCCGATAGAGCGGCGCAGCATTAAAATACGAGCGCCTGACGACACGCCATATAAAACTGCCCGCCGCGTAACTGATAATCCCTCCAAGGCCAGAAGACAGCGTGTGCGTAAAACGTTATATGCGTGCCTCACTTATCGGCCCTGGATCGTTAAAGTTTAGGTATCAATAGAGTAATGCCCTAATTAACGAGCTTGTATCGGTATCGTCGATTAGTTCCGATACAACATCTCGAATAAGAAATTACAATTGTAGGTTGTGTAGCGCGACTGTAGATTAATTATCTGGGCGCGCGCTCCGGCGAATTCGTAATAATTTATATTGGTTTAAGAATTAACGAGTGATAATCGATACTCGCACGGGGATTATAAATAGAGCGATAAATCTCCGAGGCGCAGTCGCGCCGACATTTGAACCGTCCTTTCAGCGTTAAAAATATCTATTGCACCATTCCGACTATCGATGCACATTCGCTCGTATCAGGACGAATAGCAAATTACACGTCCAAGCCGGCGCAGCTTTTCAATCAAGCCGAGTCTCTGTCCGCGTTTAATTAATTGCCGCGGCATTACTTTAATACTTAATGCTTCCAGAGACAGATTGCAATAAAGTAGGGAGTACTGAGAAATTTTGATAAGGGATTAGGAGACCTTTTTTCGTTCGCCGCTAAATCACCGGTGGAATTGAATCATTTTCCTGGGATTTCACAAAAGTGCTGCGACTTTATTAGTCGTCGTTATGGCTCTCGTGTGCGATAAGATCGCGCTGCGGTCTATTCTCGTGTCCGTCAAACGCAACTGCGCGCGAGGACGTTCAAAGTACCAAGGAGCGTGAACCGCGCTTACTTTATTACACCGAGATAACGCTTTATCTCGTTGCTCCGAGCAGTTGGTTTTGCTGGATTTTTTCCCTCCCTTTTTTATTCCTCCTCCTCCTCCTCCTCCTCCTCCTCCTCTATTCAGCTACACCCCCCACGCCTCGCCAAGACAGTAGCTCAGCGCATACAGAAACAGGTTGTGACCGGCGGCGCGCGTATTAACAAATTCAGAGACTCCTTTTTTTCTCGATCCTTCCTTTTCAATGAACTCGTATGTACGTTAGTCGCACTTTGTTTGCGCGTCCATGTGCGCTGGACGCGGGAGCACAAGCATCTCGGTAATGCTCCGAGACGTAAGTTGCAGTTTAACTTTAAGTTTCAATCTCGTGCTCGGCTCTTGCTTTTTATTTCGGCGAGCGGCCGTGGATGTTTCGCATTATTTACGACGGCCATTAATTAATACTCAATTATTTGAAGTGGCTTTTGGTATCTTGAATAAAATATGACTCGTTGCGATACTCGGGAATAATTTGCGGCGACCACGAGGACGTTGACGGAATGAAACGCGAGCGAAGCTATTGTCGATCGGTCATTAGTTAAAAGACGCGGCCGCTTTATTCGCCGTTTCAAAAGAGCGGAATATCAATGACTCGATGGCTTTTGACATTTCCGCTTGTTCAGAGCCCTGATTTCGGAATCGCCCGGCATACTGGCCGAGGAAACGATTGTTTCCTTTCGATCGCGAGTCTAGGTACGCGCGCCGAGTCCGGCAATAAAAGCTCGCTCTAGTGGTGCTGCTCGTGCCGGTGCCAGAGCCAAAGGACGTCTAAGGACTCTCGGCTTAAAGAAAGCATTTGAAGCGCGCCGAGCTATGCGAACGAGCGAGGCAGGCGACTTTTGATTTTCACTCTCACGCTCGGTGCAGGACTCGCGCTGGTCGTCCTCGCCCAAACGGCCTCGGCGATCGCCATGGGTGATCCCGTGCGCGGACCGACGCGGGGCCTTGCGCCTAGAGCGGCGTCCCAAAAGTTCTCTCTCGTGAGCGGGTCTGCGGGCGGGCATTCCCTAACGGATGGCCGCTCCCCCTCTTGAATTTCAAACTCGGCTCAGGGTCACAGCCGTCAGCCGAGGAGAAGAATCGGAGACGAAGGGCGCGCGCTCGATAACCAGCTGCAGAAAGCGGCAGAAGGGCCCCATTAGGAGTCCGAGCGGGCGGCGGAGAGGCAAAGTGCATCGTCGCGCTGCTGCACGCACACACGCGATGCACCACCTCTCGAGCGAGTCGGCGGCGACGGCGGTGGCGGTGGCGGTGGCGGTGGCGGTGGAGGGGTACCGACCAGTGGAGGAAAGGACGGGAAGGGGGGGGGGCGAGGACGGGGCCGGGGCCACGCTTTGCTTTATTTTTGCGTCTGCAGCCGACGCTGACGAGCGGAGCGGAGGCACGAGAGTGCGTTGCCCCGCGGCGCGAGCACGCATCAACAACAAAGAGATAGCACGCGCCTGCTGCTGTGTGCAGTACATAAGCGCGCCGAGTCCCTGTCCCTCTCCGACTTAGTTTCATTGTCGTCGCCGTCGTCATGGTCGTCGTCGTGGCTGCCGCCGTCGCCGTCGTCGCTGCCCGGGGAGCGATGGGACGACGAACCTTGGCCGAGCAGATCCGCTGCAAGACGCGCGAGTGCGTACGCCTCGCACGATCTAAATTTATGTTTTGTTTCGCCTCGTGGCTTTTTGCTCGACCGGGCTCTCGCATTCCGAGGACAAAGGGCTCGAGAAACGTCTTGGTGGCAGCGGTGCCGAGCGCCTCCGAGGAAGTCGGTCGACTCGACCTCGCCCGCGCACCAGCTTGCGCGAACTTTTTGCCGCTAATGTCTCGACTCGCTCCCTAAAAGTGAGAAAATTTGTAAGACAGTCCGTGGAATTCACTCGTGCACGCGCTCGAGGCAGCGCGAGGAACCTGTCGAGGTCGAATCTGCGGAGGGACTGGCTGGAGAAGGGGGGGGGGGAAAGGAATGAGGCTCCCTGCGGGACAGCAGTGGGAAGTTGGGAGTCTCGTGCAAGGCAACATCTGCCACCAGGCGGCCGTTACACTCCGAGGTCCTCGGCTCAGCCGCGGGCAGCTCGCGATGGCAATAAAAATAATTCGCCGATGACCGGAGGGCCACGAAGGGCTTGCCCGGAGAAGGGAGGGAGAGCGGCCCCAAAATACAAGGCATATTCTTATTGGGCGTCTGCAGTCTGACTTGGGCGCAGGCCGTTCACCCTGGCTCTCGTGTGAGCCTCGTTCTAGTCGTTCGGAGGTCCCCAGCCACTTTGCAAGGATGAGCGAAGTTTGCGTCGCCGTCGCTGTCTCCCATTAATACTCGCCTATCCGACACATTTCCCTTCGCGCCGCTCCGTCTTTCGCCGTTTGTCGTTTCTTCCATTCTCTCGGGGATTTCGAGGGTCGATTATCTTAAACGACGACGACGCCTTTCTCCCGTCATTCGGAAATTTTCGCATCGGGCCAAACCAGTTCGAGAGCCCACGCAGCCCCGCTAAAATTAATCGAGTCGCGATATAATTCGATATAAATAAACAGACTCCTGTTCCTGCATTTTCCCCTCGTTTTCCGGTTCGCGAGCGGAACCGACGATTATTATCCCGAAATAATAAGGCTGCTCGGCGACGTCGGCCTGTGCTTCGGATAATTGAAAGCTGATGCGTGATGCCGTATCAACGCGGGTATACCTCCGCATAATGCGCTTGCGCGCGTTTACGAGTGCACGCGCGCCATTGCCCAAGAACTGATTAGTCAGCTTTAAAACAATAATGCGATTATTTATCTTCAACAACTGCCTGCAATCGTAGTAATTGAAGTTAAAGCTCAGAGATGAGTTTGTATTGCTTAATTAATAAATAAGTTAATTGCTCTTTTGCGTTTGATTTAACGAATGAGCCAATGTCCGACGAGTGCAGCGCAAAAATCATTCAACAATATAGTACGAAGATTCTCGCTCTTCTATGATTATAACTATTTTTTATTTACAACATTTCACGAAAAAATCTGCCCTGAGCTTTTTAAAGATGATCTACGTTCCGTTGAGTTTCGAGTTGTAAAAAAATGTCAAGTCATGTTCGACGTCGATAAGTAAAAGTGGAACACTTGAAAATGTTGCGCTTCGATTTACGCCAAAGATCATTGGTTTACTTTTAGAAATTAAAAAATTCCGATATTTTTTCATCAAGTGGGAGTGTAATTAAGAGTTATGGTCGATTAGCATCTTTATAAGCAAATCAATCGAAAGAGATGTCGAGCCTTAATTGACTTATTCATAGTTTTCTCAATTACAAAGTCGTTTAATTGAATTCTCTCGATACACCGATAGACTCGCACATTCGTACGGAGATGCGTAATGTTTGATACATGAATGCTAATGCGCACGGTAGGCTGGGAGAGGAAAAAGAATTTAATATATTCCCACTAACGAGCAAAATTGAAATAGGAATCAAGACACTCGGAGAATACGGATAGAAATTATTTTGCACGGCGTGGCCTAAGCTCGTGCGGCTCGTTATAAAAAGGGATGGAAGACTCGGATCGGAATTGGAATCGATCATTTGAAGAGGTTATTTAAAAGGGAAGTACGCGTAGCCTATATACGATCGACACGTTTGTCGCGGCCCATCTAAATCCGAACCGAAACTATTTCGCAAGACCTAAAAGCGACGTTACGCAAAGCATTCGTGAATCGCATTTCAAGCGAATTCTCGAGCCGTTGAAAAAAGGGTAAGTAGGCCGAAAGCCCGAGCGGAGAAAGTGAAGATAAATCCAGAATTGGCATAGCACCGGGTTGTCGATGTAAGTCCAATCCAAGTGCAATTCTAAATCCGTCCCCAACAGTCCGCTTTCCGTCAAGCAAATATCTCGAGGCGCGCCTTCAAATCGGCCTTTCAGAATTTCCTCGACAAAGGCTCACCACGTGAGCCTGACAGTCCACAAAAGAGGTAAAAGACTGAAAAGGCAAAAGGCGTTCAATGCGCGCTCTTCTCTCTCTTTTTCTTTCTACCTCTACTCATATCCATTTCTTCTTTTCACATCCCCGTGTGCATCTGATATCTACACCCGGATAAAAGATTCGCGTCTGAATCTCGGATTGGCCTACTTTGCTTTTCCACGCGAGGATAAGCGAAGAATCCTTCGTTACGCGTAAGGTCCGTTTCCGAGGATTCATTCGCTGGAGATAAAAACAACCGCAGAGAGAGAGAGAGAGAAGAGAGAGAGAGAGAGAGACGCAGAGCGGAGAAACTTTTTTTGCATCTGCGTGAGCGCGTGTTTGCGTTTGCGTTTGCGCGTACGGGGCTGCGGCTTTGCTTTTGTTTCGCTTTTATTCGTTTCTTCGCTCTTTCTCTCTCCCCTTGTTTCCTTGGACTTGTGCGTATAACTCCAAAACGAAGATCGTTCACGGCCGTTTAGGTTTATCGCGCCGCAATTTCGCGGATTATTAAAGCTGACGCCGTAAATTCGCTCTCTTTCACTTGTTTCTCGGCTTTCAATTATGCTCGAGCAACCGAATTGACCGAACCACACTTCGCTTTATTGGAAAAGATTAAATCAATAGATCCTTGTAAATTGTATCGATTTATATTTAATAACATCTTCAGATGTTCTCCATCAACATGCTGAAAAACTTGCATCGAATACTTTTCAATGTTTTAGCCTCAAAGTACTTATTTTTACTCTTCGCATTGAATTTTAGATCCGATTTAGAAAAGGATCACAATCGCCTGCTTAAGCACAAACTATTCGATTTTCGTGTATTCGAAAATAATTTTTATTAATGTTCTTCAAATTCGCATTGTTATCCAAATGTCGCTAATGACAGTAACGAAATACAGATATTTAAAATTTATGATTATTTCACTTTGTAAATAAAATATGAGTTTCAATAATTAGAGCAACTGAAAATGTCCGTTAAATCTCGTGTTACTCTCTTAACATAGAAAATCAACGATAATTTATAATTAATTAATAATAGTATTGAATTCAATATTTACCATTAATCGTTTTGAAATTTTTAAGAAAAATTATAAGGTTAAATCGTAAACTATTTGAGCGCTTGACTCGTTTTCTCTGCATAAAAATAAAGTTAAATATTTAGGCATAGTGTGAAAATAGAAATTAATTTCAATATAAAACTACTTTACCCATCAATAGATTAAACAATTTAAAAAATATTAGCCAATTACCAGAAGAGCATTTGTTTTTACAAACTCTTGACGTATTTGACAGGTGAAAAAAAAATTGCCAAAAGAAAGAATAATATAAGCCCGTAGGTTTTTATTTCATAAGGGTTGAGACGCGCCAACGTATTTACATATCCATCTTTCTTAGGCGTTAATGAGTCATTCTACCGCTTAATCTCGACGAAACGTTTCGTTCATGCCAAGTGCAACGGACGATCGTTGTCAACTCGTCACGTTTGCCTTTCAGCGCCTTCCCATACCGAGATGTGAGATGTACCACTGATTTTTAATAAAAGACTCTTCTCGCTTTTTCGAACATTTTAAAAGTGCTCTCCGTGCCCCGGACGCACTCAATTCCTTGCTTTATCTTTTGTAAGCTTTGAACGAGTTACGCTGTTTTTAATTCGGGTTCGGCGATCCAGCCGTAAGAATATTTTAATTCAAATGCTCTCGGCCGGCCCAAGCATCCTTCTGTTCCTGCCGTACCGTCTAACTTTTATCAATTTTACATCTAAAGCCTTCGGATTCAAGTATAATAAAGTGGGACGCTCGACGCTTCGGCTCTGCTCCGATGTGGCGCGAAGGTCTCGCGTCGAAAAGGAACAGCCGCATCGGATAAGAGCGCATGCTAATTGCCAAGACGCGAGAAAGTCGCGGAGCGTTTTCTTCGAGGATGAGAGTAAAATCGAAGGGGTGAGGCTGTTCCCAAGCCGATTAGGCCTCCGCGCAAGAGCGCGCAAACCTTCAACAACGTACTCGGAGAGTATCTCTCAATCTTGCGCGCGTGCGCACGCACGAGGGTTGCATAGCTCACGATGCATAACAATACGAGTGACCCGTTGTCACTCGGCGGATTCCGCCGAGACTCGCAAGAGCGCGACGATCTCGTTGTTTTCGTTCGGGCTCTGCTCTCGTCTCGCTCTCCTCCACGACGTCTAACACGTGTCCCTCTTAGCCCGCGGCAGTATCCGATTGGTCGCGTGGGTGAGTTTGTCGTGGCGCGCGCTCCGACGGCCCGTGGAGGGGCAGGAAGAGGAGGAGGGAGAGGGCGGCCAGCAGATAGTTGACCACCGGACGCGAACGCACACGGCCACTACGTAGGGATGCACCGACCTTGGAGGGATTTTTGCGTCTACCGGCGTGCATTAACCCCAACCGAGACCGAGAGACTTCTCCCTATCGTGCCACCTCCTCCTCCTCATCCTGTTTCTCCTTCTTCTTTCGCATAAGGGGGAATCGCGCGCGCGATGGCTTCTTTCTTTTCCTCTCCGTCAACTCTTACACTCTCTTTCTCTCTCTCTCTCTCTCTTCTCTCTTGCTCTCGCTTACTTGCTCCCTCTCTCCCTTCGCGGGCCCTTCGCGGAGTTTCTCCATTGTGAACTGTCTTTGCCAGCTCGAAAGCGCGCACGAGTTATATATCTTCGTTTTTCTCCTGTTGAATTTTTTTTATTTCTTCCTCCCTTTCTTCTCCTTTTCTTCTTCTTCTCGTGGCTCTCTTCCTCACTCGATCCTTTCTTTACAGTCTATCCTTTTCTTTTTCGGACTATCCGTAGCTCTTTCCCGTGGTTTCTTAGCATCGTTGCTTCCCTCCTTCTTTCCGGCTACTCTCTTCTTTTCTATTCTCTGTCTGAAAAAGGATTTCCTCTGCGATCCTTTTTTTTTTAATCTTTTGCTCGATTTTCTATTTTTTTTACTTTCAAAAATCGTCGTCGATGCCACATAGCTCGTTTTTTCTTCGATGCTTTGCACGTCTTTCATCCGACGGTTATTTTTCTATTTTTCAGTCTGTCCTTGCTCGATCTTACTTCTCTTTTTTCTTTCCCAGTCGAGTCGTGTTCTTCAAGCTCTTTCTTAGAGATTTTTTTTATTTGAACGGTCTCGTCGAGCCCTTTTTCGCCTCAACATTGCGTTGAAATCTGTTGTTCTGAAATATAAAATTCTCAGTCTATAATGAAAACATACGTATTATAATAATAGTACGACTCTCGTACAGATGCCTACGCAGATACACGTTTATTAAATGCATTTCGATAAAAGTTACAAGCAAGATTTTATATTTTAACTAATTCTTTTGTTTGACTACACATTATTTTATACGTGAAATTTTTTAGTATACATTTGCTAAGCTGAATGCTTCACAAATACTTTTCTGAATATCATTATCGTATCTTTTTGTTCGCCATCTTTCAATACACGTAGTAAATGTATAATTTGTTTACCGTAGTAATAATTTATAGCCTGTACAATTTTACACTTAGTAAGGCTTCAAAAATGAGACGTTGTGTACTGTACTTAGAAATATGAATAATGAGTAAAATTTATAGTTTTCGAACTGCTTGGAATTAAGTTATCTTAAAATATTACGAAAAATTATTGGTAACTTTATAAAACCAAGGTCTTTAACTACATTTTACTTATGTGAATAATCAATATACTTGGAGATTTAATCAAATGAATAATGCCGACAACTTTTTCGCGACCAATTGTCCAAGGAAAGAAGAGGCAAGGTTTCTCTTAGGGAAATGAAAACTGCAAATTGAAATTTAAAAATAGTGATCGAATGAAAAGCAGAGAGAGAGAGAAAGGCAGTATTGCAATCGAAAAAGTGTATGAGAAAGGAGAGAGCATTTTAAGAGATAAGACGAGGTAACAGAATCAAGTAATGGAGGAAGAAGCGTATTTTGAGATCAAACCACTCGTCTCAAACTTATCCTTAAATTTGTTAATCCCGACTCGTCACTAAGATCTCATTTATTTACTCTTCTCTTCGCCTTCGATTGGAAGTATGACAAATACGAACAAGAGAGAATGAATGCGTTGTCAATGCATTCTTTCGTACAAACACGCTCGATAAAACTAAAAGTCGTCAACGTCCGATGGAAGTTGATTGTGACACTTCTTCAATTGTCACTTCCAACGTATCCGAATAAACTAGATCCCTCTGAGGTTTACTTTTGAACTTGCGATTGTCAAAGCCAATTATAAATTATTTATGAAATAAAAGAGATGGGATTGATTTTTGTTTCCTTACGTTCATAAGCAATAGCTTCGAGGTGACAATGGTATATTTGATTTGCGAATATAAATATGCTGCGTGGGAGATGAATTATCTTATTTCTGGAGTGATACTTCGCGCGAAGACAGTTTAGGAAAATGGGTTAATTTTTGACACTCGTAAGGTACTTTCCCAAGATGATTAAAAATAAAAAAATCTCTTTACTATTTCGTGAAAATTTTTAAGCTTTTACTGTTCGAATCTTATTACTGAATTGTAATCAATTACATGTTCAAAGCCAAACTAAATGTCGCGAATCCATATTTATCGAATCGAATCGCTTTTAAATATTTCAAATGTCTTTGTACTGGTTGCCGCGTATGTAAAAACAGTTATAGCGCCGGGTTGTTCCAAATTAGGAAAAAGAGGAAAAATCTGACAAAACCGGAGGCGTTGGACTTATTCAGGAAGGAGAACACGAGGCGCCGACTGTCCAAAATAGTCCTTAAAGAAAAGAGCAGCAGCGACAAAACGACGTAACGAAATTTCTCCAGCCGAGCGTAATTCCGCAAGACTTTGTAATTCTGTAACGTCTATTATTACTATCTATAACTGCAGTGAGTACGCGGGGAATTCGATCTTCTAAATATATATATAGCGGAGGGTCGAAGGCTCGCGAGCTCCCTAACCTCGCCCAAGCCGGCTGGTATTTCCCGTGCGCGAAAAGCGCAGCACGTGAGCAAAGGGAAAAAGCAGAGCTTTAAAAGAGCGCTGGCATAGTCGGGTCACGGCAAGCTCGAAACGCTTGGTGTTCCCGCGAAGGGGGAGTGGCGGCATGGGTGCAGCGAAGAAGGGTCATGACCTCGAAGTGCCGGCAGCTGCAGCGGCAAGCCACACAAGATCTAATGGCGTTGGATTTTGGGGCAGAACGTGAGCGAGAAAAATACGCTCGAGCAGATCTTGGTGATGCCTGTGCGTCGTTGTACGAGTCGCCGCCTCAAGAGCTCGGAGGAGGAAAATTCCAAGTCAAGGGCTCAGATATTTTAATAGTATTTGAATTTTAACGATATATGGCTGATTGTTGGACCTCTGCAACGCGAGGCGTGTTCCATGGGTTGCAAAAATTCATCGCCTTGCGCGCTGCTTCTCGTTAAGGACGTTCCTCAGACTTAAAATAGACGTATCAGTACGCAACTCTTAATACAAAGAAATATATAAGAGTACGTTGACTTCTTTCCCTCCTGCGCTTGTGAATTCCAACATTTTTTCAATCCACTTGTAAAATAAGCGATTGCAAATTGCAATTGTAAATATTCGATTGATATGTCATTGTTGTACTGACCAGCATGCGATTAAATAACACGATGCATTAATTGGATCGAATAAAATTAACGTTGTTTCATTTATTTTTTAACGGATAATCTACAGGCATTCGCCAAAAACGTCGAATGATTTAATTTGAAAGTGAATTATTTTACGGCGTAAGTAAGTAAGTAAGTAGCAAGTATGGCAGGTATTAGCTCAACAAGTATAAATCATATTGAAAGACATGAGATATAAAAGCAGGAACTCTAATAACTCTACAATTTATAATTACACAATATACTGACAATTCTTGTATTCATTTGTTTGAAAAAAGACCGAAGACTAACAAATTCAAAGTTTACAACTTGTAAATACAATTTTGTTTACACTTGATTCGTAATAGTTTTACTTACGACTACGTCAGAACGTGAAATTAAGTTTTGTTTAATGAGTGGACTCGTGACGTCGTTTAAAAATACAAAAATAGATATTTAAACATAATTAAAACGCGTTTACGAGGACTGAAACGTATTTTTTGTGAATCAAAATTACTAATAATTATTTTTACTACTTAATAATAATTATTACTCAAATTTCTAACAAAAATTTTGTAAAAACGACAGGTGGAACTTTGTAGAACTCAATCAGAGGTTGCTAAAGTATTTGCATTTTTTTATATATATTTGAAAACAATATTTATTTCTTTGGAAGACTTCATTTATGGAATAAGAAAAAATTTATTAGTGCAAAATCTGGCCATAAACTGACCTTCGCTTAATACTTTCTGTTAATAATGATTTGTACGTGCTCAACTTCAATAAATATCTTATTATAATCTTTTTGACCTTCAAAATTTGTCAATTCTTCTAATTTTTCCACAATTCTTATTTATAACATTTTTTGTTTCATAAGTTTTTGAATTATTAAAAGATTATTTAAAAAAATGTATGAAAAAGTATCTTTTGCGCCACTTGATATTAATAACGAAAGGTATTCTTTTATCTTTTGAAACAGCAACTTGAATCTTACTAAAGGTTCGTAACAAATATTAGACAATTTTAACATTTGAAAGCTTTTGATTTAAATTGTGTAACATTCAATTCAAATACTCAAATACGTGTACCAATTCTAAACTTACTTATATTCACTGACAAACGACTGTACAATAAGTTGTTTATAAACTGTCGACTATATATTCGAAGGTCGAATTTATTCAAAATAATTTAATCAAACTAATTTTCTTAATAACCTTCTGAACATACACTTGTTTTAAATATGTTCGTGACTTATTATAATTAAATAAGATGCGATAAAGTAAAATCGTAGCTAAATATTATAAAAATAATGGACGTTAAAACATTTTTAATAAACAGGTTAATCAATTTAGTAAATACTGAAATTAATAAGAAATATGTTACAAACGAGTTACAAGAAAAGCAATTCAGCATGAAACGTGGTATTCTAAAGAATTGTACGTATGAACAAAAAAATGACTAAAAGCATCATTTTAATTCGAAAATTTTAATTATCCGTTTTATGGCTGGTTTGTGGAAAAACTTACCCACCACGGTATGAACAACAAAAAATAAATGTTAATTTTCGATACTATTTTTCAATAATACTTTAAATACATACGTAAATACATGCACACCTACGCTTAATGTATATGTACTTCTAATCACTGAGTCGATTAAAATTTAAAAAAAGGACTGTTAAAAAAACCATTTAAGAAATTTGAAAATTGCGAGCGTTTAAAATTTTCTTTAAGGAAAGTGAAAGTGGTCACGGGTATTGTTATCTTCTCAGAACTTGGAAACAGCGAAACAATCCTAATTTGTTGAAACATCGAAGCTTTAAACAATGAGAGCAATCAGCACGAGAGGCTTCCTTGTCATCGTAAAATCATAAATAAATGGAGATTCTCTGCGTAAGGAAAAGCGCGTCGACAAATGTTATCATTCGTGAGGTGCTTCTCGCGATATTCCGGAAGACATTACGATTCCACTGCTTTATACTTAATAAACTATTCATGGATTTATTCTTATTTTGATCTTCTCAGACGATTCAAACCCGCGATAATCAATCTTACAGACTGAAAGGGGAGTTTAAAAGCAAACGATGCAAGACATATTTATAAATAAATGTCTTTGTTTATATAATTTACTATCAAAGCTAATGATCCAATATTAAATTTGAGGGTTATAAATAAAACGATGTTGCGGACCGTTGGGTGACATAAATTGTACAGTTTTTTTAAAATTGCCAACATTTGAAAAGCCTGAAGTCGACGTAAATAAACGATGTGTCTGTTAAAAATTTGTTTTTAGCTCTTTAGTAAAAAATGGATTTCAAATATAATGTTACGTATATTTGTCATTAAAGATATTATTTATTTGTGTTTCGGTATTAAAGACCATATTATATGTGAAAATATGAGAATTCAGCGTTTTGGACAAACGATTACTATATTTCATTAGTAAACATATTGTACCTTTAACTAAAAATAACTGTTTGCATTTCGAGCAACAATTAATCAAATAATATTCAAGTCGCTGTTTATCATGCATTAAAAAAGCAGTTATTAGTTTAACAATTTCATGGAAAACTTGATTGTTACTTAAAAAGTACTTTGCTTGTGAATCAATTATGAAATTCTTGAAATTTTACCATGAGTTTTATTACGAAATAAAAAAGCCTTCGCATAAAAATGAAAGGACTCTTAATCTTAACACCATAATTTACCGAGTTATTTTAAGATTTTTGAATGCGTCAACATGAAAATTTCAATAAACAATTGCGATGATTATAACAATCGAAATATTCTATTACAACTTATTGTATCTTCACACCATAATTACATATAAAATAAAAACAGCATAGTATAGTTTTAATATGGTTGTAAGCAACTTTTCCTATTAAATAGTTAAAGTCTTTATTCGATCATTTACCAAATTTTCATAAGCTTGTTTGTGTCTATAATCGTAGACAAAACTTATAGAAATTTAGGTATTATCTTTTAAGAATAACAAAGCAACGTCATACGAAAGTGACATTCATTACATTTAAAAAATGCAATGATATTTTTACAAGATTTAAAACGGATTACTCGTAAGGGTTATACGAATTTACACGAGTACGTTGCATTTCTTTGAGCAGTAAAGTAAACAAAATTAATTTTTTGGTTCGCAAATTGAGGTTGCGTACCGGAAGAATGGATTTCCAACAAGATATTTGTCAAGAGTTTAATGGAAAACGATCAGCAGTGCACGAGTAGCACATATTTCAGCGAGGGAGTTAGTCTAATTATCGTACTTTCTACCCAATTCGTAACAACAATTACGCCATTGTAAAATCATCAAAGAACGCACAACGATGTGAGTAAATGTTTGAACGTACGGGCAAGTGGACTCGGAGCGAAATTCGCTCGTGTCAGAGGCTAAGAGAACCGACGGAAAACTCGACAGTTTGTGAAACTTTAAAGGAATGTTGAGCGTTCGAGCCCGTGGGTCCTTATTGTTGCCGATGTCGTGCGCACTTCGGTGCAATGGGCGATTTGTCGATTAAACGCCCGGAGCGACGGCGATTGTTGGATCCTTGGATCCTCCGAAAAGCGGCCGAAAAAGTGCGTGGTGGACCGATACCTCGACAGCCATTATTCATTCGCGAAAAACACCCGATATAGCAACTCGGTGATTTAGGGCTAAGGTAGGGTGGGGGAGGTGGGGGAGGCGGACGACAGGAGAGCAAAATCGAGCCCGTGAAGCGAGCCGCGGCCTATCGGAATCTCTCTCCACCTTGTCCTCCTCCTCCTCCCCCGACGAAGGATGCGTCCGACGCTCAGAGGACGTGCACATCGGGGAAGGTTAGGAAGCCGTCTCAAGGTCGAGTAGGTGCAAGGGCATCTCGCAGGGCCGCAGTTGGCGATGTCTAGTCGCAGCTCCGAGCGCTCCGTTCTACCCAAGTGCCCATGGCCTCACTCTCACTCTTCTCTCCCCTCGCCGTCCTTCTCCGCCACTTTACGCCCCACTCGTTCCCTCTCTCTCTCTCTCTCTCTCTCTCTCACTCTTCCCCTCTCGCTCCCTCGAATTGGACCGCGCCCTTCCACAACGCTTCATCCATCTCGTTGTTCGTTTTGTTCGTCTCCCACTCTCACACGCGCGTCTCTCCCGATTTATCGGTTTGTCTTTGTCTTTCTTTCCTCCTTGTCTTTTGGCTCCTCTTTCTCGCTGTCCCTTCCTTCCCTTAGGAAGGTTTGCACTTCTCGACACGCAACTCTGGAAACGTGCTACGCTTTACACGAGCCCCTTTCTTGCATTCGATAAGTCTTGCCGACGCAAACTGCGCAATTTGTACACTCGTATTTATGCGCGCCGAGAGGAGCCTCTCCTCTTATCCTCGCGATCGTTACGGTAAAATCCTCCCGAGAGTTTACACTGACGTTACTGGAAATTGATTTCAGCTAGAGCGATAAATCACTCTCGGCAATCGATAAAATCATATTTAAATGACGATAAATCTGCAGATACAAAGCCTTCCGAAGTTAAATCAAACTCGTTCCGGGCGACGTTCGACTAAGTAGCACGTGCCCGAGAACCATGTGTCGTGCACCTGAAAGGAAATTAATTACCTTATATTTCAGATACGCCGAAAGACCTTAACAAGGCGCCTAACGATCTAAGCATTGGACCGATGCGCGTCACCCTTCTCTTATTCGTTATTAGCTCCTCCTTTTTTGCAAATTGTTTTCCGAGACGAATTAAAGCACAACATTGCGTGTTTTGTACATCTTGTGCGACGCTATCAACCCCATTTGTTATGTCTGAGCGAAATAATATTACTCGTTTTAGGGAAAAGATTTGTACTCGCATTATGATCGTGAGTATTAAAACTCAACTTTGTAAAAGAATACATTATCTCTAGTATCGCTTATTTGATCTCTTCATTAAGTGAATTTACAAATCTGTTGAACGAGTGAATAGCCAATTTATAAAAGCATCAGCTATTGTGTCAGCTCCGTGAAAAACGTTAACACGCTAAAAAATTACGTTTAAATAATCGTGTAAAATTGATAATTGTGAACCTATTTGAAAGTATGTTTACAGCGCAATCTGTCAAATAAAAAATTAATGTTTATCTAAAAAAAAATTCGATTCTTACTCAATTTTCTTCGATGAACTTATTCTTCTACCATCAATATAACGGTTTTTAGCAATTTTTGACATTGTTGTACCTGTGTTTTTTACGTTATTTAAATTGTATTATTAATTTAATGGCCCAAGAATATTAATACGTTGTCAACGGACTCGAATAACTCGATAGAAGAAATCTCCTCTAACGATCAAATATCGCACTAATAAAATTAATATTCAATAAAGTTCTTACTTATCCTGTTTGCAACTTGAAACCAAGATATAATAGTCGAATTAAAAAAATTATTCCCACAGGCTAACTTTTGAATTTGATAATAAAAGTATGAGCAATTATACGAAATAAAAGTGTTTAGTAATGTCATTCTTAAACTCTGTCGTAAACACTCGTATCAATTACAAGAGTTGAAAACTCGTAAACAATATTTCATTTTCAGGATTATATATTGAAATTAAAATTAATAATGCGTTAAATATTAATAAAAAAGTATAGTTCATTGTGCCTTGCCTTGCTTCAAATCATTTTTTATTTGCTACAATACGAAAGTATCGAACATTTTATTCAACTTATAGATGATACATGTATAATATAATTTTAAATAAATACCCAATTTATTATATTTTATAATAAAAAAATTTTGACAATAATCTTCTAAGAAACTACAAAATAAAATCTAATGTTTATGTATGTAATTTAATGTTAATTAATTTAGAGTGGATTCCGCAATTGTAAAAAATATGAGACACTGTTTCCGCCCGGGATCGAACCGGGGACCTTGTGCGTGTGAAGCACACGTGATAACCACTACACTACGGAAACATTGGCGGCGTTTTCGGAAAATTAGTATATCGACGCTCATAAGTCCATGTAAATAATTATTTAGTTTATTTAACAATAATTGCGAATTTAGTTTCATTTTAATTGAATACTATTATTTAGGATACAAATTAAGATTTTAATAAAAAAAAATATTTATTAAAATTCTTTGAAAACTTTTAATTCATTAATAAATTTTCAAGGACTATATAATATTTGAAATAAATAATATGATTATAATAATAAATAGTACTAATTTGATGTAATTACATATTTTGATTATAATAATATTTTATATTTATATGTGTAATATAATCGTTATTTGGTAAAATATTGTTTATCAGGGAAGTGATTTTTAAATTTGAAATATCTAAAAATGAATATTATTATATTTTCAACATATATTCTTAGTTTAACATTATTAAAAATGTTATGGATTTTAATGTCTTCTAGTATTTTTTATTTAAAATTTTAAGGGTTTTAAAACTTAAAAATACACAGACAAATATTGATAATGATTATAAATCAAAAATATTTTTACAGATTTTATTATAAAAACTTAATTTCTTCTATTCCTTTTAAATGTGTACATAACTTGGAACTAAAATCATATTTTTCATTAAAGGACCGTAAATAAAGTTTACGTGCATTGACTTCAGCGTTTATCAGTTTCAAGTTCAGATAAAAAACATTAATCAATTGTTATTTATATTTACAACATTTTAAATATTTCATTGTCTTTGAAATAATAAGCCAATAAAGTATCTGTGAGTTCAAAATGAATTACAAGTATAAAAGAAAGAGCTCTTTCAAAAAAAATATGACACAACTTTCATTATCTTAAAAGCGTCTCTCGATATTTTCTCAAAATCCAGGACAGATATCCCTGACACTATTCTCGTAAGTATAACGCTATACTAAAATAAATTATAATCTAGTTGATAATTTAACTTCACTTAAGCTTCTAAATAATAATATAAATAACAATAAAACTATCAAACTAAATAATCTCCAGCATCAAAATTGAGGATAAAATAATTCAAGTGACCAACAACTAATAGTTTTAATTAAGTTTTCAAATTAAATAAATGTTAATAGTCTTAATATGAAAAATCTTTTATTTTAAATTTAGAAGAATCTTTTAAAATAGTTTTATAAGTTCATTAAGCTTGGTATTGTGCAACATTTTTAAATAAAGTCGATGTTTAATATGAAACAATATTAATTGTGTTCGACGTAAATAAGAGCATAACACAACTTTTATTAGAAGAATTGAAAATCTTTAACAGTATCGACACCAATTCCAGGCTCTAATGAAAAGTACTGCAAATATTACGTAATGAAGTAGGTACAACCGCTTATGGATCCACGTGTAGAATTTCATAAATCAAAGTATTCCAAGTAAAAGAGAGAGAGAGAGAGAGTTGAAAAGATGAAAAAAATGACGAATCTGTGACTCGGCGTTTACCCGAAAACTCTTTAGTATCTTGAAGACGGGGTAAGTCGTACAAATGCGCAGAAAAGGGTTCATTGAGGCCTCGAATTCCTCACGCTCCGGCACCTACGTTATTGGCACAAAGAGAGAAGTAAAGAGAATCCGGCGGACAAAGATGCGGCACAGGTCAGTTTTCATTTGAATTCAAATTGAGCCATTGCCAATAGTTAAGTAGGACCCAACGAAACCTGGCGACGGAGATTCGACCCGAGCTGTGATAAATACTTCAACTGGTGGCCGGTGGCTGCACACACACACGCAAACACGCACACGCGCGCGCTGTATTTCAAAGGCTTTCTACGAGCTGCTATCCTTTCCACGAAATTTCATCGCGGCCCTTTCGTTAGAAGCTAGATTAGATAACTGCGGACGGAAATGAATTCCCCAAATACATCATCCTCCCCCCAGTCTCGGAGGAGCTCTGTTTTTCGAAATATTGTTAAAATTTTCAATGCACGCGATAAACATTCTTTGTCAACTTGGCGTTGTTTATTGACACGGCGTGTAAGACAAAACATCGACTTGTGAAAGGGATGATTTGAGACTCGATAAATACGCTAACAGAGACGAGTCCAAGTGCCCAAGGATCGATCACCCGAGACATTATTTAAGCCAAAACAAAATTTCCCTCGCTTTTCCGAATTCTAAAGTGTAATAATGATCGATCAATATATTCAATATTTGTGTACGGCAAGTTACGACTGCTTTTTGAAGTAAACGCTGCCTGTGATGATGAATGGCTTTGCATTGTGAAACTTGGAACGGTGAAATTCAAGTGTTTGAGTGCAATACATAGACTTTCTGCGCAGGCCCATTGCCGATGCTAGCAAACTTTTACTTTTGCGACGGAGAAAGTAGGCGTTTTGTTCGCTATTAATTTCGCTTACACAAAAACATTCGAAAAATAGAATTGCATGCATAAATCCGATTGCTCCACATCGCCAAAGAGGAAAACACGACTGACATGCCAATATTTCAAAAGCTGTTTTAATACAATCGTCGATTTGTGAGTTCTAACCTATTTATTGCGTCACCGATAATTATAAAAATATTTTCGATTAACAATACGCTTTTATTAATTTATTTATTATTGCAGATACGAGGGAACGAAGGTGCAATCTTCAATGATTGTATTGGCTATTTGCTTTCCAGTGCTCCAATTACTGATTTTGTCGATTCCCAATGATTCTCTTGGTGAAACGCATTCTCTTCGCATATTAATCATTTTCTTGTTATTTACTTTTTATACATAAAAGATTAATTTGCAACACCTCTTTATTTAAATATATGAACATTGCATCGTCGGTTAATTTTTATTTACTCCAAGTAAATTAAGTGAAAATAATAACTCAACTTTAATAAAAAAAATAATAGAATATTTACAACAAAGTAATAATAAAGTCATAATATATTTTGTACTTCACTAGATATGATAATCATGCCTATAAATATCTGGTCTCCTCTTAAATTATTGTCCATAACATAAATTAATTACGATATTGTAATAATACAAGATACTAGCCGCACTAAAATACTCGTGGAAAATTTTCATGCTTTCGAAAATTAATTCAGTGCTATAATAATTTATAATTTAATTAAAGCTTATTCTTAAAAATCATCGTTACGTGCTAAGAGCAGAAATGAGAAAGTTGTCATTTAAGTTAATTATCAACTCGCTTCATATGTAGGTGAGCTCTTGATATTTATTTTTGAACTCTAATAGATTAAAAAGTAATTGCAGTTATATCTATCTGTGCTAAAATTCGAAATTACTGCTGACTTACATGTAAAATCAGACTAAATTCTCCTTTTCAAACTCTTTTTACGACAAAATTATATATATATATTAAAAGCAAGAAATATATACTCACTAGGCTAACTAACATTCGATCTACATCTCCTGTTACATTTTTATGAAATTTATGGTTTAAAATTGCATTTTCATTTTTTTTATTAAATTTTATGACTCGAATTTAAAAAAAAAATGACTCTTCAAACTTCAACCAAATCAGAAAAGTACGTGCAGCCCTATACTTTTAGAAGAAGCAAAGATTCTAAATATTAAACTCCGATAGGATTTCCCAGTGATATTTTTTAAAGACACAAAAACGAGTTCGGATTTTCGCGCGATCTACAATAAAACTGTAATTCCAAAAAAAAGGTTTTGATTTTCAAGCAATAAATAATACAAAATAAAGTCAAATAAAGTACAGACCAAGTCTTTTTTTAAAACATTGGATAATATTCAAATTTAAGCCAATTAATTGCAGTTTCTCGATAAATTTGGAAATTTTCAAAAAATGTTATTTGCAATCCTTGCATCTTCGCAGCCCGAAGAAAAACTTGGTAACGACTTGAAATCAAAAGTAATATTGAAGAAAACCAGCTTTTTGCCCTCCGCAACGATCAGCTGCACTGGTAACTTCAGTTAATAGCGACTCCCGTTACCAATACCGAGTTCAGGCTCTGCAAGGAAGCTACGCGCGTATAAAAATCATTCTCGTTGCTTGGGGCAGCGCTTACCGAGTTCTTTGGCGATCGCGCCTAATTCGTAGAGCGAATTTCGCAACGCGCCAAGCTGCACAATAAGGAGAGAGTGCGATCCACAGCGCGATAGGGTCGATAACCGATAATGAGACGACGCTCGGCCTCTATTGAGTTCACGTAGTTTTGCGCTCAACTTCAAATCGCAGCCGCAGTAGCCGAGCGCAGCTGGAAAAAGTTGCCAGCGAGAATAGGAGGGCAGAGATTAGCCGAGAGGCCCAGACTCGGCTTAGCTTCGTCTAATAGGATGAGGCCGCCTCGCGCTCGCGAACCTCCCACAGTCGCCGCCGATGCAGGTGAATGGCTCCGCGACTCCGGCTCCTGCTGCTGCTGCTGCTGCTGCTGCTGTCGGAAGTAGGAGATTTTAATAATCGCGGCGTTTCTCTCTTCGTCGTTTGCTGTTTGGACCGATTAGCTACCTGCAGTTTGCTCGCGCGATGCCTGGGACTCGATTGCGCGCGCGATTCCCATAATCGCGCGTAGGAGTCCGCTGAGACCGGTTCGACCCTCGGGGCTTTTGCTTGGAATGGCGATAGTGATTTTTCGCCGATTGGTGCTGCCACGCCGCTATCGCCCTGAAACAATTGTTTGCTAGCGCTCGCACAATCCATCGTTGATAATATTGTTATTTTATTTATTTTTGCAACGCGCGCTCGAAATAGAAAAGTCGAGTTTCGTTATTTTCGCCCCAGTAAATGGAGCCCAGTTTTTATCGAAATTCGAAAAGAACGAGTTGATCAACAGGTCGGCACTTTTACATTTTATTCTACCAAATTGCATCTCTATATTTGTATAAAAATTATACGACCCGCAGTATTTTATAGAAAACACGATTTGCTCACGCACTTGAAATATTTCCTTCCATAAATATCAAAATCGTCCAATGATCGCGAGGCGAATCTGTAAAGCTAAAACTCGGTTAGTTTTGCCCTGATCTTCGATAATCTGCCTCAAAGGGTTCAACGCCCGATTCGAGCATTTGTTCGCGCATTTCTTACGAAACACGCGCGCGCAGGCGCAACCAAGTGCTGCGACTATGCACGCGCATTATCGAAATAATGGAATATCGCAGCAGATCCCTACTTTCGGTTCTATTTACCTTTTAATAATCGGAGGACAATTCGCCCGATACATCCATCAATAAGCAAGATAATTCTAGTCATTTATAACGGCTCATGCCCCTTGACGATGGCAAAAACGAAACGACATACTTAGCGCATTTGCGCAGCATCTAAGCCTCGCGGGTTTGCAAACCAGGAGCCGAACTCGCTTTTATAGCACATCTAGCCGTATTTTTGCAATCCTCGAAGCCAAACTCCCATTATCATTCGGCGTCATTATGTCGTTAATTTAATAATAAAAGTTTCTTGCGTGTTTATGTACCTATACGTAAGCTAGCAATAACCACTTGTACGTGTACGATCCGTTTTTCGTTCGTCTCCTCGTTTACCGGCGAGTTACGAACGAGACTTGCATTATACTACTTTCTCCCCCTTCTTTTTGTTTCTTTCTCGCTCTGTCCTGGTCGCGCGTATCTGGAAAGGAGTCGCGCCGCTTTCAGTTCTCACCGGTAATCACGGGAAAACCTGCAATTCAGCGGGGCGCTCATTTTATTTCCTGGTTAGTGCAATGATCTACGCGGCCGTTTGCCGCGCGAGCTAATGCAACGGTGCATTGCGCCTGTTGCACCGAGTTGGCCCGGCCAATGACTCCCGCAATGGAAAACCTCGGTCTCGCTTTCGAAGAAAGCCGTCGCCACTGTCTCTCCTCGTTCCTGGGTTTATCGATTCGCCTGTTTTACACCAATTTTTTTTATCAACCACCATTTGAGTTGCGAGTCGAAGCCGCGCTTATCCGTTCCATCCTAAGCTTATTAATATTCCAATTGCCGACTTTTCGATTCTACCCGATACCTTGACAACTTTTCACTCGCACAGACAACATCTCCGATGGTATCTAACTATTTGCTGCATCCAAACAAATATTGAAGCTTGTCAGGTCGTTGAACTGTTCAGATTTTTAGTGCGCCTTTCACGATTGCAAATACCACGGGCAAATACACCCTTGAACACCGAAATAATTTTTTTCAATGGGCAGGTTATTACTAAATCTGTTAATTTTTGAAAAGTATCTCGTTTTTACACGTGATATTATTCAATTTTATTAAAAGTTATTACAGTGGTGAAGGTGGTGAAGGTGAACATTAAAATAAGGCAAAGGAAAAATAATTGCTTTTAAATTTCAATTTAAAAATATTTTCTGCTTATTGATTAATTCATTAATATAAAAGACGTATGTTTTGCTAACTGTTATATTTTGCGATAAAAATTGATACATTAAAATATGTAATAAAGTATATGTTTATATATTGAAATTTTATATATTAAAAGTATATTTTAATATTAAATATTATAAAATACATATTGAAATAAGTACTTTATTCAAGATTGCTGATTAATTTTGTGCCTTAAACATATTTTATTTTGAATGACAAATAAATCGAAGTATTAGGACTCTGCAAATTCTTTAATAAATATTTACGTATTAAATAAGTTTTAATAATACGATATTTCGTTAAATGATGACGTATTTTATAAACATTCCAATATGTCTTTTTTATAAATATATGCACGATTAAAATTAAAAATAATTAATGGTTCGAATAACGCAACATTTACAGCACGTAAATGTTTGCGATTGACGTTCAGATTCTTAAGTACTTAATTTTTTGTTGTTTTATTATCGTGTAATTAGTAACGAAGGTGGATAATGTTTCAATTAGTAGTTTCAAAGAACAAACATAAAGCGTCGCTAGACCAATTATAAAATTGGAATTGAAAATTAAATTAAAGACAATGTAAACACTTCTTTAATGGAAATGAATATTTCTCGACTTTCCCGAAAGAATAATTTAATTCACCCACAAAATATTTATTCATCAAATCAAAGAGCACTTGCAAGAAATGAATTAGTTTGTTTACGTGTGATCTTTGCAACGAACGATTTATTTATTCGATTGCTCTATTTCGATTACGTACGAAATGATGGAAATCCATTTACCTGAGAAGAGTTCACTCGATTTCGAAGAAGAAAGTAATTTTGTTTTGGATACTCGAATGATATAAGAGAAAGCACGTTTTTAAGAAAAAATTAGTGATTTGAAAATAGGATCGGTAAGCGTTATGGTGCAAACCAGATAAAATAACGAGCATCGGCAATTGAAACGTTGCATTTCTAATTTTACAGCCAAAAAGTGGAAGAGTCTCGAGAAGACTGTCAGAGGGAAAGGGTCCGGAGGATAATTTGGAAAGTGCACAAGACTCCAATTTGCAAAACGTGCGAAGTGTCGGGGACACGCGCGATGCTGTCCGCAGCGCAGGCGCGAGTCCCGCTTCTAAATACGCCTACAACGTCTGCCGCGAGTCCGCCTCAGCATCTCTCTCTTTCTCTCTCTCTCTTTCTCGCTCTCGCCGAGCGAATGGAGGTTATAGCGCCAGCGAGTGAAAGACGGAGTGAAACCGAAAGTTTCGCGCGTGCGGCCTCTTGAGGCGTTCCACTTTCCATTGCCGTCGCGGCGAGGAATTGGGTTGCCAGACATCTTTCCTCTGCTGCGGGAAGAAACGCGGAGTCTATGTAACCATGAGGGTCTGCTCCGATTTCTAGACGTGCGCGACGATCCCGACGCGTTATTTCCCCGGTTTTCACCGCTGGATGCACATGCTAATGCGATTACGCTCGGTCTCTGCGAGAGCCGCTCTTTTTCTCTGAGCAAACGTTGTGGATCGCTGGGTTAATTTGTTTTGCTTCATTTCGAAAGTCAATTTGCGATTAGTGCGCGGGCAACATTATCGATTGGACCCGTCAAAACACACGCACGCGGTTCGCGATTCCGCGGCGTTTAATAACCTTTTCGTCATTTTCGGTGCGCCGATGAAACGATTATTTTTTCTTCACATGCCTCCTGCAAGTTGCGTGTGCGAATATTTTATTAGTGAACGCAATGAAAAACTTTAATGAGAATTTCATCACGTTCAATGTAATTTCTATTTAACACGAAGGCGTATTAAGTAATAAAATATTCTCTTGGCTCTTATTGCGCTTTTATCGACAAAAACCGCGGCGTTTTTAGATTTTACAGACAGAGTGAATTTATATCCGAAGATTGCAAACGATCTAATTACCTACGAAAGTCTTTACATAAATTTTCGAGCAAATTACGAACTAACGCTATCGACATTTAATTTATCATCGTTGCATTATCATAATACAGTGCTAAAGATCGCTATCACAATGGATCTTAAGTTTAACCATTCCCTTCGTGGTTTCGCTTTATTTAATTTACATTCGGTCTTTTCGTTTTTAACACTAAGTGTTGCTTGTGTTAAACAATCATTGCTCGACTTTATTCGAACGTCCGTTAATGCATCCGCAATTCGTAGTGATTCAACCAAAGATTATGAAAAATTCGAGAATTTTTCAAACTTTTTGCATTATGTTTGTCTCATTACACCTGGACGCAGATTTCATTTGCATTTCGGCGTGACGTTGGCGCAACAGATTACCCGTTTACATTTTTTCGCACTTTTCTTTAACGACTTTCGGCCTTTCTCCAGCGAGACTATTGTTTTATATAGGATAATTATAGTCAACGTTTACTGTGCAGGCACGCTATAATTGCTTTTACTGTTTCAACTGCCCTGAATTTGCCTTACAAATAAAAAAAATTAATAATGAAAGTAGAAGTATATTCTCATGAAGTAATCCATCGTATAATAAAGATTTACAAATCTCTATTAATAATAATCTATAATTTAATGACGTATTAACTTCAAGGATTTTATGATTTTTTACAATTATTTTCTAATCGTAAAAAGGTGTTTCATTATCTGAAAAAAGAAATGTTTTTGAAATAGAAATATTTAATCATTGAAGTTTGAAATATTACTGGTAGAAATAACCATTGATGAAAATTTATCAACAGATGGAAAAAGAAACTTGGCATTAAAAACTTGTAAATGCAGACGTTTCATAAAACAACTCATGTGTATGTATATTATTTTATTTTCATATATTGATTGACTCTTTTATATCTACTGTAATATCAGCTCACATTGATTATTACCAGCATAACATAAAATTCGTGCTGTGCAGATTTAATTATTAACATTATATAATGTATTATGTACAGCACAATAAATATTTATAAGAAAAAGAAGAATAATTAATTAATCAACGGCAAATATATGTGTATATATATATATAATTAAAAGACTAAATTTATTTGTACAGGTCCACTGAAAGTAAATGATTTACTTAATGATTCTAGGATAGTCTATGAAGTGATATTAAAACAAGCGTTTAACATATTCATACAAATATAATATAATCTTAATCACTATAAAAAAGTTTATAATAGAAAGTTTAACGTAATAAATTTTCTACATGAAAGAGGTTTATTAATTATAAAAAATAATTATAATCAATCAAACAACAATAACGAATATTTATGTACATTAATATTTACGTATACGCTTATGATATTGTATTTAATATTTTAATATAATTTTAAAAGAAATTCGATTTAAGTTTTACGCTTTAGACTAAATTATTCTAAAAATGTCTTATTTATAAAGAAAAATCTTATTTATAAAGATTTTGCAGGCTCGATCGATTAAACGCGTGAAATTTCCAAGAGCCTATAAATATTATTTTAGCAAATTTATAGCGAATGAGCCTAATTCGGTTAAGCTATTTAATGGAATATTTTAATATCTTATTTTCAAAAGTAGCAAGTGCACGTGTGTTTGTGCGTAAATATCATGAGTTTCTGCTATGGCAGGATGATATCGAGCCCGAAATCGGAGCTCGTACTAATTGGCTTGGTGGACTATTTTTCAAGCGATATAATTATTTCAAGTCTCTCGTGATAGTTACATGAGAATATTAATTTAGACGCAGGCTAATGTAAACGAGTAAATTAACTCGTTTATTTCCGAAGCTATTATTTCTCAAACTCATTGCAAATTATTTGTCAACCACGAGATATTGAATAAAGTTCGAATTTTATAGACTAAAATATAACTGTAATAAAAATAAAAGCAATCGCTATAAATTAAAATATGACTTGAATTTATGCATGCATGTGTAAAAGATTTTATGTGTACGTATATGTTTTTCACGAGCGTGTTTATGGACGCATGTGTAATTATAGCTGTATTACACGCGAAAAATACTTGCCTTACAAGGAACTTTCAATTTAGTTTGTTGAAACATGATCCCTTTATGATAAAGACAATAGAAATTTTCAAACATTAAATCTATTCTAGTTTTCAGACTATTCTCTATTAGCTTTTCTTGCATCTTTCAAATAACTTAAAAAGAGTTCTAGTTGTTAATAAAATTTATCAATAAATAAATATTTTTAGGTAGTTTCGCAGACCAATACGGATTATATCTCTAGATGTTTCAAATTAGCAACTGATACTAGCTCTAAAAAAATAAATAGCAGTATTGTAAGAGCAATAAAGCAAACTTTCCAATGAGTGCCCAAAATGGAACAGATTTTCAACTGTGCAAATTGATACTTATCGCACGTGTATTTGAAAAATATTCTTCAATGCGATCATTGAAATTTTCACGAGCGAAAATAAGCGAATAATACAATCTAGAATTAAATTAAATTTACAAATAGTCCGATGAAATCTAGAAAAGCATTAATGTTTGTAATTTCATGTTCGCGCGACAAAAAAAGCTTCAGTACTTCAAATGATATAGATACATATATAATATAAATTTTTATGAATAAATAAATAAAAGATGACTCTTAATAGCACTTGGAACATCATTAAGTGAATACATGAGTAAGAATAAACCGACTCCAAAATTGCACAACTTAGCATCTTTTTCGTTTTAAATAAATAAGCCTTTAATAAAATATAAGTGGTTTTATGTAAACAGCTAAAAAAGTAATTAAAGTCGTTAACTTTATGAACATCATAAATAAATTTTTTCAAAATTATTTTCACGATTATTTGTTTAAAATACGTATTTTTTATTATTGTTCGTTATAATTTTTTTTATGATTAAATACATTTTTTCCATCCCTTGTAAATTGTATATCATTCGTGTGTAATTCGTTTCTTTTATTCTAGATTGGGTTTGCTAATATTTAATTAAAATGAATCGCATAATTAATTTACTGTTATTTTAAGATGTTATTAAAATTTATTATTTATCAATTAAATAATTTTTGAATACCGCATATATATGATAATGCAACATAAATATTAATAATATAGCAATAGCCACTTCTGAAGTGAATTTATATAAGCTATCACACTCACTTTTATATATTTGATTATTAAATTTCAATCTATTGTAAACACGTAACATTTGCCTCGATGAATGCGTTAAAAATAAAAGATTTATTCCTAGTTTTTCTTTATTTATATTTTTGAAGCAAATTTATAATATTTTGCTCTATAAAAATAATATTGCTATAAATATGTGATTGTTCCAAGTTTCAAATTTTCATTAATAATTTTCAGATTTATAAGTACAGTAAGAAGACCTTTCCGGTGCCTAACAATTTTTACGTTCGTTCGATTTCAATTATTTGAGTATTTATATAATTTTAATACTGTGACACACAGTAGATTAATAATTAGAAATAAATTTTTTTTAAATTGATTCGTCAACTTGTGAAATTGCAAAATTTGATCTCTTAACAAGTAAATACAAATATATAAATTTTACCGCTAAACAGTTTTAAATATTTTAGTTTTGTGTAATTATTTAATAACGATTTTAACAATACATAAATTGGACATTATGTTTTATCTTTAATGTGAAGTAAAATCATAAAGCAACAAGTAATACAAATAATATATTTACATTTTAAAGAGAATTAATCGATGACTGTAAAATATCCATCTGATTTTCTAAATTATTTCCAATTAGTCTGTTGATGTGAAGTCTTAACAATTCTCAAACCTTTAAGTGAATTTTTCAGTGCGAGGGAAATCAATAATTACATTAAGGAAATCAAACATGAATTAAGTATGGCAAACAATTTTATTAAACAGCTTTTAAGAAAATAATTACGAAAATAATCGTACATAATAACGAATAATACCATTGGTGTATTATTCAATCGCATTTACTTATACTTAAAATTATAATTGAAACAAAATTCATGACTGAGTCATAAATGGGACTTTAACGAAAATAAATAAAGTAAGATATAAACGTAATAAAAATACTAGACTTCCAAACTTTCGTTTCATTCGCGATGCTGTATAATTGGTAATTAATTTAAGAGCTAAAAGTAAGACTAAACGGCCCGAAAGAAGTGAATTATTGAAAATTTGTATTACAATAAAAATTACGTTTCCTCCAGAAAAGTATAAAGGGAGGTTTATTCGCGAGGAATAAAAACAATATGTCGCTACACAATGGTAGCGTAAATGCCGCATATTTACTGAACTCGTAAATGAAAAACTGCTGCGAAGCCGTTTAACTCCGGGAGCGAATGTAAGCAGGTATACCTAACAGTTTATTACGTGATTTCGACAAAAATTTGCACATCTAAGAGGTGGTTATGCTAATTGCTTTGTACTTTAGTTTATGTTTCAATTCTTACGCTGAAATAAATGCCATATCAAATATTTAAATATATCATAATGACTTATAGAACAAATTTATAATCTGTACAATAAACATTGTCTTACACAAGCATAATTTCGACCTTCGCTTAAAATGTTTTTGGAAACGTGGTAATTTCTATATTAACATTCTGAGTCATCAAATATTATTATTCATTTCGAATAATAAAAAGTTCGAATATATTTTTTATCAATTCTAAAATAAATATCACAATTATTTATAAATCAGTATATTGTCAATCCTGATCGACCGGCACGAGTATATTCGCGTGTACTTTTACGAACATACGCAAAGTATTTATCGCAATTTATTTTTAATTTAAACGTACTATTTATAATAACTACTAACTTGCGATATGCGTTATATACGCTTAATATCTTTATTTATGAGCGAATACATTTTGAAAAGTGCAGGAGTTGTTATTAAGTCATTCTTTTTCAATACAGCACAAGTAATTAAAATAAAATTTACTTTCTAAGAAGAGGTTGCTGATCATAAATGGAAATTTAAGATTAAGATACGAAACACTAGTTTCGACGTCGTTAGGAAAACTTATATCACGCTGTAAATCAACTATTGCATTACACTAAATAAATACATATAAAAAAGCTTTGAC
The DNA here is from genome assembly GCA_018907185.1 of Platyscapa corneri. Classification (NCBI taxonomy): domain Eukaryota; kingdom Metazoa; phylum Arthropoda; class Insecta; order Hymenoptera; family Agaonidae; genus Platyscapa; species Platyscapa corneri. The sequence goes on along the minus strand of JACCHW010000005.1, from coordinate 2,413,811 downwards.
ATATCGAGAAGATCTCACATTTCGAACATAAAAAAAAGAAAGGGTAGGAACGGTTGTACTTATCAGTATTTTTGGTTGCACAATATATATTCGAAGCGTGACTAAAGCGCAGTTAAAATAGCGAGTACAACGACAATCAAAGGAGATGAAATTTTCATTCCATAAATCCAGGCAGTCTTCAAAAGCCCCTGCACCGGCAAAAATTGCAAAATCCCTGTTTGTATCTTTGGTATTAGCAGGTCCCACGAAAGTGCACAAGCGTCCGCGCGCATAATTATCGAGTTAAGAATAAAAAGGCTGCGAGTCAAACGACTGTAGCCGCGGAGACGAGGACAGTTTTTTGAATCTCATCAGAGCCCCATTGACTAATAGTTCCTCTAGATGATTTTCCGTACCGCGCACTCACACCGACCCCCGTCATTTTCGCGAGCCAATTACGAATACACGTGCACGTCGTGACGCGCGCACAATTTTTACATAAAAGAGAGACGGAGAAAAGCGTGAGTGACCCGCTGACCTCGCGGCGAAAAAAGCGAGATAATGACAGAGTCCGCGTCCGCGGAGCTGTATGTCTTTCCTCGAGAGTGCGAACGTGATATTCTCTCCCCGAATTGACAATCCGCTTGGCTGAACAGACTTGAAGCAGCTGAGCCGATTGGCGTTTAGCTACCCTCAGCCGCAACTCGCAACTTCCCAACTGGAGAGTGGAATACTTAAAATTAGATTCGCTCGACGAAACGTTACGATTATTTCTGAAACCGCGGGAAAAAATCGCGTTTAACGCCTGAAAAAGCTCCGCAAGAAGATAACCTTGGAAACCGATATTTTTCTCTTTTCATTACAGCGATTATTAAGGAATTGAAAAGCATTTGAAAGTTTTTCGTATACGTTTTTACAAGAAAGTGGGCCATATTCAATAAAGTTTCATGATTGTGCTGTAGGTTAATTGTATCCTGACGATGTCAAAGCTTTGATTTACTTCGATGAACACAGAAATCATTACTAGTCCGTCAAATGTTTGCTTCAAATCTTAACGAATGTAATTTATGCTTTCGTAATGCAAGTAGTTTCATACGCTTCAAATTTTAATCAAATAAATTCTTAGAGCATTAAAAAATTTATATTTTCGTAACTTGAGAAAATGAGTCACACAGGTATAGAATTGCCTGTGATCGTTGAATTTTTCAATCGAGACTGTTAATTAATTTCAAACATTAGAATACGCATTTTGCGCACATAGAATTGATTTAAAAATCTTTGTAGAGCAGTTCAATTGACATTAGGCGTTAGATAACTTCTTTAATTTAATAGTATAGTTAAACGAAAAAATTAACGAACGAGAATTATGTAAAAGGATTTCATAAAACTTTTAAACAGATATCATTAAGTTTTATGTTTTCTGTAATGTGAGAAGAAGAAAAACAGTTGGAAAGTATCTCTGTCAGAGTCGTTACAACTTTCCGTGTACGTGCAACGATTACCAATTCGAAAACAGATTATCAAAATACAAATGCACGTTGCATCAATGAAATTAGTTATAAATTATTTGACACACCTCGAGGCTCTTAGAAAGACAGTCTTCGAATTTAAATTTATGTATACACGAGTTTGACCTCTCACGAAAGCAGAGAAAGGAAAAGCTTTCATGGAGATGAAATTTTGCACTCGGCGTTGTACGCGGAGGATCGGAAAGGTTTCGAGGGCAAAGAGAGTCGACGGAGGCGGCGCCAGAAAATCTCTTACGGCAGCGGCAAGAGGAAGCGAGAAATTTCTCGTGTCCCTTATTTTCGGGCGTCTTACTTTCGTTCCGTTCAATTGTCTCGGGATAATCCGCTGCCTCGAAGTTTCTAATTTCAACACGTAGGAGAGTAAGTATAGCCGTTAAATGCACACCGCGAGCGCAACTTATTTGCCGATCATCGAGCCATTATTGTGTAAGTGATGGAAACGCGTTTATCGCGGTAAGATGAATTGTACGTATCTGCGAAGGCCGATAATAATAAATCGTCGATACAGCACAATGAATAAATAGCGTATTAGTGCGTATCAGCGTTGCTGAAGTCCTGAATTACTGTTTAACCGCATTGGCATCAAAGTGGCCTGAGAATTTAAACACATTTTCTTCCCTCTTATTTTATAGCTTCGCATTATTTCAAAAATTACAGCCGATGCGTATAACATTTCGTTGTCTTCGAGAAATCACCCATTGGATTCTTCTCAGTCTATCCGATGCTCCGCACACAGCCGACGTATCTCGGCTATAATTTACGTCGCCAGACTCTAATTTTATTCGATAAGTTTCGCAGCTCGCGAATTAATCCCGGTAAAATAACCAGAGAAAACGAGACTTGGCCATACTAATGTATTCGGAGCATCAAAAATTAATATTCTCATTTGAATATCAGGAGAGACTACAAGTGATTATCTCGGTACTAAGATAGGCCATCGTGACAATTAAAGCACACTCTGATTTTGGTCGCGATATCATCCTGCCGTCGCACGTATCGCAGCCATAAACACACGCACGCACACGCGTAGGCGCTCGCGCGTGCGCGCAATCCATTATCAAAGTTACGTTTCGTAAAATCTCGCTGCTCCGCATTCGCGAAGAAATTCCAGCACGTGGTGCGAGCGGGCCAACAGAGCTTCCTCGTAGTCTGCCAAAACAGCCTCTACGATAATATTTAAAAAAATAATAAAATAAAATAAAAAAACATATCGACGAATGGCCTTGCCGCGCGCGCCTAAAATTTGATAACGTATGCGTAACTGTAAATTCACCGTATCGCACGAGCTTGCGAATTATATTGCAAAGCGCATACGGGAGAGGCGCCAACCGTCAGATCGAGACCTTGAGACCGAGAAAAAGATAGCAGAATCGAAATCCGTTGTAAGATAAATACTATCGCAAATTTACGTTTGCCAAAAATTAATCGCACTTTTTTTAATATTGTCGCAAAAAACTACAATGTCTCTCATCGCCTTAGAATGTGAATAACTTTGCTTTATAAGCTCTCAACGCGATCAACAATATAGTTTGACTCTTGCATTTCTTAATAAACGCGATAGTTGATTAACCCTATTTTATATGTTAATATGCGCGTGCACGCGGGCACAAACGCACACACAATAACGCACAACGAGGCACAGAAATCGAATCGATTGAGAATCACGTTCCCCAGAAAATGTCACAGACTGTAATTTTCGATAAAGTCGTCGGTTAAAAAAATTATACATATTAAAAGTGTATTACCAATTCAACTATGCATTAATTATCTATGGATTAACTAGCTATATTATTTATTTTTGTATTGTAAAATGCGAATTTAAGCAACTCCTTCTATTTTTACACTTTTATTTTATTTCTATCGCATTAATTAAAACTTTTCGCGATAGTGTACGTTAATATTTATAATTATTTATAAATTTTAATTCAACATCAAGACTTTTACGATCTTATTTTAGACGATTGTAAATTAAAAAACTGATTAAAATTAAATCTAATTAAGTTTCTTCCTTCGTCCCACTTTCTTTCACCCTCTTTATTTTCTTCACTCCATAAAATAGAATCATTTCTCAAAACATCGACTTCGATTATTTTTATTGGGAACCAGGACGTACAAACACATATTCTGATTTGAAACTCACTTGCAAATGTTTCATTAACCAAATGCTTTTTCCTGAAATACTAAGTACAACCTTGGCATAGATGTAAATAAAAACGTAAACAGATATGAAATTTACATATACTTTTGTAAACAATTAATAAAGACTACAATCTACAGTTTTAATAAATTGACGAATGAAATTTCGTTAGAATTTAAGATTAATAATATAATTCGTAAAATGAAAAACACTTATAAATTATGATTGCATCGATGGTAACTTGCCTCAATTTAGCTTATAATTTCGGACAATTGATTAATTGAATTTAGCTGTGGAATTTAAAATCAAGACCATCTCGTGCTTGTCTGTAAAATAAAAGAATTAATTTATTGCACGAACATTCCTTAAAAATCGTTATTTATTTATTATCATTGTTCAAAATATTATTACGCCATTACACAATCTAGGAGGGAAGCATAAATATCATGTATTTCATTGTTCCGAACTGTATTTTTAAGTATTTTTCTAAATATCATTTTCACGAGCCATAACATATTCAACTCTCCTGGAAATTCCAATGCGTTAAAACCTGTAGTCGAACAGAATTTTCTTTTAGGAATACAACTGTCTGAATCCAACTAAAGTATAAATGTGAACGTAATATATGTATATAAATGGTAGTGGTTAATTGGAGATCAAGATGAGAAAAAACACGCATAATAAATCATAATTTTTCATTCTCAATACGCGGGGCTCGACACTATTTCCGACTATTGTCACGCATTTTGCAATAACGAGCTAAACAGCTTAAGTTAATAAATAAATTGCTCTTAATTCGAAAGAGCAGTACGAGTAAAACGAAGAGTAGCCTCCATGATTTTTTTTAATCTTGCGCGCGCGATAGGTCATCTGATTAATCGCGCATCAAGATCACCCGTCCAAAACTTCGCGCGTGTCTCGCTCTGCCGCGACAGCCTGTGATAACCGCCAAAGTATATATACATAATTATGATTACTTTTGACTATGTAGAAATGTTAATTGCTCGTCGATGAGAGAAATAAGGTCGATCGTCGATCGCACGTGCGGGCGATTTTTGAATTTTTGATACGGTGCAGCGATTCGGAAAAAGAGTGTCGAGGTCTTTTAGGTATTAGGAGGAGCTTTCATTTTTTCTTCTTTTTTTCGTTGACGCTCTGACAGTTGTTATTTGACGAATTAATTCACCCGCGCTGCTTGAGCAAATTTACTTTTCAAAAGACGACATTCATCATCATCGTATTTTGGTACTTTTACATTAAAATTCAACTGTGTACAAAGATACAATGAAGAATGTATTAATGTCGTCGGAGTACTGAATTTATTAAATATTTAGTATTAGAATTCGTCAGTCTAATAAATTGTTTCATAAATCTTCTGGTTATCTACATGGTAACAGTAAAATAAACTTGTTAATAATTATTGCGCAGTTGAGATGTAATTTTCTTATTTCATTTGCCTTCGACGATATCATTTTAGCAAGAAGAAAAAATTATAATAATTAATATTATTGTATTTGTGACTTTCCAATGTGGAATAACAAATCAAATTGAATTTAAATTGCAAATTGCGGTGCAAGATGATTATGTGGCAACATTTCATTTTCGGGTCGAATTCACTGTTATTAATTGCAGGACGAAAAGCTACGTAACTTAATTGAATCTCTCGTCCAATATTCTATGTTCTAGAAAGTTCTAGACGGTAAAGTTTGTCTTGTTTTTTCACATTTCTGTACAGCAGTAGAGTATTTCAATTTGATAAACTGTTGAAATGCTCTTCAAACCGATATTATTGTATTATACATTGATATTTCATTTTTCTTTTTAGGTTTTGATAAACAAACAGAAAATTCTTAAAATCGATTTGATTTACTCGTGATTTCAATTGCTACAATTTACTTTTATCAAAATAAGTGCGCGACAAACGTGTCATGTAATATTCAAGTTAATAATGTCTACGAAGTTCGCGATTTTGAATAAAAACGCAGAACCTTTGTAAGATTACATGTGTATTCAAAATAGCAATTAAAAGCTATGAAAAATATGTACTTGTGAACTGTAAAGTACTCATCTAACAATGGTTTGTAAAATTGACTGACAGCTGAATGACAGTATCAGAAAGCGAAAGCAGATTTCCCAAATATTCACAAAAATGATTTCCATTATGCAAAATTTGATGTTTAAGGCGACTAAGTATTTAAAATAAATGTAAATATAAATTTGCACTAACCAGACTATCCATACAGCTATTTAAATACTGCATCATCTTAGACAGAATTTCGATAAGAAATTTCAAACAATTTATTTATTTAAAGCGAAACTATATTAATATAATACATTTCGATAATTGCATACGTTGCGTAAAATATACACAACTTTTTAAAATTGCATTCTTCTATGAAGACACGATTTACCGATATATGCAACTATTAAATATTCCATGAATAATTTTTAATTTACAAAACTCCTTAGTTGTTTCTAAAGTATTTAAAAATTAGCCCCAACGCGAGTGTATCATAAGCAAAATTAGTAGTAGTAGTAACGATTGGCAAAACTTAATCTTCTGTGTGTTAAGAAAAAATAAAAAGAAACAAAAAAATTGAGTACTGCTGAAAATAGTACAATTTTCTATTATTATTATTCTTATTTGACGTTTGACTATATTAAATATTTTATTTTTATCAATTATTTAATTCTGTAATGAATTTTTTGAGTGTCCATCATTGGTCAAAAAGCACCTTCAATTATTTAAATAATATATTTTATTGAAATTTAGTAGCAATAATTATTTAAAATACAAATGACATTTATTACTTGAAGCGGTAAACTTAATTGTAATCAGTAGGGCCAAGTTTGGCAGAGAACACCATCATCTATTATTCTAAACTTGATACAATTAAAATTTATTGTATCTAGTGATACAAACAATTAAGATATTTGAAGTAATAACTTAATTATACGTTCTTAACAGTCGGTAGAGTTACAGTGAATTATAATGTTTTAAATTAATAAATTGAGATGAAATTCATGATTAAATTATCATAAACATCTAAACTAATTATCAGTACATGCAGTTTTTATCGTATTATTATGTAATTTTAATTCCTTTATATTTCTGAAAACTTCTTATAAATTCTAATAGTCGATTATCAAAAAAAAATATTATTTAATGTATTGAAGATAAGCAAACGAAAATGCTTAACTACCAGCACAGCTCGATTTACTTTCAGATTACGATTAAATTTATAATACATAATACATTAACAATTGAGTATTCAAGAAAATCGCTTCTGGATGACTAACCATTAATAATTTCTTTGAATGCAAAATATTATTTCAATCTTTGATTGGATAACTAATCAAAATAAATTCACCCTTTTCTTCATATTCACAATTTATTCATATTAAGTTAATGATGTATGCACTATTATGAATTTTGAAGATCATTTCCATCATTAATATTTTAGAAAATATTCGGGGTGTGTGTCGCATATTTATTATTAAAATTATCTTTCGTAAATTTTTCTGATTTTGAAGTTCTTAATATGGTATAATTGTGTATGACTTAAAAATGTTCTTATATTTTTTATCAAAGTTTAGTGAGTACATATTACATTGTATTAAAGTGCAGAATCAATAGAAAATCATTGCTTATCTAACAAAAGCGATAAAAGTAAATTAAACTTCAAAATAAAATTTGAATGATACACATTTCAATTTCTAATCCCATTTTGATATTTAAAAAATAATTAATATTGCATTCTCGTATTTTCATATTTAACTTTAATATTATTGTGATTTAAACATTTCTTTTTAAAATCGTGTAATAATTTTATAAAAAGAAGTATTTTCAATGTTTAATTTAAAAAGTTAATTTGAATTGGTTAATTAATTTACAGATATTGATAATGACATAAGATACAATAATGTATTCACCAAAAAATATCAAGATAGATAATATCGTGTGTCCATGCGATGCAAAATTATGTATACTGTAAATATTCGCAGCAACATATTTAACGTTAAAATGAACAATAACGTAAGATTATAAAATAATGGGAATTCCCGTTCTTAACGTAAATATCAATAGCATCAATTCGATACAGAATCTCGTTTTATTTATACAACAGATCAAAATTTCATGGTACATTTATTTTACAAAATATGTATTGATAATTATAAATATTACATTTATTTAAAGTTAATTTTAATCTTAATTAACTTTAATGCCTACTGAATCATATTAGGTGAATAACTTTTACTAAGGTCGTACATTTAATATCGTGCATTTGTAATCGATTTTGTTAAACAAAATATGAACTTTTTACGGCTTTTAATGGCCTAAATAAATACCATTGCTTTACGGTATCTCATTTTAGATTTTTTAGGCTAATCATCATGAAAATAAATTTAGCAGATGTTATTGTATTCTCTCAAAGTATAATTAATGCGAATAACTTATGAGCGCGTCTAACGAAAATGGAAAACATATGCTTGTGAATCAGAAGACTCCATCATTATTTTTGTCGCTTGTATACATCACCTACATAATCCATCACTTAACGTGCGATGAATAAACACCAGATTTTACTGGGTATAACTAATCGTACGGTTTTTTTTTAATTAAATTTTAATTAAACTTTTTAGTTGAACTTAAATTTAGTTTTATTACATGTTTTTATTGATGCCTAAATATAGGAAAGATAAATGAAAATTTCATAAAAGTTTCCGAACACGTCATTCGAATCATTCAATGTCATTATTCAACTTTATGCTTTATTTAATAAAACTTTCAGTAAAAAATTAAACAATTAATTAATTTACCCTAATTAACTAAGTAGTATCACACAAAAATCAATTTTTAAAGAAGAATATTTTTGAAGGTTCAAAGCTTCACATATATGTGATAAAACAAACATGGCAGCATACAAAACTGAATTATAATCGCGATGAATTTTATTAATTTAAAAATATTTTTTGCCAACTTATTTAATTTTCAATAGATTTTAAATCGCTGTGATTTCATTCGCATTGAAAATAAAATTATTTTTACTTTTATTGTACGTTACAAATGTGATTTTCAATTTAACAATTGCAATTTTATTTTAATGGTTATAGAATGCAAGTGATATTTGCGAGTATGACTGCGAGTACAAATAACTTGTGTAAAAATGTGTACCTCGTGATTTACTTCGGTCTGCATTATTACTTTTGATTTGGATAAAATACGCTTTCATAGTTTACCAATAAAATATAAAAAATGAATATTATACGTACACTGTAATTTATTTGCTCTTATTAATCTTTGACATTACAAAATTATTGTACGTTTATCTCTGATACTCTGAAACACATTGACGTAGCCGCTTTTAAGATATTCTTTAATTGTAAAGAAAAAACAGATTCTAATGTTATTTAATTTTATATGAATCTTATTGCAGATAATACTTTAATGCTTATGATAAAAATAATATATATATAATCATATACATTTTTCTTCCGATTCAGAAGGAAAAGTGAAGACTAAAAAAATGAAGTTTATTATTGCAAAAATATTTTCAAGTAACAATTTACATTGGCCTAACTGGAATTCTAATCTGGTAATTCTAATTGTTAAGTGAAAATGTTGGGTGTAGATGGCGTAACAGAGTATACTAATTCACCAAATGAAAAAGTGATTTTCGCAATTTATTTAGAGAATACAAAAAGTAAAAAGAAATATTAGCGATTGGACAAAACAAAATTATGCAGAGTCACAATCTAGAAAGTATGCGAGGCAACGAACACGTCGTACACCGATGCAGAAGCAGCGAAGAAAGGAGCGATCGCTGGAACAGAGCGCCAGTGAAAAGTGCGCGGGGTTACCTAAACAAAATTAATCAGCTCCTCAGTAGTGACTTAATCGATACGAGCATTGCATAGAAGCGTAGATGCATATCTGCAGTCGCACGTTGTCTTCTCCCGAATTCGAAAGTGGAGTCGAGCGCCGAGGAGTAGACGCAAGTGTAAAAAGCGTCAGAAAGCGTCGCGCGGTTGGATTGAGCGTAACTTTATCTCGTCAACTGATCGATCCATCCGATTAAAACGGCGCTACCTCTCAACGTCTTGTGTCTTTCCCAGCTTTCCTCGCTCTTCTCGCTCAGTAATCGGTTGGCGAACGCGTTCGTCATTCGCAACGGCTCGCGGACTCTAGCCAACATTGTCGTATAAGTCTGTTTGCAATGCACCTGACAAGTATAGCTGCAACTTTCTAACGTTGAGCTGAAAAGGAGAGTTCTATTTCGACTTTAGTTTAGATTTGCCGATGTTAATGGAATTCTGAACGCAAACGAAGAAGGCGTGATTTGAATCGCTGTAAGCCCGAGTATCAACTTTTTACAATTACTTCCTTCAATTCTGGACACACTGCCGACATTTTTCTAGTTTAATCAGCCATACCATTATTATAAGTTAAGCACATTCGAAATACTTTTTTCGAGCTCGACTCATTTCGCCTTTCAGTGGTAAATATATTTCTCTAAAAATTACTCGTGCATACGCGCCTTCGACACTCCGACGTTTTCTTAAACATGCATGAAATTCCTCCTTATTTCAACGCGAATCTCTTGTAATTGTAATTCGAACAAAATTGCGGAAATTAATACCGTTTTGCATTCGCATATTTTCCAATAAGCATTTTTTCACGCTCAATCCGCCGTTGCACCAGCTTGTTAGTTATTTCTAAACCACGAACGCGATGCAAAGACATTTAGAGAAAAAGTATTTCAGTAATGCAGTGTAAAACTAAAACAGCGTCAAATTTATTAAAAATTTGACATCACGACTTTTCCCTCTTTCACATTTTCAAGAGTCTTCAGCTACAATGCGATCTTGGCGCCGAGGGTGAGTTAAAGGTTCGCTCAGCTTGTGGAGTCGAAGCAACGCGTGTGCGCTCGGAACTGTTCTCTAGGACGCGGTAAAAGTGGACGCGACGCTCGCAATTCACGGAAGCACGAGTACTTAAAAATTTATTGTTCCGCTTTGCATAAATTGCAAAGGCCACGAGAATTTTCGAGGGACAATGGCGACTAGAGGCGATGTGGGCGATGCTGGACATTAAAAAGTCCAAATAACGGCTGGCACGTGTCATCCCAATTCTAAGGCCAATTCCCTAATCTCCCCTCGTAAAGATGAGCAAGAGCAATTAACGAGCTTCCAGTTCGATTACGTAAAGCGACTTGACTCGGGCAGCTTCAAGCTCTCCCTAGGCTAGTACTAAATAAGCTAGAAGCTGCGGCTGCCTTGACGCGTCGGGTGAGGGCAGAGAAAAAAGGAAACAAAAGCAAACACGAGGTGCACATTGTTCCTTGTTCCTCGTTTCTCGGTCGGCGCTTGCGTAAGCTGCGGCGAGTTTATGTGCGCTTCGGGGTTCAACGACACCTCGCGCGCGCTCTCCCGTGAAAGCGTGAGAGTCTACGGTGAGCGCGACGTCTAGCCCCGAGGAAAGGGACGCCGTTTTCATGACGGACTGCGTGGGTGAGCCGTGCGTCGGCCCAGTTTTCCGCGATTTTCCAGGCTTTTTGTCCGCGAGTCGAGAATTTTGGGGCGACTGATCGGCTGCCTCGGCTGCGTCCTCCGCGTCTCGACTCGATTTAGCCTCCGCGGAGATCGGCTTTGCGGTCGATCGTCAACGAGAACCGAGTTGGCTCTTTGCGCGACCGACACTTTCGCTCGTCTCGAGTGCATCGTCGTTTCTCTGGTTCTAGCGGAATAATGAGAGCCCGCGATAACTAAACCTTACTATCTCGGACGCGTAGCCGAGGTTTCGCAAACAATAAATACAGGAGCTTACAAATCAATGCGTCCATTATTTCTCGATAATACAAGTATATCAAAGCATTAAATTTCCCTAGAACGATGGCTTTAACGATAATTCCCGCGTTAACTAACTCAAATTCCCCTTCCGCGAGATATTACGCGAGGTATTACGCGTTTATTTTGCTGGCAGGTGGAGTACATATCGTAAATCCCGAGCAAAAAATTGCTGATTTTCAATGGGACTGCGCGTAGACCGAGGATGCAATTAAGCCGAACGCTGCTTAGTTAGTTGCTTCTCAATGCGCAAGATGTAAATCTTATTTGGACGTCTAAGACATTAATGGAAAAAGCGTTCTTTGTTCGGAGAAAACATTCGAACGAACCCTCGTAATTTTCTAATCGTAACGTCCGTCCGGCTTTGCTTTCTTCGCGCGTTAAAACTTCTCCACATCGCCGATACGTGGTCGTAGATAAGATTTTGACTCCTCTGACCGTTCCAAGGCACACGAGAGTGAAACTTTCGCGGTGTGATTTGCTAAGGAAGGAAAGTCGCATTGTGTGGGCAATGAAAGAAAGAGCTGGCAAAGTCGAAGAAGTTTCAGCCGATACTGAACAAAATGAAAAAGTTTAAATCGCCGATTATTTCTCCTGGGAAATTTTCACGCTGCGGGAAAAAAATTTCATTTTAGCGTTATAACGTTATAACGAAAACGATGTTATAAGAGTGAAAGGTACATCGATACGTAATGTACACCATTGCTATTATACGGCACATTTTGTAATTTCCAATAGAATTATAGAAATGCTTTTAAAAAAGCTATATTTTTCGTGCCGCAATATTTATATAAATCTCGTGCCCGCAAAATTCACATGCAATCCGCGTAGCTGAAACCAAGTGCACGAAATACGATACATGACAGCATATGCAACGGCCGAAAATTTATTGCGTTCGGGCGTACGAGTACGTACTGTAAACTTTCGGTTTCATGGTTTTATTATAATTCTTATGGATATGTTCGAACAAAGGAGACAATTTAATAACACGCTTGCACACACGTGCATTCGCGATTATATAAAGGCTGCTGCCTACATCGTTAAGAAACTTCGACTAGACAAAACAATGCGTCGATGATGCATCGAGAGAAATTACAGCGTCGAAATACGTTATCCTAAGCTTATCCCTGCAAAATAAGCTTGCAAATGGCCGAGTAATTTTTAATTCAAGCGCTTCGCAAGTTGTAATTTTGATATTCGAGTCTACCAGAACTTTTTAATTGTTAAAACTCGGTTAGTTTGACAGAATCACTTTTGCGAACATTGTGCGTTCGAGAAACGGCAATACATAGTTACTTGCAACAAGTGCGTGTAATTTTCATTCCTCGAGTCCTTCTCGTAACTCTCCGAGTTTCTATACACTGGAAAATTCAACCATTTCTCGAACGCACTTTTTAAATCGGATTCTTAATATTTTAGAGCAGACTTTAATCGCGAAGTCGTGCGCGAGCGATTTTAATATAAAAATTCCGATAACGAGAGATTAAATTATGGTAATGATAATTACAGTATTATACAAGTTATTAAAAGCCGCATTTCTGATTTTCAAAACCGCGTGCACCTACAGATTTTAGAAATCTTTCGCACGCCAGTCCTTAATACATCAAATTAAAAATGTGTCACGCGCATTTTGCAGTTTTCCCTTTTAAACGCCTTGCAGATGCCGATTTGCAATTTACCATAAAACATGGCGAGTTCTACCAGGGTCGGTACTTGGTTGTCTTAGAGAAATGCGACGCACAGAACTTTCGTTAAGAGCGCAATTGTCGTAAAAATGACCGGATCTCAGTCCGGTTCTCCTCTTAGGGCTCGCAATGAATTTTTCCGTTGGGGTCAAAATGAGGTGCGCGACAAAAACAGTTACAGCATTTGCAGCGCGATAAAGATACTTTGAAGGCTCCTCCCGAGCAATCGCATCCTCCACGTACCGGAGTTTCTTCTCATAAAGTGGCCGAAAAGTCGTAAAGTTAGCGGCCCGCGACACCCGGCGTGCGTTCGCGAATAATACATTAACGCGATCGAAATAATATAATTGCTCTCGTTCTTTCTCGGCGGGTGGACATTGGGAGCATCGGAGTTGCCCCCGCTCACCCCCGGAGTGAAAACGCACTGGGGCCCGATCCGGGTCACGCGCCTCATCGCGGTCGGCGTCCCACGAGATCTCTCGCGCTCTTTCACGAAACGAGACCAACACGCGCCTCCCCCGCGCGGCCCCTCCCGTGGAGAAAGTAAATAGGCGGGGGGCCTTATCCCTCCGACGGCATCGAAGACGACTTTCTTTGCAGTCGCGCGCGCGCACCTTCTGTCCGCCACCCACTTTGGCAACCTTTCTCGCGAGTCCTTGTTTTCGTCGCGAGCTCTTTTTCTTGCGCGTCTCTACCGCGGCGGACGGCTTTCTTTATTGAGAAACTCAACTTAGAAGCCGCGCGCACCAGAGGCGGGACCGCGGATTCGGGTCAGGTCGCCTCGATCGCGTTCGGAGATTTCGCGCGCAGTTCGGAACAGTAGCGCTCGATCGGCGGATAGATTAGGATCCTGCCAGAGGAAATTCGTCGCTGCTCGCCCTCCCGTCGGCGCTGTTGACGAGGCCGCGCGATAACGTCGCGAGACACGTTCGGGAAGAGTTATTGAGATGAGGTATCGCCGCGATAGGGAAATTGCGACCGACTCCGGTACTAACTAGTCCTCGTCGCGTATCTCTGGGAGAGTATCATTGCTGCTCGAGCATTATTGAAGCATTAATGCAGCTTTTACAGGCCTCTTGCGAAAAAAACGACTTTCATCAGCAACTCGAACGATTTCCATTTTTCAGTTCGCCGTGGCTGAGCAATCCTAGATTGACCTCGAGGATTCATGGGTTCATTGTGATTCGTCGGCGCTGCCGTTAGGGATGTCACTTGGGATGTCGAAATGAAAATTATTTGAAAACTCGCATAGTAGACGTGTTGAAATAGAAATACTCCTCTTTTCTTCTCCCTCGTCCTCGGAAATTCTTGACTTTACCACGTATAAAAATCTAGCGATCGTGCCAGAAATACGTTAAAAATGGAAAATGGCCTTTTTTGCGACATAAAACTCTTTATTACTAGAAAATTAAATATTTATATGTGGATTTCACTGCTTCCCTTTCTATATCACTCTCACTTGTTCCGCCTAGAACAGCCAACACGCGGTGCCATCCAATCACGTAACTTACCGAGGCCAAGAGAAAACTCCATAACAATGGAGTCGTGAAATTTCTGGTTCATTAATCAAGGAATAACTTTTACTCTTCATCGATGCAAGATTTCTAATTGTGAAACTTCCTGGGTCGTCTACACTGCAATAGCCTCTTGACCTTTTCTCTGAGATTCAACATAATCTGGAATCTCTCTTTTCTTGCATCGCAAATCTCTTAGCAATGTTTTATGCATCCATAAAACTTTTAAATAAATTACTCTTCCTAATCCATAAATTATATTTAATAATTCAATATTCCCCGACTGCAATAAACTGAAATATTTTTGTTTTATTTTCAAAGAACTTTTACTTTTGGGCTCACCTACTTTCTAAACACACGCTCGCGCGCTCAAACTAGTAATTTGCAATTTTTTAATCGAACGCATGAAAAGTATCGATGCTTTTGGAAAGATGAAAAAATGCATTAAACTAATTTTAAATTTCACAAACATCGTAAGAAAACTTATTTAAATGCTTATATGTTTTCGTGACCTTCTTTGTAACTTTCACAATTGAGTTTAATCCCATTTTTGTTGAAGGTATATTAAAAAATCAACGCAAATTGAACGATAACACAAAATTGAAACGAGTTGCCGGGCAAAGACGTTTATTTTGATAAATACCTGTTTTATTTTTATAAGGTACTGCAGATCTAAATAAATTTTTGTGCGATACGCGCCAGTCAATAAGAAAATCCATTCGTCTCAATTAATTATTATAAATACGATCCTCCGTTCTATTCTTGCCGTAATATTTGATAAATAATTATTTTTCAACTTTTGATACAATCAACCTCGTATTTGCCATGCATTCGTAAAAACGCATCGTCTGCAGTTCCCGGCGCGCTCTTTTAAAAATCATTCGATACTTCGGGGAACTTGTGAGGCGAAATATAAATTTCATTGCAGTTAGTAAATAAATTTACAATTTACATACATTTCCTGCTTAAATTGTGAAAACAAAAGTTCGTTGCATAAAAATAAAAATTTTATAGCGTCAATTAGTGCGATGCACTTGACTCGACCGTCAACTCGAATAAACAAACTTAAAAGATGTAAATACCATCCAGATTGTCATGTTTACGAACTGCTTATATCTTTCAGCTCTTATACGTACAATCGTGAAAAGTCGATAAAAAACAAGTGCTAAATGGTTTTCCTTTTCATTTCGAGCTCGGCATACAAAGTCTCGCACGCGTTACTCTCACCCACGCAATACAGGTTTTCTGTGAAATTCTTCGAGACGTATTTATCGGTGAAAAAAACAGAACGATTAAGCAAAACATTTTATTGATTTGCGACTCTTGAATTATTCCATTTTTCAAGCTTTCCTGGACCAAAGCTGGTCTTTTGAAGGATTCGCGAATTATTCTCAAAATGTACATTCAACTGAAAGCAGATATAAAGTTTGACAGGGTGAGCAAATTTACAGTGGCATTTGCTTTTGTACCGTTGGGCTATTAAAGTCAAAGTAAAAAGGAAATAAATAGAAAGTTTTGTGTCGTTGAGTCTCTTCGAAGTATTCTTAAACGATTGTAAAAGACCTGTACTATGACTTGGATTTCAGCTCTTGCACTTTCAATTCCATTTTCCTATGTACGCGAAGCTATAAAGTACGAGCTCGGAAAAATCCGCAATACTGGATTTGTCTAAATGAATTCGAATAAATTTGTGCGCTAAAGCTTATTCGGTTACATTTTTTTAATCTAGAAAAATAAATTTCGGAAATGCTTGTTATTCAAAGTCGCCTTTCAGAATACAAGACAATTCTTTTAATAGTGTAGCACATTGATATAAATAAAAATTAAGTTAGCTGATAATTAATTAATTAATGTATTTATTTATTTTATCTAATTGAGCGTCCAGTAGTATAGTATACCGATTAAATAATATTAACTTTCAAGAAGATTTTTTGAAAATTAGCGCTTCGTAAAATCCTCTCGATTGTTTTTGAAACCATAGCCGTTTGAAAGGTAACAGATGTATTTATTATAATTTATAAATCGTATGAAATTAGAGTTTCTCGTAATCATTTGTGTCGCTTTATCAAATTTTTAACAGATTGTTTCATTCAAAACGTGGATAGTTTTATTTCTTAATATTTGTTTACATCCACAACGATAACTATTTTAACGTGAAAAATAGCTCTGTAGAAGCGAGTGTGATCGGTTCAACGTTTCACTTTTAATATTCCAAATATTCGCAAATCTTACAATCGTCGTTATGGTGCCCTCGAACAAACCAATGCTTAGCCTCGATCGATGAAATATGTACTTTCGTTAATTTAATTGTATTGACGATTAAATAAATACACATGCTTCAAACTCACTACAAGACTCGGTTGATCCACTCGTGACATCAGCACCGAGTGTGTGTGTGTGTGTGTGTGTGCGTGAGCGCACATGCATGTGCGCTCGGCTTAAATTTCTCTTGGAAAAATAATGGTATCAATTAACAAAAACCATTGGCAACTACGAATTGAGATTACAAGGCCACGATCAATCTCGAAGAAGCCGTATAAAATTTAAAAAATTTAATGGGCAATAATTAAATGAGTCATAGGTTACGATTTCTAGCTTCTTCCGATAATCGACTCGAATTTCTCGCCGAGGTTATTTAAAAAAATAGAGGAAAAAATTTTAAAAAGAACCCAGACCGCTCGAGTCCGAAGGACGCGTTACGTGGGCGTGTAGACCGAAAGCGAAGAACGTCTGTGAGCAGTGGCTCTTTATTAGACACCGCGCGTGGCACCCGAGAAAGTGCAAATGTCAATGGCGACTAAAAATAGGCGTTTCGCCGGTGGAGCCGCACAATAAGCCACGTTAAAAAAGAACCAAGAGCGAAGAGCGAGGATGTCCGTCTGGTCACTTTTTTCGCTCGGCGACCGTCTCGGCTTTTTTCGGCCGGACGGCGATTAAATTTGAGTGACGGAAAATTTCGGACCACGTGGGTCAGATTTTTCAAACGGCGCGCAAAATTGGTCGGTGGCAAACGGCAAACGATATGCGCTGTTTTTCTCGGGAGCCACCGACACTCGCTCTTTTGCGTTTATCGCGTTATTGAAATCGATCATGCGGAGCGAAAAGCCGTGCAGGAAGATTAAAAGTGAGAGTTGAGAAAAAGTAGAATAACCCAATAACCAGATCGTCCTTCGAGGTGTGAAAAACATGTCATAAATATTGTAAAATTTATCTTTCGAATTATATCTGTGCGCGTCTTTGTTTTTGGTTTCGTTTCAGTACAAATATTAGTTTGTTTAATCGGTCGATCCAATATCAAACTCAAAAGGAAATAAATATAAAGCTCGAATTGAATGATGACGAAATTTTTACTACGGCATTAGGTTACTAAAGGTTATTATCTGAGTTCCCCCAACTTTTGCTTTATTCGTTTTACCTCGTTTAGTTTGAAAGAAAAAACTATTGAGCGATAATTCTAGAAGTACTTTCAAAAGCATATTCATATTGCCTAATTTTATTCTTTTCTTATAATTTTTATTTCTAATTTTTCCAGTAGATTATGGAGGTTGAATAATTTGAAGGCAAGAAAACGAAATACACGTACGACTCGGAGATATTAGTCAAGATTAGGAGTCAACGGACAAGAGGTCTAATGTCTGACCAATTATTGCTAGATTTCAAATAAAATCGTAAATTCGCTGCTTCCAAACCGAACGTTCAAAATTTTTTCTTCGAGCTTCTACACATAAAATAAAAATTAAAAAAAATACAAACTAAAATTCACTCAATTAAGTACATAAAAAATGAAAAAAGTATTACGTTGGAATAATGGAAGCATAAGAATTCGAAATTATACAAATCATAGATCATAATACCCAAGTACTTTATTAAAATGATATGATATTATAATTATTTCTAAATACGAATTTAAATATATTTTGTTAAAATAAGATAAATTTTTAAAGTAAGACACTGTTTTGGTCCTATAAATTCATGAAAAAAAATCTTTACAAAAGTTGCTGGGTCGTTTCTTTTTATTTTTACAGTTATTGAATAAACAGTTTCAATGTTTAAACATTGGCTTTTCAACTAATAAATATGATTCGGTACCCATTTCTTTAATATATTATATACTTATTAATCAAGATCATTTATAATACCGCACCGAATTAACTCACAAATGTAAAATAAAGTACAAACGTGTCCAATTAACGTATCTTCAAATCTGTAGTGCAAGAAAATCATTCTGCACGATTCTGTAAACTAATAATCGCAGTATCCTTGCAGTAATCAAGAGGAAAACGCACGTAATGAAATGTAAAAAAGCGGAAAACGCGTTGTCGAGGAAAAATAACGGATAAAGCGTCACGCATCATGACATAGAAGATACGTAGGCTCGTACCTCGCATCGTCGCGTGACACGCAATTTTTGTCTCTCTCTCTCTCTCTCTCTCTCTCCTCTCTCTCTCTCTCTCGCACACACACACTTATGCTCGCACGCACGCGCGTGCACGCATACAGCTTTTACCGGTTCGCACCATCGTGGCCTTGAAAGTAGATTCCTCGTGTAAAATCCATGCGCGATCATGCACCTTTTTTCTCATTTTTTCCTTCTACTTCCTTTTTTCTCGTCATCATTATTCATTCTCCTTCTTTTTAAAACGATAACAACCAAAATTTTGTTTAGAACAGTCGATTGCCTTTTGTTACTGTAGAAATATTCCTTTTAGAGAACTTGATTGTGGCGAACATTTGCTCGATACGCCAAATAATATATTGCTTTTGCAAAACCATATGTTTCTATTAAAATATAAATAATGTAGATAGAAGTGAAAGCGATTAAATTTTAAAAGCGTACAAATGTCCTTTAGCACGTCGTTTAAATATATAAATTATCGTTCAATTATTTAGAAAAAAACCGCGTCGCTTAAATTGCTATTGGTTTACATTTATAGCATTTAAATTTTTTGTCTTGAGCGCATGCGTCAATTTATAAAATAGTGAATCAATAAATTTAATAAATTAAGTTACACCGAGAACGAGAAAATTAATTGAAAGCTTTGAACCGAAGCGTGTGAAGTAAATCTGTCAGTTAATTGCTCAAATAAAGTTATTTAAACTCTCACGTATCGGCTGTTATGACTAGTTTTCTACAGCGGCCGATATGTTAATGCGCTAATAACTTTATCATTTTTTCACGAATGACCACCACTTAGTGGGACGAATTAATTAGCATAATAGCGCGCACTAGTCAATGGTTATTATCGGGCTCGAGTCAGAGTTCTTTTACCGGCTCGGTACAACGTCGATTATCTCGCCTAATTATCACCGCGAGCCAAATATTTCGAATGGATGCTGGAAGCTTAAAAGGGCCCATCCTTAACTCTGTTAACGCCCTCGTCGCAATATACGTTGATATAGAACAGACTTGCATTTGCACCTTCCTGTTTAATAGGATGAAGCAAACGAATGTCGAAGCGCCTACGGATGCACGCAAGATGTGACTACGCACTTTAAGCTTCGCTACGCTCCGAGTAAAGTCGGAGGACTACAGAGTTGGAGCTTAAAACGTAGGGGAATTCTAGGTATATTTCAGTTTTTACAGATATGCGCGCTAAGTGTGCGAAGATCGTCTAGAGGCGCGGAGAGACAATTTGAAGACAAATTTTTTGTTTGGAAAATTCAAAAGATCCAAAATGAATTCAATCGAATCAAGCAACTCTTGCGAATTCCCCAAGTAAGCGCTTAACTTTGCAGATTCTTGGATTTAGTTTAAAACTTTCGCTACTTTTACAACTCAATACGGCGTCTTTGTTTTGTTTTCGCACCGTCGTCGATTCGGCCGACGCACACATTCCGTTAAAAATTGAAGGAGCACTCGCAATTTTAAATAAAAAAGATTCGCGCTACAAATTTCAAGATTACATTTTATGAATTACTTGAGCTTGAGCAAAACAATGGTCCTGTACCTATTTTTAACGAATTAAAAACAAAATTGTAAATCGATTAATTTCGCGTCCAAGGTAATGGATCTATTTTTATCGTATCAGTTTGGAATAAATTGTAGAATAAACAGAAGATAAATTTCAGAAAAATGAAGCATGCCTCCGCTTTCGTTGCTAAGAAGTTCTTGTTGTTGATAATCTGAACTAAAGGTCTATCAGTACGACAATTGATTTTTCTTCGCTTAAGGTAGATCATTTTAATAAATAGATTTTTGCATTACGCCCTGGTTTAATTTGTTTATCATAATTGCAATTTAAATTCATGATTTATTACTATTGAATTAGGTTATTACTATTCAAGCGCTTGGCTGTAAAGATAATTTCGTAGAACAGATTTTTTTCTATTAAAGTTAGGGTGCCAATGTTGAAGTATCAATGACGTGACTCGAATACATTTAATTGCAAAGATACGTGGAGTTGGAGTTGAGAGAACATACTTTGGGTAACTTTTCGACGGAATCGAGTTTGTATTATATTTGTTAAAACTCCATCTGGCCGTGAATCGAGAAAATTACGGTAATTTCTGCGACTCTTGTACTTGAAATATCATTCGACTTTCAAACTTAACTCGAAGCTCTGAAATGCACCAAAATTACTAATCACATTAATGGCAACAATAGGCTGCAAAGTCGACTTTCTACAAGCCGCTTTATTACTAATCGATGCAGGCAAATGCCCATTTACCGCTTACGAGAAAATATTACTGAAACAATTTTCGATATAATGTAATTCACACGAATTCGAAGCGCATTGACAAGAAGGTGATTTTTAAAAGAGAAGAAGAGAAACATTGGCGTCCCCATCGTGTCGCGAAGGCGTCGCTCGAGGAAAGCAAAAAACATGGAAGCTCTTGCCAATTAAATTAGCCATATGATTCAGGAGGATAATGAAAAAAAAAACATGGACGAACGAATAAAAGTCTGGGCAGTGTAATTGAATTTGTGGCGAGGGAAGAGACGGCCGCATCTATACGCTCTGAATATTACGGGCCACAAACACACGCATATAGCTAGACAGCTAACGAAATGCATATACCCTCTACGACGACAGAACTCAATTACAAGCATTAATCGCGTAGACGGTCAAGTTCAGCATCAATTACGATCAATCTGTAGGGAGGAAAAAAAATGGAGCGACCGTGAGCCAGCGGTCGAATCATCAACGAGCGTGAGAGACGCAGACGGGCTCACGATTAGCGACGGCCGCGGTGTGTCCGCGCGACGTGTCCACCACTCCGGGGGAGACGCGCAAGAGCGTGTCCTCCGGTATATCGGCCTCGGGTGTTGGCAGCGGTCGCCGGCCCGCACGTGGAGTCCCTTGTGAGATCGACAGGGGTTTGTTAATTTAAGAGGCAGCGTTTTGACAAGCCGAGAATTTTAGCGGCTCGCGCGAGCGCTTTAAAGCGCTTACACGCTAGATGTCGGGGATAACCGCCTCCCTCCCCATCCAATTAGCTCCTGTCCATACAAAATCCCGCGTCTGCCCAGAGAGATAGAGAGAGAAGAGAGAGGCCGTCCGTTTTTTCGTCAGTCCCGTATGGACGATCTAACACTTTACAGAGTGAGTCATGCATCTGTGATTCGAGAGACTCTTTTTTGTCGATTCGAGTTGTTTATATCTTCGTGAATTCCTTTCATTACGACTGACTGATATATACATCCTCTTTTGCCTCGCACGCAATTTTTCTTAATTCAGAGCTCCGAAGGATTTGTACCTTTTCGCATAAGTAGAGCGTTGTTTTTTTTTTTTTTTTATTGAAAAACTGATGGCTCGCAGCGCTGAATATAAAGAAGGCAATTCGGTTAATTTACTGTGACGAGCACAATTAATGAATTTATGCGAAAATAATTATAATTATCTAAGCCCCTCTTTCTATCCAAAAATTTAAGTATACTGATTATTCGATAGATGTGTCGAAATTTGTTTAAGCCACATTCAAGATTTGAGCTTAATTAGTAGTACTATCTTAGTTTCGAATTGTCTTTTCTTTAATCAATTTACGCCATTCGCATTGTTACATGAAAATTAAAAAAAAAATAGTTTCACTAATGAACGCTTGTGATATATTTTCTCCCAGTATATTTACCCCATTTCATAATGATAAAATTCAAAGTCATATTTTTCAACTATATTTAGGTCCCTTTTTTGTATTTTTAAATGTATACAGTATATCTGAGACTTTTTAAAAATTCAACCCCTAAATAGAATATTTTTACGGACAAAAAACCTTTCAATAATTTAAATACATAGTGTACAAATTAAATAAACTTTCATCGTTTGATGTTTATAATATGATCCACTACTGCAGTGATTCATAGAAGAAGTAGATTATTATTATATGTCAAATGATAAACCGAAAAATTCGAACAGATGTTGATTAATTTTTATCAGTTTTGCCAATAGTGTCGTTTATTAAATTAAGTTTCAATGACGTCCAACATACTCAATATTATAGTTTTAAACAAAGTATAACATATTTTACAGCAGATTTTAATTAGCTGTAAAAATATCGGATAATATTACTTGTAAACAAGTAATTTCGAAATCATTTGAAAGCAATAATTTAGTCATGTCAAAGTTCTTGAATTTACGTATAGATAAAATTTTAGAACTATTTGTCAATGCATAAATAATGTCGAATCAAAATGAAAGACGTTATTTTGAGCTTTAAAAAAACCAATTTACGTTTTTCTTTTTATAGTTTTCGTAGTTTGCAAAAGTCGCCAACTATTTAAATAAACCTTTAAAATTAATCTTAAATTTTTTAAAATCATTTTTATCCTAATTGTATAAATTTATGCTTCGATTGAGTATTTTATAGGTAAACTAGAAGCCAAGCAAAGCTTTATTTTTTCATTGATTTTCAATCTCACCACCAAATTAATCGGAGGAGTGAAAAACAATTCCTTCTTAAATAATACAGATTCATTGTACGAAATACACAAGATTGACTCTTCGTGCTAAAATTAAAAAAATTTACTGCAACGTCTTCTTAAAAATTACGATTCGCTCAACACAATTAACGTAAATAAGTTTAGCAATTTACCCAAATATTTAACAATCATTACGTGAAAATAAAGTGCAGTCGAGACAAATAAAATATGAATTTAACAAAGAACTACAGGTATAGGTAATTAAGAAGTTAAGATAATAAAATATTTTATAACAGGATGATAGAGTAGAAAAACAAATCGTGTCTTACAATTTGTACACGTTATTTTTAAAAATTGGAAAAGGAAATTTTTTAAAAGGTTATTACATAGTCATTAATCGCAAAATCTCTACTTTTATGCTCCGTTGCGGAAAATAGAAAAGTGCGTGTTTGAATTAATCGCAAAGTTTATGAAGCGAGGGACAAAGATAAACAGCTCTTGACAAGAATACCACTTTATTTTTTACTTAAAGTTGAGCTCACTATTGTTTAACTATAAGTGTTCTTTCAATAAAATCAAAGACCTGACGGAGGCTTAACCTACCTAATGTCTACAAGTCAAGTCGGAAAACACCAAGTGAAAAAGATAAGGAGAAAACGATGAATGAAGAAGTAATAGCAAGCAATAGTATTGCGTCTCGCTTCGCCCTTCTAGGCGTACTCGTTTGTTTTTACAGCGACCTGTGCGACCCGCGACGTGTGATGAGTCCAACCGGATTGATTTTGCATAGCAGGCGAAGGATATGACAGCGAACGGTCGAATAACAAAGGAGGGGTGAGGGGGAGTGCCGGATGAAGTGAGACTGCGAGAGACGGCAAGAACGCGATTGCGAGTGCGCAAGTCTTGGAAATTTGCACGGATTAGCATGTAACCGGGTTACAAGCTACGGTCGCTCGTAATAAAGGTTATTTCTTCCCCTCGCATGACGCAGCTGGAATCTGGACGTCTGTCCATCCCCGACTTCTTAGCGATTATCGGGTAAATCTGCCTCGGGATTTGAAACTTCGAGGACCGTTAATGCAGCCCTCAAAAATCTGCAGAAGGGAGTTGTTAACTCGTCCGAACATTTTTGTCCATTTATCAATTTTTAAAATCCTGTCTTATCAGTCGATTCGACGGCATCAGCTTTTATTTGTTCCTGTAGCGAATTCGCTGATTAGCAGATGGCACGTTTAATTTTAATTGTTGGACACTAGAGGCGCCGACAACTACTCGTGAGAAATCCCGAATACACCTTCGTTGTAATTACTCTTTTATTACGAGTACGTATTAGCCTGTGTTGTTACTCGGTACCAGTGCACATGTTGCTTCTTCAATCGTTTTAATCGCAGGTAATACAATAGTAATGTATACGAATGCATTGAAAATATGAAAAGCTTCGAGTAAAATATCATTCGTTTTGCTATTTGTCACTCAATCACAATTGCACCAACATTTAATGATAAAATTTGATCGATTGCTCGATTAATGTTTTACTTGGTTTAAACTTATGTTTATTTGATTTCTCGTCATCGAAATTAATGTTTTTCTTTTTTTGAAAACTTCCATTTCTGAATAAGAATGACCTATTGAATCCAATCGATCGAACATATCGAACTTTTTTATACTCGATTGCAGGTATCAAAATATCAATGCGCTTATAAATATACTATGCATAATCGATGTCAAATGAATTATTATAAGCATAGTTTTTACTCGACGTGACACGAGCCGACGATAAAGAGCGCGATTAAAAGATATTGATAGTGTCAAATGTAAACGTTTGATTAACCTTCAAGTGGGGCATTCGAAGGGTTTCGAGACCCTGACCATCTAAAACCGCAGACTTCTTCCAATATCGACGTCTGCGGTGCTCAGCCTCGACGTTAATTGCGAAGGTTGGAGGTTACGATTTCGTTTTTCTTTAAAATTAAAAAACGATAAGCAAATCATGCGTGTTAATGCGAGCGCACACCAGCACTCAGATATTAAGTAAATCAGTGAGATGATATGTGCAGCTACTTTTTGGCTTCGTCAATGCACAAAACGTCGAGTTCCTTGTTAAATTAAATATAGTTGAAATAATTCAATAAATAAAATTACATTGCAATTGGTATCGATGTGTAAATTGCAAGAGCATTTTTATTAGTGAGTCAAATTACTTTCAACGGTTTTTAAAACGATATACTTATTTTCCTTGCCGTCACCGCATGCATTCACATATTAATGCCAACCAAAAAATAAGGTAATAATAAAGTTAAATGCGCACAGGAGGAAATAATTAAGAATCATAAAGCAAACGATTTGTGTTTCAAAAGAATTAATTGTTGTAAAAAAGAAATATAAGTCTTGAAGAATTCTTACGAGCACCAGCTGATATTGATTGACAAATTAATAAGAAAAATTCAAGGTGTCTAAATTACGACAACAGTACGCAAATTTTCAGAAGAATGAACAAATGATTTGAACGTAATTATCTTTCAAAATCAGATTCTTAATTCTATTCCTTATTCGCAGTTCTATTTTATAAACTTAATCTATATTGGCTTTTTTAATATTAAGGGTGTAAAATCATTGGAATTTCGATGTCCTCGTCGGGTTATTTCAATTCCGCGTCGTAAAGCCGAATTTCGTGGTCAAAATTTACATGCGAGAATTGGCGAGACAGAAGATGCTCAAGTAGGCCGAGACCTCAAATAAAGGTTATGAAACGAAAATTCGAAATTCCCAAGCGCAAAAACTCGAAGTAAAAAGTTTTTCGTCCAATTCGGCTAGTGTGTTTAATTCGCCAGTGTTGCCAACGCGAGCGTCACTCTCGTTGAGTTAAACATCGGAAGGGACGAGTACTACGCGAGTACTCGTCGGAGGTCAAACAGTCGTCCACTCAATTAGCCGAAACGAAGTTGGCACGCTCTTATCTAAGGCAGAAAGAGTCAGTCGAACTATGGCTCGTTTTACCGTTCGCCTCGTTCGAATGTGCGAAATCCGCAATCGCTTATACTTTGAAGTCACACCGATGAGTTCGAGTTCGCCTCTGGAGGAGGAGGAGGAGGAGGAGTGACCCTGAATTATGTAACGAGGCGCGAGCGACGCGATCGCGAACATGCAGTGACAAGGTCGGCCCGACTGCGAGAAAAAGCGGCTGCTATGGCCCGTGGAATTCGCACATTTCAGAGGCGCGAATGCTTTTTTTTATCATGGCGAGCGTCGTGCGCAAAAAAGAAAAAACGAAATTCACCGTCGCGTTGGCGAGCGCGTGGAGCTCCGCTCGAGGTCGTTTTAACTTTTGGAAAACAAAAAGAAAAAAAACACGGCTCGGCCGCGCGTGCCGGAAGTGCTTCCATTATGTCACGACGCACGTTAGCGTGAGTCGAGCATCATATTTTTTTCGATTTCGCTTCACGCGAACGATAATTCGATACGCCACACTCATGCGTTTAATTCCATTATGACGTAAGTACCGACTATTTTATTTACTCTCCGATTATCAAATATTATAGTCGCTGGGTCTCGCGCGGCGACGCGTCTATTCCACGGACGCAGGCGCCGAGAACTTTTCTAAAAATACCGGACCCGCCCGCCTCGCCTCGTCTTCGCTACAGACTAGACCTCAAAGCGAATAAAAGCGAAACGAGTCGACTCGACGATTCCAAAGTCATCGAGCGCGGCCCCAGGCGAGATAGAAGCTCGACTTCCCGATTCCGCTTCCGCAACAGCAGCGCGGGGGTGGGGGTGACGGCGGCGGTGGCGGTGGCAGCGCGACGCGCGAGCCTCGGCCGCGAACCCGAGAGCGAGCAGCCGCGACCTTGTCCTTGGCCCTGGAGATCGCCTCGCCTCGCCTCGACTCGCCTTGGCCGCGGATCGATGCGCCGGTGTACGTATGCGCTCGCGCGACCCTTTCGCCCTGGGGCAGACCGAGCGATGCACGCGCCGGAGTACGATGAACGTGCTGCGCAATACGGGCGACAACCCCTTCGAATACGCCTTTGACTGGATTTTACAGTCGCCGCTTCAAAGTTAAACGCTCTCTTCTGGAAATGGCCCGTGATGCGCTTTTGAGCTTTTCACGAAATTTGTCTTCGACTCCATTCTCCTTCCCCGATGGTACTGGACAAAAACAATATGCACGGAGAATGGCATGTTTTTCGTCTCGAAAATTAAAACGCGCCTCTGCGTTCGCATCGATGTGGCTCGTACACGTTTTTCTCGGCAGTGTGTGCGCAATCGTAAACGAATTTATTTCATTGCAGAGTAGAAGAAATTACGAGTCCGCGTACCAAGAGCGATGGCATGTTAACACGTGGATATTGATACGTGCCGAAGTCGCTCGGCAGCGAACAAGAAACGTACACGGAACTCCACGCGAGTTATTACGTTTGAGCTATTACGACTCTGGGTGTGTAAGTGCACGCGTGCGCACGAATGCGTGTATTGAAGATTGCTTTTTTTGGCTATTCGGATAGTGATCTTTTTTCCGGGCGGATATATTTTAATAAGCTGTTCGCAAACCAAAAACATTCATCGTTAAATTCCAAATCATATTTTACGCTATATATTTTGTGATATAACCTATAACATATTTATACAAGTATTTTAATCACTTCGAAATCTCTATTAATATTCATAAGAAATGAAAGACTTTTGTATAAAAGAGCATGGAAGTTTAAAATAAATTTAAACAAATTTTTTATCTTTGCGATTCTCTGGCCTTAAACATATTGTGCCTTTAAAAAAAAATGTTTATTTCAACAGCATTTATAGTAGGGAAAAATGTGGATACCTACGTGCGTCTTAGAATGCAACAGTTTTAAATGTCGTGCTAAATTAATATTCGACAAGTCTACCAATTTAAAATAGTTGATCGAATAAAACCATATTTTTTCTGTTTATAACAAAAATTTTTTTAAATGTTTTAGTATAATTAATGAATTAAAAAATATATACGTTAATGTGCTCTTATTATATCGCTGATAATACGAAGATGGTTACAGGAAAAGCTAAGAACGTCAGCGTGAAAATACAAATATCCTACAAATCCTTGTTCATTTCCATATTTTTCATGTTTTATTATAAATTAGCAATGTTAATCAATAAAAGATGTCAAAACTGACTTTTAGAATTAGGAAACGCATATTAATGAATTATTGTGTTAATTTCCCTGAAGAGATATTGTTACGTTAATCATTGTTTTATCCGAAATCGACTCTAAATTAATAAAAGATCTCTTGTGAAAAATATATTTCACGAGGCGCAATTCTGTAACTTTATAAAACTTTTGTTTCTCAAACTGTATTTACCAGAAGTGATTAAATTGTATTATTTTAAAATATCGAAAAAACTATTTAAAACCGAATGATCCTTGGCATACCTAAATTTTTAAGTTCTTTTTTTAATTTTAGAAGTTCGCAGAAAACAACATAAAGCAGATTTTGAGTAATTACGTTTCGAGATTAGCTGCTTTCATAAATATTAAATCGAACGGTCAAGTTCTTAATCTTTAAGAATAAAATAAATGAGACATAATCCGTAAAATTTAACATAACTATTGACGATGCAATGTATTACAAACGCGCAAATAAAATATCGTTCGTAGAATAAATTCGATTGTCGAAATTTCAAATTTTAGTCGCAGAAATAGCAACCGTGTTAAGTGATAGAATCAAAATGTATTTTTATTCGATATCTATGTATTAATAATTTAATTACAAGCAAATGTTGCAATAAAAATTTTAATTGCCGTCGTGATAAAATCGTGGCCGTAACAAAATGCGTAGCATTGGGCATTCGTTAGTACGTATGCGCGACAAGTTGGACAAAATTTTCTGTCGTGAATTCCGATTTTGGTTTCGACGTTTTGCGTAACCCGGAAATTTGCAAGAATGGAAGTGGAAGTTCACCGTGACAAGCTGATTAATCTCGCACACTGTAGTTTTCGTTTCTTCTCAAGGTCTCTTAAACAACACGACAGCCTGTTATTTATTATGGCCTAAAAAATGTCATTATGCATTCTTTGGATTTCAATTGTTTTGTTTACTTCATCTTACGACATCGTTATTGTATCGAGATTTTTATTATGATTTTTATTTGTCTAGGATATCGCGGACCATAAAAATGTTTATCGAGCAAATTTTTTCACAGCAAATTATTTAGCTTATATTTTGATAATTTATCTTCGATAGTCCATTGAAAAATACGACTTTTGACTTCCAATTGAAGCGACTTTTACTTCTCCGTTCATTATGGAACGTTTATCCGAACCTCTCATACGTTCCAATGAAACTTCGAGTTTACATAGAAAATATTTTTTATCGTTACACCCGCGTTGCGCTTCAGTGTCAGGTTTTAATCTCGTTATTCCGTTTATTTCATTATGAATTTCAAGTCGCTCTAAAAATATTTACGATCGCAGCGTCGGTAAAACTAAAAGCCTCGTGTCGCAGTTTGCAAGTCTCGTTGTTCATCAATCGAAACGTAGAGAAATATTTATTCCAATTGAAGGAGTACGACGAATACGACGTATCGCGTTGCTCAGAATCATGCAACACCGAAAACATAGCGGCATGGCGCACACCTACGAAAAAAATCAATAATTGCGAAACGAGCTTTATCTTCGTTATTTTTAATCAACCGCGAATGCACATATTGAATAAAATCTTCCGCGCGCGACCTTACGACTGATATTACCATTTGTTTCTTCTTCTTTATACTCGCTCGTCGTTATTGTCGTGCGATAGGCGATTGGTCACGTTTACCTATGACATTGAGAATTCCAGGCGACGACGAAGCACACGCACAGAGCCGCGAGAGAAGAATGAGAGAGAGAGAGAGAGAGAGAAGTCTCGTGTTAATTTACGCGCGCGCTTATTCGTCGTAATCAGAATTAAATACGCGCTTCGTTTTGCGAGCCGTTCGTGCAAGAGAAATATTGCATAATCCCAAAAGCGTCTTTTGCGCTTCGTTTGTCATTTATGCGGACTAGAGTGCGAGGCGCATCGGCGGAACCCTCGAGCCGAATTACTCTTTCGTCTTTTCACGTTATATAAATTTGCGCTCGATTACCCTGCGACTGGCTAGTCTCTGCTCCATTGCTTCTCTAATGCTCGATATTCTCAAGCCCGAGTTTAGAAAACTCTTTAGCGCGAAGGAAGCATCTTGGTCAATTTTTAACGAGTTTCCTTGACTTGGAAATTGAATAATAAAGAACTTGAATTTCAAACTCTTGTTCTTTTTAATCCTGAAATAACATTGGAGCCAAATTTTTCATTTACATTTTCAACTTCGAATTATTACCCACGAATTATCTTGCATTGTATTGTAAATATGAATCAACTGCGTTTTAACAGTCGGATGGATGCTGGACTGAAACGAAGCAATACCCGAATTATCGACGCCAACTAATTGACCAGAGAAAGAAACGACGAGCTTATATCTTTTTTAACAAAATATGGATGGAAAGTCGACGCTAATTCTTGTAAAAATGGAAGATTATTTGACCGGTTTGACTCTTTGTATATTTTGCTCTTCTTTCTTACGGATAAGATATAAGAATTTTTTCTAAATGTACATGTGTGTGTGTGTGTGTAAGATTCGTGACAAACAACACTGTCCTTGCGCAAGTTTTCAAAGAGTTTTGCTCGACTGCTGAAAATTTCTCGATCGCGCAAACAGCAAAATTTGTCAATTTGTACTTTGAAGAAACCTTTAAGATACATTTGGATGATAACTATTACGACAACTGCAACTTATCGACTTATTTAAGGAAAAATGACAATTATAGAATTTGATAAAATGAATTAATTGTCTTAAGTAATCGATTTTCATTGCTGTTAAATAATATACTTAATCTAATTATTTGAGCCACGAATAAAATTCTTCGTAATATATTAAAGGAAAAAAGGATAGTGAGAGGCAAATTATGAAATTAAATAGCTAACAACGATTTAGTGACGTGTAGCTGACAAGATAAGACGGGGTTCCCTTACTAAAAGATTTATCGATTATATATTATGCTCAAGAATTAATAAGTCTAACGGTTATATTTGTTAAAATGTCAATAAAATTAATTAACAGTCGTGAGATTCGACGGTCTTAATTGGTTATTTTCTTTAGATACGATTAGTTAAAAAGTAAAGGAGAAGATTACCAAGTCATTACGTTTTTGTTAACGTTCCAGCAGCATTATTTCGCTTAGGACGAAAAAATATGTTATGCAAAAGAAATAATGACATATTTGCAAACGAAAATATAGTGCAATAATTTAAAAAATTTAGAATTCTAATAAAATTACGAAATTAATGTTTTTAACGAATTGATGTTAAACGAAGTAGAAACCAGGAAATTGAAGACTGCGATCGTCCATAAATGTAGCGTAATTGTTCTTAAATCATGCCCACTTCAATCATTTTTATTGAACAAGTAGAAATGACAGGTTCTTATTATCGTAACAAAGCGTTTAAAATACAGATCCTAATGCATTATTATTACAGTCGTTGTTATTAATACATTTATTATTATAACTCTTGATAGCAGCTACAAGAATATACATCTTATATGATACAATAGATACAATAACTACGTGTCAAGGACTTTGTCGTCTTTAAGTTACGAAATCGCAATGGAATACCGTAACTGAATCTTAGAAAGCTGAAAGCCAAGCCAAACGACCGAATTTCGTGGAAACTCGGCGACGATCGCGATTTTCTTTCTCACGCACCTCGCGCGGCTAGGAAACGCGATTCTGACGCTCTAGCGTCATCATCTTTGACCGCTGTCATATAAAATACGCGACAGTGCTAACGCTCATGGAATTTCTTATCGTTTCCGTTTTTCCAAGACCTGGATTTGCGAGAGCTAATCGTCGCTTTTGCGCCGACGATAAATTGCAATCCGTTCCATCCTTTAATGCAGGAGCGATTTACGAATTATTGGATCCCATCGATACTATGACGCAACGAGCTTCAAAATACTTCAAAATATGGATAAACGAGTCTCTCGCTTCCTGGACTTACTAAATGATTTTCTACAAACTTTTTAACAAGATGCGTTAAAGAATGTGGGCAGAAAATTTTTATAATTATTTATCTGAAATGTTTCAAAATTCGCATTCGATAATCAAAAAGTTTATTTTATTATTTTTCGCTAAGTTTTCAATTCTTGAGCAAATATTAAATATCTATCATCACACAATTAATTGTAATATGCCAAAGAAAATAAAAATGACTTTGCGATATCGGTATTTCCAGTTTTACCATTATTTACTGTGAAAGCAAGCTTGTAACACTAGATACGTGATGCACTTCATTTAAAAAAAATCTTTGTCCTTAAAATATTGACAAATACATAAATATTGATTAGATTACTGCTACATCATATAATTTAGATAAGTTTTTTTTAAATATTGGTTTGCATTTATTGATATTAAATTCCAAGCTGTTAGTACATTATATTATTCGAATTTAGAAAAAAATTTCACAAGTTTGAGAAAAAAAAGACCGGTTAGTTAAATGTAAACACACTTTTATAAATGATTTCAACTTTTAATTAAATACTACAATAGTGGAAATATTAGTTTAAAAAAATAATAACGCTGTGTTAAAAATTTAAATTAACCTTTCGTAGAGTGAAACTTAATGTCGAAAAATCTTAATTGACCGAGTATTCAGTGTTTCTCCCCTCTTATTTCATCCTCGTAATTGGCAAACAATTAAACATACGAAGAATCTTGGCCAAACAATACGAACGTGGAATGAAATAATCGTTTCGATGAATGTAACATTACAAGATTATGCAGATTCGCTTTATTCAAATAAGTTTAACATCGTGCAAATCAAATCTTAATAAAGTCAAGCGCTTAAATTGATCGAACTCTGCTCGCGAGGTCTCGTCTATTTTGACAGCAGCTCGTCTAAACTATACCGAGGTATAATTAAATGTCGGCCTCCTAAAAGCCCGACATCCCACATCCAGCTCTAGAGGAAATTTCCTCGAAAGCAGCACTTCCCGAAAGGACAAAAGCGATTGCGAGCGATACGCGGGAGGAAAGAATAATTCAAAGAATAATAGGCGACCGAAGAAGAACGAGTAGGAGGAATAGACGACGAAGCAAAGGAGAAGGGGAGCACGACTCGCGCGCGTCACTCCATCCGGGTGTCCGTCCGTGACCACGTGGCCTTGTCCTTGCGTGCTTAGGGCCTCCTCCATCGGCTCCCCAGCAATTTAACTCGTGGCGACGAGCGGCTCCTAATCGACAGATTTCCCTCTCGGCTTTTCATTCTCGCCCCCCCCCTGTCGATCCGCCCCATCCCAAAAGTGCCTCTACTCGGATCCTAATTGTCGAGGGATTATGCGCCTCTGATTATCCACTCAGTAATTAAAACTTCTTCCCAAGAAATGCCCTTGAGTGAAATACCGAGGCTCAATAGGCCCAAGATATTGGATCAGCCCCCTTTCTTTCAGATTCGTACCTCCGCACAAACTCGGCCGCTATTAGCCGCGCGATTATATTTTGAAATTTTAGAATAACGATCGTCATTATGCAATTATCATTGAACTCGGTGCGTTCGGAATTTTCTATTGTTCGGCAAAACTGCTTTTCCCGGGACTCAAAGAGCAACGACCTTCCACTTAAAATAGATTCCATTCTCTATGATGGCGTATAGGCCTATTAATATCGTGCACATCGATAGAAGCGGATGCTCTTGGAGCCTCGTGGGACGGCCTTGCAGTTCGAGTATACCGAACAAAAGTTGCACGGAATCTCGTAAATTTGGAATATTCCTTTCGTTCTTATACAGATGTTTTTGGAATTAAGCGACACTTAAGGGCGTAGTCCTTCGTTTATTTGTGATTGCACAGCGGAATCATGCCCGACTTATCAGGCGCTAATCCCTCGTTTTCAGTGCCTCTGCCCTTCGATTTCACCACAAATTGGAAAGCAATGGATCAAGAGCCACTCGCCCGAATTAAGTCACCGACAAGGGATTATTGTAAAACACTTTTCCGCCTGCGCTAATTAAGTCTTCGAACGGGCTTACGCTGGTCTCTTTTTATTTCCTTTGATACGCCTTTCTAAAGTCACACTGTTCATCCTGAGCTCGACTTATGTATAATCGATATATTACGTGGCATTTTCAATGTTTTTTTCTCCTCTACCTCATTACGCAACTTAATGACACCTTACTGTGACCTAATATTACGGACGTTTTTTTAAGTTTAAAAAAGCACAGAATTACAAAGCCGAGTGCTATAACTTAATAGAGTAATTATCGTTTGACATTACGCTTGTAAAGATGAATTATAATGTCACTTTTAATTAAATACAAGAATTTAAGTGCTGGGTTTTTAGAGCTTTTAAAAACGTCGAAAAAAACTTTAAGCGATGATAAAATATGAATGAGCTAATTTGCGATTTTCAATTTTTTTGCTCAAAATTGCATAATCCCGCTCGAAGCTTTCCTTGTCGATTGAATTTCAATGCGAAAAGGTATTATGCCGAATGTAAGCATTATTGATAAGAAGGTATCCATCCAGCACGGAAATCCTATCTTTGCTTTAATTTCAAAGCATAATTTTGTTGCAAATGTTGCGTCGAGCTACGCGTCTGCACCACAAATGTTCCCCGCGGCGGCGCAAGAATTTTTCTCTCTTGCAAGGATCTTATGTTATCAACATACGTATAATATTTCTGAACTTATCGCGAGCGATTCTAAAAGATTCTTATCCGCGCAAATTATGTAACTAGTGAACATCGGGTGACGTTTATTCTTTTTTCATCGATTATTATTAACGTAAGGCCTTCTTTCTCGTATATCAAAGATTTTATCTTCTTATAACGTATCCTAAATCGATGAAAAAATCAACTACAAAAGCTATTCTTGTAACTCGTATTCAGCTGCGTTTTATTGTTTAAAATTATTGCCTTACACTTGCATGTGCAATTCTTTTGAATTTTATTTACGTGTGTCTTTATTCAAGGCCGAACCTTCTAATTTTTCAGAAATATATTGATCACTACGCTTCATTATTCAAAAGTGTATTTGCAAAACTAAAAAACAATGTAGTCATGAAAATATATTGCATGGATAACCTTGTAATTATTCAAATATTTTTTTGAGATTTAAAATTTGAATTAAATATGCATTCCTGAGTTGAAGAAGAAATTAAAAAAAAATTTTAAATATTTAATTGCACAAGTAATTCCTTAATGCTTCATCGAAGAAACATTTCTGTCTATTAAGAATTACGTATCAATTTACAAATATGTACATATTTTATTATTTATTTGAAAACGTTTGATTTATGGACTTTTTTACTCGGTCATTAAATATTATTAAAGTTTCATAGGATAAGTATTAAAATACGTTTGAAATAAATTATTCAACCTAATATTTGAAGTTTAAAGTTTAGCTTAGACAAATCAGTCAATTTGAATGAAACCAGGTTAAATGTATAATTTTGACAAAATAATGAAAATTCTGTATTTAATTAAAAATCTGTTTTTTCCATTTATATTCTTAGTATTATTGCAATATCTCTATATAATGTTATGCAATTCAAAAACTTAGTAAAAATAGTTTTTAAAAAGATCTTTCAAAATAAATGCCAAATTTTATCGAGTATTTTTAATCTATTTGTATTATTTCATTCAAATGAAATTCAGTTTAATAATTTAAAAGTTTATAATTCTAAATTAGAATTTAAGTTTTGAACGAACTTAAATTAAATTATTTACTCGCCTTATCCATGAATAAAAATTAAGATTCTTATACTTATAAATCGTTTGGTATCGAATTTATTGTAAAATATTTTCTCTGGTCAAGTTATTGCAGATAAAAAAAATTTTCACATTTTTCATTAAAATTTTTCACATGTCAAGTAAATAAAAAATTATACTTTTTTTTTAATTCCATTATAAAACATTTGTTTTCATTTTTATTTTGTTTTATTTTCCAGCCTAAAATTCAGAACAAATGGATTATTAAAATATCTCAGAATCAATTAAAATGCTCGAGAAAAAAATCATTCCAAATGCATCGCGATAACAAAAGGTTTTCTCATTGAATAAAAAAACAAATATTTGTCACGATATTCGCTGCACTTCCGTAAAACTTATTACATATTAAAAATCATAAATGACATTCAGTCATTGAATTTTATCCTCTATCATTCAAGGAAATTGAGTAACTTAGCCACCGATTTTTTTGCTTCCTCGTTTGACTTACACGCCACTTACGT
The DNA here is from genome assembly GCA_018907185.1 of Platyscapa corneri. Lineage (NCBI taxonomy): Eukaryota > Metazoa > Arthropoda > Insecta > Hymenoptera > Agaonidae > Platyscapa > Platyscapa corneri. The sequence goes on along the minus strand of JACCHW010000005.1, from coordinate 2,376,990 downwards.
GTCCAAGGTTTAGCTCAACAAAACATTCACTTGTCATTGTAAGATCACATGTTCATATTCGCGAACATTTCATGAAGCGAACGGTAAGAGCTACAGACTCGTGGAATTTTTTCAAGAGTCCAACTTTTATCAGAGCATCGTTTTCCACGCCTGCCACGCGCGATACCCAAACATCATTGCTTATTACACAATTCAACAGTAAACGCGAGGCTGTTTAACGATTATTAAACCTTCGGTTACTGTTTTCAATGAAAAATGCGCTAAAATCGAAGCAATCGCTTATAAATTTGCACGAAAACGCTCGGCATTCGTTGGATCGGCGATCTCTGATCCATGTACCCGACCAATCGAAATAAATTGGAATCTCCAAATATTTACGTCAGTCCCAGCCCGATCCGCATGAACAAACGATCGCCGTTGTTGCCGGCGAAGGTCTCGGCGCAAAACGCGCAACGCGCGAAGAACCGGCCAAGTGCTCGTGCGACCTCGTCCTTGCGACAATTTCGGTGCACTTGCAGTGCGAGAGAGCGGCTCGATCAGCGACCGATGCCGATAGGAATCGTAGGCTCGGCCTCGGCACGAAAGTGATGGAGTAGTGCAGACGCTCCGGCGTGACGCTCGCGATGATGCGATTGCTATCGACGTGTGCATGTGCCACTACTTAGCGATAGGCGCGATCACTCGCTCACAAAGATGCTTTTGCGTCATTCCGTGGAAGTGCTGTACCAGTATTTCCTGGATGGAAGCTCGCGGATAAGGTCGAATTTAAATGTCGCGCGCCGTTCGACTGTTGTTGCAGTTTTGCAAAATTTGGGCTCGACGTCGACAGCTCGCCCATTTTTCTAGGTGAATTCAAATTTAACGCACTTTTCGTGCGCGCTTTGATCGAAATTGTCGTTGTAATCGACTGAAGCAGCTTCCAGAAACGTTTTATTTGATTTATTAAAACCGCAGCTTTATTTGATCTTGTTGTTAGATAAGTTGTTGGTCAATTGTTATTCACTTTGCCGTTCATTGCGTACAACAGCTCGTCCATAACAAATTGCCGATATATTGTTGTGCACAAAGGGATTTTATCGCTCTTTTTATGAATGCTCGTATACCAAAAATATATTAATAATAATAATAATAATAATAATAGTAATAATGCACGAGAAATACAGTATGGCGGAATGCAAAGTCAGAGTGCCACCCGTTCGGTTTATCAATTTTGCATTTATACCTTTGACTAAATATTTACCAATGACATATCTCTAAATTACATAATCGTGATTAGCTCGCACTTAAAGACAAATAAATGCATAATTAACTTAAGAACTAATTAATTTTGAAGGTGACTCTTCGTTGTCATGTCTAAAATAATACACAAAAATTATGAATTATAATATCTTCGCGCTTTTAGACTATTGATTACATATGTAGAACTTCATCGAGAGCTTGTTTTTCAAAATTTGCGTCTTCGAGAATAAGCGTGATATGCTATTTATTTTGTACTATTTTTTATGTACTAACCTAGACCTACTTACAAGCACTCGATACGAATCGTTTGTGTAAATTGAGAATCCATAAACATAATGGCCATTTAAAAAGTCCAGTAGGTTCAGCCAAGTGTTGGTTAAGTACTTTTGTTAAGCGGTTTTAATGTGCCACTTACGCCACAATATGTGTTAAGAAGCATACTTTTACTCAATAATTAAAACACTTTTAAATTTATTGCACGTATGACTAATGGCTATTTATGGATTTTCCCAAGAATATTTTCCAATAATTTACATTCACAGTTATACAGGCCAATGAAACCAGTCAGCTTTCGGAACAAATATTGCCCTTCAAATTTTTCGGCGATGTCATTTGTGTTCGAGCGCAAAAATATGAACGATACTCGTTCGTTTTCCATGCACCGGAATTAAAATTTTAAATTTTTCACGCGGACGAAGATTGCTAGTGATAAACCGGCTTTCCACAAATCCAAGATTTGTATTTATGTTTTCCGCGAAAACGAACGTTGATAAAATCAGAGAAGCCCCAGGCTTTAAAAATGTGACTGATTTTAAGGAAAGAGACGCGAGGCGTTATCGGTAGACCAGATGAAAAATAAGCCGTAGACGAGCGCCATTGGCAAACAAAATGCTGACAAACGACAACAATAATGTTGGGAGCGCAAAGACGCACAGCTGCGCCACTGATCAAATAGTTCTCAAGTTCACCGAAGAACGCACGGTCAGGGAGGAAAAACATGGAAGAGAACTGCCTGAAGATAGAATGATGAATGCCATGTTTTTCCGGCCTCGTCTTTTCTCCGCTCGGCTCGCGTTTCCTTATGTCACGAACGCGCTAGCGATTACCGTTTTAATTCCATAGTGACGTCAAAGGCCGCACGAGACACGCGTGCAAAGCGAATACGTCCCCGTTTATCCGCGTGAAAATGCTCCCAAATGTCCATTTCGTCTTCGCGCTTGTACTTTGGACGTCATCTGTTGCGGGCGCGGGAGTAAACTGCACCCATAGTACCACCTTGCGCCATGCGGTGCAACATGTTTTCGAGTCCAACTGGCTTTTCGTACACGTTTTTTGTTTTCTTTAAGAAAGAGACGTTGCCAAGGCAGCATTTGCCGTCGAAACCGTGCAATGAGTCAAAACAGCGCGACTCTAGTTACGCATTACGAATTCGTAGATATGGAAATCATGATAGAGCATGGCACCGTATCGGATGAGACCTTGAGAAATCGAGATAGTGCTTACCGACACTTGCACACTTGCTACTTTAGTTTCTCGGTCAAATTGGGGAATTTTCGATTTCCAAACGCGTTTCTTCATTCGCGTGAACGAACAGGAACACAAGCAAATTGCAGAACAAAACTTGTTAAAAATGCACGTCTCTCAACTTGGAGATGATTTTGTTAATTAAATCGCGTATTTGCATTTTTGTTTGTTTTCATCGCAATGACTCGCTTTTTAAGATGCAGAATTATGAGTTGCATCCCATTCCGAGCGATGCATTATACTCTTTCGAAAATACGAGTCGGAGCTAAAAGACAAAGACGGGCAATGCGATCAGAACCAAGTACGAAGTACCTTTCGTGGCGTAGTGCATTCCAAATATGCAAATATGCAAGAGTATTTACAAGAAAATAATCGTTATAAATAATCATCGAGGGAAAAGCGAGTTGGAATCCGCGACAATGAGCCAAGTAACAACGGGAGGCGCAAATACGCAAGGTGTGAGCGATGCAAACGCAGATGCAAAAGTGTGTGTGTGTGTGTGTGTGTGAGGGGCGAAGGAGCGAAGGAGAGCAAGAGGGAGTTGAAAAAACGGAAGGCTCTTCATCGAAGTCATGCTAATCGCGTGTTGGGAGCTTCGGAACTCGAACGTGAGAGCAGCAACGGCAGTGGCTCAGCCTCGGCGACGTCCGATAACGAGGAAAGATTGTTCCCAAGGACAAGGTCACGAGGTTCTCTTCCTCTCGCTCTCTACTTTTTTTCTCCTCGTCGCCTTCGTCTGGCGAATCGATCGCTCGCTCTCTTTCTTCATTCGTTTCTCGCGCTGTCATGCTTTCTTTGTCGATTCGATCGACCCCGCCCTTCTCTTTGTATCATTATCTTCGTCTCACACTTCTCTTCGTTTTTATCTTGTTTGCCGCAATGAATTTTTATTCTCTCGTTCGCGTCGAATATTTCGCAGCGATGACGGCTATTTTTTATTTTAATTTCCATTCGCTTTTCCTTCGACTTTATTGTATTTTGCCTATCAGAAGCAACTATATTTTGTAAATGGAGCAAATTAATAACACATAAACAAGTTGAATTCATGCGTTACCGATTAAAATTATACTCGTTGAATACCCGTTGAAAATACTTTTTTTAACTGAAATGTTTACGATGTTGTATAGAATCATCGTCGAGTTGTTTAAATGCGAACTTTTAAGTTAAATTGTAATAGCACCATCGTTATGTTGGTAACTTCGAAAACATATCCCATTAGCTATAACTTACATCAGACAAATAAAATTATTATAGGTTAAATTATTTCATCTTGAAATATTTAAATTATTTATATAAATCAATCCACGTTCATTTTCTAGTAAATGTTTGTTAAAAAGTATTAATAAATTTGTTTTTGAAGAAATCACAACTTTTGATATTTACGTAATATCATTAATTTGTGAACAAATTTTACCAAGAATTTTTTTTGGCTTTTAAATACGATTTATTGAAAATAATAAATATACATAAAAATTCTAAATTTAAGTGAAGTTGATTTTGCTTTTTAACTCAAATATTTAAAAAATTTTACTTTAATTTTCAGTAATTTAAAAAAAGTTAAACCTTTAATGCGTTAATTTTATAGAATAGTATTTAATTTAATAATATTCATTATTAATTATTATATTTTATTATATCGATTATTAGTATCTTCAAAATAACAACATTAACAAATGTGAAATTAAAACTTAACACTCATTTTTATATATTTATATGTATATTAAATAAAGAGTAAAATAATTTTATTTTTAACTTTTATTGTGTTTACAATTTGAATAATCAGAAGACCAAAGGAAAAATTACGCTAAAAACCTTAAAACCAATACAAATTAACGAAGATGTTGATCAACATAAACAACAAATACCCTGATTAAAAGAAGCAATAAATATTTGTCTACGAATTTCCTTAATTTGTTTTATGAATGCAGAATTTTTTTTGCTCGGCAATTCAGTTCATATTAAAGTTAAACTAGTGATACTATTAAAACCGATTTAAATTCCTTATCTCTTTTTAGTTTTTTCTGATCGTATAAACATTGTTTCTCCCACCCTCTGCCGCTATTCATTCTGTCTCTCCAGTGGCTCATACGCGAATCTGTAAATTACCAAGTATGATGACGACCAACATGAGTATGTGTGTTGCTCATGTGCGTACTTTAACCACTTAAGGAAAAACATTGTCGGTGACTCGGCCCGAACAAGCTGAAAACAAATCGTGTTATCGACGTTAAAGCGCAGCCGTCGATTCATTCCTGGATGGCGATAATCGCACGAAAAGAAAATCGTGCTTTTACATTCAGTCTCGGAGATATTTTTGCATTTTCTCCGTGAAAATATTGATTTTTACGATTATTTACATATTGCTGACTTTATAAAAAATAAAGCGAATTTGATTTCTTGAAATTAAAACAAGTGTATCTTCAATTTCCACTCAGTGGGCTTTATCAATTAAACGTTAATATCTGATTTATACTTTTATTATTATACGGGATGTGATTTTTAACGTGAGATTTATTTTTTGTGTATTATAAATACTATATTTTATTCTTCAAAGGACTTTATTTTAGAGACAATTTTGTTACGATGCGATGAAAAAAAATCATTCAAATCATTAACGAAATAACATAATGATACGACCGTTTTAAGAATATCTTCATGTTTTGAATTGTTGAAGTGTTTAACACGCAGATTAGTTGGAAATTTGAAAACTGGAAAATTTTAAATATGGAAATTTTCAGTTCCATGTGAATGAGTTTAAGAAAGAAATTAACTGACGTATTGATGGGAAAGTTGAAAAAACTTTGGTCAAAGTTCGCGAGATAATACGTACGCGTTAACTTTTCAGCTACACGACATTTATTATTTAGAAGACGTAATTTTTCTATCATTTTTATTCCGTTAAAATTTTTATCCTAAATACTGGTCTTTGATCGTAAAATTATTACAGTTTTTCCAAAATGCCCAAGTTTTGTTTAATTTTTTTTACATATCTATAATTGCATTGATAAAATGAGCTTTTTTTCTTAAAATGTATTCGTTTTCATTCATTATTTATGAGTTATCGATAATTATTACAAGTGTTAAGTAATAAAAAGCTCTTGAACATCTACTATGATTTCACAATTTCTATGCTTGAGGTCTTACTATAATGTTTACATTGTACACGATAAATAATTCTTTTAAATTCGAATTATCTAAGCTTTTAATCAGCGCAATAATTCGCAGTTTTTCAGTATTAAATAGTGCTCTTTAAGAAAATAATCATCAGTCGGTCCTTAAAATACATTCGATCTGGAAATTTGCAAACTTTTTACAACAACGATTTATCGGCGCATATTTAGTGGAATGGGCGGGGATAAAAAAACAATTTAAAGATTACTTTTTTAATGCATTGGGCCTTGGGATTCAATTTTAGATATGGCACATTCTTTGAGACTAAAACTTGCAAAGCAAAAAATATCGCCCACGAATAAGATATTGCCTCTCACGGCAAGCCTCTGAAAGGCCTAAATTTGTACATCAAAGAGGCTGAATATGAATCATCGATTGAACGTCCGCCGGGGTAGCATAAGGTCATCGGCTCTATACATTAACTATCCCTTGGAATAATTTACACGAGCTGTGAATCGAGCTCCTTTATATTTATATAAATAATATATCATCGAACGAAGCGAATATTGTCAGCTGCTCGGGGAGAAACCTCATCTACATCAAAGGCGTATTTTTTGGCAGTTCCGAGCGGCTTTCGACGATCGAGGAATAAATCGAAAATGACGATCAACGAGACAAATAATGACGAACGACGGAAGTTATGCCACGTATCTCGACACGGCGCGTCAAGGTCCTAAAAATATTCGACCGCTGCTATCCGGCGCCAATTATTGGCCCGCATCTCGCCACAAGCGATATTTCATCGCTATATGTTTGTTTATTTCGGCAAATAAATATTAATAAATGAACAAAGAATATACGACTCTGTAGAATCGTTAAGATTTCAGGCTCAATTGAATCGACGTATTTCTCACGGACATTTACTCGGAAAATTCATTACCGTTTAACGCTATACTCTATGGCTCTATTAACCAACTACAACTTTAAATTGATCCAGCGTTTTTCGTGGTCCTCGGATTTCCAGAAGCTACAAACTTCATAATTTACCAAATTTGCTTTCCCCCGTCCCTCGCAACTTCGTTGAAAATGTTTGGATTTTCCATTTGTAAATAGTTCGTATTTTCATTAATGCATTGCTCAACACTTGTCAATCGATAGATTTATGAATTGATAAATCAGCAAATACAGCAAATATTTATAAAGCAATAGTAGTCGTCTGAGACTGCGTCATTTAATTTTTACACTCCCCAGTTGTTGAATATAAATTTAAGAACAATATTTATCCGCAAATGAAGCGCTTGCAATTTATCCGAATGAGAATTCTGTCCGAACTTGCTTCGTTATCCCAAGAAATAGAAAAGTTTTCTCGTTAAAGCTTGAAAATAAGCGATAGACAGATCATTTGTCTCGGGAAATATCAGCAGTTGCACGTTGACCTTCGTTCACGGTTTCTATCAGCTACCGTTAAATGTTTCTCGTAATGAAACGCCTGAGGTTTTCGCGGTTCGCCGGAAAATTCGTCATTGGCATGAATCCGTCACGCTCAAGTGCGCAATTTTTACGAGCGCGTGCTCGATCACGTTTTTGAACAATCGCAAGTTTCTCTCTCGGCGTTCTCTTTATCGATGCAATCGAAAAATCAAAGATACGCCTATGAATCTGCCATTTAAGAAGCCGCCTATTTATTACGACGATGGCGGCACGAAGAACGCGTATTTTCTCATTACTATCTCTATTTTTACTTACGAGCTAAAGAGAATCGACGATTTTAACGTCAATATTTTTATTTCAGCAAATTTGCGTCGTCTGCAAACAGGAAAATGAAGGCGTAACTGCCACTGCGATCATTACGAACATTATCGAGCAGCACCCAAGTTTAGTTGAAAACACTTTCATTGGAACGAACTCCGCGAAAGTTATGACTTGGGATGCAATTTCGAGAATTTGACTATAAAATATCGACGACTAATCGGACTGATTGCGAGAAACTAGTTATTTGTCAGTAAATGCTGAATGCGTGTTTTTAACGCTCAAATGAAAAATCACTGCCGTTCGAATGTAGCGATAATTCATTTTACTTATATTATTGCATAAGCTTCCATTATTCCATTGTTCGCTCTTTCATTCAACAGTCTGCAGCACCGGTGAATTTGATATCATAATTTGAACATAGCGCTCGCTCGATAAAAAAGCGCCGTCGATCATCGAAGGGATATGCGAAATTCAATATTATATTTTATGGTTAGAGATTCAAATGGATAAAATTAAACGCCAATTGCAGTTTTCGATATTCAAGATTGCAGTGTTCGATCGCGAACAATGGCGCATTTTCTAAACATCAGCGATCTGCCCGACTTGGCGTTACGAGCACTTAATTATCCGGAGTAAAAAATGAATCAAAGACTTGCCACGCGAGCACCGAGATTGTTTTGCTAAAAATCCTTCATTATCGCGTAATCGTCAGTCGTTGGATTTTGCTATTGGGCTGCGATTGCACATAGAAAAAAAATTTATGATCAATCATTCGTTGTGCGCTGTAGGTGCTACGACCACCACGTGTTATCGTGAGCTTGTTTTTTCAGAGTCCGTGTGAGAAATGTGAAATTGAGCATGTGCCCCGTCGAACGGATTCGTTGCGAGCAGCGAGAGGAAACTGCAATTAATTTGACAGTCTCCTTCTTCAGGACATCCCGCAGCCTCGAAAAGGTCGCTGATATATCGTTGCAAAAACGCTCGGCTTTCCGCGGACTCGCGTTGCGCGCGGCGCCAGAATTTGAAAATCATCGGCGCAACAAGTCGCGGAGTGTCGTAATGGTGACCGATCGATAAACGCCCGAAAATATATTTATTTTTACTCAGCTGCTGTACACAAAACACAACAGGAACATCAGCATGACGTGTAAAACAAGAGATTCGGTCAATCGTAAATTTAGCATCTCTGTTATCCAAACTTCAAAGCCGCCCCAGCTCCGCCACCGGCAGCAGACGGGACACCAGAGTCGGCAGTTTTTTCAAAGAACAAAAAAGGGGAAAAAAGAGAAAAAAGAGAAAAAAGAGAAAAAGGAAAAAAGAGCGGAGAGCCGAGCGCGTCGATAATCCGCAACGGCCGCCTCGAGCTCTGGTTGCGTAACCTCCGGGGCATCCACTTCCTCGTTCGCCGTTCGCATCCTCCTTCCTCTTCGCGCCATCGAGTCCTCGATCTCGCGCTCTTCCTCCCGTCAAAATTTCCAGCGCTCTCCCTTGCCTCCGCAGCCGGAATCGCGTGCTCCCGGGCGCTCTGCGTACGCGCCTCGGCACCGTCGCGACGGCGGGTTGGCGGTGGCGGCGGCGGCTCCTCTCTCGACCTTGCGCGATTCCGGCGAAACGCTAATAATAAATACGCGAGAGCGGTCGTTTACTCAATACACTTACGCGCTCTGCCCTCGCACGTGCCGCGAGCGCTGCTAAGTGTCTCTCGCTCTCGCTCTTTTTTTACGCGAGTCAAGGTCGGATCATCGTCTTCGGCTTCACAGTCGCCATGCCGCCACCGGTTTCATGCGGGAGTCGCTCTACTCGATGGTAAAAGGGCGCCAAAGCGGACGATGACTCCGCCGACGGGTGCAGGATGGCTGACACCCGAGCCGGGCGGGGAGAGGCCCCTTTTTTCATCGGTGCCACGCGAATGGCTTCGCGCAAATGGATGTATTGCGCTAAGTTCGTTGCGAACGACGCGAGCCTCAACCGTCGAAAAACCGTCTCGAGAGCTTCTATCCTCCGTCTTCTGTTTCGCTCGTAAATTGACGTTAAATTATTTTTTTAACTCGATCCAACTATGGCTGAGGGAGTTGGGAGCGTTTAAACGATTCCTCGGCGGCCGGCATATGATTTATCGCGCGCGCGCCAACAAAACTGCTTAAGACTCACCGTAACAACTAGTTGCCGCGATTTTAATCCTTCGCTGATTATAAACACCCAATTTTGAAATAAATAACCGTCAATGAGACATCTACGTTTTATCGCTCCAGGTCTTATAAAATTCAAAACTCACGATTTTATCGAATTATCTTTGTTGTTTATCTCTCAGGTGGATGTCCTTGAAAATCGTCGAAATACTTTGCTAATCCGAGAATAAAAACTGATACAATTACTTATTGCGCAATAATTTCATTGCGATATTTTATTACGTATTTCGCGTGTGTACTTAACGCGTAAAATTACGAGCCAAATGTCTTGCAATACCGATGCAATAAAGCCCTACTCAAACAAGCATCTTTGCCGAGCTTTCCCGAAAATACGCGTTATCAGTATTTTCCAATAAAAATAATTCGTTTGCTTTGCCAACAAGTGCACAAAAACTTAATCGAATGATTTATAATAACATTGCACTACCTTGTAAACACGATCGAAATTAAAATGTACGTTAAGTATTTAAGCGTCTGACACGTTTAAATAAGAGAATTCACTGGTAAAAGAGCTTTTTTATTCTTTACCGTCTCCGACGATCTGGCAAATATTCGCTTTCATACGTCTACCACTCGATCGCAATGCATGTGCAGCAGTTCGGCTTCTGTCAATATTTCCGGTGATTCAGTTTTAATTGTTTGAATAAATATTAAAGACTGTCAAATAAAACTAGATTTTTTAAACAATGTTGTTTATGTAATAGCATTCTTTAGTGCGCATATCGTAAGTTAAAGCTATTAAATATTTATCTAAGTCAAATTAGCGTCGCGTCATAAATATATTAGAATGAACCATCGACATTTTTCTTTTTGCTCGTCCTCCACGATCGAAGTCAGCGATCGAGGGCCGGCCGACTCGAGCTTGACGAGCGACCGGAAGCGAGTCGTGCTCGCGCGATATTGCTGGCTCCCTTCCACTGGGCGATCGACGGCGCATCGTGTTTGCACTCGTTGTGCTTGTGGGCGTTTGGGTCGATGGTCGAATCGACGATCGCGGTAGGCTGCCGATGATTTAACACTGGCTCGCGTTACTCGGTGCGCGCCTGCCGACTCCGGCCTCGACATCACGAACGCATCCGCGAATCGCAATGTTTACGTTATTAATAGTTGGCGGCTCCATTATAAATAGCAAAGTAACTGGGAATAACCGCCGATAATTCAAAATACTCGTCTTTTATTATAGAGGTGCTTTTTAAATTGAACTGCGGGTCGTTCCATCGATTAGTTTTGCGACGCAAATGACTGAGCGGGAGCAGATCGTCGTATAACTTTCCGACAGATGGATAATTTCAACGATATTAAAGCATTTTATTTACTGCCAAAGGAATGATGTTGTAATACCCCTTTCGGTCATTAGCAATCCCACGTATTTATTAATAAGACGATTACATTCGCAATCGCAGTATCAATTAATAACGATTTGACTGCACGCTGAAAACAGCTTTATTATTTTTACCTACGATCATTTTGCAAGCGAATGGGCACGCGAATTTTCTTGAAAATTACTCTTTTATTGCGAATAGCTCAATTTAGCGATAATTACGTAAAGCGAAAAACATTTGGATGGGTTGTAAGTGATTTACACGATTTCACCAGTGCATTTTCTCGCCAGCATTACAACTCGAGCTTTTTTAAGGAAACAGAGGAAAATCATAGAAGCAGCTCGCGAATATCTGGAGCGTAGCTCAAAAATTTCTTCGAGGCGGGCGTGCATTCGAAGCGAAGCGATTGAAAGAAATCGAGCGAATCGCGTGCGCGTGTCGAGAGACCGGCGACGACTGCCTGTTGGAGGAGCAGCCGTCTGAGTTTGCACTCGTCGCAAGCTTCCGGCTACCAAGCGCCATCGCAGCCAGACGAGGGATGAAAGTGAAAGGAAGGGGCGCGGGCACCGGTTTCATCCGCCGCCGGCAAAGTGGACCGGGAAAACTCTCGTTCGCGCTTATGGGATGCCTCGACGCTCCGGCTTATTACGGCTCTGGTGCATTCGGTGGTGAAGAATTTTTTTTGCCACGAGATAGCATCTGTTGCGCGTGCAAAGTTTCGGCGACGAGGAGGAGAAGCGACCGCACGTGGCCTCCCTCTTCTCGGTTATTGCGCGCTGATAAGGACGGGACGGCTAAGCTCAATAATGTTCGAGCTCTTTCTCGATTATTGGAAAAACTTTCGCTCTGCGCTCTTCGCGCCAACGAAATTTTGATTGCGCTATCTTATCGGGGCCTTGAATTTTTACGCTTCCCGACGTTTTTTCAATGTAATTATCGCACGTCTCGAGAGGAACACGCGAACGTGTAATAATTGCCGCGTACCAAGAACTTTGGCGCTTTCGAGCGGAGAATGATACACGTGTGCGCTCGGTACTAACGCTGATTCACCAATCGGCTGCGGCTCGAATTTTCAGTTTCGTATTATCTATGACCAATCCTTTCAATTTGTTGATCGGAGTTTTTTATTTTCAAATTTGAGCCGTCGCTTGCTCGATAATTATAAGCATAGAACAATGTTTTGAAAGAAAAACGAAGCGACGACTCTCTTAAGCCGCAAAATTTATCTATTAATTCAAAATAATCCATAGGTTCGTTTATTAATCTACGTGTTAATATTAAATATTGGTTCTTTTTCTTTTTTTTACAAACATAGGTTCAATTATGATCTTGAAAAAACGCGTCTCGATTATTTTATAACAACTGTACAATTAACATTTTTTCGATAATTCCATTTTGTTTTTATAAAAACGTTTTTATTTAAATCTTATTAATGAAACTTTCACCTGTGAAATTACATCGTATACACTAAACTATTCGTTAATTATTAAATATAATAAATACCATTTTTAAACATCCAATCGCAGCGTATCAATAAAAATTTTAACATTTAACATCACAAAAGAATACTTGTTACGTTCAATTGATACAACTCAAGCTTTGATAGGATTACATTCTTGATTATTTATTTTTTTTTTAAATTACACGGCCGTATAATTTTTTAAATGGTTGATATTCAACGTAAGATTACATATGAAATAAATAAAAATGCATGACAATCGCCAAATTCTATTTTTGTATCAGCATTTTTTAAATTCCAAGTATAATTCGAGTGCCTCACGTTTTTTATAAAAACTTACATAAACTTAGATGATCATAGATAAGAATGAATTAATTACAGCATTTATTGTACTGTATGTAATAAAAATAATGTATGCGTTAAACAATCGTTACAATTCGTAATAATTACGTCTTGCAAGATTGAATTACTCGATTAAGCCGGCATTCGATCAATAAATACATTATGTGAGTTTTATGCGATTATTAAACGATGTATTAAGTGATCCTAATTTTTGTATACATTTTTGCCAATATTTAAACTTTTTTCTAGTGTCTAAAAAATTCCACGTTTACATTAATTGCTAATATAATTCAAGATAAAAGCTGCCATTATACAAATTTAATTTAGAGTATATCGTATAAATATAATTTAATATGTTTCTTATTTTACTTTTTCAAAACGGAAACTTTATGAGTGAAAATATTTGAACTAGATATAACACAGTCGAAAATATAAATTTACATATCCTTGATTTTTTAATTGATGTAATTTTAAATATTTTACTTACATTTTTTAATTAAACCGAATGATTTATGAGACGCTCGTTTTATGAATAATCGATAAAATTTTCTTAGGTAGACTGTGTAAAAAGCGTTTTAAATATCTAATTTTATCTAATTCTCCAAAAATCACGATGATTCACGTACATTTATGTATCATAAAACTATCATAATCAATTAGGCCTTAAAAAAATCTCACACATATTTAATGAAAAAATTGAAGCGACACAGTGATTCATAAATAGAATCATTTCTATTAACTTTTTCATTTATTTTGTAATTTATAGATTTTATACTATTAATCAGTATATATATATATATATTATATATATATTTAAGTATAATTTTTTTATTAATTACTGTAATTACAGAAGGATAACAATTTCTCTGTCACTGGCACGCCTCTCATAGAAATACATCCTTAATGACATATGCCTCTAAATTTCTTTTTGTAAAATATCTTTTGAAAGTAAATATATGTATTTTTTATATATATATATATATAATATATAATATATCTATATAATATTATATATTACATACATAGATTATAAAAGATAAACTTTTATATGTAGACCAATGATTAAAAATTTAGATAAATGCATAAAAGATATTTCCATCTGTAAAAAAATATATTTAATTAATATCTAGTATTTAAATACATGTGCAAACATTCGATTGTTATTAACATGAATAAAAATTTTTAAACTATAAATTTATTATATATTTATTTTAAAAATACTGCGATAGATAATTAATTAATGCTACATAAAATAATATTTAGCAAATTTCAATACTATTTATAGTTGATAGATGTGGGACGAATATTAAAAACCTCGCTGAAAAAAAACAATCATTTATTAGATAGTAATGTAAGAACTAAATACCTTTTAAATGAGTTATTTAAAAAAATTTATTATCTAGAATGAGATCGTGAATTGTTTAATAATAAATGATTGTTTATCAGCGATGCTGTAATAATTTGCAATCATAAAAAGGTGTTACTATTGCGCATATAAACAATTATACATTTTAGTAATACGCTCGATATGTATCGAAGGTAGACTGTTAACTTTTTTTAATTATTTTTTTCAGAATAATCAAGACCAGTTCTTTTTCCAATTGCTTCTTCAGCATTGGCTACAAAATGTAGACCAATACATCTTATCCACGGTGTTTCTTTTACATGTTTCTCTTCTCTTCACGATAATCATTAACTGTATTTTAAACTTCTTAAAAGAGAGATCGCGCTCATTTTCGGCATTACAGCTATAATTGCGCATAGGGCTCCACGAATAAACGAATATTTAATATAGAATTTACCGAGATAATATTAAATATTAAAACGAACTCTTAAGAGAAACGATTTTTATTTTTATATAAAAAGTATTAAAAAGCGCTTGTAATATTTCAGGAGACTTGGAATCAAAACTCAGAAGAAACTATGAACAGAGTTTCAATGACTTAAATTAAAGAGAGAAAAAAGCCAGCAGTATATCCAAGATGAAAGACACGGTCGGCAAATAAAAACCTCACCAATGATATTCGAGTAGAACTTCCAATATCTGAGTAAACATTAGAAAAAGTCAATCATCCCACGTACTTAACTGACCCTGACACGGAGTTTCAATTTCTACAGGATAATTAATGGAATGACACGGATGAACGAGTCCGAGAGGCCACGACACGGAGTAGTACGCCCTTGAACCTGGACTCGCTTTCGTGTAAGCGCCCCGAGCAATAGTTACTTTGGCGCGATTCGCTTCGGTATCGGAAGTACCGATTCCTATCGCAACGTCTTCGAGGAAGGAAAAACTAATGACAGCGTTGTTGGTGCATCCAATCCAGAGAAGCAACTAAACAACTGCAGCGATCGCACTGAGATCGATTGCGAATCGACGCTATAGTTTATTATTCATTCCTATTCTTTTGAAGGATATATTCAAGCCGTACGATTTTACATCAATATTTTTTGCACAGTTTTTTTCTTTTATCGCGTCGATAAACGAAATTGTTGATCGGATTAAATGTTGCATGTTTGCGTTGCTACCTAGTGCGTGAGATATTATATTAGCATCACTATTGTACGAAGAAAAGATTGCGCGAATAATATTAGCAACTAATAACAAATGTCACGAAAGTATGCATCTCCCAGGTAATTGTAAATATAGCAAAAATGATAAAAAGTAGCGGTAACGGGTAGTTGTTTGGTAACTATCGATAAGTACAGACAAGCGTTTATCTACGTAATTGACACTTATCTGCCAATTAGAGAGCACGATGATAAAATTAACAAACACACAAGTCGAGATAATATCGATAGTTTAGAGGTTTATTTAAATCGAGCGCCACCACCAACGGCCCGAATTCACTCTCTCGGCGCAAGGACGAGCCGCCAAAGAAACAACGATTTAATCCAATGACCCTCGATCGATCTTGAACGCACGTAAATGCAAGTCCATTAACGAGAACAAAAGGAAGAAGAAGGAACAATAGTATTTCATTGCAGCGAAACGAGCGCGAGTCCGAGTTTATCCGCGAAGCGATTGTTTAAAGACACGCGACGCCCGCGCTCAACCTGTTGAAACGGTGCATCGACTCCTTGCGTGTTGTGATTTCCTGCATTGCGCGTCGGCGACGATAAATGATATTCCACGGCGGCAGCGACGAAACCCAATCGCCCTCGAGCTTCTCTGACTCATCCAGCAGCGCGGTTCGGCACCGGCCTCCTAAACGTCCCCCGACAACCGCTGCTTTATCGCTTTATCAATCCTCTACGCGAGCCGGTGGATGCCGGTGCTTTAATGTATTGCGAGAAATCCGCACTTTTGTAAACGACCGATAGACGCCGTTCCTTCCGCACTACCATTTTGTCGTTTAGCCGGATAAATGATCCAGCCGATCCAGAATAGCCTTGTTGGTTGGTGGATGTTACCTGCAGCATTACTTTACTAATTGCCACGATTAAGAGGGCAAACGAACTCGATTTCAAATTGAGCTTTCATTTTTGAAACACGAGTTGAAAAACTTCCTTTTAAACGAGAACAAGTGTCCCGTAGTTGTATAGTAAGAGCAACCTTTGTAAGCCATTGGAAATCCATCGCTTTTCAATCAAAAGCAAAAGCCTTCACTTTCACAACAATATAGAAAGTGTCATAGAATTTTACGGAACGATTGCTGTGTTTACATTCGTGTTGCTTCCTATGAAACGCCGTGCTTTAATTATTCGCCCTGTACGTACATTGGTTTATCGAATTGACTAAATACTATGAAAACATGACATACTTCCTTGAATACATCGCCGACCATACATATTATAGATGAGTAATTATAGCTCGATAATATAAACATTTTATAACGGCATTGTGCATAAAAGTTGTATGCATTGCGATACAAAAGCCGCGTTAAAAGCGAAAATCTTGTACAATGATTAGCAACGATTAATAATTGTAATCAATGAAGCCAAGCGTAAAAACGTATTTTAAATTTAGAAGAGCCCGTAATGCGTAAAGTGTGTATCCTAAGTATCCGTTAAGATAATAATAATAATATGCAAACACTTTATACGCTTGCTACTGTGCACTGCGCGCTCATCATTGTAATAAATGATTTAATTATCCATAAGAAAAGGTTTAAAAACTTCAACGATCAAATGTTCCGTATTACTAAAATCCTCGATCAAACGATTATGACAGTTCGGCAGCTCGTTCTTGTTCTCAATGAAAAAATATTCAATTATCACGCGATTAAATGTCGAAATCATTTATTTTTTTTTTTTTAAGAAAACCGGCTAACAGACTTTACACGTTACAGTTGCAGATAAAGTTAAAATTGGAATATCGAATAGATACTGGGATACGTGCACACTAAAGCATTCGCGGCGTGTTTTGCTTATTTATTTTTTCGTCGGAGCATACGCATGATAAATAATACGAAATAACCATTATAGAGGAAAATTATTTTTGTCCGTGTATCGCCGATAACGCGGTTGACCAACGCCGCTCGGCGAATACAATAAATACGGCGTTACCTTGTGTTACGCAAATGTGACACTTATGTTTGTGCTTTAAGGAATACGGCAGCAAAATAAGAAATTAACGATAGTAATATCGTTAAGAAATTGTATCATAAATTTTCGGCCGTAAAGTTAAGATAGTTGCTGCGAGTGCGAGCCTCTAATTTTATTATATAATTGAATTCTGTAATTTAGTCGCCACATGCCTCCTGTTTTTCGCGTTTCGATTGTCATAATTTCACATCTTTACATAAACAAACTCCAAACCGCAATCTAATATTTTCATTCCAAAAGCTTGATTTCTGTCCAGTGGATATCAATTTTTACGAGTTGAAATTGCGATCGTTATAAGTTACTGCATTTGCCACGAATTTATTTCTCATTTTCATTACGTGTGTTGCGTATGCACAACATTTGAAAAATTTGTAAACACTACATTTTCTTCTGGTACTCTTTAAAGGCTTATTTTGCAGCGCACAAACAACGCGACGCACAAAAAATCGGCCTACGTCCTCGAGTAGAATTGCGCGGTTATTATTTTTAACCAGGAAAATATTTTTTCTTAATTTTAGTAGAATTACCATAATTACGATACTTGAATAGAAACCAAGAAGAAAAATGGAAAAAGCACAACTCGAAGAATTGAAAAACTCGCGTAAAATGAAAAAGGAGTTTATAATCTTGTAAACAGACACTGTAGTCACAAAACCATGGATCCTAATAAATCCTAATAAGTCAGACTCGTTGAACTCTGGCGAAAATCGTAAACACAAGCTGATCACATCCTGGTACACAATACTAATTTACGTGAACTTACGCAGGCGACATAAGAAAGGAATATTTCTTCTGTATTAAATTCGATGGAAACATTTATTTACATAACTTCTCTAAATTAAAGGTTGCAAATACGTAATCAGTAATAGCATTTGATGGAATATTACGAATATTCGTTAAAATTTCAACTAAACTTGGAATACTGAAAAATGAGTGGATATTTGAAGAAAAAATTACATAATTATTAATAATTTTATAACGGCTTATTTAGTACTTAAAAGATAATATTGTGCAAGTCTTGATTTGTCTTCTCTCTTATTGATTTTAATTGAATTTTTTCATTCACCGAGTCACGCACGACATCAAAATATCAGCTATTTTCGTAAAACGATTGTTTGGGCTCAAAGATTAGCTAATAATTCTCTTAATAATTGATTTTGCTAATTTGTAGATGTAAAAAGATGTTTATTACGAATTCGCGAACACATTTTCATCATAGCCGTACGAAACGTTATGTACCAAGCATAATATTATATTTTATTATTTACTTTAAAGAAGATTTCTATATAATAGCATGAATTTATTAATTTAATGAATAATATATTCCTACGAATAGAGACACAAAAAAATATTTTCTTCTTCTACGAGGCAGCATTACTACAAATATAATGTATTTATATGCGTGGCGCGGGCGCGTTTATCTATTCAATTAATGTATTCAATGGATTCTTAATTTGAATAAAAGAAATTCAATCGGCCAATCTAATTGCATATAATTTCAATCTAATCTTTGTTATGTTTGAAAAGATTTTTGCCACATAAAAATATTGAAATAATATAAACCTCAAATGGAAAATTTTTAATTTTAATACATTGAATAAATTTTTATTCAGTTAACGATATTTATAAATACATGATTGGCTTAATTATCTTTTCTTTGTCCGATGATCTACTTTCACAGTACACAAGTATATTGTTCTATTATTATTTATTATTATTATTATTATTAATATTATAATGAAACTTACACAAGTTAAATTATATATTTTGATGTTTAAAAGAATGTGGATTTTTGATTAGTTCATTGACTAATAAAAGATCTCTTAATTTATATAAATGTTTGTTCATTTACATCATAAAGGGTGAAAATAACTCCAAATTCAAGTCAAGGCGTTTTTATCAAATAAACTGATTGCATAATTTTTGTAACCAATGATTGTTTTTTCATCGTACCTTATTTAAACATGTGTCAATAACCTAATTCTAATAATTTTTATTGCAAAGAAAATTTTTTTGAATAATTTGTCGTTAATTATTATATTCATATTAGATTGAAAAATGAATATTTATTGTTTTTCGAATCATTTCATGCGGTCTTGAAATAATGGATATATTATATTAGCATAAAAATTGGATATATTATATATATATATATATATATATATATATATATATATATAATATATATATATATAGTAGAAGGAATAGTGAATGATTTTTTTCATAGAAACTTACACGTAGACATAAGTTTATCTTAAAAAATATACTGACAAAGAAGTGCAAGTAAAACTGGAATAAAAAATACGTTTGAAAATAAAAAATGAGAATTTATCAGGAGGCATTTTTCATTATTTTTGCGCTACTTCAGTTTGTGCCCCTGAACCACAATTAGTACCATCAGAGCACTACCTACTCTGTAGAGCCTTACCATTGAGCGTGTTCAGCCCATTACAGAGTGTGGGAGCGACGAGTTTATTTGGTCGATGCTCTAAAGTCAAGTTCCCCCAAGAAGGTCAAAGTGTAACCAGAATTTCTTCCCAAGGAACGCGCTGCTGTTAAAACGCATGCGCGCCCCAGCCTGTTACGTTAGGGCAGAAACTCGCAAAGATAACGGCACACGCCCTTACCGCTCAACAGGTGCATCGGCGAAATACTAAGCTTTGTTCCCTGTTCTTATTCCACTTGGTCTCGATATAACGATAGAGCAACAATATTTTCCGTACGAGTCCGCACACGTGACAGCGCGAAGCTGTTCATAACGGGAGTCGCGTCATTGAGGCGAAATCACTGGCGTAATTGGACTTGTCAATTACAGCGCTCTCTTTTTTTCTTTCGTTGGAACACGCGTGCGTACACATGGCAACAACGCCATAATCGGCCGTTCAAGATCATCGCCAGGCAGACGACGAGGACATCGCGCGGTTGACCAGACGAAGGATCCGACCTTGCCGCCTTCTTAGCAGCCGTTACAATCTCGCCGTCCGTCTTTCTCGCATTCGTTATCTCCAGTGATTGCGCCTCTCTCGCTCTCTCTCTCAGGCGCGCGCGCGCGCGCGCGTACACACATGTCCGATACGACGCGATAACGATTCCTTCTTTTCACATTGGCGGAAATTTTTATTCAACCTTTTGTCAGCAACACAAAGTACGAGACAAGTCTTGCGGATATCTAAATTCCTCATCGACGTGTATATCGACGGGTGACTCGGTAATATTTTCCGCGTCATTAATTGTCTGCGTTACCGCTAACTTTCTCGCTCGTTTCTGCTCTTTATCACTGCCAATAACGGTCGATAAATATTTTTGATTTATTATTGACAGATACGTTTGCAGGAATATTTATTATTTCGTTCGCCGTAGCGCTGTTGGACAACTCTCTAGAAAACCAATCCGGATGTAACGCTTTTTCCATCGATTTCTCACCACTGGGCCTTCGATAAGTCACATTAATATTTCGTTTGGTTAACAAATTATCAGCAACTCGCAGTAATTACAATATTATGGGAACGATATCGCTCGCACTTATGCCCTGCAACGAAAAGACGCTGCTTTCAATACTTACTTCGGGGTATTAATTAATTCAAATTAAAATAATCCAGCAGCTAATTGTAGAGCGTAAACTGTATTTGCAACTCGGAGCTGAATATTATCACTTTGATCGGAGCAGCGCACATCCAAAAGCGCCTCAGTTTTCAAAACTATTTTCAATCTCCCGTCTAGTTGGAGTACGTGCACTTCTTCGCAATCGTTTTATAAAAAAAAGAGCTGCTCTCGGAAAAGTAAAACCCTATTTTCCGGCCCTAGAGTGCGCCGGTGCGTGTACTAAAAATAGTCGATTTAAGCAGAGCATAACACATTCAAGTTTGCGATGCATTGTACGAAGCTCGTACATTCTTTCTCCATCTGCCTGACAATACCTTTTCGTTTTGTTTGCCAAGCGCTCCGCAACAGCCTATGCTGGATACGCGATTATTATTTATTGAATTAGCGATGCGAGACGCGTAGCTTGTCAGTGAAATAAACAGCGCAATGCCTCAATTGTCGATAAACTTGCGCGAAGAATTAAAAGGAACAAAAATTGTGCACAGGTTTACTAATTAAAGGCTTTTAGCACGCTTAGCCACTGAGATATTTTGCACAATATTGCATCGGACCGTTGGCAATAATTCGCGTAATTCTCGTATTATCGCGAAATTGGAGCGTCGAAGTAACCTCTATTGTACGAGTTAGTGTCACAGGAGTAAGCATATAAGTAATGGCTCGCGTTCAAATTTAAACGTTACTTAGAAAATTCGTTATCGGTCCCGGTGGATCGGCGAGCTCGATCATTCGCAACATTTTCAATTCCGGCTCTCGCGAGTGTCGGTGCAAATAACGGCGAATCCAAAGGAACGTTTCGCGCGTGCACAGCAAAGGAAGGGCTCCTGGAAATAGAGTCCCCGCGATCCCGGCCGCTGGTCGTTGGCGAAAGTACCTCGACGTAGGACACCGATCCTCTCCGCGCCGATCGATCGGAGGAAAATTGCACGAGCGGTGGAGCGTCGACGCCGCCGGGTGGGGACGCATCGCGTGTCAACGGCCTGTTCACTATTCAGCGCAAGTACCGCGCGCACTTTGCGGATCGGCCGCGGGGGCGGGCGACGCGCCGCGCGGGGTCGTTGCCTCCGCGCCCGACATCTTCGCTTTTTTCTCGCTCCAGTTTGCGCCGACGAACGCCGCAGATTTATTCGCGCTCTGCGATATCCCGGCTGCAGGCAGCCTCGGGTTTCGGGGGTCGGTTTCTTGGTCGGTTTCTTGGCCGCCGGTCGGCGCCTTCGCCCGGTCCGCTGACACCGGACTGCGAGTACTTTGTTTTCCGCGAGCCGTTCTTGAGCTTCCTTCGAGAATTTGCGCGTCGCGAGAACCGAGTCTTTGACCGGACACTTATGTAAGCCTCCGCTCGTTACCAGATGCTCCTTATTCGGAAACTTAGCTGATATTTTTAATGAGGGCTGCTGTCGTCTTTCGATCGCGACTTCTTCCTTGCGCTCGGCTTTCTTACTCTTGGATCAAGAGTCAAACGGCCGGCCGATCAATTTGCGAATTGGAAAGTGGTCTTTCTTGAAGGCGCGATATTTTTTAAAATATTTTTGCAATACAGCTGGCGTTACTTCAAACACGGTGCGCGAGTTTTGAAATCTCAAGCTCAGAGTCTCATTCCGTCTCGTATAACTTTGTGCACCATCATAAACGTATTTCCGTTATATACTTTTGTGATTCCTCGCTACACTATTCTATATTTTAGTAGCCGTACTGTTCGTCTCTGAAAAACGATACCGTAAGCGTCAACAAACTGCTCCTAATGTCTCACTAATTGTTCTTTGGCTTTCGTACCGCAAAACTGGAACAACTGTAAATAAAGAACACCTCCGCTGAATAAGTCATATAAAGCTAAGACAAATGATAAGCTCTTCTCGGAACCCATGATTTTATGGTACTCTCTTTCCGTTCTTGGCATTAATGTACTTTCGAATCTTGAACTATAGTCGAATAATTAAAAAGCACCGACTCTTTTTTGTTGTTAAAAACAAGAAAGTTGTGGTGCTCGAATAAAAAGGAATTCTTTCGTTAATTTTCGATGTTTTTGAAACTACTGGTTGCTTTCGATCTGCTTGCTACAATTTATGCAAATAATTTGATATTTGCGCAATGCAAGTTATTAAGGAACTGCCCCCCTTAGCTGAAACTTATTATTTCGATTAAACAATTATTTCACAAATATCTTAACTGTAGTCGTTAAAAAATTGTAAAAACTATTTTACAATACTGTTTTATACAATTATATAAAACCTACTAATAATAAAGACTGCAATTTATTAGAACGAGCCAATTAGCAATTAACTGTAGCCGGTTAAAGGAACTACGTATCGTGATTCGTCACTTCTCTTCAGCTCTTAACAGAAATACTCGCCGACCACAATACGCTTGTATTATCATTATTGTCATCATTGTTGTATAAGATGTATAGATTGTATCAAAAGAAAGTGGTAATTTTTATCAGGATACGTAACACCGCTTAGCCAAGTCTACACGCGAAAATACGTGTGTTCTATGTAAATGTCCACGAGCCGAAAATTAACTCGACAACTCCGTAAGAGAAAAAGAATGAAAAGAAATGAGTGAAATAAGCGACGAAAGAGAACACGAGGTCTAATCTTTATGCTACGCTTTAGTAATTTGAATATATTTATTTATTTTTCGCAGCTAAATATATGCACATAAGTTTAAGTTACATTCTTTGTATACTTTCTTACTTTTTTTTAACTAAAAATTAGATGAATTTGCTAATTTTATTACGTTCCTTATATAACATAAAGAACGTCTGTTTTTACGAGGATAGTCCTGTTTTAACGTATCTGTAAGGTAAACAATAATTTTTGTACACTACCTCTGATGTTGCACAAAACCAAAAAAATAAGTGTTTTACACATTATATTACTAATCATTTTGCTCACTTATGATGGATGAATTAAATTTTAGTTTGTCTCTTTATAATATAATCCCTTTAAATTTTTTGTGTTCAATCGTCAATTAAAAAAGGGCTTAAAGTGCTCATAGAATTAAAAATTTTGTAAACGATGAAATTATAAAGATAATCCAAATTTTTAAGAAGCTTAGAAAGTCGTTTACAAGATTCTATTGTCGATTGTACACATAAATGAAAATTGAAAAACTATTAGTAGCCAAAAAATAGGTAAATATCAATATTTAAAAAATTTTTTATTAAATTAATTTCTCCGCTAAGAAGGTGAAATGATTTTAACGAGAGATATGCACTTGTACGAAGTGTCTTGGGTTTAATAAAGCAGGAGTAATAATTAAATCAAATCTAGATATTTCATCAACATAATTCAGACGAAATTTTGTCCCATTTGTGCTTGTAATAATTCAGACGTGGGAATGAAAATTGTCGACTCTGCACTTACGTAAGGATTTTGTCAATTCCGGGGAGTCGCTCTTTTCGTAGAGCCGAGGTACGGGTGCGCGTACTTAGGGCATGAAAAGAAACATTTTTGCGGAAAGTAAAACCGAAAGCAGCTGCAAAAAGCGACAATTTAAGAGACAATGGGTCTATCAAATAATTAACACGCACAGGAGCTTATCCTCGGCTCGAGGCGACGGCAGGGAGCGGAAAGCTGGGTGGCTATTTGTTTGTTTGTTTTAACAACAAATGCCCACCGGTCTCTCTCTCTCTCTCTCTCCCCGTCTCTCTTGGCGCGGTGAGCAGAGCAGCGAGCGCGGAGGGCAAATGTGACCTAATACGGGGGCAGTCACCTCTGGGGCGATCGCGCTCGCGCTTGCCTCGCGTTCTACTATGCACCACTACCACTCGCGCAGAGCAGCCGTCACACTCCTATAGCTAGAATCTCTCTCCCTCTCTCTCGGTCGCTCGCTCGCTCGCTCGCACTCGCTATGTCATACTGTTATTTTGAATTGTGCGGCTGCGTCTTCTCTGTGTGCGGAGGCACACGAGTCGCAATCGCGAGTGAGGGGTTCTATTTGTATCTCTCGTTACTTCCGAAGGCGCGCGAATTCGCGCTGTACTCGGCGACTGTTCATTGATCCCAAACTTGGAGCGGGCATAAGCGGGAGAGAGAGAGAGAGAGAGTCATTGGATATTAAATGCTCCTGCTGTTTGTTGGCCGCCAAGCGAAATAGCTACGCGTCTCGTGATGCATTTTGAGTTCAATCAACACGTAATTCTTGCCGCGATAAGTCATTCGTGTCAAATGCAACTCCACGATGAACGATCGTCGTGAATCCTCCCTACATCTCACCCACGCCCCAAATTATTTCAAATTGAAAATTCCCTGAAAACGAAAACTTTTCACACAGCACTGTTTACGGTTGCTATTACGTTATGGAGGCTAAAAGTTGCTTGGATAAAAGTTACGCGAGCGTTTAGTCAACCAAATTGCGCTCGATCTTTTATTTTCATTGCCTGTAATCCATTGTACTTTTGGTCGAATCCAAAAGAAATCTTAGTTTTCCCAAGCCACGTTAGATCAGAATTACATCGATGTAGGATCGAAAGATCTATTCTCGTCGCTCAAAATCCATCCGTAGTTGGCCTGATACTCTTTCAGCTGTGCGTCGGGTTCACCAGAGGTCATTTCGTAAATTAAACTATCCGATGATTTATTTTCCCCCGATACTTTTCTTCGCTATTCGGTTATCAACTTTTCTTTGTTTCATTATTAAGCTCCGATTATTTGCGCACATTTAAACAAAAACAATTTCACGGTATAAATTAATAAGGATTCGATGAGTTTTAGTTGCCAATTCGTAGTTTTACAACGGACCGAAGCATCGTTAAATTAGTATAGTTATAATTATAATAATTAATTCGTTAATCGGCTTATTTGCTCGAAAACTTAATCTCTAGGTTAATTTAATGTAATTTGCACGCACAGCGACATAAATATTCTCGATATTCTCAAATATATCGACTAATCGAGTGAATCGTTATGCATAGCTTTTGCCAGTATTAACTAGATATTACAGATCAATTTCTGCAGTACACGTGTGCTTTGCATCTATTTATAACGCACCTCAAAAAATGCAGATGTATTAAGAGTGATTTTTCTTTCAATGAGCATCTTGTATAATGCATTTCTCGTAAATACGCAATGCGCGTGAGAGTTGCGATCCGATGATGAAAGTTTTATACACTAAGTACATACGGTTCGATGATTTACCAGTGCCACTCTGTCTGCGTTTAACTGCTGAAACTGAGATATAACGATATTCCACTTTGAAATAAGTTCAAAGATAAGAATCTTAAAAACATAAATATTTTTCAAATAAATCAACGATAAAATTAGTCGGTTAGTTCAATTAGTAAAGGAATTACGCTTGGATTTAAGAATAACGTTTTATGATTATAATCTGTGAGAGCTATAATTTATGAAATCTGTTATTTTTGGGTAAACGAAGCGAGTACTATTTTTATACAAATTTCTCATATTGCATGCATTAAAAGAATTAGTCTTGTCATTCATTTTCTTCGATATTAAATAAAGCTTCTTTGGTGAGTCCTCCAATTAATAATGATTGAATAAATATCCTGGGAATTCTGTTGCTCTTAATTTACCGAGTTAAATGGCTAAATATTTTATACTATTATTTCAACCAGTCGTCTTGTTTTTTAGGAAAATTTCAATCGGTCACGAGATACCATTGAACTTTGTTGAATTGGAATAATTAAAAACTGATTAAAAGCCATTGCGTTGTATTTGAAAGTCGATGAGAAATGAAATTCCATCCACTTGGATTGCACGCCAAGCGACGCCGAAAGAAATTATAGATTTTCAGCATTTTCTCAATTATTGAGTGATCTTCGATAGTCGAGGGAATTGTAAAAAGTACGTAATCGAGTAAGCAATTTTGAAAGCCTTCGCGCTCATTACCGTTAATTTTCGCTCCGAGTGCCCGCGCGGGACAAAATCCAAGTAATAACGAAAAGCTCCGCGAGAAAGAAGTAATGATGAGAAATGCAAGCCAGCGAGTGTCGAAGAAAACGCGCGCGAGAAAAATCGATGCCTCCGCAGAATCTCGCGCCATTTGTCAGGTGAACCGCATCGAGACGACGGCTGCTGTTGTAGCTGCTGCTGCTGCTCTCCTTATTGTTGCCGCACTTATGTTCTGTCGATGCAATCGACGCTCTGCGAGCCGCTGCGCTCGCTCTCCGCGATATGCAGATATGCATCTGGGACGTGCAATTCAGCATGCGTATCAGCGGGAAGTGGCGGGTAAGGGGGAGGGGGAGAATCCTCGTGGGATCTTACGAACTGCGGCTTGTCTTGGCACTCGTACGTATCAGAGGCAGAGGCGAGTGAACTCTTTGTAACTACTGTTACGATTCCCCAAGCTAACACATTGTTTCTCGCGAGTTATTTTCGAGTCCTCGGCTCTTTGGCGCTTTTGAGTGGATTGCCGTTGTTTGTAATCCGTTTTCACGCTTTTCATTAAAATTAAAAGAAAAAATTCTCGGCTCAACGAACGAATTCGCATTCGAGTCACTCGAGTGAAGACTTATTTTCCCTTCGAATGGGTGCAAACGTACGGCAGCTCGAGACGATTACTGCAAAACGTCGCACGACTAGAATGATATTGCATTTCAAGCGTAAATCAAGTATTTACATGGTAATTAATATTTCGTAATTCGACGCCAATAATTTATGCGGCGTTTTATTGATTTCGCTACTCTCATCGGCGATTCGCTATATTATGATTTTATCAATTAATTGAATCGATAGGCAAATCATTCTCGTGTGTGTGTGTGTGTGTGTGTGTCGAAACGCCGTCTGTATCCTGCGGATAACTCGAGCTAACGAACCAACTGTCTAACGAATAGTCAACGATATTACATTCGATTACTATGCAGCTATAATTTACAAATATAAGAGGCTTGGATGATCAATTAGTGGAGGCAATAATGAGGTGTTGATAGTAAACGAATGATCAACGATCGATGCCTCTCTCTCCTTTCATCGCTTCTCCAAGCAATTACCTCGTTACAAGACAGCCTTGCTTACTTGGATAAACGTATAATGTGCCACTTGATCAATATTCGCTCTGGACCTCGCGGGGTTGTTGCTTCGATTCATTACTGAAACGAGATAGGCGCAACTCATTGTCGCAATAAGTCTTGGAAAATCGTTTTTAAACGTGGGTACTATGTAATCTTGCCTGGTTACGTACGTTGCTATTGCTCCTCGAAAAGGTTTGAGCCTCTTTGAGCAGTGTTACTCGATGAGACGTCTTGGGATGAATTATTATTATTTTCTCCCTCTCTCTCTCTCTCTGCGTCTCTTTGAGAGCTCGTAACACGAAATTACGTCGACGCGAACGCAAATATCCAAAATAAGGTTTTGCGGAAGTCTCGTTCACGCGTATTGTTTGTTACTCAAGCGCAAGCGTAAACGGGTCACCCGCGAAAATTACTCGCTCTAGCTTATTTTATAGCTTAGGATATCACTGGAAAGAGTAAAGAACATGACTTTTTCGAGCTAACGGAAAAGAATTATTAGCGATAAAGCATGTTCTCGTGGAAAAGCCGAGAGATCGGTGGTGTATAAGATAAGTACCGGAAGGATGATTTACAGTCGAAATTACAGCGCCTGCTTGTGTCCCTAGGAAGTTCATTGAATCGCGCCGATATAAAGTGCAATTTAAGACTTCTTGAACCGAGAAACGTTAATAAACCCATTATTGTTTCTTGGTCGCTGCGGTAATAAGAGCGCGGGCAGCGAGCGAAACGAGAGCGCAAAGGCTATCATCGTTCCTTTTTTTCGCTTTCGACCGATGAATAAACACGAGCGCGCGCATACCTGGCCATTAAAAATGATCGACTGCGCGTGCGGGCGTCGAAATAATAATATCGAATCGGAAACTAACCGCGGCTCGTTGCCTCGGAAGTCCCGGCCTATAATTCGTCGTTACGGCAAACTCGGATATATTGGCTCGCAGAAGAGTTGAGAGAACCCGAGAACCCGACCCTCGCACTTTATTTATGCCACGAATCGCGCTCGAGCTTTATGGGGAATAAGTAATGATACAGTTACGCGGTAGGCATAGCACAAAAGGTGTCGACGAACGTAATCTTGGGGCGCTGGCACGCGCGCGCGCACGCGATGTCAAATGCAAAGCGCCAAACTCGAGTCGACGCTAATTGTAGAGATTACGCGTTAATCGTCGCGCGCGCAATTCAAACATCGGCCGGCGATACGTTCTTGCTTACGCGTAATTGCAGCCTCGGCGGCCGCGGTAATGTCGCTAGATAACACGAAATCAAACGCATTCTGAATTTTAATTGATAATCTGAGCGTGCAATTACGGCTACGGGCCTGCTATTGCGCGAGCATTGATTCCAGCCAGCCAAGATTATTAAACCGATAAGTACGGGATGCTCCGCATTATGCATCTATGTTTACGCATAACTATACGTCAAAAGTTTAAATTGAAAAACTTTGTGTAAAATATCGCCGAGAGTGCGTAATTATACGGCTCCGGGTATTTTCGAATCGACGCTGTCGTGACAGAAATCAATTTTAAAGAATTTACGTCCCGATTTTAATTTAATCTTCGTTAACTCGAAAGCCTCGCCTCAAAGTTATTCGTTCGTAAAGCACACAAAGCTTATTAACGGTCCAAGTACAATGTCACTGATTCGCTTCGGAAATATTCGTTGCAACTACTAAATCGAATGAAACTCTGATTCGACCTTACTTTTCCGCGCGAGTATAATAATACTAAGAATAACGATAATAGTGATAATGATAAATACTTGGCGATTCTTGAATGGGGGCGGGGGTGGGGGGAGCACAGAGTCATTAGCGAGAACTGGCCGGTTCCGAGGAAAGAAACAGCCATCTAAATACGTTAAGCGAAAGATTGAAGAAGAATAGAGCAGAGCAGCGCACGAGACACAAAGGGCATCGCACGCGATGGACGCACTCAACGTGCCAGTGAACCTCCGACGCCTCGGCCACTCGAGATATATAGACGAGGACGGAGAGCGTCTATGAACTCTGAGAAAAGACATCGGGAATAGACACGTACGCGCACAATAAATAAAGTGGGGAGAGGCGATGATGTGCGAAATTCAAATTTCCGAGGGTGAGGTTAGATTGATCGTGTTTTTTCAAGCCACGGCCGGCTGGACTGATCCTGATCGAGACCCTAGGCGCGTCTTAAAATACCGGGCCGAGATCGAAGCTGCGCGAGGCAACCGTCGAAAATACGAAAAACGCGGCGCGCACCGCCCCGAAGAGTAACGGCAGTCGGCGGAGCTCCGCGCGAGACGCGCCGAGGAGGACGGAACTCCGCTTTGTTTTTGAATTTAAGTAAATGCGAATAAACGATCGCGCGCGCGAGCGATGGATTTGGAGGCTGCTAGAGTCCGACTCGCGCGGTCTGCTCTCGTTAAAGGCGCTCGCCCGAGCGCCTCGAGAGAAATTCTATTCTCGGTCGATCCCATCTTTTTCGTAACGCCGCGCAGTTCCGCGTATTCTTAAGAAACCGCGGCAATTCGTTAACCGTGTTACGTTAACGAGCGCGTGAAAAGGCACTGGACTTCAGGCCGATGCCGCTTGCACGTAAAATCCGGCGTCGAATTTCCCGAAGCTCGCGCGACGCGCCCGAAGCGCCGGCGGACAAAGAATCCGCGGGAAAGCCGAGGAAAGCGCTCCGTGGAACCTCGCCTCGACTCGGGAGGGGGATAAAAAGAGAGGGAGAGGAGTACAAAGCCGAGGTGCAGTAGCGCGCGCCTCCGGGGACAACGACCGCCGTCGCGGATTCCGAGTGCGCGCGCGAGCGCTGAACTGAACATTCCGCGTTCGCGCGGTCGTTGATACGACGTCGCGTTAATGTTTCATCGCCTCTATTGGGCTGCGCGCGTGACGTAGCTCCCGGCGAGCCGTAAACTCGCCTATTTATCTCCTCGGCTCTAAACGTTGCTGCCGCTGCTGCTGCCACTGCTGCCGGGTTCGCCGGCGTCTTAACCCTCTTTTTCTCTCTCGCTCTTGGCCTCCTCCTTCGCTGCCTTCGCTGCCTTCGCTGGGGCTTCGTCGTCTTCTTTCTCGATATCGGGGATATTCCGAGATCGGTGTCGTCGACAAAAGATCGAAGGGTATTCGAGAGCCGAGGATATAAATAAAGAGCGTAGCGTTATCCGCATCACATTTTCCGAGTTCCACTTTCGACTCCATCTGCTTCTTTTTCCTCCTTTTCAGCGCTCGCGGTGTTTGTAGGAAACACGTGCGATGCGATTCTCGTAATTAAGCTTTTCTCCTACTCTTGCCCGCTTCCCCCCGCGTCCACGTATTCCCTAACTCGTCGATTAGAAAGGTGAATTTCTCCCTCTCCCTCTTGGCTACTTTGTTCACTTGCAATGGCATAACTAACTTCCGAGACCTTTTTATCATCGTAATATTAAACATTCTTTGCACGACTTCGTCAATTACGTTCTGCACCTAAGTCACGCGGATGGTATTCGCGTCTTTCGAGTCTTAACAATGTCTCCGATACTCCGATCAAAATCTCTCGTTTGCCTGAAAAATAAAAAATATAAAGCTCTGAAACGCGTTGGGAATTATTGCGCAGCGCGAATTCGAAGCCAACGGCTCGAGAATTTTGAAATTAATTGTGTCGACGGTCGAGATAACGTTGACGAGGACAAATCGTTGAACAACGAAATAAACATTCGTAGCTTTCGAGGCGCTTGAAATTTTTTAAAGATCAGTTATCGTTAAACGTTATCTTTTGAACGGATCGGCAAATTACGTCTGACTTGATCAACAAGATCACTGAGAATGTACCGAAGGGTTAAACATAAAAGCTAGGCGGGAAAAGTGAATCCGCCCTCCGGAGAAATCGAGTGCTCGCTGGAAAATTAAAATGTAAAAGTTGCATTCGTTTCGATCTGTGCGAGCGCTTTCCAATAAATGGAAAATAAGTGGAAATACACGCAGCCGAGCTGCTGACTGTATTTGGGTCATCTACCCTAGTGCGTGATATAAAGGCCGCTCCGTGACTGCAGCTGGTACACGACAAACAGCTGCAGCAGCGTTCGCAAGAGTCGCGGCGATTCTCTTTTTAGGGCCTCGAACTTTGCGCGCCGAGGGCAACGACTTTCCTTCCTTTCGCGAATCTCGCCGGCTTTGTTTCCGTTTTAACGTCTTTTCTGCGCGCCTCGCCGTTGATACGACGGCTACGGCGACGGTCATCGTCTCGCGATTTCTTTTTTCTTCTCTCCCCTTTCTTTTTTAGTTCTAAAAGTAGCTGACGTTTGGACTTTGATACGCACTGTCGTTGAAAAAAGTGATTGCAAATTTGATTAAATAAATGAACTCAGTGGCCGAGATAAAAATTTTCTCGATCAATGCAACGCAAACGCGGATTCGAAAATTCTTACTCGGTCTACGAACAATGAATTTATCTCGGATGAATTTCTTTGATCAAAGCGCAGGTCTTCGATATTTGACTTTCTTGTTAAATTAATATCCGTAAAGATTCTCGCGAATGAGTTTTTATTAATGAAGCGAGAAAATTTGAATAACAACACCTGCTATTTTGAGATCTCGATAAACAAAAAACCGTCGACACAAATACATCACCTTTCCCGTTCAACCGAACACGAGTAAGTAACGCAACTCTCCACGCATACGTCGATAACTGAAGTATGCAATAGAGAAATTATTTTTCAAAAAATGCATTACAAATCAACAGTTTTAACAGAATAATGCGACTCTTTGTTTTCCAAATTTTATCAGAAATCGCTTTGTTGACGACAATAACAGTTGTTAAATTTCTCCTTTACGAGCCATTGTGAAGCTCATTTTCTCATGTTTGAATAAAGTCTACATAATTTAAACGCGAGTTCATAAACGCGTGAAATCTAAATCCCCATTATTTATTTATAAAATTGTAGATCAAACACTGCCAATCGCGCAAACACTGTCGGCGAGCCGTACAAAGTACGATAGAGGAAAGGAGCAAGACCGTGGACTGGAAAATAAAAATGATAATGTAGTGATGTAATACGTAAAAGTCTATGCTATTTTTCATCGAGTCATCGGATTTTCCATGACAGGCTGCGATACACACATTCGAGGGATCAACGAACTGTCGTGCCGCTGCTACACAAAATTTCATAAGCCGTTACGCATCGAGTCATTAAGGTCGTTACTTCAAGAGGCAGCTGTCGAAAGATTCGTCAACATTTGTACGATACTCTTAGGAGCATTTTTCAGACAAATTCGACGATTTGTCCGAGTCCCGGTTATTTGGGATTATGTTGTCTACCGAGGCATTTGCTCGACTTTTTTTCATATGCACATCCGGATCTCCGCGAGTTTTCCGCCGCTGCGTCGAGCGCTTAGGCGATCAGCGGGAACTTTCACGGGAATTCGGATGTTTTAGTGACGCAGTATGGAAAGTGAAAGTGATCGTAGCTTCGCTAACATTACACGATTTTCTCGGTAGTGCCGGGTGTTCACTTAAAACTGTTATCAGTCGAATGCCAAACCTCGTGTTTCAATTGGTAAAACATTATTTCGTCGTTTTACAAGTACAGAACGAAGGTATTCTTTAAGAGAAATTAAAATTAAAATTGGTTATAATTTTTCCGTATAATATATTATTGTAAAGATGCGAATGAAAAATCAAAAAAATCAAAAAGAGGATAAGCATACCTACGTAAATTGTACTATTACAATATAAGGAAAATTAATAATTGTGTTCAAATGAAATATGAAATATACGCATACACAGACGATATTTTTAAATAAGCTATCACTTGAATAATTTTTTATGGTCTTGAGTTACATTTTAGTCGTAAATACTGAATCGCAAGAAATGAAAGCAGGCAGTAGACTTACGATAG
Organism: Platyscapa corneri; assembly: GCA_018907185.1. NCBI lineage: Eukaryota > Metazoa > Arthropoda > Insecta > Hymenoptera > Agaonidae > Platyscapa > Platyscapa corneri. Next base: position 2,343,078 of record JACCHW010000005.1, on the reverse strand, counting down.
AGTATTTTTCAATTTATAACAATTTTCCAAATAAAATCTTCCGCTATTGGAAGTATTATCATCCACTCATCTCTATATTTAATTAACGATGAATCATTTGCTTATAATAATTCTAAGTAAATCATTTGTCAAGGTAACAACTATACGTAATGCGGCGGTGTATTGACTCCGTAAGAGGAAGTACATATTAAGGCGATAACGATGTATAAACATGTTTTGATACTTCAGGAATTTTATTTCAACTGAAAATATTTTTTACGTATCACACGATACTGATGAGGCCAATGAAGCTTAACTTTCTAATCGATTCATAAATCTTAGAACAACAATTAGCGATGATTTAGCAGCCCGAGATACAACGAACCGATTCAAAGCCAGCAATCGCAAGGGTAGCCGAAAGGGTCAATTTGTCGAACAGGACCAAGTAAATTGAAATATCAGGGACAATTAGTGAACAATAAAAAGAGATTTCGAGCGGATTAATAATGCGGGGTATCATTGATTGGCCGAATGAACGGCGAGCGCGAGCGCGGTGGCGAGGCGAATTTAAAGGGAACGTGATTCCTCTTGCTTCGAGAGCCGAGAGTTTGCGATCTTGACACTGAAGTTTAGTTATTGACAGAGTTGCTCGCTTCTTCGGCGTTCGGGTGACGCACGCAAGGCGTTGATAGACCTTGACTGGGGTTCCGTGAACGCCTCGACCGCTCGCGCGCCCTGGAAATTTCGAAGTTTAGAGTACGGGAAACTCGTCGTTACTCGCCCTCGACGAATTTACTTTAACGCGACGTCATTATTTTCCTTCTCTGCTTTGTTCCACGTCGAAGCTGCCACTTCTTCCACTTCTCGGCTGCTCCCACACAGTGGCATCTCAAAGATCTAGAGATCAATCACCAAGAGCTCGTACTTTCCGAGGAGTTCGATTGGTTCTTGCCGAACTTTTAGAGTTTCGCAATTAGGAAAAAAAGTTTAACGATTAAAACAAGGATCTTGCAAACATCGTCCTGCTCTTTCCGATGACCGATCTTTTCGTATCTAACGAAATCTACGATCTTATTCTCTCGATATGAAAATTAGCATAAGACTTTAAGATGAATAGGATAACAGCCGTGATTCTACGGTTTTCAAGTAAATCATCTTGAATATTCAACAGCCCTGAAAAAATGGCCTCTCGATTCCGAGATCTCACTTACATAAATAAAATAATATAAAAAGCAGAATTTTTTGCGAAAATATCAAGAGCTTCGATTAATTTCTGTATCATTAATAAACGGCACCCGAGTCGCGAGACGGAATACTGGATAATAATTGCTCAAAAGAAACTATTAAATGCAGACATCGACAAAAGATGGAAGAATTTATTATTTATTTTTCATTATTAAAAATAATAATTGCTTTAGCCAATGTCAACGCACACTTGTGCGACAAAAACTGTAAAAGTATCTGCATTAGTAGATACAAGGCGATTCGTTGCTCTTTTCTTAAATTAATCCGCAACTGTTGAAGGAAAGGCCTTTGCGACTGTTAGATCCAGTTACAATATTTGATGCCCGCACCGCCCGAGTTCGGAGGTCAGCCCGAAGAAGTTAGCCAAAGACGTCCGAGAGTTGCGAAAAATCAGATGCAGCCAATGGTGCCATTGGCGACGCGAATGCCGAATAAACTCTTGGGCTTCGTGCAGCGCGTCCAGCTACCAAAGGCGACAATAGAACGATCGGGATCGCCCTGGAAGAGCCGCGCGCGACAGCATGGAAGAGGATAGGAGAGCGAGGGTTCGAAACACTCCCCTCGGATTTTATCGCATCCTGGTGTTCGCTCGCGACTGCTCTTGAACCTCGGCAGCCGCTAATATACGCGCGCATAAATCGTCTCGGCTTGGCGCGCGCGCGCCGAACCGAAGGTTAATTCGATAGGCACAATCCGTCCGCCTGATTTCCACTCCGTAATAATGCGTAATCTTCGCGTCTCTCTCTCTCTCTCTCTCTCTCTATCATTGGGTGTGTGAGTGAGCGCGGCCTTGCGCACGGACGCGCTTTTTTTCTCTCTAACGATTCCATGTGTGCAAGAGGCTATTATTGGAGCGAGCGTATACTTTATCGCGGCGCATCGTTATACAGCGCTAAGTCTCCCTTCGTCTCCGCGTCGCTTTTTCCCGAGCTGTTTTGCGTGCTTTTTTGCGCTAAAAAATATGTGCATCTCGCGCGTCATTTATCTCTGTAAGGACGAACTCTTCAGATTAAGAACAAAGCGTGCAATTATGAACGTATCGCGAATAGTGGTTTTTTTTCCCCCGAGATACGTCTATCGCCAATGCCACAATTTCAGGGATATACTGTTTCGAGGCGCGGACTAAATCGATTTCTAGTTTTTTTTATCCATCGACTTGCCAGCTCTGCGCTTGTAAAATTCGCGAATCACTGGTGCGATCTTAAGACTAGACGTATCGATGATATGGAGCGTCATTATAGTTGGGCATTATTCTGTCGTTATTCGAGGCCAGAGTTCGTCTTTGCGTTAACTTCCTTGCACGAGAGCTGCTGTAAAAATTATTCAATCAAGATATTCGCAAATGATTGTCGCTCTTATCAATGAACAGCCGATAAATATCTGCTTTGAGCGTAACTTTGTGGAACAACGCACTGTGTATGCGCAATAAAAGAAACAAGATAAACCGATGGCGTACTCCTGAATAAGCAACACGGGCACTGAGAACAAATGAAACGGCGTACATTGGAAGAGGATTAGACCAAAAAACTGGATGTTTATCAAAGACCTTCCTTAGGAAGATACGTGACTTTGAGCCGAAAAAGCTCGACGCTTCTCATTTCTTCTCTCGCCTTATTCATTCGCACAAAGGGATAAGCAGGCGCGGGCGATAAACCACGAGTCAAGAGAACCGAGTCGCTCGTTCGACTTCTTCGAGCCGCTTTTATTATGGTCATTTATTGGTATTCGCTTTATTGCTTTGAGTCGCGAATGAACCCCGTCTACTGTTACGTGCGATATGACGGCTTGTAATTTGGTAGGATACTTTATACTTTATTACCAGCGCATTATGCTAAATTGTGGCTAGGAAGGGTTTTGTTCGAAACACGGCCAATTTTGCCGAAGCCGGGGTTCGTTCATATAGTTGCCGTTCGATTGTCATTAATTTTATTGATAAATAATACGTGGCTGGCTCGCTTTATTCCCTCAACTCGTGGCTACTTTACGTAACCAGATTTGTACCTTTCGTTCGCTCTGCCTCTAAACAATTTGAAAGTTCACTATTTACCATTGAAAATATTGCTTATTCAATTGACAAACTGACATTCGAACGCGATTCGTACGCGTAACGTTACATTCAAGCTCAGCTGTTACGAAACTACTGCATCGTTGGACGGTGAAATATTTTAAAATATCTACATCTACAACCCTTAATTCCTCGCATCCGCGCCAAAATACTGTCTTTAGACGAACAACACGTTGCTCGTTAACCGAATAGTCCCAGTTCATGGATTACGTCACGCGTCGTCTCAACGTATCTCGTTACATCAGCACACGTAATACCGTAACAATAAAATAACCCGTCGAAGATAATAAACGGTATTGAAACAATATCGTAATAAAAAATCAACGGCATTCGCTAATGTACGTTGGCGCTAATGCGCATTTTAGATTTCAGTGATAAATCAGCGAAGGCTCGCACCATTTGCCTCGGGAACAATCGACATTCGGCTTTGGCGAATAACCTCAAAAGAGCCAATCGTTTTTTTTCATTATAGGAACGAAACAGGAACAGAAAATTCACCGATTCGTCGCTACACGAGCACACGACCCGTGCGGTAGATAAGAATTAAAATTTGAGGTTCAAGAGATAATGAGGCTTTCGAAGGTCTCCTTATCTGTCTTGAATTTCAGACATTATTCGACAAATAAATTGCTAATAAACTCGCCTCAATATAGCGCTACACGGTTGAAGTTCGCCACAATATATAAATATACATACATATATATATATATATATATATATATATATATATATATATATATATTAAGTGCGCAAGTTACAACGACAATTTCAAAGCTGAGCGAAATTGTGCAGAATTGGAAAAAATCTTTTACGCACACTAACGGAATGCTCATCCGCGTGAACGAATCGGGCAATTACCTCTGATCCCCAAGGCTCGAGCTTGGAGCCTTTAATTCGTGACAAAAGACGAACCCAAATAACCATGATCCGAAAAAATAACCAATAACCGCGAGAGCATTGTTGCATTGAATAAACGTCGAACGGCCCTGCAAATAGAGCGAGAGCGAGAGCGAAGGAATAATCGGAAAGCTCGTGCTGCTTTGAAGGATTGAAAGCATCCGATAGTCTTTATGGGAGCGTGAAAGCAAGAGTCGTGAGAGTGACGGATCACTTGGGCCCAAAAGACGCTGCTGCTCGCCCGGGCCTAAGGGTCGTGCGTCGGAGACACAAGGCTAAATCCACACGCGAGCACTGGCAGTCTCGATAAGTAGAGTATTAGCAACTTCGGGGAGCCACGCGGTTGTGTGTAGTGCCTCGATGGGCGGCGGCCGTTCACCCGGTGTTCTTGAACCTTCAGGGTCAGTGCGCGCGTGCGCGAACGAACGAACGAACGAACGAAAGAACGAGAGAAGGAACGAGCACAAGTGCCTCCGTGCGTTCGCGTACGACGGGAATGATAGCCTTTTATCGTTAGTACGAGGCGCCCGATCGAATTACCTACATTGTCCGTTTCTTTCGATTTTTCTCCCCGACTCGCACTCGGAATTCTTTAGATTAGAGGCTGGATTTTTAACTCCAACGCGTTCCGGTGTTGCCAGCAAATTTAATCCCGATCGTCAATTGCGTTGGTTCATCATATTGTTCATCTGGGCTGCCTGGGAATTCTCCTCGATCGCTTAAGCGCAAACATCGTTTTCCTTTGTGGAAAATTCAGCAGTCGGACAAGATTCCTTGTGTTATTGCGCAACTTGCATTAACTGCCTCTCTTTCTATTTCGATTTTTTAATTCATCGCTGGATTATTTCAGACAAAACGTTGCAATGGTTATTTTAAATGTATGCGATGTAGTAAGTAATAACTTCAAAGAATACTTTGACCGAGACTGTATTATTTTCAATTGATTGATGATTTCATACAAGTGCATTAAAATGATTGCACACTTTGCTTGTTTCTCGCAAATTTAACAATTACGGGCCCTTCAAATTTTATTTAAATACACATTCATTCTTACGTGTTGAGTTAATATGCCTGCATCGTGAAAATCATTTAAAACTGGCATCAATTTAGCAATTCAGTTTGTGATTTTCTTTTGTTACTTCGAATAAAAGTGCCAACAACTTTAAAAACTATGTCAATTGTAAACAATTATAAGGATAGCGTAATTGCATATTAACTCTTAAAATTCGGTTAACTGAAAATAGCGTTTTCTTTCTTATTTGTACATTTTATTTAAAATTTTCATTTTGAATTAATTGTTTACTTATTTTGTGGTAAATTTATTAGGTCTCAAATTTTTTGTGCAATTTACGACAGTAATCACATTATTTTGAGTTGCAGTACAAATTAATTTTAATTTACTGTAACAAAGCGATTTACTAATTCAAATATTGCATCTTAATTTTAACAGCTTTATTTTAAATAACTTTCTCCTTGAAAAATAATAAAAAAAGTTTCTTCGAAAGAAAAAGATGATATTAAAGGAAAACATTAGCAGAAACAAAACTATCTAATTAAAAACTCGATCGAAGTCGTGCTTAATCAACTTATTAAAATAATTTTTGAATATTTTATAAAACTAGACTTACTTTTATATTCACGTGCAATTTAAAATTTTTTCAAAGAAAAAAAATACGTCAGTTAAACACAATGAAAATCTTCTTAATGTAAAATGCAATAATATGGATCGGGGCTATTATAACCTTGGGTAAATTTTTATTTATCCATTAACGTAGAAAGAAACGATAAAAAGAAATTTTTAAATTAACTTAAAAATCCATAAATAAAAAATTAAGATTAATTACAGTTAATAAATTTTAATCTGTTTTAGTTTATTTAAATAGATCATAAAAAAGAATTATGTGTCGGTTTGTCGTGCGATCGCTGTATGAACTCATTTGATGATATTGATCAACTGGGAAAATAGAAGAGTGATTAACCATATTTTGTTGCTGCATGAAAAAAGAATAATTATTATTTATATATATTCTTAGTTGGCTCAAAACGATTTTTAATACATAATAAAATTTAATAAATTTTACGGATGAATTGGAAATTTGAGTTCAATCTAAAGAAATAACTGCAGTTTGAGTAAAAAAACTCCAGTTAATAGAGATTATCTATAAAATGACGAGGAACAACGACTGAAAAATATTTAAAATTTATTCGATATTTAAAGAGTTTATTCAACATTGTTAATAGGTGAGAGGTAGAAGGGAGTACTCCTTGCGTAAAACTGCACAAAGCATTGTTAGCGAATAATACACTTAAAATAGTGAAAGTTCAATAAAAGAATATAGGCGACTATTATTTTTTCGTGGAAAAAAGACAATATACGATAGCACTCGAGGGGAACGTTCGAGGTTTAGCAATCGTTATAAACGTCAAGGTCGACAAATTTTGTGATTTCCTTCATGACTGGGAGTAATGACCTTTATTTTTAATGCGATGTTAATATCATTCAACAAACTTCAATGACGAATTATAAAGAAGCAATTGTTTATTGCAAATGATTGCTAAATAGCAAAGGCATTAACGTTTTCATTACAAGTATACAAATTATAAATTTTTCACCATCCAATTTTAAGCGTGTGATGACAAACCGATACTTTGTTTTTCTAAGAAAAGTCATCATCCTTCCATAAGATTCCTCTAAATATCTGAAATATTTATAAACGAAGGAATTACATTTTGTCGCCCAAAATTATCGCGAATTCAACACTTCCTCAAGTTCTAAAACAGTTTTTATACTAGTAAGTACGTGACTGACTAAAATCGCATAAACAACTGCTTAAAAAGTAAACAATACAGTGAAAGATCTTATGCTGTGAAAATATTTTTGCCTTCGATTAATCTGCTAAAAGTACTCGACGAGTTTGAAGAAAAATGAGCTCAAACATTATCATAGTGCGAAAAAGATTTTTGAATAAGTTGAAGCAAAGCCAAATATTTATTCATTCGAATGATATATTTTTTAAAGAGTAATCGCTACTTCATAGTTATTTGAAATTCAAATTCCATTTACAGTGTTCAGAGTTCCCGGCTCTTAAAATAGTAGCAGGGTGCAGCGTTTGTCTGTAGTACGGGATACGTAAAAAGAAAAAAATGACGCGAAAGAGGATTCTCTTTGAGAATCATTTATAAAAAGAGAATAAGAGGTCGTTGACACCGAGCTAATGTACGTGAAATGCGTATTGCCGAAAACTTTCGGGGGTCTATCTCGATGCGAGACGCATAATTGTTTTCCGCTCCGTCGCACTAATCGTCCAGTACGGGAATTCATCGTTCGAAAATTGTCCTCGACTATTTCGTTAAAAGAACGTTAAATTTCAAGGAGCAGAGTCGCTCTTAGCTTCCCCGCGCCATCCGCGGCGACCCAGCGAGGCGATAAAATAATTAAGTGTGCTGCGTCAGCTCTGAGCGATTAAAATTTAGGTCCTGCCTGCAAAGATTTCGTTGTAAAATACGTTTACTGCAATTTAACGCGACACTTGCGGTTTGAACTTCACGTGCTCGAAAAGTTAATATTCGAAATTACTGCGCTGCTCAGCGAAAACGCCCGAGGTGCGATTGTTACTGTAATAGTGTAGACATACCTCTTCAAGAAAGTGAAATAGCAAGTTGCCGAGGAGCAACACCGGTAACCTGTTTCGAGTATTATGATTGCCTATTACGTAACTTTGCTCGGTTAAGAACAATGAGTGTTTAATGTATCATGTGTAAGAAAATCAACACGGCATTTTAACGAGATTTCAGTTGCGATATCAAGACCCGATGGATATGCTTAAGTACTCTTGGCTTATGAATCTTTCCGAATCATCGGCGTATTTGCAGCCATTTTTTCTCGTTACGCTACAACAATATTTAGGCGGAAAAAGTTGAAATGTTTTTCACATCTACGTACGGGATAAAATCGCATTGTCCGTTAAAATTTGAAACGTAAAATTCATAAAAGTGAACATACATTGCGTACCTTAGATGGGTGTAACGGTAATATTATTTAATTAGTTTTCAAATTCTTCCGGACTTTCCCCGATAAATTAGCACCGCTAAACTAAAACTTTAAAAACAGTTTTTTATGCGTGAGTTCTTATTATCTTGTTTGCCGACTTATTATCCTCTCTTATAGCTTCGGATCATAATATCGGTTTGTCGATTATAGTACATAAAATGAGTAATTATCTTGAGTAATAAACTTGAAACTTATTAAATTGTATGCAGATTCGTTGGAGTAATGGCCAGAGTTTGAAGATATTTACGCGAAATTATTACATAGTTTAATCGGAGTAATTAAAATAACTGCAAGCTAACGTAAGGCGAAAATTAATTAGGAGAAGCGAAATAAATAAATAAAGCTGCGTTCGCGTGCCGTAACGTTTAGCCACAATTACGTTGGGCGTAAAACGTTAATTGTAAAGATCGTAAAAGAAGTCAGTTTCGTTCGTCTCGAATAATTCAGGTGAAGAATTAAACGAAATTCATTTTCAAATGGTCGTACAGAAGAATGACTTGTGCGACGTTGGCTCGATTCCGAATTTCGCGTCTGTCTCGTTTGTTGCGAATGTCGATGAAATCGAATCGAGGAAGTGCGATCCTCCGACCTCTTCGAGTCGAGCCAACGAGTGTCACCATTGCCCGTCTACGGACGCACTTCTCCTAAGTACCGCGTTAAAAAGCAAGGCGTACACACATTAAAAAAAGATTTCATGCTCTCAGCCGCTGGCAACGCTATAAACTATAAATACCCGAAAGGTAGCGTAAGAGGAAGGGAGGGAGGGTCGGCTGGCAGCGCGCGTCTTGCTAATGGTACCGTCAGTAATCAAACAAGCGATGGTACGGGCTCTGGATCTCTTTTCCACGATCCGCCGGAAGCATTGTCGTCCGCGGCGGGCGCACGAAACGTCGGCGACGCAGGTCGTCGAACTTGGCTCGTCTGGGCGCAGCTTCGAGCTGCTGCTGCTGCTGCTGCTGCTGCTGCTACTATACGTTGTATTATGTCAGACCTCCGTGATTTTCTTTCCTTCCTTTATTCCTCCTCCGCTTGCGAGCGCGTGCGCCTGCTCGTGCATCTGCGCGCGTCTAGATTTACGTAAGGCTTTCCTTTCACGGCTGGTCAGACTCGTAGTCGCTTAGATCCTACGTTGTCGCTGACTCAGGCCCTTTCCATTCGCTTCACCTACCTACGGCCTCGCCCAACTGCTCTCTCTCTCTCTCTCTCTCTTAATCCGTGTCCTATTCTTTTCTTCACAAACACCCGATTCTCATCGAGCGGATCAGGCTCGGGAAGCAGGAAATTCCTGCGACTTAAATAAACTCGACGATTACATTGCTTTCACGCTGGACATCACTTTATAGAAACAATGTATTTTTAGATATGTAATTTCGTAAGCAGCCTTCAATATTTGACACCTCGGAGGAGAAGCACTTTATATGTCAAAAGGTTTTTTGTCGTAGGTAATATTAACATATTAACCCGTCAACGGGCAGAATTGTTGTTGTAGTTTTTAACCTTCGACGTTTTACAAACATAAAATCTTGGGATCCTCGCAAAACATCGTTAAGGCTATTTGTGATTCGTTTGAGTGACGCCTATAACTTTTTCGTCAGATGGAATCTGGATTCACGAATTTTTATGTTTTCGTGAAACTTAATCGGGCGTTTTCTTCCATCGACAAATTTTCGAAGACACCGAGCGAGTTTTTCGATAACATGTATCGCGTAAATCAATGTAAACTCCTTCGATGCGTCGAAGAAATTGTTCTCACCGATAGTTAAAGACACGTTAACATAATGTGGTCGCGGATGAAAAAGATAAAGTTCGCATACCTTGACGCGCGCTGCTGCTGATTTAACTATGAACTCCAAGTGCGAGAGAATACAAAGCGAGAAGAGAAGTAATTTTCGTTAAAGAATTATAGGTATTTTAATCCGATGATTGATTATTTAACGCTGCGTTCGATAATTCAATCGACACGGGCCGCGTGAAGAAATCAGGCCTTCTTATTAAAAGTTTTATTTTAATGGCATGCGGAGACATTGACAATAATTGTCGAATCAAACAGAAGATAAAGATTCGGGCGTTAATCGCTAATTTGCATGGACGGATGAAAAATACGATTATGAGAAGACGAAGAATTCGGATACTGCTCATCGAGAAATTCGTAATACAGGCGGGATCGTTAACTTGACGCAATTTGGGAATATAAGAGGCCCAATGGGTCCGAGGTATCGGCGTATCGGCGTACCGGAATAGGTGGGTCGACTTCAAATTCGCATAAAATGATTTTTTGCCGGAATCGCGCGCGAAGGCCACCGTGGCAATGAGAACTCGTTAAATAGTAGCGATGACCTTCTCAAAGCTCTTCGTTACTAACTGCGACGTCGGCGTCACATCGTAAATTTTTCGTTTTCTACGCTCGGCCATAAACGCCAAGCCTAGTCGACGATTTTTTCTCCCTATTATTTTGTAGAGGAAAAAAGCCACGATTCTATTTTGCATTTATATTTCGCTTTTCTTATTTTCGACAATTTAATCATTTATTTAGTTTAAAACGGCAAGTGCCTACGTATTTGTGGTACACGTGTAAACGTAGCTCCTGATTTTTCATCAAATACGAAGGAGAATTGGGTTGATTCGACTGTTGCCAACGTTGACAGGTTAATAATGTCAGTTAACGCGATAAGAAGATACGCTGTCTGTAAACGCCTATCGTCAAAAAATATTTTATGCAACACTATCGAATAACTCTTTAACAAATTAGAAAATTTTATTCCGTCTAGCAGTTGCTTGCAAAGTGTCTGTGACTCGCGGACATCTTGCTGCCGATGTAAAACTCCTTTTGGAAAAAGATTTTCTTGTCACCGTTGAGCTTCAATTTTGAAAATTTAAAAAGTTCAACAATCAAATAGTTTATTAAATTCATTTTTAAATGGATAGCCATTTTCCCAGTTTACAAACGGTCGAACAAATTCCAGAGTTTAATTTGTTCTGAAATAATTATTTATGCTAAAAATGAAATTAATTATTTTTATTATTTAAGTTTAAATATAACCAAATAGCGGATTTACTAATAAATTAAATTTATAAATGCAATTATCATTATTTTTGAGGCTCCATAAACTGAAATTTAAATGTATACCTGTTATATATTCGTTAGAAAACTATTTTTTCATTGCTTTTTTCATTATGATTCAGTTTGAACAATAGTAATTGGTTGTCTGCATATTTAAAGGTGTTTATAATTTTATCTTTTAATGAAAGTGAATTTTTCAATTAGAAATTTTTCATTCAATTAAAACTGAATAATGTGAGAAAATTTATTGCAAATTTTGAATTACCAATTTTACTTTTTAATAATTTTTAGTAACTATTATATGTGTCACCTTGATAAAAGTTTGTTATTGTGAAAGAACATTTAATAGAGGTAATTTTTTTGTTCAAAAATATGAATTAAAACGACTATTTAACTATTGTAACTTTAAATGGTAACATTGTATGAAAACAATTCTTTTAACAGTCAAACCTAAATATCAAAATTACCGTATTTAGTCTAATTTTTAAAATAAAGATTGTATTTGAAAATACGTCACTCTTACTAAGATTTTTACTTCGAGTTGAAGGAATAGTAACTTGATAAGCTTTTTCATTTTATTAATAATCCAGTCTTATTTAGAGTAAGAATCTGTTTGTTTATGCGATGACTGTAAAATCTTAATCGGAAATATTGCAGTCAGAATAGAGGACAGCAGCATAAAGAATTTTTAAATAAAACTTTTTGTCGATTAATTTAATTAAGAAACGAGTCACGTCTTTATTTATAAGAATAAATATTTGCTCTTTCGCCTTTATTACTTTGAAAGTCGCATTGTCAATTTATCGAGCATTTTCGTCGCGATTTTCTTTTACTAATCGAGGCGTAAAACAGTTTTGTGACAACGAAAAAGAAATTTTCTAATTCGTTTAATTATTGTTGTTCGACATTGAAAAGAAAAGGACAAACAGCTTAACCAACCGAAGCAGCGCTCACGATCGCGTGTCTAAAAACTGTCACTTTCACTTCAATCTCAACTGCATGTTAATTAAAGAAAAATAGAAAAATGGCCGACAAAAGAGGGAACGGTGGCCATAAATAAGCTCGAGCGTTTGATTTTTAGAGCTGCTCTCCTACCCACAGAGTCGGGAGAGAACGTATTCGAGGTTAATAATTGCATAAAATGAAAAATTCAAAGGAAAGTCTCTGCCGGAGCACTTTCTCGCGCCGATTCGCCACTCGATAATCACGGCGAGATGCGCCACTGGCCTCTAGCGCATTTTCACGAGATGCTTTCACTTGCCGAGCACTAAGCGCCAACCAGCTACAATTACAAACTCGAAAGGCGGATGGGCTTTTCCAGCGCGTTTTCGCGCCTCGCCGCGGTCGTCAGCTGCCCCGGTGCTCTTCTCTGAAACCGCAACTCGGGCTTTGCTCTCACGCTTTTCCTTTCATCCGTCACGGTTTTCCGACGAAGAGGTCGTTCCCTCGCGGTCGCCTCCACCTCCGCCTTCGTCGCGCGCAAATATGCTTTCGTCTGCGTTGCCTACGTGAAAAGTTTCTAGTGTCCCCGCGCCGCTCGCTCGGCGCGATTCGCGCGACTAGAGGAGACGAGGAGAGCGCCGCACTTTCTCTTTCGCTTTTACTCCTTCGAGCTCTTGTTTACGGCTCTGCCCACCACTTGGAGCATTTAGAACGAGCCAAAGAAGCTGCGCCCGTTGTTAGCCGTTGATAGTCGTGAAATTAACAGGAAAGTGTGAACTTATCTGATTATCGGATAAAAGACGAGTCCAGGGGACTCGAATCGTACGATATGCTAGCGCGAGATAATGACATTTTTTCTTCTAGTCTCCCATGTTCGTGCGTCCGCCAACGGTGGGCTGCGATCACCGTTGTCTTCTGCCCATGAGTTCGTCACGCTAGTCATTTGCATTTTGCGTAAGTTCGCAATACTGTTCGCTGCGATTTTCGCGGGAAAGTTCAATTAAAAAAGTCTTGTGAGAAGTATTTAGTCTGCGTTAAAAATTCCCGTTGCAGCTTCGGGAGAAACGGTTCGCGAAAGTTAGGAATCGGTCTCTGAACTGTAACTGTTATTGCACCTGCAAGGCAATCGACTAATCATCGATTAAGAGTCAGTGCAAGTAGGCCCACGACTCGCAGCGGCTTATCGCACTTTCGAACATTTTATTTAAAAACTTTTAACTGGACAATCGACTGACAATAAAATATCTACGAGGCAGTCGTTGTCTCGGTTATTCTTCGATATCCTACCGCGGACCTACCATAAAACCGTAAACAAGCACACAATTACCTGTTGTACGTTCCCATACTTTTTGAAGCTTGAAAGCTCTTTACGACAATAATGGAAACGATAAAACCGCCATTAAGTGCTACGTAAGCAACGAATGCTGTCAAGGCTTTGCAAACTAATATTTTTAGGAAGACTAACTTAAAGCTGACGCAAAAGCTTCTCTAATTCGATTTGAATTAGAAAACGTGACGGAGGTACTTGGCAAATATTGACGCTGTTATGTACGTCGCCGAGTTGTCGTCCGTCGTCACGATCAACGCCCTTCTAAAATCTGAATCATTTCGTCTCTTCCTGTAGATTCTTTTCTTTAAGGCACTCGCGTATTTCTCCATTAGTCTATTCAAAGATTAAATAAAGAGCGCTTGGTTATTTGCCCGCTTATACGGCAATTATGTACACACGAGTCCATTTATAACGAGGAGGTGATCGCATTAAAATTCTGGTCTTTCATAATTTATCATACATTCTAAAATAACTCTTTTTCCCTCGGTATTACTATTAGATTGAGTGACTGTTCCGCTTTAAATATTCGATTTTATCTTATATTATTTTATAGCTAGTGGACAATGGTCCACTAGACCTCAATTTTCATTCAATATCTCGTAAAATCTTCGTTTCGATTTACTTTTTTATGTGAATTTTATAAATATATTTTTCCTGCAAGCAGCTGAGGAAACTTATAAAGAAAATCCTTTCGGCGAATAAATACAAAAGAAACAACGTAAATTAAAGCTCGACTTCAGAATCATTGATTCACAATTTTAATTATAGATAATGCTTATTTACAATCTAAAAGAAAAATTATTGACAAAAAAAATATTTATTTTTAATTTAAATAAATTTGTTTTCCAATTGCCTTTTTTCACTTACGATTAATTGGTACGTATTTTCGAGCAGGAACTCGAATAAAAACGTACAGCCAAAGAAACAGTCTGTTGCGCCAAATAAAGTCTTTGTGCGTAACAAAATACATAAAACATTATAACAAACGTAAGTGCTTATGCGATTGTGGTTGTTGCAAATCGATTTTTATTTTTCATATTAAACTTTGTTGATCTCCAATGGATCGTTCCATACGATTCTAATGTCTACACGACTGCGCGGAATAATTAAAAATCATATTACAAAAGTTTCTTTTTTCAGTTCTTCACTTCTGCAATAGACATTAAAAAAATACAGCAAAATTTTTTCATAATCGCCAAAATTATTTAGTTGCCTTGGAGTTGCTTTTTACGCATCGCATGTAACGCTGAAAAACGTTCAAACCTTACATTTGCAAATATTTTACAATAGCACTTATAACCACTTTGGGCCCAGGCGGCTGCGGACGAATAATTTTTTACCAATTTTTAAAATGTACGTGCTTGGATGTTCCAGCTGAGAACGAAGCAAGTGCCTCAAAATGGGTTCCTGGTTCCGCGATTTCGAAATTCCGCTCGTATTGAGCACTCGTACTCTCGATATCTGAATTTCTTCCTCGCCGCGGCGCGCGAACAAAAGACAACGATCGCTTCCAGATAAGGCGCTGCGCCGAGAACCTCGACGCCTAATTCAAGGTGCCCCATCGGAATGGCATCTAGGGTCCAGAGCTCGGAAAACGCGCTTTACGAGCATCATTAAGAAGCCTCGGGGGCAGCCGACCAGCCAGATCTTGGCTTGGCAGAGATAAAGAGCCGCGTCGACTGACGTTGCTCGTGGCCGATAATGAGTGTTTGCTCTTTGTCAACTTCAAGGTCCTCCATCCGAACGGATTGCTTGGCTCTCATTGTTTCCCGAAGAATTGCATGGGTCACGATGCGATGGCTGCCGGACACGCGAGGAAATAGCTGCGGCCGTTCACTCGCGCTTTTTCTCGATGCGCTGTCAAAAGAAAGACAACAACCCCCTCTCACAGCGACGAACGTCGATAAATCAAGTTTAGAACGAGTGGAGGGCTTTAGCTCGTTTACGCTCGAGATCGAGGAATCGAGTCGATCGGCTCGACCGCCTTTATCGCCGATTGCGTTCATTTAAATGTTTGAAATATTTGGAATTTCACTTTAGTAACGATCGGGCTCGGAAAATATCACTAGCGCTTGCTTGTCCATTGGTAAAAGTGATAACATCGACATTTCCACGCTTTGTGATAATCGACGCTGTGGAGAAATTTCTCATGCAAAATGCTTATGTCCACAACTTCGCTGTCCACATCTCGTGCTACTTTTGCCTAAACACTAAATCCCAAGCACATCTTTGATCCACGCGTTGTCCAAAGCGAATGCAAATGAGTGACCTGCGGCGGTTCTTGACTTTTAAACTAAATTTGCGAATTACTGGTAAATAGTATTATAAAAGAACAAGCGACCGCTAATATATCGAAACTGTCGACGACGAATTCTGTAGTTACAAGCACTTCGCGTTTCGCGCTTTCAATAAACTTACTATTCGCGGGAAATTGAGTCTCGTTGAGAAAAAACCTTTAGGAAAAGTCACCGCTTTTCCAGCCGGCTTGGCCACGCAGCTCGAAATGAAAAACATTACCCAGGTAAATTAATAAGACTCGATGAGATTTTACTAATAAGTGTTCGATAGTATAGTAACAACGATAAAAAGTACAGTCCTGAATTAAAAATAAGAATAATTGAAGTGATAAAGTCGAACTCGCCGTTACTGACACGCATCTGCTGCATACAAAAATTTTAATTTACTAGCGAACCTCTAAGGAAAATCACGTATTATGGGTGTGTGCCCGTCTTCAAACGAACATGCGGAAATATAAATTGCTAACAACTGAAGTGGCAGTTATTCCTTGTCGTTATCAAAATAAATACGCATATAAACTATTAATGTTATCCGTTTCGGTGCCAATAGAAAACATGTTTCTATTCACGGCCACGAATTTTTAATTTTACATACCATTTTACACATATTTATTATACAATTTCGCTATAAAATAATAAATAACTTAATTTTTATCTACTTCGTAGAAAAGAGTGCAACTGATAATTCGCGTTAGCAATGACTGCACTGTTGCTTTGTAAATCTTCATATTTGTAATCTCGATGCTACGAAATTTGCATCTAATATCTTGCAAATAATTTACAAAAGCAATTTATTAAACGGTAGGCACTGCGAATAAAATATAATTAATATTTTTACTCCTACTAAGGTGCGTACCCTTATTCACGGAAAACTGAAAGCAATGAAGTAAGAAGCCAAACCTGAAAATCTACCAATTGGAAATTGTCAGGTTGAGATAAATACCATTAGTATTGGTTTAGCAAAAAAGAAAAAAAAGAAACGTCAACTGACAATGATCGGTTTCACTTCGACTTTTCAAGATCGTTTGTGCAGTCACTACGCGCGCGCGCGCGCAGTCAGATCCTTTCTCTTTCATTTTTCAAATTTTCATTCGCGTATTGCTCTTGGACCGGCAATTTGGCGAGAATTGCGATGCAAAACATCGGAAAGACGTCATCGCGCAAACCATTCGAATAGACTCAATCTCGATTTGATTGTCGCGACGCGAGCAACGTGTATAAGACCTCCGCAAAGGAGGAATTCACCGCTCGAGGTCGCGAAGTTCATGGCGAATCGGCCGTGAACCATTGGATATACTTTTTAGGTCGACGATGCGCGACCTTGACGTGGGAATTAACGAACTCGCGGTTAAATATTCCGAATCGTTAGCTTCGCATCAGACGGTTCAAGGAGCGTGATTCGATTGAAGCGGTTGGAGCTGTTTTTCGTGCTCGAATAATTTCGAATTGTCGAGCTTAAAACCTTTATGAGCTCAGCTGAGGTCGTCGATACGTGAAATAAAGACCCGATTTTTGTTTCCAGGCGTGCACGTACACAACGAGCTTTTCCAGATTCGAAATGGTTTTTGGGACATCGACACGTCCCGGGTTCTTTCCCTCGATGTTAATTTATCGCTCAATTAATCGGGCGACTCGAGTTGTTAATTACTGCTCGACATAAATTGGACCAAGGAATTATTCAAAATAAAACGCTATTTATAAAGTATCTATTTTACGAGTGCGTAACGAAGCATAAAGCATCGAAACTCGGATGGCTTTAATGCCTCTCTTTGGAAGAGAGAGTTTTAAAGTCGATTTTTCATTTGGCTCTGTAATTCATTTTCCGACGCAAGAATTTTGTCGGAATCTTATCGTACAATCTGTGCGAGCTGCCTTATTTCATTACGTTGCTGTCTTCGACAATTTAAGATTATTTTCTCGAGCGCAGATTGCCACATGGAATAAGGGCTGGAACTACTAGGTGAAAAAGAAGCTTAGGCTCGGCTGCGAGCGCAAGTTTACTACAAAGAATCAGTCCAGCGAGTCGCCTCGGGGTCGAAAAAGGTAAGAGCGCCGTTGCTCTCGTAAGTTTAACACGCATTAGGCTCGTGTCCGCTCACGTCTCGCTGCCACGTTTGCATAGTACATAACGCTCGTAATGCCCACTGAATCGGGGCCGCCACTTTCTTAATTACCATGCGCGCAGCGAACGGGGAGCAGACTTTCGCCCTTACGACGCACTGGGCCGGGGACACGTGCGAAATCGGTGGCCGCCGATAAGAGCGACGGCGATTTATCGATGCACACGACCTTGGCGGCGGCGGCGGTGCGCGCGATAAGACGCCGCCTCCACCTGTGCGTCGCGGAGCTTTCGAGACATGTGCGGCGTCCCTTCCTCCTAGTCGGAGGATATTTGCTCTAGGCGATACGCGAAAGCCGAGAGTCACAGACGCTTACGAACGAGTTATTCCTGCCGCAATCGCACCCAAATGAGGTATCATAAAACGCGCAACTTCAATTTCAATGCTCACGGCCTCTCGAATGTTAGGTCTGATCGAATTTTCGAAATAACATTAACGAATTCGTAGCCAGTGAGTAAGTCGGAGAAAGTTCGTACGGTTGGAAGCTTTTCCAATGACTTGACTTTTGTAAGACTTGCAAAATTATATACTTGGAGAAATATATTGAATTCTGTTTATCGAGATGATGAAAATTTACTTTTAAGAATGTTTAATGCAAGGTTGATTTCTTCAACGCGGGCATGATCTCGATAAATTTTTAAATCCGCTTACCAATAGTTTCAATATTTTTTTCTTCGTACTCGTCCAAATCATACTTACTATTTACAATTGCTGTTTGAAACGAACACTATTAGATAGATTTTCAACGCAATTTATTAAGCGAACATAGTCTTATTTGTTCCCCGACGTTGATATATGATACGACCTGTTCCCTTATTGTGCACATTAATTAGAATGAAGAACATTTTTTCAGCCGATATCAACTTTCTTATAAAAAACACCATTATTGTCTCGTAAACGACTAATATTCGTTTGAAATTTATATACAACTAGTGGTTCTATTAATTTAACGAACTTCGTCATCTAAACTA
Organism: Platyscapa corneri; assembly: GCA_018907185.1. Taxonomy (NCBI): domain Eukaryota; kingdom Metazoa; phylum Arthropoda; class Insecta; order Hymenoptera; family Agaonidae; genus Platyscapa; species Platyscapa corneri. The sequence continues at coordinate 2,324,120 of JACCHW010000005.1, read as the reverse complement.
GTGGAAAGAAACATATTTAGACGGCTAATTTGTATTGTAGACGCAAGAAGTAGTTTTCAAGAATTCAAAATTATAGCAAAATTATAAAAAACACGGGTTTAAAAAATACGCGTGGCAAAAGTTAGCTTGTTTACTTAACGACGAGTAACGACGAGTAAATATTTTAAGTCGTACTTATAGCCCCAGAAGATGGGAACGAAGCCGTCCATCGGAGTGCGCCGAGGCATGAGGACACCCGCGTAGGGTCGGAGACTGACGATCTGTTTCTTTAATCGCGAGCCAAATAGCCGTCCGGTGAATCTTGCGGCTTCTCTTTTTCTTCTCCGAGCGAGGAAAACAAAAATCGCGTAAAAGCGCGACGAGACTCAACAGCGCATATTTTATGGCTGCTGCGGGGGAGGCGAATTAGAGAAGACCAAGAAAGAAAAGGCTCGCGCTGCAAGATAAAAAAGCATAGTCTAGGCAGCTCGCGCCTCTCCCAAGGTCAAAAGGGGAGGCGGCCGACGTCGAAGCTTCGACAAGGTCGCGGTCGGTGGAGCTTATTTTTACATGTGCGTGAGCCATACGCTCGGAATTATTGGTTGCTGCTGAAGTCTGGCGATTATTCGCGCGAAATAAACAGACCGGGGCCCTGGAAATTCCTCGGCCGATCACGGCGCGAGTCCGGAGTCTGGGCTCCCGTGGCCCGAACCCGGGAAATTTGTCAGTTCTGCTGTTCGCCATTGCGATTTTCGGAACTCAAAGACTTCTATTTTTACGTATCGTATAGCATGATTTAATATTGGCTTTAATCGAAGAGTTTGTGTAAATTAAATAATTTTAAAGCCATCATTTTGACTAGGCTATGTATATTTAAAAAAAAGGAATTTACGTTTCTACGCAACAGGGGGAGTTTTTATTTAGAATATGCCTTAGTAATATTCGGTTAAATAACCGTTCTAGCATTACATGATAGTTATTTTTAAATTAAGCGTAGTATTTTAAAGTAAGTTGGCGTTAAAAATAACCGACTTTTTTCGAAAAATTGATACAACGAGTACAGCGTGGATTATCGGGAAGCGGTGATTGTCAGGGAACAAAACTATAATAGCACCGAGTGGTACGCTGTATAGAAAGTGCATCAGTTGCAAAGTTCAAAAATTCCGCCATAAATCGCCTCGACCTGAAATCACATTAATTAACGTCAAATTATGAAAGCGAAAACGTTGCTTTTCATTAGCCGCTCGACACCTCTCACCTGCCATATCGCCAATTCGCTTTATGCATATATCATTCGCATTATTCATTCGAGAATAGAGTGATTAATCGCAAAAGTGCTGGGCGAAAGTGAAAAGTCCCCTCTCAAGTATTAGCGATTTGTAAACAAGGCAAATTGGCGGAGCGAAAGATCGAGCCGATGTGCAGGCGCGCGAATATTCGCCTATCATTCAGGACTCGCGAACATATCGGCGAGAATGCAGCCAAGAGATATTTTAAGCAATTTACAAATGTTATTGTTTTCGGGATGCTCTTTCCCTCTCCCCCTTTTTCTTCTCCGTCACTGGCGGCGTGATCGCGATAAAAGATCGCCGCGGCGCTGTTGCACTCGCCCTGGCCCCTCCCCTACCCGACTACTTTGCTCTCTGTCTCTCTCTCGCTTCGCACACAGGACGTTCGGCGGACGAATATATCGAAATAAAGAGATTTTCAGACGTTGATCGAAGGTCGCCAGGGCCTTGAAAACGCTTCGGGCCGAGTCTCCGGTAGATTACCGGACGCTCTTTTTTTATCCTCTCTCCGCCTCCTGCCGCCTCTCTTTTCTCATTTTATCTTTTGCTTCGACTTTACTCGTGTCTTCGGGCATGTAAACAGGTCTGGACGTTTTACGCAAGGGTGCGGAAACATGCGCGAGCCGATCGGCCAAGAGTCGCTGATATCCGCTAAGGTCGAGTTGATACTCGCGACAATTTATCGACTGGATTTTAATCGTCGCTTTATTTTCATTGGAACGCTGTTCGTCGCGCAGTGGATATTTCGGTCCTCGTGTCGCTTTAATTAATTGTTTCGGCTTATTTTTTGCCCGATTACACTATTAAGAATTGCATAATTTCGATGCCGTCCGAGATACTAAATCAACGTCTTATACATTTGGCTCCCGAAGCTCGCACACGCCATTCTGCCAATATTTTACGAAATACTCAAAAAACACCGAAGATGTTCAAGCGCTTTATGCAAAACATTATACGCGCGAGTCGACGTGTGCGATAGGTATTTTAAAAATCCACTGCACATATGTGTATTTGTATTGGTACGAGGTTTATGATAATCTTTGTGCGACACGAGGTTGATCACAATTAGTGGGACCGATAGCTTTTGCCGAGACGAGTTGAAATATTTCAACGATCCGCTCCTCCATTTGCTTTATTTCGAAATGCCCGCTTTTTTTCGTTCATTTTCTCGAAACTCGTAATAATCTTTTGTGCGAGCTAAAGCGGCTTAAATAGGAGCCACAGATTTATAAAAACGAATTATAGATCGTTTCTTTAAAAAGTCATAGAAGCTATTTTAAGTAGTCGTTCGCTGCTCAACCTAATAATCAAAAATTTTTTACAGAAAACTTTAAAAAGAGAATTCAATTTCTGTTTGCCCACGGTATTCGGTATTAGAAAAAAGGAATAAATTTTAGTTTATAACTCTCGCGAACTACATAATGAAGCAATTAAAATATTTTTCTTGAATATTGATAAAAAAAAAACACGTGTCGATAAGAGAAGTCACGCTGTCGAATAATTTGGCGGTGTTTAAAGTAACGTCAAAATAAGGCCGAAAATATAACAAATTATACAATTAAAACGTAGAAACTTTTTACAATAGGGAATATTTTAAATATTCGTCTGCGTAATCATTTGTAACAGGAAAGCTAAAAAAAAAAAAAGAATCGAATAAAACAGAAGGAGAAACACAGACGAGAGAAGCGCTTCAACTGCACCATGATATGATTTCAATTACGTCACCTCTTCGGGTAGACGGTTGAAAGAAAGCAGTTAATGCGCGTTAAAACACTTGTTCCTCTCCATTTGTATAAGCTATGGGGACAGGTAAACGTGTGTAGTTGTTACGCTACGTTGCATGCATATGTATGAGGCGGTCGCGTGAGTGTCCCGACCTGCCGCAATTTTCTGATCATCGGACAATCGCCTGTGTTTCCTTACTTATAGTGCACAATGAGCAAACATTTTCTCCTCCGTACATTTTCAGCATTGGATCCGTAAAAAATTTCATCCCGAAAAATTACAATTCAATTTACATATTTTAAATTAATCCGAAACTCGTGTTAATTTCAAACTGCCAATATTATTTTTGCAGATAAAAACATTCTAGGATTTTACTATGTCTTTTTATCACTTATAACAAAAAAAACGCAATAATTTGGTGAAACCAAAATGATTTTTCGCGATCAATTTTATAAATATTATCAATACTATTTGTAAAGAATAATTTACAAGACGTACAGAGGGATTTTCAAAAAGTAAAAATAAAATTATACCACGATTTATGTTTATCGTTCGCATTAAAAATTATATTTGATAGCTCAAAAACTGTTGTTTCCATTCGTATACTGTGGTATGTCAGTTCCATTAATTTGTAGAATAAAATGACAAATAAGTGTAAAATCTTAAAAATTACAAAACTATTAACCCAAGTTTAACGTAGCACACTTGGATTCAGTAGCTTCAGTCGTGATTGATTTATTCAACCTTGAATGTACATCTTTGAAGAAAAAAAATACATTAAAAGTGTAAAAATTGTACCTTATCATTCGGTGAATATTAAACGTATAAAATTAATTTCTATCTTAAAACTTGCCTTTACCATATTTCTCACGTATATTCTTCGCATCGGTTTGTGTATTTTTCAATAATAATACTGTAAAGCAGTAGTTCTAAATAAAAAAATTTTTGCACTTTGAAAGTTTCTTACAAGTTGTATAATAATAACAGAGATATATCAAAAAAAGAAAGGAAGTTTTCTATAGATTTACATTTAAATATCTATCATGAACAATAGAAGGTACCACTTTTTATTAAACATTGAGTCCCAGCAGACTTAATCCAAGATTCAGCAGTAATATATTCATACACATGCGCGACACGATAAAACAGGAGTGTTTTATTCGTGGTAGTAAAATATGAATAAAAAGAAAAAGTGAGAGCTGCCGGCAGACATAGTTTCATGGACTCATCTCTCCCTCTCTCCCTCTCTGTCTCTCTGTCTCACACCCGAAAAAAAGATATCCAGGGACAACGTGAAATTTTTCGGGAGGAAATATAGGCACGTGAATGTAGGCGCACGTTTCTCGAACGAGGAACGCGTAGCCTCGTGTCGCCAGGAGTCCGATTCTAAATCCGGATCGTTCGTCTCACGGTGTCCGAGGCTGCTTTTGCGTGTCGCTAACTTCCATCTCTCTCCCCGCCTCTTTGTCTTGGGACGTACCGTCCGATTCTCCTTGACCTTGGGAAAATCTGTCAGGATTTCGCCTTGGCTGTAGGCGCGCGGGGCATTTCGAAAATAAACGATCGCGAAACGATAGTGACGGTCCAGCGGTCCATCCGTATATTTTTGGATATTCTACTTCTGCTTTCCGCCCATTAGCACTGATCTAAAGCGAAGATTACGATCTCTAGTCCGAGCCTTACGTGTGGTCGTAGCTTGAATTGGTAGTTTCGAGGTAAATTAACGCAATTCGTAATCTGTTGAGCTGCTGGTCGCTTTCATTCGGCTCAAGCTTTCGACGAAGGCGATCGTTAATTCAAATGGTTTGAGAAAAATCAGATCAACCGATAGTAGCCGATAGCCATTTGTCACGAAAAACTCGCAGCGCGTTTGCCATTCGCTTGAAATCCAGCTCTTGTATCTTATTTGTAGAAGCCAAAAAGTTTATTCCTTAAAATCGTTTTCGTTCGAATTGATGGTCAACCGATCGACCCATCGACCGATTCACCAGTGAAAATCACAGTGACTGATTAGCAGGTGCAGCATCAAGGAAGGCGAAAAACTGTTCAGCTGTGGGTGGAGCTTATCGTGTTTACCGAATCGAACAAAAAGCAATTCTTCCGCTCGATTTTTCGTACGGAATAAAACAGTCGTATATTGCCTCCTTTAAGAATTCGGCAATGCAATTAGAAGTTTTAAAATGAATCCAAGTTATTATATTTGCCGTTAAGTGGTCGTTCCGACATAAAAGCGAAAGCCCGTCGTTTAATCGACGAGTCAACAAGGGTTAAACGCCGGGTCGAACATGATGAATGCACAAGATATAAAAAATGGGCGGTGTCAATGTTTCTTTTTGTCGGAAATGCTTGCATATAAATTTTTTCATCTCAATCATCGGCGATTGCTCCTTTCAAAGCACCGAAGAGTCGTCCACCAATTATCAGGGGATTGAACGTTCGTTGACAATATTAAATAGAAAACGATTAAGTTTCCAACAAAATCAAAGTGGACTTATTCATTTGCGAAATTGACGGGCTGCAGTCTAATACCATTGATGCTCTGATGAATTAAAAATGTACTTGTGAAATTGGAGATTGCTGGTGTGAAATCCAGTTTCAGAACAATTTGGTATATTTTTGTCGGTTGTAGTTTCGCGAGAGCTTGTCCCGATGACAAAGTAAAAGCAAAGAACTCGTAGGGATTTACGAGGCAGTGCCGCGCATTCGAATTAAACGGAAAAATTTTCATACGCCGCTATCCGCAGTCGCGTAAAACATTAATAATATAGCTGCCGAGGTATACAGAAACGCAAGCACACGTTTTCGTTTATTTATTAAGCCCATAAAGTCATGATACTTAAATACGGTATGTAAACATTTTAAGCATCTCATGTCCAAACTATAAAAACGTCTTTTACAATGTAGTAATTTACACTGTCAACTTCTAAAAGGTGCTGCTCAAACTTCTCAAGTGCATTACTGCCCGGGAGAGCGGCTAAGTATCTATTGTGAAAAAAATGATGCAAAATTAAAGAAAAGTCTCGAAAGCCGCAAAAGTGATGCTTTCGCGCTATTATTGTTCGAATGCTCGCCGAATCAACTTGTTCAAAACAAACAACGTGACACATCGAATGTAGATTCTTTTATTAATCATAAAAGATATTTTTCATTTAACATTAAAATAAACTCAATTTCCTATGTTTCGCGGACAATTAAGTTGTTATTACAGCAAAAAATTATTTTTTCACTTTTTTCACTCGCTATTAGTCTCGTCTTTTACTTAATTTTACGTTCCTACTTTTTTATGTTCTTTTGTTTTCCATTTTATGAACATTAATCGTACGATGCGATATTTTTAAATACAAACTTACAATTTTGCCACTCAATTGCAAACAGTTTTAATAGTTTCATTTAGTGAACGTTAAGCGACGTTTTAAAAAATGTTAACGGCTCGCATCGGAAAACATCTGCTTTTTATAAATTGAAAGTCTTTATTTGAGGGTCAATTTTTCGTTAAGAATATTGAATGAGAAAGCGAATTTTAACCGGAAGCTACGCATTCAAAATTGCCGGACTCCGATCGAATGGACCTAGTCTTTAAATATTTATGTTTTTATCTAACAATCCGAGAGGAATAACTTTATTTTTTAAATCCGCGATCTCGTTAAATTTGACCAATTTTTTAAAGAAAATTGGCTCTTTCATTGCAGGAGCGTATCAGCCTCATTGGACGGATGGCACATCATAAGATTAGAATTCTTCAAATAACCAAGTTATAGCATCAAATACGCCTATAACTGCATCAGTCGGTGTATTTTCACAACACGGCTGAACAATAGGCATACCGATAGTTCAACCTTGTTTTTCGCTTTTGTGAAATTTCTCTAAACGGGTTCCATTCTCAATAATAATGCTGTTTATAATAAATTTCAAGTATCGTTACGTTCGCACAAAAAACTGCAATCGAGTAAAGATATTTTGTCAGCTTTCTTTTTTACGTGTCCGTCTCTAAAGTGCTTTATAAATAGAACTCGAGTGCAGATACGAATGCAACGTGAATCAATCAAATAAAGAAAATCGAGACGAGAGAGATTAAAGCGCGCCATGCTTCTTCAAAGGGTTATAATGCAGTCGGCTTTCTTACCGCGCAATACACGCAATCTGCATACAAGGCGCAAGTGGTCGCCGACCTCCAGACGAGTGCGTACGGCCTCTAATGCCAATGACACGATCGCGCTCTAATTGTAAAACATCCGACGCGCGTCATCGGACGGCCGAAAGCGCATAGCGCGATACACGACGCACTCGAGGTACCGTTTCATTTCACCTTTCCGTCTCCGAGCTTAGGACTTCGTTCTCTCCCGAGATAATAGCGAAGCTCCGATTAACGTCGCGGGAGCAAACGTCGTTTCAACCTGGGTAGGTCGGTTGAACGAGTGATGCCTCGGCGACGTCTCGTAAAGCCGACGCCGACTGATTTTAACAGCTCGCGCTGCCTCGGTGGAGTTACGATTCGTCGCGGTCAAAGCTCGCAGCCGTCGTTCGCTTATCGTTACCAGCAGCGTGGAAACGGAAAAATGTGCAAAATAGTGACAAGCATTAACATTATGCGTGAAATATCGTAGATTGGTTTTGCTGGTCGCGAGCACGAGTTGCAAATGCTATCCGAGAAAAACGCTCGACAACCCTAGAGACGCCTGCGACTCGAGTGTTGACCGAAAGCGAATTTTGCACTCGTTTCTGGCTCGACTTCGATTCGCCACGCCAGATACAACCTTAACATAAGCTGAACTCGCTGCGAATAAAAAAATTAACCTTTATTCAATCAAGGAGGATTGCGCTGGGAAAGTTCCGATAGGCGAGTCATTTTTCAAAGCCACGTTTTATTCTGCACCGAGAACTACGAGCTTACATTTTTCCAGTAAATCGAGTACCCATACAATATTCACGGAATCGCATAACTAGATAAGGAGGCGATTCGATTCATGCCCATAAATGAAAAAGGACAACGCGGAAGAGCGTGTCAGCGGGGAGGAAGAAAGTTTCCCAGCACGGTAGCTCATACGCGTCCGGACTTATCCAGGGCCACGTGCAGCCGTCCGATATCCCGCTGGGCCATTAATCTTATCAAGCCCCGGCGCGGAACACAAAGTTTGCGCACGCGCTCCTTCAAACTGATGAAAACACGAGGAGGAGCGATCGCGGTGATCTACCAGTGCGAGGAGAGACCAAGTATTTTAGCGTTTCGGTATCGTGACCGAGGTGAGCTCCTCTTTTATTCGGCGACTCGTGCCTTAAAAGTAATGAACAGCGGCTTTCTATTTGGTCTACTGGCTTTTATTGCCCTGGATTATTTTTCCTCTTTTTGTCATTTTAATGCACGCGAGAACGAGAGAGAGAGAGAGAGAGAGAGGAACAAAAAGCAGCCAGTTTCTAATACGTAAGGACTGGGCTGTTTTGGAAGCTGGCGCCCTATATTTCATCCGTTGGAGCGAGCTTTGCCTAAAATAATGAGATTTCGAATGAATTTACGTGCGCAAACTAAGCCGAGATTACGTCGCTTACGGAAGAATAATGTGTCACCGAGCATTTTTTAACGCGACCGCTGGCTTCTAGCGTTGATTACAGGAAATTCTACACATTACAATATCTGCGCTAAAATCTCAAATATCACGTAATGACCGGTATTTCTATACATCATATTATATCTTAAATTACGATCGCAAATCGGTGTTATTAATGACTCTTCTTACCCGTCGCGGAGGTGCGCAAACGATTTCGCGATATTTTACGTTAAATCGGCATGTCGGCAAACGCGGACGCGAAATCGCTTTAAAATATCATTGTAATAACCGACCAATTAATCGATTTATCTCGTTCACGCCCACGTGTGAACTTTCGCTCGTACACCGATCGGACCTCGTTAGTTCGCTCGTCGATTCACATTTGTCCGCAAAAATATTACTCGTTACGAACGAAGCAGAGAAGCCGTGCAAATTATTAATCCTCGATGACAAGTTATGCAGGTTATTCGACATTGCGGGCGAGAATCAATTTTATTACCGCCACTTTAGCCGTTTGGTAGGCAACGCTGCATCGGAAAATGCTTCGTTGCGAGCGGACGAAAGTTGAGAATAAGGGGAAAACAAGTGTTTAATACGGTAGCTGACGTGCGCACGTAACCCGCGGCTCTGACAAAGATTGACACACGGGATAACATTTAAAATCGAAAAGCGTTCGCTTCAGTATTCCATCGGCTCGGCGACAATAACTGAAGCTGACAAAAAAGGAAGAGAAGGAAATATCAATTTTGCTTTGCCTTCGGCTTCTTTTCTAGACAAATCGTAAGCGGACACACGTCACTCCTACAACTCTCGACTCTTACCGAGAAAGGCACTCGTGATCACACGTATACGCATTGCGCACGCAAGCGACAAAGTCGAAGAAAGAGAGGGACGGAGATAAGACGAGAAACGGGACTGTGGTGAAGGTCACGAGGCCGGTCCGCGTATACGAGATACGCGGAAACGGGAAACTCCTCCAGATTTACTCTCGCTCCGTCTCCTTCCTCTTATCTCGGTGTGCTCTTCGGAAAAGCAGAGCCGAGCAGTCGGGAACTGCGCAGCGGCCTCTCGCGCAACTGGCGCGCACACGCGTGTGCGTGCGGCTGAAGGCTCGAGCCCGAGAGCGGAAAACGCGTAAGGTAGCCTCTGCCTGAGCCGCGCTCCGTCTCTGTCAGTGTGCGCGCGCGCCCGCGTACGTGTGTGGGTCTTCAAGGTCGCAGATCGGGAACGCTATGGAGGAAGGGAGAGACCGAGTACTAATAACCCCCGAAAAAGAAGGGAGGGTGAATTGACAATGCCGGTGTAACCTTGTCGACGAGTTTTTTTTCTTTCTCCTTGTGGGCCACGTTTTTACTTAGGCCTTCTTCGCCTCTGCGGCGTCCTCTACGACTCTGCGAGTTTTAGTGCGTAGACGTGCGCGCGGTGTTTGACGTTGTTGCGTGCGTATTGTTCGGCGCGCACACTCGAGGGAATCGCTGACGCGTCCGTTATTGGAATTTTGCGTTACTTCGCGATCACTTGGTTCTTTCCTCTTGAAAATCTACTCCCGAGCTCGTTCCTACTTGCGGTATTTCGTAATTTCAATGACGCACGCCTCGGAGATTTTTATTTCACGGGGCTTAGCATGCCGACGAGATTGTACTTGGGCGCGTCTCATCCTCACTCGTAGTGCATTCTCCAATTGCCAAAAGCACAATGTATTTTATTCGTGTACTAAAAAGACCGATGGAATATATTTTATCACGAGGCTGTAGACGCTTTCATCGGAGGATTGCAAGCTTTTTTATTTAATTACCTACTCGACTCGGCAAAGTGGAATGTTGTATTTCATAATTAAGAGAAATTAAAGCGCCATTTCACACGTGATAGAAAAACTTCGTTAACGCATTTTATATACATTTTGGATATAAACAACTTTTAAGCCGAAGAAACGGAGAGGAATTTCCAAGTTAAATTTTTTTTCATACTTATATGTGACTCGTCCTGGCTTAAATCATTTATTCCCCTATACGGGACAATGTTGGATTAATAGTTTTTTGGCGAGTGTCAAACTTTTTGTTCGGGCATAAATTCATAATTACATTCTTAGTCTTTTAGCATAAAATTTTTTTGTAATTTTCAATAATTTAAACGCGTACGCGAGCTTTAAATTTAAATAAACGGTTATCGCGCGAAATTTGTAAGAAAAAATTTATTAAGGGCGGAAGACTCGTATCAAAAACATTCGCTTTAATCGTCGTCAGCCTAGATTATAGTATGATTATTCACTTGTTAAAAAATCATAAATAATATACTTTTCTTAAACGAGATTACACGTATAATCTGTTTAATATTCATTTATAGCAATGCCAAATCTTTAAAAGGAATTTATTTAGTGCTCACTACTACATCAGAATATCTGCGAATCGTACAATTTTAACTAACTTAATTTCTCCATGTTTTATGCGCCTTGCCTTGGTAATGAATATGTGATAAATTTTGTCATATTTATCAGTCGTATTTATTAGCTCCGTGTTTATGAAATGGAAGAAATCTAGGAATTAAATTTAGGGCAAGATTTGAAATATGAAACATAAGGAATTATCTTTTTAGTTGTCAAATTATATCCATCACTTTGAATGATAAAATTACGGCGATCCACTTGTGATATTATTTAACGAAATACTCTAGGAATACGCGTTACTAGACCTGTCTGATACTATCGAAACATTTTCTTATTATTAAGTCGTTACAGCGTTTGCAATTATACACAACTTTCTCGTTCTAAGACTATTATTTTCACGTGTAACCCAAGTGAATAAATAATATCGAGGACATGTTAGTAATTAAACGAATTATAACGCGACCAATACTATCGAAGTATTTCTTACTATACTTCGACCTTCTTTTTTCGTCGTTAGGAGAATCCTTTTAACGAGGAAATATCTATTAATGTAAGAATTTAAGTGTAATTTTATACAGCCAAAAATACTCTCGGACGGGGTTAACATTTTTATGTAGAGCCGAAGTGGCAAGTCGATAATGTTAGACCATAAAGTTCAAAAAAGGAAAATCCAATTTTCTCATTAATCAATATATTCAAATGTTCGTACACGAGAGCCGTGATGCTTACGCGTGTTTTTCACTAAAATCCGAGTCGTTGAAAGTACAGAAAAGTTTTCATGAAAATTATCAACGTTTCTGCTTATATTTAAAGAAAAACGTGTCGACAAATGATGGGCAACTTTTCCATTCTCAACGGCCGATTGCCTGTCGTTCGCTGTGACAGACAACATTTGTTAAATTTCCATTGCTGACACTTCCACGTAATTTCACTGCCAATGTTTGAGGCGGTAATAGAAGATACATAATCGAGTAAACGGTCGGTTTCGCGCTCGTCTCAAAAATTACAGCTGAAAGCTGAACGACGCGTAGGACTAATGAAATTCTTCTCGCTGCGGAATAGCCGAATCCAGGCACTCCAATCAATTCCTCGGCGGAGGACGTAAAAAATCGTTCGTCCACAATAGCCTTTCGTTTGGAGATCGTTTTTTGTGCAAATAGGCGGCACTGTCGTACTCACGGTAAACAAGATAGGGTCGGGAGTGGGACGAAGTCGGCCGCGTTCTAAAAATACACCCCGCATCGAGACAAAAAGCTACACACGCTGGACACGCGCGAATATTTTTCGGCTACGATGGAAGGGGGTAGGACAGACGCTGCCCGCGGGCCAGAATATAAAAGTCGTCGCGGCGGACTAGCGAGGGGCGAAATTGCAGAGGCCCGAGTCGTCTTCGTCATCGACGTCGTCGTCGTCGTCGTCGTCGTCAACGTCGTTGCCGCTGTCGTTGCCGCTACCGTTGTAGCCCACGCGTTAGCAAAGCACGTTGAAGGTCGCGCCGCTCGTAAATTCGCGCGCTTTAGGGTAGGGAACCCTCGTTTTCGTCTTCTCTTCGACTCCCCTTTCTTCGCCCTTAACCTCGTTGCTTTTCTTTTTTTCTGTCGACTCCTCTTCCCTATCCCTCTGCCTCCCCCTCTCTACATTTCAAGGGTATAGAAAATGAATTTTTTCCTTCTGATTTTCGCCTTGTCTTTCATAATGTTCTTTATTGATGGTCTAGCAGGCGTTAATATTAAGATTTCATTGCAAATTAATCTGGCACTTGGTTTATTTTTCATAATCTACTAGTGCCAACTAAAATCATCGAAAAGCACAATTTCGACGATGTTTCCACGCGAATTTGAACAATTGATCTGTTGCTCATTTTGGATAACGAAAAAATTAAGGTTTGGGACAGAAGTGGAACGCAAAAAATTTTAAGACTCAGGTGTCTTAATTAAATTCTAGGACGACTCGCGGTCAAATAAATTATCGACCGAGTAAAGTAAATGCTGCAACGCTAATAACGATATACGCGTAACGTTCATTTTTAGATATCTCAATTTGACGTTGAGTGATAATGCGCTTATAAGTAAGTCGTAATTTCGCAGCGCAAGTTCTCGACCCCGACTAGTCGCGATGACTGCTGGCACAATAATTTTCTATTCGCGTTTAAAGAGCTTAGTTAGATACGAGGAGCAATACTTTCCAGAAAATCCTAGCCAGTGTTTGGCAGTTTGAAAAGCGCTTGGCAAACCTCGCCACAATCCTAAGACCGGCGTAATAAGCTTGAGATCGAAAACTATAGGGCAATATCGAGTAAAATCCAGAGGCAATTTCTTCTCGTACCGCCCGTCCCTTTAGCAGCGTCGGGCGCCGTGGTTCCACATACCGTAGTGTCGGGAGAAAACTCGATCCGCCGCATCCCATGGCTTAATAAGCGGAAAATACAATACAAATACAAAAATCTCCCGTCTGCTCGTTGCGCAACCTACCGTACCGTTCTCTCCCTCGGCCGATCGAGGGGGACGAAGAGAAGTTTCGGGAGGTCGCGACCTTGCCACGTGTAGGCCGAAGGGTGCGGTAAAGCCGACACGAGGTCGTCGTCGAAAAGGGCTCCTCGGCGGGAGAGGGGGCGGCCAGCGTAATCCTGCGGAGATCGAGAAAGAAAGACAGCACGCGCGCCAAAGCGTGCCAGTCGATTACGGGGAGAGCGAGTCTGCTCGAGCCTAAAGAGGAACGTAGGTGTAACCGATGAAAGTGCCCTCGAACACTCCACAGAGCTAGAGCGAGAGCGAGAGAGAGAGAGAGAGAGAGAGAGAGAGAAAGAGCGACGGGAGGGGAGAGCAGGAGCCAAGGAGCGAAAGAGGAAACCTCATCGTTCGTGCGAGATTATTGCCATGCGAGGAGGATCTGTTTTTTTCTCTTCTCTTTATTGTCGAGAAGCTTTCGCTGCTATTCCTTCTTGTTTAAGAGCTCTTGGCGCACATGAAATTTTTAATGGTGATTTCGTGATCATCAGCCGAATCGACGTATTTTTCCTTCGTGTTTTCCTTATTTTGTAATTGTCATCTATCGAACGCCATCGTTATTTTCCCGCTACATTTTCAAAGGACTTCACAATGCCGCCGCTGCGATTGTAGCAAAATAGGGAAACCCAAAGTGCCACGTTGAAATTGACGGCTCGAAGGGGGCAAGAGGCGCTTACTTTATTAGAAGCTTATCTCGGCTTATGCATCCCTACGGTCATCACCTCCTTTTGGCGCTTGCTCGGGGTGCTGCCTCTCCGAAATCGTTCAGGTCGCAGTAGAAATCAGCCGGGTACCCTCATCTTTTTTCAAGCCCAGGGGTTTGCGAATAAATCGCGACGGGCTCGGAGCCATGGAAAACCGCGAGGATCCGCGGCAGGAATGCGAAGGGCGACGACGAATGCGTGCGAATACGAGATCTGACGACGAATTCCGGTCGACCTTGGGCCCGAACACGTTTCCAACGTGTTTCGTTTACGAACCATTGTTCGTGCAGACTTCTGTTGGCCATTTGACCCGTCCATCAGCAAGTCGCTCCTTCTCGATTTAATTCGCTTCCTCGCTCTCATCTGACGAGCCGCCTTTTTACAACTGTCTTGGTCTTCTCTCTCTCGCGTTTCATCGACCTCGCGAGCGTCTGCACTTTCGGTTTCCCTCCTCTTCCCCTCCCATCTCTCTCTCTCTCTCTCTCTGTAGACGCCTGCTCCCACTTCAGCTACGTGCAATCGAACTTGTTGTAATAGGCTCTAATGAAATGTTTGATCTCGAACGATGGTACTCGTATTTGTTTATCTTTTTTATAGGTTTTGAATTGTGGCTACAACAGAGCTTTCCCGGCTTACCGGGACTGTGTCGAATTTCGCTTTTTCTTGAACTTTTTTTACCAACGGAGCGCTGAGCATTCGATACGAACTTCAATCGATCATTTTTCAAACGTAATAAAGTGGATTCGTATCATTTACCGAGCAACAGTGCTTCGTATATTTTTACCGAGTAAAAAACTTATTGGATATCCTACGAGGTTTGATTAATTGTAAAGACAACAAAAGATGTTTTACTCTTGGAAGCTCTTCAATTGTCCTCGTGATAATAAATCATTATATTCTGCGAGTGGCTTTATATTAAATTGCGATTTATCGCGAAGTAACTCTTCAAAACTATTTTAAGCTAAGTCACTTTGCTCCTGTTTAATGCACGATTTAACACTCGTCTATTTTACAAAGAAATTCTACTTCCAGCAATTCGATTGAATAAAGTTTAAAATAGCGTTTAAAATTAACAATGCAGAAATTAGTTTAAAAACTACTTTCAACCGTCTTTTAATGGTTGAGCTTTGTTTTTACGTGCGAATTCTTACTGCCTATTCATCAAATTTTCTTAGTTAAATTTTTTCCTAGTTCTTCTCAATTATAATAGACAGGTATAATAATTCACGAGTATCCAAAATGTGTTCGTATAGTATAATAACAACGAGATAAGATTTAAGAATTTGAGTACTTGTTGCGAGCAACGTGAAGTTTAAAAAAAACAACTTCAACTTAAAACCCGATTAAATCCTATGGGACACCGAAAGGCTTTATCAACAATATCAATTAATAATAATAACAGTTGATTGTGCATATCAGTATTTTTAAGTCAACACTCGTAAAACACGTCCTTTTAATAGAAACAACAATAAACAAACTTGGGTTTGTTTGTTCTTCATCAGACAACAAATTTGAAGAAAAAAAGTAGAGGTCGCGTAAAAGATAAGTTACAACGTACAAAGCCATCTCATGACCGACCGTGAGAATATACACTACTTCCAGAGCGAAGAGCACTTCCACGAAGAGTGAAAGTATACTCGTACACTTTGACGGAAGCGGTGGAGCGGCACTCGGAAACGCGCCGAGAGTAAGCGTCTAAAGAGGACGTCCCACGACGACAATCGAGGCAGGCAAAGAGGGAAAAGGGGGAGACGAAAAAAACGAACATAAAGAGCTCGGCGAAGGCGGAGGAGGTGGACGGGATTCGCCGTCTGAAAATTAACGTGGATTAACAGTCGAAGCAGACGCGCCGATCGCACCCGAGACAACTGAACTTTTCAATAGATTAACGCGCACTCGAGGAACTACGAGTCAAATGCCAGCGGTAAGTTTCGGAGGGTCTTCCCTCCAAAGGGCAGGGAAGAAGAATGCACGCATGAATGATCCGAAAAATGTATTTAGTGCCGCTCGCTTTTCAGTTCCCGAGTACATTGACGCAGCTCGTAAAAGATCGTGGGGTTTTTAAAATTCGGTCTTCCTTTTCGAGGGGAAGAAATGTTGATTCGTTCGATGGTTTATTGAACTCGGTGCCATTAAGCATAAAAGAAACTCTTTTCAATTAAAACTTGAGGTAGAGCCGCGCGACTCCTCTAAAATCATATTTCTCGTACGGTTCTTGAATATTCGAGTGGCTGAGGTGCTAACGTGGACTAATATCCACAAAAAAGCCACTATTTCGAGTGGATACGATCATCGACGATCGAGGGAATATCAATATCCATACTCCGCATAAGGCGCATTAATTAACGGAGACAAACGTGCGAGAGGTAAAAGCACCAGAAACTGAAACGCCGGTTGGACTCGACCGACGCCGGCGACGCATCGCTGGCCGCAAAAACGCTAATTGTGGCTCGGAAAGAAAGAATCGTGGTCGCGCGGCCGTCGACATCGCATAAGGCCAACTAGAAAGGCCAATTAGAAGCCGACGAGGGCGAAAAGCAAAGCAAAGCGGCGGAAGACGCGCCAACTTTCGTTTTCGACGGCGTCGATCGAGATCGCGCGCACCTGCCCGAGTCAACGCACTGCTAACGCGCAACGGTAAATCCGGACGCGGGCGAGGCACGCGACCTTGGCCGAAGCGTCCGAGCGCCGGCGAACTAGCCGACCTTGGAAGGTGCGCGCGTAGGCGAAGCCCACGGCCTGCTCGAAATTTCGTTCCTTAATGGGGCCCGGGCTGCCGATCGGAGACAGCGCCGCCGGTCCGCTCAGAGTCGATTAGCGGAGGCGATCGGCGTCGATGAGCCACTGAAAAATGGATGCACTCGGACTCGCCGAGCTATGCCGGGGGGAAAGCATCGAAAGCCGGTGATCGTTCCGAAGTCAGTCGTTGCTCGTAGCTCGAATGCGTTTTCCGTCTTTTAGAAAATTAGAAACTCCTCAAGAGCTCTTACACTTTCTATTAACATTATTATCGCCGTTTGGCAAGGGTCCTTGAAACGTATTATTGGATAATTAAATAATGAAAATAATAACGAACTGTGCCTTAATTTCCATTTCCAGTCCCATTTCCATTTTCATTTACACGAACATGTTTTATTTACGATTTTACAAGCCGCTTTTGTACAAACGTATAAAATAACGTGCATCGTAAAAGCAAGTTTTTGCAAAATAATTGATCATTAATTGTTATTTTATACATTAATTGTTTCAAGTTTTATCGTCCTCGCGCTCGAACCAGCCAAGAAAGAAAGCGGATAATACAAAAAGTTTATGGAATCTGCTCAGTCTCGATTAGTCAGAATACGTAAAAATATTTAGAATTTATGTTCGTTCCTCTGCGAGCCGCGCGAGTCGAGGCGAATCCAAGGAACATGCAGAATTGAAAATGAACAGTCGCTCGGAATCTAGCATGTATTTGTATTAAGTTGTATTATATCGTATTAAAGTTCAAGTTGAATGTAATTAACATAAATTGAGGCTATTTATGCAAAGTTGGATCTACTTTAGTATTTCGAGCGAGGATTCGACGATGTGTAGTGCTCGTATTTACTCGAATAGTGCAAAAGCCAGTTTGAAAGATAAAGTGCAATCGTGACTCGACTCGATTCACTTTTATTTAAAAGTGAGTAACGTGTTACACTTTCCATATCTTTGTATTTATCGAACGGAGATATTAAGATCGTAAAGTTGCCGAGCTTCGTGTTGGCCTTGTGCGTTGATTCGACCGCTCGAAATGACGAGAACGAAAGTATATTAAGCCCCGACACAAGCGTTCGACGACACATTAATCGTCGGATTATGTCGACTCGTCGCGTCGACAATCGACAATAGTGTGGAAGTGCCGACGTATCCTCGAGGAAGTCGCTTATGTAGTCGCGCGGCCCTTGAAATCTCGAGGCTTGCGTAGCGATTTGACGCGCGCGTTCGAGGAGCTCGAGCCGCTCCGACACGAGGCCTGAACACACGGAGATTAATTTATAAATAAAACATGAGGGTTTTGTAACGAGGGAGCCGAGAGGGAGAAGCGAGGGCCAGCCGCACGAGGAGACAAAGGATCACGAAAGCGCGGAAGCCGGGTCCTATGGCGCGTGTCCTTGGGCATTAGCAAGTAAATGGCAGCGCGTGATACTCGCGACATACGTCGTGGGCTTACGCCTCGTTTCGCGCGGCGCCCAGACGCATCCACGACTCAATCCGCGGATGCAAGCCATTTCATTTACAATGCAGATCTTGAACTGTGTTCGCGTCCGTGCACCTGCTTTGCTTTATTTGCCCTGCGAACTTGGGCCCTCCCCTCCCTTTCCGTGGCTTTTCCGAGTGCAGCCACACTCGCTCACACCTTCGTCTCTGCGTTCTCCAGCTCCGGTTTGCTCGGGACGACGCTTACTCCGTGCTACCGATGCATTCGTCCGGCACTCTCCGGTATTCGATTCTGAACAAGCGAAATATAAATGTCTTCTCGAAATGACAGGAGAAGCTGCACCGAGGCGCGAATACGGAAGGAGAATTCCAACGGAGCGGAGAACTAAAACACCCTTGGGAATGTAACTCGTGTTCAGATTGCATCGCCGATTGCCTCTGGAGTTGCGTTGTTAACATCGCCAGCAAGACCCGTGAGCAGCGCCTTCGAATTATTCAAAAGCCCGGCCAAGAATGCAACTCTTACACATCCGGCATTCCTCCTTGGCTGCGGAAAATGAAAATTTCATATCTGGGAACACCTGTCGCGCCGCGGCTCAAGGGCTGAGCGTTCGGCTCCCATTGTCGCCAGCAGCGGCTGAGAGCCGGGGATTCGGAGAAGCGCCAAGCTGCCTGAACACACGGGTGACGATAGGCCGAGATAAAATAAGAGTCCGAGTAAAAGCGTCGCCGGCGAGGAAATTAGAATGAGAATGCGAGGGTCAGCGCGACGTCTATTGTGCGCGCGAGATCTTAGCGTCTAATCGCGGTAAGGAGGCCGTGAGCCCGGGAGGACGCGTACTATTGTATGATTTACCAGTCGTCGTTACCATTATCCCTTTTTCCCATTCCGGTTACATAGTTTTGCAGACTTAGTCTCTTGTAATCGCATCTTGGCCATTGCGATGTCCGGCACGATGCTCCTCGATAAGATTATTATTTATCTTAAGGAGAAGTAACGATGCTTACTTTTGCCGTCCGAGCTAATCCTTATTGCGCGAACATTATTTTCGCGCGTGGTATTTTTCTCGCAGTTAATACGAATTCTCGACTCGGAATAATATTAACTCGCGTCTCTTGCGTCGAGAGATGAACTGCCACATTTTCAGCAAACAATGTCTAGGCGATAGGCGATCTTTGACTTTTGTCAATTGCGCCTTAGGCCTTATATATTCATCCACATTCGCGATATTACGTACTGATACTTTTATGATATCACGATTTCGCGGGAGAAGTTGGTATTTTGAGACGTCAAACAATGGATACTATAAATTAAAAATACTGTCAAATATTCTCGAGTCCTATAAATATGTGGCATTAAATTATTCCTGCATTTATAAAAATAAAATTATAATCAACTTTCCCATTGTTCCATATTTACATTCTTCCTACTTCGTAAAGCCATTTGTGATACCATTGGCTAATTCGGTTAGACACTCGTCGATCAATATATTTATTAAATTTAACAAGAGAATTTTCCGTTTCCCTAATAAAACTTTATCTTCGCTTACCAACGAATGCACCTTGATTGTGCAATAAGTAAATGTGCGTTCGTATCGCACGATAGGAATGTACTGCAACAGATGCTACTTATTACTCACTAAATGGTCTATGATATAAAGTAATAATATTACAGTTAATTTTCAGCATAATTTTATTTTAGACGAAGAAACATTAATTTGGAATTAATGATAATAAAAGTTTTACGAAGTAAGAGCTGCCGATTTAAAGTTTCATTATATTGGCGAATTTCTTAAATATACCTTGTTTTCGTATAACACGGAAGAAATCTATAAGTTGCATAGTTATTAAAATTAACTATCTTTAATTTTAAAAGTAAATTGATCGACATGCTACTGTAATGTAGTTACGTTTACAAAAGACCATCGCAAAATTTATTTTTAAACATTTCGATCTAAGAATATAAAATTGTTACAAGAAAGTAATTCTACGCTTTAAAATAAAATAAATAATTGTAAAACAATTTTGGATCAAAACAGGAAGAAGATAGAAGAAAATTACGAAATTAGCTTATCAGAGAAATTTCAATTTTACCCAACATTATCAAAGTAATTATATCATATTGATTAATATGTATTAACTGTCGAAAATTAGCAGATTAATATAACTCGTTTAATTTACAAAAGCAAATACACAATAATCACATAAGTCATCGCTTTATCTCGACCAATTGCAGATACCGTAAGCTGGCGATAAAAAAAAGTAGCACCGATTTTTCATTTGATGGGCCAAGAAACAAAAAGCTATAATTAAATAAGTACATTTGGTCTTGAGCAGCGCAACGAGAGCTTGGATTGTTTGATATTTTATCAGCATCGACGGTTTTAA
Organism: Platyscapa corneri; assembly: GCA_018907185.1. Classification (NCBI taxonomy): domain Eukaryota; kingdom Metazoa; phylum Arthropoda; class Insecta; order Hymenoptera; family Agaonidae; genus Platyscapa; species Platyscapa corneri. The sequence goes on along the minus strand of JACCHW010000005.1, from coordinate 2,303,423 downwards.
TAAAGCACTTTAAAAAGGTATTTTTAAACGTCTTATTTCGAACAGAACGAGAAAAACATTAAATTGATAAATTTTGCCGGATTTAATTAATATCGAATAAAAATTCAATTGGGAAGCGAGCGAAATTGAATTGCTCCTTATTTTTACGAGTATGAAGTAACAAATGGATACCTCGTACAAGTATTTGAACGGTAGAGAATCGTTAAGAGTATAACGATGGATAGAAAATTTTGAAATCATGGCCAACAGTAAATAAACCGAATTCGTAAAAAATTGTCTGGGAGCGGAATTCGCGGAAAAGCGCGACTCGAGGTCGGAATTCAACCGCCGTTCCTTGCTAAGGGCAACCAACTTCCCTTTTCGAATCCACGTGGACTAGATATATGCTATTTGGTGGACATCAAGACATTTTCGGTACTCCACAATTTCTCCCACGCAATCGGACTCGATCAAAGTGCTGGTCAGCCAAGACTCGTATTGTCTCCTATTATCAATGAATGTAATGGGTGTAAGGGAAGCTCAATTAAACAATCAAGATGTTATATGTTTTCTCGATAAAAAATTTAATAAACTTTCTCGTTTTCCTATATCGTTGTTTTTATTATTTTTGAAAAAATATATAGCTTATGTCTCGTGGTGAAATATGAATATAAAATGTTTCAAAATGAAGTATTTGGAAAAGATTCGAAGGCAAATAAGCGGAGATAATAGACAATGTCGGGTATTACATAATAATGTAATGAAGCACTTTATACTTTGCCAAGTATTGGGAAGGCAACCGCACAACTCACACACACAAACTACGAAATACCCAGGCAGCCGATGTGTCTAGAAAGGCAAATAAAATAAAGAATACTAATATACGGAGTAAAAAGTATAAAAGTAAAAGAGCTTTGAGACGATCGAGACAAATATGTGGAGATGATATCAAAATTGACTGAAAAATAGGATATTTATCAAATATTTATCAAATTCTTTGTCCAACGCATAAGTTGACTTGGATTATACGGTTCTATTATAAAAACTATAAGGAAAAACTGTTTACAACGAATATCTTTATAAACAATCCTATCCTAATTACAGAGTCTGCTGCTTCATAAGTTCTACCGTCTCCTCTACTTCGAAATGTAATTAAAAGTACTAAAATTACGAGTAAAAGTAGAGAAATAAAAAAAATCTGTCTTTCCGAGATGCGTCAACTGTTCAATGTTAGATAAGTGAATAAAATTTTCTAAAGAATTTCATTATGGTTACCAGAATTCCCTGATTATTAGTCATAACATAGATTAATAAATAAAAGGGCACAGCAGTAAGTCATTTTTGTGATCGTGAATCTCTACTCGATGTACCGCTCTAACGCAGAATTCTAAACGTCTAAAAAATGCAAATCAGAATAAAAGGTAAATTTTCGCAAGTGCACATCTAAATGAAGACATTTGCAATAAAAAAGGATCACCGCGTGTCGATGCTGACGATTTCAGGAGGATGAGGAAAGTCGGCGACGAGCCGAGGAAACGGGAAGTTAACGAGGCAGCTACCCAACCCCGAAAGGTCCCGAGAAGGAGAGAGGGAGAGAGAAGGTGCGAGGGCAAGTCGGTAGCAGGAGGGTGATGTTGGGCCGGACGCGTTTGCGTCTGCGACCTCGGTCTTTCGAACCTTGAAGACGCACCGACGAGGGTCTCCTAAGTCGCCGGGCGCTCGATCTAAAAAGAGAAAAAAGACCGGGAGGGGCTTCAGAGAAGAAAAGAAGAAAGAGAGAAAGAGGCCCAGTCCAGTCTGGGAATGCGAGCGCACGTTACGCGAGGGTCCGAGCTCATCCTCCGCGACGATATCAGGAACGCGGCGCCGGTCTCTTTGCCGCTCGCGCGTCACGTGCTCCGCACCGATACGACGAGCGGCTTCCGATTTTTGCGACTGTCGCGCCTCTCTCTTTTCTTTCACTGCGCGGCGCTTCGCGAACAAAATCGCAACCAACTTTCCCTCTCGATCCGTTGCGCCCTCCAATCCCCTCGATCGAACGGCTCGAACGATCGTTTTTTTTTTCATCGTTTTACTTTTTACACGCTCTTGAGGAAATCGGTGGTGTACCGCCGCAGTCCCGAGTCCGAAGACGGACGGCTGCGCAAGAAAAAACGAAACGATTTTGTGTTTTTCAAAACAATGATCGAGGCGCGCGTAATAAAAGAAAATAGAAGCGCAGCCGAGGCCTCATTCAATTCCGTCTTATTTCGGAAACAATATACGAAGACAGTGTGCACTTTCGCCCCTCTATAAAACTTTTTCGTGAGCGCGGGCAAGACCGAGTCCTTCAAAGGGTTTTCGGTACGCACTTAACCTCGAAACGTCTTTCTTCGAGGTATTCTAAGGCAGATGCCGGGAATAAATAGGAGGAATGGCGAGGGGCGGGGCCGGGGGGAGAACGGATGAGAAGTTGTAGGGCACCACGGGCGGAATTATTCAATTCTCCCTCAAAAGATTTTCTAGCAACTTTTTCCGCGCTCGACGCGAAGGTAGGATGAATAATGGTGGTAAAACGGCCCAGAAATCATTTGCTTTATCTCGACAGCTTATGTCCAGATTTTCCTTGAGACTGCTTTACGCTAAATCTTTGAGTCTTCTTTGCTTTTTCTCAAATTGCGCGCGAATGATTTATCGCGCGTGTACGGGGATGTTCGGGTTAAATTTTAAGCGACACATTGCACTGCCTCCGATCGAAGAATAAGGACAGTGTGAGTTTCCTTTCATTTCCCTGTCTCTATTTTCCTCGACGCAATTCACAATCGTGAAGTACAAAAGTGGTACAGCTCCATTAAAACGCAAAGACGGAATTGTCAAAACAGTTTTACGAGTATAAGTAAGTGGGACGTGGTTGTTGAATGGCTGCTCATTTAATTGCGTCAATATTGAATGCTTATGAACACGTGTTCAGTCATGGCGAACACACAAGACGCGTATCTGCAAATCCCAGACACGAGTTCGCGTCGTATTTTACAGGCAATACACTCCGATCTACCGTTCTGGTCTGGAACAGGTAATACAATACACGATCGCGTGTAATGGAAGCACCAGATAAATTTCGCCGAGATTAACGATCCATCCGAAAGGCGATGAATTTCAACCAAATCCCAAAGACCGGGGAAACAATGTTGCATGGGGGAAGGGGGAATTTGGGATCGCGAGTGAAAGGAAGAAACTTTCGATTGCAATTTTGATAAATCACTCACGATCACACGAGCGCAATATTTACTAGTTGGCGTGAGTCACTACTCGCTCGCCACTTTCCTCTAGCACTAAGCGCCGGAAGAATCGAGTTCGAGTCCCCGGCGCCCACGATTCCTCGTTATCATCGACCCATTCCTATATGGAAGGAGAACTAAACCAGACCCAAGAGACGTCGATCTCGAGATCCGTTTCGCTTTCGATTTGCGAACCATTGTTTAGAAAAGGACAGACTCAGGTGCGACGCGATTGAGACATTTGTCACTTTCAAGACGCCGAAGCCGTCGTCGAGCGCCAAAGAAACTTTACAACCCGATACTTTACCGGCGAATTCTCTTACATCTTGCTTACACGTGTGTGCTGAGAAAACGAAATAGTGAGATAATAAACATGAAAGCTCATTTTATCCAATTTAGCAATCGAAGAAGCCAATTACAGATATAGTTATCTTAAATCGCTGTATAAATACTGTTTTGCAGAGTCATTTCAAAATAACTGGAATTAAACGACAACATAGTAAATCAATAATTTCAAAAGTCTTCAAAATATTCTTTTTCCGGGGCTTCCCGATTCAAAAATGATTCATTTTACGCGAGGTTAATTTATTCCTTACTTTTCATCCCTGGAAAAATTATTTCCATTCTATTTTCTAAATGGATTCAAAAACTTATTTCTAACTTTTAGGGAATTAGTGCGATCGATCCCCAGATTCGCCTTCCTTAAACCGATTACGTCAACAATGATTAACAAACATTTCGCGCCAGATTGAGCAAACAAAGGTGTAAAAACTAACTTATCACGTAACGAAACTACGCGCTCGATGTGAAAAATCTATAATCGATCGAACACGACAATATCACTGAGGACTAATAGAGAGCGTGGGTGCGCAAACGAGATAAGGCCAGGTCGGTTGACTCGAGAAGTCCGCGGTTCTATTCGCGGAAGTGCTCCGATCAAGCGAACGCGGAATTCCGTGCGTACGTTGGAACCCAATCAAGGACCTTGGCAGAGTTTGGGGAAGGGACGAGGAGCGCGTGCGTTGAAACCCAGGAACACGTGTCGGCGCGTCGACGCGCTTAATCCGAAAACGGTTCAAGTTCGTAGTTCACTTCACGCCGTGCGAAGCTCACCCACACAGGCGTACGCCCACCTGTCGCCACGAGCGACGGCCCACCACCATTATTTCAATGAACAACTCAGTAGACACCTACGCACCTGCATCGGGCGCGCGCTCCTCATTCGCGTCGGCGCGAATCGAGCGGCAAGCGGTCGGGCACCGCGGGTCATACGCTCGCTGCGACCGAAGTCATTAAATTAGTCCTTGAAAAAGGCAGCATCCGAAATCGATCGATGACGTCCCGAGGGACTCGAACGGCCAAATGCACTTCGCTCGACGCATAAGTCGTCCGAATGGTCATGTCAACGAGCCTCGATGCAATTGCCCGGATAAGTTTAGCGTAATAATTGAAAGCGTAAAAAGAGGTTTGCTATTTCTACTGCGCCCCGATTACGTCTAATTTTGGCGATTGCGTAAATCAAAGGTGACAATGAAAGCAAAAATCGAACAAAACAATTTTATCGCGCTTATTTGGTCGAGTCGTTTGTTGATTTATTGCTAGGTCTGAGCTTACGTTAAAAAGCTTGTGACGACATGTAAAGTAATCATTTTGAAAGGCGCACGCAGTTGAGCCAGTGAGCGCGCACACGTGCAAGTATAATATTTAATCTTTAATGTAGTACTTATTACGCCTCGGCCGATGCTAAAGCTAATTGCGTTTTTAGAGGTGAACTTGCGCGAAGACGCATCTCGTTCTCGATGAAGTATCGCGTAGTTTTGGGGTCGGACGTCGAAATGCTTCTTTCTCCGAACCGTCAAAGGTAATAAAGCTCTTCCAATTATCGGAGCAAGTCCCGCTCAACCGGTTCACGGTCGGCTTTAAAGCTCGGTTAATCCAAGGACCAGATAACGAAATCCGGGAAGTGTGATGCAAAAAGTATACGATAACGTGCCCGTTATTATATTCAAGGACTACCGACGGTTAGTTTATCTTGCGACATTTTTAATGTTGTCGAAACAAAAAAATATCGTAATTTTCAAGAAGCTATATAATTTTCATTTTGATTGGCTTTGATTCTTAGAATTTTCCGAGTGAGCCGAGCTTGTAATTTTGTCGTCACTTTCACGGACTTCATTGGCGTTATCGAATTTTTCTCAACGGATATTTGCATTTATTATCGTTGTTCGACGAATCTCAATAACACGTTCCCGAAGCGCTCGCCGGAATGTTTTCGATACGAATTTGTTTTCGAATGAAAAAAAAATAAGTGCTAAGTTTTTAAGGCCATTATGCAACGGAAAGAACGAATGAATCGATAATCGACGATAGTTTCATTTATTAACAACAGCCGCGAGAGATATTGTTCACACTTGTAAACGCCAATGTATCCAAAAATATAATTAAATAAGATAAATTTTCGTCGAATGTTTGAAAAAGTTTGGACAAATATTAACGACTTCTTCTTGTTTCGGCTGCAGTATGTGTTGTAAACGTCGTCGAACAAGAGGAAGAGAAAGGAAGACGTTACGAGCCAACGATGAGTTGTTGATTCATTTAGCCGCCCATCTGTTGTAAATTATTTCGTTATTGTTGAAATTTCGTTGAAAACACAAAAGCTATAATTCATAATTTCTCTTTAAACTTTTGTCGCAATTTTTTTCTTCTTCTTAAAATATGGTAAGAAAATATTAGGTTGAACTCATTGTAGATCGGTCAACGATCATCACTCTTAATTACTTTAGAGTCTGATTCGAAATTGTCGAGTTGAAGATGAAATTAATTCAAATTAAGCTTTGATAAAAGTTAATTTTTTAATTTTTAATTGCAGCTTTTGTAAAAATCAGAGTTGAATTAAGATAGGTCGGGAAAGAGGTGGAAAATATAGGTTGTTGTTGAATAAGTAGAAGATAAATTTATAATTCACCAGACAATGTTTATTCAGACGACCTCACAACTCCCAAGCGTACAAAATGACGTGCTCACTGGGCAATATGCGGGGCTGCTTTGTATAATTGCGTGGAGTATACCTCAGTTTCATTTACTTTTTGTCTCTCATTCTTCGCCAAGAAAACAATTGTACGTGTTTTCAAAATTGTTTACAATGTATATACGCATGTTTGTGAAGGTACGTGTTGTGTTATGCGTGGTGTCCATTTTCACCGCATGTGTCGTGTAGTTTCATTAGCTGTTTCGTACTTTATACTCCATGTGTGCGTGTGTTGGGTTACGTGTATGAGTTAGTGTTCTGTGTTTGTGTGAAAAGTGTGCGTGTGTTTTGTGTACATTTATGCTCGCGCGCATTCATTTTCTTCTTTCATCTGTATTTTGTAGTCTTCCTCCTTAATGGATAGAGAAATATATCATACTTTATGTATCGTTTACTATAATTATTATTATGTGTATTTTATGCATAACAGTATACGACGATTTATCAACGCTAGTTTCCTGCACAGACTTGGATATACTGCAGAGGGAACGGGGATAAACAATGGGTTTATTATGGATGTGGGTGCAATGAGGGGTAGGGATAGGTAAAGAGCGTTCGGACGATTTATATTTTCAAATTATGAGAAACGGGATTTTTGTTTGAAGGTAAAAAGGGGACAGCTTTTCATGCGCAGGTCTATGCTTTCCTCATACTCGTTAAAATTTCCATTTCACTCTCGCTCGCTTACAATCATCGTCTCATCTTCTTTTTTTTACTTCAATCCTTTTAATTCGAGGGATATATACAGGAATGACTCCAAGTAGAACAAATACATCGAGGAGCAAATAGTACATTAGCAATCGGCGGTATAGGTTCTTTTGGGTTTGCTCGGGGAATAGGAAAGTATGGATTGGAAATTTTGGAGGGAGATGAGGCGAAGGGCTTTTCACGGTAAGAGTACTATTTTGCGTCATGAGCGTGTGCGTGCGCATATCTTATTAGGAGAACGCAGAAAGAAAGGGAAGCATCCACTGAGAAAAAGACTATTTTTTATCTGCACAAATTGATTCGAGACTTTAAAGGAATGGGTAGCAAAGAATATATGATGAAGGAGCAATTATGATGTGAGGTTTTACAGGAGTTTGACAGGACATTTTGTTGTCATCGCCTCGCAAGTCGCGCGCCTACATTTTTTTTCAATTATTTTAAAATCTAGCCTTATCGAGACTACTATTTACAAGTAAACTTCTTACGCGTCTTTCTTTCTTTCTTTCTTTCTCTCTCTCTCTTCTTTTTTTCTCACTTCTCCTCGCACATGCATGCATACGCACGACACATAATTATTCCGTGTAATTAACATTTACGTCTACGAAGATTCCTAATGAGCTATTTTTTGTAGACACTTCGCATGTTCTCTTATTTTCTTATTATTTTTTTTTATTTTTTCAGTAACAATGATATACAGATTGAGTCGAATGTGGTTTACGTAAATCCTTTTTGTTTGTATTCGCGAATTCGGTCTCGTGTGTCTTGAACTTCTACAGGAATAAAGGGGCGGGTGAAAATTGAGATGAAATCAGTGGTAGTTCGTTAATTGCAAGGGAATAATAAGGGAGAAAGGGGCCACTGCCGTGGGCCGTTCAGTCTCATTTGACAAAACTTCATATCACGAATTTTTAATTAGCGTTTGACAAAAAAAAAATCAGTTTGTCCGATTGCCCCGACACACTCACTTACGCTCTCGCATATAACCGCACCCACGAACCCTTTGGGTTCATTATAATTTTCGCACTCGTCATATAGCCTTGGACTTTTCCTCCGATTACACTATATATATAATATACTATATATATGTATATATGTGTGTGTGTAGATATATATATATTATATATATATTTATATATAGATATATATATATATGTATATATGTATATACTCGCTCGCACTAGATATATACACGCGCTCAAACACTCATCAAATAAACAATCAAAAATCCACATACGTACGCACATGCAAGATGATAATCATTTGTTATACGATTATACACTATGCCTTAGGAGATATTACAATAATATTAATTACTTGCATAAAATTCAATAATTATAGTAGAGTAGATGATCGATGAATGAGGTGGAGACTGTACAGGATGCGCGATTTCCATGATTATCACATGTAATAGATTATTAACCTTTTTTTCTGTAACGCTTAAACTCATTATTCTCTCCTTCTTTCGATACAGAGGATGCTAGATAAGCTGGTTTTCTGGATTTTCTTTTTCATCTTCCCTTTCATCTTCGTCATCATTTTCCTCCATATGACGATTGATAGGTATAGTGGGTGGATAGATGGATGGGCTACAGGTGGAATCAGATAAAACAAAGATCGCAAGGATCTTAAGCACGGCACTTTATTTTTTTTTATAAGCCTATCGTGTCCTTAATTTGTATCATCTCATCATTTCACGTCGGCACTTGAAACACCGCGAGCGTCCGACATAAATATATATCCTAATATATTTGCACTGTAAAATTTCCTCCCGAGATCCTTTCTCACCTCTCTTTCTTCTTCCTTCTTCTGCTCTCCTACCCACCTCCTCTCTCTCTCTCTCTCTCTCTTCCTCTTCATCTCAGCTAAAATCGAACGAATGTTATTTGAAACAATCACTGTGTTCGGTTGGGTGATCGCCGGGCGAGAACGCAAGAACTGTATTCGTTAATCGAATCGTCGCCGTCGTTGTCCATTGACCGACAGCCTCGTGTCCGCGCCGTTCTTCCTCGGCTCTCGTCGATTGCTGTCTCGACTCTTCTTCTCCTTAGTTCTCAACCGCTCTCGAGAACTACTCCATCTCACTCCTCGTTTTTTTTAAATAATAAATTATTTGGTTTGTATAACACGCTCAGAGCGTCCTGGCACTTTTTATCCTCCGCGATCATCACACCTCCCCTCCTTTAGTCACGGAGCGCACTCTGGAATTCTGGCTCAAGAGGGGCGTGGGGCGGAAGGGGTCGGGGTTCTGTGGCTCAGTGTCCGAGGAAGGGGGTGGTGGTCGGCGACAGAGAGGATCAACGTGTCCGCATTGGGGTGCGTGATCAGGTGGGTTTGTTCGCGGTCGATAATTCGCTTCTCAAGCAGCGCTGCCGCCTTCCTACTACGCCTCGAGCGAGAGAGCCTTGCACGCCGTGCCCTGCATCAAGGGCCTCGGCGACGGGGACGGTGACTTCTTCGAAAGATTAAGCGGCTGCTGGCTGTCAGCAATGTCGACCTGGAGCTCGACCAAGTTGCTGGGACAGCTGGAGAGCATGAGGGTAGTACCGCTGGACGTCGGCCTCGGGCTGGTGCATGTGCTGCTTGTTGCTGCGACCGATAGATACCTCGGGGAGGACGCGGGTGACGAGCTCCCTCCCACGAGGTAGTCCGAGGAAGACTGCTGTCTCGCGCCCGTTGTCGTCGTTATGACGGATGTAGCGGGCCACCTCTGCTGCACATAGCTCGACTGCGCCGCGCACTGCAACAACCCCGGCTGGGATCCTTGCTGATGGACTGGCGAGGAGCGCGCGGTCAAGGTCGTCGTTGAGGCGCACTGCTCTGCCGGAGATGGCGAGCACGCCGCAGGCAAGGACCTCGGCGAGGAGCTTGCCTCACCGCGCATTATGTAGTTGTGGATGATGTCGGTGCGCTTTAGTTGCTCGGCCGTCATCCTCGGACTCTCCATGAGGCTCTTGGCCAAAGTCGAGTGCGTGCTGCTGAGAAGACTAGCAGTCTGAGAGCACTGAGCCTGCAGTGCCGACTGCAGACTGGGCTGCTGGTGCTGTTCATACTTTATGGGTTCGTGCTTGATGGGCTCGTGCTTTATGGTTTGCGCGACGCTGCAAGGGCTTCTTGTGGGTGGTGAGGTCAAATGCAGATGTAGTTGGGACTGAGCGTGATGCTGCTGTTGCTGATGGACGTGATGGTGATGATGCTGTTGCTGTTGTTGGTGTTGCTGCTGCTGCTGCTGCTGCAGTTGCTGATGTTGTTGCTGCTGTTGCTGCTGCTGTTGCTGCTGCTGTTGCTGTTGTTGATGGCCGAGACTCGCACTCACGGCTGGTTCAGCCTCGGCGCTATCCTTCTGCCTGAGTGCACGGAATTTCTTGTGCGGCTTGTAAGCCTCGTCCATGAGGGAGTTGGTGTCGTAAAGCGGCGGAGCCTGAAGCACTCGCTTGAGGACGGGCATATCTTCCACCTCTTTATCTTCGGAGCGTGGGCTGGAACAGACGCTCGTTGGCGCGCTGCTCGTGCTGCTGCTTGCCGGTTTGTCCGGCTTCTCGGTTCCCGACTCGATGCCGCTGTCGCTTGGTGAGTCGAGTTTACGGAAGCGCGGACACTGAGGAGGCTGGGGCGTCTTGGCGAGAGTGGTGCGGTGGAGCTCGTCGTCACCGGAGCTTGTGCTGCCCGAATTAGCTCTTCGTCGATGAGGACAGAGTCCACCAGCAAGGGTAGCCGCGAGAAGCGGAGCACTAGAAGCGTGGTGTCCAGAAGGCGGCGCCACGTGCTGGTACTCCGTCAGAGCGGCAACCTCACCGCTGCAGGTGCTCTCGGTGCTAGAGACGCTACCGAGCGGACTCTTGACGGCCTCGTCTAGGGTCACGTCCGAGGCCGAACCCCACGAACCCGCGGGTTCCTCTTCCATAGGCCAATGCTGTTGCTGCTGCTGCTGTTGCTGCTGCTGTTGCTGAGCGTGCTGAGCTTGCTGAGCTTGAAGCTGCTGCTGCTGTTCGGTCATCTTGAATGCGAGCAGCTTCTCCGAGTGCAGAGTATTCAAAGTCCTCAAATCGGGGATCTTCTTCAGGAGTTCGCGCAATATGTCCGGGTGCTGGGGATGGTTCTGGGCGAGGACTGTCTGGAGCGCGTTGCGCAACTTGTTGTGCATTCTTTCGACTAGTTCGGTGTTCCGGAGTCCCGGTCTATCGGCCGCTATCACTACCACCGAACAGAACAGACCGAGTTCCGCGTCCGAGAGTCTTAAGGAGTTGACACGCTCGGCAAAGTCGAACATCGAGTCCATGAGGAATCGAGCGTTGCTGCTGTTGTGGATGGACTCGCGCTTCAACACCTGACCATTCAGACAGATCATGCTGTTAGTCTGGGCGTCGAACATGCAGGCGAGTCGCACGAGCAGGACTTCGAAGACACCAGCCTTAAGGAGGGTTACTTGGTCCTCCTGGGCCAGTAGACTGAAACCAGGGATGCGCTTGGCGAACTCGACCACACCGCGGATCGCCGGTGAGAACCTCTTGGAAAAGTCTTGCAAGAGTTCCTGCTGACCGGTCAGGGGTTGTGGGTTCGGGTTCAGCGGGCACGCCTGTAACATCGCGCAAAGGAATACCAACGATTATGTCTCGTGCTAATTGTCGATCTCTTTTTCGTTCTGTTAAAAGCTCGTCTCCATTGAAAATTCGCGCAATTGTAAATCAGGAAGTCACGGCGAGTCTCGGACTGAACGCCCGGAGGAGACCGCGGGGATAAACACGCGAGAAGCTTTGTTTTATTGCGACTTTATTCGACTGGTCGTTTGCGGGAGTTATGAAAAAATTTGCTCAATAAAATCGAATCGTCACACGCTTGCACGCCTTGGAGACCTTGGCGCGCGACGCGGTGCAGCCGACACGAATGCTTCCTGGCTGCACGTATCTATCAGCGATACCCGAGGTCATCTCAATGTGCCTTCTTCGTTTCCGTAAATAAAAGACGCGGCACCGAGCGTCGATAAGACTCGCGTCGCAAGACTTCCTTTCTTCGACTCCGAGAGAACGAGCAACGAAATAAAACAAAACACAATCATCGCTGCATGCAGAGGATGATGTTGATAATCACGATGACGATGTACTCACCAGAGTTGGCGGACAGGCCGTGTAGTTGGGAGTCTCTCGGGCTCTCACGAGCACCGGAGCGACTTTGTCACGGGTGAAGTCGCACGTGTCCAAATGTGCGCGCACAACTGTGGCCAGTAGCCGCTGCTCGTCCTCGAGCTCCGCGGCCACCAGCTTTTCTTGCGAGCGGCTGTGGGAGCTCTGCTGCATGGCAGCCAGAATCCTGGCCTTCTCGCGCTTGGGCACGCGCCCGAATCGCACGGCTGTAACACACAAACAGAGAAAAACTCACGTTATTCGCTTGCATCTTTTTTTCCACCGCGTTCGGCTAATTCTAGGTCCGCGGGCTCGCGCGAATATAGGACGTGGCGACCGAGTACGAGTCTGCGATTGATAGAGGACAGGACGGAAAGGAGAATGTGGGTTAAGGGAACGGAAAATGCGAATAAACGCGACGGTCGGCCGTCGACGACGATTCGCACATAACGCTAAGGTCGAAACTTCGGCCGGTGTCGAAGGCGCGCGGGAAAATCGAATTCGCAGCAATTTCCACATGCGCGAAGAGAAAGTAAGAGTGAATCGCGGCACTTTCACGTCCAACGAAAGTCGCGGCCCGAGGTCGCGCACACAGTCAGTAGAAAGTGTGCGATTGTCGCCAGACACGCGCGCGCCGTTGCCCCGTAAAAACACGTGAGTAGTCCTCGTCCGATCGCAGAAAGAGCAGCCCTACTCTGACACCTACGTGCGTTGTGGTAATTGACGTCCCCGTTGAGGATCCCCTTGAGAATCGGCAGCTCGTCCCCCATGATGATGGGCAGGAGCTGCTTTTCGAATTTCGGAGAAATGTTGAAGCACTTGTCGAGCCAGCGAATGCGAAGAATTCGGCCGGCGCCGGCCCTTATCGCGCGCTCTCTTGCTCTCGCACGACTGTTGCGTCTGACTCTCCTCTCGATCTATGTTCTCGGCACTCGCGGAATACAGGTACAACGCGTGCGCACGCGAGACAGCATCACCGCCGACTGAGTGACGTTCCGCGAGTCGCGTTCAACAGCCGCCCCCCACCACCGCTGCTGCCGCGACGCCACCGCCACCGCCACCGCCGCTGCCGCCGCCGCCGCATCAACTTCGCTGCCCTACCACCGGCGGCCGCGTGCCGCCGCTCCGAGTCGCGTCGTCTCACTCGCGATCGCGCTCTCCGCAGCTGCCTCCCGCTCGCTCTCTCCCACAGGCACGCACACGCGTTCGTAGGGAAAGAGAGATTGTGGCCTTTGTGCCGCCGAGCCTTTGGCCTTGAACTTGGTTTCGACGATAGCCGTCGTACCGCGAGTATACGAGGCGCGCGCGAGCTGCACGTTGCTGTTACGCTTACACGACCTATATACGCGACACGGGCGCGACGTTCTCGTCCACGGTAGCGCATTTTTCCGATGCCGCTCATCAATCGGCCACAGTTCCACAGATCGATCGCCGATCGGCGACCGGCCTCCCAGCGAACTCGATCTCTTCTTTCGAGTCGCTCGCTACGGGGGATAAACTTAATGCCCCGTAGCTAATGGAAGGTAAATGCATCATACTCGGCGCGGCCTTTGTGGCGTCGCGCGATGTGCTAGTAAGTCCAACACAAAGGAGGAGTGTTGAAAAAAGTCGGGTCATCGGTAGGTACTAGCGTAGGACCTGCGAGCCGTGGGCGTCCATTCACGTGTCCGCGCGACGATGGATCCATGGATCCTCGCCGAGCGATCGTCGAAGGCCGAATGAGCTGCTCGCGCTGACTCGCGGTTGGAAGGGGTGAGGCTCGCGAGTCGTGCGCGCGCACACGGCCGTCAGTGGAAGGGGCCTCGCGATAGTCAGGCACGCGAGTTCGCGAGGTCTCCGTCGCTCGGCGCGGAGGCGCCACCCGACGGCTGGGCGTCGCGACGGAGGGGGACGGCGGAGAAAGACGAGCGACGGACGGTGGAAGGTGGAGGAGCCACAGCGCTTGCGTGGGGGAGAAAAGTGCGCGAGGACGTAGCGGCGCGTAGCGGTACTCTTTCTACTGTCGGAACCACTTGCAAGGCGAACAACGACCGACTATTGACCCCGTGGTCGTACGCGCGCAAAGTAGCGAAAAAGAGTGAGAGAGAGAGAGAGAGAGCGCGAATCGCAGTGCGATTCGCGAGTGCGAAAGGATCGATGATTAGAGTAGCGATTCTATTTTTGGACATTCGAGCGTGCGTTTTCACACTTGATTCTCTCGTCTTTATTTCTGATTCGCGTCTGCGTCTCTCGCGACTCGGGCTTCTGCGTTATCTCGGCCGACTGTTGTTATTCCGATAACATAACAGCACGCCCCCGACGAGCATAATGAATTTATCGAACGGATAACGACTTAGCGGGATTTCAAGTGTGACATTCAATAATGATCGCGGTGCTCTTTTTGCTGTTTCGCTTCTATTGTCATATTCTAAACTTGCAATTGGCACGTTTTTTTCGCTCTTTCGGTTTTGCCGGGTGAGCATCTCCCGATAAAGTTCGTCGACCGATAACGTTCCTCGCGTTGCTCTTGGGAATGAAAAAATCTCCCCGTCTCTCGGAGAGCGCGCATTTCCCAACTAGAACGCGGCCCACGGAATTTTTGTAATCGGCCTCGTCGATCTCGAGAGCGGGGGACGCTTTTTCGCGTGCGATCCTAAGATTATCGAGGAAGGCCGAGAAAAGGAATAAAAGGAAAATGTCGATCGAGCAAATGTACTTTCTCAATGTGGCGCTCGGGGGACTGTCCACTTTCGCCTGTGAGTTGCGACACTCTCGCCAAGCGAGGAGAAAGACATATCGTCATATGTGTGCGCGCCTCCGCGCGTACATGTAGCGTCGTGCACGGCTGCTGGTGCTGCTGTTCGCGTTGCGTAAACGGTCGATGCCCCGACAACCCAAATTTCCAAAACGCTCTTTTTTCTGGTCCCTCGCGACGCGTTGCGCGACTTCCTGCCTCTCTGTCTCTGGTTTTGCCCGAAAAGCGGAGATAAGAAAAAAAGAAGAAGGCCGCAGGGTCTATCGTTTTGACCTCGGCCACTCTTTTTAGCTCTTATTTTTACGCCACTTGACGCGCGTTTCGAGCAAGCCGAGCGTAACAACCTCGCGATCGCCGATTTTTCTCGTCGACCTCTCCTTCATCCGGCTCACTTTCTGTCAACCTTTTAAAAATTCTAGTTTAATGGGGCTTTTTTGCGTCTTTTCCTCGTAATCGCTAGTCGGAACAATCAGCGTCTCGAGTCGAACCGTACGCAGTCGTGAGCGTTCCCTTTAAGTAGTTTCAGCCACACGGCCAGACACGTGATTTCAAGTGTACGAGTAAGCCCGTATCGAGGTTTTTGAATGAATCTGACAGCGTTGAGCGAAAGCCGCCAAATCACGCGTCGACTCGTGATTTTAATTCGGTGGTAACGGTGCGGACAGGGTACCGCGCCGTTGCAAGGTCGGCGCGCGCCAGTTAAAGAGCTGCGCGCGCGACCCTCCGTCCGCTTCGAGGCAATAAACAATTCGGAAAATAGTAATAATGCAAAACTCACCATCACGACTCATGCCGACTGCGATGCACTTTTTAAGTCTGCAGTACTGGCAGCGGTTCCTGTTGATTCTCAGAATGCTGCACTGCTGGTTTTTGGTGCAGGGCCGATACTGGATCTTCTGCTGGATGCTGCGCCTGAAGAAGCCCTGCGAAGCAGAATCACCAAAACCCTCGTCAGTAAGATTGCCGCCGTCGCTGTCGGACGACGCGCCCGAGCCTCCCGAGCCGCTAAGCACGGGACTGCTGCAGGCCAGGTCGCATTCGCACAGGCACCCCATGGAATAATTAATCGTCTCCTCTTCGCGTCGCGCACTCGTTCGTACAGGGATCGACCAAGGGCGCCGATAGCATCGGCTCCTAGCGCAAATCGCGTTAGTAACGGTGTCTAGCTCGCGGTCTTGAGTCTACGTTCTACACGTCTGGGTGTCTCGGTACGTCGACGTCTCGAGTCGAGGAGTTGAGGCGAGTCGAGAGCGATAAGTGCGCGCGACCGTTTGTTGCGGAGCTTGAGTGTGGACTGCTGGCTCGGCGGCGGTGGCGGCCGTCTCTGCTTTAGCTCGTTCAAGTGAGAGAGAGAGAGAGAGAGAGAGAGAGAGAGAGAGAGAGCGGCTCGTTCGCGCAACGGCACACACAGCCTCGCGCCAGTCGCGCGCGCGCCTGCAGAAGAGAAGTGCCAGAAGTGGGGGCCCCCTGACCCAATTCCCGGACGTTCACCCGCAGTTCACCGCGTGAAAGTGAGAGTTCCTGCGCGCCGCCGTCGCTCCGTCGTTTGCCTCGCTCTCTTTTCTCCCTCCCCGGGATGGAAAGACCGAGCCGTGTCCTCGCCTCCCCCTCCCAATTAGAGCGAGCGAGACGCCCCGGTGGCTTATCGCGAGGATCTCCGCCGCCCTTTTCGGCCCGCGGGGCCTGCGCGCGTCAGTCCTTGACTGATAGGGAGCTGCTGCTACTGCTGCTGCTGCTGCTGCAACTACGATATAGCGGCTGTTGGGGTGTTCCTCGATGGGAGCCCTCAACAACGGGGCTCTCGAATGGAGACGGTTGACGGGTGGGTCATCGTCGTCGGGTTTGTCGCGCGGCTACTAATCGCCTCCCGAGGCCGAGGTATATTTTCGACTTCCGGATGTGGGCTTCAGCTCGCCGCGGAGGCGCCGTTCGTTCCTTTACTTTTTGCGGAGTACACGTATTTCTAGGCTTCGTACAACGTGCAGATGTATAATTATAACGAGCGAAATATTGGCAACGAGCGCTTGCGGCTACCATTTGTCGTATTTTCCCTCGCGCATTCGCTTTTGTCCTTTTCCCTCCTTTTTTACTCTAGGAAACACTATTCTCGGTTTTGATGAAGATCGCGGAATCGCGGAGCAAGGGGTGGGCGCAGCCTGAGCTCAACGCGACCAGATAGTGCAAGGACGAAGCGTTCGGGAGGGTTGAAGCACGATCTCGAGGAAGAACACAGAAACCAACGCGCAACCAGTTAGTTACGCGATTACCGCCGATTGGGGGGAGGGGGGAGGCGACTAAGGTGAAATGGCAATAATAGTAATGACGGTGGAGGAGGTGTTACCGGTGATCTGGAATTTTTGTAGACCTCGATTTCGTTTCGATCGGCTGAGCGAAGCGCAGGACGAGCTTGTGTAATTGTTATTAGCTCTATTTTTTTGTAATAATGTGCGGGCGCATGTACGAGCGAGAATTCGAATTACGCAAAAGTGATCTCCCCGGGTGTTGTAAGTTCCTTTTTAGAAAAGAGCGTATTTGGTTACACGACGCTAAAATTTAACGTGAATTACAACGCACCAATGCTATTCGTTAAATATTTGCAATTTTATTCACGGTCGCGTAACAATAAATTATCGTTGTAAAAACACTGGTTGTTTTGCAACGAGTCTTTTATAAATTACTTGCAAAATCGCGATACAAAAATTGTTTTCAGTTTTCGCATGGTATCCGCGTATCCGATTATCGAATCAATCTCGTTTTGAGCAATTCCAAACACTCTTATGTTTCTAGGCAGGAGTTACAACGAATAATATTTACGACGATGGCAGAATTTCCGGCCACTCGATGCGTAAACCCATTTCCAGTAGACTTTAGCAATGAGACTGTAAGGACATTGGCATTTCGTGGGATTTTTATAAAAATATGCAAAGGCTTGGAGGGATAAATAAATAATAAATGTAAAGAAAATGGTAGTCCGAGTTTGAAGCGGCCGCAGCGCAGGCAAGTTAACAATATAAATAGAAAAATTGTTTAGCTTTCCGTGGCACGGCCAAGTGCATGCACACGATCGAACGTTCGCGCCACTAAAGCGACCTCGCCTAGCTCATGAGAAAAGCGAGGTGTACCGTTGCACCTTCCCGTAGCGCCCCAGAGTCATCGTGATCAGCGGTGCGCTGCAGGACATCCTAGAACACGCCGACGACGACGATGACGATGCGTGTCTGGTAATCGAGTGCCATCACTACTACCAACACAGCCGTAGATCGTTGCTCTTTTGTCCTGCGAGGATGAAGACAGAGAGAGAGAGAGAGAGAGAGAATGAACGGAAAATGGGACGCGCCGATGCGACTAGTGATATAGAGCTGCATCGAATGCTAATTGCTCGTAGCCTTAGAAATTAATGGAATAGAATTGTAATGAATTGTTCGATGAAAATGGCGACTCTTGCAAAGTCGAATAAAGGGGAGGCGCGATAAGTCAACGTTCGAGCGAACGTTTAGAGGTTGTTGTCTCCCTCGCCTTCGCGCGTTCCCTGCACGAGAAAGCCTGTTAAATGCAGCATCGATATTTTCGGAACATCTTTTAATTAGCCGAGTATCGAGAGACCATTGACTCGAAATCGTATTAAAAGAACTCGAGAATTATCGAAGAAAGCGGATTTTAAATAAAGTATGATACGCTTGAATTGCCAAAAATGAGCGAGACCCAAAATTAGTCGAATAAGTCCTGAATAATTTATCCGAGCGACAATCAGCGACCGAAATAAGCAGCCAACTCACCTCTGACTTTTTAAATATGCAGCGATTAATCCCCGTCGAAAGGGGATCAATGCTCATAAAAGCGGAGCGAAACGTTCTTATCGGGGCGAAGAGTTCAAAAGGGGGCGAGCGATCTATCGAAAAGTGAGCGCGAGGTCACTCTGGTTCACTGCTCAAAGGAAAATTGGCGAGGAGGATTGCGAGTGACGCCTCCTCTTTATCGAGGTCGAACGCCTCCGGAAATGCAGGAGGCACCCCTCGCCCTCTGTCCCGTCCGATCCCGGGCCGCAGGAGCCCCGCGAGTAGCAGGCCGACGAAACTTCTGGATTCTCTCTCGGGTGCATACACTGCTCTCCTCCGCACGGCCGGGATCGGCTTGGGTCGCGCCGCGGTTCCACCCGGATGGGGGTAGCAACCCTGGACGGGAATCACCCCGCTCGTGCCCTACAGCGCGCGTTGCATGTGTACGCGCACGCACGCCGGCCGGGGCCATGGAGCGGTGGCGGGGACGCGCGGCATCGATCTCTTCTCCTCGAGAACGCAGCCACCGCGTGCATCCCCCAAACGGATCACAGGGGTCGATCACCTCCTCTACAAGCGTGGCCGCACGTATACATCAGCCACCTCCGCCCGAGCCGAGAGTCGTCGTGCTCTCCTCGTCCTACATGCGCCTGCTGCTCCCGCTGCATGCGCCCGCCTGCATTTACGCGCAACCGAGGACTAGTTCCCCTCTCGGTCCTCCTCCTCCTCCCGCCCCTTGCTCCACCATTGGCGCTTCTTATTCCGGCCTCGCGAGTTTTACCCGGGAGGGTGAACGACTTTTGTCGCTCGTTTGTTTTTCTCGCGCGACTCGTTTGCGTTCGCACGCGCGTTTTTTGTTTACCAGGAAATCTCCTTAGAGGACTTTATAATTAGCGGTCGGGACACGTTTACTTTTGGGGCGATCGCTCGAAAATACTGGAGCCGACGGTGACGCGCGGCCTGGCGAGTCCGAGTTATCTCGCCTGTCGGCGTCGCCACCGCCGCCACGGCCTCTTCCTCGACTTCCCTCGGGTTCGTCGATCGCTATCCCCCCGACGCGAAAATAAATGCGGTTACGCTTAGGTGTTGTTCGTCAAGCCCGTAGCTATACTGCCTAATCGCTCGTGAAAGCTCCAATGCGAACCTAAATTAATTATAGGATAACGTAATACACGCTAAGGGGTGGCCTCGCTTCCGGCGTCTCGCGCCTGAGTTACGATATCAAGTTGCTGCTAATGGGACTTATTTTTACGGCATATGCCGCGCAGTAGTGGAGCAACTTGTCCGCCCACGTGAGCAATTTTCACACTCTCACCTAGATTCACGTAATCTCCGTTACGATTAATGATGCTCGGGAAAATTCCAGTGCGGCCCGACCATTCGGATGCGGATTTTTATTCGCCCGGAGTTTAGCGCGGCAATCAAAGTCTGCGGATGGAAAATATCGTATCGCGCGCGCAGCCGAACGCTATCTTACCGCAATTTCATAATAACCTTACGAGCAAGTGCGATGGAAAAGTTTTGGAAGCTCGCGCGCCCGGTGATGATGCCAGTATGGTACGGTCGGCGGTCTCGTTATGTAAAACGAGAATGGACACGAAAACGCGAGGTGCGCGAAAATGGTTATTCCCGCGACGCAAGCCCCGAAAAGTTATCTCGATCTAAGCAGCGGCCTCGGGACAGTTTATCCGACGCTGTACGGATCGCCGTACATGCAGTGCTGGACGGGCGATCCGAGAAGGACAGAGGGAGAGAGTCACGGCGGAGGGGGTGAGAGTGTAAAAGAGCGCGGGATAAGCGGCGGCCTGCGAGGCCAACGACCGGAGCGCGGCCGCGTGCGCGAAGTAGGAGGAGGAAAGGAGTAGGAGAAAGAGAGATAGGGAGAGAGCGAGAGAGAGGAGAAGGTGAACGTTGAGAGTAGAGGGGAACGCGGAGACAAGGTACTGAGAACGAACGAACGGAGTAACGGTGACGTACACACGCGAGCGCTCGCGCATGCGCGCCATTGCCACTACAAGCATGCTAGCACGGGACGGCGCAACGGCATTGCGTTCGCTTACTCGCTCTAAACTCGGGGGCATTCACCGGCGCGAGCACGACCCCGAGATAGAGAGAGATCGAGCGAGATATAGATAGAGGGAGGCCAGGAGGAAGGGAGGGAATTTTCGCTAGTGGTAGCATGGCGAACCGTCGGATTGGACGTTGAGTTGTTGCCTAGGCGCTAATGGCGAATTGCGAGGGAATGCACTCTTTTCTTTCTCCAGCTCCGTCTCTTCTTGCGCGCTCGCAATGACGCGACGCGAGAGCGCGTACGATGCGATGTGCTCAATATTTTCGGGTTGGATTGACTTACGAGCTTTTTTCGGCCATTCAGGTTGCCTTCTTGTTTTGTTTCCCTCCCTTCTAATGCCTCTCGACGCAGCCCGTCGCTGCGTTCGATGGCATCCTAACCCGAATCTTTTCTCGGCGATCGTTAAATTAGAAGCCTTTCTCAAAGATCGCGTACCCGCATCGGCCGGCCAGCCGCCCGCCCGTCTCGGTGAGTGGGTGAGGCCAATAACCGCGGCTGCTCAAGTCGCGGCGAGGCGTCAAAATGCCGAAATAACGAGTGCGCGTTGCGATGCGCGCGATCTTCCAACCAGACACACTCGCGCTCGCTAAATCAATCAATGAAACTCGTTCCTCATTAACGCTCTAAAAATAAGGAGGCTGGGGTGGGGGGGCGTAACCGAATTAGCCAGGAGCGCCGGGAGCCTCCGCCCTTATCATCAATCGACTGCGAATAATAGCGCGGCCTCGGCTGCGGCGAGCGCGACAATAATCCTCCTCATTTTCACTTTTACCGAGTGCCTCCCGCGCCGCCGCTCCGGCGAAAACGGAAAAGAAGCGCGCCTGGCTATCTGCCGATGCCGCGTTCGCGCGAATCCGATTGTCGACGTCGGCTCCCTCGAAAACGCGAAGAATGGGAAAAAAAGGCGCGAGAAAAGAGGCAAAGGAGGAAACGGAGAGTGCAGCAGCTAGTTGCGCCGGTACGTTATCTGGAGTGGGCTCGCTCGCAGATGCACGCTCGGCCCTCCGCCGCTTCCCCCGCCACACGCCTTTCCGCGAACACCTACCGCAATAATAAGCGGTTGACCCGATTCCAAAGTAGATTCGCTCGGGGGGTCAGTAACCCCGTGCAAAGCGTTAGCGGAGCGGTAGCGACAGCCCGAAATACCCGCGTTCGCAATCAAATGAAAATGAGATCACGACTCGTTACGACATCAAAAGTGATGCGGAGAGGGAAGCACGAGCAAGAAGGAGTGCGCGCACAAAAGCGAGAGAGACCAACCGGAGGTGGGGGCGGTGAGAGAAAATGAGAGAGCGAGATATAGAGGGGAACGGGGAGGGGACAGCGATCGCGTGACGTAACTGGCTCGCGAGGTGAGGTCGACGACCGGAGGGTTAATGCACCCCTCGCGCCTCGTTTCAACCCTCTCTTCCTCCTTCTCGTTTTCCTACTTCTCTCGCTCCCTCTCTCTCTCTCTCTCTCTCTCTCTCGCTCCTCGCGTGCGCAGCGGGAAAAAGACAACGGAAGGCGGGAACCATTGCGTTGTTCTAGAACGTTCCGCGTGTATTGCAAGTGCCGGAGGACGATGTAGAAAGATTGATGAAGAAAGAAGCAATCGAAGTCTCTCGTTTTTTCTTCGGGGCTGTCAAGTGTGGGAGGGACGTCTGCATATTTGTTAAGATTCGCTTCGTTTGCAGAAACCATAAATATCGCTCACGGGTGTTTTTTTATTCGTGCCCAACGACTGACCCACCCACTCCTCCTAATCTCTTGTTACCTTTTTGTCCCGACGTTATTAACTCTCTCGACTAAGCCTTCCTTTTTGCGCGACTAACTTTTCTCAATTCCGGAGTTTACGTCCTTCATTTTTATCTTTATCAGGATGGTAATTAATATTTGTTTTATAGCGAGAGAGCGAGCGACTGGAAGTAAGACAACGAGACGACAATAATAAGAGGTGCAACGTCGATAATGGCAATCGATTTGTCCAGCTCGTATAACTTTAGTTCGATGACGAAGGTTTTGTTTTAGCCAGGGAAGGAGAGCGATGGCTTCGCAATTTCGTCGGGACAGCAAGTGCAACGAGCCAAATATGGGTCGCTCCGTCGACAGAGAGAACGGGAGAGAGACGGGAGAGCGAGCAATAGACTCGACCATGAGGTGCGTAATCCGCGCGGCGCTAGTTCGCGACTTCCCCAAGCCCGCGGATAGCGAGCACAACGAAATCGGGAAGGGGGGCCGACCGGGACGCGCACGTACCCCCGGCGAAATGAGTGCAACAGTAGCGCGACCGAGCGACCTAGTCTTTAAAGATATACCCGTTGCCACCGCTGTCGCTGTCGCCACCACTCAAAACTCTTCCGCGTTCCCTTCCCTTTCCATCTGCTGGGTGCAAGCGGTTTAAGCGTCTCCTCGGATGCCCGGCTTCCTCCAGTGAGGGTGGGCAGAGGGGAAGGAGAGGCGGCCCGAGGCTAAGATGAGCTAGTCTAGTGGCTGCCAGGTCAACTAATCCTTCGGCATCTCTGTCGAATCCCAAAGACGGAACTGACCAACTCTATTTGCGAATTTCGAGCTTTCGTCGGTTCGGCTGCGAGTGGAAGAAACGACGATCAGCGAGGCACCGATAAGACGGACGCCCCGAGGGTCCGAGGACCTCTAAAGCCAAACAAGCAGCTATTTATTCTCGAATCTAATGGCGAATTAAGCCTCGAGGGATTGAGAACAACAAAAATCCCATTAAAGAGCCGAAATTGTAAAATTTTCTTTCACCGCCTCCTTATATTTAACTCCCCGGATAATCTATAATTTTATTTTAATTTGAGATCCTGCGCATCTTAGATATTTATAACCCGTCAAATTTAATTCCAATCTGAACGTCAAAGTGTCGATTATATTATTATCATATTTATAGAAATTCCAACTCGACAAGGATGGGGAGAAACTGGGAGCAGTCGACAACTGAATAATTAAAGCCAATGAGAGAATATTTTTAACCACATTATCTTCTAGAGCGCGCTACCCAAATGAAAAATGCAGTGCTCTTAAATAAGGATATTAAACTGAACTGAATCAAGTAGCGTCGATTCGTGTGCCCAAAAATATCATGGCGCCAACGATGAAAAAGGCACCGACTTGCAATAACACTTGTACAAATACTTAACGGTCTCCTCGAGTGCAAGATTTCACAGATTGCAAGAATTATTCAAAGAGCGCTTTTAAATTTAAAATCCTAGCAATGAGAAGCCTCCGATACAAGCGAATCGCACTCCTCTGCATCGTGTCTCTCTCTCTACCAGTGACTGTGTGTGCACGTGCGTGTAGAAACTCGGTCATTCCAGATGAAATCGATAAAGGGCATTCTCCACTCCCTCCTTCCGACACCCTGCCTTCCCCTCGATTCGGATCCCCTCCCCTTGATGCATTCGTCTACTGCGAGAAACAATTTTCTCCTGCTAATGGCGACAATGCGTGATTAATGACGAATGTCACGTGTAACTCGATATAGAAGAAACGGGTCGTTACGATGACGTCTCGTCTTCGTAAAGCGCACGTGAACACGGTTATTAAATTTTTGAGAGGCAGATGCTGCCCCTTGGTTGACGGTTGAAGCGCAAAGGCCCCCGTGTAATTAATTAAAAAGGTAAAAAATAAAGATCAAGGAGCAAAGAGGAAAAATCGAAAAGCCCAGTATTAGACGACATTGATCGACCAAGGCGCTCTGAAATCAAGGTTGAATCGAACGAGTCATTCTCCTCGTAAAACAATTGGTCAGTCGCGTCCATCCACCGGCCGAAGCGTGACAATGGGAGCAAAAACAAACGTAAACTCTCGCCGTAATACCATTGAAATAAGCGGAAAAAGCTTCCCGGGGGTGCGGCGTTAGACACCCCCCCCCCACAACGACGCGCCCCTGCCTGTTTCTCTGCCTTCTCCTTTTCTTTCACGCAGCCATTGTCAGAGGGCGGATTCCGGAGTCTCGGCTGTACCTGCCTGCCCGCAAGGAGCCGTCACCTTTTCCTTTGCTTGCGGCGACGGGGCATCATTTCGTGGGCGCTGCTAGAGCTTCGGCCCGGACCTGTTGCGTCGGACTTGCGGACTTACGACTCACGCGGTGCGCGCGGACTCCTTTGTCCCGAGCGGCTTCCTCTCGCAGCGGGTTCTGCTCGAGTCGCGGCGAAGGCAGCCGGAGTCTATCATCGGGGCCCGACCGATTGACCGAGCTTATTTCTGTCGCGACGCGCGGACAAAATTCCTTTCTTCCGTAACACACGGAACGTCTCACCGACAGCCGCTTTTTCCGTCCCAAAGGGGCATTTCACTGGAGAGACTCTTCCGCGTCCTTTGCGCAACGTTCTGTTTGCCTGTTTTCTTAGCTTACGGCTGCGTCGAATTCTGTCGAGCATTGAGCCGTCGTCGGACATGTTACTTTGAATCGCGCTCGACCTTTCAGATTTAAAACTTAATAAATCTTTTTTCTTATCGAGTCCGACTTTTTACGGATTTTAATCACTTCATAAACAATTTTAATTCACTTTCAGTCAGTGATAAAAGTAGATAAAAATATTCAAACCGAACGTAAATAAACGAATCGGATAAACTAACGCGTGGATTTTTCAGGCGCTTTTGGTTAGTTATTGGATTCCGAAAAATCTTCCGAGCGATTGAACGACGTCGTACAAATTGTAAATTTAATTCTGTGCTATCAATTTAAACTAGACTGAAAAGACTCTGGTTCCAATTAAAAAACCATGAATATTTATTATTCGATGAAGACGTTGCGTGTTAGTATTTAATTTATCAGGTCAAAGGAATCGCTCGGACTCGGGAGCTCGTAACGCGACCCTGGAACACGCGATTCGTCAACGCATCGCGCGACATTATCATAACTGCACAATTGAGGGTGCCGCAAAAAAAATAATTGGTCGCGCGCCTAATGGGCCGAGTGCCGAGAGAGGAGTCGCCGCCCCCGCAGGGGAGATAAATCGAGCGAAGCACGCGGTCAAGTGCCGCGGCGGCTGTGCTTCGTCGTTCACCCCGAGCTCATCCGGCAGCACCTGGCGCACTCTTCCGAGGTCCTCGCCCAACTGCCGCTCTTAGCGCCGCCGCCGTCGCGACGCACGGCAGAGGGTGACGGGGGCGGGAGGTGCGTAATATTACCCACGCGCTCGTACCCACAGCGCCGTCGACTTTCATAACGTTTTCATTCCGTTCCCTTCCCTTCCCCTTCCATCCCTTGAGCTCGGCCACGGCTGATGTGCGCTCATGAGTGAAATAGAGAGAATAAGGACGTTGAGAAAAATTAATATACAGGCTTTTCTTGGACTCCGTGGAAAACAGCTGTCGGACCACAAAACGAAGGTGGAAAAGCGAGTAAGGCCTTTGTTTTCTACCTGGTCAGGCTTCCTCTTCACTAGCCGACGAGCGGTTCACCATTACGCGGAAACGTCCCATTATGAAAATTCGCCACATATTTTTCCTCACGAGAGCCGCGCCTCTTTCATTCATCGTGTCCACGCGCGCGCTTCGTCTTTTTCTGTTTTTTCTTTCTTTTTTACACCACCTAAAGTTCTTTTTCAGCCGCTGTTAAGTGCAATATTTTTTCGGAGTAATTTAAGATAGCACACGCCGTCTCCTTCGGAGTCCGGATCTTTTTTTTGTGTGTCAGCCACGTACTGGACTTGGAAGATCGTTCCAAGATAGAAAGGAGAAAGAGAGAAATGGAGGCCAAGAGAACGACAAATGCGTCCTCTATTCTTTGTTTGCTTCTGGATTTATGTCGGTAAGAAGAGAAATAAAGATGCAGGAACGTCTCGATTTTCAAAAATAAAGAAATTTCAATACCTTCGATGCGTAAAAATCGACTGTGTACTTTGGCCACTTTTAAGTAGTTTTAAGGGACAGGCTTTAAAATTCTTTACGATTATATTATGTATTTGTAAATAATGCGCTTCTAAATGTATATATATATATATATAGAGAGAGAGAGAGAGAGATTTGTAGTTAATTAGTTTGTCTAGAAACTATTCTTTAATTTTTTTTTCAACTACGAAGAAACATAAGTCTAATATCTTTACAAATATTTTCTGATGGAAGAATATAACTTGAAAATAAATAACTAAACTTTTTCACAAACTTGAATTTAATGCGTTTTATTTCGTTCACATATCAGCCCTCAGCTTTTTATTTTTAAGCAAAAAAAGGTGGATTAGAAATTTTTTTGTTACTCGGTAACATAATATTATTGTGTGTAATTTTATGCAATGCAAAAAAATACTTGAAAAAATTTATAAATTCAGAATCTATGCGTTAACGAAATCTGAAAACAAATACATTGATCGTATCTTTCATTAAAACTAAATATTTCGTACATGTAAATTAAACTTCTTTGCTGAATTAAAATACGCGTTTCGGACAAATTTCTTCACTAGTTTGTTTGCAGGTATCGCCTGTATTTCATAAATAAATTTAGGCGATACCTACGTGGAAGATCAGTAAAATTAGTGAAAGCTTAAAAATGCACGATTTAAACAAAATTTATAAATTACGTACATTTTTCTTTATAAAATGATTTTAACGAAAATTGTCATAAGCAGTACAATAATCATATATCGCATCATAAACCACACGTTCTTCAATTTGCCGACGACGATGACGTAATTAAATGCACACTATAAATAGAACTATGAATTTCCTTTACATAAATATAGACACTATTGAAAAAATTAAGTGTTAAACGTAAAGCATTAAAGGAAGAATTAGTTTTTTGAATAATTTTATAATTTTAACGTTATAGAAAAATATTTTTATCATTTATAGTTTCGGTTAAAAAAAAATCTATTTAAATTTCGACAGCTTTAATATACGCGAGAAGTTAAAACTTTAGAATAAACGAGAGCGAGATAGAAAAATTCCATAATTTCATCAACGATTTACGATTTCAAATAAATATTATTGGATTCACAGCGCCATTTAAATGATGATAACTAGAAATTGCACGGATAACAATATCCTGATAATAATATCAAAACTGCAAAGTCCGAATGAATAGTCGAAAAAACTCGACACTCCCATTATAAACAAAATAACGAACAGCAGTGAAGAGTGAACGTTTAAAAAAACAAAGTTGTTCTTATAACGCGCGCCTCAAAACCATTGCGTAAGTCCTATCGAAATAAAAGATTCATTAATTATTATTATTATTATCAAGGCGTTTGTAATTTTATTACAATTATCGCGTGGAGAAAAGGACGAGTGTAGCGTGAAAAGGGCAGCCGATGAAACACAAAAGTATATGCTATCCTGACAAAGAGAAGCGGATGACTATCGTTCGACATTGTTATGCAGATAATTAAGGAAACGTGTAATAAGCTTTGTGCAAAAGGGAAATAATCGTCAAGTTCCTCGTTAGATCAATTAATAGAACTCTTATTTTTAAAAACGGTGCTTTTATTTTTGAGACGTGAAAGGAACTATTTTCACGAATAATTGCAGCCCATCGAAAAAAGCGTTAATTCTACAAATAAAACTTGGGACAAATATTTCTCAACACTTGGCTAAAAAGAAAGTACCTTGCACAATTGAGACAAATCCGTCACAAAATCTGTCGATGAAATAAATCAAAATTCAAAATTGCGAATGGAACGAAATTGTCTAAAAGATGATTTAGAAGCCGCGGAAGTCAGTGGAAGCTGTCGTCGAATCACGGATGACAAGGACAATCGAGTTCCTAGAGCAGATAGACTGAAAAAGAATAAACGCGCGTTGGCAAATGGTTAACTGATGTAAATTATAAATGCAAAGCGCGTAAAATTCGTCGTCAAATTAAAGAAATTTAACGCACCCAGCACGAGGCTGTATCGATGAACGTTTAATTATCCAAAAATCCTTGATGACATCTATAAAAACGATCTTGGCACGATTTTCAGTTTCTATCTTTGAAAAGATGAGGTATTTATTTAGAACAAAAACCATGCGTTTCAATTTCCGCAGCGCAATCCGTCCCATCGATTCGAATTAGTTCGTTAGAAACCTAATTTGCGCTAAGATAAAAATCGAAATTGACGGGTTTTTCGATCAAAATCTTATTGGCTATCACGTGCTCCGTTTCTTTAATTCAAAGCCAATGATAAACCTTTTATTGTGCTTATGATGGATATCATTCCACTTAAGCTGGCATTACGCGCAGTGCGTCGCTAATTTATTCGATTAAAGAATAAATGCAATTGTTATTAAAAGAGATCGCGCATTTTTTATGGTCAGATTAGAGAGCGGCTATTACAAATTAGTGCAAATGCGCCAATCAAATTATAAAAAACGTCCGCTGCTAATTCAGCAGCACACGAACACACACACATACACGCGCGCGCGCGCGCGCACACACAGAGTAATAGTAATGTAAATGATTGGTTAAATTATTGCGTTCGGAACCACGATAATCTCACGGACGCGCTCTTTAGAGGTCATTTACTCCGTGAATTTCTCGAGAACAAATTACAGCGGCAGGGATACTCCTGACTACAAATGGATAACCGATTTGGGCACGAATTAAAATACTAGGCTTAAAAAAAGTTGTCGGAAAAACACGAGGTTGAACGTTCAGTCAGCTATTAAGACTCGCAATTTCTCCTCGAGGAATTAGATGAGTTTTCCTACTTTATGAAAATTAGATCCGCAAGATAAGTGTGTTTGTTAAACGCGCAAATAGAATAGAAAATAAATTTTCGCGCAAGATCCAAGCCTCGCCGCTTGCAAATACTTTGTCGGCTGCAAGAATTCGACCATCTTGACCTTTTTCACGGTATTATAATAAATTTCTTCAACTTTTCTACATCAAAGAAATTAAATATATAAATGATAAATTTAAATCATGTTGGGTAAAGCATCGGTTTATTTATGCAAGATCATGAAGGCCGTTCATATTAAAGTAGCAAAGACCTTTAGAGTGAGACATTTCTTATCTCCGCTAACATGTTTCAAAGCAAAACGAGGATTTCCAGAAACGATTTATTTTAACACGAAAACGCTACAAATTTTTAAAACACTACGAATTTCTATGCCACTTGATTAAAACGAGTTACGCTTTGTTTTTCGAATAGCCCAAATTAAAAATAGCAGTAGCGAAATTCAGTATTCAAAATAATATCCTGAATTTCAGGAGCCTACCGAGTGTTTTTGTTAGATAAGTTAAACGCCGTTATAAAGAAGGCGCTTAAGAAAACTATTTGCTCTCGGAGCGGCGGTTAAATTTATTACCGAAGGAGGCATCCACTTCTAAAATCACAAGCGCTAATCCAAATGTCAACTGATATAAGCGACTTATCAGCTCTGATACCGGCGCTTTTTTTAATTTACGATTCAATGAAAAATCTTCCCAAGCGCGATATCAAAATATAAAGTGATATCGATAAAATGCCTGAAAGCTTGGGAAATTGTCGATAAATTTAAACGAACGTCTCGAGAATAAAAAATATTTGCGTAACTTAAATATGCTTCGTGAGAAAAGGAAAATAATGCACTGGACTTGATTTAAGTCGATTTTACTGATTTTTTAAATGCAGATGAGCTGCTTGTGCGCATAAAATGGAATGTAGATAGAAACAATAAAGTTTCATCAGAAACTCGTAGTAAAATTAAAGTGAATGTAAGTAAAAACCAAAAAAATCGAAAAACCATAAACGATTGTTCGATTAATAAATTAATCATGTAAAATGTACACAATTGAGAATGTTACTTATACGTTCCTAATGCAATTGTTGCGAAGATTTGATACTTTGTACCCTCTCAAATTACTCCTTTCGTAAGAAGCCCAACTTTTTACTTATAAAAGAAAAAAATCGCTAATTATTTTGTTTGGCAAATTATTTTTTGCAACTCAACATTATTATGTATAACTTGCAAGTACAATATGATACTCGGCTGACTCGTCGTGTCTACGTTAATATTTTTAAACGGAAAAAAGTAAAGCATTTTTTATTTTAATTTGAAAAGCTATACAACCAGACTAATTAAATAGTCAACAATGTAGATAACAATATCTTCAGCTCGTCGATTAAAAAATACATTATCGATCATCGTAACCTATAATTAGCGATTTCTTTCAAGATTTCTCCCACTTTGGGACGAGAGGTTTGTGTGCGTATACGAATAGTGAGTGAGTCGCCAAACTGATCCTCGTGCAACGTATACGATTAAATTATAACATCCGCGATACGCGAAAAATACTGTGGTTGCCAAATTTACGCCTTCGGTCAAAAAAAAGGTAAACATACGATTCAGACACGAAAGTTTGATCATCCTACACAATAACAATAACGGGATCTCAAGCTTTTGTAAAATCAATTTGTACCCAAGGCTATTAATACGTCGGTTCACGACCGAATATTTATTATTCGATGAAGACGTTGCGTGTTAGTATTTAATTTATCAGGTCAAAGGAATCGCTCGGACTCGGGAGCTCGTAACGCGACCCTGGAACACGCGATTCGTCAACGCATCGCGCGACATTATCATAACTGCACAATTGAGGGTGCCGCAAAAAAAATAATTGGTCGCGCGCCTAATGGGCCGAGTGCCGAGAGAGGAGTCGCCGCCCCCGCAGGGGAGATAAATCGAGCGAAGCACGCGGTCAAGTGCCGCGGCGGCTGTGCTTCGTCGTTCACCCCGAGCTCATCCGGCAGCACCTGGCGCACTCTTCCGAGGTCCTCGCCCAACTGCCGCTCTTAGCGCCGCCGCCCGTCGCGACGCACGGCAGAGGGTGGCGGCGGCGGGGAGAGAGGCGCAGTCCTACCCACACGCGTACGCCCCCACCGCAGTGACTTTAGCGACGATTCCCCCTCTCTCTTGCAGATCGTCCAGGGCCGCGGCGCGTTCGCGAGCGAAAGAGCACTGGACTAGAAAATTGTTCCAAGATATACAGAAGAAAGAGAGAAACAGATGGAGGCCAAGAGAACGACAAATGAAAATTCTATTCATTGTTTGCTTGCGGATTTATGTAGGTATGCGGAGAAACAAAGATGCAGGAACGTCTGAACTTTGAAAAATACAAGCAACACTTCTTAACGTTAGCTGCGTAAAAATCGAGTGTGGCTCGGGCGATTTCGAATTGATTTCTAATTGATTTCGAATTGATTTCGAATTGAACTCGCAGCCACATCCGTAAATTGCGTTGATAAATATTTTTAATCAGTCGGTCGCAAGTGTTTGGTTTTGTTTCTATTTAAGCAGCGGATGACCGCAGTTTACGCTTTGATAAATGTTTTCTGAAACGAGGAATTTGAAAACGAACTATAAAACTTAATGTTATGGCTCGTCTGTCAAAGGAGATATTTCATGTATAAATAAGGATGAGAGAAGTGTAATAAATTAGAATAAGTTGGAAATTCTCGCGTAAATAACGTTAGTTTATCGCGGATCCTTCAGCGTCTTTTCGAACTTTTCTCTCTGAACAGCTCGACGAGAATTGTAAATAGAAAATCATAACTCAGGCTCGGTCAACTATTTTCGCGACAGTTACTTCTTACACCTTTAATCCTAGTCGTCTAAATCATTGTGATGTAGCTTAAAGCCGTCGGGCGACCCATTTTCCGCGAACAATAACAACGAAAGAAAAGAGGCTGTCTGAAGTCGCGCAAAGATGAATCCTTGGACTACGCGGGGCTGGGAAGGGATGGCAACAAGGGGAGAGGGTGGCGTGCGGTTAAATTTAACGAAAAAGCCGAAGAGCAGTCCCCTCCGCTGGTTTTGATTTCCGCGGGCCGAAGCCCCGGTGGCTCGCCTCGACTCGACTCAGGCGTCTCGCGGTCGATAGCTTCTTCGTCGACGCGGCCTTCAACTTGCGCCGTGCACGCATGGCTCGGCAGCAGCCCATTCACTTCCTGGCCTTCCGCGGCTCGAGACCCACGCGAAGAGGCAAAGGCTCACCGAGCGCCCGTCAGCGTTCCTTATTTGCGGCGGGCCTCTCCTCTTTGTCCCGCGGCTCGTGTGTACACACGCTCGTGCGCGAAATTCGATTCGCGCGCGAGGAATTGGAAACCGCCACCGCCGCCGCCGCCCGTTTCGTTATTTTGACGAAAGAATGAGCTGACGGAGCCCGAGGAGCCTCTTCTCCACCCATTGGGAGTGCGCATTACTAAGGAATTTTTCGGCTTGCGCCTACTTGCTTACCTTGCATCCCTCGCAGGAATGAACGCCGTAGTGAAAGCCCGAGGCCTTGTCGCCGCAGACGCGGCACAACACAGTGGTCCCATCGAATTCTGAAAGCAAAACAAGAGCATAGATCGTTAGTTTTGGTCTGTTGGCTCTCGCGAGGGGCAAGTTCCTTAATTATGTCAGCGAGCGGCCGAAACCGCTCAGTCGCTCCCAATCCCTCTATGCACATGCACACGCGCGCGCGCACACGGATATAGACAATCATTAAAATACAATGGCCGATTAAACACGGCGTGCGTGTGCGTGCCGGCGTCCTGAATTACGCGTCCCAGGGCTGAACTACCAACTGCCTGTCTCCCCTTCCCCGAATGCCCTTTTCTTATTCCCGGCAATTGGTGGTTTTCGCCGATTCAAGGGCGATAATGGCGTGCAAATGCATCTCGTAGAAATAACGCCCCTCGAACGGTACTGCACTGCGTTCGACTTTATTTTTAGCAGACGTCGATCGGTCGCTTCGCTATTTCGAACTTCGAGTACACGGCGTTATTTAAGAGTTATGAGAGGTCGCATAATAATTATCGGTTTGCGGATATTTAATCTCACAATGGGTCGCGAGCCGTCTGGGCTTCGCCAAAAACACTTTCTATATCAAGAACCTCAGATCTCGAAAGCAAACGGAATAACTTTTCGACCTCGAAAGCGCGCAGAAAACGAGAAAGAAACCATCAAAACAAAATCACGCGGAGGCTGCGCGCACACGCGGCCAGATATGCGCGAGCGCGAGTAGATACCGCAGGAGGAAAGAAAGAAGAACACTTTCTCCGGCGCGGCGCGAGGCTCGGGAGAGTTACAGCATCGGGCGCCTGGTTACAACTTTCTGCTTTCACTCGCGCGGATTCGTATGGAGTCGCGAGATAACCGCCGCGATATCTCGCCTTTCTAGTGCGCAGAAAAACTTTTATCGCAAGAATCGCAACGGCGCGTAACTTTTCCCCTTTGGCAATCTGCACTTTTCTTTTTGTCCCTCCTCCTGCTGCTCTGTTGATGTCGCGCGCGTTTTTCTTTTGGCTCCAAGTATTTGTTTGTTAGCCATTGCGACGATAAAGGCAATTCGATAACCAGCGCCAAACGAACAAATTGTTTATTAAAACCAAATTAACGATTGCTAACAGCGGGATTGGCCATTGATTAAAATTTAAATCTCTCGATGACTAACAAGTTCGACTCAGCGAGATAACTAGTGTCGAAAAAGGTTAAAATCGTGTATACGTAACGAAAGCTCGGATTTTAAATTTGATCGAATAAATTATGGTTTTTGCACTGAAATTTTTTACTTTATATCTTGTTTTAGAAGAGATACTCTTTTCTCGATCCCAATAATTGAATTAAAGTTGCGCGTACATTTGAATCGCTCGCGACTATTTAAAAATTCACCTAATTCTTAACAGCTGTAACTGACTCACACGAATGCAGCTAATAGCATCTCTTCAATAATTTCACTGTTTTAGTTACGTTTTTATGCACCTACATGAAAAGCAAATAATCGTTTTGCGATATTTATTAATTCGAAGCGTGTATAGTAAAAAAGAAAATACAAATTAGATTTGCACAGTGCGCTCGCAAGAAATTCAAGCACTACGTGTACGAAACGAGGAAAAAATAATATCAACTGTACGCAATGAACAACGACGCTTATATTTTTGACATTTCAACAAGTCATTTTGAAATGCCTTGGTTTCATTACAATCACAATCAGCGCAATATCCTTTGGGGTTGGGGGGGGGGGGACTCGGTGTCTTATTTCGTAAAAGAAAGATAGAATGGTCTGTCTCACTCTGCCCAGAAATAATCGGGCAATCGACGGTTAAAAACCTCGGATCGTCGCGGAACAGCGTAAGGGGAAGAAGACTGTCGGACGATGATCGGCTGTAAAACAACAACAATCATAACCTCAAACGGTTGCGGCCCGGCCGGTGTTCGGGCGCGTAAAGAAGAACACTCGCGACGCAAGGGTCGAAGCAACAACCAAGATCACCCCGGAAAAAAAGGCACGCACTCTCGCCTGTCCCGTACCTATATTGAGCTCGGGTTCTGGTCGTGCCGACGACACGGTGGAGTCCATGGTGGGCATAGCGGTTGCCGTGGGAATGGAGGTAACCGCGGACATCGGCGTCGCGCACCCGACTTGGTACTGTTGCTGTTGCTGTTGCTGTTGTTGTGGCTGCTGCTGCTGCTGCTGCTGCTGCTGGCATTGCAAACTAGCGCAAGCTGCAGCAGCGGCCATCCTTACGAACTCCGCCGGCAGCCTCGGCGACTGGGCGGAGACCTGCGGCGTGGAGGTCATGACGGGAGAGTGCGGCTGGATGACAGCCGCTGGCTGAGCCAGGGCCGCGCAGTGCTGCATGCTGCTGTCCGGCGCGAGGATCATCATCTTGGGGCTCTGTTTCTCTTAAGCACAACACTGCACTGCCGGCGCCGGCATAATCCCGACCGACGCAACGCGGCACTGAAGGTTCAGACGACGAGCGACGAGCCTGAGCGCACTAGCACCAGAGTAATCCGCAAACCGCCCCGTACGAAGGACGAGCGAGTAATGACGGCGCAGGGTGGATGGCGCGCGCGATATATAAAACGCACACACGGCCGAGTAGTAGCCGTCCGGCCGTTCGTCCCTCTCCGCCTGTGCTGTAATGTGTGTATACGTTAACGCGTCTGCGGCGCTCCGCGCGGCTTGAGCCCGAGAGAGTGAAAGTGAGTCTTTGCTCGAGGGAAGCTCGCGTTGCTCTGAGCCGAGGCTCCGCTTACCTGGCGCTCTCGAGTCTCGCGCGATGCAGCCCTTAGTTGCTTCTCTCTCTCTCTGTCGCTCGCGCGCGCCGTAGACGAGGGGAGCAGAGTAGAGGGGGGAGACCAGACACACCACAGCAGCAACAGCAGCAGCAGCAGCAGCAGCAGCAACAGCGGAACAGTTTTAGGTCTGTCGCGTCTACGCCCTGGCTATCCAGTCCTCGTCGTCCTCGTCCGCGTGCACACGTGTGCGTGTGCTTACACACGTCGCGAGAGAGACGGAGAAGGTTGGGGGCGCGGGAGTGCGAGCGAGAGGGAGCGAGAGAGTTCATCGCATTTTCAATACTGGAGGTCACTGACAAGCAGCGGCGGCGGCGGCGGCGGCGGCGGTGGCGGCATCGGCTTCACAATGCCGATTCCAGAGCCAACCAATGCGCGGGCCCGAGCGCGTACCGAGCGGGAAGCCGATTGGCTGGGAGAGCGCCCCCACTCCCAGTCAGCTTCCTCGGTTCTGGCGTGCCGCTCGCCGCCCGTCGCTCCTTCCTCCCAGCCGTCGACGGAGAGGAAGTTCATCGGCCGAAACCTTGACTGAAGCGGCGGCCAAGGCCATGCCGGCCGAGCTAACCTCGCACGGTTGTGTGCGCGCACCTCGCTCGAGTGCGCCTGTGTGCGTGCCTCTGCCGTCTTTTTTCTCGCTCGCTCGTGTGGCTGTGAGCGCGAGCGAGGCTCGTTATCTTTATTTTCTCTATACGTCGAGCTTCGTCGTTTTTTCTTTCTTCCCGGCTTTTTCCTTTCTTTTTGCTCTCCTTCCTTTTCCCGGCTCTCCGATTCTCCCTTTTCGTTCTCATATTTTCTTATTTTGCACTTTTTTCTCAATGGGCCCTGTTTACTGCTCCCATAATAAACTCATAAAGTCCTCGTGTGTACTCCACGAGCGAAGAAACTTTCTCTGCGCGCACGCGCAACGCTCATCGCTAGGGGGAGGGGGGCCTTGAATTTTCACGAGCGCGCGCGGCGTTACCCTTATTATCGACGCAATAATTCATTTTCATGATTTTACGATGGTCGAGGAGGACCCCATTAACGAGAGCGGGTCGGCCCGAGGGCCCAGTTTTGCTTTCGCAGCGTCGTAAGCGCGCGCAAGGACTCGTGGCCCCCTCGGCAAGGATCGTAATATCGTTTAAAAAAGCGCGCGAGCGACACACAAGGATCCGCGCGCACGCGCTTCAACCTGGGACCTGCGAATTTTTATGGCACGACTGCCCGACCGCGCGCGAGCTTTTGCGACCGACGTTTTCTCTTTCGTTACGATGTCCCCACTCCCCAACCAACCCCCGGCTCATCCACCTCTTCCAGCGCCACATTGTTTGCTTTTTCGAGAACCAGGCTTATTACTCCAGTATTTACCTTTATTGATGGCTTTTTGGGACCGAGTTGTGCGAACGAGTCCCCATAATCGTGGCGATTGATTCCGAGCTTTCCATTTTTCCCAAGACTCGCATCGAACAATATATGCAATTACGCTCGATACTGTGCAAACGCAAGAACGTTTAATGGATTTATATGGAAGCACTGACCAATGCTATAAATTATTGACGAGATTACCGAGGGATAAGCTTGTGTATTGCCTACGAGAAACGAAGAGCGTGGACAAATAAACGAACGCTATTCCTTGAACCCTTTAATTTCATTCACTCGGAATAAATGTGTATAGTCGAGACCGAGCCCATTCCAAAGAAGAGACGAATACAGAAAACAAAATTAATGTCCAGGATGTTGGTTTCGAGTCGAGGCCTCTGCCAATACTACGCAGCTCGGCTTAAATAAAATCTATTATGGTAAATAAAGCGACGACACGAGGAAGTGAAACAGCGAGCGAAAACATAAGGAAAAGTAGAA
This sequence comes from Platyscapa corneri, assembly GCA_018907185.1. Classification (NCBI taxonomy): domain Eukaryota; kingdom Metazoa; phylum Arthropoda; class Insecta; order Hymenoptera; family Agaonidae; genus Platyscapa; species Platyscapa corneri. Next base: position 2,265,944 of record JACCHW010000005.1, on the reverse strand, counting down.
GGGGCCTTGAGGCGAAGAGCAGTGGATAATCCGTTATCTAATGGGAGATTAAATACACCTTGGGCATGGGTCGAGCTCGGACAAGTCCTTGACGGTTTCGCACGAGAGCTTGTCGATATTGCGTCTTCAAAAATAAAAGCCACTTACGAATTATCTATACGTCTAGGAGAGTCGAGAGCTGAGACGCAGACGATGGCCGTAAGTGTCGTGTCGACATATTCGTCACGTCGATGTGTACCTACATCTCCAGCTCTGGGTCGTAGCGCTGCGAACCCGGGGATAGGCAATAAATACACTTCCGTCGTTTGGCGAGAAGAAGAAAACACCGTGGATTCGAATACTTTTTCCGTTACTTTCTTGAGTTTATTGTTTCTTTTTCTCGATGCCTCGTACAATCCGAACCAGCCGAACGTTTATTTTCGTTTTATTTTTAATTTTTAACGGACTCGCTTGTTCCTTCCTCGGATATGTAGTGGCGGTGATGTCAGCGATCCCGGAGCGCCGTAATAATATTGATTATGTAATTCTTCTATTCCAAATTTTACAACCAAATTGACCGATAGAGATGCGTCTGAAAAAAATTCATTCGCGGGCTCAAATGGCGTAAAAACGCGCTCACCATCAAACTTTTGGCGTCGACGTCTCATTTTCAAAAGGACGAAGATTGACGTTTTTGCTTTGCGCAAATATTATTAAAACGATTAAGGCTGTTAAAATCATTCCCCCATTTTTGTTGGTAACGCAACTCTGATACGGTGTGAGAGCACATTAGTTTCTCCGTAGAAGCTGGGGATAACTATGCAAAATATTTATAATGTAATTAAAATGATCGTCGTTTCAAAATCTTCGAATAACTTTCCTTTCCTATAAAACGGCATATGCCCAAATACGGAGAAGTTCGCTCCGTATACATTTTCGCGCTGAAATCCATATATTTCTAAATTGCTGCGTATCGTAGGTACATCAAACAAAAAATAATAAATAATAATTTCCAATACCGTAACCTCTACTCGAAAATGCGCTTGTAAAACAAGATTTAAACAAGCCTTAAAACTAACAGACTAGACAATACCAATGAAAGTCCCGTTCGCGGAGGGTAAAAGGTTCAAATGCATATTTATCCGAAATGGATAAATTTGCGCCTCAGGAATGCACAAACTTCGTGGGAGGAAAAGCAACGACCTCGATTAGTCGTTAGCGAGATTAAACTGTAGGTGAATCACGAGATACGTGGGCTATCGCCGAATTTTTGTAAATAAAATTATCTCTTTGCCTCTTCTCACTTCCATCATGAGCTCGAGTTGTGCTGACACGCGAGCCGCCGAGGTTTTACTTTTTAAAAGCTTTAAAACAAACTTCCGCTATTAAATGTAGGAGTCAAAACTGGCCACGGGATTCGGCGGAGTAATAGAAAAAAAACTTTTGTTTTTTTCGCCTGTGGACTTAAGTTTACTTTTTAAATCAATAGAAAATCATTGGAGCACGCGCGCGAGTTATTAGGAAGTTTAAACAAAAACTTAGATGCTTACACAGAGCATTTAGACGCCCGAGTTATCGCTATTTAGGCGCTTAATTGTGTTCGCTTCGGTCGAAAATGTTAGTTTTTCATGCTCGCATTTTCGTCGAGGCAATTAAATTTGGAGGGAACAATTTTTCGCTCGCCTCGAGTCTTTTCTATCGTGGTTTTTTTAGTTTCGATTCAATGTAGATCGTACATATATTAAATTTTACGCCGAATAAGCAACTAATAAATAGAGTAGATGTATTCCGGGAATTACCGGCATTAAGAATGTGCAATGATTATTCGTATGCAACATGCGAAAAATGAGCTTGAGTACGTTGCATCCTGAATTATACAAATAAAAATCGAATGAAAAAGAAGAATCGAATCGAATCGCGTGGAATGAAAAGAAAAAGGAAATAATACGTTTGTTTGACAGTATTTTCGTGACGGAAAAATAAACGCGGCTGTAATGAACGCAGGTCTTTTAAATACAAAGGCATCAAAAATAGAGTCGGAAGAGCCAAAAGTGTTCCTCGTTTATTTAGAGGACTTTGATTTATCTATCTTTTCAAAAGCTATTAGTACACGTCCAAAGTTAACGCAAAAAGGTCGCGTGTGAATACAGAATTATAATTCGTGCGATCGAAGGTCGACAAATAATCCGACTAATTTTCATAAAGGCCAGTCTCATCGATTAGCAGCTTCATGTCAATGACCGACTGACGCGCACTTCAGCTCCCACGTACACGCACACATGTGCCCCGGCCCGTCACATATTTAACGACTTATCCTCACGGCTGCTGTTGCTGCTGACATCATGACGAATATTTTAATGCCTCGCAGGCAAACCAAGGAAAACACACGTAGTGATGAATTTCTTCTTCTTTTTTCGTTTCTTACCTTCGCCGCTTTTGTATGCGGCTGGATTACAATGGCGAGGCAAGCTTCGGTGTTCTATGGCGCTGGGATTGAATTTCATGCATCGTAATTACGAGGCGAGAACGAGCCAAGTATCGAGTTCTGCCTACTTTGACTTTAAGCGTGTGCAAGCGGACACGCGAAAAGCTGAGCGGTTCTTTCGGAAAGCGATGTTTTTCGATGAATCGCGACAAGTGACAATGGGAAACGACTTTTCGCGACCCTCAAAGCGAGAGAGAGAGAGAGAGAGTGCGACCGACAGACAAAGAGGGAGGGAGGCATTGCCTCAGCTGCGCGGCGTTGCGGAATTTCGTTTTGTATTTCAGTGGAACAAAAGTGGCGAAAGGTCGGGGAAGCTCCTGTTATTTCAGCGACTCAAGCTCGCGATTATTAATACATTTTAGCGCAAATTTAGATGCCATTACGGTCAATAGCTAATTGCTCCGTCATCGCCGTCGTCGTCGTCGCCGTCGTCGTCGTTGGCAAAGAACTGCTCGCTGCAACTAATGGCCGACTTGAACAACTGCGCTCGCGAAATAAGACATTCGCGCGCAAAAAACTCGAACAAACCAAAGTCGGACATAAATTACTTTTTATTGCGCGCGAATTTATCGAGTCGTCCGACGCAAACGTTGCGCAAACACGAGTGCATCTCGAGAAGAGAACACCGAGTGCGTTTTAAATTTTAACGAGACCCGGGCCGCAGCCACACGCACCTAAAATAAACGTTAAATTTCGCCGTGTATTCCACCGCGACGGGGAGGAATTACATAAATTAGCCTCGACACCGCCAAGAGAGCCAAAACTAGATTGTCCGTGCACAAGGATAAGCGCAAAAAGCCTAGACGTGCGGCAACAGCCTTGAATGGGTGGGGGCGGGAACGGGAGCAAAAAGCAAACACGGGCAGGAGCCTCCCGAGGGAAACGCTCCTGCCGAAGCCTGAATGAAATCGAGGCATCGCGCTCGTTTTTTGCCCGCGCTCGAGCGCGAGGGGGGGACCCCCGAGCGGCCGTGCGAGCGAGCGCACGTTAAATGCAGAAGCGTGTATGCAGGTTCAGTGACATCGCGCGTATATGCGCAAATGCGTGACGCGCCGCGCTAACCGTTATGCACATAGCCAGCGCCTATGCGAGAGGGATAGAGCGGGAAGCCGGGGTGCGGAAGTGCATTGTGAGCGCGAGTCGCTCGGTAACGAGCGGGAGGGTTCGCCCGGGGGTCCCCGAAAAGCGACAGGGCCCGTGTCCAGCTCCAAGATGAGGGCTCGCGGGCTGATCGGCCGGTAATTCAGGGAGCCTCCTTTGCTTCTCCCACCGACAAGCGAAGGCTGTCCTTGTTGCAAGCGGCAGTCTGCGCTCGGGTCGCCGACCGGTCGCTCAGTGCCAAGGACTCGGGCGAGCGAGTGAGAAGAAGAGAGTTGATCGCTCTAGTCCGAGGCTCGCGAACAATCGCCGCTTTGTTTCCACGTTCCCGAACCCGCTTCACGTGCTGTCGAGGTCTTTCCTTCGTTTTCCTCCTCCTCCCCCTCCTCCCTCTTCTCCCCCTGGTCTTCGATGCTTCCGCGGATCCGGCTTTTCGCACTTCCCCCTGGGAATTCCTCGTTTTTTCGAGAACCTTTAAAGGGGTTCTCGAAGGACGAGAGGCTTCCTGCGAATAATTTGTCCGCAGCGGACAATCGCAGTCCTCGGCCGGCTTTTATGTTTTTTGCCTCGAATGCACTTTATTAATCCGCTTTTAATGCAAAACAAGAATAGCTCCTGCAGACCGTAAAACTCGTAAATAAAGTTCGTTAAACAATTTTGAAAAATATTCCAATTTCAAACTCGTTTTTGACGCACGAGAATTACGGGTAAACTCTTTCTTCTGGTCATTATAGGATGATGGAAAAGGTGGTCAATACATTGTTAATTAAGGTCGCGAGCATAAAGTAACTAATTTATATATATATATATATATATATAAAAGACAGCGTCATGATAGCATCGATAAAATAAATGTGCAATCATTAAGATTAACCGAAACGGATTCGAGGGTAAAAAATTAATGTCGGTTTGTATTCCTTTTCACGCGCGCGGTACGTCGTTGCACTTAATACTTTCGTCAGTCAAGTTCGTTATTTCGATCGGTCGAGGGATCGATAATCATTCTGTAAATAATGCAATGCGTGCGCAGTTGGAAGTCGATGGAACAACGAGCCGCAAAGAAAGTTCAGTGGACACTCGATTTCGTTCAGTGGGTCGTTTTCGGCTTCGTTAGTAAGATCTAGAATTCAATTAGGTGCACCCGCTGACACAGAGTCGGCTACTAGACTGCGCACTCGTACTCGCACTTATCGCGGACGGCCGCTCATTAATTCAGCAGGCAAATTTTGAAATGTCGAGTTGACATTGTTAGCGAAGGCAGGCGAGGAGAAGAATGCGATTTCTAACGCGTGCGCACGTTGGTATCGGTAGCAGCGCAAGTTTCGGCGTTGAATAAATTAAAAACTCTTAAGGAGTGAAACTGTCGCTCGCATCAAGGACCGGTTGGCTCATGTCTGTAAATGCACTCGCACCCCGCTCGCGCAGATTATTTTCAAATATGCATACGCGCAAGCCAGAGAGAGAGAGAGAGAGAGAGAGAGAGGGGGGCGATACATTTTGAGCCTTATAATTCCTTACATTGTAAATTGAATAAAGTTCTTGGGTAGCATTCGACGGAATTCATTGGCCGCGTGTAAATATCGAGTTACGTCTGACTCGCGGTCAGTATCGAATGTCTCCTCCGGCCTTGAAAAGCTCTCGGTGTTTCGCGCCTTTATCGCCCAATAAAATGATAGCAGGCGAAAACGGTCGCCGAGCGTCTGGTGCGCGAGAACGCCGCGCGAATATTCTTCCCAGATAGTACTGGTTTGCTTTGTCGATCGCTCGTCTAGTCCACTCCCACTGAACGAGTCACGCACGCACTCGCGTCATACCCGCTACGTACGTGCAACCGAGAGTGTTGTCTCGCGGCAGAATTATATCGCGTGCGCTCGATTTACGGCCGATCGCACGACCATGGAAAGAAAGAAAAATGGAAAAAGTAATTTCTCTTCTCGGGGCCTGAGTGCACTCATCGCGAGGTCCCTGCACCTCCGTTTTTTCGCTCCCGTGGAGCTTTGCAAGCGATGCCGCGCTCGCCGGATTAATTCCCGCGTAGCTACTGTGACGCGATGCGATACGCGATCGACTCGATCGATTTGTCGGATGTTAATCGATTCTCCGGTAGCCATTGGTACTGATTCCTTGCCGCTGCTCCAAATACACCTTTTTATAGTGCCACGGTAATATGGCTTAACTTTTAAATAGATAGATCACAGCACTCGTTACGCGCCAAAGCTTTTGTCGCTGCTCTTTCTCTACCTCTTATTTTGTAACGTAAAAAATTCTATTCCGCCAATTTGTTATCCACTACTGCGATTGCGATAAATCCTGATAATTTTGAACGCTCTTTTTCTTGCTTTTCAATGTGGACTTTAATTAGTCGTAACGAGACGAGGTCGTCGAGGTCGTCGATTCTTCGACGAAAAATTATTTTGCGCGCAATCGTTGGGAACAAAATCTTAATTATTACAGGTCGCGAGATGCGAGAGTTGGAAAAGTAAGACTTATGATCAAGATGATGGATGATTAAAAAGTCTTTTACTAAACGCGAGTATTTAATTTACCATTTCCATTTTGTAAGGCTTAACGATACGTCGTATTTTCATGTTTCTAAACACGGAACATTTTTTGGAAACAATTGTTAGCGTGGACGAGGTTCGTGTCCTCGCAAGAACATCGTTACCAGTTTTGACAAAAATCATTAGCCCTTGGGCAGTTGCGACAGAAGCACATGTCTGGGAAATATTTTGAGAAATAATGACACGAATATACCGTTAATCACGTTTGCGCAAAAAAGGTCCTTATCGACGGCTAAGGTGCGAGGACAGAAAGTTTTAATAATTTCCACGAGGGGGAGAGAGAAAGAAGCCCTCGGGATTTTCCTCGGAGCATCCGCGGCGCCGTTATTGCAGGGTCGGCGTCGTTGAGTCGGGAAAAAACGCACACGGAGATATTGTACGTGTGCTCCACTAGCCCTGGCGCGCGCGGCCCTGAGATGCGCTGCTTCGCTTCGCATTGGAGCTCCGCGCCGATCGGAACGAGTCGATCCTCTCCATCTCGTTCTCGTCGCCGTCTTCGCTGTAGTAGTAGTTCCGACCTCGAGAGTTTTCCCTCCTCTCCGCCTCTTCTTGCGCACTTGCCTTTTTTTGTGCGTGGATTATTCTTGGATAGGTCGCACACACTCGTGTCGTGGCCACGGTCACCAGCTTTTTTCTCTCTTCCTCTCTTCGCCGTCCCCTCGCAATTTCTCTTCTGCCTCTTTGTGCTCTCGGCTTCTTTTGCCGTCTATCCGTCGTCTACGTGGAGCACATCGGCTTATATATTTACAGCTTCGCTTGCGCTCTAAGGTCAGTGCGTGGAATATCTTTTGTCTGATTATTTGCATTTAGCGGCGTTGCTTACTCAGCGCGAGTAAGCACGAATTACTTGCATTACTCGAGCCGTTAATGCAAATTTCAAACAAATTTTCAATGCCTTTTTCAACGGCAGTCGAGCGCCTTGAAACTGTATGTAATTCATTTTTTGTTTCTTCGCGCGATTTTCGTTAACTGCAATTAACGTTTATTCTTCTTCTTTGTCTGCTTTTCATCGACATCCTTAACATTTACGATCAATTGGGCGTAGGCGTAATTTAATGCAATTGTAAATACAGAATTCAATCAAAGCGCCCCATAGTCGTTGATCGATCGTGTCCCATCAGCCGCGAATAATCCAGCCGGGAAAGTGTCACTTTCTCGTTTTCTTCAAACCCAGGACCCGTTCGCAACACTCCAGTATTTCTAACCTTAATATATCAGGCTGTTTCTGCCCACCGCGACTTACGAGCAAGCATCTCGGAGCCGCTCCGCAGGAGCGCGTGGGTGTGTTTGGCTCAACAGTCTCTCGCGACGTCTCGCTTCCATCCTCTCCTACTGCGAGAGGACGATACTTTGAAGGAAAGGGAGGTAATTGCAATTAGGTACCTGCTTGAAATATGACCCTAATGCGATTACGGACTCGTGTTTGTCGGTATACAGCGAGATTATTCACCGTGTGTTTGACTTAGCCCGAAAGGATAATCCAAAACAAGCGTCTCCTCCGCGTACTGCGACTGCACGGGGGAGCGCAGCCGAGATGCCCTCAGTGTCATTCGAATGTCACTTTGTTGTTTCAATATTTTCGAAAATTAGAAAATACCCACAGGATAAATCTCGTTAATGCTGGATAATGAGATCAGTCGGAGAGTTGACGAGGGTTGGCTCTAAGTATCAGCGTTCGATTGCTTTCTCGTGAAATTTCTCCGACGCGATATCTTCGCCCGAGTCCGAGGGATTTGAGTTCTTGATTAACTCGTTTTATTATTTTATGATTTTATTATTCGAGCGCATTGTGCTTTTTGAAGTACAAGGTTTGCTTCAAAGTACCGACTCCAATTATAACTTTTCGCTCGAATCCAACCTGCAAATATCCGATGTTTTTTACCAGCCAAGAAAAAGTAACGATTTTTTGCAACAATCATAAAACAGCACCGCGCGAGATAAGTCGCTAAAAAATAATCGCAAGAACCATGACGATACAGGTAGGCGATTGTAAACATTGTAAGGAATGGCCCATATATCAAGCAGAGTTTCTCCATTGATAACAAAAAATACGTGGCTCGGGGAATAATTTTCCGCTCGCAGACAAAGTTTTCCTTTCATCGTGTACAACCGTATCCGTCGATCTTTTGTCGAGTCTCGTTCGCAACTCGGCTGAATGAGCGACTGCACAATGGAAAGGAGAAAAATTAGCAGCCAACGACACCCGACAGCCTTGTAATCGAGCCATCGTTATTCTGGTGAACCGCAGTTTACAACGTTGGTCCACGCGAAAATCGTGAAACTTCCAGGGCGCTGGTTAATTTACGGCGCGACTTATAACCCTTTAGAATCCCGAAACTTTCATTCTCTCTGCTAAGCGCGTTAAAGAACCACGCCCCTGGCTATGGAGAGAGAGAGAGAGAGACTCGAGGCGAGCCACAACGTAACGACGCCGTCATTGTCCGACAATTATGCGCCCAATAGTGGGCGACGACGAGTTGCTCTGTTGCTCTGTCAACCCTTTAGCCCCGTTTGCCGTCGTCGGGCAACCCTTTATCCCGAGGCTACTGTGCCATTCTTCAGATGATCCTTTCCTTTGGCTTGGTACCTTGTGGCCTGACACTTGAGCTATTAGTTGGACACTTCAGGTGGTGGGCTGATGAAGATACGATCGCCGAAGTAACTCTCTTCAGACTGTTCCGATGATTTCGGAAAAAGGTAACATCGTAGGTGTCTTTTTTGGAATTTGCTACAACCAAAGCTGCTTAAGGCGTTGGGTAACTGTAAAGTCGACTGCCGGAGCGCTAGACTTAGATGTTAATTAAATTTTCTGATAACACGATATTGGAGTCTGCAATTAATCATAGCGTGTAATCGTGCAATCATACGTAACGTTTTTCCACAAACCGGGAAAGTATACCCGCGTGATTTATTGGTCTCGAGTAGGTTCTCGCAAAAACTCTCGACTTTAGAGCCGCACGTTCATAATATCCGGTGTTACGCGTCCTAGAATCAAAATAAATATTCGATAAGTTTCTCGACAATAATCGAGCACGCGGCTAATTACAATAAAGAGATTATAGGTTAGCGTGACGCGTGAAACGAGAGCGTTGCATTAACACACGTACACACGCATACACAGCGAGAAGGGGCCGGAATCGTTATTACGCTCGCCGAGCAAAAAAGCTTGAATTGATCGATTCCCGCGAGGTGCCGCGAGGCGATGAAAACGAATGGCGGAGAGCGAGCATTCGATAAGTACTCTCTCTCTCTCTCTTCTCGCATGCACAGAAGACGTTCAGAGGGGAGCGGACTCGAGCACGGCTTCTCCGAATGTTACGGGACCGTGCATAGCTCGACGTGGGAGTGCGACTACAAGTGCATCGACGTCGTTCCCGTCGTTGTCGCAGTCGGTGGCGCACGCGAGGCGCATCTGCACACATGCATGCGGTCACTGACCCTGGGCACGGCTCGACTATCGCCGAGAACATCGTCGATCGCGAGGTAAATAGCTTCTCCCTCTAGTCGCAATCCTACAAGCTCCCGAAAGAGAGAGAGGAGGGGAAGAGCACATTTTTCGCGAGCTTTCGAGCTCCGATGGATGCTGGGGGCTGCCGAGTCTCCCGTACTGCCGCACTGTCACCGAGATTTACATACCAAGTGTTCTCACTCGCGCGCGCCTTCCGTCTGGCTCTTTTATCGCTTGTACTCGCTGCCCCATTACTCTCGGGCAATAAAGATTTCATGTCCGATTCCAATTGCAGGCTAAAACGTGAGTAAACTTTCATTGTACTCGTGAAGGTTTAAGATCTGCGAGTCAAGTACTGCACATCTGTACACGTTAATACGCGTGCTACGGAGGTGATTAATTATTACTCGCTCTTCGAATCTAGTTGCACGCGATATTACGCTAATTTCCCTTGAATTAGATTAGACACCACTGGGCCCAACCAACAACGCGGTCTAAATTTTCGAGATTCACTCCATTCGGGGGAGCGCGTTTGTGAAAATTCAATAAAGTCGCATTCAGCGGCTATGGATTTCGTTTGGTATTTTCAGCATGTGTGTGGAGGTGCGAAGGAGAATCGGGATAGAGGGGCTCCGCTTATGTGGCGCGGCATGTCTTAGTATTCCAGGGCGGCGTCGTGCGATGCGCTTGCATTTGAAAAATAGAAATCGCGCCGATCCGGTTCTTCGGGTCTATGCGGGCGTAGAGGCACCCGCCGAACGCACGAGCCATTTGTATAACGCGCGCCTCTGTACGGATCATCGGATCGTCGCCCTGGCGCACGATGCATCGGTAATCGCAAACGACTCGAGTGTAAAGACCTGCACCTTATACAAACGCGGCGTATGACGTGGCGCCGCGCCGCGACGCGCAAAGCCCGACCGGCGCACCCTGACCGCCTTCCTCTTGTCTCGCTACGTGACGTTCCTGGGCCGGTCTATTCGATCGCGCGCGCTTGGATTGTAATTCTTTACGTCGCCTGTGGGATGATAGATTACAGATATGCTTTTGTGCCCGTACGAGCGGCAAAGCTTCCTCCCAAGCGCTTCGCTCGCTGGACGCTTCGGATAATTGATATGCATTTTTTGATCCGAGGGGCCTTTATTGTTAGACAATTTATAACTACATTCGATGATCAACGCCAGACACGTACGAAATGCACCTCTTTAAAGACGGTGACTCGCGCACAATTGTGCCTTTGTCACGCAAATTTCCGTTCGCGACGAGAACACGCTCTCTGCGCTTGTTGCTATTATTCAATCCCGAATGTCGAACTTGAGCTCGGATCAATAAGTAAATGGAGAGGAAGATTTTTACGAGTCCCCGAGTGCGAGCACTTTGAGAATCATGGAATCTCCGCTGCGTTTAATTATGGTACAGGGATTCAAAGGTAGAGAAATAGGCTAACGAGATGATCTCCGTCGAGGGTAATTATTAAAAAGAAAAGCCGTTACCCATCGCGTCGAAGGAGTTGCCTTGGTGTAAGAAACGCAAAGTAAACATATTGCATGCAATAATCCCATTGGACGCTACGTGCTGTCGCCCCCGAGACAGTAGATAATCGCCTTAATAAACCATTTATGAAGAACCGGAGAAAATGGCGTTAACTGAAATTTACGATGATTTTTCATCCCCTCCTTTTCACTCTTCTCCTCGCTATTTGTCAGTCTGTCTTTCCTTATTCTGGAAAGGGGTTCGGTAATCGCGCAGGTACGTACGGTTACGGTTCGTTACGCCTGTGCATAGACATGAACTTTCAACAGATAGACAGACAGACAGACAGACCAACAGAGTGAACGAGAGAGAGAGAGACTTTCGATCGGGCCCAAGCGACCATAACCTATCGCAAGCATCGCTCGAGTAAAGTGGCCCGTGCGTTTGTACTACTGCTCTTCTTTCTCGCCCTTCTTATTGAATGAAAAATTCGGGCACAACTTCAAAATTTCGAACAAACTTTTTCACTGCCGATAACAAACAAGAAATTATATACCAAAATTCCTTTTTTTAAATCTCATCTGCGAGTTATTTCATGCACGATATGCATATTTTCTAAGCAAAAGCGTTCTTTGTTGCAATAAAAATATTGCAGGCACGTACTTCATTGAACTGATTATTTTTTTTTTGCAAAGTTAGGTAAACTGTATAGATAAGCTGTAATTAAGAGGAATGATAAGAACACTTTAGTTCGCAAGGTGTGCACGAGATACATTTAATTGCGTTGAGCACTTGAATTACGTTGAAGTTCATACTTGAAAAAGGATAGATTCGCGTAAACAATACTATTTCAATAAGACTTATAACAATAATAAGTGTTGGTCTATTCTGTGAAATATTAACTGCGAAGGTGAAAAAGGTATTCGCATAAATTTTCTTCAAACTAAAAAGGCCATGTTACGATTACAGATGACCTTTAAGTCTTTGCATTAAACTTGTACATAATTTGTAAAAATGTTTAATCGGCCAATCAATTGGAAAAATAATAATAAATTACATTTCTATGCGCGTCGAGCGATTGTAAAGTATCAGCTCTGAATTCGCTACAACTGTCGAAATGTCTGGCAATCCGGTGCGTACGTCGTTGTTTAATTGCCGATGGGGCTGACACTTATCCTTTCACGTTTATGACAGCTAAGCGGATTACAAGCTGCAAAGTCAAACGCCTCCGATTTCCCGCACGAAAAGTCGAGAAGCTTCGGCAGGCGGATTCGGGAATTGTGACCCAGTGGCCCGAAGGGATAGATCCCGGGTCCGGGAAGGTCCTCAATGAATTTCGATTACGTTTTTATAGGTTCGAGGCGGATCTTGTCTACATTATCGGTAATTGGATTAAGGACGCGGGGACAACGCCATTGGGTGGAATCGGCATACTCGGACATTGCCTTGGTTGACTTCGAATTCGAGTAGGGCGGGGGGGGGGGGCATTTATCGAGAAGAACCTACGGATATTGAGTTCCCAAGATCCCTACAATAGACGGGGATAAGTACGTCTGCAAACTAGTTTACATTGCAAAGACGATTCGTCTAAGCGTAATTAAGTGGTTCTCGGACGGCCACATTATGCGGCAGCTTTACTATGTAAAATCACTTTAATTTTCAAAGAGTTCCAGATATTCATGTGAAAATTATTCGTTAATCAAGATAATTTCTGTTACGCTCGATTCTGGTAATGACAATAACCTACTTTGTAGAAGTGTAACTGTATCATTATTAGTATAGAGTTTGACAAAACCGGAACTTGGTGGTCGTTCTAATTTTTCCAAATAAATTGTAAAGTATATCCTTGTGCAAGTATTTCTTTGTACATGGGACAGCGCACCTGCGATACTTTTCGAAGATATACGTAAAACGCACATGGGTCAATCAAGCTTATTGTTTTACGAATACTTTAAAGTAAAATAAGAGATTAAAGGCAAAGTACATTAAATACTCTTGTACAATAATGATATTAAAAAGAGAATACGCAGGATTCCAAATTAAATTATTTTAAGGCGACTACTAAGCGACTGCGAAGTTACATACATTTTTTGCAATTAAAGTCGAATTTTTAACAGAATTCGATAAAACACGTTTCACGAAAGATATAATTTCCCTTGGTAGGTACAATGTTAACAGCACTGGATAGATCAATTTGCTATAGCTCATCGTTCCATTCAACTTTTCGTTATACGTAGAAGCCGTAAAGCGAGAATCGTACTGTAGACGAAAAACAAGCGATTTATATCTCCGGCGAGCAACAAATTATAAAAAATGTGGATATATTAATTTTAAATTAGCAAGAGAGGCTTGCGATAATGTACATACAGGTAAGCTCGTGTACAACTCCTCCGACCGCTTCTGAGCTCGTATAATTTAGGGTCAACGATACTGGAGGATCGCAGTCGGCCCAGCCAAGCATGAAGCTTATCTTAAAGGATCTGCCGGAGCCGAGAAAAAGATAGAAAGAGAGAGAGCGTGAATGCGCGCGAGGGTGTAATTGTCAGGACACCCCGTTACTCGGAAAGTCCCAGAGTATAAGCGCCCCGTTACAGTAAATTTTGCGCTGGGATAGTAGTTGCGGCGCGACTCCTCTTCCACTCCGAGCGTGCAACAACACTTACGGAAAGACCGGGATCTATATATCTAAGCATTTCCTGTATTTCTTTCTTTTTTTGTTTTTAGATAACAAGGTCGTAAAAGTGCTAGTCAGTTTCAGGGCAGCTGAGAATCTCGATAAGGCTTAGAATTCGTTTACGACTTATTTTATGACTTTTTATTTACATTACATACTCGGCAGAAATATTTTTTAGCGCTGCGAGTGCTCGCCGTACTTTCTTAGATTGTGTAAAGAAAAGTTATTACGCGCTGACAAACATTATTAAATTATAGCAATTACTTTATTGCCTGCCCGAGCTGCGTTAACGAAATTTTTGTTTGGATAAAAATAAGAGTATCGTGTTTGTAAAGGTACGTTACCCTAATTAAACACATTGCTCTTACGGTAGGTAATGTTGGTTCAACGACGCACAAAGAGATCGCGTTGATTGGGCGAAATTAGTTCACTTTCGATCACCTATCGAGAATCGTTCGCCTCGACGTTCGTTCGGTGTGACGATTTGCATTCGTCAAGATTGAAACGCATCCTTTTATCACATTGGAGCAGCGTTAGTCTTGCCGCTGCTAAATTTGCGCAGATTTTAAGATATCGCGAAAGTGCCGATGGCTAAAAAGCGGATTCGAGCAGCCCGTGTCTGTTCATTCCTAAGTGCGAAGAAATACCAGTACCGCTTAACCTCTTAAATTATTCTCAAGGATAAGGGGATTTGGATGGCGTACGCGTAATCATTAGCTACGCGTTCAAAACAACGCGCGCCTGTATTGCAACGGCAATAAACGCGAACGCGCAACCAGTTGAAGAGTAAAAGGGAAGCAGCAGCGGTAGCGAAGTTACGAGATTATTCGTGAGAACGCGGTGTCGCTGATTCTTGTAACTTTCCGCTCAGGTACACGCCCACGGCCGAGAGCCGCATCGCGAAATTGCAGCCGCCACAAGTAAGAGCTATCGTAGGCGATAAAGGATAAAGGAAGGAGAAGGTGATGACTCGGACTCGGAAAGCAGCATCGGGAAAGCATCGGGAAGCGCCGAAAAGAGGCGTAAAGTGCCGCGCGACACAAAAGCGATAAGAATGAACTAAGCGCATACGAAGTCGGAGGAACAAGAACGAAAACGACGAGGAGGCAGAGGACGAGAGTGGAGAAGGATCGCGAAACAAGAGGCAAGGGGAAAAAAGAAGAGGGAGCGAGAGCATCGTGCTCTTTTTCTCTCTCCTTTTCTCGGGGCCGTCCTAACGGTAGGGCGGGTCACTGCACGCGGCTCGTCGGCCGTCTTTCGCGCGGCGTACACTGTGTGCACAGTGCAGATCGCGAGTGAGCGGCCAAAGACTCGTCGCTCAGTGCAATGCCCTGCCTAGGTGTAACGATCCTGAGCGCCCTTATGCGCGCCTCCCTCCTCCTCCTCCTCCTCCTCATCCTCGCTCGCCCGTGCACGCGCGGAATCATGTCCCCCTTTAGCGAGAGTCCTTGAACTCCTCGCGCGCCAGGCGAATGCTCTCTTCTCGCTCGCGTGCAGCCGCATCCAGTCGACAGCCCGAGAGCCCCGTGGCCCGGGAGGAAAGCTGCCTCGGGGATGCGCCTCTAAGCCGCGCGCCGCTCTTGTCCTGGTCTGCCCTGCCCCGCGCCCTCCCGCCCGCGACATTAGGCGTCCTCGGGTGCATCGATGCACCGACTCAACAATGCCCGCCTCGCAATCCAGCCAGATTCCGGAGCTCTCGGTTTATCCATTGTTTTCCGCGGGCCGCGAGCCGCGATCTCCTGGGAACCGCGCAAGTGCAACCGTGCAATCTTATCAGGACTCTGTGTCGCAGCTGCGCTATTTCCAGGCCTTGCACTCTCGATGCATGTCTGTTTCTAATTTCGAGCGGCTCCTGATTACCGAACGGCGACGATAAATTTTGCGTTCGTTGCGGTATTGCGGCCAGTAATCGCCCAGTTTCTGCCAAGTCTAACACTCGTATCCGTAATTAACGAATGCTTGGCTCGCGAGGCGTCGTCTCAGGCTTGAAAGTGGCGTCGTCGGACTATCAATTAGGTCCGAGCGCGTTTTTCCCAGCCACGCGCGGAGCAACAATGAGTATTAAGCGGTAATGGGCCGCAATCGCGCGAAGAAAATAGATTATCCCCGCGCTGGTGTTATTACTGCTGCTTCCGTTCTCCTTCCACCCACGGTCAAGGTGATTATCTTAAGGCTCCCTCTTTCTCCGGGAAGAAAAACCTAGGACGATGAAGCGGACTGTTTCTCATGTAATAATATCTTCTTCTTTTTTCGCAATACGTTTCTCCATGTGGTAAAAATTTTTACGAGTGGGCCCAGTAGTGCAAAGCCATAAAGTAAGAATGATTACTTTGTTTACGTGGACGGGAACTCGAAAAATGCATTTACGCCGTAAAGAGTAGCTGCTATTTGCAATGATGGCGAAAAATAATTCGCTCGACGGACGGGAACGAAGTTTTGTAGACGATGTTAACGACTCGGCGGCGGCCATAGGCTAGGCTATCCGATGCTTTGATTTTTAGAAACTGATTTTAAACAATTTTTTACCATCTGTATTAACGGAAATTTCTGCAACGGTTGCAAAAAAAAAAAAAAAAAAAAATGCAGCGAATTTCGCCGCATCCTCGGATACAAATTTTTAATTGCTGCCCAGCAATAAATAATGGATCTCGTTTCGCGCAAAGTAGTGGACGTTCGTTTAATTAGCAAACAAAAATTTTACGATTGCTTTCATCGAATGTTCGTTGCCGTCTCAGTGCGGTGCGATTAACGTTATCGCGCAACGCAATCAAATATCTTATCTGTTTAGCGAATGACTGTTACCATGTAACACGGCAATCATTAAAAACGCTAAAAATTGTATTTATTTCAAAAGCATGCTACTTTAGCGCAAATAATGTCGTTATTTATCGCGTGTTAAAATCTTTTATTCCTCGCTCGGTGCACGTACATCGTATCAAATTCCTTGGAAACTATTGACACGATCACACCAATTACAAATCATCCGAGTCGGCGTTGCAATCGCCATTTCCAAACATCGTGAAAGCAACGGAGAGTCGCGAATTTCTGTCTCGTCTCGGATTCCATAAAATCTTGGTCAGCACGAGTGAGGCAACGCGCGGTGGATCAACGAAACTTAGTTGTCATTGTCTGGATGCGGGGGATTCTTTTACCGGGAACGCGTAAAGTACGAAACAGCTGCATCGAGGTTCGTTGATCCGCGCGCGCGTTTTCTTCGCTTTTCTCCTTCTCCCGTTTTGCCCTCCGTCGCACATGGCAAATAAAAAAGATGCGTGAGAGTGCGAGAGGGAGAGAGATAGAAAAGGTTGAGTATTGTGACGGCCAATGACCCGCGTCAGGTTATGGACTCCTTTTCACACTCGTTCTATTTCGTCATTTTTTATAAAGCAGCTCTTGATGTCGTCGAATGAGGGGCGGCAGAGGGGGTCGAAATATTAAACGTTAAACGTCGTTTGAAATGTTTTACTATCTGATTCATAATAATTTTCAGGAAAATTTTTCATTTTCCAATGACGATTACAAATATACGCAACATCTAAACTTTAGTCCTGTCTGGTACAACTGGCCTAAATTAATATATTTTAGCAGAAGATTGTCGAAATTTGAAAAAATTCAATTTATCGTTACATTAAAAAGATTTAATTACTTACAGTGTTTGTTAATTAGCATGTGGTAAAAAATTTCGCAACATCTTTATAAAATCGTCCCGTCGAAACTTATATCCTAAATAAAATAAAAAATCCATTCACAAACGTGTCTATGTCATTAAGGATTTCTTTGGAATGTAGTAACAGCACGACTAGGATTCGGAAAATAAAAGTATTTACGAAACGCCAATATTAAATGACGTTACCTCATCAGCGACAACTTTGTTTATACTCTCGGATCATCTACAATTCAAAACTTTCAGATAGTGAATGCCGCTTAATGTGCTGATGCAAATGGACGAGGAAACGATGCAAAGATATGAATTTGGAATTGTTCGTTTGATAGATTAGGTATGTAAATACAATCTGATTTTAACTCGTGTTTCTGTTTAACGTTAACTTTGGTATTCCATTGAAAATTAAGAATGACGACCGTTGTATTGTCATGTTTTAATGTCCATGGTTAAAGGATTAACTCAATGAACAGAAAATTTAAATCGTGCAATTATTTAAATTTATTATTTACATCGGCCGTCGTAAAGTTTCGTGTTAAGTAGAAACGAAAATAGGGAATTAAAATTAAAGGTATCGTAAAAATTAGATAGCACGGACACGCAACTGCAATAAATTGTAATGAATGAAAAGGCAATAAATTTTTCGAACGTACGAGTAATTAACGAGAACTAGGAACTGCAATTTTAACTTCGCAGGAGAGAAAATGTGTTGGCTCATCGCAAGATGGCACGGTATCTCCGGACTTTTTTTGAAGTCGTCGCGAGGCCTGGGAATTACTCCTGAAGTAAGTCATCAAAGCTCGCCGAGATCGCCGAGATCGCCGACTCGCAACTTGGATAGCGATCGATACGCTGAATCGCCATCATCATTGGAATCGTCACCGTGGCGCGCGTTCGTGAATTGAACTCAGCCTCTAGAGGTGGTTGTTCTCGAGCGCATCGCGATGACGCACTCGCAAAGAGTGGCTTTTCCAGAGTAACTGTACCAAGCGACACCCACGAGTTCCCGAGACTTGCCGCACACACGCATATTCATTTATGAGTACGCGCGTGCGGATCGTCATTGCACGTAAGCAAAGGAGCACACAAAGTCCATGGACATCCAAAGGAATAAAAATCGAAGAGTTGCTCCCAGGATTTTCTCGTTTGGCTCCGCGCATCCTCTCAATAGTATCGGAGCTCACTTTTCTCTCGTTCCTCCGCTTTCATATTTGGCAAAATTTGCAGCTAAATTTACCGCCGAGAGCTAATCCTCGCTCCAAGATCAGCAACTACGCCAATTTTATCGGGCATCTTAAATTTAGCGTGAAAAATCGATAGGAGTAATAGAAACTAAAGGAAAGGGGTCGAGAAGAAAGAACGAGTGTTGTTTGGTGGTACGCCTTAATGCGTGTAAAAAGTGTTATAAGTGCTTAAAATTCTTGATGAACAATCAGTGCTGAAAATTTGAAACATTTATTTTTTAACGAAATAAGAAAATTTTAACGTGATTTAAAATTACGCAAGGGAAGAGGTGTGCGAAATTACTAAGGAAGACATAATACACATTTTAAAATATGTATCGTAGCGGTAAAGCCGAAGATTGAGTTCCAGGATATTTATCTTTATATAATCTTCTGAAAAATGCGGATCAAAATTTTTGATGGTGAGAGAACACACATGTATAGGTGTAACACCGCTCACGTTTGAACTGCATTATCGGAGACAAGCAAATTTTTACCGCGGGATCAAGTTACTTCGCGAAGCGAGTTCAGCCGTCTACGTGACTTAAGAAAGTCGCCGGAACACTCGACGAAGCCTTTATTTTTTCACTTTTCATATAAAAATAAAATAATAAGAAAATTCAGGAAGAGCTTTACGTTGCAAACTACTCGCCACGTATCTTTGTATCTCGAGCATTTATATCGTGCGGGCGACTACAGTACAATTTGGCTCGTTATGGCATAACAATTTCGCAATTTCTTTGCTCCCAAGATGCTTGAATATTATCTTGATTATTAAAAAGAAATTATGTCCAAAAGACCGCTTCGGTCGGCTGGAGTTTATTCGATTCACTTCTCCAAGCCACGATTCAGAAATCTTGCGAATTTTCTACGATTCCACCATTTTGGGCCGCGGAACCGGTGTTTTTCGAATGCGATAAAAATGGCGAACACTTGTCGAGCCAAAGCCTCAAAGGGACGCAGCGCGGCATTCGAGTCTCATTACCGCTCAAGACAATAAGTCGCGCGGCTGATAATTAGCGGGGGCACGGCGAAAGCCTCCCTTTGTTCGTCTGCCTCGGCAAGACTGAAAGCCAGAAAGTGGCGTGCTTCGCGTACCAGCAGGAGACCCGGTGCATAGAGCAGTCGAGGTACGCGTAGTTGATCGGAAGGGCTGTAACTGTTCTTTTATGTTTTTCTCTAGGCACTCTCGCACGTACGTACGTACGTACGTTGAACGCAGAGCTCGTGCGTGTCTCGTAAGACCGAGTCATGAATGACATAACTACAGCGTCGGCGCGGTCGTCTACCCGAGCTACCTGTGGAGGTGTTCAGGGCCGTCCCGGTGCGTTATGAAAGACCGCGATGAATCTGCGATGGCCCTAATCGATTAGCCGACGCGTTCTTGCCTTCGGCCTCTTTCCCCTCGCTATATTTTTTCTCTCTTTATTTTTTATTCTTGTTTCTTTAATTTCCTCGGTCTTCCGCGCGTAAGCTGCGTATCCCGATGACCTTTCGCGAACTTCGTTCGGAGTCTCCTGTTCGTTTCAGGAATTCGAGACAAAGGCACGAGATATTAGAGATCCTCTCTCCCGTTCAGCACTGTAATTATTGTTGGAGTAATGACGCGTATTCTTGGTCTTTATTGATTAACGATTGCTAATTTGGCGAAATAAGTTTGGCCGTGTCTCTTTGGCCAAGCACGTGAATCAACAATGTGAGAGGCGCTGATTACACGTTATCGAATAAAGAATAAGACTCCGCGGCGCTGCAATCGGAAAATCTTCGACCATAATGCGTTTAGAGCCCTCGTTGTCGCGTATCCTTTTTACAAAATGCAGCTGGCAATTGGCCTCGGCTCCACATTGAAAGTAAAAAAGGCTGATGAATTGTATAACATAGAGTACGTACACGTAACACCTGTGTGACGTACGCGTTCCTTTCGCGCCTTACACATTTAACTCGCAATTGCGCGTGTCGTCGAGTCGCAATAACCCCGAAAAATGTCGTGCACAATTCCATACTTCCCGACACTATTTTTCTGACCCACATTTCCAAAGTTCGTTGCCTCACGAATGCCACACGAGCGCGATTCGCCGCATGCGATAAGCGGAGAAGGAAGGAGAGAAGAGGCGGAGAGATATATTGTGACTCAACGAACGATATTTGTACACACTTACTCACTCTCTCTCTCTCTCTCTCTCTCTCTCTCTCTCTCTCTCCTTCTTCCTTTTCAGGTTCTACAGTTTTGGCGATGCATTATCTCGTGAGCTTGGGCACGTAACACTGACGTAATGTACCTTTTTGTCGATAAACGATAATTTACTTCTGACTGCGTTTCTTCTCCACTTTTTCACATTACCACTTTTCGCGTTAGCCAGTGTGGATATAGTAATTCCAAAAGTTGGACATCGAACAAGGCAACAGGCGTTCCACTGCTCGATTACCCGGCTCCTTCTCTCTCTTTCTCTCTGTCTCTCTCTTTCTTTATTTATTGGGAAGATAAATCCGCGGGCAATGCGCTTTATCTACAAAAATACGAAAAAGTTATAAATATCAACTCGTTGCAGGGTTGTGTTGGAGAAGATGTTATGGTTGACGTAGCGCCGTGTGAATGAACCTGAACGTATCACCTGGTTACTGACCTCCGCGATCCTCGGAACCGGTGCCACACACATAGATGATTAATCGAAGACCATCCTTCATAGATCGATAGATCCTTTGTATAGTGCTAGTTTCTGATAAAGTTAAGGATCTAGGAATTTATGTAATCTACGAAGCCATTGTGCCAAGCAGATACATAAATTTTTAATCACATTAACTTCGTTGCTCAAATTATAGATTCAATTTCCGTATGATTCATTCGAGCAATTTTACTTAGTTTAACGTTTAACTCTTAAAGTAATTTAAGCTTGTGCTTCGGAGACTCACTTTCAAATCGTTTAATTACGAAAACATTCTCCGAGTAATTAATTACGTACTTATTACATCGTAATTGAAATAGCGAAAGAAAGCAAATAGAAAGCAAATTCATCATTTAATGAATTATTTTCAGGATGAACCGTTAATGGGGCTCACGTAAGTACGTACTTTTCCTACAAATTAATTAATCCTATGATTAATTAATTCTGCTAGCGTTGGATTAAAAATTCCGCGGTTCGCGCAGGGAATGCAAGAAAAAGCTTCAGGGGAGAACCGCGGCGGGAAAAGCGGAGCACGCGGCTGCTCAATTTTCCAGCGCGTGATGGAGGAAAGTTTCGATTCGCGGCCACACGTGTGTGTGTGTAAGCGGAATGTCGCGAGGAGGCGGCTCAGACGCGAGCGGGAAAAAGCCGGGGAAAGCACTTTCTTCGGCGCGCGTTCGCCTGCGCACGAGCACAAGACCTTCCTGCCAAGCGTCGCGATGTCGTAATTACGACACGCTTCTAAAATTCTTATCTATTAAGCTCGGTGCGGTGTGTGCCTAGAACGTCCTCGAGGGTGAGCCTATCGATTAAACTATAAACTGCACGACCGCAACCTGCGGGACTCTGTGCAAATATAAGGGTCAACTGATAAACGTAATCTACGAATAGGCGGATAAGTAAGCGACTCCTTAAAAGTCATTAATAAATTTGCCTCTGACGTTATCTTGGCTGTTCCTTTGAGAGCGAGGTTCGTTAATTCGGCATAAATAAGTTGAAGGCGTAAAGAACGCGACGCCATTGGCACAGAAAAAACTGGCACAGAATTACACGACTCGAGTAAGATGTCGGAATAAAATTAAAGCAGGATCATTAGAGCGAGAACAAATAAATATAGAAGTCCGGTGCGAGCGTTGTTTTTCAGGTGGTATCTCGAGATAAATACATAAATAGCTCACCGAGAAATAAGAGGCAGAAAAAGGCGTCGGGGGAGAAGAAGCCGTCTCCGCGGGAATTGTCAAGGAGGACGAAGACTGGATCGCGAGAGTCCTGGGAAGGGTGCGCGGAGGCGCAGGACGTTACGAGGAACGAGTGCATTGAAAGGAGAAAAATAAGAAGAGAAGAAGGAGCGCGAAGAGGGAAAGAAGAAGAAGGTGGGAAGGAGAGTGAAGTTGCACGCGCGTTCTCCTCGTTCCCTCGAGATTAGCCAAGGTGGAACGAACCTCGAGGACCGATGCCAGTGAACTCGGTTGGCCGGTCACTAACCAGGTAACCCACACTAGCTCCTCTGTTCGACGGCGTGCTCACACAACGTGCTATGCAGCCCAACGGTTGTGAGAGCCACGCTCGCGCTCTCCGCCTTTTTCACCGTTCGCCGACGCCGCGTCGCACTCGCTCCCCCCCCCGCTCTCGGTCTCTCTCAAAGCAATGCGCAGCGCACGCCTATATGCACGCACGCGCGCAAAGGGCTCTCCCGCGGGTAGTCGCGGGGTAATTGAGCTCGTGGAATTCTCTCCGTTCTCCTTCTTCCGCCTTGCCACCGCGTCCGAGGCTAGAGCTCCCGCGTGTCCGGGCGCTCGTTATCCCGATGCCGGCCGTCGAGCCGCTCAAGATGCATCTAATGCGTCGAGCTTTGTTTCTCCTCGTCGCCAAACCAACGCACTTTTCTCTGGACTATCGCGATTGCGAGGAGCCGATGCCGCCGAAGTCCTCGAGCGCACTCGCGAGATTCGCCGCGATACGACTTGCCGGGGAGCGACGGGATGAAGATTAGAGCTGCCGCTGCTGTCGCTGCTGCCAACTCCTTCTTATTAATGGAATGCGTTTACGTAAAAGGATTGCCTTTGCGCATTATGTATTGTCTCCCTGCAAAAATGCACTGACCCGCTCCCTTTTATGCTACGCACACCCTTGCGAAAACTGCAAATGAGTTCTATCGAGTGAGAACGCTTGAGCATCGAGTACAGTTAGCGAGGCATATTTTTCTAATAATGGACTGTTTTATTGCAAAAGACGCTTCGAGCGTCAAGATTTACGACCCTTTTGGAATAAAGCCGCTTTGCGTTCGTCACCGCCGCTCCAACGTCATTGCAGACACGTATCTTTTCGCAAACACAATTTAATCTTAGAGTCGTCGCTTTAGCCTAAGCAACGCCCTTGTGCGTCGCGTCGAAATATCTTGTAAAAACGTGCTTGACCTTCCGCCCGATTCGAGGATCTTGATCTTTTTCTTTTTGCTCATCTATTAGGACGTCGCCGCCTTTACGGCAATTGACTTGGTTTAATGAAAGGAGCAATGGCCGGGCGAGGAGAATAAAATCAGACGTCAATCAAAGGGACGTAGTCCGCTACTCCAGGGAAGATGCAGATGTAAAACGTTTGCATTGCCGACGCGTTGACAGGTGAGCGAGGAAGAAAGAAAGAGAGAGAGAGAGAGAGAGAGAGAGAGAGAGACGGACTGAATTAACTAGAGTGCTGCGTTTTTATCTCCACCCGGCATTTGTGGCCATTCGATTATCGTTATTTTTAATGCCGTAATGTTATTTTGATGTAAATCTTAAGATCTGCTTAAGTTTGTAAGGCCTCGAGCATTCCTTTCAAATGTACAAGAGAACGGAACTCCGTTATGCGTATTTGAAAATTATGCAAAACGAGAATAACGCCTAATTGGATTTTCTTTTTATTTTGTGAATTATTGAAATATTTTGCGGAAATCTTAAATTCATATATTTGCACTTGATACGACTTGAAACGTGCAATTTATTTCAAATCAGCGATACTAATCTTGACTCAATGAGCATACACTTTATTAAAACATATTTATGTTTTAATTGAATGGCAATAAATAATTGCGCGGCATAATTAATTAAGATTTTGATTTTATATCTAGATACGCTCTAATATAATAAACAGAGATCGGTTAAACCGGATTTTATTGGCGATACCTGATTCGTAGTCACTTCAAAAATAAGGATCCTAATGGAAAACTTTTAAAAATAAGTTTAGAACGAATATCGCAAGAATGGTGTAATTGATTTTAACCAAGCACCTCCTTTATATAAAATATGTCCGAAGAATGCGATTTAAAAATCTGCTAATCTTGCGATCGCAATACATGATTCGGTAGAAATTTCTGGATCAGCCAGCAGCGTCAGTCAAAATGAACCAGAAGCACTTCTTACGTTGAGAGGTTAAGTCTTGTCCGAACGTCAGAGCAAAATCTCCAATCGAATTTTTGTACATACAAAAATACTATTAAATTTATTACCATCATTTTCACTGCATTTAAACTGTAATTGAAGATAATTATATCTATAATAATTGACATTGCCAGTAGTTACAAGCTGCCGCGATGTCTTTAGAAATGAGTCGTTATAATTCGATTAAGTTAATTTAATTATTACCATTAAAAACACGAGCCGAAGCTGCATCGCCTAAAAAATTCGTATAAAAAATTTAGATTTTAATATTAAATTAATGTAAAATGACGTATTGTTTACCAGTCATTTTGGAAAACAATAATTTTGAGCAGAACGACACTCGGATAAAATGCGAATTCTAATTTTCGCGTAAAAGAAAGCTTTGCTTATTGTTCGAAAGAAATAAAAAATCTGTCCGATATAAAAGCTTTGACTAGTTGGTCACACGAATTTCCCCGGATTTTCGGCACCAATTTTGAGGACAAAATTTGAAAGAATACGTTAAAGGTTCGTCATAAAACTCGAGTTGAAATAAAAAGTGTATTTTTCGAGTTGAATGTAGCCGTCCGCTCGAGACCCACATCGAAAGCCTTCCTCCGTATTTCGCTTCCGCCTCTAAAATATTAATTTGTTGTTGACGACAAGGCATTTTTCCCTCGCACGTCGCCTATTGCGTGAGCTTGTCACCCATCTTTATTCGAGAGACTTCCTGCTTATCGGCGTACATGTAGATAATCGGGTCAAAGTTTATTTTATGCCGTTAAGCAGTTAACAACAATTAGGAGCCTTCGTTAAAAACGTAGATTCACAAACAAGCGGCTATTTTTGAAATAATTATGCCGCTACGTCGCTGAGGTTTTGGACCTATTTGTCAGATAATTTCATACAGCCGACCGGCAATTTTTCTTTAACGCGATTAACGCATAATTATCATCAATAAAGACGTTTGCACTGCAGGGATGTACTTTCCAAATGCTCGAGTAAATTTTTTAGTCGATGCCGTTTACGTAATCAAAGCACCGAATACCGCGTGTAGTGGCTTCAATGCTTGGAGCGTTTCAGCGTTTGCATCCACTTTCATTTTTCTAGAATATTCTTTATGGCTTGTGCTGCATTTTTCTTCGTATACTGTACGTATTCTCGCAGTGCGCAGGGAATGCCTTTTTGAAATTTGCAATATTCACAGATTTATAAGCGTTAGTTTTTACGACAATGCTGTTTGCTACAGTTGTTGACAATCGCGTATGAATTAAGAAAAAATTGAAAAACGACGCGAATGGTCACTTTTGCCTGGTTAACGTTATATTTTGAAAAATCTTCGTTCTTTTTAATCTATGATCGTCGCAGTTTGAAAAAGCATCGAACAGGCGAATTTACAAGCAGTAAAAATTTGCTCAACAATAGAATAGGATTATTCCGCTACAACGATTGTCTTCTTTAACCTTCCACCCGTGCTATTTCAGAAGTTACGATCGGATCGACTGCGATACAATTTGGAAAAATACTCTCGACGCGTCGTACTTTTTCCAAGTGCGGGGAATCTGGATCCTTTGAAAATGTCGATGAGAGCCAGCCTCTGAAAGAGGGAGTATAAGATCGCTGGAGGATAAGGAGTCTTTTGAGAATAAAGTCGAGGGGACGGCAGGTGTCGTTGTCAATCGAAGCCGACTCTA
This sequence comes from Platyscapa corneri, assembly GCA_018907185.1. NCBI lineage: Eukaryota > Metazoa > Arthropoda > Insecta > Hymenoptera > Agaonidae > Platyscapa > Platyscapa corneri. The sequence continues at coordinate 2,239,587 of JACCHW010000005.1, read as the reverse complement.
AGCTCCGTCAAGCCCAATTACTCAGCTCTCGACACACCGTATCGCAACCATAGCATTTCTCTTATAAACGGTTCTCCCGCGCGAGGTAGCAAAAATCACGTCCAAAGTGTGTCAATGTCCCGACGATAAACAAGGCGTTGGGTACGCGCTCATCGCTATCGTAGACACGTTCAAAAAGCAAGGAGCGTCGAAGGAAACTTCTGGACGTCGATGCTCGTTACGCGCGGGAGGAACCGCTATATCCATAAACGCGACGATGACGACGACGGCGGCGGCGGCGACGGCGGCGACGGTGTGAGCGGGCGAGCGAGTCGCTGACCCCCTCGTGAGCGTGCAACGTAATACACGCAAAGTGGCTTCGTCATTGTGTTTATCGGATTCCCCTCGATCTCTTTTTTCTCTCTTTAAAGCCGTTTGGGAATGCGCGTAATTGCGTCTCCCTCGGACTCTCGCAGGCCCCCTCCCTAACCTTCTCTTCGTCCTTTTCCCCGGACCGGGTATTTTGGTCGGGTGGCGGTCGTGGTGGTGGATCGCGAGCCGGAGAAAAAAGAAAAATCTAGACTGAGTTTATTACTCACCCAAGATTACGGGGAATATCACTGGCGTATGTCAGGCTTGAGATACTTACCTGAAACACAGAAAGAAAAACACACGTTAGTCATCGTATTTTTTTCAAACGGTAAATATAGCTATGCCTTTCACGTGACGTACAATTTTCTTTTAATGAGGCATAATCCTACGGCTAAGCACTCCAAATGTAGAGCATTAAGATTTCGTTCCTTTTTGTCCCCTCTTTATTTCTTTCCTTATTCCTTCGTACCTAATTAAAGTTCGACAAAGTCCAACCTGACTTTTTCTCCCGTACCTTATTTTTCGAGCCTACTTATGCCTACTCGAGGCTGTGTACGCGCCTGGCTAGAGCGCTCGTGAAATCTTTATAGATCGTTCGATTGATACATTTTTTGCCTCGAGGTTCATTGGGAAAAAAGGAACAATACAGTACAAGGAACATTGTGTCGGAGCGCTGGCGAAGAATAGGAGCCGAGGTCTCGTAAAAGACCGCGTGCAGCTTTCCAGGCGCGCAGGGCCGTCTCGTCTGATCGCCGCCGAGCAGAGGAACAAAAACGTTATTCGCGTTCGGCACATAAACTGCGAGGTGAGTAGCTTCTATTGTGGTTAGAAATATCGCGCAGTAGCCCCGCTGATCGATATAGTCAGATCTTTCCTTCTCTATGTGGCTCGTTGGGGATCGTGCGGAGGAAAACGGAGCCGCAGCCGAGTGAGACGAAGCACCGCGAGAAGTTCAGGGTTAAAGGACCGATAAAATGCCTAGCGGAGTGAACAAATAGCGAGGGAACGTCCAGACGCTCGATGCGCGCAGCCCGAGAAGAGGAAAAAATGGGCACGCACACGTACGTAAGCGCGCGTTTGCGCATTAGCATTCGCGCAGACAAGCGAGCAAGTTCCCATTTTCCGCTCGGCTGTTACAATGCGCGCGGAATCTGTGGGATAATATTTGATTAATAGCATTAGCGTACAAAGTGAGGAAAATAACAACAATCCGAACGTGGTAGTTACTTTTCCACGCAGGGCTTATCGGCGGCCAACCGCGTCACACGAAACGTCGAGCGTTTTTTGGAAAATAAATAGTACGCAGGAGGACAGCATAATTATAAACTGCAAACGCGAGTGCCGAGATAAGCGCGGTGAGTCGAGAAATGTGCTGGGTAGACCAGACGCGGAGGCTTCGGAAAGCAGATCAAGAAAGTAGTTTGCGAGGCCAAAAAGATGACACGAGACGCATTTCTCGTTAGCATTAGTTTTGTTTACTTCTCACCTGAGATCACACGAATATCTCTCCGAAAGCTAAAATAAAAGAGCAGCCGGCGATAACAGTAAAGCGAGCGGAGAGCAAATAAAAGCCGAAGCTGGCGATTCTTCCGGGGATAAAAATAAAACCAAATAAGAATAAGAACAAGAGTAGAAAGCGAGAGAAAATGAAGCGCGCGCGCGCGCAGGCGCGTTGTAAATAGCGAAAATTTCCGAGCGGCCGCATAAAATTGACGAATCGCATGTCCGCGCGGGTAAAAAAGGCAAAGAGAAATAAAAGGAACGGGGGCGAAGACCGAAGGAACGCGTAAAGGAGGCACGCGGCGTTCGCTCGCTCAGCGGCTTGCAGTTTGTTGCCCGGTGACCGAGTTCATCGCACCTCGGCGAACGTTCGTTCACTCGCGCGTCGCTACACTCGGCTCCGCCGCCGCCGCCGCGGCGTCCCGATTACATGAAATCGGAGGGACTCGATCGAGGACCACGCGGAAGAACGCAACAGAGGAAGGAAGAAGCGGCACAGCCGCCCAGAGCCTTGGAAGCCTCGCACTTTTTTACGGACGCGGCTTCGTCCTTTAAGGCGCGCGACACTATCGTCGAGCGGAAGCGTCGCTCGCGCCTTTCTTTATGCGCGTCGTGAATAGATTTTGGCGCGATTACCGCTCGGCACTCGAGGCTCGGATTGCCGCGCGCTTCTCGCTAAAGCGGCACGGAGCTTTTCCTTTTCCGCCGCTTTAATTTAATCGAGCCGATGGCTTCATTTGGTCTGCCCCGGTCAAGCTTTGACACTCGCGCGCGACCAACTGCTCCGCTCCGCTCGGCTCGCACCAGTACACGTACACGGTGTCGAGATTTAGATTTCGATTCGTGCCGGGCCCGAAGCCGAGAACGCGCGGGTTGTACGCGGTTCGAATTCGTCGTCGGCCGCTTCCTTCGTTACATCACCCAATTATATTCAATTACTCACTCACGACGAGTGCCTGCTGATCGCGCGGAAATAATTAAACAACACCCCCGGGGTTGACTCGCGCCTCCGCAATTACGCGCGAAATCGGCCCGTACCGCTACGGCAATTTGCATCTAATCTCGCAGTCACTCTCACGCGCCTGGGACACGAGGCTCGGGGACGACGACCGCGCGGAGCAGCCCCAACTCGGCCTGTGGAGCGGTGCCTCTTGGCTTCTGCGCGAGCGCGAACAGAAAGCTTTTCCAAGGTAATCGCGTCGCAGCAATCGGCGAGCGAACGAGTCCCTGGTCATTTCATCGATAACGAGATAAGCAAGATTTGGTACAACTAGTAGCGTTATTGGACGCGAAAAAAGAGGCGCGCTCTTCGCGATTCGAACAAATGTCGTGTAAGGTTTTTAACGTATTTCCAAGTTTTTTAAAATTGCGGCTTTTTGCTAAAATCCCCGTTCCGAAGCGTCGAACGCAGCCCGAGCACGAGTCGAGCAAAAACAGCAGTTCCCCGACGCAATTTTTACATCGCGTTGGCTAATAAGCATTTTTCAATGAGGCACGCACGCGCAATGAGCCCGGCCGAATAATGCAAAGAGGAGTGGACGAGGTGTCTTTAACGATAAAGAGGATAAAAAGGAGGATGAAGGGGTTGAGAGGTCTGTTCTCGGTAGCGAGCGATACAATTATTGCGCGCGGTTGGGCCTCCCAGAAATAAATGTTAATGCGGTAATCCAATCCGGTTGGCCGTCCTCTCGCGATACTCGGAAACTCGTGCGAAAGTCAGGCCCTTTCAACGTGCTTCTCCAAGTATGTCCCGGCCTACGCGCGTTATGCACGCACCCGTATTCGCGCGCGCGGTATGTTGATGAAGGGTCAGTGCACCCTGAGCTCGCGCTCGCTTTATCGACGTCGCTCTCTCTCTCTCTCGCTCCGCGTTATTCCCGACGTTTTGCCCCGAGTACCTGCTGGCGTTTCTAGCTCGCGGTGTCGTTGCCCTTTTGTCAAGGGTCTACGTGCTTGACGAGGGTTGCTGCTTGTACCGTTGCTCGCGCCGCTGGAGCTTTCCGCACTTCCTCGCGGCTCTATGGACCCGCATCAAAGTTATGCCTAGTTGGGCAATCACCTCGATCCGGCCTTTGGTTGCGCGCGACCAAGACTCTTATTTCACATGGCGGAGGTAATAACTCGCTCCCGAGCTCTTTTCCCGAGTTTCTATATTGCGCGTTTACTTTGTGGTTCAGTGACGTGGGTCGTTAGAATGTAGGAACTCGTAGTGCTGCAACGAGCCTTCCTCCTCTCTCTCTCTCTCTCTCGGCGTCCGAGTTGCGCTCGCCCTTCAAACCCATGAGCTTGAACTCCACTTGGTGGCTCGATTCATTTTTAACGAAAGCTCGGCATTTCATTCAGACTTTTGGAGGTTACCTGGGACGCTTCCTCCTCCGCGTGGAAAGTGCAATAGCGCCAATTTTCATTGCTGCCCGCGTCTGACGGCAAATCTCATCCGCGTCCCATCGTGGACTCGACTCCAACGTCGCACCCGGGCATTTTTGCTCGTCGCTCTCGTATTTCGAACGGCGCGCGAGAAAAGCAGCGCCGACACGCCTATCGGTAGAAAAATACCCCACAAATGAATGCAAAGGCGCATAATAGTGCAGCGTGGCTCGTTACGGGATTCATCGGAGGGCATCGCTCGACTTGCCGCACCGAACGGTTATACGTATCACGTATTCACAGCGCGAGCAGCGCAGTTGGCTATCTTTCTCCCTCCCTCCCACCCGATCGCACTCTCTGTCTTTTTCATCGGTCATCGGCATGATCCTTACATTTCTCAATCTTTTCCATGCAGACGCGGCCGCGCGGGTTAACTCCTCGCTCGACTCGACGTGTGCGATGCAGTGCATTCTTTCCCTTTGTTTGTTCTCGATGGTATGCCGAAGTTACGAGCATACGGTTATAAACACGCGCGTCAAGTGTTAACGTTTTTGCCGATTCAATTAACAGTCGCGTGACTCCGCGTTAAACTTGTATAAATGAATAACCGACACTTGCTATTATTTATTTTTTCCTTTTTATTCAGCCGCGCGCTCGTTAATTGAACATTATGTATTTATAACGTAATGCGAGAGATAAAGTTTTTATTAGATTATGTCTATATATTTTAAAGCGTACAGCGCAATTTTCAAGCTGCAATAAAATCAATTACATTCCTTTGTGTGCGAATAAAAGAGAAGTGTATTACGGTGTAGCGTTTATTTTGCACTGGATTACCAGTGACATCCTCCTCTGTTTGCTTACAGAAATATGATAACATTATGCTAATGCGATCTGCGTTCCCGATCTAATTACTATTATTTAGTTAGCAGCGTGTTCCGTAAATATTTCCCGACAATCGATTGATTATTCGAAGATAATTATATTTTTGCGGTCGATTAATGATCGCTGTGATATCAGTTTTGTCGCAAAATATTGATTACGAATCAATCAGGGCAGATCGACACTACGAAAATCAGTGCGGTAAGCTTATTCGTAAGGTCGCTTTAATTTCAGGGTTGTTTTTCGTTGCGATACAATTTTATTCCGGACTGAATTTAATAGTATTTACCAAAAAGTTTGAGCGGAGAGAGAAGAACGAATCGAGCTTCGAAAGACACGCAAGTCTTCACTGCGGCTTATTTTGCGTTAAGTTACGATTTCGAATAAATTTTGACTTCCTTTGTAGAGGCAGACAAGTATCCCAGAGATTCTCGATGGTTGATAAGTTTGAAAAGTGAGGAACTAAGCACCAACCATAGAATTTCTAATGAACTTTCGAATCATTGTCCTACAAGCAGATGCATTCGTATATCGTTCGTCTTGCACAAGGGGGATTCGAGATTTATTCGAGATCTTATAATAGCCGGCGATAACAATTACGAGTTGGATTTTTCCAAGAAGCAGGAGTTGACGAATCGGCCGCAAGTGAGTAATTCGACGATTAAAATGCATCTCTACTCAAAGTCAGGATACGAGGAGCATTTGAAATTGTGAAAAATACACGATAAATAAAAGGTGGAAGAGGTCTAATGATCGTCGTCGATATATTCTCGCGGCAACTTGTCAATCTCCGAGTTCCGTTGGAATACAGGCGAGTGTTGCCCTGCGAAAATGTACGTTAATTCCGAATTATTCATAAAATCGGGAGCATGAATTTATTCGAAAGGAACAATGTTATCTATACTTGGATAAGTCATAAATAAGAATGCAGAATTACTCGATTTATTTAGGTTAGGAAAATTCTTTGAAAATCTCTCGGCAGCATTTTTTCTGGGATATTCCATGCGTTCCAGTTTCGTCGCCCCAAATCCTGCTCTCGTCCCCCCACCTCGAGTGGTTTACGTGCCACGCGTAATAGTCGGTGCATCTCATACATCTACCGAAGCGAAAGAGATACCAAGTGGGGAGAGAACGAGCGCGGGAGAAAGAGAGGAGCGCAGAGAGCGAGAGAGAAGGATGACCTGCTTAGGTTAGTGAACGCAAGTGGACGCCCTCGGTCACTCACCTCCTATGCCCGCGGCTTCTGCTCCAAATCCATGTTCAATGATAAAGAGAGAGAGTGTGCGTGCGAGGGCTCGATTGTCGTGTAATACGTTGCGCAATGGGGCAGAAATTTGAAGGCGTTTATTGCGCCGCTTTGTGGTCATGCGTGTGCGTGCACTTGCGTTGCAGGCTCGCACGCCGTGTGCGCGTACACGCGTTGCGAGCGAAAACGTTAACCTAACAGGGGAGAATTGAAAGTATTCGGTAAATGGTGGCGAAGATGCTGAGCCACATTTCGCTGGAAAATGGAAATGGGGAAAACGAGGGAAACTTTATGCGCCGAGGTGGTCAATACGAGGAAAATAACTTTCTTTCTCATTGTTGCTCTTTCACACGTTAATCACTTTGACAAATAATGCTATTGTTTAGATGCGCGCTGCGGTTTTCCGTACAAGTCGATTGCTTTCTATAAAAAGCGCCCCATTTTCAGACTAATAACCCCCTGATTGCGAGGCGAACTTCAAACAACGTCGACCTTCTCCATGAGTCAACAATGTTGAGTCTCGGGTTGGGAAGATTTAGCTGGAAAAAAGACGGAAATCGAAGAGGTATTTCCAAACAAAGCTTCCTAGACAATGTCTTCTACCTGCCTTGGAGCCTCCGAGGTTCCCAGTATGGGAAAGAAGACTATCCCGGCCGGGGAGTCACGAACTCTCGCGGGAGAGTAAATAATCAGCCGGGAGACAATGCACAATGCGACCTCCTCGGGGAAAGTAGCTGCGAGCGAGAGTCGGACGAGATTCAACCACTTATCTGGATATCTATCTTTACTGGTGCGTCGGCAGAGGCGAGATCGAACGCGTATGAACGTGAATTCGCGTGCGTGTGAATCCAGGCGCCGAGACGTGTAACAGGTTACCGCCGACTCGTGTTTGCTCTAAGATTAGCTCGCCACTCGCGCAGCCGAATTCGCGCTGCGCTCGCTCTTCGCCGAAAAGGCTGTAAAAACGACGCTGCTTACGCTCGGCCGAACCCAGGCTTTTTTCGCGGGCCTATTCGTAACCTAAATATAAAAGATAATGATTTCGTCGAATAGATAGCAGAGTACGTTGGTCTTCAAATTCATCGTTTCATTATCCAATTCTCCTGAATTATTTAAAGCTCAGTACCGCGAATCCGAAGGATTTCCGTCGAGAATTATTTATGCATCTGGCCATCTGTGGTCGCCCGATAAATCCACATATTTTTTCCGAGAAAAAAATGTGCTCTCAATCCCGAGCTGCCCGAAGTATAATTTATGTCTTCGAAACTTTGTGCACCAGTGGCACCACAAAATCGATACGTCTAACGTCTATCAGCGGGTAAATCGCCGAAATCCAGGGAACGGCAGAGTCACGATGGTCACCTCGTGCACGGAAACGAGGACTTTTCAAGAGCGATAAAAGCGATAAAAGCGACAAAACCGTCTCGATTATTTAACAAAGAAGAAAATATTATCTAAAGCGGAAAATCAGGACGAGCTCGGCGTCACGTCGCGAGGTCGGCTCTTGCATTATTCGTTAAAAATCTGGATCCGCGATTACGCCAGAGTCCTTGGCGAGCCCGAGAGGAAAGTAGGCGAGGCACGAATTTGGTTATTCGGTTAGCAGAGCTCCCGAGCGGAGACGCCAACGGCTACTGTGCGTTGCGATGCAGCCAACACCTGCCGACTCCGTTCGTAACTTCGTTTCTAATCGAGCTGTTAACGTCGGCTTTGTGTCTCACCTTCACTCCCAGCGTTATTCGAGTCGATTCGAGGGGATTCGTGAGATTTTTCGGTCCAAGAACGACTGGTCGGGTTCCTCGTGTCTTCTTCCAACGCATATCGATACTCGGATTGTAGAAAAGAGAGCGAATCGGTCCAACAATTCGTTTCTGTCTCATCCGTTTTAAGCAGTTGCAATATTTGCCGGGAAAGTCCTTTGTTCGGATTGGGGAGATTGAGTTTCGGTCCGATCGTTTCGTTGGATTTTTAAAATCACGCGCCAAACTCGTGGAAATAATTTCCGTTTCGACAAAAAAGAGGAACAAAACGCGATACGAAGTGTGTAATTTTTTCATTATCCCAGCTTTTTCGTTCCACTCTTAGCATCGGTGGCCTTTTACGACTTTTAAAGCGTCGCTCCGTCCGGGTATGCAAAACGAGTAGAGGCAAAAAATGCGATCGCGACTAGGCAAAGACGCGCGCGCGATTGCCGCAGCGGAAGCTCGTGAAAAAATCTGACCCGGAAGCAATGCAAGCGGCATAGGCAAGGAGCGAGCGCAGTCTATCCCACGGAAGCTATCGGGCCCATTGATAGGGAGAGGTTGGGAGGTTCGTTGAACCCCGAGCGTTCGAGTTTATTGCAGTTCTCTCGGCCAGTGCTAGTCAGCCTATATATGTGTAGCGCAGCAGGTCGCTGACTCTATTTTGCCGCGGCGCCTGCGCAATGCGAGGCAACGACGGCGAGTGCAGCGACTCGATCGAGCGCGCAATGCTTTCCTTCCATTATTACTTTCTAGCCGTTTTCGTCGCTCGCCACGCGATTCATTCGCCTCCGCCTTAATGGTCCACGGGGGAGACGCGGCGAGCCGGGACCGGACCGATCCCGCACGATGAATCGTGCCGATTAACGCACTTCTGATCGGAGATAGACATCCGAACGAGCAGAAAATTAGCCCGGCCGCGCGTAAAGTCGCGCTCGCGGCCAAGCGTAATCACGGGGAGCACCGGGAGGCCCGTTCGGTCGCGCAAAGGCCGGTAGCGGGGCCCGCGGCCAGTTTGCGGTAGTGCAAATGAGATCGTTAAAGCTGGCCGATATTCTTAACGCCTATCGGCCGCCGCGGCGCGCCGATGCCGATAAATCAAAGTCCCTCTCGCACGGCGCCGCTAGTGGTAGTTGCTCGGGTACAGTTAGGCGGACCGAATTCGCGACAATGGACGAGGAAGTTGCGGCGAGGACGACCTAATTTCCTAGTCGCACACGCGGGGCCTTTAATTTATATTTCCCAGCAGCCCCCATTCGGGGAGTCGTCTCGAGTGACTACCTCGCGAGCTTCGTGACGCTCTCAGGCTCTTATCCGCGACGTTCGCACGCTCGTTTTTGCTCTAAAGCGCAAGCCTGCGTGACGTGCGAACGATGTGTTATTACTCACGAGGCTCCTCCCCCACTCATTTTCACCCCTTCTTATTTACCTTCTCGCGATCTGGGCAGTTTACGCGCCCGTTTGAGTGTCAGGGGCGAGGCCGAAAGCGCCGAGGCGCGCGCCTCTTTATTGCGGCGACCTATCGAGTTCGGGATAATTGCCGCCTCGGCGTCTAATACAATAAATAGCGAGTAACGAAGCGCACGTACGCGGGGCACGAAGAGCTCCGGGCCGAGTTCTAAATACGAAATATCTAGGACTCGGTGCCCAACTTTCTTCCGGCTGTCCCGTCGTTCCTATTTCAACTCGGCGGCTGGCTTTTCTCTGCACGCGCCCGCGACTCCGGAAGGAGTGCAACAGCCTTGCGCGCCCGAAAAAACGAGAGGATTCCGGAGCTAGCGTTGCTGTTGGGCGGCCAGGAAGGAATTGTAGTGTGTCAGTGGAGTGACCCAGGCCATTTTGAAATCGAGCGTTCGAGATCGCTGAAGCACGGGCTGACCGCATTCTTTGCAGCTCCTTTTTCCGATGCTAAACCGCTCGACTTTTTCGGGCCGAGCGTTACGAAAGGCTTCCCTTTGTCTAAGTTACGAGTTCGCGTTTGAATTTTATTTGCGCTCCTCGGCTAAGTGTTGGAAAGGAGGTGAGGAGCCAAGGTGATCGAGTTGGAGTTGGTGCGAGCGATCGCGATTTCGGGTATGTCTCGGTTGCTCGCAGGCTTTGCTCGACATTTGCTTCGGGAGCCGACAAAAAGGTATCCGGCGTAAAACTTGGTCCAGATTCGCTCGAAGCCGAACAAGAAACGCAAAAAGAGCGGATAAGGACTGGTCGAATCGGGGAGCCCGAACCGACAGTCGTAAAGGAAACGAGGCTAATGCAGAAATTCGGAAAAACGCCGGGAACTCGGGGGGCAGACCCGTAGGTGCACACGCACGCTGGTCCGCTCGCACGCGCACCGAGATTTTTCGACGCAAATGACCTTGTCCCCGGTCGCTGACACTCTTCTTTTATCAGCTCGAGGATCTCCGCGAAAGTTGGAACGCGCGCGCGGAGGTTCAAGGGCCGGGGATTGTCCCGCCACTCCAAGACAGACGACGGTCAAGGTCTTCGCTCCTTCTTTGCGTAGTTTATACGACCAGTACTTTCGGATATTCACGCTTGTCGGCGACGGGTGAGGGCGGGGAGGGACGGGGAAAGGCGCGATGCCTGATGGATGGGTCGAGACGATTGCGTAATCATGCGTACGCTTTTTTCGCGCGTGCGACATCGAGGCGATGTTAATGTGCCTCGGGGACAAGTTATTTAATTTTTGTCTAGCAACCTTGGGCCGGGCGGCAGGATCTCGAGGGTAATGTAGTCAGACTGTTACGTAGACGTGGTGGTGCTTTCAAAGAGTCTGGACCCCGTTTTTTCGTTAAAATTTACACCTGGACAACTCCTTCCTTCTCCAATCCAATAACAGAGATGAGAAATTGAGATACACGACGTTTAGGACTAAACGTCCGTGGCGTAAAAATAATAACCATTTCATTCCTCCTTTTTTGCGGCCCGAGAAGAAGTCTAGTCATCGAGATCGTTTGAAGAAATTGTTTTTAATTTTAGACAAACTTCTCAAAGCTGTATAATTTTAAATGCCAAATTAGTAGGTCTGCACATAAACGCGCGCGCGCACATTCACTCGCGAATTCGAATACAAAGTAGTGGTGCGCTTGTTTGAGCAGCCCGAATAAGGAAGCTACTATGTAATAAAGAAGCAAAAAGACCGAGCAGGTTCTTGACCCTGAAATTATAATGTGTGTGCGTATCGTGTGATTGAGTCGGGCCTCGATTTCTTTCCAAAAGCAGAGAAGTTACTCGGTTGAAGTTGCAGGAGACGGGCGGCGCGAGCCAAGGAGCACTCGACACGTGTGCAAAATCCTCTATCCGGGCAACTCATCCCCGCCTTTCTCTCTCGCAATTAACAATTCCCCGACACCTCCGGTACGAAAAATTCGTTTTTAAACTACAAATTTATGTTTTAACGAATATCGTCCAACTGAGTTTCGAAGCAGAAACTTCATAATCAGGTCAAGCTCCTGCGTACGAATCAACGCCGCGAATGATCGAACGGAATCTTCCTTCGAAAATAACGACGCAGTGTTGAATTAGCGAGGGCTTGCTGCCGGAATTCGAGAAAACCAACTTCAGATTTACAGGACGAATCGGACGGACTGCGCGGGGCCAAAATATTATCGTTTGAAACTCAAACCGGATAGTCGGTAGAGATCGCGCAAAATCCGAGTTCGTCGAGTTTGGTAAATGCGCGTCTAACGCGGCGCATAAATTAATAGTAGCAAGGTTGTGTCGCGCTTAATGTAGACATAACACTTTAAATCTTTGGGCAGCGAAGATCAAGTATCGTAATTCAGACATCATTAGATAGTAGATATTTCATTAGCGGCAGTTAAGAGGAAGCGGTAGGGTATTCTGTTTGTTTGATAGACTCAGGTAGCACGTCTAGGAGGAGATGTCTGGCTCGATTATTTATTATCGTGTCGCGATACTGTCGAGCTCAGCAATAGACACGCGAATAATATACGTGCGTTTTGCCGTTTGAAATATTGCTGTTAACGCTTTCGGATTCCCGTGTAAAATTAATTTACGTGTCTTGCTACAATAAAGACGACCGAGTGTACGTATCCACGGCTGCGGCAGCAAGATCGTTAACGCATTAGTCTCTTTCTCTTTCTCTTTCTCTTTATCTCTCTCTCTCTCTCCCCCTCAGTGCACTTTCCATGGGCTCGATTTCGTTGCGTCGGGGAAAAAAGCGACGGTTGTCTTCCGTCCATATCGTGTGCGCGCGCAGGCAGGCGGCAACGGAAAAAACCGATGTTGATGCTTTCGGACGTATCAAGCGCCGCGCATCAAGGAGTCGCGACCTAAGTAATGCGGGCCACCGCCCGAAACAAAGTGGTTCCTTCATAATACGAAAGAAATCCAAGAAAGCGAACAAGAATGAGAGACGGAGAATAAACGAAGATCGTTGATCCTCGCTACGAGGTGTCACTGACTCCGCGCACGTAGGTGATCGACCTCACCGCGTGCGCCTCTCTTACCGCCCCCCGCCATCGTCCTCCTTCACTCTTACGCGGCGCATTTCTTTTCCCCTCCTGCTCGTCCTGTCTCTCTCCATCCCTCTAAGGCTCTCTCTCTCGTATCTCTCTCGGACGCATGGCTCGTACGTGCGTGCGCGCGTGTCTCTCTCTGTGGCGTAGTAGCGGAGAGCGTGTGCCAGTGACGTAATGCCGGTTATTCAACCTGGCCGACGGACGGTGAATGCCAAGGCCCTCGGCGCGCAGAAAGTTCCGGGACTGTACCACGACGGCGGCGGCGGCGGTGGCGGCGGGGGAGGGAGGAGGGAGGAGTAAGGTCCGTGCGCGTGCTGCCGCGCTTTGAAAAATCGTTTTTAAACAAGCCTTACAACCGCGCCGCTTCGCTTGTTCTACATTGGCTATGGCATATTCGATTACCGTTCATGGCCTTTATTGGCCTGGAATCGGAATGGGCTTTTTGCTTCCGCCTCGGCATTATTCGTCCTGCTGCTCGGATTATTGTTTTCGCTCGTGCAGATCCCGATGAAGACGTGATCGCGGTTCCCGAGATCTTTCTCGTGTCTTTGGCGTTTGAAATTAGCCAAACTCCGTGAAATCTCGTAGAAAATTGCCCGCGTTACCTTGATTTCGATTCGCAGAAGGCCCGTGGATTGCTTTAATGGCGTTCGCGAAGAAAAGAGGAAAGTCCTCGGCAGAAACGGAGACTCGCGTAAGCGCCTTTATGCGGAGTCGCGCGGGAATCAAAAATGAAGAACCGGTCGGCGAAGGAAACATTAGATAATAACAAAAAAAAAAAAAGGAGGAAAGTTTTTGCGAGAACGTAAATACGGAGAGGAGGAGACGGAACCGGCGAGGCAAACACGCGCTCGCACACTAATGCGGAAGAAGGAGAGCGTGAAGCGAAAGTTCCTAACGCCGATCAAACGACGCGCCGCGGATCGCTCTTCCTCGGTCGAGCCTAACTAAAAGCGATAGACCTCGCGGGGAGAAGTGGGCAGGCGAAGGGGAGGGAGACCAGTCGTAGTGGCCCACAACCGAAATTTGTCGGTGTGTCGGACAAGACTCGGTCTTCGTTTCCTTCTCTTTCGGCTGCGTCACCGAGCGAACGCGTGCCCCCGTTAGAAATAAATATAGGCTGGCCCGCGACGACTAGAACCGGCTCTACGCGCTATTACGGCATTTGAAACGCACCGAGGAAGATATACTTTCTCTCTTTGTTGTTGTTGTATCTTCCTTTTCGGAGATGCGCGGCAAATTGTATAACGAGCGGCCAAATTATCGAGACGTCAACTGCCCGAATCTCGTAATTGATGCGGGGCTTGGCTAATGGAATGCCGCGGACATTCCGTTGCATTCTTTCGTTCCTCTATCGGGCGATTTTCATTTTCTAACGGCGTTGGTGCATCGGTGCAGGCTGTCGGTATCGGATTAGACGAGGACCAACGTTCTTCCTCGACGCGTAAAGGAGTGACTCGAGCGAATAGCTGTTTCGAACAAAAAATCGTGGGGGAGAGTCCGATTTACCTTTTATTAAGAGAAGACCATTCATGGTTTTGGGAATTCCAATCGGTTTGCAGATACGAATGAAGTTGATTGAATTGAATTTGCAAAAAATAGAAGCGAAAAACAGGACGAAACGAATATTGCGCATATAAAAAGAGGTCGTTAACCGAGAACGGCAGCTCGTATTCCGTCGAACTTCGCGAAATCCTGCGAAAGAATCGCTTTGCACGGATTCGGGATATTTCCGAAGGTAGAGCCTCACATATGTGCAATATATGTGCGAATCTTATGTCCTGGAATGTTACTGAGCAGCCTTGAAGATATATATCCCGGCACGTGCGTGTGTCGACTATCTCTCTCTTTTCGCACAGAAATGTGCCGTTACACATATTCATTCGTCGTACGTTGTTGTCTGATGGGTATCCTGCAAACGCGCGGGATTTAAAGCCCGATGAGGCGACTTGTGTGTAACTTTATCGAGAGGATATTCGCATGAGAAAGTTGTATTTATGGGCGACGTCCTTTTTTTGCACACCAGAGGCGTTAGGTGGTATTTGTGAATGATGGATATTTTTGTGGTTGGAAGCAAAGTGTCTTTCTTAGTTGAATGACTCGGAATTGCCTTTGAGTTAATTTTCTCATTGAATTTGGATTATTAAAATTCGTGATTGTGCAGTAAATATGAACGATGATACTTCGTGCCGCGGCGGGAGTAGGGATTGATTCTGTCACAAGTGATTGTCTAATAGAACGATTAGCATTAGCGTTTTATTGCCAATACAGACATTTTCGTGTCTGGCATTGAAAGAATTTTAATTGGAAATGTGCAAAGAGAAACTTCTTCGGTGTCATAAACATTATTTTAAATAAATTCGTTTTTTTTTTGTTAAAATCGCAGCACTTTTAGCCAGAAGCAGATGTCCAAATGGCAAATCATAATTGCAACACTGGACAGATTTCCTAAATTTGTATTAATTTATCTTTGACGAATTGGCTCGAAAAGCTGGTTACGCGAAAATTTTCCATCGTGCTTCGCAAGACTCGTTACCTTTTCAGGCAAAGTCAACGAAACCATCAATTTTCTACAAAGTTCCATGAGTGATAACTCGCGCCGTTATCGGTATGTACGCCATCGGTTTAAATGTACCGAGTCTGTAGGAGAGCTTGACTTCTCGAAACTTCGTGAAAAAAGTAGTCAGTTTGGGTTCGAGGCGTTAACTCCCTAATCGCATGAGGCAACTACGCAAGTCGCCGTAGACGAGGCTATTCACAGGAAGTCGGACGTCCCCGAATACGGCAGACCTCGCGTGCACTCGCTCTTTGCACATACCAGCGCCAAAGTCCTTTTCGCACGACGCGTGCACGCGCGCGCGTGCCCCCGCTTACACACACGCGCGCACTATTGAACGCACCCATACGCAGAACATTTTATACTTTAACGGATTACGTATGCGCCGGTGAGTGACCTATGCCTTCATCTCTCCCCCCGCCTATTCGTCTACTCTGCCTTTCCTTCGTCGGTAGTCGGGTGTGCGAATATACCGAGTTGTATCGGCCGCGACAGCATCAGCGAGTCATGGGCTGCTTCATTTATATGTGTAACGCATTGAAAGGCAATAACACGTGGCTCAAAATTTTGCGAACGGGTCAGCGCCGGATACGCGAATATAAGCTTCGGTTAGATCGGCGGCGATTCGTGTATTTCTGTCATTGTTTGCGGACGGATAACAATTACCAAGCTTGTCCGGCTTGCATTTGTATACTATTGCTTGAAAAATATTTTAATTGGCTCGAGTGCATCTTTATTATTAAAGTATACAGTCGAGTTCTGGAATTTGTTTTCTCTATTGTTTCTTTGAAAAAACTCAGTACTTACTAATTGGAAACCGAAAGTGAAAATTAAATAAGGGCTTGTAAAGTTTTACGATGGTTTCAAGAATTAAATAAATGTATTGTTTTGGCTTTATGGTGAAATAAAATTTTATTGATTTTCAATTGTTTGCATTGTCGAAGGGGTCTTTTTACACGTATAAAATAGTATATTACTTCTTCTGATAATTATAATTTTCAGCCTTACCGTATAATCGTGGCATTTATTATTGGAAATAATTTTAAACAATAAGACTGCGTAACTTTATCTTAAACAAAGAAATGAATTGTCGCACGAATACGTATTACGATATACTGAATTGAATTTAGCGTCAAATACGGTAATGCAAACACTGAATTTAACGTTTTTTGTTCGATTTTCCCTCTCAAGTGGAAATAAACATTTACGAACACAAATTTCAGGAAATCAAAAAGTCGTATAATGCAAATTCATAGAAGTAATTTCGTAATTAATCCATTAATTAAGTTACGTTTATTGCTCCTAGAATGTATAATGAATTTTGTAGGTGGAACAATAAAGCATCGGCGGAAAAGGAAAGTAAAATTGGTACGCGCGCGCACTCCGAGTCGGTAAAATGACTTTGTCTTGCGTGGGAGATTGATTGTGTCGTACACGACAAGTTGAGTGTACCTACGTTCACGCTTATTTTTCGTTTTTTATAAACACCGTGTCGACATCCCGAGTAGCAAGTGTTTCTCAAACGAATTAACACCCGCCCTGGCCGTCTTTTAGCATTGCGAAAGCAACTGGACGTATTTTATAGCCGATCGGCGCAGAGGAATTTCATTGGTAATTCGGTAATTTAATGAGTAACTGGTGACATGAAATTTGGGTTGCTCGCACGAATGGCGTTCGGTTGGCGTTCGAACACATTTATTACGGCCTTTAATCTCTAGCGAAAATCGGCAGTGTCGAGGCACACTTTAATTATTAAAAAAGAGTCGAGTTGGTTTGCGAATCTGCGGATTCGATATTTGCGATTAGTAGCGCAACGCGACAATTATTTGGCGCTACGATACGAGCCGAAGCGGTCGAACGCATCTTCCGGCAGATACGACATTTACCTCAGATTTGTTTTTTTCGAGAAAATGCGTAAGTGTCGATAGCGCTTACTTTCATAAAAATCGAAAGTGAAAGCTACGAGGCAAAATTTTTCAGCAAAATCATCGAAATCAGTGTGGAGGAGGAGGAGGAGGAGGCGTAAAAAAAAGTGGTCTGATAGAAGTCGATGCAGCGCGAGCGATAATCTAATCGAAAGGGTACATAGGAGCAGATGTCGCCTCGGTAGCGCAGTGGAGCTCAAATGGGTCAGAGGGGCAATGACCATCGGGCCGAGCGAGCGAGAGCAGCTTCGAACTCAAATTTGATTATAGCCACCGCCGCCGCCGCCGCTGTTGTAGCATCGCGCGCTTGTTTGATATACATCATTGCGTTGCGCAAGATATGTTTTTTTTCCTGGGCCGCGCGAGAGAATTCGATGACAGCACCGTTTCTCTCTCTCCCCCTCTCTCTCTCTCTCTTACGCTCTCATTTCGTGTAATCGACGGTTACATCGGGCCCGGCTCTCTTGGACGGTATTTATGAATTTCGGATTTTCGAAGGTGTATTAACGATACTTTTTTATGTCAATGTCAGACATAACACGTTATTGATGAAATGGTAATCTTATTGAGATTAAAGTAATAGTGAGAACGAAAGTTTCGAATGTTTTGACTTTCATTTTTTGTGTTGCGTACGAGTCTGAGCTGCGGCGCGGTAATTGAAATTACGAGAAATCAATAAATAAGGATTTAATCGCCTATGCGCTAAGTGTATCGATAAAACGTGAATTTATGAAATATTTACTGGAAGGTATTCCGATAAATTATTTTTTTCTATTCTATCTGTTCTGTTAATTCGAGCTAATTTTATATTTTGCCACGCGTTGCTCGGTGCGACTTTTATTATCGTCGTGAATGAATTAGTAAAGCGAAATAGTTAATTTAACGATCGACTTCATAATCCTTTATATAATTATAGCTAAATTGTTAATTTATCAATAAACTGGTTATGCACGCGCTTATCCAGGCATCGCTAATTTAACTATTTCATAAAATTAATTAGATTAAAATCGATTCATCGACACGCGTGTTCCACCTGCAGTCAACGTTTTTCCTTTTCCCTTTTCGTTGAGAGTGTGCCGTCGTTTTTAATAACTCTGCCCCAATAGAATAATAAATAACTATGTAATTATCCGGGAAAGCATTTACTCCCCAGTCACCGCGCTTTTATTGGCTGAAAGAAACTAGAATTTTTAAACGTCAAATGGACGAAACTTTGCTCGGCAAGGCCACGCGCCTTGGAAGATGCCGATTTCATTCTACATTTCGAAGCGTCAAAACACGCGTTTTTTGCCCCCGTCAATAAACACAAACGGAGGCGGGTTACCAACGAAAAGGAACTTTATATTACAGCACACTGCGATCGCACCGCAGACGACTGGCCCATCCCCTTCCCTTTCTCGCTCGCGGCTCGATCGACAATGCCTTTTCATTTCCACGGGCCGCTTGTCGTTGGGCAAGAAGAAAGACCTCAGGGCGCGAAGCTAACGAACGCGGCGCATTGCGCGGACAATCGAAAAAACTGACCGTGGGTGTACCCGCCCCCGCGACGATGTAACCAAGAAAATACGAGCCGTTGCATTGCGCAAAATCCCGTCGCGGTCCAGCGCGTGACTACCGGCAAGGACAAGTGGGACTCTTACGACCCGCTTACAATCCGTCCAGCCGACTTTTCGGTAACCAACTTTAACCTCCGACACTTTTTTCTTTTCTGACGGACCGTAGTAAGTCGACATCATTATTTAACGACTTCTTTATGATTCCGCGAGGCTTTCCAATCGGAGGTCCCCTGTCTGAGTTACCTTTCAATTATGCCCGTCGTCGAGCTGGAACTTTTGTACTTTTCTCAACACTTCTGTTTCGTGTCTTGCCGAAGCTTTTCTTATGAACGAGGGAATTTCTTCAGATTCTAGGGCAGGTTCCTCGACGAGTATTGCAAGGGTGTCGCCCAAAGCCATCGTTCGAAGAATTGCGAAAGAGAACTACACCAGCCGTCGCATTTGCATCCCACGAGTGCATTAAGATAAAGGTGCACCACAGGTAGCAGAGAACAATTTGTAGTTTGCATAAAACACAATAAAATGCTAAGCTCTGGCGAAGATAAAAATAATAAAGGTGAGGAGCGACGAATCATTGCCACACGCTATAAAAGTCGTTCCACGCACATTGTATGGACGCGTAATCAAGTCGAAGTTTATAAGAGCGGCGACTGTGTTGGTGCGATATGACATTGAATTCGCAACGTAAAAGGCGTCTATGTGCAATAAAATAGAGCGTTTTATGTCCCCTGCGCTATACACGTCTGCTCGAACATTGGTATTCGCCGAGATAGCAACGCCGCTGCGACACGTGTGCGCCGCTCTAGGACTCTACAACCCGACGCGACATTTCATCCGCACCGAGTGCCTCCAGTGGCACTTTCCAGTGCGTGTACAGGCGTAGAGGTGCGCACTTGGCGAGAGGTTCGAGGGTCATGCTTGCGCCGAGGATATTATCGCATTGACACGCTTGCATATCCTGTTTTTACGTGTTAGTGCCTTTAATAGCGTTCGATCGTTAGTTGCGTCACGCATGCGAAGGCTTTACATTCTAATTGGAGGGCTTGTGCCTGCGAGATTCCGGCTTAAATTGAGCTGGGAAATCGAGGGAACTTTTCATAATTCGAGCGCGCGGAAGAAGAATCGGTAGGCGGCGCATCGCATCGAGTGCAGCTGCGCATTCGTAATCGAGGGGCTCCGAACTCTTGTATTGTCGATCGCGCAAGCGTCTCAATGACACTCTAGATCGTCTTGTGCTATATATTGAAGCGTCAGCCTTCGACATAACAAAGGTGATTCGCAACAGTCGCTTCTGCATGTCAATGCAGATACGATCGAACCAACGGCTCGCGCTCGGCGCCGAGCGAGTTTCTCAAAAGCTCCGAATACCCCGGCGCGAAACGAGGGCCTTTGCGAAACCGCGTCCGAAAAATCGCTGAATCCGCGGGCGCGAAACACATGCGTGTCGAAATCGTGAAAGCGAACGCCCGGCGTCTAACGCGGCTCGCGCGCGTATAAAAAGTAAGAAGCCTCGAAAGCGCGTACATACGCGCGACGGGAGCTGTTGGCTCGGCCTTGATTCGGCCGGGGTTAGCGGCCGACATCCAGGCCGTGCCGCCGCCGCCGCCGTCGTCGTAGTCGTAGTCGTCATCATCGCCGGGAGTCGCGCTTGCCCAATCGCGCGAGCGCTCTCGGACACATTTGTCGCGCGCGAGCGCAAACGAGGTCTCAGCGAGCCGAGCGAGTGCGAATTGCGAAATCCCATTTTTGGAAATGCAATACCGAGAGAGGGAGCGAGGGTACGACCTCCCGGGCACGGCGCTTTTCAAGGGCGATGTATCGCGCGCGCACTGTTCGCAATTTGGAAAACTGCAATTGACTCTCCTGTCGCCCCATCATTCATTCTGCCGTTTCACCGTAAAATGCGATTCTTTCATCCGCACGAGGGGAGAGGGGGAAAGTAAGAGTCGGCAATTTCAAGCCGTTGCTGGTGATTGATAAAAAAAAAAAAAAAAAAAAAAAAAAAAAATAAAAACAACAAGTAACTAGCGGAGCAACGAGGAATCGAAATTCTTGAACGACGGTGATGGGGCGCCAGGAGTCGCGCGCGCTCGACGGAGGTTCGTTGAAATTGAAAATTTCCACAGGGAGATCGCCGAGGCTTGGAGTTGGCGCACGCGACGCTCGCGGGTCGACGGCGATGATGGACGCGCCTCTCGCTGCTTTCTCCAGGTTCATTCGACGGCGGCGATCGAGAGTAAAAGCCGTCCCGAGCCGTGGAATGAGGAGCTAGCGAGAGAGAGAGAGAGAGAGACGAGTTCGATCATCGACGCGGAGAAAGGTGAAAGCACTCTCTCCTCTGCTCGACTCCGGTTGTGAAGAAGGATGCGCACGATGCGCGGCCGCAGCGGCGTCTTTTCTCTTCTCTCTTGCGTGCCTCTGCTGCGCCATAACGCATTAATTTTCGTAATGGATCTCTTTCAAAGCGTCGCAATTTCGAAGCTCCGTTCCTCTTTATTCGCTTCTCTTTTTCTTTCGGCGCACGCGGGGCTAGGCGACGGGGAGGGGAGAAAATTCGGTAGAGACGTACGTCACGGTGAAAGCGAAGGTTCTTTTTTGTATCTGTATCGCTCTTTCTGCGCGCGTTGCATAACGATTACGACAGTGAAAAGAAAGCTCGGCGGCTCCTTCTAGTGGAAGATTACGTTCCCCGAGAGGAGATCGCGCCCCCAAGAGGTCCTGGCCGGAGGGGAGGGGAAATATTTACTATCGAGCCGAGACCAGCGGTAACGAGTGCGATAATAGCCTATCGGCTGGCATCGTGTGCGAAACGTAACGCAGCGCACTGTGTCACGAAGGCCCGTAGCCTGTATTTGCAAAAAAATTAACTCCCCTAAGTGGTTTAATTTGATAATTGATGAAAAGAGGCAAATTATTTCTCGAATCTACCGTGTGAGCTACCAAAAGCTATTATTTGCTCGATTATCGCCAAAGAATTTAAATTACTAACCGTTAAGGCATTATAAAAATTTAAGAAAGTTAACTGTTTACAAATATATTCGTTTCTGCTTATTGGCAATGCCATTTAGAGACTTTGTAAGAGCTTGTGTATTCGTGTTGCAGCTCGTGTTCAAAGTCGTGTAAGCGATTGCAGATGCACACCATGCAACAGTTTTTAAATCAGTCTAACGTTTCATCTTTATGGATACGTTGGCTACGCCTGACAAGAGTCGCGCGCCGCTTTTACACGTCCATCGATTCTATTTATCGTTCTTTTATAAAATATCACTGGGCGCGATCCACCAAATGTCAATACAACCTCGGACACGCTTTGTTCAATTACAAGTGCCAACGTTTGTGTACTTTTATCGAGTGCCTCCCTCCCGAAATCTCACTTGCGTAGCTTAGCTTTGTGCGCGCGCGCGCTCGCGGGAGTGAGAAAAGACGAGAAGAAAAGAAAAGAGATAAAAGAGAGTGAATGAGCAAGAGAGAAAGAGACAAAAAGAGAAGGGCGGATGTAGGTGTTTACGAGCCGTCGTCGTCGTACAGTTAATCGGAGTGATTCAGCAAAGCTTCGAGCGAAGGGTCGAGAAAAACAGAGAGGGAGAGAACGAGCGGCCAAAAGAGGAGAGAGAGAAAGAGAAAGAAGGAGAGAAGAGACCCCGATAGCGGCCGTAGACCTTTACAGCAACACTGCACGACTTCGATTCATGCACTTCGAATTTCGCTGCTTAACTTTCTCATTATTGGGCAAGAATTCGAAATTTTATTCCGATGATATAGAGTAAGTCAGATATATGACTCGTTTTTGTTGACGATCACCACTTCTCGGAAATTCGTTTTTGTTACCCTAACAAATATTATTTTGCCGTTTGCCTGCCTTATTTACTATTTACATTATTTCAAGGCGAGGATTTCATTACCATTTTTATTCAACCGAACGCTACAGTTTTGGAATTTTTATCCTCGATATTGGACGTTCTTACTTAATTTTGATAAATCGAACGTTGTTTAATTATTCATGATCCATTATTAGGACTGCGTTAACAATTATAAATCAATATCCAAATAGATTTCAATCGAACCGTCGTTTCGAATTCGTTCACTTTCGCAATTACGTTCATTTAATTATTATATTTAATTAGTTTCCAAAATTCTTGTTACAGTTTTCAAAGTTTTATAATGAATAATTGAAAAGAAACCGTTTTATTTATGTTTCTTAAATTGATACGCCACTGTGGTGCTCGATTGAATTTAAAACACGATTAGCCAATGGACTGGGTATCGAGTGACGTTGAATCGATGAGGAATCGGTTTGTGACGCGAAGATGATTCGATAGCCTCCAAGTGACACTAATTTTTCGATCAACTGTAAATAAGTTATTTAAGGCAAGAAAACGTCTTACACAATTAAAAGCTTAAAAGAGTTAAACGAATCAATGAAGCAAAGAAGAATAAAAACTAAAATCGCACCATTGAGACCTTACCTGTTCCTGAAAATACACAACGAATAATCCTCGAAAAGCATCTGCCCAATTCGATTATGGTTCTAAACGCGGCGAGTTAACGAATTTTGGAAAACCTTCCGAACGCTATCAAATTTTCAAAATGCAAGTTTCTGCGATTCTAATTAACAAATCAGCTATACACGGATGCCGAAAGCAGTATTTATTTGGCTCGGCGCGATCAATATTCGTTGATCCATTAAAAATAACAAAAGTATAAAGTAGAACGAGCGCAGTACTCGATTTTTAACTCCTTTTTTACCCGTCGAACAAAATGGTCCCACTCGTGCGAAATTGTTTACTTGTCAGTAAAGCATCGCACGAGCTGTCGATCGACATATAATTTTCCTGGATAAAAAAAGGAAAAGCAGCTCAGTGGCTGAGCGCACGGAGGCGATACATCATCGCACCGACTTTAATCTAGATAAAGAGGAAGTTGCTGGCTCGCGTGCTTGCGCAATAGCGCCTCCTCGCTCTCGCTCTTGCGCTCGGACACACGCGCGCGTTGGGAAACGCGGAATGTGGGCCATCGGCACACGCGGTCCCGCGCGAAAAAAACAACGATACCCCTACTCCTTTTATTTTCGGTGCTCTCGGCCCCGTCCCCTTTCTTTTGTCACTAGGCGGTTCTTTCTTTCTCCCGTGCTCTTAAAAAACCGAAAAAACGTCGTTGCCGTCAACAATGTGCAAAACGTTACGGCGCAACATTCTCGTTACAACACGAACCGAGCCCTCGTAGGCTAGTCTTTGGTTGTTTATTCGCGTATTTGTTTGTTTATTTGCCGTTGTCCTGAAAAAGGCCCCTACGCTCGCTTGTGTACCTGGAGAGCGTTTCGAGCGTGAATTGTCGTGTGCCACTTTTATCACGTGTAGCGCTGCTTATTTAAAAAAAGGAGCGCAGCATTTTCAATTAGCATGGAATTATCATAAGAATGCACGCGTTTTTTGCACTAACCTAATTACGATAATAACTCGATCTATATATTTACGAACATTTCTCTGAAAAATGGTCGTATCTCATTCTTTCGGTCTTGTTCGCTTTATTTTATTTCCCTTCCACTCTGCTAACGCCACGACTCGCGTTTTTAACAATTTGGATGGGCCCAAAAGCCGAAAAAGCAGCGGTCAAAAGCGTTTAAGGGTGCTCGCCCAATCTGGAAACCCAATCTGGTCAAGCGCCGGGTTCCGCTCTGTTTTCAACTCCTGGAAACAGGCGGGGGCTCGTAAGTCGCGCACGCAACAGGTAAACGGACAAACCGACCCTCTTCGAAAAATCGCGCGACTCTAGCTCGCGGTTCTCGCTGTGCGCCATCTCGCCGTCCCGCGCGGAATCACGCGTCTTCCCTCGCGCGTCCGTCCACGAGCGCGAGATGGGGCTCGCGTCGAGCAGGCGCAGTTGCCCCGAGCAATGTCAATGTCAACGAGCACGTGGAGACCACCCCCCGCCTCCTCCGAAAATCAATGGCTGACGGGGTACGCTTCCGCTTTCTCGCGTAAGGGAGGAAGAGGGCTGGAGTACGAAGGTGACCTTCACCTCGGAAGGTCCGCATCACCTTTGTAGCGGGGAGAGGGCGGTTTCGCTCGTAGGGTGTTTCTTAAAAGCCGAGACCCGACAAACGGGTCGGCGAGGGCCGTTATTCTGGGCCCTAGTTTGTAACTGACTTGGTGGCAAGGGCACAGGTAGGGGTCTGAACCGCTAGTAATTCGTTTACGCGGAGGGTCTGCCGGTATCATAAACGCGGCCACTTCAGGTAGACGCGGGGATCCCTTTAAATACCGTCGAATTATCGTGTCTCGAGCCTCACGCTGTGATCTGCACTTCCAGGGTTTGCTTTAACCATGCGGTTCTCACGCATATCTTTAAAGATGAGCGAACAAGGCGAACGGGACGAACGTCCCCTTGCACGGGTAATAGGTTCAGCCGAGCTTCGCGGTCAAAGCCGTAACCCTCTGCTCCTGTGTGTCACGCCAATATCGCACAAATATCACTGGCACTTGCAAAAATGAAATTGCGCGGTCGGTGGAAGAGCGCGAGGCGCACCAGGAGCCAAGAGGTTACCGCGCAACGAAGGCGAGTAAATTTGCGAAGAAGAAAGTAGTTTTGGTCGTTGCAGGCACGCGCGTGCGACAACATCTGAACGTCGAGAGGCGCACGAGAAAGGAAATAATACGCAATAGTAGAGAGCCGCAAAGAGAAAAAGCGCACCTCGATATCCATAATCGGCGATGCTGCTGGTGACAATTTCGCTGCTTACGTCCGCCTTCACCCACTGCAGGGAGCATCTCTCGGCCTTGCTCATGACCGCACAACCCGCGAAACATTAGTGACAACGCGAGAACCGCTGACGCTCGCTCGCGCCAAAGCAGTTCAAGAGGGAGGCTACACGCGCGTGTTGGCGAGGGGTTTAGCCCTGCTGGCGCAGGCGCACTGGAGACGCGCGTCACCCTCTGCTAGAGGTCCTTCGCACCCATCGCCGCGAGTCGCGTTTGCTTTCAGGGTCGCGGCTATTTCCATTTGCTGGATAGTACCTAGAGTCTGGACTTTCCTGTTATTGGCATCGAGCCTTGCCGATATCGCCACCAATGCAGCAGACTGGCGAATCGCGCTGTCAGCTTTAAGGAAGCGCGAGCTTTAAGCACAAGTTCGCGCGGCCGGAAGTGCCATTGGGAATCGATACTTATCGATCTCTTCGTTTACTCATTTTATAATGCTCAGCTCTGTCCACAGCCGTTGCAATACGTGATGTTTGCTCGCGATCTTTTATTCGTATTGTGAAATCTTACGACTTCTCCGGTTTAAAAGAATCGATACACTAAACAATTATTTATTTTTTGCGGTGAAACGGATCGTTTATTTGTTTATTTTACTGAACTTGGTGTAGTAAAATCTTTGAAAAATTACATAAGATATACAACTATGAGTGCTATGTAAAATTGCTATAAATTATCGTACCATATTTGGCTAAAGGAATCTTTTGAAAAATCGTTATGGGCCACATTAATTTTAAATTTATTCATCCAAAATATAACATAATACAGCTTCGTTAATTATTTTTGAAACGTTGAAAGGACCAATTCGATGCACAAGAAATTCAAGCTTCAATATATAAGATTTCGCAAGTTCATCGAATTAAAAGTTTTTACTATTAAAATTTAAATGTTGAAGCAGTTTCACTCGTGTTCTCGAAATTTATAGTTTTTAATAGAACTTTCAATATTTCATGTGTGCGATTTAAAATAAAACGTATCCAATAGTCCACGTCATTAAATTTTCCAAATAAAAATTTTTCTCATTAGCATGCATTAATATTTATATTTTTATCTTTAAATAATCGTTTACGTCGTTAAATAATCGTCTTCAAATAAATGACGGACATTTTCGGTAATTGAATAAATTTCATAATAAATGTAGTAAATGTAACAAAACTTTTACCGAAACTCAAAGGTTTGCTTTACGTACAAGTATAATAGTTTTACAATATTTCTTATAACTATACTATTTTTGTGCTTATTTATAAATTTGCGGGACAAATATATGCAATTATGCAATTAATGAACTGTTACTGTAAATGTTACGATGTTATCGCCCTAATCTCGAAATTAACATGATTGGATTTTTAATTGAATCTCACGTTCCAAACTTAGGACCGCAAACCGACGTTGGAATCCACAACTCACCTGAAACAAAATGGAAAATCAAATCGTTAAAATTGAATGCTTTATATATTCAAAACAAATAAGATATTATAATATGAATTAAGTAGAAATTGAAATAAATATTCCTTCGCAATTTGCCGAATTTAAATACGTGAAGAATTCAGCTTTATTGAGATACCGCAAGTTAATTACGAAAGAAATCAAAAGCTTTTTAAAGTTGTTGTAAAATAAAACCATTATTCGATACCTTTAAGTTGTAAAAAGTTCATTCACCTTAAACAACTTAAGAACGGAAGATTAATGTTGTATCGTGAAAAAAGGAGAGAAGAGCGCGGCTCAAAGTTTCCCGCCACAATCAAAAGCGCCCGCTGTCTTTAGTCGATCCTCGATTAAGGCCACGTTTGCAAATTTTCGTACAGACGACGGTTTGCTTGTGCACGTTGAGTCGCGTTCCTGTTACCGACGGCCGCGACGGGCAAATTCCCTGCCGTGCCGACGCGGTTTGCTCCGCGGATTCGCAACTCAGTCGCCGCGCCGCGGCGCTGATAAGCGCCCATGAACACGTGCTCGTTATTGCAAACTTCAACGTACAAGAGTCACGGGGGATGGTTTTGCGCTTTTCCGAGCAAAGATTAAAGTCCACAGGAGCGTTGGTCACTTGAGTCCAAAGTCATTCTCGATAATAAAAAAAAAACTCGAGGGTGCGTCAGTTCCGTCGAGCAGGTGCATTTTACGAGGTGCTGTTGTCGTACACTCGCTTTACCGGAGGGAGGGCATCCGATATTCCATTGAAAGTAACGGGCTGCATTTCTACGTTGATTACTGCACAGTAACCGGAATCCCAAATTATTATTACTTATAACAGCTTCGTGTTCTGACTTAGTGTACTTTTAAGAATTGGAAGTCATTTGATTTAATAGATCGGATTTCCTTAAATCATTGGAAAATGTATTGTACGCTACGCATTTCAAATACTATGAAAATGCTGTTCGAGCTCGTAGTGGAATTCGGCGTCATGGTATTTAATTGGGGAATCTTTCAAAAGCCAATATTATTCTGTTCGTAGTTTTAAATAATTATTTTCGTCTTGACTTTATCAGAAAGGAGGCAAAATTTAACACAAGAGACACTCGAGAATTCACCGAAAATATATCTAGAAAGTTGTTTGATTAAATTTTTATACTTTTATCTTTCATCTTAGATTTATTCGTGATACGTTTCTTTCTTTTTAAAAATGATTAATCGACGAGCGGCTATATCCAAATAAAAGTTTATTACATCACGCAGAATAAAAAAATTTCGTTGCAATCTTAGATTTTTTAGATTTGCGAAAGCCTAAACGAATAAACTACTGCATTACTTTTTCAATCATGATGAATACAGAAGATTCATACAGTAGGAGCTTTTAATACAGATTCGTTTGTAACCCTATATAGTTTGCATTTTAAGATCCTTCATGGTTTATTAGGCGATTCGTAAACTAGAGCAAAGTAACTCGACTTCCCAGCGTTTTCGCTCAATTATGATTTACGAGTTCATCGAATTTTGTCAAGTGCTTATGATCTTATAATTGAATTCAAGTTACAGCTTATTATGTCAGCTCGACGATAAATTTTCCCCACCCGCTATTAATAAACTTATCCGGCATTGGAAACTACTTCTAGTAAATTCTATTATACTATATATATACACATGCAATTATTATTTAAGAGGGTTTAAATTGACTTATATTTTAAGGGCAATATTTTCCGCGTTATAAAGTTACGAATGACTAAAAGTCGCTTATCTCTTATTTTTATAAAAATAAAATTCCTTTATATCTTTTTATATCACCAATACCCAATTTTATATAAGTATTTTCAAATTTTCAACAAAATTTACTAGTAATTCTTGTGAAAAGGTTGAAAAACTAACGGAGAAAATCACTTTAATTTCCCGACTTATACAATGTTTCTTGTTTTCTTAGAAAGCGAAACCGAGCGTTACAAGCGCTCAAAGAAAGTCATACACATTGTGCGTGCTCGCACTGACACATATAAGCTCGGGAGAGCGAGAGTGGGTATGCGTCATGTTATTCTGTAATAAATATCTATAAAAGAACGAAAGCAGGAAAGAAAAAACACAACGAAAAACAGCGTCGGTGGTGCGTCCATTTTCCACGTAAAAGCGCACACTAGAACTCACCCTCTCAAATCTTTATTTTACTTTCGAGGATTCTTCACAATTAAATAGGACTAGATGTCGTTAAAAATAACGAGATTCATATTTAATGTCGCATTGCTATTTCGGAGAGAAAGTATTTTATGCAGGCAGCACTTTCGTGTGCATTACGATATGAATTTTTGAAAACACCGGAGCAAGACGTGGAATTCCCTTGACACGAATATCACACGAAAACCTTATCGAGCATGATAAATCAGCAGCGGGACTACCTTTCGTACTTTAGAGCTAATTTTTACTGCTTTTATTCATCGGTGCGCCGCGCGCTTGAAAATTAGCTAAGCAGAGCCATTACAGGCTAATTTACGAGGTGCTAATACGGCCGTCGAATCGTACCGATTAACTATGCTAATAGTCGTTACAGCCGCAGGTCTCGACGAGCGACGGCAGCGAAATAATAGCGAAGTCGGCGCTCGTTCTTCTTTCGATTCGCACGGCAACCGCAGCCGCGAATCAGATAGTGTCAAGGGACACTCCACCTGGACGTTCACTCCCTATAAGCTTCGGCGCACGGCGATTTTACGAAATCCTCTTCGCGGCTTTGACGGAAGACCCGTATAAACGGTCTCGCGCTCGCGGGAGCGCGTGCGCGCCGCGACGCCGGGTCGTTGACCGAACACGAAGAAAAGTGGGACAGTCGTGCGCGTGTGTGTGCGTGCGTGCGTGCGCGTACGCTCGCCAGGCACTAGAAGTAGACACTGTGAAAGAGAGGCTAAATGCACGGGAGGCCTTGAGAGATCGCCGCCGCCGCCACCGCCGCCGACGTATGCCTCGTGCAACGAACTATTTTATTCTTTGTGCTGCTTTTTTTCTCCTCTCTCTCTCTCTCTCTCTCTCTCTCTCTCTCTCTCTGTCTCTCTCTGTCTAGGTGTCCCTAGGCCGCCCGTCTCGATTGGAATCGGCGCGGCGCTCGTTGCCGTCGAGGCGTTTTTCGCGTCCGCGGGACTCCGCGCATCGAGACTTCTTCTCGCGCTCCAATCAGATCTGCATTTTTACGACCGAGGTATCCCGGGGATGAGCTTTTGTGGTCGCCTTCGCTAGATTAATTGTCGGTCGCTTTTCTATAAATAGATTGCGAGCGCTGGTGCGATTGCTGCAACGACCCGGCGAGCGATGCACCGACGATCATCGGCTGTCTCGCGCACACGTAGGGACGTTTTAATTACTGGTATCTTTCCAGGGGGGATACGAGTTCGTTAAAGCAACTTCGCGCATCTAATAAAATAATAAAATGAAAGCCCGGGAAGATCGGAGGCGCATTTTCTCCGCGAGATATCGTGATTTATATTTTATAAGAAAGAGCGCCGTTATATGTCTGATTAACGGCAAGTGCCGTATTTCATAAGCGTGCACGGACTGCGCCCGTCTGGGGAGAGCAAAAAATGCATCTTCATTACCGTTTGCAACGAGAAGGAATGGCGTTGCAAGTTGCGACTTGCAACTGTCGCACGATCCTGAATCTCTCGCGAGACGCCAGGGATTAATCTTGTCTCGCGCACCGAGGCTTTGCTGCTTCGATTTCTCTTCTCGACCGCGACAAGCTTGAACTCGCGACCTCGTTGACCTGGACGGGCTGCGTGGAATGCGCCAAGGGCACGGCTGCCACCCGTTCCCGGACGCCCATTGTGCAGTGACCACTTGGCAGATAACGTCGTGCCCTCGTCCGAGTGCGCGTTCACGACAAAAATGTAGCCCTCGAGCGCTGCAGTTTTGCTTTTCTTTACTTCGACCTTCCTTTCATCGCTACTCCTGACTCCTGACTTTTGACAGGTACAATCCTGGCTAATGCGGAGCAACATCGGAATGTCGCCCCGTTTGCAAATTAGATTATTCCCGGCATCGATTATGGGGCGGTTAGATTCTAGTTGAGTTTATTCCAACAATGAAGAGGTGAATTTTGTTGTGTCACGAGTTGGGCAAGAGCGCACTTTTTAGATTTTGCCAAGTCGTTATAGATACGAGCGGCGGCAGTACGAATGAACATTTTATTTGTACCTTCACGGCGGCAGAGTCGTAATCGCGTAAGTTTAATTATTGCGCGGCTTATGTTTGCAATTTGAGCGGTGAATTTTTATAAATTCCTCGAAAGTAACGCAAAAATGTGAAAAGGCCGGGCAAAATTGATCGGCCATTGATTCCTTCGCAATTTAAATACCCTTGATTAAAAGTGGCGAGTCACCGTGACACGAGGCTTCGCCGGGCTATGGACGTAAAAATTCCGCATTTCACCACTATCAAACAGCCCACCAGATTGCATAGGAAATGGAAAGGATGACGGTACGTCGCGGCAATGGTGGTTTCGTCATCCGAAAGGTGTGCGATCGCGGCCTAACGCACGCTCGCATACACACGCAGGGCCGGTGCGTCTTTTATGTAAGCTCGGAGCTTTTACATAAGAAGGCCGATTTCCGTCATGACCTCGATGCCGAAGAGTTCAGCAACCCCGGGACAAGTGAGGAAATCCGGTAAGAGCGTAGAGTGTATCGTCGAAACAAGATTATCTATGCTAAATTCGAGGAGAGAAAAGTGAGGGCTACTAACTTTCGCGCGTCGCGAGCACATTTGGCAAGGTCGAATAATTAGTCGGCCGGTCGTTAAAATTATTTCTTTCTATTGTAAGCGTCGAAGTGCGTGATAAGCTGCGAAAGTGAGGAATTATTACCTCATCAGACTCGTATTACTCCGCTTGTGGAAGAATAAAGCAGATTTTCGATAACAAAACTAAGGCTCATGAGATTTTTTATAACAGTAATATAGACTGGTTAATGTAAAAATGATGCTCTTTTTTATGAAAGTACTCGATGTTACGAATTGCCAGACGTAACGAATTTTTGTAAATAAGCATGTTTTAACGACTGCTTTTGTGTAGAGCGAAAAATTATCGTGCACGATAAAGTGGAAAAAAATTCCGAGAGAAATTTCTAGTGTATAACAAAAGGCGTGTATTTATAAATTATCAATTAAGGCACCTTACGTACAGTTCACAATAAATGCTTTTATGCTTATCAAATAACAAGTCGTAGCTATTAAAAGGAAAGCAGTCTCAACAAAATATACTATCAGTTACAAAAAGATCTAAAAAGAGCCTTAGATACACAAAAGGGACATTCACGATCGCGCGCGTAGCGTGTACAGGTGTGAAGGAAAATCTCGCTTTTGATATACGATCGTTCCACAATTCAAACAGTTTACATGTTGATAGAGTAAATACGAAAGGGAGAGAGGGAAAGGGGGAGAGGAGGGAGAGGGAGAGAGTAATGAAATAAGACTGAGAGCGAGAGCTGCTTTTGTGAAAGTTCATCAAGTACAATTCGTGTGCCATACGTAAGCATGACGTTCTATGGGTTAACATAACCATACATACACACACAGCTCGGGCGTACAGAAATCGCGCAATCGTTTGGAGATTACGTTGCCCGTTTGCTGGCGTTGCTATCCGTTATACCGTTTAATTAAATAGCCCGTCAAATTTTAAAATGTGAAATTATTCCTATTCCAAACGAATTAGACTCATAGACAGAATGGCATGAAAAACATGCAACGTGAGTCTTGAATTTATGTTTTTGATTTCTTAGTTTTATAATCTTTAATTGTTCATCCAAGCATTTTTCTAATTTAAAAAAAATTTTTGAGTACCGTCAGATTCGTGTGTTCCAGTGCGTATTCCAATAATTCCTTGCTTTTACATTTATTGTATCACCTTCCTTTTATCGCCAAGTACACCATAAAAAATTCTTTATTATTAATAAATAAGCATCTTTGTTTATTTTTAGCACAGTATTGTACACGTAGTGTGAAATACGTGCTATTATATTTTCATTATATTTCATTATATTCGGAATAAGATTGAGTAAATTTATCATAATCATAGACAAACAGCAACTTATACCTCATTTCGATTACAACGCAGTTAAGCAATTTTTACCCTCATAAAGTGTTTAAGCACATTCAAATACTATAAAGGTTCCCAAATGTCTCGCGAGTATCGCAACTCCTTTCCCTGAGATTTCTTTGACTATTTCTACGTAATCCTAATGAGCGCCATGTTTTCAATTCGAAGATTTGACAAACATCGAGGAGAAAACAACCGACAATTTTCGCACGATAATTCAAGGCCAATAGAAATCTACTTATTAATATTCGTCAGGGTTTTCAACCTAAGGAAAATGTACTTTCAGTCTTGAATGTTTTTTTCAACAGAGTAGATTTTATCCATTGCTTGAAAAGTGTGAAAACTGCGATTTGCAAACAAGCATCGCAATAAGAGAGAACGAGAAGATTCGGCGGAGCTCGGGCCGAAAGATTTTTCGCCCAGGGTCGTGTAATAGGGTGGCCAGGACCGAGAGGGAGGAGATGGGAGGCATACATAGCCTAAGTCCTCGATCGTCATCTCCGAGCGAAAATATCCCGGGCTTCGTAAACGAGTGCAAGTAGCTTCGTTGTATACCTGTAGGTACGTCGACGTTGACCGGGTTAGAGGTCGAAGAGCTCGTGCTCGCCGCCTCCGGGTTCAACGAACTCTCTCTATGCTCACGAGGTTACGGGGCTGAAGCTCCGTACCGGGGGTGGGAACACAGCCAAAGGGTGGGATGGATTTCGTTCTTGCTCTCTCGCTCACTTTGACGTCAGAGACACGTGGTGGGCTGGAAAACGGGGTCGAGCTAGAGCCGCTGGGGCAATAGCTCCACCGCGATCCTTCTCCAACCCCCTTCACCCTTCGACACGACGTGCACGCAAGAGATCTCACGTCGAAGATCACGCGCGACATTACTCACCATATTCGGATTTATCCTTCGAATTTGCGGGCTCCGATCGAATTTACGCGACCTAAACCGACCACCTAACCTTTCTCATTCATTTCATACGTTCGTAGTACGCGTTTGATGGAAAACGAGTCCCGGTAAATTCTGATATAAAAATGAGTCTTTTCAAGAATTCAGCGTCGGCGATGTTTTTTAAACGAAATTGACTTTTCGCGTGCCCGAAGCGTTTATGCGACGTATTTATCATAGATTTCTCAAGTGCCTGAGTAATGATTTTCTTCCCAAAGAGATTTCATTGTAATGGATATTACGGATAGCATATTGTTGCGCGATAAAGTTACGGCGATAAAACTGGTTTCATTGTGTTACAAGACCAGGAATTTTATTTTACGTCCGATTATAACTCTCGTAAATATCATTTATTTTAATAAAAGGAGAGGAATTACAATTAAATTTATGATTTCCATTCATTGTAGTTACGCGATAAGAAAAACTAAGAACTTGTTTAGCATATTTTATTTTTGTAGCTCATTTTTACGGCTCAACTACCTCACGGAGATAGATTATTATTTAATCTGACAATAATACGAGCGATAAGGAGTCGTTATTCATAAGAGCCCGGTAGTATCTTCGACAACAAACGCGTTCGAACTCTAAATTTCAATTTTGAACTCCTATTTGGGGCAGTTGCTTTATCCGTTCACCGATTCCCTGTCCTTTAAATGCATCCTTTATCGGACTGCTCGACAAATTAGTTTCGCATTGGAGATTTTAATTTTAGAAATTACATCCAAACAGCCGCACAGCGGAGTGATTTTCTCTCCTTGAACGCACCGCAGACCCTTGAGAGCGTCGTTGGCGAACTCTGAAAAAGCGCCCCTCTCCATAGATCTCGAGTCCGCGACTCGCGCTAAAACCGATCCGGCAATACTCTAGACGACGCTAAACGTCGATAAACGTTTTCTTTTTCCAGTCGAAAATAAGTCGTCAGGGTCAACGGTGACGTCGTCTACCTAAACGGGCAGTATCGAAAGCCACGTACGCATAAACAAACACGCGCGTCCTTGGGAAGCGGAATCGCTGCTCGGCGGTTCATCGACACCGAACGGGGATACGCGTGCACGGATTACACATCTATTTTTCTCGCGCGCACGCACTTGTCGGGCCGTCGTCATCGAGATAACGCGTACGTCTTAGTCTCTTGCTGATTTTTTTTCGCGCCGCATTCGCGATACCGTGGAACACGAGTGCTCCTCGAGAGGCATCTCCGCCTGTTATCGGTGGGCGTGATTTCGCGGCGTCGCCGGGGAAAAAAGCGACTGGCCCCGATAACGGCGTATTTTCGTGGAAGGATCATGTGTTTTTGTAGTTTCGGGCGATGATTACTATTGGTGTCGGTCGGCCGGCCTTGGAGCCGCGATCGGGCGACTTTCGCGCGTAAGAGGAGATCGCGCGATCGCTTTTCCATCCGTAAGAATCTGGATAAAAGCTCTTGTCACGAATTAACAGCCGAAAGATGGAAGCGAGAGCTGGATCTCGATTTGTGGTGCAATGCCGATTGTTTACAAATACAAGGCGCGGATCGAAAGTGGCCTGGCGCCGTCGTCGATGGAAAGTAAATTAGCGGGCACTTGGCTGCGCAAGAGACGAGCGTGAAAGTACCGCTCGCGCTTTGATTTCGCACATGCGCGGGAAAGCCGCTGGAGTTTTCATCGCTGTAACGGGCGGAAATCAGATGGCCGACTTTTGCGCGATGATTTTACGTGTTACTCCATCGCTTTTTATAATTGTATAATGGCCCGATGACGGAACTTGAAAATTACGCGAGAGAAAGAGGGCATTGCAAATTATTGCGCTCTACATATACAGCTAGAGAGAGAGAGAGAGTGGGAAGAGGGGATGAGGAAAGAGATGCAATCGTATACCGTTAGATTACTTTTGCAGATAAATTGCCGTGCATTAGATCGATACTCGATGTGCCGTACGAGAAATCTTATAAGTTATCGTACAAGTTTTCATAAAAAAAAAAAAAATGAGCTCCACTTTTCCTCGGTTTTACGAACCCGAGGAATCGCGTATTAAGCTTTGGAGATAAATAAAAATCTACTAGAGAAATACTTTATAGAAGAAAAGCTGTCACCGCCCAAGCAAGTGTACGATTCATTATTTCGCAGCTCGAAACCGTTTACCAAGCAAATTTATTCGCACACATTAGACGCATCGTACTGACTCGATGAGCAAAATATAATAATAGCGCAACAAAGGTTCTTCATTTTCACTCGTGCGAATTAAGTAGCCTAAAGTTGCAACCAAGATAAAGAGGAAAAGACACATAAATCGCGCTCGAAAAAAGAGAACGAACCCTGACAATAGAAGGCCAGGAGAGGACAAGAAATTTTAGCGCGGCGCGCATCCTTCGATTTTCTGGCGAATGCGGCCGCCGATCCAGATACCGGGAGCGACCTCGTGAACCCGCGCGAGAGGTTAGGTGCCAAGGGGTGAACAAACACGCACAAGTCGCAACAGCCGCACTAGCGCTCAGCGAGACTCGAAACTTCTGTGGCATACTTTTTATTTCGGTTAGCAATAGGTCCGCGGTAAAAGGATTCGGCACCAGGACGCTTTGTCCTGTTAATTGGAGCACGTCGATATTGCATTTTTAAATGCGAAAACAGTTGTCGAGTCAGCTGAACGAGTGAACGAGCCTTGCCCCTCTCGCCGCTGGATCAAGCGAACGGCCTACAGCCAACACATGACGAAATATCGAAACGGTAACGTTGAATTATTACGTAGCGGAAAGTTTTTACGGGGGCCTTGAATATACAGCAAATCTTTCTATAGAGTCTCTCGACTCGGAGTACAATTTCTTTATACAGAGTTCGTTTGGTCACTTACATCTTCGAAGGCTACGTATTATGAAAAATCCAAGTCCGCAATCGTGGATTAAATGAATAGGACACGTTTCATTAATAAATGTTACGGTCCTGTTTACTGACTGAGTCATGACGCTTGTTGCCAGTTATTGTTAAGTGACAGGCGAGGTATAAAAAAGTGCTTCAAAACCAGTTGAGAGAAACCCATTAATTGAAATTCATGAGGCCTTACACGTAATTCAGGATGCATATTGACCTAATGAACTGATTTATAAAATTTGTACCATACGAACGAAAGTTCGCGATTGAAAAAATTTATAACTTTTCCATAACAACTTATGCATAAAAACATCGAGGTTATTTTCGTAAAAAATTGTTTGTGATACTTAACGTTAAAAGTTAACTCACGCCAACATTCAGAAAAACTTCATTTTTAATTAAAAATTTAACTTTGGTTTTATGACAGTAACCATCGTAAAATGAAAAAAAGGGTTGGATAAAAAAAATCTCGAGGAAACTCCACGGGCTTATTAGCTCCAGAGCAGAAAATTTGTGTAAAATGTGTTAGAAATTCGTTCTCGGTTGTTTGTACGCCCGTATATAAAATATATTTGTCAATAACATGCACCAAATACACAAACCTGCGACTTCCGAGCCGACACTTCTCCCTTAACAACATTTTATTATGGTTTATGAGACAATGAAATTTTATATGAATTCTAATATGTACAGGGCAGAGTCCAGATTCTTTTGAGAAAAATAAAATAAAAAGTCTTTCATACGGTAAACAGTTTTGATACGGATGATTCATTTAAGTTTACTCAATTAAAAATTTTCAACTCTTCTATAGAAAGTTGGTATTGGAAATCTCTGAGAGGCTTTATTGAGCCCAAAATCGCCGAGTGACATTTTATTACACCATCTGCGTTAGAGTCACTTTCGTTAAATAGATAATGTTTATTTCTCGTGTTTGCTAGCTCACTAACTTTTATGTTTTAATAGCTGATCTATATTTCGGGAATCGAATAAAGATATTTACGAGACTTAGCAAGAATTTTTTATTTAGCCTGTACTTTTATTGATATTTAAGTACAAAATCAGAAACTTCGCAATTAATTTTGCACTTTATTTTTAATCAAGAATAATGATGATGGATTAAGGTTGTCGTTTCGATAGTTTAAACACTTGATTAACTAATCACTGTGTTACATCTCTCTTCGTTAAATTATTTTATAGTACATTCTTAACTCAATAAGTTTATTAAAGCAAAAGTTAAAAACTTCGTAAATTTTTAATAAAAAATAAAATTTATATAATATTTTTACAGTTTTTTTTTATCAATTAAACCTATCTTATTGTGGAAAATATAGTTTTGAATATAAACATATGAAAATTTAACTTTATGTGTAGAGTTTACTTTTTTTTTGCAACTTATTTACATAATTTTAATGTATACTATTGAAATTGGAACACACAAAATATGAAAAACAATATTATGCTATGAACTCTACTTAAGTAGAGCGTACAAAATCAAACTGGGATTTAATATTTTTACCACAACCTTTATTAAAAAATAATATATATATATACATATAAATGTGTCTTGTGAACTTGTATTCTGCACATTGCAAAATTATTTTTTAACAAAAACATTGTTCTAATAATAATGTATAAAACTACTTCGTTATATTAAAAAATAGATAAAAGTAAGAAAAGTATAAATCTAATAAATAGAAAGAATATACTAACACTTTCTAGCATAAATCAAAGTTCTATAATAATAAGTGAGAACATATGCTTACGAACTATAGATCTAAAAATATTTTTAATCTAAGCTTGGAACACAAAAAATTAAGTCCAACGCGTAGCGCCAGAAATATTTTCCAAGCGTTTGCACTAACATTCCGGTGTGGAAAGAATCGCAGCGCAAAGTTGGGCGCACATTTTACGTATAAACACGTTTCGGAACACAATTTTTATAAACAGTAATGCCCAGTGTCTTCCTTAAGGCTATAACTATAACTCTTTTAAGGCTTCGGCAGATTTGACCCTTTTTTCTCTCGCAAAACGGGTGAAAATTACGGAAAATTTTGAGTTTTGACATACTTAATAAAGTCATTACGGAGTGTACAATAAAAAAAGAAACGGTAAACGCGCTGCATCCGCTAAATTACACCACGGAGAAAAAGGTAAAACTGTTACTAATATATAATAGTAGTGACTCGTTTTCCGAAAATTCCAAAAATGTTGATGTCGCCGGGCTCGCGTCCATAAAATATAAAAATTTTTTTCCAACTCGCTGCCATGCAGTGGCCAGTTTTTGCTGTCCGAAAGACTTCAAGATAACCGTCAAAACATTTTCCAGTAATACAACAACCCTAATACGGCTTAACCCTTCGTGCTAATCCTTTGAGCCTTTATGATTTTACTGCAGGGGGTGGGGACATAAGAATACTGCGACAGACAAATTTTCCGATTTCGACCCATCGGTTAACTCGGAACTTTTTAAACCCGTTAAGAACCACTAGCTCGGGTAATTTTTTTTCACTTAGGGTTAACTTAACTCTGAAAATCGCAGACTGTGTTTTACTGTGGGGAAAACCCTTTTTATAAACATTTACGAAAGCTTCTATAGACTGCGCGCTGACTTTATTGCACCGCTTATATACCAATGTTGAAAAAGGGACAAACGCGGAGGGTGGGAAATTTTTTCCTAACCGTTAACCTAACGTATATTTATATGATACAAGGCTTATAACAGTGAAAATTGCTTCATTGTTCGGTATATTTTTTGAATCCATTTATATTTTTATCCTATAAATTATACGCGTTCTTTCTATTTAGTATTATAGCTTGATACTTATTTTAAATTTCAAGTTTACTCTGAGTACTGAAATGAAATACAACTGAACGATTAGAAGCGAAATGTTTTAGAGTTTTCGTTCTTTTTAAAATTAGAGATTAAATTGAATTTTTTTAGATTTTTATAACAAAAATCGTGTAAATTATTTTAAATAAATAAATAAATGTTACATCATTTTGAACAAATATTTACAACGCGACAACGTAACGCTAATTCTAGTTATACAGAAATCCATGTTTCACTAAACATTAAGCACCGATAAAATACATAAACTTCTTCACACGAATATCGACGAATTCGAAATCTGACTGTAAAATACATATCCTGATTACTGGATACATCGTTAATAAGTAAGCCATGATAATTACGATGTCGCATCATTTTGTTTATCTTTCAAAAGAATTTTTTTTTTATCATTTTATAAGAATTAATTAAATAGAAGATATTATTACCGATTATAATCAAAGTGATAGTTGAAAAAATCAATTGGTTTTTCAGAAATCTGATCCATGAAAGGCTGTATTATATATTGGTAGAAGTATAAATAATTAATTCGATCATCTTCCGATAGATCATGATACGATCTTCATCGATCATCTGGAAAGCTGTTTAATAACAATTATTTTCCCTTAAATAAATAAGTTTACGACTATTCATAATACATAAGTAAAAGTTTTACCTTTTTTTATTAGGTGTAATTTAGCGGATGCAGCGCGTTTACCGTTTCTTTTTTTATTGTACACTCCGTAATGACTTTATTAAGTATGTCAAAACTCAAAATTTTCCGTAATTTTCACCCGTTTTGCGAGAGAAAAAAGGGTCAAATCTGCCGAAGCCTTAAAAGAGTTATAGTTATAGCCTTAAGGAAGACACTGGGCATTACTGTTTATAAAAATTGTGTTCCGAAACGTGTTTATACGTAAAATGTGCGCCCAACTTTGCGCTGCGATTCTTTCCACACCGGAATGTTAGTGCAAACGCTTGGAAAATATTTCTGGCGCTACGCGTTGGACTTAATTTTTTGTGTTCCAAGCTTAGATTAAAAATATTTTTATTACTATCTATAAATAAACGTATCAGTCGTAATAGATAATTTTCACGGATAAAGTTATATTATCACACCTTAAAATATGGTGAATTTATAATCGAAAGTGGAAACTTGCATTAAAACGTTGGTGCGCTCATTTATAACTTTCTAGTGTCGTTTAGAAACGTCAGTCCAGTGATATCCATTATTCCTGCGACTATCCGAAAAAGCATTCCGTCCCCATTTTCCCTTTAAAATAATGTGCAGGTGGCAGCATGGATAAGGGGAGGGAAAAATCGGAACTGGGGAGGAGTGCGAGTAGTGATTCGTACGTAAAAAGTTAAAAGCGACTGCTGCCTGACCTAATCAGGAAGCGTAAAATGTGCTGCTCTCGAGTTCGACGCTAACATTTTATCCTGCTCTCTTTCCTTATTCCTCCACTTTTTAGCTTCTTCCCCCAGTAGTGCACAAGTAGTGTGCAAGCACGAGAAAGAGAGAGAGAGAGAGAGAGAAAGAGAGAAAGCTGGAGGTCACGAGTTCGTTGACCGGTGGGGGTGCCGCTTACCCTAACTAGGCCAACATTTGCCCCCCTTATTCCCAGAGTTGTTCAAGTCTTCTAGTTTTATTTTTATGCCTCCTTCTATATTTACTTCTCTCTTCTTTTGTTTTTATTACAGTGCGATGTCTTATGTGTTCATGTTGTATATTGTATATTTACAAGACTCGGTCTCTGAAAATGCCATTGTTGTACGAAAATGAAACTATTAAGTACGGAAACCCGATAGCGCGTATTTTTTCCTGTTATTCCTTGGACAATGTAGTCTTAATTTTTCAATAAAAGAAAATGAAAACTTTCAAATTATATTTCGAGATGGGATAGTAAAGTAAAAGATGATTTCATAAATAATAATGCTATAAAATATTATACGTTCCTTGTAGAGGTTACGTTCCTTAGGAAATTGCAATAACTCTTTTTATCAATTCAGGGGGAAAGATGCGATGAATCCTCCCAACAATTGTTTTACCAAGATTACAATGGAACGGTCGTTTATTAATTTCATTACGATTATTTTATCAAGTTTAAAATGGAACACTCAATTATGGTTTTAGCGCCAAAGTGCCTCTGAAATTGATTTGAATTATTATTATGGTCTTGTTAGGTTCGGTAACTCGACAACTTTTCGTGCATTGTATCAGTTTATCATCTGAGCATTAAACGATGAAAAGCAAAGTACTCGACCGAGTAAGATTGCAGGGCGCAATAAAAGCGCGTCTTCATTTCCATACAAATATACGTCATCGTCCTATATTTCCTAGGAAAACACACTTACACTTGCAGCAATAATTTAGAAGCTTCTACATTTTTCGCGAGCTGCTCAAAAAGAGATTATATTTTCTATAAATTCATGCCTCTATTTATACATTTTTCTCCTCTTCGTTCTTTTCTATCTCTATTTCTATCTCCGTCGGTTTCACTTGTTCGGACGCTTTCGCGCTATGCTATTTTCGCGAAGCCTCGCCGTTCGCCCGAGATGACTTTACGCTATTGGGGCCATCCACCCTGCGCGTTAACTTTATCCTTTTTTTTAACTCGCCATTGTCACCGCAGCTCACAATTGCGTCTAGATGTAAAAGTTATAACTCCGGTTGCGAATCGAACGAAAGCGATTTTTGCAAAATAACGATTGCGCAAGTACGGCGCAATCGCTAATCCGTTTGGACAAATACGCATTTTTTGACGTTGCGTAAAGATTATGATACGAATATTTGTGTTTTATGGTCGTGCCGTCGTGTAAAAGTAGAGAAGAAAGCGAAACGATCACTTGGAAGCTTTCAATTTATAAAATAAATTGAAAATAAATAATGGTCTTAAGATTGAATAATTCTGTACGGCCGAAAGTTTGTTGAACTATAATTTTTCATTACGTGTTGTAATATGGAAGTTAATAACACTCGTGCACTCGCTTCGAGGCTCTTCTATAAATATTTCCTTCAATAATAGAGACGATCCATCATTTTGCAGATAATGATGTACGTGTTTGCTGTTTTTCGAATAAATAAACCTACAATATTCGACAATTATAGAATATTTATGCAGTTCATTTGTTGGACAGTTGTTTGCGTTAATCATTGGGTGATATAAGTTCATAATGTGACTCATATGTGTGTGTGTGTGTGTGTGTGTGTGCGTGCGCGCGCGCGTAATTATTTAATATAATCTGACTCGTATCGAGACGAACCAAGACTGCGTATCATCAATATTTATTGTAAAAAGGATTTTTATTTTCCAGCAGGCAATTTATGTGCAAAGTAGCTGAATATAAATTAGTTTGGTTTTAACGAAGACTAATTATTTTTGAGATTTATAGTTGCTACGACCGTATTAACGTTAAAAAAAATTGAAATAAGGCCTGATAGAGCCAC
The DNA here is from genome assembly GCA_018907185.1 of Platyscapa corneri. Taxonomy (NCBI): domain Eukaryota; kingdom Metazoa; phylum Arthropoda; class Insecta; order Hymenoptera; family Agaonidae; genus Platyscapa; species Platyscapa corneri. The sequence goes on along the minus strand of JACCHW010000005.1, from coordinate 2,196,666 downwards.
GTGATACACGGTAATTGAGTTTCTCACCCCAAACTCATTTTCACGCCATGATCTTTTTGGCTTTGGGAGCGTTCAATATTCGAAAGCATCCAGTAATCGGAAGATTTATTCATCGATTCGATCGTCGGGAAAGCGGAAAAAGCTGCCAAACAGGGCAAACGTGCCCATAAAACACGTATATCGAGATTAAAAGAAGAACATAAGGCGCCAGAATGCAAGGTATCGCGCCCTCGTATCTTCACACCCTCGGAGAGGCCAACCCCTAGCAGTGCTTATGATTCGTGTTCGCATGTCGCAGGAATAACGAAAGAATAAGATAAATAAAGACGGTGCTAGAAAAATATCTAGAACGTAGTAGAACGCGAGAGGTTGAACGACAAGAAGCTATACTTAGACAAGGTTCCTGGGGAATGGGGACCTGGTCGAGGGCCGGAGGGGTGGAGAAGATTGGGAGAGCTGGGTCGCGATTCCAATTGCTCTCGCTGGGTCAGAGTTCATTGGCCTCGCGGTAGTGGCGACCCTCCCGCTATCAAAAACAACCAACCCCCTCTGAGCTTTCTTCGCTTAAATAAACTGCGCTGATCCGATCATGGGCTCGCTTAACGCGTCTAGATTCATTAGAATTTCGAAGAGTTTTAACCTCCCGAATACCCCAAAGTACGAATCCATCCACAACCCCTGCTGCATTTCTTTATTACGAGTTTGTTTTACACGTGCGCCCTTTCTAAGGGTAACAACTTAGTCCTAAGATCGAATGACTTGCATTTCCCACTTTTTGTCTTTACCATTGGAGGGTCTTTTCCGAGCTCAATAATAGTCGAAATTTCCCTCGGGTTGCTTTAACGGGGTAATTTATGTTGTTTTTCCGTATATTTTAGGCATGCCTGTCGAATAATAATTCGAGCTTTTTCACATCGACAATTTGCAGGCAAAGCTGTATATATAATATTCAGGAAATTCGTAAAATTAGTAAGATCGGCTATTAATTTGCTTATTATAAATGCAACTCGTAACAACGAAATAAAGTGGATATTAATTTAATCGGACGCGACGAAAAAGTCGCGGACAATTATGGAATGATATTAATACGTATCGGCAAGTCTCGAAGTGTGCAATATTTTAAAAGAAGCAGTGGTAATATGACTTTGATGGGCACATTCTGCTCTTAATTGATCGCTATTATTTACGAATTGATAAATTAGTATCCAAATCGGTCGCTCTCGTTCTCTTTTGCGCGCGATAGTAACGCGTTGAATAAATTTATGGTTTCGCGATACACACGCGGAATTGTAATTCGGTATCATAAAGCAGTGATTCATCGATTTTTAAATTCGAGAGTTGCTCGCGTTCGCACGATTGGCACGCAGCTCGCGAGGGCCTTTTGCAGAGATATCACTAATCCGTTCTGCAGCAAGAACAAGGTGCACCGCCGATCCGGAAAAAAGCGCGGCGCATTTTTACGAACCGCGGAGAAGTTGAATTAATTTCCGGCGAGGCTTAGGCCAGTAGATTAGACTTAATTTATACACTAAAGCGCCTGCCGTTATTGTTTAGGAAATCGGCGCATTTGCAAGGCAAGTAAGTCCGCGCCACGGAACGATAACAAATATTGTTGCAGCGCTTAATTTATTCGAGGCATAATTTTGAAAGGTTATTGTGCAAATGTAGGATGCTAATGGGGCACCGCGATATTTAAATACAGGCTGCGCTAGGATCAAATGATTGTTCACGAATTGCTCTTGCCTCTTTGCGCCCTTGCGAAACAAAGTTTCTCTTTACGGGTTGTTGGCTCAGTCGCCGTGCCGATGCTGCTGCTGCTGCTGCTGCCGTCGGTGGCGGCGTCTCCGTTCCCCGCGAAAGCGAAAGCGAGCGTCGTCCGAAAGAAAGAGCCGCGCGCGAGCTTCCCCCCGGACTCCGCGGCCCCCGGGTGACGCGAGAAAGCACCGGTTTTCCTTTCGCGCGCCGCGGCCACTCGGCTTCCTCGTGCGGGTCACTTTTACTTTTCGCCGGGCCCGAGGCGCGTTGGCCAACCAACGGCTCTTCGTCGCCGCAGTCGTCGTAGTCATCGTCAATGGGAGCGCACTCCTGCTTTCTAAGCGCGACGGCGCGCCGAGTCTCGCCGTGCCCGAAATAATCGATGTAGCGCCGGGAGTTCGTTGCACCTTACCCCGATCGCTCTACGTTGGTGGGCCTTTTCCCTCTCCGTTTGTCCGCTCGACTCGCCGTGTCACAATTGGGTTGCGCAAAGCCGGAGCAGCGCCGCGTGATTCTCAAGCCAATCGAGATATCTCCTTTAGCGAGTTCCAGTTCAACGGGCGAACGATTTTTTTTTTCAATCGATCCTGCCCGACTGCCTTTCATCGATCAGGAGCATTAGGTTTTCGCGATGGTCATTGCCAAAGCTCGGCAAACCGAGTTCGAGCCGCGCCGCTCGTCGCTCTTGATCTCCTATAATTTCTAGTTTCCCTGATCGGCGCGGGGCCCTCGACTGATTTTTGTTTCGCGTTCGCAACGCGCGAGCGCTAACCGTATTGTCGCTTCTGCAGCGCGCGATTTCGCAATCCGCAGCGACTCGCGTGTAGTAAACTTGTGCAACTTTGAGCCTCGTCGTTTGGAGGAGAATCTGCCGATGAGGTTGGCGCGTCAATGATAAAAATGCCCGGCACAACCTCGCCAGTTGCAAAACCTCTAATGCGCCGGTGCAATTTAATTACGAGCGCGTCCAGCTCTTGTCCTGTCAAAGCGCAGTTGGTGCACGGGGCAGCAGGAGTAGCGCGAGGCTTTTAATGAAGAAAACCAAATAAAAGTGCCGCCTCGCGTGGAGTGGCTTTAGGAAGCATCTCTCGACGCAACATTCAGCCGATAAGCGAGGATGATGATAAGTTTTGTTTAACAATACGCTTATCGTCGTTTCGTGTGGTTGAAGGATTTTTTGCAAGTGGCCGTGTAATTTCTTGACTTATTATACAGCTGTTTACACAAAACAACGAGAGTGAGGCGTCGTTATCGTGCACGCAAAGCGCAATTTCATGCTCTCGGCGAGAGGAGAACAAGCAATAATAAATAATAAGCCCCGGTGATTCAATGCCATCCCGTGAGGAGGCGATAGAGACGGTATCAGGACGAGCACCTCCTAAAAGCGTCGCCGCGCTTACGTTATTGGTGGAGAGCCGCGGGTTCGCGTGCGCGAGCCGAGTTAACCGGAGGGAGATACGGATCCCCGAGCGTACAGCAGATCGCGCGGGCTTCGGCCGAAAAATAAAAAGGGGGAGAGGCGCGCGGTAAGGCCGAAGGAGCCAGCGGCCGATAAGCGGCAGGCAGCGGCCGATAAGAGACTCGCGACCCCGTTCGGGGTTATTCACCTTGGCGCGCGCGGCTCGCTCTCGCTGGAGGGGAAGAGCGCGCGCTCACTCGTTCCCTCCCCTCCCGCGCTTTATCGGGATTATTCGGGCGCGCATCGGCTTGACCTATTGAGCATTCTCCCTTCCACCCTTCCTCCCTTCCTCCGTTCCTCGCTCTTTCGGCTTTCGTTTTCTCGTGGCTTTTTGGTGGTTCCACCGCGGTAGCCGGCTTACGGGCTTTTCCGGACGAGCTCGACACGAAAAGAGAGGGTTGACTCTTTACGAATGCTCCACTTTTCGTTCAACAGTGCTAGACGACCCTTTTTGCTTTCGAAAAGGCAAATTCAGGTCGGCGGGAAAGGCTCGAAGATTAGTTTTATTTACCCGAAACTTTGCTTCTTTCTAGAGGAGGAGTATGGTGTTTGACAATTGTAGCCCGTATCTGATATCTGGATTAGAGGTCCGTTTGACGGCAGCTTTCTTTGACGAATGCGAGCTTCTGTACAATTTTACTAAATGTAGGTTGTAGCTTATGTAGTTTTATAGTCGCAGATTGCCTTATAAAATGCATAAAATATGCACGAACGCGGAGAATGAATGTAATGTAATTACACGCAGACTAGTTTCTCGACTTATTTATCATCAGGCGCTCTACCGTGGGTTGTAATTTCACTGGCGTTCACTTGTAATCATAATTTCATATTATCGTTTCTAGTTTATTTTGGAATCTTCGAGAACGATACGCGCACATATCATTTTTGCCGGCGCTTTGAGAAATTTTCGTCTTGTTCTGGAAATTTTAAGACTCGGACGATAAGATGGACGAAGAAAAGTCGTCCGTTGCATTTATCTCTTATCGGACACCCGAGTCCTGATACCGCCAGTCCGGTCCAGCTACTCGCGGTTCTACTCGCGGAGGCATCCGTCGAAGTACAAATTGGCTCGAACTACTGGCTCCGCGCGCTCCCTCGAAGGGCGCGGATGATGATCCAGCAGCCGGGGAATCTCCGCGTGCGCTGTCCTCGTCGATAGCGGCGAGAGTCTCGGCGCAATTCGCTCGCGGCCGTGGCACCGCGGCGCGAGGTGGGGTCGACTCCCGGGGGAAGGGGGATTCACGTTCGTGCGTCGATCGAGGTTAGAATCGTCGGAGCGAGAACAGGAGGGGGGAGGAGGGAAGGAGAAGATGAGGATGAGGATGAGGATGAGGAGGTGGTGGTAGCGGTGGAGGGTAAAGGGTAAGCTAGGTCATTGCCCTCGCTTTAGCTTTTGAGGTTAGCCAGCCGTATGCTCAGCGTCATCGCGCCGCACGCAATCGGAGAGACTCGCGTCGAAAGATGCTCTTTCGTCACTCGACGCCCCGACGCTCTTTTACTTTTTTTCTCTCTTACCTTGCACCGTTAGTTCGCGCTCCTACTTTTTCTAGGCTCGCTTGCTTTCGCGTCCCCAAGCCGCGACTTATTGACTTTTATTATTTCATTGGTTGCGTCTTGTAGCTAAAAATTTCGATGACCGAAAGGAGATCTGAATCGATTTAACGCTGCGGGGTTGGAAATTTAATCTGTTGCGCGGGAACCGTCACCTTCGCCGATGCGCAGAGCGAGAAGATCGTATCGACTCGCGCGATCAGCTGTTTTATGAAGCCGCACGATAAACATTTTCCAATTCTATTTCCATTTGAATTAATTTTCAATGATTTTCAATAATTTTAAAAAATTAATTCCAAGTATTTGGTACGTAGGATCGAGCGTTGTTCGTTAGGGCAAGGCTGAATGTTGTTAATCGCAGTTTCCCATTCGTTGAAACTTAAGGTACAACCGATCGCGAAGTGCAGTCGGCGACGAACGACAAGGAAAATCGGAGAATTAATTTCTGTAAAAAGAAGCGACATCTCGTTTCCACGTGACTAACGAAAACACTCGCTGAAAATAAACGCACACAGCCTTAGACTAGTTCTAACACGCGTTCTATAACGTATTCGAGCTGATGCGCTCTTATATGGCAACTGCTGTACTCGCACGCAGAAGGTCGATTTAGCGGCGGCTCTCCCTGGCTCCAGCTGCGAAAAACATGTGCAGCAGGAGCAGCAGTTTTATTGAGAACGTTCTGGAAAAAATTGCGCACGCGCCATTCCTTTCGCTATTAATCATTCTTTGACTTTTGGCATTTTCCGACATCGTGAGGTTCCGAGCCTAAGCTCTTGTTCCCTCTTTTTTTGCTCCGTAGCTCGAACGAACCTTTCCGCACATACGGTTTACGAAAAAAGTGACATCGCACGAACATAAATTCTGTGTTTTTGTTCCGTAAAAATTCTCCGACGACGAGAAAACTTGACTTTTATCGTGTCGAGGGACCCTTGGAGGGCAAAAAGAGCTCTGCTAAAAAAATTAGGCATTGTCGGGTAGCGCTGAGCGGGTTGCCTTGGGAGACAAAAAATAAGACGCGGATGACTCGTGCATTTTCCTACTCAGATGTGCAATGAAGGAATGCACCGGAAAGCGGCTCGGCCTAACGGTGCAGTTCATGCGCCAAGTGCAGTACTCGAAACATAAAAAGCCGCGCGTTTATTCCGTCAGAATAGTGAAAGCATGTGGGCAACAGAGAAAAAGAGAGAGAGAGAGAGAGAGAGTAATGTAAACGAGATCCAGCAATACTTTCTCTGTAGTCGTAACGTCTCATCTCCATCCTTCCCCCATTCTTCCTTTTTAAGAAATCTTATTTCCAACTGGGGCTGCACGATACGTTACACATTATTTAATTTATTTACCAAAATACGTAAGATGGTCTCCTTTTGGTTTAACCCGCTCTCGTGTTGCTAACGACTCCCATTGCGTAAAAACCAAATTAAATGCGTAAACGCAAGCTCGAGCATTACGAGATAACAACTATACTTTATTCGATGAAGATACATCGATAAATAAATATCTCTATTAACGTTGGAAATACCCGCGAAAATCTTCTTTGCCGATGATATTCCAATTTGAAAATTTCAGTATTAATTATCTTCGTTTCGAAACGTAATCGATTACGGCGATTAAGGAGAACATCCAGGGCGACAACATTTCTTCCCCTTTCGGCCTCTCTCACTCTGTTTTTAAGAGATCGCGTGCACTCGCTGTCGCACGCGTTCCCCGAGATTGCGTAAGTTCATTCGAGCTAGAGAAGTGGGCGACAAAGTCATGCTTCTAAACGGGTGAATACTTAAAGTTTGCGCGCACGCGACCAAGTCACCATCACGGAATAGCGCGTGATCCCTTGGCGGGTTTTGCCCTGCCAACGCACCAAATTTTAATTTATCTAGATTACAGGGGGAGGGGCGCGCATTCATCAATCGATTCGAGTTAGTTTTGCTCTTTATTTTTAAGCTCGTTAAACTTGCAACGACCCGATCGTTTAATTTTGACGCTTGATTTCGCAATAAGGAAAACGACAGTCGCTCGACTTCGTTCGTTTTGTCCAGCCAAGTACAAAACAAAGTTCTTTACGACTGTGCACATTAATCCGTCCATTATCAACGTTTCGCTTCATTAATGAACACATTAATAAATTTCATTAATGGAACTAGACGTTGTATGTCGATAAGCAAATTATTGAAAAAAATGCATAATAACGATTTCGCCATCCTATGTGCTGTACTATATCTTTATTTGTCTTTGGAGATAATAGCGCGTTTTATCAGTGCTCACGCTTATTTACAACGAAATTATGCAATTTTTATACGAGTCGAGAATTCGAAGCTTGAATCTACTAATTGAGTCGATGACACCCATTTGTCATCGCAAAGAGGGTAGATTGTCGGTTCATTGAAATAACAACAGCCAGAGAAGGCGAAAAAGATAATGATGATGTAAGAGAAGGAGCGAATGGGGTTGCTCGTTCGCGTAGTCGCACGAAAGGATGAAAAGGAGGAGAAGAGGGATCAAGTGCAGTCGTGTATCAATAAGATATCTTGCTCTCGAAAACACTTGCATGAAACTACGAGCTCGGGATATTTCTCGGCTCCTCGGGCTCGCTTGTTTCTTTCTCCCTACACGTGCGACTGGTGGAGATGACCTTCGGCAAGTCGCGTTCGCGAATCGGGAGGGGATTATCTGCCTCTGGGCTATTGTACCGTCGCTTGTTACCATTGCTACAACGAGTAGTGCTTAAATAAGGGAGAAAGCGCGAGCGTAGTTGAGTCAATTCGCGCACATGCATAGCGACTGCGATTCTCTGCGAGAGAGAGAGAGAGAGACAGAGAGAGAGAGAGAGAGAGAGAGAGAGAAAGGATAGATAGAAGTAGACCCAGTTGCAGTTCGTTGAACCGCCGCGCGACGATTGGCCGGCGCACACGCGAGTTCGGAGCAGACTCACCGTGTGTGCGTGCGTGCCTATCAAAGTAGAGGGAGGCGAGGAGAAAGGGTGGGGATGCGTTCGCTCGGTTAATTTCATCTTGCCCCAGTTACGGGCCGAGTACGACAGGGTGAACGAACTAGCCTCGCGCCAAGGCCCCCGCGACCCACTTTCCTGCTTCTGCCTCTGCTTTGGCGCAGCTAGGCGAAACAGAGATGGAGACAGGGAGAACGAGAGAGAGAGAGAGAGGAAGAGGGGAGACTCTAGTTGTAAGAGCGGTGAAGATGCGCGCGAGAAGGAGCCATCCTGATAAGGAGCACAAGCTTATGCCTCGCAAATCGATCCTTTTTCTTTACGCGCGATGAGCAGTAATCCTCCGTCCTGCTCGGATCTCGTTGAGAGGTGCGAGATGGCGAGGGTCAAAAGCGACTCCGTCAAGCTCTATTATCTGATGTGCTTTTCAGCGATCCGCTTTTCCGATTAAACGATGCACATCGCCGTCTTACACCTGCGAGAGTGAAATCGCGCTTTATTGGCGAAGCTCGGCGAAGCGACGCACCCAAAGAAAGTTTTCACTTTCATCGCTCTTCAGGTAGATCAGTTTCTATTTACTCTGTTCGGCCAAAAAGAGCGCCGAAATCCGAGGAGGATCGCGTGAGGAAAAATCGAGTTCCGAACGAAATCGAAAGCCATTCCAGAGTCCCAAAACGAAAAACGAGAATCTCGCCCTCTTGTTGGAAGGTGTCAGAGAGAGAGAGAGAGAGAGAGAGTGAGAGAGAAAAGGGAAGGGGAGGGACCCAAGTGTCTCTCCGGGGCCGCTAACCAGCGATAAAAGTGTAAACAAAAGTAATGTGCACCAGCGTTTGAAAAGTAAAAACATAACGAAGGAAACGGCTCGTTCCATCTCCGTCGCGCTCATGCGCTATCTGGAATAGGAGCGAGTGCAACAACGTTACGTGCACGCATGTGCACGTAAGCGCGGGATGGGGAAGCGGGCGGGTGGGGGAACAATCGCTAGGCGAGCGAGTGGAAGGCCGTCCGAAGAGGGCAACGAACTAGCCTCCTACCCGGCCGTCGCGACCTACATTCCACCGCTGGAAAGTGAAACTGCCGCCTCCGCTACACGGCTCTACGCTCTCCGGCTTGCGCACGTCTGCGTGCGCGTACGTGTGCCGCGCGTACGCGAGTATGCGTGTGCGAAAGAGGGACCGAGAGCGAAAGAATGACCGGGCCGCTACACCACTGTTACTTTTCGCGCCTTCTGCCGCTTTTCCTCCCCCGGACCCCGACCCCTCGCTGCCGCTTCTTTATTTACTTTTTGCGAGCAGCGACGAGGAAGCTCCACGAGCTCCACCGGCCACCTCAACTTCCGTCGGTGCGTGATCGCTCGCACGTACGCTCATACGTGGTCAAAAGCATCCCCTACACGGGGTCGGTCACTCACCGGCCAGAACGCGCCCCAGTAGATTCTCACTGTCCTGTTGCTGCAGCTGCTGTTGGTGCTGGTGCTGCTGCTGCTGCAGCTGTTGTAATTGCTGTAGTTGCTGCTGCTGCTGCTGGTGATGCTGCTGTTGGAGATGCTGTTGTAACTGTAGTTGCTTCGTCAGCTGCTCCTTGCCGCTCTCGGCGAGCTCCGGGACCCCGAGGACGTCCGGACGGCAGCAGCCCCCGGCTTGCGGGTCCTCGGCCCTCCCCGCGGCTTGTACTCCTGGACGGTCATCGCCTGGGCGCCACACCAGTCGTCCACGCGCTTGTTCTATCATGCGCTCAGCGGCACTTCGCGGATGGCCGCGGATTCAGCCCCGCGCCTTCCGTCGACACTTCGGCACACTCGCGAGCACACGGCACCGGTCCTCGACGAGGTCCCCGTGGATGCGGTCCGCGTGCACTTGGGCTCGTCGCGCGGCGAGTAACCGCGTGGCCGGGCCAGGAAGAGACGGAGATGGCGAGAGCGTCGTGTTGGTGGTTGTGTTGATGGCGTGCGGTGCGCTGCGCGAGTGACTTTGCCGCCGAGGCGGCGTATCGCGAGTTCGCGCGCTTGCGCGCGCCGAGAGCGAGGGACAGGGACGGAGAGCCGCCGAACGTGCCGCGAGATACGTGGACCCCGCGCAGGCCTCCCGTCGCGGCTGCCCTCGCGGTTATTGGACTTGCGACATCGGCGGCCCGGGGCCCGTAGATCTTCGGTCGTCGACCCAACCGAGGGCTCCGGAGAAAAGAGTACGAGACCAGACGGGACGGGACGAGACGGACGGTCAGCTGTTCGGCTTGGCGGCCGCGGCTTTCAAAAGACTGATAAGCTCACCGCGACTCAAATGTCGCTTAGACAGACTGCCAAAGCCCAAAACATGCGAATAAAGTGTCATTGCAGTTGTATACCCGCCTGTTCGCTCTATCCGACACTCGGACATCTGCCGAGTGTCGTGGAATTATTATTTCTGGCCCTACTACATGTTTTAACAATGGCCCTACACGTAACCTACGACTCTGTGTGTGTGTGTGTGTGTGTGAATCAATAATTCCGAGTTCTGTATAGTAACCCAATTTGTGATTCCACCTAATACGGGAGAAAACTTTACTTTTTATTAAAAGCTGGAAGGTCATTTTCGTATAACAGTCTTATACAATTTTACATTGGCAGTTGTGAAAAAAACAACGTTCTAAAAGTATCTGGCCGACACACGTACTCGTAGAATTATTAGATGAAGCTTAAAGTGTTTCGTGACTTGTATTAATTGATCATTCCGTGCAAAAGTAGTCTGAAAAGTTACTTTTAAATTGAGAATTGAAACTTTGTCTCTAATTGATAAAACAGTAGGATAACTTGTGTGCAAAGTTTTTTCAAGTCCGCCGAGATGCGAAATATATTACCACCTAATGGAAGATTTCGTAAGATTTTATTTTGGATATTAAAATAAGTCGTTGAAAATACTGGGCTACGCTAACTTTGGCAACAAAATCAGCGCCGTATTTAGTGCAAAAATTGATATTCAATTAAGCGACCGATCGTTAAATTCATTTTGGTACTTTCGCAATATATAGAAGCTTTCACGTTTTACGCAAATAGCTGAACTCCAATGAAAAATAGGGAAATATGAGTCCATTTCGAAAGCGATGGACGCGACGACGCGGGTCAAATACTGACAACTGAAAAGCCGTCGAACGAAATGCAACAGAAGATGATTTACAATGAAGCAGGCGAGAGGGTCGATCACCCACACACATGTATCCGGAGCAAACGTTATTTAGACAAAGTCGCGGTGTATCCTTTGCCGCTGTCCGGGCAATTGGCATACCCCACAGTTGACCCATCATTAGGATCAAGGATTTTCTCGGATCGACGATCCCCTCCCCAAGGGAAGTCGCGAAATTCGACGCAGATTCGCAAGAATGCGACGAGCGACGAGCAAAGAACGACGAGCTACGAGCGTCGAGAGACGCCGCGGGATAGCCTCGAAATCCAGAGCGCCGAAGACGAGACGGGCGCCCAGTGACCCAGGAGTTAAATTTAATGCCTGACGGACAAGAACCTCGAGGGAAGCGCGGGTTAGCCCCGCGATCTATTATACTGCGCCACTGATTCGCCTACAATAAAGGCGTCGATGGGCTTTTTTGGGGCGTGAGGCGCCAGTTGAGTCTCCTCTCTCTGTCCTGCTATGCCCGATCTTTTTTCCCTCCTGATCTACGCTATAATCTACGACAATGCAACACTCTAAAATTAAACCTTAAAAATCCCAGTCGGACAATTACTTTTATGATATAATATTAAAATCGATTAATAACGTTTATAAAATCATCTTTTAAGCGGATTTTTGGTCTCGTTACGCGCCTCGCAAGTCCGTATTGCGGAATAGCTATTTGCGCGCACGCACTTGATTTTTATAAAATGTAACATTGTCGTCTGAAATGAAATTTAACACCATTCGTGGCGTTTATGTTATTCTTTAATTTCTCACGTTGTAAATTTGCAATAAATTGCAAAATATTCTTAAAAGTATTGGGAACAATTTACTAAAATTGTCGTTGAATAAGGTAGACTGAGAGGTTCGTAGCAAACGTACTCAATATCCCAACTCACCACCTCTCCGTATTAATGAAACGGTACTCTGGTAATTTTATCGAATCGTTTCAATTATCACGCGATCCTCGATTGATTTGATTAAAAATATTTGATCAGTCCGTTAATTCGCCTCCACAATAATATCGGCGTCTGGGCAGATTAAACGCAGTACAGTGCCATGACGTATCGAATCGAAAAACCTCGTAAATTATTATACTCGATATAAAAATTAAGGAAGCGCAAACAACGAACGTAGGATGATTGTTCGTAAAGGAGGGTGTGATCGGGGTTATCCGCGTACATAAATGCCATTTGACTTCCAGCAGACGATCGTAAAACCTCTCGGAACGGCGCAGCTTTAGATTTCGCGAATGAAGAATAGAAGGGAGCAAGGCACCACGAGTTCTGCTACGGCACTGGCACGCACAATCTCGAATCGAGCACCACCGCTATGACGTTCGTGGCACGAGTGCGATTCCGGACTATTCTTTGAGCCTCGATAGATGATCGGTACGCGCTGCTTTTCTTTTTGGCGAAACAAAGAAAGTGTCTTTCCTCCTGAATGGCAGCTCGCTAGGGATAAATTATCGATAGGCTCGCGTCTATTTTCAATTTTTCATTTCTGGTCTCTCGCGACCGAGGAATAGAGCGAGCCACTTATTTTAAATTAATATTTAATTTTAAGCCTCCGCGATGGCGGCGATATTTTCACGTGGAATACTAATAAATTTAGAGTCGGTAAATTCAGACATTCGCACCGAGCCAGTGTATGTTTAATGTTTTCACTCATTTCGAGTCTTAGAGTGGACGTTTGGAAGCTTATATATGTCACTAGTCTATATAAAGAGCGGTCGACAAAAATAGTCGTGTAATGATGCTAATGTACTTCATTTTATAATCGCATGCATTTACTTGTGAATTCAACAATCGACAATCGTTAATGGGCATTGCGTTTTTAAAAAGTGTCACTCGCTTATTTTTGATTGTCAAATAAGTGCTTAAATTAAAACAGCTCGGATAAGATTTTCATCCCGCAATCTAAAGCTTATCCGCGCGTGCACGGAATTATTAATTGCATTAATCCTCAGAATTGCTAATTAAGCCGAACATTCGCGAGGAAGGAAAATTATCACTTTCAGAGGAATAAAAATAATAGAGCGTCGGGTGAAAAATAATCTGATGAAACGGTAAGCTCTTATTGCACTTTATCGACACATCGTAATCTAACGCGAGATCCTTTCGCACCAGAGTCGAGGATTACGAGACGATAATTAAGAGCCTCTAGTTTTGATAATTCGCGAAAAGTTTTTACGTTCGCATTTTAAGCGCTTTTTATTAGCACTTTCAGCTTACCTTTTTCTGCAGACGCTGATTGATTTGTTTGATTTGAAAATTGATTTTTCCAAGGATGATTTTTTACAGCATTGCGAGTACTCCTAAGAACAATATTATTAAACACAAGGCTTGTTTACCAAACGCCGCAACGATTTACTTTAAGATGTAAGGTTTAAGACAATTAGGGTCACCATGTGTACGCATCTACTCAATAATTTAGACAATTACAAGGATGGTCGTTACAATAGCTTGTATTCGCAGAACAATCGAGGGTCGTCCCAAAAAATGCGCGGCTGTAAATAATTTATAAAATGTGAAAAATCAAAGCAAGGCGTTGATGATCCCAGAAATGCAGCCACAAAGTATTCAATGAGTGACTTCGGATGTCGGAGGCATACAACCGCTTGTTTCTTGAACTGCATAATGATCTGCAGCCATATAACGATAATAAATAAATCGCAGCTAAGCAGCCACATGTCTGATAATTTACAAGCTGATCATTACTTGCAATAATGAATATTAATAAATATATTGTCCCGGAATTCCCCTCGCCTTCCGAAGAAAGTAACACAAAGTAGAGACTTTCTCGGTGCACGCGATTCACAGAAATTGGCCCTTGAGCCACGACAGGTATACGCGTCAGAATACGGACGGCATAAAGATAGTTACGGGTTTGCGGGCAAACTTTACGACTGCGGTTTCGACGCTCACTACGCAGGGTAGTAGGGCCCATAAATTCACGAAGAACGCCGAACACCGCGCTTCTTCTTCTCCTGCCGTTGGATCATAAATCAAAAGGTTTCGCGCGTAGCGCGTAGGCTGCGCGCGTAAGACGCTAAAAGAGGCACGGGGACAGGAGACGGATGCGTGAGTCCCCGAGTGTCATGGCACTCTGGAAATATCATTTTTCTTAGGGTAAATATGCGGCTCGGTCCTGGTCTTGGTGCGCCTGTCTCACTTGGGGGACCGGGGGCAAAAGATTTGGACGTTTGGAAGCAGATCTGTGCTCGGGCGAGACGCTGATTCTTCAGGGTCGGAGGGAGCAATGAGTCGAGAAAGAAACGTCAACAGCGGCCGAGACGACGTTGGCGCTATTTCTCGCTCCTTTCAAGCGACGACGCTTGTAATAAATGAACAACGCGCTTCGAGATATCGGCCGCTCGCACCGATTATTAATCTTTGCATTGAGCAATGAATTCGTGCAAACTTTAATATTTATGTTTTTACGAGTAGGTGTCATTCAAGACTCATTGAGTTGCAAAATTGTGGGCCGCGTTGTTAAAAAATTAATTTTTCACTTCGGGAAAGGTGCCTCGCCATTAACAACTTGGCATCGCCTGTATCTCCTTTACGTTTTCGACTTCAAGGGTATTTTGATTTTCGCAATGGAACGCGCGTAATTGCTGTCGCCTGCAGTTTTCCTTCCTTCGTCATTAATGCATTTCATTTACCGAACTCTTAGCCGCTTCAACGAGTTCGATTAATCGTCGTCTCGAGTTTGATGCACGGCAACGTTGTTTTACGAAAGCGCCAACTACGAAAGACATTTGGAGGCCTAGAAAAGCGAAGCGCCGCCGAATGCCAAATGTGACAATTAAACGTACACTTGAGAATTAATCGCGGGGTCTGCTGTTGCTGCTGCTGCTGCTGCTGCTGCAATCGAGAGTCCCCGCGCCGCAGCTGACGCTCGTTGCTTTCGCGGTCGTTGCAGCGGCACGTCGTCCGAGCGCCGTTGCACCTTGTTCGTTTCGGGCGGCGCGAAATCGGCGCGTCCTCGGGAGGCGAATTCGTGACAGAGCTATAACCCACAGAGCTTCCAGGTATTGGATCAAGAACGTAAACGTTGCTCAATCGCTGAGCAGTCGCGATTTGTGGATCGCCGGATCGAGCGGCCATTTTTGCTGACTGCAAAAAAGCAAAGGACGGTACTGGAAACAGGCCACTTTTTCGTCTCATTGGGAAACGTAGAAGAATTTTGTTGCTATTTAATGGTTCGTCACGTAACAATTGCCGACGCAATCGTTAAGCAAAATTGGTAGCAGCTTTGATAATGGCGAAAGAAACGTATTAATAATAAAGTAGATGGCTCCGCGTCGCGTTAATACGTACATCATTATTTCAAGAATCGTCGTCGTATCTAATCAAAAAGTGCGCAAGAGCTCAAATTAGTTCGCCAGCGCGGCGTATCGCGTGTAATCCCAGTTTTTCGAGAATCTCGAGATAATTATTAATTTTCGTATCTAGAATTAGATAATATCATCGACGAAAATATAAAAAGCGCCAGCGCTGCATACTTTGCTGGTGATATATTGCTCAATCAATTGAAAGTTGATTTATTATTACGGAATTCCAATATTCCAATACAAATAGCAATAAATATTTATCCGTGCCGGGCCTCTGATTTATTAGTTAAATAATTTATTTGCAAAGTAATTTAGGCTTCGCGGTGCATTGTATTGATTCCGAGGTGCTTTTCGCGCGCACTCGCTGTCACTTGAAAAGAAAACATCAATTTTTCCTCGTTTACGGGCTGCACTTAAGATCGATATCAACTATTGTGCATAAATCCCATGGGTATGGCAATGCGTTTAGCGAAATTAATGTCTGCGTCGAACAAATTGCGGGACAATTAGGTACTGAGCAAAACTGTACTTTTCGACATGCGTGTAAAGATAATTTTATAGGGAGATATATTTTTGTACAATTTGTTCATTAGAATCTTATTTTAGAAATCATTAGACAAAGTCAAACAAACATTCAAAATACTACATCTTTCATAATTTTCGTGCACAACGAATGCAGAAACTTCTCATCACGACGGTTAGATGTCTTGGGAACTATTTCTGTCTCCTCGTCTCCTAAAATACAAAATAGAGCAGCAAGTATCTCGGGGATTCACGCA
Organism: Platyscapa corneri; assembly: GCA_018907185.1. Lineage (NCBI taxonomy): Eukaryota > Metazoa > Arthropoda > Insecta > Hymenoptera > Agaonidae > Platyscapa > Platyscapa corneri. Next base: position 2,180,702 of record JACCHW010000005.1, on the reverse strand, counting down.
GAAACGCACAAAAATGCCTGTCGCGGTCATTCTCATGGAAGAAATGGAAGAAACGGAGAAAAGGCGGCTCTTGAAATTCGAAAAATGCCCATCGGCCGTCGGCGTCGAGGCACAAACTTGTTGCGCTCGGGCTCGAGGCGGACAAAGGGAATTCCAGAAAATTGCGCAAGAAAATCGCGCGTGGCGGGGCTCGCGCGACTGCCCCTGAAAAATGCCGCGGGCCGCGGACTCGGGGACTTGGCGGTTGCCGAGCGTTACGTCGCTGCGTTACGATCGGCGTATCGGGAAAAATCGGCGCTGCGACACGCCGAGTCCTACGCGCGCACGCGGCCTCTCCAAATGCTCTCGCCCGTTTTAACCTGCGTCGCGCCGATGTCATTGTCTGTTCGATATTTGCAGCCGTGATCGCCCGCACGCACGCGCACGCGTATTTCTTAATTAGCCTGTGCAATAGATCGCGAGCGCGATTCCGTCCGGGGGAATATCGACGGCGATTTATCAGCGCGACGCCCGTGTACGTAACACACGCGCGCGGCCAAATGGGAATTCTCATTTTTGTTGCCAGGATTGGTTTACAAATGGTCCGCCTGTAATTGCCGAAAGGGCACCTACGAATTTTTTCCTTAATCCCGCACGACGAATAGTTTGATTTAAGCACGGCAAAACGCCCCAGCCAAATGCTTTCGGCTAGATTAGATTAGATATTATTGTTGTTTATTAACTTCTTAGGACCGCGCCTGTGCGTTCGCGATAGAATAAGATGGTTACTCAATCGCGAATTCGACGCGAGTATGTCGACTCGGCGGCGGCTCTCGTGTGGGCACTTCATTATGAATTCCAAGAAAAAGGCATTTTTGCCGATTCGTCGCTCACGCATGAGCTTATCTTCGCAATCGCAGCTTTTCGTTTTTTCAGTCATCGCAATTTTCGAACGCGAGTATAATTTATCTCCCGTGATCCGGAACAACTAAATTTTTTCAGATGTCGAGAAACAACCCAGTCCAAGCTCTCGAGTAACGAAAAAGATACGTCGCTTTCACTCTAACTTTATCTTTCAATTAGAAACTCCTGGACTTGATTTTGAAACTAAAGATGGCATATTTGATGGAATGTCAGGCGGATGCATCGCACTCCGAAAAGGAGGCCGATGACGTTGCGGTGAGGATGTCGAAGGATGCCGAAGGGGCGGAATAAAAGTGGAAGGATCCACGGCCCGAATCAACTCGGCCGCCTGTGCCTCGGGCCATAATCATGCCTCTCTCCCCCCCCCCCCTAGCCACGCTAATTTAAATTGGCCCAAAGAACGTGGCAGCGATTTCGGGTTCTGCAATAAAATAATCGCCTCAAGTTTACCCGTAATAGAGAAATCTAGTATTGAATAATACAGGCCGGCTTTCGCGACCCGTAAATAAACGTTATATCACGTCGTAAAGTACCAGGCCTTTACATAAACCGCTGGAGTAGGACGCGTGTAACGGCTCGCGTGAGCGCAACCTCCTTCGCGTTTTGGAAATGTGTAAGACCGGCGGCTTCCCGCTAATATTACCCTCGTGATTGCACGTTATTTCGAACGTTGGGTGCGCGTGCGCGTGCGTACGCGTGCGAGGGCTTTCCTCGGGCGGTTCGTTAACCTCCGCGGGCCGATATCGATGAGGCGTTTCCGCGTTGCCGTCGCTCTCGTGGCCCCCTGGAAAATTCGCGCGGCTGCAAATGCTCGGCTGCCTTTCTCGGATTTCGGAGCCGCCGATTACCGGCCGCGCGGCTCTCCGCCTTCTAACCGAACCATCCCTTTCGATATTGGCTTAAATCAAGCATTTGTTTAATATTTATTATGATGCACGAGTAGAGCCGTATCTTAATCGACTGTAAAACCAGTTTCTGATTGTCCAATTATAGCCGCGGCGTGCATTGTGCTTGAATAATTGAATAAATAACTGTAGTTATCGAAAATTTATACCCTCCTATATTTCACTGCTCTAGCGAAAATATATAGATCATTTAATAATAATGCGCGTGTCTACCGCATTATCAGACTTTTTCTTCTACTGTGGATTCTATTCGCGGCTACTTATTCTATTACTGTTATTATCATTATCATTATCATTATTACATCTACGTCGATGTATGTAATTTACGGCTGCTTGCTTCATCACTTCCTGCTTCTATTAAATTTGAAAATACCTGTTATTAATCGCGTTCTCGAGCGAATTGTGTTACTCGCCGGGTTCCAATGCAATCAGTAGGTCGAGAAACCTTTAAGGAGCACGAGGAGAGAAATGCGGCCTGACAAAAATATTCGGCGATTAATAATTGTTGAATAACAAGCAGTAGCGACAAAAGCGACAAGCGGCGAGCGAAGAACAACAAACAGTGAGCATAAGCTGCGAGTAAAGTTGCAAATCGATAAAAGGAAAGCGCGGATGAACGGGTGAAAAACAAGGACTCCGGGTGCAAGTGTGGAATTACGTCATCTGATTTCACGCGTCGACGTAAACTCATTCGCGCTGTAAAAATTTGCAGACGACTATTTAAGAAGAACGTTGGTCCTATCCCCGTGCGAAAGACGTATGATCTTTTTTCGCAGCCCTCGTCGTCCATTGGCTGCGATCGCGCGAACTCGAAATTTATCGAGTCCGAGTGCTTTGTGCTTTCTCAAGTATAATGATGAATTACGCGTCTTATCTGTACTGTACGTTTCATTCAACGCTCGGATTACAGGGAACGAGGTGTTAAAATGATGCATTTTTCGCTCGACCGTGAAATAAACGTTCACAATGAACGATGTGTCGAATTTGTTGTTTTCTTATCTGAGAATGTGTCCGTTAACATTACTTAATGATATTCCAATGAAGCATGAGTTCAATCATTCGCACGTAACTGAATCGTTTTAATATTTCGCGAGATCCAGATGATATCTGTTAATCGTGCGAAATCTCGACAAATCTCTTTCGAGCACGGTATTATTTATTGCAAATTTTTAAGAAGTGGAAGAGAGAATAACTTGTGTTGGGGGGGGGAGGCGATGATAAAAGATAGGAATCATGCCAAATGCTGTTCAAATTAACATTGATGTTTTGACTCGATATAGAATGAATAATTATCCGTAGAGCTTATCGATTTTGGAAGTTGAATCGTCTACTTCGCATTGGCATTTCGAGCGGAAAATAGCCGTTTCTCTAGTTAAATTTAATTTTTAGAAAAGTGCGTGTGCACGTGCAACTTTTTTTAGCAATGCTATTACGAATTTTATACTTACCATCATCCTAAAGATACTTAAACATTTCGCGTTAATTTTACACCTTTTAAATTTAAATTATTCGGTTATAACGAAATTCAAAATATATTTAACTTAATTGAATTTTCTAATAACACGGATAAAATAAATTTACGCTAATAAATTACGTAATGTTTATTCAGAGAGAAGGCAATGAGATGGGTTTTTTTTATATCTAATACTCTGCCGGGAATACATGTTTTTTATTAGTAATATAATAATTTTGTCACAAATATTAATAAGCCTTCTATGCATCGATAAAATTAGCAATTTGCAAAAGGAATTTATCTTTGGCATTGCACAGCCGTAACACTCGATCCTTTCGTAAAGTTAAGTTCAATTATAATTTTTACAATAACCAAACATAAGTTACGTCTTTTAGAAATGTTTTCGAAATCCACGCTTTTTTTTTCATGTCTCGAGTCTTCCTTATTTGAAAACTACTAAAATGACTGGCGAATATAAATTTTGCCTCGCGCATAAACACACGCAAGGTCATTACAAAAAAGTTACAGAGTTTTTCAAGAGGAAAAGCCCGTCCCGATTTCTGCGCACGATATTTCCCTCTTTACGCGTGAAAGCCACTCGACTCCAGCCTCTCTGTTCGGGAAAAAGTTGGTGAAACGCGGCTCCGATTATACGTTGCGCGGGAGTCTAAGTTGTCTATGCAGCAGTGAAAGCGAGTTCTCGCGAATCTATCGTAACGTGCGACACGCGCGCTGCTAGTGTGGCCCATCGGTTACGTCGTCCAGTTACGACGTGTGCGTGCACTTTCCCGCATTTTCGACCTCGTTTCGCGGTGCCGACAGCCGCGATTTTTTACTCTTTATTTTTTCCGATAGGCCGCTGATAGCCAGGCACGTTTCTCCCGGGGTTCGGTCTCCAAGTCGAAAGCTTTCCTTCGTCGCTGAACGCACAATCATCGGGGCTTTTCCAAGTTGGCTGTTCAATTAAATTCGATGAGTCCATCTGGACACGAGAGACCGGAGGTAGAGTTGAAATTTGGAAAAATTAGCTTCTGGCAATGATTCCTCGCTTCTGTCGATCAGCCATTCAAACGTTCGCGTTGAAAATCGCATGCTTATATACATTTTTGTATTTGCCAATGAGCCGATAGTTTGGCACGTATAACACAACAAATTACCTCTCGCGAAATGAAACGACGTCCATTCGATCGCCGCTAAACCCGAGCACAATAATAATTTAAGTTTGATGGAGGAACTAACGTCGCTGGAGCTCTTTCTCGAGCGCCGTAAAGGCCGCTATAACGAGCATAAAGATGGAGCTGTAACGAGCTAAGGTACGCCGAAGCAGGAACGCGTAAACGCTCGAGAGTAATGAAAATTGAGCGCCGACTCAATTAGCCAGTGGCCCGTTGCAGGGGCCCGACGCCTCGAGCGTTCGTGCACGTCAAAGTGCACGGCTCCGATGTTATCGGCCGAGCGCCCGGTAGCTCTGACGCTTGGCACGCGACAACACCTTCGCGACTTTAATGGAGCAGAAACGTCGAAAAATGGCGCGCGTTCGTATTCCTGTCTTTTTTCCGTCCGATGCGCCCGCACACGGAGCCTAATTTATGCCGAGCCGCTGCTGACCTGGCGCGCGCGACCGCTCCTGTCCGCCGATCGGCTGATTGCTACGTCAGCCGGAGAGAAACTCAGGAACGGCGCGCTCCTGAGGTTTGCCATTATTTCGTAGGTCCTTTAAAGGCGAGCCGAGGACTTGGGTTATACGCCAGACCACGTCTTTCTCCATTTGAAGTACCGCATTCCTGTTGGCGGCGGCGGCGGTGGCGGCGGCGACGGCTGTCGAGCGGATAACGAATTCAGTTGCGCCCGGCTTTGGACTAAACGCAGAGGCATTAGCCAGTGGTGTTGAGCGGCGGGCGAGCGACGAGGCTAATAAATTAGCAAGGCCGATAAGTTTAGCGGGCATCGATCATTGTTCGACTTATCAGAAATTGCCGTTTTCGTGTGGCTTTTACAGTCAATGCAATTGCGATTTTCATCGAGTATTTATAGTTGAGGTTTATCTTCGGCTTTGTGTAATGTTTGTTAATTAAGAGTCCTTGATGCTCAAGCGGCTATTGACTTAAGGTAGAATTCTGCAAAAGTTGGATATTTGAGAAACGGCTAATTTTACGGTTGGCAATAAATTTCGCTTGCAATTCGAAAATAATTTATTTAAAGACTTGCTACATGCCTGAAGTAAGAGACCGTTTTCGGTTTAACGATTGAGCTGTCAGATTTACACATAAAAACTATGTGGACTTATAACTGAGCCTTGATTCAATCTCTAGTCGCTTTTGCACGCACACGAGCGCAACTAGATGTTTCCACGTACACAGGGGCCGATATCTGTGTGACCGTTACTCGATTGCAACACTACCTTTGACTTTATGTTGTCTGATGAATTATATATTACACGGAGTGTTTAACGTTTATGACATTTTTTACAATTTTAAATGATTAAAATTACCATTATATCGCATAAATTTTATGCTAAATTTTATCTCCTACCGTTTTTTGTTCTGGACATTTTTTCCTTATCCTACATTTTAGAATACCTAATCTGAATTAAAAAAGGTTAAGCAAAATAGTTCCCTGTGCATGTGCGCGCGCGCGCCTGTATTTTACTTTTTACGGATAGTCGTTTAATTCGCGTGATGTAAACCGAGTCTTAATATTATATTGTACGTGGGTTGGGCTACTCTTGTTATTGATAATTATTTGCAACGAAAGCAGCGTTTACGAAATGTTTCAAATTAAGTGGACGAGCCAAGTACAAATGTAGAATTGAAACGTGGCTCCAATTTTTTAAATAGAAAGTTTAAAATAATACGTTTATTCGGGGCGATAATAGGGATCAATCAAGTGCAATATACCGCCGCGGTAGAAGAGGATTATGCATTTTTGGCCTCATATATATTAACCACTCGTACTTGACGTCCTCTCTATGCTCTACACGCGCAATCCGGAGCGCTCGTATTTTAAAGGGCAATACAACGTTTTATAACTCTCTTCGACACTTTCTTCTCTCTCTCTCTCTCTCTCTCTCTCTCTCTCTCAAAAAGTCAGGTTCAAAAGCAGGGATGACCAAGTCAACGACCAAACCTTATTCGATAATTTTTTATTGCAAATGTATCCATTCAAGCACACGTACACGCAGGCACACGGAAATATTTATATGGCGAAATACAGTCAAGCTCTACAATACAGCAACCGCAATTTTATTTTACTCCATATATATTGTGCGAATTTATTTCTTTAAAATTCTTAATTTACAGAGTCGTATTTTCGATACAGTCACTTGAGCATATCGATAACTTGTAGCTCGGAGCACGTGATGCAAGTCCGCACGCGTTGCAAACCAACGAAGACTTCGCCAGCTGATCGTAAAACACGAGATGTGTTTTTTATCTTACCCGTGGTACTTAATACGTTATTAAGCTTTTTTGCTCATCGAGTCGCGCTCATAAGCGATTTTCGTAATTCAATTGTGTATTTTCTTAATTTGATAAGCTATGAAAGCTGCAGCTCTCACGGTTTTACTCGATTAATTGGTTTAATCGTGCTTTTTTTATACTCCATCCAGCAGATTTAATTACGATCCGAGAAAAAATACCGCTACATTTTTGCATCTGAAAGAAATTCTCGCTCATCACTGCGAACCCTGCAACGGATAACTTTACAACTTTGGGAAAAAGTTGTCGCGCTCTATTAATAAACATTTACGAGGATTCACGGGACACTTTTTACAAAACAATCTCTAATCGGGCGAACTCCAATGAACGGGAACAAGTTTTCCCGTGATCCTAGAGTAAATATTGAAGTTATAATTAGAGTCAGGGTAGTGTGGCAATACGAAGCCCACCGCGAGTGCAAAATGCTTTTACCATCAGGTAAAATAAAAAGAAAATCAAACTTGGCCTCCGCTAATAGTGCGCCTATAAATTTCGAAATAAGTTGAAAAACTTTCTATTGGATGCCATATGTTAGGCGAAAACATTGTTCCGAGGTAATAAAATTTTTTCGAGTCCCACTCGTTGCCCCACTGTTGTCTCCTCGCGTGCTAAACTTTGCTCGTGACTCGCCGCTTGCATCTTCGCACGCTCGCCGTCGCGCGTCTCGACGGCTCTAGAGTTCGCGAAACGTGCATAACATTCTGGCCCGATTGTTGAAATCGTCCCTCGCGAGTGCAAGTCTAGCGTGCAGCCGCACACGAACGCAACCAAACTTCGCCTCGCCAGAAGAGACGTCGAGAAACGTTGAAGAATACGAAGACGCTGAAGACGACGACGACGACGACGATGACGGCGGCGGCGGCGGCGGCGACGAAGACGAAGTGGTCGAAGAAGGAGGGGGAGGGCGGGGAATGTACCGTCACGAATCTTTAGTAAGCCTTGGGCAATTTTTGCGGAGCGAGGCGACGTTTTTAAAAAGTTTTTTGTTCCAGATGGCAAGCTTTCGACCTACATGAGAAGTGGTTTAACTAGATAATAGTCTTTGTGTGTCATTGCAGCGTGGATCTTTGGTAGGAGGGAACGAGTTTCCAAGCGAAAAATGCTGATTTCTTTCAACGAATAATATTGATTTACGGATGTTGCAGCTACTCCCCCGCTTCTATTTATTCCCCAAATCGATACGCGCTATAAGTTAGGAAAAACGTGCGTTGCTATAAATTTCTTATTCTGAAGTATCGTTAGATAAATTTTCAGCTTCGTGTCAGATGGCTTTTCGTTTCGCAATATTCGACACCGAATTTTTTACTCGCGTGGAATCATTTTAACCATATAAAGCAAAGCGTTTAGACAAATGGACTTGTAAAGTAAAATTGTCTTAAGAGTGCACCGAGAAAATTTAGCGTTTAGAATATTTTAAAATATATTCATTTAAATATCAATATAATGCTTTGCGTCATTAAATATTGTCTTAAATTTAGATTTTAAATTTCTTTTACCGTCACGTTGAACCAACGCATAGCATGCAACGCGAAATAAATATATAATTAAATAATAGTCAAGTTTTAAGCGACCAGTATTTATTTTAATATTTTTGAAAAATTGATAATAAAATGAAGTTTAATACATGTACATATATACACGACGAATTTTCTCAACGTATATTGTCGTAATTCGCTGCCTCGACTTCAATGCTTTCCAACGTTCCAAGTTTTGAAATTATATTAACTTACTCCAGTATTGCACTTTCTGCTTCAATCTGAAAATTGTATTTTTGATACAATTCCTTGATTTTTACGTACAAAAGTAATTGAAAATGAGAATGTCTCGCAGAAGCAACCACTGTATTTTTCAAAGTATAAAATTGTAGAAATCTAAAAAGCTGAAGTTGAATTTTATTCCGCAAAGGCATTTGTTGCATTTCCAGAGCCTTAAAAATTGATATCTTTGTAAGATAATGAAAAACTCGAGCGAAATAGGAAGTATCAGTTTTTTTTTTTAATTTGAACTCCAGTGGCTTACGCGTCGTTTTGAGCGATTCGAAGAGTGCAGCTTCTCATTCGAAACATCGAAAGTGCTGTGTTTTTTCTCTCGTGAGCTCAATACGCTCTAGACTATTGTAAGCCCAATAATTGATAATCGAACGATCGAACGGCAATCCCCCCTCCCAATAACCCACTCAGTCGCTCTCGCTTGGCGTCTGCGAAAATTCCCTCGAATTTTTGCGAGGAGAAAAGCGCAAATCTCGTTATAATTCATGGTAACGCGAAAGAAACTTGTTAACGCTCTCGTAGCGGTGCTGGCGGTGAATAACGGCCTGATCGCACTCGCTGGGATAGTCATTGTCGATCTATGCGCCTTGTGTTACAAGGCTTTTTCGATTGTCCGCCATCGATTTGCAATGCATAGAAAGTAAAGGTACGCGTGGACGTTCACTTTTTCCCTAATAAATCGCAAACGTGCCACGAGTATGCGATATGAATATCGAGAAACGCAGCAGCGTCCGCGAGATTCGTATCCCCGTGCAGCTGCAATTGTGCGCTCGCGATTAAAATGCACGTAGCCTGGGCTGCGGTCGGGAGGTTTGATCAACAGTCATCTTTTTTACGAACTGCCACGGCTTGTGAAATTATCCTTGAGAAACGAGAAATATCCAAGATTTGCGGGCGTGAACGGAGAAGAGAAAAGTGATTCGCGCCGCGAGAGTTCGGCTGCGGTTATTCCTTGCAAGAGCGACGCGTATTTTAGCAATGCCAATATCATATCGGCAATTGTGCGAATATTCGTTTGGTTGCGTTACGCGCGGGATCGGTTTCTCAGCCGCGATTGCGATAAAAGTTTTGCTCGGCTGTAACACCCACCTCGATGCAACAGTCCAACCTTCGTTCGTTTCCTGCCTAAATTAGCGAACCGAGTGCTTAAATAATTCATGGCAGGAGTCGCGCGCGTTTCGCATGCGTCCGTCGCTCTAATCCGTAGCGAAGGAAAAAGGAAAAGCGAATCTGTTGGCGAAAGCGCAAATAGCGAAGGAAAAGTCCGCGATGGAAGAAGGAGAAAGTACACGATATAACGGGGGGGGGGCGTTGCCCAATGCCGATGACAAGGAATTTAAGCGAGCGATCGGTTCGCGAAATCTACCCCACGTAGACAGACGATGCACTTGGGAATAACCGACCGGACTTCGGAATCACTTCTGGGTTAAAATTTTCCTCGTCACTCGAGTGTCCGACAACTGCCTCCTCTCGCTGACGCATAGCGCAGTAGTCGCATCGAAATTCCTTTTCTTTCTGGGAGGGCCGAACGTTTGGCCTGCCAATGAAGTTAATTTACGAGGTTCTCTACGCAGTCGTACTTTACCGTTTATTCACGGAGACTATTCTTTGTGGCAGAACGATGTTGATTTATATCGTGCCTACAATTGTCTGCGATTCTCGTTTATAAAGTTTCGCTTTGATCGAATAAAAAATGAAAGATAAGCTCCGGTGATCATTAAGACTCCAGAAACTTACGTTGCAGTTCGAGCTTAATTGGACTGCTTCGTTGCACTCACCTGTAACAAAGAAAACGTCATTGATTACTTAACACGATCGGTGCACGCATGGAAAATATTGTTATAATGCGCGATAAACGGATGGGCTAATAGTAGCAAAAGCACTTTACGCAGAATGTTTCCGAGGGAAGGCAAAAAGGGACGAAATATTGCGCAGAGGAACAAGCAATTACCAAGCGAGACTTGCACTAATTTTGTCGGTATTGGTACGGCGAATTCGGGCGAGAACAGCAGCTTAACCAAGTGCCGCCCGTTCACTTCATTTTTCACTTGTGCCTCGACATATTGGCGAACTTTCCCGACACTACGCTCCTCTGATTTTCATTCGGCCATTTTTCAGCGAGCTTAATATATTATTAGCAGCAGTTTTTATGCAGTTTTTATTCTCAAAGAGCGACTTTGATCTCCATTCGGGGCGGCGGAGTGCGATATTGAAAAACTGATAAGATTAAAATATGATTGCCGCCTCGATTTGAAGTTTTATAAATGCCCATTAGGAAACTTTATTATTATTTATTCAACGGCCGGGATTAATGAATTGTTGCACTCGAGTATACGCGATCGAGAAGTTTTAATATATTTTAATTTTTTACCGAATAACACTGGCGTGGTTTTTAGAGCTACGAGCACACGTGCAATTATCATTTAAGTTAGACGGCCGATAAGTTATTTAAGTTTCCGTTTCTTTCAAAGTAGAGTATGGGAAAAGGAGAAAAATAGGATTATCAGTAATGTATTTCCTTTCACGCTTGTTATTAAAATAAAAATCATCAAAAGAGCGTAATTTTGCGGTTTTAGACAAATACTTTCGAGCTGTTTGATGCCATAGTATCGATGTAACTTTAAAAAAGATGTACCATTAAGTTAATTATGAAAAAAGTAAGGCAAATTTTTAAATTTAGGTTTATGTGCTATAAAACTTTTTAATAGACATGTCATATTTCCTATAATTTGGCTACATTATGCAATAACTTGTGTCAGCCGTTATGAAACGAGAACTTTCTTTATACAGCGATACCTTTCATTGCCTTTCGAATAAATATCTAATTTTTAAAATAAATATCTACTTTCCAATCATATATAATATGATTAAATTCGAGAAGTGCAAAACTCTTAATTGACACAAACATGCACGGCTGTTTATTCAATTATGCGATTATCTCTATCTTTCCGAATTACGAAGTTGACCGGCTGTTAAACGGAGCGAAAACCAAATTCGTCTATTGAACGCAAACTTTATTATTTTAAAACACCATCCGTCAATAACAACTCCGATAAAACTTTAATCGAAAAAAATTGTTACGTTGAAGCCAACATTGGCGCGTGAAAGATTTTACGCAGTTCGCGAAAAAGGGCCCGTTCTCCTCGCGAAAAGGGAATAGGTGATATTTCTCACGTCTAATCGATAGTTGGTGCACTTTTCAAATCAGTGTACCAAAGAGCAAAGAGAGAAGCGCAGCTTATTCCAGATTCTTCCAAAGAATGCATGCGACGTTGCATTACCGACATCAGTATTGCAAAAGCAGTGCGCGAATTCTTTGCGTTCGCGCAAAATATTGCCGACGCGAAAAAAGCCTCAACCTCGTTTCGAAAAATCGCCTCTCTGAATCCCATTAAGAGAAAGTCCCTCGCGCTATCGACGCCCCGTGGGGTGCAGTCTCGCGCGCCCGTATCGTATCGGCCCGATAAATCCAGTGGGGCGGCCCACACGCGACCGCTAGACCGCTTTCCCCTCGCGGCTTTTTTACCCTCCCAGCTGCTCGAGCGCTCATTTTCTCCCTTTTCCGCCTTGATCTCGGCGCGGTGTCGGTGGCGTAAACGGACTGCAGCTGTTTACTCCGGTTCACCTACCGAAAAGAAAAACGCTTCGGACGCCGCCATTGTTTTCCAACTAATTTGCGGTGCATTATTATTACGCGGTCCTTTCCGATTTATCGTTTGTCAGTCCCCGCGGTGGGTTTTTGCAACCGCGGCTCTCCGAGTCGTGCTAGGAGAAAATCTAGGCGCTTGTCGCGCGGGACCACTTGCTGCTTTCCGAACGAATACTTTTCGGAGGAATTTACGAGGGATTTATGGCGAGCCGCTTCCTGTATCAGCTTTCCTGTCCGTCATTCGCTGATTATAGGTATGCGCCCGGAGGTGCTCGCAATAGCTGTCCCAGGGAATAAAACGGAAACGCCTGCCTGGAAATTTATTCGAATTTTATCGCAAGGCGAGGACGGAGAATCGCTCTCGGTTCGTTTCAATCTATCTGTTTCTAATTGAAAATATTTTGATAGCCAGTACCCGATAGTTAGGCGAACGTAAGGTTACCCGCATACGTCGCACCGACGATACATTACTTTGCCATAGACGTATTTTGAAATTACGCGAAGCAGTTATAACCTAATATATTCCGAATGCAAGTACTTTTGACGCGAAATAATGTGTTCGAGTTTCTCGTATAACCCCAAGGACACGTTCGAATGCGCGAAAATGTAGTTTGAAATTTAAACGAAGCGTGGATTTGATCTTAAGGCCTCGAAAATTCCAACCCGAGTCTCGAAATTCAATGAACAAGCTTCAAAGTTTGTCAACAATTACACGGGCAAGTTGGCGACCAACACACAGTCGACACCGAGGCAAGGATTTTTTCCTATTAGCTCCGGAGCAACCGCATCCGACCTTAGGTTACAACCCTCGTGACCTAGGAAGGGAGGGAGGAAGGGGCGCCAAAGTTACGCATGTAACTATAATAATAGTCGCGTTCAGATGATCGGTGAGAGGAGCGCAAGCGCTCGGCTGTTACCTCCTTTCCAACTCGGGTGCATAAACCTCGAAGTAGACTTTCCCAACCCCTGGCCGCCTGCACGGATTTTCAGTCAACCTACTCCCGCGGAAAGAGGGACGCGAGACCTAGTTACCTATATCGCGTGCTTGTCTCGCTAATCCGAGTGAACGCAAAACATTAGGTGGTGGGAGCGCGCGGCCGAGCGCTGATTTTCCTTCCTGATTATTCGACACGGTTGCCGCTCGTCGCATAGAGCGATGACGCACGATATTATTTGGAAGCCTCGCGAGACTTGGGCTTAAGCGCGTAACTTTGATATTTGGCGCATCGATTTCAGGCAGAACTAGTCCGACCTGAACTGCTGAAAATTCGCTCGAGGCTCAGATTTTACGAAACGAGACGCGGCGAATCGCGGGAATTTTGCCACGGAGATCTTCTAATTGTCGTTGTTAACGCTGTAAATGTGACTTATCGCCGCGGAGGCTCGACCGATTGCTCCGAGGATATCAAAGACGATAGCTCCGTACGATCTTGGCAACACGAGCAAATGCAGACAATGAAAAGATGGCGGTGGGCACTCGAAGAGCAAACATAAATAAATGAATTAGTCGCGCGATACGAGTCGCATTATCTGCGCATACTTGATGCGAATTTTTTTCCAAGAAACAGAAAGCTTACTTTTCTAGTATTGGCAGAATGACTAAACAACATTTCATTCCGAGCCTCGATTTAATCGGATATTTTCTCGAGTAGCCAAGATTCGAATCACTTTCAATCTCATATTGCTCATAATAAGATCGCGAGTCAAAGACATAGTCTTTATGTGTTTCGTCATTACGTGCACCCACAATAAAACCGGGCACATAAACACATAAACACATAAACAAGGGCGGCGTAATCGGAATATATTAAAACGTGATTTGTATGTCACGATATTACAATTTATGCAATTATCGGCTAGTTTTACAAGTTGTTCGGCCAAGCGGAAAAAAGCCTGGCAAAATAATAAAAGAAAAGAATGACGTCGACGGATCTCGTCCGTCTGACGCGCCGCGAATTCGCTTACGTCTAATATGTAATGAATCGGCGTAAAATCAAAGCTCGCAAGTACAATCGCAGGGCCGGAACACGTAAATAGTAAGAAAGAAGCGAAATAACTCGCGTAGCCGTAAAATATTGTAATAGTTCAACGACCTGTGATATTTCGCTCTCCTTGTGGAGTCTTAGACCGCACGCGTAGTTAGGAAACTGGGTTATAATGATGTGACGAAATAGATAAATGTGATGCAAATAATTAAAACTTATTTTAATCAACATTTTTGGGGAAAAATCGTGCGATAGCTTTCGCCGAGAGATATGCGTGCGTGAAAGTAGATTTTTGCCGCAATGTAAGGGAAATTAACTGCAATAAGTAACGACTCCCCACCAAGCGTTTTTATTTAGCCTTTTAACAATAATTATATGTTTCGCGAATAGTTTTTAAGATAAAAATGTGTGTTACTTCTGCGTTACGTACGATTTTGAATAGTGGAATATGTAAATTTCCGTTGCAAAAAATTATGTATATTAGTTGTAAAAGACAAAATTTCACCATACGGCAATTAAATAACTTTTCCTATTTTTTTTATATCGAAGATTAGATATAAACTTAGTCATTGCTTAAACGCAGCTGCGAAACCTTTATAAATTCTTGTGCATCTAAAAGGCTGCGAAAAATTTGTCATTTACGTCCAACGCCAGAATAAATCGCAGAATTTCATTCTTAATGATAATAAATTTTAATAAGAGCAAGCGCTTGCATTTTCATCGAGTTGGGGCACAATTATGTTTTATTACAAAAATTCTAATTCTTCTAAGTAAATTATATTCATGGGATTATATTAATTAAATTATGTCGACAAGGTAAGCTATTAACTAATTTAGAATTGGCAGAAGGTGAAAATAAAAATATGGAACGATGAAAAAGATCGCAAAGAAATTTAAAAATGAAACATTTGTCTCGGCACAACGTTTTCTATCGCACAATAAAAATGCACATAAATCCATAAATTGTTTCTTGAATTCTGCGAACAAAGTCATTATAAAATTAAGGAAGAGTCAGTGGTTCGAGAAAAGCGACGATTTTCCCCGCCTCACCGGCGCAAGCCAACGAGTTTGATAAAATTATTCGATTTCGCATAATTTCAAACGCATTCGGTTTTCTCCAAGGAAGAAAATTCTTACGTAGGCAGAAAGTTGTTGTAGCGCAATATCAGTTTTGCCAATTTACAGGCATCAAAGACGCTAATTTACGGCGGCTCGCTTTCTTCGCTCTCTTGAGACCCTCCCTCGTGTTAACACACGCGCTTATATTTAATGTCCATGCCCTTTGATTTTACTCGGGGAAAGTCGCGCGTAGATTTCCGCACATCGCTAATTTATGTCTTCGGCGTTACCAACGCATTCTCAAGCTTACAGTGGGCGGGTCTACGTCAGCGACTCGTGCCTTCCTCCCCCGACGCTTGGCTTCACCTGCACGCTTTTTCCTTTCCTTTCTTTCACGCTCAACTTTTTCATCTCCTTTTATTCTCTCGCGCTCGCAAAGCTCGCTTAGACCGGGAATATTTCCGTCGGCTTTAGCTTTTCATTAGATCTGGAGCCGTGCGTGATTCTAAGTTTAGTAAGTTTAGTGTAAATTGTTGTTGTACGTCGGCGGAGAGCTTAAGGCATCCCAGACGTTGGCTCATTCGTTCTCGAAGCTTAGTTTCCAGTTAATAAATGATTGTTTAAAGCTCCCTCGGATGTTTTAACTTTGTTAATTCGCAACAATTTACCAGCGAACACTGTTTCACTGCTAACGCTACGAAACAAATACAAACGATACCACATCATATCACAGGTACTGCAAAGAAATGCAGCCAACAATTTAGAATCTTTATTATGATACACAAAATCGTACGCGATTAAACGTAAAACGATTATTCTACTTTGCGTCACACATGGAGAAGCAATTAATATGTTTATTTAAGAATGATCGCTCAACTAAATCTCTTCGTCAAAAACGGAGTAACGAATATCGCGCAATCGATCATTCCTACTTATCGATCAAAAGAGGAAGAGCGTTAAAGTATTGGGCGGAGGAGAGGCCAGACAAATCGCTCTTTCAGCGGTTGAGAAGCTTCTCCGACACATGGAAAAAGTTTGCGGAGTTGAGTCCCTCGTTAAGAAAATGCGAGGCGAGGAATCAGCTGGCGGGTAATTCATTAGTGCTAACGATTCAATTAGCTACAGCCGTTCACACGTCCAGAACGACGCAAATAACGAAGATGTTTCGGTGTTCTAGCCGAGACGTTGGTCCTTTAGCTTTGGTAAAAGAGCTCCGTCACGCAGAAGCGGTCCGGACTCTCGATAATCCCTTTGACGGTGACAATGAAGGAACGCCGTGGTGCTTCCGGTTCCTTGGAATAGTAATCGTAATCAGATTCGCGTTAGCTCGTTCGCACGTACTCGAAACCGCTGCGACAGTTGTACCGGCAGTACAAAGCTTTTGGAACGCGATCTTTGCTTCGCAAGCATTTATCGGGGCTGCGAACCCATCGACGTCAACTTATCGACTATTAAAAATGAGCCTCGTTGGAATTTTTGTTCGTTATGAATACGCGCATAAAGAGTGCAGGGGCCGCAGGAGAAAAGGGAAAACTTTTGTAATACAGGCGCGAGATTAGATTGCCTTAAATTAATTAAACAGCACCCAAATGTGGATGATTTTTGGAAGCATAATTAAATTTGGAATTAGAAACTGACTTTGCCGCAATTTCGTGAACAAACTTCGGAGTGACACTCGGGTTAGTTTGAAATTTAGTATCGACGCTTCGACCCTGGACAACCCTGACTCTTTGGTAGTGCTAAACATAGATCTGAATTTGTTTGTGGCGTATGCGCGATTTTAAAACTACTCTGACACGGCTCTCCTCTTTGAAGCTAAATTATTTCGAAACATTAAAAAGTTTGCAGAGCTAATTTCAGGTAATTTAGGGGAATAAAGCTGCCGCGAGGATAATTAATCGGAAGCGCTTGCGTACTTCGACTCACGCCAGAATTATCATTCTCTTGCTGCGGCTATTATTATTGCTGCTGTTGTTGTTGTTATTATTATTATTATTGTTGTTGTTGTTGTTGTTGTTGTTATTATCATTATTATTATTATTATTGAGCCTTGGTGTTTAATAATACCGATTTCAGCAGCGCAACTATAATCCGCGTAATTTTAGATGAATGGCCGTGCGGCGAATCCGAGGACCGAAGCACGAGTTCTCGAGAATAATAATAATAATAATCCAGGAAAGAAAATCAATAAAAGAAGCTCTGATTTGAGGAAGGTCGGAATACTCGATCAACGTGCGACACATTTGGGGGTTGAATCGTAGCGAGTTGAGAGGCGCGAGCGTCCGCAGCGCCGGAAGTGACGCTGGGGTGAAAAGGCGGGAAGAGCGAACAGCCTTAACATCCCGGGGGAAAGAAGCCCGTGTTACTTTGGAATTCTATTAGAGCCGATTTTAGGTCGCGACCCCCACTCCGCGTGTGCGCACAATGCTCGGGTCGCGTTCAGGTCGACCGGGCAACGACTCGTCCACGAACGCGCGATCACCGCTGGACCCCTCTCCCGCTCTCTCATTCATTCTCTCTCTCATCTTTTCCCCCTTGGTTGCGACGGCCGCTCGAACGCCTGTTATGTAAACAAGCGCTTTTACTTTGCCGTATTGTTACTTTTCCCCCTTCGATCCGTTCGTTTTTACCCGAGAGCTGGTACGCGGCTTTTCAAG
Source organism: Platyscapa corneri (assembly GCA_018907185.1). NCBI lineage: Eukaryota > Metazoa > Arthropoda > Insecta > Hymenoptera > Agaonidae > Platyscapa > Platyscapa corneri. The sequence goes on along the minus strand of JACCHW010000005.1, from coordinate 2,162,846 downwards.
CCAACATCTCACCTTTCCGGAAGCTGCGAGTGTGGAGACCCGATTTCAAATCCATTCTCTAGTCGAATAAACACCGCTCGAGAACTCGATTGTATCTTAAGCCATTCAGAGCTCCCTTTTTTCATCTTTAATTTTCATTTCATATTATTATTGCGCAAGAAATCCGTATCTCATTTTCTTATTTTATTCTCAAATCGTTATTTGCCTTCAGTAGCGTACAAGGAATAAAAGAGTTTTCTCGAAAATAGCCTCGACGATTCCTCGCTTTAACAGCCCCAACGCTTATGAATAATTTTCAAATGATGAAATTATACAGCAAGGATGAATAATCATGCATTTGCATGGTCAATATTACAGGCACATTGTACGTTTAATAGGCAGTTATCTACTCAGGTCATATCACGTCATAAGCACTAATCATTGGTATTATGCGAAGCAAATCACAGTAGTTATAAACAATGGAAAGCACAATTGAAAAATACCGCACGTATTTCTTCGGAGTTTCGATGCTATATTCGAGCTGACAAATTAATTCGAAAAATGAGATAAACGTAACGTTCCTTTAATACTGGGGATTTCGAAACGTATAATATTTAAGCGCCTCGAGAGCGTTTTCGAGTCCTTGTGCGGGTATCATCGTCATAACGCCAGCGCGTGAGAAGACAAATGAATTTGTCACTTTTGCTCTGTGCAGGGTTAAACGTAAAAATGGCAATCAGCTAAGGCTTTCACTCGACATGTGAGGAAAGTGTAGTTGCGGCAGGTCAGTAGAGCGAGAAACTTTAACGAGAATACTGTGTATTCACCTTTTCTCTCGCTTTTCATTGTACGAGTATGTCATACCGTATATTTTCCTTTTGTTGACTAAGATTCCTCTGCATTAAAAATCCACAATAACATTAAGTTTCGAAATGACTAAAAATTAAATTCTGTGTAATAAGAACTGCGAGGAACTTTTTAGATTCTGCATATTATTATCTGCTCGTGTAATTCTTGTTTATCCGAATGGTAAGGTAATTATTATTGTGCAACAGTACAGCTTGTATTATTTTCTTTTTAACAAAGTTAAAATCGTTCGAGGGATCCTTAAAACGGGCCTAACCTGAATCATGGTTGTTGCTGATATTCAAAACGGTTGCCGAAAATTCGAGAAAACAGTCCATCTTCGCTTCGAGCATCTCTAAGAGTGCACGTTGCCATTGGACGAGGAGGGTGTTGCCTCGATCGCTGCTGAAGAGCGCGTTTCATCCCTCCTCGCTCCCTCCAATTTGAGCAGCGAAACGCCTAAATATTCTCCACCGCATCGCACCGCCTACGAGCGATCGCGCGCACAATGAGCAAAGGCGCTCTCTTGCTACGCATGATATAACAGTCGAGAGGGCCGACGGACTTCGAGGATATTCGGCCGGTCGCTCGCTGCGCTCTACGGCAAGCGGCTCGGATGTCCTCGGCCCCGCCGACGTCGGGGTTAACGTCCGCTCACTGGGACACAGTCGGCCGCCGCCGCCGCCGCCGCCGCCGCCGCCCCCCGACGCCGCGCCGTCCGCGCTCTGACTCTGCGCGGGAGCGAGCGCTCGATTTTCGCGCGCTTATCTAAGCTGCATGCGCACGCGCCTCTAATCCCCGTGGCGTGCTTGCGCTTACGAGCGTATCGCGATGTTACGCGGAGGACTGGATTTTTAGGGAAGCCTTATCGAGAGCCTAGGGGAGGGCGAACGCGTTCGCCCCGCTGACGTCCTTTACAAGGGTGGGGGCGGCATCGTTATTCTAGGTTCGTTTTCGAAAAGGGGCTCCTACGCCCAAACTATTCCTCGACTTTCCGACGCTATTGCTGTGCGCTTTTTATCGGACCAGAGGATGGAACAATGAAGGAGAACTTTTAGAATCTCGCCGCTCACGGCCAATTATTGCGATCGTAAAAATTGTCACCTGGAAAGAAATTTCAATCGCTTTTGATGGACACGTGCATTTATCTTCAAATAACTGGTATCGCTCGTGATAAGATCGAGAATAAAACCTCTTAAAGAGTCAAGTATACACGTGTCTTGCTTGGAAACGCATTATTCTTTAGCGCAACAATAAGGGTTCGTTTACTTTCTATAAGTTTTCAAATTATGATTTAACTTATGTTCTCCCCTCCTGCTTCGATCCGCTCCTCTTTGATAGTTGCAACAAAATGTATTTCTTCGCGAACGGCTCTCCTCTTAACATATACAATACGTTCAACCTAACTTATACTTTCGATTTGATAAGTTTACCAGATAAAATAACTGCACCAAATGTATTATAAATTCGTCGGGTGCATAAATATTAGTTATATACGCGTAAATATTAAAATAACGTAATTTTAAGGGGAAAGTAATTAGCTTTGTTATTTCAAACTTTATAAATATTTCTTCACTATTTACAATTTAATACAAATTAATAATAATAATAATTCTTCGAGGAAAATTTTTTCTAATGCTTAATTATAATCGAAGTTGAGAACAGCTTTGTAGTAATTTTCAAAGTTACTAAATGCAATTAAAGTGTGGTGCTCTTAATCTAATAATGGCAATCTCAACATAATATGTAAAATCGTTTGATCTTATACAAAGCGACGGATTGTTTATTAAAAAGAGAAAGACAGATGGGTTAAAAGGAAAGCGTGTGTGCGCGCGCGCGTGTGTGTGAGAGAGAGAGACAGAGACAAAATTTATGACCCTATAGATACATAAACGAAATGAGACTTCGTTGCCGAGAAAACTGTGCCCCTGAAAGGATAAAGATCAGAAAATACGAAGATTCTCGAGTACTCACGATAAAATAGCACCGCACTATTAAAAAAGATATAGTAATAAAAGATAGGAAAAGAACGACTCGTAATAATAATAACAAAGTCATAAAGCGATAGACGATAAAGATCTCCGTTCTCGCACGCGGCACAAGGGCGAAGCATTTTACATTTTCTTTACTTCATTGCGGTTCCCAACACGAGGTTACGCGCGCGTGTGACGCAAAGATTGGACAGTCGTCATTTTTCCTTGTTGTCGCTGCACTTTGCGTCGCAGCGAAAGATGTAGAAAAAGAGAAGGGAAGGAGAGAGAGGGAGAGAGAGGGAGAGAGCGGGACAGGGAGAGGGAGGGAGAGAGAGACTTTGTAACCTTGACCCAACGCGTTCAACGACTCGACCGAATTCTCCGATTCCCCTCTCGTCCCAGATTAAACACAGCCAGTGCATACGCATGCGCGCGCGCGGCGTTATACACGTAAGTACGTACGCGCTCGCTCGTACACACACTCGCGCGCTTGTGATAAGCGACGAAATAACGAACCTACCGAGCGCGATCAAGTGTGCGTGAGTCAATGTTTGTCTTCCACGCACTGCGTTTGTTACGCATGCTTGTTTGTGTGCGAAAGCGAACATTACGCGAGATATTGCGAAGAGCAAAAATCTGGTTCATTCTTAGCGCCGATATTATCAAGTACCGAAGGTTCGCGCGACTTCGCAGCTCGGCCTCCCGGCTCCCCTTTTGTTCTTCCTTTCGCGTTAGTTCGCAAGGATAATTTTTAATTTCTCGAATCGATTAAAACGTGGGAAGGGAAGGGCAGCATTTTCCAAAGTATTTTCTCGGCGCGATTTACTATCGGCCAAGATCTCGCTTCTCTCTTCGGCACTACCACACTATCGATGCACACGACTTTACATTTTACACAAAGAAATTCATAATTCACTCCCAGTCTACTTTTCAGATCCCGAGTTTTGTTATTTAATTACAAGTTTAATGGTTTTTAAAAAATAATGCTTTATAATTATATTGGTTATTCGTGACCTGTAAGTGTCGAAAGAAGTGAATGGGGATCTTGCTGACACAAAAATGTCAATGTCTTTTTTGTAAAACTAATTTTTTATGCCCATACGTGATAGGTGAATATAAACATGTTCGAATGATACCGAGCCTGTATTTGTATTTTAAAAGAAACATTATGCATTATTTAAATCAATATTGGAAATGCTTCGGGATTGAAATGAAAAGTCATTAATATTAAAAAGTGGTGGAAGCCGAGTAAAATTGTTCCAGATTTTATCGATCAAACGCACGGATTTCTGAATAAAGTAAATTTAATTTTAAAAGCTTCATTTCGAAACTTGCGCGTAAACTAGTAATCAGTGTTCAGTGTTACTCATTCAATACTCGCCTCGCATTCTCTAGAAAAAGCAATCAATTTCATTTCTACAGTAATCGCGAACGCAAAACCGTAATTGTAAAAGTATCCATCGTAATAATGCCGATAATCGCGTTGTTAAATGAAAATTTTTAATCATCACTGTAATCTATAAATACACCCTAGAAAAATTTTGAAGTTGGGCAATAAGTTCGCAATAGCTTATAACGTTCCTATTCTTAAAACTAATTTATTCATTATCGCAATATTCTCGATACTGCGATCGCCCAAGACAATCGTCATATCACATGAATATTGGTAACAATAAGCGCTAAAAATAATAAAAACATGCGAGAAACGAATTGCGACTTCGATCTCAAAAGTAAGGAATAAAGTAACTTATTACAGCAACGGAATCGCGTCGGTGCATTCCGTAAGTTTCGAAGTCGTTACGTCGCTCTTGGGGAATTGTCGCAGGTCGCAAAAGCTTTTCACACCTACGCACTGCGCACGCGTATACGCGTGTAAAGTGTGTTCGCACTCTGCTAAGTGATAAACGACCGAATTACAAACTTGAAAATAGTCTTTATTTTAAACCCAAAGGCATGCCGAACACTTACTACGATCCTGCGAGACTCGCGCGAATTTTTTACGAATAGTACTTTTAATTTAAAAAGAAATGTATCTGTGCCGGCGTATTATACCATCCGCCTTAAAAAGAACTGTGCGATGAAATGAATTTTTCGAGAAAAAATCTGCCTTTTCACGAATAGTTTACGCGAAATATAACTACTATAATTGCATTATCAAGTTTTGAGAGCAGCCGATAACGCAATGTTGAAGTTTTTCAAAACATTATTTCTAATTTTTGATGGATTAACGAACTAACGTCGATGTTTATTCCCCTCCCTTGCGAAACATCGAAACAAAAATAAAAACTTATCGAGGTTGAATTACAAAAAATGTACCACCACATCTCGTCGCTCCTATGACATTCCACGGGTGAATAATATTTGAATGTCATTATATAACAATGAGAATAATCGGCACTTTGAAAAATCGCGAAAACGAGTAAAAAAGCCGAAAGGTCATTAGGAAATCGTGTCGTAAGCTTAAAATGAAAACGAGCGCACGTAAAAGTGACTTTACTGCAATGGCACGCCCATAGCGTTTACGGCTACCGGTTTGATTCCGGCGATCGAAAAATTTTACTTTCACTTTCTGATGAAAATAATAATTTCATTTCACTAAGCCTATCGATAAGCGCCATTAATTGTGCGGCGGTCCGCAATGACACGGTTGCAGCAGAAGGGCGACCAAACCCCGCGCCTTCGGGAGATCAAATTTTGAAGCTCGAGGTACGCGAACGAGACGAGTAACGAGGAAGGACCGGAAGTCGGAGAGCCACGAACGAGGGCTGATTCAACCCAGGAGCTCCGAGTGGCGGCGTCTCTCGACCCGTTACCTGCGAACACGACAAGACGTCCGTTGCGCAATCGGCACGCCGACCTGGCGACGACGATCCTGTTAAATATAGTCGGCAGCGTGTGTGTGTGTGTGTGTGTGTGTGCGGCCGAGAGAAGCCGCAAACGAGAGACGACCCAAAGCCGAAGGGTTACGGACAATCGTCCGCCGCGGTCGTTCTAAATTTCAATCGTTGACGATTCCACAGTTCCGGCGCCGACTCCGGACTCCCGGCGAACATCCGTCAACGAGATCGAGTGCTGTTGCTCTCCTGTCCAAGTTCCCGATTTTCCAAGTTCGGCTTTAGGCGATGCTAATCGCAAACAACTTTCGATCGAATCGCGCTCAGCCCCTGATCGTTCCGACGTTGGGAGCGATCGCTTTATTGCAGCTGCGCGACCCAAGTGTAGGCGCCTGCAGCCGCTCTTTCGGCCTCTCGACTGGCCGTTTCCTTCTGCTCGCGTTGCGCAACGTATTTAATAAACACGTTTAATTGTAATATGCAATGGTAATAATATTTGAGGTCGGAGGCTAGACTCTCGACGACTTGGCTTCTTTCTCCTTGGTCGATTTACCGCTTCGGCCACGACGCGCTCGCAAGAATTCTATTGAACTCTACTCGGATTACGCTACTGGCAAGGGCGAGTAGCTCTCTAGAAGCTGCCACAGAGTTCTGGAGTTCTCGCGAACACAGTCTTCTTCGACGATACACTCCGCTTTAGAGAAAATATCAGAGACATCGAACAAATTTAAAAACTCGCCGATAAGAATAATCTTTACACTGTAAATAATAATTTTTCGCGCAAGTGTTGCTATCACTTATCGTAATTGTATTACTCGAAAAGATTGCTGATGTGCGAATGTAATAAAAACAAATTATATAAATTTGTATGATCTTTTCATAGCTGATCGCTATAATTATGCTTTAAGTCATTATCGATGAGTGTAGTTCTGTAATTTTTCAATTCTATGCCATAGAATTGCATTTATGTCTTACCACTATGTGCATTACTATTAAGTATTATTAGGTCTCTGGAGGAATGGCAAGCGACATAACGATGCATCGGGGAAAATAATTTCTTCGTTTCTTTCTGCTTTTTAAAACGAAATTGTGCACGAAGCGATCTTGCAATAATTAAGACCGGATGAAATACTTAAACGCGTATTCGCTTCGACATGTCGTTATCTTTATTAGTTAATTTCGAGGATGAAAAAGGAATGTGTATTAAAAACTAATTTAATACGATGATTATGTGTAAATATTAAAAAGAAACATCACACATTACGACCGGATTTCGTAATTGCTTTATTTAAAATTAAAAATTATTTTATAATAAAGGCAAGTAGCTTCTTTCGAGTTTGTAAGTCAACCTTTTACGAGTTTGATTAAAATTCATGATACAACATTGAGATTTTTTGCAGATTCTTTTATAAATAACGAAACTTTATTTACTTTTATTTTTTAACCGACATCGCGTCAATAACAGATCATGTATTCCAGTATTAACATTAAAATGCATATGATCTATTTAAACAGAACTCGTTTGATATCTTTGAAGACCTTACACAGACAATTAATCCTCTCATCGTGTATAATTTTTTTAAAAGCATATTATTGTAAAAAAAAATCGATAAATATTCAGTCAGCGTGGTAAAGAAATTAGATGCCATTGATACAATAACCCTACGATGCATAGCAGCCGCTCATCTTGTTATATCTCTAAAAAACCGAACGAAGCATTTTTCGAAAATCTCTATATTCCAATCAATTTATTCCGAGATATTTAGTTCCTTGACCTGCGCTTGCAATTTGAATATTACGTTAAGGATAAATGTTAGCTCTCGTTAAACATTCAGTTTCTCGGCTCAAAAATAGCCTACTAAGAAAAGAGCACAAAAATAAGCATTACCCGTGGCTTGCACCCACGTTGGCGCACAAAAATTCTACGCCAACTAGACTCCATTCAGGTGGAAGCATCAAGATAAAGTACCGACTCGCACGAGTCTCGTTAAATCACGGAACTCCAATATTACACAAATGGCCCAATATTTGAAGTCTCGCGCGGCTTCGTGGTGCACGCGCTCACTCTTATTTACGCGGATGTAATCCGGTGCACCACCCAACCCACATACTTGTGCTCGTACGTCCGTGGGTCAATGTAATTGTGAATAATATAATGCCGGGGCATGATTGAAACAACGTTGTACACGTTATAAGTGTGGTAATTTGTATATACGCGGGCGTATATCAACGGCGCTTACACGCGCAGGCGAGATTGAAGTTTCCCTGTCACTAGAAAACGGTATTTTCGTGTAATACACGCGGAAGTAATTTATAAGGAAAGCCGTTTATTCGATAATTAATGGCTTTAAGAACAGGTTAGAAGTTATTAAATAAATTTATTACGTATCATAGAAGCTTATAACATTATTGCTCCAAGTATTTAAACAAGAAAAGAGAAAATAATTAATTTGAAAACGAAAGCGAGTCTCGGTCTAATTTCGGGACTCGTAAAAGATAAATAAAAAAGTGGTATTCTATTGGCTCGAAGTATTTATCGAATTCCACAAACTCGCGCGCGTATCAAAGTAGAAAATGGTCGTATCTAGCGAGACGCGTATCTGCAATATTGTGCAATTAGCATGCAAATTCGTAGAGGTTAGCATCTTGGCCGATCTTTTTCAGTTCGCACAGTTGATAAAATGCAATAAATATTGCACGTTTTTACAGTACATTTAAGTAGCGTACGTTAATAAGGATCGCTAGGCGACTGGTGCCAACCGCATCCATATTTCAAGCTCATTTAAATATCGTAATTACATTAATAACGGTGGACATTCCCATTTTACAAACTCGCCATTTGTACAGATCTGTCATCCAATTATAAAACTCAAGCCAGTCGGTGCACGTCGGAAAAAACCATGTATATTAAGAAACACCGCACTATCTTCGTATTCGCACCTTTACATCGACAGCGCGCCTACGTTATCCGAGATTTGCAAACCATTTTCCATTTATGGAGTCCATTGAAACGTACACAACGGGGCCCATACTTACAGCCTCCTTACGAACTTTCTTGGGTTGAAGGAGACAGACGGAGAGAGAGAGAGAGAGAGGAGAATGAAATCGTCGCTGCCACAGTTGTATGCAAGTGTTACTGACCCGCGCCTGCATTAGCATGCACTCGGGCAGTGATATGTCGAAACTATGGCGAGAGGTGCGTGAAAAACGAGGTAATTATGCGAAAGTGAGTTGAGTGGTGGCTTCTATTATGGTGGGTACGAGTCGGGAGTGCGGGTTTTCATTTGCCGTCGATTTTATTGCCCCGCGCGGCGCTTATTGTCGGATCTGTCTGCCGTTTCTGGCAATCACTCCTACGGCCGAATAGCCCCTTCCACTGCTCCTCCTTTCTTTGGCCCCGACTAATCACTTATGTATACGTTTTTGTAATATGCCTCCTTTGTCTAGGCCAGATCGCGCCTCGAGTGTCCTTCGGATTCGTTTTCATTCGATCCTCCGCCGCAGCTCAGCCAAGGCACCGGCATTTTCCGATTCGAATCAATCGAGACACGCGATACTCCATTCCTTTCTTCGCGAGAATTCGAGCCGATCCTTTTTAATCATTTTTAATTTAGCGTTTCGCCGAGGGCCTCGCCAAAACGCGTCGTTTAGCGAGGCAAACCTAAATATTTGCATATTCCGTAAAACAAAGTTGATACTTGCAACGTTAAAAATCGAACGGAGCAGACGGTGCCGTCGTCTATCGTAAATTTAAGGCGTGCGGCTCTACGTTACAGCTTTGTTATATTGGAACCCCGCCACTGTTTATTAAACATCAGCTTATAAAGTAAACTTTCACAAATTAGTGGCAAACACGAGGAATGCAATTTCTTAGATAAATTATGCAACTCCCGTCCCGAGCGCAGTTGGAGTACATAAAGATCGGGCATAAATACAATCAGCGAATGCATGTTTGTTTGGAAATTGAGCTCGTTGAGATCCAATCCTAAACAACGAACGGACTTTCTCAACTGATTTATCGAATTAGGGTTTTTCGCATTTGGCTGACATGCGTACGGTCATTTTCACGCGCGCGCGCACTTTATGGTGACGGCTTAAAACGGGCGGAAGAGCGTCGCTTATAGCGTTGCTCACGTGGCCGGAGCTCGAGGATCCCGTGAAAGAGCTTAGGAAGCCCGAGCGCTACCTGCTCCAGTAATTTTTAACAGTCCGCTACGTCACGATGCCCCGCTTTCACATTGATAAGCTCGGGTTTCCGATGCATTTTATTCACGGGTGCTGCCCCCTAGTCCTGCTTTTCTTTTTCGTTCCCACTTTTACTCTTTCGTCCATTGTTAGCTGTCGAGTATTCGACTCGATTTGATGCTCAAAGTGAGTGTCGGGAGGATAAAGCAGTTGCGACGTGAAAATTATAGGATGCCTATGGAAACAGACAGCGACGAAGCTTCGATAAAGTAATTTGCAATTTTTAATTAAAATTTCACGCGTACGCAGAAACAAAAGCAAAACTGTATGCGCCGCGATCGTTAATTTTATAATTAAACGAAACGCATTTTATTTCTGAGAGACTAGTTGATTCAAAGGAGTGTAGGCTTATCCTATAAGTAAGAAAATTATACGGTAAATTTGAATATTTGCCAAACACATTTACTCGTGGTAAGTGGATGCTTTTTCATTTTAGTTGCGTTAAAAAGGAGATGTGATCATAATTTCTCTGACTCACTTTGCCAGCGTAAAGGGTTAGTTATAATTGAGTGAATATTCAACAACGAAATACAAATGGAAATTCATTATATAAATGTCGACGAGATAATCCGCATATGCGCGTGTCATTTTTACTGAATAAACAGGCAAACTGCAATGTATATTGAAAAATTTACCTTAAAAGACGAGAATTCGTCCAAAATGTGTTGATTTTCGATTTCGGTATAAAAAAGATTTCGTCTTTTCAGTCGATAAATTTCGTCGGTAAGTGCAACCGAGAAATTCTTTCGCTTAGTTCTAGCATAACTCCTAGCTAGCATTGAAGTTCTAGAAAAGTCGTAACAGACTTTCAATGCCTCAATAATTTCCACGCGAGTTTTATTTCAGACACAAAATACAACAAAGTACGCTGGTCAAATTTTTATTTATATCCAATTAAATATATAATTTGGCTATACTCGCGGCTACGAGCACTTGCACTTTTTAATTACCCAAGATAAGCCTCTATTGTTGAGCATTAAACATCTCTTGAAGATATTAGCTGTTTACAACGTACCTTTCTTTGTCTAACTTTGTTGTTTAGTACGTTACACTTACCTTATATCGCACTCCATACATTTAAGTTTCATCATTAAAGTCTCTGGATATACAGGCGTACTTTAGAAAGTTCTAGGTTGTCGACTTTTTTCTCGCGCGGCCAACAGAGTGAAATAAGCATTTTTAAGTGCATTGTATAACGGTGCGCACGAAGATTAGCGAATAGAAACATCGATTATTGAATAGTCAATAACGTGAATTATATACTCGCTATCCCTTATTAAGCGCTCTGGTCTATAAGTTTAAGGAGAGTTCTCGTGAGATTTTCGACGCTCACCAAGTTTACGTGGCTTTAAATTTGTTCTCCGAGTTCTAGCTTTTGTCGATCAAACTTTGCGATTCGTGCTCCTTGCGAATCAGCTGGGATTACGTTCGATTCATCAAACAGCGATAATTCTACTAACATATTTTCGTATTTTTTGAAAAATTTTAAAGACAACCAACGATCAAATACATTTCTCATATTTCGGAACAATCAGATGGCTTTGAAAATGACCGTTTCGCATAATTTAGAATCCCCGAGCAGACAAATCTTAATGTTTGATGAAGAATATGGGATGTACGGAGGAATTTTTTATCTGGAAATTGCAATGCACGTATTCTTTACTTAGCAAACTATAGCAGTACAATTACGAGCGCAGCATTAGCAAAGTTGATTTAAAAATCGATGAAATGCACAAGTTACTTTCAGAAATTACAGTAGTTAAATGCTTCGTTTATAGATGTTATGTAATATTATCGATCAAATAAAAGTTACTTTAGACACTTGCCTGACAGCATACGTATTAGTCAACGATACATTTGATTATTATTTTCATTGAATAGAATTGTAAATATTATTCAACTTGATTTATCGGGACGTCAGTGGCAAAGAAAATGGCAGAACACCTTAGCCACCTCTTTTCGATGAAAAGTTTTGTGAAATGAAACGGGAGAGCGAATTTTCTCCATGGATAATTTGCAAAAATGCCGGCGAGCGCTAGATAATATGCTTTTTAGAGAAAGCTGAAACTGCCTCGGAGGTTTCAAAAGTGTTGCCAATACATAACTTTATTGAATTATCTCAAATCTATTTTTTTCGCTTGACACCTTTGGAAACCTGCAGCTTAGGCAACGTCGTCACCCGGTAACGAGAGAGAACATATCCCTCGCACTTATCTGTTGCGACAACCGGCTCCCTCTCTAACTAAAATTACACGTCGAGTTCCCAAGGCGCCAGACTTGCCGATCAAAGGAGAACGAGCGAGTGAAAGACACTCGGAGAAGAAAAAAGGGCGGCGGCGGCGGCGGCGGCAAAAGGGGCAGCGGCAACAACAACGACTCGCCGAGGTCGTTAGGTTTAGGATAGTCGCGCGGAGGGTAGCGATAAGCCGCGGCGCGTGATCCCGATCGCAGCACCGAGAGTCGAGCGCCGAGCGAGCGACTTTTAGGGCAGATTACTTATCGACTCTGGAACACGTATGCATGCATGCACGTCTAATGTGCAGGCATAATAGATGGGAGACCTTATTAGGGATCGTTTGATCGCGAGATCGTGACGCATGCGAACAATGACAATTAAAGTGTTGCACTTGTCTCGTGTTGCGCGGTCTCTCGCTCTCCGGGCGCAGGCCGATATTTAAACCGGATAGGCTTAGGGGATTCGACGCGCCGCGCTCCATTGTTAAGTTGCCGAAGCGAGCGCGAGAGAGCATTTGCCTAAGTGCACTGCTAGGAATGCTGCAGGTGCGATCACCTGCTTCTGATCGGGCATTATCGGTCTATTGCGCCGCCCTCCGCCAGATGCCGGAGCTGGAGAGTAAACACGAGTTGCCGTGCTTTTATTTTCCTTTTCCACTCTTGACTTTTTATTTTTCACGCGCTATTCCTTGGAGGCGCGCGCACGCGACTCCGATGCCTTGGAACACGACGCGCGCGGCAGAAGAAAATACGTGGGCAGTGACAGAGGCTTTTCTTCACGGACAGCGCGAATCGCGCGTTTCACAATAGCGCTGCAATTGACATTGTCGGCTCTTACGTGCACCTCGACGCGACTGCCTTTATCTCTTAGATTTAGCGCCGCGTCGAAACGAAACAACGAATAACAATGATTAAGAGCGAACGCGAATCCAGCAAGAGGCGGCTCGCGGTGCCAATAAGAGCCCTTCTTAATTATGACTAATCGAAAGCCAGCTATTAGCCGTTCGTTTGATTCGTTCGATTTGCTCAATTTGTTCGAGCAGCGAGATTTAAATGTCTCGATCGGGAGAAATTGGATAATTTAGAGCCGAGTTTTATCGGGAATCGCCGGTTAGCTGGTTAGTTGGCATGAAAATAGCTCAATTCCAAGTAGAAATGATGGAATATAGTAATAGCTGGGGGGCCGGGGCGCACTGATCGATTGATGCCATTAGTCATTTGATTTCGCTCATTATTAGTTTTTCACGTATTAAAAGTAGCGAGTAATATCTTTGTGCTGTAATTCCCCGGGTCGAGTCGAGCACAATGACGCGCAATCCAGTTTGAGCATCATTGTTTGCAGACCGTAGAGCTGTAACGAAGCGAGTCGCCGCTCGCTCGACGCTCATCAACGTCCAAATACACGTACGCTATCAATGTAGTGCAATCTGTCAGCTGCGCTCCCATTGCCCTAGGAAATCGGTGAGCCTTAAATCTGACCTATTTACTTCAATTTATCGCATCTTCGCAACGCGGTTGAGTAAGAGAAGGCGGGGCCGAGCTCTTTTACCTCCGAGTTCGGGAGCGGAGTTCCAACTCTCCAGCCATCGTCGCGACTTTATCGCGAGCACCCTCATCACGAGCGTCGTCAGAATCATCATTATCAACGTCACGATTGAGAGCCGTCCTAACCTAGAAAGAGCGAAGTTCGTAGGCGAAAGCCGCGAAGCGCATCGCTCTCGCTCTCTTAGCTCACGCAGACGCGCGCGCGCGCGCCGAGGCAGGCACATGCACGTATACGTGCGCGCGTCTCGTAGTTCGAGAGGGTTTGGCCTCGTCAGGCCGTCGGCTCGGCACACGGTGACCTCCCACGATCTAGGGCACTGCAACCGAGCACAGCGCTCTGACGTCAGCCTCGTTCGTAGCAGCGGCAGTAGCTCGAGCTCCGCGGTTCGCGGAGTACACGCTTCTCGGCATGGAGACACCGCTCGCGCAGAAGGACATCGGGGCGCTGTTTGGAGGGGAGCGGATGTCGCTCTTCCAATTTTCGCCGAGATTTTTCGCACCGATGTCGAACGGCCCAAGTGGAGGACGTGACAACTCGAACTCGAGTTGGTCCTCGTAGATGCTGCGTATCTGGATCCGGGCTGTGCTTTTTTCCGTTTTTCCATTATTTTCGTTGTCTCCCAGCCCAGTTGTAAGATTTATTAATTTCTGCCGTGCAGGCGAATATCGAGCTAATGGAACTATAATGACCGTTGATAAACAAGCTGTACTGTAAATCTCTTTACGAATGTCGGGTTGAGTAACAAAGCATACTTTCATAAATTCTGATTCTATTTCGTTTTCATAAGAAGTTGATGTTGCAGTTACAGTCGTGAATTAATCACTGCAGTAAATAATACCACTGATAATTTAATGAAAAATGAAATGCTTCGAGATTGAAGGAAATTAATTTCCACTGGATTTCGATATTTTGCCAGTCTCCTCGACACTCTTGAATTATAAACAATTTTCCAGTTATAAATTAGAGCTAATTCCATTAATTTCGCGGCTTTTAAATGAAATTCTAAACGATCTACAAAAGCGATATCTTGTAAAAATAAAATAGTTGAATAAACTTTGAGCGCTCCGACGGTATTATTAACATTAACGACTCGACACTGTGAAGGAATGAGAGTATAAACCTGTATTCTAAACCAGCCTATATGTATACATTAACTCATTTTCGTTTTATGACTTGGAAGTGTATTCTAAGCTTCTCGCGAAATCACGCAACTCTTGTCAAGACTAAGATCGTGATAGATTACTTGCAATTCTGCCATTTTTAATTTTTATTTTTATTTTTTCTCTCTTTTACTCGAGTTGTGCGTTAAACTTGAATTGTGGTTCAACGCAATTTACTAACCGAGTTGTAACCAATTCTTATGTTTTTTCCATTTTTTCCTTTTTTGTTGTTCGATCTGAAATAGACCGCTCGCTATCAGCACGAATACAGCAGCATTTCACGGAATCAGAAATATATCTAATTCATAAATGTCGGCGGCAGTCAAGGATACGAAATATTCTCCGCGCTAAAGGCGTGCGCTTGAGACTGAAACGCGCGATCGGTCTCTACGTTCATTTTTGCGAACGGTAACGGAGTTTTGTTGGAGCATCGCCGAGACTGCGCTCGCGCCTGCCTTGGATTTTCGAGAATTAAAAATAACGCGCTTATGCGCCGGCGATCGATGACACGAACAGCGATGGCAAGCGGCAAGTGGTAACTGTCGCTCGCGCGCACCGAGTTACTTAATATTCGCGCTCGGTGAAAAATGACAGTTTCAATGTCATCGACGCGAGCAGCGATTAGAAAAGAAGGCGATTGGTCTCCGCCGCTCGCTCGATGCACCTCTCACGTGTTCGCGCACGAGCTCGCGCCGCGATTAATCAAAAGATCCCCACGCGCTTGCGGAAGAGAGCGTCGACAGCGATGGCCAGCCACTGCTACCAACTTGCGCGCCGAGTCTGCTTTCACGCGAAAATTCCACCGCGCGCCACCTGACGCAACGCCAATGATGTGCTCACCTTCACGCCTAACCGTCTCGCGACTTTCGTTCGGTGTCTCGCGTTCGAGCGCTCGTCCGCCCATGCAAAATCTAGAAATCGAGAGTTGCGCCAAGAAGAAGAAGGACGCCGATGCGCCTCGAGCGCGAGAATCCTGCGAACGCAGCTGGAGGTCCGCGCATTCTCTTGCGGAAAGACAGCGAGTAAAAGTCTCTTTTCCACGAGAGCATTTTCATTGGAAAAGCGCGAGCGAATCGCGAGGCGACATGCGAGGACGGAACTTTCGTTATGTAAATTTCCTCGTGCAGGAGCTCATTATCAGCGCGAGTCGTTGCGCCAACGCGCACGCAGCAGCAGCAGCAGCAGCAGCAAGTCCCGATGTCATCGACTGATTTTTACGCTCCGCAATTGGCCACCTTGTTGATACTCGGCGCTTGCGACACCCGCCGCGCTCCTCAGGATCGCGAGTCCGTGCATCTCCGAGGGATCTTGCGCGCTAATTCTCATGCTCGAGAGACAATGAGTTAGAAACGCCGGGAGATGGAAAGTCGTGAGCCCAGCCTCTGCGGACGAAAGAGAGGCTGCCACGATAAAAGGATAACGGCCGGAGTGGGAGGAGGGCCCTTGAAAGATCGGCGCTCGATTAGGCGAGCGCGGCGAGCGCGCGAACACGAAGAGACGCAGGCGAAACTCAAGCGCTCACCCCGGCCTCGACGGTTCATCGGCCGGGTGGCCTTCCTAATTCAGGCCGCGGCGCGGCGCGAACGAGCGAGCGAGCGAGCGAGCGAACTCTCTTGATGGCGCCGCGGTAGCTGCGGAGGGGCGGTGTTGAGGCAGCGAAAGGGCGATCGAGAGCACCGCCACTGCTCTTGTCCGCGCGCTCCCGGAGAAAATTCGCCGGCGCACGGCACGAGGCGATGCGACGATCGTTATGCAATTAGAACCTGGGAGCGGGATAACCTAAATAGGGATCTTTGGGAAGAGCTGATTGCTGCTATTGCTGCTGCTCGGGTAATGGATTAAGTGATGAAATAAGCGGCCGTTAAAATTTGAAATTAAACCTATTACTCATAGGCGAGCGTCCGCCGTATTAGTGACTCACGATATCGAAGCACTTGCTGCGAAAGAAGGATTGCACTCCGTATAATTTATGGGCCTCAGAACCCTTTGCGTTTGTTCCTGTGTATTTGTCGGTAAAACGCCGATTTTTCTCCTTCACCTCTCGCCTCTCGCTCCGCAATAGCCGAGGCATTTATTATTCAAGGCTTATAAACGATTCCAGAGACGAGAGGCTCCGTAATATCAACTGCAATGACGTGCGATCTGGTGTAAATTGCACGGAGCGATATTTCGCGAGTTGTTAAGTTTTAATCAATTTAATTTGCGAAAGTTTCGCTTACTTCTGTCAACTAGTATCGGAAAATTCCTTTCTCGCTCTTATCTGCGGACATTTAATTTATAGTTATGGCCATTTAATATCCGCGACCGCGGCCGCCGCTGCGGTTTTAAATTTACGAATGTACGAATGTCGCAAATACCTGCTGTAAAGTGCAGAAATTAAAAATCCAGTCTCCCGTACCGGAGCTATTCATCGGGAGCAAGGCGGAGAAATTTTCCTTGCGAAGATATTTGAAACAAAGGCTTTTTCATACGTCAGCGCTAAATAATTCAGTTTGCGTTTCAACAACGCGAAGCGCTCATTTGATAAATAATAATGCAAAGAAATTGATCGAGTTTTAAACGTATCATTCTATTTGGATTGAATATTAAGTGCATTGAAAGTAGATAAAGGCGAGGCGATGATCACAATTTGCTTTTGTAACCAAAAGATAAGAGAATTGAAAAAACTCGGAATCAATTTTAGTGAATACGTGTTACTATTCTATGTGCACTCGGCGAGTATGTGAACTGTAAAATAATAGCATTGAGCTCCAACGGTGGAGCGATTGACGCAATGCCTTCACGACGCACAAAAGAGAAAAGCGGGTCGGTCCATTTTCCATCCATTTTCATCTCCTTTGAAATTTCGCGAATTCGTGGATTCTCGACTAAGGAAGATTTTCCAAAACGATGCACTCGCTCGTTAACGGATGAGCGTCGAGAAAAAGTTTAACGAGCCCAACTCAGCGGCGCACCGTCGAATTCGGAGCTTCGCAAAAGCTCGGTGGGGGGGGGGGCGGATGGGACAAAATACGGCTCGAGGAAGAGTCGGATTCGTGGGTCGGCTACCGGGGGTCAGCGGGAGCCCAGGAATATTGACCGGTCGGGGAGCTCCGATGAAGAGATTCGCTTTCGCGATGCAATCGCGGTGCGCGCTGTCGAGACGAATTTCAATTGAATTTGGCCGGCGTTCCCGCTTGGCTAAGGATCGGCGTTTGCGGCTGCGGCTGCGGCTGCGGCGTCGGCCACGTCCTCGCGCGTTGAAGGAGGTCGAGATCGCGCATAAATTAAGCCGACTCTCCGCCAACACTCTGGCAGCGCCGCCGGTGTGAACGCACCCTGAGAGCGCGAGCGTAGAGTGGCTCACCCCGTCCTCGCGCTCCTCGGGTTCGTCGGCCGCGCGCGACCTTCGCCTGAAACCAGGGCGCCAAGCGAACGAGCGCTCGATCTGCTTTTCTTATTCCCGCACTCCGAGGAATTCGCCAAGCTGCCCTTTCCTCTCCTCTCCTCTCCTCTTCGCGCCACGTGAGCACTTCCCAGCTTTCGCTCCCTGCGATGGACACATTTTTACGCGTTTTATTAATTTCGCACGAATCAGAATAGCCCGCAGCTTCCCTCCAGCGTTGACTCTTTCCAGTTTTTATCGAGCACTGCATCGATTCCTGGACACCGAACAGTGAAAACTCGTTTTTTCGATTAAATCCAGTCGCGGACGCTTCAATTTGATTTGGACTTTAGTTTGAAATTCGAGTCGCGCACGTTATTCTTTTTTTAATGTCAAATGCATCTAATAATTAATTGAAACGTGACTGAAAGTCCTTAACGGTCTATTACCAGCAGCGCTGACTTGTTTTTATTTTAGCTGCAATTAAGCGAGAAGTATATTTCGCGAAAGATATTGAAGATAAATTAATAAGTTCAAGTAAACAACTGTAATCGTCAAATGGACTTTTATATAATAAAAATACTTATAAATAGAATATAAAATATTATTCCAAGGTGATAAAGTGAGCAACAGTTGTTAGCATCCATTTTTATAAATAATCACTGAACAGTTATGAGTAACTCGCTCGATAAATATTTACGGATTCGTTTTATTATTATATCGAGCGATGATAATGAAGCCGCCATTGCGCAACCATTACAAAGATGTAGAAGAGCTGACATTTTCTCGAACTTTCCTACGCAGTGATTTTGCTCTCCGAATAAAACTGGGCGCTGCATCCAGCGAAGCCTAGGAACGGCTCAAAAATTCCAAACTCTCCCAATGTTTTAGTAACACGGGCTGCTTCATCGTCCGGCCGATGCTGACTCCTCCCAGCGGAATGTCCCAAATAGGACCAAAGCAGACGATTGAAAAAAGCGAGATAAAAGCGCGGCACGAAAACGACAGTGAAAGCGGGGGGGGGGGGGGTCCACCGTCCCGGGTTGTCGCGCGATATATCGTTGCGAGCGAGTTCGAGCCTGCGTCAGAAAAATTCTCGTTCTCGCTGCTAATGGTGCAACGAGCGTGTTACACTTGTGCCCTGCGAGTCAGCCGAGAGAGCAATGCACTCCGCGAGCTGAGTCCTTGTGCGACTCAGAGATTCTCAACCAAAGTCGGAGCCGATCGCTCGCGACTCATTTCTCGCCGAGGAAATGCGCACGAGTCATCCTCGACGGCTGGGAGAGATGGTCGCGTGCCGTGCGTGTGCGCGGGCTCGAGCCGCGCAGCTAGGAAATTCTCCACTCCGATTACGTTCGATTCGCACTTTTTTGCCTCGATTATTTATTAGGTAACGAACGCGAAAAACAATAAGAATAGGCTTGAGTCTATCATAAAGTTGTGTAACGTAACTTGTACCGTATACGTGCGGCTCGTATCGGAACATGTGGAGAAAGCAAACAGTGCGAAGACATTTCGTCCGACATTAATTATGAATTCGCAGGCGTCCTCGGTGCGACGAGCGCAAATTCTAATCTTCGATTAGGCAAATTTAGAATATTCGGCGGCGAACACGTCGTCACTCGTTATTTTATATCGCCATTTCGAAAGTATGACTATTCGCGCAAGGAATTTACAACTTTTGATTTAAAATTTTCAAATATGATTGCCAAGATGTGAGAGGCCGTTAATAAACTGTCGGTAAAGCAAAGCCTTGTCGACATTGAAATTTTAAAAATCAGAGTTCTTTAAAAAACGACTTCTTTTCGGGATCTAACGCGACTCGAAAAACTCGGAGCCAAAAGCGAAGCGAATGAGATCCCGGTGAATAGAATAAATAGTCTAATAGCTGTTGTTGCTAAAGAAGAGAATCGTTGAACCGCAACTCGACGTCCCATTCGAAAAATCAGGGCACGCAAGCGAGTGTAATGCATCGAATGAAGGGGTCGTCGTCGGCTGCCGAGGTATTGTTTAATGATCACCGTCATCGCTGTTGCCGTCATCGTCGACGCTGTCATCGTCGTGGACGGCGCGGCGAGTCATCCACTCTCACCGCTCTTCTCTCTCCTTCTAAAATGACTCAATCGATTTGATGCTAGCGCGAGATGCGTCATCCTTTCTTTTTTTCCACGATCCAGCGGACGTATGCATTTTTTCTCATTTGATTTTTCATACGGTGATCAGGATTAGCACCTAATGCTGCTTAAGCTGGAGCGCGGATTTCGCGCTCTTTAACTGATTTTACCTTCGGCTTTTTTCTTTGTTTGTTTTTCTTTATTTCACAGTCTTACGAACTCGATGCAAACTTGCCTTGTTTTTATTTTCGAACGAGCTGTGCGCTTTAATACAATTAGTGGCACGAGATATTTCTAGGATTATCAGAATTACGTTTTATCAATCCGACGGTATTTTATTAAGTCCTAGGGAATGGAAATGGAAATATTCCCAATAAAAAGTCTGTCGTTTTGTTTTCTATTTTTTATGGCGAACCTCGTTGCGATCCTAATGTACAAGATTACAACGTTAACGGGGGTTGCTGCAACTGCAAATCATCAAAACTGATATTCGCTTGCTCAAATTTTACAAGCAGCCAAGCGAAATCCACAGCGCGAGTTACTTATTCACGCCGATTCCTAATCGAACGTTCACTCCTACTTTTGAAAAAGGCCGCCTGCATTCCAAAGCCCCTCAATTTTTTCCCCACAAAGCGCAGATCTGAGTGTAATTATCTTGGCGGTATTAAACAAAAAATGATATTGGGGTCGTTAGTGGATGTGACAGGCGCTCGCTCGTTCGCTCGCGACGTTTCAGAGACGCGAACGCAAGCGCGCTCGCACAAATGCGCACATAACCTTCCCGATCATTACGAAAATCGGACATTCACTGAGAAATCCTAGATTTCACCGAAAGCCCTTGGGTCCGTTGTTGTTGTGTGTGTGTTGCGCCGCGCGGCGCCAAGTGCCGCGACTTTTCGCCCTAGAAATATCAGCGACTTCGCAACGTTCCGATACACACGATGCGCTTCTCTTTCGTATTCTACATTTATAATCCCATTGTTCAAGTTTTTCATTTTCTTTACGGGTCGCGAGACAGTATTAGTTTTCAGTTTTTCTACATTGTACGAATTTCGCCTGCTCATTGATTTGACATAGTTTCTCGTTTTCTCATTTTTGGAAAGTAAATTAAAGTATGTTATGTCAGACGAATTATTCGTGTCAAGGATTTTAGTTACACATTTTGAAATCAAAGGTCCAAAATCAAAATTGCGCGGTTCTCATATTTTCCGCTGCTCTAATTTATCGAAATACACGCTCAACTTTTGTGCGTACTTCGGTTATACATCTGAAGAGTCTGTTGATCGACTCGTACATTTATTTCAATGACATTCCCTGTGTTTTCCCCTCGTTTTGATTCGCGCTGATTTATTTTGAATTTTTCAATTCGAGCTAAACGTTTATGCTGGAAGATTATTTTCGATAAGAACGTTTTAGCTGTACTATTTCTAAATCGAAGGTTAAAGATTAGATGAAAAAAATTCACAAGCCATTTGTTTTACTCTTTCGCAATTATATTTTATTGTATTCGTGAAAGTTTTATTCCTTTTGAACTAAATGCGACTCCTTTTAGCGGATGCTTCAAAAGCCAGGTCACTTGTTCCTTTTCGCTGCATCGTAATGCGATTGTGCTTGTAAAAATTCACTAATCAAAAAGTGCAGCTCGAGTAAAACAAAGATGTAATTATGTCACTGGTTATATGAAAATGCGATAAAAACGGAGGATACGGCAATTAATTCGAATCCTTGCAGAAAACAAATTCGTGAAGTTTCTAATAAAAATAAAACGACATTCGTGCGCGCGAAAAAGTCGTGCATTTTTCTCGACGTAATGACTCGCGTCAGTGACAATGCGGTCGGTCATTCGCATCGAAATCCGTGAGTCTTCCTCAATTGGAATTTCACGCAGAAGGTAGCCGTTGAGACGCAGGACGTGGGATACGATTGGCGTTACGCAAGGGCGCGAAAATCAATTTGTGTCCAGTAGGCAACAACGGAATAGCTCTCGGATCGGCTGAGGCTGAGGCTGAGGCTGACGCATTTACATCAACTATGGCAACGCACTCCGATTATTGTGTGCGTTGACTGCGCATGCGCGCTCTCTTTCTCTCTCTCTCTCTCTCTCTCTCTCCTTTTGCATCCACTAATTTTTGACTTTTTTGCCCTCCCGCGCCAGGAATGCCAGTACTGTACTGGCGCCGGTTACCGAGGCTAATTAATGTCGCGTCGTCGCTGTTGTCGTCAGCCACAGCCACGCTCCGTTTAATTTATACGTTTTATTGGCCAAGCGCCGGAAAGTTCGCGAGCAGCATACAATTAGCCTTGCGGCGTGAAGGATATAGAATTGCGATCTAGCGATTAGCTGTGGATTTTGTACGTTTCGTAGGTAATGCATTTGTTAGAAGGGAACGTTAGGATTTATTGACTCAGAGATTAATCGACTTTATTAATATTATTTACGCATAAATCATTCAATGCACTCAAGATTAGTTTATTAAAAATATTGCTAATACTCGCTTTGCGATATCGCTTATTCTCTACAATAGCGTCGAATGCGAATTTATAATATTAATTTAGTATGTTTGAGCTGTTCAACTGCGAATGACTACTATCCCTTACGAGATTTTTGACCTATGACGTGTTGAAGGGTATACTTTAATATTATATCCTAATATTGACGCGGTCGTTTTGTCGCGTAATAAAAAAAGATTCGATAATCTGTTTAAAATGTATTAAATAACGTTTCACTTGCTGTAAATTGAAACCCGGTTTTAACTAAACTGCTTTAACTTATTTAATCGTTATTGGCAGGGAAAAATCCACTTCGTTAGTGATAATATTAAGCTACAGAAAATTCAATTATCATTCTTTTGATTAGATTTGTATTTTTAAGGAAAACGTATTTGCATAATTATTCGAAATCGATCAGTATTAATTTTTAATTATAATCAGTAGTTCTAAAGAAATTTTATTACATTACAATAAAAATAATTTGTAATCGACACTTAATTAAATGTTAACATAATTTATGAAAGTGCGTGTAAATGATGTTTCACGAACACTTGCGATTAATTTATTAAATTGTTTTATAATCATTTGCTTTAGTATACGTAAAGCAATAAAGTTTTTTAAAAAGTCAGCTAATCTGTTTCCAATTTTTTTTTCTAAGCTGAAAAAATATAGGTTTTTCCGCAGGATTATCCAAGAGATTAAACTAATTGTAAATAATTTAATAATCAATCGTACATTACATGTTCAATTTTAGAGTAATCATATCGCGAAATTTGCTTTTTGCATTCGTGATTTCAACAGATCAAGTTGTAACTTCCACGTATAATATGTATATATATATATGCATATATTGTATATTATGTAACCTTTCATTACTCTTGTTTGAAATTGAACTTTTGTCGTAACTTTACACTTATCAGGCGAAGAGCAATAAAAAAGTTTGAAATTCCTGCAAGATATTTAATTGTCAATCAAAAGACTTACGTATGATTTAAGATCTATAAAGAAATTACAAGAAAAAAAAGAATTAGCAGTTAGGGGATTTTACAGTTTTAGCGATAAATTTAATACGTTTGTTCATTGAAATTTCGATTTTAAAAGTGCCTCTCAAACATCTATAAATTCAACCTCAGCCTCTCGGCCATTACGGACGCGTTTGAAGCAACGCAAATACGAATAATATTTTTACGCGCAACGTCCGAAAGCTCGATTTTTTCGGCAACAGTTGCGAGAGAAACAGATCCATTTTCCGCGACACTCGAGTCCGAGCGACGGAACAACAATGCAGTCATGGAGGCAGATAAAAAAATTGCTAGCAAATCGAATAACAGCGGCGATTTCGCAGAATAGAAGGGAAAACACAGTGCGCGCAGAAATGTCTTCGACCCCGAGTTGCCTTGAGGCGGACATGCATCATTCGCGGATTGCATTTTATAATATGTGTGTACCTTGCGAGACTTACGAAGGCGCGCGACTTACATTACAGCGTTATACCTGCACCACACAGCTCATGCTTATGCGTTACAAGTTTGTATATAGACCGGCGTAGACTCGATTTTTTTCCTCCCGTTCGGTCGCGGATAGTTCAAGTATATGGATTTACTTGGTGAGTAATGAAACGCACACGCGCATTTTTACCTACTCCATATGGAGGTTCCGAAAAACTCGGCTGACTCGTGTTCTCCGACCAATTTTAGCCTCAACAATTATGAACAAATCATAAATTCGTAAATTTTAATTTTTGTCTCGGATAATTTAACCGATTTCCCGCGAAAAACGTGTTTTATCGAAAAATTGTCGAACGCTGGAAAGTATATCGCGTTTTATAATGTATAAAAATACAGACCAATGAATATTTGCAAACAATTATTAAACGTCTTTCTGAATTGCGCTCTCAGGCGTGTAAAAATATAATTTATGACTCTGGAACAATTTTATTATTTATTTTAAAATTAGTAATATCAAGCAGTCAATTGGACTTGGTTATTGAAGTGAACACATATTTGCACAAACAGAGATAATTTCGATATTTAAAACGAGGAATGGGAATTCATAAGTTGGCAAGTAGTCGCGTAAAATATTACACTCTTCAACAAAAGAGTATGAATTTTTTATGTTATAGCAGGCACTGTATATATTTCATTGCGAAGTTCAAAGCTCAAGGAAATATTATAACACTTTCATAACTACGAGAAAAGTGTTTATTTTGCAGTTTACAAGGTATACCATAGTTTTAGCAGTATTGACTCGATGCTTTAATAGTGGTAAATAGATCTTTTTACATATATTCTTGTATGTGCCATGGAATGACGTAGACTTATTGTAATTTTATCGAACAAAATAACAAAATGCCAGGTCGAACAAAAAGTTTCTAATAAACATTATTATTATTATTTATTTTTGCAATACGGGACATTGACACTTGGTTCAAAGAATAATATTTAAGTTTGTAAAAAATCGAAAAATGAAATTGGCATTGAGCATCGATCGATACAATAAATAGGCATTATAATAATCTGCAGTACAAAAATAAAACCAAGATTTACAATATCATTGGTAAAAATAAATACCAACTCATAGATTCGCGTTGACTGGCGCTCGTTAAAAAAAAATAAAAATAAAAAACAAAGAACTATCAATGATAAAGTTACTATTTTCTAGTCCACGGGACTCGCCCACGACTAGCCGTTCTAAGAGGAAAGGAAAAAGAGTCAAGAGAAAAGGCACGCACACACATGCGTCGGCTAATTCATGAGCCTGTGCGGAGTCATCGAGCAAAAGCGCGAGCGCATATACGGTGCTTGTGAAATTCATTAGCTCGCGCCTGTTCACTTATTAGGTACCACGGAAAATGTACCATTACGGAGAAGGGGAAAGCGCAGCGGCGGTTTGTTGTCCGTAGGTAAGGTGGAGCAGACACGGACGGGGGCTGGTGAAAAATTCATGTGGGAAATGTGCAGTCGGTGACCGCGAGTGAGCAAAAGGAGCGAGAGGCGAAACTGGTAGATCAATTGCTGGAATTGTTTGACGTACGTGTGCGAGCGAGAAAAGTCGGAGAAAGGGAAAGTTGAGCAAATTGGGTCGCGAAAGAGAAGGACGATGGGCAGTCGGGAAATGTATCGACGCGTTGCCTCTGTCTTATGGGATACTTGAAACGGCAACGGATTGATTTGCTTCTTTGTTGCAAGACTAAACTCAAACGTTCGCCTCGGCTTATTATTGTGCCGATGGATTCTGTCTCGCGCGCCAGCAGTTTTACAAAGATGCGAAGATCTTACTTCGCCATAGCAAATGCACCGGAGATGCGTAATAAAGTATAATTAAAATCTCGAGACTTTTTCAAACAGTTGGACTTGCAGTAGCGTTTGGCTCAATTAATAGTTACACTTAATGGCTCTTAGTTCGGTAGCGAAAGAAGATGGATCCAAGCATCAGATTATTTATTCGAACTTTAATTCGGCAGACATTGCGCGATCCAAAAAGATGAGAGATGCAGGTCAATGATTTCTCGTCCATCGGCCACAACAGACTCCAGCAATTTATTCAACGCGCAAACAATTTCCCTCGTGGATGATTTACAATTTGCACGCGACCACTCACTGAGGCAAAAACAGCGGAAAAGAAAGTATTTATTCGCGCGTTTGACAAATCATCGGCCGATTAACGGAAACAAAAGCCCGAGCGATTAGGTAAGAGAAAAAGGCCGGCGAAACGAGTTACGTAAGTAAGTGGAAGAGACAGCGACGTCTTGTTGTCATAGCCGGTTGAGATATCGAAAGAAATGGCGTGAATAGAGCGACAGCCGATGCACACAATACACGTGCGCGCGGATGTTCACAGGGATGGACAGACATGGAAATAGAATGCTTGCGACGAATGGCGAGCGAGATATGCGCGAGAGTGCGTGTTGGCGAAGGTTGGGGGAGCCTAGCGTGCCAAACGCCGACTTACTTATCTATCTGTTCTCGCATTTATTGCAACGATATATTTATACGCTCGCGCTTGTGTGTGCGCTATGTTTAAAGCGCCTATTGAGCCGAGTCATGAAGGAGATACCAGCAGGAGAGACAAAGAGAGACAAAGAAAGACAAAGAGAGACAAAGGTGAAGAGAGAGAGAGAACGTTACAACACGAGCCGGGCCGCGCGCTTTTCTATATATACCTCGGTGTCAATGAACCCGCAGAAGCGACGGCAGCAGCAGCAGCAGCAGCAGCAGCAGCAGCAGTAGCAGCTCTTTTCATCGATTCACGCCCGGCCATAGCTACTCTACTCCACTGCGCGAGCAACCCGAACTCACCTCGTGCGCTCTCTACTCCTCCGAGAGGACGGGCAAAGATTTTGCGATCCGCAACCCCTTCCACCCCTTCTCGGTGTTGATCGTGACCGCCTTTCATTTTACGAGCGGCGCAAACTTTGTGGTCGAGGCGTGCAAAATTTGCAAATACGTTCCGTCCTTCGCTTCTCTTTTTTACCGCACCGAGGACCTTCTTCGCTTGATTCTCGCTTTTATTCGCTGATTTCTCAAACGATGAAAAAACTTGGCAATTGGTTTATTGACACTATTTATTTATTTACTCGACTGGTATCGGCGACTGTGAAAAAATTTGAGAAATTTTTTCGTGGATCATTCGAAGGTCTGTGTTTAGTCTGTATTTAGATTTTGCCAACCAATGTTACCGTGCAACTAATGCAGAATAATGCTTTTAATAACGCAGAAGCTAATCTTCGCGTACATTTCAACGTATAAATTTTATTTTTTCGTCTTTCAGTGAAATGTTGGAATGACAATTTTGGTCCATTATAGATTTCTTTTAATTGATGGACATCGAGATTGTTATTACCCCAATTCTATTTTACGATCCGTGTAAATGATCCGTGTAACGAAACTTGAATCACTCTAATACAATATCTACTTCTCTTGAAAACAACAAAATGCCATTGCACATTGGAATTTACGAAGGTACTTGTAAAGGGCTCGAATGTTGCTGAGCTGTTCTTTAAACCATTTTCCGCGCGACTGCAACTCCTCTTTGTCATTTCGAGGGATGGATGGAAAAGGGTCAGAATGGGATACACATTCCTCGAGGGCACCGAAGATTACGCTTCTTATTAGGTATTATTCGGCTTAAGGGTTAGCAATTTTTATTGTTTATTTAACAAAGAAGAAGATTTATCAATGGAGAGGCTTAAATTTAGTTTAGCAGTTCATTAAATGGATTATGTAAAATAAAAATTAAACTTTTATATCCTGTGTTTTTTGCGCTTTTAGTTTATGAAAACAAAAATTTGCTTCGTAAATTTTCCGATGCACCAAGTTATTGAATTTTCTAATATTTTTTATCAATAGTTTCTATTGCATTAAGTCCTGATTAATGCAAAGGTGAAATAGTTTATGATTAATTTAAACAAATGAAAAACTTTAAATAAAGTTTTAATGAATTTAAAAAATTTAATATGCATCAGTTTTAGTATTTAATTTACGAGTATAAATTTATTACTGTTATGAAACTGATTTTGAGATTAATTTTTCGATTATAAAAAGAGAAAAATAATTATACATATATAGAATAAACTAAACTTTTATAAATTAAGTTTTCAGCATATTAATACCGTTATAAAATTATTCTTACAAGTATTATGTAAAAATTATTCACGTCTCATAATTAACATAACATTTTTTTCCTTAAATTTATTTATCAAGTGTGTGTAAAATCATTAGGTCACTGCGTCGTAAAAATATTTATTTCTGCACCAGTGCTTTAAACGGTCGTTCGACGTAAACAAATGTTTTACCATTGCAGCAAAAACACACATCCTTAAAAATAATTATTTTAGTAGGTCACCGACACACTAATAAAAGTATATCGATTCGAACAATGACAGAAACTCTAAATTATTGTGTCATACATAATAATTGCGCGAAACTAAACTTTGTCTCCTTTTTTTCCTTTAATGAGTTTGCTGAGTTTATGAATTAAAATGAAAAATAAAAGTTAATGCGTTGTCACGAATGAAGAAAAATATTTACCGATGCTGCAACGTAATTATGTTCCATTTTTCTAAATAAAATATTATCGAAGTTTTTGCTTTTTTCCAAGTGCAACAACTTCTTTATAATTAGATTACTTTTATTATCCGTCCCAGGGGATTTTACAAAATAAAAAATGCCAGAAAATTACGCAACTATTGAATTAATATTACAATGGTTCTTTTTTTAAAAAAAAGAGGAAAATTGACAGAGAATAATAAAAAATGTTTTTATTATAAATGATTAATGCAAACTGATGGTACACGATAACACACAATCGAATATATTTACATGCAATAGAAGAAATTAAATACGTCTGAAGAACATATGCGTTGTCTTTGCTCATAACATTATTTAATTAATTTGAACTACTTCTTTGTAACTTTGCTCTGAGATAAGAGCTTGAAATGTTATGACATTCTGTAAATTGAGTCGTTCTATTTGAGAATAGAGACATCTTATAATATATTTGAGATTCAGTGAGATTTGAAAAGTGTTTTTATGTTCTTTAATGATGTGAGTTATCGATCTAATAAAATAACTTAATATGTTTAAAATTAGAATAGTGGTAGCTTTATAAGAAGAGATTAAAGTGCACGCAAGAGCCGAGAAAAAAAATACTATCAATATAATACTCGACCAAATTCATTTGGTTACTTCATTTTTGTAAAGTTCAACGCGCGCGTTTTAACTGTAAAGATCAAGAGCCTCGTAAAACTTAAAACTTAAAATCAGTCGTAAAACGAAGTTCTTATTGTCCAAGCAAGTATGCCATCGTTAATAAATTTAATAAGTGCTCGGGACCAGTGTCCGCGCTTAACGGGCCCTTTTGTAACGGTAATTTTCCGAACATCCAGCGGAGGCGCGAATATGCGAAGCATCGCCGTCGGTAAAATCGCGAGTTGTGCGCGCACACGCGCCTGTAAAAAAAGCGAAAGTACGCGAGAAGTGCGCGCGTCCTTTTTTGGTTTGTTCGGCACGCGCAACGCGCAGGACGATCGAGCCTCGACTCGATCTTGCGTCGACGATCTTAGATCGCCTCGATGTTCTCTACTCGACACGGTACACCGATAAAGCCGAAAATGTTCCAATAACGTCAGCGAACAACGACCTCTCCCTCCCTCGTGTTCCTCTTGCTCGTCGTGTTCGTGCCGGTTGACTCCCTCTTTGTCTTCGCCTCCCCTCCAAGATGAGTATTAAGGCTCGAGTCCGACCTTTTTTCTCGCTCTCAAATTGAGTTCAGTTAGAATTTTGAATTTCCAAAGCATGAGAGGAAGCGGCTTGGCCCAAGATTACCCAGTTCGAAAGATGTTAGATTTCGGAAAATTTATGATATCTCAGCTGACATTCCATTTTGAGAAATTGCACGAGGGTGTTACAGTTCCCGAATGTTAATGCATTAGCGCAAGTTAATTGCTTTTCTTTTCGCTCGACTTTTCATACTAAAGTAATAAAATGAAATATGTTAATTCAGCGCTGCTCGTAAACTAGGGACAGGTATAAAATAACTTTCAATCTCTGAGCAGACAGTGTAATTACTGGGACAGAGGAAGAAAATTAATTGCAAAAGTAAATTATGCCGCAAATTGCAGGTTGGGCGATCAAAGTGACGCTTATTCGATGATCCGAAAATTCGAAATATCAAATTAATGCATCGTCCAAGCTCTTGCATCGACGCGTCATTTTTTTAGCGAATAATGAATACGCAGCTTGATTGGATCCTTCGAGTGGCGCGCGTGCATGCGCATACGTCCGGGCGCGTGTATGTGTGTGTGGGGTACGTGTTCCCCGTCTCGTTCTAGTTCTCGTCAACGCGGTGCCCAAACTGCCAGGGTTTATTATGTGCTGGATGTCGCAATGTTTTCGCCGCCCGTTGCACAGACTAGAAAACTTACTTTTTCACAATTGAACTCGAGGTTATATTAGGCCACTCAGCGCTCCCTACCTCTCCCCCCCCCCACTTCCTTCCCGTTCTTCATTTTCAAAATTAGACAAATAACGCGCACCACGGCGATAAAGCTCTGTTTGAGTGGTTGCACGTCATTAATGAAAGGCCTCGTTAGGGGGAAATAGTATGGGAAGAAATAGAAGCATTAAAAGTAGGACAACAACCGCAAGTTGGATTAATAAACTGGAAACCTCGAAATATGCAAAGGAAGTTAAAGACGTCGTAATAGAAAATATACAAGGAAGAAATGTATGTAAGAAAAGAAAGAGGGAGAAAGACGATAACGTGGAATGAAATTATTTTATTTAGCGAGATTCGGAATGGAAAATGAAACGAAAAACAACAAGCGTTGTTTAGTAGAACAGGAAAGAATACAAAAACTGTGCAACAAGGAGAAAGAACCAAGAAAACACCTTTTGTACGAGTGCAATGTCACATACTCCCATAGAATCAAATAGGAGAATGTTATGGAAGGCGATAAGAAAGATATAAACATATTTTTCAAAAAAATTAGAGCAGAGGGAGAGAGAGAGAGTGAGGAGGAGGAAACTGCAAAGTGAAAAAAGCAACGATGGAAAGACAGAAAAAGAAAGAAGAAAAAAGTGCAGAAATTATTTATATAAATACAAGTGTTAATGTGTATAATATTAAGTAATACGGTCACGGGTAAAAAGCAATTTAGACGTAAGAAATAAACAAAGATGTAAATAACAATGTACGAATTGTTGGTAAGAAAAAAATAAAAAATAATAAATGAATAGCCTCGTTATGTTTATTTGACGATTGTCTGGCTTACTTTGGCGTCCGCGTACGATACCCAAGTTTATAGTGATATTATTCCACTTTTATGTCTACTCGGTAAAATATTTTTATTTTCACTTAAAATAATTAATTTCGTACGATTAATCGCTTAATGTGCTTTATTTGCTGTAATCGAAGCTTTGAAATGCCAATTATTCGTATGGCAAGCATAATTATTTCACGAAAGAAGATAAAAGGAACGTTTAACAAGCCTGTACGTGGCATGGGTTGCGTTGAACGCGCCGTAAAATTTTCCACACCTAACTGATCCATAATTTAACTTAACTTATCACTCACTGCTACTTTTATAGGCTTTTAGTGCACCTGAGGGTAATCGTGCATCTTTGTGCATATTTATATTTGCATATTTATACTCTCGGCCTTACATTGCATTTTCGTTAAAAGTATGCGCTGGAATAGTGTGTTGATAAAGCTAAAATGAATTCCGATGAAAAGAGCGCGAGGGAAAGAAAGAATCTTGATCGGAGGGATAAGTGAATTGAGCAACGGAAAACTACCAGTGCGTAATGTGTCGACAAGTGCATTCGATACGAGTCATGTACAAAATATCCTGCGCGGCAAACTTCATCCTCTTTACCTCATCCGAATGAATAATTTTTGCACGTTGTTCTCGAAGCCCTCGCTCGCCCCCTTCCCCTCGACACTTTTTTATTTTGCAAAATAGGTCGAGTCACGGGATGGATCTGCTAAGGACAACGAACTCGGGTCAGGGGGGTGAGAGGGAGAGAGGCAAGGCAGTTCTGTACGGGTGCTCGCACGTATAACCGTGCCACAACCTCGTGACACCCACCCTCGACCTCTTCCTGCTCTTCCCCTCGCCACTCTCGGCCTGATAATTCCAACCCCTGCTCTCTCTCTCTCTCCCTCTCTCTCTTGCTTCTTCCTCTTTTCTTTTAATCTTCTTCGCGAGTGTGAGTGCGCGTTCTTTTGCCTTATAACACTTAACGTTCGTTTCCTTCTTTCCGGCTTTATACGCTCCAATCTTATTTTGCGTTAATAACGGACTCGTTCGTATTCCTCGTCTCTGACGTAGTACCGCAACATCCTTTGCAAGTGCACCAGGGGAATTCACCGCTACCATCGCTTTATTCAACGCAA
The DNA here is from genome assembly GCA_018907185.1 of Platyscapa corneri. Classification (NCBI taxonomy): domain Eukaryota; kingdom Metazoa; phylum Arthropoda; class Insecta; order Hymenoptera; family Agaonidae; genus Platyscapa; species Platyscapa corneri. The sequence goes on along the minus strand of JACCHW010000005.1, from coordinate 2,130,163 downwards.
AGATTATTATGTAACGGACACAAATCGAATTTCCTAAGTTGTCTTATTCGAACTTCGCCGGTGGATAAGAAGAGAAGTAAAATTATTTCTAAAATTTTAAGTAGACACTCGAGCGTTTTGGTTGCAAAAGCTATCGTGTCCTTTAAGATGAGCGCCGTCGGCTGGAATCGCAATTTCTTCGACATTTGCGAGTATAATTCGTTCCACCCTTGCACGCCACGAACCCTGACGTAATACTCCAAATACTCGAAGATTGATAAACATTATTTGCAAAATTATGCGCGCAAATATTGAACAATACTGATAAGCGGCCTCGAGGTTTGAAAAAGTTTGATAAGTGCAATAAGTAGTCGCAAACCCAAGTAGATACAGACCCTCGGAAGAAAATGAAGAAAAGAGGGAGACGAGCCATTAGTACAAGTTTTTCCATCGTTTCTACTCGTATTTCTTGTTTGATATAAAGCATTTTAAGTGGATCACACACTTATCACTCGAGCGAACTGTGTATCCAAGTGTTTTCCTGCATTCACGCGGAAGTATTTCAGTGCACTTTGAAAATTTCTATATTTCGCAGAGCAGGTAGCGGCAGTTTCAGCGGGGATAGTGACGATTCCATGTGTTGGAGCGTTGATGTTTAAATCTCGCGCACCTCCTTAAAATGAACTATTTGCCTAGATGACAATGCGGGAAGTTAGATAGCGATGATTAAAGCATGTACCTTGCCGTAATTACAGCCTCGATCTCGCGATGAATAGAAAGTAATAATAATATACATCAGGAATACGGTCACGAGAGTCGATTAAGAGTTTGTCTTCCGCACTCGGTCGCGTAAATCCGACAGTTCGTACCAGCTACGAGCGGAGTTCCCTCCATCTTGCGACAGCTCGATGAGAAAATAGAGTAAGTCTTGTTTATTTGATTGGCCGATTAAAACTTTTACTTCCTTATTTGTCAAAATCCACTCGGATATACACCAAGAACTTTTACAACGAGATCGATCGCTTTGTACTCTCGCGCTCGGGCTCTTTGTCGCCCAATTAATACATTTAATTATGTATTTTGTCGCGGTAGCGAAATCTCCTACGCGTTGCGCATTAATCATCGGTTCGGTGAAAAAGTTAGAGAACAAATGCAATTTCTCTCCACAAATTGCGCCTCGAATTACGGCTTCTGGGACTCCAAGACGTTGTTATTGCGGCACATTGAAAGCTCCTGCTCGGATATATAGTCTACTGTAAGCTAATACGCGTACAGCCTGTCTTCTAAATTAGAATTTGGATACAAAAATATTTCCACGAGGTCGTAGTTTCGTCTAGTGAAGGAGTTTCGTTACGTTGGTATTAGTAAACGTAGCTTGGTACACATAACATTTGCTTTTCATAACAGCGCGATGTCTTCACTTGCCATTTATAATAACAATATTTTCAGCTCGATTCCCAGCCGACATTATCCAACGATATGTATAATTTCGAAAAGAATTCCAACTTTTTCAATTAAGAATAAATTTCTTATTTACACGTAAAAGCGGCCTATCGAAAGGATAAGCTTCTAATTATCTCACGCGTCTATGGCTTTTTATTCTAAACATTGATATCGACCTCCTTCTATAAGATAACGAACAAAGATAATCGTGTTAATTTGTATTCGCGGCTTTTTCCGATAAAATAATCGACTATTTACGAAATCTTTGGCTTCTCGCGTATAACCAATGAATTTATAAGCAGATAGGCGTGTGTGTAGGTGAGTCGTAAGTACGGGAAATACCGATGAATCCCCACGGCTGAGTAAATGAAACATCGTAACATTGCGCGAGATGTTGAGTTAACATCTCGACTCGATATTTCGAACAACTTTTTAGGCAGTTCAGGCGATGCTCTAATTGTGCACCGAACCACAAATCGAATGTTGTGGGACTCCGTTTTATCAGCGGCTCTTGACAGCGCGTTGAATCGAGAAACCATGCAGCATAAATAAATGCCTCCTGTAAATCCATAAATCAACGAACGTCCTTGCGCATTAGGCAGCGTAAGCCTCTCCGGCCCATCTCCGAGTCTCCAAGTGGAAGCAGCGCGCGTCACTTAATTCAACGAAATTCCTCGAGCACGCGAAAGTGCGCGCAATTCACCCGCACCCCCACTGCAAAGGACGCGCGCACCGCGTCCAACAATGATCGCTCTGCATCCCGCGTAGGTGTGCGCGCACACAGAGACTCGCGCGTCTCAGGGAAATCGCGCGCTCTCGCTCGCTCCGGCCTAGATTGCCGCGGGTTCAATGCGCGCTATCGAGGTGACTCGCTTGCTCAACGCTGCCGACCGACTAAAGCTGCGCGGAGCTCGTCTTTCAGAGAAGCCTAGTCGTCCAGGAGGCTTCCTGCGGGCCCAGACTCCACAGTCCAAGGGCAAGTTCACCCGCGTCTTGGTGCACTTTGGTTGACCAATAGTGCTCGACGGCTGCTCGTCGTCCGTTCAGAATGCAAAATTTCGATTCCTCGAACACTAGTCGGGCGAAATTAATTTCACTGCGGACTTGAGGGCTGCGATTTCCTGTCGGGGTGGGGAGCTTGAAATTCCTCCCCCGGAAGAGTGCGCGTCAACGCAAAGCTCCGACCGGGTTGCCGCGCTTCCCGCTCCTCGAGGGGGAGCTGCGCATCGCCACATTCCTATTGTTAGACGAGAGCTGTCGCTTTGTGTCCGCAAAAAATTCCGAGAAAATGCTGAAAGCCGCGCTTTAAAAGACATGGAACCGGTTGCTCAATGTCGCACGGCGATCGGAGCAGCGACCGTTCGAGGACGCGGTTCTAGGCCCGCGTCTTTCATCGCGCTCGGGACTTTTGCTTTCTCGTTCAGAGAGACGCGGGCTCCCTGGAAGAAAGGGAGAGTCGCGCGGCGTCTTTCCGAAAGGAGACCGACCCAAGATAATTGAGCCGCGATCTCGCGCTCTCCTATCGCAGCTGCGAGAGAACCGAGGATAGCGATTTTTTAAATCGCCGATTCTGCAATGAAGGATATCTGCGCGTCACTGACGGTGTCTCGCTGTCTCACTCGGATAGGAGCCGGAGTTGCTTTCAAAACCATTTGTTATGTCGACATTGCTCGTAGCGCATTTTACTGATAAATAAGCTCTCCTTATCGCTTCAACCATTAATAAAAGTAAACTTTTTTCGAGGCACGATCAGTGAAGTGGAAATAGTTGATTAGCGAACAATAAATCAGCAACAATCAGATTTGGAGTTTTAGCGGACTTTCATAACGAAGCCAATTATGTAAGCGCTAATTTTCTTGCCGACGAAATAATGCCCCATCGAATTGCCTCCCTGCGAGGACCGATGCGATGGCGCGTGACTCGGGCCGCTGCCAAGAGGAAAACGGCATCCGTCGAGATCGAGTGTCGCGCTTATGGTTTATAATCAGCGGCGGGGAGAAACAAAAGGCAAAAAGTAGACGGATACAGATCAGATTTGACGCGACGACGACTCGCGAGACAGACAATGAAAGTAGTCGCCATCCGAGCCGCGAACGAAAGTAAAAATTACGAGGCGACGCCGCGCGCTGAGAGTCACTGGGACTAGTATGTAATAGTTTCGATTGAAAGGAGGTTACGGAGTGACTGAACTTTGCTGCCGTGCTCGTGTGCGTGCACTAACACACGCGTCCGCTGACGAGGAGTAGGAGAAGGAGGAGATGAGGAGCGCGCGGATACCTCCGCATCTGCACTGCCTCGGGATCCGGACGACGAGGACTCGCGAGACTTGATCGAAGCTCCGAGGATGGCGCCACCGACTTGAAGCTTGAAAGCCTCCCGCGTATGCGGAGCTCCTTTCGAGGGGTTGCAGCTGCGAGCCGTGGAATGTGGATTTTCAGAGCTCTTGGACGGCCAAGAGACCGCTCGATAAACTTCCCTCAAATGCTAAGCCACACGCCAAGATAAGAAATTACAAGCGTTTTCGAAAGCATTTTCCCCGACTACTTTGAAATTAATCTTTACTTCTATCCCTCTCGCTCGAGTCGCGCAAACATGAATAATTGAAAACCTCGATAATTACAAACAGCTGCTCTAGTGTTCGGTGACCAGGCGAATCTTCCCGAGCTCCGAGTGATTTTTAAAAATTTTAAGCTCCACAGAGAACAAATCTTCGATTTTACGAAAACTTAATTGTAGAATGCACTTGCACGCGTTATCGCGAAGAGGAAACGAAGAGCTTTATGAATTTTACGAGAGATATATGTATGCAGATGTAGAATTGTACTGCACTCTTCACTTCTTGTTCTGCATTAAATGTTACGAAATTTAACCACCTGCAATGAGATAACAGAAATTAACCCGACACTTGTACAATAATTCCTTGTAGAGTGACGCTATAAAAAAAATTCCTTATTAAGTCCACGCTACGAGAAATTCAGCTTATGGGAGAAACGGTCCTTCTCTTTTAAAGCCGAATCACTTTCTCCGTTGAAAAGTGAATTCTTCTCAACGCAATCTTCAATCAGTCATAGTAGACGATAAAGCTCGAGCTTCCACCACAACCGCAACAAAGCTTTACAAAGGAAAGCCCGATAAAAGCGGCTGATGGCGACTGTCGCTGCAATCACCCCGAAGCTCTTGCTCGAGTCCGGATTGGGAAGTTGCCTCCGATTTCTCCGAAATTCCTTGCAGAAGATACCTTGCGCAATATTCGCGCGGTCACGAGTTTCGCTTTCTTTCGCGCACTTCTGCAATATCTGCCGCGAGAGAGTCTTGCCACAAGCGACCAGGAAAGCCGCGAAAGTCGATGGAGTTTTCACCGCACCACGGGGTGGGGGCAGAGAAGTCTCGGGAAAAACGCGGAGGACGATTGGCAAATTGCGGTCTCTTGCTTTCATCCACGCCAGTATCCGATTTTTTGGCAGCTGTCGGGGCGGTCGCCAATCCTTCGGCGCTCGACTCCAAGTTTAACGATTTTACAGAACCGGCACGACGGCATTTCGTTTAAGTTCCCGCGAGTCGAAATTTCCCGGTCCCTGCTTTCTTATTGCTATTGCCACTGGCTTACCCTTTGTCATGTTTTGCAACGCCCATATTACTTGAAAAATAACACACCGATACATAATGTCGCGTCTGGACACATATCTGATAATTTGCATATTTGATTAAATCGCTCGACATAACATTCCACAGCTCGACGATTGGAGATCCTTGTTAGCGAATTTGCAGGCTTATCTAATGAAGCGAAAAATTCGCTCTTATTTACGGTCGCTCTTAAAGATACGGTAATCGCCGACACTCGAACAATCGAATTCAAGTGCGGAAAGCGTCTACATCCTCCGGATTCGTCATTTTCCTCATTGAACATCCGAAACTGTTGTCGATAACGGAAAACCATTACTCCAGGCATCGAAAGCACTGAAATGATAAATCGAAAATGGGCAAATTGGCGAGTGTTAAAAGCGCGAAAGGATGGGAAGGGGGGCCGATCGATCGATCGACGTCAGCGCCACGCGACTGCGGACTCGCCGCGAAGCTCTTGTATCAGGCGTCGCAGCGTTGCGCGAGTAGCGAGCGCTGATATCGGTCGGACCGCGAGTCGGAAGATCGCTGCGCGACCGACGTCCGACGCCCGACGTCTGCTGCACCGAGCCGACATCTGTCGGCGCTCTAGCCAAGCCTTCTTCGATCAATAAACAAATCCAACAGGTACGTCGCGAACACGTGCCGTCGTCGTTCAAGTTCTCGCCGATTCGGCCTTCGCGCGATATTTGCGGTCGAGAGAGGACGGCGATTCGAACGTCAATGAAAATGCGCCGAAACGGCTGTGCTCGAAGGCGCTTTTCGCTGCAACACGAGCCACGACGAAAATGCGAATGGCAATTGTCGCCTATCGTCGAGTGATGAGCAAATCGATCGTTTTGCTGGAAGAGAAAGTAGACTTCCAGTGGCTGATGTAAATTCGCCAGGTTCTTGGTGCGTCGTGAGCAGGAACTCGTTACAAGTAAAAGGATGGCTTTTTTAACTTCGTCACCCGTTCGCGTCGCTTTCCCTCGCCATTTACGATCTGCACTTGCCGTTCGCTTTTCAATACTCGTACGTGTTAGCAATTAAAACGTTAATAAACGCCACTTGGCGAATAAACCTTGTATAAATAAATTATACGGATTTGGGCATTTGTGCGATGAACGTCGCTTTTCTAGTTGAAAATGCGTGTTACTGTACTTACGGTCGTGGTGCGAGAATCAACGCATAGCTCTTTATGACGCTTACCTGGAACAAAAATGAAAAAACGTGCGTTAAATATATGCGTTGAGTAAATATATCGTCGGGAATGGTCGCAAAGAGACGCAGTTAAATAAGCTTATCGCAAGCTTTGGTTCAGTTGGAACTCCTAGCGCAGGCATCGGCGTCGTGGCCCGGAATGTCACGCGTAGCAGCGCAGAATAGCGCGATAAATTCCTTCTTCGCACTTATCCGAGCGATAATGAAGCTAAGCCTTGAAACTGCACGTTAGAATCGATTTACTGTTCCCTCCTTCACCTTTGCCTCGTGCACACACAGGAACTACGCCGCACACGCCTCCGAGAAGTTCACCCGCTTTTCCACGTACCGCATCGCGCGACCAGGTTACTGACCGGCCGTCCACCCCATTACATTTATACATAGCTCGTGCAGAAATATACTATATAAATATACGTGTGTAGGAGGAGCCGCGGATCGGAAGCCCATAAGGCGCAGCTCGCCAAGAGCTTACGTCGTGCGCTGCAATTTACGATTCCGAGCGTCGCACGCGCTATTCGTTAATAATTCATTTGCAACGAGGGAGCGTAACTTGGCAAGTGGAGCGGCAATTTTTATTTCGCTTTCGATGTGCCAAAAGTTCTTCGCCCAAGAGTTAATCATTGGCGAGATATTCGATTCCCACCTGATCTCCGACTTGACCAACTTCTCGCGTAATGTGTCACGAGTTCCGGCGATTATTGCAAAAGAAAGAAAAAGCTCGCACGGGAAGAGATGAACGGGTGGGTCTGCGAGCATTGCAAACAGAAAGTTGGTCAATGTCGGAGTCCCTATTAGGTGCTTCTTCGCATCGTTACTCGATCGCGTAAAGCTTTTCCACCGGCAAGGTTAAGCTCTAGCGCTCGCAGCAAAAAGGAAGTACATAAACCGAAGCTTCCGGCTATTTTTAGCGGTCGCGCGGATCGCATGACGGTAATGCGACGTTACGCTGTCCGCTCTGCTAACTTTCTTCCCTTGCTCGTTCGCACACGCCAGTGAAATTGGCCGGTTAATCTAGGTTAGGGATACAGGTATTGCAAGCTTATCGAAAAGCTCTCGAACGCTCGGTCCCGCGAGCTTTGCACGCTTTCCTCGAAAGGGATTCTTTTTTTCAGGTTGGAAATTTCGGGAACAAGGCTCGTGCGAGATTTCGCGCCATCGATTAGGTTGTGCAAGTGCGCAAAAGGAGTCCGAGGACACGATGAGTTTCAGAGAAGAATTTTTTCTTCACAGTTGTCAATTGCGTTGGACTTTGTCCTTTCAACGTCAATTTATCGAAGACGAGTAAATCTTACATCGATAACATTTAGTGGTGATAAAGAAATGATAAATTTATGGTTTAACAAACGAAATTTGATTTGCTTCTTTAAAAAGAATTTTGAGTAAGTGTTTCTGGAGGATCGATAAAATTGTGATCATGTAGTCGCTCCATAAATAGCAGAAATCACTTATGCGTCGCCATGAGTTGTAACGCTAAAACGATTTAGAAATGTATGTGTAATAAAAAAAATTGTGGGAGAAAGCCGCCAGGAAGGAAATAAAAGAAAAGCCTTGCGAGAAAACGTCTTTCTCCTTGCGAAATATGACTTATAATACGTATTCATTTATAATTCAACAGGTACATGAAAGCAAAAATTTTTTTGGTACATTGACCTTTTGTAGCAATTTATCGCAAGAGGATTAAGAATGGATAAGTCGAGTTTGAAGCGGATAGCGGTCCTTGAATTAGAGCTCATTTTTAGGAAGATTCATGCGCCTTTTGTTCATTTTTTCTCATTCTTGACATGCTTCCCACTTTTATTGTGGATAAAGCTATGATGATCGTAAGTGCGTGACTTGTTTCTTAAGAAATCAAAACTTAAAGAATACATGTACGATGCTTTACAGTGTCTCGTAAAGCATATGCACACTTTTAACCGATAGACACACGCTTCTCGTTTCACTTGCACTTAAAATTTTTAGATAGCATTAATAAGTTTTCATTTAAAATTAGAAAAATATAATTGGCAAACCATTTGGGTGCTGCGAGTTCCATTGAAAAAGTGCCACAATTGTAGGCGAAAATCTCACGGACAATTTCGTTATTATTTATATGCTCGTATGTTTACAAAAAAATCAGACATTTAGCTGTAAGATAAACTTAAAATTATATTTTATTTTTGAAAGGTACGCGATACAAATATTTGATAAAATTTTTATAAATATAAATCGCGATATCGTGTATTTTCACGAAATAAAATATATTCCGGAATTTCTCTCTATATAATAAAGCAAATGTTACATTGAATTAACTGTAATTGTGCTCTTAGGAAGAATGAATAATGTGCTAACGTATTACCCCAAAGCTGTAATATAGTTTGATTACAGACAAAGGAAATAAATTGGAATTTACCCAATTTTTTCCAGTATTTTATATTCCATTATGCCTTTGCCAATTACCCGTTGAGCCAATGGTACTGCCGCACAAAATTGGAATGAACAGTAAAATGATGCTTAGTTTTAATAATTATTACAAACTGTTAATATTTAAACGATATAGTTAGGGTCTTTGTTACGATTATTAAAATGTAACACATGTACAGAGTAAAAAAATAACCTCGAAATTTTTTATACTTTCTGAAAAGTAAGAATGTTATACTAATGCATATTGATCAAAATTCGAATAATGCGTATACATCGGGGCAACTTTTTTCTTGAACTTTTTATTACATCAATTTCTGTACTTTCTTCCCACAAAACAAAATTTGCTGCTTTAAAAAATCTTTACTAGACACGTGCAAAAGTGGAAAAGCCAATTGGGATGAATATTCTCGTGGGTATTACGAATGGAACCCGGAAACAAAGGCCCTTGTTCTGTTCTACACACCTCCATGAATCTCATATATTGTCATTCTTCTTCCCGAAATATTTGATATTTCTTTTACCCGAGTTTCCGATAAAACACTAGAATTTAAGTTTGATTTTTTATTAATATTTAAAAATTTCTTTATTAAATTTAATCTTTTAATTAACTTTACTCTTGAGCTTCTATTTGTAGTCACTTGGGTATTAATAACCAACTGCGTTAAATACAAAAGAACACTGTTATGAACAAAATCAGAAGATATATTATTTCAGTCTGAACAATTATGTTAAAAACATTTATCTCAATTATTATAATTATCACACATAATTACATTATATAAAATTGTTTTTTATTTTTTGTATTTTTACATTAAGGAATTTGGAAAGAGCAATAAAGTGTTTAGATAAAAAAACTGATAAATTGTTGACAAAAGTTGAATTCGTTAATATTTTGAAAAAATGTTACTTATTTAGTTAACGATATATAAAAAGTCTACAAGGACATCTGAATCTTAATTTTTATATTTATTCCACACTTAATTAATGACAATATAATAAACAATAATGTAATAAGAATTAATATTCTTTCCTTTTATTATTGGTTAGGTTTAACTAGTTAACGGTAATACACTAAAAAGTTGAAAATCGCAAGTGTATAATTTTAAATGCATTAAATTAGAAGATATAATTTTAATCCGTACGAAGTTTATTCGTGTCTAACTAAAGATAATAAACCAGTAACGTATATAATATGTATAAAAATTTAGAAAAATTAAAGAAGCAATTCTAATTTGAATAAATTTCATTACACTTTTTAATTTTCTTTTATTCTTATAATTTGCTATGATTACGTGCAAGGTTATCATTTGTATACTGCTTGCTGACAGGAACGGTAGTAATAGGTTATTTTGTAAAATAAAAAAAAGTTAATGAAATTACGAACGTTGCCTTGAATTTCTTTGGTCATTGTAATAAAAATTAAGCAAATTCAAGTAAACATTCTTCGAATAATCGGTTTATTATTTTGTCAAGCTAATAATATATGCATAGCAACTAAATAATTAATAACTCTTTTTTAAGTTTGATATAATTTAACCACTTATTTTATAAAATCGATTTTGGCGAATATTGCAAAGCACATTTCGAGGAAATTTTTTATAATAATTTTTAAGCATGCAATATTTAACGAAAGACGCTCCATTTTTCAAAGCCATTAAAAAATTGTAAACAATTCATCTTCATTATCCAAATGCGAATATCAGTTTTTAAAAATACCCATGTTTAAAAAGGAAATTAATGCTTGTATTATCTAGTTAATTTTATTTCCAAAGTAATATTATAAATCTCCGTAAAAAAAGTTGAATTTTCTTCAGGAAAAATAAAGGTATAAACGGAGCCCTCGAGTGGCAATTTAGAAGAAATACCGCATTTAGAATGTAGTTAAGACTCTTAATAAAGCGTAGGAGCATTCCGCGAAAACCAAATTAAAGGTTTATTTTTTAAATCAATGCTAAGCGAGATCAAGTAAATGTACGCTTATGCATTACTTTATTAATACAGCCAACGAATAGTTTAATAGCTGCGCAATTAGAAAATGTATTTACTTTATTAGGAGCGACGGAGTTTGCGATCACTGTGCCCCCGCCAGAGGCACACGTGTGGGCCATAAAATGAAAAAGAGAGAAGAGAAAGCAGGAAAAAGAAGGAAATAAAACGACGCGCAAACATTCCCGCAAAGCAAGGGACGCGCAATAACCGAACGCACCAAGTGCGTACAACATGCACAGGAGAATCGCATTGCATTTTGCCCGCGGAGCCGAGCGCGTGGAGGCATCCCTTGCGTGGCTCGAGAGCGACGGGTGAAGAGACCTTCACCCCGTTTGGCCTTCACCGAGCTCACCGCGGCTGCTGGCGTCGTCATTGTCTTCGTCGTCGTCGTCGTCGTCGTCGTCGTCATCGTCGTCGTAGTAGTCTCCGTAGTCCACAGATTCCGGGCTTCCGTGAGGTGGAATACGCTTATACGTTTCCACTTTGAAATATCGTCGGCGCCCGAAATTCTGGGATCACCGGGGACATTCCGCTACGTTTATTGCGGGGCTAGTTTTTTTTTTATGTCGTTTCTTGTATTTCTTGATTTTTTCCCCGTAGGGAGGTCGAGGCGGGTTGGAACAGCGAGATGCTCAAAGCGTGGAGCTGGAATTTTTCATGAGTTTTTGCGAGTTTTTATTAAGGGTTCGTTTAGATGGGATTCCCCGTGGTGATTGATTTGGTATTTTATGTTTTATCACGCGGGGAGGGTTATGGTAGAGAAAAACGGAGCCCTACAGTATAATTGAGATATTTATAAATAGAAGGGTTTATTAAATTTGCACCGCCCTGCTGTATAAAGATGAATTACAATGATTAAATAAAACATTTATGTTAAGAGAAAAGCAGAATAAACTTTTATTAATCTGATATGCTTTACAATGTATGCGTATTCAATCTTCTTAATTATTTAAAGGGTATCTTGGAGAGTAACGTTTGAGATGTCACTGCTCCGATACGAAATTGTTGAATTATAAAAATAGTAATTTGACATAATAAATGAATATATTACTCGGGCTTCTCGTGCTTACAATGGTAGATTTTCATTAAATTTTCATGGGATGGCACACGCTTTTCTTCGTTCGTGTATATTTAATCAAATTCATCCCCGTTATAAATATTACTCCTATTTACATCTGGAAGAAATACGCGTCTAAAATATAACGATTACATTTTAATTAACTGCAATTATAATAATACATTTATTATCACAACTAAAATATTATTAAATTGTTTTCATTACTGAACCGCCTTTTCACCGTAAATCTATTTAAGTAGAAGATTAAAATGGCAAATCAATTCGAAATTTATATTTACAAGGATAATCTTCTAATGAGAAAAGATAATACATCTGATAAATGCTATTAATGCAAGATAAGATTAAAAGTTAACCAAAGAGTAAATAACTAAATACTGTTTAAAATTTTTAATTTAAAAATCATGTTTTTAATAAATATACTTAAAGCAAAATTATTAAACAATGTTTATGTAAACCTTTTTTATTATGTATTTTTATATTAGTAACAATATCAAACATTTTATGAATCATATATTATCGAATCTAAATTTAAAATACTTCATTAGAAAATTGTTTGAGCAGTAGAATATATACGCGTTTAATTTGATATTGAAATTTTATGCAGGTTTCCTTGTATATTACACGAATCCCAAGAAAAACTCACTTATATAACTAGAATTTTTTAAAAAGTATAAAAATACATTTATCACTTGAAAGGATCGATTATTTTCACAAAAGTTTGTTATTCTCATAGATATACACGAGGAGAACGGAGGAAGGGGTATGCAAGATTTGTTGATTACCTGTAATTTCGATGATTTAACTCGATCATTATTATAGAAACAGCTACCGAATAATCGCCGGGAAAAGCTTTTCTCGATCTTGAAAACAAGATGAAAAAATAAAAGGCCGCGATGTTCGGAATTACTTTTTGTTTCACTCGAGCAATTTGTCGATCGAGCGCTCGGTACCTAGAATTCGGAGAGCAAAAATGCAAGCACAGAATGAACAATGGAAGACCCCAACAAGTGGTCGACTCTCTAAAAAATAAAGACGACAAGATGGCTCGAAACGCTGTTCAAGCTTCTGTCTCGCTCTCTTTTTCCTTTCTCGAGCAAAGAAAAATTTCTGGAACATCAACTCGTACAGCCGATAACTCTCACGGGGGTCGGGGGGTCGAGCAGAAGTTTCGAGGTTACTCGGGCGATTCCTTCCGATCTCTCTCTCTCTCGCGCGCGCTCTCTCGACTCCGCACACGCCCTGCCGCACGCAGGCGTTCTCTCTCTCCCACGCCCGTGACACTAACCTCGAAAAGCTACCTCGGGGTCGTCTCCTCGCGAAAGGCGAGCAGTTTAGAGAGAAAGAGAGCGAGCAAGAGGAAGTCACGGCCTAGGCTACGCGAATCCTCGAGCACGTGCCGGGAGGGCTTTCTCTCTTGTTGTTCGGCCGTTGCCAAGGCGACGGCGACCTTGCCCCGCGCGACCACCGCATCCGCCCGAGAAGAGCACCTACCCTTGGCAGGGATCGTTTCCGGTTTACGCGAGTGCGCGAGAATTAAGTCGCTCGTGCCCGGCGCGCGATTGTAAATTCATGCCGAGCAGCAAACGCAGCGACAGAGCGAACGCAAACACTCCCATTATTCGAGCGACATCTGCCGCAAACTCCACGCTGCCTTGGATTTTACCCGATTTTTGAGCGATCGCGATCAAATCCGATTATCCACGCGGCTCTACTCCCCTTTATTAGATCTCTTTCAAGATTTCAGCTTGTTGATTGTACGCAGTCCGGACTTTAATTCAATTGCCTTTTTTGCGAGTTCTTTTTCTCCGCGTGTCCGAGATAGTGCGCGTTACCATTGACAATTGAATACCAGTCGTATTTTGGCATGTATAATTTAAATTAACATATGCAATACGCTTCAATGCAGTGTACGAAATGTAAGTTTTTTGGAAAGAACATCTTCACTGCCACTCGATAAATCTTTCGCCTTTGTTTCGAAGATATTCTTTTTCAATACTTCAACTCATTTTATACAAAAATCAGTTGAGGAAAATGATTAATGTTAGGACAAGAAATATTTGGATCGAAATCGAATGGAATAAAATCGTTCTCAACACTATTCATAAAATATGTAATTTTCTAATTCCGGTCAAATAATTTTATCGACAAACTTTTCGGTGAAATAACGTTAAAAAAAATTGAAATATTTTTACAAACTAATAATATTGTTAATAATACGTGAAATAAGTTGTTCACGTCCCATTAAATAATATAAAATTAAGGAGAGCGATAAAAAAGCTCTGACATGTACATAAAAATCTAATATTACCTTATCTAATAAATTTGTATTTATAAATACGATTTCGTCACGTATTCCGATAAAAAAGATTCGTCCGAAGAAAAGTTTTATTCTAAGTTTCTATGGTAAAATTAATTTATACTTACGTGAATAACATAAAGAAATTTATCGCGATAAGTAATTCTAATAGTGTAAATGCTTCAGAGTTTTCTCGAAGATAAATCACTTTTATGTATTAAAATTAAACGAGCGCTGTATTTTTCCGCATCTTTCGGAGTTTTCCGTAGTTGGATTTTTGTGATAATTATTGCGGAAAAGTCCTTGAAAACTATTAATATCTTCGAATTCCAAGCGCGTCGCAGATGAAATTAATCGAAAAATTAAGGAAGAACGTGAAATTACAAAAGTTTTTCGGTCTGCAAAATCATAAGAGCGGGTCAAATAATAAATATCCATTCGTAGGTTCGTGCTCCAGATAAGACTCGGCGAAACTCGACCCGCGACAATAAAGAACCCCTCGAGATTCGCACTGCTCCGCAGTATAGGGGATGAATGTAACCTTGAGCGAGGACTCGATTGCGAATCCAATAGGAAGCCTCCGTACACGTACATGTACAATACACACGCGCGTAGATGTGCGCGCTCTCGCGGTTCTCTTCACTAGACAAGGAGAGAGCAACGCAGTGTGAACAAAGGATTTTGGTAATTCAACGGAGAGCGTTCTCCTATAAAAATTGCCTTCATTTATAAATTACACTACGGTTCATCAATCCAACGCTTCGCCAAATGGAAAGAGTATTCCAACATATTTTAAATAAGGTAATGAGATTTCGAATACTCGGCTCCGTTGCGCCAACTACGAACTAAAAATAAAAGCTCATCTAAAAATATCTAGTGTACTTGGTAATCAAATCAAGCTAATAGAATGAAAAGCGATTATGAAAAATTACGATTCGAAATTCGGTTTGGCTAGAGCGTTGCCTTTGAGTCAATTATAGCGAGTTACGACTGCAAGACACTCTATAACACGTATTTTCAATCTCCATAATTTAAGAAAATAGATTTTGGTCCCTTCGACGACTGAAAAATAAGTCGAATTCACGTCGATGTAACTCGAAATGTATTCCGAACGAAGAGAGAGAGAGAGAGAAAGGGAAAAGGCCGAAACATCATAAATAAGCAAAGAAGTCAATTCGTCAGTGCGCGCGCGTGTGCGTGCGCAGGAGACGAGAGGAATAGATTAAGGAAGTAGCTTTCGCCCAGATCGGGGGAAAAGTTTGAAAAAAATATTCGAATAAACATTAGAGGGAAAATTATCGGCTCTGTTCTTTGTCTTCATCGCCAGAGGAGGCAACAGGTGCGCCCGTAGATGCTGACGCTGTGCTCTAGTCTGCGGCTCTGAGTCACGCGTCCAGAGCCGAACCCGAGCCCGAGCCGAGGCTGCCGAATCATCGTGCCGGGCCTCGGCAGTATTTTACGCACGATCTTTTTATCGGGGATGATTCGAGGGTCTTCTCGTTTTATGTGTGACGTCGAATGCTAAGTTCGTTGGTTTCTTTCGGTCGGCTAGGCACGGGTCCGGTAATCGCCTCCCATGACTCATGAAAAAATTACGATTAGGTCTATCTGTCGTTTGAGGTGTCTTTGTTAGACGATGCCTGATTCTATTTTTCCAGTCTATAAAACTCACGAGCTTGGATTTAAGCTCACGAGATCGTTGTAAACTTTGATATTCTATATAATTTAAAGGCTTTTCAGACACCATGACGATTTTGATAAAAGTACGCGCACGGCTTTTTAGCGAAAAAATGCCCGAGCAATAAAAATCCTATTTTTATTTTCGCCATTACGGTCTTATACATTGAAGTTCATTTTTAATTAAATTTCAGTGCGTTATAAAACGCTGAATGAAAAGAATGTATTCCTCTTGATGTCTCTACGATAAATGTATTACCACAAGTCTGAGCGAAACTCGAGTAATTCTCCTTCGTTGAAAGCGTATCTCTTATTTTTAATTTAAGCAGTTGCTAAAATTTATTCCGTTGCAGGTATTTTCAAAAATTTTCCGACGCGCAGATCGTTAAATTTTATCTTCAAATTTCATTTCTATATAATAAGTATAAAAACTATTAAAATAAAAGTTTATATGGAATTTTTAAGCGAAGTAATAGTTGTAAAGAAATTTATAGACTTCCATGGATTAAGAATTAACTTTTTATTTCAAATTACCTAAAAGTTTATATACGAGTAATTTAATTTTAATTTTTCGCCGGGCTACGTCTACTGGTACGCTTTATTACTGCAAGTAAAAGTTATTTACAAATGAATTTTATATTTATGTCAAAATGCTTTAACTTATATTTACGCTTAAAAGTTACACGGTATAAATGATTTCGATGCTTAACAGATTTTGAAAAATTTACATCTCGCATTACTCACTCGTAAATGGTAATTCATTTTTCGCACAAATCAATTAAAAGTGTTTGCAAATGCTACAAGATGTAATTAAATTTTAAATTAATCTCGATGCATCGTTGATTAAAGAAATTAAATTTTACTCGGAATATGCTGACTCGAAAAAAATTATGCATCGATGAAAAACGTGCGTGGCGAATAAACATTAATGCTCTCATTGATATTTGAATAATTACTTCGCATTAAACGTGACACGTGGAAAAAGGTTTAAAAAAGAAAGGTCTGCCTCTCTTTTTAAAAGAGTAAATTCATTAAAACGAAAACGGTCAAAAAGTACATGGGTTAATGATTAAGCAGTAAAAGACTCGGATCGAGAATTTAAAGATTCTTTTCGCTTCGTTACAACTCGGGCTCTCAGCAAGAAATTAGACGAGATTAGGGCTATAATGAAAATATAACAAAATAACGAAGCGATCCAGAGCACTTGATCGTAGAAGGGGATTCTTGCGAATAAACATCGTCACCCAGCAGCAGCAAACTACTTACCATGCGAGCCCAACTCAATGGTAATCGCCTTTATCCCCATTGCAATTTTAAAGGATGTCGAGAACAATAATGATCGAGCACGGAATCCAGTTGTGCGAGTGCGCAAACTCTCGAGAGAAGGTGCAAAAAAGCCATTTGACGAGTGGCCTGGCTTACCCCAGCGAATTACTCCGCGCGGGCAAGAGCGAATCGGATGCGGGCGCGTGCACGGCATCCGCGTTCAGGATCAAGGTCTCTCGGTCTCTCGGCGTGTCTCCCTCCGAGTTAGAGGGAGCGAGAGAGAGTCGTGCAGCTCTTCGCCGGCGCGGGTGCAGGAAGTGGGCGGGCGGCCGAGAGAGAGAGAGAAGGAGAGTCGCGCGTGTAGGTGTGACCATGGCAACGAGTCGACGGCGCGCAATCGATAGAGTGCAGCATTGAGAGTGAGGACGTCCGCTCGACGGGCGCGTCGCGTCGCCTCGCGTCGCTTATTCCAGGAGAGGTACGTATTTCGCGGCGGACGGGAGAACGCGAAAAATTAACGAACCGGAGCGCGTGCCTCGGATCCGAAACTCTGCCTGGCTGCAGACCAGCGAACCAACCAACCGACCAACCGACCGACCGACCGACCGACCGACCAACCAACCAACCAACCGACCGACCGACCGCCGCTGCTCGCTTTTACCGCGGGCAAATTACGCGAAATTGTTCCTCCAGCACCGGCTCCGACCGTATTTTCAAACACTTGGGCTCTTTCGCTCGCTTACTTTTTATCAAGCAGCCGGTTATTCAACGATATTGATTTTGCGATTATGCAAAGTCTTGCAATTTTAACCCTTGGAAGAAGACCGAGACTGGAGGAAAGCCTAACAACATTCGAGCATTTCCGAGCTGCGAAGCAGCGACTTAAAGTAGCACTTCCTTTATGCACTCTTTGGATCTTTGCTGGAGGCGCTGAAAATGCGTAAAGACCTTAAAGGAGCTTTTTCAGAGGAATCCCTGCTGCGCTCGGAGTGCAAGAATCGCTAACGAATTTTGCTGTGCCAGGCCATTACGCGAAAATATGGAATAACGATGCAGTATGCGTTACTTCCAGGAATTTTCCCTTCATTTTCACGTCCAACTCTAGAGAAATACAAATTACGTTTGAACGTTCGAAAGCGATTGCGCTTCATTCCTCGGTTAAAATTGTTAAAACTGCAATCTCGGCTGTTGTTGCACCGTTTTCCGAAATCCCGACTAAATAGCTCGCGAATAATAAGCGGCGTGCCTGCATTATTTGCACATTAAACAGCGCTTTGTAATTTATGCTCGTCGAACAATGTCAAAGTGAAAACAGTCGGAAATAAAGAGCCACTGCAACAATAAGAGCGGAGAGGAGAAAGTGACATCGAGTTCCAGGCTTTTGTTCCTTTGGCATCGTCGTTCGAGGATCGAGTAGCACTGCAGAATTGCAGAATGAAGGTTAACCACGAGAGTAAGCTATATTCGCGGTCTCTTGATCACCGTGAAGCGCAGAAACAAAAAACAAACGTGGAATGGTGGACGTGTGTGCACACGAGAAAGTGGAAGAGCCAGCACTGGAGGGAAGGGATTTACGATATTATTTGACAAGTCGGGTTCGTAGTTTCCATGAAACTGTTTGCTCGCGGAGGTGAAGAAGGAATTGCGCGTTGCAATCTCACAGGTCATACATGAGCGGCATCGTCTAAGCGGCACGAATCCTCGTTATACGACCTTCAATCGTTTGACATTGATTCCGTAATTCAAGTTCTTTTCACACAACTTCAAATGCGTTTTTAAATTTGTTTCTCACAATTGCATTTCAGCTGTTTTCTCGAAGCGTTAAATGTGCACTGCATATATTTATTAAACAAATTTACTCGAGCTTCTCGTCAAATACTTATAGATTTCACATTCATCGTCGGCATTTATGCATTTGTTATAAATACCATTTGTTCAAATGGCGATTATTTTAATTATTCGCCATGGAATAGCGATAATCTATTTATTTCAGTTCATTTTAATTTTCTCGGACAATTTTCAAAATTGGACTCGTTTTAATTTTACCACTTGTCAACAGGTAGTAAGCCAAGTGGCCTCTTTAAATACGCGTTAGTAGCTTTGTACTTTTTTTATCGAAAGTCATCGAGAACAGCCGTAAAATTTCTAGGAAGTTTCTTTGCAAAGGTTGAACATTAGCTAAACATTCGTTCCTACTTTATAGAGCTTCGAATACAGATTCTTTTACAATTCTGTTGATACTTTTCATCAGATAAAATTCTTGTAATTATACACTATTGCTAATTATAGGTAATTATAAAAACGTGAAAAGCTGAAATGAAAGATGATCTGCATGATTACATATATCATTCTTAACCCGAGTCATATATTAATAACAACTTTTTTAGAACCCTCTGTCTGTATCTAAATATTGATGAATTCATAAAAGGAGGATAAGAGATTATCGAATTAAACAAAAACGTATTGTGAACAAGTTTTGCTGGTCTCACTTTCCATACATAGACAACAGATCACTCCCATGAATTAAGTAAAAAAATTGCGCTATCGGACAAACGCCTGTTTTCGAATGTCGAACGTTGAAAGTTCGAAACCCAGATAGCCCCCCCCCCCCGGCACGTATTATACACATTTCAACGAGAGCCCTCAATAGAGCCAATCCTCTGTACCGAGAACTACGCGCGAAATCAGTTGAAAACCGTGGCGAGGTGTTTAATCATCCGGACAAAAACCAATCAAAAGCAGACGAAACGACGACACTGCAAGTGCGAAATCCACCTGCCAGGGTGTGGAATCGCTGACAATGGTGACGAGCGGGAAGTCCGACGGATCACCGATCTGTCCGGCCCCAGCCACGGACGAAAAGCGGGGAAAGACGATGACGGAAGGAAGGAAGGAAGGAAGGAAGGAAGGAAGGAAGTGAAAGCACGATACAGGTTAACGCAAGAAGATTCGACGCTGGTTGAATGTCCACAGGGTCTGTTCGATTCTCGCATTCAAGGTCCGTGACGCTCGGCGTCGAGAAGCTGCGAGGGTGCAGTGCGCGCACACGCACGCACGCACACACCCTTTCCCTTGTTGTCTGCGCGTCAGGGTTACCATGGCGACCGCCACTAAACTACCCCCTAGTAGCGACTGTGACCCCCGCCCACAGAAACCGTGCGCCCGACTTTCCTTGCCATTTCGCTGCCGCGCCGCTCTTCATTTCCTCTTTCCCTCTCGCACTCCCTCCTCTAGCCATCCCTGTCTCTATCCATCTGGTAACTTTGCTCCGTTTATGCGCTTTTCTTCTCCTCCCTTTGCCCACTTGTCCTGCGCTTGAGGATCGACGGATTTTTCTTTTTTCCTGGGCTGCTCGAGGCAGACGAATGCTGCTTCGTGCAATTTTCTTGCAATTTTCTCGAAAGTTCTCGCACGGACTATCGCTGGCAGTTTTTTAAAAGGACCCCGATGCGAAGGCACGTGGTTCACTTAGCTTTTTTTACCAACGACTGATAATGTGTTTTCAACTTGATTAATTAATTATATACGAATTTATCATTATTTTATCATTAATCATCGCAACCATTGCCGCAAAAAACTTTGTAACTAAAATATAATACTTTTCCCCTTTTAAGCTGCTGGTGTTAAAATTCCATTTTACGTATAATCATTGAAAACGAAGATGGTTATTATCACCGTACACGTATACTGTTTTTTATTACAAATCGTTTTTAAGTTAATTGAAAGTCTAAAAGGCAGTGCTAATAAAAGGAACGGAGCGAGCGCTCGATCAATTGCAGATCAATTGAAGTAAAATGATAATTAAACAATTAGAATAAGACAGGCGCTTTCAACAAAAAATAACGACAGTAATAACTCGAAGAATAAATGAGCAACAAAAGGCTAGTCCTCCCTTATATTCACCCTCGCCTCGCTTCAATTCCACCGCCTACGCCTTCGATTTCCATCTTCGTTTGATTTTCACTGCTCCGCAACTTCGCCATGGCTTTTCTTTGTCTCCGTAACCCTCTGCCTCTCACTCGCGCGCAACGCCGCGCACGTTTCCACACGGCTGCGCGCGAAACTGCCAACCCAGATTTCGCTTTCGGTAATATGCGCCAACGCGAGAGAGAGAAACTTTCGACTCCGAGCATCATCGGCATCTCATATTTTCGAGTTTCTAGCATTAATCTCAACATTGTGGATCGGCTTTAGAGGCGGATCGTATTTTTAATGCATGACTACGCGAAAATACAGAATATTTTCGCGGTGTTTGTTCGGTATCCTACAATTTTTGTAAAAAGTACCCTTCAGAGTATTTCAGGAGAATTAAAATCGTGGCTTCGGAATAAAAGTAACTTTTAAGATAAAACAAAAAATTGCGTTTCATTTGTCGCTGAAACGTATTATTAGTAGATTAATAGAAGGATCGGTAAAACCAAATGTGCAAAATGTAAGTCTTATCATGTTCAAGGTGCATTAAAAAAAAAAGTGTTTTAAAGATAAGAGTGAAAGATAAGTGTCGATCTCGTTGATTTATCATCTATCAGAAGCTTTATATTCAAATGCCTAAAAAAGTAGGAGGCAAAATGAAAGTTCGCGTAGGTGTATAGATTTCGCTCGAAGAAAGTAATATGTTTCTCTTAAAAAGAGAAAATAACAACACTTTCGATTTTCTTTTTCTCGCCATGCACGTGTCGGTGAAGCGTTTCCCTCATTAATCTGACACGTGCAGAAGACATATAAGAGGCTCTGGAAGAAGGGAAATATTAATCAACCAGGTAGTACGCAGTAATTCACATACATCGTTTGAACTTGATGGAATTCCTAGATTATTATTTTTTCTTCTTTTTGTCTCATTGCAGCCACAACCTCTTGTATACACTTTTACGACAAAATTGAAAACGGTAAAAGTCTGGATGTTCGAAAAATATTATGGCATAAGCCATTCGTTCGAATTTAAGTTGTTATTATATCCATCATTAATGCGGTACGAGAAACAACCGATTTGTGTATTGCATTTTAATCTTTTGCAGTACTAAGTGCATTATTATTTCAGAGCTATCGATGCATTGCAATAATTATTCAAGGAAGATTATTCTTTTCGACGAATTGGCAAATGTTGGATAAATTGGATGGCAAAGAAGGAAAGATGCGTACAGATGAATAATCAATCTGGATCGACTCGAACTCATCGTCTTTTTATTGGAGAATTTAAAGAGGCTGTAAAACGCGCGTGCGATTATGTACTTGAGGAATGTATACGTTTTCAAATATCGATGATCGATGCCGAGGAATTAATGGTTATCCGAACGACGTAAAAAAAAAATTAAAAATTACACTGTTTCTGTTTACTAAAAGATCATTGTAAACGAATGACCAGAAAAAAATTACGAAAACTATTATCTCATTTTATTAACTTCTATTCACCGTTTCAAATCGTTCATTGAAATTTCAAAAATGGTACGCCGCATTTTAAAGTTTATATGCATACATAAATCTTACCACCTCATAAAAGTTTTAAGTCATGAAGCGTTCGGAGCAAAGAAGCCGAGTGACGTCGAATGACTCACAGGAATAAAAACAAAAATTATACTACGAGAATTAGAAAAAGTATTCGCGTACCTTGGTATCACTTGTTATACCTCGACAATACAGCCTCTAAAGACGTGTTGGCCATAAAGCGAATTATTGAATGTTTCCTATTCTACCACGAAGCAATAACACAATATAACAAAAACATAGTGCAAGCCTGTGTAAACATAAACATCGGAAGAAAGTCGTTTTCTTCAATCTTTTTCAAGTTAATCCAAATTTAATTAAAATCATTTCCCTTTCGTTATTCAATGCTTTCCCGATGTGAAAGGACACAATGCAATTTTCCAGTTTTCAGCCACATAAAAGGACAAAATGAAAGCAAAATCGGGAGAGAGTAAAAGGGATAATTAAATTATTCCGCGTTTCGCATTGTTAGAGCAACAGATTTAGTCCGCAGTATTGAAAAAGCGAACGTTTCGAGTCCGGCCGAAGAGCAAAATTGATAATTTCAGGGCGGCTGTAAAAGGCGAGGCAAATGAAAAAGCGAAAGAGGAAAAAGCAAACAACGTTGCTCGACGGTAAATAAACGCACGACACATTGGTGACCTAAGCAGTAAAAGAGTAAACTGCAAATTCGTTAGCCGCAGCGCCTCGGTTTATCATTCGACGCGCGCATCGGCGTCGTCCCGGTCGGCGGCCGCACGCCGGGTTACGGGCGGACCTTCACCGCTTGCAGGGGCCGAGGTCGGCAACCTTGACTGTGTTCTACCACCGCGGAGCAACGCTCGCTCGCTCTCGACTAGAAGCACCCTCGAACCGCCGCCGCCGCCGCCGCCGCCGGTGCGCATATTTAGACGCGCTATCTATAGAAATACTCGGAACAAGCGAGAGCGAGTTCTCGAAGACTGGGCTTCCGTTTCCAGGGGTAGCGCCGCTTGCTAAAGTGAATTACTCGCGCGAGACCGGCCATTTCGCCCAGGTGTTCGTCTAATCCCGTTCCTGATGGCATTTTTTTGCTAGTACGGCTAAGTAGAGGTAGCCAACTTTGATTCCATGTCTGCCCAAGAGCTTGTGGCAATTATTTATTTTATTAATTGTGCAGGATTTTTTACACTCGTAATTGGCTCTACTTGTCGTAAGCAGCCCCAGTTGCGATGCACTCGTTACTCGGTCGAACGCCAAAATCAGTATCAACAAGAGTTTTTATTAATTTACGGCGCGTTTGTCGAAATTTAAGCTTCTCGCTTGTCTCGCAATTTCAATGCCCATTTTTACCATTGTAAGCTTCAATAGTCATTCCAACAATTTTTTTAATTCGTCAAGATAATTAATCGCGGAGAGCACAGATCTAAATCCAATCGGAGTTGCAGCTAAAGCTCGTTTCCATTACTTTTTAACGTTTCATTTGACAAACGTAAGAACGAGGGGTTGCTCGATCTATACAGGCGATATGTGTTTTTTGACGTCAACTGTGCGCGACATGCGTTTCTAGACGTAAATAAAATCACGATGCACGCGTCCTCGCAGCCGCTTAAGTCGCGTCCATTGTCCATCTTTTTCCTTCCCTTTCCTCCTTCAGTCTTTCTCTTTTTCTCTCTCCTTATGCGCACCCCTTCCTTCGAGCACCTGCATTCGGTTGTCGACGCACTTATCGCAGATGCCATCGCTGGCACTGGCTTGTTTTAAAATTTCGAACGTGGGCCGTGTTTCTGGTGCAGGGATAACGATCTTTGGAACGACACGGATTTGTTCATATTTTGTCGTCTGCGTACTTATTATTTGCCTGTATGGGTATTTGACCAGTAATTAATAAGAAGACAAAAGGAAAGCAAAATAATGAGGAATTCCGCAACTTTACTCGTCAGAATATAAGTAGAATTGTTGAACGCGTCGGTTTTGTATATTTAAGATTAATATTCTGGTTAGCTCGACAATGCACGAGGTGCAGTTTTTTTACATCAATTTAGAAAGAATATATTTAGGTATAATACGATAATAAACGCAGTGTACTATTGTCGCGTTTATTTACAATTACTTCATTCCTCCACCTTTAGGAATTATTCCATTGAAGAGCGTTAAAGTTCTGCGTTGTCGATTGGAAATGTTTTGAAAAATTCTTTCTGCGCATTGAATTATGCTTGTAATAATATTAGCATCGCGTTTTCAAAATTCGAAAGGTTAATGTCACAATAATTTACAACGTTTCGCTGCACAAGTTCTCTCGGGACATACGAATGCATCCGATTATCCAAATTTAATGGAGCTAATCCTGAAATCGGCCTGAAATTTAAATGTGTATCGCGTCTGGAAATGATCTGGTGCGCCAAGCTCAAATGAAGCGAAATCCACGCGAAACAAAATTAAACAGCAACTGCAAGTGCGCAATGATGTGCAATGTAAATGGCACAGTTGGATTCGCATCTCGTTCGGATACTACAACTGCCAAAAATGGTTTCATTATACTTGCATAAGAGAATTCAAAGCGCTAGAGGGAGAGAGAGATGGGACGGCGACATCGAGGGGTGAGGAGACGCGGTGCGAAGTGGAGTCGAGTGGAGCGGAGAGGGAAGAGACGGAGGAGAGGGATGAGAGGAGTGGAGAGGAGAAAAGAGAAGAGGAAAGGAGAGGAGACTGGTTTAGCAATTCAAATCGTGGCTATGCGAATCGATTGTAATGCCAGCTCCGCAACTTCTCTCTTTCTCTCTCCCTCGCCTGTACGCCTCGCGTACTATATGTATTAATGGGTCAGTGGCATCGGCCGCACCTGTGCATGCGTATGCGTTCTGCATTCGTGGTCGCGTGTGTGTGCATTGAACCTCGTTCCGAGCGTTGCACTTTTGCCGTTGCATACGTCGGCCCCTCTTCTCCGCGCCTTTTTTCACTCCTAACATTTACCGCCACTCGTAAGCTCACGACTCGACTATACTTTCCCAATCTGTACTCTCGCCTTCTCGTGCTTTTTATCTTATCTACATAACGCGCCGTGTTTTTCTCTTTCGTTTTTACTTTATCCATTTTTACACTCTCGCGCTCTGTTTGTTTCTCCTTGTATATCTTTCCATCTTTCCTTTTCCCTCGGGCGCGGTATATTTTCCGCTCGGCTACTAAAACTTTTATTCTTTTAAAATTCACAACTATCGAAACGCTTCATTATCTGCTGGGCTTGCTTTTAAATTACGCCTCAACGCGAAAAGAAATGGCGCGATGCTCGCGTTCATAAATATGATACGACAGTTCACGGTTTGCAAAATATTCATGCACGACCTCTCAACTTTTGCTTTTACTAATTCGCACGTGCGTTACTTCACACAATTAAGCGAGTACACGCTATCGACACTCGTGAAACTGCGGAGAGAACTTCTAATTAACGCGCTTCTGCTAGTATTGCGCAATCGTACGCGTGTATAGGTGTGCAATTAATGGTATTCTGCAAAGATTGCAACGAGCAAAAGTGATCATCAGGGGCGACAAAATTGCAAGATACATTCTTTATTCGAGTAAAGGAATATCGCGAGTCAAGTACACGACTCGCGACGACTATTTGCTCGAGAAATCTCCGAGGCGCAAAGGACAGATTTCAATTTCTTTTATCTTCCTCCTGCGCTGAGTGCATCGACGAGAAAGATAACCAACACTCTCTAAGCGAGCTCGGAGAATCCTCGCGAGGTGATAACACTCCAAGTTGAAGTTTGCACTACAGTGATAAGAATGTAAGAGGGGTTTATTAAAAAGACGATAAGCACGTGTCGCGTGCTAAAAAGCAAGTGAAAGGTCGTGGTCGAAAGACATGCATCTCGCCTCCTTCGCGGCGACGCGACATCGTTGTCGCGCGTTTATAGTGTATGTGCACGAATGTCGTTCCCACTCCTCCGGGCTTGCGCTCGCATGAGCGATTACGATCTCGTTGTCCTTGGTCAGGTCGAATCAGCGCTGTTACGAGGCTATTGCCCCCTTCGTCAAGCTTGCACTGCCTGGCCTCCCCTTGCGCTCGCTCTCGGTTCCTCTCTCGCTCTATTCTGCTTCCATTTCTCTCGACGACGAATAGCCAGACGCGTCGTCTTTGCCATTCATTGGACGAAAGTATTGCAATGTATCTGCCTGATTATGGTTCTTTCATTGTTTTAATCGACTTCATTAGCTCGTTTGAATATCTATGGCTGCCGCCACCAGCGCCAGTGCCGTTGCTTGTATTGAAATTGTTTTAGCTTGTAAAAGGTACTACATCTTGTTCGATGATTTATCTTTGTCGTGGTGTGATTGGTTGATAAAAATTTGCAGATAATACGACGAATTTTTCAAAAATTAATACCTCCTTTTGGGTTCTGATACGTCTATCCGATTGGGAAAAGTGCACAGGGTAATTTATATTTTGTTATAATTTTACACGAAAGCGAATCTTCAAAAATAATAAATAATAGTCATTCTTAGTGCAAAAATAAATGCGCTAGTGTTTTGATAAAACAAAGCTATAAATTATACAAGATTGTTCTGAATAAATATAAATTAAAATTTTTATTATCGCATACTCGAAGCGAACAGACGGACTTTGAAATTCATTGGTATCAACGCGATTTCCTGTCTATTGGTGGGTAAATTTAACGCTTTCCTTTTGATACAAAAGGATTTGGTTACGTGTTTTTCCTTTATTATCAGCCTCTTATTACTTTTGTAATTTACTATACTATTAACTAGTGAACTAAATTATTTCCTTCCGAATGACCGAGCTTATGCTAAGTGACACAGTATCACATTGAACAGATGAGGCATCTTTTTACCTATAACGACATTTTTCGCACTTGGTAAAATATCGCGATTCGCCTAATCATTTGAAGTAATTGGATCGTAAGATACGGGTACAATCTTGAAAGGAGGATGGATTTTAAAAACACGTTTATCGCAGAAATGGAGAACGAGCATTGGAAAGTTGATAAAAAGTCCATCGACGATGTATAGTTTTAAGAATAGCAAAGTAAAAGTACCACTTGGTACAGAAAAGTGAATCCGGTGAAACTTAAGACTAAAACTTTAATTGTTCTTACTTTCTAGCGGAACGTTTTTCGAGGCAAGAGGGGAAAGGCAATTATTGTGCTCCGCGTACGTGGAAACTCTGATCGGAGTTGGATTGATCGGGGGCAATCGCCGGTGCATCGTCCCGCACAGAAAGCTCTTTGGGCGCGTCGCGCGTGCGCCTTATCGCAGCTAATAGCGTCGCGACGCCCACGTTTCTGCGCGATTTTCAAGGCTCGAGGTCGAAGTCCTCCTGGGAGCGGCACTTCCGAGTTTCGCGCTTCGCAATGATCTCCGATTGATTGCTTGGACGGATTGTAAGGGAGTCGACTAAACTGCCGGGCTCGTAAACTTCAGTGCATGCATTTACCTTAAGAGACGCTTTTACGCTGCTGCCGCTGATGGTTATTTGCTATTTTACTGTCTGAGCCAAAAATTTTTGCTCCCAGTCTTTTATACTATTTTTAATGTTATTGCACGCCTCGATGCCGTCGGATAATTAATAATTTAGTTAAATGCGGAATTAAGAAGTCAGACTGTGATTTAACGAAGATTAGATTTCTTTGTAAAAATTACTTAAAATTGCTGCTCGATCAGAGATATCGCGATTTTACGGTTCATAACGCAACCATTATTTCTGCGTGCAATCTCCTTTTGACGAAAAAAAACTGCTGAAACGTATATTTTAACGTAAATACGTAACACTGGTAATGAAGAAAAACTGTCCCATTGAAAAGCAAATTGAGATAATTGACTCAAATTCGAAAGAATGCATAAAGAGAAATTCCAAGTGTAACTTCTTCGACGACAAGGCGAATCGCGAATGGAATGTTGATATTTCCGAATGATACCGTGAGTACTTACTGAATTGTACAAAACAGGCTCTTCGCTCCGAATCGTCAAGGCGAAAACTTAATGCGCAAAAATTCATTTGGTCATTAAGTTTGTTACTAATTTTAACAGAAGGTAACAGCATCAACACGGAGAAGCGAATTTTCAGGAATTTAGTCATTTAATGCAAATCACGCTCGTAGTTTTCAACTTTTCTTTATTTCGCTTCGAGCTACCGCACTCGCATAATTTCAAGTGCGCCGTAAGCGATTTCAGGGCGACTTTGCCCGAAGAGCCATCGCTTTTCTTTGGAGCGTAAAAACATATTGAAACGTAGCATTAACGAGCGTGAAGGGCATCTTATGTAAATTAGAGAGCGCACCGCGTTGTTACGGAATTTGCTCTTCATCATTTTGCGAAATTATAATATTTCTGATATAAATATTAATAAATGTAATTTCGTAGAGCGATTTATAAATCTGTTTCGTTTAACTTTAATTTTATGCGGTAATTATGCTTTTTAATAATAAATGCAATGCGTTAAAAATAAGTGCGAGTATAATTTCTTTTTGCACGCACTGGGTGTAACCGGACTTATGAATAGCGAAAGATAATACTTTTCGAATAGTCCAATAACATCGTCTTTTGTTTTATGTCCATCAATTTTTAAGTTATTATTCGCTATACTTCTCTCGGCTTATACAGTCCTCCAATTTTTCCGATTTTATTTTATTACATTAACGCAAAGAAAGTTGGTATTACCTCACGATGTAAATTTCTATTTTTATTACAAAATAATAAACTTTACTTCCTTTTATGAGGAAATTATGCTTATTTAAATTTTATTAAATGCATTAAATTAAATTTTGTTAAATTTCATCGAGCATCACAATCTACTTATTTTATTTTATGTTTCGCCAATAATATAAAATATCAAGTCTTCGAGTATCGCTTATAAATTCAGTACTTTTGAAATTATTAAATTTAAGGAAGTTGAAATTATTATTGAAGTTAACTGAGATTTACCCGCTGATGTCATAAAAATAATAACGACAAGTTTAAGATGTAAATTTACAAACCGATTTAAAATTGATATTATTTTAACCTCGATTAAGCGGATAAAAATTTTTGTATTCATTAACTAAAATAATGAACACATGAAAGGTGCGCACGCACACAATATTCCCCGAACTTTAGTCAACACCGAAATTACTAATATTAAAGTGACTCGAATGCACCTATAAATAAATTAATAAGTTAAAAACAATAATAATGACTAGCCGATCAAGTGGAGAAGATATTTGTTTGTTTGATAAATCATCTCCGAGCGTTAATAAATATTTATCGGTATCGAATAAACATCGACGCGATGATTTTTTATCCGGTGCAAGAGCGAGGCCATAGCCGTCGCCGTCGCTGTCGCCGTCAGCGTGTCGCCGCGTCAGCGGAAAAGTGCAGGGTGACGCGTCGTCGTGTGACGAAAGGAAGAGAGACGTTCTCGGCAACAGAGAGAAGACGGAGCGGCAAAACTCAAAAGAAAAAACGTGCGAGCATTCCAGAGCCGCGCGGAGATCGATGACGAGCTTGTCAGAGGCCGGGTCCGAAGGGCACCTGTGCGCGAGAAACGCGTAACGAGTCTCGGAACGGGGCCTGGGACGGGCCCAATCGGTCGCGAGCATAAATAACGGCTTTATTTTCACGCAAGCGCGAAAGCGTCCCCATCGCCCGTAAATAACGAGGCGGCCGGAGGCCCCGTAAATCAAAGTCTAAGGCTCGAATCATTCGAGGCATAAATAACATTATTGGTTTACAGTGCGCGCAGTTAGCCTGCCTGCTCGGGCCCGAGCAGGCCCCTGGGCCTTCTCTTCGCTCCTGCGCGCCGCCTCTCGCTAAATTTACGAGCCCGAGCCTCTTCGGTGGGACTTCCGACTTTAGCGCTTTAGCCAGCCTCCGATCGCGCGCTACCGATCTTTCCGAACGGCCTGCGGCGCTTTTCGATTCAATGATCGCGAGCTTCTTTAGCTCTTCGTTATCGGCCTCGTGAGACTTTTAGCGCCGGTCCTCCCGGGACTCTCACTAATTTACGAACTCTGCAAGAGCGAGCGCTGCCAATTTCGCGTAATGGATTTTGCGCTCGGATCGCGTGGCAATGCAAGGCCGAGAAATCAACGAGATTCGGATTAATTGCGTTACGTCGACTCCGATCAAAATTTATAAATCCTTTCAACTCTGCTTATGTTGCATTAGACGAGTCTTCGAACAAACGGAGAAACAGCCGTTCCTTAACTATGTGAGAGAAAAAGCGCGGTCCGGCAATTGTTAATGCAATGATGCTTAAAGGGAATCCCTTCCTTACGCGAAACGCGCAGCTTTCTAAACTGGTATTTAAATTATATTTCAATTCAGCGAATTTAGTCGAATGTGATGCTGAAATACGATATCAAGATACGCTAAGGTCGCGGCTGCAGATTTCTAATTATTCTCTTTCGAAGGGCTTCGTCTTGTTTAACTTATAGAAGACATTAAACTTTAGTATCTGTTATAAATGTAAATTTACAAAATCTCATCTTCAGTGTTTTATACGGATAATATTTTTTGATTTAAAAAAATGACCGTTATACAACCTTCGCGTCTATCAAACGGTCGATTATTTGAAATTATTTTATCCACCCTAATTGGCATTATTTATGAATGAAAAATTACCTCGCATAGTAAATGATATTTCCTACACAATACGTTGCCAATAATCATACGCACATGCGCGCACGCACACGCGGACAATTATCATCATTACAGTTCGAAAAGTGAAAAGATATCAAATTTCCCGCGATGACCTCGTTTGTAGAATACAAAGCAAATTCTTTCCGAGCTCTCTTTCTTTCTCAAATAAAGAACTTCGAATTCTATTCAATTCAATATTGTAATCTTCGATCAAACGCGTAAAGTAAAGAAATCGATCATAACTCACCTGAATTCTCCCTATTTTACAAACAAAACATCTCCGTAAGTGCACCCGGTGCCAAAGCAAAACTTACAGTTATTGACGAATTTAATAAAGAAGAATAAGCCAGATATTACGTGTTGTAATAATTAGTCATTAGTAAATTACGATCTTTCGAGTGAAAAACCATAACGGAACAAAAAGTGCGTTTAAGTTACTTACTACTATCTTACAATGCACTTTTTTCCCAGTTTGTTGCGTTAATTAGCTGCGAGTAAACTGTCAAGGAATGTTTTCTCGTTTACTGTGAAGTTGAGATGGGATCCCATTAAAATTCCTCAAGAAGGTTTTTTAAGCAAATAACGAAAATACCTAATTCAGTCGGACCAAGCATTTCATACACTTTCGTGGAAGGTAAAGAATCTTGGAAAATGCGAGACCAAACTACTTTGCATTGCGAGTAAAGTGCGCAGTCGTTCCTCCCCTTGCACATTTCCATCGACTCAGCGGACCTCTGGGCCACTACTTAATACCTCCGGCATCCTGGCAATCCTTTTATCGGCCCATGCGTTCCCGAGGTCGCAGCTGGATACATGTGTGCTTACCATAAATACGAAATAATGCTCATTCCTTCCCACGCGGGCTTCATTCATCGATTCTCTCGATATTGTTCGATAAATTCGAGCCCACGAAAAAAGAGCGTATCCCTTACTAAGTCCACGGAAGTGTCTATGTCTCTAAGAGAAAAAGCTTGCCAACTCCGTAAAAGGGTTTTCGACCTCTCGATACGTCGGAAAAAGTACGCACGAAGGAGGAAATGCTCTAGTTTGAGGGTTATAATAATGGGGGACCGACGGCCATTGTGCGTAAGGGTTTTTACCTGTGCGGCATTTTGCGCCCGCAGTAGGTGGAAAAGAGGTAAGGTTCTGCGCGAAAGGACAAGCCAAATGGACGTTTCAAAGTAAATGGTCAAAACCACCAGAAGTCAGTGTCTATTTACTAATGCTGTTAACTTTTTCAATTCAAGCCAATTTTTAACCAATACGTTGGTTTGTGTTTGGATTTCACGGAAAAGTCTGCAATTCGATACGTGCGTGGCTCTAACCATTTTTCCGCCTTCGGTAAATAAGTGGCTCTCGCGATAAAAGAAGCGGAATAGAAAATCTTGGGAACGAAACGTGGAAAATATTGTGAGTCGTCTTATTCTTATGTCAATACCACATCTCAAAAATCAAACACATTTATAGGCCTCTTATCCAGATAATGCGAGATTTATCCAAAGGCAAAATATGCGTTGCATCGCTTGCACTTTTTAACGAGCTATAAAGCTACAGGTCAAAAGTCGTCCATAAAATTAAGGCATTAAATTAAATGCTTTATTCTTACGTAATAATTTTGTTTGCTTTAACAGTCTGCACATGCTCGAGTACGTAAAAACGCTATTATTCGATAAAAACTAGCAACGAAGATATTCGCCAACTGTAGGAATACTGCAAATTTATGAAATTAATTTTATAAACGAATGAAAAAGAACGCGCCTATTTTTTGGGGGGATTAGTGAAACGCGTTAAATAAACACGTTTAACGACAACCAGAAGGTGGATAAATCTTTGAAAAGTTTCTCCGAGTACAAATCTTTGAACCAGAATACGTAACGAGCGGGAATTGTATTCGAGTAAATCGTATTTACCGAATATCGAACGAATCAAGTTTCGTGTATTAACTAGCAAACACGCACGTGCGTCCAGAATTTGCACAACAAAGGACGCACAGCGTAGAACATACGGAAAACTACAAAGCGAGCGCACAAATATGAATCGAAGAAAGTGGAGGAAAAATTGATAGGCTGACGTTGTATGAAAAACGGTCCCCACTGCTCTGATCGGACGGAGATAGAAAAGTGAAAGCTAACTAGGTGATTAAATGCGCGAAAACAGGCAAATGCAAGCGTGACGAATGCAGGGGAGCAAGGCAAGGCAGTCCGATCATTCGCCGAGGCTTAGAAAGCGGTTGCAAACGGATCTTCGCCGCGGCACGGGGACCGACCTCGGCAACATCGGCGTTCAGCGGCTGCGTAGATCTCCGGCCCCGGAAAACCCCTTTTGACGCAGCTGACCTGCCCCTCGAAGAATGAAAAGCATAACTCGAGCACCGTCGGAGGCTGAATATGCGCAACGCAGGCATGTACAAGCATAGCCGAGTGTGCGTGCACTCGTAACCAGGGGAATTTCACGCAATGCGAAAATTTGTGCAAAGTTGCGAGCGCGCAGTGATTTATTGGGCCGGGAAGGCGCAAGAGTTGAGTAATTCCCGGCAAAATTTATTGGCGGCACCGAGAGGATTTAGGAAAAACCAAAGGGTGAAGGAGAAAGAGGTGCGCCGGGAAAAGGGTGCAGGAGTTTCCCTTCGGTTCGTCCCCGAGTCTCGAGGAGTAGTTAGTTGGCATGTAAATGGGCTTCCTCCAGCACTCGGTCTCGTGATTTCCCCGCGTGGCCTTCGCCTGGCAATTTACCCAAATGCTGCGCCCTGTTCCCGTTTTGCAGCATCGGCCACCGCTCGTTGCGCAAACAAAGGCTCCGCAGCCTTGAGCGCTCGCCCTTTTTGCCGTAGCGTTTATTGTTGTGTGCGCCGGCGCAGCGCTTCGACTTGATGAGTAATTAATTTTTTCCGAGCCGAGCACTGCTAACTTGGATTGCTCGATTTCAAGTGTTCGCGAGCGGATGAGGCGTCGATTTTACGACAAACGCTTTGAAGGGAGGGGCAGCTGAATCGGTGCTTTGTTACAACGTCGTAAGAATGCAACATTTTCCGTCCGATTGCCAATTTGCACGAACAAGAGCACGCGAGCATCCGTAGTTTATTTGATTCTCGATTTAATTTAAAACGGTTTACCGGGGCGACCGAGGCAGCGGAGCATTGGCTGGATCAACAGGTCCAGCGAATGCGTCATGCGTCAGGAGCTGTAATCGGGTGACGTCGAGCGGGAGAGGAAAGCCAGCCGTGAAAAATCGAATCCGAAGCCCATTATTTGGCCCGGTGCGAAAGTTGGTGCCGAAATCGCTGTGACGTAGTAATCGTTTACCCAAGCCTCATTAGATGGCGCCAAATGACAAAGCCACGCACAAGAAAGACCTCGCTCAGGGGCCGTGCTCGCAAGTCTCGGAAGTGGGTGTTCAAGGCCGATTTGCGAGCCGAAGGTTACGGCGGTCCGGGAAATGGAAACAGCCGAAAGCAAGATTAGAGTCGGGGAAACAAGAGGAGAGGAAAAATAACGAAGGAAAAAGAGAAAAAAAGAGCACGGAAAAAGTCAGGGGTGGCCGGTCAGCCGCGCGGTTGTTCCGAGTGTGGTGGCCAAGGTCGGGACCGGTATACAGAGAAAACGAAGAAGAAGATGAAGACGAAGAAGGTTTCCTTGGCAACGCTCGCTAAGCCCCTGTTCATACGCTCGGCGAGAGAGACTCGAACAATCCTCGAAAAAGGACCAACCAACCTTGAAAATCCCGCGGGACGCCGCGCACCGCCGTTATGAATTTGTGGCCTAAGAGAGAGAGAGAGAGAGAGAGAGAGAGAGAGAGAAAGAGTGAGCGAGAAAGAGCGAGGAAGTTCGTCCTCGAGGAAAGGTGACAAATTGCGATATTATAGCTCGCCATGGAGTTTTCACGTCGCGCCAGATTTTTATCGTCAGCCCGAGAAACGTTAGCTTACTTAGTTACTTAACAACCTCGGAATTTTTTCTTCCGACAGATTACGTGGCCCTTTGTCAGTTGCGTTCACAGCTGCCTCCTGGTGCTTTTTCTAAGTAATTTTAAGCAGCCTGTTGCCGGAACTGAACATTTTCGTCTTGGATAATTACTACCGTAAACTTTTCGACAAGCCATTCGACCTTAATTGAATTGTTACATTTTAATGCTTCTGTCTTTTGCCGGGACAAATAAATATCAAATGCGCGTCTCCACGCTTGTTCAAGAATCCACTTTTACCTATAAAATAATGCCGCTCTTCCACTTTCAGTAGTGCTTCATAGTTACTGTGAAGGTGAAATTAATTTCTTTGCCCTGCGGTCTCGATGGCGCTTCTTTAAATATCCACGCGAATCGCCAAACTCGTAATTCTGCGATTACATTTGGTTTATGATAATCTGTTCGCCTGTTTGGAGTATTCGTCGATCAGGGGGTGATTGTGAAATTCCAAGAGTTCAGCGTTAGTTATCGAAACAAAGGATCGCCTGCATTCCGAGATCGAAAGTTTTCAAGAACTGCGCGACTCGAATTATCGCAAGCGGTTTGCTTTAATCATTCGTATATTTTCCTTTAATTTCGATTAAATTTATATTTAAAGAAAGTTACGATACTGGTCGAGTGTCGAGGCGAATTTCAATTTTGAAGCGACAGCTAACTTTGAAAATGCCAAGTGAGTAGAAAATTATTGTACAATTCAAGTTTATTACAAATAGAATAAAATGGAGACGCATTCGTTTAAGAGCTTATTATTTTCATCATTTGTGCGAATAATGCAAAATATGTTAAAAGAGGGGGAATTCTTTCATTCGGCTTTATTGAAAGGGAAAGGATTCTTTCGCCTTAATTAAAGTCGACAAAGGATTCTCTGGTATATTACGACTCAACTTTTAACATTACAATTGTTATAATAATTCGTAATTTATAAATTGTTAGGGATTGTAATATAACATTTTTAGATGTCGTTATTATCGATAAGCAAATTGAAAGGATATTTCCAAAGTTACAATGCAGAATGTAGAATGCAATAAACGATTCTCTTAATTAGACAATATAATACCGAGTAACGATGAATTTTAAGCGACGAGCATAATTATTATTGTATCTGGTAGTTTGGAATAAATAGGAAAAACTTAGTCGTGACTAAGCCAGCGAAGGCGATGCCCTTATTGAGATCAATAGAACAAAGTCATCAAATAGCCCGAGCGTACCTCGTAAATCGAATTTCGCGCGTTCCCCGTGTCCAATTCTTTTATTATCGTTTTTCCGTTTGTATATATACTTTATTTCCCTCTCCCTCCGTCGT
Organism: Platyscapa corneri; assembly: GCA_018907185.1. Lineage (NCBI taxonomy): Eukaryota > Metazoa > Arthropoda > Insecta > Hymenoptera > Agaonidae > Platyscapa > Platyscapa corneri. The sequence continues at coordinate 2,093,872 of JACCHW010000005.1, read as the reverse complement.
ACGCTTACGCACACCGGACGATAGAGAGAAAGCTATCGGCGCACCCTCCAGTGCGTGGCCTTACTTCCGCGATTCAATAATGCTTTCAAGGCCATTGGCACAAGAGAATAGATATCGGAGAGAAAGGAATAGAGTGAGTAAAAGGGAGAAACGAAAAAGAAGGGGGGGGGGGAAACAGAAATTGCTGGAGAAGAGATGAGGTCAAAACGCGAAGAAGATTAATTGATGGGCACGTCATCTTTGCATGGTCTTTCAAAATTATATTATTTTGAAGTTTATAAAAAAGGCATTGACCTTTGTCCCTCATTTTCGATAATTAATCAACATCGTAAGCGATATTTCTGGTCGAAAATTGTATTGGGAAATAAGGAATCGATCCGCTTCACCGACATCTGGAATTATTCCAATTGTCGTTGAATTTTCCGTTACAATGTTTTCTTTTACTTAATTAGTTATTAGTTTTCGGAAGCAAACCTATTTTTCCAATGTTTAATCACCGGATACTTTCTTCGTATCCGATTCGTTTTTAGGTAATTTGTTTCTTGACCATTTAGATTTTACTATATCGAATGAGCGAACTTTTTATTAATCGTCTGTTTCGTGTAAAGCGAATAATACATTTTTAATCGAATGCACAGATTCTAATAGCGAGTTCAAATGGAGCAAAAGTCGAAAAATGTAATAAAGTAACGCGCGAACAAATAAAAAATTGAGTCTAAATGAACGTGAAATATTTCGAACGATATTAATAGGGAACCTAAATTAAAAGCAATGCGCACAATCTTAAACGTTGCTTATCCTCGCGTACTCTATAATTGCATTGCGCTAATAAAGGAGACGCGCAAAATAATAATAAACGCATAAAATAACATATCATTTCTTGAAAAACAAAATTCTAAACTCGGAAGAATAGACGTATTTCGCAAGAAACGGATCGTGACTGGAATAAATCACATAAAAATCAAGAACAATAATATAGAGAGAGAGGAAAATACGGAAAAAATGGAAACTTTCAAAGAAACGGCCCACCCTAGCAAAGGCAGAAGAGTAGCGTCCCAACTCCTCTTGTGGCATCAAGTTGTTCACGTTATTCTGAAAAAGCGAACGGCCAACCGTGAAATTGGCACGTTGCGGAAGGAAGAGAGCAAAGAATGGGAATCAGAGAAAAGAATGCTAAAAGCACTTTTGGGAATCCTTGTGGGTGAGACGCTTGAATTATCACAAACGAGCTTAGAACTAGTCGTAATGCTCGTGAGTCGTGTGAGTTGTTTTCGCTTAGAGTTTTTTGCGCGGAAATTTATCCGGAAATGATTTTTATCTTTTTCGCGATAAGTCATTCGAATTAGATTATTTGTCTTTGCTCCTTATTACCGCTCGTCACAATAAATCCAGACTCTCGAAGCTTTTCGATATTAATTTTTATACAGAATAAGATGGAATGGCTTTGCGAGCCCTTTACTCCCTCTACCGAATAATCAAACTCGGGATGCTCGATAAATTTCTTCTTTGTATATTTACGAACCATAAATAATTAGTTTCAAATGCTTTACTTCGCCGATAATGGGTGGAGCCGTTACAGTATTTTCTCGTGTATGTTATTAAGTGAAGACGGCAGGGAAAAAGGAAGAGGAACGAATTTAAAACGACTTGCTATTACGCAAAAGAGCTTTGGCGACCTTAATGCAATTTACAACACTTACTGCTATAAATACTGACCGCTATAAATACAATCTGTAAAATATATAGTAAGGGAAATTGAGATAACGTCGCGAGACACGTTCTCGTTTTCGTTCGGGCTAAATTACTCGCATTTAAAGTTATCGTTTCTTGCGTGGAAGTTTATAATTTCGTTAAATCGAGTAGCCAGAGAAAAAGTTTTTAACCCAGGAAGAACAATACAACCTTAATTACTTATCAATTTGGCTTATTTTCTTTTAAGAGATATTTATTTTAAGCAAAGTTATGAGCGATAAAGGCAGATTAGTTTCTGAAATCGACAGTATCAACGGGCTCTGCTGTGTATTAAATTATTTTTTGAGCTTTAATTATAATAAATCATAATATACATGGTCAATGTATGTAACAGCAATAAAAGTTTAACAGAATATACGTACGAATAACTAATTTGAATAGAACACGTGCAGCTTTTCTCGCAATAAACAAAGCTTATCGTGCAAGACAAAATACTCGTACGTACGTAAAAATATTTCCAAATTTTTTTAAATATCTTAATCATAGTTAATAATAAAGAGGGCAAGAGGCAATTATTAGCATTGGCATTATTGATTCGAAAAATATTTCAATATTTTGGATAAAATTGTAGTTTAAAATCGAGCGCAAGCTTGGGCAGCTCGATTAAGAGTCGAGTGAAATACAATAATTTGGTCAAGAAATAAAATTAAGAATGCAACTATAAAGTGCGAAAACGCGATAATTTTAATTGCACTTTCAATTAAGGCAAATTAAGTCGCGATGTATTTTATTGTCGCCTTAAAATCCAACGTCTAGGGAAAAACAAAGAATCGGGATTCGGTAGAACTAAAGAGAAAGAAAAAACCAAGCGGACTGCAAGGCAGCGGATTAGTCGTTTTAACTAATCGGCACGGCAAAAAAGGGTTTGGTGAAGCAAAAGAGTAAATTGCATGTGGATGTAAGAAAGAAGAAGAAAGAGAAGAGTGAGAGAGAGAGAGACAGAGAGAGAAGGGACAGAAGAAGAGGGTGAAAGAGAAAAAAATAAAGGACGATGGTGAAGAATTACAAAATAATAAGATGGTTCGGAGAATAAGAACTGTTGCAAATCGGAAAAATATGAAATGCCAAGTGTACTCGGAAAAAGGGATTTTTCGTCGCAAATGAGTTGCCTGGAACAGGATATCCTTTTGTGACAAATATGGTTGCATGGAAAAAATATTTTTTACGAAAGGAATAATTTTTTCCGAGAGGCTTTTTTCTCTGCAGGTATAATTTTTGTAGATAACGAAGATGATAAGGATTTACCTCTTTGAAGAAAATCATTTTTATAATTCTGAAAGGTCTGCATAAAAATTAAATCTAACTCTACTTTACACGCCATTACATTCTCATCTTAAAGATCACCAACACGAATATTATCTGAGACGCGCAAATATCTTGTGAATAATCGACAAATGTTGACTTTTGAACTTGTCGAAGAAGCTTTTTTTACAATGATTTATTATTGTCAGAAATTTTTTTTGAAGCAACAGACTCTTTTTCTATTTTTTGTGACAGATATTGTTTTGTTAAATAATTTAATTTCGTTAACTTATAAGAATGTAAAACTGTGCTTTATATTTTATTAAGTTGTTAAATCTATTGTTAATACATTTAAGTACTATTGGATATAAAACAAGATATAAAATATAAATTGAATGTTATATGTATATTTTACAGTATTATGATTTTTCCTAAAATATTTTTTTTAGTTTTTAACGGTATTTATCGCGGTTGCACTAGCAGTATTCAAAAGTCACAGAAAAAATACTTTTTTCTTTTCCATTTAAAATAATTTTTATGCGTGTAGTATATACTTATTTCAAAGAATTAATTATATCGAATTTTTCCATTTATAATTAAAATTATTCGCGGCCACTTCACTTATTACATAAAAGAGATACCGAGAGAACAAGAGCAATTTAGAAAGAGAAAACGAACGAGTTAGAGGAAGAAAATGAGTACGAAGTATGAGGAGAAGGAGGCTTAGAAGAGTAAAAAAGAGTATAAGAAAAAAAGAAACAAACGAGCGAACGAGCGAGCGAACGAGGGCGAGAGAGAAAGTGAGAGAGGGTAGAAGAGCGAGATAAAAGTGAAAGAAAAATATCGGGTCTGTGACCGGGACAGGATCAACGCACGCTACAGACCTTGAGTAGCTTCAGTCGGTAGATCTTTCTCCCTCTTTCTTGCTCTCACGTTTGCGATAGTTTATTCTTCCTCTCCTCTACATACTGTTTTTCTCTCTTTTCTTCTGCTCATTCTTCCGATTTAGCCCTTGCGAAGAGTTTCTGTCCTCAAGGGCCGCCACCACTCGTTGAAGGAAGATACTCGTTGAAGTAGTGAAAAATAATGTTTCGAGTAGCGATATTATTGAATCGTGCAAATTATTTCTACACTTTTTTTCACTCGGCCTTAAAGACTGCACGCGAGCTAACATTATTATTAACGAGGATAGAACGTGTAATTTAATTTTTTTTTCAACTTTGATTCAAGTTTTAAATAAGTGATCTATTCCCACAATGAATATTTACTGCGGCAGATAACCAATGGTTTATTTCAAAATTGAAAAGTTGCTTGCCTTAAAAAGCATTATATCTTACAGTTTTAAACGTTTCAATAAGCCCATGCATAGAAACATTGTGCACCATTAAAGTGTACACAAAAGCTTAAGTTGTATGATCAAAGTTCAAAGATATTTTATACAAAGATAAAATTGCAGTTCTTTAAGCTTTAACGAAAAGGTCAAATATATATCCACGATATAAATTTCATACTTTTTTTCTTTCCTTGCACATAAATAGGCCAATCGCAGCGTCACAACCACATCATGCGCTCCTTTTATTCTCTTTTAGTCTCGTGCTCATACATAATTTACAGAATATACGTACAAAGTTGAATTAACAAGCGCTGTTAGTCTTGCGGGAAAAGAACGTAATGAAATATGTGAATGAGGCTATCATTTCCGAATAGAGAACGTACGAGAGATAATAAATTTAGAATTTAATTTAATCGGATAATTGTTGTTTTTACCTTTTTTTAATAATTTGATTTGACCGCACATTAAGTAAAAATATTTACTGTGTTAATTGCTGATAAATTTAATTACTATCGCAAGAAAGGATGATTTTTAATTCTTCGCTATATTTTATTGTATCAATTTAATTTTATTGAAGAAATTACGAATGCACAAATCTTAATTGCAAGAAAAATGTACTGATCTTATTTATCTGTTGATTTTTATTCAATTTATCTGATTATTTTATTTTATATAATAAGATTAACGTACTCAATTAACATTTTTTTATTAAATCAATTGAAAATGAAATGCTTGCATTTTATATTGTAATGTTTCGTGTTTTATGAAAATTATAAAATGGCTGAATATGTACAATAAATCTTATAGTTTATAAACCAATAAGAAAGATAAACATTTCTTGATTATAAAATTAACAACAGAAGCTAATTTTACGAGAAACCTAGTTATAAAATAGAAAAATTTTAACTGCAATTAGTCTTTGAGAAAATTAACAAGATATCTGTTAACTGATCAGATAAAATACGATTAGATAATAGCGAATAATATCTGTTTACTTTTCGTGTAAATTTAAACACTTATAAATTTCCAAAATAAATAATAAAATAAAAAATTCGACCAATAACAAGAAGAAAAATATAAATATTATACTAACGATAATATGGAACAGATAAACCATAATTTATACTCTCAAGTTCAAGGTTTCGTAGAAAGAGATTTTATTCGTGGTCTGAATTTAAAAAAATGGTTCAAGTACATTTTATGACTAAAATTATTAAATTTGTCTTTATTCATATTTCTCTTCTATAAATTGCAAGAATTTTATATTTGAAACTATTAATTTAAAAATAATATTCATTTAAAAAGAGAATTTGTTAAGAATGCGTCCCTATTAATATATGAAAGTAAAAGTATGATTCCAATATATTTTCATTGAGCACCATTTTGTAAACATTAAAAATTTTTATTTTACTTTTACAATCGCAATTCATTATAACATCGCCAAAACGTTCAAAAATGGTAAATACATTGAAAATTTAATATTTTTAATTTACGCCTCTAAACGAGATCAAAATTTGACTGACTTATCCGATTCCTTCTTCTGTAGTTAATAAGTTTTAACGTACACAATTGTTTATAAATATTTTATACTTATTTTATACTCGAAATATGATGGAGTAGATGATTATGCAAAATATAAATAAAGAAAAACTTTCATTGCAAGATTTACTTTGCATAACATTTTCCAAAAGCAGGTGTGTTCTTTTTGCTTAGACTAAATAAAGATAAAAGTAGAGTCCAACAAATAATCTTGAAAGCGCATTAAATTTTATGATCAAAATTAAAAAAAATTAAAATTAAAAATTGACACAAACATATTATTCTTACGTTATACCAAAATTGCGAGGAGTTAAATAAATATTACATGTAAATGAAAAAAATAATTTTATAATTTTGTATCGTCTTTAATCGGTAATTACAAGATTAAAATTAATCGTTTAGATTTATCACAATAAGTTAGTTTATTTAATATTTATATATTTCTACCTCCACATACAACATGGTACGAACTTACGATTTGTAATTTTTGAGTTGAAATTTAGAATAAACGTATATTTTGATACTGTATAAGAATTATTGCAAGCATAACAGAATTTTAAAAGTAAAATAAAAATGAGGTCGTGGTTCAGGCAATTTGTGACATACATCGTACAAAGAAAATGCAATCTGTATCGAGAAAGAAAAGGACCAACTCTTTTTTAAGGTTCATTATAGAAACGAGGGATTCCGCTATTGACCAAAATTTAGTTAAGGCTGGCAATGTAAGCCCCAAAGTTGTCATACATCATACAGAGCAAATACCGCGCTTCTAATCTACCGGTAAACCAATTTCAATTGTCGTAAGCATGATGGAGGAGATTTTCTTCCATTGAAAAGTTTTGGCAGCGTAAGCGTTCGGAGAAAACGATTATGGTAGTGAACGCATATGTTACTAACAGCTCCGGAACTGCCGCCCTAAGGGCCTTCCTCAACTCGGGAAAGTTAGGTTTCACCGGTTGCCTAATACGCGTGGGTGACTGACACTGCACTGCGCTCCACGTGAGAGGACAGCTGCATAGAATCGAGCGAAGTGCAACAGGTCGAACCCTTCCGATGCTCGATTATCTCGCTGTGCAACGCGCGACATTGAAATTATAACAGCTGCTGTTTGCGCAAAAACCCTTCGGTCTCGGCTCGGCCAACGTACCTACACTCATACACCCATACAGGCCGCGTCAATCTATATCTACACCCATATCTGCGGGTGCAGGCGCGCGAGTCTGTGTGGGTAACGCCAGTGCGGATACAACTCGTCGCGGTCAGCGACCGCGAGAGAAAAAGCGCAGATGCTATACTAGCCGGCGAGTGCATGTGTGCGGCTGCGTTTATTTTCATCATTGTCCGGGGAGGAGCTTCTGTTGTCGTTCAAGGACATTCCGTTTCTTTGACAACGTTATTCCATTGCGCGAACGCGACCTCATCCTTGAATCGTTATTTTTCGAGATCGTGAACTTGAAACTGGAGGATCAAGCTGATCGAAAAATTAAGGCTTTTGTCCGCAGTGCGGCTTCTTCGTTGTAAATGCATCGATAAATTTGAATCGCGCACGTCGAATGTGAGTTCGCGTATTTTACGTCGCGGTGTGCAATGTAAAATACCAGTCGCACATCGATTATTAAGTTTCTTGAGTTACGTAAATGTAGGATTAATAAGCAGAGCAACATTGATTATGTAAATGGGAAATTTTACTTCACAGCTCTCCGATGAAAGCTCGAAAATTCGCAATTGCAATACAGAGAAAGCAAAAGTGACGCTTAGGGTGATCTTAAACTCCAATTCGCGTCTCATTCGATTATATGGAAGCGGATCGTTTTAAATAGAATTCTATGCGAATACGCGCTCTATATATCACCGTGTCCGATAGTCTTATCGATATTCAACATCAGAATTCTCATTGAATTTTCAATGGAATACACTGGTATAAAAGGATGATGTAATCTTTGAGTTATTATCACGACGGAAGCATTAACCGGAGCGTCGACGAGCGAAGCATCGGTCACCAGAGGCCAATTCAAAATCATAAAGCGTTAAAAATGCACGCGATACTTTCAACAGGGCGCATTGACGAAGTGACGTCGGAAAATGGATCGCATCTTGAGTAACGCGGACCGATCACGCAACGTGCGTTGTCTGAAATTTGTGCCCATCTGCGCTTAGCGGCGGACACGTGTGCCATCATGCCACGAAGCAAGATGAGTTTTCGGACGAGGAACCAGAAACCATTCGCTACTTTCCATCTTTACGCAAAGGGGCTTCGAGCAGATGCAAATGCTGGATAGAATTTGATGCACTCGTTTCAATGAGATGCATTTCTCCGACGCGATCTTAAAGCGCGACTCGGCTGTCGGGATTCTGCAACCTCACGCTGCGATCAACGCGCCGGTGAATTGATTGTTGTTTGCTAAAAAGAATGATTTGAACGATAAAGTTTGGGCATCCTCCCCTTGTCTCATATTTCAGGTATTAGCATATTCTGTTTTCCCGAACACTAATCGTCGAGTAAACCTTGAAACTCGATAACTCGAGTCCAAAACTTTTTAGCGCTGAAATGAGATGAAATTTAGAGCACGAATATTTTCCACGCGGTCGATTCGTTACATCGCTTGTCTCGCTTATGCAACAAAAACATTTCGCTCCCCCACTTTAAATCCTCGACCAGGTTTAAAGGGTCGACGGGAATTCAAATACAGCATGCAGGTGAGGAGGTTTGCACCTACAATCCTATAAAATTCGACATCTGCCAGCTTAATTCAAAATCGCTTACATCGAAATCGCTTAATGCTTTCCAGTTTTACGTAAAAGCGGCAGATGCAAATATTTATTGCCTGCTTGCGTTCCCGAGCCCTTTCACTCTTTCTCTTTCAGCCGATCGTTGAAAAGGAAGAAGTTGCCGCTCGTAAAGAGGCATGACGAACATCCTCCCGAGTAATCATCTGTCAAAGATTTTCCAGGAAACGAGGTAGATTTAGGTCGCCGGTCGCAGATCGAGGGCGAGCAGGAGAAGGGGTCGGCGGCGGTGGCAGGGAGGAAAGCGCAGACACGAGTGTGTTATTTCACGAAAAAGGGTTTCAAGACGAGACTAAGGCACAATGGACCAGATGCAACAGACGCGATTTACTGTGTTGGAAGGTCGCGGATCCTTCCGCGAGGGGATCCAAAACGGAGGCATGTCAATGCAAAAGTAAAATGCCTTATGGCGCATTTCGTTACGTCGTTCTTGTGTTTGCGTTATGCTTCGATGGGGTCTTATTCAAGATTTTCAGCGTATGATTCATCGGTTTCTCGCTCTGATATTCCCCCATGAACGTGCGCGCAACTTGTACGGACGGTTGCGAAATTAGTTGCGGTTATTACGTTTTCTATATATTTAGATTAACATTACTTATCTCCTTTATTAAGGAATACAGGTTATTTCGCGTGTGTGACTAAAATTTATGACGCATTTTATATGAAATTAAAACGTTAATTACTTACTAAAATCTATTTGCAGTTTAAGGTCGTATAAACTTTTGCAAATAATAATTAAATCACGCGAAAACGAACGAAAAAATGAAGTTAAAGTTGAAAATTGCTAATACTTAGATCGATAATTGGTGAATTGGTTGAAAATTAATTATTTAACAATTGAAAATATTTCATTGATTAACGAGCTCGACACAAATACATAAAAAGACTGGAGATTTTTAGGTGTGTATTTTTTAAAATAATAACACATTATACATCTTGTATTCATTTCGATTCAAAGCGGTAATTATGCAACTTCGATTCTCTTTAAAATTCATTTTTATCATTACTCTACTTGTAAACAATGAAATGCAATTGCAAATATGCACGATCATCCAGATAAATAACAAACTCCCATTACATCTATAAATATTACCTTCGAAGCAGCGATTTATTTTTCAAATGTATCGAATAAAATGGCGTTGCAACTGAACCGAATCTTTCAATTTTACGAAACTTATTTGTTTGGGTATAATATGGAAGTTAAATAACGGGCGTTTCTTTAATCGTGTAAACAATCGATACAATAAAACTAATAACGCACTCAACTTCCGAAATCGGATCGATAAAACTGTAAGGGCCAGCGTCGAAAATTGCAGCAAATAACAGCTCTTGGCACAAGACGAAGAAGCGCCAAAGCCTCAGCTGTCGAGAGGCACAAGTTCATAGACACATACGCGCAACTCCGAGACACGCGTCTCCGAACCTTTTACACGGAACACGCGCGCGCACGTTACGCAACTCGGAGAATCCGCTTCTTACGGGGTCCCTCTCCCAGCGCTTTCGATACACAGCCACGACGACACCACCCAGTGGCACAGGGAAAGACGAAAAAACGATCCCCGGTGCAACGTGAGTCGTGATTGACGCACAATTCATAATCTCGAGCGGTCAATCGATAGGGCCCTTTGAGCTGCGGTTAGACGCTTTTGTGCGATCGCGTCCCGCTAGAGGGAAGTAGAGCGTCGGCTGGGGCCGGAGACAGGAATCGTGAAGCACAATCGGCTTGTGCGTGTCCTTAGAATTCACGAAGATACGCCTAGACAATGACTTTTTTATTAGCTCGGTAAATGAAATTCTTTTGTGGCTCCTATTTGGATTTTAGTCGAATTTGAATCCGAAAGCAAATTTTCATTCTCGTACTGTGTGGCGTTACGACTTCTGGAACTCGGTGACCGTTCGCGCTCGTTTATGTTTCTTTAAATCGGGAAGACGAGACTGAAATCATCCAGATGTCTGGCTTTTTATTACATTATTACAGACTTGACTTAGTAATTATTGTTAATTTATCGCGCTTCAACGATTTACAAAGATGCGACGTGTTTTATTGCCAGAACTGGCAAGCTATTTGCAATCGAACACAACGGCAGCTGCGATTCAAATATTTGTAACCCTTTAAAGTTTACAGAATTTTGTAAATTCTCCCGCTCATTTGAAGTGCGTGTGAAAATAGTATTTATGTTTGGCATTGATAATTTAATTGTGCATTCAATCGGAACCCAACAGCTGCTCGTATTATAAAACTGTGACTGCGTAAATTCAAGACGGACTTGGGTACTTACGTATATTGTCGCGTTAAGTACATCTGGTACGCACTCACCTGAAAGAAGAAACGATGCATTTCATTATTTGACATTTAACAGTTTTCGTAAATAATTTAACGATTTGGATAAAAGTAATGTTCGACGAACGACAATAGCTTTGGTTTGTTTGCCAATAAGTCAATAATAGCGAACGTGCGCTCGTTTTATGCCGATGATTAATTTCATCTGTAAAATAATAATGCATTTGCATGATAAATCGCACTTCATTTCCGTGCGAGCAATTAAAATTCCAATACAGTTGCAGTCATCGACCTCGTTACGAGCGACGATGTACCCCGACGTCGTCCGACGAGAGAATGCCACGTTTCCTTTGAATCCCCAACATTCTCTTTACGATGTAAATCCTTTATCATGTAAATGTAAAACACACGGAGGAGCATCCGTTGGAAATGCGCGCGTCCAAATGTATGCGCGTCCCGTTTTTCCAAAGTTGGCCGAAAACGAAAAATACGTCGAAAGTTTGGCCGGGGAGCAGCAGCTCTCGGGGACTATTAACGAGACGGAGGCAGCAAACCCCCGTGGCGCAGACGGACTTCAATATATGCAGACGAGAAGGCCTCGTATGGATGTAATAAATATACGCGCGTTCGTAGGTCGGGGGCCACGCCTCGACAAATACAAAGGCAAAGACAAACGTGTCGTGTCGTCGTGTCGCGCCCCACGCGAGGGACGGCGCGTGGCGGAAGACGATGCGATGTTACTTCCTGTCCCCGCGGATCCTTCCCAAACGTTACGTAACCCCGGAGAAATCGTTGCGTGATAGTTAAAAGGGCCTGCCACGTCTTCCTAGCGCCAACAGGAATAGTAAAGTGATTATTATCTCGCCGCAGCCAGACGTGTGACCCGATTTTTCTATTCTTCTTCAAATACACACCCGTCGGTGTAACGCGAGTTCCGGTCTTTCCACGTTGCGAGATGCCCGATTACACTAATTAACTCAGGAAATTAAATATTAATTTTGACAAATTTACGACAAATCCGTTTATTGTAAATTTTAAGAATATTTGTGGACAGTGTAGAAGTTTAAAAGTAATGTTAGTCGGTGTTCAATTAAGCAAATTCTAATCCACGTATTTACGGAAAACACCTTACGTCACAACTCACGATTCAAAATTCGACAATCGATTATATTCCAAAATAAGTTTTGTCCTTACGTGGCGAATGTAACACACTATATGTATCGATAATCGAAAGCAACGGAAAAAAGCGGAAGATTCTGCAAATGACAGAAATATGATCTGCAAAACGAAAATCTTTGTGCTAAGTTCAACATGTGAAATCTTAATGCGCGAAGATTCGGATAATGACGAATAAATATTTATCGACAGATAAAAACGGCCATACGATTTTAATCTTTACTCTACATTGCTTTAATGAATTACACCGATATCACTTAATAGTCCAGGAATCTTTGTTAATACATTATTTGTTTGCTCTTAATCAAACAAAACGTTCCTCTGAGACAAAAAGAAAACTTATTTCAGTATTTGCAATATGATAGTCATGCTAAATATCTTTTCAAATTCGGCGTTAATAGTACAATATTTATTTTATTAAATTATAATTCACATTGAAAATACCTCGACTCCTGCTGTAATTTCAAATTCAAAGAAATAAGAAATATTAAAAATATTGCTAGAAATAAAATTTTTTATGTAATGAAAACCATATTTGATGATTACATTGAGTCTAAAAAATTAAATTCTTGATACGATCTTTTTCAATTTTAATTAGCGCTAATTTCGCTAAATTATTTATTAGTATTATTTTATGAATTTTTCATCCAATTCTTTTAACGTAGCATTTCTCTAAGTATTTATTACAGGTTTTCTGATAATTAATAAATCTGATTAATAGTAGTTTTAATAATGCTGTAGAAATGGTATCAGTAAACTTTATAATAAATAAATTATTTTATTATCTATTATTAATAATGTTATATTAAGTTATCAGTTATTTTAATTGCTGCGAGGACTTTATAAGTAAAATATTAATGAATATACATAACTCTTTTGACATTTTTCCATCAATATGTATTTGTTTTAACAGAGCTTATACCTAATAAAATATTTAACTGAGATACAGCATGAGTGAGGCGCGTCGAAAAACACAAATATATAATTTTATACGCGCTTCGACGTACATGATTTTAGGAGATTCTAAAAAATCTCATATTTTAGATGGTAACGACATCTAACGTTGCCAGAATAAGTGGGCAGAGTCTTGGGGACCATTCGAAGGCCATCTGTGGGTCCTAAACCGAAACTTTACGGACCAGTTGGTGTGGCCCAAAATTCAGAATAAGGCGGCACACGAAGATCCACTTTACCGACCGTATGCCCATTTAATACACAAGATTTTTCATGCGTAGATATTTTGAAAAATTGAACGCGTAAACTGATATTTTTATTAAATTTAGTTTATTATAAATAAATGTTGCTCATTTATTTACCAAAGATACAACGTGTATTGAATATCTAACGCAATTTATTTAAGAAATAAAACAGAAATAGTATTTTATCAATTATTATCATTAATAACGAATATTTGTATATGAATTTCAAATATTCAAAAATTAACTAGGAATTAAGAAAGAATCTTTTGGCGTTAAGTTTTTAAGATGATTAATCAATAATTCAGAGTAATTTTAGCGTTTGAAACTTGAAGGTATTTTATTTATCCCAGTACGTTTTGCATAATGCTGGTTGTTTAAAAAAAAACTTACTCCATATGAATCCTTCCATTGTACATCTAATAATAAATCGGAAAGGCGTGAGAGGTTGCGCTAAAGTACGCAACCCTATTATGTTCAAAGCCTATCAGGTTTCGATTGCACCCCCTAAAAACTTGACACACGCAGGGCTTCGTTGGCATCTTACTTTCCGTACCTATAGCTTGTTTCTTTTCACCGGAAAATGAAGTGGCTCGATCGATGTAGCTAGGTGTTGGACTTAACCATGGAACGGGGAAAACGTAAAAATGCTCTCGTGCTGGATCGGCATTAGGGGTAGGAACTTGGATCGCGGCGCCAAAACGAAGCTTCATAGAGCCAAAGAAATGAGGAAAGAAACGAGGAGTTAAAGAAAAGCCGTTGGCGAAGGGCTTTTTTGCCTTACTCCCACTTTCCGCGTACGCGGTTGTTAAATAAAAGATCGCTCCTGCGCATACTCGGTGCAACGCACCCTCGTCACAGAGGCGCGCGTTACAGGGGTTGGATCGATCGCGGGCGTCGGCACCGAGGTCACAGGCTCGCCTTGCCTCTTTCGCCGGCTCGGAGTAATGACCCTCACCCAGTGCAGTGCAATGGCATCGTCGCCGCCACCGTCGCCGCCACCGTCGCCGCCACCACCACCACCACCGCCACCGCTGCTATCGTGGCGAAACCACGCACGCATACCAGCCAAGGGCCCCGATTCTTGCCTCCCTGCGCTCGCTACGTATCGCTTACCGCCGACTTGGTGGAGCGGGGGCGGTGTGCACTATTATTCTTGGGTTCGCTGAAAAGTTGAACGAGCGATCGCCGCTTTTGCAATAAATCCAGACATAAGCGTTGGCTTACGAATGAATGTTGGACTCCCGGGTCTGAAAAACGTGCACAAACAGATTCGTACATGTGCACTCCTAACCCTAGTATGTATACGTAGTTATAGTCGTCCGCAATCGTAAAGGGCGCGCACCCACACCTACGGAGATTTCCCCAAGGTTCCGGGTACACGTACTTACCCTTTCTTTCGCGTGCAAGGGTTCGTGGTTGTAAAACGGGCGCTGCTTCGATTTCCTCGCGAACGAGGGAGGATGAAGGGGATGCTGAAATGAGCTGTGCAAAGACGGACGGATATGGAGGGACGACTGCGATAGGGATGGTGAGATGAAGATAAAGGATTAATTAAATCTAAATTGTCAATGTGTCTCCTCTGTACGGGATATACTTTCGGATAAAGACCGCATATCTCTGTGTTACATTCAGCGAAAATAGCGTGCCACTGATTACGAGGATTAAGTACCGAGGATTTCGGTTTATTGCTGAAAAATGTTAAATGTACAGAATAATAAGGGTACTTTTAACAGGACCGACTTGTACGTCCAAGGCCCTACGGTTCGAGGCTCTTCTTTCAAAAAGTCGATCAGAGATTTACTGCAGAAAGTTTTGTCATTCCTGGAAAACGAGCCGAAAATCTTCATTAAATATTCTTTTTATGCTGCAGACCGTACTTTGGTACTCTGGGATATTGTATGATTCGAATTTAAATAACATAGTATCAAGATATTTACTCGAAATGCCTGCCTCAGAATCCAGAAATTCGAGGTTCAATTCCAGCGAAAGAAACGTATTTCCGATAAAGTTGCTCGTTATAAAGATTTTAAAATTAATGTCCGTAACTGATACTTATCGTAATAAGACCGATTTTGAGAAAAGCGCCAAGAAAGAGTAAGAATGTTTTAGCCTTTTGAAAATATTAGATTGCCTACGAGAGATGTATTAAATAAAATTGCGTCTCCTAATATTAACATCGTGTATTTCAGGTGGATCGACTCGCACAAGTTGTAAATAAAAGCTTGAATTTGATCGATAGCGAGTGTGACAGATATTTCTTGTAAATATTCTGAGGTTTCTTCCTACGATCTGAACATTAATGACATTTTCAAACATTGAACCTTTTTTAAAGACGCGAACGAAATTAAAATTTTTACTTGTATTTAACGGAGCTATGACAACGTAAAGAGTCACCGACAGCGGTAAAGTGAGAAAGAACATTTTTTACAAAATTAAGCGAGCCATATGAAAATTCAGGTTGTACTTAACGAATTTAATTGCATAACTACCCTCGCTGGCTGATGAATTTACGTGCAATTTCGTATTTTTCATCGAGTACAATGCAAAAATTGCTCGACCGAAACGGACTACCCACGACGAAGCACAACACAAAAACTGCGCGCAGCTAATCAATATGCATGCACATTGCACAATAATACAAGCAGCTATTTAAATGCGGACTCGGGCCTCTTTGAAGGCGACGGTACCCGAGGTACCCGAGGTATCGGAGGTGCAGGAGCGCGAGCCGACCTGCACGCGACGATGATTATCATCGGGAATTGTACGTTGAAAGCGCGGCATGTGCTCTCGACGCACGCCAAAGCAGCAGGCCAGAACCGGGAAGCACAGGGGATGGGAGACAATGAACCTACTTCCCACCCCTACGGCGCGCATTTCGAGGTCCGCGTTCGCGCCGCGCCACGCCACACCAGGCGGCGCATGGCTAAGACCTTAAACTTCCCCTGGTAGGGAGTGAGAAGCGGGTGTCTCGAGGTCATCGCACCACGTGAACGCTACCGACCTTACGCACGAATCCCTCCGTCACCCCCGCGAGTTTGCGCGCAATCCCGTCCTCCAGAAATACCCCCAAGACCGATGCGCAGTCAATACTCGGCTGTTCGGTTGTCGTCTGACGAAGATGGGCTTTATGTGTACCTACGCTCCGTGTGTAAACTCCGGTTGTTCTACCCCGCATGTCTGAATGCGCACGAGTTGTCCGCGAAGGGGACGTTTTCGCAAAGTATCTTGACGCAGTCTCGGTAAATAACTCGAGAATAAATAGAAGCTCAATTTCTTGCTCGAGGACTTCTCGTTCTTTCCGATACCGTGTGTATCCAAGTTACGAGTACTTGGATAAATTTGCCGATCAATTATTTGGCGATCGATTCGGGTGCATCGCAATGGTCTTGCACAGTACGCGATGCATAAATAATGAAATAGATACGATCCACTTGTGCTCTGGAAAAAACTTTGCTCTTGACATTAGCATAGTCGATTATTGCTAATTGTTAAGATTGCGAATAAATGCCACGATTGAGTAATAAAGGTAGCGATAAAATTTACTTTACTATTCGTGGCAGTAATGCACGAGTTTCGCAAGATCAATGAAAAAATTCGGTCAAAATGAACTTTACAGCCGGCTATATAATGTATAGTATAGCAACTATAACGATTACAGTAAGCCATTACGACTGTAGTCGTTTGCACAGCACAACATTTTTAATGAATCCGAAATTATCGGTATATACGTTTGTTGTTATAAATATTACTTTATATCGCGAGCACTATTGTTTGTAAAATCTTCGCGCATCTAACGATAAAGAATTATTCCTTTCCTCGTTCTCAAAGCAGCAAGAAGAGGAATAAAATTTTCCAATACTTGCGCTCGAATGTCCCATTTCACTTTCAAAGTTCTAATGAAAATCTTTATTAAATAATTTGTCGGGTTGACATTTTTAAAATTATCACGTTCTGCATCAAATCACAGGTAGAATTTATAATATCAGTTTGGCAAGAATTTTGTAAAACAATTTAGAAAGCCCAGGCAGGCAAATATACTTGGCACGTGTCATTTTGCATTTGCGTTTGTGTCTCAACGATATTGATGTTATTTCTCCTTAGATAATAATAGGGCACTTATATTTTTCTCATAATGATTTTCTCGCATTCAGTTTTCCATGCTAGCGTTCACATGGCGAGCCAAGTTGAGGTCTTACAAATTGTAAGTCGTTCACCACAGCAAATGCGACGTATAGCCCCGACCGTTTATGATTATAGACACCGCAATTTTATTAGCAGCACGCGGATATTTTCTCTACGTATATCTTACCCGGGTATTAGCGACGTAAATTGCAGTTTGATCGATTCACAGTCCGTTTGAATGTGAATATAGAGTTTAGTTTTATTTCCGCTTTTTGATTCCGACCACCGCACAACGCTAATTTCTTTTAATTGCCTTTTCTTACGCATAACTAGCATAAGCCATTACGGCTCAAAATATATTTTTCGCCCTTCAATTATGAACAAAACCGCGTTTATATTTTCTTATTCAATTATGAGTGTAAACCGGCCAATTTCGTCGCACAAGCTTTTGTCAGATACACAACTGTACCGGTAAAATTTTTAAGATAAGCGTTGTATCTTTTCTGCAAATACTCGGTCATATCGTTGATTAGTTATCACTGAATTAATAGAAAGTTAATTTTTAGTCGCTTAATTGTAAAAAAAAGTTGAACTGTCAATTGAGCCTGGCAAAGGCAGTGTAATTAAAAACTTGAAATGTTTTAATAACATTATTACGCAATAGGATAAATTCAAAATGAACGAAATTCAGCTCAATAAAAATTAAATTAGTAAATTACTTTCATATACTTTTACTTTTAAAATTCTTCATAAATTGAAATAAGTATACCATTCAACTTTTTGCGTTATATAAAGGAAACCATCCGGAACAAGAGCTCCCATGACTCGTGCCAAATAATATGCCATTAATGCAGCCCAAGTTTTATTAAGCAAATATTATAAAAAACGACTCCAGCTTACTTTTAAGTGGAACTTTAAAATTTTATTACAAACTGTAAATGTTACAAGGGTCGACCTGGCAAAAGCAACTCCAACTAAATTGGTGTTTTTCGAGTCACTACAATCATCCAAGCCATTTGCCTACGGCTTTAATTTCAGAGTGCGTACTTGTGGATTTGCTTGCGACGTAGACATCTTTGTTCTAATCTACTAGAAAATGCAAAGGGGTACTCGTGACTCTCCGAAAACTTGTGTCTAAGAATTCGCAATAAAAGAAAAAACGCTCGTGTTTCTAAAGACCAGGTGAAAACGCTGATGTGTATGTGCAGATTCGTTGACTTCGGCGTACTACTAACTATATTTCGCATTAACGGAATCCAACTTCCAGTACCGAAGAGAAGATCGTAAATAATAAGACTTTCGGATAGCGATAGGAATGGCTTTGAACATAAACTTGTACAACTGGTGAAAATTTAACACGAACGAATGCGAAGATTCTAAATTATAAAATAATCGCTATGATTTTATCGTTTATTCTATTTCCCATTTTGGTGTTTCTATTTACTGGTTTATTATTATTCATTTTAAATTCAACAGTTAATACACACTGTCGCTGTACTATTCTAAATACTCTTTATTTGGGATTTTTAAATAAAAACTTGGAGCTTTTCAAGTTTTGTTTGCTCATTATTTTGAGCCACACTGTATCGACAGAAGCGTCGGACATGAGAAAATGTATGGATACCCCTGTTCTCTCAAAGTCACAAATGTTTGTATACATGTAGGTACATATCTATGCACGGGTAGGAGCATGTGAAGGTACGGTAGAAGGTTAGCAAGGGTGGAAGGAAACCACAATCGTAAAATATTCTACACATACAGAGAACTCTGCTGTTAGCGAAACTCATGGATTTATGGTTTAATGGCGAGTAGGGCGGTAGTGTAAAGTACCCATAAAAATACAATTCACTACTCATATGAATAATCTTAATTAATTTTAACGATAAGACACATTAACGTGTAAAATTTTAGACAAGTTATTAGAAAAATTATTTTCTTACATTAGCTAATGTACGTAATATATTTGTATACACCGACTATTTATTCGACATTATAGTAATTTTCGATTAGATCCTATTATGTAAAAGTTAAGCCTTCAGATTATAGTTCTATTATCTTATCATTTTCTATTATAAAATATGTTAAAAATTTATTTTATCTACAAGACTAAATTTAATGACATTTTAATACAAAATAGTATTAAGAGAATATTTGATAGTTTGAAAGAAAAAATAAAATAATAGTAATATTAATGGCAATAATGCGTATCGATAAATAATTTGCTATGGATTATATGAAAACTTATCTTTAGAAAGTTCTATTAAACGCGTATGTGCCGTGCAAGTTTCGATCGAATGACACAACTTATCGAAATGTAAAATAATATCTTTGGAACGTCACACATCGATAGAATCGATTTTTTAAGTACGGAGGGAATTTATTTTAATTAACAACACTACGAGCACTTTTATTCCTGTACAACAACCATTCAAATATCGAATAACAATTTCCTAGTAAAAGAAAGCATACGATTCAATGTATACTATTGAAAAATAGAGTACGAATGTGTAAATGAGAATTCGAATAAAAATAAATATTATTTTTATTAAATTCTACTTCTTGTGTATATTAAAAACTATCGATAGATTCGAATAAAAATTTAGAGAATTTAGGTTTGGCATATAAAATTAGGAATGAAATCATATTGAGTTGTTTAAAAAAAATAAAAAAAATAATCGATGAGCAAACATGAATTTGCGTATACATGCACATGTATATGTTTAGATGCTAGTTGAAACTGCTAATATTGACTGATAAAACTCGAGCGTCGACATCACTGACAGTGATATGATTCTTCTGGTCATCTTTCAAATTTATACCATAAATTTCGAACTGCCATATATTAAGAGCACTACAGATGAATGGTATAATAATAAATATGTTTACTAATAAGTTGATTTTTATAAATTAAACCAAACTAAACGCTACGTAAAAAAAAATGTCAAAAAATAAATTTTATAAATTAACGCCGGTGTCTTAAAAAATTGTTTGTCTTCAATTTTATTTTACGCATTTTCAAAAATGTATCACACTTGCTGATTTTAATTTTTATGCTTTATTTACAGGTATAGTGTTATACTATTAGATCATTAGCTATGTTGTTATTATTGAAATTAGTTTTATTTAATTTTACATAAGTTACATTATGTAAAAGACATGTGATAACAAAGCATCTATCATTTTAAGAGCGTAGGATAAAAATTTTTATTAACTGAAATTCAATAAAAGTTTAATATTTAGTAAACTGGAATATAAAATCAAAGTTTTCAATAAATCACGATGAATTATATAATTCATTTTCTAAAATTTTAATCTTATATCTCGTATTAGATGTTGTTTTTTCATAAATACTACAGTTTGATTTATCATTATGATCTCGCATTAATGAAATTATGTGTGATACGCATTTCAATTATTTTTGCTGAGCATTAAAATCGTTTTGTAAACTTTGTGCTTTTATATTACAGTTTGAAAATCTGTTCAACTTACAATACTTTGCAAAAAATTGCAAAATTAAAAAAAAAAATGATAAAATTGAAGATTTTAATGGTTACAAGTTGCGAAGCATATTAAGTAAATGTTTATACAAGAAATGATTTTAGTAGACAATCAATTACAATTAATAAAACCATCGCGAAAAGAAGAAAGAATAATTTCAATTCGAGATCGGTTTGTTTAATTGAAGCAAACAATTCTATTGTGTTATTTTTATATTACAAGTTTTTATGTTATAGCATACAAGCATATGCATAGTTTCTGTATTATGAGCACAAGTTAGTTCTTTTTATGTTTCTTTAGAATATCTTTCATCTCGTTTTTTATTTAATGGTGCACGTTACGAATCGTTCAGCGAACTTGTTGAAACATTTGAACAATCGCGACTGCGTTGCCGGCGTGATCTTCGACTCAAAATTACTGGATGAATTCACATGTTTTCAAACAAGGAAACTACTTATTCATTCTTTGATTGTTTTAATTTCAGATGACCTTGGACGATGATTAGTGTTAGAGGAGACTAACTGAAACCTGTGATTATAGTTTTGCCAATCGGTCAACGCAACTTACGAATCAGTAGAAACCAAATTTTTCATTTCAAATCTCGTAACGAGAAAGCGTATGATAAAAATACGCTTGAAAAATTTTTTTAGTTCACTAATATCAAAATAAATATAAAAATATTTTATAATGCGAACACTCATCACGATATTCTTCTGTGCCTTTTTTAAATCAGTATGTAATTGTCATCCAGTCTTTACGAATAGGAAGATGTTACGTATTTAAATGAGGGTTCGGAGAAAAGGACATTTTTCCTTCTTCCTACTTCCTTAAATTTAATACAACCCTTCCTTAAACTGCAAAATAGCCCGACTCGGAAAAGCGCGTAAACGAGCTTTTAAAGGAGATACATGACTTATTTACGTATGAAATTGGATGAAATTTGCTCGTCATTTACACGAAAAACAATTTTTCATTTCTTCAATAACCCCATACTTTTTAAAAGCAAAATTTATATTTTATATGCTGCAAAAAGTGAAATTTCAGCCTATGCCATAATTTTTATCTAAGCGCACACGGATCGTGTACGAAATGAATCATATATAGATATGTCGCCATGATTCATATGGTTATATTCAACGTTTAAATGCTCATGGTTTTTTAGACGCTATCATGAATTATAAAATATGGTAATTAATAAAAAATGAAAAATAACTTTGATAGCGACCATGAAATTGTGAAAATTAGCCACTACGTTATTATTTTACGCGCGTTACAAAATTAAAATTGTAGAACGAGCACATGGATACGATGTATTCCTATCGAACGATTGTACTTTAATTGCGATCTATTAATTATGAAATTTGAACTGATATCAGAAAACCAGCTCATTTAAAAAATACGCAAGTTAAAAAAATTATCACGTACAACCATTTATAATGGTTTGATGAAATGTGACATAAAATAACCGAGGAGACCGGATCAGCTCGTATTAAATGACAATGTTTGAAAGCGTCGCTTAGACGTGGTGTGATGTATTTTCCTTCTTCTTTTTTCAGCTCTCCCTTTTCCTCGTTTTTTTCTCGAGAGTACAATCGAATGAGTGAAAGTGTCTAGCCTGTTCGTGAGAGCGTCTAATATATAAACGCTCGGGTAGAGCAGCGATCGTCTGTGATAAAGAGGGTAAACTGTAGATACCGGAGGTGCGCATATGTGTATCGACGTAATAACCTTTAGAAAGAACAGCAGACTGTGAACAGAAGAAA
Source organism: Platyscapa corneri (assembly GCA_018907185.1). Classification (NCBI taxonomy): domain Eukaryota; kingdom Metazoa; phylum Arthropoda; class Insecta; order Hymenoptera; family Agaonidae; genus Platyscapa; species Platyscapa corneri. The sequence continues at coordinate 2,071,180 of JACCHW010000005.1, read as the reverse complement.
TATCTTGTATTCAATAGCATCCTTATTGTGTGATGCACCCGAAGTACACATTGCGATTTGTCAAATCGCGTGAAGAAATGTCCAATTCATCGATCAAGTTTTATAGCAGGAAATATAACGCAGTTGGTGTTGTATTTTCTGCTTTATATATATTAGAACTGTTGAAATTGTCACTTAATGACTTGTAGATTTAAATAGACATGTAACAAGGAAGAGTTTCAGCATATTTTATTACTTCTTTATTTGGGCAATGACGAGTCTGCGTATTCGAGCCTAGTTTAAGAGAAGACACGCGACAAATTAAAAAATACAGTCGATATATTTTAATATTCATTCGTTAATTAATTCGTCATTACTTTATTAATTTATTTTACTTTTATTCGCTCTTTACAAAAGCTATTACACACGATACATTAGATTTTGATTAATATGAAGAGTTTATTAGCGGTATAAAATTAAAAATTATTTTCTTTTATAAACATTAAAAGGTAAGTTTCATGCACTGAAAAATTAATGGAATTAGTGAATCGGCTACACAATGGTTCATTATCTGAAAAAAATTAATATTTTCGCATTATTTAATATAAATAAATTTCATTTGCTAATGATAGAAAACACTTCAATGTAGAATTTATACGAAACTATGATGTTTTTCTGGTTGAGTACTTAAGATATCAAAAGAAAATATTATCATTATGATAGGTTTTTGAAAAATGATGAAAATATCTAGTTTGCCGTTTTCACGTCAAGATAAGGAAGACGATCCTAAGCTTTATCATAAAGTTGTAATCGCTCTCTGACGAATTGTTCCGACAACTTTTTTCTATGAACTAGCCTGCAACCTTGACATTTAAGATTAGGAAATGCTTTATTACATTGTTTCACAATTGAAGTTATACGCTGTCTACGTTCAACTTCCAAATAAACTTTTTCAAGGTTGTACAAGGATTTGTTAATAAGAAAACGGAAAAATAATATTCGAAACTAAATGACAACTTATAGCCATGCCCTTGAATTCGTAAAAATACATTCATTGAATACCGAAAAATAAACGAGCTCTAATAGCTATTATTAAATATTAATAAAAAATACGGATATTAATTTTTTTTTGGTATTAAAAGATAATTCACTAGACAATAATTTATTAAATTATTAGATAATAATTTCGACGAATGGCTACGTATTTTACGTATTTTATTTTTTTAAAGCAAATGTACCTAAGGGAATTCAAATGTACAATCTTCACCAATTCACTATACTATACATGCATCTACTGTGAATGAATAATTATCGACTGTTATTAAGAATTTTCTTCGTTTTTATTGAAATCCAAAGTTAACCTGTACTCACAATATACTAATTTACTTACCATTCCATAAAGATCTTAGATAATTGGGAGTAAATTCAGGAGCTTGATTATTGTAATTATTTTGTCAAAAAAGTTTTAAGAATCAATAATAGATCTCGAAATAAAAAATGATAAATGAGTGCATTAGTGAGCAATATAATTATATTGCAATATGGTTGATTTTTAAAGTTACAAATTCAATAGTGCACTGTCGGTACGGTAGATTATAGCACACTATAAGTCAGATATTGCATAAAATCTAATATTTGTCAACAATTTAATTTTCTTAAAAAAATGATTCAATCATATATAGATAATATTTAAGATCTAATATTAAAACATTTTAAATTATATTACGAAATTGGATTTTATCACGGAAACGCAATTTACCCTGAACATCGATACTTCATTACATATTTTTAGAAATGTTGAGTAACTTATCAAAAATTTTAATTTTCAGACTTATAAAATTTTCAAGATACATACAATCTCATTTAAAATGTAAATTGCCAAGTTTGAACAAAAAATTTTACGTTAATTTTCATAATAAATCGAGAGATGCAAGTCACTTGCTTACATCTAGATCTTTTGTAAATGAATTTTTAAAATGAGAAATACAAATACACAAAATAAGTGAATTAAATCACAAGTTCTCATAAAGAAAATCGATTACTCTGCACTTTTCTCCTTTGCAGGCAGCGAAAGACATTTACTAAAAATCGAGAAATTAAAAATTAACAGCTAAGGAAAAGCTTTGGAACTTTTTCTAGCTTGTTCTCGATTAATCATCCTTATATAATAGTTTCTTTTCCGACATATGTACACACGGGCATGTGGTGGCCTCAGGAACGAGAAAAACTTAAGGCTCAAAAAAGATACTTCGGAGAAAAACACGGCCTAAAAATACAAACGTCGCGTAGTCATCCCTAAGCTTATCGCGTCTACGCTCCCGCAGACGTAAAGGGGAAAGGAGGGAAAGTTAGTTAAGAGGGGAGGGCGAACTACATTTGATGCATATGCACTTATTTGGAATGCAACCTACGGACTCGTAGTCCTTCCAGCGCACCATCGACTCTGCTTAATATTTTTCGAAAATGTGCTGCGTAATATGCCCACAAATTTTTGTGTGTAGTAATGGCAATCTATCTAACAATTTTGTTAATAATTAGTTAAAGTGTTACGTAATTACAAATTAAACAAGATTTCAATTAACTGTAATAAATGTATTTATACCGATAGAGCTACACTGTTATTAAAATTTAATCAAAGTGCTTATAAGTAAAATATATTTTCATAATTTTATGATAGGAAATAAAGCACGATATTAGTATTTGTTGATAATAACGGGCAATCAATAGACATATATTAATCACTGTAAAATAAAATGTAATCGATCATAAATATTTATATATATTTTTTATATATTCATTTAATATTTAAATCACTAAAATATTTATAACGATTAATAAAATAAATTTAAATCTTCATAAAACAAAATTTTTTATGTACAATTAAATAATGAACTGATATTTTTTTAATAGTGCTGGGCACTTGAGTGTATGAAGAAATTTAGCACCGAATACTTTAGAAAACTTATATTACAAAATCGGATAGTAATTAAAAGGAAAGTAACTCATTTCAAATAAAAATTAAATTAACGCTTGGAAAACCTCTCAAGTATATTTTTAGAATAATTTAAAAAAATATTACATTAGTTTATCTCAGTATTTTCTTTTACTCAAAAAATATTCATTCGTGATATTGTCATAAGAAATAAATCACTTTATACATTTCTAAAAATGCAATGTAAAAACAAAAATCATTGAAAAACTAATATTTGATTCTATGCGAATAAAGTTTCAAATAAAGTTTTTCATTTACGAAAAGTTATAAAAAAAAAAAATTTAAACATCCATAAATTGCAATCGTAACAATACCAAATATTTCCATAATAATATGTTGTCATTTAATATATATCAGTCTAAAAAATAAAAAAATGTTTAAATACGCGAGACATATTTCAAAAATAAGTGTAAAATATTTTATACTTAATAATATAACAAGGCGTTTAAAAACTCATTTTCTAAAAATGATGTCATCAATATTTTGTGAAACGGTAATTACTATTTATTCGATGTATATTTTAGTTAAACTTCTTCTAATATTCTACACAAAGAAAAATTTGTTGTGAGGCTTGTAAGGCTTTTATGAAAATGCAAGGTCACACGCGTGTTAGATATTTTTTGTTTCTTTTTAATTATTATAATATTTAAAAGATAAAAAATTCATTGGTATTAAAATATTAGTCATTGTTGATTCAGAGACGAATAATTACTCTTATTCCTCGAGTTTGTGAAGTATTTTTCGTTACATTTTTAGCAAACAAAAAAAGTTAACTAGTAATAAAGCCATATAAAAATATGCTATTTGCGATAAGATTACTCATAATTTTTGTTCCATGTGACAGTGACATTATAAATAATAATGGTTCATTTTTGTGTTTATTGTGAACAAACATTTCAGAACAATTTTTTAGTATAATTACTCGTAAAAAACTGTCCATGCGTCGTAACATTTAATTAGTATCTACGCAAAATTTTCAGTTTTATTGAATCAAATCATGACTGCGCGTGCTGGATATTCCAAAATTGTATTGCACCGAGAAAAATTATAAATTTTATAAATTAACTCATCGATTAAAGAATAGACGAGGTTCCTCTGTAGACGTCACTTCATTCGGATTAATCACTCTCGAGTAACGTGCAGGGCGAAAATACCTGAACGAATAACAATTGCCAAATATCTGCCGATGGCCCCTTTGACCGATAAAAAACAAGTTAAATCTATATTTATATCGTAACAAGCGAGAAAATCTTGTCAGGAGCGAGTGAAAAACGTACTATAATTAAATAAGGCGTAGTGCGAGTCGATCGCACGAAAGTTGAGGAAGAAAAGAAGAAAAGAAGAACGATTGGAAAATATGTGTGCAGTCTTGGATGCACACGCGGCATCGACGCTTATCGGCGCCCGGAGGCCAAGGCTTCCGTGACGTGGCCTTTTCGAGATTATTAATGTGGTGCTTTTACCGACTTTATCGTGTCATCGTCCGCTGGAGTCACGCGTGACCGCCTCAACATGTACGTGCATTATGCCTCTCGTATTCGATTCGCAGCTTTGATCTCCAAGTGCTCCAGAGCAATCCTTCGTCTTTGCTGATTATTTCATTTAAAGCGTCAGAGCCATCGGTTATTCTCTTCCAAGAAATTTAAAGACCACGCCGTTACGTTGCACGCCTGACTACGATCTACTGGACAGCAATATAACAACACTTTCCGCACTTGTTTAATATAATATTTCACTCTTCATTTGCGGAATTATGTAAACAAGAGATACGCGCGTATAAAAGCGGTAATTTGACCGACAAATCTAGCGACAAATACGTTCGCTTTTAACAATTTTCATTTCCTCAAACTCACAGTTGCAAAATTAGCTTCCAATTAGTAACCCGATTTTGTTCCCTCGAACCCAATTATCACTTTTTTAAATTCCAAGCGCAATTTCAAATTGTGAAACTGAATCGAGAGAACATAAAAAATGCAGCTTTATTATCGCTATTGTTTTTCAAAAACTGACTAAAACGTACTTTAAGTTAAAAATATTATTACCTGTGGCGCTCATTATTATTAATCAGCAGCTATCGGGTGATTTTCGATTAAATGTTTTGTCAACGAGCGCTAGATGGGTAAGTGGCACTCAAAATACTCGTGAGTTTGAAAACAAGGTGAACGAACTTGGTGTGAATGTTTAACAAAATTCCAAGTGCTGGAGAAGCTTCATTATTAATGAAGATAAAGACTCGAGATTGAATAAATTCTTGATAAATACGTAAAGTCCATTCAAGCAAGAGATAATAGCGATTTATTTTAACAACAGTCCTCCCCATGTTTAATCAATTATAGCGCGGCTTATTATCGGATCTTTCATTATTATATTACAGAGGCCTTCCTCTCGCTCTCGTGGTAAGCCACTTTTCAGCAATTGAAAGTAAATATCGAGTGTAAGCACGCGTTGGATGAACGTCGAAGGAAAGGATAATAACTAAGCGCGTGCGATCATAAATGTTTCGTAGCGTCGCAGGTGCTTAATTTTGTGGCCGCGCATAAAGGGCCCTTAGCGTCGGGACGCATCCGAGCTTCGTCGAGTCCGTGACGCCGATTTAGTTGCGACTACCTCCGCCAGTGCACACGCAGCCCATCTTTAGCGGGCGCGATAAGCGATACGAACTAACGACACTCGCCGGCGTCCCCCCCAGCTAAATATAAAGCGCGCGGCGACACCGATGACGCCAGGCGCGACCATGACCGTGAAGGATTCCAAAAACTATCGGGAAAAGCAGGTGCGATGTATTATATATGCTCGTTCTGGCGGACATATTCGAGGTCGCGCGCGCGCGCATACTCGTGAGCGCGGCTCTGCACATGCGGGTGCGTGTGAGTGCACGATGTCCTTGCATATGAATTGACGCGTCAAACGCTTCCGCCACCACGTGTGCTCGCGCGAATTTTACCTACTCGCTCAGAAGGTTCTTTCGCTTTTTTGCTTTTGCATCGAGTCTCCGCTTTCCGAGCGGGAAATTCCTCGTTTCGCCGATTTCCTGCGCCTCGCGACTCTTACTCCCAGTTGACGAGTCTACGGATTTTTCGACAATTTTGCCAACAGTCGAGGTGCGCAGTTCGGTTGAAAATAATTCAAAAGTCTATAGATTTTCGTAACGAGCGCATTTATGCTCTTTTAGAATCGAATTTCAATTTACGCAACTCGCAATGAACTTGAAATATTGTTCACGAATGTCGAATAAAAGTTAAGCACTAAAAATTGTATCACCACTCGTGCGCCGTCGAGTAATAAAGTTTAACAATATTCAGGTTTTTCAGAAAGTACAGGCGGCTAGATGCGAACAATTTAACTAAATACTTATTTACAGCTGTGCGAAAACACTGCGAATAATGTTGAAGTTTGCTAATTGTTATAATTTTCATAAGTTGAAGCCATTTTCTGCGACCGAACTAAAAGAAAATGACGCAATTTATTGACAAATCTTGTTGTACAATTGAATGTGATGAATTTTTGTAGCGATCTCTAAGCGATATTATAATTTGACAATATAAATTACATAAGGTGACAAATCAATATTTACACTGTAGGACTTATTATATGTATATACATTATCATTTACATTATTATTTATATCATTGATACTAGATATTACACTTCCATCTTTAAAAGGTACACGATTATTGCTATTGTTGATTGTCAAGGTAGAACGCTGACTATAGGAAAGGCTGACAGTACTAAAGATATCGATATCCTTAAATAAATTATTATAAGCAGAGTTTCATTAGAATAAAATGCATTTTCCTCATCAACGAGCAATTATTGCCGCTAGGGTAATAGTAAGTTAATGTTATCCAGAGGTGCATTAAAAGAAAAAGTGGAAGTCAGCTATAGCTCCTTGTTAAAAGCCTGGCCTTTAAAAGCGACTCAAAATATTTCTAAGCTTATCCTTTTTGCGTTCGCGTTCAATCGTCGATTGAAAAATGACGACTCGTAACGTTCACTAAAGCGAATCAATCGACATTGAAGAGTCGGGCAGAGTTAATTGTTACGTGATAGTTCCTGAAATTACTAATCAACAGAAGTAATCGATCAGTCGCTTTTATCGCGGAGTGCACGTAAATAAAGGCGCGCACTCGCTCGTCATTGCAACGAGAAAAAGCTCGACCTTGAGTGCATTATCGTATTATCGTACACGGTCACGGGTACGAGTGCGATAACGCGAAAAATGAACGTCGGCGTAATGAATTCCGAAAATAGTGCGTTGAAAATCCTATAGTGAAACAGATATTTCGTGTATTTCTCGCGCTCTGTGATTGCTCGTAAGTCACTGTAGATCTATGCTTTCTTGACTTTATAACATCTTACCGATCACTTATAACGAATGTACTTACGAGCTTATGCTTTTCCAAACTGCCCTTGAACGTGGAAAATTGAAAAACTTTCGATTACAGATTCCTGTGGATGTTTTTTTTATTTTCAACTACAAACAGAGTTTATGAAATGACTGTGTGCAGAAATCTTTGAGTATTTAAAATACTGACCTTGCGTTACCTTGAAAATAAAACGCAACATTCCAATATAGTCATACAGGCATTATTTAAAAAACTATCAATAGAAAATAGCATGAAAATATTACGTAACATTTTCAAATCCGTTTCAATAAATATTAAAAATTTTTATAGCTCTTAAAATCTTTTATGAACAGGTAATTTCCGTATGCACTTTCATGTAGTAGGTGTATTTAGAAGTGAAAATTTAATTGTATACGGATTTATTAGATTATTTAAATTTATTAAATTTATTAAAAGTCTTCGTATGCATATCAACGCACGAAATAGGTTCATAAATATAGCATTTAAGGAAGTACGTCGCTCTAAAAATTTATTTTCAATATTTACAGGCTCCGAAAATCCTAATAAAATACTTTAATTATTCTGGTTCTTAATGAATAATAATTATAAAAAATGTAGGATTGTCAGATATTTAAGAAATCAATAATAAAATTGCTTAAACAAATAAAAACATAAACTAATTAATAAAATGATAAAAAAATGAACTAAATAACATTTTTTGTCGAAGATTCTTATCATTGAAATCCATTTCGTTGTATACAGAGTGAAGAGAGTAAGAACGATCGAGAGTGTGATGGAATGAGGAAGAGAGAGAAAAGATATCGAGAGAAAGAGAGATGTAGGCGAAAAGAGGAAACAAAATTGCTTTGCGTAATCGATCCTATGCGAGGCGCGAAATTTCTGAGCAATACACCTATACATATAATACACGCGATGACCTCGATGAAGAAGAGAGAGAGAGAGAGATAGAGAGAGATAGAGAGAGAGAGAGAGAGAGAAAACGGGTATAGTCCATATTACCACGTGCTAAAATGATGTGGGCACTTGGCAATGTCAGAGTCACCGATCTATCGAGTATACGTTGTGCTTAATTCAGGAAAGATAACCCAATTTATTATCCTTTTTCGGACATTTGATTTTTATTTCTACCTCGATTAATTTTTTGTCGTGGTCGCTTTATTGCCCACCGAAAATAATTCTCGAGATGTAAAACTAGAAGTAATGAAGAGATTTTATAAGCACAACGAACTTTTTTTAATTTATCAATCAAGCTTTGAGAATCACAGATTATACACATGATTATAACGTTTAGTGGATTTTAAAATATTTTAAAGAAAATAGACGTCTCGTAATTTTTTAATTGCAGTTCCTTAAAAATAGTATTTTAACAACGAAAGCTTCTAAGTTAACCAGATAACGACGATGATTTTGTAAAACAATAGGCATTTATTTGTAATTATCACTGTTCGTTTTTTAATCGAATTTTTTATTTAAATGTTTGCCGAAACAAATATGTGACGCGAATGTACTATAAATATCAATGAACTTACCGAACAAATCCTATCTGTTTACATTTATTAATTAAATTTTACAACTCTTTTCAAAATTACTAGCTGGTGCATCAAAATCCAATAATTCCTTCGATGGGTCTTTCTAGTTAGCAATCGAAGGTGATGCTGCACAAGGTGACCCAATGCTCTAGTGGAAAATTCCATATTTGCAAAAGTACTCGACGTAGCCAACGTTACTTTTTAACACAGAGATTTCATACGAAGTCACGAGGTTGATATTGTTTTCGTTACCTTTGATTCTAGTCAGTGCACTGACCTGCATATCAGACCGTTTTCACATTGTACTATTAACAATTTTACATTAGGGCTTGGTGAATGAAATACATAGTCGAGAAGTCGCTTTAGATTTTAATATTATCTTACCGGTCAATTACTGCCATTGGGTGCCAATGTATTTGTGTTATAATTATAAAAAAAGCGATAAAGTGGATGAGATGGGCATCTCGTATCGATATGATACGAGATCGAACAATTACGAATATCAGGTTAGTTGTTAAAAGTTATATGCAAAGCAGTTCCGTGAAAATTTTATTATCAATGAATGATAGAGCGCGACAAAGATTTTTTCATTGCATTTTGATATTAAATTTCACACCGTATATTGTTGAATTAATTTAATGAGTCAGAGAAGCGTGTAGGTGAATAATTGAAAATTGAAAATGTTTATAATATTGAAGAATCAAATTGTTCATTATCGAATAATTTTTTTATTATTTATAGATCAATAAAAACATATTTTTTAATGTTACATACTTAATAACTGCAATGTCAAGAATACGCAACTATTGAGTCGAGAAAGACGAGCAACTTTCCGCTTAAGTTTATTTGATTTTATATATATTAATTAAATAGAGAATGTCGTTAAAAACGATCGCCATTGTCAATTTCTTTTTGAAACAACTGAAATAACAAGGTGCAATTACAATTATGATATACTTATAGATGCAACGTACAATATCTACGTCCGATCAGAGTAGTTTTTTCATATAAATGCGTCATTACTTGCACAATGCTTCGTCTAAAGTAACCAACTCTCAATACGTTATTATTAGATGCTGTAATTCGAATAGATAAGCAGATAAGGAAAAAATCGCTAGGCACTGCATATTATTATACAATCGCTGATCAAACAATTGTTATAAATAATGCAAACGCGGATAACTAATACCGCGAGATGTTATTTTATTTTTTTCCTATTTTCACGATGAAAAATATTTACCGAGTAGCTTGGCGCTCGAACCGGAAAAGCACGATACGACGACGAGACTTACCTAAATCGGGGATCGAACTGGTCGGCTCTTCGTGATGTCCTTTGCTCTCCCCGGAGACTCTGGACCTTGGAGGAGGTGGCGGGGGCGGTGGTCTCATACTGCTGGAAGTCGAGCTTACGACGACCGATGTGGGAGTCGGAACTGTCGGTGCACTAGCGGCACCAGCACTCGTCGAGTTCTGGCCTTGACTTTGAGCCTGATTCCGCTGTTGGTTGCCACCGTTTCTCATTTGCGTTTGTGGCGACATTAGCACTGTTTGGCCCCTGGTGGGGTGTCCGGACTGCTGCTGTTGTTGTTGTTGTTGTTGTTGTTGTTGTTGTTGTTGTTGTGTTGTTGTTGTTGCGGCTGCGGTTGCTGCTGCGGTTGCGGTTGTTGTTGTTGCTGTTGCTGTTGCTGTTGCTGCTGTTGCTGTTGCTGAACCGGGGGTCGAGGACACCAGCCGTGCAACACGCGGATGGCGCTACGCACCTCCGCCTGAAGCTCGGCAGCACGATCGCGTACTGTATGAGCCACTTTGGTCAGTTTTGGCCCGCTTCACGCGGGTGACAACGGCGGATTTAACTTTTTCTGGAGTTCAAACGATTTTACGAGTAAAAGCGAACGCATAAAAAGATACTAGACTCGATCTCGTTACTCGCGACAGGAGACAGACCTGCTCAAGAAAAAGAGAGAGAGGAATGGTGTGTCTCAACGAGCTATCAGAGGGAGGAGTTGGCTTTAGTCGTTGCAGCGATTTTAACGGCTCGAGTGGACATTTCTTTTTTCGCTTTACATTCGTTACTTCATAGGCACCTGCGGGTTCACCAAGGTTCGGCTTTAATAATCACGATCCAGTCGCACTATTAGCATATTGACGAGTTTCCATGGGGCAACTGTCACTCACTGATGAACGTTCATCCTTTTCGTTGCACTGAAAATTCGAGCACTTTAAATTGACACTATCAGCTAACACGAGATGCCTGGAGGAGGTGCGCGAGAGTTGCGAAGGCTCGGACTCGTTGGTACACGTGTACACGATTAATGCACAGATGAATGAGGTAGTATCACTTATTCGTGGCTATTGTTTCCTACTACACTCCAGTTGTTTATAGGGGGTTAACGAGGGGTTTTTCGGTTATTAGACGGAGTTAATAGCACTTTTAGAAAGATAACCAACTGTCACTGTCGCACTTTGTCACTTTCAACTAACAAGTCGAACACGAAGTTTATTGAGATGTTGCGTTTGTTTATATTTTGTATTCCGACAAATAATCGTATCTCGCTAACTCTGCACTCTTTTGTTTTCGTTTTTGTATACAAAGTAGATAAATAGCTTTATCTATATAGATGTATATGAATAAATAAATATAGGTAAACACCATTCACGTATAAATATTCTTAATTAGGCAAATATATATCGTGCTTTCCTTACGAGCTATACATGCTTTTTTAAAATATATATATATATATGTATATATATGTATGTACGTATGCTTATGCGTAATGTAATGTGTAATGTCGCACGCGCGCACCCACACGCGCACAAAATTTATATTATACTTGTAATATGTACGTATATATTCCGCTCACACATAGGTGTATATATTTATATAAATATATGTATTTATGTATCAACAGACTGTCGGTGCGTTCGCAATTTAAAAATCTCGTACGCGTCGAAATATATACGAGTATATAGGCGTCCGAGTTGCCAAGGGTGGATGCGGGGTGTATGTCTAAGACGGAGCGGGTGGTGTCGTTGGCCAGGAGTCGCGAGTAAAAGACACTCTTGAGCGGGCGGCTCCCTGGAGACGACGCTCGCTCTCACCGCCTGAGTCGCGCGTTCTGTCTGCGGCTGAGGCAGAGAGGAAGGGCTCCGGCGCGTGTGCGCGTGACGGCGTGCATGTGTACCGGAGCGCCCGATGGATCGCCTCGCGCGGCCAGGCGCTCTTTGGGCTCCCGCTCGCTCCGAAACACACGCGCTCGGCTGGCGACCGGCAGCTCCGCTCACTTCACCGCGGCAGCCGCTCGACTCTCCCTCTACCCGTGCCCCGAGCCGCCGGCGAGGTCGCGTCGCGTGTACGCGTACGCATCCCTCCCCTCGTGCAATTGAATCGCCGAGCGCATAGTCTGCGCGCGCCGCCGCTGCCACCGCCGCCGCTGATCTCCGTGGTGGCGACTGCGACCGCGACCACGACCGCGACGCCGACGCCGACGTCGACGGCGAACGTGAACCGAGATCCTTAGTGGCGGCTACCCGTCCATCGCTCTCCAACTGCGAAATTACTCCTTTTGTTAAGGAAATTGAGCACCGAGTATCAGTGCTGCCAATTAACTATTTTTTATTCCAGTCGCAAGCTTTGCTAGATGTCGCCATCGAGGCTCGGATCTGTCCACTACCTTTCTTAACGCTACTATTCGACGATTTAACTCTGCCTCGTTGCTTCGCGATGATCAATTTAACGGAGAAATTTACATAAATTTTCATCGAATCGCGAATCTCAAATAGCTAGTCCAAGTTCGACGCATAATAACAATAATAATAATAATAATAATAATAATAACGATTGTTGCTACTCAATGTTATACATCAATATTTCCACGTGTAAGCTCTTTCATTTGCTGTCGTAAAATAATTTTCAGCGTTTAAGATTTCCTCGCTTTAAATAATTAAAGTTTTCACTTTATCCGTGCTACGTGTTATAATCCTGATTTTCGTAACTAAACCACGCTTTTTTACGGTTATTAACTCGAAGGAAAAGTGCACTTGTCAGATTAATTTTCTTCTGATTTTTCGTTTCGAATGCATTAAACTTTCATTTTATTATAATTTTATTGAGAGCAGTAATACGGTTTTTTACACAAATATCCTGATGCGGCTTATCAATGGCGAAACTTTTGATAATTTTTTAAACATCATCATTTTCAGACACTAAAGTGAAAAATTAAAATAATTTTTATCGTGATCAGAAACTGCGTGCGCAAACGAACTTTAAAAATTTAAAGCGAACGCTTTTAATTCTGAAATCATTTGGAATAATTATTATCTAACATTAGTTAAAATTTACTAAAATATTTGAATAGCATAAATTCGGCTGAACTCATTAAAACCTTAAATAAACTTTACATAAGATTCGAGCAAATGGCACTTTACCTCAGTTACGGAAAATTTAATCAAATTTTATAATAAATTTCACTTAACCGGAATAACTAGTAGATAGTTTTAATTAATTTATATCTCGTGTTCGTTTCATACATCGGTAAAACATTTTATATGGAAATTTTAATAGATTATATTTGATGTCTGTCTGGAATTATTTTACTTCTGCGAATTTCAGATGCTTTTACTAATATTAATACAGTCAATTGATTATTTCAAATTTCCATTTCATTAAGATACCACCATTTCTTTTAATGATAAATCGACAATTTCAAAGTTAAATTATTTAATTACACGTTGTTCGTTTTTCTATCCGAGACTTTATTTTCGGACGCGCTGCCATCATTTTTTGCGAAAATATAAAATTTTCCAACCATTTTGTTAAAAACTAGAGATAACGAAGCAGCGGACATAAAACGTTCGAGTGAAGCAAATTTATCATAAAACTTCGTCATTGTATCATTGGCTTCCTTCCTATCGCTTCCTTTGTATCAAATAATCCACAAAAGTTAGCGCAGAGCATATTTGCGCTCCTCAAAAATACTTCTGATAAAACGAGAAGAGCGCTTGGGCGTCGCCCGAGCTTTAATTCACAAGTCTCGCATTAATTTTGCAATTCGGACGAACGACTTCAAGAGACGTCGGGCCTGCATTCCAACTGATCCGCGATTAATCCAGCGTCTCTAAATGCAGAAAAAAGTCAGTCAATGATCGAGTTAGAAGGTCTATAAGCGACGGGGGATACGATTCCTCTGTTTTCGCTGGGAACCGCCACTGCACGTCGGCGAGTTCGACTCCTGTCGAGTTGATAATACACGAGTACGTATTACTTAACTCTTCTTCGTTCCCATTTTCCTCGAGTGCGGATCGCGCCTTCGCAATTCGTTGACTCGCGAGAATACGAAAAAGCTAAGCTTCCTAAACTATTCTTTTGGCTTCCTCTCTCGCCATTTTTACTTTTTACTTTTCTACAACCTCCTTTTTCCCTTTGGGGCGCTTTGCATTTTTTGCCCGTTACTTTACGCGCTTCACAGCCGTGTGTTCCTTGTCCATAATATTTTACTTTGATGTCTGCTATTGGTCGCTGTTTTATAATAATTTTTCACGCCGCGTGCTGTGCTACGTTAGAACTACTCCCGACTCGAGAAATACACTATTTACCGGAACAGTATTTTTATTAACTTTTTCATGTTTTTCATCGCCCCCCCCCCCCCAGGGGCAACTTCTCCCGAAGTCGAGAAGCGAACATCGTCACGGAATGCCTAGCCAGTGCGAATAAAAATTCGCAAGAGGGAAGTGCATCGCAGCGGGCATAATAACAATAATCTACCTTAGTAGCGCAAAAAACAATCCTTCAATCGCTTCAAGTTCATATTTCTTTTTACGATTGCAGAGCTGAATACGCACGCGTTACATCATACGGCACTTATGCAACTTCACGGACAATGGCCGAAGTTTACGGCCGCGCGCGCGTATGGCTCGAAACATTTGGATGAATAGCGTAATGAGCGGAATTGAAAAGCGGAAAAGTCGCATCGAAAACGACGAGCAACGACGACGAATGGCTTGCGAAAGCGAAAGTCAGCGCCGGCGCGATGCACAATCCGAATTCGCGCCGAGAAAAATTATACAATCCAGCCGAGCGATCCGCGACTATCGGCCTTTCAATTAAAAATCTGCGACTTTGTTTCAGTACGAGAGGGTGATCAATCTGGATTATAATTTGGAAAAATTAATAACGTCTGAAGGTTCGCAACAGAAAGCCCCTCTTTTGTTTTCGCGATTTATATTCTTATCGCAAATAATATTTTGAACTTACTAACTGAAATATTTAGCGAAACAATCACTTCCAGAAATAATAATGTCATTTGTAAGTTGTCCGCTATATTTACGTAATACCAGTCGTACGTACATCTTTAGATCTTTATGATTCTCGTTACGTTTTTAAAATTTGTATTTATTCGGAGGTTGAAGCAACGTTATGAATAATTCCACATCGATTGAAAAGTAACGCACGAACCCAAGCATATAATATTCCGGCGATGTACGAACTTTCAAACTTTAAAATTGCTCGTTTGCAATATATAGGAATAGCGAAGAAATTTCGCGGATATGATATTCGTCCCGAGGAATCGAAAGAGTTTTTACGGTGACGAGCTACTATTCTTCGGTTTTTCTTACACAAGCACACGCTGTATTCCTTCGCTAATCGTAAATCAAATAGAAATTGATAAATTAGTTTAAAATCTTATACGTACGAGATACGAGTATCGCGCTGTTGCTGGCCTCGGGATCGCACGCGCAATGAGCAGGATTTCTTTATTAATCATCGCGAAATATTTTGATGGATCACGTTTTACAAAAAAAGCTCGTTATAAAACGGTAATTCAAGTTCAGCCGTCGACTGCGTCACTCCATTATGCGAGCGCAGCTTTTCGTACGCGATAAACAATGTTGGAAATAATCCACCCTTACATCCAAGCCAAAACTCAATGGCGGCTCTTTCAATACTAAAGTAGTAAATACCGCCATAGCGACCAATGGTATTCGGCGACGCTCGTGTCGCTGGGAGCGAAAGAGTAGTAGTCGCATACGCATTACTCATACCGATGTAAATGGGGATGAGCGTTAATGTGCGTGACTTTCTCAGAGGGACGTTCGGCGACACGTATAACTTCTCCTTTTCTTTTCCCGGATATACGTATATTTACACACCGTGCGATTCGACAAGCAGTTGTACGGAAAAGGATTTGCTCCTTCGACAGCTTTTGCCGTCTTATACCTTTATTTACTGCATTCGTAATTGAGAAAAGTAAAAAGGTCGGAAAGGGTCTTTTCTAATTTATTATTCAGCAATTCATACGTATTTCAATCAATGCGCAGATTAGTTGACGCAGTCTAGTTTGCCTAGGTGGATTGATCAAATAGTTTAATTGTCTTAAATTGAAAGCTACGCGATGATAGGCGATAAAAAAATCAATTGTATTCTATACTCATTGATGTTAGGGATAGTTTCGTTTCGTGTTCCCACCTAAAAATAATGGCTCCCAATGATAAAATCAATATACTTTAGTCGGTGTTTTCTGTGCAAACGCGTACGTGCATCGACACGTCCTGTTTTATATTTCGCTTCCTACTACACCATATGCGTGTTTGTTTTGAAGGATGGGGCGACTCGTATAGTTGTTAGCGTAACTAACGGAAACACATCTCGTAGTTTCGCAATTTTTCGAAAAAACTGATTGCGGTGGTTGTGCAATAGTATATTAAATCGTTACCTGCTTCGTCTATTATTAAATATCTCAATATATTCCGCAAACTACACGTTATTGAAAAATAAAATATTCCAAAGGACATTCTATCCTTAATTTGCCCTCGTACGATATTAACCTCATTAGCATAAAAGCAATGTTATAATATTAATACCCAAACTGTTGGCGCTACGTTTGAAATTACAGTAAAATTCCAATCTATGCAATAGTTACTAGAGTACGCGGATAATGTAGTTAGTCAATACATATTAATAGGATATTACAAATTCAGATAATTTCCTTAACTTATATGCATATATCTGGAGTTGCATAAGTTTTCTAATTTACACCTCGATAATAAATGTTCGTGAAAATAAGATAGTCGGTTAATAAAATAAGTAAATAACTATAAAAGTTCGTATAAAAAAGTAACATTATGTTTGAAAATAATATTCAAACAATGATTCGAATAAATACGATCATGTTCGAGCTTACATTTAAAATTCTTTCACAATGATCTCAGATTAGTTGATAAGCATACATACGTGCGTCATGCGGAAATTCAGTTTTTTTTTCTCGCACAATATGCAGATGCCCTACATAATTCGGAGCATCGAGAGGTCATCATTACTAGTGTCGGTACTTCTGCAAATATTGCGAGGCAATAAGTTTTGTTTTTAGCCCGCGCGACGCGATAAAAACTCGAAGCGTAATACGTAGACCTTTCGGTTCTCGTTACACTGTCGCACTATGCACGCATGCATCATGTGTGCACCGGCTGACCGCACTATACATTTTCGTGATTTGTCTCACGCCTGATGTTCGATCTAATTGTCCTCGGCGTTTCTTTGGATTTTTATTTCTATAGAAATCTCGAGTGCGTTTCGCGCACGCACCCATAGATGATTATGTAGACCTCCGATATCGAGAATCCGACGTCGAGTCAAAATTGAAGGAATAAAGGTGCACCTCGTATTTTTCGTTTGCTTAATTTTTTCAAGCGAGGCACTATAATAAAAATTATTATCAGAGCACGTGTATCGAGTAGCCGATGTATGGGTGAACATTTCTTATCGAACTAATCGATTATTAAATTACGTTACGATGTTGCATTAACCGTTAATTTAAAAGTTCGACATACATTTTTATTTATTCTATGTTCGTGATTTTCAATCTATTCGAGCACGTCGTACACAAAATGTAGATACAGACATCATTATATCGGTGCAGGAAAATTTGAAGAATATTATTTAAGACATATATTGATAACTGAAACATTTTCATCCGTTTTTCTTGCATCACTAAGAAAATATAAAACTTTCACGGTCGCCTTTCTTAAAAATAATAAACAGTGCGTACGAATCAAAATCAAATAGCATTATTTACTCAAAACAAAATATTATGTCAGTTATTTAATTGTCTTTTTTTTAACCAGAAGCTCCAAGATGTGCCTATAAAATTTTACCGACCGTCCCAAGTACAAAATTTCGATTAATTAATCCAGTATAGCGAAGCGTTTTTAAATAATCGAATGCTTATTGTTATCAGAGTCAAGACTAATCAGGTCGAAACGTAATGCCTGTTGCAAAGAATGGAATCGCGTCGAATCGTTTCATTAGCGAATTAAAATTAAAAAAGTGCGACTCGAAAAGTTTGTCAGTCCGTTGAACAGAAGAAGAAGAAAAAGAGAACGAGGGAGAAAGAGTGTCAATATGCTCTAAAGATACAATACGACAAAAGTGGCGATTTAACAAAAGCTATCCGACCGGACGAGACTCGCTTCTGCTGAAACATGAAAAGGAGCGAGTAGCACTTTTACGCAGAAACCTAATCTTTTCTAATTGTCCGGAGCGCGCGCGTCCATCGGAATGCAGCAGGGCAGCAGCCGCGGCGGAGCCCTGAGGAAGCCCGACGGGTCGCCCTAAGCTCGCTCGGTCGGGGCGCAAGGGACTCCTTGGGTTCGGCCGGTTGCCGAGCGCAGGGCTCGGAGGCGCCTCGGCCAGCCCTGGGCTGCCGCTCGGCGCGCAGCCGCGCTATCGCGTGGCCTTGTCCTTGAACGCGGCCCGTGAACCGCTTGCGCCGCCTTTATCGATCAGCCCCCGCGTGTCCCGCGCCTCGGGCCGCTGCCGTTGCCGCAGCCGCAGCCGTCGCTCGACCGATGCACACGGCGCCGCCTCGCTGCAGGCCGCCGTGGATGCACGCCTCGGCGAAAGAAGCTTCGCGAGGAAAACTTACTGCCCGTTTCGGATTCGCTCGTCTCCCGCCGGCCGCTCGTATCCTTCGGGAACGTCGCCGCGGCTCGTGATCATCGCGGTTGCCTTATCTCCCAGTCCTGCTGCTCATTTTTATCTCTTGCGGTCTTTGTACGCTTTTCTGAATTATGGATAACTTTCACGCGAGCCGAGATGCTTCAGCTGGAGTTCGCGGAGAGCTCCTTTTCCCACGTGTTAATTGGGACGCGTCGTCGGAAGGAGAGAATCGGTTCGGAAAAATTTTTCTGCGGAATGAACTATCGAGCAGCTTGGGGCTTTGTTTTTTTAATGCTCGGCTTTGTTTGTAGAGTCGATCGAAGATTAAAGTTGCATCACAAGTGTGGATGGAACCGCGCACTCGATTTATTTACTCGAGAACTTTTATTAGTTTAGAGGTTCTGGACGTTGTATTGAATACGAAAATTCAATTAAGAAAATTGGATTAAAAGTTGCTCTTTTCTTCTGGACGTTCGTGTGCTCTTTAAATACTCTCGCTCGACGAACCTTCGGTATTTTACGAAACGAGCATGGATGCAATACGTTGAGAGCGAGGATTATTTGTCTTGATAAAATGGTTAGATGTTACTCGCAATAGAAATAGCGTAAGGCTATAAAGATGTTAGGAATAGAAATAAGATTTGAAAAAATTTGAAGGTAAATTGTGCTTACAAAATTGAAAGGTACAACATTTGCGAGTTTGCAATTGGTTCGAATGTAAAGTGAATAATCGGTAATTGTCGTGCGAATAGAACTAAGCACTCGGTGCAAAATTAATAATTTAACGATTTAATTTTACGATTGTTCTTTACTCGTTTATTGTAAATTTGGGCAATTACAGTATTCGGATGGCATTAACTGAATGCTTAGGTGTAAGCGACGGTTTTGTAACGTAGAAAGCCGTAATTTTCAGCTTTAGCCAAAGCGAAGGTAAAAAATCGAGTGTCACGAATCATTATTTTAACGAGGAATTTTGTAAAATGAGAGGGATGCCTCCTTTTTATGCTTTTTTATATTCTGGAATGTACGTAGAACTCTGATCTGCGTACCTGTGGCTCGATAAGTGATTGGACGAACTCCCGGATCGGCTGGAATCGAAGATCCGAAAATCGAGCTCCGAATTTCGAATAATGAAGAGATATTCCTGAAACACTCGTAAACGACTAGATCCCTATTAAGCGGGTGAAAATTAGAGTTGGAACTATAAAACAGTGGCATTTTTACAGCTGGTGAGCGGAGAATCCATTACAGTTCCGAGGCGTATGAAACAACACTCTACGTTAAAATTTCCACGCGGAAGTACGAAAAGACGCCTGCAGGGGTTAAAAATACTCCATTCTGTTTACGTATACATGCGTGTGCCCAGCCGCGTCTATTCTCCACTCTATTCAGCCCGCATAGCAGTGGCACGCAATAGGAGACGAGGCGGCGGCGCGACGTCGGCCCCCATGCAGCCACCCCATACAAGCATTAGACTTGAAACGGGTGTTCTAGGTCGAGCCGAACGGAGGTCAAGGCCTCACACGTACGGGTGAACACACGCACATTCCTCGCTTAGGGGAGCGAGAGCACGGCGAGCGGGGCCGAGGGGGGAAATGCGCTCCCTAATCGGCTGACGGATGCGATGGAGCCCGTGCCGCGGTCCCGCGTCCCATTAATGCGTCCGAAGAAGGGACGCCGGAGCACAGGCTTACGAATCGATGAGACGACCGAGTCATCTCCTGCACACGCACGCCCTTCGCTCTTTGAGAGCGGCTCTCTGACTCTTGCGAGGGTGTCGAAAGCGCCTTGGGAAACACTCTCCCACTCTCGAACATTCGTTTTTCGATTTTCAACTTGCCTGCACTGGTGTCTCGGCGCTGATTGTTTAGCGTTTTCCTTTGTCGAACCGCAATGGCGGCGTTGTATTATTATTATTATCATCATCATTATTATTATTATTATTATTATTATTATTATTAAACACACGCGGCAGCTCGCCATGACTGAGCAGAGATTCCGAGTCGATGGTATTTTCTCGAGATGCAGAAGAAAACTCGGTAATGCAGTTCATACGAAGCGCGGCTCTTTTTATTTGCCTCGAAGACAAATAAAGTTTTTAAAATGCCTTCGAATGTTTTCATCGTGAATAGAAAGATTATCGCCGTTTTGCCATTGTCATCGACGTCTCGGACGTTGAAAGCAATTGAATAATTTGACCACCATTTATCTATCTATCGACACAAGCGCAATATATCGGTTTCACGTTCTTTAATAAATTTTCCGTTTCAAATTTCATTACCACGATCTTATTCGAGTCCTTGAAATATTTAAATACACGTTACATTTATTTTCAAAGTTAGTATAACATTTTTAATTATAACTCTGCTTTATAAAATTATGCAAATTTAAATGCAGTTAATTTTTCAGTACCCAATCGGAGCTCAATCGAATGCATTAAATAAAATGCACATTTTTTGCATACTAAATACTAAATTTAATCATGATAGTTGATTAACTTGCAAAATACTTAATCGGTGAGCTTCTGAATAATATAATACATAGTGACAAAATAAATATTCGTTGTAAAAGATGTCGTATATTTGTACGACATATTGTAATTAATAAATAATGGACCAACTGTAAGATTGTCGTTTGTTTTGTTCCGACACGAACGAAGGGACATACTTTTTATAATAGTTATATTAAATCCTTTAGATTGCAATGTGAACAAACGAATGTAAATCCAAAAAAATGCCCTCCGTTATTAAGTAAAATAACGAAATAACTGAGAGTAAGTGATGCAGTACGAGAACATGTATGTGCTCGGCAACGAGCGTGTGAAAAAACAAGAAAAAAGGGCAGCCTCGTTCAGATTTCGGCGTAAAATCCACAGAAAATCTCCACTGGTCGTAGGGAGTAAGCGAGCGCACGCACCGTCTGTGCAAGAGAGAAAGTGAATTCAGATATAAACAGACCCGCGCTTAAATCTCACTGGAAGAACCGGTCTACAGATAAGCGTACGGGTAGACAAAACGATCCTCCCCCCCTCTCCCCGACTATTTGCTCCACTCGTTCTTTCTCTTTCTAGGCTATGTTTCAGCTGTGGCACGACGCATCTCGCGTTGTATTAGGTTAGGGTCAGGGGACTAGTGCATTTCACAGCATGCGTCATTTAAATCAGACGGACAAGAAAGCAACGTGGGCAGTCCCATACTTTTGAAAAGAAAACGTGAGACTCTAGAAGCAGAATTAATAGCTGAATAAAATTCAGAATAAATATTAGTGTTCGCTGTTACTAAGAAAATTTAATTGCTTCTCGCGTCCATTTATTAACGTGAAATACAGCCTTTGGACTTGGGCATTAGCCGAATCTCGCTATTAAGACGAGTACTTTGGTATATTAATAAAAGTGGATCGCAAAAGGTTTTTTATTAAATTAGCCGCTCGTTCCTAAGTTATTAGCTCACTAAATGCGCTCTATGCAGAAGAAAACGTGTACTCGGGCTGTAATTAATTCGTACAATGCGAGGATCTATTGAGGGAGAAATATTATAAATAGGACATTTTTATATTACAAACAGAATTATGACTCCTTTTATGAAAATTCAAAAATGCTCGATATTTCAAATAAGGGTAGTTGCAATAATTTTTATTCGCGCGGACAAGGGTTGGACTGTTTATTTATAGAGAATCGTTTGTTATAGTCTGCTACCTAATCCTATTTTAAAATGAAAATATCTGTGAAACGTACATTAATCGGTGCATTTCTATTTTTCGTAACAGCAGCAGTAAACAAAATAAATATATACACATATGTTAATAAGCGCAAATGTTTAAACGCAACAAGTGTAGGTCCAATTAAAAGATATTGTATACATGAAATGAGGTTTTGGCGACAGCATTTTCTCTCGACAAATAACCAAGTACATTATTAATATGCAGTAGGCCTTCTTCAACGAATCGAACTTGTCCAGCTCTTTTCGCGGTATCGATGAATCACGAAAAGTAGCGCGAAACTAAAGTAGGTAAGTTAGGTTGTACCGATTCATATAAGTATTCTAAAATCCGACGATGATAACCACTATCCTCGAACCTACTTTCGCTAACACCTTTTCTAAATTTAATTTCTTTTTGCGAAAAAAGTTTAGAAAGTTAGCTGCTTGCCACAACTTGCAATTTCAATACGCGCATTAGACACGGGCGGGAGAAGAGAACGCGGACGGAGCTAAAACGACTGGGACTAATGGCGGTATAACGCACGCGCAGATGGAAAAGCAAGAAGGGCGCGATAATACATTGGCCTCGTACGCCAAGGTGCCAACGAGCTACAAAGGAGGTATTATAAATGCGCATCTCGCGTAGCCCCGATAAGAGGCTCCTCCGCATTATGAAAAACGCATTGAAAGTGAAGAGGATGGAAGAAAAATACCTAGACGCGCTATATCTGTATATTATCCATATATCGTATACGCGCTGCGACGAGGGAAAGACAGACGCGAGTACAGACGAGTGTGAATAGAATCAGCTTACGCTTTCCTCTAAGGTGACTGCAGCCGTGGTCCTTTTCCTCGATTACTTTCGCTTCTCGGCCCTGTGTGCATGTGTGCATTCTCGCTCATGGACAGATCGATGTCAACGAGACAAGAATAGAGTTTGATTTTTGTCGCTAACTTTTTTCCCTTTCCTTATTTCTTTTGCGAGAGATAGACGCCTTCCTTTCGTGAAATTTATTATTGCATTTTGATTTATTTTAATTCGTGCGCCTATAGGCGCTAAAGTGCATTTAATACTCTCGGATAAAAAAGCCTAGCGACTGTTATCAATTATGATAATATCATACGTCAATGTCTGACTTGTCTAAGATATGAGCTTCGATATGTTTGGACAATTATTTTGTGGAAAAAGGCTTCTAGGAAACAGCGATTAATTTATAGTTCCGTGCCTTCGTAACTTTTATTTTTAAAATAAAGAGCGTACAAAGAAACTTAAAATAAAGTATAAGTTGGTAGCCGTAGGAAAATAAGTAAATAAATAATATTTAACTTTCACTTATTAAATAAAAATGTTATTTGAAAGTTCAGAAGGAAAATGTCCGAAAAGTGTAATTATTAAAAGCAAACGTAAAAAAGACAAATTTTTAAACCGATTATTTAATCGAATAGAGTGATAATAAAATTTTCAATTCAAATAAAAATATCTGAAAAATTATGAATATAGAGGTAATATTTTTATATTAAATTTTGTCAACATTTTCGACGCGAAAGTGGTTTATAAATGAAATATATCTTCAACGCGCTAAAATTTATTCCATAACACTACGTGCTTTAAGATTACCTTTAAGATTACAGAACAGGCATTTTAATCAGAAGAACATTACATATATTAACGTTTATTCGACATTCCAAAATATTTGAAATATAATTACTCTTATAAAGTTACCGAAATCCGAGCGACTCATTAGCTTTGTTACCCAATTGACTAAATTAAATACGCACATCTTAATATTGATGAATAAACTGAATGTCGTATATTGGCTTTTGAATTTGAAATCGAACAATCGGTTTAGAACGCTTTTAAAACACTGATTGCGCTATAGCGCTTTTAGAAATAAAAAGCAGCGACTGCAACTGAGAATGTACCGAGAAAAAAGCTCAATGCATTCTTTAATCGTTAATAACAGTCAACAAGTGTCGGTAAGTGTTCGTAGCGCCTAGCGAGTTTTTTCAATAATGAAATAATGCCATTGAATGAAAACAGAGTTCCTTTCCTTGGTGTACTTTTAAGAGCAGGGTGTTTGTATTCCACGGATGACACAATAGAATAAAGAAGCGAATAACAGCCAGAGCTCGTCCGCGGCCATCCCAGGCTAATCCGCATCAAAAGCATAAGTTCCGAAAGCTTTTTTTCGCAAGGAACTCATCAGAACCGTCAACTTAACAGCCATTTTCCGCACTCCCCTGAGAAAAGCTTAGTGCTCGCTCGACCCAGAGCCGCGAGTGGGCGCCCGTTGAAACGAGGCGACTGGTTCAAGTTCACGTGCGATCGTTCGCGCGAACTCAAGGCCACGAGTAAGAGAGAGAGAGACGGAGGAAAGCCTTCCTCGCTCGCACGGCAATCGGCCACCTACGACTGACGCTCGCACGTGGCGTCGTCCAGACAAAATAAGCGATATCGCGGAAATTTGAAAGACCGAGGGGCCAGAAATTGATTTTCGGATGCGCGAGGGGAATAGTGCGCGGATTACTCAGGGACTAGCCCCCAAACTCTAAGCCGTCGATAGTGATTCATCGTTACTTCATTATTCCGATCTTGCGAAACTGAGAGTCACAGTCTTGAACTCACCACGGGTCGAATGAGGTTTAGCATTTCACTTATTCATATCCACGTATTCCTTGTGTATTTTACTTCTTTCCATATGCTGCGACTGTGCAAATACTAATTACCAACGCAGTAGTGCAACGCTGTCGTTCGCGGTCTCGTGAATGATTCGATAAGTAAATTTCGGACGCATTGGTGATGCTAATTATTACAACTTATTCGATATTATTTATTTTAAATGAATTCAAACTTGGAGCTCGAAAACATTTCTCACGCTTGAATTTTCAATGGACACATTTTTCAAAGCCAATGCATACATATTTTTAAAAGAAGACATGCACTTTTCAATTATTTTATTCGTGTACGTCTAATATATTTCACGATTAATTCGAAATTTTCGGTTTTTTTTCAAATTTAAATTTGAGAAAATACTTCATTACTATTGTTTCTGTCACTTGGAAATATCGCCAAATCAAAACTTAAGAGTTGACCTGGTAGTTTATTGCATTTTAAATGTGCTAAATTTATATTTAGGTTAATTAAAATTATCAATTATATTTATCATTAATCACATTTTTTCTTTACAAATGAATATTATTAATGCAGATCAGTAATGATTGAGTTCTAATAGTGTTTTCCATTATAATTTCATGATTTTAAAACCGATAAACTTCTATTCTTGATTTAAGTAGAAGAAAAATTAGAAAGTCTGCAGGAAAATTGGTCTACTTTCTAGAAAAATATATAACGAGAAAATTATTTTTTTACTTAATCTTTATTTTTAATATTATAGTTTTCAATGTGTTTTTGGTTTAAATTGTACGCGAAATCAATCGAAAATCCAATCGATTATTCTTGCACGTATATTAACATAAACGTAAATAATAAAAAAATTTAATATTTATATATTTGTTCACTTCGAAATTTCCTCGGAAAATAAGGTGCGGGTACTTAATCTGTATTGGATAACTTAATTTAATACAGCCGTTAATCAATTACAGTTCTATCGATAAATCCGGCTCATTCTTTCGTAAATTAACTCTTCCTCTGACTAATTCTTAATAAATGAATTCCTGTAAGATAATATTGAGATAAAAAAACGTCACTTATACAATTTACCCGAATAATAATGAAAAAATAAGAAAATCAACGATAACGAAATCAACCCATTAATTAATCATTCGTTAAAAGTCGTAAATTAGGCATGAGGAACAAAAGCGATATTTTGATCGGTTACGTGCGAATAAAAGCAACGTTTTTCGTTTACGTAAGATTCTCCGGCAATCAGCCGAGTGGCCGACATAAATTGGAGAAAAGGCGCGCGTTATGCGGGCGCAAGCCACACCGAATCCTGTGCGACCTTAAACTTGGTCCAATTCGAGTTCATTCCCTTGGAGGCCACAAGGCGAGTTGAGTTGGTTCGACGGCCGAGTTCAAGGTCGACTCATGTCTTTCTCTCCCCCTCCCTCTCTCTCTCTCTCTCTCTCTCTCTCTCTCTCTCTCTCTCTTTCTGTTTTCGGAGTCGGGCCATTTTCGCCGAGAGGCTGACAGCAGGCCCTGGATCGTCTGCATAAAACGAAAGTGCATGAATCGCTCGACTGTTCGCTTCGTTCCCGCCCCGATTTCTATATTGTTTTTTTTCATTTCGTTTTCGCTATTTTTCTCGTCTGGAAATAAGGAGATTGTAGACTACGCGCTCCAGTTTTTGTGGTTCTGTCTACAAAGCTTGTATGATTATGTTCTGCTGCAGCTGGTTGTTCTTACTATTATTTTTCTGTTTCAGGATATTGTTTATTTTAGTTTCTCCTGAAGATGATTGGTTTCGTTAATTGGCACAGATTTTTGGCTCTAGAATTTTGAAATATTTGAAACTCTGAAAGAAACTACATAAACTGTAGACTTCTTATGGACGATGGGCCTTAACGAGTAGCGATTTTATATACAATTTCACAAAACACTCATTAAACTTAACAACTTATTTCTATTTTCAAAACCAAGACCACGTTTTTCGTTTTTTAATATTTTGCATAATTTATAACTATTTTTATTTCTTAACAAACAGCTGCGCCATTATCTTTTCAAGGATCATTAAAATACTAACATTTTTCTGTTGCGTAGATAAAATAAAATATCTATAAATGAAATATTTTTTTAATAAACGTACTGATAATATAATTTCTCGATTGAGTACGATAAGATTTAATATTTTTATTTTCATTATAATTCAGTTACTATAATCCATTACAAATATACTCTTTATTATTTTTATATAATTTTTATCGTTAATAATATTTTAACGGATTGTATAAATTTTAAATCGTAATAAATATTTAATTTATGCATTTTTAAAATTAATGTTAACGTATTATTTAATTGTTAATATATTATTTATTTTTTTTCTTAACATTATTATTTTAAAAAAGGTTTCTTCTTATAATTGCATTTCCAAAAATAGCGTATGCATTATACTATATATACGGGGGCATCAGAGCAATATTTTATTGGGTTGTCAAGTTGAAATTTTAATATAAAACATTATCTAATATTTTTGTATCAACAGTTTCTTGATTCATTTTATTGTATGCAAAATCTTGTGTTCTTAAGGTATTTGTTTGGAGCACGAGTTTGACTCGTAAGGTTACCAAATTACGTAATATTTAAAAAATGATTATCCGATTTTGTTTAAAACACATCTCAGTTTCCTTATATTTTCGTAAACAATGGAGCATAGAAGTTTCTATAAAAATAATATAATTTTAAAACGTGCAACTAACATGTATTTATATAAATAATATCCGCATATAAAATAGCACACCGACAACCCACTCACAGCTGTACAATAACATAGCAAGAGAATATTTTACCACTTTCTAAATGATAAAGTAGGAGTTATATATCAATTTAACTGACTTCAACCGGTAGGTGCAAAGCGAACACTTTCTAACGTATAAGAGTTTACAAAAACATGTGTATATTAAGTTTTGATAATAAAGTTTATCGTATCACGGCTATAGGAAACTTGATTGCAGCTGATATAATGGCTTATATTAAGTATACTATTATTTTGAAATTTATCCTAAATTCATAATTTTAATTGAAGAAATTGTTACTTTATTTGTTGCAATACATTTTCTGTATTTTTAATAAATTAAATAACTAATTTATTAAATATTTCATAAAAATGATTTACTCTATTTTTAACATTCTTTTCTTTAAAAGTTTAAGGTTTTATATTCTTCAAACAATATTGATTAAAAGGGTTTTAAAACTTTTTATATTGTACCCTTTTTGGCATATTTCATTTAAAATTGTTTAGGGTTATAAATTTAATGATTTAAATTTAATATCGTGTTAAGAATGATATGATATAACTTTACAGTGAATACCATAGAAACGTTTTTTTTCTTAGGAAATAATCCTTATAAATGAAAGATTTTTCTTGAACATTTCCCGATTTAAGCAATATAACTACAAACGATCTAGTTAATAAGCATTTTACAAATACTTTTAACGCTTGATTATAACAAATTGACTACAGAGAAAAGAAACTCTAAAAACATTTAAATTAGCTGCAAATTTTTGGAAGGTTGAGTAAAAAAGTATTCCAATTAAATATGAGCTTTGTTATTATAATATGATCGTTCAACATTCTTAATAAAATCATGGATTTTAAAAATATAAAAAAACGCGTAATTTTCTAGACTACATTACGGAATTTGTTTATAAATTAAATTTACAGATGACAATCAAAACGAAAAAAGAATGCAAAGTCATTTTCAAGACTGAACATTTTTAATAATCAAATAAATGATCGCTATAAAAGTCCATCTAGCAACTGACTATACCTAGAAAGAACTTTCATTTGCGGCAGCTGCGCATCGAGCTGAAAAAACGCTCTCGATCTCAAAGACAGAGAGTGAGAGTTTGAGTGAAATCGGCCGTCGTTACGACCTCGAGGCGTCGTGCGAAAATCCGAGAGGAATATAACTAGTGTAAATAGAGTTACGACAAGCGAAACTACCGAGCGAGACCAGCCGCAGTGCATTCGCGTGCAATCGAGAGTAGAACTTTCATTTTATCCCGCGGGCCGCTTAATTGTTTCGCGATAGTAAAACAGGAGTAGACATTTCTAAACCTTATCTATGGTGAAATTACAAGATTTTGCTACCATTATGTGCCCCGCACTTTCGCGCGCATGCGATCGTCACTAGGATTATTTTACAACGAGACTCTGCAATTGATTCATTTGGAAGATGCCCCCGTAATAAAAATGGCTTCATTAGCTTTCGTTTTATAATATCAGAGTCATTTAGAGAAACTAAAATTATTTTTACAGCTAATCGAAAGCTTGTGCAAACTTCTATCGCAATCATTGAAAGTTAGCATCCAATCAGCAATAACCAAATAAAATTATTAAAATTACCTATTTACTGATTTATTAAAACATTTACTGCTCTCTCAGCATATTAACGCAATATTTAATTCTACTTGTCATTCACAACCCGCCGTATTATTATTTACTGAATCGATTAATTGGAAAATTGAGCGGAGGTGCGCGCGTATTTGCAAGCAGACTAATCATTTACACGTTTACTGCGTTCGAATTTATCGAGCGCGTATTAGTCGGACAGACGTCCGCCATCAGACGCCACATTCCCTCCGACTCTTGGGTTGCAACTCTAACGCCGGACTCGAGTTGTGCATTCGTTATCAATCAATATGGCCATGGAGAATGTGCAGATCGACGACGATGGCGCGCGATAGTCGAAGATTTCTCGACACACCTCCCACTGGTCGCGCACCGGCTAGAAAACCAGTCGCAAAAGTGCACGAAATAAAGCGAGCGCTCGAAAAAAGCTGGGCATGCTCTCTAAACAGCTCGCAAGGGTAGGGGGTATACGCGCCAAGTCCAAAGGAAAGGGACCCCTCGCGGCTTTCGCCTGGGTCTCGCCCCCACCAGGCGCGGAGAAATCTCTCCAACTGGAGCGCCCGGGTCGGAGCTCGATTTCTCACTTTCGCGCGGCCGCGATTTGCCTCGCGTTGAAAGTGAAATGTGGGTAAGCGTGTCTCAGACCCACTTGGGCGACCTTTCGTCCCCGCTGGAAAATCGAGAGTGGAGTGGCGGTCCGTCGGCCTTGGGCCTACGAGGCCCTCGATCGAAAGTGCAAGTGGGGTCGCTTTCGCTGGCGCGCGACCGCCGTGAGCGAGAGCGAAAGTGAAGTCGGCGCGAGGTGAGAGCGCGGATCAGAGATCAGCTCCGAATCGGGGACCGGGTTCGTTGACCCGAGCTCTTTCGTTGCTGAATCCGCGACGTTTTACTCGCCGGTCGGTCGGTCGGTCGGTCGGTCGGTTGGGATGGGCTTTCGCCGCCGGTAATGAGTATCGGTTCGCGCAGACGCCATCGCTGCTCGAGAAAAAACGTGCTTTTTTTTATTCTTGCCGTAGTGCTTTTTCGAGCTTCGAGACTTTCTTTTGCACTTGCAGATAAATGTCATCCTAGTGAGATCCATAATTTTCAGACGTCAAATTTTCCAGACATTTTAAAGTATTTTCCAACATAAAAATCTGGTATATTTCTCACAAAATATGTCTTCCGTGTTAAAAATGTTTCTTTAGAATATATATACATATCCGCACAGATGGTGTGTATGTAGAGATTTTTATTTTTATTAAAAAATTCTTAAAGTCGCTTTGTCACGTTCCTTGCCGAATAATTTCAAAACTTTTCAATTTTCAGTTTTATGAATAACATTAAAACGATATATAATAATCTATACTTCGCAACAAAAAATTTTGATTATAATTTATCGCTTCAATGATTAGATGTATTTTTGTTGCTTTCGTTTAATGAATTGCACTTTTATGTTATGACTGTGATTATAATTTCATTTTTTGAATAAGAAATATACAATTTGAAGTAGTACACGTTCCTGACCCCGTTTAATCAAAATATTTATGTATTATCTTAAAACTGGACAAATTGTATTCATTTACTGTATCTTATTCAATTGCGCGATTAGACGTACTGAATTATGTGATTCATCGAACAAAGGCAGAATTAATCAGAGCGTAAAATAAAAATATTTGATGTGTAATTATTTAATATTCAAAAAATAGCCTACGTATATCCGTTGACATATAAACAGGTGGTTAAATATTTTTTTATAAATCAATATAAAATTCCATTATTTTACGAGTCGATCCTTTTAACAATTGCAATTGTAAAATAAGGTCTTCTAAAATCATGACGAACAGCATACAAAAATTTCTGCGACCAAATTCATCTTCTTTTCAGGACTGAAAAATCTGTATCTGAATTTTGATGATAAAAGGGAAGAGCGAAATAAGGAATTGAATCTTGAAGCTTCAAAGAAAGCGAAACCGATTTTTCGCTCGCAGACACGCATTGAGCTCTCAAACTTTATCAGCTCAAGGCGTCTTGGAGAAGTCTATCTTTTGAACCAGTGACCTTCATTTATCGGAACCGGTCCTTCTCTTTAGGATTGGCACGGCTTATATGAACGAAAGTGGATATGAACCGACGCATGAATTGTTGTCCCACCCTCTTACTAAGTCTTTGAACGGATGACGCGTATTCCTTGCACTTATCTCTATGAAAGATGCTCGTGGATTTGCATTTAAGACCAAGAATTCACTTTGTCTGCCAAAATATATCTCTTGCCGATGAATTAACGGAAATTCGCTTATGCCCACCTATAACTCAGATTCTTATAGCAGTAATTACATATAAAGTATTTCAAGATGTATTTTGTAACGAATTAATATCTTTGTAAATTTTGTAGAAATGTTATAAAGTAAAAGCCTTAGTTTTTTCATCTAAAATTATCTAAATTTTCTACCACTTCGTTTCAAAATTTTAATACGTTTGTAAAATGAAGTATGAAATATATTAAATATATCAACATAAAGTTAACAGATTTTGAGGAAGAATTAATGAAATCTAGAAGCTAATAAATAAAGATAAGGAAACCAATAAGAATCTTAATATATGTAGATGACACAGTAATATTGGGAAAAAGCGAGGGAGAATTTAACGAGTTACTTAAGTATTTCAAGTACCTTTAAAACTTATCTAGAAGGAAAAGGGTTAGAAGTACAGAAACAACAAAAATTGTGAAATTGAGAAAAATAAGAGAAAGGTCGAAAAAGATGAATTTTAAATGGAAAGTAAACAAATTGGAAAATAATTTATAAATTATAATATCTATGTTACAGATTTGAAGAAAAAAATGTAAAGAACGTACGAAATTCATGTTCGAAAGAGCAAATATGGAACAATAAAAATTATGGTAATAAGAATGAAAATATAAATATTCAACGGAGAACTAGAAAATTTACTGTTATAAGAAGCAGAAATAAAGGGATGGAAAAATTATAAAGAAATAAAAACAGTACAACGGAAATACATAAAATAGATACTAAATTTAGAAATACTTGAATTCATAATTATGCTTGAGAGCAATAAAAATAAGCTCAAAACAGAAATACGAAAGAGGAAAATACATATAAACGGAGGTAAATACACTAAAAATGAAAAAAAAAATACAAAATATGAATTGATAAATATGAAAAATCAAAATATACAGCCTAAGTGAAACACGTGGTAGTAATAGATAGAATACTAAAAAAATGCATATATGAATATAAAGAAGAGAAAAAAAGAACAAGAATGAAGATATAAAAATGATATAGAATAGGCAATAAAACGAGAACAAATAATGATAGATCGGTTGATAGAGAAAGACTGGGTATATAGATTGTAAGCAATAATGACAACGAAACAACGAGACACATTTTAGAAGACTACAATGAAACAGAGATTAATATGAAGAGCTTGAAAGAAAAAATGGAAGAAGAAAGAAGAAATTAAAATATATTATACGACATTTATAAGAGTAAGAAACAGGAAAGAGAGAGTTACACCATAAAAAGACAAAATTAAGAGTAAAGAAGTAACAAAAATACATACAAAAACTAATGTACAATTTTATATAAAATAATATAATATGATAATTTCATATAACATGGTATAATTTGTAAATAATGTTGTATAACAAGGAATATTTAACTATTTTCGTAAATTAGTTTATAAGATTTTTATTTAAAAATATTTTATTACATGCATTAACATTTTTTAGTATTAAAAACTTTTTGTAAGTCTAAAATATATTTTTATCATATATAATAAATTTTTCATTCATTTTTTTATTTTTCAAATCATTATATAGTAAAAAATCTTATTAAAATCTTAACTTATCATCATACAATTATTTCTCAATTTCTCTTTTAAAAGTTCAATTAAAATCATTAGAATTAGCCAAGTAGTAAAAGGATCATTTATTTTGCAACGAATAAAATTTCCTTTCGACGCATCAGAAAAGAAAATATGATCGTAAAAGATACATTAATAGCTTATATTTTAAAAATAAATTTACACCGAATATTAATCAATAAAACAATTTTAATAAAAATAACATTTGTTTCTTTAGTAAATAATGTCATTAACAATAAAAAACTAAAATTACAATTATAATTAACAAGTTATAGACAAGAAATTAAAACATTCAGCACAATAGAATACACGTAATTATTGTATCCAATTGTAATAATTAACAAAACCTATATAAATTTTTAAAAAATAATTACATTGAAAAAGAAAAAAGATGGAATTAAGAATAGAAAATAATGCGAAAAGGAAAAATGAAAATTATGAGTATAAATTATACCGAAAGAAACTTTAAAATCAAGAAACGGATATTTTCATATGAACGTAAACGTAATTAAAAAATAAAATTTTTCAAAGCTTAGAATATTAAAAAGAAATATTAGATGAACAAAGTGAAAAGAAAAACAATAAAGTAAATCTGCACAAAAAGATTTACGGTTTATACATGTCACGCATACGTAGCATGTAAATAATAAATTGGTATACTGATCAATATAAATAAATTTATAAAAATAAAAATAAAAATATGTAAAGAGAATAAACAGAATAAAATAAATGTTGAAAGTCACGAAAATGGGTAAATTGAAAATAATATAGAACTATTTAAAAATTTTAATTGAATGTTACAAACAATAGTTTTTAATACGTAGAAGAAAAAAAGAAAAGTACAACGTAAATTATTTGCAAAAGTCGAAACAAATTTTGGTATAGTAATAGATACTTAGAGATGAAAATATTGATTAATGATTAGTAATCTTCAAATAACAGAAAGATAAAGAAGGAAAGATGAAAATAAAGTAAGTGAAAATGGAGGGAGTGAAGGTGCTAAGAAATAAAATCGAAAGGTATTACCGTGAAAATTAATCAACAATCTGTGAATTAATAAATCAAACTTTCATTTTAAAAATAAAGTGATGATTACTAGAAAATAATAAACAGACTCAGACAATTCAAATTTACGACATAATGTCAATGAAAAGCTAATCAACTTTAATGAATATATTCAAAATTACTAAATATCGAAATAAAGGAAATTTATCACGCAATAACAAAATTAAGATACAAACAGAAGATAATCAATCTAAGATTTAATTTTGCAAATAAAAAACTGTATAATGAAATTAAAAATTCAAAAATGAATAGAAATTTCTGAACAAACAAGTATAACATAATATTATTTTTTGTTATATTATTATTATTCATTATTATTTGTTATTATATAATAACAAAAAAGTATATATATAAAAAAAGAGTAGCGGTCGATACAATCGGTCTCTTACAATGACAAGAAAATATAGAAAGTGATTGCGAAGATTAAATGAAAAAGAACGATATGCGCAAGAAAAATTGATTACGAATTCTTTAAGTGATATCCCGAAATAAGTTAATAATTCCTAAAGCGTATTTTTAGATAAAATAAAAACAATAATGTATAAGAAAAAAGTAAAATTAAAAAATGTATAAATGATAAAGTATTTTTAAATACAGGAACAAAAAGGAAGATGTACTTCAATTTATAAAATTGTACATATTAACTTAGGAAATATACAAATAATTTAATAATTTCGGTAAAGAAAAGAGATTTTATGGAAATATAATTG
The DNA here is from genome assembly GCA_018907185.1 of Platyscapa corneri. Classification (NCBI taxonomy): domain Eukaryota; kingdom Metazoa; phylum Arthropoda; class Insecta; order Hymenoptera; family Agaonidae; genus Platyscapa; species Platyscapa corneri. The sequence continues at coordinate 2,036,014 of JACCHW010000005.1, read as the reverse complement.
AAACGAAATCTTAAGACATTAGTTGTATAATATGTTAAAAAGAACGATATCAATTTTTGTAAACTTTGAAAATCCAGCTCTTAAATTTATAACCTACATACAATAAAATTTTCAAATATTTGTTAAAAATTTGTATAAATAAATTCAAAAAATTTTCCTAATATTCAAGTAAACCTTGTTTAACTTGCAATAAAATAAAATTAAAATGAATACAAATTCCAATTTATTTTTAACGACGAACAAAAACATATACGACATAACTAGGGTAAATGAAATTGATTAATACCAATGCGTTTTGTATTAAAATTTTGCAACAAATAAAAGTATATTATTAAATTATATATTGGTAAAGATCTTCATTTGGATATTCAGATTTTATAATCGCAGTATTTTTCAAGACCTAAAGACTCACTCCGGTCCTCTGGATAACATTTTATATAAACGTTCTACTCTCAAACAATTACTCATATAGTTTCCCTGTTCTTAGGTAAGTCAGCTTTCTAGGCTTTTTAATATACACATAAAATGTACTAAATATAAAATGTTTGTATTAAAGTAATTCACAGGTGAAAATGCAGTGATGACAAGTACGTAGATAAGAAAAGAAGTCAAGAATCAGAAATTAATTGGTAGCCTCTTTAAAATAATGAACTGTAGCATTGGTAGACTCGTAACATCGCCGCAACAGTGAATTAATTTTATTATTCAATAAAATCGTTGTAAGCCTGGCTCGGCTGAGTATATTTCCGCAGTTCCTTCTAGAGGCGGTTCGTGAAAAGAGCGGGTCGTGAATATAAAGGGCAGAATTAAGAAGCGATTTCAAATGGTAGAAAATAAACAAAGCAAATAAGCAAAGAAACAAAGAAAAGCAGAGTTGCAAACTACAGGCAGACGCGAAACCATCTATAGAATTGAAAATAAGCTTAAATACTCAAGAGCGGAATTGAAAATTTAATGCGAGAAAAGAGCCTAGACGATTTTCTGCTTCAGGAAGTGCTTCGGAGGTGTTTCCCAATGAGCGGCCCCTGCGAATAGACGCGCTGCATCTTAATTCTGCTCATTGCCGTGGCTTCGGGCTGAATTGGCTTAACGCGCGCGATTCCCTGCTTGTACTCCCGTACTGTTCAAGAAATACTATCCAGCGCCTCGAACGAACACCAAAATTCTCGGGGATTCGATCCATCAACTTATGAATATCCAAATGCGCGCACGAAAACGAGAAAGAACAGGATGTAATGTCGAGGTGAAGTGTATTCGTTGCAAGTTTAAGATCGACTCTGTTTTTTGGGGACTATCGTCTTAGGCTCTTTCCCCTTTGCGTTTCTCTCCCATTGTATTTACTTTGGAGACGCTGCGGCTTCGCACCGTTTCCACATGGTTTATTCGTAATAACTGATTATATACATTTCAACATGTGTACGTGTATATTCGCCAAAGTTCGCGTTCGCGTTTTAGGATATCCCAACACCAGAGTTACCAAGACGATACGTTACTTGAATTGATTTTTAATTCATAAATGATAAGTAACATAAATTACGAGTGACATTATTAATTTATTAACAGACATTACTAGTGAATATACTAATTTAAAAGCGATATTTATTATTGCATTGCAAATGTAAAAAAGCTTTTATTGCGCTTATTAATTAAAACACAAATATTTTACCTGATTTTTTAATAGCCTTTCTTTTTTAACGACGCGGTATTTTTCCCACGTATTTGTATGCATGAATAAAAAGATAATCTAGCTCGCGATGAACAAGAGGGGGTTGATTAATCAAGTCTTTAAAGTAAAAGAAAATGAAGAATGGGTGAAAATTACAGAGATATATTATATTGAGTGACGAAAAACATCTGGCTAAAAACGGTATAAGCAAAAGTTGCGTGACTTTAGCCATGACCTGTCGTAATTCACTTATTACTTTAGATACTCTCGGTTTATCGCATAATATTAATGGGTAAGCAGGGTATATCTATAATGAATGTTAGAGTGTCGTAAGCGATTTAAAAAGTCTCGCAACCATTACGCCGTTGCTAACTTTGCACGACACATGGCTTATTGCTGTTAACACCATAGTCCACATTTTAATTACAAGACCGTTCAAGATTTTTAAAACTTATTTTATATATCAACACTTGCAATGTAAATAAACTCTTATTGTTGCGTATCTAATGTTTAACTCAAATCATTGTTTGTCATGTCATCGTGTAAGTTACAATCGTATTTCAAATGTTTGGCCAAGTATTTTTAATTTAAACAAACATACGTAAACTAGTGCTTTGGACTCCAAATTTTTATTAAAGTTTCATCTTTGAAATGATTTGAATACGAATGTATCAGTGATCAAATTTAATTTATTTTGACTTTTGAAAATTATTTAAAAATGCAAACATTAAATCGATAAAATCAATTAAAAATTTATTTTTTAGTATCGTGTTAAAAATTAAATACCTAATTACGAATAATAAATCTGATGAGAAATTATATCTTAAATAACTATTGAAACTATAGCTCAATATATATTAATTACGTATTACGAGTTTAATATCTAAGTTCAGGAATTATGACAGATGCCTAGATTTAATACGAGAAATTAATGAAGAGGAGCAATAGCCTTGATAATATTAATTTGATAACATAAATACTTGTTATTAAAGTTTGCTAATCTAAAGATAATGTTTAAAGATACTGTTCCGTATCGTGTGTCAATTAATCAGTGTTGAAAAGAAAACGTATGAATAAATCTCTTATACGAAGTCAACTCCAACTTTCAAAGTGCTTATAATTCCAGGCATTTTATTCTTATTTTATTATAAGAAACATTGTACCGAAAGAATGAATGCATTTTAATTGGCTGAATAAATCAATCGTTGAGTACGACTTTAATAATTAATACTGCTTTCGGAATTATATGCGTATAGAAACGTACATAAAAATATGTGTGCAAGTGTGCGCGCGTATTATACATCATGCTCTACGTCAATAACAAATTTTTACAGTTAATTCAAAAATAAAATTTTTTGAACAAGATGGCTTCCGAGTACAATATTTAATTGAGCATACTGTATACTAGTGAGATCAAATAAAAAAAGTTAGACAAGTGCAGATACATGCAGTATGCACAACTGCAGTAGTGAATCTTTCAATTCTCGAGCATTATTTTTTGCAAGTATGACTTTATGCAATAATTAAAGATTGCCAGATTTAATTCATGAATATTGAATTAGAAATAAATTATTACGATGAGCACCTTGTTCAAATAATATAATTAAATATAATTATTTTGATGGAATTAGGCTTCGGACTAGCTTTCGTCCATAGTTGGATTGACGCTTTAATATTATTTTCCAATATTTGCAATATTTTAAGGCAATAATATAGTTTTTAAAATTATAAATCATATAGAACTGGAGATAAAGTTTCTAAAATACGTATGTTTTAAAAAAATTTTAAGAAAATCAACTTCACCCAGGGATATTTTATGAATTTCATTTTTGAAAATGTATTATCAGGAATATTTAGAAAGATGAATAAAAGTCGTGTGATAGTTTTACAGCCTCTCGTAAATATAATAAATTATAAAGAACAATTTTTTTCTTCAATATTTAAAATTCACTTTTGAAAGGACAAGTTAAAAATTTTCAATTTTTGTTCAAAATCCTTAATATAAATGAATAAATAGCAGAAGGTTAACTTTGTACTTTTATCAAGTTTTTATATTATTCAGAGTGACGTATTTAGTTTAAAGTATCCATAATAAAAATATCCAATTCTTCCAATCTCCAATAATTTTTTTCTGAAATAAAACCCATTATTACGGTTAAATTAGACATTGTAGCTTTTCCTTGAAGAAGTAGAAATTGCTCAACTTCAATTATGTTCAAAGAGTAAATTGTTTTAGAGAAACTTTGAAAAGAAGGTTAAATTACAAATGACAGGCTCGTTGAAAGACTAAATTCACTGAAGAGAGTAAAAGGAAGACATTACAGAAGCCGCATCGGGTTAGCGTGTCATGCAGTTGCAATGACTTTACAGTGCGAGGTGATTCTTATGTTTCGAACGTGAGATAAGTCGTCGCTTCGCACGAAAACAATGAAAAGCGATAGCCGCGCGATTTTTTGGCGCTACGTACTCGAGTGGAGAAACAAACAGGATCGACGACCTCTTGATCGAGCGATCAAATTGTGTGCGCAGGGCTCGAGGTGAACGTTCGTCGCGTGTTGCTGAACCGATTAAAAATAAAGTCGCACCGACCTACGACAATGGTGTTACGAGGCTAAAATTATGTAGTGGCGGCTGTCGTTGCCCTTTGACACGCCTTACGTGTCCCCCACATCACGATTTTATCGAGCAACGTACGTTTTTATGCTCAATTTGAGGAATCGCCGCGGCTTTCCCTCCTCTTTCGTGCAGCTACGTAAAAACTTTTTTTATTTTGTTTCTCGAACTCTTGATGCTTTTTCGAGTAGATTTACTAAATAACTAATGAACAAATTTTGTGACTTTCAAATTATTGTCCTGATACATTTTATAAAAATTTTGTTTTCGCATAAATTGTTCATACTTATTGATGAATAAAAAATTTATCTTGAAATGTATTGCTTAAATATGTTTGCTCGAGAGAATAATTTTATTTACCAAGTCTAAATTGTTTTCGAGTACGAAATTATTTACGTTAAGGCAGAAATAATCGTGTGTTTCAATTATCTGATAATATAATGCGAAATACGAAAGAGTGTTTGGTAAATAAACTGATATATCACAATAATCCTAATACTTTTTCAAGTATAAAGATTTTTAAAAGCATTTTCCTAAAAATAAATTTCACTGACTCGTTGATAAATGAAAATGGTAATTAGATTGCGAATAAATAAATAAATAATTAGATACGTGTGCGAATGTTAATTACGATAAGAGACTAGTATATTATAATTCAATCTTAGACAACAGTCGACTGTGTCTTAACATTAATAATGTTACCAATTTTCAAAACAAATAATAAAATATAGCTAGTGTTGAAAATATATTGTTATATAAAAGTTATAATTACGAGGTTCATTATATGATCGTAAAGTTGACATATTTTAATGTAGTTTGAAGTTTTCCATTATGAAAACAAATAATACCGTTTCGTATTTCACAATGAGGCCAGCACATTTCGTCAGTTATGAGTCTCCGTCAAGGTCATTCTGATGATATTGAATACGGTACCATTCACTTAATCAGACGATGAACTTGTAATTATTTGATAGATGAAAACAATAATAGAACTAAGGATTATCATTGTCATTAGTGGCACTCACATTGAAATCCCTAATTGAATTGTGATAAAAAGTTATGTGCATTGGACGTGAATCACTAGTTTTCGTGTTGCCGTATTCCCATTCACAACATCTCAGTTCCAAGATAACTTATCCATTATTTATACATCATTACTTAGTTAATTACATTTTTTAATCCCTTAATCAACATTAGATTTATGTTTTTTTTTAAATATAAACTAGAGAATAATTTTTTTAAATATTAGCAAAGGCTTTTTGTCAATTTGACGCTTTTAATATCTCGCCGATATTTTCATTTTTTTTTTTTTATTTTATCATTGATCAATAAAGACAATGCACAGATTTTAATTACAATATGTGAAGATTACGATCGTAATTTTCGCAATCGTTTGATGGGACATTGACTACATATATTTTTAGGATGCTTTTATATTAACTCTTATAAGATCTCCGAATAATAAACTGTCGTTTCAATTTAAAAAAATGAATTTAATTCGACATAAATAATCGACTAAATGTATCGTTAACAAACCATTTATAATTTAGTTATTAAAATGCAATTGTTTCGCACAGCTTTTTGGTGCCCTTTCAACAAATTTAATATTTCTTTCAAATTAAATATCGGCTTGCATGCAATTAATTCATAAACATTTCTAACGCCAAGAGTTTTTTCTTAAAATATTCTTCGTTTCTAAGTTTTGCACTAACCGAAATAAATTACAACCTAAAAGCGTTAGGTCGCAGGAATATATCGCGTGATGAACAACTTTCCAGCCAAGTTTAAAGATGGTTTACTGGGCGTTAAAAGCAGCGTGTAACGTAGGGTTATTGTGCCGTAAAATGGCGTTTTGGCATCCTTAAACAGTAAGGCTGTCGGATGCAATTCTAGTCCTTTTAAACTTTCATTTTTAATTATCAACGAGAATGTTTTATCTTATGAAAACGAATCAATGGTTCGTTAATTACTTTTACAATATAATTTTATAATTAGAAATTTGTCGACATCGTATTTAAAATATAAATAACTACGGTAATTTTAACGAATAAAATAATTTTCCTATACATGATAGATTACACAAAATGAAAAAGCAAAAAACAAATTAATGAAATGTGTTTTACATACGTAGTGTTCTTTTTATTATGTTTTTTTGCTCTAAATTTATTTGATTCTAAACTTCTTAAAATATCTAATGAGACATTTCACTCTAATACAATTTCGTTTTTCAGCCATGAATTAGTGAAATAATTTATTTTATTTTATCTAACTTTATAACATTTAATAAAGTAACTTTAATACCGAGCTTAGTCAAGAAACAGTGATAAAACTGATTGCACATAAAAAACAAATAAATGTTAATAAAAAATGTTGAAATAAATAGTATAATTATGTTCTGTTGTGTCTATAGATAAACAATAATATACAAAATTTATGAAAGTCTTTTTATACTAAAAAAGAGTTGATATTGTACGAACTATGTACTTCTGTAAACAATACTTTATCGATTTAAGGTCAACTATTAACATTCAGAACAATATTCTTTAATATTAATAGAGCATATATTTCTAATAAATAAACACGATAATAATGTAAAATATCTAAAGAAATATTATTATCATAAAGATTTAACAAAATTATTATTTATTGTTTAAACTACAATAAATTTGATGATAATTTTGGATATGATATATATTTTATGATAATACGAAATCGAAAAAATTATTTTTTCATATTTCTGTATTGTGCAAAATAACCATCTTAATTTGCACTTGGTTTCATAATACAAACCTTGGGCTGTTTTTCCTGGAAAGAAATGACGTGTATTCAATCGTTAACATTGCCAAATCTTATTTTCGAAAAATTATTTTTATTTTATAAACTTATTGAAAAGTTTTATCTTTTGTTGCAACATTTTCATAGGTTTGATAGTAAATTTATGAAATTGTTTTATAAAATATTATTTGAAAAATTTTAAATTATACGTTCTATTATGAATTTATTTAGTAATTCATTTACATATCGTATATTGTTATTTATTTGAATTCTTAGTACTAAGGATGACCAATATTTTTTGGCACTTGTTCTACTTTTCAATGGTTTATAAAATAATATTTTATAATTATCAATGTCAATTTTCAAAATCAAAAAGAAGGGAGTACTCAATTAAGATATAAATAATGATACTAGAATATTAATAATTTCGTGAAAATCATTGGAATAATAAATCTGTTGATAATATAAATAGAGATAATCTGTATATCAATCATTCTTTAACAGGGGCTCAAGAAAATAAGATTCAGGTCTGAGGCGTATTCATCAATTACGGAGCTGAACCTTGAATTTTCATTGAAGATCGTAACAATTACGGGTCAATTTATGTACAAGCAACGAACAATTATTCACTTTTTTTTAATTTTGTTTGCCTTAATAACTTTTACTAATTAACGATAGTACTTATGCAAATTCCATCGATAATTATCAAAATTAATCAACCCTAATTTTCAAATGCACATCGCTTAGTTACAAAGAATTAAGACGCGTAAAATTAATAGCATGAATGGATGTATGAATTTCAACGAACGTCGATTGTCAAGGAATATTAAAACATTTTTGTTAGTTAATTTTTTGGAAGAACCATTGATGAGGGATTCGGCAAGGCACTTGAATATTTTACGGAGCTTAAATTCAAACTCGTAGCTTCCGGCTAAATATACTTCGTACGCCGGTCGTATGTCAAGTTTCATTGGTAGAAAAATCAATGTTCACCTCTACACAATTCTGAATGCCTATATTTTCAAACATGTGCATGTCCATACAGAAAAAATTATTATTAGAATAATAATGATTTAAAATTTATTATTATTATTTATAGTTTTAATGTTGTCTTTCTATACTTATTTTCTCGTAAATATTAATTTCGAAGCTGAAAAATATTTTAAATAACTAAATGTGAGTCTAATCAATGAGAAAAATAATGCAAGACTACTTTTTGAGATGGGTTTTTACTTAATAATATGTAAACGTTATAAAAATTGTGTACATGTAAATTTTAAAAATGTGAGGTGAGCATGTCAATCGCTAAAGTTTTGGCTAATATACGTTATTTAATTACGTCTAATTCACAATATATTGAATAATCTCTTTTGGAGATTAAAAAAAAATTGGTTAGAATAAATACAGAAGAAAGCATGCGCGTATGACCAACTGAGACGACGAGAGTATTTTCATTAATGTTGCATAATACAGGGGTGACGGCGAATACAAAAGTTGAGCATATAGGAATAATACCTCAGTAGTTCTCAACATTCGTTCTGAGAATACCGATCGAAGTTGAATTTACACTTATAACGTGTAATGTACTATTCGCTTTATATATTTGTTTTACATGCAGTACCAAACATGTAATATTTTTAATTATTGTGAAGCTAATAACGAAATAATTATCAATTCGATAATTTACGCTTTCGAATAATTTTTACAGTATCATTATGGAATAATGTAAATTGTTGAAATTAATGCAGACTAGATTGAAATTTCAAGCAAAAAAGCAGGTCTCACAGTTGCCCGACTTCAATTGATTCTATACGGTTAATCAAGTACGGATGAATTCCCCAAAAAGCTTGTAAAATATTTAAATAATTTATTCACTTTTTAAAAATATTTCTAAAAGGAGGTGTATAAAACCAATAAACATTACAGTCTGCAGTCTATAAATTTCATTTCAGAGGGTGAAAAATTTTTTACTTCCACGCGATAACATTAACGAGCGACTTAATAATGGATTTTGTAAAATTTGCACGATCAAGTATGCAGGACTCGTGCCAATACACCTTACTGTGTAAGCTTCGAGGATTAGCAAAATAATGTAGGATTAGAAATTCGCTTCTTCGTTAATGTGATAAATGTTTTTCACTCCAATCTTCTCGAGTGCATTCATCGAAAATAAAATTATCATCGCTCTCAATGTAATATTTATTTTCTCCAAGTGACCGATTTTTGCAATGAAATAATCGTACAAAGCATTTCGGATGCGAATGAAAGTTTGCACCGACAAACGCGTGACGCTATAAGTTGCAGATAAAATTAAAATGACGAAATTGTTCGAAGAACAATCGAACGCGATTCATCGATCGCAGTGCTGCTTTAAGCATACCTAAGCACACCGACAAACACTTAGAAAAGCCTACTTATCCCTCTCTAATCTTAAGCCGTCCAATTAAGCTCTTGTACCAATTACCGCCTCGTCACGACAGTGGGCGGCTGTGCGTGCGTTAGAGGACGAGGGCCAACCACGAAACAGAAAAATGTCCAGAGAGCGAAAAAAAATTCCTTGAAATTCTGAAATCATCGCTGGCGTCCACAGCTACATTGTACGTTGGGAGGAAAAACGGGAGGTGGGGAGAAGGAAAAGAGAAGTTTAACGATTAAATAGGAGAAAAAACGGTTAAAAAAAGCTCTAAGCCCACCCATGCCCTTATACTCCTTTTTCACCCTTAGCCCCTGGCGATGTGAAACCGGTAGTAGTGGTAGTAATGGTGGCAAAAGCGGCGGCAGCGATGGTGGTGGTAGTGGTAGTCGCAGTGATAGTCTAGCCTTGACTGCACGCGTGGGGGTTACCATGGCGATGCGCACTAGACTCCGGCTTGCAAAGCTCTCTCGCGCACTTTCTCTCTCTGTCTCTCTCTCCTCGGCTCTCTCCTCCGTCAGCAGCCGGCGTCGGCGAGAGAGAGAAAGAGCCTGACCCCGACCTTTCAGGTAGATGACCTCCACTGCACCGAGACCGTTGGCACCGGCGCTTCCGCGAGCCCTAGACGTTAGCGATCATCGCCTCTCGCTCCCTTCCGCTTTTCTTCTCTTCCCGCGGCAGTGGCTTAAGCTCCTTTCTTTTCCTGCTCGTTTGTCTCGGCTGCGATCGCTCGCCGCGGGGAAGGGCGCGAAGGTTTTCGGACGCCGAAGTGAGATATTCGATAGCTTCGGTGCTCTTGCGGCCGGAAGAGGAGAAAAGAGCCCCGACTAAGCATTGCTCGGCCCTCTATTGTGAGGGAATACTTCATGTTGAAAAATTGAAAAAAGGCTTGGAAATCTCGACGCCACCCTCTTTTTGCATTCGCTGCTTTGAAGTTTGCGTAACGTCACTTCCATGCACCGTCGAGGAATTTGTTTGTCGGCTAAGCAACAGCGCGTGCAGATAATATCGCTCGAACAATACACGACAGTCGTCCTTTTCCGTCTCTTATTTTGACGGCGCTATTTACTTATATTTATTGTGGGTAAGGCTTAATACACCGCCCCACCCCCCTCTTATTCCACGAAATTCAAGCGGAATTCATAATATCGACTCGCTTCTTTAAACCTCGTATTGGCTCAATGAGCCTAAATCTACATAATATGATATTGTAGAAATAGTGGAGCATAAAAGTCTTCGACACGGGCAGCGATTCGCGTCGCGACGCCCTCGAAGGACTGTCGTATTGATTCACCCGCATAGCTTAGTCTCGATTGTTATTTTGCTTCTTGGAATTCTGACGTTTCGCGGAGAACTTCCGATTGAGTAAGTGCAGACTAATACGTGTGTGCTTTGTTTCCCTACTTCTTTTTTCTTTTCCAGTCTCTGCGACGCGTTAATAATTTGCGTCCTTTCAAAGGAATTATGCATTTCTTTAGAGCTGGCATTATTTAAAAATTACGTCGCTGTTTATATTAAATGCGATTTTTCAATTTATCGTATTTTTGTTCATGCGAAAAACATTGCCAACACGTTTTTTTGTTACCGCTATAATTGGATATATTTCGCCAAATATCGTGCGGCGTGGAACGTGCGAAAAAACACGAAAAGTCTGCGTGCAGAATTCATCATAGTGGCTGATTGTTGATAAAATAAGCCGAGCGCTTAGCGAGTATAAAATCAATGCATTATTTTTCAACGCGTTGTGTATCTCTCGTTTAATTCACAAATGACATTTCATATAAGGCAAGAAGCCGATCTCAAGTTCCAATCTCGCGTACAGAAATATCTTTGCAATAACGAGCATTACGTGTTCGTCTCTCGGAGACAAGTTTTTACTTCGATGATGCTCTTGAACATAAATTAGCTTTATTCCATTTTCCGAGCGATAAAAGCAATTATGTTGCCCGCATTGTGACGAAGAAGCGGAAATGTGAAGTGTCGGGGAGACTAGGTCCAAAAAAGTCAAAATTCAGGCTCGGTGCTCGTATTCTTTTCCGTAGAAAGTCAGCGCGAGGAGTCGTCGCGTATGCAAACCTCGAGTTTACTCGACGGCGACGCGTCATCGTCGCGCTGTGCTCGAGTGCGTGCTTGCTTACACGCACGAGTAAATGCTTTATCTTCGGTCTGCGGCTCTTCTCTCCTCGGGAATGGCGCGACGTGATCTTGCGCCTACATTGTGCAGGGCGCGTCGGATAAGAAAGCAACACGAGTAAAGGAGGATACGCAAAAGGCTTTGAAAGTTCTCTCTCTCTCTCTCTCTCTCTCTCTCTTCGTCTTTTTCTAGACAGAGGCGTACGCGAGGAGTTTGCGGCGCGATGCAGCGACACGTCAGACGCACTATGTGGGATCCCCGATTCAGCATTGGATAATCGCTTATCAGCGAGCATATCAGTTGGGGTGGGGTTCGCAGTTTGCTAAATGTCGAAAGGAAAGATGCACGTGTGACTTCGAGGGATTGTGCAGGTCTTTGCTTTATTATTGATCACAGTATTTTCGAATGGATGAGCAGTGGCTCAGATTCGCAATTTGAAAATGTTGTTCAGACATTTTCATTTGCCAAAAATAACGCAGAGTCGCACGCGAACAGCACAATTTGAAAGCCGTGTACGCGTATCCGGACAGCGGTAAGAATTTATAAAAAGCCGTAAACAAATGTACTCCGGGAGAATACGTAAGTAATTTGTAACGTAATTTGTAACAGAATTGCGAATTAGTACGTTACGCGTATTCAAGAGCTCCGCTGCAAGCAGCGCCCGAACATTCAGCGTCAGGTGATAATGCGCTTGTTTTCTTCCGAATAGAATAACGTTTAAAGAAAACTTGGCGCTTTCTGGTTTGTAAAGCTAATTTGCCGCAGTTAACGGTTACTCAACTGAAAAGAAGAACCAGATACATCATTACGAAATCCCGTCTTGTGTTCACGCATGCAGAAAGTAATTTCCGGCGTTCACCTGCGGGTGAATCATCGTCCGCGAGATGCATTTTGAGCGTCGCATACCCGCCGAACCCGGTGGAGGGGAGGTGGCGCGTAGCAACGTCCAAAGTTGCACTCGGCTTAATGACCTCCTGACTGCCCCGTCCGAGAGAAGCCCGTCCGTGAGTGGGTATCGCGTGCGCTGGGCACATCTATTACGAGTAAGCGAGACGATCGCTCGGTTCTCCCTCCGGGGCGCTGCCGAGTGTAATAGAGCCGACGGGCGCACGATCGATCGCGAAACGCGCTTCTCGCCTCTCGAGACTCTGGCTGCACTCGCGCGAATACATACGCATCGCGTCCCGCCGACGAATGCGGTCTCGGCGATTCGCTCCCTCCTTTTTCAAACCTCGCTTTTCACTGTCTCGCCTTTGACTTTAGGGATGTCCTCGATTCTATTGCTTCTCATTGCACGAATATTGAAAGTGCAATCTCCTGCACGCAGAGAGGGAGAGAGAGACTGTTGAAAATCTTGCGGTACTGCTTTTAAAGGCTTTCTAATTTGCGAGCGTGAAATTCAACTCTGACTTATTGCACTTTTTAGCAATTATGTGATATTGTGTTTTTACAGCTCGATCGAAATAAATCTCGATCCAGGTTTTTTAATTTCTCTAGTTTGATACGTTTGATACGTCTTTAGCGGCGTTTGCAAATTGTCAGCCTCTCAACGACTCTTCGTTTACGCGGCGCACATTCCACGAGCAAGCATGCGCATTGAAAGCATTAGATTTATTTTGTTTGGGAACTATATTCTTGTGTGTTCCAACAGGAACTGAATTCATGGTCACCAGTAACTCTACAACTCTACAACCTGTCTAGACAGACACCCTTCATTAACCGTCCCTCCCTCGTATATTCTTACCTTTCTTCCTCTTCTTGCTGCGCGACTTTATTATAGTTCTGTTGGACCTTTTGCCGTGGAGCGTTTTTTGGTTCCTTCGTTTCTAATTCGCTTCTACTTCCTTTCCATTCTCCTTATTGACATTAAACAATGCATGCCCTCGATTTGCAAAAATTGCCTTCAAAGCGGAACGCGAAAAATGAAGTTTGTAAAATAATGGCCGAGTTTGTACTTTAATAATAGATTGGGAATATCAATTGGCTATCTCGTTATAATCAGCGAGGTGAATGTTAAACATCAAAGAAAAATAGCAGCGAGCGAGAAGGGACAGGACGTTAAGAATGCAAAAAGAATAATACATCCCTCCACTTAGTACCCTCCTCGCGTACTACACTTTCATCCTCCTTGGCTCTCGGCAATGTTTCCCGTCCAAACACTCGGGAAGCGCAGAGCGAGAGCAGTGGATTCATTGGCAGGAGGGCGACTGCGAATTTGTTCCCTTCGAAGGACCGCGATGGCCGCCAGGCCGTGCCGTACCAGACGCCAAAACAAAGACAAAGGAAGCGGGCGAGCGCTGAACGGCGAGGCTTCGTGTCGTTGGCCTCGTTTTGGTGGAAGCGGCGCTGCGACAGCAACGTTCGCGCTACCCCTTCTGTTCTCAGCACCCTTCGTTACCCCTCGTCGCCCCTTTCGTGGCTCGCACCGAAGGCTTCCTCCAAGAAAAATGGCTTAGCGCAAATAGGATCAAGGCGCATCGTCGGCCCTTTTTCGTCTGCGAATTTGGTGCTCCTCTTGTACAACCGTGGAAAATGAAAGAGGTAATTCAGACGCTTACACTGACTGCGTCTTTGAGCTTCTGGGGCTTTCTTCGCTCCCGAGTCAACACGGGGAGATGCGCTAATACTCGGCTACACTACTTTTACTTGTAAAGAGGATTTGTCTTTTTTAATTTGCGTGAGACACTGCCGCTTATCAAACGATGGAGACCTTACAACACAGTTGTTGCCATTACCTCCCGCCCCCCGCTAATGAAAACTTCAAACTCCGGCACTTTGCCTAAACTTGAAATTTCATTTACTTCTGACTAAGGAGATGATTCTTAAATAAACCGTTGAACAAATCTTTTTATCGATGCCGTTGCTTTTCTCTGCTGCATTATTCCTGTTTTTCACTCACGCAAATACTTTTACTCAAGTTTTGACGACATATGTTGCGCCGCGAATAATGCACAAGTTGTACAGTAACACGTCGTTAATACATAACGACGTCGGAATTTAATAACGTAACTACAGGTTCTAAAGCGAGGATAATCAAAAGTTTTTCTCAAATATGATTATTGATTATTTTCCTCGTCATTATAATATTTCTGACATATTTTACCAGCAACATCGTATAATTAATTTGACTTATACTTAAACAAAGTAAATTGATATTACACCTATTTCAAATTTCAATAATCAACGTTCACTGTTTGCGCAATCGAATTGTTTAGTTATGTAATCAAATATATAAAGTTGGAAGTAAACTAAGCTCCTTTCACGATTGAAAACTATTTTATTTATAAGTAAAAGTTTGTATTAAAAAAAAAAAAGTTACACGACGCTATTGTACCATCGATGAAGGTAAATTAATTTTACGAAAGTTTCATTCATAATTTGATACGATTCTATTGAAATTTTCTTCTTTAAAGGATACGAGTTGAAATCCTTAAGGTTTTATAAAAATGTTATGAAACGACTTTACGTAATAAAGAAAAATCTCTTACTCTTCAGTGTTTTTCAAAAATGAAGTCTGGTTGGATAAAACATAGCGTAAGAAATTTGCAATACATATCACAAATATGCATTTTTTCCTAAAGTAAATCAAACACTTTTTTATCTAATGCAGCGTAATATTAAATATTTGTTGTATAAATAATATAAATAACCGCTATTTGCTGTTCGCTCATACGACGAGCAATTCTGTGTATTTTCATAACATTTTTTTATTTTAAGCGTCGAGTTGAAACTGTTATCGTTAATACTTTATGAAATGAAGTATAGTTTAATCATTTTTCTCAGGATCTTATAAGAATAACTTGTCGCGTATATTTTGAGAAGCAATCGATTTGTCGCGCATCCCTCCATTTGCATAAAAATTTTCTTCAAATTTTTACGAGAAAAGCACAAAGAAGTATAAAAACGTGCGGAATCGATGGTCGAACGAAATTACTTTAAGTCCAGTTAACAACGAATTCATCTTCTAACTCCAGTGAAAAACCTCGGAGCGTAACAATGGAGCAAGGGATATCAGTTTGGATTAATGGCATAACTCGTTGCTGGCTGCGATCTAAAATTTTCCCCGCTTTTCAGGTTCCCGTTGCGCAGTCGGAGTATCGAAGAAACTTGAGAAAGGAGAGAATGGAGTCGAGGCGCTGGCATCCCGTTCACGGGGTAACCGGAGCTCTAGTACCAGCAGCGAATATAACTGATTCGGCTCGAATTTTCGCCGTACGTTCGGCTTGTCTCGGTGCAGCGCGCGAATCCTATTTTCGAGTGGGTGAGAGCGAGAGGGGCCGCGTTACCCGGCGAGAGAGTGTGACGCGAGGGGAGGCACGTCGGCGCCGGTGTCGATATGGCATAGTGTGGCAGTGCTCGAGAGAGCGAAAGTTCGGCCTAGTGCCTCCCTCCTGTCTGCCTCACTGCCCGATGCCTCTCCTCCGGGCGTCCGCGTCCCTCCCTCGTGCATCGTCCCACGAGCTCTCGGCGACAGGAACCGCTCCCGCCGCGTTCGCTCCCCTTTGCCGAAACTGCAGCGGCACTGCGTCGCACCAACGAGGGTTGAAAGAGCGAGACTGCGCGCAAGAGAGAGGGAGAGACGCGGAAATCGATACCCGGCTTCCTTTTGCCGCCCTATCGCTTTTCGCCGTGCTGTCTGCCTGCGGAGGGAGAGGTTCCCTCGGCTCGGTTCACGCTTTGTACTTCCCTTCGTTTATCTTCGCGATGAAATATACGCGTTTATCCGAGCCCGCTTCTAGTTTTTAGCGAAATTCCGGACGCGCATATGTGGAAGCGTATGCGCGATCGGTAAGTATTCCGGAAAATTCCCCGACGTTCTTAAGCTTTTTCGCTGCTGCGCCTAAGGCCGCCTCGGCTTTATTACAGTCGATTGCGCAATTTAAGCTGAAATCAAGTGACAGGATTGTAATAGATTCTCTTGGAAAACGCAAACTACCCGTGACTATGTGTAAATTACGTTTCACTCCTTTGGTTTCGATGGCCCTGCTCCTGGAAAAGGCATCGGTTAAAGAAATACAGAAAATTATGCGAACAAAGCGCGTGAATCATTTTTATTTTGCGAGTTATCGCTGACCAAATCCACATTATACTATCTTACGATTTATATATTGTACTATATTATAGATTATATTATAATGCTGATCCTCTACGAGGATCCAAAATTTAACCTTTAACTTCAAAAATACTGTGTTTTATTGGTAGATGTGAAACTTTCCAGGAAGTTTCCGATAGTCCAGTAAAGGAAATGAACCAACTTAAATTGCTCGACTGACACTAAAATATGTGGCGTTAAAACGTATAAATATGTGAGAGTTCAATTAATTTTTATATTTTTCGCATTACAAAAATTTACCCAATACTTTGCAGTTTTATGAAAAGTAATAAATCATTATTACAAATTAAGGTTGTGTAACAAAAACCAAATGCATAGGAAAGAAAATTTTTAAGTCTGAACCTTTTTATGCTGAAATACTTCTTTCGTAATAATATATTAAATAATTAATTATTTTATTCTAAATTAAATTTAAAAAATTAAAATGTACAAGCGCATGCAAATTATCAACTTTATTACGGATAGTATATACGATATTTTGTCATGTTAAATTTTAGTTTGGACGTTGTTTAATTTTTATGTATTTCTAAATTACGAGTCAGCAAAACTACATTAGAATGAATTTGTAAAATCATAAGATGAATTTTGATTGTCCTTGCATTTGGCATTTGTATTCTCTTTGTACAGTAAAATTGAACAAAAGAAGGGAGGATATCCTTAGCAGAGTTGCCAAAAATATAACTAATTAAGGATAAGATCATTTATTTTTCTTTTTCATGTGAAGTATATTGTGAACTATTAGTCAGTCAAGACTTGTATTGATTATAATCAATTTTTTAATTTTTTTTATAATTATGAAATTCTAGATCCAGTTCTAAAAACATAGAATAGGATATAAACTAATAAATGCATAAACTCTCCCATGTACCACTACTTGGTTTTCTTTCAAAACCATCCGCAGCTTTTGGGCGTGTAGTGTAAGTAATTCGTAAAAAAGTGCAATGGAAGGGGGCGAATTTAACTTTTTTCGTTAATTTTTAAAGAACAGTGCGACGACAAGTAATGTAACAGCAAAAGAATGGACGAAAATTTGTTGAAACTGGCATTTGAATTGTAATAAAAACAGCTGTCCGTTACATCGTTAAAATGCGTGGGAGTGAAAGTGGTTTTAATTTGGTTTTAAATGCGAGGAAAATCATTATTCAACCAAGTGGCAACATTTGCAGAAGGAAACAAAAGGGAGCCGGGAGAGAAAAATCGAAAAAGCATAGCCGGAAACTCGGGGGCGCAATGGAAAAGGGTTTAACAACGCAAAACCACAGAAGCACTATTGAATGTAAGAGTAAAAGGAGGCGAATCTCGACGCCGCTCATAGAGGCACATACACGACTCGCGAAGTGAAGAAAGAGAAAGAGGGAAGGAAGGAGAGTCGGAGAGTTAGCTTGGTCCGCTGCTCGGCAGTTCATCGGCAGCGCGGTGTCTGGCTTCTGGGCTGCGCACATTTACAGCCGCACCCACGCACACGCGGAAACGCAGCCTAGCGGACGCTCGGCGGACGGGAAAGAAGAAGCGAGTCGAGGGGAGGGAAAAGCGCAGACTCTAGGGTAGAAGGTAGAGGAGGTTGAGGTCGGGCCCGCGGGAACGAGGCATTGACCTCCACTGAGTTAGGATGTCTGCCGGTATTGATTTGGTCTCGAGCCCGGCGCACACACGCGCGCGCGTCTACAACCCCTCCCGATGCGGCGCCGGTGCAGCGAACCCACGCGCAGCCAGAGGGGCGAAAAACGGGAATACAGGAGTAACTGGGATATGCGCGCTGGAGGGAGGAACTGGAGCCCGGTTCGCGCCCGCGCAAGTGTGGGTGGCCGGAGGTTGGGGGATGGGCGAAGGTTGCCTGAGTTGGAGAGCAGCACCGTGAACTTGTTCGCAGCGTTCGAGAATTTTCATTAGTTCGCGTGAATGTGTGCACGCGTCACGCGTATTGGTGGACGCGTCTGTCTCTGTCAGCCGCCGCGGCTAGAGATATTCCCTTTGTTCCACGAGTGGGACGCGAAAAAATTGCAGGATCGATTGGACTCTTCGTCGTACGGTTACCCGGCTGAGGGAACTTCCGACGCGCATTGCGAAAAAATGCGGATGCACGTCGTACTTTTTTCGTTTTCACCCTTAATATTATGTCTTTCGGTCGGAGAACATTTTTTAATTTCTTCCGCGTAATAATTGCAGGCTCGCGTTTCAAGTTCCTCGGCGGATAAATTAATTTTCCAGATGCATACTGGGCGAGTCATTATTGATTTTATTGCTCTACATTATTTGCGTTTTCTCGAACGCAAAATTGTTCTACAACTTTGCAAAATTTTTGCGCCATAGCCGCTCTATTTTAGCCACCGATCGATGCTTATAATTACGCCCCATGAAAATTTACTGGCTTATAAATTTCCATTTAGGCAGAAATATATAAAATCAAATAATTTGCTACACGTTCCTGCCTTTTTTCCCTATGAATGCTCTTGGCGATAAACTTTAGAAGCAACGGTACTATATAATTAATAAGTTCCATAATAGCAAAATGTAATTTTCAAGAGAAAACTTGGGAAGGAAGTCTTTGGAATGAGAATAAGTCGTACATCTAGAACTATACTTTATGCTTATCGCGTTTATCAATAATTTCTAAACGTAAATAATAACAAGTGGTACACCTCGTCGCCCCTCGGCCATATTTCTTTCATTTTATTTATAGAACAATGTCAACGTACCACGGAAGCATGGGAAAAGCCGCGCACCTTGTTTAATGCACGACCATCGAACGAATTCGGCGGCTATGAAATTTTGCAAAAATATCGATACTCGTTAACGCGCGAAATTTATATACATATATACATGTGTATAATATATAAGATGCTCCTGGCAAGACCAAAGCAAAGTTACTTTTTTCTTTGCCCATCCAGCCTACCCTCGCATAACTCAATACTTTTGATTTAGACGAAAGTTTTTCCAAGAATAAAAGTGAATCAATTTCAAACCCGTTATCCAAGTTGAATTGTTATAAAGTGTTTCCGATTCTTTTATCTGGAAACAAGCGAAAGAGGGAAAGGCGGTTCGGTTTTTCTTTATTTTTCCTTAGCAGACTCAATTTATACTGATTTGAATGCGACTTGGCTTCGGTGAATTTTTCATAAAACCTTATTACAGAAAGCAGCAGTACTTCGCGAAACAAATATCTCTTTTAATGCAGTATTTTAATGGATACGGTTCTTCAAAAATCATAATGAAACTTTTTCTACGACGGGGCTGAATGGAATATTTTTGCTCGCTTTGATGACGAAGGACCGGCTTTTCTGCTTTTGCGATAAAGTGAGAAAGTGAGAAAACGAGACAATAAGACGAGAGTACTGACGCATTTACTTATCACGTAGCTCGAGAAATTTAGCGTAGTTCGGCAAAAAAATGGAGCTTTATTTCGGTAAAGCGAAAGCAAAAAAGGCAGCGCACGTCGTGCACCGAGGCGTTGAACGCGTGTGCGTACAGACGGAACAGAAGAATGGAGAGGATCATTCTTCTGTAAAAAAGTAGTGTGGGGGCAGATCCAACAAGATCGGCGTGAGACGAAGCGATTCGACATTCGTAGCAACCAACAGATTATCTCTCCTGTCTTGTTCGTTTTCATAATTTTAAATTATTCGTGCGAAACAGCTTTTTTCATACTTCCCCTTCTAAAATGTAACACGTACTCGTCTATTGATTTTTAGGATTACAAAGAATTAAGGGAATTTGTACCCTTTTACTCCGTGGTCAGTGGTTTCACGATTTATCTTTGTTTCTAAAGCAACGGATAAATTAAATTTACACTATTAATCAACTATTTTTCAGAAAATGCTAGTAATTATTTTCAAAATTCTCTACTTTTACTAAAATTACCAACACTCGCGCTTTCTTTATTACTAATGCTCTTAAAACACCAACGTGCATTAAACATTAATTTATTCAAAAGCACAATTATTTTCCACTTATAAATTGCACATTTAACGAATAGCAGTAAGTATATTATATAACAATTTTTTTAACGAGTTCTTCCCAAAAAAATTTTCTTATAGTCAAACGCACTGCATTATTATAAAAGTACACTTAAATATGTTACTTATAGCAGCGTGTTATTAGCTATAGACTGCTATTAGTAACTGTTATTTAGTCGTAACAAAGTTAGCGGCAAACTCGGCGGATATCGAGGGAAAGAAATAATAACACATTCCGTAACCAAGCGCCGCGCAGATTAAAAATCTCGCTCTTTAAACTCTGTTCGAAAGCTCGACATTCTCATCAGTTAATTTGGCAAGCCGAGCATCGCCAGTAGCTATTATTTCATCCCCTTGCTCTCATTCGGTTTGTGCACACGCGCGCGCGCAATGGCTTCTTTCGATTTCTGTTACCACGTGTCGCCAAATTCGCCGTCGCCTCCTGGGTTCGAAACCGATTTCCGCGGTGGCTCGATATATATATATATATATATATTCCTAATTCGACTACCCACCCGTTGCGCAGTGATACGTACTTTCTTTGTCCACTCGAAATAAATGAGCGGACCCTTATCAAAGCGGGATATCTCCGAGTACTCGTGTGCGGACGATTATGCGTGCGAAAATATTGCGGGCGGACTCGTGCGCAATTTTCTTTGTACTCTTTTCTTTATTAACTTTCTACTTTTATTTAGCATTCGTTTCCAATCGATTTTATCAACAGAGGGAAACTTTTGCACATTCAAATAATATCGTTATGCATTATTAAAAAAATCTGAAAATAAACATGAATTATACGAACGATTGGAATATTACAACCAAAAAGTTCCGTGTAAAAGCCCATTCGTTTTATACGCACATGGAAAGGAATAATTAATTTGTTCTATAATATATGAGCAATTTAATATCGTGGATATTGCATCGATATAAGATGTGGTCTGTGTAATATGTAGCTGGGTACCAGTCTTGCATACTTTAATTATAATTTTAAAATATATTTCATTTTACGAAGTACAAATATTTAGCCGATTGGTAAACGGATGGTAATTTAAAATAATGTATCGTTATTTAAAAATTGATGCGTGACAACAGAGGGCAATAGTCGAGTTGAATAAAAACAGAACTTTTACAAGTTATTTCGCAATATAATCAAAGAAAAGATAATAAAATACTTCATTCGTAAAATAAAATTATTCGAGCATTGTTTAATATTTCTAATACAACCTCGAAATGTATAAAGGGAGGTATAACGAGTAAGGATAAATAAAGCATTCACCCCTATCATATGTTTGTTCATGAGGAGGAAAGAAAAAGCGAGTCGGTGGTTGACCGAGCGAGGCGCATCGACGCCTATCCGTCTACATCCGTCGTGGAGTCGTCAGCCCCTTGGTGTCGTTGGCGGCTGCAAGAAAGGGCGCGAGAGCGTCGGCGCATTGAGCTCCGTCCGCAAAAGACATCGAGAACGAGAAAGAGAGAGAGAGAGAGAGAGACTGGTGGAGAGCGAAGAGCGTCGTACCGACGGACAAAGACATTGACATTCAAAAGTTCTCCCTTGCTATGGCCGTCAGACACGACCGAGAGAAAGTACTTCCCACTTCACCTTTTTCCGCGCCCCAAAATGCACTTTACACGCGAGTCTCTCGCCTAGAGAGGCCTCGCGAAGCCCTGCCCTCTCCTCTTCGTGCAGACGTCTGACGTCAGAAAATGACTCGACGCACGCGATCCCCCGCGCTTTCTTCCTTTTCGTGCTACGTTCGTGATTCACGAGGGGCTGCCCGGGCTTCCATCAACCTGCGATCTGGCGACTCCAATTTAAAATTTTTCATAGTCGAATTAATTCAAGACTAGATAGACTTATTAGACTCCGCCTCGTTCTACTGACGCGGACGTCTTGCAATATTCCGCAAAAATCGCATGGCCTGGAGGTGCGTTAGTGCGCAAGATATCCCAGTTTTTTTAACTGCACTTTTTTTTACACGTACAACAAGCTAATAGTTAGACTAATAGTCAAGACCATAATAGATACCATAGAAACTATAGTTTTTCAAGTACAATACACAATAATTTTCAGTAGTTATAATATCTATATTAAAAATTTTGCAAATACTTTTGTAACGTAAATTTTTCTAATTAGCCATGCGTTGTCTCGTAAGAAAAGAAAATTCAAGTCGCTTCGTACATTACAATAACTATATATATAGCTCATTAATAGTTTTTATTTGGAACAATAAATAGTCAGTGAATTTGAATGAAACTATTAATACATTTTGCAGATTTTCAATAATTTTTAACTACATTTTAGCTACTTAAAGTTAATTTTCTTTGCACGTAAAATTTCTTTCCAATACTTTATTTATTTCGATCACTTTAAGAATACCAGGGGAAGTCTGATTTATTATTGCTACGAAAACGTAATAAGAAGTAAAAATATCATGACATCGTAACCCTTACATCACAACTGCATGTAATTATAGTTAAAAAAGTTTTAGTAGTAAAAGAGAATAATAGCAAGTGCCATGCGATTTTTTTCTTAAATTAATGAATAGTGAAATCGTTCAATTTTCTATTATTTTATTATAAAAATATATTTATTTTTATATTTTATAACTTTATAATAATAGCAATAAAGATGTTCAGATCTGCAATTTTAAACAATTTCTTAACAATAACGAACAGTTACATACATAAAGAATTATGTATAAAATTATAATTATAACTATAAATAAACATATATTCGAAAGTAATTTCGAATAAAATAAATCGCAGATATTTTTTAACTAATGATTTATTTTTCCATTACATAAAATTTTAATATAAAATGTTTTTAAAGTTTCTAAATTAACCATCTCATACTTTATATTATTTTTCTATTTTTCAAATAAATAGTAGTACTAAAAATCAGTGCACGTTGTGTCTTTACTTGTTTTATAAAATGAATATAGAATATTCTCAATGAAATATTCAAAATATACCACACTGTGGTCATGTTAACTCAAGATAAGATAATCGGAGAGCTATAAATAGTGTTTATCTCAAATGTACGTAAGTAAATGTGATTTTTTTAAATTGGATTATAAGTTTCCAAAAATATTTTTTGATTTTATTAATCATTTAAAATATTTAAACATTTTATAAGCAAAATATAATTATTTATTTATGAAATTATAAAAAAAATTATTAAAAATCAATTCTCTTTTAGAACATGAAAAATAGCATTATGATATTCATCAGTACATATTTATACGCAAATGTTAAGAAATTAAATGGTTTTATTTACAATAATATTCATCAAATTATTTTAGGATAATAAAATTAATTCTTGTCATACGTTAATTCACCTGTACAAACAGTATATTTAAATCATTTTTAATATTTTACAGTCAGTGAAGAGAAAGAATATTATTTACGGATCTATTTCAATTCTTTTGAAAATTAGATTTTTTCAGACATTTCAAGAAATTTTATAGTTGAAAACTCTTAAATATGTATTATATTATATATTATTTCAATAAAGGTATCGCATAATTAGAGTAAAAGTGTCAAATTTAAAATAAACAATAATATAGATAACTATTTACTTTTTAATTTATAAAACTTCGCAAAATAATTCCCTTTTATTAATGAAAAAATTTGTTGAAAATCTTTTTTACATCTTTTAAACATAATGGAAAAATAAAAAATGCTAATTATCTCATGCGAGAATAATATTTTAATTAATAATTAATAATATTACAATTAATAATTCAAAAGAGACTACATTGCAATAGTTTTTGACGTAAATAATTTATTCCGACGTTTTAAAGAAGTTATGTCTCATAAATTCTTATATAAAAGTCTCAAATTTCGAAATAATTAAAAAATTTTCTCATTTTTTAGTACAGTTACCTATTTACACGAAAAATAATAAATTTAAATTGGAATATTATGAAGCTAGAGTGTATAATTATTGATATCCAGTATGTTTAATTTTTTAATTAAAATAAATTTATGCGCATACAAAAAGATTTTTTTTACAAATTTCAATAATTTCCTTCACCCGCATATTAAATTTCTACCGAAAATGGGGGATACACTAATACTTGATTCTTAATTTAGTGTTCACAGAGAACTTTTTATCAAGCAGAAATAAATATACTTATTTGCGCAATTTTGAAAAAGTGTCATTTAATCGAAATATCCAATATACTATTTCGCATTAACCTTAAAATAATAATTATAATAATTGTAGCAGAAAAACTAAAATAATTTAAATATTTCAGTTTTAAAATTATTCGTTTTGGTATATTCAAGAATAAAACTCATTATCGTGAACAAAAATTTATAGTCCTTTAGAACAGTTTAAATATTTTATAAAATCAGAAAAAAAGTCCGTAATTGAGTTAATGCTAAGACTTTATACCCGTGGAAATTACGCTTTTGCTCGCACGACTCTATATTACTGTTAATATTTAATTTTAAGGATAACTAATAATAAATGGGCATATTAATAATTCTCGTCGTCAAAACGCATACCTTAGATGTGCTCTCGAAAAATATCTTAATCATAATAACGCATTTGATCGCGTTGCAATTATCCTCTATGTAACGAAGTAATGCGTGCAATGCGAATCGGGAGCCTACATGTACATTATATCTCGAGCAAATCTTTTGCAAAAACCTTATTGCTCTTTCGTTCACTCATACATATCCACATTTATAGACAGAGACCCATGCATCAAATGATTCTCTGGGTCAATTAAGGTTCCAAGAGAATGCGGACGAAAGTAGTTACGCAGATTCTCTGCATGTCTCGTTTCCCCTCTACCCACTCTCACCCTCCCCACTCTCTCACAAACTTTATTGTATCACCACTGCATCAATGCTGTGTTGTTTTCGCTGTGTAAAATATTAGGAAGAAAAGCCGAGAAACGTGGGCTAACGAACCTCATGTGTTTTATTAAGCATTTGAAGCATTTAGAAGCACGTCAGATATCGTCATCCCTCGTCGACGGTTGACTACTTTTTCCCTCTTTCACATACATACATGAGTGCGTGTGAGTAAAGTTGATGCCTACTTGGCCATCGTAAGGAAGTCATGTAGGTAAGCGGTCTAACGAGTTTCGACCTCGAGTTATATGTTTTTTGTTTAATTTAAATTTTACGTCTACAGAGGAATAGAAAAATTAGGTTAATAATAAATTCTGCTAATTTTCAACTCTAAATTAAGACGATGATAATTAAATTAATTTTGTGTCGTATATTTATTTGCAAAAAAACAAAAATTATGAAAACTTAATAAGAATGAGTAGTTATGTTAAAATGGTGACGATATCATTTATTAGAAGGAATAAAATAAGAAAACCCTACACAATAATAACTAAATTGCTCTAATTTGTCATTATCTGAATATAATTAAATTTAAGCGACGTAGACTCACACGAATCAATGTATTTTATTGAATATTTGCGAATTAGCATTTATTATTCCATTTCTCTTCAGGCTTTCAGCGTCAAAAAAAGCCTCGTAAAAAGAATACGTTAGGATTTCATTAAGTTTTTATGTTAGAATACAAATGTTGGGTTTATTGTATAGGATATATTGTATATATTAATTATTGATACACAAAAAGTAAACGTATAAAAAGCTCATATCCATAAAATATATTTATAAAAGCAGTATTTCGTCATTTAAAAAAATCTATCTATATTATGCACATCTGCTATCGAAAGTATTTGCTTGCAATTATGAGTTTGTATTGGAAATTTAGGCAACAAATGCTTCTACGAAAAGTCACGTTTTTATAGTTAAAAGACGATCTTTTGACAGAATAATATTGGGAGGCCAACATAAAGTAAAATACTTAATAATGTAAATATTAAAAAACGAATATTTTGTTGAAAAATTGATTATTTTATAATTATATCGTGTGTTGTATTGTAATCTAATAAAGTTTAATCAATAAAGTTATTATTTAAATTTATTGTTAAAAAAATTTGTATTTAAATATTAAAAAACGGATTTTAATAACGCAATTATAATGATATTAAAAAACTTTATTTTCTAATTAACAAAATATAAATTACATTTACAAAGCTAAAACTTTCTCTCGATAAACTTATTAACAATTAAATTTTCAATTCGTACGTTTTTAATAAAAATGTAGAGAAAATCTACTCCACCTGGGTTTAATTAATGTTATCTTTCCTGCGTGCAATGAAGTATGCAAAAATAAGTTGGCTTTGAAGATATTTCAAGTGCTGAAATCTGCTTCCAACTGCTCTTAATTACTTTATTCTTGAGAAACACTTAATTTCTCTTAAAAAGTTTAGTTCTAAAAAAACAGAAAAATAATTACAGCAAGGGCTTAAAAAGGTATTTAAAAGAATTTTTTTCTATATTTTGTTATTGATCGGAATATTTTCAGCAAAACTATACGATACGCTTACATATGTAATTAAGAATGGAATCACGATGTATCAATCATTCAATATGCGTTTGATACTAAATTGAATTCGCACTTTATGGTTCTTCATTAAATTTCATAAATTACATATAACCAAAGTATTTATAATTCAATTTCATAAAACATTGTTCCATTTACAAACGTGTGATAAAAGACCAACATAATAGAATTGTAGACGGAGCGAAGAATATCCCTGGGAAAAAGAGCCAAGATTGAAAACCTTACATGCATAAAATTTAATTTTACCCGCCGACCGCGAATTTAATTTGAAAAGCATTCGACTGGATTTCGTTTTTAATACTCGCATCTAAAATGTACCCACTCAAATAATTAGCTTCAACGTTAAAAATATTAGCATACATTTCCATAAATCCGTTAGGGCGACGTAAAATTTTAAACAATATGCAACTCAATAGAGCCAATTAACGTTCGGGTCTGATAAATGTCAACGCGAATAGGCTCGTGGAAATAATCTCATTTCACACCTACACACATAATAATAACAACGAACAGCTTGAGCAGTACTTGGAGAAAAAGAAACTTTTGCGGTACAGCTGGATTCGAGGGCATAAATCTCGGGGAACAGTTTTAAATCTGAAAGACCATTGCTTACTTTCGAGAATAAAATTACGAGTGGTAAGTAGCCGCGGAAAGCGCGATAAGCTGCAATCTGTGCGTTAAGAAACACCTACGCGCGCTCTTGCCGGTGCGTCCGCGGAGAAACTCGGGATGATAAATGTGCGCGTGAGCGCGGTATTCCAGTGCCATACAAAATGAGCTTAGCGAAAATGCAAGAAAGCCAAAGGAGGATAAAAGAAAACGGGGCAAAAGACGAGGCACAGATGGCGTGGGCGCGGGCGCGGCGGAGAAAAAAGTTCAAGATCAATTTCTACGTGCGCTCGCGACCTTGTTCCGAAGTCACGTCTCGGCTTGTGCGGGGCCGTTCTTTGTTCGCCGTGGCGCGAGGGCGGCACCCTCTTTCTCGCCGTCGTCTCCGCCGCCGCCGCCGCCGCCGCCGTCCGTCGTCGTCGTCGTCGTCGTCGTCGTCGTCGTCGCCGTGGTCGTGTTCAAACTTGTACCCGTACTCGCACTCGTACTCCTCGCCTCCCGGCGTGAGAGGCATTAGCCTTATTATACGACCCCACTTTCGTTACACGCGCATAATCAATACGGTAATGCGGCTTCGTGCTCGCAATGACGATATGCGCTTACGTGGAGTGCAGACGGCTAAATCAAGCCACACACGTATCGTGCAAATTTGTGCTTGTGCTCGTGGCTGTTGAAGGAGAAAGAATTGTCGCTCGGGGTACACGGACACTTGCGGCGGGAAAGTCTTCGTGCCTGGCATGAAGATGTCAATTAGAATAATTAGACGGCTTTTTTCTCTCGTGAAGTAATCGTGAACTGGTCGCTTATCGACGCTCTCAGACACTTGTCTCATGCTTTGAAAAATTACAATTATTTATATACATAATTAATTATGAAAAAGTGACGAGTTGCGATGCCGTGAAAATTCTTATTCAAATTATTTCGAGCTCCTCGTTTACAGATTAAATATGAATTAGCATCGAAAAATTATATTTTTCTCTTGGATATTATCTTACAATAATGCAACTGGATCTTAGAAGGATGTAAATGTCATTATTCTTTTGTTTTTCATTAAAAACAAGGAGAAATTATAAACTGGAACGATCGTTTAATGTTGCGAGTGGATTGGCATCATCTTTAAATAAGTACCTAAAATCCAGTTATCCAATTCTGCTTTAATTTTAGCGTTGACATCATTCAAACGTATAATTTATAAAATAAATAATTAAAAAAATTTAATCTATATGAAAATATAAGAAAAATTCAAATTCCAATTTACCTTTTTCATAGACATACTTATATTATTCTTTCAATTAAATTTTTTTTTTTATATATTTTCGTTACCTATCAATACAAAGTCTTGCAAAAACTTACTGGATCAAATTTATTTTATATTAGATTTATTAAAACACAGTAAAATTATAAAATGTATACCAGAGTAGTAAAATTCTTTAAGAACGGTTTTTTAAAATTCTATGATTTAAATTAATTTTTATTTTTACATTAGAAATTTATTTTCAGATCAGTTAATATTATTTTCTATTATTTACCTAAAGGATATCATGTCACTTATTGATGTATGATTTTTTTAATTTAGCGTATGTTATTACATGTACTATGAACGATACAATAAAAGCAAACTTTTATTGTTTTTGTTTATTAATTAAAATTAGTGTTTATAAAATATTTATTTAATAGTATAAATTTTCTGTGTATCAAAACATCCTTTCGATAATATAATGTATTATTAAAAATGTTGATTCCATTCAAGAATTGAATTAAAGTTGTTGAACGCATTAAATATATTTAATTTTACATTGTTTATATTATACAATTACAGTTTTTCTTAAATATAAATGATTTCTTATGTTTTTCTATTATAACTTCATATGCATTGCATTAATTTTTATATATTATAAAAATGATAAGTTATAATTTTGATTAAACTAACGTAATATATTGACATATACTTAGTTAAAAAAAGAAAGAATAAAACTATAATGAATTTCACTACGTACAACAGAAAATAAAAATAAAAATGAATGAAAGTAATATGAATAATTAAGATAATGTGTTTTTCTTCTCGTTGTGTTAAATAAAACTATAAAAAAAATCGAATATTAAAGCAAGTTAGAGAACAAGCACTACAACTAAATATATTCATATTATTCGAAAATTTAAAGAAAAACAAATATCGAAGTGATTAACTTTTTCGTTACATGTTAATGTTGTATCCAATATTCTTGAAATTTGCACGAGTAATTGTTTTATTTGTGAATTAGAAATGATTTAATAATGATTCTTGAAAGCTCAAACTTTCATATGCAAAATATATTTGTAAAAGCATAATTATTTTATAATAATTTTATAGTTGACTTTGTTCATCCGATCTAAATAAAATCATTGAGAAACAAAACATGTACATTTTTAATTAGAAAGCATTACCGCACATGATAATTAAAATTAGCAAACGAAGACGCTTTTAAGTATTTTAAAATGTAAATATCGTGCGCAATTTTTTATGTCGAAAGATTAGTCTTCGCGATCGGAATACCGAAGTGATGCAAAATTCTTTTCCTCGCCCCATTATACACGAGCCTCTCGGGTGTAATAAAGGGAAGGCAGGAGAAAAAATAGAAACGCAGAATTTGAAAAGCGAGAAAGAAATTGACCTTCTAGGCACCTGAAAAGTGCTAGGGAACTCTCTCCGAACTACAGGAATAACTCTTCAGGACGAGCGCGCGTTCTTTCGATGCAGTCGCTGCTCACCAGTTCAAGGTTAGGGGCGACGTACCGCACTATCGTCGACACGCAGAAATATACCGCGCGTGCTTCCCTCCACTCACCCTGCTCTCACTCTCGCTCTCTCTTCCTCTCGCTCGCTATGTCGATGCGCTTAGATTCACGTGTATAAATAAGCCGAGAGAAGGACTCTCGGCTAAGATGGAGCCACGAGAAGTGACGCGAGTGGCGACGGAAAGTGTCTGGTAAAAATTACCAGGGTTCTTGGAAAAGCAAAGGACGTAAGCGCGTGGGTTCGCGATGCTTCGGAAATACATATAACAAGGTCTATGTGTTTCTCATGCGAACTTTGGTTTCGCGTATTTACACGAACTTAATTTGAGTTTTCTGGAATAAGAAGTTTCTAGAGAACTACAAATGTTAATCTAATCTTGGAAAATATGCTAATACCATTATTAAGAATTAAGGACGTGAGAAACTACGACAATGTTTCTAACCGTAGAATATTAAAATGTCCACATTACTTGTGCTTGTGGTATAGTGAACTGTAATCACTACTTCAAATGTTTCATAATTTACGACAAAAAACATTGAGTTATAAATAATAGTTGATGAATATTGCGATAACGTGCCCAATAAATGTTGTTTAAACTAGCTGCGCACATTTTACAATTACATTTGAAATAGCAATTTGTTACACTGTATAGTAACGTTGAGCAATACTCCGTTTTAAATTCAATCAAAAAGTTATAAATATTAATATACTGTAATAAAGATAAAATTTTTGTTGCTTCAAACAGATTATGATTATATCCGAATATAAGAAGTGAGTAAAAAGTGGGAGCGAGGAGATAAGGAAAGTGGAGGATGCTTTGAACTCATTAATTATAAGCTTAAATATAAATTTAATAGCATGAGAAATTCTGTCTTTTACGATGCGAACTGATTCATCGATTGTGCATCAACAAATTAATGAAAAAACTTCTCTTCGTGTTGCAGACTGTGCAAAATAAAAATCTTCTGGTATTAAGTAATGTTTTAACGTCAATACGTCAATGGAGTATTTTTAATGGAACTTTTGATGTTTTTCAACGACACCAGAAATATATTTACAAAATGATATTGCACGAATATTAATAATCCATCGAATAGATTAAAATTAATAATAATTATACACGATTGTACATAAATACACTACCTTTGATCATGATTTGTTCAAGTTAATTGCTATTCGTATTACAAAAAATTGATATTTCATTTTCATTACGTGATAAACTGTAGAGGAATTTAGTATAATATTATTAGAAAAGAGACGGGATTACATTTATATTCCTCAACTCTAAAATTTCATAGAGTGATATTATCCCTTAGTAATAGTAACTCGTTGTATTGTAGTGATACATTTGCAGCTTAAAATTTCTGTGCAATTTATTATTTTATACACATAAATAACGAGTGATATAACGACAATAATAAAATATTGTTTAGTTCTTTCAACAGTAATTGTTTAGTTAGATCTGGAAAATAATTAAATTAAATTCAAGTTAATTATTATTCCTGGTTATAAAAATGGATAATCAACAGCTTCATTAAAGCGAAGAAAAATTAAGAATTGAAGGACGGAAGAAAAATGAAAGGGGGACGAGAGTCGGTGAACAGTACAGAGTCAAATAGACAAATAGATAATAGAGAAAGCGATAAAAAGAGATAGAGCAGTGAGAATAAAAAACAATATAAATCGGGCGATCTCGGCAGATATTCGGTGAATCCCAGTAACCTTGTTCCACAGCTGTTTTCAGTAAAAATATATATAGAACGAACGCTTCGAAGTGTATTTTTCTCTCTCCTGCAGCTGTCTGCGATTCTCGAGGAGGAAACCCGGAGTACGCCGTATTCGGACGTGTCGCGCGACAAGTGCAGTATATTTTTGTGATCAACACAAGCTGATATTCCAGGACACGCAGCTTTTATTTACCGAATAATTTACAATTGCGCGCGTGATGGACTTGGAAAGCTATTTCCTAACAAGTGACCATCATAGATTTTGCTCGTACAACTTCAATTTTGAAGATTATAATAGATAATAAATGAAATTATTTTTCAGACTTGATTCTATGATCATATTAAAAAGAAAAAAATTTAATTTCGGAATGTATGGTTTTAAGACACTCTGAGCAAATATAAGCTTGTTGCGCGTAATAAATTCGTGTAATGACGTTCGGTAACTTAAAATAGCGATAATCCAGCAATAAGCCTTACCTTTATTCCGCAGAGATAAGTAATCAAGATTGTAGTATCATTGATAATTGGAAAAAGTTTAAGCTTATAAAATCGGTATTTTCGTTTGAATCTAATTTTTCCCTACCAATGCTTGCACTTCAGATTCCTTCTACATAGCTTGAAGAAAAGTTTGATCGAAAGATTAAAGAGTATGGTATCGGAGTAACATCAAAGACTGTAATAGGTGGTACGTAAAAAACGAGCAGACAAAGAAGGTTACTCAAAATAATAAGATAAAGAAGAAAATGTCCGAGGCTACTTTGAAAAACTAATATGTTTGAGATTATGGTTGAGAAACGTGCAGAGAGGATAATTGCATTTGAAAGGTCACTCATCGCAAATTACAACGTGGCCGC
This sequence comes from Platyscapa corneri, assembly GCA_018907185.1. NCBI lineage: Eukaryota > Metazoa > Arthropoda > Insecta > Hymenoptera > Agaonidae > Platyscapa > Platyscapa corneri. Next base: position 2,002,939 of record JACCHW010000005.1, on the reverse strand, counting down.
GTGTTCGAACACAAACTGTACATTGGCCTTTTGCCTATGGAGAGCAAACAGTGCCACATCCTGAGAGTGGGGGTGAGGTGTCGAAAGATGGCACTCGATAAGCCTGCGAATCTCTTCTTGTAACGTGGAATCATTGACCTGTACAATACAGTTAAATCTGTACACGTGCGCACGCCCACAGAAGCAGCCGCTCAAATACCTATACACGCTCACCCTACCGTGAGTCAATCACGCCACGTTATAGGTATATAAGGGAATACATTAAATGAGCTCTTCTCTCTCCCTCTCTTCGTCGCTCTCTGTCTATTTCCCATGCTCGAACCCTCCAAAGACAATGAACTCGTTTCTTCAGGGACGACGCACTTTCGATTCCCGACGGACTGCAAGGAATAAAGAAGGGAAAAGCAAAAGAGTAATTTAGAATAAGAGATATTGATTGACACGTGCAATTATGTGAAACTAGGTAGAGATACTGGCCCTTTGTAATTTATGTGCTTCAATCTCATTTAATTAGTAAGGGCAAAAGTAAAAATTATTTTTAAAATATTAGTTTTTAAATATGCTTAGAAATTTATTATTTTTATTTGCCGATTAAAATAAGAAGCGTGAAATCTTCTAAAGATTATAGTTTAATTTAAAAAGAGATTACAAGCGATAACATTGGCGCTAGAACGACAACATTCCGAATTAAAACGATTTTCGATAAAGCCTTTTTCAACCTAATAAATAAAAATGCGTATAAATCACGAAAAAACCTTTCGAATAAAGTTAATAAAATGTTAGTATTGGTGACACAAGGTAGAAAGTAATTGCCTGAAAAAAGAGAAAAACTCTGCTTTCTGTATTGTGAAGGATTAATTTATTTCTATTCTCCAACAACAAATTGGACTTTGTTGTCACTCATATTACAGCTGTAAATCACAGTTTAATGATCTTTTTTTAGAAGATAATTTAATTAATTGAGTTGATTATTGACAAAGTCTGCGGCACAATGCACTTCGATGGAGGAATGAGTAGATAAGAAAGAGTGAAAAAGAATAAACATAGTTGATAATAAAATGGTATACTTTTCTTCGTGGAGATTTGCAGCGGCGTCTGACACATAACGCACGAAACCACTTCAGTAGCGAAGATTGTGATCGATCAGGCTGATTTTATTCTGGATATCCACGAAATTACTCGCTCCCAAAGTGATTTATTATTAATAATATCTTAACTCACGCGTTTAACGTTCTATATTGTTATAAAATATTGAATTGAAATCAAAGTTTTTACACTGCAACCGTAGAGGCTTCCAATACTTTCGTTCGCATAGGCGTAAAATATAATGCTAACGTGTTTGTTTATGTGCTTTTTAATATTTATTTTTATAATATCAAAATCATATACTAATAAAATATTTATGAGAGAGAAAACTCGTGTTTTGAAATTAATTTGATTTTAATTTTTCAACTGTTTTTTGTATTTTAAAAATATTTACCGAGTCTTGGCAGAGGATATAAAATAAATTTACAATTGTTAAGTTAAATTCATCAGAGTAATAATATCTTTATGCAATTATGCATGTAGGAAAACGATATTAAAGAAACGTGTTGAATTGTATTCTAAAAAACAAGTATCGTCGAGTGTTAACATTGTGAAGCGTGTAATTAATTTACATGCTTACATGCATAACGAATCACATTCTTGAACTTGTGTAGATTAAACAATATTTGCTAAGGTGTTACTTATTTTATTTTTTACTTTTGCATTGTTGGGGATTGAATTTTTTTATTAATTCGATTAACAGCACTAGTTATTGGTGAATTTATCTTAATAACGCAAATAATCGTAAAAAATTTATACATAATTTAAATAAATAAGGTTTAATTAAGCAAGGAAAGTTATATGTCTCATAGTAAATTGATATTGGCAAAGTTTGAGAATTATACTTTGGGATCGTTCTAAAAATAAATATTGACGTTGAGAAATATTATAATATAATTTTGAAATTTGAAGAATTTTATGTATTAAATATAATACAAATACAATAGTAAAAAAGATTTAAGTATTCTCAAATTCAATCAAAATATCTTATACTTCATTTTATAAGTAGTCATTTAGTCTCGGTTAACTTTATAATTCAATACACGGAGAGGGCAATAAATTTGATAAATTAAATGCTTCCATCAATACAAAAAATTGATTTAATATTGAGCAAAGTGTAGAAAATTTTCAGTGAAAGTAATTGTTACAAAATCAATGATTATTTAGAAATAATTTACTTTGGATTTATTTATTTTCCACAGACTAAAAATATTATTTATTTATATATCTGCTTTTAAAAAGTTGTATGAAAAAAGGAAGTATTACTGAATTCTGCACTTTCACGAATAGAATAGTAAACATTGTTTATTATTTATTACGAATTAATGCCACTCATTGACTGATTAGGCAATTTACCAACCAAAAATTTTCTATAGATAAATTGATATAAATGAAAATTTGAATTTTAATATGCATGTTAATTAACTACGACTGCCATTTATTTATTTTATTTATTTCAATTCATCGAAAAGGAGTTTGTAAAAATCTTATTTGCTAAAATATCGTCACAAGCATAGGAAGTGTCGTAACGCTAAAAGTATTTGTACCGATTTATTTTCTAGCAGTTCTATATACCATATAATGGCGCATTTTACTGCGCATTTTATAATTGGCAACGGAATAGCGTATTATTTATACACTAAAGTAGAGGAAAACTAAATTCTAATTAGGATTTATCGAGAATTTTATCGCTCCGCGTCATCGTCCAGTGATCGTCGGGGTTAGAACTCTCTGGGTCTCTCGCGCACGCGAGGACACATCGAGCAAGCCATCGTTCAGCGAGGATCCCGATAACGCGAGAACCCTCTTTGAACGACCGGTAGGCCCGAGGCGAGTCTCTCGATCGCCGCCTCCTCGAGGCAATCGGAGACTTTCCTCCTCGAAGCTCGGGCATCCGTTTGAGCCTCGGCCGCTTAAAAATAAAGCGTTGAATCGTTCGGATGGCAGGGCTGCAGCGGGACCTCCGCGGCGTACGTTTATATTTATACGCGCAAGCGCGTACGATCCCGAATCTAAAGCGTTGAAACGTAGGAGCGCGAGCGCGAGAAAGAGACGGTCAAGGTACGACGCACCGAAGTGCAGTCGGGTCAAGGCCGCGGGTAAACTCTCCTTCTCTCTTACTCCTTCGGTCGTACGCTCGCTCACTCGATCTCTCTCTCTCTCTCTCTCTCTCTCTCTCTCTCTCTCTCTCTTCCCGAGTCATTCGCGTACAAAGCTGCGCTGGTCGTGCCCTCCTCTCTCGCTTCGCTCTGCCAAGTGCATCGAACTCAATGACCGTTGACGCACTCGTTGCCGCTGCAGCTGTGAGAAAGAGAGAATTCGCTCTGCTGCGGCTCGCTTCAACGTCATCGTTTCTCTCTCTCTCTCTCTCTCTCTCTTACTCTCTCTCCTGCTTTCGCTTCGCCATTCTGCATTCCACGTGATGCATCAGCCTTACAAGGAGGAGGCGGCGCGAAGTTAGAGAACGAACGAAAAACGGGGGAATGCCGGGGGATGGAGCGAGATGGAGCGAGGTGCAGCGACCGAATAGAGAGGCGGGGAGAGTTGGCTAAGATGTGTTTTTGGGGGAATTGTGATATATTATACGTGCGGCGCTCGTATGTAGCGCTCATATACCGAACAGTATTCCTGTTTTTCGACCTGCGCGCTAAAACTGCCGGCTTTTTCTTTTCCTTAAGCCCAGGGCGCCCTTTTCGGCTTTTTTATCGGGACAATGTGCTCGGGAAGGACATCGTATTCCAATTGTGTTGCATTGTCCGTTAACTTTCAAGCCGTTGCGCGCATTCAGCAAAATATTACGCACGATATCAAATTTTCAATAATAGCGCACGCACGTTTTGCCTTCGCTTCGAGTGCTCGATTTTAAATTATTGCGCATGTGCAATCAGTGTGAAAACCAATGCAACGCTTAAACTTATGATTTTAATTTGACACGCACATTTAATACTCATAAAGAGGACAACTAATGCATAAAGACAAATACGAAATCCGGAGATTTAAGCAGCCATATTTAAAACCTTCCATATTGTTACCTATTGATCTTACAAATCATATCGTTCATTTGCAGTAGAAAAAGTCAGAGTAATTAATAAATATTCCTTTTGGAAATAGTATTCGTCTCTCGTTTAAATAGTTTGTTAATCGGCGTTGGTTCTATTAAAATAGCAAGAGCTTAATAAATCTGCAATATATGATATTGCATATGAAACTGCAGTTTCTAATTGCAGATGAATGCACGAACTTTTTTTCATTTAATATTATTTTATTAGTACAAACGAGTGTATTTTAAGCCGTCCACATAATAAAACTTTCATTTTTTATTATACAGAGCATGATTCTTTTAACAACAAAACAACGGGTCAACGTGCATTTTAGACGAAAAGTCCAAGATGAAGTTGAGAAATAAAAATAAAATATTTTTCCCATCAGGTTTCTCAAATTTTCCTTTTATAAAACAAAACCTGCTTCGATTAAACATCATCGTTATGCAATAACTTACAGGATGTAGATTAAAGCTAGAGTAACTAAAGTTAAAAACGCACTTTAGATAACATTTCCAATACTCGCGTCCGACAAAACAGCACTCGCCGTTTCATAATTTCATAATTCAACGCGAATTGGAAAAATTACAGAATGGAAACGGAGCAAATGTAAGTGCAAGGAGAAAGTAAAGGAAAGGCTAGATAAAGCGGTAGGTGAGAGCGAGAAAGTTAGAAGGGGATAGGTATGCACAAGAAACAGAGAAACTCTGCTCTTGAGATTGGCGTTGCACGAGAGTGCAATGCTTCTCTTTTCTCTCCTCTCTCTCTCCACTTATATTCTTCGCGAGGTTATAAATATACGAGGCGCGGGAGTCCGCGAATCACTTTTGAACGTGCGAATCATTAATAATATTCGCCGCGCTCTCGCGCTCGTCTGAGGCGCGCGCGATTGATTTTCAATTACGTTGCAGCGGCGACGGCGGCGGCGGCGGCGGCCACCCGATTATCGTTCCTCGCCACGCTTTTTCGCCACTCGCGCACAGATAGCACCAGCTGTCTTCTCTGCCGGCGAAATCGGGCATTCTAACCTTCCCTCGTTCGTTACTCTTATTCATCGTACCTCCGAAGCTCCGATTCGACGGCGGTGCTCTTGCAACGAATGGCGATGAATGAAACACCGACTCGTTACTTCGCATTAGCTTCGGTCCTCGTATTGTGAATCACTTATCTGATAAATTGGAATTTTTCGCCACGCAGACGCGTCGACGTATCTTTCCGTCCCCCGCCTCAGCTTATAATTACTACATAATTGACATTTCCATTAATCGGCGAGTGCTAGAATTGATTTCACCGATCGTCGCTTGCGTTTATTTTTGCAAGAGGGTTTATTAGACGTTGCTTGTCTGTTCACGTTGTCGTAAATACCAAATCGGGAAAAATGCAGTCGAAAGAGAAGGAGCGACGACGAGTACTCGGAGACAATCGACGACCGCGGAAAACAAAGGCATCGGGCCAGTGCAATTGTCATCCGGAGAGCGAGCGACGATTAAAAAAAGCAAGGGAGCATCAAATTTTACTCCTCGAGATAAATGTTGAATAAAAGTTGAAGAGAAGTTGGTGGGAAGTATCGACTAGCAACGGGGAAAGCGCCTCGCGAAAAATTTCACTTTCCCTGCGTATTTGCTGTTTATCTCGGGCCGGTTGGAAGGAAGGATGCATCGGGTTAACGCACCCGAGGCTGATTTAGCAGAAGCTACCGCAACGATGCAACGTAACGTTTTAGCTCGTCCGCTCTTGGCTGCAGACGAGCGTTTAAGGAGCGCGCGTGTATATCTCCGAGTGCAGTCGATGACGGCTTACACAACAGCCGAGAGCGAGTAGTGCACTGCGCGCGGCTCGAGTGCTGCCTTTGTTACGAACGAAAATTAAGGGGAACACTTTTAAAACGCAATTATCAATTTCAGTCGCAACTCGGATGCACCATGTCGCATCGTATAATTGCGCTTCATTTGCGATGGCAATTTCCCTCCGAATTATGTCCTTTCTATGACTTGATTCAGCTTGCATTTCCGCTGGCGTCGCGATTTTTAAAAGGAGATCTAGTGCCGCATCTCCATCCGCCTCCTTCCACCCTGATGGAGCGCCTTCGTTTTAATAAAATGAATAAAATGCCGTGGCAGAGCCGCACTCCGAACAAACTCGTAAACAAAAATTTTGCCGTACGTTGTGCCGCCACTGATGCACGCCGACGTGTTCGACGTTACACTTTTGAAGGAGAAAAAAACCTGTTTTTAGTGCGTACGGCAGGACACGCACGACGGGCTAGCGTGAGCAAAGCTAAAGCTGCGGATTTTAGATTTCGATAAAATTTCGAAAATGATGCTCGTGTCTGAAGTAAGAAATTCGAGCCTCCCTGCCTCTGGGCAGCATTAATTACCGAAATAATATATAACTTGTAATATTGCATAACGCATGGCTCGAGCCGAATTTTTTGAAAAGCCCTTTGACGCTATAATTGCTGACATTAAGAGACTCTTAATGCTTTGCTAATTAAAAGTGAAAAATTGCTTTCTTGAGCTTTAGATTATTTAACAGCAGACGGTAAACTTGTTTACTTAGGGATGAAAGTCAACGTTAACGTTTTATTAACTTTTGAAGCCGCAGCCGCGATATTACGTTTCGGTTGACTTTAATTATCAATTATGTAAATTCATTCATAATGAAAGAAAAATGATTTTTACGATTATTAAATTTGGAAAAGCACAGGCGCATTTGTGTCATAAATCTACGCGTAAGCGTATTGTACTTTGGCGGAAAAAACGGTGCGATCATTTCAATAAGCGCAATAGCTTGCATGCTAGACATTATTGCAGCACAGATTATTTTTGTCAAGCGTGTAGAAAAGAGCTTGTAAAAAATAAAATTCACGATAGTCGTAATAATTTATAGTTCGTATTTATAATAGCCTATTTTTGTTTATGTCTATCGTATTATCGAGTATTTTAAAAAAATAAACAGTTCACTATTAGCGAGCAGATGAAATCGAATGATGTTCACACAATATTTTAATTATGGCTTGACATTATATTTCGCAAAATACACTCTTTGGTAATCGCTGATCTGGGGTTTGCGTCTCGGTCGATCGGAGAAACAATTGGAAGATAATTTTTCGTTCCGCGGATATTATCAGACCGCGATCGCTCGAAAGCCCATCTTCCCGGAAAGCAGAATAAAGCCCATTAAAAATGCCGGGAGGAATGGCGCGCATAAATTCGAAATAAGCTAATAAAGAGGACAATAAGCTCGCACCGCTGGTTAAAAAGGAGGGGAGGGCTCGTTTTTCCGATGCATTTCATCGCTCGGTTTCAAGAAGCAATTAGCCTGGAGTAGCAGTAGCAGCGAATCGCAAAGCTCGCGTCTAAGCGTCGGGGCTCGGAGACCGGAGACTCGAAGCTGGAGGAGTCGAGCCAAAAAGAGAAAAGAGAAAAGTGCAGAAAGAGCGGATGGGAGTCCGTTTGCACCGATGGAAATTATCTTGCAGGGCCGGGCGTCTCGGGTGCTTTCTCGTTCGGCCCAACGCCGCCATCTGCATGACGCGCAGACGCGCGAGTCCCCGCATCTGTGTGTGCGACGCACCATCGAGATGCAGACTCGACTCGAGGTTCACTGTCCCTGGCCAAGGCCGGAGGGGCACCGCCCCACTGAACCAATTGTGCCGGTTTTGCCGCTGCTGCTGCTCGCTCGGGCTCTTTTTCGCACACCGGTCCCTTTGCTGTCTCGCGAGTCCGACGCGTATCCGTTCTCGAGAAATGTGCGCTGATTTCGTCTTTCCTCGCTCGGAATACCGATAAATACTTGCTGCCAAATTATTCGAGGACGAGTTCGTAAATCACGGGAGTGCCTTTATTAGCTTGGATTTTTTACGCGGGAGGCAGGAGGATGCGTTCGATCGACGACTCGCTTCGGTAACGCGTAATTAATCTTCGTAGGCGATTTTTTTACTGCTCCGTGTAGTTTAGACTATCTTAATTCAAACGGGAGCTCCTTCTGTCATTTTTGCCTGGTAAGCAAACAAACGATAAGCTTAGACGTTCAGTAGCACATCAAACGCGAATTCGTAAAACGTTTTTGAACCTTTTTTCCGCGCTACATTTTTTCATAATGTCATTATCAATGATTGGTGAAAACGCTTTTGCAAAACATATTTATTATGGATCTGTACAAGGAAGCTAAAGCTTGCGAATGTTGCTAAAATTTTCTCAAGCTTGGCTACTTTGAAATTCACTCGAGTTTTAGAAGTTCGTTAAACTTTGTTAATCTTAAGCGGAAGTTGAACGTAGAAATTGATCGATGAATTTATTCTCTCCCATTATTTCCATTTTCCGTAATACTTCTAATTACATTCTTAAGAGATTTAGAAAAAATTAATTTTTTTTATTCCAGTAATCAATTCATTTCTAACTTCTAAATCTCTTGAAAATCTATTGTCGAATAGATAAATAATTCTTTTAGCTGCAATCGCCAAACTATTACGAATATATGATTATCTACGTAAATATGCTAAGTTTAGTTTCATTTATAGTGTAAAAATAGTAAAAATAAGCATTTAGAACGCGTTACTAACTAATTTTTTCATATGCAATACACTAAATATATATAATCGTAAAAGGTTTGATGTCCTTATTAAAATACAATGGATTAAATTTCTATTTGATTAATTTTTATAATTTTCAATAAATTAAGAATTTGTTTATATTTTTCTCCTTGTTACTGACAAAACTGAACTTTAGAATGGTAAAAAAAATTTTAATGCCTAAACTTAATTTTACGAATCATTTTTTACTCTATAAAGTATAAAATACTTTATTCAAATCAACATTTAATCATACAATAGACAAATATATTGAGAATATGCAATTCCCAAGTAATTAAAAGGCAAAAATAAATTCTACTATGATAAATTATGCGCATTTTCAAATTGAAAATATTTAACAATCAATTAATCGCTCGTGATCGCTAAACTATTTGCTATTAAATATTCTTCGTCCAAATTTACGGGCCATAAAAGCATACGTAATGTGTAATCAGTCCGAAATAAAAAAAATATTCGTTGTAATCTTTCACTATAAATAATTATTAATCGATAAGTAATTAAGTTATCTGTATCATGAGTGTTTACTCCTAAGCGTAAAGTCATTCAAAAATCAATATTATATTTCATGTCACGATTCGAAGGGGATTATTTTCAGACTATGCATGACGTGTTCTGTGACTTTATCGCGTTGTTCCTGTTTCTTTCCATACGGTAGCAAATTGCGCATGATATCAGTTTAACGATTCATTCGAAGCTGATTTGATTGCTGACAATATTACGTAAGTTTCTCACGAATGCGTGTGTCATAATTGTTGGACGAATATGTGTGGGAGATGAAAAGAATAGCACAAGCCAAGTGTGGCTAACTCTGACTTCTTATAACACACGTGCAATTTTTACTTTTTATGGCTTAGAATACATGTTATAGGCGTTTACTGATTCGATAGAAGACAATACGCCAATAATTATTTTTTGGCAAATTTAAAATGTAGAAATTGATTTTACGAAGTATTTGCAATATTACAATTCTTAGTAAGAGAATACTCGAAGCAACAAGTCGGCAAAATGTTTTATAAGTTCAAATGCTTCTGTGTATATATAATCTTCATGTTTCTCAATTTCTAATAAGAATATTCATCGTTGGATTGCAATACCAGCAAATAGGTATTCTATTACCGTTCGCTCGCGTGTATTTGCTAAGCCATTTTCATTCGCTGCTCATGCGCGTTTTCAAAATAATAAATCTAAAAGTGTTCATTTATTAATAAGCATACGCGATAACGATAAGAAATTGTTTACACCGTGAGTCTGCAAGTGTAAGGGTTTTCGGTAAAAATATAAGAAATCGTATTGAAAACGTTCAGCGATTGCGAATAGTTACTTAATGGCAAGGTGCCGTGATGCAAGTGAAAAGCACGAAGTAAGACTTTCCAAGCATCGAAACAAAACTTATGAAAGAAAACACGTGACACGCGGCAAAAATATAGGTGTAAAAGAAAATGAGGAAAAGAAAATAGGTACAAAGGAAAAGGAACTAAAATACGAATGAGTGAGGTTCACTAACACATCGGGTCGTTAAAGAAATTACGCGTATAAAATGCCAGAAGGAAATTCGAGTATTTACGAGGCGAGGCAATCTTATTGGTCCTCCCGGGCCTCCTCGTTTTCGCACACACATAAAAAGGTCGAGAGTCACGTGTCGCATTTCACGGATGCTTCCTTACACAAATGTTCCCTCTTTATATATAAAAATGTAGGATACGTAGAGTGCGAAATAAAAAAGGAGAAATACGTGCTTCTGGGCGATTGCACAGCTTCCTGGAGGAGCGATCGGAGAGTAATGGGCCTTTAATGCGTGGAACGATATCTTTTTTCTAGACGACATGTGAGAGGCTGTAACGCACAGTCGTGAAGTAGAATTCGTTTTTCTTTATAGTGCGGCTTAATGTGCCGCTGCAATTTGCGACTATTATTCGCGTATTATTGTAGTATCGGTGATTAATTTTTTAATTAAACCTCCCAGGCCGAGTTGGCGCGCTAGTCGTTTTCACTTTTGTTTAGTATGCAAATAAAATATTGGCAAATTCTTGCATCGTAAAATTCGTGGATACTGAATTTTTTCGATAATTAAATTTAATTCCAGCTCGATAATTAATCTTGAAATTGTTCTATTTGCGCAAAACGCGAAATTTTACATTCGGCGTAAAAAGCAACGAGTATATAATATTATTGAAAAATAAAGCAATTTCTAACAGCAAAGCTCAGGTTTCGAAAAAAATACTGGTGCAAAAAATCTGCGCTGAAATAAAATTTTCTTTATAGCGAATTAAAATCATTATTCAACGTATTGGTTTTGCAATTTTGCGTGGAATCCTGCGCTTGCCAAGGTATTCCATTGCAACATTGCAACATTTATGTTTAAATACGATGAAAAGACTTTCTAATACGATAGAAAAATAGTTATAAAGTATTTCGCTTAAAATTAGAATGAGCAATTTACCAGTGTTCTATTCTAAAATTACATTTTAAAAACGCACGTAGTGCTTCTGTTAACGGCGAGAAAGCAGTCGCAGCATCCGAGGCGCGTATGCGTGTAAATTTTGCTTTAAATCAGAGGGAGGAGAGAGAAAAATCTTACTTAATGCATTCGTTTTAATTTTGAAAATGCAAAGCAAGAGAAGCACCTAAAAAGTACTCCAATTTGAAAGTCTCGCGGAAAAAAGGAAAGCACAAAAGAAATGTGTCAGGAAAAAATTGTGCAGGCGAGTTTGAGCGCTTGAGTTATGAAAGAGCAATTCGCGAGACACGATCGCAGAGGAACGAACCCCGGGAAATGCGTTCGGGATTGCGAACCCCCAGCTTTCACAGACGTGAGCGCCTCCGCATGCTGGAGGGGATTGACCCAGACACCCCCTCCAGAGTCCAGACGACGACGCCCGCTCGCTTCGGCACTCTCTCTCTCTCTCTCTCTCTCTCTCTCTCTCTCTCTCTCCCTCGTTTGCTTTCGCGTAGTACAGCAGGCGCATCACGAGTGCGCCACAGTGAAAGAGAAAGACGCCGGTGCTGAACCCGAAGAAAGTGAACGTGAGAGTGAAAAAGCGAATGGATGAAAGGGATGGGAAATGTGGGTTGGGACGAGGGAGAATTCGAGGGAAAAGGAAGGAATGATCCTACTGAAAATATTTGTGCGAAAAATAGAGAAGACTGATTGGACCTGCTACTAAAAGATTTTTCGTGTATAATGGAAATTTGGGCTTGGAAAGCCTTTATACTTTCTTAAATTGTTAAGTAATTTTTGGAATTACGTTTATAGAATTAAATGTGTATTGGAAGCCGTTTCCTTTTGTTACATTGCTTCTCTATAGTTTTTAAATAATTATCCGCGATTACATGTATATGGAGAATCTAAGTTTAAATATGTTCAAAGAAAAACAGAGATATCGATAAGGTCTTTTTGGGGTCAAAAATAATATTATCCTTTTTCGCGGTATTAAACAACATTGATACTCTTGAAATAGTTCTGCCGTTACTTTTCATTTATTAGGGGAGTGTAGTCATTTATTTAGACGATGCCCAACATTTTATAAGGACGTATTTATTTGGCGTTTAACCAAATCGAAATATAACTACATTTTAGTTAAAATAACCGAGAATCTCTTCCTTGAACAAAATTTACTTAATCTTTGAAAATTGAAACAAATGTCCTTTTAATCAATTCTTTAACTTTTTAAATAATTTTATAAAATGAGCTTTGTTTAAAAATTGACAAATCTGTTGCTAATAGAGGAATTAGCGATTGTTTTTAAATTCATATTTTCTGATATTCGGTGATAGTATTAAATTAATTTGGAAATATAAGGAAGGAAAAGTAACGATATTTTTTCATAAATCACAAGTTGTTTTAAAAATCATTTTATGATCCTGTAGTGGTATTCTTAAGTATCATTACGATACATTTCACATACGAATATATTTAACGAATAGGTCGCATTATTTTTTAATACAATGGGATACGTAAAATATTGTTTAATTACTAACGTACCAGTTCGAAATAAATAAAAAATCCCCCTACTAAGTAAAGTCGTAGACTGATAAGTACTAAAAGATGAATATAATCAGTTTTAGATTCGAAAAACTACAATAGACGTACAAAGTTAAGATTTAAAAGTGGAGACATTAAAGCGAACCTGACAGTGCGATTGTGCAAGTAACAGCTCCGAAAAAATTAGTTATTAAAAAAATGTGATATTGTTTCGCTGGATCGCTCGTCGCCACAGACATCAATTGGTTAGTCTTCAAATTATTTTCCCTTCAAAGATAGCGTAGTCGGTACAAGGGAATGGAGAATCACAGACAAAGAGAAAAAGAGTAGGATCAAGACTCGCCTCGTTCGGCAGTTTGATAAAGCACTACAACACCCATCCCACCCCGAAGGATTAGACATCCAGCTTTGTCGCTTCATTTGAAGCTCTCGTGTCTAATCAGGAGTCTTTACATATTTTCAGGAGCGCGAGATCGGCTTCTCTGCCGGCATTTACACGCGTCCTCCTCCAAATCTCCCACCATTTGTCTTTCTCCACTTGTACGGAAACAAATACTTCCAATTTCGTACGATTGCTTTATTTTGTGCGAGGCTGACGCACCGTCTCCTAATCGCCGATAAATCGCGGAGGAAATTGCGTTTAGGCCCACCGTACCCAAATGCAAATATGGATGTCTAATGGTAAAAAGTGGAGACGCACAGGCTCGAACGGAGCAGAGGAGCGAGTCCTGACCAAGTGTAGGCGCAGGCTCACCTTGGAGCGCGAGTGTCTCAGGTGATGCGAGGAATGCAAACAAGGAGTCTGAACAGGGCGACACGCCTACGCTTTGCCATAGAGGACCTGGCGCTCCCGGTCCTCCGACACTGCAAAACAAGAGCTCGGTGCCGGTCAATAACGAGCCTGCGCTCCGGCAGTGGACACCCGGCAATTCCGAAAGCAGGGCGGGCCACTTCCGAAACGGGGTTGTAAGCCCAGGGGATGGATGAGCGGTGCGACACCGAAACCGTAAACTACTGGCAATCCTGAATGATCGCCGATGTGTCCACCCTTTCGCGCACTGAATTAAACTCTCCGTTTTACGCTCGCGAGGACGAGGGGACTGTTGCGTTACGAGCACCGTTTCGGCGAATCAGAGCCTTCCGAATCCATTTGCCGCTTTTTATAGGCTTTTGTTGGGACGCGCAACGGATGCTGGATTCGGTGCTGCTACTGCTGCTGCCACTGCTTTTGATGCGGGGGAAAATACGTTGTCCCTAGATCGCCACAAACCTTCAAACTTTTGCAAACTCAGGCAGTTTCGCTGGCTTTCCCATAGTTTTGCCGGGCACTTGGAGGCGTTGCGGGCTATCAATTGCGCGGGGGTTTCGAATGCACCGCCCGTGTGGGCAGATCATTAAAAGCAAAATGACGATCGGGAGATAGTGGTTGATTAATTCTGTAGCTCGGGAAATAAAAGCACGAAGAGACTGGAAATTGAATGCAAACAACTTTCGCGAGCAACTTGCGAGCAGAGGGAAGCGGCAGCCCGCGAGAGGGAGGGAAGTTTCGAGTTGATGAGAGAAAGAGAGTGAAAGGTGCAGCGAAGGTAAAATGATCGGAGAGATAGAAGGCGCGAAAGGAAAATGCGTGCGATAGAGACAAAGTCGGTACGCAGTCGCACCAGACAGAAGAGCATGAAAGGGGGTGACCCAGACCAGACACCCCCTCCATGGCCCGACTCGATGTGTTTGCAAGCCCCTCTCTCTCTCTCTGCTCTCCACGGATAGGAATCGTCCGGGTATACGCGTATCAAGGGTCCGTCTTTCTTCTGTGTCTCCCCCTTTCGCACTTTGCACCCTTTGCCCTCTCTCCCTTCTCTCCCTTTTCGCCCCGTCTCTCTCATCCTCTTTGGAGAGTCTTCCTGCAGCCGCGTACATGTGTGCGAGCGCGGCATAGGGCGCCGTGCTTCTGCACAATGGCCGCGCCCCAGCTAATGACCGCTTTAAGTACGCGCGCTATGCGTGCATGAGTGCGCGCGTGACTGTTTGTGCACTCGTTATATACACGCGTACCGCTTGTTCGAGACGCGGGTAGTTTTTTCTCCAGCGCCTCGACAAAAAAGATCGTCTTTCCCAGGAAAATACCTTGCACTTCCTGGTTTTCTGGATTTTGTACATCTTCAGTTTTTTTTTTCGTTTATTACCTTTTTTTATTTCTCGAAGAAATTTAAATACCTTGAGCATATCAACAGTCTTCAGCCTAATTGGGGATGAAGGCTTTTTTAAAACCATTTTATTGTCGTACTCTAAAAGTGGATATGTAAAATCGCGAAATAATATTCGCATCGAGTTACAAGTGGAATTAATTTTTTTGGTATGTAAGCATTTTTTTAAATTTGCTATTACTCTTGTTAGATCGATATAAATTTGGAATAAAACCTGTCTGAAAATACTCAAATTTGTAATTTATGTTACTTTTGTACATTAATGTGCATATTTACTAAACGCTCCTCTAATATTTACCTATAGTAGTATACAATTTTATAATTTACACGTCTAATACGAATACAAATTCTAACATTTCTTTATTTCTTTCGGCATAAATTTAAAAAATGGCAATTAAATATAATCTGATTAAAGAAGTCTATTTTCTAAATCAAACGATTAAATTTGAACAATTTATTCGAAACCTAAATATAATTATATGAAATTATACACTAGCCGTTGCTGAACAATTACCAGACAGCAAGATACTCAGAAAGATCTTTATCTCGCGCACCCACTAGCGATACATTTTTTTACCACGTAGGAACACGTTTCTGAATTTTCAAATAATCTATGCTGCTGGTATTGCCACTTTTTTCATCTATCGAAGATTAAAATTTAATTTTAAAGTACTCCTTTTCATTTTGTTTACCTTTTTGTGATTCTCACCGCCGTTTATTTGTTTGCAGTTCGCTATATTCGCTTATAGATAAATTTAAGTGAAAATAAAAACTGAAATTGGAATATTTAAAAGCCATGAATTATATATATATATATGTTTTCCTATCTACTTTTGATTTAAATAGCAGAAAATTGATTTTTTCTTTTGTAGATATAATTGAGAAAATCTATAATTTTTTTTTTGTAATTAAGTTTTTGTAGTCAAATACTTTCAAGATTCATGCGTAATTAAAAAATAACATTAAAAATATTTTTATTACAAAATTATGAATAAAGACTTATCGATAAACATACACTGTCTTTGTTAGTTACTTACATTAATTCTTAAGGCTTAAGAATTTCGCTAAAAGTTTATATTTAAAAATTATAAAAACTTGCATATTATTATATTTGTAGTAAAGTAAACGATATTCAATCGATTTACTCGATTATTAAAAATTCCACTTGAAAGTCTTATTTTTAACGAAATGATTTATGCTGTTTACAAGTTTAAAAAGAATAATGCGAGAGTACAAAAGGAGCATTCCCTAGTTAATCGATATATTCCCGTAATAAAACCGTACAAAAGCTCCAAGCGGTCCAAATCCTCGATGTAAAAACTCGCTTAAAAATTTTAAACCCGTAATCCTTTAGTAAATGAAGCCTTAACGAGGAAAGATACGACTTTATAGGAGCGCCAAAAAAGTCATAGATCCCCAGACGTGATCTGCATGCGATGAAAGGAAAAGAATGGAAAGCCGATTGGAGAAAGGGGTGCACGAAAAAGCGCCGCTCAAGAGAACAGAGCAAGAAGAGCCTAAGAGCAAGAATCTCGCGCTACACACTGTAACGAGGATTTCGCGTGTTTAAGTTTAGCGGGGAGATTTCGCAGAGCGATAGTGGAGACGTGCATACAGAGCTACACGTAAATGGGAGATGAGGAAAGAAAATGCAGCTTTGCAGGACAGAGCAAGACGCCGTCAAAGCCCGAGCCCGAGATTCGAGGATTGAATCGAAAGTGTCGACGGAGGCTGCACTAACTAGCATTGAATAACGAGGCTATTTTGTCGAGTGCTCGCTGCATTTCCGTTTTCGCTGAATAAAAGTAAAGGAACGACGTCGCCATCTTCCCAGCGGATCCTCGAAAATTTACCAATTTTTTCTCCAATTACATTGTGACGATTTAGATTGCGCTTGCTGCTCGAGGAGACCAATTTCGTAAACAATAACGATAATATGACGTTTTCATCGCGTGTACGCGAGAGAAGCGAACGGAAACAGGAAATGGCGAAGCAATGGATAATTGTTTTCCGATATTACCGCTAATGATAATTGTGCAAAAGTGAGCTTTCCAAATGTTCAAATTAGGATTTGCAATATCGCAGGGCCCGTTTTTACATTTTCATGAAACTCGTATAAATCAACTTATAAGCGGCTGCCTAACTACCTTTCTGCTACAGGCATCTGGAATTTATCTAATCCGGGATCAAAGTCCTTTCTGCAGGGCGGAATCTGTCCCTCGATGTAATTGTCAGCAAATACGGAAGAACCCATCAGGAGCTCTCGAGTGTATATTTTACGTGGCTTATGAACAATCGTGTCATCGTTATTTTTAAGATCGAAAGGAAAAGTGGACGACTGGAGGTTTTCGCAAGCGTAAGCGATGCACGAATTCGTCGCGCTGAAAGTCGAGGTTTGTAGTAAAATACATATGGGGAAACAGGAAAAAGCAAACAGGGAAAAAGGGAAAAGGAGATAAGCTTTCCCCTCGGAAACACGTTAAAACGAAAGAAGAGCCACTACCGCGGTCAGCGGTGTATGGAAGGGTAGTTAACCGTGCGCATTCTGGATGGAGTCGTTGCCACGTAACCCGCCGACCTGGTGGGGACGCAGTAGCATTAACAGCAGTAGTAGCAGTCTTGGTCTCGCGCACGCAACGCATGCACGCACACAGGGACGCGCGCGCCAACGGGGAAGGAGGGAAGTAGAGGAGCAGCGACAGATCCGCCGTCGAAGGGGAAGGAAGTGGAAGAAAGGAAGCTGCAGACTAGGCGACCGCGAGCTCCACGGGAGGGGATAAAGACCGAGAGGAAAGTAGGGGAGGCGAACTCGGTGGCCGTGGTGTTGCTGACCCGCCGACCCCTGTAACCTTGCGCGCGCTCGCGCCTCCGCTGGATTCAACTCGATCTCTTCGAGAGCAGGATTATCCGCTCCTGTGGGAGGACGGCGCGCGGAACTGCACCGCCGCGCGCGGTGAACAAGTAGACTTTTAAGCTTCAAGGGGCCAGTCGAGTTGTCGAACGGCGCGTTATCCGCGGGGGCCCGATCGCCTCTCGACGCTCGACGCTCGACGCCTGACCGAGCCTTTTGTTTCTCGAGCGCGGGGATAAGCCCGAATTCTGCGGAGCGGCTGCGGCCCACGGACCTCGAGCTGCGTTTATTGTTGCGAAGGGGCTGGAAAGGGGGAGGTTCTTTTCGCCGCGAATAGCTTCATTTTCATTCAACGCCAAGCGCGTCAAAATGAAGCTTCGCCTCCTGCAAAACGAAACGCGAACAAGCCAATTTCGAAACTCGTCCTCGACTCCTCGACGCGCCGCTGATATCCATAATTCGAAGACAACATTGGAATTCCCTTTTTTCATTAACGCTAAGCAAATTGCTCAATTTCGCACATTTTCTCAAACCGATTTCATCCAACGCCGCTTGTGTAAGTTTAATTATAAAGTATATTAAAGTACACGTGCGAGAGAAACAGAATTACTTGCCGATTACGTATGAACCGTAAACGCATTTATTTATGCGTTAATCGGTTCTGCTATTTTGTTCTCGCAACATTGAAATCTATCGTTTGTTGGATGAGAGGAAGTACTTTTCATGCTTTTATTGAATTTCAGTTATCATTTTTTCTAATTTTTTTTTAATTAGTACTGACATTCGAGTGATGTATAACCGTTTATTTGACATAAGAGAGAGGGAGAGAGATTAGGAGATCACATTATAATTAGCAATTCGAGAATTAATAAATAAAAAATCCCATTGTCTACTTTTACTTAACTTTTATCGAATTAAAAAAAAAATTATTACGTAAGAATAAAATCTCTAGTTATGTTTAAAAAATTTAAACGAACATTTTTAAACCCAGCACATACAAAAAATTTGTTTTCAGTTAATTTTACGTGTTACAAGATTCATTAAAAAGAGCAGTTGAAAATTTGCCCAACATTAATTGAATAAATCCATAGCCGTGGCATTTTATTTTCAATCAAATGCTTATATTTGAAAAAACGACATTATAATCGACACTTGAACAATAAATATTTCGCTATTTCATAAAAAAACGACATTTACATAAATATTTCACCTGTACTTAACCAGAAACAAAATATTTATATATTTTATTAAATTTTTAAGAATTACTCAAGATACGTTCATTATTTAATAGAAACGTATCGCCTGAGATTAAAACCTTTCCTGCTTGGCTCAATAAATTTACGTATAGGATATGTTTTTTAACTCTGCCTTTTTTTTTTCACAAATCATTGCAACTCATGTAATAAATAATATTTTTATATTAAGTCTGAAGAAGGCATATTAAACTACTGCTCCAAAGACATTGAAATAAGTTATTAAATCAAATTAATTAGCATACCGTTTTCTTAAATTAAATATCAAATATAAACTTTTAAGTTTATGAAAGAACCGACATGTTCATGTTACTACGTGAAATAATTACAGAAATTCAAAAATTATTTGTGGTAATAATTCTTCCGTTTACTTTTCGGCATTTCTGAGGCATACAATTTTTAATTTTATTGAATTAGTAATGCCGTCATCGAGTAAAAGCTATTTCTTATTTACTTCAGTTGTTTTTAGTTGATACTTTAAAGTTAATTAATGCAATCCCAATAATCGAGTTGTATTTTAATGTCGGAGAATTTATCGCATTCGAATAAAATGAATGTTTGGTTATCAGTATCTTATGGTACTTGAAGAAATGTTTAAAGGCAATCAAAAGAATATTTGAAAACACGTTTTTACATTTTGCAATAAGAAAATATTTATTATTTAAACGAAGGAAACTTTTGGTAGAGATCACAAATATACCGATGACTACAATTTTAATCGAAGCGACATTAAAAAAAAAACAGTCCTGCGATTTCAAATACAATTAAAAAGGTGATCGTCATGATGTAAGGCATCTTCATTAAAGATGCACTCGCATCCAAAGAATTGATGCACGCGAGTGTTGATATTATTTTTTTAAAAAAAAAAGGTGAATACAAGCATGTAAATATACGTAGATGCCGGCGATAAATATGTTTTTGAGTCATTCATCACGCTCCTCCTTTTCTTTGCTCCTTCATAAATTCAAATGTCCATATCCGTGATTTCCCCAGGCTCGCAAGTAAGACACAGTACAACGTTAAACACGCGAGAGAGAAAGAGAGAGAGAGAGAGAGAGAGACTTCTTAAGTGCTCGTACTAGAGAGTCGGTGGGGCAAATCGAAGATAAGGAAAGTTTGATTAAGACGAGGATCCACGCCACGATTCGCTCACTGGGTGGATGCGCATCGACACTGCGGGTCGTCGAAAATAAGTTTGGAGGAACAAACGTCGCCGCCCTGCAGCAGACAAAGACGCGCTCGTGCATTTAGTGTCTTTCTTGGATGCCAAGGTCAAGTTGCGTCTGGGTCAGGGCTCCCGTCTAAAACTCTGGCCACAACACTTTGTGATTCCCTAAACTGCCTTTGTCTATTGGTCGTGCGCGCGCGTGAACGTGGAAGCCGAGAGAGAGAGATTGGGAAGAAAAACCACAAGCGCCTACACGCGCTGTCTCTCTAACGTGTATTTATTGTGTAGATGCTGCGGTTTTCGATGCGAGACTCGAGCGGAACCATTTTTCTTGCAACTAAAGACACTCGGGGGACAACGTTTAGCTTTTGAAGTGGGATTTTTTCGATCCATTCGCGGCTACTCGTCTCGTATCGTGTAAGTATAGAAGGAAAAGGAGAAATTTATAAGCGAGGGGCCATTCTTGAGTTTCCTGAGTCTTGAACTTTCAGCGTTTCTTCTAAATTATGAATTCAACTTTGATGCGCCACTCGAATTGTTGCATTGCAAGACGTGCAACCATTGTTTCCCGCCTTCCAATTCTTCTTTTAACGTAACTTAAACTTTTGGAACTATATCCAAAGATCATTTGTTCAAATAAAGTATTGGTTTTTTGCATTTTCAGGATCATTTAAAATAATTTTGTAAATAAATAACGAATTTAACAAATAAAACAATCAAAGATAATTAAGAAAATTAATTTATTATCTATCACAGATTTAAAATTCGCTTTAAAATCGTACCGATTTTTTAATATTAATAACGATTATAGGTAAAGCTATTAATATTGTTTTTTTACCCCAAAATTGTTTTGGATTAATAATTCAATATAATGTTTCTCAAAAAAGAAATGAAAAAATTTTATACGTTATATATATAACGTAAATATATAACGTTTAAGCTTTAAATTAACATTAATTTTAAAATATGTAAATTTTATTAGTAAAATAAAATTATTTATATTTAAAAGCGATAAATCTGTAAAAAAAAATAAATAGAATTTAAAAGCAGAGGTAAGTTTAAAGAATATTTAAAAGATACAAATTATTAATTAATGTTTCAGTAATATTCTACACACTTATTTATATTTTTTTAATTTAACAATAATTAATCGTTACTAATAAACACATAAAAATTAATGTAGTCGCAACACAATTTAAAAAACACAAATATGGAATTTCGATAAATTATGTACATATAAAATATATATTTTATTCAAGATTATAGCGACCTCTATTTATACAACTTTCAACTATCAAAATATCAACAGTCGATAATATTAATCTACTATTATCATACAAAATCGATTATATAGATAACATTTTTATTTATTGTAGATAATTTTAAATATTATTTAAAAAATGATTTAAAAAAATTTTAAATATTATTTCAAAATGTTTGTTTGATGTAAATAAATAATTTCTAATTTCTTCTTTTTTACTGAACATATTGTTTTTACGTTTTAAATGAATCAAAGTTTCTAAAAAAAAAACTATAAAATAATATAATTATAAATTTCAAGTACATTTGCTATGTAATAATTATTTAATTTATTACATTACTAATTATGAAAAATAATTTACAAACATTTACTTCACATATAAATGTAGTTAATTAAACAAAAATAGTTAATAAATAGATAATAATATTAATATTAACAATAGTATAATAGATAAATGATAGATAATAGTAGATAATCGTTAGAAAAGTAACGGATTTTGTCTTACATGTATTTTAATATGTAACAAAATTTCGTAGTACACTGAAATATTAAATTTAGATGATGTATATTAATCATAATTTTTTTCATAGTGCGGTTATTCTTAGTGTTAACTTTAAATGCCTTTTACATTTCTTATTTTTATTTATTTTAAGTAAAAGGTAGTTGAATATGGAAATATTACGTCGCGACTAGTAGTAAATAGTGAAAATTTACATCGGTTAGTTATTTGGAATGGGAAAGCGTGTAATTTCAGTTGTAATAAAGATATTCTCACACTAATTTAAAATTATTATTCTATTTATTTTTTAACTGAAAAGGACATTTTGCAAAAACTCTTAGTTACTATGTTTAAAAAGTGTTTTTGATAAAAAAAAGTTATCTACAAATATTTTGCAATAAAAGAAGTATTTTGAATGCAATGTTAATAAAATATTTACGTTCGATTTACAAATATTACTTCGATAAAAAAATATTTTGTTGTAAATTATTTATAAATATTAACAGAGATATTTTGATAAAAGAACAGTGACAAATGATCACAGTTATATCGATTAAAAATATATTTTTAAGGAGAAAATTTACGTTAGTTTTATTTTTTGCATTTTGAGAACGAACAATGTAAAAGTTTAGATGTACGAAACAAGGTATTTATATTTTTTGAATGTTCGCGCTCTTAGTTGTTTCGGGATTTGTTTGCGCGCGCTGGAGGCGCTAATGTCTGAAGCATCTAAATATACCGTATTTTTCTCAATTCACTAGAATTAATTTCCTCAAGTATCTAGTCAGGCAGTTTAATAGTAAATTTTACAATGCATTATAGGCCATTAAAAAATCGGAAAATCAATAGCTTTTGAAAAAATGCCTGAAAGTTTGTTTAAGCAAATACAGTTGACAATCAAAAAGAAACATTGGTTTAGCCCTTCACCAGATGTCGCGTGTTCTGCTCTATTCGCATCGGTGAATTTCGGCGACCGGTGTAGTGCGCTTTTTCGCGCGTGCACAAATTACGCAAACACAGGCGCATGAAACAAACGAAAACACATGAAAGAGAGTAATAGCGAAGGAACACTACACCAGTGGGCTGAAGTTATTCGGAAAAGATAGTGGCGCGGCGCTGCGAACACACCCGGTTCAATGGGGTTGTCGGTGAAAGAGAGCGAGCGAGCGAGAGAGAGATAGTGAGAAAGATAGAGAAAGAGAGCGAAAGAGAAATGGGAAGAGTCGCAGTGGGCAGCGGCGCAGCCGGAGATTTTCGTTGAGTGTGTCGTGTGCGCGCACCGCCATATTGCCTCGTGTGAAGCCAAGAAAACATTGTTGCCGATCACGTGGAGACAAATTCTCGTCACGCAGTGCTCGTCCTCAGCATCTAAGTCCTTCGGGAGCAGGATAGTCCACCTAGCGCGGAGTCGCATCCCCGGAACCAGTATTCAAGCCCCCGCGCACCTTAGATCGGTGAGTAAGAGCCGCCCGGAATATGTCGTGTGTATCCAAGTGTGCGTGTGCGTGCGACATGCTGCCGTAATAAACGACGTGCATGCACCCTCGGGGTCGTCCTCGGGGCGTCCTCCGGTATGTCCTTACTGTCGTCGACTTTTCCCCGCCGCTTTTCTGGGTCGATGTGGCGGCAACAACGTTAGTTTTACCATGAGGAGGGGGAGGGAGAAAAGCCGCTTGTCTCGCATGTTTTGCACGCGGGTAAAACGGTTTTTGATGGCGCGCGATTTTAGTCGGAGCGCGGCAACATAATAGCAATATGGAGGCCCCGCACGATGCCGAGTTGTGCGCCACGCGGGCTTCTGTCAAATGTCCTGTCATCCTACGGCCAGTCCTTAAGGGCGGGAGAGCGGTTGTGCGGTGTTGCACGTGTGCAAGCCGGGGAACGCGCGGCACTTCCACGGGGATTCGGATGAGTGCAGGGGCTTGTGTCTGTGCGCTCATCTGCAAATAGCACAGCAACGGCTTCCCATTCAACGCATCGTCGTCACTCGGTTACGTCTTTTACCTCGGCTTCCTCCTTCCTCGGCTAGGTTATGTGGGTACGCGTTTGACTACGTGTTACTATGTGTATGTGAAGTGACGCGTGCCCGTAGCTCTGTTCGAAGTCGTTGCGCTGTTTTTTTGCAGGGATTGTGTGTACACTTATGGGAATGTCACCGAGCACTCATCCTTTTTGTGCATGAGCGACTATTTTCATTCCTAACTGGCGCTTCTCGTATTTTTTCACCACGGATGCTTGAGATTCCGTCTTTTACAGCGTTGCACGCGCGCCCGCCTTACTGCTCTAAACAAGGATTTTATTTTTATATTTTGGTCTCGAGTGGAGATGCAGACACGCTTTCTTAAATGTCATTATTGCTAATGGACTAGATAATCATTTTCGACTTTCTTTGCCTAGTCTTCGGGTTCGATCGCATTTTTGTTCTTTGTTGTATTTGTAACAATTTTATGGGAACTGCGCATTTGTGCTCTATGGTGTGCAGTTGTAGAAACTACGTCATGTAGGGAGATGAAGAAGTACAAAGGAAATGTTTCACTGTGTAGTCAAACCCAACATGACATTAACTTATTAACATAGTTTATTCGTATATTATAGATGTTAATAACAATTATTTTATAAGGTTGGATATTATGAATCTACTAAGCCCTACCTTTTTTAACCGCTTTTGAATATTTGATGTTATTTTTTGCTTTATCTTTTATTGAAAATAATATTCGTTGCACTAAAACAAAAACACCTTAGCTTAATAACAAAATTGTTACGCATTTGAGGATCACAAATATGAATTTTGTGAGATTATGCAACTCGTAAACTATTATACGTATGAAATACGTTAGTGTTTTATTTCCCTTTACATGCAAATATTAATATTGAAAATGATGATATTATCGACATTAAATATTCTATTGAAATAATGTGAAAACCAAAGTGGTAATAGAAATCTAGCAGACGTCAGTAGTTTGTTTCTACTCTTAAGAACTACAGTTGTTGAATTGTAAATTGTTATTTTTTAATAATGCTATATTAAATGGAGATAATGTTTGCGTTAACGATGGCTTGAGTGTAAGCATTGATATATTTACGTAAAATTAATCAACAAAATTTTAAAATAAAGATTTAATTTTTGATAAAAAATCTTTTTAAGTAGATGTGGTCTTATGTTCATGTGCAAGTACATTCGGCTTTCCATTTCATTCATAATTATAATTCATAAATTAATGTAATTTGTTGAATACTACAGTATTACGTTACAATAAATAATAGTGCATTTTTTAATTGAATAGCGTTGAGTAAAGAATTACGCATTTGACTAAATTCTTTACCAAATATTTTTAATTCGAATAGTAGGTTATTGTAACGATATACTCACTTAATTCTGCTTAGTCCTATTTTAAATCCTTTAGTCGCTAATCATAATAATTTTAATTCGAGAGGAAAATTTGATCTCTTACGCGCTTGTGAACTCAATAGCTCAACTATATATTTTTTTGTTTTATTAACTTTCTAGGAATGAAGTCTGATAGTCATAGCGTATCTATATTGACAGTTTTTGTCTTACCGCTTCAACTCTCCCTCGTACTTTCTATGGCAATGTGCTACCTTTTGTTACTATCGCATTTCGTTGATTTATACCTTGGAAATGATCTCGAAATTTCTTAAAATTTATTTGCAAATTCAATTAAAAAAAGCGTAGTCCTAAAGATAGAAAATGACGATATCACGTTGTCTTACAAGAGGACAGTCATTTTACAGTCTATCTCATTGTGCTCGTTATAATATACTTACTGCCAGCATTGTTATTTTTATCGTTATATTTATATATTATTTAATTTATACAAGATCAACTTGCTGTTTTTGCACGTTGATATTTTTATGAATTGCGCATTAAAATATTTGAATGAATGATTTGAGCATACGTATTTTGTGAATGCTAATTATTTTTAATGCATGACTTATGTCTTAATTTGTTGGTAAAATTATATTGATTTTATGGCACTTTTAATTTATGTCTATAATATGTAAAACCAAAATCACGTTTATAAATAAATAAAATAATATCGTTCTTTATATCAAATTAATAAAATTAAGAAATTATTTTTACACTTCAACTAATTATATTGTAAATAAATAACCAATTCAAAGAAGTAGCCTGATTTAGAATAAGTATATTTTCTATCGTTTAAGTGAAATTTTTGTACTTCTGTTGCTTGCATTTCGTCTTGTCATAGTAAGAATTATAATATTAAATGATGTTTAATACGCTACAGCCTTATATTTAGTTTTATTTTTATTAGTAGGCATTCATTTATTTTAATAATTTGTATTTCATTCAAATTGACGTTTTCTATTTAATTAGTTAATGTATTATAAAGTAAAATTTAAATACAACTTATAGCTTTAAAAACATGATTTTGCATTGAATTTAGTCTGTGATATATTTTAATAAAAGTTGTAGCTATATTTTTCCAAATAGATAAACAATGCTTAAATTGTTCTTATAAGTTGTAATTAAGTAATTTAAATTCTCTCGACAGCTATAACCTTATTTTGACTTCATATAATTTACTTATATTTTAATTTAGAACAAGTAATGTTAGTATCAAATTTAAACTTTAAAATTACTATTTATGACCATTTTGAAAAATCATTAATTCTATTATGATAATTGTTGGAAAAAACAACTTATCTTGCTCAAGGCGTGAATTCGCATATTCTCATTCAAAATGTATTAAAAAATAAAACGTGCTTTTTTCAAAATTGAAATAAAATTAAATTTAGTAAATGTTTCCGAGTTTTTTAAAAATTATATTTAATAAGTGAAGCTAGGTGCTTTGTGTTGTACAGACGTAAATGAATGGAAATGAAAAAATGCAGTACTTGTTCTATTGCTAATCTTAGTTCAGCGATAAAAGCGCTTGGACTGCGTTGTGCTGACTTTTGGCGCGATAAATTCAAAATATAACAGCGTATATTCATCACCACACGCGTAAGAAAAATACAGACGCGTGCACTCGTATATGAAGGAAGGAGAGAATGGGCGATAAGCGAGCGGACGCGTACAGCGTTTAATAAACCTCGAGATCGAACGTTTACATTGTTTACTAGGGTTGGCTATGTAGACACCTTTGACGACCCCGTGCAAACACAATATTCGTGGTGTATACGTAATTGAACTGTACATCGCAGTAAAATAAACATTATGCTTGCGTTTTTAACTATGACTTTTTCCTATAAACAAAGTATTTTGATTATAAGTAGATTTGACCCGATTTATTTTCGAGTGAAAAACTTGTAGAGCACGCAACACGTAATACGTGATAACATGTGATTACTAAATATCAAATGGATTACTTTTATTCAGATATGATACTAAATGCGCTTCTACTATTCGGCTTAAGTAAATAGGTTTATTCGAAGATTATGAGACAATCACAAAAGGAAAATTTCCGACGTATTGAAATTTTTAATTAATAAACGGGCTATTTATCAACTTAAATTGAAATTCGCTTATTGGTTTATTTTCGTGGACAAATTTCTGTTAAATTTATTTATTTCAATTTAGATAACAATTTAATTTAACTGCATTTGTACTAAAATTCTAATCAGAGCAATGACTTTTGCAGCTGCATTTGCAATGAAAATGTAGAATTAGGGCATCCGACCTTTATGATGTACGTCTTATCCGAATATATAAATTATGTTAAAAACTGCTTGTCACTAACTCACGTACAAGCGCACATTTCCGTGTAAAAGACATTTATAGAAACCCACATACATGACTTACCTACAGAAATACGAATAAATTTAATAATAGATCATTAAAATATAGGACATACATGAAATTATTAACCTTGTTTTAAATACGGATTTTTATTAACGGAAAAAAAGATCATTAATAGAATAATTCTATTTATATTCAAAAATTATGAATATCTACCTGGGCCGAAATTACAAAATTTTCTTTTCCATTTTCTGCAGGGATATTTTTAATGGCTTTTTTCGACATTAATAGTACTATTTATTATTATAATATACTTGGTTTTAAAATTGTTCAATAAATGTAAGTATTAAATTCATATTATAAGGATACGTGAAATAAAATTAAAATTTTGGCAAAAAGATGAATGGCTCCATTTTATAGCATATTAACCAACAATGGAACATTAAAATTTTGTTATAACAATGCAGTTTCATTCCAGCTATTTAAAACAAAGGGTATTTTGTAAAATTTTAGCTAAATTAACAACAGCGTATAATACGTTGAATATAAACAGTATATGCTTTAATTTCTCGGTAAATTTTTACCGATTAAAGTATAAATAAAATGGAGAACGTAAATAATAAATGGCTAAACAATGAACTAAAGAATTTTAAATTTTCTTTCTTTGAAATATTTTAACGCGGTATGTCAGAATGTTTACATGTTTCGTCTATTATTTCACCTTTTATATGTCATAAATCAACATAAAGTCCAAGCGATAGACATGTTCAAAAATAATTTATAAAGATGGGTGTGTTAATCCCCATATAGTCGGCGCAATAACGTAAATTACATTTTGAACAAGACGTAAGTCGTGACAACTTTCCGTCTCTTTCACGCAAGTAGGTTATAACCAACCATGCAGCACGTGTCAATAAATACTCCGTACTCTCACCAACTTATATTCCGCTTATATAAAATAACTGAACTCGACGAAATTGACTCAGTGAGCGAAGACCAAATCTTTTTGGTGGGGTATGTTCAATCTTCATTTTATAATATAATATTGTGTTTGCTTAAGTAAATTTAGCTCTACTATTTCTAATGAAGTAGGGATGGAAAACTGTTTGCTAAACGTATAAACCGGCAATCAACTTTAAAATATAGAAGCCGTATCGCGAAAACTTGGAAATTCCAAGATGTGTAATTAAAGAAGACGGTATAAATTCGACTACTCATTTTTTGCGCTAAACTTTGATCGTGTATAATTTAAAAGATTGAATACTTTGCAACGGTGATATGTGCCGAATAAAGTTTTTTCACGCATACACGCGCACAATGTAAAAAGCACAAATGGGATTATTATAAATAGTGGGAGCAAGTAACGAGCCTTCCCCGGATACCAACAGCGTTTTAGACTTTCGCTAAAATCGCACTGTTGCGTAATGCGACACAGCATACTTAGGTACAACAGAAATTCATTATTCAGCGTAACTTGGTGTTTTCTCCACTTCAAAACGTGGTACGAGCACTTGATCGTAATAAAAGTAATAATAAACGCCTTTCCAATTGCCAACTAATTTATAGCATCGCAACTTCGCCATACAAAATTTTCACCTCGCCTCAACAATTTGCCTCAACAAGTGTTCAGCATTAATGACTCCTGATTTTTCGAGGTTAGATTTCGTTGTAGATAGCGATAGTTTAACGTCTGTCAAATTATTTTATTCAGATTTCCTTAATAATTTCAGACAATGCTCAGTTATTATCGAATCTTTCGCATCTATATTATTTGCAATAATTAATGAGCAAAAATGTTTCTGACCAATTCGATTGCTCAAAATTACGATTATAAAAAAATTTTGTAACTACAATTTCACGATACATTATACATTAGATAAACGAAAACTGTCGGTGCATTTGTGTGCAAAAATTCATTAAGCAGTTTTAGCAAATGCAATCACTTTTTTATACGAGTTTTATCATAGCAATCAATTATTTAAGTTTTATAAAAGTTTCAATAGTTTACCTCCTATTTAAAAATCAACAAAGCTGCCTTAAATTAACTGTACACTAAAAATTACTAATCACTAAACTAATATGTTTATTAGTTACCATTAATAGCAGTAAAAATATTTATTTTTGACGATGAAAATATTAATATCGAGTAAAGTGACGAGTAGATTTAAAATTACTGTATCTTAAAAAGGAATTTTTCTAATTGAGATATAAATTCGTGAGTATCGATGTGTTGTTTTGATTAATATTTCTATTCCTAACAATTAGAAATTTTTTTATATATTTTTATTTAACTTTCTATTTTGATGGGCAAAATCTGAATGTACGTGAATTGATTATTTTGTATTTGATAAATTACTACTTATTAGTTAATTATTTAATTGTTATTGAGTCAATCATTACGCAACTTGCATCAATTGGAAATTCAATATTAATGAATTTTTAATTTTGAATGAAACTTTTTCTTCGTAATCAACTTGAATTTTAATTACTTGTCAATTATGTTAAAATATTCATCGAAATTATTTCATCAGTTCCTGAAACGAAAATGAAAAGAATTTGCATAAAGTAAAATATTTTAATTTAAACATCCAATTATTTAATTGCTATTCGTTTATAATTAAGTGATAATAATTTTTATATTAGTGAAAACTTAAGATTATAAAAAGGCTCGAAAAGAATCAGCATTCAATATATCGCATGTGTAATCAATTTATTGTTTCTACAGTTTTAAAATGAAATAAAATTAAGTAATTATGCTTTTGTCGTAATATTTTTAATTAATTTTACGCATGGTGGCGTTGTCATAGACGACCATCTTCTAAATAAGAAATCAAATTTTTTCGCTAATAATTTATCGCCAATATTCAAAACAGGAGTTTGAACGGGACGCTGAAAAATTACTAGGCATTCATTAGTAATTTACGATGAAGTAATGATAGAACCAAGAGACACCGAAAAGATTCTCACAAATAAAATACACTTATTTAGGAGCTCGAAAGAAGGGTCAGGACAACGGTCTCGACGAGATGCCCGTGCAACGCGTATCCTTTTTTCGTCCTGACTCGTCTTGGTCTCGTGAGAAGAAAGCACGAGTGTGTAAGCAAGAGAACCAGAAGACGAGAATAAGATAAAAGAGCAGATCTTGGCTCCGAGCGAAGAGAAACGTGGAGAGAAGGTTAGCTGAGAGTTGAGCAGACGTTCGGTCCTAAGCTACTACCTGCTTTCTCGTTTTCTTTATTTTCTTCTTACTCTCTCTCTCTCTCGACCCGGTCCTTTTTCCCCTCCACGCCCTTCAGTCTTTCTCTACCTAGCGCCCTTCTTTTTTGGTGATTCTCGTTGTTGGCTATACACAGTGTGTCGTTCGAGCGTGTACGCGCGTGTGTGTATAGTTACTTTACAACTTGCTTCTCTTTTCGTTTACTTATTTCTTTCGGCGGTTTATCCTTTGCCTCTTTTCTGCGTCATTCGAGAACGTTTTCATTTTAGTAGGTGTTTCGTGATTATGTTGATGTTATTGAATATTTATTGAAAAACTTGTCTGGTTTTTTATAAGAGAGTCATTACTAAAGACAAATTTTTGATGACATTTGCGTTTATTCTTAAGTGGTGGTATGTTTGTTAATTTCTGTGAATCAAAGGTTGGCGTAAAAATATGACATAATCCATTATGTTTTACAAACAAAATTAAAATATGTTTATCAAATTTTATTGCCCTATCTTGTAAGTTTCAACCTAAATATAAGCTTGATTGCGCACTCAATTTTTTTATTCGTCACTTAAATCATATCTCTTTTTATATATAAAATTTTGTGGTTTTTTAATAATTTATCACAAACGTAAATTTCGAACACGAATTCGCATTAATTACAAGCACGCGGTTGTAATTAGTTTTGTGCAAAGTTTCAGTAAAAAAATTTAATAAAAGATCGATGATGTATATACTATATTAACATACATTACAAGTGTTCATTCCTTATTTATTAATAAATATGAAAATATTTGTTTTTACTTGGAGGTATTAAAAAGAATCAAACAAGTAAATGCATACGTATACCAAGTAATGAAAATTTGACTTAATCGATTAGTAAATCGAAAGAATAATCCTCTGAATTTTTAATGCGACGACACCGAAAGTTCTAGCAATTATTTAAAAAGTCAACAATTAAATGCAAGCATTAGCAGGTGAAAATAGAAAGGTTACGAAAAAGTATGTAAAAACAGTCGAGTTTTCGTTTATATGGAGGACTTTTCCTTCTCCCAAAAGTTTACGTTTTCATTCTTTTTCGTTCTTTTTTTCTTTGCTTACTTAAAAGCCGCGACTCTTCGCTCGGTCACTTCATCCATGGAGAGAGCACGAGGCAAGACGACGAGGACGGCGACGCTGCGCGCGTTTTGCCCGGTATGCCGGCATTCCGAGCGCACGTTGAACCGCGAACACCACCTTCACCGCTGATATATCCATTTTGTCTTGTATGTTCATGGGGGAAAGAGAGAGAGAGAGAGAGAGAGAGAGAGAGAGAGTGAGTGAGTGAGTGAGTGAGTGTGCGTGCGTGCGTGCGTGCGTACTGCGTGAGCCTGCCGCGTATATGCGTCGTAACTGTGAGGAGTAAGGGCAACCGCCGTCGTTATTCATGGGACTGCCGTTGCGTTGAAGCG
This sequence comes from Platyscapa corneri, assembly GCA_018907185.1. NCBI lineage: Eukaryota > Metazoa > Arthropoda > Insecta > Hymenoptera > Agaonidae > Platyscapa > Platyscapa corneri. The sequence goes on along the minus strand of JACCHW010000005.1, from coordinate 1,970,622 downwards.
CCGAGGCGGTGATAAAATCACGAATATATAATCGATCATTATTATAATATAAATTTTTATTTTGGTTGAAGGTGGAAGGTTTGTAATATGATGATAACTATTATCGTAAAGAAAAAAGTCGAGTTGAATTCCTTCTTGGCTTTGTCAATATTCTTTCTCTGAAGCATCGATAAACACATTTTATTTATTTTAGGTTAGAACATTTATTCAATATTTTAACGAATTAGGCGTAGTTTCTTTCGATATTATAACATAATTTGTCTTGGGAGTAAAACATACAATCTTAGGGCTTTGTTAAACCTGCTTATGGAAAATTTTTATTCCTTTGGGTATTAAATGTTAGTTATAACGTTATTTCAGCTAAATGTTTTATAAGAAACTACAGAGTTCGTTAAATTAATAAAAAATTAACGATAAAGTTTTACAATAGAAATTTATAAAAATGATGGTTTAATTTTAAAGTAATTTGCGAAGAAACTTGTACTTCATTAATATACTATATTTATAAAGTGCTTTCATTAAAAAATGTTTTATAATTTTATACTAGAAATAAAATTAAATAAATTGTACATTTGTCAGTGCAAATTCAAAAGATAAAAAGTCAAAGATAAAATATAAAAAGTAAAAAAATGAAGATGTAACACTTACGATAAAAAATATCCCTATTTTTGTTAGCATTCGAATAAGAATTACATAGTTCAATAAGTTTGTTAAGTAATTTAATTTGTAATTTATTACACAACTTGATTTTAATTTTGAATATTTTTACTCAATGCATAGGTGAGTTTTTAAATACAAGGTAATCACAATTTGTGTTCTTCACTTCGAATTAATTATCAATTTGGTGCAATTTTTTCTGAATAATAAATATTATTATTATGTACGTATTCTGTTATAATTTATTATGAAATATATTATATTTTATAATATAAATATACATATGTTATTTAATACACCTTATAATAAAATCATCAGTAAACAAGATCATTGTTTTTACTCAATGAATTATCTAAATATGTTATGAGTTTTAACAGCATTAATTATTTTTACAAGAAGTTCTTGCAATATTTAAATATTAAAAAATATTTTTACCGAAATTCGTACGTACATATTGAGGTTGTCAAATAAATTGTATCGAGAAATGATAAATGAAAGTTTACATCTAGAATTATTAAAACATAATCCATATGAGGAATATTGAAAAAATATTATGAATAATTTGGTTGCATAAATAATCTCATTCATATAGAGTTTATCAATGTATATTTATTATAACGTGATTAAATTGGAGCAAACAATGCAAAAGTGATTACAGCTGCTTGTATATAGTAGGAGAGCAGCCAACTACTGTAAAATTAATAGATTTTGAGACTAAAATTATTTAGTGCAACTAATTCCACATTTTTTTATATTTCTCGATGAAAGTGAAAAACAAATAAAAAAATTTATGCTCTTAATAGATCAACGAAGTGGAATGGAATGAAATCGGATAAATGAAATTATTCGAAAGACATTAACACATTAGCAACCATTGCATATACTTTTGTTATTCGAATATTTGATTATTAGTATGATAATTAAGAACAAATAAACAGCAGCCTAAATATTTCGGAAAAATGTCCCGAGGTATGAAATAACGAGGAATAGGTTTTCCCCACGAAAAATACTTAATGTGTTATATGAGAAAAGAGCAGGAATAAGAAGATTTCGAAAGGAAAGAAGTCAGGAATATTTAAAATTTCTAAGATCAGACTGGTTGGTCTCGGGGCCGGGGTATTATGTATTCATTGATAATATTTTGTGACCACTGTGCCTCGACGCTCTGTGGAAATTGCTGATACTTAATAAAAGTATTCGTGTAAGGCTTACACAAGCGATCACGTTGGACATTATAGTTTTTCCCCTTAGCCACGATACCATTACTACCTACGAAATAGAAAATCCTCGTTTTACTCATGGCGGCCAATGCTTAATAATGAAATCGCATCGCAATCGTTTCTTCTGACACGAATGCGCAGTTATTACAGTTTTTATTGTAGCCTCTGGAGCGAGTTGTTCGGTGCGGGCCCCGACTCGCGTCTGTGTGTGCGTGTGTGCGTCGTTCGTTTAGTAATGTAAAATTTGTGCACGTCCCTCGACAGGCGAAAAAAGACAACCATTCACTGGCTCGCGAGCGGCCAAGTTCACGCGCGTACGTTCGAGAAAGAGAAAGAGAGGGAGGGGAAGACTCTTTTTTAAAAAGACACGCTCGGCCGCGCCTGCGCTCTGTGGGTATTTCTCGACGGACGGGCCGCGCAGTATTGAAGGCGAAGCCACGTGTTGGAAACCGGTGGCCGCTGTCCCAACAGTAACAGCGTTTGTTGGGCTCTTAACGCCTTCCGCATCCCATCGCCGCTCGTGTTTCATCGAAAGGAAGCTGAGACCTTTCTCGATCGAACTGTTCGCAATGAGCTTGGTTGTCTCGTAGTCGCTTGCCGAGAGGATTCACCTGGGATTGGCGTTTAAATTCAGATTAAACGCTCTTCTTTCCTGATTTACGTGAGGATATCGTGAAAGATGGCGATCTTTTCGGTGAGTGTCATCGATGCCATAAGGCTTTGTGTATTTGTGAGTCGAATCACGTGGATAATGGGATTTATGTTGGGTGTTATGGCGCCTCTCTCCTTACCATATGTGAACGCGCCTTGTCCAAATTTTTCGAACACATTACTAAATTTAATTCCGGCTGCGCGCGCATTTTCCAGAATCCTCCCTTTCATCTTAACTTCAAAACTTTTATCTTAAAAATAGTACGACTCTTCCCATGTTTTTTTTTTTATACAAGACTTGCTTTTTATTCGTTCTAATCTAGTTATTCACCATAGACATACTAAATTTTATCCACTGATTTTTAGATCAATCGAATTACAATTACTAAATAATTTTCAACTTATCTTACTTCTTAATTCTCTTAATTAGAAACTTATTGTCGTGTATTATCCACTTTATTCACTCCTACCTAAATCTATTTAGTTACTTCAAATTTACTTTCGTTTATAGTTTTTTATTAGGTGCGAACAGAAAAACGCACGAAAGTCTTTTATTTAAACATCAGCTATTAATTTAGTCGCATTGCGAGTTGCTACTATAATTTTACTACAATTGATATTTAATGTAAATCGAGAGTTTCTTTTTATGTTGAAGGTCTGTTAAAATTTTTAAGGTTAAGTCTTTAAAATTATATTAAACGTTTAAAAACATATGATATTTTCACCGGTCACAATAAAATATACATAGAAAAAATAAATATGAGCATAGTGTTTGTACATATGTCTAGTAAAATCTTATGAATTAAAAGTCGGGAAAAAATTCAGATTCTTTAGAAAAAGAGAAGTTTGATAAGATTCAAAACAAACTCGTTAAAAACAGCTTTATCTTTTTACTTTTATGTCGCAAATAATGTCACTCGTGCTTATGTAATTATTAGTGCATGTTCGATTATTGCAACTATGTATAAAAAATTAAACTTTATTGTTTTTTTAAATTTAAAATTTGTAACATTTGGATACAAATAGTGTTAATTAATCGAATTTGAGAAAACGGCTTTATGTTACAATTAAAAGAATAGCAAACGAGTAGCATATTCATTTTTATGTATAACTAAATTATTTTTCAACTATTTAAAGTAATGATTTATAATTTAAAATATCATAAATATTTTGTTCAACGCATATGTATTTTAAACACACGAAGGACAATAATGACCAAAGTAATTAAACCTATTAAAAAAGTAATTAAAGATTATTGCAATAGAAATTCATTATGAATATTTATAATTTTAAATTGAAAAATAGAGATGTCGAATCTTAGATTTGACAAAGATCTTAAATTTGAATATCGCACGTTAATTAATGCCATAATTTATTTTGATGTTTTATTGGATAAAAACGTAGCTAATAAATATAATTAATACGCGAAATAAATACACATAATGATTATTATTTATAATTATTCACGTGATTTTTAAGTATTTTCCTTGTAAAGTTTATAGTTAAAAATACGTGAGATCACTATTAACATTGTTGGTTATTATCGTCTTTATTGCATTCGGAAACATATGTCCATGAAGCGTGTGTATGCCTAGTTATATGCACTTATTTCTTGTAAAAACTGTTATCTATTTCATAATGTGATCGTATATGTAAATTGTTTTATGGTCCTTAAAATTACTTTGTAAAAGAAAAATTAATTCTGCTTATAAATAAATATTATAGTATATAAATAAACGTTCGATTATTTTATTTATAGCATATTTTTAAACAGTGAAAATAATTTCTTTTTATTGATTAGCGAATAGGTAAAATAACATATTTAAGTATATAGTCTAAAAAATGGTTTTTTGAAGAAAATCTTTTATCTTAATGCTTATTTTTATAAATTTTTAATAATATTCAATAATTCTAGTGTCTGCATCAATATTGGTCGATTTTTTCATTAGCATTGAAATCGTCAAAATTTGTGTTATTACTGAAAAGAATAAGATAAATTAGATAAATAAGTACCTGATGCATAAAATAGTAGTTTGTTACACTAAGAGTAGTATAATCTTTATTGAATTTTAAATGCTAATACTCCTGCACATATTTCACTTTACGTCTACAAATAAATAGTCTAATGATAATAAATAAATTCGTTTTATATACTGTCACTTGATGATATTTAGTTCCTACCCTGATAATGTTTGCGATTAGATTTAGTCGTCTATAACGATTATGGGAATCAATTATTAGATATTCTTCATGCGTCTAAAAAACTAGAAATTTTATAATTCTTCGTTTCATTTCATTTTTGACTTATCTAATTGTTTTACAAAAAATAATTATACGTTTATTTCTAATATTATTTTTTAATGTTTGTCTGGTGCATTTAAAGATTTATATAATATTTGAATTAATTATACGATATAGTTTTTTGGTCTGCTTACTACAATATTCGATACTTCACATTAAAATCTAAACTTGGTCAAATTCTATTCAAACAAGAATAATGTTAATAATTTTAATCAGTAGATCACTAGATCCTTAGTATTGTATTAAAATGAATTTATGAATTTCATAAACTGTATTCTGTTGATAATTATAATAATTTGATAATATATTCATATTTTTGTATATTATTATATTCATGTATTATCTTGTTTCAAAAAAAATTTTGTTTTAGCTCGTAAAAATATAGTGTTTTAAACTCATTATAAATTAAGGCATGAATTTTAACTTATTTAAATGCATTAATATTAAAAATACCGTATAACTGTAATTTATAAAAGCAACTAGAAAATTATTAAGTTTCAACCTAAAAATTAGTTAAGTTCAATCAATTTTAATGCATGCTTGGCTTGTGTCACGTTTTTTGTACGGTATTTTATTATATTTAGTTTTCATGATCACATCTTTATTTACATAAGTCAAATTGAGAAAACTATTCTTGATGATTAATGAAACATTTTTGATAAAAAAGATAAGAAACATACAACTAATACGAATGATTGTGTAATTATATCATTATCAACGTTTGCTCAATGATTTCGGTTAATTCCAAATGATTAATATTTTTTGTCACTGAATAAGTGAAAAGAAAATTTTATAATAACAAAGTAAATTGACTGCTATTATATATTAATACTGAGTGTAATACCAATCATATATTTTACTTATCTTAAAAAAGAAAACCTTAAGTATCAAATTTGTAAAAGATTTTCATACTTAAACGCTAGCTTTTATTACAATATTAGCAAATTAAAAAAGCGAAGTGCTTAATATACAAAAAATTTTATGTGCACGATTTGATTTATTTACTACTTATATATATATATATATATACTTAATGACGTAAGCTTTTAGAAACATTTTTACCAGGTACATTTATAGTATTCGTCTATGTAATATATAGTTTCAAAATGAAATGTCTTTACATTATTTACAATTGAAGCCTTAAATTTTATGAAACTCAAAATTTATAGAATAGTAATGTTCAAAATGTAAGATATTTTTTAGGAATACATTTTATTATAAAATAAAGATTATACATAATTTTACACAATTGATCGCATATTTTTAAAATATTAATTTGTTAGTTTTATAACGTGCACATAAAAAATGCAATCAAAATTTTATGATTTGTATAAATTTTACCTACTTTCTTCATATATATTTTTCACAGTAAAATCTACCATTTAAATACATAATGAATAACTTGTCGAGTTTGTTAAATAAATATGTTCATTAAAATTGATACAATTATGTTATAAAATATTTATCTGCTACTTTAAAACAATTCTTTTAGGTTTTTAATAAATTTTAAAATAATCTAATTTCTTTCTTTTTAAAACGCGTTTTTGATCGTTCATAATAAAAAAAATGGATATTTGAAAAAGCAATCAAATTATATTTATTACTTTATTTGCCCATACTTACGAGCAGTGAAAAGAAGTATTAAAAAATTTCTATAATTAATTTACAGTTTTGTTGCTTTTTATTAATCGGTTTTTATGAATTTTAAAGACTAAATAAATAGATAAAATGAAACGTTTTTAAATTGTAAATGGTGGAAATATTCACAAATGGAAAACATGAAAATATATGATGAAAACTAAAGAAAACTTCTTTATGGAATATTTAACGAAGAATTAGTTTACTTGTTAGTTTTTATCGTATGTTTTATATTGTTACTGCTATAGTAATGCGAGCTTGATGTTTACTATGTTGATAAATCGTATAAAATATTATTTAATTATTATTTAATATTCGGAAAAATTTGTCTTTTAGATCTTTTGGCAATCAGCTTATTTAAGTAACGGATCCAATCGTGGACGTCTATCATGTCGTTCTGTCAAGTGCAGCTGGTGAAGTGGAGTTTACCCGCATTTGCTCTAATTCTTGGGCTTTTATGGTACAAACGTCGACGTGTGGACCGAGTTGATCCAGGTGGATCATCCAAGTCAAAAGGTGACACTGTTATAAAGAACGGTAGCAGCGTCAAGACTACCCAGTTGAACGGCAATCTTTGCGATTCTGGCATACAAACGGATGACTCTTTTTCCCTTAATGCATCAGCCAGTAATCCTGCCGAAGAAATCATTAGGTACAGTTTATTTATTTCAGTGTCGTGTTTAAAAAACGATGAAAGTAAGAAATTTCCGTTTTACCCAGTTTTATTTACAGACGATAATTTGATATAAATCCCTGTTGTACCGACGATACTACTTGAGTTAAACTTTCATATTCTTTAAGATTGTAGTAATATCAAAGAATTAAATTATAGGTTCTAACTAAAGAATCGGCTGTTCTGCTAAATGTTGGCTTTATTTGATAATGAACAAATCGGAAAGGCGAAAATATTGATTGTAAATGTAATTTTTATTAGCTTCTTATTAATAAGTAAACTATTATTCCTGTTGGAAATGCAATAAACGTTTACAATGGTAAAAATGAGCGATTTTTTAAAATTATTTTAAAGGACTTACAATTAATATTACGATACAATTATTATAATTCGCGTAGTTGAGAAGTTTTGTTTAAAATATTGAAATCATGTATATGTATATATATTTTTTATTAGCTCTTCATAAATCATTTACTATAAATTTCTAGAAACAAGATAGTTTCCTGAAGCTAAGTTCGTTTTTTTGAAATCGAACATTTGTACGAAAGATCTTCATTTTTTTAATTTATTCATTACAGCCCGAGAAAAGTCAGTGAAAGTTTGGACATACCGAATAGAAAGAGTAGTTCACAGTCCCTATCAATGCTATCCTGTAAATCCATTGAGTTCAACAACACGCCTTGGTACGACGACGTGGAGAACACACCGGAAATGAAGGAAATTCGCTTGGGTAGTAATCCGACAAAAAGCGATTTTGATTTCATGTCAAAAAGTAAATCTGAGCTAAAAAACAATAAAAACTCCGCCATAATGGAGAACGTTATTGAAGAGGATGCTAAGGTGATCGTGGCAAAGAGCGAAGTTACTGATCAGGTGAGCTCCTCGCAGACTGAATTTAAAGCCTGCAACAAGGCGGTAATAGACGATCAGCAGTCTAGTGGAGATGAAAAGAAGCAGAGGCAGGTCCTCTCGGAAAGAGATTCAGCTAATCATAGTCCGGTCTCTGGCGTTCTTGAAGGCAGTGTCACAGATGAAGCCAGAAGTGAAGGCAGCACTGACAGTGGAAAAGGTACGCATTTCGTCCCATCTCTGATAAAATAAGGCAAATAGATATTTGTCTATTATCGATAAAAATAAATTGAACAAATACATATTTTGAAAAAGGTTTCGTCGTTTTTAACAAATTATCATTTGAGTTCTTTATTTTTCAAATTTATTTATTAGTTATTTTGAATTATAAACATCAAATAATTATTAGATAATAATGCAAAAGATAATCGCTTAAATATATATATTCGATTAAGTACTGTGAATAAAAACAACACTCGGCTTTAAATACTCGAAACTATTTTACTCGATTCTTAGAGATGCTAATTGAAAGTTATACGTTAGGCTCTAATGTAACGAAAACTTATTGCATTTTATTCAGTAACAATAATAAATTATTTTATAACAATAAGACAAATATTTTTTTTCACATAAAGAATGTGCTTTTGTTGCATATGAAACTGATGAAATAGACATTTTACAAAACTGTTTTTGTAATTGATACAGTTGTAAAGGCATTAATAAGAAAGAGTTATTATTCTTAGATGTTTAATAAAAGGCCATTTCGCTATTTAACTCGTTGAGAAAATTGCATTAACAGGATGAATCCTTAATTTATAATGTAAAAAGTGGTAATAGCCAGTTTTACTGAGACTCGGAGGGAAAAAACTTGATAGTCATTGTTTTTGTATTCTAGGAGGCAGTATAAAAGGCCACCCTAAAGACAATAATAGAACAATCTATGAGTTTTTGGTTTCAATAAATCTTGTCGGCAAACTCATCGGCCGTGGCGGACAATTTTTCCAGCATATACGTAACAATGCAGACGTAGGGATTGTGGTGAAGCGTCATCCGACAGAGCGCGAATTTAAGATCTGTAGCATCGATGGAACACCAGAAAATATTGCCACAGCTCTCGACATGATACGCCAGTATTTTCCCGAAAAGACATATCCTCATCTGAGTCTCGAACAGATTGCCTACGAGGAGATTTTGCCCGAGGAGATACCGTGGGTGCCGGAGCTCATGCAATTGTCATTGATCGAGGGAGTGAATAACGATGTAATCGTTAGTCATATTATTAAGCCGAACCACTTGTTTATACAGTTGCCGACGCATCCGACGTATCCGTCGTTGAGAATCTTGGACGACAAGATGACGCAGCTGTACGAGACAGTTGAGTCACCACCCGTACCCGATAAACTTAGTAGTAAGTGTCGTTACTTATTTGCTCTTATTGCGGTACGAGTTTCAAGAACATATTTCTATCGGATTCAAATGTGAGTCAAAGTAACTTAATATTACTTAAGTACTTTATAGAGTTGCAGGTATTATAGAAAACAGTAACTTAATTTAAATTTCTTTAAAGTACTATTAGTAAGCTAGATCTAACAGTGTAAAACTTTAAGGAGAAAGGGAAAAACTTAATTATATTATCTTAAACTATTATGATTGGTCTATATTAAGTTTTCTTATTATTGTAGGCATTCATTGATAAATTATAAAATTTTTACGTGGTGATTTTTAACAAAGTTTTGTAATGAAAAGTAGTAATCGTTTGCAAGTTTTTAACAAATGATGTTTTTTGTATGAAAGTAGTGAACTGAATATCACTTGATAGATAACTATTATAACTGATAAAGCCACGACATCTTTAGAATGTATGTGTTTTAGATATTTGAGATTAAGAGAAAAACTTCTTGAATTTTGCAGAAGGCATGATAGTTGTGGCAAAGTGGTATGATAAATGGGTCAGGGTATTTATTGAAAATCCAGACCCAAAAGGTGAACAGACACTTGTACGCTTGGTTGATCATGGTGGTTATTGGACATTTAGCAATGCTGATATGAGGAAAATACGATCCGATTACCTTAGCTTACCCTTCCAAGCCATTGAAGTATTTTTAGCAAATATTCAGCCAAAAGATGGTAAGAATCTTCAAAATGATTGTATTGCAGTGCTTTGAAATACATTTGATGAATTATGATTGAAAATGATCTTTTTCAGGAGAATGGAGTCAAGAAGCATATAATATAGTAGGACAAATTTGCACACGTATTGTAGGCCAAGCACAAATCGTAGGCTACGTGGACTGCAGCACTTTTATAAATTTGTACTTTAATATTCATAAGCACGGCGTAAGTATGACATTTCATGTTTTAATATATTATTTTGAAAAGAATACATAAAAATTTTTACGTTGTTTTTTATTGATATTGCAAGTTTAGTTGTTTCTTTTTAATTTTAAGAATATTATCAAAGTATTTCGATACTTGGGGTTTTTCATATAAAAATTTTTTCAATTTGACATTGTATAATAATTAATATTAATACAATGAGGTACCATTGATTTGAATTTGTTAATGTTTTATTAATGGAAAAAAGATTTTAATAGTAAAATGATTCTTATTTTTAAGATAGCGAGGACCGAGTATGTCATGACGAATAATAAATAGACCGATCAGGATTTCACTATTTTTTGAATCCATACTTTTATATTTTCAAAATTAATTAAAAATACTTTTTCTCATTGATAGGTCATATCTGTAGCAGACGAACTTATAGCTCGAGGGATGGCAGAGCCCATGTCTTTAGAGGAGGTAGTCTCACAGGAATTACTACCCTCTGTGTGAATCTAAGTCTAAATTCTTATTAGTTAATGTCGCTATTTGCGGATAGAACATAAAAGTCAAGAGAAGATGTGGGTATGTGACAAAAGTGTGAGAAATTTGCGATAAGAATTTACGTTGTGTACTGACAAAAAAGAATTTTTGTGATTTGCAATTGAGGTATCTTTAGACATTTAATTGCGCTCGTTTCTCTATAATTGAATTGAATCAATTCTTTTGCCGTAATCGAATCCTATCTTTTGCGATCTCGGAATTATTGCATTTGAAACGTTTACCGCGTTTTTTGCTTTTGTTTATTATTTTTTTAATTTTTTTTTTTTAATTTAAATACGTCAAGAAGACAATCGTTAGATTTTTCTATTTATACATGATACATTTGAGTGTACATATGAGTTGAGCAGAATAAAAGAATAAAGGGGCCAAGATACTGCGAAGACCTGAAAGAAACTTAATTTTGATGTGCTAAAATTTTGAACTTGCTTTAAAAAATCAATACGCGTTATGCATGTTAATTTTTTTAGTATTCAACATACTTTTATAAAAGGATTAATTGATGGAAAATCTCATTACATGATTTTACGTTTTCTTAAGCTACATAAATTGGATTCATTTTTCAATCAATAATCACAGAAATTAATAAATTCATTGGATCGCGGATCATACGAAATATTTTCAAATTGTGTATAATTATAGATTTTAATCAAATTTCGACTCGGTTGAAATGATTGAATTTGGACCATTTGGTATTTAAAAGTAAAATGTGTGATTTCTGCTAAATATGTAGAAGAATATTTGAAGAAGCTTTGTTCGTTTTAGTTTATTATTGCAATAAAAGTCAAATTTATTGTACTATTTGCTTTAATAATAAATAATATACTTATTGGAAAATATAAAATATTAGTATGTTACAATTAATGTTCTTATCAGTGTCTCTCCTCAAAATAACGTGGCATTTTCAATTTTTCAGTGCTCGATTAAATTGAATTTTTTAATAGTTATTATGCACATCATTAAGTATGGTGTATTATAACTTTCTATTTGTGCCAAGATTTACTTTATATATATTAACTGAAAGTCACTCGTTAAGCTACTGATATAAGTCTGTTGCTCACAAGTCGACCAATTTGTATTTTTTTTTTTGTACTTATTCATATGATACATTCGTGTGCCTCCAGGTTAATATTTATATAATCTGATCTTTCGACTACTTAAAGTAATGAAAAAATAAAAGTGCTACTGCCAATGATACATGTAACTGCAAATAGTCTTATATTTAAATATTGGATAATTTTGCTACTAGCGGATGATAATTGATAGTAAAATCTAAAAGTTAGGTATAAATTTTGAAATTTGTTCTTGATTATGCAGTCATTAATTGTGATCATTTTTATTATTATTAATTTTAATACTAATAAAAATTTTCCATTGTAAAAGTATGTCTAAATATAAATTTTTTTAATTAAAATCAACATAAAAAATCACATAATTATTTTAAAACGCTTATAGTTCAATGTTATAAATTTTTATTATCACTATTCTTAATTTATTATTGTTTTATGGTTATCTATCAATTTTCATAAGGCAGTTAGTAATTAACTATTATATCCTTCATAAAGATAACAGAGTATCGAGTGCTTTATACGCAGTTTTCAATAATTTTACATATTAGTATCCAGTCTCTTTTTCTGCTACTATCATAGAGGCTTAAATTTTATTTCCTCTTTAAAGCATATTATAATTGATGTAATCCATAATTATAGATTCAAAAAATTAAAATGAGTGTGCGCGTATGCGTGTGTGCGTGTGAGGGAGAGAGAATTTAGAGAATAAGTTTTTGAAGTAACTGATTAGTACTACAGTAAGGGGAGACAAGATTATCTTGATTTGATATTGAGGTTGTAGCCGTGTTTCAACGAAGATTTATTAACGAGATTCGTTATTTACAGGCTGATTGAAATTGTACCTCATCATTGTAAATATTGTAACATTAATATCTCCGACTATTATATATTTATAATATACTTACAAATAGTTATATCGAATAGTTACTAGCTTATACGTTAATAGTGTAATGAGGTTTAATGTAGTTTATTTATATATTTTACAATCTTACATCCAACTGCGAGATTAGCTTGCAATAAAAAATTAGATTTTGTGAGCTAAAACAATGACAAAACTACTACAAAAATGAATTCCTTTTACATTTATCTAATATACATATTTTTAAATATTTAAAAACCCGCATTGTAGTAAAATTATTCTAATATTATATTCACCATTTAATCATAATATATTTAAATATCTATGTAATTTTTTCATATTTAGAAGTTTGCTTGCAAATATTTATTGTAGGAATAAATGTAACAATAATAGTAAATTAAAACCTATTTCATATTAGTAATTAATAGAATTAACTTTTTACTTTCGTATTAGATATAAAAATCAGCTTTTTACTATTCAATATCGTATAACCAAATACCATAAATTTATATCATAAGAAATAAAAAGATAGTATTTTTGAAGTAGTTTTGTAAGTATTGTTGTATCAGAAAAAGATAGGAAGAAAATAAATGGCTGATGATTAAGAAAAACATTGGATAAAAGCATTTTTTAAGTATGCATGTCCGTATTCAATATGATAAACAAATAGTGTTTCATGATGAATGTTCAAGAAAAAATTTATAATGCTAGGGTGAAAGCTCTGTAAGCCTTTGTGACAAAGAGAATCATAACCTAAAGCTGAAATATGGTTGAGAATAATTTCACTGTTCAAATATTTCATATTAAGGATTTCGTGATAATAAAGCTGGGGATCGACGTAGCGTGGCTCTTTATCTAAACATGTTACATGTTAGTTTTTGATACTACAAAAAAAATTGAATATTTGTCTTTAATTATTTGATTGCATTTAAAAGGGTTTATTATAGATTGATGTTATTAAGAAAAAAATAAAAATTAAGAGGAAAAAAATAAGGTCCTATGAGGTTTTTATAAAATTATGTACTGTTTTTTTATTGAATACATGAAATAATACTCAAATTGATTTATTTGTTATTTTCTTTTTAAAAAATTAAGAATATCATAATTAACTTAATTTTTGAACCACTTTCATTATCATAATAGATGAAAGATAATGTTGAAAAGGATATCCAGCAAGAATGTTATTGTAAAAAAATAATTATTACTTTTGTAATATGATGGTTAAACTTACCTGATGATCGGTTGCAAAGTTAATTCTAATTTTGCTTTCCTTTGTTTTTGAAAATGAACTAGACACAGTTTCTGTACAAATTATTTTGTACTGTGTACAGTTCAAAGAATTTCACTATTACTTTGAAGTGTTAAAATTTATACCTAAAAAGCATTGTTGATGCGTACAAAAAAATACGTTAAGACATATTTTTGTAGATACGAACATGCGATTAGACGCGAAATCGCGCGATTCTTGTGCCGAGAAGTCAAATAGAATTGGGGTTTTCACTAATACTGAATACTCGTATAATTTTTTGTTTTCACAAATTATATGAAAAGCTTGTTATAAAATATTACTTAATAACAAAAGGCAACAAAATTTTGTTTGCAAATTTGTTATTAAAAAAAATATACATTGTTTAAGATAACTGCTAATTGTAGACTACAGTTTGTTGGCACAAAAATCAGATCGCTTGACTAAAATCCACTTTAAGTTTTCAGTTTTTAAGTAACTTTTTGAGGATGTTTGTTCTTGTATATAATAAAATCGTCGATCATAGTCCCCAGCTCACAGCAGTTATAACTTTTTTCATTTATTGTCATATTCGAAGAAATTTTTCAGTTTTGTACGTAAATATATATATATATATATATATATACATATATCAGTGTAATCTTTAGAGCTTTCATTAAATTTACATCGTTTTAATTTAAATGTGTTTGCAATTTATTTATTATTTAATCCTTTGTATTTCAAAACTATAATAACTATAATATTTTTTAAATATTTAGAAAGCAAATTGTAGAAAAAATGCATGATAAATAAGTAATTTTATTATTTTTGAACAAAAAGATATAAAATATATTGGATTATTTCTAAAACTTGAATATTATTTCTACAAATTGAAATTCCTACCAAGTTTCCTAGAATAAAATCATAATAAAAATTGTAAAGATAAAAAATGGATTGTTTTATAAGAAAATTAATAAATGACTTTATAAAGTTTATAAAATTTATATTAACGTAATGATTTTGTCAAACCTATGATGCTGCAAAGATATTTTGTCAATACTATTCCTGATAATGAACATTTTAAATTTTAAGTGATTAATTAATCTTACAATTACGATTGACTTTCATAAATGTAAACATCCAAGATAATAAATTTGAATAGTGGAAAAACTACATGACTTAAGAAATTAATTAATTTCTCAAATATGTTCTTGAACTAAAAACATTTGTTTAATAAGTAAAATTTTAAAATAATTTAATATGCAGTCAAATTTGCTGTTAAATTGATAGTGCAAATAAAAAAAAAAAGATAACAGTAATTGAACTTTCTATTGGTAAGTATAATACATTCAATTTGGTAACAAATTATTGTTTACATTAACACGATAAACAGTTTGATAATTTCTGGAAAATTTCAAGATGTAGCCTATGTTGTTATAATTAAAATGAGTGGTTGGATGTATGTAAACAATGAAAACGAAAACTTAGCACTTCAAATATATTTAATAGATATAAAATTAGAGATTAGACAACGAAATTTATATTATAAATTTTTGCATTTTAAATTTATATACTATAAACAAGTAAAAAATGGAACTGTGAATTTGATTTGATAATTTTTTTTAATATAACACTGATTAAATTATATTTTCAGAAACAAGTTGATTAGATCTAAATTATACAATTATAAAGTTAAAATTGAATATAAAACTTAAGATTTCAGTTCAGCACGTCATGCTGAAAAAAGCAATGTAATTACTCAAATTTGGATAATCTTATAACAATAACATTTTCAAAATATTGTTAAAAAATTTACGTACATTCTGTAGTATGAGTTTAGATCTAAGCATCTACAATAGAGTAGGCTAATGCCTATAAAAACAATAATAATAATAATTTGTTACATTGCTGTACTAAATTTGCTATATATATATTTTCTGCATTCATTTTGAGATGTAAAATTAATTAAAATATATTATATACTTAAATTTAACTAAAAACTGAGTTCTAAAAGTATATGTTTGGAAAGTATATGAAAAAAGATAAAATGATACGATTAAAAATGCACATAAGTTTGTTGTTACAATAAAATTAAATATAAAGATTTATATATTATTAAGATTGTAATACTTCAGTGTTTGATGAATATATTAATTTGTAGTAAATAAATTATTTATTTCAGTATTTATATTTAATGAATTGGAAAGTTACGACGAGGGTAAGTAATATTGATCATATTAAATTTTTTCAGTTAAACATAATTATAGTGTTGTAATGTTTGTTACTTGAGGAATAATAAGATTGTGATAAGGAAACTCATAAGCGCTTTACTGGTCAGCAGGCGGAGACCACACAGAGAAGTATAAATGTTTCCCGGCGATGCATTTACGTTGTGCTTAAGATTGTCAAGCTTTTTAATTTGGAAAAGTACAAATTTTTTAATTTTAACTCAGAGAAGTTTTTATAGACTATGTTGCTATAAAGAAATTTTTCTATAAATGGCCAAATTATAAACTGCGTCAGCTGCAATTTAGCTATTCATTAAATATATTTGATTCTAAAATTTTGTCACGCACACTTATTATACGAGTGTAACTTGTTTAATATAGTACAATTTTATATATTAAAGGACTTACTTTTTATTTTAGCTACACAAACAAAATCTCCATAAGAAATACAGTTCTTCTAAAAGCAACGAGTTTGTACTACAGGATTATTTCTTGCAAAATTATGAGACGTGTCGTATCGAACTGAGATCGTTAGAATTTAAACGATTCACAATCCCTCACTTAAATAAATATCATACGTACTCTATTTATCTAGTCATTGTTTGGATACATTTGTCGAGGAATAAGTTTATAAGGGGATTTTCAGTTATTATGCGATACTTTATTGAAAAATATACGTATAATTTTTTATGCAAAATTTCGCGGGTATTTGATTAGAATAACGACCTCTGTGTTAATAATAAAAGCTTCATCCGAACAGTTTATTTTAATTCTCAAAATATCTTTAAAATAAGTACTAAGTGTATTAATATTAAGTAATTGTAATAATATTAAGTATTAATTTATTAATATAATTCTATAATGTTTATCTAATTGTTATACAAGCGAAGGACTTATTTAGGATTTGGCTACACTTATGGTTATATAATTGAGAAATATTTAAATTCAAAAGCATATCAGCTTTTTATCAATTATTTATCATCATCAATATAATATATCATAATAAAAATAAACGTTAATTTTACATTCAAATTAACATTACTCGGTATTTTTAATTAATTAGTAAAGCATTGAAACAAACACGAAGATCATAATCTGCAAGTGACTACAAAGTCGACATAAATTAAAAAATAAATTTTGATTAATTAAAACTTGTAAAAATAAGTATAAAAAATAACGAAATGAAAAAATAGGCACTTGCTTTATAAGACAAACAGCATGTGGAATAACAATATAATAAAGTTTTTGGAAAAATTATTACATGATGTATTTTAAACAGCTGTACTACCCGGTAAATAAATAATTATTCTGTTAATATACTTGCGTTTAATTTACTATTCCATAGATTAAATTTTTGTTTTATGTCTTTTAGTCTTATATAATAATTATATAATTAATTAAAATAATAATTAAAAACTTTACAAAATTTAAAATAATCAATATTATTTACATATTATGTATAAGAATCATAGACCCATAATATTATTATATATACGTAAGAACTGAAATTATAAGTAGATATAATTAAATTGCAAGTTGAATAATTTTTAATAATACTACCCAAAACTGGATTATAAAAACTTAAAAAAAAATTTTAATATGAATAAATAACATTAATTTTTTATAATATTCTTACATTAATAATTATCATGAATTATTTTATTATAAGTATTAACATTGTAACTATAGTTGTTTTTAAACAGTTATTATTGAATTTTATTGCCTTAAAAATTTGAAAGAATCGGGGTAAATTTAAATATTAAAATGTAAATAAAGGGAAAACAAAAGTTTTCGAAATATTTTATTTAATATTTATAGATTTTTTAAAGAAATTTTTAATATAAACATTGTGAAAAAATTAAAATATGTTAAAAGATTATTGGCAACAAACAAAAAATGTATAGTTTTTTTAATAAAATTTTTTTAATTTACAACTAAAATTAAAAATATTTATAAATAATAAAAAAACCAGAATTAAGAATATTCACGTCTACGTGATTCATACAGACTTTTAAAAACCTAACAGAAAAAAGCTCCAAATGAGTGGAAATTAATACGTTTAATTTATAAAGCCAAGTTTTTAAAACAAAAAGTAAATATAACTTTTTACAAATTTTTTTAATAAAATTTATTATAAAAATTTTTATAAATAAACATATACTAAGTTAGAAAAATCTAAAAAATAAACAAGTTTTTAATGTTCTTGGAATTAGAATATGAATTAGGTGCACATGAAGTATTTAAGTTTGTAAGTATAATGAAATTTTACTAGAAAGATTATTTAATATTCTAACAGAAATTAGGATTATTTCTTTAAGTTAGACGGAAGCATAAAATTATTATTTAATTGTCTATCAAATTAAGTAGAAATTCAGAAATATATGTGTCAACAAATTAAAGGATTTTCAAAATCTCTGCACCTAAACTAAATAATTTATACAATTATAATATTACAAACTTTTGAATTAAAAACTTAATGCAAAAACACTAGGTGAATTATTTTTAATTTATAATTATAAATTAATAATGAGAGCTAATAAAATAAGAAATTAAGGTAAACAATTTTTTGGAAAATTTATATATTTTTTGATTGAGAACAAATCTACATAATGAATACATTTTTTGAATAACAGTATATGGATAAGTCTGCTTGTTAAAAACAACAAATTACAGAAACTAAATTAAAATATGTGAGTTTCAAGACGGTAAAGATTGAAGCAATTAAACGTAAAAGTTTTATTAACCTTAAATTGTGATGAATCAATTGATTTATATAAACATATATAATATATATAATATCGGAGAATATTAGAGGTGTTATATTTAAATTTAAATACACAATTATATATTTAACTATTTATTTCCAAATAAAAATCGTAAGAAATTATTTTTGTATCTAAGTTATTTATTTTTTTTTATTTTAAGTTTTGTTAGTAGTTCTAAATTATTAAATTAAAAAAATGCCATTAATATATCACGCAAAATAAATATTGTGAGGAAATCCGTATTTAATTTCGTCAGTTGATAACGTAGGATTTTGAATATCTATTTTATCATTAAATGATTAGTAAATATAACGATCAGCATCATTTCAGAAGGTGAAATAGATTTCTGCTTCGAATTAATTGCTTATGACTATATTTTTAAAACAGTTATTTATTGGATCCTACATAATAATTATATTGCATATTTAAATGTTATATTATATATTTATTTTATAAAAACATTGAGTTAAATCGATATACATGAAAATTAATTTAAGAAAAATTTATTTAAATTAAGTAATACGTAAATAAATCTTATATTTCATTTAACGTAAAGTGATTATTCAAGTAATATATAAGATAAAATCTCCATTTTAAACGATTTAATACATTATAATAAAAACTTTATAAAACAAATATAAGTAGGTAGTATAATATTTTTATTTAACATTTAACATTTAAATTTGTTTCCAAAAAATTTATTTTACAATCATTATCAGTTAAAATTATAATATCAGTATTTAATATGTTGCAATTATTTTTAACCTTAAAGATGAATAGTTCTATATTAATCAATCGGAATCAAAATTTGTTAAATTTGAGAAATTTTATCGATATTTTTGATAATTTTATTATTTAAAGACATATTTGAAAAGAATTAATAGTTAACGTTAATGGAATAATTACTTTTTACACATAAAATATCAATAAAATAGGTCAGAAATAAGTATATTTTTAGAAAAATCCAAATCATAACTTGTATTCAGAAAAAAAATCCTTCTGAAATAAATTAAAAAATACCTTTTAAAAAATAATTGATGTATTTATTTTTTAAATCTATGTCAAAAAATCGTTTTGACTATTATAAAATGTGATGTTTCAACAAACTATTAAAATAAAGTTAAAATATTATTTATTCTTTAAAAAAAAAGAAAATAATCATCTAACCTTAGAATTCTTTCAAAAGGCATTGTCAAAAGCATACATTATTACAGAATATCAAAATTTTTTTTCAGTTAAATTATTATTCATAAATATTATTCAAGAATTTTGAGTAAAATTCTATTTATAATTTTGTCTGTAAAATTTATATCAGTCTATACTATATAATATATTGAGTTAATTTATCAATTAATTTTAATTCTAAAATATATTCTTTATTTTTTTAATTTATCACTAAAAAATAGTTGAATTAAAAGTGAATACATGTTATGTATTTTTAACAGATTTTACAAGCAAAAATTTTTAATTTTTATGTCATTATTTATATTACATTTGATTCATGAAAATGAATATATAAATAATATTAAAAATTATAAAAACGCTATATTTTTTTAAGAATTTAAGAGTATATGTGTATTCTGAATAATAATTAAAGCTATATTTCATCAATAAAAATACTTCAGATTCCATGAAACTCTTATCTTGAAGATATTCATTCTAAATCCACAAGGGATCTTGAATTTTCAACATAATGTACTGTATAGTTTTGATAACAAACAATTATATTTATCTAGCGCCTAATTTAATGAAACACTTATTTATAAACTCAGTATTGGTAATATTAAAAATGTTTACTTATTATTTTTATTTTAAAATGTTGGAGAATGTGCAATAAATTTCTGATTTTTACGTTAAATAATAATCAAGTAAAATGCATGTGATGATGATTATAAATTTTAATAAATTGAAATAATTGAAAAATTTTAAAGTAAACTATAATTTTTTATAAATAATGAACGACAGTTGAAATTAACAAATCTTTAGAAATTAATTCTTAGCTAAATTTCATTTAAGTTTAAGATATTTTAAATTGTATCTATTAAATTTTATTTTTATATTTATTTAAAATGTTATTGCTAAGATATTTTAGAATGAATAAATAGTTGAAAAATCGAACAGACTTTTTTACAGATGCATATTGATTCATAGTGTCTACACGTGAATCGGTGAGAATACATTCTATTTTATCGAGAAAAATAATTATAAACCACATATTCATGCTTTAACAAGACAAAATTTTGACTTTAATACATTGATAGAAAATATAAAAATATATTTAACTCGTTACTATGGTGTGTTTTAGTATCTTTTCGTGTATTTGACTGTATCATATATTTTTTATGATTATGTTCTTATGACGTGAAAGGTCTGTAAGTAAATTTATATGAAATAATCAGAATAATTTAGATCGTATAAAATTTTAACGACTATATTTACAATTTTAAGCTATTTTTAAGCCATTTTTGAAAATATTATAATTTTAAACATTGAATTTTAGGATAATCACAAATTTGAATATATTCAAATCATGTAATTTGCAGTAAATTGTATTTTGCAATAAATTTATTAGTTTATACGAATCAGAGTATTATAATAAATAGTTGTTACATTCAAAAATTTTAATTTTAATTTAAATGTTCCACTTATGGTTGTTAAATTAAAAAACTGAATTTTAAATAAATTCAAAATATTTTTTTAATATTTACGAAGAATATAAACAGAAGAATTGTCAAAATTAAATAGGCATAATCTTAATTAATTGAATATTGTTAAATCAAAGAGGGCGATCTAGTTTTAATAATAAAACTGTATATTGTTGAAATAAATTAAAATTATTTGGTAATAGTACTACGTATTAGATGCCAATTACTTCCAAGTAAATTTGTTTTTTCGCCTACATAGTTTTAATTTATTCATCTCGTATCTCGCATGAAAATTCGATGCATTCCATAGAAAAATAGTCGAAGGTAAGCAAGAAACAATTATTATTTTCACATTTTTCTAAGCACTATTAGAGAATCGATTACAGCATTATACCTACGCTACTTAACACCAAATTTTCAATAATGATAAAAAACAGTCAGAAGTTGTTGACAGCGTATAATCTCAATCGAGTCAAAAATATACTCTACGACTTTGTAATATCGGAATTATATTTCGATGATTCACGATGCCAGTGCTCAAGTATTTGTACAAAACATACTTGAATTGGACTCGACAGTGGCGAATCTGTAGTATTTTTGCGCTCAACAGTTGTCGAGCGAGTGTACGCAAGATGGTACCGGAACCCGGACACGAAGCTCCAACCTCCGGTGGAAGCGATGAGTCCATCGGCTGCCAGATCAAGAACAAGAAGGGTTTAAAGGATTCCACGGTCGTCAGATGGTTGAATAAGCAGGCCGACAGAATGGACAAGCATTGGACTCGTTTGCCGAATTTCGCGGGTTCAGCCGCCGCTACATGCGCTATTTTCTTACTAGGACTTTGTTACCGAGGTATTTCTTTATTGCTTCGCAATATTGATTTTGTTATGTGCAAATTTGCGGCAATGATAGGGAGCCAACCGGTAAAGTATTATGAAGGAACTTTCTGCATTATGAGCATCAGCAAAGTTGACTTTTCCATCACCAACTTTCCAATGCATCTTCCAATTTTCATAGATAATCATATATTCCCCATTCGTGCATACATGAAATTGCGGATGCTTGTTATTTAAAACTTAATTGAAAGCGATGCAAAACGTATAAGTGAAAATCTGTGCATCCACCGACAATTTATTTGTATAATACATGATACATACTTATTTTCAGGAACGATAACCGACGAATCTATAAACATTTGGGACGGATTGCAAAAGTTAGATTATATTTTTATTATTATTGCGTAGAAATCATCTTGTTTCAAACACATAAATACGGCTTCACGAATATCAATTATTATCTTTATTTTATGTGTTGCAGTGTGCAAGTACTTTTTTAAAGTAAAATTATATGTTTGAAATACTATACTTTAATACATAAAATGAAGAGAACATTGGTTGCAATTATAATACTCATACATACATTAAATTAAAGCACATTTATGTAAATGCACTTACGCTGTTTCTATCTGTTCTCTGCATTCGAGATGTCACTTGTAATTTTTCGAAGGAAAAAATATATAATCATTACCAATTTCTATTATAATTAAAATCTACAAATTATCGATTGTTTAACGGATTATATTCGAATAATCTCAATGTGTAACATAACAAATTATAGTTTATTAAAATTATATTATTATATCATTTTTAAAATGTGCATAAAAAATTAGTGTTTACCATGCTATAACAAAAGTTAAATCAGTTAATGTCATAAAAATACAATTTCAACATCGAATTATAATTTGTAACGGGAGAAGTGAATCATTAAAATTTCGCTCATTCAGAAGAATTAGTGTGAATAAAAAATTCGTGAAAAATAATTTTCGCAATATTATATATTTTTAGAAATATAGTTGAATATTCAAATATTTTTATACATGGATTTTTACGAAAAAGTATTGTTATAATTATTAAAATAAAATTAGTTTTTATGAACAAAGTTTTTGCAAATACGTATTTAATTTTGGACAGTTGTACGTACATATTTGTGATAATATGAATTATTTTATTATACTATCTTTACAAGATAAAGACTCATAAAATATATATTTTTTGAATCAGAGCACTGCTTATTAAAAAGTTATATCTGAAATAAAATCATTTCAAAGTTATTATAATTTAAGTATTATTTTATTAAGATTATTGTAAAATAATTAATAAACATTAGAGAATCTTTAAGCATTAGGTCTTGTAAGAGGGTATACCTTTTAAATCGTAAAAATATTCTATTGTTTAATTTTATATATGATTAAACTATTGCTTATAATAGAAAAATGATAAAAAATAAAAGAGTAAAAAAAGTAAGAGAAATAAGTATAGAATAGACAAAAGTAAGAACAATAAGGAGTGGGTATAGAAAGTCAAGGGCAATGAAAAAGAGCAATAGATTGCAAGAGAATAAGTAATAAATGAAGGGGAAGTAAGAAAAGAAACACTGGAAGTAAAAACAATATGTTAGAATCAATGTACCATAAATGATTTATTTTGAACTGAAGGTGTTGTTTTCAATGAAAAAAATGTATAAAAAAAATTTGGTTTGATATTTTGTATAAAAATTTTAAAAATTCTTAAAATATAAATATGCATTATATTCATATGTTTAACATAAGAGTGGATAAAAATCTATTTTTAAACAAGAATTTTTAACAATATTTCAAATATTTTAAATATTTAAAATACTGCACAATGATAAACGGTTTAAAAGTTACTAGTCGTGGCATTGGTTGGATAGAATATTCTCATTAAATTTTATAAAGATAGGTTCAACTTGGAACATATTTATACAATATTAATTAAACAAAAAGTTGATTGTATCAATATGATTTTACATAATTAGACGAAAAACTTGAGAAAGATAAAATTTTAAAAAAACAAAAATTTCGATCGTTACAAGAAAAAATAGTATCATAAAAATTTTCATTAAAAAACCATTTTTTTTATTTTTAACTAATATACTCATTACATTTTAAACATTTGTAACTACAAAAAAATTAAATTGCGTTTTATTATATTTTTCAGGCTTCTTTTAATTTAAACTTTGGCATTATTTTTCTGTAAATCTGATTGTATAAACATTTATTTTAAAAATATAAATGCTACTTCTAAATAACTCATTTCTAAATATTGCTTAGCAAAATTAGTTAATAAATTATTTATATAATAAATTCATAGTGCAGTAATTAGTACGATTGCATAGTTTTACTTACTGCTTTTTGTAAAAACGAAATATTATTTATTTTTTATTAATATTATTATAATATTCTAATCTTGTAAATTATTTTAATTTGTGTTATCTGCTATAATAAGTGATTTTTTATGTGTTATATAAAAATAAATTCAGTTTCGGTTTGGAGCAAAAAGCAGTAAAAAATCGATATAGTTTTATGAATAATTGGTTGTTTAGCGTGAGCAGTGGCCGTATATTTCAGATATAAAACTGTTTTTAATTTAACATATTTATAGGTTTTACTATTTCGTTTAATGTTTATGAATATAGAAAAAATTGCTTTACTAAATATTCTTATCCTTAATATAACAATATGTTTAATTTCTTTGTTATAAATTAATGTAATGTTTAAAAGTAACAAGTCATCTATTACTTATCATTAGTGGTTTAGTGGTTCTTCAATTTTCATAATATAATCAAGTTTTGATTCTTATTTCATTTTGTAGTAAGTCCTGAAAATACTTTTCCACTGGAGACACTCTAATATTCTTTACATTTTACATAACATAAAACTTTTTCGCTTCAACAAATCAGTAAATTCAAACTACTGAATATAATCTCAAAAAACTTTAAAGTCAGATTAATGAAAGATAGTACTTGGTACAGCTGAACATGAGTTAGGAGAAATTGTATTCTTTGTTAGTTAGATCGAAAAAGTATATTTAGTCCTTCTGAATAAATAATCCTTAAGTTGTCCTCAAGTTTTCATTAAAAATTAATAAATATAAAATGATGATAATGAATAAAATATCAGTAGAACTCGCACTACATAAACTGTATGCAAACATTTTTTAAGTTTAATTTGAGATTGAACATTTATATTCAGTGTATAATATACAATTTTGTTGATAATATCAACTATTAATTCATATCTATATCAAATTTAATTCAAAATTGAAATTCATTTAAATAAATTTATTATTTATGTACATGAATTATCTATTTCTAGTAACTTAAATTAAATTACCCATAAATTTAATTGATTAATTTAATTATAACATATTTATTTAAATATTACTCCGTTATGTATTTGTATAACTTTTAAATATTGCTAGATTTAATTTTGTTACTGTTTAATTACATGAATTGTGATATATAAATTATTTAACTTGTTTCAAATGAAATTAATATTTCATATTGCCCGGAATCATAACCGAAACTGCCCTATATATATACATATTTTTTTTTTTAAGTTGTATACATTGTATAAACCTTCAAATAGAAATTATTGTAATCAAAAGTTGTATACAATATAATATTTTGTTAGTTCTTAAAGTTTTCTCTTGTTTTCTCTTAAATTGAGACGAGTATAAAGAATGTGGAATCTATATAATTTTGCATTCCTTGAGATCGATCTATTATTCATTTTTACTTTAAAAACTCTAGTTTAAAGTTAGTTTAACCTAAACTTCCTGAAATATTTAATTTTTAAATTTGACATTATGGATTTTTACAAGGGTATTTATAAAAATCACATTTTGTAAGTTCATAAAAGGATATATAAGCGTATGATAAGTGACATACGTATGAAAAATGGTAAAAACTATTTGTTATGTATTCAGAAAGTTTTATTTAAAATTTGAAATTCATAATGTTAAAAATTTTGATTCACGAATAAAGTAAAAAAAAAACTTTAACTTGTTGGCTTCATGGGAAATGGTGCGTTTAAAATAGACTCCTGTTACAGAAAAAGAAGATATTATCATTCTTTCACATAATTCAAGATTTAAAAAATTCATAAAAAAAAATAAAAAGCATTTTTTACATTGAATCATTTTATAATTAATATAATAATCTTTTGGATTTTGTTCTCAAAAATTTCGAATTGTTATTATTTGCATTTAACATAAGCTAAAAGAAATAAAATAACTTTTAATAATTAGAATATAATGCAAAAACAATATACTCCGGAAATGTAAGATTAGAATAATGATTTTTTACATATTATATATTTAAAGATTATACAAAAATCGATGATAAGTTATGAATCATACAGGATACATTAAATATTTTGATATTTCTCTTTTTTTGAAATTCACGATTTCAGTATTAATAATTTGCGATCTGTATATTGGATAAATTTATGATCTGAGTATTAATTCTGCATATCTCAATGTTAATAAAATGATATTAATTTTTCTGTTAATTATTTTAGATTTATTTTACTGAATTAATACTAAATAAATATATTTAAGTTTATATGTATTTGAATATCATATAATTAATTGACATTTGAATATCAATTAAATATTAAAGTAATATACGGCAACTTTTTGTTAAAAATCGATGATAAAGTAAAAAATCTAAGAAATAAAATCATTAAATAGTTACGTTTGTAAAATGCTCATAATAAAACACAAGATATCTGAATAATATGCAACTAAAACTTTTAATTTTTTTTAAATTTGATTTGAGATTATATAAAACATATTACAAATAATATGTGTTTCATGTCGCACAATCACAAATAATTTTTCTAATTTTTATGAACAAATATAATAGATATTTATACAGTTATACAATCAAATTTATGTAAAATATTTAATGTTATCTAGGTTTAAGAAAAATCTGATTTTGCCACATATTAAATATTTATTTTAATTATTAATTAATTAAGTAAGTTTTATACAATTTTATTCACGTTCAAATTTATAAAAAGATTGATAAAAAATCAGTTTTCGTTGATTTATTCTTACAGTTTTTTTATCATAACATTAGAATTTATATAAAACGTTACAATTTATTTAAATTTATAGAAAAGAAATTAATAGCTCATGTATATTTATTTCTTCACTCATTTTTAATAAATTAAGTTTTCGACAATTGAAAAAATATTGTAGCCAATTTTGTAAACTAGTATTTTTGATTATCGGTGTAAAGTACATACAAGTAATATAATCACTCGAATAATTACTTAGAAAGCATTTAGAAAATCATTAATAATTTTAATTTAAAAATTAAGAAATATTTTTACCTTATTTCTCTATTTATATTGAGAAAATATCGTAAATAATGAAATGCTAACAAAAAGATGATAACTTTTAATATTGAATTCTTTACTGATAATTGAAATCGTCTTTGAAGTTTTGATAAAGAGTTATTATCATTGCAATTATTGATGTTCTTTCGTACTTCAAAATATTTAAAATTAACTTTGTTTAACATTAGTGGAAGTTAATATTTTAACCCTTTATTTAATAGACTACGTGATAAATAAATTTAGCTTTCATATTTGTTAGTTAATTTAAAAAAAATTATTATCTTATAAAAAAAGCAAAACGTAATTATTACAAAAAATCTTAATCATTTATAAAATTATCCGTTTGATAGAAGAGGTGTCACAGTTAATGAACGACGTTTTATTGAATTAATTGATCAAATAGCGATTAATTAAAAAACCGTTGCACAATAAAATGGCCACAGATACATGCCGAATGAATGAAAATTCCATTTTTCAAATTCACGCAGCACAATTCGATAATTTCTGCTTTCAATCAGCATATAATAATATTGTTATAATAAATACCTGGTACACGATTATAGTGTAATAATATCTCGTGTATTTTGAAGCTTCAGCGTCTCATCTACGATTTCATAGATTTCATTCAATGAAATTTTATTATGTCAAAAATAGTAGTACTCTTTACGATTTACTTCAGTTTTATTACTTGAGTGGATGTTGTACTTAAACTAAAACCCAACGCACCCGATTCTTCACTTACATCTCTCTTTACTTCGTACTCGCTGAATATCTTAGAGTATTTACCGTATCCATTCGTGATTATCGCAAAGGAATCTTCTGTATTTTCTTCTTTCCGCTCGCGTGAGACACCTACGTGCGCTGATTACCGACCAAGAGATAGAAAGATAGATAAATAGACAGATCGATAACTAGTCAGATAAATTTGTATGCGCGTGTGTATAGATACGAATGCGTACACACACGGGGGCGCGCACACATCAATGCACGTGGATAGGTGGCGAGACGAGGCTGAGAGTTAGAAATCTAACGGAGGTCAGAGAAAGATATGAAAGATCCAAGTTATTGGCGAAATATTACGAGTTTATGAGAGTTTTATGGAGCGTTTGGCGTTCAGTGCAAAATCGTTTCATGAAACTATGGGTTTATTCTCAGTGCAAAATCATGCTTTTCTACGTAAGAAATAAAAGAGGAAGATGGGGAAAAGCGTCCTCATACTCTTTCTATACGTCGCGTTGTAATAAAGTTTTAAGTCGAAACGTTCGTTCTTTGGAGTAGATGTAGAAGTTTTTATGAAATTTATTCTTCATACACCCTTGTTTTGTGGTTGCCTTGTTTGCTTTCTCTTTCTCTCTCTCTTTTTCGAACAAACTAATATTACATAGTATAATAATTTTGCCAGGGTTATATGTTTGAGCCTCAAACCTTTGTATAACACGACTAATCTGCTTTATTTCAGACATTTATGCGTATAAACAGAGACATTAACCACTTATTGCATAATACGTTGAATTACTGTATTATGCTGTTGCAGTTAGATTGTAACGATTTTTTATAAAGTCAAATGTTTGCTCATAATTTAAGGCGTAAAGTAACTAGACTGAGTTAATTGCAAATTTCCAATTGTATTTCTAGGTATTTATAGTTTAAACTGTCTATACATATTGTTAAATTATTTATTTTTTCATGTTATCGCGTTAATAATTAAGATTTAAAACAGTGCTATTAGATAGATTCTATATTTTTTATAAAATCAGTAATGAGTAAAATTAGTTGAGTAATATCAAATCAGAACGTCAATACAGATTAGTAAAGTTAGAATGCTGTTCTTATTTACATATACAATGCAAGTTAAAAAAAATTTCTTGGATGGAGAATATTGGTTTGAATTTAATGGACTAGTCGTTTCATACGCTCATTATCGATTTTAACATCTTTCTCTCATCGGTTACTTTATCGTGGATTATATGCTCCATAAAGAAGGTATTGAATCTTATCTTCTAAAAATGCTCGTTAAATACTGATCAGATCAGAATCTACTATTAAAATCATGGCGTACTGGACGGTTCTCATTAAAATTTTTGATCACTGTAATCCAGATATATTGACACATAAATTTTACGATAATTAGATAATTTATAAATTTTTAACTTCGAAATTTCTAATTTTTACATTAATATATATTAATTTTTATTAAGATTTTCATAGAATCAAAAATAATTATGTTTACAGTATAACGCATACACAGTGAATGTAAATAATGTATTCACTGATCAATATTTGGAATAAATAGATTATCATAACTTATATAATTATTTTTCCTAATTTTCTTGAATCATTAAAATGAAACTGTATATATAGTATATCAGATTAAAATATTTATATCCTATTATAGCTTATGTGTAACTGCATTTCAAAATACTGTATTCCAGAACAAAATAAGTCTTAAATATATTAATTTATGTATAAGAGTATAAATATTGTAAGCAGAATTTTGATATTAGAATAGATAATATATCTAGAGTATTTAGTGTAAAATTTTTCTTATAAATATTAGGAAAATATATAGTAACTTTTGTATTTATTTTTACGTCTCAATTCTTGTATAAAATGATTCTAATGGTTCGAATAATGGTTCGAATTTCAGAGAACCAAAAAATTTGTTTTATACATTCAAAGTTAAAAGTGAAAAAATTAAATATATAATAGTAAAATGAAATATTCTTTATTCTTTTAGTAAACCTAATTACTATTATAAATTGCTTCACAAGTTTGATTTTCAACATAGTCGGAATAACTCATTAACTAGATTATTAAGAATTAATAATATTTTAATAAATTTATTGCTATTACTTTTACATATTTTAAATTGAATGTATTAATTAAAACTTTTTTCTGAATTTTCCGATTTTAAGAGTATCACAGTAAATAATTTGAATGTCTAATAATTTGAAAACATACTATAGATGAATGCTTCGTAGCAATTTCACCATTATTTCACGAATACATAGCAAGACTTGCTAATTTCTGAATTAACAAATTTTTCAAATAATCATCTGCTTATTTAGCTCGAGTAAATATACACATAACTGCGAATAATTTTCAGGCATGCTTATCAAAATTTTCTGCATACAACGATAAAATAAAAAGTGTGCAGTAAATGTTGATTATTGTATTGTTTTCGTCCCAGCAGAATGTGAAAACAATAGGTGAAATAACGTTCAAGTCGTAACGCTTTTTTCCTTCACAGGCGAATGGATGCTAATCTTCGTGCACTTCGCTCGGCGCTTCGGTTACGGTGGCACACCAACATCAGCGAACGTCGTACCCAGCAACGGCACCGACACGTCGGCTTCAATCAAGAATAGCTGGGAGCAACTACTGTCAGAGGTGCCGTACATCAGGAATTTTTCTATAGCGTGGATGGTATCAGTCACCGTTTCCTACAGCGTGTACTTTACCGTATGCGGCTTCCTTCACGTAAGCTCTTTTTTCGAATTCAAGCTCTATGTGCCGGCGAAGTAGTTCTTACTCCAACGCTTTCCTTCTCGTTTTCTACGCCCTTACTTTCATTTCGCTTCCGCCTCGTCCTCCTGTTTTTCTCTTTCATGCTTATCTCGTCTCTGTGTAAGTTGTCTTTGTTCCCCTTTAGCGCATCAATAATAAGTAACGTATGTAGGGTGTATAAAGGATAAGTGAATCGTCAAAAGCATTGCTTCAGGTATTCGTGTAAAAGCTAGAATTATCTGTCAATTTTTATTTATTATTTCATTCGCGTAAAATATTCATTATACTTCGAATATAATTTTAAAAAATGTATTAAAACAAATTGTATTATATTATTTTGAATTAACAATACAGTTTTTACTAGCTTGAGAATCATCGAGTGAGCAAGCATGAAAGTTAACAGAAAGTAAAATAACAAAAGATATTTATACTATTTACCGTTTATTATTTACTACTTAAAATACTATTTTTAATTAATTAATATAATGGTACATACGATGCGCAATAAGCATTGAAGTATTTACTAATACTTGCATTACTGTATCACAAAAATAGTGAATTTAAATTTGTTAGAGAATTATATACTTTCAAATGCACATTTTTAATTCACACTCGTTTAAAAATACCGATAAAAAATAAATGGAACCTCGGTTTCATTAAAAGCTACAGTTTGATGCTAGGTATTAAATTCTTGTAAAATTCAAATATTTATAATGATGGGTTTTCTTAAGTGCAACTGTATATCAAGTAACGAGTACGTACATTTATTAAATTTCCTTCAAGAGTATGAGCAAGTACCTTGGTACTTTATAAATTTTGATGTACATAATTTTGTAAGAGTAAATATGTGCATGTAAGGACGTTTCCTTGTACGTATTTATCTATTAATATAGAGAAGTAATACGCAACTTGAATAATTTTAAATTCACTAATACTGATTTAGAATCACTGAAAGTGTTTTAATTATAAGTGAAGATATAATGATTTATATGCATGAGTATATAAAATTTGATAGATAATTTACTCGAATAAAAGCTATATATTCGTTAAAAAATTATTTAGTATTTGAAACGATGCGAATTATTTAAAAAAATTTTTTTATTAATGCATTTCGTCAATTTCATATTAGAGACTAATTAATTAAAAATCATTCTTTGTCTTTGCGAAGTAACATTTAGTAGTAAATAGAAAGAAAAATCAGATTTACATTCATTTTCTATCTGTAGATAGTCATTCAGTAGTACCTTATTTAGTATGGATTTCAAAATCTGTTGAAGAGAAGCTTATAATCAATTTTTGAAAAATGAAAAATTTGAAATTAAAAGTTACTCTTTTCTAAAAAGCTTTAACTTAACAGAGTTACAAAAAGAAATAGAATTTAATTTCGGATGATATTCTATTTGTTAATATTGTAATAGTAACACTATCTAAACAAAATAATCAAACGCTATCTAATAGAATTATAAATCGTGGAATGAGCGTTTCCTTTTTAAGTAGACACGTCAGAAATAATGAAACAAGTGTGTAAAATCAGTTTTTAGATAAACTACTGAATATTAGAGAAAGCAGAAAAGATTAAAGACACGTCAACGGAATACGTCAACAAAAATTTACAGAAATATTCATGCACGACTGAGCGTCAGACTTGAAGGGTGTCGCTTTTGAAACTCGTCTAATCAAAAACAGTGCCAAAAGACATTTTAGGCGGTTATCTTACCTCCCTTCATTAGAATTCATTATATTTTTTTAGATTTATTTATAACTGCTTACAAGTTTTGACTTAATAATTGCGCTTTATAAATGAAACAGCGGTCTAAGCAAACTAGCGGGTTAGGAAAGATCCAGCTACCTCAACAAGAGCGAGGGCAATATCGCTTTTTAAAGAAATGACATCAATCTTTTGTGAATGCGTACGTGAAGGAATTTATATTTATTATCTTGATCAAAGTAAAGCAATGATGAAGAATATTTAAAAAACTCGATAAAATTTGGTGCCTGTTACAGAAACTATTATATTTTTATTTTCGCCTCTCTTTCTTTGGAAAAATAAACGAATTGCAATTTGATTTACTCGAATGCTCCCCAAATGTACCTGGTCTGACTCTGAATTTCAATTGCGTGCTTTTGAATCTTACAAAATGGTTTACAGGAGAAGGCATTCAAATACCCTCGCAGAACGCTGGACTAAACGGAAAGAACTCGAAGCCGACAATATTAATAAATGAAAAGTTGAAGAGAAAGAGAAACTCAATAAACAACTCTCGAGTCCAAATATTACGAAGATTAGAAATTTTTGTTCCAATTACAATGTGACTGTGAGAAAATCGTCATATCTCTTTATTGCATTTTCCCCATAAGATTTGTACAATTTAGAGGCACGTAAAAGCATCATACTTAAATCGTTTGACTGTGACATGATTTAAATTAGCTTTTTTAACATTGTTAACAAGTTACGAAGGAAGCTTTTTAGAAGCTTTGAAGTTGAAAATAGGTCAGTTAGTTAACTCTTATCAAAGGGCGAATTTAGCAGAACATGTCAGGAAATCATATTTTCTTACTAAACTATGATTATTTGTGTTTACGATGTCTGCTTTCCCCGTTGCTCGACTTATTCGTTCACCCTCTAGACTCTCTTTTCAAAGCCAGTGCCAATCAAAGAGAGGCGCCAATAGACACAGCACAGCGATCGAGTTCTCGGGGCGCCCGACAAGTATTATGGATTCAGGATTGCATTTCTCCTCTCCTGGATAATAGTGAATAGAGATGAAGAACTGAAATTCTACTCATTCTACTCGGTTAAGCAACCAGCTGCTTACCTTATCATTTATTCAGCGTCGCCGAACCATCCATTCAGCCCTATGTCCATGCATTTACATACGTGCATACGTGTATGATGTGTACTCTCAAATCTTGTAATTACTCTGTTGAGCAAACTGAATAGCTTTGGTGCATTCGGAGCTATCAGTTGCATTGTTTCGTCCGGCGAATGCTTGGTGGATAATAGAACGAATGCGGCGAATAACGAGAAGAGAAAGTAAAGACAGACCGATAGATGGATGGTTAGACAAGCGGGGAGGGGAGGAGGGAGGAAAATTGCGGAAAAGAAAAGCATGGCGCCGATTGAATTGCTAGTAGTCCACCCAATCGCAACCGACGTGGTTTTCATTTTTTAGTGTTTTTATTTTTGTTCCTTTTAGCGCCGTCCTCTTCTTCTCTTCTACAGAGGAGTAGATTTTGAATAAACTGCGGATCACTTTTACGCATACGGATATTTTTCATAAAGAAAGATGGTCAGCGTTTATGGAACTTTGCACAGAAACAGAGATATGTGGGGGGAGGGGGAGATAGAGACTCGATCGATACGAAGATGATTTTTTAAACGTGTTGTGCAAGATAAATCCAAGAGCTATTATCGAGTGTT
This sequence comes from Platyscapa corneri, assembly GCA_018907185.1. Classification (NCBI taxonomy): domain Eukaryota; kingdom Metazoa; phylum Arthropoda; class Insecta; order Hymenoptera; family Agaonidae; genus Platyscapa; species Platyscapa corneri. The sequence goes on along the minus strand of JACCHW010000005.1, from coordinate 1,935,828 downwards.
CCATGACGAATTTCAATTTTAAATACAGACAGCTCGTAAATTAACGTTTAATAAAGTTGCTTTTCGAAAATTCATGTACTCGATGAAACACTGATGCGCTTTTATTTGTACTTGCTCGCCTACTAAATTTGTAGTTTACATTTTATTTTGAGAAGTGCAGAAACATGACTATTACAAATTTTTAATACACTTTCAGTGTTTTAAATTTTTTGTGCTTGTATTGGCCCTTTTTTGGAAATGTAAGATGTGTTCTTTTGTTTTAATTATAAGTTGCCCTAGTAATAATCGTTGCATTGCAATTTCATTGTTGCATGCTCACCATATGTTTATTAAAGCTTAAGTGTTTTAATGAGATCTTTAAACAATCTCTAGCTTCTTTAAAAATCCATAAACTAATTAAAGTTACTGCTGTTGAATAATTGTAATATGTTAGTGGTATTACTATGTACGACAACGTGATAAGGCTACGGAATGGAAATGCCAACCTTACAAATGGCTTGCACCCAAATTGGAAAAACACGAAATAATTTTGGGTGTATCCAGTTTGTTTTTCACCAATACTTTGACCTCTTTATTTGCTACTTATGTACTTCACGATGGCCCCAGCATGATTTATTTTGGATTCGATGAATACACTTGGCTATGGTGGTTCCTGCAATGGCCGATTATGTATCTCATATTGGTGAGTTGATTTATTTTTTACAAGCTATAATATTATAATTTGCTAAGAAAGTGGTAAGAGAGACTTTAAAAATATTTACTAAATTAATGGAAACCGTTAATATAAAAAAATACTTAATTAATGATGATAAAGATTCGAGTGTAATATTGATAGAACATTTCTACGCAAAAGTAAACTTTATTAAAATTAGTATTATAGAATATAAAAGACATATGCTTTTAATTTCTTAGACTTTTATGCAGTTAACGTATTTTTTCATGACTTTGTTTTTATACTAAAATACTATAAGATTTTATTTTTTACGAACTATGGAAAAGTTTGCACAACAGTATTTTTAAATTATATGTTTTTTACATTTAACATCAAATATTTAGTAATAATATAAATATGCATTATTAAAATGTTTCAAAGGGTATTAATAATAAATAAGTGCTTTAAAAATATAAACACTATGTGAAATAGATTCTAAAACTTTTGCGACTATTGATCGACAATTTCATAACATGACATTTCCACCGATTTACATTTTATAATTAAAACATTTGTTTGATCTATGTCCATATTTCATATAAATAGCTGAGCAATTGATAAACTTTCGAATATTGCGTTTTAAAACAAATAGTACAAAATCACAATTCATATTATTGTTTCTGAAAGAAAAGATTCCAACATGCATTAATAGTACAAAAAACGCCTCATGCTAAATAAAATTAAAAGAAATTAAAATTACTTATTGTTGCTATTTTTAAAAACATAATTGAATCTTCCTGTTTTTGCTCTTTTTACCTAAAGGCAAAAGAACATGTAGAAAGCAACGGTCTAATGGTTCATATGATGCTTTCTGAGCGCATGCGCAGCTCTTGTGTCGCGACTGGATGTTTAGTACATTTGCCTCTAGTAGTGGTTGAGGCTCATTTTGCACTTAGAATCGGCATCCGTGCTTTTAAATACGGGCTCAACCTGAATGGTGGAGGCTTTTCATCGTTTCTGCAATTTCGATTGGACCACCACTTTACCACTGCTTTCTCACAATAGTAATTCAGGATACACTTATATATATATGCATAGTCAGTCTCTTATACAGATACTTTAGTGGAGTTTCTTTATAATAATATGCAATAGTAATACTTGCTAATTCTCGGATACTGTATAAATAAATTTCACGATTTTTTAGATTAAAAATATATCGGAAAATTTTTTATACATTTTATTTAACATTCGAGTGATCGCGAGCGAATGATAACTGGAATTTTGCAAGGGTGTAAAATTCAAGTGCTTCTTTTTCTGCACAACGAATCTCTTGTTTGATTCATTGTCAGAAAGGATTCATTGAGTTACATGGAATAGAGCACGTATATAGATTGACAGAATAATCCGAAAAGAGGCATTGCAAACAGTTAGAAAGATAAGTACAGATAAGGAGATAAAGGAAAGGCGAGAAAAGGAAAAGCAGGAAGATAGGAATGAAGGAAAATTTTTTAAGATATCTACGCCAACATTAATTTTTTATACATTTCGATTTTTTGATGTTTAATTTGTGTTAATGTTTGCGTACTGTAATATAATATTGAAATTAAGTAAAGCGATTATTTGTATTAAATTTTTTTATTTTTTTAAATTTCACAATTATTTGAAAAAATTTTAAACTATTCTATAACAGTTAAAAAAAATATTAATTTGAACTATTGAAGTATCAATTTCTACAACCCAAATAGTGTATCAATAATGTCTGGTATAAGATTTTATCTGTAAGCGACAAACAAAAAGAATAAATTTAATTACCAAAAATATATTTTACTCAAATGTTTTTCATTGTAAGAATAAATATTAATAAAAGAATTTTAAAGCCCAAATTTATTTTCATTCTTATTATAGTACTTATCATAATAATAAAAGTGATAGACGATTTCATTAAAGTGAAGAAAAGATTGATTGCATATTTACTTCCACACATACGACTGTATAATTTCTTTGTTTTCTTCTTCTATAACAATTCATAAATTGTAAGAATCTTATTATAAAGTTTTTAACTAATAACAATTAAAAAATATTAATTTTTATAATGATTAAAGTATGAATTGAAGTATATTAGAAACTAATATAAATTAAGTAAAATATGCACAACACACATTCATATGACATCGGAAAATTAATAATAATGGTAATTTGTATAGATAATTAGTTAGAAAGTACCTATAAAATTATTATTTATCAATATTAAAATTTTCTATAAAATAAAAATGTTATAAAGATATGTCAACACGTTATCTTAGTTTAGATCTAAACTTCTTATTTTAGATTTCTTAAAAATTAGTTAAAAATTTATGCATAAAATATCGTCATTTAAAATATTAGAAATTTTTGATAGTTATAGCTAATGTATTTCAATTTTATTACACTCCATGAGTAAGAGAGAAAATATGGTAGTTGAAACCATTATAAAATTTTAAAGTACAGTATGTAAGAAATATCACATTGACCTTAATTATTGAAAATACAGTATTATATTTAATAGTTTACTTTATACGTTTGATAATAACAACAAAAATAATAATGAAAGAGTATGTAATTAAGATGAATAATTTTCATTTCGTACAAAATATTTCATTCAAAACAAAGTCGAAGCAAGCAGTAAAAAAAATTTTTTTTACATAAGAATTTGATTAATTAATATATGTATTGAAAAATTACAAAGATTAAAAAAATAAAATAAAATAAATTGAAAAATTAAAGCTGAATCAAAGCACAGAATAAAATCACTCGTATATTAATTTATATCCACAAATATATTGCATTATTATTATTTTGTAAGAAAAAAATTATAGGAGTAAATGTTGTTATATATTTATTAAATTATTAAAACTTGTTATATATTTTATTTTTCTAATCAATATTACGAAATATTTTTAGACATTTAAGATAAATAGATTTTAACATTTTTACAAGTAGTTGTTAAATTAACGGTACTAAAAGGCATTAGAAAAAAATGAGTTTGAGAAATATGAAAATCAAAACTTAATTGAAGTAAAATTTTTTCGTTGTTTCGGTATTTTGTTCAGTTTAATTCTATTGTCTTCAAAATCTGTTTGCATCAGATCTCTGGTAAACAGTAAAAAGAGTTTAAGGTCCATTGAAATTATTTAAAATGAGTATTAATTTATTATACTTTACTACGGTTCAAAATCTGAAAATATGGGTACGTAAACTTCTCATAGGTTTTTACCTGATCTTTTTTTTAGCAGATTGAAATTTTATAAAACAAACATATTTTTAAACTGAAAAGAAGAACTAAAATAATTCAATTTTGTATAAAGGTAAAATATAAATAATTAACCATTTAAAATAGTACATTTTGTAATAGTTTATTTTATTTTTTAATTTTATAATTTATTTTAATTTCAAATCTGCAGGATCCAGTACTTTGTGAAACTTATTTATGAAATAAAATTTTAAAAATGTAGTTCCCTAAATAGATTTGCGATATTTACTACCATATTTAGAAAAAAAGTACGAATACAATAGTTAAAATACAGTTTCCATTAATTCAGAAAAGGAAGGAAGATTTCGTTCCATTATTTCAGGTAAAAGCTACTGACGTCTAGGAAATTTTTCTTTTACATTTTTCATGAGTCCTTAATATTTTTTCTCTTTAAACGTGATGTAACTACTCATGATCGTATACACTCCAGCATTCAGATGAACCTGAAGAAAAATATGAAGACGAGATATTCAAATTAGGCACTCAATTGAATTATTAAAATGATGATTTTGAAGTAGTTTTTCACATACAGTTGATAGTTGAGTATAATTCGATAAAACATTCAAAACTAACAGTATTCGCAATAATAGCAGTTCGCGTAATCCATTTATTTTTACCTGACACGTCAAATGACATATACACAAGTATTATGTAAATTTTTTGATTCCTCTGTTTGATTCGTTAATTTCTGTTATTTTCCTTTTCATTTTGTTTTTGCAGTGATAATATAATGAAAAAACCTGGGTTAAATTATAATGATAAAAAAATCGTGACTGTCAATAAAATTTTTAGTTAAATTGAAGATTTAACGACAGTATTATAGTTTGTAAACAATTATTAAATATTATTAGAGTATTAAAACAAAAATTATTCTATATTTACTTATCATAAAAAATTATATACATATGTTTATTATAATTAAAATGTATCATGTTTTAAAAAATTGTATTTTAAGTAACAATAAATTCCCTTCGGTGGTAAAAAAATGGTAATCGTTTGTTTTATTCTATGCGTGTACAGTTTATAAATTTAATGATGAACAAAGTAAAAATATATTTTAATAACGTAGTGAAAAAAAATTTGTATTAAAAATTAATATTTTAATTAGTACAAAATATTAATAATTACAGTTGGATGTACATAATAAATACTGTTAAAATATAATGATAGATGTATTAAAAATAAAAAAATTTATTTTATTTTTTAATAAAAATAGAAAAACAAAACTTTCATTAGAAAAATACAAAGCTATAAACTATAGATTGAATAGTACATTCAGTTAAAAAAACAATTAAAATTTTACGGTTCGAATTTTTAGCTTATTTGAAACATTTTGCCAACGACTTTCTATTCCTTCTTTAATTTCATTTATTTAGAATTTAAAACTTGTAATTTTTAATCTCGGAATTTAATTATTTCAAAAATTTATATTATCATTGTTTATTTTTTTTTTTTAAACAGCAAATTTGATTTTCAGGTGAAACATAAAGTGCATTTACAAAATTTATTTACATATAATTTTAAGTTATAAGATTTTTATGATTACTGTAGTGTAAAATTTATTTTATAGATGTATGGACTTTTGCAAAGATATATTACAGATACGTTACAAAATGTATGTTTTCTTGCTGTTATTAAATTAAACAAAAGTATTTGCGTATCTTTTATAAGTACATTCTTAATACTACAAGTAGTATAATTTATGTAATAACAGTATAATTTATGTATGAAACCCAATACGCAATGTATTTTATATGCAAATTATTATTTGAATTAGAATAAGTAACGAAGCATAGTATCCAGAGAGTTATTTAGAGTGCATAGTTTTTCTCTCACTCGTTCTTGTGTTGCCTCTCTATTGATGCATGCGATTGAATTCGGTGTACAACCGAGAGACACGTAAGACTTTTATCGATAAACGTACGTTTCCTTTAAAATGTTTTTAGATACTCCGTCCCTTTCTTTTTTTTACACATAGAATATGTCGATGTGCTTGTAACGGACGATAAGGTTGAAATGTCGAAGGTCTTCCGGCCGGTTGGAAAGGCTATTCCCACGCGAACAGTACAAGGTTCTGTACATAAAAGTTTGACTTGTCCGTTTACTCATCTTCACTTCTCTTTACTGCTTCACCCTCCCCCTCTTTTCCCTGTTGAGATTTCCATCGCTACGTGATGTACTTGCAAAGTTATCACCGATAACTCGTACCTCTCTCTCTCTCTCTCTCTAACTTATTCACAGTATATTTCGTTACGTATTGGTTTTGCGCACCATCCATATTCGTTTTCTATCCCTTTACGAACATGTAAGCTACGGATTGCACGTTCATCGCATTCAGCTTCTGCATCAATGGTGTCTTATCAAGGTGACGAATTCGTATAGAATTACCAAACTACGTGTTGTCATACGATTACAATATGGATATTATTTACAAAAGCTACCGGTTGACTTCATTTGAAATATTGATAATTTTTAGAGAATACTTTTAGGCAAAATTAGATCAACCTACCGTTAGTTATACATGCATATCATATATGCATATCATATCATATTGTGCCACGATAAGATAAATTAGAAAAAAAATGCACCATTACATTAAATATTTTTCTAAAATTAAATATATTATAATATTAATATTTTGCTCTAAAGATTGTTAATTTCATTATCAATTTATAAATTAAATTATTATCAACAAAGTAATCTGCAATTAAAATCCGAATATATATATATTTATATATAAATTATTGAAAGTAAAACCACAGTCATTTTCTTAAATACTTGTAATTTAAAATTTTATTACAATTGAATTAAATTTATTATTACATTTTACGATTTTTTGGAGAATCTTATTTTTAAAAAATGAAATAAATTATCCTACATATATTATTTAATCTTAATATAAATTATATTGTATTATAAGAAATCATTGATTAATATTCAACAATTTAAGAATTTAATATTTATCAAATCAAATCAAATATTTGAATTTTACATAATCTATTTCTTTTATCAGTTAAATTTCGGCTTTCGTTAAAAAAATCTATTTTTTAACAAAACATTTAAATGAAGCCAGAGAAAAGGTTTGTGCTATTGGAGATAACAATTGTATAATAATATAATTACTGGTATTGTCATCGATTTTATAAGTCCAGTTTTCAGGAAAACGCGTTCAAAATTTTAAAACGTATACATGAAGTATGTACTGATAAAAAACAGAAAATTAAAATGGAATTATTTGGAAATATTTCCTTATAAAAAATACTTTGGTTATATGATGGATTATTTCAATTACGAATATATTATAAATTTATCTAAAAAATCATGAATAAGTGGTGGTATGTAAAATTTTTATAAATTAATTTCAACGTTACGAAATTAGATTTTGTCTTATTGAAACAATTTATTTTTGGCTAAATGTCTTCCACTCTATACTAACTTTATTTAACAAAAAAATAACGATGATTTTTAATTTACTTAAAAAGTATTTATTTAACCTTTTCAGCTTCTTGAAAGAAGTTTCTCTTATAATAATACGCACTTATGCTAACGAAGCCTCCAGTTAGAAAAGCACTAACCGAATACCTCTTTGGAAATCGTCTTAAGCTTAGACCACGATTTCGTCTTTACTTCATCAAAACGTTATCCTTTAAGTATCCTTTTGAATTTCGGGAATAGATGAAACTCACAAAGAACCATGTAGATTATGCATCGTCACTTAAAGCGACAATTACTAAACGCAATTTTTATTGAAAATTAAAGTTTCTATTATTTCTTTTAAATATCAATAAAAGATTGATTTATTTCAAATATATAACATTTGTATTTATCAAATAATTTTCATCAGTAATTCTACAATAAAAAAGCGATATTTATAACTTTTTTCATATTTTCATCAGTAGTTGATGTGATATGAAATCCAGAGTGGCGTTATCTTTAATGCTTTCTTAGTGTTCCTAAAGGCTTTTAGGAAGATTTTCTCCTAAACTCATGAAACTCTAAAAGTAAAATGGTCATTACAAAAAATTAACGTATTTAAATTATACATAATATCAAATTTTTAATGTGTTTATAGTAAAAATATTTTCTGAAAGTAAAATTTTTAATCAAATTTTTTAAATAATTATAATAAGCGTCAAAAGAAGTTTAGATAATCATAATGTCAGATAATAATGGTAAAATATCAATTGAACAATAAGATAAAAAATGAAGCTTATAATTTATGTATCATTCATTAGTTTAGTAAACTATCTAAGCGACATCCGATTTCCTGCTCGTGCCAGAATCAAATGAGCCTTTTGAAAAGCAAAAATTGTAGGCCACGCATTTACTAAATAAAGCAGGTACGCAGAGAATTTATTTGCGTTTAGAATTGGTATATATTACATGTATGTGTATACGAGGTGATGTATACAGAGCAGGGAAAGAGAGAAACTCGTTCCCAGGCTTGATTCGTGTAAACAATACCAATTCGGACAAATATCTTCCCATCAAAGCTCAACGCGCATATATTCGGGGACGTTGGCAATGCAAAAATTTCTGCGTTCGTGTGCAACAGCAGTCATGACTCTTTTTACTCGATAGGAAACGACAAAAAATGGCGTCATCTGGCCCTTTACGAGTATATGTTGAGTTTGATTGACTGGTTTGATTCTTCGCTCTTTTTTTAAACTTTTAAAACTTTTTTTTATTGTTGCACTGTGCGAGAAAATTTTAGAGCTGATTTTTTTACTGGTTTGATTTAGATTTAAAAGATTATGAATCCAATAGGAATTGATATAAAATTGACGCAAATATTTTTCATTAAGCTTTCGATTCGAATGTACATGACAATTCCAATTAGTAAAAATAAATTTTTTCACTAATTGCTAATAATTGTAATAATATGCAATACATAAGAAATAATTTTATTTTTAGCCCTTCTTTTTCGATATTAAGATTCAGAAACTTTCAGAAAAACATTATTTATTTTATTTCTCTTAAAGATCTTATTCAAAACTGAACAAAATTCGTTAAAATGTGTTATATTTAGACAACTAGAATTCTAAGAATTTTTTTTACTTAGTTTGTATATATACACAAATTATAATGTGATATCAAGATTATCATTCTTCGTAATGACTTTCACAGTATATGTTTTACATTTCAATTATTCAAAGGTTATTTTTCCTTGAAAATATATTAATTTTTGTTGTTGTTTTCAAGTTTTACAAACATTTCATTACACTTTTCTCCTTCTATTTATTTGCCAAATGTGATAATTATTCTCATTTTGTTTTTTAATGATTACAATAAATAGTGATCATAACTACTAAAGTCTTATAATAATTCAAGTGTTAAATTCTAATCCTGACTTTATTTATTTGAATCTTTGTTCGCCATATTATTTAGTAAAAGCATATAAATATATAATAAAATTAATTTTATTTTATTCTATTTTACAATTTTATATCATTTATTGGAAGCATTTTTTGACATAATGATTAGTATGAAATTTTATAAAAAAACTTTTTTATACACATCGATTAGTTTTTTGTTAATGAAATGTATGGTTTTTTGTAGTTAAATTATTTTAATTGTCTTGATTAATTTTTATAATTACTGGAAATATTTTTGATTAAAATAAAGACCAACATTGTGATAATATATTATTAAGTGATTAAATTTACACTGATAATATTTAAAATAAAGATTACAGTGTACGTAATTTAATAAATTTTATCTATATCAAATTATCATTTTGATTAACTGAATATTCATTAGATTAATATACTAAAGAAAAATAAACTTAAAAACGAAAATATTATTCATAAGAAAGATAGAATAAAGGAAAAGGATTTATTTTATCAAATTCAGTCTGTTTTGGAGATTAATACATGAATCTGTGTTGAATAAAATATTTTAAACCTTTAATTTCTTTCTGAGGTTTATCATATTATATTGATAAGATAATTTAAAATTATATTTTTATCGTATTCCTTTATAAAATGTTGTACATTTTATATATCACTTAATAATAAATCAATGTAGTAATAAAATACAAATTAAGTACAAAAATCAATGTGATAATTTATAAACTTATGTTAGTTACTATAAAAAAATTTTATATTTAAAAAGATTTCTTAAATTCGAATATACCTGAATATAAATAATTTTATTAATTTATCAATAAAAATCTAAGAAACTGTATTTTAAGAAAAACATTTGTTAATGTACTTTTATGAGAAGCAAGAAGAACTTTTTCTTTCAAAATAGTTCTCCAAAGCAATCTTGTAAAGTAATTTACTATACTTTTTAATCAATATAAGAAAAACTTTGTTTGAAATTTATTTTAAGTAATCTAGTAATATAGTATTTTATGTAACAAGTAATATAGTAATTAAAATAGTAATTAAAATATTATTTAAATTGATTTAGATTAGATTTTTAATTATTTGTTTTGAACAATTTTTAAAAAATTTGGTAACATTTTGTTCAGTTGTAAGCAATAAAAACCACATGAAAATTAATTAATAACTTGTAAATAAAGTTTTTATAATATTGCATACATTTATTCAAGCATTATTAATAAAGTCTAGGATATTTAAAACAATTATAAACTAATCTAATCACTCTTTTTTCACCTGTACGAGAAATTTCTCTTTATTATAAAAAAAATTTGTATTTATTTTATAAACGACTGCTTCGATAGGAAAAATTCTGTCATCGAAGATTTAAAATTCCTCAGTTGTCGAAATACCATTGTAAAAACAAGCGAAGCTGTAACCTTGTTTCTGTATTTCTATAGACAATTTCTCTACGCATCATAATTGCGTACGTATATAATGCAATAAACCTGTAATCAAATTGTTCTTGACGCTGCTATTAAAATGGCATCTGACTGTTAAGGAAATTTCAATACATTAATAAAAAGACTGCAATTCAAAGCACCATTACAGATGAGATATCTTGAATAATCAGCTCAAATATAATGGAACGACAACAAAATAAGCAAAGAATAACTCCACACACGTACTTATAATTGTTAGTGTTTTATTATTTTCTTTTATTTTTAACAAATAACAGTTTCGCAGATGTTAGTTTTTAGGAATATTTATGTAAAGGTAATAATAACAAAAACTCTTTCTATTAAAAACTTTAAATCATCTTTAAAAAATTATTAGAATCTCATAAAATTAAATGATAAACCATAAAATTAAAAAATGTTTGATACGTATAAATATTGAAGTAGCTAACTACTTAAATTCAATATTTAATGGGATTTAAAACTAATATAAAGATATTTCTTATATTTCGTTATATAAGTCGAAAAATTTTAATCTTTTATTTAGTAAAACATTATTTTAAATAAATTTAATATTAGATATTATTTAAATTATTTACATATCCACTAAGTACAATTAGTAAAAATAAATGTATTTTTCCTTCATAATTTTTATACAAACAGTTATTCATTTTAAAAAAAAAAGCACTATTTCGATTATTAAACTTTTAAATAGAAATAAAATAATATTTCAATATCTTAACGTTTACAAAGTTTTTGATTGACTAATATCTGTAGACATTATTTTTTAAACATAAATATTTGCAAAATTCTAACTCCAATTTTATTTTGGAACTCTACCTTTCAACTCTTTCTGTTTAAAATATCTTTTTGTTACGTACAACGCCATTCGTATCACTTATACTCACTTTGCATGCTTATCACTTGGTGTATATATGGAATATTCAAAGAATTAAGCTATTCTATGCACGTGTACTGAAATCATTTGCGTTTTAAATGAATTTCGTAAAGAGTCGAGCAATATATTTGTTGTGCTTACTACACGGATGTAAATGAAAGAAGAAGGGAAGAGAAATTGAAAGAAATATATTTTCTTTAAGTATAAAATACTTCAACTTTAAATATACATTGATTTTATAAATTATCTTTTTTGTCGATTGTTGTTTAGCTGAATTATTTAAAAACTAATATTTCCTTTAAGAAGAAATGTCTTATATGTTAAGCGTAAGTTATATGAGTATTTTCATTCGCATATTAGATTTGCATAAATTTGTTACACTATTTTGAATCACGCTTCAGTAATTAATTAAATAAAAATAAAAATAATTTGGAATATTTACATAATTTAATTAAATAATTTAATTTCATATAAAATCTCATTCTTTTTCAAAAATACTATTGTCACTAGCAATATTATTTAATTCATTCTAATTCATTATCCATTAATTATTAATTCTACTCAATTTCAATCGACTTATACAAATTGGGCATGACTGGTTAAATTATAATTAAAGAATAATATGTATCATGTTTGTGAGAAAAAAATTTTTTAATTTATTTTTTAGCATTTTATAGGTGATTGACTTTTTATCAATTTATGAATGATAAGTAAATAAGTTTTAATTTTTTATAGCTTTATACCTTCTTACCCGATTAAAGTTTAGCTTATTACTTAGCACTAATAGATATGGATTTAAATCATTTACTGTTATTTCGGTTAGTTGCTTTATTTTTTAAAATTTTAACTCAATAAATGTGATTATACTGTTAAAGCTTCAGTGAAACTAAATGACCAATATTTACTTTATAATCTTCGTTATTGTGTTATAAATCTATTTCATTATTTATCTGGTGATACGATATAAATTTCTAAGAAATAAATATTTTCGTTTTGTATTCGCTGGAAATCGTGTTGTCGAATTTATAGAATTTTCATAGAGCCATTACTTTTATTACTTTAAAATATTATTTGTATTTGTATACATAAATACTATAATATATGTGTGTGTAAAAATTTAAATTATTTATACTTTACCCAAAATTTTATGGTTTTCATTTTCTTTTTTTGTAATAATTATAAAATATATAGATTTCTTGTTTAATAGAAATATTTAAAACTTAGAAAATGTGGTAAAATCTAGTATAGAATATATCGCATAATTCAATAAAACTGCTTCTTTTATAACTAAATTTTTTTTCTTTCAAATTAGTTTGAATATCGTATTTTTAATTATAAAAAATAAAAAATTTCTTTACTCGTTTAATGAAAAAATGAGCTTCAATATTTTTAAAGTTAACAAAATGTTCTCATAAAATGTATAAAAAAATATATGAAAAGTAAATTATTTTAATTAGTTGTAACAGAATGCACCACATTTTAAAAGGATACTTTAATTAATCTTGTACTAAAGAAAATAATAAGTTCATAGAGTTGGTTAATTAATCCTAAGAAGCATCTGGTTTCATTCATCACTGATCTAATTTCGTCTTAGCCACCAGCGTTACATTAGTTTAATAACTTACGTATGCATAAAGAACAGATAACAACGGCTTCATAAATTTCTCGAAAAAATTGATGCAGTCATTAAGATTTTATAAGCCAAGCAAACTAATTTTTTACATGTTATAATAATGTATAAAAACCTATGAAATTAACTCAAAGTGTATCTATTATAAAACTAGCTATCGAGGTGATATATAATACAGAAAATTTCAGAAGAGATACTCAAGATTTAATAACCTTAGGAGCATATGCTTGCGTGAATCAAATTATTTTAGAGAACATATTAGCATACTCAAATATTAAGTATATATTTTGATTTAGAACTAAGAAAACCAATTTCATAGGGTGTAAAAAAAACTATACCTTTCGTATTTAAATTTTTACGGATGCATATTTTAAAACATAAAATAAGAAAGCCAATTTTATTAATTTTTTTGTATTACATATCTTGAAGCACCAAAGTATTAGTCACAATTTACTAATTAATCTATTTTTCTCGCAAAAAATTTAAATTGATAAATTATATTAATTAAATAATTAATGCAGGATCCAGTGAAAATCATGAACTAATTTTTTAATGTGAAATATGGCGTTAAGTCTTGAAATACGAAAATGAAAAAATTATTTTAAACGATAGTAATTTTTTTTTCTTTAGAAGAATTACAGAATTACCAATAGTGAATTTTCTAAATCCGATAGTTTGGTCATTTGTTTTTTGTGAAAAAAGGGAAAAACTTGTATTTAGAAAATCACGTACGGAATTTGTTTAAACTCTATTATTGTGTATGCCATTAACTAAGATATATAGCACGAATTATTGCAAGTTATACATAACAAGTAAAATGGAGAAAATTGTTTATTTGCAAATGTGATACTATCGAATGTAATAACTTAAATTATACATACAGAGAATAAGTTAGCATGAATGGTAAATATTTGAAATATGTTAACAAATAATAATATAAATAGAGATATTACTGTATATTACACATGAAAATAAATAAACATTAAAAAATACTTATAAAAACAATTAAGAAAATCAATTTCTTGTAAAGAAGCTGAATGCAATTCTAATAGATTTTTGCATTTATGAATAATTTTTATATTTGAAAATATTTGTTATACATTCTAGAATTTCACAATTCTTGTGCAGGAATTTTTATATTATTGTTTTGTAGATTAGACTTGCATATGGATGCTTATATTTCAACAATTTCAAAGCTCAATATTATTATATATACGCGCGTGGGGGAGTATTTGTATCGTATTATTTGTCATCAATATGATTAAACTCAATCCGAATTTAATATTTCCAACTTGTGTGTTTAAATAAGAATTACTTTGAAACAGTTCAATTCAATCATCGTTCTTTGAAAAAATCCATTGTTCTTATTTCTGTTTTTTGTATCGTCAGAATTATAAAATTAATTACGCAAGTAGTCTGTAGTGTTGTTGAATTAATTTGATAATATTGAATTAATTTCAATCTCTAAAGAATATTGTAATAAACTGTAATAAATAATGTATATTATTCAACTATATTGCATTTATTATTACTTACAAAATTATATAGATTATTTTATTTAAATTTAGAGAAATTCAATACTTTTTGTAAAAGTTGAGGTTTCTTTTATACATGATTTTACTCCTTTGATTTATCATTTTTAACAATGAATCACGAGTACACAAAAATGTCAACTGTTTGCAGAAATAAAAAGTTTAAAATATATGGAGTTGTAGAACCTTTAAGGTATTGCATATAAATATATTAATTTTTACAATTATTTTTTTACTCAAGTCCACTAATAAAATACTTTTGTAACTATATTTCAGATAAAGTTTTAGAATCTTATTTTTAAAGTTGAAGTAAACGTATGTGGAAGTGAGACACGGTATAAAATTCGTACAAAATATTTTACAAGAAAATACATTTTACTAATTTCAGATTTTTTATTAATTTATTTTTTCAAATACTGGAAGCACGAAAAAACATCAATGGCATTCTAGATAATTATTGAATAAATGTAAAAAATAGAGTATATTAAAGCAAAAGTATTTTTCAAGTCTTTACTCTATGAATATTCTATGATTTTACTAACACATTACATTAAAATGCACCGGCATTCTTCCGTTAACAGTCGAAGTATTGGACTCGTTATTAGTCTATTCAATAAGTTGAATTTTTATAAATGAGAATACGAATAGAGTAAAGTAATAATTTCTAAATATGCAGTTCATTAAAAATGACTCGTATTCGAGATGCGACGCGGGCTCGAAGAGTGGAAATGCTGAATGTCGCCGTAAACCCAAGCGGGTTGATTTATTCGCGGATAAATAAAAACGGCTTTTATTGTAAATGGCCGTTAGTATTCGGTAAAAGCGTCCTAAGTGAATTATGTTCACCCTTGGGCCCTTTAAAAAATTCGACTTCATCCCCCGCGTCTCCCATTGACTGCATTTACAGCAACTAACATCGGCCGATGGCGTGTAAGATCCGGGCCGATGCGATGTACAGCAGCGAGTCGTATTCGACTCAATCGCTGTCCGTTCTCATCGACTGCTGCAAACTTTCCTATTGCAGATGTTGCGCGTTTGCCTCTCTTGCACTTGCACGTAGACTGTAGGAGCGCGGGTGAGTAGACTCACGTTCACGAGTCGCCATACATATACAAGCGATACAAGGGCAGTGTTCTACATAATTCAATCGGATTCCTGTACTTCTGCCTTCCGCCCCTTCCCTTTCGATCACTGGTTACACGTGCGGCTGCGGGCTGGATCTATTGTACTTGTCTCTCTCTCTCTCTCTCTCTCTCTCTCTCTCTCTCTCTCTCTGTGTGTGTCTTCCTCTCGCTCCGTGTCATACGAATCTAAAAAATTCCCCGCTGTATCATCCAAACTATTAGTGGGGATAATCTGGAAAAAACCGCAAATTATGGAAAAGTAAGAAGTTTAATATTACAATGAACGTGAAAAATTCAGTCAACAAGCTGTTCAATTATAATATCCGAATGATATTTAAAAAGTCATTTAATGTTTGTTAAATTTTTAAAAATTTAATGCATTTAATAATTCAAAACATGCGTGGCTTTTTTGCAAAATTCAAATGCTTACAGCTCTTTTTTATTACTCGTTTTTATTAATGAACAGGCTGAATTCATCAATCAAATATATTTATTTTAGAAAGATTAATAATATTAAATCAATATAATCGAAACGTTTTTTAAATGAAAAATCAGCCATTCAAGTTCTAAGTCAATAATAAATTAAGTAATTTGAAACAGTATGTCAAGAAAAATGAAAATAAATTTGGCGTAAGTTAAAAAAAATATTGTTAATTATGCGAGATAACATATTAAATAAATTTATACTTGCATAAAAATGCATGTCAAGTTCGGCCAGGCATTGTTACGCTGAATTTAACTCTTGTATTTAGATGTACAGACTATTATCTCTTGCTCTTATGTCAATTTTATAAATGCAATTATACAAGTGGTTTAATGTTTTTAAAATTATGTATAACATATTAAGAGTTTGTAAAGAGAATATAAAAAATTTTCATTGTATAAATTTTATAAACTATTGTTGTATAATCTAAATAAATAATAATTTTCTAATTTAAAATAAAATATATTATTATAGTTGTACTACAACTTTTTCAACAATTTTTTTGATATCATTATGCTAAAACTTTTTAATATTCATAATAATTCTTTTAAATATACGTAATTTTAGAACAGAAACATTTTTTTTTTTATTTCGAGTACTTTTTTAACCCTATGAAACAAGGAATTTATATTTGAAAATTCTAAGACGTCATTCACACATTTCGTAATAATACACATTATAAATAAAAAAAAATTATAAAAACTGATTTTATGAACTAAGTAAATAAAAAATCAATGTGCACATAAATAAATACTTAAGGCAAACTTTTATAGCAATCATTACTTGTAATTAACTCACAATTTTCACATATGTACATGTATATAATTTTTTTACTCTTCTTCTGAGTAATTATATGAACTATTATTTTTATCTAAAATTAATATTGATATAATTTTTTTTATTTATTTAAATGGTTTTATTATATTTAAACACTTTTTTATTTCATCGTTATAATTTACACAATTAAAATTTAATTATATTCCAAATGATGTAAATTTCATGTTTTACATTTTTAAATTATTTGGTCAGTGTAATATTTTTCAAAATAGCGCAATGTAATGAAAAAAAATTAATACCTGAACTTCTACTTTCTAGTTGAACAATAATTATGTAAATAATATTTTCTTCTTTTTTAATAAATATACATGTTTCTTATATTAGGGATGAAATTTTAACAACTTCTTATTAGATCTATATTTATTAGGTATAAAAACGTAATTTTTTTTTTAAATTAATTAAACCATTTTTATAATAAAACATTTAAAATATTTAATTTTTCTTTGACTAACGGACGGTATTTTTTATATTTTTAAAAATAATTATCATATAATTAATCTGTTGAAAAAATAAAATTTTATTCTGTATTATTTGTATTTTCTATTTAATTAATTATTAGTCCTACTTTATTCTTTCTGAATTCTGACTCACGAACTGGTCAATTTATTTCATGTTCACTTTCATAATTTTCTATTACGAATAAAATTGTAATTTTCAATCCTAAAAATTATTCCAACGAAAGATTTTGTTTGAATTTGAAAAAAGTACATGGAGATTTTGAAACGAAAATGATATTGTAGCTCGTAGAAACTCGATTATCAATTTTCGCGCGATAGTCGAGTTGAGCAAATATCATTGAAACGCCACAGTGAAACGTAAACAATAACCATAGTTGCGTAACGACTAAATGACGACTGAACGGCGACTTAAAGTAAAATAAATAAGCAAATTTTCGCGATTTAACCGGCCAACGCGTTCGATCGCTACTAGACGTAAATATCATGTAAAAGAGAGAAGAAAGAAGTTATAAAAAGATGCGACGGGCACAGGCCCATTTCACTTAGCTTTCATTTTGATAACACATCGCAAGCTACTTCTCCTGCCTTATATTGCAATTATAAGTGCCGAAAATAAATATTCAATAAAAATTAAATTTTGTTCTTTTACTGTACCTTGACAATCATCCTCATCGCGATTCGCGTTGTTAACAGGTATACATACGTTTTTTGTAATTAACAAAATTAATTTTTGCATAACATGTACCATTTATATTTTATAATTTTGTCTTAAAAAATTATATTATTTTAATTATTTTTAATGTCTATTATTTATATATTAATGAATTTTATATTAATATTTGTAATTATTAATCAAATTGTACATAATTTTTTTTTCAATAAACAAAATGAATTTTCTATTTCACTAATTATACGTATTTTGTTTTTATACGCGTAGTTTTATGATAATATTTTATTCAATATAAAAAATAATTTAATTTTATAATGAGAGATATTGAAATTTTAGCATAAATATGTATTAAAATAAATTAATAAATAAATATAGAATAAAATTAAATATTAAATGTGAATAGAAAATTGAATTTTATATTTAACAGTAAGTATTTTTAAATAATTTAGAGTAAATAAAAATTTTAAATTTTGATAAAATATCAACAAGGATTTTTTTCAGTAAAATGTAAAATAAGATTTTATTTTCTAACTACAAACAATAAATCTACAATTAAATATTCGAGAATTAATTGGTTAAAATTGAAAGATTATACAATTTAGTTACCATTGAAAAAATAGAAAAATTGAAACTTTATACGCTTAATGTTGCAGGTATGAAAAAGAAATACACTAAGTGATAAAAAGTAGAAAATATATACGTAATACAAATGGAAATGATTTCAAAGCTTTTGATAAATTTAGAATATAAAAACTTTAGTTATTTATATAATTTTTGTAGAAAAACATTTCTTGTTTAAGATAATAGTCTACAAAATGTTAAATAATGATTAATTTAGGTATAAGATGCGATACATTATTTCCCATACTTTACTAAAATATCATACATCTTCGAAATTAAGGTGCATTACATGGAACTGCTGGTACTTACTAAGCTTCATCTTCTAGTACTCTACCACATTTTCCAGAATTTAATCAACATCCTTGATTCAAAAATTGTACATTTTCTTGGTCAAATATGAAACTTTTTCGTGAAACAACAGAGTTTTAATTTTTAATAGCCGTTATTTATGTTGTAATTAAATTTATCCTGCGAAATTGCCAAATGTAATTTCTATTGTAGAAATATGTTTCATTAAAATATGCGATAGTTGAACTGCGTTTTTGAATATTTCAAAATTACGTGCGATTTTTCTTGAAACCAGTAAGATTTAAAATAATGAATGCTTTGTCAATAGTAAAGTTAATAAGGAATTATATAGAGCTTAAAAGTGTAATAAAGAAAAAAGACACAGCAGCTTAGTAATGAATTAATTGTAATGAATAAAAATAAAAACGTAGAACGTATATTAAATGAAAAATACCAAATACGGAAGTTTCAAATTGATAAAGTAATCCATTATACAATATAAATTAAAAATTTCCGATTTTACAGAAGAAATACACGAGGCTTCAAGAGACTAATGCATTGTTATAAAATATTGCACCTAATGCAGCATTAAATTTGAAAATCGAACACTTCAAACTTAAATTCTGCGTTATAAATTCTATCTACATTTTTTTCAATTACTCTCCCAAAATCTGAATATTTTTTATTCGTGCAAGATTTAAATAATGTAATCCTTCCACCCCTAAATAGTAGAATATGTTGGCTCGAAGAAATCGCGCTCAAACTCTACGCTAGATTATCGACGGCTTGCTTGAAAAGACCGGTCACTGTACCTCGTTTCAGGTGACCATTAAACTTGAGTGTTGCATGCTATTCGTAAGGGCATGCGCGTGCGCGTGTGCGTTTTAGAGCAAAAGTGGGTGGCATTGTGCGACTGTGAAAAAGCTCTGTCAATGGTAATGTTCGAATTCACCGCTACCGGATGACATATTGAGTCGAGTTAGCCTCGGGATCTTGTACAATCGTTTTCACCCAGCTCGACCAGACATTTCTGAAATTACCGTTGATCCTTTTTCAATATTGTTCAGCGATTTCAACCGAGTCTCGAGGATACTCAGGTTTATCGTCACTAGCTGTATTAGCTTTCTTTCTCTTATTTTAAATCAATTGTTCTATGTGCTTTTCCTCATTATTTACTTGTAAGTGCGAGCGCAGCCATTCGCTCCCTTTATTTATTTTATATTTTTGTTCATACCATTCTTTACTTTATTATACTCTCAATTTGCTTTATGATAACGTAATTTCTTATACCGTTATGTATTTAAAATACAATTTCAGACTTTAATATTATTTTAGAAGAAATAGAGGTAACACATCAAATGAACTCATTATTTTAAATGAATTATATTTGTTACAATGGAGGGAAAATTTATCAAATTATTTTTAAAATTATGTAGAAAATGGAAATTTAGAAGCACGTCAATTTTACGTAGCTAAATCTATTTTTAACAAAAGGGGTTAATTAAAAAGTATCGGATTTAACTAGATATTGAATGATTAGACTTTTGTTAAAAAAAATTTTATTGACAAATATTATTTTAATACTTTACATAAAATGACTTAAAATTGAATTATTTAAAACTTCTAAGTAATTTTTATGAATTTTTTTAATTGTTATAAAAGTTACTATATAAACTTATTATATGTTACAATTATAATTATACGTTTATACAAAATGAAATAGATTACTTAAAATTAACGACGCGAATATAACAGAGAAGATTTTAATCGTGTCATAAAAATTATTATAAATCATCAATATTTTTGACGAAAATTATGTTCTGATATTCATTTTTTTAGGCAATAGATTGTTGCCGTTGTTTTCTCGATTCTTGAGCAAATTTTTTTTTCTAACTTTTGTAAGACAGCTGTCAGCAAATTTATTTATAAGAAATATTATAAATATTAAAATGTTAACGCAGAAGTTCATAGCCATCTATTTTAATATTTATATTTAGAACATTAATTTTAACTTTTAACTTTTCTAAATTTAATAAATTTTAACTTTTCTAATAATTATAATAAAAGAATTACTATCCTCTGTTCGCTTAAATTTAACCTATAATATTGATTGATGTCATTTAAATTTAATAGATTTCTGTTTATATAGAATATTCTATTTCAGATTTTAATTTAATATTCGGAGATTCTTTTTTATATTTTTTGGTTAATTTAGCTGTGTACGTTTTTTAATGCATATCTTTAAAAGAATATATTACATACTTTTTAATATATTTCAAATATTTTTTTTATGTCTAAGTATATATTCTAACTTATAAATACAAAGAAAAAATTTTTGAACTAGAATCTGAAGAAAATTATTATGAAAATTTTATATAAAATATAACAAACTTAATAAATAAATAAAGAAGACAGTAAAGTTGACTAATTAGATTTACGTAAAAGGTGGCAGAAAATTGCACCGTACTAATACATATATTTTTATGCTTTAATGCCTGAGGGTAAGAATAACAATATATTCATTATTGATTCTACATAAACTTATTCTATAGTTATTAGATTCTGAAAGAATCGATGAAAAGCTACTATTACATTTGATACCTTTTGATAGGTCATGTCGCTTTATATTTTATATGTAGCTTAAACTATTATTTCATAAAGTATGCATAAAGTTTGTTAGTATGCGTCATCTGCTAAAGGAACGCTACAATATCAATTAAATAGATAATGAAAAAGCGACATATGGCTGGCAGATTATCTGAGATTTTTGTTATCTTTTATCGTCTTTTTTATACTCACATTATAAATTAGTAATTTAAATAATAGATGGGTATGAATAGTGATATATTATGAAACATAGACTTAAAAAATATTATATATAAACTTTTATATAAAATTTTCATTGAATTTAGAGCTGTGAGAAAATTTACGTATTTAAAGTTAATTTTTAAATTATATTTAATATATTTTAAAGTACAGTGGAATAGTTCATAAAATTGAAAGTTATTAAGATTTGTCGGCAAGTATTACATTTTTTTTAGTTATTACACGTCTATGTACTCATACATGACGATTATTTACTAAATTCGATAAGATAATATATTTATTTAATTAAATTATTATCCCACCGACTGTTTTGGTCATGATTTTTAGGAATGTATTGAAAATTTCTATCAAAAATTTTGTATTCTGTTTTTATCAGTCTTCTGAATTAGTCAATTATTTTAATTTATAAAAAATGATACAAGAGAAAATTGTGTAACGATAAAATACTTTTTAAAATTAGGGAATTTCATAAAAAATGAACGTCAAGTTGAATAAATATTATAATGAGTTTTGTGAATAAATTAATAATTTGAAAGTGGCTCAATCATTTTTCAAAAGGGTTTCTGAACATAAAAGTCGTTGAACATTGTGAACGGCTTGTTAGATCGTAACTACGAAAGTATTAAAATTCCATGATATTATGTCCGCCGAGGACATTGACATAGAATATTGATGTTGTGTGAGACTTTTAAGATACTAGACCTGTGAAAAAATCGAGTCCAATGAAAAATTAAAAATTAGGATTAGATAAATGTTATACTAATTAATTTTCAGTTCAAACATGAGAAAATTATGACAAGTAATGGGTGAAGTTTGTTCAAAAAATTGTTTCATTCGACAATTTTATTTACGAAGTTATTAATTTGAAAGTAAATAATAGTTGAAACAGTGTGACTGACAAAATATTTGTTATATAGAAGTCGAAAATAGTTTATTCAATAATTATTCAAAAATAGTAGCCATTCCCCGATAGAGAATTTTTAAGATCATTGCTACTGTATTTTAGAATATTAAAATATTGCTTGAATAATAATTTTTTAGACATCGTATTTTTAATTTTAATCAATTAAAAAAATAAATGCAGTAAATAAATTATATTTTAAAAGTTGACTTTTTAAATATTTTTGATAGAACGTGAATTTACTAGTTTGCAATTGCTTATGAAAATTTTGAAAATTTTATTATAAGTCCTTCCAAAGATTTACATAGAAATTATATTTTATATATTTCCGATCAAAATTTCATATTATTATAATTGTATTAAAATTAATTGAATTGTAATTCATAGGCGTTCTCTTTTTTACATGAAATTTAGGAAAATATTTTTTTAAAGATTATAAAAAAAATCAGATATAAATGCTTAATTGGATTATACGACATTATTTTCTAATTAAATTAGTTTTATTCTCGTTTTTATGAATTAAAGTGAAACTTAGCTCAACAAATATATAATATCTGAAAGTATAAAGATTATAAAAATTTTGGTCATTAGGTATTTTTGAACAAAATATAAATGTAATATATGCAGAGATTTTTTAAAATCATACACGATTGAAATTATGTATCTAGTTGTGTCGGAAGCTACACGTGTTATTTGTGTTGCGCTCGCTACAACAAGCGCGAAAACATCATTGCGTGAATGACTGCTACATCAAGCATACCAAAGTCGATAGCTTTCGGCTAATTTTCATGTTTCAGATTGAAATATTCGTGAATTTTACACGATTGAACACGAACATTGTATTTCAATGTGTAACGCACATTGCATTTTCAGCACTCTGTTTTATACTATCAAACTTGTGTTGCATTTAATAATCCATGTCAATTCAATTTTTCAATATAAGCCATTCATGATTAAAACAAGTTTTCTATTTTAGACGACGATTGTATGTAATAGAAAATAAAATTATTTTCGATTAAATTTTTCATAATATATAAAATTAGCTGCTACGACGAATAGAAATTTTTGTCTATTTGTCAGATGTGAATGATGCACAGGCTATAACCCTCTCCATTATTCAGTACTATATTTTTATAATTACAGGATTACGAGACATATTGGTTTCACCGGCTTTATCATAGACCTACGCTGTATAAGATGTTCCATAAACTGCATCACACGTATAAGCAACCAACTGCATGGTCTGCGACAGCCATTCATCCGATTGAGATTATGCATATGCAGCTGTGTTACCTCGTACCTCTCTTCATCATACCTTCGCATTTAAGTGAGTACACGTGAAATTTAAATTACAATCAATTTGAAATTACTCTATTTAAGTAATGACCATTAATAACTGAATGGGTGCCATTATGCTGAAAAGCAAATTTGTTAGTCATCTGTTATTAATGCAAAAAGTAATTTTTTTTAATTTAATTAAAAATAAATTTACGTATTTATTTATTGTTTTGACTTGTCAAAAATTCAAAAATAGTTTTCTAAATTGCAAATATAAAAATTACAAACGTAGAGTAAACTTGTTTAATGTAGATTGATCACATTGTATTTAGATTGTTACAGGAAAAAAAGTTTTGAATATAAAATCGTATAAGGATAAATATAAATTAATTTTATTATTTCAAATATACAAAACTTCTAAGGATATTTTGGGATTTTAAATAATTGTTAAAAATTACGTAAAATTTAATTTGTTTTAAAGCTTAGTTTGTGACTTTGGTTATTTTTAAATTTATTTACTCAAAATATAATTAAAATAACATATAAAAATGTTTTATTAATTATTTTAGATTTAAATCTTAAAATTTAAAATACAAACCATGAAAGTAGCAGCAGGACAATAATACAAAAATATTAGGTTTATTATAGTACCTTTTATAAAGATTTATTTTTATTTCCTTTTTGAAAAAATAGATTATTTTTAAGACTTGTTAAATTCATGGTTAATTTTTTTATAAATGAATTTTTATAAAATGCCATGTATATTGTCGGTGTTCATCCATTTTTCTAAGTTTTGACTAGTAAGATTAAAAAAAACGAAAGCATTAGATCTACGAATGCGTCGCGCATTACAAGCATTGGCATTAGGAAGCATCGAATACAATAACAATTGATTAGAATTACGGACTCACTGATTCTCAATGCGAGGCGAAAGTTATTGCTAAAATACCAGCAATAAAGTGCAGATTTGGGAGGGAAGAGATAAAGGAGCCATAGGTCAAGAGCAATTGTTGGATGAAACCAGATAAAGCAAACTGAGGAGTTACGAACAAAAGGTGATCCAACGCGCTAAATCCAAAGGAAGTGTAAGCGAGGACTTCAAACCATCAATGCACAATTTTCTAAAAGTGATGGAGTTAAGGCCAAGGTAGTCGTCATCGCAGTCGTCGAAAAATTATCGAACTTAGTTCTCCTTCAGTAATCGTGCAAAACGAGACATAAAAGATGAAAAAAACAGGTCAACTGATTCAATGATAATCTAACTAATAGTATCAGCAATAAGAAATCATAGTACGCGTGCACTCAACGCATAGATTGAGACAATCTTGATACAGATAACGCCAATCAACGCTACCAAAATAAGTCGCTGCATCCATCTTTCTCTCTTCTTTGTTACGAACAGTGAATAAAAAGAGTTTTAATAATATTGAAAAATTTGTTGATTATTGTAGGATTTTTTTTACAGATTTTTCTATACAGAGAGTCTATTGTCCGAAGAACTAATTAATTTTCGAGATAAAGTCGGAAATTGCCAATATTTCACCATCGTATCAAATAATAATAAAATTTATTCTTTAAATTATATTTACAATAAGAAACTTCTGAATTTATATATATTTATATACAATTTTCAATATACATTCAAATTTAAGAAAGCCTGTTTTTGTATTTTAAATATTTTTCCATCTTTTTTCAAATCTCTGTTTCAGCTGTAATTATCTGAAGGGTTTCTTGGGATACTAAAACTGAGCAGTAAAATACATTAAATTTCGACGAAGATAAAAAAAAATAAAAATAATTCAATTGCGAATCATAAATTTATGTTCTATAGATTGTAAATATAAAAATCGCTCGTTATTTTTAAAATATTAAAAAAAGTAATTTCATTTTTGCCTGATAAGTTATTACTTACACGTGCAGTAAAATTAAAATTAATTTACAGGATAAAATTGAAAAATTCAACTTCGCAAATTAAAATTTATACTTTTAGATATTAACTTATTTAAATTATGGAAAACAATTACTGTATATATAGTTTATTAAAAATTATCAATGGAATTGGAAAATCACATTTTTTTTTACCTTTTATTATATGAATGTTCTGGATACTTTAATAAACGTTCTGTATCTGCAGTGAATTTGGTTAACGAATCTTTTAATGAAAAAATGTTTCATTTACAAAAATTTATTAAAATTATATTGATAATAAAATTTTCTAATGTTATACGATTAAACTTGTTAATATATTACAATATTTAAATTTAGTAACTAATATTTTTCTGACGTCACAATCAATCTTAAAAGTCACTTCCAGCTTCATTAATTAATTTTGTGAGAGTAAGATGTATATATTATGCGAATGAAAAAACTGTAATTGATTATATAAAATTTAAGGTGTGTGGGTGTGCAGAGGTGCGCGCGCACACGTACAAATTCGTTATTGTCATTCGTTCATATGTATAAGTGAGTGTTGGCGAATCGTGTATTTCTTATAATGAAATAAGATGGTTAACCTAATTAAAAAAATGTATATTGGTAAAAATATTTTAATAATAAGATACTACATAATATATAATTACTTACAATTGTGTAAACGTAGACAAATTTTTATCGATCAATTTGTTTATTTGGAAAATGTGAAAGAACACCCCAATATTTTCATGTAAAATCGTCTGATGTTTATTTTTATTAATGACTTTTTAATAAAAAACTATACGAATAAGTAAATAATTGATAATAAATAATTATTTTAGGCTGATATAAAAGTTGCCCTCTAGTTTATGGCAGATAAATCAAAATGGCAAAATCAGCGATTTCAGGAATGCACAACCCTCTCCTATTAGCCGATTTGAATTTTCCACTGCTTTAGAGAAAATCCAATAAGAAGTAGCCCTGCGGGATGAAATATCAGGTTCTATGCCATTCTACATTACCGGTGGATAAGCGCTATATCACATTGTACCTGCGAGAACTCGATATTTTACAGTCGCATTATCTTAGTTCGAAAATCCTCACGAAGACATTATATTTCTAGATTCGTCTTTTTTAAAGCGGGATTATACTATGGATAACGTCTCCGAGCGCTTTAATCATCTCATTTTATCTTTTTACTTAAGGAACGCCGGAGTCCCTTGATTATTTTCATTTAAATATTGCAATTGAAATGTCTACTTTATGAACTACTGTGTGTAATAGATTGCTAGTCTTTCGACAATAAATCTTACGTCTATAAAAATGTAGCTTATAACTAATAGTTATTTTCAAAATAAGTTAAATTCTTTCGTTTAATTTTATTCTTTTTTCCATGACCAATTTCATATTCAAATGTATTATATTATGTATTACAAAAAGTTAAATAATGATTATTAACATTGGAAATATTAATATGCTACATATACATGTGTGGCAAATAATATGAATAATAAATTTATTATTTTTCAGTTCCTTATTGTACAATTATGATGTACAATTTTTTTCACGGTATACTTGATCACTCAGGAATAAACTTTAAAGCCCAATGGTGGCAACCGTGGCAGCCCGATGCATCCTTTCACGATAATCATCATCAATACACTCATGTAAACTTTGGTTTCAATATGTTCTATTGGGACAAGGTATCAGTTTATTTATGTTATTATATTTTCATTATTTGTCCCTCGGCGATTTTGTTAATATGAACATTTTCAAAATCAAACATTTGATTATCAAAATAATTTTCGATCTCTTTATAGAGTTTTCAAAAAGAATCTGTACGATATAAATTTTAATTAATATTTTCATCTAACGAATGCCTTTTAAAATACGTTTATTATTTTACTGGATAATTACAATATATTCGTATTATTTTTCTTTTAATACACATTACATGAATTTGAGTATTTTGTTTTGTAAATTGAAAGTTATAAATAATAGACAGATATTTGAATTTTTTTCAAGTTTTTACGTACAAATAGTTCATTTATGTATGTATAAAAAATGTATATTAATTTAAGTGTCAAGCAGTTTTTTCCTTATTATTCATAAAATACGTATATTTTATATTTTATTATTCTTTTTCGATAAGCGACGTAATTTATTATATTCTTATTAAAGCTATTCTATAATTTTGTTGTGTAATATGCAGAATCTAGTTTAAAACGTTTTTTGTACATTCAAATTAGGTATACTGTTCAATTCTTACACTTGAAAGTTAAGCATTTATTTCTATGATGATTTCAATATCTAATTTAAATATCTGTTTCCTATATTTTTCTTTCTTATTATTAAACAAAAGATATTTCACAATAAAAAAAAATTCTTATTAGTAGATTTGGTATAGGGTTTCGTTATAAAAATCTAATTATTACATTGCAAAATATTTTAAATTTTCTTTTGATGTAATAAAGTACTTTTATATTTTAATTAAAATTATTTATCTTTGCTGCATTAATAAGAAAATAATAGATTATTAAAAATAAATTTACAAATATTTTAAGATAAGATGTTGCATTGTATGTAGTTTTTTTCTCACAGTAAATTTCAGTGTAATAGATTGTTTATATAAAAAATGTTTCTTTAATACAAGCATTTTATCAAAAATATCAATAAATAATTTTTAAAATAACTAACTTTAGCTTCATTTTTCAAACCACAATAAAGTTTAATTATATCATGATAAGAATTAATCATTTACTTTCTATAAAGTCTTTTATTTTGTTTATTATTTATATAAATAATTCTTAGAATATTAAAAAGAATTTAATAATAGTACGTAAGTACATACAATAATTTATATAAAAAATACATAAAAATTAAAAAACATTTTTATTTTTAGTTTTTTAAAATAATTAATTTAAATTTAATGGAAGAATTCATATTTTTTCTTATAAAAACATATTTCAAAGTAAAAAATATTTCCTTATTGTATTAGAGAATATTCAAATATATCACATATATAGAATACAAAATAAATGTATATTTAATAAAGAAAAAATGGATAATTGGAGGACTCTTATAAAATAAACTCTTTCTTATTAATTCCATATTAATTCCTTATAAATTTATAATAATTTGATTATATATTTTTTCATACGTAGTGTAATACTTGAGTAATACCTTGATTTAATTATTGTTTTGCGCAAGTAAAATTATTTATTGATCATATAATTCTATTAAATCAAATCAATAAATGAGTAACTGTTTTTAAAGATTGAAATTAGATAATTAAAAATATGAATTGATCAATAAATTCAAAATAAGTAATTTAATATTGATTAATAATGAAATTATGTATTTTTATTATTACAGCTTCATGGCACTTATAGATTAAAAGATCGTATCTATAATGAAAACACATACTTTGGAAGAGGGAAAAAGCTTTCAGAAGCTACAAAAGAAGAACTTGACGCTGATCTTCAAGAGCGTGATTCTGAAAACATAGATAACAAAGTAATTTATTGTTTGGATAAGAATGAAATTACAAATACTAAACTAGATTAGAGTTTACTTTCCATACAAATATTATACTGGAATTGGGTTATTTAATAACAGATTGGTTTTATATATTCAATAATGATTTTTTAAATATAATTGAAAAAAGAAAAATAGATTAATATTTGGATCCGGTCATCTTAGACATAAGTTACAGTCATTATTTAAAGATTAATTTATAATAAATAATTATAATTGTACTTGAATATTTGTTTTAGTATAATAATTTTTAAATATGAATAGTATTTAAATTTATACGAACAGCACTGAAATAGAATAAATTTTATATGAAATAATATAAAGATGAAGTTTTATTTTTTTCAATTTTTTTTTGTTTTTCTAATTGTATCATATAATTATATATTGTATCATATAATTATTATAAATTATAATTTTATAGCCTTTTCCATATTTTTTATATAATTTTATAAAATTATAATTAGTATGATTTTACAAATTCATATTATATTTCCCCTAATTTCATGAATGTAACCTACATTAAAATTTAAATAATTAAGTATAAGGAAATACGTCCTTCAGAATCTTTCGATACTCGTTAATATACACATTTAAAAACACCAATGTAAAATTATTTCATGTATACTAAAAAACAAAAAAATATAATAACTAATCAAAAATAATAAATGCAAAATCTTAACAGTTGAATTAATGAATAAATTAATAAAAGTGATACTTCACCGATTGATTTATCTTGTGAGTCAAATTGTTTGGAGAATTTTATAAATAAGTTATATAAAATCAAAATTAAGAACCACGTGCAAAAATTTGCACGTAAATTGTAATGGTTAAAATTATTATTCATTTAGTTACGGAATATGATATGTTTTATTAAATCATATTTAATAATGTTAAAATATCGAAATATGATTTTAAATTTAAAGAAAAGTATCAGAGATATGCTACAGAAATATGACGATCCTTTTGCTTCTAATTGGTTATTTTCATAAAATATACAATCGTTTCTCAGTAACTGATAAGTGACTTAATCTTTCAATCCTTGATAGCTTCATTCTATTTATCTAAGCAAATGATAAATAGATTACACCCATATATTTTTTTGTCCAATTATTTTATTTTTAAATTATTTAAATTATTGTAATTTTATAACATTATAAGAAGTTTAGTTTCGAATATTGTTTTATACATCTACAAAAGTTGGTAATATAAATATCACAATATTTGATATAGATTCACTGGTAAAATATATAATATACTTACCAGTGAATCTTATTCAACATTTTAAATAATCAGATTATTAAACATAATCGCTGCGCGATCGGAATTTTAGTAATGTGAATTTTATTACTGTTTTGAAAATTATTCTTTTATTTTCTCATTTTATTTTTAAAATAAATAAATATATTTTAAAATAAATAAAAGAATCGAAAATCGAATCAATTTTTTTGTATCTATATTGTTTATTAGACTCAAATTACCATTGCTAATTTCTGTATATTTTAAGTATTCAGCAACTGTTGGTGACATATACTTAAGGCTATGATACATCGAGTTGAAAAATAAAAAAATTCATGCTTAGATAAACTTTGTATCGATACTACTAGAATGATTTAGTTAAAAATAATAGATCAGAAATATTTTGTAAAAAGAATACATACTCGAATGATTGAATTTTAATATAGAATCTTAATTTATCATAAAGAAAAAAATTTCTTTTTAGAACTGAAACATGATTTAGTTCATCTTAATATAATTTGTTTATTAAGCATATACAAGTTACATACATTTACACAGAATATCTTTTTTCTTTCCCATTGAAATTTATTTATGTACATATTATATTGTGTAGTTTATACTTTAAAAAAAAATATCATTCTAAAAACCAAATTTTTTTACTTTTCATAATAATTTAAAATTTTATTTGTAAATTCTTTTATTTGAGTTAAAGAATTTGTAGAAAAGTGAAGAAAATATCAGTTAATTTGAATAACTTATACTAAAGTAAATAGATTTCAATAGAAGTGGTGACCTGTAAAAATATATGCAACTTTTATGTATTTATGCATAATACATAAAATATACTAAGGTGAACGGGAGGTAATTTTACCTCTAAAAGTTATAGATTTTTTTTTCTTTAATCAAATAAGGATTCTTCATAGAAGATAAATTATGAAACTATATATATATATATGTATGTATATGCAATGAAAAAATAAATTAGATAAATAAAAAAAGTTTTATACAGCTGTTGGAAAACATATCGTTACAGTTAATTAGTCGATTATTGCAAAACATTTATAATAAATATATTGTATTTTGAATAAAATAATATTAAATGTTGAAGGTGACTTAATCAATTTACATGCAATGATTATTTTGTAAAAATAAGTATTTATAATATGTGCAACATATTGATTATTTTATGTAAATGATAATGCGCTAGTTTATATTATGTAAATGTATTGATATATTAATAGCTAGTAATAGTTTGGACACTGTATCGATTTTTACAATACTGATTAGTATTGTGTTAGTAGTTGCTAATTGAACAAGCGTTTAGATAATTATTTAATTTTCATTTTTTTCTGTATGAAATTGATTTTATTTGTATATTAATTTTAAATAAAAATGAGTTTTTATGAATATTTTAATCTAAAAGTAATATTTTGTGTGTTTATAACGTTCATTTCTGAAAAATATTTTATTTATAAATAATCAAGTAATTTAATAAACAATTTTATAAATAGTAGAAATAAATTTTACCAATTCTTTATTTTATATTTATTATTTTTGTTATTAAAATATTTACTGTTCTATTCGTTATTTTTTTTATACTATTTCAATTGACTATTTTTATTAATCTTTTAAATACTAAAATTTTTTTTTGTTATTTGGATCGAATTTTCAATTTTTTTTTCATTTATTCAGGTAAGTTATATTTGTATATAGATATTATTTAATAATTTATAGATATTAATGTCGAAATATTAAAATTTAATTTATGAATTCATGGAAAAATAGTTTTTTACATTGAACAAAAAATTGTAAAATGTGATTAAAAATTTGATTTTAAAAATTGAAATTTTTTTATAACTATCAATTTCAAAATATGTTGTACTTGTACAATGATGCAATATATGTTTTTGACATTCTATATCAATAATTTAAAAAATATCTTGAACGGTTAGTTTTTAATTAAATTTTGTATATTTTGCATTGTAATGTACAAATGTGTTTCGTCGATTGTTTGCCCGGAAACCGAGGATAATGGAGTTATCAAGAATGCAAGTGAGGATCCGGAAAATAATGACACGAGTTTATTAAAAAGTCGATTTATTGTTCTGTGTTCAGAAGGAAACTTTTTGAACTCAGGATTGACGTGTATATAAAATACGAATCGTAAAAAGGAGTATGTGAGAAGTACAAGATAATCAGGAAAACAAAGAGAGAGAAAGAGACAGAGAATCGAGACACAAAAAGTTAAAGGCTCAAATGTATCCCATCGATGCTTTAGAAAGTTGACCGGTTATATAAGATCAACTACGAGTGAAACATAAATCGTCAATTGAAAGAGTCATTGTACGACGACGAATTTCTTACTAATATCCGTAATAATATTTATTCATTTTTTAAAAATTCTATGTCTACATATATTTTTAGGTATTATTATATTTTAGGCCTAATTCATATTACATAATAAACTATAGTTATAGGTGAAATTTATCGTTAATGAGATTAAAAACTGTTGATAATTGTTATTTTTTAATTTATTATATGCAGCTGTAAATATTTTTAATACTATTTTCTTTTCAGTTAAAAATTTTTCTACTGAAAACGTAAGAATCCATTATTTTATTTTATTTTTACATTAGAATAATGAAATATATGATAATAAAAGTAATTAATTTAAAAAAGTTGACATAAGTAGTAGAAAACGAACGAAATTTTTTCCAAACAGTAGTTTTAAAATTTCTTTTATTAAGTTAATATTTAAATATGCAAAAAAACTTTTTACTTCATCT
This sequence comes from Platyscapa corneri, assembly GCA_018907185.1. Taxonomy (NCBI): domain Eukaryota; kingdom Metazoa; phylum Arthropoda; class Insecta; order Hymenoptera; family Agaonidae; genus Platyscapa; species Platyscapa corneri. Next base: position 1,902,089 of record JACCHW010000005.1, on the reverse strand, counting down.
TTGTTATTATGTAAATTAAATAATCTATATTATTTAAATATATTTCGAATTAAGTTTGTATGTAATTTAATTCATGATTGATTTTACTTGGAAATCTTAGTTTCTAAAATAAAAGTTATAAGAAAAATACAAACTAAGATTATTAATTGGTTTAAACTCGTGAAAATAATTCTTGTACAAATAATGATGCTGGACATGCATGACTTACTTACATTTTTATGAAATATATTATTTAAGGAAAATGCTGGTATTAAAAATAGATAATAGAAATAAACAAAAAAGACGGAAATATTTGTTTATTAGTTTTCAACGTACTTATTCCGTTAATATTGTAAATCATCTCTAAAACTTTCAATTTCTGACGTCAATAGACTAACCACCATTAATCAAGTTTTTAAAGTCAAATGACGCATCACTTTGCCGATAAATTGTGAATTATTCTTTTTTTTCAAATATTCATTAGGAAAGTTATACCTAATAACTTTTTTTATGTATATGAAATATTAATCAATCTTAACTGTCAATATAGTATTTAAATTGTCTGACATTTGCATGATTCAGTCTCAGTTATTTAAAAAACACATTATTTAATAATATATGTTTTTATTACGTTTAATAATGATTAATAACGATTGTAATTATGTATCAATTAAAATTTATTCTCATTTAGACTTAAATGATAAAGGAAAAGATTTAGATATTTTAAGTTTTCTTAGCCATTATTATACGGGTAAAGAAGTAGTGCTTTTAATTACGTGTATATACAGAATATATTTTTGTGCACTTTTGAAAATAATACTAGCGTATTATTTGTTTAAATAAAGGATTGATTTAAAAAATTTAATTTATATATATATAGTGCAACATAAATTAAAACAATAAAGTCTGCATTTTTCAAACAGAAAAATTAAGAAGCTTAAATAATTTTTTTTCGTAAACTACCTTAGCGCATAAAGTTTAATATTATTGGTAAATTTGTCGTAAACCATCAAGGTGACTTGTGCTGCACACTATATGGAGTGGTATCGTACGTTTAATCTTATTACCGTGCTTATTGTAGTAGTTTGGCGTTTCTCCCTTTTGTTTGCGCTATTTCTCTTTTAACCTCTGTCTTACTTTCACTATTTTCTACCACCTTCTTATTTTTTGTTCCGAACAACTCAAAATTTACGCGTCTTTTTTCTCTTTTTTCATTGTTTTCTGTCCTTTATTTTCCATCTTATATTTCCACCCTTTTACTACTTGAAAGCATTCTAAATTCTCTTTTCTTTTTAAGTCTTTCATTTTTCTTTATCTTTATTCACTTTCTTACTTTATAGCGTTTAGTCATTTGTTTTCATTTTAATAATTCACAGCAGCTTATATCTTTTTTAACGAATAATTTTAAGTTGTGCAAAAATTTGTGCAATTTTTCTAGAAAACTGTTAATTTAAATTGTCATTTTTTGGCATTAACTAGTGGCCGTGAATTGAGTGTTCATTAATTTCTAATCAAATTTGTATTTCTGACTAGCGTAATGTGATAGGTTATTGATAATATTGATAAATCTACATAATGAAATTAAGGGATTATGAAATTTATAAAAACACTATAAATAGTTAGAAAATAGTTTTCAAACAGTTTTTTACCTTATAATTTTATAATACAACATCTGTTTTAAGTTATATTCCCGATAATATCTAATGGACTACGTAAGTGGCCTCCATCAGAGTGGTTTCATACTACGTTTCAATTTAGATCACTTATCAAACTACATATAATTAAATTCTAGTTACTCGTTTATCATCTACGATTTCTCTATATTATTTTCAATAACTTAATTTAAATGATCTATTAATGATGAAATTTTTTACGTAAAATAAATGTGCATTAATTTCTATAAATTTTGTATTTAATAAGTTTCTTTATAATATATTCTATTTCATAAAAAAATACTTATCTCTTTCGGTTATCTCACTATTAAATATATTTTCAAATATATTATTGGATAAGAAAATTGGTAAAAGGCAAATTTTTTTTATAAATTTGATGGATTAATCAATAAATTGTTTTTTAACAAATAAAACTGACAATTACTTTTATTTTTTAATTATAAAAAGTTTTCTAAATAAATGAAATTTTATTTATATTTTATTATTTTGTAAATAAATAAATGTGATTATAAAATAATGAAATGTTTTTTAGCTTATACTATTTAAAGAATAAAACATGGGAGTGAAAATATAATTTAATTTTTAAATTATTCTTTTGTGCATTACATATAATTAAGTAAAAAAATTTGAACATTTATAATCAATTAAATTAAAAAAATTATGAATAAATAATTTGATATTATTATGATATTTGGTTTTATATGATAAAATATTCATTCAATCCTACTTTACAATATTTATGCAATAAATTAATAAATTTCGAATACAAGAATTTTGAAAATTTTAAGTTAATTTAATTTATTTATATAATATATTTTTATACAATATAAAAGATTTTTTTTTAATATACTTTTACAATGAAAAAGGTTGTAAAACAGGAAAATGAGTTAATTATCTATGAAAATGTAAATGTAAAAGAAAAAGAAATATGTAGAATTCAGAAATTACAACGAGTGGAATGGGCTTGAAAATGTCGACTGTAAAAAATTAGAGACTTTTTCTTAGGCAAAATGTTCAAATTCTTTTAATTCGTTAAAAATTTTCAAGCTCTTATATTTTTAAGCTATTATTTCAATAGCCATAACCACATTCGTTATTATTTTATTTGTATTGTGTGTTATTGCAAAATTGAGGCACCTGTACATTTTGAACAAATTTATCAAAATAGTAATAAATACGTTATTAACAACTTTTCTCATTCAAGGTTGATTGAAAAAGAAATTATTCCATTTTAAGATAAGTGTAATAGCTTAAAACTTATAGCTCATAAATCATTCACGACTTTACCAACTTTCAGTTTGGATTCAGTTACAGTTCACAGTATAACCAACTACCACAAGTATTTCGTTTCTAAATACTTGCTTCCTAATTATATTTACGGCAATGAATAAATATCTAAAAAGTTCGAGTATCTGTTGATATTTTTTCTTCATTTTTGTTTCTCTTAAAAACTCTTTTATTTATCTATGCTTTTTCAATAGTGTTTAAACTTGAAATTGGCATCCACTTTACGAAAATTTCAAATATCTTGATTATACATGATAGATATAACGTGTAGTCTCTATCTTTTTATATTATTACAGTATATTATTTTATTTATTAAATTTTTATGGTCACTTTCAATTTGATTTTAGATTTTTACGAAATATAAAGAAATAATATGTTAGACACAAATTTATTTAAAGTAAAATATATTTAAAAAAAATTAACTTCAATTCAAACTTTATGAAGAAGATTATTCAGTTAAAACCTTTCCTAGAAATAAATTAATAATAATAATATATATATTAATTCAATTTTGTAGAGTGTTCAAAATTGTTTGTAGATTATATTTAAAATATTTCCATTGATTTAAGTAACACAGATCGATGTAATCTAGGTATCTGAAAAACGAAATAGTAAGTAAAGAAAATATTATATATGTACGTTGATATTTTTTAATCAACTTCATGATAAGATTGAATCATATAATATTTCTTTTGAATATAGAAGCACAATTCTGGAATTTAAATCGTATTGTTCATATTTAAACATGACTCATCTAATTGCCAGTATAATATATGTATAATATACGTACAAGAATAATTGTTGTCCTAAATAATATTTTCGTTGAAGTCATGAAATACGAGAGGTTTTATTTTATCTAGAAAATAGATATTTTAGTAAAATATCTAGAAAAATATACCAGGTTCTATCTTATAAACAAAAATTAACGAGTCGCAAAAAATAAAATTCTTTTCTGCTAATCTTTATCATTTTTTCAGAACCTAAGGAAGATTAATATGCATAAAGTATTATTCTTATGGAGATAATATAAGATTATAAATAAAACGTAGAACATACCATTATTCTAAGGCAGTGCTGAATTTCCTGTGATATAATTACAATTTTGATACGGTATTCACTTTAAATTTTTATTAAGAGCAAAAATCATATTTTAGTATAAAAAAAGTTGTAATTATAATAGTGAGACTTTGCAGAGGCTCATGACTGGATTTTAAATGATACTCCAGTTTATCAATTTCTTTTTACAGCAAGAACTGCTTATCTGATTTTATTATTGTAAAACATCATATGAGCTGCGTATAAAATATCGAAGAAATTCTGGGCCTATGTCGTTTATTGAAACTGATCACAATATAATTGTGCATAAATTTTAATATTATTCTAAGAGAGTCTTAGATAAATCTATTGAGTTTTTTTATTACATTTCAGTTTAAATATTCCATTAAAACTGATTAAAAGTATATCTTTAAGATAGAAGCAGGTATTGATTTAAGATTACTTCAAGAATAATTTACATACATTTGTAATTTGCTTCTATCAATGCAGCGCGTTATTTATCCATATAATGCTCAAAACGATTATACATATCGTTTTTATTTTATGCAGATATTCGCTTTATTTTTAATAATTTTTATAATCGATGTATGGGGAAATTTTTGTTGGGAAGGTTGTGGTATTTAGCTATGTATGTGAAATATAGGCTCGTCAGGCGTGTGCTGTTAACTATTTCGAATCACTCTCGCACTTGTACTCAAGATATCAACAGGACGTTGCTATTCGAAAGGCCCGGAGGTCTCACTGATCTTCCTTTGTAATAGAGATTTGGGCTGCAAATATTCTCCATGAATCGGAAATTGTCGTCAAGCACTAGTTATAAGCTCGTGTTGATTGCACTTCTATCCTTTGTACGCATTACTTACTACTATAACCTATTACATGAATTAACGAAGTCATCCGATTGACGTAATACTCGTATGTTGTCGACTGCGTCAGTAAGGTAATTTAATTCGAACATTTAGAGAAACTAAAAATCATTATTTGTTTATATATAACAGAAAAAAATTCTTTCTGAAAAATGCACTTCGAATGATTTTATATATTTCAAGGAATTTATATATACACTTTTAAAAACATTTAGCGAACATATTTCGAGTTATATAAGTGTGATAATATAAAAATATAAAATAATCATTTACTAAAAATAATGTGCTCATATTTAAGAAATATTCGCAAAAATACACGTACTCATAAATTAAAAAAAAAGAAAGCAATCATTATAAGAAAAAATACAATTTAATAAATATCTTCAATATTTTTTATAAGAACTAATTAAAGTATTGTAAATATATTATTTTAACATAAAAAAATTTATTATTTATAGCTCATATATAAATGAGATCAATAAACTTACGTTAAAGAGAAAGATGACAAATTAAGTTGAGTAAATTTACAATTTTTAAATTCCTCATCAATTAAATAATTGAAAATAAATACGTTAAAATATTAAAAAACTTAAACAGAATATTAATAACATAATATAAACTAAATAATTGTATGTAATATAATCAAATTAGTTCCTTAAAAGTAATAATAAATAATAATCTACAAATTCGTAAGATAATACGTTATTATGGAAATTTCTTTTGATATTAAAAAATTTCAAGTTATTTTCGTATTGAAATCGAATTTAATTTTCGATTAAAATTAACGTTTTATTTGTATAATAAAATATGTTCTACTCAGTTTTTTATGCATTTAAAAAATTAAAAGTATATAAAGATGAATTGGACCTTTAATGGATTGTAAAAGTATACCATTTCTAAAGAATCTTATAATAGTATTCTAATATTTATTAATAATCCGTCATCTGTAGCATTATCCAAAGTGACATGAGAAATGATTTTCAAAAATTTAAAGTTAATAAATATAAATATTTAAAAAACATAAAAGTGTTGTTCATTGTAATTAGATGATTTTATATTTAAAGAATTCAATTAACTTCTGATAAACTATCAAATGCAATTTCGTTATGATTATAAATTTTAATATTATTGGAAATTTATGTAATAAATTTTGATAGAACGTTTATTTTACCAATAATTAAAAAAAAATAAAATTTTTAATGATTGTTTATTTTATCGTAATACATTAAGATCAATTCTATGTAAAAATAAATAATTTAAAATAATATATCTATAAATACTATAATTAACTTCATTTTTATATTCACACAGTTATTGAATTACATTAATTTTGAACTTTTGTTGTATAATTATATATTTAAAAAAAATTTACGTAACATTAAATTAGTTTTTATTTTAGAAACTAAGAATTCATACTTTTTTTAGAAGCTATCGAAGAGATTAAAAGAAGTGCCAGAAGTCAAAGGAAGCATAAAATTTTACAGTAAAAATTTTTGTTTTCTGGATATTTCTTAATATGTATCAATTATATAATTTAAATGTACACAGATTTTATTGGGGTATAAAATCAATCTGTAATGAAAAATATAATTTTTCAAAATTTATTATTTCTTATGAGATAGTTGAACTTGTATTTGATTATCTGATTTTAAAATTTTTACAAATATTTGGAAATATATTTTATTTGTTTTATTTTTTGTTTACAAGAGATCCTACAGGCCCATATAAATTTGGAATTATATTATAGTTGTATTTCTTTTAGTTACTAATTAAACTATTTTAGACTATTTTAAACTAATCTTTCTGACTATTACTAAATATTATATGATACTGTGGATTTTTATCGAAAAAATTTTCAATAGTTATAAAATATTTGATTAAAATATAGTTTTCCAATTTATTCTATATTTATATTTATTTTTTAAATTTATATATTCGTTATATTATGGAACAAATACATTCTAAATTATGTACCATAATCAATTGAAAAAACAGATCATTTTATATACAACATTGTATATATTCTTATTAGTTTTATTTTATGAATTTTGGTTTATAATGTTTGTTATATATGGTATTAATGGAGGTTGGGTTCTGAGTTTTTCTCATAAACTCAAGGTAACAGAGTCGTTCTAAGTAATATGCATAGATCACATTATGAGCTTGTAATTTTGTACGTAATACAAGGACACAGAGTTAGAGATGAAGCTACATATATAGTAATAGAAAGAGCTTGAAATAGAAACAGAGCTAGTGAGAAGGTGAAAGAGATTTGCGACTCATATTACGTCTCGATATGGCTCCCAATGCTTCTTATCTGCTCGCGGTTATTACGCAGTTATTACACTGGGTGATAATAAGTGAACGGTAATACCACACTTCCCGTAATTCAATAGCTGTTTAATTACGGTGAGAAGTCAGTTTACTGATCCCTTTAATCTTGATCCTCTGCTTCTATTGCTGATTATTAGCGATTCTCCCTTTGTTATATTTTGGTGTTATTTTTATGGTTCTTGTTAATCTTGTTTAACAGGTAACTTTTTCAAAATAAACTGCCGAATGTCTTCCTGTATTTTTGTTATTTTTAGAAGATTGTGCATTGATGGTTTGAAGTCCTCGCTTACACTTCCTTTGGATTTAGCGCTTTGGATCACCTTTTGTTCGTAACTCCTCAGTTTGCTTTATCTGGTTTCATCCAACAATTGCTCTTGACCTATGGCTCCTTTATCTCTTCCCTCCCAAATCTGCACTTTATTGCTGGTATTTTAGCAATAACTTTCGCCTCGCATTGAAAATTCTAATCAACCGATATTGTATCGGAGCATCCTACGTTTAATCCTAATGCTTCTTAAACGTGACGCGTTCGTAAATCTAATGCTTGCGTTTTTTCGACTTTGCTGTGTCCGATTTCAGGGAGGTGAACGCATTTCAACTGTATATGTGATACATCTAAATCCACTGTATCAACATTCTCACAGGAGTCTTATTGATCGGTCATGCCTTTAATAAAGATATTACATTTTTTACGGAAAATATAAAATATGTAACAATATTTAGTCAATATTGATAATATCCGAATTATTATTTATACAGTTCAAAATAATTTAGTCTTTAAGTATTTATCATAATTATATTCGTAATAATTTTAAGGTACCATCTACTCTAACTATGATCTGTGGGGGACTATGAACTAATCAATATATAAGATTATAAAATAATCACGAAAATATTAATAAATATTCCATTCCAGTAAATAAAATTATATTATTTATTAAATTATCTTTTTTTTTATATTCATCCTGCTTTCTTGATTAATTAAACCATAAAATTTATGTGCTAAAAAGATGTACTAAAAGTGTATAGTTATCAAGTTAATAGCTTTAAGCTTTTAGATCAAAAGAACTATAATGAGCTTTCTTTAATTTAATCATTTTAACGGATTCAAGTGATTTAAAAAAATCGTCAATTTTTTATTATCAAATTACTACAACTGCTATTGCAGTCAATTTCTTATAGAGAAAAATAGATTTACTTTATTGTGTACGCATAAAAAACGTTGTGCTACGAGTACTTAAATTAGAACAATTTTTTTATAACTTATTAAATAAAGTGGTACTTTTTATTCGGTTTTTGATTTTGATATTACATAAAATATGATTTTCAATAGTTTGAAGTCGATTATATAAAAATTGAGCATTTTCTGACGATCGGAGATGTTTTATTATTTTTATAGAAAAAAAACCGTGGATTATTTGTGTTTTTGACGATAATACTGTAGAATATAAATTTCGTACTACCAATTCGAAATGAGAAAAATAAATTACTAGAAAAATGAATAAATTAAAAATGATTTTTTAATTTTCTAGCTTCTTGTAGAGTTATTTTAAATATTAAATGCTATTTTTCAGTTTTTAAAGCCAACGGTGTATCATTTAATAAGAAATGTTTGAAATTTAAATCTGAAGTATTTTAATATAAAGTCTATGAAATGTTAAATTTCTGAGATTAAAACACATAAACGCAGATTCAAATAGTTCAAAGTAATATTAAAATAGCTATAACATGGATTATTCTAATTCACTGGTTCTGGATTTGTGTGAATTTAGTACGACGTCGTCTATTTTACTTATAGATAACGATTTGATTAAGTTTGTAAGGAAGCACTATTTCGATTCCAATTAATACGTATGAAATGATATATTTTTAAATCAGAATAGATTTTTTTAATAATACAGTGGTTATTAATAACCAAAATTTAATTCGTGAGAAAATCCGTGTCGAAGATTATATTTTAGTTATATGCGATAAGAACATTTTTATAGACTGACGTAGTAATTAGTATTCATTATTTGAAAAATACATCTATATGGTTTTTCATAAGAGCAATCAAAAATTGTTTTAAAAAATTCATTATATTCATTGGGAACGCTGACATTCATTGTAGTTATTTGTATGAAATATTAATATATTGATAGTATATTTTTTAATGAATCTATAAGTTTATAATAATATAAAAATTACAGTATTTACGTAAATCATATTAGAAAAAATTAGAATTGTTTAAAATATTTGTTAAAATCTAAAATTTTTATACATATTTAATTTTTATATTTTACACTATAAACTGTATAAAATACAATGATAAAATATAAATATATAATAATCGTAGCAATGCACTGATTATACTGTGATAACATTGGTTTCAAAAATGACTTCTGTTTATTGAAAACTCAATATTAACATTAATATAAAGATATAAAAAGCACTATAGTTTTTATATTTATTAATAATTAATTTATTGAAAAACATTCAGATGGTGGATTTTATAAAATTAAAAAAAACATTTATTGCTTAATGGTTCATTTACAAAATTTCTAATTTCAAAAAATATAAACATTAAAAATTATTAATTGTATTTGTGTTTCATATTTATTTATGATGATAATTAAAAAAGAAGTAAGATTTAAATTTAAGAAATTAAAAAAAATTAACATTTTAAGAAAACTAAATCACTTTTAATACTTTTCACGAACATATTATAAAGAAAATAAACTGGTTGAATTACAAAAAATCTGTAAAAATTTAGCAACTCAGTTTTCAAGTACAATAAAAGAATAGAGGGAATATGAAAAGAAGAATTATTTTTCACATTTTTGTTTGTTTATACACAATTGAATAAACAAAGAATAAAAATAGTACGTTTTAAAATAAATTTGAAATCATAAGATTATAAGATATTTAATCATTCTAAATATTTACCAATATTATTTAAAAAAGAAATTTTCTTAAAAAAAGAAGCAAATAAATAAAAAATTAAAAAAAATTTTATTAAAAAATTCCTGCGTAAATTGTAATAATAAAAATACCAGAAAAATATGAAATGTTGGCATGCGCTAAATAACTGCGCTATTCGCTTGTGGATGAACTTCTCAATACCGTTCAAAGGAGAGTGAGGTTGTTAAGGATATATTTCTTCTTTCAGTTCCCCTTCATGATTAGATTATTTGTATAATAAAGTGTTTACTCGGTTTAATATAAAAATCATTGATTAGATTATATTATCTAACTTGTATTGCTTATAAATATTATTTCAATTATTTAAGTTCTATATAAATTGCGAAGTAGTTTTACAATTTGATGAAGAATTTTTTTTTAATATAAATAATACTTGTGAGGGGTGACAATTATTTTATATTATTTTTTATTTTTATTTTATTTATTATTTATATTTATTTTAATTATATGATAAAATTATATAATAAAATATGTTTATACTGTCATTTAGTATATGTACTATAAAGATATAATATGCAAAATGAATTTTTATATTTAATTCTTTTTAAATCAAGAGAAACGAAAAAGGAAATTACTTAAATTATTTACAAATTTTATTCCTTTTTTTTATTAAACTTTATTTATAAAAAACTAATACGAAATTATATATACTATATAAATAAAAATTCGATAATATATTTTGTTTTCTTAATACATAAATTATATATATAGTCTTTTGAAAATATTTTATTTTTTTTATATTCATTATTTATATAATTGTAGGCTTTGTAGAAATAGATAAGCAAATTCATAAGTTCATGCAACTTTTTTTGACGTTTCGTTAATCATAAAATAACTAAAATGTTTCACGATTAATCACATCGAGAATTATTTATTAGTTTTCACATGCTTATATACTATACGTATATAATACATATATATATATATATATATATATATATACATATACTTGTAATAACCATAAAATATAAGATCTTCTATGTTACAGTAAATAAAGTTAGAAGTTTTCAAAATATTGAAAAATTCAATCGCGTACCTACACATTACAGAGGAATATTTTGCGACCCAAGCTTACAAATGTATATGTTAATTGTGAAAATAATTATTTATAAATATGAAATATTATATTAAATTGATTGTTTTAGGAACCGTAATTTTTTTCCAAATCTGCAAGTTCGTTATTTACGACATGATTTCTAGAGGGCGTATGAAAAAGTAAGTTAGTGGTATTTTAGATTTGACTAACGCTCGAAACTTGGGTTTTTAGTTATTGTATAGCTTTGTCAGAAAGTGCGTAAATCTATTAATTTATTTCCTCGCTATTTTACTATTTTTTCTATTATTTTCTTTTAAATATTTTTAACTAATGATTAATAATGATAACATTAATAATGATAATGATTTTTCAGGCATTATTAGATAATTATTTGAATAGTGCTCAGTGCAGCATTGATTTTAACTACGAAGTATAGCTGAGATATAAGCTGTGTGTTATTCATTGTAGAGTTTACCATTGGGACAGAATTCGATGTACAGAGGAAAGCTTTGGCTTTGAGCGACCACGTGTCGATACCATCATAATTCAAGAAGTTAGGTATAGATGTAGCATCTTCTGATAGTGTTGACATCGATGATAGTTAACCTAAAATCTTCATCGTATTACGCACAATATGAAAAGTCTGAGAACATAATCCTTGATACGCTTTAAGCCTCTTAGACACGACCGTTAAGGTTGGCGTGGAGAGATGATACAACACCTCCGAATACGTGAATTTTGTTATGAAACACACAAATACAACGTAAACCATCGACGCATAGTAACTGCGATCTTTGAAAGTGTGAGCAAGGAAAGATCAAAATCAATCTAAATCAATAATGTAACTGATTCATTTACAGAAAAGTCAGCTACTGAATCAGGGTCTGATATTAAAATAGCCGACATCACATGCAGCGTCATATCACTTTTTTGTGGATCTATACTTGCGAAACTAAAATATGCTTTATGAGATAATGATGCATTAACTATACAGCTTTTTCCAATCAAAGCCTTTGGAAACGCTGTTCGCATCGTTATAATACTGGAGTCTTTCGAGCAATTTTTTCTATCCATAAAAAGCAATGCAAGTTCCAATTCTGCTCCATAGAAACCTCGATTAAGCATATAAAATTGATAAAATTATTTTTGTACATTTAAATAATATAATATATTAATTACCAAAAAGTTTTAGATATTTTCTCTCAAAAATGAGAAAATAATTAAACTTATTTAATATAAATCATGTTTGAATTACATAATTAGTAATTAGAATAAGTTAATGTACTTCATTGTTGAATTGTAACTTTGAATTGAACCGCAGTAAAGAAACCTATTTTTAATTTAATATAATTTTCATCCTCGAATACGAATTTTAATAACGATAGTATTACACGTACACGCTTTAAAGGAGAAAATTTGTAAATTCATTTTGCACGCATATTTTACAATCTACATACTTTTCTTTATACTTTTCACCAGTGCAAGTTTTTTTGTAATTTTTTTATTCTATTTAAAAGCGCGACAAAATTACTAAAGTCAACTCTTTCTCGTACTCTTTTTTCTTCAGTTTTTCTCGTACTATGTCCCGAAGAAATTCCTCTAAGCTATGCTTTGTAAACATGTATGTGGCTTCTTACTAAAAGATTTCTTTAACGAAGTAATTCTACTCTGAAAAACTTTAAAAAAGTTTGGCAAATAAATAATACGTGTTAAGTCTTCGTCATGGATATAAGAAAAACCACGCAACTTCCATCTTACTAAATATAAAGTATGTAGAAATTATGCAAATGAATAAAAAATGTAATAAAATAATTTGCTTCGTTTGAGAGATCGATGATATTAAATCTGTTCTGGGTATTTAGTCTTAAAAAGACTACAAAGGAACCAGGACGTAATTTATATCCGCCTCTTCCATGCATCATCTGTCCTCCTGGAGTTCAGTGCTACCTCACTTTTTAATTCTTTATTAAGAGATAAAAACAGAAGGACGAAGTTCTTTTGAACCCAAAGACTTACTAGTCTTAGTTAGAGAAGCAGCTTTAGCCTTTCTTCGTTAATTTCTATTGCACTCTCTTTTTCTCTCTCCCTCTCTTATTTTCTCTCTCTCTCTCTCTCTCTCCCTTTCTTTTTATATATATATATATAACTCACCCAGCGTTGACTGAGCGCAAAATGAAACAAAAGGATATTATCACGCATACTGTGACGCTGATTAAACCAAAACGAAATTGTTCATTTTTTCTTACTCATTTTTCTTAAGACTAAGAACAGATTTTGTTTTGTTTTATGCTTATATAATGCAGTGATTATTCATTTAAGACTATCTTTATTACCAATGTTGATGAAAAAAATGTATGAAAATTAATTTTTACGATGATCCAAAGAATAATTTGTTTAATAATTTATATTTGAATTATATCGCAAAAGAAAAGAAGCTCTTTTGCAGTAACAAAACAAGATTATAGGAAGATATATATGTCCAGTTACGAAGTATTTGAAATAGTGTATAATATTAAGAATGTGAATAACTATTTATATATATATCCAATTTGTAAGGAGCGTGTGAACTTTGAAGGTTTTACTGAAAATAATCTGTTTTAGTTTTTTTTTGGAAAGTTCGTTTAATGACTGAATGTTTACAATAACTTAATTATTCAAGTTTTAAGTAATGAGTAATTGAAATATCGTGGTGAATGTAAGAGTAGTGAAGTAAGTAGTGTAATCCAAATATATAAATATAGTATATATATATATATATATATATATATATATATATAATTATATCTGTATATTGGTAAATTACGTAATATTAATAGCGTATAATGATGCAACAGATTGCACGATTTATATTTACATTAAAAATACAAATATTTTTGAATTACCAATGTTAAATATAGATAAAATAATAATAGAATTTTTTTGAAAATCCCATGATCGCTTAACTCATTTATCACTACCTGAGCAGCAGATTTTTAAAGAATAATCCATTTAATCAACATATTTAAGTCGAAAATACAATTTTCTTACATCTTCTTTAGTTACTATACTTCTGAAAGTTGCTAAACAATAATGAATTTATATTCATTGATATTCACACAGTGCATGTTATTATATAATATAGTAAGAAATGGTAATTTATGCTCCGAAGCATCGAATCATTTCTGGTTTAGATAAGAAATTTAAAAATTAGAATGCAAGACGTAAACAAATAACGCTATGCGTGCGATGGAATAATAAAGAAAGATATTATTCTGAAACTTATTTACGTATTATAACATCTTCACTTAATCAAAATAAGATTAAACAAAGTATAAATTGACTATTATTCCTTTTTATATTCATAGTGAAAAATATGATCTGTCATTTTTTAAAATAAGCTTAGGGGACAAATTATTTTATATATAAATGCAATTTTTAAGGATATTCTATTATATTAAAACTAACTAAAATTTTTCATTTATAAAAATAATTATGTATATTAATAACGTCTAAAAAATTGAAGATTTAAATATTTGAAATAAGGAATAAAATTTAAAGAATAATTAAAATAAAACAACTCAATAATAAAATTTAACGAACCGCAAACTACATTATATTATTTATCATTAAAGTTATAAAAATCGAGTCGTAATCAAAACTAGTGTTTCTACTTATTATATAGTAAAATATATTAGGTTAAATTTGATTAGATTGCTTAATCTTAAATTAAAAATTTAATTTATAAATGAAATTGAAGCATTATTTCAAGAATATATTCATAAAATTCTAGAACTATTTCAAAGTTTTGTGTAAAGTACAAATCCGAGAAGCAGCAACTCTTGTCCAAATCAAGTCGTAACTCTCGCCTCTCAGTCCTTCATGCTTTATTAATGTTTATTTTTATTAATAATAAATTCTTACCTTTTACGAGTTACCTTTTACATAAGCATTTAATTATGATGTATTCTTGAAAATTAAATAACTATTATTGACTACTGTTGGCAACTGTTAAATTAGTTATTAATAATATTAAATTTTAATTAATCTGTAGTCCGAATATCATAAATTCAAATTATTAATTAGAATTATGTCTAAAATACTTAAATTTGGAGGAATTAATTATTAAAATTTCCGTGTTTGTAAGTACAGCATATTTACTGAAAGCTATGGAGCTATTATAATGATTATGAAGTTACTAGAATTGAATATTGAATAGCAGTGCATGATGTTTGGGAATACAGACGATGGGCACCGCATCACTTAGTTGAATTGAGCACCGAAGACATAATACCACAAGGGTAATAATACTGTTTGCAGGCACAGGAAAATACTAAAATTTAATTTTGTCAGGAACTAAAAACTGACAGTTTATTAGTAGATGATAATAATAATAATAGTAATTAATATTGTTATTAGTCATTAAAACTTGAAATTATTTGTGATTTAACATTTTATGCTTGTTTAACACAAATTACAAAATTTTAATTTGCAAATAAATGGTAAAAGAATTTTTGATGTATTGATTCAAAATAAAAGTAATTGTCTGGACTACTAAAAGTAGTTTTAGATCTTTTAAATGATGTTTAAATTTAATATTAAATATTATAATAAATTTAAATTTAAATTATCTTTTTTGTTCGTCACTAACGGAAAAACCTCGTTATTATTCGTTATATTTCGTTAATATTTACAATACGGCTAGAATATTTGAATAATTTACTGCACATTAATTGTAACTATAATTTATAGTTAGGAGATTAATAAAAAACGAATTTGTGGTGCTTTTTATTTGTACCAGCAACAATAACTATCTAACCTTCTATCGGGTGCACCATAAGCTAATTTCAGACGTTCATTTTTCTTTCTACGATATCTCCTCTAGTAAATCTTATAATGTAACGCTAAATAATAATCAAACTGAAAACGAATAATTTTATGTTTTTAATTCACGAATATTACGTATTTTAGTCTTATCGTATTGATGCAACTGATAATTTTAATAATCAATTGACAATCAATAATTTCAAATCCTCAGTTGCGATTAACGTATTCCGTTAAAAATTAACCATTTTAAAAAAGCACTCGTAAAATGACTTAAAACAGATTTCTATTTAAGACAATAATAATAGATTATATTTTTTGCTTTAGTATAACATTCATTTTAATACAAGTTTTTGTTTCATAATTTTTTTCACTTAAACTTTCAGAACTTGATTCTACTTCATAGTATTTCAGTAGTCACAATTTTTTTATTCTTTTATGATGATTATTTAAATAATTTTAAAACCTTCGCATCTCAAAAAATATTTTTATAATTCACAATGCATAATATAGTAATTTATATAAGTAGTTTTAAGAATAAAATAGAATAAACTAGAAGAATAGCCAACAGTAGAATTTTAAATTATTAATCGACGAAGTAATAAAAGCATTTTATTAACTATAAAAATTGGCGCATGGTAATAATGAGTTGTTTATTGCTAAAACTTTTTTTTTAAATATTTTGAGTTATAACACTAGCGAATAATTAAAAAAATGCTGGTACATAATTCAAATATGAAAAATTGTTCTTGTTGATTTGAAAATTATAAATTAAAGTAGTAGAATAACCTTTGATAACGGACACATTAATATCAAATATATATATTTACATAAATAAAAAATAATAAAATTAAGATCTAATAGAAAAGAGAGAATTGTTTGATTAATTTATTACGTAATAATATTTATAAATCATATAAATTACAAATATTACTAACTAATGCTTTATCCAATAATACTTTAAATGAAACCTTCTTTATTAAGAATTAATTAATAGGCAAGTGCCTTCAAAGGTAGCAACGTATAGAAAACGTTGAATACACAATAAATTGTTCTTTCTTTTAATATTATCAAATGAACTTTTCTTCAGACAACATAATTAAAACTTATAAAAGTAACGCAGTTGCCAATGCATATAATTGCAATAGAATGCACGTGCGTATTAAAAGTTAAAGGTAAAAATTGTAATCAGGCGTTCCGTACTTTTATTTTTGGATGTTGGAAATATAAAATTCTGCCACACCGCGAAGAGAGAATGTTGGCAGTAGCGTATAGGAAATGGCGAATGTAATCATCTGGTTCGGATCCTGGTACCAGTGGCTGCTAGTATCTGTGCGTCTTCGCGTTCGCATGTAAACACCTTCATTACCGGTGAAATGACCCATAAAATATCCGCTCTTGGATTTAACTAGTTATAGACGGGGTATAATATAAGAACATGGAGTTGCTGTTGTCTGTGTTCACTTCTACCTTTCTTCGAAGCTTCGTTAAAACTTCGACTTAGTAGTAGCGTTAATACTCGAAGGGATTATGTTTTTGTTTGTTATTTGTTACAACATCTCCAGGATAATGATTAAACAGAATTACTAGAGTGGAAAACAGATTTTAGTGATTGAAGCTCATTAGGAGTGATTGAATTTAATGCAGTTGACTAGTTCTATCAATTTATTAAGCAAAAACGTAACTCATCAGAGTGACATTATTTCAATCTTTTAGATAATTTTATAAAAATTATCGATAGCCTCTGCAGGATTTATTAAAAATTGTTCCTCAATTATGAAAGAAGGCGTGAATTGAGAAAACATTTTGATTTGTAATTCGTATATCGATAATGAACGGGAATTCCAAGCATCTTAAAACTTTTGTAACCTTATAGTGTCTATGCATGATGTAATGCCTGTAACTGCCTATCAAACTGTAATATTATTAAAAAATATATGTATTGCAAAAAATTTTCAATATCAAGTAGCTTAATTATATTATTGAATTTAATAGATCATTAAAGCGATTTTATATAGATTTATATAAATAGGAAGCATATTTTAATACATTATCGAAGAATGTACAGCCCTCACTACTATTGCGACCTGGAAGTGATTGAATGGAAGATTTACGTAGTCCAGAGAGAAGGAGAATAATGTAAGGATGTGATACCAGACGGATAAATTTTCACGCTGGTTTGTTGTGCATTTCCCAAAGATACGTAGTGTGAGATAATTATCTAAGCGAGTCCTCCGTCCAACGCTTTAGGTAGATTTCGTCCGTATTAGCCTAACTATACTGGCAAGTGCTGTAGTCGCCCGAATACACATTTTATTACACTCGTTTACGAATTATTCCTTTCATTCTATGCCTCATACAAGTGCTAATATTTTTTATTGTCAGCCTAAGCTAGGATAACTAAGTATTTAGAATTGCTGAGTTGCATACGATTTTATGAAAATCTCTACAAATTGTATTAATTGAACAAATTCACAGTTTCTACACATCAGTATAATATGTTGTAACAGTAATTAAAGTTTTTTATTATCGTAATTAAGTTGTTATTTAGTCTAAACTGTACTTTACACTACAACGATCTAGAAAATGCATTACTTAGAGCAAAGACTATTTTATTAAAATTTTTCTATCCTTGTTTAGTAACTATTTTCAAACAAAGTTCAGATGTGTTAAGAAAATACGCGGTATATCTAAGTGAGTTTAGGTTTTGTATGTTTTAAATTTTTTTTTTTTAAACTTAACAAATTGTAGATATTAAAAATTTATATTTATTTATATATATCTATATATGTAGACGTACGCATATATAACCAATTATGTAAAGTGGATGAACATAATGAAATTTCCGCAAGTCATTCATGAATACATGTATAGCTTAATATCTCACCTAAGTACTTGCCTGTGTTGGGGTGTTTTTAAGTTATGTACTTGACATATGCTCTAAACTCACCATGGCTAAAATGAATTCAATAATCTAAGAATATGAAGATTCTCTTTACTGTTTCTTATTGTAGAAACTGGTTCAGAATCTGAGTAGAAAAGCTCCCCCTTACTCTCTCTTTATAAATTTACGATAAAAAGAGCGAGGAATATACATATATTTTAAGAACGAAAAAACACATAGAAAGCAAGAAAGAGAAAGAGATTAAATAAAAAAATGAACAACTGGAAGTCATAAGGGTAAAAAAATAGAAATAAATCGAATATAGAAGATTAGAGAATAAGATAATGGGGATACTTTGGTATACCAGTTTAATTCTGAAGTTATCTTGAATTTAATAACAACTTCCGACAAAAGTACAAAAGTTTACTATCTACTGTTATTTATTGCAAAGTTTAAGGCATTTAAAATTTTTTAAATAACTGCATATACAATATTTTTGTATAATAATTATTTTCTTATCAAATAAAATAATATAATTATAAAAGTATTTTTTTCTTTTATTTATATTGTGTGTGTTTTATAAATTTGAGTACATATCTCGGTTTAACGAAATACTATTTCAAATAAGTTTTATTTTTTTTTTTTGTAAACAAAGAATTTCGAGGTTATTTTAAGTTATTTTAACGAGTATTCTACACCTACATTTAAATGGTCATTATAAATTTAAGAACACTTTAGATATAATTTATTATTGTATATTATTTGCAAAATTTTATTTCACTTTTAAAATCATATTTTAAAAACGTATTGTATATTCCCAAATTGAACTGATAAAAAGAAATCAAGTTTTAAAGTAAAAACAATTGGAATAATATACTATAATTGAAGTTAGAATTTTTGATGATATCTATATATTTAAAAATAAAATAGTAATATTTACGAAATGTCACAAATTTTATGATCGATTAATTTAATATAATAAAAATAAATATTATATAAATACATTTAAAAGAATTAAGAAGGGAAAAAATGATTCTAAACAGCACTAAATTTAATATAGATTTTTCTGATTTCTCCTAAGGACTGTTTAAAAAATTATTATTTCATATTTAACAATTCAAAATTTGCAATCACAAAATACTTATTACTGTGTGCACAACAAAATTTTGTTGTAACGGTTACTATTGATTCATTATAATGATACGTGTGATATACGTGTTTTTTCTACATCCAGTGTTTTATCTATTATAATAGTATTAATTTATTATTAATTTGTGCATCAAGATAAAAAAATAAAAAAATTTTAAATAAACTGTAATAATGAAATGAGAAAAAGCGAACATCTAATATATTAGATAATCAAATAATTTCAGATGTTTATACTGATTTTAAAATAAAATTAATTAATATATCAACGTTCACATATGTAATATTTAACTTAAAATTATGAACTAAAAAATTGTTAATTGACAAACTTTAGTTAAATAAAAATATATTGAAAATAATTTTTATTTATAAAAAATTTTAGCATTAATGTAATGGCGTTTAAAACATAAAAATTTGAGTTGCGCATGCGATTATCATACATTATATTTGATCTAATAACTCGATGTTTTACAAAATATCATTTACTATAAATTATTTTTCAGTTATTTTCTTTTTAACTTATAATATAAATAATTATTTCATGAAAGGAATACATAAATCTCGAATGTCGTAAAATGTACTCATCGTAAAACTAAGAAGAAAGGCCACTGATTAAAAAAGGAAGAATTGTAAGCGTATAAGCAGAGGTACTCTAGTATTAGTTTCAAAGTCATGGAGTTCAGAAATTGTTCTTAGGTTTTTAGTTTATTAAATACGCGAATTACGCTAGTTTCTCCTTGTTCGTGCATATATGAACTTATTTGACTAATATGCATTCAAATTGAGTTATTTTTTACTTTATTTATTTTATTTATTTTATCATGTTATTATTTTGTTGAATAGAAACGAATTATTGCACGCAACGAAATATATTTTTAAATGTTATACTATATCATGTTTTAATTTTGAAATAATTAAGCAACTGATATTTTAGAATTTTTGAGCATTATAATCTGAAAATAAACAAAGTTGTTAGTGTCTATTAAAAAATACGTGGAAACACAAATACTCAATATTTTTACAAAGTAATATTCATTAGCTTCGGTAAGATTATATGTACATGTTGACGACATAATTGCCTCATGTCCGAACAATTGAATAAGTAAGCTAGGCTAAAACAGATGAAAAGGATTGAAATAAATGCATAACTACAAAAAATAATAAACGGACGAGAGAGGCTTCTGGGAAAATAGCATGACGTGCGGGGCTTTGAAGGAGGAAAAAACTTCTTGAAAAGCTTCTCGCCGTGCTCGGTGCAATGTAATGTAAGCGTGAAGCCTAAGTAATTTCCTCTCCTATTCTGGCCGCTGCATCACTGATAGATAGTTGACCTATCTCCCTTCCACTTTCTCCTGCTCAATCTACTCTCGTTCTCTCTCTCTTGATTGCAAAAAACCGCACGCCACGGAGCTTTAATATAATGAAGAAAACCAGGTTCCTGTGGTGGATGTCTCTACGAGTAAGCTGGGCCGATAATAGTGGGATCAAGAGGTTCTGAATGCAAAAAGAGAACCTCACAAGGTCGGAGCATAGGCAAACGCACTCGTAGCGGTACCGGAAGGACCGGTGGCTGAGGCGCGTGATGTCACCAAAACGGTGGCTTGATGAACTACCGCGTACAAACGAGGAAAGTAGTCGGAAGAGAATTCAAGCACTTTCCGTGGGTCGGGGCGGCAAAAAGTGCAAAGAACATGAAACAGAGAAGGCCCTTTTATTCCTTTATAGACAATTTAAGATAGGTAATTGAGCGATTTAGGTATAGAATGTAGAGGCTTTTTTCCTCTGTCGTAGCATGTAGAGGATTTTTTATGCCCAGGACATAGTTCAGGTAAACGAATAAATAAAACGAAAATAATAACGATAATTTGCGAAAGTCTAAGTATCTAGCGAAGGATGTTTCTACTTAGCGTGACTTGATAACCAATGAAAGAGAGGGGCAAAACGGACAAGCGTACAAAGATTCGACCGTAGCCGAAAGGTGGAGATTCAGACACAGTCTACATTTTTGGCAAATTTTGGCTTTTTCGCATTATTGAACTCAATACGAGTGCATGTTTATATTACCTCTCTTCCTGTCTGCGAATACGTACGTAAATCGAAAAGTAAAGAACTAGTAAATAAATGAACAAATTAATATAAAGTGAAATGTTTCAATTCCAATTACCCTCTACCAGCTTCCTCATTACAAGCGATATCGGAAATAACATTGTATATTGTCTTTTTTTCATTATGAATTTAAATTATAGATTAATTTCTAAGTCACACTTTAAACTGATAGTTTTTAATGGTGAGCTTTTTTTAATTGTAGCTAATAAGTTGAAGTCGGAGAAAAGAGTACGTTTTAAGTAATATTTCATTATTTTAGAGTTTTAAAAATCTTAATAATAAAACTTTAGAAAAAATTTATGAAGTTTATTAATTAAGCGTTACTTATTACATTTATACTTTTTACCTTACTTTTTAAACTATAGTAATTGTATATTTTAAATGTTTTATTATACCGTTCTATCAATTATTATCATTTATTAATTGTTTTTCGTATAATAATTACTTAGCAATTTAATAAATATTTCAAGATGCAGAAGAAAACCATTACAAATTACTTTTAGGGTCAACGTGTCACCAATCTACTAATGGACGAGATTGATGGATACAGGTAATTTACGCTGTAAAAATCAATAATTTACAAAGTCTTGGTCAATGAAAGAAAGGCAAATAATTTAAAGTGAAAAAATCCTTTTCAAGTATTTTATTAAGCTCTTTTAGCAATTAAACAAGTAGAACAAAAGTATTTATAAATAAATGTTTAAATAAATTAATACATTCAATAACTTTAACTTATTAAAAAAAACTTATATGAAAGTTACTTCTCAATAAACATTATGCGAAATTTATAAATTGTGTATTATACTGGTGCGTGCCGACGCCGATCGGGCCCGTCCGGGTTGATACCATTAATCCGTATTACCTGGCCATAAACCGCCCGGTACGGCCCGAAGCTGGACAGGCCTGGACGTAAAACCGATTAACGCGTCCAGACGGCTTAAGCTGGAAAAGCCCGGATTAGGTCGGCCGCGCAAACGATCGAAGGAGGAATTGAATAGCTCGATTCCATGTATTCAAACAACAAGTTCGTACACTCCGATACGGCGAATTCGCTCGATTTTTCGCCCGACCAAGGGATAAAGCCGGGCCCATCAGATCCAGCACATAGACGACGCCGCCCACTCCTGCCAGTATTGAAAGAAACAAACTACAAACTTTTTATTTCCCTCCTTGACTCTTGCACCCATCCACCCCATCTTGGGCGACCTTCGAATGCCGTGCTCGCTATTCCGGGGGAGTACCGATCTCGAACGCCGTGTTCAGCTTCGGGTGAACACCACCCCTTCACATCGTGAGATGTCCCAGGCCGGGAAAATATTTCTCCCGCAGGCGCTTTGACGCACAGCCTTCCCGAACGGTCGGGGACTCGGGCCTACGTCAATACTTAATGTGTGTAGTAGCTTAATAATTTAAATTTACAAAACTTTGAAAGGAATAGAATTTCATGTTTATTACTAGAGGAATAAAAAACGATTTGAATAATTTAATTAACTATATAGTATTACAAAAAATTATCAAATATTACTGTTGCCAATGGAATGCCTCGATGGAATTCTCCGGAAATAGTCGGCGCCGGGCCAGCCCGTGTAATAACAGACAGCCGTTTTGAGCTAAATTTTGTTACCGCTAATTAACTGTAAGGCCTCGACTACGTGGCCTGAAAAGAAATTGTGAATCATTATTGTAAAGGAGGAAAGGAGAATATATCAATTTAGCGACATTGAACGAAAAGACAGTTATTTTTCCTCGACTATCGACTGTTACGGTGAGCGAAATCTTCGTGCCTCGAGAAAGATTTTGTAATAGTTTTCCGGCGTTTTAAAAACACAAGTGCTGAAAATAAATTAACATTGAATCAAAATGTTTTCTGTGAATTAACCTTCCCTTAATCTCTCTTACGCGCTCCTGAACAACAATTACAATACATAAAAAAAATATCTAGATATTGATGCAGACCATATTTAGACTCGATATTAAAATAATCTACTGCCAAACATTAACACGCGATAAATAAAGAAATGTTTTTAACTACAATCATATATTTTCTTTTAATAAATATAGTTAAACATTTACTATTGTTATATACGGTATCGTGCATTGAGAAAATTTGGAAGAAGTGAAAAAGTTAAACTGTTATGTATATATTTTTTGTACTAGTAGATTTATTATTCCATGATAGCATTTCGCAATAGTCGTATACTTGTTTGCGCAAAAGGGTGAGAGGTAAGTGAAACAAAAGACTGATGTAAGGAAGCGAGGAAATTAAATCCGGTGCTTTTCACCGACGCTAGAGTTTTTAGGCATTTTCCCTTTGTCTTTCTCTTTTTTTGTTTATACCTCATGCTAAGTTGGAACGTCGATACTTTTATTTTCACGCTGTAGAATGACATTTCGACTCTAATAGGCCATCACATTACTTTTAGATTTTTATTTCTGCTTATCTAACACTAGATCTTGGCATAACAACCCTTTGTATGCTATGATAGACGTAAAAATCTATAAAATTTTGAATTATTATAAATCACGTTACTTTAAATTTTTATTTCAAATGGGACAAGGGGTTCTCTTCCATGCACGTCGCCACCCCGCATTCTTCTGCCGTCTGGATACGTGAGTGTTACTTTAAATCTGTCCAGACACCTTTCCCTAGGCATCATGAGGTTATGAAGCCACTATATAGAGGAAGTTTTTGCGCTCCAGCCAATCGGTTGACCGGCACTGTTACGAGCACAGTTTTCTTGGTATGAGCTCGTGGGGTTGCGTTTGAAACACGACGGTCCCAACGCTTGGGTTCAATGCCTCACCGGCCCAGTTTTCTTTGCAGAGGTACCTTCTACAGGACCGATATGAGTTCCTGAAGCCTTGCTATATTGACCTACGCGGTGTGTGGGACTCTTGTAGTTAAAGGGGTGAGAGAGAGAAAGGAAACCAGTGGAATGAGAGAATGTATTCGAAATATTTAGAGGTTCGAAATAAATGTACTCCCTATGAGAAAGTTATTTGGGGTTAGAGCCTCTCGACCCCCTTCCTATATATCGTGCGTTCGGTGGATTGGACCGCCACCCTATGTCCCCCGCTTTAGTGAAGTTTTGGATTTCATTTTCATCTATGTTCCTTTTCGCCTGTCCCATTTCTGCAGTTCTTTCTACGACATGTTTCTTTATTTTCGTAATATTTATACTCGCAAGCGTGTAGTTCTTTAGCGCACATCAGTTCGAAATTCATCGACGCAATAACTAAAAAATTTTCGCTGTTTTCCGGGCACAAATTCGCGCTCTCGCGAGTTCATATTCACGATTTCGTAAGCCCATACATGACGCTTTTCACACTTCCGGCTCCACTCGCGATTTTCTTGATGTGATCTTTCGTGTTGATTTTCATTGCTTTTAGCACGTGCCTCGTGTGTCGCGATGTTTTATTGTTTTGAACGAGAAAATATTTCTCGTGTTGTGTTCTCCAAGTGTACTGATAGAATTTATTTTAATAATACTTCAACGTATCGGCAAGTCCCTCGCGTTGTTATCGTGTACTCATCTTCAGTGATTTAAGTGCGATCATCGCGTTTTTTACTTTCAATGCGAGATCTATAATGCTAGCGGCCCTGTGATCGGGAAATGGCAATGATTTAAAATCAGCAACTTTTTTGCGCGATAAACTTCTCGTCATCGTACGTTCTGTCCAATGTTTCCAAATTTGCGCGAGTTATACGTTGATGTAGCGGTAAATACATAAATAAATAAACGCGAAAAGTTTTCATCTTCATTATACCCTTCTAGCTCTGTCGAAAGGGGTTTCCATAAAAATAGGTAGTTCCTTTATGTGGATGAATCTGCTTGCGAATCACGAAATTTCTTTTTTCTTTGTTTTCTACTTTAGTATGCCATAGACGTAATACTAGCATTCTCCCGAAATTCTTTATACCTTTCATCTACGATTTTTAATATTTAAGATGTTTTTATTCTCACTAACATCTTTATTTTGTTTGGTGCTGTTTTTTATGTCATTCTTAACACACGACCCAGTCGTGTCTTCAACAACTATATTTTTGTACATGCACGTAAAATACTTGAGTTTTAAAATAATTAATGCAAAACGTGCAAAGTCATTGAAACAAAAGGGAAAGTTTCATCACTGTTACATAATTTTAGCGCTTTTTACATTTTCGGCGCGTGCATGCGTATGTATACATATATAACTAAGTAAGGGAAGTAGCGGCGCCTCAAACTTTAAGTGAAGTAGTGTTATTGGACAGTACATTACTCAATATATCTTCAGCATTTACAAGCATAATACTGCAAGCAACATTTATTGGTTACAAACTCGTTTACACCCGAGTTTAAAATAGTTTTATTAAATTTGAAATATGTTCACCTTTGAAATATTTTGAGCAAAAGAAAATATTTATCATTATAAAATTGTCAGTAAAATTCTTAAATTTGACAAAATAAAATTGAAGATTTAATAATAAATTGAAAATTTAGGAAGACACTCTTAATTCAAGGTTTTAAGATAAAAAATTAATTTTCTTACAGTTATATTCTTTATAATCGCTCAATTGGCAACGTCATTATTTTTATTATGGATTTAAAATCCGCGATAAATAATTAAGTATCAGTAGAGTATTAATCTGTAGACTAATATATATATTTTATAAAATCTTAATAAACTATATGTATATAGTTATACTCATTTGATAACACGATAAATATAAAATTAAATATTATAGAAAACGTGAATATCAAAAATAAAATATGTCGTGTTTTTGTTACGTTCCCTCTGACTTCTATTGCTTTTATGTTTTTACAGTCCATTAAATATAAGGCAATTAATTAAAAGATGACGTATATATTTGTAGGCAATGTACAGAATGATTTTTGGTTATATATCACACAGAACTAATATTTTATTGATATTGTTTTACACTAACACCAAATATTCAAAAGATCATTTTTCCAAAACAAATTAAAAAAATTAAATGTATTTAAATTAGTGTTCCCAAGGAAGTACATATTTTAATAATATCAATAAATTAATAAAAATGGTCATCAAAATTTATTTCCAGCAAAATACTTACAGCAAAAAATAAAATATTCCTTTAATTAGTTGTATTCTAATGTTACTTTACATACCTACACTTATCAGTCGTTAACTTTTTTAATTATCTTCACTTTTCACTTCAATGAAAATGATTTGGAGGGCTTTTAAAAAACAGAAATAATGTACATGGAAAATAAAAGGTATACGTTCCTTGGAAAGTTCAAAAAACATCAGACGTAGTAGTTACATAAGTAAATGAAAAAATACGGACGTAGATTTCAGTTAATACTTATTCGAGCTCATATGTGTTTATACCGGGAATAAATAATTGAATTTGCTGAAGGTTTCATCGCGATAATTATAAGTCGTTTCCCAGTGTGTGCTCGGGCAACATTTCTGAAAGCAATTAGTTGTTGACAAACGTAATTTGCGAGAGAGAAGTAACTTCGTGGTGACTATGACGGCGTGGTCGAATCGGTACGATGTGTCATATAGAGAAGCAAGTCACCCTATACAGGCATATGTGCTTATACGTTTTTCACACTTGAATACTACACGATACGTATCTTGTGCAAACACTGTCTTTCTCTCTCTCTCTCTGTCCCTATATGTGAAATAGAGAGTAGAATAGTATTGCTTTTTCCTTGACCCAAATAAGCTTCCAGCTTAGTTTCGACTTTCTTAGTGCAAAAAGTTCTCTCTTTACTTCTCACCAGTTTTCTCTCAAACTTCCCTGTATTGATTCTATTTATGACGTTTTTCATGCATTGCATGCACATAGTCATTCTATATAGAAATTTTTTTGTAACTATCGATTTCTGATCCCAAGCTGAAACTTTGACGTACTAGTTTTAGAATTTGGAACTATTTTCAATAATTTATTCTTGTTTTTTACGTATTTACTTAAAATAATATTATAATACAATTATATTAATGAATAATTGTAAGTACAAAGGTTATTTTTATAATATTTTGTAAATAACTTCAATGATAAATTCAAATTCTCGAATAAATTAAAATTTTTTAATAACTTTTTCTATTTCTTTTCATTATTAGTTTTGCTTCTTAAAATATTTTTATGGTAAATATAATTTTTAAATGCTTCGTAAGCTTTTATATTATTTAGTTATTTTGGAACTTTTTTTTTACTTGAAATTAAAAATACATCTTTCCCAATATCAATTAAAAATATTTTGAAAAATTAATTTCTTACTCTATTCACAATAATTTTCATATAATATACTTGGAATAATATACACACTCCGTATAATATACATGGAAACATCATTTTCAAAAGTATTTAATCATTGTATTTTCTTATTTAGGATTATACTATTGCGTACATAATTATATAAAAATTTAAATATTTTAAACATGAAGCGAATTTTTTGGTTGGATAATATTTCTTGAATTATATTTAATGATATAAAAATAAATTCATGTTTAACTTTAAATACCATAAAAAACCATATAATTTTTAATGAGAAACAAAATTAATATTCATTTATAAGTATGACACATATTTCGTTTAAAAAAAAATTATTTACAAAAATTTTTAATAAATATTTCTGAAATTTATTTAAAAACGGAAATTTAGATATTATTATTCGTTAAATATAATTATTCATTAAAAGTTTTTTAACGTTAGGATGAATCCATTCCAACAGATTATCCCGTAAATTATTCATATAAATTAGAAATAAAAACATAAATTTTTCACAAGCATACTAAATGAAAAGAAAATTGAAATTTTTTTGCGATGTCGTTTGTGCTCACAAGAGTTGGGTCTCCTGTGATTATCCAACATGAAATCGGCAATAGGTATTGAGTAATACAATAAAGCAGCGTAAATAGCTGATCTGTGGATCCCCAAGAGATGTACTGAATTGGAAACTCCGCAAAAGTAAATTGGAGATTACGAAACCTCAGTAAGAATTAAGTAGTTAGTACAAGAAACGAAGAGATTGAAGACAAAATCACAAGAGGATTGAATTTAAGCTTTGATTTTCTTCCGTAAATGTTTTTAGCACATGAAAAGATTCTACGTAGATTCAATACTTTTTTGTAGAAATGGAATTTTTAATATTTCTAAGTTCGCAACATAAATTTTGGATTGGTCAGTTAGCAAAAGAAAGTTCGATTATATACGGAATACTCAGAAATCAATGACAGAAACTCAATATTGGATTACACGAAGGCAAAGTCAGAAATGAAATCTATAGAGGAGATTCTGGACCAACAGTTACAACTTAAGAAGAGCAGCTTGAATCAACAGAGTTTCTCTTTCTCTCTCGAACACATAAGAATCTAATAAATGATAAGTTTAATTCTATTAATGGACCACACTCCTATTTAATTTTCACACATTCTCGAAGTACTGGGATAGTTTGAAGTAAGGGAAGTAAGTATGAAAGGAAAATCTTAAACTTGACTGTCTTATAATTTATATGTAATCATAGATTAAGTCGAATATTTTATCTTCGTAAAAATCGTTTCTTTAATAAAAATTTGAACAAAAATACTATTCCCTTATTATATTAATTATTGCCTTTTGAGTGTAGATAAACAATTATATATAAGAATAAAAATAAATTCGCAAGTACTTAAAAACTTACGCATTTTATTATGGTTTATGGTGTAATAAAATTTTTTATTAATATTTTAATATGTATGAGGTATTAGCTCAGTTTCTTTTAAACAAATAAAAAAATCTTTCACGCGATTAATAGTTTTACACAACGTAACTTTTAATAAAGTTGATTCATTTAAGTCTATTCATTTGAAACTTTTGAATTCTTCTAAAGAGAGTTAGCATTGAAAATCTCCGAGAGGCTATTTTGAACTTCAACTCTTCGAATAGCATTTTATTTCATCATATGCGTTAAAGTCACTTTCATTAAATCACTTTCAATAGATGACTTATATTAGTGAACTTAATAAGACTTTTTTTATTTGACGTGTATTTTCAGAGACTTTTAAAACATAAAAGCAGAAAACTAATAGCTGATCTCGTACTTTTAAGGAACATTTTATTTTGCTATAAACATGAATCATTAAAATGAATATGAAACGAATACTAATGACTAATTTATTTGTAACATGTCTATTCTTTATATTTCTGGCAAAGGATTATTAATTAACATCTTATATAGATAATTAAGTAAGCATTAATGGATTACAATTTATGTTGAATTACTACAATAATATTCTTTTAAGCTTTGACAAATACGGTATTGACTGTTTAATAGTAAAAATAATTTGCATATTATATTTCAAAGGGAATATTATTTTTAGTAATATTTTCATACTTGTTTATAATCTATTATTTAATATATATCTTAATCGATTAATAAATACAAATATGATAATGGAATAAATCCAAATATATTGGATAAGGTTAAATATAAAGGCGTAAAAAATGTATATTTCTATTCACATATTTAACTGTTAAATACATTTATTATTGTTATGTTTTTATTCCTAATTAAATGAATTTAAAGAATTTTTGAAAATATTATCTTTTAATTACATTCAAAAATAATAATACGAATGTAAAAAGTTTTGTGAAGAATTTTTTTCGATACCTTTTTTAAAGCGATTTACTTGATGCGATTTTGCTTAAAAACAAGTGTTCCAGAACAATAACCTGTTTCTCGCTTTTTTTTTTACTTCATACACGTATACACATTCAGTAATGACTCAAAATTCTGGCTGACTTTTTCTAGTTTCTACATTTCTCCACAACTCGGCACTACTTCTTTTATACGGTGTCACGTAAGCAAAGTGGTGTATCAGCTGAAATCGTACACTTTTGTTTGATTCTTGTCTTTGTTTCACATTTAAACGGTTTTTTTCTCGCTTTTTGTGTTCATTTGAAATCACCGTTCGGGAAAAACTCTCACTAGTTCTTTTTAGCTCTCGGGTAGGCAGCCGAAGCTTTTGATCGCCCTTTTGTTTTTTGTGCATTGAATGGTAGTTTGGATGGATAGATTACGCTGCACTCTACTGGACGCATTCTCTGTTTGTCTGTCTGTCTGTCTCTTTCTCTCTCTCTCTCTCTCTTTCACCTATATTTTTTCTTTTGCTTTATTTCGTTATAGATTTTTGAAATCATCAGAAATATAATATTAAATCATAACCTTTGTATTTACAAATTTCTACTTTTCTTTTATTAGTTTTTGCAACTGCGTTACAACATATAATTTAATTTTAATTCAATAATCACTGTATTTTACTCTTACACAACGAATAAGAAAACAAATGAAAATCACTAAGGTTATTATGCATCTTCCTAATATGAGCAAATTGTTTTCTTTTTTAACTCGTATATTATTTTTCTTTTCTGTTCTTTTGTAGATTTTCTTTTTATTATTAATGGTATAAACGTGAGAATATAAAAGATTGCGATAAGATTGATTCAATAGTCATTTATTTGATAAAGTTTAGTTTGAAAGAATGGATTTATGATAAAAGTTTTTTTATCGGACATGGTAATTGTAAAGAGTACCTAGAAAAAGGCTTTCATTTTTTCGAATTTTCAATTTATTTTTATTTGTGAAAATCAAATAAAGTACCTAGAAGCGATATGAAATTGCAAAAGGATACTGCTGATCGATCTGGTCTTTCGTTAATCGAGAATGGGAATTAAATATAGTTATGGCAGTATTATGATTGTGAATAAGTGTTTAAAAAAATATTTGAATAAAATTAATTATTCATAGAAAACATATTAATTTGAACCAATCGGTAGTATCAACGTATAATTCAAAATAATTAATTTTTTAATATAAAGTCTATCTTTATAAAAATCTATGTAAAGTACCTTTACGGCACTCACAAATGCACCTTTATGCCACTTATGCATACACCTCTGCACCGCTAATACATACACTACACGCCACGCGCAACTTACGCACCGCAGTCGGTCTTGCACGCGCCTATACTCTACGTGCAACTGCAGGTACTTTGAGTCAGTTCATTGTCGCGTCAACTCCAAATCACTTACCGTAATAAAAATGGAACCTTTCTGTTTTTATGCATTTTGACTTTTTAAGCCACAAGAAAGACAACAAAACCGATAACTATCTTTCGCTAGAAAGAATGCAATCCTAATGTACATTTCTTCTGCCGAGTAAGCACCTTTCGCCCATTATCAAGTAATCTGCTGTGTCAGTGTACAAGCGTGATCATAATTAAACGTCATCAACGAACCATATTCCCAATTACTTTCGCGACTAACGAATCGTTCCAAATAGAATATTCTATTTTAAATTTTGAAATTATACATTTCAATTGAAAAGTTTTAGGAACATAATTAAAAAGTGTGTTATAATTGATAATTATAATTTCTTTTATGTAAATATATTATACATATATAGATTCTTAATCATAAATGAAAATTCATGTCCGTACAGAAAAGAGATGCCGAGATAAATAGTTTTATAGGATTATATTTAATATGTACGAAAAGATAAATATTATTTAAAAACATTCTTTTTTTAATTATTATTTTTATTTATTGTTAAAGCATGATATAATCAACATGTACTTTATTTGAAATAAAAATAAAGTCAGATGACCTTCATTTAGAAACAGTTTAATAAAAGAGAAAATTGTATTATAGTACAAATACAATAATAAAACGTAAGTACGTATATTCAATATGATTTTTTAATCCATCAAATAAACCCAGGATTTTGTTGTTGTTGAGTGATTTAATTAATGTAGACAATAGATGGAAAGATTCAAGGTAGTCTAGAATCTCAAAAAGTGAATAACGCGGTTTCATTTTATAAAATATATTAATTTTGCATTAAGAAGTAATTAATAAAAATAAAAATAAAACTTAAAAATTAATAACATTAATAATATAAACAAACAAGAGTAAGAAGGACAATGATTAAACACTATGTACACATGCAGACATAAATTGTATTAAGATTTCCAAACTGGTGGAATTGTTTATGGGATGACTTTGAACCATGTATAAGTGGGCTTACTATTATATATGGAAACTATTGGAATAAATTATTTTACATTAATGAGTACGAAGTAAAGATTGAAACCAGTTATAATTGATATATTTAATACCATTTTAAGAATATAGATTTTTAAAGTACTTACTGCAATTAACGAATTAAAACACAATAAATTTAAGAATTATAAAATATTAAATATTGTATTAATATACAGGCAGATATTAAATTATGTCCTCATCGAGTAATTTGCTGTCTAACAAAATTTTTTAGTAAGAATAATACATTAAAAATATAATTATAAAGAGGTTTATAAATATTTTGAAATCGCTTGGGTTTCACACAACAGTGGACAAATTAGAATTTAAAGCCTAAATAGTACTGGCCGAAATTTCTAAATAAAAAAAGGAATACGATACTTGATAAAATAACAAAATAGGTGTTGCGCGATGTGTTAAGAAGCATATGCAAATCATCATATTTCTGATTCGAAGCACTGAGTAAACCCATAAATTTACGTGTTAACACTGATAATGTACGTGCAGATAGGGCCGATGTCGGTCTAACTTACCTTTTTTATCGAATCTCGATAAGAGCAGGGCAATTGCAATAAAATATTGTCGCTCCGTGTAAAGAAGGTTTTGCATAAATTACTGGTCAATGTACAAAAAAAGTTAGCGTTACGGAAAAACGAACAGAAATGTACCGAAACCAATGATTCACAGTCACTTTCAACAAAGCATTTAGCTTGATACAAGAATTAAAACTTAATAAATATAATTGAAATTCCTGAAACTTTTTATTTTAATTCAAATTAAACAAATTATTGGAGTGTTTAATCTAAATGTTTTATTCACTTTGACTTGTGCTGACCTGTCACATAAAAGATCGATAGACGGAAAATTAGAAAATAGGTCCCACTGACTGACTGTAGCATTCAGATTCGCAAAGCGGATCTGGGGTAAATTAGAATGAGTCGAGTAATGTATCGTCGCGAGGTTCTCAGAATAGAACACTTACGGTTTCCGAAAGCTTTCAGGGCGGATATGAGTTCGCCCAGAAAGAGGGAAAAGTAGTAGAAGCTCCTCAACGTGACACGGAGAATAACGTGCTGCTGTCCAAGAGAAAACAGTTTGATTTTATTTCTCTTCATCCATTGCTCCATTGACGCAGCTTTGAGCGAGCCATTTTGTCAGTATATAAATCTAAAAGCGATGCTTTCGAGCAGATTTTAATTGATGTTCGATTGAAAATCTATATAGAAATCTAAAAGATTTATTCAAATCCGAAGTTATCACGAGATGTTTTTTCCGTGAAGTTATTTCAAGAGATTTTCAGAATCATTGAAAAACATTGAAATACCTTAGACTCACTTTACTTTTTTTAAACCAGAAAATAGGCTCACACCGATTTCACCCACCAACATTCCAATTCTGACTGGAGATATCAGTAACACATTGGTATAGAAAATTGGGAACATTGCCGGCATATCGCATCACGAGTGAGTTGTAAGCAAAATACAACAATAGTGAAGTACCATGCAAGAAAAGGCAAATGAAACAATAAATAGAAGTGCAGCCGCCATCGAAAAAGCTGAACACAATCTAGCCGCCAACGAATAAAATATGGGTTTTCAAGCCACAAATGAAGAAAGACTGCATCGGCAGCCAAAAGCATTACTAGCAGGTCCATTAATTCGAAGAGGCAAATAAGTAGAAATTCGAGGATGACTGAGCATCATTGCAGACAAGCGCCTCATTGAGGGCGATGGAGGCAGCAGCCGGTCAATCTAAAGGCCCACTAGGAGAATATTGTTGGAGATTAAACACGGGCAACCGTAAGAGCATCGAAACTAATAAATAATTGGGAAAGATTATGTCAATAAAATCATGGAATAATAAAGAAATCGAACATTAATGATAAAGATTATTCATTTCACAAGTAAAAATATTATTGTAGCCGATGCTCACTCGCCTGCTCGTAGAAGCAAGCGCCGAAAAGAAAAGAAAATGTAAACTGAAGACATGCAGTTTTATAATAAGTATAAAATAAGTGTAAAGTAAGGAAACATATGCAGGACAAGCGGTCACATCTGAAATAGGCAAAACA
This sequence comes from Platyscapa corneri, assembly GCA_018907185.1. Lineage (NCBI taxonomy): Eukaryota > Metazoa > Arthropoda > Insecta > Hymenoptera > Agaonidae > Platyscapa > Platyscapa corneri. The sequence goes on along the minus strand of JACCHW010000005.1, from coordinate 1,866,840 downwards.
GCAAAATTAATATATAATTAAACATCACGCTCATTTATTATTTTGTATTCTTCATAGAAACGTATATTGAGATTACTTAGCCGAAATTATAATAAACGCGTATCGAATGCGAGCGTATTAGTCTAGCTTTACTCTGAAAAGAAATAAATATCGAATTGCGCGACGATAATTGTAAAACAAAACAAATTAACGTTATAAATATAATGTCACGAGGCAACCGGAGAGTTTTATATCTAATAACTTAAATATACCTTTTGTGCGTATTATGGCTGAGACATAAGAGTCTAAATTGGCATGGAGATACAACCATACCTGATACGCCAGATAATCTTTCATACTTTTCTATCTCAACGATTTCTCGACGAAAGTATACAATATCAGAATCATGCCTTTGCAAATGATGATGATAATACATAAAAAGTAAAGACGTTGATTATATATAGTGAGAATAATACTCTCAGATATTTTAAAAACTTCTTACTTAATATACTTTACTACTATAATCTTCTTTTGACTCACTTTTGGACACCTGTTGACTAGAAACGGAACTATTACATATGGACATTTTATCAACGTGGCTATATTTCTCGAAGCAGCAAATTTAACTTTATTAAGATTCTCATTTTTTATTTTTTTTTATTATATATGTTTCTATATGTTTTCAAACTTTTATGGTGAATTATTATTCTTTTATAAAAATTAAAAAGTAGTACGATTATATATTTGTTGATACGATATTATATTTATTTACTTATTTTTATACCTACTTAATTTCTAAAAATTAGAATTTTAGATTTAAAATGGTAGTTTTTGCAATAAATTGGTATTTTTAAGCTTAAATTATTTTAGATGAACACTGTTCTTTCAATTCAAAGTTTTCATTCTCATTTATTTAAACTTTTTTATTTTTTTAATATAATCGAATATCTATCAAATTAATAGAGGTAACTGAAATAAATTTATATTTTTAATATTATGTTATTTGATAATTGTTAAAAACTTTCTACAATTTTTGAAAGTATTTTCTTTTGCAATTCTTTATTGCATTACTTTCCCAAAACTTGCAGGATTTTACCTTAATTATGTATACACGATCGTAAAGTTTCATTAAATGTTTTACTTCAGATATATTACTTCCATGACACTTCTACAGTTAAATACTCGAATAATTTACATTTAAAAAAAAATTGATTTTTCTGTAATTACGAATTTAATTTAAAAGTTGATCGCTGTTACCTCATTAGGAATTTATATATTATAAATATGTATAAACAGTGATTAGTTAATTTCTCCATAATTAAGTTTTTACAAGCTTCTATTTTTTCTTTTTCTCATTTAAACACGTTCATCAATTAAAAAACAATATAATGATTTATTATTTTAATATTTATATGAATATGAATCCTTCAACCTCGAAGGCTTGATTAAAATTTTATTAAAAGAAATACACGTAATGAATTTAATTAAAAACGATATTTTATTTTTATTAAAAAGTAACAGTATAATATAATAACAAAAAAGTAAAATATTTTGTAATAATTAATAATACATTTCTCCTGTATTAACTTAAAAAAAGTAGTGATAGAAAAAAAAAAAAATTATTTGAAAGAGAAAAGAAATAAGATCTTTTAATGGAGCTTTAACTTAGATAATAGAATAACTTAGATAACTTAGAAGTACATGTAATATTATAAATATAAATATTATTATAATACTCAAACCAAAATTAAACAGGATATAAATTAAAGCTGCAAGAAAAGCAATTAAATTTGAAAACAAAAAAAAAGTTTCTGGCGTAGTATAGCATGACATGGTGTACTTGGAGAGGGAAATTTTAAAACCTTAATACATTATGGGATGATTTAAAGAAAATAAAAGTAGAACAGCAGTTGAAGTTATGGATAAGTCGTTTAAAAAGATCCAAAGACATGGATAAATTTAAGCGTGTTATTATGGAAATTAGAAAAAAAACAAGAATACGTATAAGAGAAATAAGAAGGAGAAAGGAAAAGATTCGGAATGAAAATTTTAATAAGATTTAGGGTGGATAACGAGACGAACGCAAATAATCGCTGGTGGACGAAAAAAAAAGACATGAAGATTTTACAAAGAGGAGAAAGAATCAATGAAACACATAATGGAATAGTACAGTGCAATAGATTTAGGATAAACAGATAGAAAAATAGTGTGAAAGAAGATAGAAAATATAGAAGTTTAATACAACAGGATAAATATTAAGGGAACATATGAAAAACAGATAAATACGAAGGGAAAAATGTATGTAAAATTTTACTGTATGTAAATATTTTAAGTAAAAAGTTATGTGTGCGACTGGTAAATTGTCATATTAAGTGTAAATGTTTTATACAAAGTCAAACTTTAATTATTTTTAGTTAAATTATTACTAAAATGTTAAATGTAAGAAAAAGTATTAAAATTTAAGCGAAAATAATAAAAGCAATTATATACGCATAGATTATTAAATGCTAATTGATATGAGAAATGTTTCTATAAAAGGCAAATATATAAATGAATATTGTAATATATCATAATATTATATTATATTATTCAATAAATAAACTACTATATTACGAAAAGTATACCTTGAAGATTTTCTTTTGGAAAATAAATTATTTTTGCTTGGTATTATATTTTATAGATCTATATATAATTGAAAAACTAAGGCGAGCTATAGATCACTTATAATATTGAATTAAACATTACTATACACATAACTGGTATTATTTATATTAAACTATTGTAAAATTAAAATTAATATCAAATTATATATTATTCTAGATATTTCTAATTATTATTTGTAAATAGTTTAATGCTGAATTTTTTTATATAGGAAAATAATTATAAACAAATTTTTCATAATAATTTTAGCGCTATTTTCTCGTAATTATCTCTTAAAAAATATTTAATGCGCAGAGTATCTTAAAATTCTTTAAGCATGATTTATATTTCACTTAAAAAAATATCAGGTAAATGATATATCAAATTCATAACTATTGATTACTACTTTTACTCGATAAAACGTTCTTAAATCATGAAAAAACAATTTAAGATTATAATTACACATTAGTTATCTACAATGAAATATCGTCATACTTACAATAGTTTGTAGCTTTATTATGTGATTTTAAATTCATCAAAAAAATTATCAATAATTTTTTTCATTTATTACTTTTTCCAGATTTCCGCGTTTAACTGCTAGGATCCAGGGGAGAGAGAGAGAGAGAGAGAGAGAGAGAGAGAGAGAGAGAGAATTACTAATGGAATCACGATACGAATTGCGATAAAAATACTAGAAACGAGAGAAATACTTAAGCCGTGGATATTGATTATTAGAAAAAAGAAAGTTACTTAAATGTTTAAATGAATTCTAAAATGCAACCCTCTTTCGTTATCGATTTGGCAATATCCGGTGAGACTGTAGTTTAATCCATGAACTCGAGAAACATTCCCCTTTCGCTAATTCTCTTCTAAAGATGCTTCATTGGTTCATCATCTTTGCTTCAATCGGTGCTTAAGGAATTATATTAGACCAAGTTTATCTATCCGTTCCGGGATAGATTTCAGCACCTTTTACGAGCTCTTCTATGCGGCGATTTCTGTCCTGTCATGCTCTAACGGAACGGAAAAAGAAAGAACGGCACCATCGCGCATAAACATTACAGTTTAACTATAATGAACTTTTGCCTTGTACTCACATATCAAACAATCTGCACTAAAGATTTCATTTGAAATTTAATTAACTGATTGTTTTTTCTATAATTTTTTCCTGCTGTACATATAATAATATAATAATAAAACGAGAGATATATAAAAATTATACTGAGCTGTATAATATTAAGTCTATATAATGAGAATGACGACAACTACATAGTTCAGTTATCTCGCAAACACTTTCTTGTTAACAATAAACGTTGACCCTTGGTGTTATACTAAGCAATAAAAAAATATATATAACTTTTACTGTAAATTATATTTCAAAATTTGTTTTAGTTTCGATTTAAATTCTAAATTTTTTCAATTTTTGACTAATATATTCAAATTATATCTATTAACTGTTGGGTTATAATCGAATCCGATATTCCAATACCATTTTTTAATATATTGAAAGCATTAAAATATTATTCATAATTATTAATTTAGTTTTTATAAAAAATCCTCGAACTTATTATAAAGAGGCACTAATCAATTATCATAAATAGAAATAAAGAAGTTGCGTAAAAGTCTGAAATATTACAGCCTAGATGTCAAGCGAAAACGGATGCAAACGCTCAGGAAGCTAGGAGGAGTTTACAGGAAAAAATTATTTTTACTATAGTTATCGAACTGAATTTATTCGATGTCTTACTTATAAAATAGATTCTACTTATACAATCCATTCGTATACACACGCAAATTGTATTTTCATAATAACAGGTGTTGATAATGTGTAAATACGATAATAAATGAGAATATTTATAATTAAAATTTTTATTAATGTTAATGATGGAATCGCGCAAGGGAACATAAGGTAAAAGGAGTAAATTGATTCTAACAATTTTTTCACTCAGCACTATTTTGTAAAGTCGAATAAGATCTCGACTCCGTCCGCCGACGGTCGCATTTATATGCCTAATTCGCGATGCTCCTTTTTCTGTCGCTTGACGATTTCGCGACGCCTCAACGGTGCCGAGACTCCCCGAAATCTCAACAGCAACAGCTTCTTTTAATTTCAACAACGCCGAGGTTCCGAAAACCGCGGCGGTCGTTGCCGAATTGTTTTGTTGAAAATGCGCGTGCGAATATTCTTAAAAAACATAATAATAATATTCTTATTACAAGCGTACTGTTTCTGCTTCGCGGGTATCATTTCTCAGCAATTATAAATAAAACCAAATATATATAATTTCCATTTCGTCGTGGAATCTAACACCCACTCATGCATGCTCCTCGCAAGTGGCAACACAATCGGTATATTCTGTCGCCAACAACTAAGTTTTTTACATCTAAAATTTAGAGGAAAGTGTTTGATAACGGGAATATAAATATACTATGTAATAATGTAAGTGTTAGTTTGCTATTCACATTTTATTTCTCATGAGGGATTTTAATAAAAATAGCTTAAAGTACTGCGAAAATGAATTTAAATGTCTGAAGGAAATAACCTTTAAATTTAATTATATTTTAATAATAAAGGATTAACATTTTATGCTCTATGAATACTTTAATACAACTTTAAACAAACATTAAATTTTTTCTTTAGCAAATATTTTATAAGTTGAATTATTTCTTGCAGAAAATTTTTTGCTCAAATATTTGTTTTAAAAGAAAACTCATATTTATTGAATAAAAATATTTTTGAATGTAAAACTTAAACTTTAAAACATAAAATAATGTATTCATTAACTTCTATATAAATTTCGGTCTAATAAAAATACTATAAAATTATTGGAAATACGAATTTTGTAGATTTATAAATATGATACATGATTAATAATTTATAATAATTATAAATATTTATAAAATGTACATTGCAATTCAGAGTAAAAAAGAAAATATAACATTGTTGGCGTTATATATGATTTTTGACAATTATAATATAAATTAAATATATATTATAATTGAATATATATAGATAACTCAAAGTATATTTAAAGTAAAAATAATTCATAAAAATATTTAACTGTTTTTAATAAAATAATCAATTATATTTTTAAGTGAAAAAGGTTTATTTGTGATGATTTTCAAGAAATTATTGATTATTAAATATTGGGTACAATGATATTTGATAAAATATAAAAAGAACAATAACATGTACTAAAATATGTATTTTAATATGAATAATATGAAGTAAAAAGTGTTTATAGTGAAAATATGAATATAATCGTAATTTTATTATAAATCTAAAAATTCATAAGCTCATTGATACATAATTAGCACTCTTTATTCCATTTCAAACAAATAAATTGATTTAAAAAAATGTAATTAAAAAATTAATTATAATTCTATAAGAAATTAATTCTATAATAAAATAAAAATTAAATTTAAAATAAGTAAGGTTTTTTTAAGGTCACATTTAGATAAATTCTTAAATTAGAGACTTGGAATTGTACTTTTTAGAGAAGCTCATATCACGAGACTTCAGATAGCTGTTTAATATTTTTACTCTTGTAATTAGAGCAAGATTGATAACTAGAAAATTCAAGAATTTTTTAGAATTGATCGCTTGAAAAAGCTGTGAGATTCTTGAGTGAGTGAAAAATGATCTATAGGGGTTTGAAGCCTTCGAAATATTGTTGGAAATGAGGCTGTGTGTCAAGATAATCGAGAAATGATCAAACAGGAGTGAGAGTCGATAATAATATAAGCATGAGTGCGTATGCGAGACAACTTTTTTTATCAATATATCAGTTACAATTACTATTTCATAATTTAGCTAACTAAAAATTTATACAAATTGATTTAGAATTATCTTACGTATTACAACCGCAACAATTGGTTACTAAACGTAGGAATAATTCTAGAAATTGAAAATGTTATTGAATGTAGATTATTTAATTTTAATTTATTTTGTCGCTTGTAAAATTAATTGAAAATTAATTTAAAGTAGCCGTAAGAAAATATTGCCGTATTAAAACTACATATGTACACAATAAAAAGTACACCGAGAAGAAGGGGAAGTGTCTGAATAAGGTCAGCCAAGTTTTCGTGTGACGGGCTGATGTACCATTCATACTAGAGAACAAGGTTGAGTGATTATCTATGTTTGTATGTTTTAGTCACTAAATCGAGGAAGAAAAACAACACTGTAGATCATATCAGTTCATAATGCTACTGGTAATAATTGCTGAAGGAATTTTCGACGTCACATTTAAGGTGATGGATAGCAGTAACATAATTAAAACTATTTTTGCTAAAAAGGACCTCATATCATGGACAGGTATATGGTAGCTGCAGTTCCAAAAGTGTCGTCCTAAGACGTAAATAACGCGCACGAATGCTCTTGGTCATAATGTCATCAGCAACCTAATAAATGACAAGGATATCCACGAAATCGAGTTCTACTAGATTGAGTGAAAGAACGGGCTACTAGCCTCCTTTTTGCAAGATACGTGAATTGCGTATATAAAGACAAACTTAAGAGAGTTTCATTCACTAAAAAGGCGTGATGAATATATAAAGAATGTGCTTTACACAATAAGCGGGTGTTCCATGAAATGGTTTATGTAGAACAAGCGATGCAACAGCTGTTTACATATTCGTGGAAGAAACGGTACTTGGAGATTGAAAAAACGTGTAGTAACACAGATTTTCATTAAATGGAATCAGACATTGATAGAGACAAGATCGATATAAAATTAGAGAAATATGAAAAAAGATATTTGCGTGAACTAAAAATTCGCAGTTTTTCAATGTGATAAAGATCGATGCAATAAAGTTCATATGCGTGGTTATTTGAATGATGAAATTATTCATTATCCTGAAATCGTCTTCTTCGCACAAACACAACATATAAAATTTTAGCTATTTTTCCAATTTGTGTATTCTCATAATGTGATTGGAGGCTGCGAATCGATCTATTATTTGATTATGCCTTCCACACCAACTCGGTTATCTGCGATCAATACCCCTTTACAATCACAAGCTCCTGCGTATGCGGCGTCTTGTGCACACACTGGCTATCGTCTAAAACGATCATAAAGTGCGAAGTTAACTAATTTCATTATCATATTTGTGAATTATATCGATTCTTTTTTTCTTTCATTCCAACGATAGTTTTTTATTGTTACCTTATTAGTTTCATTATTGTAAGGAATTTTAAACATTTTAATGCATTTCAAAATTGAAATAATTACTTTCTCTAACAATACTATTTTTTTTATTAAATTTCACCTAATAAATACTTTTTTATTATATTTAATTATTGATTATTCTAAATAATTTTATGAATAAACTGATATGCTAAAATAATTGTAAAAAACAAGTGATTTCTTATATTTTATGTACGTACACTGAATGGAATTACGGGAAATTTGATGCACAGCTAATTAAGTGAAAGGATATATGATAGCATTATATGAATTTAGTTATTAATAGCTCAATTATTTTAAGCCTATAATGATGAAAAAAGACTGATGTAGAAAAAAACGTTGGAAAATTCTTTTTAAATACTTCATCACGTACCTGATTCATAAAAGATTGGATTTTGTATTAAATTTTAATTCCTCAATAATGGCCAAGCAAAGATTGATTACAAGAATAGGAGCATCAGCCGTGATATACATTGATAATTGTAAACATTTTAAAACAGTAGAAGAAGAAATTAAAAAAGCTGTCATGAAAATACGAATTGAATAGCGGTAAAATTCTCGTGATGCTTCATGTATGGGCAAAGCATGAGAACCACTCGTTAGATCTTTTATTTTATATAAAGTTTGTATTTTTATAAACGTAAGTCGTCGTAAAAATTATCTTAGTGTTGATACTGAATATTCATAACTGCACATGTGCAAATCGTTGTATACGTGAAAGATTAATGTCTAATTACCATCTGATGAGATTGAGCTAAAAATCTATGTATCAAAATTCAATGTAAAGTTTTGAATCGAGAAAGTATTTCTAAGATACAATACAAAAAAATAAACTGTAGAGAAAACAATTATTAAAACTAGACAAAATCGTGTTAATAAAAATTTTACAAAGTTCGCAAAATTGTTAGTTTTTAGGAATCGTAAAAAGGTCATGCGCGAATTCGGATAAAAAGTCAATATAGTACTAGTGCAAACTATAAAATTTCGTACTGCTAACGAAGGAATTAAGTTGTTGGAAAACGAAGAAGTAAAAAATTAAGACAATGTTTACATTAAAAGGAAAGAGAATGTTGAGAATGGAAATAAGTTATATAGTTAAGACAAAAAAAAATTTAGAGTTCGGGTAAATATCATGACCTTGTTTACATTGCCATTAGAAGCGTATGTATAATTGCGTCATAAGAGTTAAAAAAGCAAACGCGAAATAATTGAAAAAAATTCGTAAGAGAGTTGAAAAATCAAGTAAAATTATAAAAAGTGTTAGTAAAAAATGAAGGTATAAAAATGTAAGATTTTTATGTTATTTTGTGATTCAAGGAAAATGAAAGAATATTTTTAATTTCGTAAATAAAATAAATTCGTAAGTATATAAAAAAATTTCAGGTTTTCAAAACGAGGAAAGTGTATATTTTCTGGACGTTGTTTCCGCGTCAAAAACCTCGAAAGCTAATTGTAAGTCACCTCAAAGAAAAAGAGACGTACGTATTAATTATCTGCTGGTAAAAGCTACCCAGGATTTTCGAACCTACGGAGAAAATCTAAATTAAAAATAAAATCTAAAACAAAAATTATCAAATTTTCTTAGACGTATAATGTAAAAAGAAGCAACGACGTTTCTGTTCCTCTTCTTTTTTATTTCGTTCGAGATAAAACCGTCTTTGTATTATTAAATGTTGCAGTTTTGTTTTTATTGGATTAATATTGTATTCTTTAGATTTGAATACATTGTGCATTTACTTGCTTGTATTTATATTTCTTATGTTTATAGTTTTGTAGTTTATTATTTGCTCATAAAATCGCTTGCATTGTTAGTTTGTATATAAATGTGCCGAGCTATCGAATAACTTACAGCCTGATATTTAGTGCTCTCTTCGTTTCACGCAGTGCGTCATAAACTTTTGTTAAAGCACGAAAACACAAATTAAATATACGCAGCTGACGTCGGGACTTCTATCTAAGGCAGCAAAATTTCAGATTTGTGTCTGTTTTCCCCGTTGTCGCGCAGCGAAGAAGTGTTGCTTCTCACACATGCTATTTTGGCCCCGATCTTTTATGCTAAAAGATATCGCGGATAAGCGTGAATCGATTCTTTCTCGACACTAAGGTATACCGCGAATCGTGGAGTCGCCGTAGATCGATGCTTCACCGCGCCATTGCGAAACGAGATAAACCTCTGAGTTTGTTTTTTCCCTCATTTTCCTCTTTTTTTCTCGCTAGCGCATTTGAACGCGTGTTGAAGTGAACATCATTCGGGAACGCTTCCGCTTCAGTATCTTATTCGGTTACATTGTGACGCTTATATTGCCTGCGATTATTTTCTTGTGATCAAATTCAGTATAATAAAGTATATATTAATAAATATATTATGACTAATTTTTTTCTTAGTCACATAACTTTAAAATTGGATAATATAAGAAATATTTCTAACTCATGATTTTATAATTGATTTATTCCTTTTCAAAGTTTAACTAAGTAATTTATTTGCAGATTCCGTTTTTTATAATTAACTTGATTATAATTTACATTATGAATGATATTGTTTCATGAATAAAATCTTTATAATGATATCAAAGTGATTGAAAGTCTATCAAGAAAAAAATTACTATTATCATAATAGCATAATTTCTATTTTCTTGAAGTAATAAGAATATTACTTCACTATATTATAAATTTAAAAATATTTTTACAATGATTGCACTTGATAAGAAATATTCTTTATAATATTTGAATGATGCGAATAACGAATGGTTTATTACATTTCAGCATCATACTACAAATGTAGTATTAAATTTGAATATAAGGTTTGGCAACTTATTTTTTTAGAAAAATAGATATATATTTAATCTAATGATCTATAATATTATCTACTTCAAGTATCAAAATGACATTTATATCCATAATTTTATCTGTTAACTGTGTACTTTCAACCTACGATTTTAATCAGCGTATAAAATGAAATACGATTTCATAAAGGGAATACAAATTTATTTTTTATAAAAGATTGAAAATATTTTCCTAATTCTACTTTACCAGTTTTGCAAATATAATTATTTAAATGATGAGATAAAGATAAGCTGAATACAAATTAAAATTAAAAAGAGAAATAATTACACATTAAAAAATGCAGTAAATAAAAAATTCCAAGCGTATGATTATTCGATTTTTAAATTTAAAATTAAAAAAATTTTAAATACGTATTATAGCTTGTAATTTGTTCATATAAAAATATACGAAGCACCGTTGAATCAATTTGAATAATTATTTTTAATGATGTATACAAACGCATGCACATTTAAATATATACCTTTTTTTTAATTTTTTTTAGCTTGGAAAATACTCTGGTTATAAATTTACATTGTATGATTTCTATCGCCAATATTTAACATGGGACGTAAAGAATAATGATCAAGTGGCAGCTCTTCAATACTTCGTAAAATACCAGTTGCGTGAGATTCGCGTAACTCATATCACAATTCTACTTTGTAATGCCAACATCACACATCTCCCGCATCGCCAGACAACTTTGCATTTCGCACTACATGTATTGTGTAATGAACGAATATCGTCATAAACTACGTTGCATGCGTTCGTACGAGCTGAAATGAGAGCACAGACTGAGTAAATTGTTTCACCGAGATTTTATTCGGCGTAAAAGTATATGTAGCTAATCAAAATAATTATAACGTAGCGAAGGCAGAATAACAACTGTAAAATTTTAGTATTGGGTGAATACGAATGAAATGATATATCGATATTTAAACAGTTTAATTATTAAAAGTTTATTACAGAGCAGTAAACGGTACTGTTGTCGTATTTTTTTATCAATAACATTTCAAGTAAAATTTAGAAATCTCACTTTAATTTTAGCGATTTTAGCATTGAAAAATTATTAAATACAAATACCAATGTACTTTTCAATTTCAATTCATCGTAATATTTGAACTTAATTTTAACCAAATATTTTACAAATAATCAGAGGATTAGACTTCATATCCTTGTACAACGTAAAAAGGAAACGGTTGAAATAAGTTTTCGTAAAATACTCGAAGTAATTTGTTAGAATGTAAGTGCTAAATAAAACGACAATTATCTAAAACCTAATAAATTGTGATTATAGACAATAATATAACACATCAATAGTCGAAATTTTATCAATTAAGGATATAATATTAAGAAAGTAGTTAGTACACTTCCAATTCTGTGCTCGTATAGGGCGATTCAACCCATTCTTGCATGCAAAGTCCCTCTCTATGTGCGTTCGTGTAAAAACAATCGAAAATCACACGGTAGTTTGCTCCTTGTGTTCTCTGAGAAACAGTAGAATCACGCATTTAGTAATTCGTAATGGTAAAGTTAGAAACGAATGACAAACATGAAAAATAGCTGGATGTACATGTCAGAAAATTTTTAGCTAGTTATAAAATATTATACCCCTTGATGATGCAATCTGTTACAAAATGTACAAATTTTCAAACTTACTGTGATTAACTTACTGACTTATTTACAGTAACATATGCATACAAACACATTCATTTATTTTTGTTATTCAACCCTTAAATATTATAGAACACTTTATAGATGATAGATACTTTATAATATTAGTATTCACAAGAAAATAAATATTATGCTTGCAGGAAATCAATTTTTTTTAATATATAGAATTTCTTAATCATCTTCAAATTATAACTAATAATAAATTTATATTTTGTGAAATTATAAATAAGTACTCAATTAATGCATAATTTTACTATACGGGTTTCAGTAATTTATTTAAATTTAAGTCTGGTATAAAATTTACCACTAAATCATTACATAAAAGATTCATAATATATGAAGTGAATTTAGAACATCAACGTTACTTTGCTTTAATAAAATTTATTAATTTTCGATCCATAAATATAGTTAGATGTGTATATTTTGTAAAGGAGTCAGGACGTAAAGGTTATCAAAATTGCTTTTTTGTATTAAATTTAAAAATCTTATTTATTTAAAAGAGTTATAAGTTTAATTTTTACAATCCAATATAAAAATTTGCTCGATTAAACTAGAATTTGCAAATATTAAATCATCAACGCCGAAAGTTGCAGGTTAGTTTAAATTAAATTAAAATCTTGTATATAATTTCAAGAAATCTGAGTTTTTTTCATCGAATATATTTATTTATGTCAATAGATTTATTTTAATTACATCAACTGATCTTTCTTAAAACTACAATTATATATGTTTCTATATAAAATTTCTTTATAATTTCCTGTAATTTATCAACAATTTCGTCGTTGCCGTTATAAATTATTTATGAGAATACATTTACAAATTCGATTTGAGATTTTTCTCACTTATTTTTTTGTTGAATGTCATTATCTTATCATTCAATTATATATGTCAGGTAATCTAGATTCTTGACAAGACCGAATACTTAACTAAAGATTTTCCATCAATCGAGATGAACAAATATGTGTTTTGTTTATTATTTATTGGGATTTTTTCTTGCAAAAATAGCCAATTTCTTCAAGAATCTCGATAAATACGTGATTAAATATTTAGCTATTTCACACGAGATTAAGTATTTATCCCCGATCACTGATAATTATTAAGTTACGCACTGATAATTATCAGTTGCGGCTTTTCGAATTTCTTTCTTTTATCTAGAACAAAAATATGAAATTCGAAATTATAATATTCTGTGCCATTTTATGATCGAAGATTTTGTAATTTCATTTTCGTGAATTACTCAATAAGTTATTTATACACCTTAAAAAATGTTTAATATCAAGAATTAAATTTCATTTCAATTATAATATGATTTATAATATAATTCTTTATTAATAAAATAGTGAATCGCGCATACCTGATTGAATACATTTGTAGTGACTAATTTTTTACGAGTTTAAATTGTTTTTAGTAATTTAATAGTAAAATCAGAATCTTTTAGTAACATCATTTTATAATAGCTTTAAATACAATGAATATGGATTGATATTTTTATAATTTTCAATTCGAAAAATATTATATATAATTGTGAACTTTCATTTAAACTAAATTAACTCGAAATTTTTAATATTTTCAACTTTTTTATTATAAACGATATTCCGTTATTAGAACTTTTCTATCTCTAACAAAAAAATTGTATTTTTAATGTCATTTGTATTTAATACGGTTCTTTGTAGTTATAAGAAAAAGCAATATTATATCATTATTTTTAGAAAATACAATTATTAAAACTTAGAAATATAAAGAGCATAATTTATATAACTTAATTTTACAAATTTCTTCTGAACATATTTAAGAAAGTTGTTTGTGTTTATTTAATGGTGTTCCACTAGAATCGCGTGTTTGTTTTAAAGTTTTCTTAAGTTTTCTAAATCATAATGTATGTAAAGTATGTAAAAATATCAACCCTAGAGATTTATATGAGTAACATTTGTTACTTATTTTAAGGATCTACTTAGAAGGTAAAAAGTTTCCATCTTTTCTATCATTTTTTACTCAATATTTTTAATGTAAAATCAAATATTTAAAATTAAATCTCATAAGCTTTTTCTTTAATTACTTTGATGTTTAAAATTTTATTAATTTCTAACGTAATCATGATTTTTTTTTCTTATTACGAATGAAATATTTTACGATTAAATAACGTGTTATATATGTTACAATATCTAATGGATTTTATCTCTTTATATTTCTCTTGTATTTTTCCTAAACTTTTGTAATTTGCTCATCTATTTCTAAATCTTGTGCTATTCTATAATGAACGAATATATTATTAATTTCGTTTTCTTGAGGCTTATATCATTAATCTTTCTTTGAAATTTGCATGGAATATTACAATGTACTTTTGAGGGTTAATAGTAGCTAGTATTATGTTCGAATGTGTCTTACAATGATGTCTCACAGTGCCACTATTATTGCTAACGAATGCATTTTCTACGAATATTATATATTTATATGAAAATGTTTATATATATTTATTATATAAATATATAATTATATATTTCATATGAAAATTTATAATTAAAACTTATACTTGCAATTTTTATAGAAGTTTGAGCATTATTAAATTAAATATTTGCATTGTTCAACTTTAACTGATTATTTTACGGTCAAAAAAATTTTACAGGAATGTACATAAATATATAAATAAAAATATATTTATATCTCCTAGGTTTTAGTTAATATAATTAAGTATGATATTGATCCTAGACGTAACTTTTTATTTTAATACTAATACAAAATATTACATTTGTATTTATTATAAATGTTTAAAGTTTTAAGAAATTTTATAATTATAATTTTCTTTTTGTTATATTGAGGCTTTTTATAATTATTAATACTTATCTGAATTTAATATTGTTTTTTCGACATTGATCAATCAATTATTACAATTTCTATTTTCAAATTTTTCTAATCATCAACAACTTGTAAATTCATATTTATTATATTAAAAAATAATCAATAAATAATTTGTATATTCCTTCAATAATATTAAAATTAAAATAAATAGAAGCTTTAGGTTCTTTATGAAATCCTTCAAATTTTGTTAGAAATTACTTAAATAGTTCATAGATTATACTGTATTAAATATAAAAAGTAAGACTTAGAAATATTTTAATCAGTTATGTAAAAAGTTTAAGACTGTTAAGAATTTTATTATTTAAAATTAAAATATGCGTATTTAATAAATTCTTTAAAAATAAAAACAGATATTGAAATCTCGGATAGTAGATAAAAAGATGATCACCAGTTCACTGTTCATATTAATGTTTTTAAAACTAATGCATTAAAAAAGTTTTGAATCTTAGATAAATTTATAGGTCGACAGTACAAATTCTCTATTTTAATAATTCACGGATATTGTAACATATTTATAATATTGAATAATTTAAATGCGACATTTATATATACTGTAAATTAATAAATTATCTAATAGTAATACTTTTTTTAAAAAGGGAATTAATATTTAATATTAAAAAAATCATGATATTAGTTCTCGTAATCTCTAACAATTCTTATTTAAATTTAATTCTATTCAAAATATAAATACAAATTCCAAAAATGTACTGTTCTTACAATAATTTATGAATTTAATTACAGTTTTTACAGTACTTACACAGTAGATTAATAAAAACATTTTGAATTTTGATGCAATATCAATTAAAAGTTTAAAGAATTTAGTATTAAATAGCATTAGCTTTAATCTGCATAATAAAAAAAGGAATTAGTTAGAGTTCATAGCATACATTATTTATTATCTAAAATTTCATTATTTATAGTTTTTAATACAGTCGTATTAAAGTCTGCTTTCAAATATAACAAAAAATGTTCATCAAAAGACAGAGGATTTAAATTCTTTGCTAGATATTAAAATATATTTTTTCAATAAATAAAATACAAATTATTTACGTTATATTGACATAGTAAAGAAAACAGTTTTTAAACCTGTGATAATAAAAATATGTATCTCTTTTTATACAACCTAAAAAGTTTTTAAAATTTCTGTTGACTTATTTTCAAATATATATTAATAAATGTATTGAAAGTATGAAAGCATTTTGAAAAAAATGTATGGATTTTTTTTCGCGATATACCAATTTGAATAATAACACATATATTTTTTGATGAATATGAGTCGATGAAACTTATTTGAAATTAAATCTACAGAATATCACTATATTAAAAAAAGTAGTGTAATATTTAACGGCAATTTTCAACTTTATTAAAAAAACTGATTAACTCATTTATTTTAAATTGGATTTATTAGCGTGTACAATATTTTTTAATTCCGATATAATTACTTCCATTTCTTCAGAGTTCTATTCTTCGAATAAATACGGAAGTTAAACATTAATAATGACTGTAATTAAAAGGAATATGATTTTTAAAAGATAATTTTTTTTGTTTATTATTATAAATTCTCATTTTTATAAATTTCATTATTTAAAAACTTGTAAATGCTTAAAGTCTGAATAAAATATATCCATTGAAATTTATTGTATGTTATAAAAATTTTTCAAAGAAATCTTTACAGTAATATTTTTGAAAGACTTGGGTTAATTTAAAAACTATTATTCTTATGAACCTATGAAATTACCAATAAATGAATAAAGACATTTTTGTATATATTTATAAGTTTAATAATTTTTTTTAAGTATAAATATAAATTAGTTTTTACTATTTATATTGCTTTAACGTTTATTACTGTATGATCTGATTTATAAAATTTATATGTGAAATTATTATTCGATTTGTTAATTATCTAATATTTTTTTTAATAAAAAGCTGATTTTATTTTTTTATTTATAAGTAAAAAATTGAATTAGTATTTGCAATATCTTTTTCAAAATTTTAAAACCAGATTTAATTTAGTTCACCTTTTTTATATAAATTAGAAATAATGTAAAAAAGTGCATTTGTTCATTTATCTATAAAAATGCAACTGTATTTACTTAAAGTTAAGTTTATGGAAATATATATATATATATATTTATACATGACTTCCATGCGCAATCGAACTCATATGCATACATATAAACATAAAATTAATGCATAAATATTTCAGTTGTAAATATGTTTCGCTGTAAGAAACTGCATCGCAAATTATTTGTTACGCACACACATATATGTTTAATATAAATATTACTTAAACAGAATAAATTAAAAAGAAATAATATTAAAAAGAAAATTTAGAACACGCAATAGAGTGTTATAAGCTATGATAAGAAGAAGTTTAATTGTTCGTTTAAGGTCCATAGTTAAACGACGTCTAGAATGGCATTAGCATTACATTCGCACGTGTCGGTACGTCCCCTGGACATAGTAATAAATAAAATTCACGCATGGAAAACGACATCCAACGCGTTTCAGACTGGTGACAGCTGCCAACTGGAATAGGAACAGGAAGCACGCTCTCACAGGATTTATATCAACATCTGTCGGCCTACGGTCGGACGTGTATTCGAGCAGGTACCCGCCTATAAAAGTACCAACAACGGTTGGCTTTGTGTTTTCGTTATTTTTGCCATGTCTTTTTCGTCGCCCTCAGAGAAAATATTTGGACATTGCACTAATTCGAGAATTCCAAAGAAGTCCAGTACAACTCGTATGTGCCGTAAGCGTATACCATCATCTGCGTGCACAGCGCTGTATTAGATTTTTGGGTTATAAGCTGCCATGCTTTTGATTATTCTCATTTCTTTTGTGCGACTGTTGCAATTATTACGCAAAAATAGAAATGCTAGATCAAATGTTTAATATTTTCTTGTTTGGCCAGGTGCGAGCAATATTTTACTGTGCATTTGTTGACTTTGAAAGGGTAGTCTGCTATCGCGGAGTAAACAATTAAAATTACGCGCGTAACAACACAGATGCATTAGTTACTTTGTTCTATTAGCTTTGATCGCATATTAATATTAAATTTTGTTGATTATAGTAGATTATTTTTTCAATCCTTAATTGCAGTAAGCATGTTATTGCGAGATATTGAATATTTTTATTTGCAATATTTGCTATCCCTTTCGTATGACTGTTTATCTTGTAAGCTTTATTAACATATATTCGCGATAGAAATATTCTTTTAGTATTTGTTAATATAAAATATATATTTATCAACAAATAAATCGTGAATATTAATTGATATTAATTATTCATACTGACTGATTTTTCGAATTTTTTACGGCCTTTTTTATTTTTTAGTGAATAATATTTAAACATGATTATTTATAAATACATTTGTATATATATGTATACTCATTAGTATAAAACGAATAAATATCAATCAAAAATATCAATTTTGCAATAGAATTTTACAATACAATTTCAAGTTCTAATTAAAAAAATAAAAAATTACTGCTTTTGTAATCATTCTCGAATTTATACAAATAACAATAACAATAACAACAACAACAACAACAACAACAACAATGATAATAAATATATATGATATATTAGATAACAAAGTAGCCTATCTGAATTTTGTTGAAATTTTTTATTTTTGAACCAATTCTGTTTTTATTAATAGTTAATTTGAAAAACATTCATAATTATTTTTCAACTATTTCAACATTATATAAATAAAAAGTACAATAAGTACATTTATTCTTGAAGACAAATTGATGTTTATTAGTGTATTTTAAAGAGTTTGGTGATTATTAATAAAATCATACACTAATAGCCATATATATATATATTAAATACAAGAATTTGCATTTTTAGGTTTCTTTAATTACTTTTATAATAATTTAACTTCTAAAAAATTGTTTTAATTAATCTAAACGAAGGTACAGTCGAAATATTGATTATTGATTTATTATTTTATTGTTCAATCTTAAATACAAGTTTTTTAAATTATAATATGTGTTAACATAAATAATAGATAATATGCATTGAAAATTCATTTCGCAAAAAAATATTCAATATAACAATTACTATGTTCAATCTTATTTTTTAATACAAATATTTTATGGCATTTGTTACATTGAGCTAATAAAAAGATATTGGTTAAGTAAAAATATTTAATAAATATACCGATATATGACATTACGTCCTACCTTTGCATAATTTTTTATTTAATAGTTAAATCTGTTAAAATATAAAATTTTAAAGTGTATTTATTATTATAATATCTGAAAATTATTACATTCAAATAATCTAAATGATATTTTTGGGAAAATAAAAAAAAGTTCAATAATTCATAAATATTATTACTAGTTATAAATGAAATCTTTATTTTGTACTGAATTAAAGATTTCTATAATAATTTAATTCATGTAGAATTAAAAAAAAATCTTAAAAGTTGCAGAAATGCATTTTTGGATATAGATCTTTACTTTAATAAAAAATTTGACGACGTAGATTAGTTGTTACAGCAAATTTGAATTGAGTATAACTAAATTTACTTAAGTCCGGTAATGAGATCCCCTACTCTCATTAATGCAACCTGTGAGAGGAAAACTGAAGGGAAAAATAGCCTAAATATAGGAAAATTACACAGAACATAGCGTGGATAAAATTAAGATGCAAAAAAATGAAACGAAGGAGGGGCAATCGTCGTTCGTGTTAACCCGATTCGTCAATAGATTGTTGATTATTGCGCTGAATAATTTCTTTTTATTTTATTAAATTGATTGATTATTTTTATTGTATTATATTTAATTGGTATAAATTGTTTTTCTTAAACGCTGAATAAAATATAATGTTATTGAAAAAAAATTAATTAGTTACATTACTTCATTTTGAAAGTGTTAAACAGTTCTATGAGATTTACATAAAACTACGACTCACAAAATTAAAAATATAATTGTGAAACACATACATATATATATACACACAACAATATATGTAAGTGATAATTTATTTATACATTATTGTTTCATTTTGAATTAATTTAAAAAAACTTATTGTTAATTTAATATAATTAGATTGTGCTCATGTTTTCTTTAATAGAGCCTTTTGTATTCCTCTCAGGTAAATCCGACTGCCTATGTGGGCTCTCGACCAGATCTCGCATGTGCTTTAAATTAAGCTGGTGTTTATTCTACAAAAGCATCTTCAAGAGGTCCTGTAGATGAATTTCTGGTGAAATATATAATTTCCTTTCATATTTTATCACTCCCCGTGCAAAAGGCTGTAACATAAAACGCAACACGTGAGTTCGATAAGTGTGCGATAAAAATATATTCGTTGCAGAATGTACTTTATAATTTTCATGTTGTGTAAAAGTACTAAGTATCTAGTCTAATATAATTAGGAATGATAATAATAAGATGAATAATTATTAAATATAAATGTTATAATTTAAATTTATATTGAGAAACAAGCCAGTGTAAAACAGCTTAAAATATATTTTTTACTATTAAGTATTATAATTTGTTAAAATTACGAACAAAATTATAGTAAAATAAACGAGTAAAACACGTTTTGGATAAAGAGTGGGAAGGTAAGGTACTTTTATATTAAGGTTGAAGCAAAGAGGTACGGAAAAGAGAGTTACTCCTGGAGGTGGAGGAGGAACAATTTCATGACATGTGTTTCACGTAGAAATCGTCAACCGATTTAGCGAAGGTGTTAAAAAGAAGGCGTTGGATATCTTTCAGCTGCCTATCTTTATTCGAAGATAAGAAGTTTATGGTTAAAGTTAAAAAGTAATGGTTTTGTTCTGGAGCCTGCAGCTAATAAGGATAGCAATACCTCTACTCCCGGTTAGAGACGCATAATCTCTTCAATAGGTTTGAAGGATGGGCAAATAGAGGTTTTCGTTGGAGAATATGCGAGTATCAAACACGCAGGTTAGTTGCATCTAAATTATTTCGCTTTTTAGGCGTTGGTGGAGTTGAGAGGATATATTTTGAGTGGGAATACGAAGGATGTCATCTTTAGGGATAAGATCTATGGCTGAAGAGAGTTTGTTACTGCCTTTATCCAACCGGTGACTACATCTCCTTTGAACATTGCTCTACTTCAATTTTTCGTAAAGAATATAACCACAAAATTTCGACGTTAGGGTATTTACGTGACTATATCGATAAGAAAATGCAATTTTTATGTTTTTAATATTAATGCGTCTTTCTCTGTTAGACCTTCAGACTGTTGCACAATTATGAGCTTAAATCTTACGACCCCCTTTTTTGATTTTTTAATCCACAATATTTTCTCTGAGATTAAGTGTTCTTTTTTAAATACGAATTTTTCTTGTCGAAAACATCTTATCTATTTGTTTGCTGTTTTTGAGCATGTGATGAGCCTTTATACAAGCGTCAGCAAGTAAATTAATTTCTTCACGGCTATACACTAAAGTTTTGAAGGTCCTGGTATAACTTTTACTACTCGGTCTGCTATAACCATTGTGTTTGAAACGTCTGAGTTTTCTTCGTATTTATAATATACGATATAACGTAAAAGAATGAAATTTAATTTATTTATTAATACTAAGGAGATAAATTAAAGCAATACAAAAATCATTTCTTGATGATTTTATAATAAAAATAGTATCAAACAATTTTTTAATAACTATTAATTATAAAGATTAGTTTGAAAAAGAAATATATCTTGTTATTAATCTTAAAAAATTTATTTAGGTCAAGGTATTTTTTAGAATTTAATAAAATATAACAAAAATGAATAAAAATTATGAAAAACTATTCAGAAATTTTACACCAAAATTCAGAATTAATATATTTTAATAAAATTCTCGAAAAAACCCACGACAATAAAAAATAAGAATTTAATACAGAGATAAATTTTATTCGAGTAATATTAGTTTTTTATATTTCGATATTACAAAGAGCTCATTGTGCGTAGTTGTGATTACTGAATGTTCTCGCGGTGTATTCTGTCTGACTCCATTACGATTTACTATTTGACTACTAGATAAGTTGATACATATAATAATGATAAGTGAGAATAAGTGCTAAAAGAAGCAGAAATATACAAAAAGTTGAACAAAAGCTCACAGCTGAGATTTAAGGAACTAGTGGAAAGTAAATCCGTGAAAAGCCCCGAGTATCAAAAGCTACTCGTCAAAGGCCAAACGCGATTGCTTGTTCATCCTTTTATAACCTTTTTTAATCAAAAGTTTGTGTCCAGTTGTCTAAAGTATTACTCAGTAATTTCGATTCTGATTGTTTCATTATCTCCATTTTGCACTCCTACTCGACTTTGTAAAATTAGGTTAGGTTTCATATTCGTTACGTTCATTCGTGCTGAAATCTGTCTCTGCTTTAAGCATTGAAACATCAAGTACTTCTTTACTATTATTCAAACGTTCAAAAATACAGTTTCATCGTAATTAAATAAATGAAATATCATTTCATTGATTACATTTTGTTCTTAACTTTTAGTTTATGATTTATAGACGCAGGTTAACTATGAAATGAGAACATTTTGTACTTTTTTAAATGTTCCATAGTTTGTTTATTGTTTTATTTTGGGTTATAATATTCAGTATATTCTATTCATTACAAAGTATTGTAAGAGTTTTCTTTCGTAAAAGTCAAAATATTATATGAAAATTAATTTTTCATTGGATGTATGAATTAATGGCCATTACATGCAATAATATAAGATAAAGAATTATTTTCAAAATATTTTTTATTTAAGTAAAAATAAATTAAACATGTGAAAAATATACGCTTCATTATTAAAAAAGTACTGCATATGTATTTAATTAAGAATTATTAGAGCAACAATAATTATCTGTATTAATAAGTTACAATATAAGTCATAAAAGAAAATATCTTTTCCTTTTATATTTCAAACTAAAAGAAAATAGAAAGATAAATAATTCTAAAAAAATCTAAAATGGAGGTTAGAATTTAACAAAAATCTATAACCAATCTATTAACGTATAATAATATTAAAATAAATTAAAACACAAAATTGACACGATACTTTTATCTACAATAACTCATGATCTCGAGGTGGAATCTAGAAAAGTGAGTAAGAGTGTTTTAGACTATAAAAGTTATTTCAAGTCTAGCTGTTTCATAAGAGGCTTTAAAACATTGTTTTCTTTAGTAGCCACTGTAAAACAACCAATGCTATTAATGTGCTAGTTAAGACCAACTAGATAGTACTAAATAATGAATCATTCTTTTAAGTGACATAGTTAAACAAAGTTTTATTCGTTATTTGTCGACGACCAGAGCATCAATATTTATATGGTGGTGGGGAAGTGAACACAATTCCAGGAGGATAACTTCTATCTTCTCCCTGTCTATATAAACTATATATAAAAAGATGAAAACTCAAACACTTTAAATAATACTTTTTAATGTAATAAAATTTTTGATGACGTAAAAAGACATAATATACTAAATTTAAATACTTAAGTATTTAAAACTAAAAGTCGTATCAAACAAAATTTTACCTCTTAAATTTCTACTTGCAAGTGATGCTTTTTAAAAGTCATATATTTAGTATTTACTTTAGTTGTAAGTCGTTTAGTTTAGTCGTAATTACTTCAGTTGTCAATTTCAAAGAAATATAATAATAATGACGATAAAAAGTTGAACAAACCTTCGTTTAAAAACTGTGACTATATATATATAATTTTATAAATGTACAATAAACATACTAAAAAACAATGTATTAAAGAAATAATATTTTAAGCATACTACGTATTTTTAAATTTTTATACATATTATATATATGTATGCAGATGAATAATGTTATGCCGCAGTTATATGTACGTAGAGCTTTATTCGAATATACCTTACGACTATTACGTATATTTATATAAAATAGTTTATGAATCTGGTAAAAAATTCAAAATTGTAAAGTAAAAAAATACGTAAATTCGATCTTTAATCTAGAACTTCGAAGTTTTTGAATATACCATTATTTTACTGTACAGTACAACAAGAAATCAGTAAAAATATCTAATCCTCGATCGATTTGCAAAAAAACAAAAAGATTCACATATGCAAGTAAGTGTTGTATAGAACATAGAGAGTAAGATCACTCATCATGCTGAAGTACCGCTGTGCGTTTCTTGGTGCCGCGACGTCGTGGACACGCCTCAACTCATCTAAAGCGTGCCAGAATAAAATCAGCTGAAACCAATTGAAACAGCCCCTCTGGCAAAAAGGTATCTCAATCGCGTCCGTACGAAGAATTCGCCTTGCAATCTTCTACGTATGTACGAAATTGCAATCCACACCTCTTTGTACAAGCACTCTCGTTATTTACATGGGCGGCGCACTAATAGTTAGAACGTCATGACTTTCTTCCTCGGTCAAATCTATCAAATTCTGATAAATTTTCTGAATGAGATTTCACGAGATTTACTTAACTCTATCAAATAATAAAATACAATACTTATGCAGTACCTTAAAAGATGCATGCATATGTACATTAAAAAGTTTGTTGGTTAATATTTTTAATTTTATGATGAAAAATTATGATGTTCAAAGATATTATTCATTGGAAATTATTTGGTAATCACGATTCAAATGTTTAAGAATATTAGTAAAAAGTGACATCCAATCTTACATAGTAACTTTTACATAGAATTAATAAAGTATTACAGGAAATTAATAAATGTTAAGTGATGTAAAAATTAACTGTTCAATAATTTACATCATTTATATGAATTAAACAATTGACATTTTATACTTATTTGCAGTGTAAGGTAATTATAATCCATTTATGTCTGAGTAACCTGCGAATTAAAGGTAACAAATTTAATTTGTCAGGTATCATATATTACATTTCTATGCGTCGTTTTTTATTTTTTGAGCAATGTAAGAGCTTTCGAAGATAAGAATTAGATTGAGTTTTTATTTAGTTGCTAGAGATTAGGTGAATATTTAGAATACGACAACTCGGATCTCTTCACTCTTTAAAATTCAGTCAAATTTAGGGAATTTGTTGGAGATACGGCAGGTATTTCAATGCAAAAGGTGTCCTATGAAGAGAGAGAACCAGTGGCAGAAGTGAAATCATTACAAGCAAATCATCTTATCTTTTATAATTAATTATTTATATTATTATTAATAATATTCTTTGTAGTATAACTTAATTATAACATAAAACTAATATAATTATTTATTTCAATAATTTTATTAAATAAAGTATTTTCACCAATTCAGGTAGAAGATAAATTAAAAGTGAATATCTTTAAAATATGTTCCAACTTTAATTAAAAATATTATATTTTAAATTAC
This sequence comes from Platyscapa corneri, assembly GCA_018907185.1. Taxonomy (NCBI): domain Eukaryota; kingdom Metazoa; phylum Arthropoda; class Insecta; order Hymenoptera; family Agaonidae; genus Platyscapa; species Platyscapa corneri. The sequence continues at coordinate 1,841,375 of JACCHW010000005.1, read as the reverse complement.
AATTCACATTATAATCAAATTAAAATTAATACAAATCAAATTACATTTCACGTAGCTTAGACTTAAATAATAAAAACAATATTTTTTGTTTATTGAAAAATAATATTACTTGCTACAAAACTCATCCTATATCATAAAGTTCTACAATAGTACAGTAGACAATTATATATACATTTAACTATATATTACAAGAATACTTGAGCAGAGTAAAGAAAGTTGTCAGTAACATAAAGATTAGGAACTCCATAGCAATTAATTTCACCTCTGAATTAACGATTCAATAGTTATTATATTAAAATTATACATGTATATATTATTAAAAGATATGATTGGCGTCTTATTTTTAATAATATTTAAATATTTGCTTAACACGAATAATCATCAATATGATAGTTTTTCTATAGACAAGTGGAAGAACACAGTATTGTTTAGTAATTAAATATAATATTTAGGATCAACATAAAATTAAACTACTAGAATTATCTGGCTTGGTATGACAAAAAAAGGTAAAATTATAATCAATGCGTGTGAAACATTATTTAAAAATTAAGTTAAAGTAGTTTAGTGCGTGTTAAATCAACGATATATATTCCAGCCTGTGTGCTTAATTAAGATTCTGTAGTACTACAGTTAATGATAGAAGTTATCAAAATGAATCTTCAAACTTATGAGTGTCTGGAAAGAGCGAATTAATTGAGAATGATCTCGGTAAAGTAAACAAATACAAAGTGATTCGAGGTACGTTCAACAGTAATTTATATTTTTGTGAAATCCTCTAAAAGAATATACATATTAGGCCTGGAGTGTATAATTTTCATTGTCTACAAATTTTGGAAGTAAAAAAATTGGAATGCAAATCATAAGTAAATTAATAAAAATATTTACTTAACATATTGCCTTTATTACGTTAAATTAGTATCTAATATGTATTATTGCACAAATTAAATCAAATATATTGATAATAAATATGTCTTATAACTATACAAACTTTTGCTTTTAAATGTATTTTTGGATTGTTGATCAAATACAATTAAATTTTATAAGATACACTTTGATATTATTAAATAAAAGAGAAATTATCAGTTCGCGTTACAGAAGATTACTCTGTATACGTTTATTGAAATAAGTATATTCATTGACATATACTTTGTAATGAAAGACGACATTTTTTTATAAAATTTGTAGTTTTAATTCAATAACTAATGTAATTATTGTATATCTTAATAAAAATTGGTACAAATATAATTTTTTTTTTTTTGAATATACCATTTTATTGTATTGAATAAAATATTCTAAATTTTATATTCCGTGGCCATTTTATTCTATTTTTTAAATTTTAAATTTTAAATACATTATGAATAATTTATTTGCCTACTTTTCCAAACAATTTAATAATTATATGCAAAGGTAGTTAAAATTTTATTAAAGTAATATAATAAATCAAGTATAATCGAGGTAAACTAAATTGCACGTAAAAAGCTATAATTTTTTAATCCTAGTATAATGGAAATATATTGTATTGTATCAATTTTTTAATATTAGATTCTAATAGTACTTTTAATAGTATCCGTTTTCTTCTGTTTTTCTTTTGATATGTTGTTAGAATTATTTTTATTTTATTTTATTTATTATTATTTCAACAATTTGAATTCTTTTATCAATAAAAATCTATTCCTTATGGTTTTAAATAAAAATGCGAATAATTTTATTGTTTTATGTACTTAAAATTTTTGTTTATTAAAAATAGAAAAATAATGCTGATGATCATACCTAATTGATTAATTAAGTGTATTCACACAAATGATTATTTCGATTATTTTGTAATGATTATTAAAATTTTTAATTTGATTGTATTTTGAATATATTTTTATTTTCTGGATTATATAAGAGTTTATAACACCAATTTTTAGTTAGTATTTATATAAGATATAATAAAAATCTTTAGAATATCATGATGAAATTTAATACGTGATTGCTATTTAACTTGTTTATTAATTTTGAAAATAACTTTTTTGATGTAACAATAGTTTAATTGATTGCACGTAACTGATATTGTGATTTCAATATTCTACTATTTGATATGTATTATGTTATAAAAATAATTAAATTGTCCAATTTTAAGTTTAAAAATAGATATTAAATATCTATTTAGATGTTGAAATGGTTTATACTATCTACAATAATGAATTCATAGTTGTACAACGTATTAAAAATATTGTTAGAAAATTATTTTAAAAATCTCAAAATAAATCTCACACAGCTACAAGAATGATTAATTTTGGAATTTGAAATTTGAATTTCCTTAATATTTATAAATTTGCATCTCTCTCTCTCTCTCTCTCTCTCTCTCTCTCTCTTTCTGATTATTATTATTTCATTGTAATTTTTCACGTATATCAATATTATCTAACACATGAGTATGATGTTATGTTCACGTTCAATAGTATGAATCTATATTCATTAGAATATTCAGAGTATATAATCTTGAATAACATACGAATTCATATCTTCTCATTCAGATTTTTAAAGAAAAAAAATTGAATTATTGAATCGAATATAAAAAATATTTTGATTTTCAAAATCTGAAAATTATTTTCTTTGCTTTATAATATCCTTTCAAATTTAAGGTCAATTTATATGTTTTACGGTTGAAATAGTTCCTTTATAAAAATGGAGAAACCAACAAAAATAGTTTTTATTATATTTCAATTGAAAATAATAGAAATAAAATTTATATATTTTCATATCTTAAATTAACTATTAATTTAAAAATTATATATTTATTCTTTACAATAATCGAGTAATAAATTTATTAGAGACAGTGTTTTAATATTTTCTCAAATACACTATACTTCTCAAAAATAACGATGAGAGCACTAAGTCTTTTAGGGTATGACAGTGATGGGTAAGGGACATCCAAGTTGGTGAATTGCAACTCATAGTGGCGAGTGAGGGGGGGGGAGACAGAGACCGAAAGTCTGTTAATAACGCCTTGGAAAGTACACGATGATTCGAGTCATGACGCGTTCAACATGTAATGGACCCTCAACTGTCCTCAAAGGCTTATTACCCAGAGAAGAGTGAAGAATAGGTTCGCCGCCACATCTCGAACCATCAGACGGAATTCAGGGGCCACCCGGAAGGAAATTTACAATCAGGAGGAAGCGTCTTTTGCCATCAAATCGTTGACATTCTCCCACACGTGTGCATCTTATAACAGTCGCAAGTTTATCAGGTCGGCAAATTACTCCCAAGTACGTGGGTCGTAATTATGACTCGAAGGACGCACCAATACAAGCATTAAAAGCACGTTCTCCAGCAGTAGACTCGTTAATTTGAGACTTAAAAGGAGCTTGCAAGCTTTGCTGCGGTCATACCGACCGCATCTATGACACAGTGACCAAAAGAGAAGCTACAGCGGTGCACAATCTCGTTGCTATTTTAGCGAAAGTTGCAGTCGAAGCAAGTCCAGCGATTAATGCTAGGGCGCGAATTCCGCTGGATATTAAATTTTTGAATTGCTATGCGGAAAAGTATGTTGCCTCGGTCGAGTAAACATAGCTTCGATTCTGATCGATGTTGATGGATTAGCGTGTGGCGCAAGTCGTTATTTTCAGATTTCCTCGTGTCCAAGTTTTCTTTTTCGCGTACTCGTGGTATCAAAAAGGAGATGCTACTGCACTTATGTTTTCCAATTCAGAGGAGTACCAAGTTTTGTTCTTTTCGAATAAAAATAATTGCATAACTGACCTTTTATTTTTGTTACAAAATAACATTAAATTCTTGCGATACATGTTCAAATCTATCGTAAGTTTAAAACTTGCTACAAATCAATTCCAAATTTTTCTGTTTTCTATTTGCATAATATATTTACATAAAAACTAAAAAATAATAATTGCAAATAATTTGCATAATTTTTAAATACATTCAATGATCACGGATAGATTTTTTAATTCAACATTTTTAATCTGAATTAATATATGAATTTTATGAATATTGTGATTTTATTCTAATTTTTGTAAGAGAACTTTTTAATGTCGAATACTAAAACGAACCTAAATTAATCGATTTATTTATTATAAATGTTTTTACATATAATTCGGAAAGAAACATTTGTTCTGTTTAATCGATCTTCGGTCATTAAAACATTAAAATACACACTCTTAAAGTAAGTAGTTTTATTTTGGTACTTCCATTTATTTATAATATACTTGCAATGAACGCTATTTTCCCAATGAACCTGAAAACATTTTATTGATATAAGTTATAATGGTATTTATTTATTTATACATTGTATATAATAAGTATTTAAATAACCTCAAAACTAAATACAAAGATTTTTCTCTTTTTAAACTACTAGTCCGAGTGAAACATGTAGCCCTTAATATTTTAGCCTGTATAAGAAATATCTCGAAATTATAGCAAAACTTATTCAGAATCTAAAAATTGTATTTCTAAGGAATTATTTTGTAGAAACTGTGTAATACTTATATAATAATATATTAATATGAAATCAACAGAGAAAGTTACAAGTTTAATTTAGTGTTATGTAAGAAATTTGCATAAAAGTGACTAGTTTTAGCATAATAGGAGTGGAGTCTATTTTATACTTTTAATTAAATAGCGGTGGCATTATAATTTTAAAACACTTTGTAAAATTTAAGCAAAAATTAAATAAAATTCTATGAAGATAGATAGATTCAAAGAATATACTGTTTTATAGAGTTTTATAGAAATATTTATCGTTATTCATAATATGAAATGAGTTTCGCATTTATTCGCAAAAAATTTTTACGGGCGCAATACAAATAACATAACTTTTTAGTGCGTTGATGAACGATAATAATGGTAATTTGCATCTCGAAAATATTCTTCATTAATACAATCAGCGTATATTTGTATATTATTAAGGCAGGGGCCGTTCGTTGAAAATTGTAGCAATTATCGTAGATCTTGCTAGGACTGCTTTATATCGATGCGATACGCGATAGGGAATACAAAAGATTACCAAATTATACAGTTATCGCAACGGTGATTTAAATTTAGTAATAGTTGACGGAAACATCGCGTTAAGCATTAATTGCAATTATATTTTGTTTGTTCTTTTGACATTGAAAGTTCTGTAGACGTCGCTTTAATAAATGGGCCTGTAGAACATGAATCATGCTCGGGGTGATTCATTAGTTAAGGTCCACGTGTTAAATCAACAATCAAAGCTTCGTTCAGGATTGAAAGTCATATTTTATACCGATGGCCGTGAGTTTATTAATCAAATCGCAGTGCGTAAACTGGAAAGGGTTAAGAGATGTTGCCTACTGAACGTTAACCCTGTGTTTTCGCTAATCATCGGCTGTACAGCCTTTCATATACAATTGGATTATACAATTTCAACTACTTTACTTTAAAAGAATAGAAAATTTTCTGTGACGATATTCTGTACATCTTTGATCTTTATACTCTAATTATGCTTTAATGAATGAAACTATAAATGAATAGATGCAAAAGAGTGAATAAATAACTATTATTATTATACAAGTAAATAGAAAAATATTTTGAGTATTTTTAAGAGTAGAGCTTTTGTAACTTTGTAGAAATTGAAACTGCAGGTTGAAATATTGAATTTTACTCAGGTTTAAAAACCTCTAATATTTAAGATAGAAGCTCACAATTAAATGGATTTAAATAATAGATCGAATCAGTGTTAGAATTCTAATTAAAATATTACTCGATCTCAATACATTTTTAAAGCTCAATTGTTTATTCATCGCTGATGTAAGAAAACAAAAACTTGTAAAATATGGTTTAATTTTTAACAAATACATTTATTTTTATTATACATGGTATTTATTTGATATTTTTCAAGTAATTAATAAAATAATTGAGCAATTATTCACAACTATCATATCTAATATGTTATTGAATTAAAATAATATTTGAAAATGTGTAAAAATTTTCAAATGTTTTAATATTTTTAACACAGAGTATACATTCAAAATTATATTTGCAATCGAAATTTTTAAAAGAAATTCTAAATTTAATTAAGATGGTAGTCATAATGTTTTTGGCATCAACTCAAATATCTTAAGTTAATAAGAGACTTTTATATCGATCCTTTTAAAGAAAATGTAATAATATATACACAACGAATTTCATGAAAATTGGTTAATTTGGTGTACATTAGCTTTTGATTAATAAAAACGTGTAAATAAAAAATATAAAATTTTGGAAAAAAATAGTTATAAACATCTACGTACATTGCGGAACAAAAAAAGTTGACACTGTTACTTAAAAAATATAAAATTAGGAGAGATCTAAAATAATCTATATTTGTCAAATATAATTTAATTCAATTAAAAAAGCCATTTTCATTTCTTAATTTTAATGAAAGTAGCTGTTAAAATTATATACGAATGTACGCGTTTGAATAATAAGACATATTTGTATACATAAAATGACTGAGTTGTACAAATTTTTTATGAGTTATTTTATAACATTTTTTATTATAAGTAGAAGCGATTATTTCCTTTCCGAAAAAATTTAATACTCTTACCAATAAATTTGATTTTAAGAATGTAAATAGTTTTCTTACCATCAAGGATGTCAAGTGCACGATATATTGTGAAAATTATTTATTTCAAGTAAATAGCGATGAGTTTGGTGAAATTGCACATATTTTCATATTTTAATAATTAATAAATATTATCTTCAGTAAAAAGTGATTATATGATATTGAATGAATATAAAATGTAGATTTAATTTTTAGAAATTTGATCATATCTTAACAGCTAATATACTGTCCGCCTAATATCGAACGAATGTGCCAAATTTATCGAAAATAAATGAAAACATAAAAAGACGAAGAAATTATATTTTCCTTAATTTTTTTACATAAGTAGATCGGATAGTTTACTAATTCTAATACAGAAGACGTGTAAATTTTTATTTACTATTCGCTACATAATCATGATTGTAGTTAAAGAATCTCTGTAGTTTAATAAATATATCCTCTTTATAAATATTACGGATTCATTATTTATTGAAACCAAACTGCGTTTGCATAATGCATATACTAAGTTGTGCACAATATTTTTATGCTATTAACTTTATTAAAAGCATTGAGAGATATTCCAAGTACAATTTCTTTAAAAAATAATATATTTTTAGTGGTTCGCTGGTTTTTTTATCGTTTAAAATCATTTTTTGCTGTTTATTGAGAAAACTTATCATATTACCAAATTTCAGTCACTTTTAAGCCACTGCTTATTAAGTTAAATTGTCTTATTTAAAAATTATCGAATACAATTAATTCTTTGCTTTAACAGAGCATATGAATTAAGTAAAGAAAAATTATACATAAAATTGAACAAGAAAATGTTTTTAATATGTATTTCATCACTTCGATTAATAAACAACTAGAATTGCTCCGTGTAATTAAATACAAAGTCGTCCTTCAATTTTTTATTCTGAATCTTCGTATTGGTAAATTAGCCAATGATAAAAATTGGTTATCGTATGTAAAAGTACATAAGAGTCAACAGAATATGAAAGTAGCGCACACGCCCTTGTTCTTGCTCTCACTCCCTTCCACGTTGACGCAGTAAAAAAAAGCTTTAAAAAAATAATAATTGCTGAATCACATGGTCCAGTAACTTCACGAAGCTCCATCGTGCATGAAAAACGTTACGGATGCTTGACCATCAGTTAACTCTCTTTCAATTGCCGTCTCTCTTCGCTTCCTGTGATATATATTCTTTTTATAACTCTCTCTCTCTCTCTTTCTCTCTCTCTCTCTCTCTCTCTCTATTTCTATATATATTATATATATAAACGTATGGTGACGGAGATTTTCCTTGTCGTCGTATAGTTTATTATATAATCCGTAAAAAAAGAATATTGAATTAGAAAAGCGCGTCGATTGAAAAATTAATGTCGTAAATAGAAAATAATAAGCTTTATAAGATGCAATTAGCTGACAAGAAAGGAAACATAAACTGAGATTTCATAATCTACAACTTTTATAAAATTATTAAACGGTAACATGTATTATACAAATAGACTAGTACAGTTTAATTAAAAAGTTTACCGAAATTGTACGTCTTTGTGTGTGTATACAATAAGTAATTTAATTTCTAATCAAATATAATTCACCAGAATTCGTTCATAATTTCAAGGATTTTCGGGCGTAAAATTAAATAATTAATAGATTTTCACAGTATTTTAGATTATACGAGTAATATATATTTAAATTTTTAACGCAAAAATTTATGTTTGATTATGCCTTTATGCTAAAAGTTTAATAGTAGATACTATGATTATTATAAAAGATAAAGAAGAAAAATTTTAATAAATATAAACATAGATATCCTTTCGTGCCTAGAGAGTATTCATGTAAAAAATATATAATATATCTAAAATTATTTTTTTAAATCTATTAAAGATCTAATATTAAAGAAAGTTGGTCCTCTTTAAGCCGCTGCCAAGGATAGGTGGATAGGTTGAAATAAGAAAGAACACGAGTATTATGCTTCGAGCACGTGTACGATATCGCGACATGGCGTAGATGTTTCGTAAGCTTCCGGGTTAAGCGTCTTTTTCCGTGGTTGCGCTTACATTGTTACGCCGAGTGCATCGGCCCGTTGGGGAGTTTCGTTGTCAGAGCTTTTGCTACAGACGCATGTAATTTTTCTCCGTTTATAGTCTTCGACACTTGAACTATTTGGAAAATCTCAATGGCCGTTGAGGTTTCTTCGAAAGTTAGACGGTCGTTGAAATTTAATCCGATAAAACCATAACCATTCTAGTTATGCGCGTGCAATGAATATTGTTTATTTACGTGCGCCGGTTAGTCGCTGACAGCCGAGATACAATAACACATATTATTTAAATCCATTTATAATAAGTTTATATTGATGGACAATATTTATAATAAAATAGTGCTATAAATGCAATAATCAGTTTTATATTACTAATTTTTATAAGTATCTAAGATTCATATTGTCGTTTGTACTCTTGATGGCTCGTACTACGGATAAATTTTTAAAATTAATCATAGTTGTTTTTTTGTTGATTTAATAACAAGATTATACTCAGCTATTAATTTTAATTTAAATAATAGTTTTTTATAATAAATACTAATCTACTAATGGAATAAGATTTTCTGAGAAGCAAGTATTAGAATATGCACAGCATCGTATACAGAACCGTGAAAAATGGCAAGTATGAAGTGAAAGAAACTATGAAAAATGACCACTTTGTACCAACAAAGCAATATAATTCCAGAATTTTCACTTATAATATTTTTTTAACAAATATCGCATTAAAAATTAAAGATAAAATATCTACGAATTATTTACTAATTGTACTTTTTAATTTTAATAATATTTGCTACTGAATTGTAAATAAATTATGAGGTAATTAATAAATTGTGTTTTCATTAATTAATCATTTATAAATTTCTTTATGTATCAGTTAAATTAATTTTATGTTTAAAAATATCTTTCATAATTTTTTAATATTATATTTTACATGAAAATAAATTTTTTTCGATCAAATAAATATGATTTAGTAAAATAAAAAAGGAAAAAATAAAAAAAAGGTAAAATAAAAAAGGAAAAAATAAAAAAAAGGTAAAATAAAAAAGGATAAATAGGATAAAAAATTACATCATTTTAAAAATACTTTATAAACATACTTGTTTCAGTAAAATTAATTATTTTTAATTAGATGTTAAAACGTTTAAAAGTAAAATCAATTAAATGTTTCATTTGTAGAATTGTTTGTTAAACATTTTAAAATAAAAATCTTTTAGAAAGACGTTGGCAAGAAAATGTCTTGGGTGTTTCGTTCTTTATTGCAATTTTATCGTAAACCTTCTTATAAAATTATTTGCAGCCACAAAAAGCAATAAACATAATAAATAAGTAAAGATGCAAGCGCGTCCTAAAACACTAAATTTCAATCAACTGCAGAGACTGACGGTTTCGGGATTTCTGAGCCGGGAACGTTGGCGCACCTCGAATACAAATACGACGACGGCAAAGTAAAAATGAAAAAGGATCTCTCCTAGGCAAACTTCAAATAAAAGTCTTAAGTCCTCGACTGACACCATTTATTTTTTCTCAGACAGTTTCACGCAGCTGATTTTCTTTACTAGGCAAGTCGAGTGTCCTTCAAAGTCTCTTTTTAAGATACTTGGAGCCGAGGGCGATAAGTCGATGAGAAACACGAGGACGACGGCGATGACAACGGTAATGGCAACGACAACGACAACGACAGCCACGACGACGACGACGACGACGACGACGACGACTATCACGTCACACGAAAGAGATGACGTTAAAAGATCAAAACTTCAGATAAATTCAAAAGCATTCTGCAGGTTTTTCATGCTTGCTTTTAAGTGATAATTTTTACTGCACTATTGATCAAATATAAGAAGATTAGGAGAATAAGTGATATACATTTAGTGGATACTTGATACATTGACAAAACAAAGGATCGATGCTTAAATGATTAACTATTTACTGTAGCATGAAACAGGTGGTTTTTTTTAAATAATGAATTTAGCTCAAAATTTTTACAAACATGTTCAAATGGTAGAAACGAAAAATTTATGTTATCACTCTGGAATTTTCTGTAAATTTTAGTTAACACTATGATACTCAATATGCTAACCTTCATATAAAATTTTAAGTGTTTTCTTAAATTAATAATATTGATAATATATTTAAGGATTATGTATAAAAATCTTTAAAATGCACGATACTAAAATCCGTGACTTTTGGTTATGTTGTTTTTATAAAGTGTAATTATAACTACGATATCATGTTTTTAAAAAATATTACAAAATAATTTTATTTTCGTATTGGAAGGTATAATGCAATATATGGATATTTTTTATAAAATTTTCGATAAAAAGTTTAATGTAAGTCGTAATATAATTTTTTCATAAAAACTATATTCTAATAAAGAGTAAAGTTACTTATTGAAGATAGATTTAATGCATTTGAATTTAATTTATACTTAAATATAAAAATTATATGATTCATAAACTTAAGTTTCATAAACAAGTATATTTATTAACTTATATATTATTAAAAGTTTCAAATTATTACAAATATCTACGAATATTAGTAAGATAATAATACTAGATTTAATCTCATATTGAATTAAATTAACTTATGTATTTTAAATAAATTATTGTATACTTTGTATATAATATACTTGTTTTATAACTAGAGAGCATAAGATTAAGAATTTTTGTTATAATATATAAAAAGATTATAATAAAACTGTTGTAAAGTTTTATTCGTTTAATTTTACGTCAACATTATTTATGAAAAAGCAATAAATTATTATTAATCATTGGAAAATTAATTAAAAGTTGTTAGACTTAATAATACATTGATTATTTCAATAATACAATATTTTAATAGTTTCTGTTACTACTAAAGATGCGAATTTGAAATACACATTTGAGAATTTAGTCGAATATTTATTCATAATCATTTTAAAGTATCTCATTCGAGTTTTTTCAACGTCTAAGATAAAATTATATTATATAAAATAATTTTTTTTCAGCTCTCTTGAATGCAGTATCATTATCATTACAGCATCTTCTAATACTTTCGGAGGAAATAAAGTGAGCAAAAGCAAAGACTTGTAGAGTTGATTGAAGAGAAAATTGCCTTGACATGCATGACCTCGACTATCTGTCTATTACTTTATTTCATGTAATTTCATACATTTGATTTATGAAGGATACACACACACACACACACACACATATATATATATATGTATATATACCAGTATTGGATGATACTCTAAATGTGAAATCGCGGATGCAAATCAAGATTTTACATCTAGATGTGTTACATCGGAAGAAGAGGGAATGAATTCGAAGTACATTTTGTTGCGACTTTGGGGAATCATATACCAAGATTGATTTTGTTGATGCGTTTAATATCGGTTCAGATGATAACGTAACCAAGAAGCGTCAAAGTCCCTTTCACGTTAAGAGAAGCGAGTGTATAAATTATCTATGCTAATAGGATTTCATAACGTAATCTAAATATTCTAACGTTAGAGTTGATCAAAGTTGCAAGCCAGAAGAGACTCTTGAACACACTGACGTGTCAGGCTCGGGGGCCCTTGTCCAAGATTACTTCAGTCGATTACGTCGCTGCATTCTTTGGATTTTGGAGGGATAATCTATTAAAATAAAGCGCTTTTTCTTTTTCCTTGTAATTTGTTAATTTTTTTCGGCGACAAGAAGCTTCTAGACAGAAGGCGACTAAAACTATTTGGTAATTAAATCTGATGCAATTGCGATGCCTTCAGGTGTATTGTATCAACATATTATTTTAAGCCTATTTTTCTCCTTCTTTTCACATTATTTTTCAGCCATGCTCACCGCAAGTCTATATCACATACTCGAGTTGTAAGGAAATATTATGTCTTCGATATATGATCTATGCACGCACTTGAAGACTTGTAATTTAATTTTCGATAAAGTAAGCCCCAATGCTGAAGGTACAAATACTCTTAAGTGCATCACAAAGCGAATGGGCAAGTGCACACCTAATAAGCGCTATACAAGGGTAAAATGGAGAAGGTACAATGGGCAAAGAGAGCAAGCGTAAGCGGCGATGCACCGCCTTTATACTAGAGAGAGAGAGAGTTTGTGTATGCGCGCGCGCGTGTGCGTGTGCGAGAGAGAGAGAGAGATGACATGTAAGCGACAAAGCAGGCACGTATGGGCGAGTGTATGCAAGTACACGAGTAGGTTCGATGTACGCTTTGATCGAAAGGCTCCGTGCGCAAGAGCAGCAGTGATGCTTTCCTTTAGCCTATCACCTACAGAAGAGTGCAGCTCCAATGGCTAACGAGAGCCAAAAAGTGTGATTGGCCTTCAAGTTTCGTCATCCAATGCGACTCGCGGATATCGAAAAAGCTACAGCTACGTCATCGACGCCGCTTAGACTCTCCTTACAGCGAAGAGTGACGGAAACTAGGACGCGCCTCAGAATTCGCATTTTTGCCCTTTAGTAGCTACTGCATGCAAGCTTTTAAGGCATTTCTCCCTAGAAAAATCTCGAAAAAACTTCTTTACAAATGTGACTACTCTTTGTTTTAGATTTTCTTTATTTTGTCAATAGCTGCTGCTTTTGACTCATTTTTCTGTTGTTTCTTGACTTTTTGGCTTCAATGGATATTGACATCAGTATAATGTCCTTTCAAAGCCTAATTTTTTTAGATCCTATCTCGCATCCTCCTTACTACATTTTCGTTAGTGTTTGCCTCAAGTACACCACCAGGTTCTCAGTTGGTAGAAAACTAGGAGTTAGGACCAAGTTAGAAGCACCATTTTATATTAATTTTCAAAATTATTTGTTTCTACTATTGTTTTTGCGTTTTTTTTTAAATTTTTTATCTTTTACTCCATTTACTATTCATATAGAATTAGCGTTTTCTAATATAATATTATTATTATTGATAAACAATGACTTTTATGTTGAATTTGTTGTAAATTCAATTTATCTTGGCAGTCTTTTCCAACTGCTGGATTCCGATTTTGTGCCGCCTGTGCGAAGGGAAAACATCATTACAAATTTTTTAAGCTCGTCAGGTCTCGTTGATTCTTTCGTATCATAAAAGAAGCATAACGTACTTTGCGCGAAGTTTTTTTAATGAGAATAATTCTTTTATTTCATTTAAATTAATCGGACTCGAAGAACTAAAAGGTTATTGCTTTTTACTTCTAATCAAATTCAGACAAAAAGCGTGATATACTGTGTAGTATTGGTTCATCAACATAAAAATTAGTTAACAAAGTAATTATAAAAAGTCAATAATAGCAAAAAGTTGAGATAAAGATATTGCAGTATCAATAAATCAAAAGCAGAAAATAAGGTTGGATAAGGCAGCACTGCGGTAGTTGCATAAAGAGAAAAATAGTCTAAGTTAGGCTTCGTACACAATATCACTCGATTTTTTAAGAGCCATGTCGTGAATCGTGAACATCTAGGTAATTTCCAATTGATATTAAAAGTTAATGAAAAAACGATACTATTACATAATTAAAAAACTACCAGTTACTAGAGCGACATAATTAAAGATTATTCTTTTTCCTTATTATTATTATTCTCAGATATTATTAATTTTAATCGTTGTTTTGAATGTATTAAAAGTAGATTAAAAACATATCGTGTGTAATTGGAGAAATGATGGATAGAAGCAGATGTTTTCGAATGTTGATGTCAACTGGGCAATATTTCTAAATTCAAATAATGTCGTATCGATGTCACTTCGAGCGGAAATCTAAATATCTTAAGTCATAAATAATCGTAGTCTCGATTTCCCGTTCCCTACCTGTTACGGCTAATACAGTTGCTTTTGCTTTCAGCAAAGAATTGTTCTGCGGTACAAAGAAACCCGTATCCTCAGTCGTGGAGCACATCGGCGGTTGGATGGGGAAGGAAGCGAGATGAAAACATTGTGAGCCCGGAGGCGAGACGATGAGGGAAACCCATCCGCGTAGGAGGGACGAGTGGCGCCTGCGCGCGATAAACGCCAGGCCACATTGGTGGGAGGAAATCGCGGGGAAGTTCGGCGCCCGATGCCAGTTGTTCTAGTCGGGATGCCGGGTCTCTCCGTGCTTTCACGTTCTTCAGCTCCGTGATGATCTGTGAGCGTGGTGCGACTGGTTCGCGCAACCGAGCGCTTTTCAAGGTGATACTTCAGCTCTCGCTGACAGGGTTAGCCGCTGTGCCGGGGTTTGCGCGCATCGACAATCTTCCGCCGACTGTCGGTGAGTGATACCATTAAACAAGTTTAACCAAAAGAAATTGCGATGCACGATTTGTGTTTTTACCTTTAAGTTCATTTAGTCGCTACTGCTGATCATAAATGTTATTACCGACCTGATATTGGTGTGAAATCTATTGATTCAAGTATCACTTCACTCCTAATATTACCACTTGTGATTCATAAATAATATCTTCGCCATAAATTAGTTACAAGTAGTTGAAAACTTGAACACAAGATCAGCTGATTCTTATAACGCCAATTTATTTATTTTATGCATCAATTTGTTGATATTTTATCATCAATCATCAAGAATTCGACAAATAGATAATTTTTTTTTTAATAATTCGTGTATTGTCTTTTTAAGAGAATGGTTCATCCGTTATCAATTTCATAATAATAAGTATTAGATATAAAGAGTAATTTAAAAAATATTTTTCTAAGATTTCCTTCTTATAAAGAACATGAAATTTTTAACAATAAGATAGACGAATAACATAAAAGATGAAAAAATTATTCTTAAGGATAGACAGAATTTAAATAGAGATTGTAATTGGAAACTGTGGAAATGTATCATTTAAGTGTCGATTAGTTTTTATTACCTTATTCGCTTTATAAACTCTGTGAATTACTCAGTATTAGTCTATAGGCTGTGAATTATTTGTCAAAAAAGAAACACTTTGCACAGTCGTTTTTATACCTAATTTTTAAATATAATAGAATATAACAACTCTATACTTTACTCACAGTGCACTTATTCTCTGGTGCTTGTGTTCATTAATTTATCGAAACTGGGAAGGAGCATTTGGATACAGTCTGTGTATGTTTTCATACTGAGTTTTCAAAGATAACGCATGCAACTTTTAGGAGATGAGGTTTCTTTTGAGTGACGTGAGATCAGGGCAGTGAGGCAAAAGACGAGTACAATTGTCGAGTCTGTAATTGCATTAGAGCGTAAGCAGGTTGCACAGAAGAGTGAGAAGAAAAGTGATTGTTGACAGAGTATTTGAACTGCATTCGAGATGGAAATAATCTTCTTCATCGAATTATTTGGCACATGCTGAATTTTAGTGGGCAAAATGTGCATGCATAATACGTCAAGAACACTTCATGAATTCCGCGATGAAGATACTCATTTGTACCTATTCTTAATATTATTTTCCAAGAATCTTACAATTTTATTATTATTTTATGCTTGACAGTTTCAAGTTTTACTAATTTTTTCTAAGCATATTACAGTAATTCTGTTCAGGAGTTTTACATAAATCATGTTTCTCTACTTTTTTCACATTTCATTAATTTCACATTCTAGTTCTAAAAGAAAAAGACGTACAAATTTGACGATTGTTATATTTTTCATAAATGAAAAATTTTAATTCATGCATCAAAAACTACATTAATAATGTTCAAATAATTAAAAAATTATAATTACAATAAAAAATTTCGGTTTATTTTAATATTTTTTGCAACTATTTTTTGATAAATTCTATACATTGAAAATTATTTAGAATTTAATAATTAAGAACAAATTAAATGTAAATTCTATTATTTTTTAACTATAATAATAAAATTAATATAATCATAGAAATTAATTAAAAAAAAATTAATTTTAATTTTGGAAAGCAATAAATTTTCATCTATTTTATTGTAATTTATCAACTAATATTTCCTTACATTATATGACTTATAAATAATAAATAGAAATATTTTTATTTGAGATTTTTGTGAAATAAACTATCGAACATTTAAATAAAATTTGTCAAATTGGAAACAACTGTCGTTTTTGGAGATTGTTTAAAACAGAAATAATTTATTTGAAAACAGAATAAGGAAAAAATAAATCGTACTTTTAACTGTATTATACAATTTTATAACAAAGTAGTTTTGAAAGTATCACATTAAAAATTTATAACGTTCGTAAAAATGCCGTTACAATAATTCAAACTTCTTTAGCAAATGAAAGAGTTCAATAAATGTGATTAAATTTATAATATAAAATGGAAAGCATATTTATGTACACAGATAGTCAATGGATACAAAGTCGTTGGACATTTATCGCAGGACGTAAAGGATCAATTTCATTAAGTTCATACTCTTTTTATATTGTGAACGATATTGTGTTCAATATCACTTATAACTGTAAAAAGTCTGGAAGTTTTGATTCTTTATCTAAAACTAGAAATACAATCCCAAAAACTTGGTACAAGCAAAAATTATAGCAGATATTGAAAAAGAATTTTATTAGTATGGAAGAAATAAAAATGAGCTCTAAAGCTTTAGTAAAACTAGAAAACTGTGTGTATTATATAAAAATAAGATTTTTTTATTGTTTTGAGCGTAGTAATTATGCACTGATTAAGAGAATAATGAAGAAACAGTTTTAAAAAGTAAATATTTTAAACCAGTAGACAGGTATATTATTTTTCAATTAATACAAAAAAATTTACTATACTATAAAAACATGCATAGCTCTGTACAATAAATTTCGATAGGTTTGGTTAGTTATAAATGAATTTAATTTTTATAGAAAAGAAGTTGCCACAAAATTAAAAGACTCAAGTTACCAATGTTAATATTCAGTACGAGTATTCGATACTTCATGTTCGATAATCGCTTAGATACTGGACCGAAATTCTTCTTTCAGTTCACGCTTTCAGAAAATACAAGTGCATCTTAAATTAAATGCTCTTTCTTTTTTTAATATAACCAACGGCTGAGAAAAATGAAACGCTAAAAGTTTGCGGAACTCTAGAAATGTCAGTTATATTCGTGAGCAACTCGCATGAAATAGCAAGGGCCGGAAATGTACGTAGCTACAACTTGCCTCTCCTGATTACAGTTGTCGAGGAAACGGTAGAGACGAAAGGATAAACGCTTTGAACTTTCAGTGTTAAATCTCGTTTGTCGCCTACACGTTCATAGCAAAGTATAGGGCCTGCACACGCTATGCGCCGCAATGGAGAGTTTAATCAGTTTAGTGTTAGGAATTGTTTTCAAATGTACTCGACTGATATTCAAAACTCGGTAACAAAATAGGATGCTGACGCCCTTACGCAATGGTCGGGCGAAAACTAGAAAAAAACGCTTTATTAAAGGGCATCAATTCATATCGTTCCTTTAAGTATTTTCATTTAATGTCGAAGAAGTGCAATTTAACTTCAAATGCGTTTGTTATAAGCTGAAGCAGTTCGCATCGAATAACTTTCTTAGGGAACTAATACCGACAGTCATTAAAGAGTGCTATGCTTACTATTTACACTGTTAAGAAAATAATACAGTTTAAAAAATTTTACATTTAATTTTTTACATAAGCAATTTAATTTTTACATAACTGGCTGTAGATACATTTATTTTCTCCAATTTAAAACTTAAGAAACCAACAACCGCAGTTTAGGGGACATAAAAACGTTAATTTGAAAAAATTACACTGCCCACGGGAATAGATGCTACTCATTTCAAAATTCAAACTTTTATACCTTAGAAATTTGTACTAAACATAAAACATAAATTGTCATAAAAATTCATAAAAATATTAAACTCGATTTACCAGAGAAAAATTAAAACATGTGGTGGTCGTTAGATATCTAAAGACTATTATAACTATGACTACTGTAGCCATTATTTATTGATTAGATTTTTTTATACGAGTTTAAGCAAATTTACTTAAAAATTTTTAAATATTTTCTGATAAATTGTAAATACATTTTAGAGAAATGATTAATTATTGGTCCGACAACCACGTATGTGTTTAATATCAATTTAAAATGTGAGGTATCATATGAAGTTAATAATTAATATAAATATATTAATATGTTGAACTATTGTCAAAAATAAATAAACAAAATAATGTAATTTGTGCACCTTGTCTTAAATCTGAAATATATATTGATTTATAAAAAATAGTTATCTTGTTGATAGCTTATAAGAAATATTCTATAGTTCTATGCGAACATATTGCAGTTTATTTTTAAAGTATAATAAATTTTCGCTGTTTAATTATAGTTTTAATTGATTTTTATTTAATTATATTTTCTTTAATTTAGATTCTTAATTAAAAGTGACTATATAATGTGTGAAGAGTGAATTACAAGAAATATATGAAAAATAGCTTACTAGAAAAACATTGCAATTTCAAAAATACTGCAATCAACACAATTATATTTTAAAAATAAAACAATTTACCAAATAGTATAAAAATTTTATAACTTAATAAATTAAAAAAATAAAGTTTATATAATTTTAACTATTAATTGATGAACAATGTCAGTATGGGCTTAGGGTATATTAAAGATTTTGAAGAATAACATTGATGCAGAAACAAATTAATTATTTTAATGTTATATAAGATGTTAAATAACGAATTTAAATTTGAATATCTTGTATAGTTAGAAATTATATTTAATCAAAAATTTAGATTTTTTGTTTGAAAAAACTTTCTATAAACAAGTCTGATTTAAGCCTTAGAGAAATAATCGATCAAATAACATCCTAAAATAAGTTCATCTCCTATTATCTCTTCTATCCATAATATGTATATACTTTCCTAACAAGTCTCATACCTTACCGACATTCCATTCTTAATTATTTCATTCAGTTCTTGTGGAACTTCACGATTGGGATCGGATATTGGCTAATGCTATTGAATTCCTTTGAATCATTACTAGTGTGATCTTAAACATCCAACAATTCAACCAGCACTTCATAAATTTAGCATTTTTGTATTTTTCGGTTAAGTCCTTTATTTTATGTTAATGAAGATTCACTTCTAAACGACAGACAAGATTCCAAGGATCTTGCTTTACGAGCGTCACTGTAAGCAAAATAACATACACAAGAATGTTTGAATGTATATTATTCCTTAGTAAATTGTTTCAGTATTTTAAATCTTACTTTATTCGTAAAATATTTAGTTTTTAAATATGAATTTTTATCTGCTTTCGCAACGTGCTGATATAATAATTATCGTATGATTATGCGTTTTAAGTATGTAATTATTTTTTAATTATTGCTATTGATCGCCTTACTTCAATAAGTAATATATTATTACGTAAGCTACCATTATGCATACTATAACCTAATATTGCATTAATAAATACTTTTACTAATTAGTAGTAAACATAATACTTTATTTTCGGAATATAAATTTATCAACTATTTCTCAAAACTTTATCATAGTTATAATATTATATATAATACTAATAATACATTTCTAAATACTTTTAAAATTTAATTATTCATCACTGATTGAGTTTAGGCTGAATAATTAGATATTTTAATCATATAAAATTCATAGAAACTGGAATTATTATACATAAATATGATATTCATATATATATTATTTTGAAAAATATATATTATTTTTGTGTCTAATAATAATATCGATAGAATAAATAATACATTAAATTTCGTTTTTTATATTTTTTAATGCCCACCAACTGAATTTTTGTACTAATTTAATAATTCATAGCATACCATTTTTTTTTCATTTAAAGTAGATGTAAAATATTTTTATACAGACTTTTTAATCAAGAACGAATATTAATCGCGTATTTAGGCTATTATTCGTTTTTCAACTTTTTCAAAATATTTTATGTCAATTATAAAATATGATTTCTTTCTGAATAATTAATTAATCATTATCTTTGCATAATATGTAAATTTTCTAAATCTTTTTACAATTTTTATATTATTTTAATAAAATATATAATTTATTCGTTTAAATATTCAATTTTAGTTATTTTATATTTGACATCTTATTGAAGTAGAATTTTATTAAAATTTATCATATTACTTTATTGAAATTTTAAAATAGGTATTAATAACATAGATTCATCAATGATTTTTAAGTTAATTAGTATCCAAAAACAAATATTTTATTTATAACTTGAGATAACTTTGATGTATATAAATATATATTATGAATTACATATATGATATTAATATCAATCTAAAGTAATATATTAGGGAACTGGAATAATGAAATTCCTATTTATTTATTTATCAATATCTTAATTTGAAATTATTATTTTATATGACATTCCATTTTCAATCAAAGTATTTTATATGAAATGTGGGTGCAATAATTTATTTCAACTTTTCAGTACATGTAGATAATTTTATTTAAACGTATAGAGAAGTAAAATCTGTTTTGTAATTCAAGTTTTGTTTATTATTAAAATTGAAACAAATTCAACGAGTGATCGAGCTTCAAAAGATTACAATCGATTATTTAAGAGTTTATTGTTTAAAAAAAAATGACGTTTCAATCTCTATCGAAATTAAAATCGAATGAATGTATTTTGTTAAAAATTTGAAAAGTAGAATGGAGTATTATTAAGTGATCATTAAAAGTGGGAACGAGTTCGTGATTCCACACTTTTACCTCCATATGGCTATTAAGTTAGAATCACTAGATTTTCAAGTTCTGAGTGTGACAGTCGTAAAATAATTATAACATTGGCAAATTTAATGGAGAAAAAGGCGAGTTATATAGTTGAACCTGAAGCTGTGACGGGTTTACGTCCTAACAGCCGCCAGACATAAAACTGCTTTTCTACTCTGACATAAACTTCATGCGTCGCACAATCCCGACGTTTTCATTTTGTTCTACAAATTCTTTCTTTTTTTAAGAAGTAGTGTTTTGATAAAAGAATTTCCCTGCAAATGATTCTTTACGGGGTTAAAAAATCGTATTACTCATTGCTCTACTAGGAGGTGGTAACTGTGTGTAGAGTGAAACGAGTTTATGCAAAATTGTAGCACGACCCATTTCAACTTCGTTATCTCGAAAATTGATAAAGATTTTTCATTAAATTTTTTGGTCACTGTATACAAACTATGAATTTTAATATTCTTAAGTTACTTGACTCAATATCTGTTAACTGTAATTACCATTCGCATTGATATCTTACATGTATGTACATGTTATATATATATATATATATAGATTTTAATTGCTAAAAAAATTATTAAAACAAAGTAAATTAAAATTGTGTATAAATATAAATACATATATATACAAATTTATCATAATGATGTGCAACTACAGAAAGTACTTGATAACAAATAATCTTTTGTAAAATTTTTTAATATTTAAAAAGTATTTTTATACTTTCCGCAAAATGATTTTAAATAATTAAAAATAGCACTTGAAATATTTTTTGAGAAGTATACATTAAAAGCTGAAATGTGATAAAGCCTGAACATAAGAAATTCAAAAAATTTCTCCATATATTTCTTTTGAAATGTTTTCTTTTAAATAAAAAATGTAATAAAGGGGTGGAAAATGTAAATAGAGTTCATAATTGTATTTATGAAAGCAAGAAAATTTATTATTAAACGAATATATATTGAGGCAAATTTTATAAGAGAATTTCATTATTCTATGCTAAACTAAAGTTATCGTAATACTACATTTTAGTCATAGTTACATATAATTATTTTATTTTTAATATTACGTATATATTTTACATGATTATCACATATTCATCTAATTCTGCTAATTGTATAGAATTATTACGATATTAAAAAAATAGTTATTGCATGATTATTTTTCAATATTCGATATATATATATATAAATAGTAATTTTGAAAGCACAATAGTAATGCAGCATTTGATTTAATACGTTTAAAATATAGAATATTAATTTTGACTAAAAAAAATAAACAACTCTTTTTGATTTATATATTAAAACAAAGGTTTAAAATACAATCGGATTATTATGTATATGTGATAAAAAACATTTTAAATACTATTCTTTTATAGAATTAGTTTTAGTAGTAAAAAACTAATATTAAGATTTTAAAGAAAATATTAAATATTTCAAGTAAGTGTATATATTGTTTAAAAAAATTAGTTTTATTAATAATTTATTAACTTATAACTTATTATTATAAAAATTAAAAAATAGCACAAGTACATTATTCTATTATTTACATAAGTATAAATTAAATTTGTTATATTTTAACATTATTCATAAAGTAATATAGGTTAATTTCAAACAAAATTTTTTATACATATATGTATTTTGATTAATTAATAATTTTGTATTTGGCGTATAATATGTTCATGTGTTTCAAGTTGAGTTAATGAGCTGTACTAGAATCTTAATTTAATTTTTAGTATATTTTATTATTTAAATTAATGCAAATCATAATCATTTTAGTTTATCGTAAATGAGTTTGAAATTAAATGTTGTTAAGATTTTTTTATAATACATCACTCATTACTTATGAACTGATGATCATTTATCATTCGTTATATAAGCTCTCGATTATAAATAAATTAAACATTTAATATTTTTATAAACTTCTGTTTATATTTTGAATTATGTCAATTATAATTTAAATTAACAAATTTATAGATGAAAAATTCGATCATATTGTAAAGCTTGTAATATAATAATATATATATGTTTAAAAAAACCATATTACATTGTGCTTAAAATAAATTATTTATTTTCAGTTAATGAACATTTTTAATTCATAAAAGAATCACTGAATATCATATCCTGAATATATTTTACTTAATTATTAAATTATATTTCTTATTAAATAAAAATGGATCAACGATGTATTTGCATATTTTTGTGAAGATTATACATGTAAAGATTAAATTAGATTTTAAAAAATTAACACATAATTTATATTTAAATAATATGTATTTAAATAAATTTAATTGTAAAAATTATAAGCATGTATAGGTAAAATATTTTATAATAATTGTTTTACTTTATACTTTTTTAAAACGGCTGTGATAAATGTGTAATTAAATAGTGCCATGATAAATTAGTAAATATTAAATATTTTCTTGCGTTGTGTTATAGTAGACTGAGTATGCAGTAAAAACTGCATATGTTTTCGACATTATATAATTTAAAAAAATTAATTTTATTTTTTATTTGTTTATAATCAGGACGAAGAGGGAAAAAGTTTAAACGTAAAAAGCAAAGTTTAAAATCTGAATAATGAAATATAAAAATAAAACAATGAGTAAATTATAATTAGATAGATACCATGCACGCAATAATAATAATATAATATAAATTTGATATTTATTTTGTTTGTTAGTATATATTGCATACATATACATCATATATATAAAATAATGAATAGTAAAAAGTATACTTAAAAAAACTACTTAAAGATTAATAATACAATGAGATTTTTAAATGAAAAATATTAATAAATGAAAAACAATAGTTCTTGACTAAAAATTTTTTAGTTATAATGAAATAAAAGATAAATTTACTTCATTTAGAAAGTACGTATAGAAAGGATTAACTTTAATAAAGCGATAGATATTAAATGCAGAAAACAGTCTTGATTGAAAGATAATATATAGTCCAAAAAAAGAGATTTTACTTGAAATGATTTTCTGTAGCCATAAAGACCATATTTGATGACTTTATTACAAAAAAATTAAATAATCAAGCATCCTTAGGTAACAGTCGCCATTGAGTAAATAAAATAAATGTATTTTTTCTAATTTTTTGAATATTTTAAAATAGAATTTCTTTAAATTAATGAGAGATGATATAAAAGAACATATGTGTAAGCGATGATATATGTGAATACATGTGCATATGCACGAATACATAAAATAAAACGACGTCATTATTCACTTATAAAAAATAAGAAAGATCATGGAAAAAAGAAGAAACTGATAGCGATAAAGGAAAAAGGAGTTATTTTAATTTACAATCCTATAAAAACCAAAATGGTACAGTTTCACTATCATTTCACACATCATTTCCATAGACATTGTATCACAAATATAAATACAAAATTATAAATTTATTTTAATTTATTAAGAATCTATATTAATTCACCTATCCACGTATATATATATATATATAAATACTCGCGACTATTCTTGCAAAAATGTATATGTATGCAAATTTTTTTCCTTATTTACATGAATGTATACATGCTATACAAATTATTAAGGTTATGTTTAATTAAAGAAGATCGAATTTCTATATCTGTATTTCCCTTTGTGATGCTACGATAAAAAAGTATTGAAATATATTTAAAAACTTATTTTGATTTTTTATGTTATATTACAAATTTTTACAAAGTTTTTATGGAGTTAAAAGACAGTGAAAAAATATGAGAAACTATATAAAAAAGATTTATTTATCTTTTCATATATAAAATATATTTTTTAATTTAATAATTTTTTTCTACAAAATTATTTAATTCATTGAAATGATTAAATTCGAAAATTTTTAGAAATTAAAACTTAATAGATGAATGTATCAAAATTACATATTTATTTTAAATAAATATTAACTAAATAATATATTATTTAAGTTGTAATAATTTCATGCGTATTAAATAGACTTTATTATCAAATAAAAAAATAAGCATAAATAAAATATAGGAAAATTTCATGTCGAATCACGTACAATAAAATTCATTATTTACGGTTTTTGTATAAAATATGAACATACGTATGTTTGAATTTCCACATTTGAAGAGCAGAAAAACAATTTTAATTTACTTTTGGTAATAAAATTTTTTTATAATTAATCACTAGTTTAATTAACTTAATTTAATTTATTTATAAAGTAATAACAATATGGTAAAATTTTCGATATTTTTACTTCAATTTAAAAACTGTTTAAAAATACTGGTGGTACTTTATATTTTTCTTTTAAAATTTACATAAATTATACAAATTTTCAGATACTTACACGATTATTTATAAAAACAGTTTTGGTTTGAATCAATATTCAATTCGAAGAATGATAAGAAAAATGAAAAAAAATAATCCGACAAATTGCATCTAGGTATGGTATTTTGATCTGTTGTTTTTTTAAATTTTACTAGTTTATTTGTGGTAAATATGACTGACGTAAGACAATTTAGTTTATTTACTTAAATTAGAATATAATTTAAAAATTTAATATCTCTAATATTTATTTAAAGTTTCAGTAAATACAATCCTGCTATTTTTTAAGCGTCTTACATTATTTTTTTTCAACGTATTTTTCAATTAATTTCTTTTATACTTAGGAAAAGATTAGATATAGTTGTAGAATTTTTATATCCAGTATAAAAGTATAAAAAATATTATATTTTTATAAACGTATTATTCTTAATCCGGTTGATGTATAAGGAAACTTTTACAGATGAAATGTCATCATTTTTAATGTATTTCATCACTGATTTCATTACTTTTTGTAGCATCGGGAGGATGTCCGATAGCATTATATTATACAACTACCATTTCTTCTCTTTCTATCTCGATTTTCTCACTTTCTTATTTATGATGTGTTGCCAAAGATAGTAGACTATTTCGTTTCTGAATAAAGTTTTTCAGCGAAAAATATTATCCTTCAGTATAACACAAACGGATATAATCCCAATAGTGCAGAGGCAGTGCACCTGGCCGGAGATTATGAGGTCGAGAGATCAAAACTGATGCGGAAAAGTTAAATTTGTGTTGATATTGCCTCGTGATAAAATATATTTTTTAAATTTATTGACTAAAAGAAATTTTCTTTGACATAACAAGTGAACCTAATATAAAAACATGTTAATTCAATATTTTGTTTTCAAAATTCTTACATTGGTATAGTATTATTTGAAAGATAAAGAAAATTTAAAATTTGTATCTGTCTTTCCAAACGAAAGAGAGAATAAAATTTAAAACCACTTAATTCTAAATGTAGATAAATATGTTTCGAAGGCCTTTAGTAGAACAATATTTTAAATATCTGTAGAGTAATTGTCAAATTATGTATGTAATTATTTGCTAGCAATTGACATTCTGTTTTAAAATTATGATGTTTTTCAAATTATATTGTATAGTTGATCAGATACTTAAATGAGAATTATTATGAATGAGAGAATCTATGAATGGATATTCATATAATCGTAAAGTAAACGTTTCTTAATTCAAAAAAATTGCTGTAAAGACTTTACCGTGCTAAATAAATACAGAGAAGGATTTTGCTAATTACATTCTAAATGAAAACAATTTCCATTTTACATAGAAGATACAAGGTAAAGAACATTCATTCTGTTTACGGATAAATAATTAATTTACTCTTAAAAGCGGAAATGAGTTTTATACAATTATCAGACTGATATATTAACTTTTGAAAAGGCTTTTACCAAATCATCAGTTAAAGATGTACCCATGGATTTAAAATTTGATAACAAGCAATTTTGCTTATATGTACATTTTTTAATAAATGTTGTAAGAAAACTTATGTTTAATGATTAATGATAGTTCAAGTAGTAAATTAAAACAAAAATATGGAGTATATGAGAAAATCTATAAATAGTTCTATGATTTACTGTAATAGATTGTAAATTTAAAATGATCTTGATAACAATACGTTAATAAATTATTATATTCATTCATTACATATCTAATTAAATTTTAAGAAATATTGATAAAATTTATTAACAAACGTTTCATATTTAGATTATTATTTGTTACTGTCTAGAAATATCGTGCAACTATTCTTTTAATAAATGTTCAATTATAACTGTGTACGTTTTGAAAACTAGAAACTATAGAAGATTTTTAAAGATGCACAAATCCATAAATTTTTTTAAAGACAATTAATTTAGCAATTTAAAAAAATTCCATTTTATATTTTAGACGATTTATAGATTTCTAAATTAATTTAAAAATTGCATTTGAGAGGTTGGGATAAAATTTAAAGTTATATTTTGTAAATTTTGTATTTTTATAAAATGAAAATCATTTCTCGTTAAAAAATGTATTAATCTTTATTCTGTAAATGAACTTCATAATTAAATTCGGTTTAATTTAAAAAAAAATATTGTTTATACTACATAATTTCATCTTGCCACTAGTTAATTAAATTTTGACTATATTTAATTGAATACAAAAGTTAATTAAAAAAAAAAAATGATTTTGAGGATAAACAAGTCATAGTATTAAAAAAATATCAATAATTAGCCAGAGATGATATGATTTTTATTAAGTAATTATTATTATGAATTTAATATCAGTGAATAAAAATTTTAAGAAAATATATTAAAAAAAAGATGAATAGATTGTGAAAAATAATTTTATAAAATATTGAATTTTTTAATCAATTATACAATCATAACGATTTTATAACTTTTTTATTGTACGTAATAAATGTTGTAAGGTGATATATTTAATATTTTTAAAAACCATATATTTATATATTAATTACTTTATATTGCGAATTAATGTAACTTCTCATTATGCATATTGCAAATTATTTAATTCCATATACCATCTATAAATAATAGAAATAAAAGATGTGTAGTAATAATATAATATAAAAAACTTAAGAGAATTATACGTCATAGAAATCAGTACGATTTGCACTAAGTTGGAGTTTGTGAGGCCATTAATTGTACATGTTACTGTTACCGTATATAAAACTTGAAGTCTTAGACATTTGTATTTATCTAAAAAAAGTTGTGTGTATTTATATTTACAACGTAAAGTTTTATTGAACATAAAGGCAGTAGAAAATGAAGAAGTTGTAAGTAGATTGTTAGGCTTTGATAGCTTTCTAGAGAGTAATAAGAAGTAGTACTCGTCACCGTTTCATTACTTTTTTGAGTTATTTTTTATTCTTAGATGCTAATATAGATTTCTTTTGTATTTCATAATTGCAAATACCTGATGGTATTGAACGAAGATTATACATAGAATATAATTAATTTGGTATGTAAAATAAATAAGTAACTTTTAACGAAGTTACTTCAAGTTACAGTTAGAAATACATCCACATACTATGTATTTTTTATCACACATCAAAGTGTGGATTTTTATTTTACGACAAAATAATCAGTTAAAATATAAATAATAATGATACAGTTTCATTATTTTATTGAAACACGGATTTTTAGAGTATTTATTTACGCGTACAATAAATAGAGACGTATTACACAACAAGTATTGTAAATTTTGTAATTTAAGGGAACTCACATAAAAATAGTGCATAAACTTACGAAAAAATTTTATTTTCTTCAAATATACAGTTATATTTGGCACAATTTTATGTCTTAGATAAATACATTATTTTCTTTCATTAAGCAATTCGAAAGTCAGTTAAGTACTTTGCAATGAAACAAATGACTCGTTCGACAATGAATAATACCCCCAATGTCTGATAATCGATTGTGTTTATAAAAAAACTAATTTAAAAGCAAATTACGATCTGAATAAATATACCGACTCTATGCTGTAAACCGAACGCTTCCAGCTGGTGCTTCGAATTGTCTTTTTAGTCGATTAATAAGGAGGTAGCGTCGTTTCTGAAAAATAAAAAAGCGTCTGGTGGTTTAGATGTGTAACGAGGCACAATTTATGCTTTATGAATAAAGCTCGAAAAATTAGTGCCGGAAAGTCTCTTGCTATCTTCAGTCGTATTGTAAATTGTATGCTACCGCAGCCCCAGAGAATGAGCACTGATTTAGAGTCAGCATTTACGTTTAGACAGTATTGACCATCTTGGTGGTTCAGTTGATAAATCGACACGATGCTACGAGTGCATTTCCCTTCCTCCCGTTCCGCTGCCCACATCTGTCGACTTTCTCTGTCTCGTGATCATTCTGCACCATTTCTCACGTTCCAGCTATTTATTTTTTCTCTGTCTTAAGGGACGGTATTTCCGACGAGTTAGACACCGTGAAGCAGTTCAGCGATGGGTGCGCGAGGTCGTACCAGCGATTTTACTTTTTGCCTTTCTGTTGCCTTGCCTCTTTCTTTATTCATGCATATACATTCGACCCTTTCATCTGTATCAGTTTTTCAGAATTGTTTCTGTTAATTTTTCGCGCGCATACGTAAATTTGAAGCTATTCTGCTGAGCGCACGCGTTGTAGCTTTGCCTCCTATTTGCATCCAGCTGTTACCAGTTGTACGTCTATTTAATCCAAGTAAATTTTTTACCCTCCAGTTTATTTATCTACGTTTGTGAATATATTTATTTATATGCACTAGTGTGGTGTCAGCGAATTTCCATTGTACTTTTTTGCTTTAGCTTTGGTATTCTTTCTCTCTTTTACTTTCTGGCGAGATGGTTGCCGCATGCTGCGTCGTCAGCTACCAGTATTTTTACAATTTCGCAGGCTCTTTGTTTCGCTATCCCCCCTAACGCATGCATAAAACATTAGGAAAAATAAGCTCGAAAGGTCTACCGGTAGCAGCTATTTAAAAATGTGTCGAAACTATTAAATACTTTGTATAATTGGCACAAATTTTTTCATTGAATACGCGATGAAGTAAAAGTAATACTGAATAGATTACATTATCTATGATGCTAAATGTATTATGCTAAATCTGTAATTTATTACCAAATCGATCGCAATATTATATGGATTAGTTTGTCATATAATGTATCGATTAGTTTGAAAATGGAAAATCAGTCTGCATAATTAACTTTTCAATTCGTATTCAGTAATGTACTTACTGTAAATAGATATGTTGTATTTTTAAAAATAATTCAAAAAGTGTTGCTTTTCAAATAAGCATTTATTAGAAAAATATTTAAATTAATTGATCTATGAAATTGAAAAAGAAGTGAATAATATCCAGTATACTCATTACAAGTGACGCGATGCAATAAAATTTTTAGTTCAACTGTAACAGACATAATTTTAATAATATAAAGAAACTTAAATTAATTACTAGAATATATTTTGTTAGCCTCATAAATTTTTGGATCTCTAGAAAACATAATAACGAAAAACATTTAATTGCAGTTGTAATTAATTAAAATTGGATGCTCAAGTAACGAACTAATGATAAAGTGGTTCCTGAACAACAGCGTGTCTTTTAATGTATTGAATATTACTATTTCCTTTAATATATATATATATATATAAACATGTATGTTAAATAATTTTGATGGAATGAAGATAAATATGTTGAGTAAAATTAGCGTTACATTAGATATTTATATAATGCAGCACCTCTTTAGTCAGTATCTTTGATGATTTTTCAAATATTAAAGCAAACCGCGTCCGTGTCTATATTTTCTGCGCGTCTTGCATACCCTTGCTCTGATGAGTGCTGTTGGGGTTCGGCTAGAAGCTCCTCCATTTCATCTCGGATCCTCGCAACGGGGGTGTATGTACCCGAATGCGGCCCGACATTTCATTTAGCAGGGGTTGCGGTGCTGTGCGAATCAGGCCGTAATTTCGGGATCCGTTGTGCTCGCGGTTGACGCAAAGATATCGCTTCGCTTCTCTTTTGTTTCGTGTGCTGTATAAAGTGTGCGCTGGAGTGACGCATAATGGTATAGGAGTGTACGTTCTCGACCAAAATTATTACAGTGTTGAATGCGTGTCCGCAGCCGAACCTCGAGTCGTCCGCGAGTCGAGGCACCGTTGTCCGATTAATTACGAGGGAAATAGAAAATGGTTTGGTGTTTTACGCTGTTGCACACATTAGGTATGCATCGTAGATGTACAGAGAAAAGCTCGTCTTACTTTAATTACACTTCCATTCTACCAGTCCCGTACATTTTTCGTAAATTCTACTCGAGGCTCAAATAACAGTGAAAACAGTATTTTTTTTAATTTTATCCATGATATTGGTATACTTTATTGCACACTCATATCTGTTTTAATTTTGAGAAAATCAACACTCGATGATAGACCGACATGAGATATGAGAAGCTTATATAAATATTTATCATTACACAAATCATATACTTTCAATATATATACACATTTGAATGCAAATAAGTACCTCACGATTTATTAGTTTTCGCATTTGCATCGCAGGTTGTACAGTTTGTATAAGCACATATTTTTTAAAAATTTTAAAAAATCTTGTTTTAGTTTACGTATACTTATTTTTGTTTATTTTATTTTCTACAAATTTTTTAAAGTTTTTTAAAAACTTTCAAAACAATTTATTCGGAGCTTAAAAATATTATTTAGAGTTTATCATAATCATACTTATGTCGATGAGGTTGATTTTTATATTTTAACATTATTCGATGTAAGTTTTTTATTAAAGATACATCATGTATGTATATAATTTATTTATCTGGAAAATTATCGTTTAAAATTCCTCGAAGTATATATACTTATTTATAATCCGAATCTAAAGTAGAAATATCCAATCTACCCTTGTATTAATTTACTTTTCTTAAAAGATATACATGTTGATATGAAATAATAAGAGTAAAAAGTATAAAGACTAATTTGTTACAGTAAACACAGACTTTATTGGCATTATCTCTTTGTTCTTTTCTCTACATAAAAATAAAAAACAACTTTCACGTCATTGATATGCATGCAAGTCTTATACTACACCTGTAACAAACATAAAGACTACATTTTCTATTCATTCTGTATCTTCTTGTGTAGCTAATTTCTCTCTTTCTCTCTCTCTCTCTCTCTCTCTCTTCTCTTTCTTCATTTCTCTTTATTTATGTCTCTTCAAATTGAATTTATTTTTTAAAATCATTTTTTCGAGTATAGAAAAATAACCATTAAAATATAGAAAATTTGAAACATGGTATTCAAAACGCAAACAAATAAAACTTTTCCAGAAAAAATTTTTATTTAATATGAATAAAAATCACAATGGCCTTTGGTTTTTTCTCCTGGTCTCTCTCTTTCTTACATATTTTTTTCGTTGTATGCCATTTACTTAGAACTTAGATAGTATGACATATCGATATGTAGGATAAAAAAATTTATAACGCAGGAACCCATGAAATTCTGGAATTACGCACTTCAGCACACATAGTGACATTTATATGTTTTGATTCTGTACGTACGCAGATATGTTCATCTGAGCAATTGTTTCTATCAAAAATATCTTCAAATAAAATTAAAAAAAATGCTAATAAAATAAGACAAAACGATATTAAAAAATAAATAAAAAAAAGGAAATAAGATTTAAAACATCTATTTAAATAAACTGAACCAATTATGTTAAGAATTCTTTTGATTCGATGCAATGAAAATATCTGTATATAATTATTGATGAATATTTAATCGTAGATATTTAGATTAAAAAAATTAGTTGAAAGTAATATTAAAAGTTCTACTTAAAAAATTTAATTAATGAAGTTTTTATCTCTTTTAATTAAAGATATGCGTTCTGTGTGCGTGTGTATATATGTAAGTGGTATTTTATTGAAGAGCTAATAATATTTTTTGTGTGGAAAATAAAATATGCTGTATTTAATTTTGAATGACAACAATAGTCAATCTTTTAAAAGGGAATTAACGAATCAATATACTTTTATAATATACTAACATGACTCGTTTAACCGTCTATTGTCTTTCACATAGTGCATTCAAATTTGCAAAAGTGCATATTAAATTACTTTTTTTTCAATTTAAATGGTTCAATTCTATATATGATATATGACTATTAAAAACGAGATTTTCTCCACATATCACTTACATTAAAACTGGAGCTTCAATTTATCATTATATTATTCTTAGTAATTGACAGTCCTGATGTAATCTTCTTATTTCTTCTTCCGAAAAGAAACTATTAATGTTGAAATGTTTATCAATGGCTAGAGGTCTTTTTTAGAAAAGGCTGTGTTTTTATCCTTATTATTAACGTATTTCCAACCTTAACTATCATAATATAAAACAGAAAGAGTATAAACGTGTTCAGTTTATAGAATTTTTTTTATTTCTTTTTAATTTCATCGATCATTTTATTTCCTCGAGTAATAAAATTTTCGAGCAGATGTTGGTCTATTTATTCTATCTGAGTGTTCGGTATTACAGAAATATTGTCATCAATAATGCGATTCTATCGCTATAAGACCTATAACAAGGTAGTTGACATTTTTATTTATTGTTTTTGCAGCAGTAAGTACTAAGTGCGACCTTGTATGTAAAAAGGATTCAGGTATTATAACGAGATTGTTATTGCATTTATTTGTTCTACATTTTAGATAAAAGGACAAAAATCGATTTTATAGAAGTTTAAATCAGATACTTTTGTTATATATAGTAAAAAAACCAGTAAGTCTTTGTTTTTATTTATCCCTTTCTCATAAAATAAAACAAATCTGAATATTCTATTCTGTTGTCAACTTCGCATTATTCAAAAATGAACAAAGCCCCGTTTGTAAAAAACTTTTTTATTAACCCATGCATAAACACTTTTTCTTTCTTCAAATCCTCGTTTTAATAATATAAAATTTTTTTACTTCAACAACCAGCGCTGCCTGATACGTCTAGGAGCATCGGCTGAATGACGTTCACTGTTGTAATATGTAATATGTTAAAGATTACTCTTATATTTGCTTCCCTTTGCCCTTCGGTTCTCATATTTGCATATTTAGGACGCCGTTTGAGGCGTTAATACAATAGGTACAGCCTGTTTCTGTCATCTCCTCTAATTTGTGAAGGTATAGGTGGAAGAGGCTTGTCAAATTTGAGTGAGGAAATGATTCACTTGATCTTCCTGTCTAGTTCATAAGACTGACACGTGCAAAATTAATAATAATAATAGTTTATTGATTATCAGTACTTTTTACGTATTATAAAGTATTATAATTATTTTTAATTACAAGATATAAAATAATTATTAAACTACTAGCAATACTAAGAAATTATTAAAATTCACACAAAAGTATCTCATGTGATAAGATTATGTAGTTTATATTATTTATTTACTTGTCTATTTAGAATTTATTTATATTAAATATTTCTATATTTCTAAAGTAAATAGGTATTATAAATAATACTTATTTTATATTTGAAAATGTTATTTTCCTCACTGAATTAATATAATAGTACTTTCTACATAAAATTAATAATCTTTTTATTGATATCAAACATACTTTATTTTATACAAAGAAATTTTTTATGTAAATGAGTACTCGTATAAATTTCCAACATATTTTTTTAATGTAAGTAATAAAAATAATATTTAGCTGAGTCAATTTTGCTAATAAAAGGTTCACTAGATCTACTAGATCTTCTGTATAAAAAAACTGGTTCTTAAGAAGGCAATATATTTTTATCTTGTAATAATATTATATTATTAATTTTATTCGTTTATTTCATGCATGTAGTGTTAGGAATTTATTAATGTTTACCAATAAATTTATTACTTTTACCTTTAAATATATTTAACATATTTTCTGTATACGATAGAACCGTTCGTCATTTCAATAACATCGGTAAGTTTCTTGTTTTCGATTATTAATTACAATATTTTTATATATTTTTGCATTCAAATCCATCTATAAATTATTTCTTAATTTTGGAAATAAATTTAATTCATTTAAGTATGAAAGGTTGAAACGTATTTTCAATATTGTTTATATAAATTTGTAAATATATGTTCGTTTTTACAAAGCTTTATTATAAATTTAATATTTAAATTTTTAATGTAATTCTTCTATAAGTTCTAAATAATTAACTATTAAAGAAAGTAATATTATGTATTGCAAGAAAATTTTAGCTTTAATTATGAAAGTTTTCAATTTTTCATTGATAGATTTTGTTAAGTTTGTAGGAAACATTCTTTCGTATAAAAAATAAGGCAAGTGAATATTATTAAATGGAAAATATTTGTATGCATTGAATAGCACCAATAATTTATTTATTTAAGTAAAATAAATTAAATTCAAATATCGTGACGATTATTAAACTTTTAGAAAATACTTTTAACGATTTGGGCTGAGTATCGACATTTTCTATACATTCGAATAACATCAATTAGTTAGTAATACATTAAAGTGTATACATTAATCGTCTCAGAAACTACTTAGCCTGTTGTCGAAGTTGTTACAAGCAAATCAGATAAACTAATACTGCTGTGCTATATATTTCGATCGCCACATACCGACAGTTTGGGCAAAAGCTTCTTCAACGCGGTATAAAACTCGTGCTATTAACATGTGGGAATTCTAAGCGCTCATGAGCTCTAGCTTAGAAAACATTTCCATTGAAGTATTTCAGTTATAATCCTCTTACGTTTAGGGTTATTTTTCACTGCCCCCGAGCTTTCATGAAAAGATGAGCAAATGGATATTTATATGATGCAGCAATGACTACTACAAGGTTTTGTATAATTCATCAATTTCTGCACCGCTAGAACATTACAAGAAAGCCATTAAATCATTAATAGCTACTCTATTTTATATTTTTATATTTGTATTCTGTTTTTTTTAAATCTTATTATTAAGAGTTTCTATAAACATGATCTTCTTAACAATACTTACATCTTCAAAATATTGATAATTGTCGTTTGTCCAAAAATATATTGTCTTGAGACTTTAAAGATACTTAAACAAAATTTTACAATATTAAATGCATAATAAAATTCCAAACTAGATCTTTTATTCTAGTATCTCGATTATTATCAATTTCAGGTGTTTCAGTGAAGAATAATTGAATATAATTATATTGGATTTCGTGTTAATTAATAAACTTTTTAAAAATATCGTGTTTCATATTATATTATGTATTCGATATTTTATCCTGTGAAATACCATTATATTGGATTGTATTTCATGTAAAATTTTTTATTTATTGTATTTTTGATAAATTAAATACATAATGTATTTATAGAAGAAAACATTTTTTTATAAGAAATTACAAAAATATTCATATTTTAAACTTAAAGGTGCATGAAACTTTGTTTAATTCATTAAATTATTTTTAATCACAGTTTGTTAAAATACTTTAATTTTATTTAAGGCTTTATTTTAAATTTTTTTCATTATTATTTTCGTATTTTCAAATAATATTAAAATTATACTACCATTATTGTAGCTTATAATTTTAAAGTTTATGCCCTTAACACAACATACATTATACATTATTTATAATTGAAAAATCATTTGTTTTAACGCGTCAAAATAATTTAATCATGCATAATATCAATGTAAAATTAGAAAGTGAGATTAGTAAAATTATTGATGAAAGTAGAACAAACGATGAACAAAAAATATTGACATATGAAAATTTATGTAAACCATCAGCTGTATAATTTTGAAAGCGCTTAATCAGTATTAGAATTAATAGCTATTATCATACGGGGTACATTGCAGCACGTGGTTTGCGGATACAACAAGAATCTCGTAACGAGGCGTCGTATTCAATTACATTATTTTCAAATCTGTGCAAAATGTATACATTTGAATAACTATGGAATATAATTTAATTAACTTAATTCTCTACGAGTCGCCTTGTCAACACTTCTGATATGGTGAACGATTCAGTCATAAAAAATGTGTATTAAGAAGTAAACAATTATGTAATAATTACCACTTTACAGTGGTTGAGTTTTAAGACCAGAATAATCTTAATTAAATTAATTTTTATTGCGTGACACACTTTAAATAAAACTAAAAGAGAAAACTTATTTACTGCAGAAAAGTCATTTAAATAATACAAGAACTTTAAACAGAGTTGAACAAATGTCTATTATGCTATAGTATCATATGATAAAGTAAAAAAGTGATTAAAGTTTCTGAGAAAATATTTATTCAATAAATGATTATTAATTTTTTCAAATTTAAAAAGTTTATTGCGTTTTTTAAATAAACATGAATGCATTCAATATTATTTTATGAAGATTCCTAATTTGACTAAATAATTTTAATATTTCAGCATTTTATTTTTAGTTCATCTAATACATCCTGTTGATTTATATGCACAAAATTATTTAAAATATATTGAATCCAAAATAATGTGTAGGCTATTTTAAATGAATTATGTTTGTTATACTTATACATTATGTAAGTATAAAATAATATAAACACACACACACATATATATATATATATGCATATAATTGTAATTAAAATAATAGAATTCTAATTATTTTAATTCTTAATTTGTATTTTTTAGTAAAAACAGTTAAAAATTTCTAATTTTCGTGGCATTTTGATATAAAAGTACTTCATGCAAAGCAATGTGACTAAATGAAAATTTAAGGAATATTTGAAAAAAAACCGTATATTTATTTTCAGATTTGTCAATTTAAGAATTAGCTTAAATCATTTTGAAAGAAAAAGATTGATCAATAATAAATTAAATTAAAATAATTTAAATCGTATTTCTAAAACCTAATGACTTGTGTCGATTCGTAAAAATAATAAAATTATGCCGTTATAATTAATGTTTTTTGTGTATAACTTTAATACAAAGTCGAATATGATAAACTTTGTTCTTTATTATATCAGCATGTTGGAAGCAACGAAAAGTGAGTGATTCAACTGAATACATACTTATTTTATGCAACAAAGTTTAATCAGCTTCTAACATACATTAGCGTTAATCGAGGATTTATTGAAATTTGTTGATGTTAACCCTTTCGGTTCAGATTCCTTTTTAACCCATGCAGCTTCAAGAGAAATACGCACGCGTGTCAGTTATATCCAAAACTTTAAAATAAGACTTGTAGAAAAAACAAAAAAAATAAGAACTCCCTTGTCAGTATCGTTTGAGTTATTTTTGCAGCTTTCTTGGTGAATTTAATAAAATTAAATGCCCGCGAGTGCTTATTTATTTAAATTCTCGACAAATTTTAGCATCTTATTATTTATTTTCATACTATTATTTTATGAAAATGTCGGTTCTGAAAGAGTGCCTTTTCAATTGCAGTTAACAAGAAACTGAATTTACTATCGGCAAAAATAATAAATCTTACGCATATGAAATGCACACAATATCGCAACAAAGTACAATCAGCTTTAGAGTGCTTTAGGCATGCTATTACAGGTTAACTCTCTTTTCTTATTAGGATTTCTGTGTAAAAATAGTAATGGTCCAAAAATAATAATATATTCTATTATCAGTGGTAGGTATAAAAATTGAAAAGATTCTTTTATTGATAAGTAGGACTATATGAGAAGGATTTTATTTACCTTTTCATACATTAAATTTAAAATTGCTTTAAATTTTTTTTATTGTATTATATTAAAGAATTAAATATAAAATCAATTCAAATATTAGATATTTTATATTTTCGACTATGTTTTGACGTTTCTTTTCGCGATGACAGTTGTGAGAAATATTCTGAGAGAAGGTTGATTTTCCATATTAAATAGGCTTGACATAAAGGTGGCGGAAGAAAAACTGTATAATATATTAAAAATTATAGACAGGTGGATTCATTTCATGGATTGAATTTGGTTTATGAATGCGCAGACTTGAAGGCAATGACATAAAATATTGGATTGAAGTACAAATCACTGTTATCGTAAAGTTACAAATTAAACATGAAATTTTTCACCATATTTAGTAAAAAAACATCTACATATTGTAAGTAATTTTATAAAATATGTAGAACAAAAAAAAGTAAATGACTTAAATTATAAACTTCTAATAATTTATACAAAAATTAATTATTTCTTTCCGAAAATTAGTTAAATTAAATAATAGTGTAAATTAAATCTCGTGAATAAATCATTATACGTATATTAATGTCAATAGTAGTGCGTGAAAGTACAACATTTTTAGATAATCAGATTATTTTTTTATAAATTGCTAATGCTTTAGTTCCCAAAAAATTTTCAAACGTTCAATCGGGTAATATTTTACTTTCTAATTAATCGAATTCGTTGAAGTAGTAAATAAATCGAAGGAGAAAAGTTCAATATTCGTAATTCCTTTCATGCTCTGTATTTGAAATGCGTGCAATATCTTGGCAAGCATAAAAGGGCAGTGCAATTCTCCAGAAGCAATAGAGATGGATAAGCTCTGTCGGTGAAATCCACGTAGAAAGGCACTCAGTGCCGTCTGATCGGATGTACACACACCCCTTCTCCAAGATTCACACAAATAACTAAAAAGTGCGACGTATTTCCAGCAAGTTTCTCCATTTTGGGTGTGGTCAGGGTTGAAATTGCAAGCCGCATAAGTGCAGAACAGTCACCATTTCTGCCGGAAAGTATTAACGTCGTTCATATCGCTGTTTACGGTTTCATTTCGATTGTAATCTCTCTTGTATTTAAATACCTCACTTTTTAGCGATGCGCTAGACGACCAATCGAACGGAAACTAATAGTGCGCTATTTCTTTCTCTTAAGTTATTGACCTTTCAAGTGTCTATTTTCGCCTGATGCGGAATACTTTACTCCAGAAAAATAAAAGTATGTATGGATGAATCTGATGTTGCACGTGAATGTGACTACAAGCCAGGCAATTGGTTCTCATCTTTTAACAAATCTCATTCGATTTATGCTCACAAGCCCTCGAATTCCTTGGCTACATTTCAGCAATCTTCCGAGACCTTAATGTCTTCCCCTTAAAGAATTAAGTCTATCTATAAATTCTAGTGGTACTGTAACGAGTTTCCAAATTTTACTAGGTTATGTATATTTTCTTTGACTTTGACGAATCGACAACAGTAATTCTCAAAGTTTAATCCGAGAATATACTTATCTTGAACAACTTTCAAACAGAATTTTTGCAAAACATATCTTTTGCCTTACTGTTATACATAGTCATCTAAAATTCATATTATTTTTTCATTTTGAATGTTTGATGTGGAATTCTTAAGATAATTAATTATACGTTAATATATATAAAATATTACAATTGAAAAATTATAATGACGAGTTTAGTTGTAAAAAAAATTATTGGCATTACTTCAATTTGTATTAGTACTGTAAAAATAACTAACGCATAACTTGTTAACTTTACTGTTTTGAGATGTACAGAGAGAGAGAGAGAGAGAGAGAGAGAGAGAGAGAGAGAGAGAGAGAAGAGAGGTACAGAGATAGATCATAAGTTTTGAAATAGAATATAAGGTCATCGACTTGAATATTTTTAAGATAATTCTCTTATTTTTAATAATATTCAAAGAAAAAATTATCAACGTTTATTATCAAATTATGACTTTCACAATAATTATTATTAGTTTTAGTGTAAAAAATTTAATCTGGTAAATAGGTTTTACAGTACAGACATAAAAAATGTTAAATATTTTTGTACGATTATGAAATTCAAGTTTTACTAATTTATACGATTATAACATCAATAAATATTTATTATATAAATAATAAATATTATATAAATAAATATTTATAAATATATAATTGTTTTGATAATTAATTTTTTTAGAATTGGTTGAAGAAGAATTCTAAATGTAAGTTTATATTTTGTTCAGTTATCATAAGTTTCCAGTAAGCACATTTGATGTTTTTTATCTTTAATATTTATATTTTTCAATATTGAATATTATAAAATTAATGTATAATTTATATGATTGCTTTAATTAAAGTAATATAGTACTTATCTTAATATACTCTATATACAATAAAAAAATTTATAGATTTTATAGATATACTATGAAACAAATTTATTAACTAATATATTGATTAAAAATTCTATCCTGATTATTTTAATAATTTTTTAATAAAGTTAATTCGACTATATTGACTTAATCTAATATAAATTTCTCTAGAATCTATTTATAATATTATTTTTTTTATATTATATTACTGT
This sequence comes from Platyscapa corneri, assembly GCA_018907185.1. Classification (NCBI taxonomy): domain Eukaryota; kingdom Metazoa; phylum Arthropoda; class Insecta; order Hymenoptera; family Agaonidae; genus Platyscapa; species Platyscapa corneri. Next base: position 1,800,139 of record JACCHW010000005.1, on the reverse strand, counting down.
AATTATGAATAGTTTACAAAATTATTTTGATTCTTTAATAGTAATATTGATAATATATACAATTATGTAGGTGATAATCAATTAAGTAAGATAACAAATTATACTACAAAGTAGAAGTAATAAGCAATTTAAGGAAATAAGAAGCAATAAAAGACACGGGAAACGTATTTACCTTAAAAAATTAGATAAATATTTACAAGCATTAAATCCATAAAATTGGACTCGGAAAATCTATACGTAAATGGGATGTAGTTTTCATACTCTACTTCAGTATGCATAACAGTTTCTGGCAAAACAATGAAAGTAGCGAATTTCATTTCCCGGTTTTGTGCCACTAAAAAAATGAAAGAAGTCGAAGGTGCGTTCGTGCACTCGATGCGCGATAGCAAAACCGTGTGAAGAGGAATCGAGAAGAGCCGCGCATTCCACCTACGGGGATACTTTACCTCTCAGCCGAAACGCTGCCTGCGAACAATAACCTGAATAAAAAAGACAATTGGCGCTCGCACGAGCATAAAACGATGGATTTCGCATTTCCGTATTCATTAGTGCATGAGCCCCGGATGTCGATCGATTTCGATGTACAGGAGAATGTGTCAATCGATAGATGAGAAGAAGCCGGCGGCGTCTCGAGGATATTCTCCTAGTTGAACTGATTTATCAACGGGGTGAACGGGGTGAATTCTATCGAGCGGAAAAACGGATTTGAGCTTGGAGTAAAACGATTTTCTTAAGAGCTCCTGTTATCTCCTCTTTTTCCTTCCTCAACTTCGGCAAAGGAAGAGAATGATTTAGAAAATTTATTCTTTCACTATGAGATTATTACCATTACATGTGTAACAATCAGATTTTAGTGCAAATTTATTAAAGATTAATATCTTTCGTGAATTTATCGAGAGTGCACAATGATTAATTATATCAGAAGTACTATGTGCTATATAATACATACAATATATTAGTAAAAATTGAATTATTTTATAGAAAACCTAAGGTTTCAATTATCAGCTAAAATTTAAAGTTTAATTTATTTAGGCAAAGCATGGGTATTCTGCTATTAATTATTATTTTATAAAAGTATTTGAGATAATCAACAATATTCTCATTCAATAAACGTAGTAGAATAGAATATTTGCATATGTAAAGGCAGTACCTTACTTAAAAAAATAATCCTGATTTCTCAAGAAAACTATTTTAATATATTATGAAACTCATAGAAATTATAATTTGAGATAGAGTAAAAGTTCAAGATTTTATTTCTGTTTTTCTTCCTGCCATAAAATAGTAGAATGCAGATTTATTTTTAGTATAAAATCGTACCATGTCTTTTTCATGAGTATTTAATACACAATGACGTACAGATATTGTGCAAATACAGTTCAAGCTAAATATTTTATTGTATATACGTGCTCAAATATCAAAGAGATATATGCTATAATAAAACAAGTAAAGTCCTAAGAATAATTAAATTTTCACCGAATCGTGAACTTTATGCACAATTACGCATTCATCGTGATATTTCATTGGTAAATATATATTGCCTTGCAAAGTAGGGTTTTTTAATATCTTTAATTAATATTTTAATTATGTTAATTATTGCATATTATCAAGGATTTCATGAATTGTTTCTATTATTATACTTTTAATACTTGCATTGAAGCTCAATGCAGTAAACAAAAATCTTAATGCAACTACACTATCATAAACTCGAAGATTAAGTAGTACAAGTATACGTGTAGCCAGAACGCATGCTAAAATGTTACTTGAAAAACAAGCCTTGTACGTGTAACTTCTGCAAACCTGTCTGATGTTTCAAACTTAATTATATTTTATAAAAATCAAAATATATTGATTAATTTTCGTTGAATTTAGAGAAATTTAGAAAAAACTCTCTTTTAAAGCATTATTCCAATTTTGACATATTAAAAAAAAAAAAAAAAAACAGAGGGTGCAAAGAAAAATTGGTTAATTTGGAAACTGTGTTACTATTCATTTTTTAATTCAAACACTTGAGAGACATTATACTAGCAATTAAAAGACATTGTTCGACTATGCCCCGTTCGACTCGTACATATACGTGCATATATTTTCCGAATAATCTGCGGTAAGACTGCGCAGTTCGGTTCAATTACTGGCGAATTATTTTGAAAAGTTATCTCACTCAATTGGTTAATATCAGCTTGACGCATGCGTGTAACATGTGCGAGTTGTCTGAGGCTGCAGTATAGCGAGCATACGAGATTCCTCGGTTAATTAGATTGAGAAAATTAGGAATGACATCTATAAATAGGGAAGCGTTACGACGTTACCTCCCAGTCACGACACCGTTGTCTCAACTGTCTTCATCTTCAAAATTTTATTCTTACGCAAAATAAAGTTTATGCGAACTTTAAAGTTGTTGTTATGCAAGACAATTCGAACTTTGGCAATGTATTCTGTACCAAAATGCTAATTCCAATGTTTATCTTATGTTTGTTTTTTTTAAAATACAAAAAATATCAATTCTTTATTTATACCTATTCATTTAGTTTTTGATTATTTTATTGCTAAAATAGAATATATTCTTAAAATCAATAAATGACTATAAAACAAGAAACCTTTCATTAGGATTAAATATTGAAAAATATGTCTGCAAATTAAAAAATAGTTTACAAATTCACATATTCTATGAAATTTTATTTTAATTATTAACATTTCATTAAAAGATATTTTTCAAAAATATCGACATAGATTTCTACCAATATTTATTAAAAAATAATTAATTATACATAATATGAAACTTCTAAAAAGAAGTAAAAATTTGAAAGATTAGAATTATTTATAAGTAATATTTAATTCATTTACACGTAGATTAAATCAATGTATTAAATGAATATTAATATATAAATGTGTTAATAGAATGAGATATTCAACGAATACATTATTTTCTTTATAAAAAAGGGAAGAGAAAAAAACTTTTAAGCGTAAAATTATAATACTTGTTTGTACATGTACATACAATTTCAATTTCAATTTGCACAGCTTATTTCTAGCGCTTAGAAATAAAATGTTCTAACCCGACTGATTTTTCTACTATACGTAAAAGTTTTATAAGTTTTCTGTGCACTATTTGAGAATATTTATCAGGATTTCTATTTATGCAATTCAAACGCTAAAGAAATAATCTTTAAAATTATCGAACTTTTATGAAAAGTAAAATATTCAATAGTTAAAATATGTAATATTTGGGCATTAATATTAAACTACCATAATTCTAATTGAATTTTTCGTAAAGCTTTTTAAAATAGATATAAGTTTAAATACTAGAGTAAGTTAGTCAATACTATAAATGAAGTAAAGACGGCTTGAAATAAATTAAGATTTTATTAATAGTATTATTCAAAAACAATATAATGACTCAAATTATTAATTCTTATAAAATATCAGGATAAAATTTAATATATAAAAAAGTTTTTTTTAATCTAAAGGAAGAAAAAGATCTAGAAACAAAAAGCACGATAATTAATGTGCTCTTACGGTAAATTTTACTTGATTAAATATATTTTAAATATATTTAATCAAGTAAAGTTGAATTGAAAAAGTTTATAGCTGCTATTAAATATACAGTAATATATGCAACGGTATTATAGTATATAAATCGAATAAAAGAAAATTTTAATGCGATAAATACAGAAATTAAAATTAAATTATACTTGAAGAATGTAATGAATGGTAAATAATCTACAAATATATGTAGTGCCACGTATATCATCGTGGAGTACATTCTCAAGAATATTCGTCTTGTCGGCATACGTGATACGTTTGAATAATACTGGAGAATTGTGTTACTCAGTGTTAGTGCTACTACAATCCCTCAAATGTAGCAGTAGCAAAAAAAGGAATAATATGCGTTTCTCTAAGTCAAATAATAGAGTTAAAATAATATTCATTAAAGAGAAAAGATGTAAAAGATTTATGCATATATTTATATTTTATTTATTATTTAGGTGTTTATTATTTATTATCAGTATTTATTATTAGTAAACGTGAGAATAATTTTTCTTAGAAACAAATTGCAGAATCAATAACTCGCATTTAATAGTTAAATTTAAAATCTTTTAGATTATAATGAGATTTAATATAACAAATTCTCTATTAAGAGACAAAATAAACTCAAACAAGAGGTTAAATTTATTAAATTTTTTATTATGAATATTTATAAAATATTAAAAGCATAATAAAAAACATATACAAATGTAAGACTTGCAATAAATTTAATTTAGATCTTTATTATAAATTATGCAATTTGTTTTATATTTTCGTATAAAAGCTACTAGAATTTTAATTGTACTGGTAAGTTTATTAGCTGACAGTGACAAAGTTATTTCAATAAATTGAAAGAAGTTATAATTTTGTACTTATGAGTAACATGTACAGAAAATTAAAACGCAAAATGTACATGCATTAACTATCCCCTTATATAATCTGTCATATGTGGATAAGTAAAATACGTACAATGTTGTGTTTCTCGTGTCTTTATGGTAGAAATTAAAATTTACAAATATACACAAGTATATATATATATATTTATCTAAATGCTAGCGTACCTTCTTCATAAGTTGCATTAAGTCATGGTTTTACCTAGACATCTGTTCGTACATGTACAAATAATCTTTAACTGAATCTGTAACAGCATTTGAAAGAGGCCATAACTGGTGTGGTGTATCTATTTACCTGACTGTTGCGTAAATTTTAAAAATATGACGATATTTTTACGTGTAGACCATTTCCTTCATATTTTGTATTCATAGTTTTGTTTTTCTCGGCGTTTATTTTATAATTCGAATTTAAGAAGTGTGAATTTTATACAGCTTTCTGCATGACCTTTAATTGTAATGTATTAGTAATATATATACACAATATGTATTATTATTTATATTATATTATTATATATATATTTAATTGTAATCGTCCCCTCTTAGCGATTATGAGATTAGTTATAAAAAATCTGAATAAGAAGTAATTGGTCATCATAACTAATTTCTTAAACTTAATTTGGTAAAAATTTGCGGTACGATGTGAAAAATTAAGCTTGCAGTATTAAAATATTTAACAAAGTCATAAAATATTTGAGTTTGTTAAAATTTATATTAAATTTTATAAAAAAACAATTTCAGTTATTTTTATAATCGAATTTTTTTTGGGAAACATTTTGAAAACACTATTAATTTATACTTTTCCTAAGAAGAGGTAAATAGCACCGTATCCAATGAATGTAAGACTGAGAACAAAGTAATTACTAAAACTCGAAACGTCAATAGGAAAATGTAACGACTATAAATTACGAATTCTATTCAATAGTTTTATTAGCTTCAATTTATACTGGATATATGAAAATATCTTTTTGCTCCTTTAATTTTTCGTTGAATTACCCAAAGACATCCATTAATCATGTAGTATTTCGCCATATGTTTTCTATTACAGTTTTAAATATAAATTATCTTACCTTTCTTTACCTCTTTTGAACTTTCCTGCTTATTATTATTGCAATTTTGCCTACTGTTTTTCCTTTTGTATCTCTCGTTTCCACTATTTTTGTCTCAACATGAACAAAAGATGATAGCGTGCATCAGGAAATAAAAAGTTAAGAATCTTTTTGCAATCACGTAACTATCACACTAAATTCAAAGTATATGCTGGAGATTAACAAAATGGTAAGAAGTCACGAGAGAACTTGATTAAGATCTTAGACTCTCATTGTATACGGACGCACTTTGTGATAGTGTAACGCAAACATTCCACCCTTTTACTTGTGCAAGAGAGGGCGAAGAGAAAGACGAGGAGAAAAGTAAGAGATATACAAATGGATCAATGGGTAAAATGCTTAGCCCAGGATATATGTGCAGTTTAGCTGTCAACTAAACGTAGATTGTCTTAAGCTCCTGCTGTTTTTGTTATTCCTGCTACTATTACTATGCAGGAAGTTGTTCATTAACCGATGAAGCCATTAGCTTTTCGCTTATCGATAAAGAATCTTGAAAATTTATATGTGCGTACAGAATTTCGATATGTCTTTAAAGTTTGAAGACTTTAAAGTTTTCAAACTTTACTTTGTAGCGTTCTTGTGCCAGATAGTAAACTTATTTTCGAACGGCTATCTATACACGAGTACTTTAGCGCCTATATTGCGCAAAGTAAAAAGTTTGTTTGTAAAAATATGGAAGTTTATTCGAAAAAAAAAATAAAACAAATATTTTTCTGGTATTTCATAATTGATAATTAAGTTTATTAGTATTTGTATTGTTTCATTTGCCGAAAACCACTTAAAAGTTACATAAATCTGTGATTTTTCGACTTTTTTACATTTTTTAAATATGTATAGCATGAGTGTTAGATCATGAACAAAAGATGATAGCGTGCAATATATATATTAAATGATTAAATGCTTAAATCATAATATATTAAAATAATGTATTTTAATATAAGAGTAATTTGTTATTTTATTATAATTACCATTAAATATATAAATAATTTTATTATATAAATATTAAATTAACAATAAATTATTGTAAATTATTTGACTACTTTTTAAGTTGTTTAATATGTATATATTATATATATAGAGAGAGAGAGAGAGAGAGAGAAAGAGTGAATAGCCTCTAATTTAACATGAAATTAATCTAGACTAAAATTCGAAAATATACATTCTAGAATTTATATATAAATATTTATATATAATATTATTAAATTTTATATATAATATTAATATACAAAATTTGAGTTCAATTACTAATTAATTAACAAATGTTTTACTGAAACGTATTCAGTAGAAATCACAAATAATTTCTGATAACAAATTATTCATATAAAATGTAATTTTACACGTCTGTAAGTATGAAAAATACACTCCATTTATTTTAGAAAAATGTTAACCTTATTATTTCTTATGTTATCTAAAACGGTTTAGATCGATACGTGCTAGATAATAACAAAAAATTTTAATAAACTTGAAAGAATTTGTTACTGTCACATATTAAAAAAATGTAAAAAAATATACGTAATTAATAATATTGTACCACAATGACTAAACCTGTATAATTTAAAGAAATTAAAAATAAACCATAAATGTGACTAAAGAGTTTTATGATATTTTATTAAGTTATAAGTTTTAAACGATCTTAGAAAGAAATTTAATATAATGTAATGATATTAAAATTCAAAGTATTTTAGAAAATTTTATTGCGTCATCATTTTTAATTTAAATTTTTTAAATGAAACATGGTATTGATATTTTAGTATGATATTTCAGTCAGAGATATTTTAAGTTTTTTAACATTATTTATGTGTTACAAAATTGAAATAAAAAAATTATATTTTATATAATTTAAAATTTATGTATATTACGGAATAAATTTTCTATGCCAAAAATGAAAAAAAATTATTAATTATTTAACATATGTATTGTAAATAAAATATTTTATATATTAATTTCAATTATATAGTACTTAGATTTTTTAAGTTTTAGACATTTCTTAGTTTCATATTATGTATACAAAATCGTTTTAATTCAAGTATATAATTTAATAAATTAAAGAAATTTATAATAAGATCTCAGTTATTAATGTTTATTAACTTACCCCATATTAAGATAATTTTCTTAAGTATAATGTATGAATTAAATGTAAGAATATCTTTTTGCATTAAATTTACAATATATGTATAATAAGTTCCTATACTTATGTAGTAAACTAGATTTATGTAGCTTTTATATCATTAATTGTATTTAATTAAGTATTAAAAATTTTCATTATACAAAAATCTATATTATTTAAAAATTTTATTTATGAATTGAATTATATTCTAATTAGTTTTATTTCATTTCATTAAAAATTAAAAAATTTTTAATTTTAAAGAAAATTATGTGTGAAATATTTTTCTGGTTCATTACAAATATAAGTAGAATGAAATAATTTTAACAAATAAATATAATATCAATGATTATACTACTTCGAAATATTAATATTAGAATTTAAAAGTAATTATCATTAATTTCCTATATTTTTAATTTATATGATGAGCATATAATTAATCGATTACTAGTTGTTGTAGAAGTTAAGAACTATATTAAAAAAATTTGAATTCCATTATTACTTATTACTATACTATACTACGCATTATCTGATAATGCGTAATCACGAAACGTAAAGACAAGAAAATACATATTCTTTTAGCTGGAATGTTCAATCAGTTACGACAAATCTCTTAGATAATTCTTGTTTTAATTAAAAGCAAATAAATAGATAAATAATAGTATTATCGTTTTATGAATACAAAATCGTTGGCTCCCTTTCAAATAGGTATGATGTTTATGATACATAATTATGAAATAGTTACTAGTTTACAGTAACAAACCTGTTTTGTTATTAAAAAATTTGTAGAAAATATAATATTGTATGTAGATGTACAAAAGATTTAATTTAATTGCATAATGTAAGTTTTATTCTATTTTGTCGTACGTTGTTAAAGTGTTTCTATTAACAATACTAGGGGTTTCATTTAATGTATATCATTCTAACGTAAAAAAGAATTAAAAACGATCAGTCTATATAATTTAAGATGTAATTTTAAAACTATAAAAGTTGTACATTGTGTCAGGATTCTTAATACTATACAATCACAGTTGATTGTACTTTGTAATTAAAACATTTTTTTTAATTTGAATTAAAAACTTCTATTAGTATTTTTAATTATAGCTGTTATTATTTTTAATTAATTATTTTAACTGAATTTAAAAGCAGTTTTGAAATTTTTCAATAAAGCTTTACTTGTTCATTAAACTGTAAAGAATGTAACAAAAATTATTCAAGAACATCAAGTAGAAGGGAGCTGAAAAATTTGTCTACAGTGTTTTGAACTACTTTGATAATTCGTGCGCATATAATCAAGTATTGAAGGTATGCATTTTTAAGCAAAAAAGATAAAGAATTCTACAAAATATCAGAAAACTGCTGTTTACTATATGTAAAATACAACTAGTGTACAGAGTTATGTATATGTACCTCGTATCATGACTTTAGCTCTAAAATTCTCTAAAATTCTTGAAAAGTTCCAACTTCTCACTTGATGTTTCGTTCTGTTATGTTTTTTATTACAATTCAAAACAAGAACCACGGAAGCAGGAAAAGAAAGACATATTTTTTGCAAAAGACGAAAAAGCAAGATTTAAAAAAATGTTCTCATATACCAAATGCTACGTTAAGCTTAATCACTAGTACTAAAGCGTATTACACCACTTTCAAGACATTGAAAAGTGCTAACATAGCCATTTTGTAGTCACTCATTCCATCTATCCTTGCTCATTTCTTATTTTTATATAAAAGTGCATCATTTTTTTCTTCTGTCTACGCTGTTCCTTTTATCTGCAATTGTTGATCGTCAGTTTTCTGTTTTCTTTCACTTATTTTCTTTTGCTATCCGATTTCTCGTTTTCTCTTTCTCTTTACTTATTTGTTTTATTTCATTTATGATTTTCTATACCTCTCTCTCTCTCTCTCGCTCTCTCTTACTTTTTTATGTCATACGTTTTTCCCCATTTTTCGTTCAAATCTTTAATGCGCTTATTTTCTGTGTTTTCAGATTTCTTTACGTCTCTCTCCTCTCTCTCTCTCTCTCTCTCTCTCTCTCTGTCTATCTATCCACTTTTTTATTATATTTATTTCCAAAGTAACAGAAGGAATCCTTGCATATGTATTTGTCTTTTTATATTTCGATTTATTACTCTAATCATTTTTTGTACGTCTGCTTCTTTCGGAATAAAAGCAATTCTGTTCCCTCGCTTTAAAATACTTTCTGGCTTGAATTCACTGCTGGACTGAGGGACAAGTGTGCTTCTAAGGAAATAGTTTTAACCAATATTTTTACAAACATATGTTATTGTTGAACGACTTTGAGACTGTTAGGTTAGACGAAAAATTTAGTTCTAGATTTCTTTATTTGCATATGTATAGAAACATACATAAATAGTTTGAATGGATGATTCAGAAATTATGATTTTCTTCTTAAAATCAGTTTTAAATATAGGAATTAAAATAAGTTAATGTATTCATTCCTACATCGTATTCTTTTTCCAATTGATGACACATAAATTACGTTGATGATAAAGTTTAACTTCTAAATTAAAGTTACCTCCACAATATTATTGTAAGACTTCTAATTATTACAATTTTTCAGAAGAATATTTTTTAATAGAACTTCAATATATTAAATTTATTAAAAAAAGAAATATCTCCCTAACAGGATACCAGTAGAATTTTTTTTACATCTTAGATTCTATTAAAATAAAATACATGTTTAATCAATTGCAGATGTACTAAATCTTTAATTTCCGTACATAAAAAAAATTGTAACGTTTTCACTAAGCAGAAATTAAATATAATTAAAAAAAATTAAGTTTTACTACATGAATAGTATGGAATTTTGAATGTAAACACACGAAGGGTTTAGTATAATATTATATTCGTATTTTTAAAAATTTTATAAAATCCTTATAATTAAAATTAATTAATTAATTACCGTATAAATTTAATACTAAAAAATGACGAACAATTATTAGTTATGGGAATTGATTTTAATCAGTAGACAGAGAATATAATTTAAGATAAAACTCTATTAAAGGAGAACTCAGTAATTTACGCTCAATTTTAAAGCTTGAATATAATCCTTTAGAAACACAGGAAAATTAATAAAAATAACAATAACAAGTTTAAACTTTGTTAATAAAAATAAAAATGAAAAAGCTAAAAAAGATGGAAATAAATAAATTTCCAGTACATTTTTCTCATTGTATTTGGGTCGTTAAATGACTAAAATTGTTGAAGCTTTTTACAAACCAGTTCTGTAATATTGGTAAGCATAACTGAAACCAACGATACTATTCATAAGCGGATACAATATTCCCAATATCGGAGCATAGCACTATTCAGTCAGATAGGCAATGCTTCATATACTTCGGGACTAATTAATATCGAAAGCACATGAAGCAAGTTTCTTGTGCACCAGTGAACAATTTACCAATGATGCACGTATCGATACGTATGAATCAAATAAGAAGCTTTGATTTCATGTTTATGACTGATCATAGACAGCACCAATTTTTCACTTGCTAAAGAGGTTTTCTTTATCGAAACATTTATCGAATTTTCATAAAAAAAACTACATGTTGCTCGAACAATGTTATTTTTGTTTAAATTAAAAATCATTCGTTAAAATATTTTTATGAATATTGGTATAATAATATTAGACTTGGATCACATTGTATAATCTATAAAATTTAAGGATTTATAGAAAATTTAGTTTGAGGATTAAAGTATCACATTTTTACCATTATAATTTTTGTATATCTTGTGTTTATAGAAGGTAACTTTTAAAGTACTCTTAAAGTTAATATAACTACTAGGTGGAATTTTTATAATATCAGAAATATCGATAAATTATATTAATAAAGTTGTGATAATTTATGTAAAAACATTAAAAAGTATATAAAAATTGTTTTGAGATTACATTATTTTTTACAAAAATATTTATCTTATTTCTATAAATGATTAAGAATAAAAATATATCGGAATAAAAAATCATTTCTTTTTGCAAGTAAAATATATTTTTAATAAGAAATTTCGATAATAATAAATGTAAAATAAAATATAATTTTAATAAAAATAGTGGAAATGATTATTCAATTACGTTAATCTATGAACGTCGCTGTGAAAGGTAGTTTTGTAATATTTTTACATGTTTGTTTGTATAAATAAATGTATGTAATCACATAAATGTATATAATTTTACATGATAAATAACTGATTTAATAATGAATAAAACAAGAATTAATATTAACAGATGTATTTAAAGGTAAACTTAACTTAAACTTAACGAAAGTATTTATATTATTATTTGTTCATGTGTTATTTATTAACGAAATTTTTTAATCTTAAATTTAACTCGAAAAAGAATCTATTTTAACTAATATGAATAATTTTCAATATAACCATCAAAGTTTCATTGGTAAATACTATTTATTATCGAAAATATGGTTTAACGACAAAAAAATACGAATAAACTAACTATAAATATAACTTACTTTGAAGAATATTTCACTCGATAATCTATTATTTGTTCCGCTACACTCATACGTTAGAACTATCAGCTAAAAATCATCTCAGTTTCTTTCTTCAGCTTTTCTATTTTCTCTGCTCTAATTTTCCATGTGAATGTTTCTTTCTTTCATCAAAACCTCGCGTTTTTTCTGTTTTACTTTCTTTCTGTAAACTCATAATTAATCATAAAATTGTTTCTCTCGCTTCTATTTATTTTACTATAAAAAATTGAAATTAGTGATGCAACAGTTTTTAACTCAATAATAATTTATTAAACTTTTCCTATATTTATATTTAAGATCTAGTTATATTTAATTCAGTAAACGAAAAATAAATATGTTTTTATTACAAAATTTGATTTTAAGTGAAAAGCTAAAATATTTGAATCGAGAACTTATTGATGTATTGAGGTGTAAGTTTGCAGGTAAAATGAATAAATTAAATCACCATTATACTATGAAAAAAAAATGGAACCTATTTTTATGATGCAAATAAGAACTACCCCTAGATCGGATAATTCTATAGAATATTGAATAGTTTCTCTGTTTGTCAGTTTGTGATTTGAATTTAAGTTTATAACACAGTTTGAATAAATATTCAATGGATAATTGAATTTACCACATATATTTTTATTAAAATTTCGTATTGAATAAGTTATAATATATATCATAAACTTATATTGACTTAATAAACAACAAAACACAGAAGTTTTCTTATAAAAGGATAAAAGTTTAAAATTACGATATATTATGCTATATTTTAATTCTTAATCAATAGTAGTATAATGCCAATAAAATTCTAATAAAAGACTTTAAATTTTATGCAAAAAATCATTATAAAATTATAACAAATATTTATAGGTATGTATTTTCAATTAATTGATAATAATTGATAATTCATAAAAAATTTAATAAAATAAATTAGAACTAATAAATTTTAAGAAATATAAAAAATATATTTAATTTTAATATAATTTAATTTTTCAAACAAATTTATAATTAATTTTTGAGTTTCAAAGTTTATAAATGCCAATTTATTTCATTTAGTAATAATAATAATAATAAACTACACGAGCATAAAAAATATTCGTTTCATTATTTTTTATATATTTTTTCATTTCTATTTTTCATTTTTTTTATTTTATTAGTTATAGTATATTTTTCAACGAAAAAAATTAATTTAATTTATAGAAACATAACATGAAAATTAAGGAAAATATTATGCTATTGATTTAAAAATTTAAAGTTATTCATTATGTATAAATCAGTTATTTAAATTATTATTGATAACAAATAAAAATCATTATGTCGATTTTATTATTAATAAGTTTTTGTGTAGTTGTAGATAAAAAATAATAAAAAGATTTTATTATTTTTTATTCTTTTTGTAAATATCATAATTTAAACTCATTATTTCTTTGGAAAATATTCTTTTCAAAATAAATTTGTTCATTTTAAATAAATATTTAATAAATATATGATATATAAGATTTCATAAATCAGGTATACTTTATACTCCAGTTTCAATAAGAATAATTTTACAATTTAAACAAGTTTTATATAAAAAGATTATTTTTTCATATATGCTAAAACATATCAAATATGTTTTATATAAATTCATATTTTTTAAAAATTAATAATTAGATATTTTTTATAATTATACTACTTATAAGATTTAAATTAAAAAATATATTTATTTTACAGTTTTAAAATATATTTAATTTAATATTTTCTGTTACAGGTGAGTTACAGACATTTCTACTATACTAAATATTCTTTATCATGTAAGTTGATAAATGTACCACTTAAATGTATTTGAAAATTATATTTAAAATTTCACTAGATGTATAAAAAATGATAATAATTTTTTATTTAAAGATTTATCAAACGCACATTATAATTTTTTAACAATAATTTAACTTATAATTTAAACTTCTTTTCATTATTCATACATATTTACTGAGATATATTTTTTTAACTATAAATTTTATAATAAAATGATTCATCAAGGTCATTATTTTTAAATTGATACATATTAATATATATAGGTGATCTAAAAAAAAGCAGCTCGATGAAAGTTTTTAAAAATATTAATTAAACTTCAAATTTTACTTGATAATAGTTTTTTTGGACATATTAAATTTAGATCATTTATATTTAAAATAATATACTTACTATAGGTGTTTTTTTAACAAATATAATGGACAAACTAGAAAATATACTTCTTTTATTCTTCACAATAAAAATATCTTTCTTGAAAATATAAAGCTTTGAATTTACTTATATAATAGTTGCCAATGTCAGTCAAAATTCATAATTATTTCAGATTTTGACTAACTATTTGACACAGATTTTTTGAAATGAAAGCGTACAAATTTTATGTATTATAATGTAGAAGAATTGATTTTAAGAACATAAATTCATCAAATTATATATCAACATAATAACATTTATTGTTGATATACTTACATAACATTCAGAAAATTACTCTACCCGTAATTTTATTATAATGATTTAATTAGTATATCCTAAATAAAGTATTGATTTAAACATTACTATTCATCGTTCTTCTGCTAGTTTATTTTTAGGCTTGAATCATTATCTTTTCACTATTAACAGTTACACAAATATTTGGATTCCAAAAAGTACATACATTGAGTAAATATTTACGATCAGAGTTTACAATGGTTTCTGATATACGTAAAAATTTACCTTGAACGTTATTCCACAAAGAGACGAAAAATGTAGAATTTATTTGACGTGTCAGAACATGGCAGAGGGAACGCAGAAAGGCATCCAATCTTTTTGCAAACACGAATTTTCGTGGCATCAAGTAATATGTCTTCCCTGCCTATATATGTTCATAAAAACACAAATATACAGTCGTATCTAAATCCACACTTCAAATATCCATATGAAAAGCACACAAATAACATGCGTACGTATGTATACACATAATCATATCAAAACATGCGAGCGTACACACCGAGGCGCAAATCCGTAACTACAGACACCGAACTACTGTAGATCATCGGATAAAATTCAAAAATTCACGAAGTGTACAGGAGTGCAACGAAAATAATGATTATTAGTACTTCTTCAATTTTTTGAATGTCACAGATCGCGTTTCCATAAGCTGTTTTTCAGCAAATGTTTATTCATCCTAATTTTCGCATCAGTTTCGTAACTTTCACTTTGAAGACTTAGCTTATACTATACATAAACAGAATAGCCATTTAACTGGAAGTTTTTTGAAAAAATTAATAAAAACTTTTTACTTAATTATGAATTTAAATTTGCTGCAAGATGCTAATTCAATTTCTATATTCTTAAGCGAATATGAGGTTGATCTTGAAGTCGTATGCAGAGTTTACGCTTGTCTATATGTGTAAAGTAATTTACACGTATAAGTGTTAAGACGTCAGGATACGCTAGGGAAAAGGCGATGCATTTGTGAATCCAAAATATTTGCGTACTCGTTTTGAAGGAAACGTCACGCGTACACACTGTACGCGTCTTGTGTATCCAGTTTTGCGGCGGGTACGGCTGAGTTAGTTGGTGCGTGCAAGAAACGATTCATGCTCTGGAATATCAGCTTTTCTATTTCCAGCATGAAACGTCACTCCGGTTTCCATCTCGTCCTTGGTCCTTGAGTATATTACGTTCAAGGGATGCGATTGCAAAAATCGTATATTGCTTCGGGCGAACGCGTACATGCGCAGCAACCTCCGTCAAATTTTTTTATACGTATTCCAAGAAAGAAAATAGGGAGTCGAGCGGAAGAACAAGCGAACAAGTGAACAAGTTGGAGATGCGTGTTATATTTGCTCGTCTGTAAGCCACGAAACTTGAAGTTGTGCGTGCCAGATCTTACATTTTTATTACTATAAAAAGTACGTATCCGGTTCCACCAGAGTATATAATACAACGAGATCGTTCTGCTTTACGAGCTCGTAAAGGAACGCCAATGACGGCCTGACGAGTGAAGCATAGTATGGTGTCCTTGATTACTAAAGCGACCCAACTACTGCACTTTTGTTGCCCACTTGCCCTGCTTATTATATTTTGTTTCGAAATTTAACGCATTTGTGGAAACGGGAATTGGATTTTTTATGGGCACCTCGCGATAACAGATTCGGCTTCAGCGGAACAAAAATATTAATGGAAAAGTCTCACGTGGATCTTTCGTTCTTTAGTGTAGCAGATGTCGCATTGGAAATAAAAAAGGTTACTTTATTTTAATGGAAAAAGGATTGAACGTAACTATTTCTTTCACATCAAATCTTTATTTTATGATGACAATGTAAAATATGCCTAATAAATACTCGTATTTTATTTTCGCCATTCATCACAAATCTTCGCTTGCCACTGTGCTAAAGCTTATCTATAATTTGACATACTAAATACTAAATTTTAACGTTCCCTTTATATAATTTACGATATTTAAGAAATCTCAATGACCAATGGCAATAAAATAAGTAGCAAAATTCATTGAATTCATCTTTTCGACATTATATCATTTCACCTACACATTATTATTCGAATATTAAGTAAAATTTAAATAAACTAAGAAATATTTTTTTCATGCTACAGGTTCAATACTTCTAACAGCTTTATATCCTTAGAAAATATAACAAAATATATTAAATACCTAATCCAACACGACAAATCCATAAGAATTGATTTTCTTTTATTTTAGACAAGTGCCTGATACTAGTGTGTATTCGCGGAGATTATACACGTGCTCACGCGTCCCATTTTCTTCGACTCAGGTTGCTGATATACGAGTAGGAGTAATGTAGGCATAGTTATTTCATGAATCCCTATTTCTTAACTTGAACTTTGATTTGAAAGCAGGATAGTTTAGCAGAACTGCAGAGTTATTAAGTGTAAATATTGAGAAATAAATATTATGTCACTGTTCTTGGAAAGGTTTTATATTTTTAAGCACCCACATTTTTATTTCATATATTAAAAGATATTACTCTTTAATGTGTGTACACGTCTGAAATTTATCTTTAATAAGTAGTTATTGGCTTTGAAGGCAAAGAATTAACTATATTTCAAAAAATAAATAATAATTACATCGATTTTTATTGTCGAAGTGAAAAACAATATTTTTAATACTATTTAAAATTTAAATAGATCCAATCGGATTGTAGAAAACCATATTTCAGTTTATATATATATTTTTTTTTAATATTTTATATTTTATATTTTTATTCTTTTATTAAAATTGAAATACCTAACTTTCCACATTTTATTTTAAAAAATTACTCATTTTTTTATATTGAATTAAATTAAATGTATTCTTAAAATTATAATTTGAAAAGGTTATAATAACATTAGATAAAGATTTTTTCCATTTCTGACATTGAGTAATAATATTAATATTTAATATTAAAAAAAGAGTAAAGATATACGTCTCTAAATGCATTCTGATAAAAAATATGTATTTTTTGATAGAATACATTTAGGCATGTATGTGTTCATTTTTGTTCATTTTAAACACAACAAATTTTCATAATTTAGTAACTTATAAAAAGGAAAAAGATATATTATAATTTTCATAAGAATTAATGTGGAATCTATGATACTTTTAGGGTTACAATTTCAATTATTCTTACGATTATTTTTAGTTTAAAGAATAATTATAAAGTCAATGAAAAATATTTAATTGAGAATAGAATGTATGCTTTTACAAAAAACTAAATTCATATAGCATACTTATGCAATATATACAATAGTAATCGACAGGAGTAATGTAATAAGCTAGCGTTACTAGAAGAAAATTAATTTAAAAATAATTGAAAAGTACGTTATAAGTGCGTTAAAATTTTATGTAGTATTTATTCTTAGTGATATATTGCAAATTCATACTTATCAATTGACTTTAATGTTGAAAAATTTAAATTTTATTCATAGTATTGTTTATTTAAAATAATTACATTTTTTATTAATATTTACTAAACATGAAGGAACAATATTTTTTCTTATAAATTGTTATGCAACTCTTGTGACTTGTTTCTTTTTATTATATTCGTTATTTTAATGAGAAAATTCTTAAACATAAAATTTTATGTCAATCTTTATAGAGGATAAAATTTGATTACTGTAGAAAAAGTAGTATATAATTACAGTTTTTATTTAAGTTGTTTTTTCAACCTCATTTTTTCTTTAATTCGAATAAGATGAAACAACTAACGACGACTAACATGCTATCCGACGTCTTGATCATTTGATAATTGGTGCCAGAAAAGTGGTCTAACAAGTAAATGCGAAACATGCCAAATGAAATGAAAAACGAGTAAAATGTTCAAGAACTTTATAGAGAATGGAAAAGAGAATAAAGACGAGCTTAGGTGAAACGAGTAATTTCTTATGACTGTATTGTGTTTCCATCAGTGGCACTACTACTTTAGGAGAAAGAAAAAGAAAATTCTCTCTCTTGCTTGTTTGACTTTATTAGATTCATATAAACATGCTTTTGATTTGTGATAAGAACGAGCTAATCATTCGTAAAAAAACAGTGTACATAGGTGAAGCATGAAACAAATAAAAAGAAATATTAAAAAAGAGAAAAACGCTAAGAAAAAATTAAGATATCTCTAGAGAGAGAAAGAGCTAGAGGAAGCGAGATAAATACTAATGAAAAAGCTAAGAGAGTTTAAGCTAATCGATAAATTATCAATTTACTCAATTCATAATAAAATTTAGTTAAATTTAAAAGTAAAGTTTAATTTGATATCGATGTATATCTAAAAAATATTTTTCATATTTCAGAAGTACTAAATAATTTTTTATTTGTACTCGAATAACAAAAATTTTACTAAACTTAAATATAATATATTAAAATATTATACAACATTATTATAATAAAATAAACGGACTTGTATTTTATTAATAACTATTATATATAATTGATAAAGGTATATAGAATACAAGTTTGTATAGAAGTAAAATTCGTGACTTTAGTGAAGTCATCAAATATTTTATATACGTGCAAATATAAATAAACACATATATACATTCTTATATATAGAGAGAGAGACAGCATATCATAAAAGAGGTTAAAATATTATAAAAAAAATTAAATATAATAAACATATCTCAAATATTTAAAATGCGACAAAGAATAGTATTTTATGAGCACCAATGAAGTTATTACAAGCGTTAATATGAGAGAAAATTTCAGGTTGAAAGAAAGTAAATAGTAAATTATATAGAAACATAAGTAGAAGAGATAGATTTTCTTTTATCTGTTTTTATGATTTGATGTTATGGCGAAAAAATTTAATGCTACTAATATTTATAATGGAAGATCTAACGATATTTGTACGATTGAAACGAAAAGTTTCACAAATTTAAATTCAACATTTTGGGCAAACTTATAATTTTTAAAAAATAAAAAAATTTTTTAAAGATTTTTTTCAGAATATTTAAGTTTACAATAATTTTTAATTTATGATAAATAATAAGAAAAACTAATTTATAATAGAAAGTATACATTCAGATAAATCGAAATAAATCTTTTTTATTTTTAAATTTTATTATTACTCGTAAAAACATATTTATTAATTAAATTTATGTTTTTAAAAACTATAAATTATAAAAATAAAAATTTAACTTAATAGTATTTATTTTCAGATGCAGTCAAATTTCGATTTACATAATTTAATAGTATTTATAAATTGTTTATTTTATAAAAAGATATTAAATGATAATAAGGAAATCGAAGAAGTAATAGCATATATTCGTATTATTAAAAATTTAGGGATATTTATGTATAATTATGAATATTATACATGTTATAAAATTTTTATATTAATATTTTAAAATCATTATATAAATTTATAATTTTAGTAAAGGGGGAGATGGATGATAGAGAAAATAACATTAATATTAAATACTAGGAAATTAAAACAAATTTTATTTTTAAAAGTATTTTAAACAAAAATAAAATAATTGATTATATTTTATATGTTTAATTAATATTATAACATTGACAATATTCTTTAAAAATACAATAAATATTTTAATCGATATATGTAAAGATATGAAATGAATATTGATCAGGTAATAAAGGTAATAATACTTCTAATTCTTCGATATATTTGACATTTACAATTATAATAGAAATATATATAAATTTCAGTTGACTATTAAATTAAACGCTTCAATTTAGTTGAGCAACTTTTGTAAAAATTGACTTAAGAACAATCTGTTGTTCTATTATCCATTGTTTCTATAAAAAATATTCAGGTTATGATAATTTCGATTTTGTAAATAAGTTAACAAAGATATAATAAACACTACTATACAATAAATAATAATGGAATTTATAAAAAGTTTTAATTTACAAAAAATAACATAAATATTTCACATATGCAATCACAATAATTATTTATCTAATAAAATAATAATTTCAATATATAAATGCATTGGAAGATTATTAAAATGATCATTTACAGCTTTATCGTTTTATTTTAGTAACACAGAATAAGTGATAAATTATAAATTATAAAATTAAACTAAAGTTTTATTAGTTCCAATTACATTTATAATTCTACGATTTGATATAAAACTCTGAAGTTGGTAGATAACGAGCAGCTGTTTGGCTAAGTACTATGACACTAACTAACTTCTACCTAAGAAGTTATAGTTTTTAAAAGTCGATTATATATTTTAAAGACTCTTTCATATTATATATCTACAATACGATAATATTAATGATAGATTAAAACTAATTATCTGTAGAAAATTGTCCATAAATAGTCCATTCAAGATAATACAATAGATAATTTTGAAGTAAAAATTTTAAGAAATCAATATTATGAATATTAAAATAGTATCAAAACTATATTAATTATACATAGCAATGGAATCTTTAATATTAAATTTTATTTTTATAATAGATGTCGAATTATTGAAAGTAAATCTCTACTTGATTTTATTAATTTTTAAACTTTTTAAATAGTCGAGTAAAATAATTAAAAAAACAAAGGAATATAAAATATTTAATGAAATTATAATATCACTTATTTCGAGTATAGAATATTAAAATACTTTTATATCGTCTATTTTAATTAAAATTAAAAATATATAAATAGATTTTAATTAAATTATTAGAAATATGTATTTAATAAAATAATTGGAATTACTTATTGACATCTAGATGTTGTTATTTGAGGATTTAAAGTATTTCCACAAAATTATTTCCTTTTTTTGAGTGTTTAAAAAGCTTTTAAATCTTGTATCATTTGTGTTTTAGATACATATATTTTAGAAAGTAATTTCTCTTGTATAATAGTAGTCTAAAGTAAAAGTGATCGCAACATAAATAAGCTCTGCAACTTATTGCGTTCATTTTAAGCGTGATTAATTTAGACTATTTTTAGGCTTTTTCATACAAATTCATTTGTTCCGAAGTTAGCTAAGTTTTCTATTAGTACATTTTTTTTTGCACTCGCACTCATTTAAATCTGAATAAGTTTTGTTCCATCTGAATGTCTAGGAATAAAAGAGAGAAAAATGCAAAAGCGTAGCATGAGAAAACTCGAATTTTACAATAATAAGCCCATTCTCGTTGCTACGAACGAGCAGTCAATGAAATTGTACCATCCAATTATATTCATTGTTAACCGAACCGCTACTCCCCATTATAGTTTCGACGGCAACGCTTCAGTTGCTAAGTGGTTAATTAACGGCAAGTTCAATGCTCATCTTTATTACAGGTTCTCGCGTTCTTCGCTGACCATTCTTTATGATTTCGTCCAATCGTCTATGAAAAACGTGTTTAGCCATCAAGTTTTTCTTCTCTTTTTTTACGTTTTTCCATTTTCATTGGAACTCGTCGACGAGTGAAAAAAGTTCCCTGTGTTCTTGACGGCAACGAAATAATGACTATAGCTTTAACTTGTCTAGTCGGCGTCGAACGAAAACATTTTTGCTTTTTCCACGACCGAAATTGACGATACGAAATGAAAGATATACGAATTGCTAGATACGTGAAAAATAATTGTCAATTGGAAATTACAAAAACTCGATCGAGCAATTTAGATAATGCACGCATTTGATTAACAATTATAGAATTACTAAAAGATTCATGGGAATATTAGTACGATTTCGATTTAGTGTAGTAAAATAATGTGTGCATATGCTTCGTAAAAATTTCGTGCCTCAAATGAGCAAATGAAGCAATGATAGAACGAAATCGTAATTGGAAGCCGCGAAGGAAAATGGAATTCTGTGATTAGCCTAGATCGAATTTCTCTTTCATACTCAAATTCAATGGCTGTACCATTAATTGTAAAGAACGAGCTGGAGTAGTGTTACTGTGAATAAGTATTCGTCAATACGGATTGCGGAAGATCGGGGTGGAATAAAAGGGAGTGTTCAAACGAAGTATAAGAAGGCGATATGAATGCGAGTATAATTAGTAGTGTTGTTGGTTACTTACCGACTAAAAACCGTGTATAATTGAAGAACTTTTTGCGAGCCACGTGGATTTCAACTTTAATTAAAACATCCAAATGAACGAAAATCTGTGGTAGTGTCATAGAACGGCAACGTTAGCAAAATTTTGCTATATCCTGATACATTCGAGTGTCTATCTTTGACAATTTAAAAAATTTCGAAAAATTCGATATTCAATTAATAACGGTGAAATTAAGTTAAAATTTGATATAATCTTTAAATTGAAACACATTTTTATATAAATATTTTTAATTTCAACCTAAAAGTATTTAAATATATTATAATTAAAAAGTTATTATTAAAGTTTTGAATTATGAGATTTAATGCTTAAAACGTTTGTGTAATACTTGCCAATTGATATTAAATGATTGAATGGAACTTGACACACGTGTAAATGGAAATCCTGTATGTTAGTCTGACCCTATTTAGCTTGTTCTACTTAACCGTTTTGTTCTGTTTAATCATATATAAATATACTAACTATAGTTGTTATTATACTTCAACCTCATTCTTTTGATTATTTTCCAACAGTACGTGTGAATCTTGATTGTGAATGGGTATTTTAAATTCATTAAAGTCTTGATTGAGATTTAGTTAATCTTTAAAATTAGTGTGGATCACGAAGTCAGTTACTTCATTTAAATTGCTATTTGTGATTTAAAATATTTATGCTTATAATAAAATTTTGATTTAATATTCAATTATCTGGGATCTATAATGTGAAATTTAAACGTTTTCTTAGGAGTGAAGGTACTTATTGTACTTATTAATGAGAGAGCGTAATGATTTCATAAACAGTTTAAAGTTCCCCTTGGTATCAATCACGAGGCTTTAAATATATGCATAGCCTACAAACGCAATAAAGTAATTAATATTACATTTAACATTTATTGAAAAAAAAACATGATCGTAATTTTTAATAACTAAAACTAATATTTCGAAGTACGATAGTATACATACGTATTAATTTAAACGTATATAAGCATAATAGTTATTCTGAATACACTATGTCGTATGACATAAAAATAACAATTAAATAAAAGATATTACTGCTTATAATAATGAATCACAATATTTCTTATGACCAACTCTTATCATTATCAAATTAAAATTATACAGATAATATTAAAATTTTTTACAAAATCTTATTAAAGTTAATATCTTTATATAATATTAATTGTGCTAGTTATATAATTTTTTCTAAAATACAAAAGTCCTGTTTAATTTTTACGCGAGTGTAAATAATTATTAGACGAATGTTTCTTCTTGTAATATAAAAAAATATTCCTAAAGTTATTATGAAATTCCTTAATTTATTATTGTTATTGTATTATTATTACATTCTTATTATCATAGCCAGTTTATTCATTTATTTTCAAATTGTCATTGTAATTTTTACTTTTTTTGTAATTTTTATGTAATAGAAACATATTTTATTAATATTTAAATTAATTAAATATTTTTAATGGAATAATTATTTTAATTATATATATAATTTACAATAAAATACGTGGTATATTTAATTTTATATCAAATTATTATAATTATAGCTAACAATTATTTGATGTATTATCTTTAATTACATTAAAATGAAATCGTGCCATTATTTAAAAATTGAATTATATTCAGAAAGTCATTTTTATTTCGGTGTCTAAGTAGGGCTTCAGAGTATAAGACGGTTGTCTGCATAAATCCACCCAATTCATCATTACATTTGACTAAACTGCAAATTAAAATATAGTAAAATTGATTATACATTTGTTGAAAGTATTTTTTATAATTATATTCAGTTCTAACATAATATTCATTGTTATATTTCATGGAACGACATTATTCTTCCGAGGAAGATGATCGAGATATCCATTAAAAAGTAAGAGTGTCAGGAGTAGTACAAACGTTTACCTCGTTCTGCTCTAACGCTATCAATTTAGGGAAGATTTGAAACCGAGAACGAACACACACCAAATGGTTTCCAATATTGATTCCCACGAAATAACTCAAAGTGAACGACACTGTGAACCCCTTTGAGATCTGCTTATATCCGCCGAGCTTTTCTCCCTGATAGCAAACATTATTACATTTCTTTTCAAGAATCTCTCCGGACATTCTCACCTTTTCACTTTAATCCGCGACCTTGTTGAAGAGATGAGAATGGTTATTATGGGACTATTAGATACTATATTCGTGAAGCTTATAATTTTTAATCAAATATTACAGGATGGAATTTTTATTCAAATTTTTTAATTTTATAAACTTGGTGGCTGATTTATGGCTTTAATTGTGAATCCTGATTGCATTATTGGCTTATATATAGAGAGAGAGATTAAACAGTATTTATTTAAAAATAGTAGCCTTTGTTAGAGAAGTTACGCAGTTTTATATATTCACTTAAAGAAGAGATGCAGTAATGATAAATCAATGAATCAGACAATTTATTAAATAATTATTATAAAGAAAATTATAAAGATGAACTCAAAATTTGAGTTATTTCATAACGATAAATTACACAATATTTTTTATTTGTTACAAAATATGTATTTAATCAATTTGATAATTTTAATAAACAAATTTTATTTCATTACAATTACTGCATAATTTCCGATTAATAAACAAATGTAAATTTATTTTAACTAAAGTACCAAATATATTAAGAAATCATGTTAAAAAACATGTTTTCATGTATTTTGATTTATTATTCTGATTATAATGATTTAAGATATTTCAAATTATTCTTAATGGATAGAATTTTTTTTGTTTTATTTTGCACAGCATAACTAACTTTATTACAGTATAGATAAAATTCATGACAATAAATTTTTTAAGCATATTTTTCAGCCATTTTTTGTTCAAATGAACTAGAAGTACAGTAGATTTTTATAAAACTTAATGGGCTATGTTACACACATAGGTTTGAATTTTTAGAACATGTGGATTTGTAAAGAGAACTGACTACATAATAAAGGTGTGCAGAAATAGGTCGCAGAAATACCTTCTGCATAATGCTTGGAAAATTCAAACGTGAGAAAAGCTGGTTTAATCTGCAGTTCAAGTCATTAGCCATTAACATTTAATACCTTATCGCAGTCGTGCATTAAGAAATCGGAGCAAAAAATGTCTTTCAGTGAAAACAAATATGGATAATAAAACGAGAAGGTCATAATAATAGAAAGTCTGCTTATCAGTCTAAACAGTGACTTTCGCATTTTTTTAATTGGCAATCTTTTTCTATTGCTGACTGGAAACGAATGTTTATCTGATTTTTGTAATCAAACTGGTTTCGTTTTCTATTTGAATTTTTACAATTATTTTTGTATTTTTATAA
This sequence comes from Platyscapa corneri, assembly GCA_018907185.1. Lineage (NCBI taxonomy): Eukaryota > Metazoa > Arthropoda > Insecta > Hymenoptera > Agaonidae > Platyscapa > Platyscapa corneri. The sequence goes on along the minus strand of JACCHW010000005.1, from coordinate 1,774,217 downwards.
TAATCTTACTTGTAAAGCTATTTTCTTTAATTCAAACAATTTTTATTAAAATCAATATTTTTATAATATTTTATTACAAAGAAGTTTTCTGATACGATTCGATGTTTGTTAATAAATACGTAAAATTGGAAATAAAAGGTTATAATCGCTATAATGCTGTAAAATAAATTATTTTCCATTATGCAATAATAAATTCTTTTGACATTAATTTATAAAACAATTCAATAAATAAATAAGTTCAATTAATTATTTAAATTTCTTGACTTTTATATTTCGAAATTAAAGATTATTTTTTTAAGTTTCATAAAATAAAATGTAATTTAGTTTTTGTCTATAAAACCGTAATTTAGTAAAATAAATTCAACTCTTTTAATAAAAAAAAATTTTATAATCAAAATGCTTTCTAAGCCATAATTTACGGTCTTGTATAAAGTAAGATGCAAATTAACCGGATACATCATAAATTAAGAAGTAATTTATGAAATTTACTAATAAATAAATAACGTATTATATTTGAAATTTTAAACATAACAAGAAAATATATAATTTAAACGACAGTTATAATGCATATAATTAAAGTGAAAAAATGTGTAGCATATCTTCAACTTAAATTTATGACAGGAATCTCGTAATAAAAGATAATTTTTCTTGATTATTTTCCGAATTCTTAATTAATAGTGAAAAAAGTCTCTTGGCATAAAATTAAGAAATATTTTCTTCTGAAATAACTACATTGATTATTTTCTACGATAATTTTATTTGCTAATTGTAAAATATTCAATTTTAAAAACGCATTATTTATAAGTTTATATTTCAGTAATTTTTTTAGGTTGCACAACAGTCGCTTTACTCGAGATTAGCAAAGTCCAAGAGTCATTCGAAAGATTATCTCTAAAGAGAGAGAGAGAGAGAGAGAAAGAGAAATTTGCAAAGATAAATATTTGTACACAGGAATGTTCGTAAAATGCAGTTTCACGATTTTTATTGTAAAAAAGAAAGACTCCCGATGATGCATATCCGTAGTTGCATAATGATTTTTTTCTTAACACAAAATTAATCATGTCATTTGTTTTTTTATAATAGCATCCTAAACGATCGACCTCGTATATTTTATCGAAGTGGAGCTGGAACAGACCTAACGTAAATCACGTGGTCGAACGCGCACGAATGAATCGCCGTCGAATGCTCTGCTCCTTTATATATGACCGCGCTCTACTCGTAGCCTATAAAACCTCATCGGATTAAGATATACTTTAGCGGCTATCCAATCATAAAACACGCATTTTCCTAGGGGAGTAGTAGGGGCTCGTAAAAGCTGTAGCTGGACGACACTTAGGCCCGGTTACGAGTGCATGTGAATGCACGTATTTCCCTCTGTTTCCTGTTCGTCACTTCTCGCAAGCGACTAGGCTTACACGTTAGAAAGTTACTCGCTTAGACTTATTATCGGACGGAGTTTGCAAAATTGGCCAACCGACGTCGCTCTTGTCGAATTCGCCCCTTTCATCGTCCCGTAAAGTGTTGTAATTTCATTTTTTCGGGAGGAGATTCGAGTAGACTCGACTTCTATGAATTATAAAGCTTTCCACGCCACGTTATCATGCGTTGTGAGTATAAGGGAAACAAAGGGAGAAACAAAAAGTCAAACAAATAAAGCAAACTAACACCTGTTAATTACTGCGAAAGTTTTCTAATTGCGTTAAGGTTTCTTTTCTGGGTTTTTTTCGCATTTTTCCGTTTTTTTGTTTTTGTTCCAGTTGTTGTATATTGTGCGTACGATGGTTGTGCGTCAGTAATAATTCTCCAAAGTTTTGAGTGAAAAGCGTAATTTTGTTCGTTAAGTTTAATTGGGAATTCTCTCTGGTAGTTATTCTGAGTTATTTACATTCTAAGTTTATTTAGAGTATAAGGTTATATATTTAAATACAGAGTTTCTATAAAAATCTGAGTACTTCTTGAGAAGATTTAATTAAATTTTAATACTCGTTCTAATATAATCGATCAAATTTCTCACTTAAAATTTAACGTGAATCCTTTATTTTTCGTCGTAAAACTTGATAATTGAAGGCAAATAAAAAACTATTTAGTGTATTTATATATAGTAATTTTCAATATTTTTAGTCGTAATATGAACGTTTTAAAAAATATTATAAAATTTATTATTTATCGTATGAAATTACTCAAGTATATAATTTAAATAAAATAAAATTCCGTTATTTTAGATAAGAAGAAACAATTGCTTTTTTTTAATTTGAATTTTTAATAAATAAATGATTTTAATTCATTTCGAAAAATAACATAAGTGTATTGAATTTTATAATATATACAAAGAACTTTCGGTATTACAGTTGTATTCTTTTACCACGTGAATAATATTTATTATTTATATAGTAGTCTAAATATTTTAAGCGTAGTCATAAATAAATATATGGAATAACATGCACAGATACAACGTATGCTGTTAAAAGTAACAAAACTTAATAGAAAAAGAATCGTGACAGTAATTTTTTTTTTACGAACTTAACATCAACCGCGATTTTTAAATGCTCGTGTAACTTTTAGTTAATAACCGTAGCGCTTATGTAACTCAGTGAAATTCAATTTATTTCAAGCAATGTACTTATAATAATATTCCTGATAAACATCATTTTATTCAGTTCCTTTTGTATTAAACAAAATGCAGATAAAACAGCACTTGGCGCACGCTTGACATTCGAATGATGGTGTGGCGTGCAACGAGCGTTCAACTTTTCTTAAACGAGACTACTTACGCGATAAATTGAGAGAAGAACTTTTGCGACTCTCCCTGTTTTCGTGGAAGGCATACCTTAACTGCTTGTGCATTTCGTCTCGCCGGGCGCGCGGAGACCAAAAAGAAATGGAAAAATAGAGAAGGAGAAAGTCGAGATTGCAGTAGTTTCAGCAAAATGAAAAATGAAAAGTTACAAGCCGCAGAAAGTACGATGCCCGAGAAAAAAAGAAGAAAGAATAGAAGAGTAGTGAGAGCGACTCTGAGATTTCTCTTTCTCTATCTTTGTTTATGACTCTCACATTTTACGAATCTGACAGTATCGTTAGTGTTGAATATTATGTTAATATCTGTTACTGTATGTCAGGGCATTAGAGACGCGGCATCGCTGTTGTTTGATACTTTCTATAAAGTAAAAAATTGATGACAATTTCAAGAGCAAAAGTCTAGCTGCATAATTTTTAAGGCGGTACGTTTAGTTAATTATGACTTTCCTATTTTTCAAGCGGATCCCTTATTTTTAATTTAATATACATCTTCAATCATAATTTGATAATGGATTTTTGATTTATTGTAAGATAAAGATACAATCGTAGAAAAAAATTCTATGTAAGATATAATTCAATGTAATCATTTATATATGTTTAACAGTAATGCTAAATAAATCAGTAAAAAACTGTCTTATTACTTTGAAAGAAAGTGAATAATGGTTATAAAATTTTTCATTTTTTGGAGATTATTTTAGTTAATCTATTGTTTAAACAAAAATTTATGGAATTTAAAAAAATTAATTGATATTAGAATTTGTATGTTTAATAAAAATTTTAATGAACTGGGTATTTACTTCGAGACCAAGTATATTTATAAACGCTTCCCGAGAAAAAATGATTATCGAAAAGGCGTATATCCCTATAAAAATGCAGGCTATTACATTGCCGCTTTCAGGAATGAGAATTTTAAGCTGCGTCTATTAAAAGTTCGCCGCAAGTATTTGTGAAATAAATTAAATTTAGTATAGATACGTAGAATCAACTGATGACATAAAGTAACAACGAGTTCTATAACGAAAGCTTACTACTAGATATTATCGAGAGGAAAAATGAGAAAGTAAGCAACGCGAAAGTACGTATAGAAAACGTTATTGGATTTGAGTTGGTCGAACTGTAAAATTATTCCAAGTTTGAAATTATTAGTAAGTGAGTATTGCACTTGTTATTATGAAATTTATTTGAAAAAATGAAAGTCGTTCACGGCTAAAATTTAAATTTAAATTCTGTTGGCACTAATTGGATTGAATATATATTTTTTAAATAAAAGTATCTTTGATAAGGTTTTACAGATTATCCTTTGTAATATTTTTTATCTATTTCATCATATAAAATCCAATTTAATTTTATTATTTAAAAAATTTCATAAGAAATTGTTGCAAAACGAATTTTAACTAAGATTATATCGTTATTCATCAATATTTTCGAAAATGCAAAAAGTACCTTTTATACGTTTTAAATTAATTTATAAACTAATCACTATCTAATATACTATTTGTTAACTATTAAAAAAACGATTTTTGGATAGGTAATTTATATTCTTAAATCTATTTACTGCCTAATCATTAATCATTATTATTTACATAATTTGGTAATTATTATTTGATAAAGAATTTATGATGCAATTATTATATAGTATTTCCATTATGGATTTCTCTGTTCGCTATGTCACTGTCTCTCTCTCTCTCTCTCTCTCTCTCTCTCTCTCTCTCTCTCTGTCTGTCCCTATTCTTTCTTTCTAATATTTTATTCTTTCTAAAGAATCACACAAACACGTAAGTAGTGCAAGGTGTATGACCTAAATTGTTGAGCAAGTGAAACAGCAGTTACAGATCGTGATCTTGATCCTCGGTTTTGTAATGCTGCTGCAAGTTTTCATTTTATTCGAGAATTTCTTTACTTGGATATTCGTTATTGTGAAATTAAAATCACTGTCTTGAAAACCATTATAATTACGTCGGTCCATTGTCAAAATTCTACTCCTTATTAGTTCCACTTGACCCATAAACGTGTGACGCTTCTTCTTAAGTTTTTCACAAATATTCTGTTTCACACATTTTACTCTTTCATAGATGACACATTGAATATATTAATAATTATATATTTTTGAATATCAAAAATTTAAATTTATCTACATTAAATTACTAGAGTAAACTAATATTAATCTTAACTTAACAACTAATCTAAATAGTTTTTTATTATTTTATTAATCATAGAATTAACATTTAAAATTTTCAAATCTATCTAATATATGTTTATTATATTTTTGCAAGATTTTAAAAGTTTTCAATAAAATCTATACTATTTAATGTAAAAATATCAAATGTAAGATTGTGTATAAAAATCCAATATTTTTTTAAGTGTAATTACTATACCAACATTTTTGTACGATCTTAAATACTATCCCATTGTAAATTTGTAAGAAGAAGCCTTTTCATTCTTCAAACATTTAATTTATTTTGTTTAAGAAAAACATTTATTTAAACAAAATTATATATAATCTTTTAATAACAACATCTTTATTCAAATTTAATTCTTCCTAAATTCGCTTTAAAAACTTGCTTATTTTAAATTAAGTTTGAATAAATAAAAGATACTATAAACATAACATTAAAAGAAAAATGTTTCAGTAAGAAGTTGTCAGTATAAATTGTAAAACCAAATGTACTAAAGTACAAAGTAGATTCTAAAATTATCATTTTATGTGTGTAAAACAAGGTACTTAAAATTTGTTAGATGGATGAGCTTCTAAAATACATTCAACAATTAATTAAAAAGAAGTTCTTGATTTATGTAGTAACAAAGTATAAAGCTATAAATAAGATAACAATTTTTAGTTAATATACGAAGATTTAAGAAGTATTTAGGCATATATAATGCGTAGTCTATTATTTATTGTTGTATGGAGATAGTGACAGCCTGTTCAGATTAATCCATAATCCTCTCTTCCAGTCGTTATTACGTATCTTTTAACAATCCATGACCAGCATTTTTGCATCGCTGCAGATCAAACGTCGCTATATCCATTTACTTATAAATCATTTTCTAAAAATATTATACACCAACCAATAAATTTCTACCCTGGAACGTCGCAGTCGTCCAGATAAATTATCTTTATAATAAAGTTTCTACTCTTTGTTCAATTTTTCATGATTTGGGTGAAACGCGTTGTTATAAAAGGAAGTACTATCTTCTTAGTAGCATTAAAAATCTTTACTCAGGAGTGGACCGACAAAATAATTATTTCATTTAAATAAAATTATTTGATTTGATTCTACGTGTACATTAAATAACAAAAATCATAATTTGCATGGGCACATAAAAGAAAAATAATAAAAATGAATGGTACTTCAATTAGGACTTGATAATTTTCAATTAAACGTGTATAAAACCAAAATAGCGATTGTTTTCCATTCTTTATTTAAATAGGAACGCGCGTAACAATTTATGTACATTCAAGAATAGTAAATACTGATCTTTATCCTGTTATTATATTTTCTGATTGTTCTTTGGTTGTAGATAAGTTTTTCAGAAAAAATTAATGAAAATATAGTGGAATATTTGAATTTTGCTTTTCTTAAAAGTAACCTCCCTCTATCTTTATTGCTAACCCTCATCTCTTTCTTTATTACATTTTCTTTTTCTGGGCAGTGTAAGCTCGTGACAGAGAATTAGACATATATTATCTCCGCTATTTAGACGTCTTATGCAAAATGAGGCGTTCATGTGCATCTGTGCGTAAATCTCGAGGTCATTAATTAGGCATCTATGTCGCCTTCACAGCAGTGCGGATCCCCTTGTAATTAGATGCAGCTAATACTTGCACGCGGCGACGGCCGCGGTTGTACATGCTCACCTTTGTTCTCTCTCACTCTTGCTCTCTGTACAAACAAAATTCACCTTCGCTTATACGTTATGCGCATACACTCACACACTTACCTGAACGCACACAAAGGAGGATTTCGGTCGGAAGTGAAATTCAGTAATCCCGGGAATGGCTAACGACACACGTGTACCCGAAAATGTGAAGGTTATCCAGTGATGTGAGAATCAGTTCAGCAGATCGTGCATTGCCTTAGCCATTCAATTGCAGTTATCCGCTTCTATTTTCTGTATTCGGCAACACGTTGGCACTTTGCTACCCCTTCCATTCTGGCTTTAGAAATGTGATTCGCTTTGTAGACACTAGAGCGTATCTTTGTAATTAAACTGCTATTTAAAAAGTGTTTCAGAGTTTCTAACTACATTGGTTACTACTGGATTTTCGAATTCAGCATTCAATCTAATGCTTTAGTCAATGACCATCAATTTATAAGGTTACATAGAATACATAGAGTATATTCTGTAAAAACATTAAGTCCTTTAAAAGATCTTCAATATTAACTACAATTACTCGCTACTCCTATTAACATGATTGAAAAAAAGTTCTTTGAGTAGAAAAAGTTAAGAGTTATTCTATTAAGAAAATCCATCTTCATTTAATTTTAAAAGTCTTCGTTCCTTTAGTATCTTTTAAATGTACAGTGTCGTTAGGATTGTTAAATTTTGTGTTACTACTGCAAATTTTGTATTAATACGGCCTCGTGCCGTTATTACACTACAAAATATATAGATTTTAAAAAAGATCTCAAGGATTATTATGTCTCTAGATCGTAAAAGAAACTTATAGAATTGCAAACAGTAGAAGAAAAATAAGTTTTCTTAAAACTTGTGTTAATTTTGTGCTATTTATTTTTAGTAAAATACTGCATAATATTTTGAAAATGAAAAATAATATTACATTTGATCTGTAAATTATATATTAATAATTTTTATTAAACATTTTCTTATTCATGCATTAGTTATTAAAAACATTCAATAGTATGCACAATGTATATATCATTATGTATAATAAATTAATGCATATTATATAATTTTAAGAATTATTACAATAAATTATATGTATATTGAATACTTTAAAAAAATAATGTATTTAATAAAAATTAATATTTGTATGATAATATTAATATAATTAATTAAACTAATTGTTTATAAAAATATCCAATTTTAAACATTACATTTTAAATATTATTTAAATATTTCAATAACTGATTTTTATACATTCTTTATCTTAACAGTAAATTAGTTGAAATTCAATATCATGTAGAAATATGTTTCCTGACTACTATTGCATGTTTCGTTGTAATTAATATGGTTGTATATTTATAAGCTTAAGTTTATCAAAGTAATTTCAATATAAAATAAAAAGGTCAAGTTCAACTTTACTTAATGGTTTAAAGTTAGATAAATATAATTTAATTGAAAAGTACTACGTATAAAAATGATATAAATCTTTATAAAACGAAGAACAAGGATAAAAATTATTCTGATTATTAAATGCTTCATATTCATAAATTATTTAGAAAATATTTAGAAAATTATAATTTTAATAATCAGATTTATACTTTATTTCATTTTATAATGTGTATATTTATATATCAATATTTCAAAATTTGAATGTTTATATTATTTTTTAATTGAATTTAGATTTTTTTGTAGAGTACTTGTTCATTACATCAACATAATATAAATTTGAAATTATTAAGAGTAAGCTAGAATTTAAATAAATAAATCAATAAATTTATAAAATATACACAGATTTTTTAAAATTGTGTTATAAGTTACTTGATTAGAGTAGGTGAATAAAAATTACTTTACTTATCTGCATGGGTGAACATATTTTCTTAAATAGGAAAATACTTTAGAAAAATGTTGAAAAATGTTGAAAAATGTTGTTGAAGAGTAAGTATTTCATAAAATATTTAATCTAAATAATTTTTACATTTATAAATTAAAAAAAACATACGCAATATAAAAAATAGCATTCAGAGTTTTAAATTTAAATAACGTATTTTACACGAATGAAATCAATTTGAATATTTAAAACTGAAATTATGATGATGTGAGTGTTATAATTGAAAATTATATTGAAAATCAAGAATAATAATACGTCTTCGCATTTTATTTTTGTAAGATATACTAATAATTATTTTAAATTATATAGTTTAGTGAGTGAATAAGATGATGCTCTTATCGTTTCATAATAGCTGTAAATATGAGGAAATACTTAAGTTCTATTATTCCTAATTATTCTTCGATTTCCTAATTATTCTACGATTTCCTAATTATATATTTCACACATGTTAAAGAAAATTATGATCTCTATAATTCATGATTAGATTTATGTTCGTTTACTTACAATAAAATTTGATCAACATATCAAAGTCTTTAAAAGTCTTGTTGCGACTGATTAATTTTGGATAGTAAAAATTTTTTATTATAATATATGTAAAATTTTTTCATCGACAGGACACTGACATATATTTGATACTATATAATTAAATTCAAAAGACTACTTGCGCTAGCGCAGAAACACTCAAGCACATAAACAAGTCAATATATATATATATATATATATATATGTTTGTCTGACATTTGGATTAGGGCAAAAGGTTTCGTTATGCACCACTCGTAGAGTTAACCAGCGCTAGCGACGCCTGAGTTTCGTCGTAGAGAATAATAAATGCTGTGGAACACCTCTAATAGCATGTGATGTATTTCATATGAAAATACAGGATTTGAAGCTCAGTAGCCTTAATCGAGAAGAGATTTAAATGTTCTTCATAAATCTGTAGAGGTTATAATTGTTAATCGGCGTGATAAGAATTTTCTTGGTCGGTATTATTCATTCATTTTATTAATCTCCTTTGAAGTAATTCCAAGCATTCTACGTGTTTCTATTCTATGTCTAGTTAAAAAAAATGAATCTTTTAACTTTAACGTAACTTTTATAAAGATTATTAATGATAAATTTGTTTCAAATAGATGGTAAAATTATAAATAACGAATTGCACCTCTCATACTAGAATCACCATATTCGACATAACATAAATTAGTAGAAAGGTTATATAACAGTTCGTAGAAACTTATAAATTTACTAATAAATGGATGCAAATAAATAGTTTTTAATTACATTAATTTGACTACATATGCATACTGGTATTATTAATATAAGTAAATATTTTAATGTATTGATTATAACATCGAAATACTTAGTTGTATTTAAAGTATAATTGCATCGACCTTACAAGCAAAATCGTTTGAGTATAGCCATTTCTTGATGAACTTATTCATATTTAAGAAATATAAATAAATTTGAAACTTCTTGTAAATAAAAATAATTTTTTTTTAAATTACACCTAATCACAGTTATATTAAAATATCTGTTTTTTGGTCTGTATATACAAAATACATTCAATTATTTAATTAATTAATTTCTTTATTTATTAATTTGATGTCTTAATCGTTCTAAGTGCAATTACTGCTTTTAACTTTATGATATGCGCAATTAAGAGGATGAAAGAAGTAAATTTTGAAATTTTTTTTTAAAGAAAATGATAATATAAGCTTTGATGAAATAAGTTTATAAAGAATAATATTTTAGTTAACTAAGAATTGTTTTAAATAAAAGCATTTATTTTAAGCAAAGTAGTATCAAATTGCTAAAAATACTTTGTAAAACATCAATTGGAATAAATAATAGTATTTTTATTCACTTAAGTACATAATAAAAAAATATGAAACTGATTTATTTTCTATATGTACGTAAGCTTACGTTTATCGCCTACTCAGTTTTACTAATTATTAGTTTGAAACAAAACGAATATTACGCAGACGTAAAAGTTTTGTAAAACGAAAAATATAAATGAAATATTAATTATATTTCTAAGTTTAATATCAGTTTGATAAATTTGGAATTTTCAAAAGATAATTCTGCAAGGCATAGGTTGAGAAAATATTATTATTGAAAAAAATTTTTTTTATATTGATTAACTTTCGATAAATTGTTTGTTAGTTTAAATCTTCTATATTCAGTTTGTAATGAAATTGCATTTTTATATATAAAATACTACTAGTACTATACACACAATATTAACATGAAATGCTTATAAAATAAATTAAATGATGCCGCATAACAAGTTTTATTTAAAATATATCGGAATATTTTAAATAATATCAAATTATATAAATTTTCAATATAAAAGTTCCAAGGGATAAAAATAAATTGAACTTGAAGTCTTTGATCAACAATAAGAAGATTGATGGTATTTTATATTTTACTGAGTAATGAAAAAAGTATATTTAATTACATCTTCGATCTATCTCCTTTATCTGTATCACAAAAAGAAAAATTACTTATTACTTTTATACATGTATTAAGTAATATATAAACCTCATTAATGTAAATAAAATACTTATAATAAATTTTTGGCAAAGGTATGATTTTTCAGTTGCAAAATCACAAAAAATACATTATGCAAACTTTAATTAAGACAGAATATAAAGAAATATCGGTTCAGAATGCGGACATAAAGAAGTGCATAAAAAGAAATAAAAATAAAAGACTTTAACTTTCTTACAGGAATGTGCAGAAAGTATAGATGGTTTTTATTTAATTCTGCGAGGAATGCTCACCTTGCAAAAGAGCTGAGACTAGAAGTAAAAGAAAAGGGATTCTTAGGTAATTAATTTTTTCCTTTAATTGCTTCTCCTCCGGAAAGTGGATGGTATGGTCTTCTATATTGTTTTGGATATTTGTGCGGACCAACTGAACCATTTGCCATTTGTGGAACTTGAAACTAAAGAATTAAATTTCAAATAACCAGCACAAGTATACTTGAAGAAGCTAATTAGACTTGTCAGATTTACCTAAAATTTATGAGATGTATGTTAGTAATGCAGCAGTAACACCAAAGGTTTGTTACTTTCGAAATCCTAAACTCTTTTTCTTTACAATTCAATTAAGCTCATTATGATATAAACTTATTCATGTTCAGTTAATTTATTTTTGATTCGCGTGTTTTTCTATTATTAATTTAATATTAAAGAATTAATATGAACTTAAATTAAAGAACTAATATGAACGTTTGCTTATGATTTGCCCACTACAATATTTACGATCTTCCTTTGAATTAGTTAAGAAAAAAATTAAATGATTTAATAATTCTAAAACATTAGATAACGTTCACATTTCACATAGTACTGTCTATTTTTTTGAGTTTAACAGATTTTTTGACAACGAAGAAAATACTTATTTTGAAAATATTAATCTATTTAGTGTAGTAACAGACCCAAACCTGTGTTGAAAATTTAGCCGCTTGTATACAACAACATAATAAAGTTTAATATTGTTCAAAATGTAGGAGGTAGAAAGAACGACAATACATAAATAGAAAATATACTCACCTATTTAACTAATAGTTATTGTATACGAATAGATATATCACTCGCAAAAGCTGCACTGTAGAATATTACTATTGTGGTTAACTTTTAGCAGACAGCGTACTTTATACATTTTGAGCTTTTACTTAGTAAAACGATTGCATTTTTGAAATGATAATTTTGTAAATCAATATAATTATTTTTATTATTTTATGCTTGAATAGGTATTTCAGACAACACTCGTTAAAAATAATTGAAATTAAAATTAAACAAAATTATCATAGCTTTGCATATTTTAACTCTCATCATTTAGGAATATACAATTATTTCAGGAATGTAGATGATTATTCTTTTTAAGAATAATACATTCATAATGCCACAAACTAATTGATCATACTTCGTTTATAAAATTTATTTTCGAATATTTCTCGTCGAGATGAAAACTACTAGTACTTCCCTTACCAACGTTATTGCAAATTTCAAGGACTTCTCTTAACTTCTTTAAGTTTCTACAGCTTCTTCAATATTCTTTAATACCTTTAGATACTACTCAGCTTCGCCAGAATGCACACAATCTTTTAACTCGGGTAATTTTTACGAAGTGCAAGAGCTCCAAAGAAGCGATTTAACTTGCGAAAATTCGAAACAACTTAATATGTCAAATAGGAAGATAATCAAATCTTAAAGTAAATCTTAAGTAGCAAAGTTGTAGACGATTATTTTTTAGGCGATTAATGCAGGCATGTGCATGCATGAGATTAAATATCATACGTGGTGTAAAAATATTTAAGGAAATACTTGACTTGATGGAAATATTTCTATATTTATCTATTTTTTTCTAATTTGATAAATTGCCATTAAAAATGATTTTTAAACGATTGTAGAAATCGTTATAAATTTATAATTTTAAGGATAAGTTTTTCATATTTAAATATTCCCTTATTCAAAAATAAATCAGTATAGCAATGTATATAATCTTTCATTTTCATTAAATTTGATTTCATTAAATTCACTTTATTTATTAGTATATGTTTTTTCAAAAAATCACGTATATAAATATTTAAAGGTTACCTTCATTTTCAGTTATCATATTTTCATAAATAATAACCTTCTCATAAAAAATACACCAAAAAATGTAATGTAGCAATTAACGAAGCAAACTTATAATAATTTTGTATCATTTATAATAATAAAATTTTAATTCTCTCCTTTTATTTAAAACGCCTTTTATTCGTCTTTAAATTTATTCTACTTGTAATCAGTGTACATAAAAAATTTACAAATACAATTAGTAAATTGTTCAATTTATTTGTATAAAATTGTATTTGAAAAATTTACATTTTAATAATTATTTCAATAAAAGAAAATGTTTAAAAATAGAATAACTGTCGAAAATAAAAATAAAATGCAATGATCGTTAAAATAATCTCTCATAATATGAAAAATGCTAAAAATTGAATTTCATTTTTATGCACTTAACATTTTTTCCTGAAAGAATTCTATAGAAAAGAATTTCGATACTTAGCACAACCTGTCACTCGGTTCGAAATATGTTACTTCTTTCATTAGCATATTTTCTGAAACAAATCGTTTTTGATATAAGGCACGTGTAAGAAATTATTATAGACTATAAAAATTTTTATTCGTGTCTGCAAAAAATTATCTCTCGGTATGTCTATACTAAAATAAACTTAATCATTATAATTACTTTCTTGAAAATTTTACTTTTATGTTACGATCTATAAGAAATTAAATAAAAGATACGAATTATAAGAGTTTATACTTACTGTGCTGATTTATATAAATTTATAGTTAAACGTTTATTTTTATGAGATAAACCATACCTATCATGTTATACATAAAATAAAACATATTATTTATATTTTTATAGTATATTATACGTTCATCTTTGACAATATTTCAAGTAATACATTTCATAGAAAACTCATTTCTATTCACATTCATGGTTATACTAACGTACAAAAGTTTAAGAACTTTTTAAGAGCAGAGGATTTTTTACCATTACTCCTTCTAATATGGTAAACTGTTATGAGACTCGTGGTTAAAATAAATAATAGCATTTTTACATTTTTCAATGCATAATATTCTTTGTGGAATGTCGTAATTTATATTTCATGGTTTGGTCTAATCTCTAATTTTTATGTAAATCCGATAATACTTCTTTTCATAGCAAAATAGGTAAAAAACCTTCAAAAAAGTTTTTACCAGTAAGCAATAACGATACTTTTTCTTATAATTCGGATATAATACATCTAAAATTATAAACTTTTTCTAAAAAAGCTGCTAAGTAATTTTGAAATAAAATATTTTAACAGGTAATTGTTAAAGTAAAATCTAATCCACGGAGAATTTAAACTTACGAAATTGATAAATAAAAAATAGATAATACAATATTTCGATTAATATATTTAACATTTCATAAGCTAAAAAAATTAATGTAATATAAATAAATTTAGAATATTTAGCTGATTTGAATATTTAGTTAATTGAAGTTTTTTAATAATTAAAAAAATTAATATTATATTAAACTAAATTTATTTATATAACAAGAATAGTAAAATATAACAACTCCGAGTAATAAAAATACTATTTATAAGATAATCAATAAGATATTATTCGAGTAAATGATAGTATTTTAAAATCACCATTTTTATAGTTGTGCAATTTTCAGACTCATTATAGAAGGGCTGCTATCAGTAAAATGTTCATGAGCAATTATTTTAAATACAAACCATGTGGCAGTTCTACTTTTAGGGTAAATATAGTACCATAAGATAGTGTATCATGCAATTTTACACGTTTGCAAGTTACAAATATTATTATGCTAAATTATATTAACCAGAAAAAGGTTGATACCCAAAATTCTTTCTCTAATTTATAAAATATAGTACTCATTTAATAATATAATTAAGCGAAAATTAATTAGAATCATATTTATTAATGCTTTCTATACTTTTATAGATTATAAAAAATATTGTAAAAAAATACCGTTTTAATATTTATAATAACGTACAATCTTGAGCAAGTATGAATATTTATTTTAATTTATATCAAATGAATTAAAATATATTAAATAATAAAAAGGTTGCAATTTAAAAATTATGTAGTACTTAATTATATAGATTATTACAATTATAATTTTAAAAATTCCACTTAATCTTCATCTGTTTATTTTTGTCTTTAATAAGAGATATTATTAGCCGGTAAAAATATTTATAGAAAACAAGATATTTTCGATTACAATAGTTTTTTCCTAGTCTAATATTATAAAGATATAATATATTTAAAAAAATTAATTTAAATAAGCTATCAGAATATTTTACACCAAAATTTTAATGCAATTTTTCAATTATTCCTATTATATATCGTCGTAAGACTGCATCGTTTAAAAAAATTATAATAAATTATCTGAATAGTTGGATACGAAATAATGTCAGTAATAATTATTTCACTTTCTGTACACTCTCTTATAATCTAATAAAAAGGTGAAATACTGGGTTCTTGCAGAATAATAAAGGCACTGATACAATGATACATTTTTAGTGAAAATATAAAAGAGAAAGACTGTTTTAATTTTTAGTATAATTAAAAAATACAAAAAACGTCAGGAAATACAAATATTTTTTTAACGGATATTATTCACTATTCGTGAATGAATAAAGCTTGATTTGCACGATTGCATACACAAACACACACGCACACTTGAGAACAAACTTTTTGCACTCGGTTGAGCATGTAGTATACGTGAACTTTCATCCGTAAAGTATTTTTCTTCTGCAACCACAGTAGAAGGCTTTTTTTTACTTCTTTTATATCCACTTCCTTCGATTGTGGTGCACACACGACACACACGCACATAGATGAGTATGCTTACGTAACCACGCACCAGCGTCCTCGAAGTAATGAATGTGAGATCAGCTGGCATCTGGCTTTTACAAGTTTTTCGGCCATTGTTCATGACACGGAAGCGCACGGCAGAGAAAAGGCAACATATCGTTAACACCTGTACCTACTCTGTTCTGTAACAAATTATGACATTTTAACAAAAATAAGAGAACAATTTTAATACTCATGAAACATGCGAAAAGCTAAATTCATTAATTGAAATGTAACGGTGCATGCGTTTTTGTAATTAAATGCGGAAAATGACTGTGTAATGTTAATAAACAAAAACTTCTAAAAATGGCTTATACTAAATTTTATTAAAGTATAAATATGTTGCTGACTTATTGCAATTACATAATTTATTATTATTTAAATTATATACTAAATACCTGTTGGCTTAACTGTAATTAACATTGCTAATTCACATTTTAAAGCCAGATGCAGTAAAAGATTTTTGTTTTAAATAAAATTATAAAACTCAATATATACATACAGATACTTTTATTTTGTTTGTAAAATAAATTAAAAATTAATTTTAAACTTAAAATATGCAAAGTCTAATAATATGAAAATGAAAAAATTAATAAAATATATGTAAAGTAATAACATAATGAATAATTTATTATTTATATTCACTATCAATATTATTAAGAAGTAGTAATCTTCTATTTTTTTAATCATTGTAAGCAAGAATTTATTTTATTTTATTTTTACCTTAAATCTTTACTTTATAAAATTTTTGATTACAATAAGTTTCGAAATGTATTTCTATAATTAATTGGTATTTTGAGTAACAACTTTATTTGAAAAGCATTTTGAATACTTAAGTCATTTGTTTTTTAAATTATTTCAAAATTATATAATTTTACATAAAATGTTATAAAGTATTTTAAAAAACTAAGTATTTCACTAAATATTTTTATAATCTGAAAGAATAAATCGTATTATAAAGAAAATTGTCCAGCGGTTGTTTAATTGATTAACTATTAAAACTTTTGGTAATAAAAATTCACTTGTCAGAATAAACTAATTGCAAAATATATGCACAGAAAGTTCAAGCCCTTTTCCATAAATATAAGATAAAATACTTGATTCTGATCTTATTAAGTATAAATGCTATTTTATATCTCCGTGGACACTAAGTCTTTTTTATGACCTACACCTTGCTTAACATAAAAACTATGTAGACGTCTCAATGCTTACAAAAGTGTTTATAGGGGTTTAAATTTATCTTCTTTAATCCACCAATATACATTACATTTGATGTTTTACAGTCTTCTTTTTTTTAATCTTTCTCGTAGCCAAGTTGCTGAGGATATCTATTACAAGTTTCACACTTATATTTAATAGTAGCTTCTACTTTATCTAGTTTTTTATTATCTCATTTACTTGTAATTCAATATACAGTACAATGAACCAATAACCTTATCGTAATTCACCAAGTTTTCAGAATTTTTACAAATTTCATTAAAAACTTCTAATGTATAAATAATACGTCACTATTTAGATGATTATGTTATTTGTAACTAAAGTGATGTGTGCTGTTGATATTTCTTATATTCCATATTTTATTTTGGAAAAATTAACTTTGGTACATCATTTCATTTTTAATGAGGAATAAATAATAGAAAATTTATAAGATGTCCATTTAAAACTTACCTAAAAGTTATGTAAAAATAATAATATAATTAATTAAAATAATCAGCCCAGATAATTTTTTATGGATGCAGTCTTCATTTTTTTAATAAGTTTTCAAAGTAGATAATCATTAAAAAACACACAGGAATTTTTTTAGGTGCCAAGTAGATATTTAATTAATATAATTTTATTGGACTGTAACGAACGATACATACCCGATTGATATGAAAATGATAAGAATGAATTACGTATTTTATCATTATATACTCTTAAAAAAGTATAAAAAAAACTAAATTAAATAATTATAACATAGATCACTAGCGTAGTATTAATAATATATAAACTCTATGTAGATTTTATTCAATGTATAAAAATATGTTTTAATGTTTGAATTAAATACCCACTTCAATTTAACAATCAAAAATAAATTTATTTATCAATATTAACTTTAATAATCTTCAATAATTTTAAACCTCAATAATAAATTTAATGTGTAATAATAAACCTAACAGAATTTAATGTTGTAAATTTATTAATACAAATTAAAATTTCATAATAATAAAATTCAAATATGTGTGATTATAAATTTTAAGTTGAATATGATTCTGTTTTTATATTTCAATGGTTTATAATTTGAAATGCAGCACTTTACAAATTTCCCTGTTTGAGAAGAGAATCATTTCTATGTGAAATTAAAAACACAAAATAAATATTTAATATAGTATATTTAATATAAATATTAAATTAGATTTAAATTTCTTTTTGTTTAAATACATTATTTATTCAATTTCGTAAATTTTTTTTGTAAGACGATTATATTTTATTTAAAAGTTTCTTTCTATATATTGGTAGTTTTAAAGCTATTTTAAAGTTAAACACTTTTACTGATTTATTTATAATGTATTATTTTTATTTGTACAAACGTATCTTTAAAAGAAAACATAAGATTAATATACCCTAATAATTATTTAGTTTGTAGTTTTTATTTTTTACTTACTAATTCTTAGCAACAGATTTTATATTTTGTTATGATCTTTTATTATATAAATGTTAATCAATTTCTCAATATTTCATATTAATTATTTACAGAACGTTAATGCTATAAATTTTAATATTCAATAAAAAGAATTTTTTTATCAATTATTTAATATACTTAATGTTGAAAATAATTATAAATTTTTTACTCGATGTGCTTAATTATAAAAATACTGAAATATTTATCTTCTATTTTCAGAAAATAATTTAAGGTTATAGATATTAAAATAAAATATAATTATCATAAATAATTTTTAGGTCTTCCGTAGTTATCTTAAAGTTTTTGTAAAGTTTTAATTTTACGCTTAAAATGAAAGCTTTTCAAATTGAAAAGCATTATTTGGAAGGAATAATAAAGTTAAATGATTAAACATGTGATTAATATAGTATAGTCAACAAAATGAGTTTACTATTATATGAAAATATAAGATAAATAAATATAGTTTTATTATATTATAAAAATTGAAATTAAAATTTCAATAAAGAAGCGAAAAGAAGAGTTAATAGAGAAGCACTAAGACAAGAAGTAGAGTATGCAAGAGAGAAAGAGAGAGAGAGAGAGAGTTAGAGATAGAAAGACAGTAACTTATATATAGATATATATATAATGAAAAAAGGTATGGATATCGAGAAAAAGAGAGAAATAAAAAGAGGGAGAAAGGAAAGAAATATTGACAATTTTAAATATAATGGGAAGCTAGAAAAATTGAACGAATATAATAATAAATGATGAAGAATGTTCATATTCTCGAAACATGTCGTATGTGTAATGAATTTTATGTAATGGAAATAACTGATTGAATTTACATGAAATTCAGTTCCTCTCTCTTTCCATATATTTGCTATTTTCTGGCTCACGAAATTTATTACTATTTCTTTCTCAGTTCATCAAAGCTTCTAAATTACGTAGATAATTAAATAATGCTTAAATAATTACTGCTATTTTACGATTTAAATTCGAAATCACTTTTTTATATTCTAGTGGTTTATATGGTGACACTACTAATAACCAAGTGAATCTACTACGAAGAGGGAAGCTGTACAATTTGTATGATTTAGCTTAGTTACCTTTGTATGCAGGTAAAGTTTCAGGAGCTGTTGCAATATGGAGACTAAGGAGTGCTGGGCAAAACAAAGCCGCACGTGTACTCGTCAAACGTTCTCTTGTGTGATTAAGAAATAGAGATGTTACAGTTACATTATAGCCAGTGATAGGATTGAATATTTATATGCGAATCAATTGGATTTGAAATATTTATAAATAAGCAACATTTAGAGTTTTCAGAATCAGTCATAAAAAAAATATGATCATTTACTATTATTAATAAAATTTGAACTTTTATATATTATATAATTTTCATGTATTCAGACATCATTTTAACAATAGTAATATATTAATTTAAGAACTTTTGATAAAATTACTTGTCTAGTAAAAATCAAAGTCGTTTATAATCCATTTATTCTAAAGACATTTTATTATCTAAATTTCATTCGATATTTTTCTTCACAAATTTGATTGAAATAATAACAAATTTATACATGTCACCTGTAGAACTATTTTTCCATTATATTTAAAATTGAAATTATGCAATATTAAATTAATCTTGTTTCTGAAACTAGAAGTTTAAAAAATTTTAATGTCATTTTAAATAACAAGATGAGCATTAAAGCAGTATTAACGTTTAATTTTTTAGTTTTTGAAGATACATATTATCTTGTCATTTTTTGTTTAAATACGTAACTTTAATATTAATTTATGTTGAAATCTGTAAAAAGAATTTATCATAATTTTTATCTTGTTAATGCTTCGATCGTATCTGGTATACGCGCAAAAGAAGAAAAGCTTACAAAATTGCATCGAAGCGTTTTGAGAAAAAGGAACGAACGAACTTGTGAATGTATTAAGAACTATAACGGAAAAAATAGAAAATACCATTTATATAAATTTCAAGTGAAGGAAAAAATGGCGAAAAAAAGAGAAAAAGAAAAAGAATGGGTTTCTTATATACTGACAAAGAACTCACGTTAGATGAAAGCAGATTATTCTTATCCAGAGTAATTTTTTCGTGCCCCAAAGTTTATAATTGTGGAAAGATATTACGAAATGAGTACAGAAATCGATTGCAGATGGAGAATAGGAATGATCTGAAACAGACAGAGAAAGAAATTACAAAAGATAGAAAACATTATCTTATTGAATTTTTATGACATTATTTAATTTATTAATAACGCGTGAATGGGCATCTTTTGTAATTCAGGTCCGCATAAAATATTGATCGACGATCTTTTCTATTTATTTGTACAATACATATCTGCTATTGTTTTATCGAGATCTTATTAATTTTTCGTATAGAAAAGCCGGTAAAATTCCTTTTCTTATAGTAAACGGCCCCCGTGGGCGTGCCAGTGTATCTTTTGTTGAAAATCTGTGCTGCTGCATTAGAAAGTGCATCCGGAAATTTTCCAACACATAAGTTGGTTGGGTAAATCGGGTACGTGCAACTGTACTTGGCATTGCAGATCAACGGGGGAATATGAAAACCATCACAGGATGGTTACGACTTTACAAACTGTACTAAATGAATTGTTTTTATAACTGATTTTATGATTATTTACAATAATACATTCTAAACTTGATTATTCTATTTTACAATTATAGATAAATAATTCTATCAATTTAATTTATAATATTATTTGTTTTTTCAATTACTTCTTTTCAAATTTTTTTCATTGAATTGAAAATAAAGTAGTATTAAACTGAAAAAATTAAATTTAAATGTTACGTATGCTTTATCAATTTTAACATAATTTTTTTAATTATCAAAGAAATTTTATGTAGGAAATAATATTTTATATTTATCTATCTTGATTTTATATTTTATTTCAATTTATTTACAATTTTATACAATTATATCTTTTCAAACAGTTTTTAATAATATTATAAAATAAAAACTAAATAACGATTATAAATACTTACATTTTTCTGAAAATTAAAAATTTTTTTAACTATTCCTTACACAGGTCTGTCAGTCTTTGAACTTTACTTTAGTTATACATAACATAGACTAGAAATATTAGTAGATTAAGTTGAATCTATATGAAAGTTCTTATTACCTAGTACCGAGAAATGATAATGAAAAATGTAAGTAATTATTAATGTCCAAAGTTTTCGATATATCCGTTGTAAAAAGATATATATATATATATATATATATGTATAAATAACTATCTACTCTCAATGGCTTTCTTTGATTAATAAATGAATGAAAATCAATTGTATTAGCATTAACCGGTTTTTATATATAAGAAAATAAACTTTTTTTGTTTCACTTATAATATATATAATGCATGGAATATTTGTAAATTCTTTGTAGTAAATATAATTGAACTCTAACAAATTTAAATACTAGAAAGATGATTGAAGAGGTAATTACAAGTACCTCGGCTTCTTAAAATGTATGTATTTTTAATACAATGTGTGTATTATTAAAACGTAAATTTTTCAACTAATTTTATTTTTTATTTTACGAAGGGAAATACATAAAGTAAAGTAATCTGTTTAAAAAGACTTTAAAATCTATTAGTACTATTGAGCGGAAAGGTAGTTTTTTGAGATCGAATAAATATTTATAAAAGCACAGAGAAATAATTTAATGCTAATATACAATGCAAATGAAGTACTTTTAATCCGATTTGGTGAAATCTGTACAGCCATACTGATTTAAAAACAGCTTAAATACTTTCAGCTATTGTGAACATAATAGCTATCCCCGCTTTCAATGCAAAATGCAACTAAGGATTATACAATTAACATTTTCGCAAGCTTACCCTATTGCTGAAAAATTACACGAATTGAAGATTTACTGGATTCAATTCGAATACTGACACAATAGTTATAATAATTATTTTATTGAAATGAATGTAATTTTATTCGCACTTTATATTTATTTATAGTTGGAAAATTATTTGTAAGGAATAATTGAAAGTACCGGTAACATTAAGAAAAATGATTATGCAAATAATTCCCATATAGAGAAGGTGTTGATGTAATTAATCTTCTGTCTACTTCACTAATTTATTACAAAGTATTTACAACAGTAACCAAAAATATGTATCTTACAATTAATAAGAATATCGTATTACTTCTAAACGCTTTTATTTATTTATATTGAAAAACGACTTAGTAAAGGAATTTATTTAACTGCTTAAACTTATTTACTATAATATCTGAAACTTCATTTATTTATAACCGATATATTAATTACAAGTTGTGCAATAATTTAATTTATAAATGATAAATGCACATAGAATTATGTTTTATTATTAATAATATTTTCTAATTTAATACATCGATGTTGTAAATAACTACAATAATAATTTATAATTAATTATTGATAATATACTTAATAGTGATAATTTAAATAATTTTATGTTATTAATTAATAGTATTTACACAAGATGTTTTAAATAACTCTTTAATCAGAAAGAACAACATCGATTTATCTTAAATATTCGGTGGAATATAATAGATTTACAAAATGTTGGTCAAAATCTCTCTCTCAAAGATTTTCATTAAACTTGTTATTGTGATTAGTTTGACCCGCAACACAAAGTATAGTAAGATTATCAGAAATCTAGCTCACGAAACGTGAGGAAAAGTAATTGATTTTCTACCAAACTATTACACTTTTACCGCAAGTGTACCAATCATAATTAATGTAGAATTAATTAATGCTTCCTCTGGAAGCGTATAATTTCTTATTTGTATATCATCTGTAAAGCAGAAACCTCTCATCTCTGTAATCTCAAAGAGAAGCAAATCTAGAAAGCCTGAAAGGGTTAATGTGAGATCAACGCTTGCAGACAACCTTATATATATATATGTATGATCCATTCCACTTGAATTATTATGATTGTAAATTATAAACTTTTATAATGTAGTATTATTTAGTTACAGTATGCACGAGTTAGTCAACTCGTGAAATCAAAAGTGAAAGTAGAACATAGAAATTTTATATAATACAACATTTTTTATTATTTGCATAGATGTGAATGGATTATGCGTAAATACATTTGAAACATTGTGGAATTAAATACTTAATTATTTAAATATTTTCAAATTATTTGAAATTCGAATTTGAATAAAGTAAATATTGCTTGAAATTTTAATTTTAATGAGGTATATTAAAAAAATAAGTAGTGATAAAAATAACTATTACAACATTAAATAAAATCTTATCTAATGGGTGAAACAATATGGTGCTCTTGAGTTTTTCGACTAAACATCTAAGCCTCTGCATATAGTATGTGCAAGATAAATAAATCAGTGCTGGTAGAATATAGATATACTGATCTTTAATTAAACAAATTGATTTCTTTTAAATGGAAATGGAATTTTCACCGAACTCAAAGTCAACGCTTTTTCATCCAAACCATAAATTTTAATGTAACTATGGGATATATTATGTACTACATTGAGTGGCGCTTTTTAAATAAAAAGAGTGCACCCACTATATGAATAATAAAAATACATTTTTTATGTTATACAAAAATTGTATTTAATACTTTTCAGTATGTGTATCAAATTAAAAAGTCATTTATAACACATTATTCAACTTTTATTAATTTCTTGATTATTTTTAATTACTTAAATTTTTTATAAATTTTTATGTATATTATTTTATGTCAGATTCTTATCAGGTTCTACAATTTCCTTTTTGCAATAAAATTATATAGATTTGCAGTTATGAAAAATGTTTGGTTTTATCAGTTTTCATCCACATTATATATTACTCATAAGAAATATACTTAAAAGATTAAAAGAAATATTAAATGATATGAATTTTTTATTTAAATTCTTACAAAAAATTACTTAAATAGAAATATGAAAAATTGCAGTGATAAAATTATCTTTTTAAGAAAACATAGAATATTAAATCTTAAAGAAAGTATACTTAAAAGCTAAATTCGTTAAAAAATTTTAAATTTTAAAAAGATTTTACATAAATTTAAAAATTCAAGTTTTTAAACATCTTTTCAAAACTCCAAATTGATTTATAATAAAAATTATTGTTATGACAACTTTCACAAATAAATTTTGAATGTACAATTTAAACTTTAATTATTGTTTTATTCAATTTATTGATGATACTATAGATATTAATCAAACGTGGTGGTTTTTTCTGTTAAAGTAAGAATCAATATTGATCACAAATGTATTATCAATAGACTGAAAAATCAAGTTTTAGTTAAAACGCAATTTTAGCAATTATAAAATCAAAATGTTGGAGTTAAAAATTTTTACTTTATGCCTGAATTTTGATTTTATATTCTGAAAATATAAACTGCTGGTATAATGTTTGCTAATGTTAAATTCGCATTAAATTCTGAATTTACATTATTTTACATTTCTACATATGGTTTAAAAGGTGATTTAGAAAAATACTAATAATGCATAAAAATATTCTATGATCTCTAAATAAGCGGTGCGATTCCTTCTAAATTATACCGAAAATATTTCTGAAAAAGAGAGTAGCCGTAATCTGTGAAAAAAGCTTATTGTTGTCAGGATTTAATACAATAGCTTTCAAATAAAACGTATAAGAGATGCATTACATAGAAAAGTGTGTAATAGACTTTTTCATCAATCTTGCTTTCAAGGAGAACCAATTAAAGTACTGGTAAAAAAACATTCTAGATAGACAAAAGAAATTTCTCTTTATTTCATCGTAATCAACGACAAATTGTAAAGCAATTTTAAAGGCATTATTATTATTAACTATTTAAAATAATAAGCGTCGGGATTGCGGAATTTAAAGCATTTTTCAAAATATTTAAAATAAAAAACGTTTATCAAGTTATCAATACCAGAGATTTTATTGTAAAAAACTATGTAAAGAATCTGTCATTCTGAAGAATACGACGAATAATATCTTTTGTGTATTAGAAAATAATATTATAAATCAACTAAGCATTATTTGAAACTCTACATTTTTAGTTTTTATTAGATTGTAGACAATAAATACAATATAGATCTGAAAAATGTAATCATTGGTTGGTTTTTCGATTTACGTCTCGAAAGTAGAGGACAAGAGTTACTCTTAATCTAAGAATCTAGTTAAGGACTTATTGTTGTAGATTCTCATGCCGATTTCTATTACGAAGCTTTTAGACAAATTAAAGAATTTTGATCTACCAGCGTTAATATTAGCTGGTAAAGCATGTCTGGGATGCGAGTAACAGTCATGGTGATGGTAAAAAAATTATTTTTACTTTAAAATCATACAAAAAGCGGTAGAAAAAGTGGTAGAAACCCATAATTTTAACGCATGTGAATGAGAGGAAAAATTTTAATTGTACATTTTTATAATGTTTCATTATTTTACAATTACTTTTTACAAGGTGAAAATAGTTTTGTTTCGTTATAAATTAGTAAAGTTATAAGCTACAATATCCAGTAGTATCCTTGGTAATCAGGAAACAGTGAGTTTTAGAAGTGAAAATAATTTTAAAACGTCCGTTTATAGAAATTATAAAGAATTCAGAACGGTGTGTTTGCTAAAAACCTTCCATAGAATCTCATCAACAATGCAAATTGAGCAAAAAATACTTTGGAGCTTCCGAAGACAAGCGATGCCTCGTTATTTTTTGATACATCACGAGTCTTCCAAGTTTTAACTACATTTATATGTACAAAGACTTTTCTTGAAAGCTATATTATGCGGTCATAGTGTTAAAGCTAAAGAATATATTCTTCTGCGTAAATTTCACTCGTTCTACGGTTATTTGAGTAGAGAGGGTGGTCCGAAAAGAGAAGTAATATAAATTCCCGTAGAAATGCTTTAAATTCACATACACAAAGTCAACTCAGGGTTATGTCGTCGAGAAAATTCTTGGCTCATATTGGCTCGCATAAAAATGTGACGAGCTCGTTAAAATATTTAACTACCACCTTAACGCGAGATGTCGAGAAAAGGTAAGCAAGAATTTTTCGGGTTTTTTACTCAATGCAGACATTTGTTTAGGTTGATCTATCACAGATTGAAAAATCATAAACGCTTTCGTGTAATTTACAAACAAGTAAACAAATTCAATAACGGTTGTTTCTCGGTTCCGCTAATATTTTGGAGCATGTATATCTAAATATATTTCGTTATTTATAACGAAAGTATTATTGGTTTTCCTATGAACAAGTGAATTTGATATATTCTGTTGTGAATGACATAGTATGAAGAATCGAATTTCATACTACGATTAAGACACTAGAACTGCCCTAGGAATTAAATATACAAGCGACGGTGGTTTAGTTTAAAAAGAAATCTTAGAAAAATGGAGGTCCTGGATTCGATTTCAAGCTGCTCAAAGTCACGTGACGTATTATTTTAGTCCTCCTTTAAAATAGATTTATAGCTAGAAGCATGTAATAATAAATATTTAATTTCTATTAGAGTAGTTTAATCAATAATATTCTTTAAATATAAAAGAGAATTTCAATTGAAGCCATAAACAAAAATTAAATGGAAACCAAGAAATTTTTTATTGTTATAAACATTTTTTATTCAGGAAATATTTAAAATTAAAGGTATAAAAGAGAAAATAAATTGTCGTAAATTTTATTATCGTGAAATTAAATTAAAATTTACTTTACTTTACTTTACTTTTTTTTTACGAAACACGAGCTCATTTTGCTAACTTCAAACACTGATAAAAGGAAATTACTTTAAACGCAGAATAAAATCATGAAAAGACTAAAGTTTAATACACACTTACATATTTGAATAGCATAAGTATTTAATTATCTAATCTCTATTTATGAGACGAAAATCCAACTGTAAATTAAAAATGTAGATACGTTTTCCTTGCTCCTGAAAAACTGATTCAAATTGAAAAAGAGCAATCAAGAAAACAGAATCAAACATCTAAAAAAAGGTACAACATAAGAAGGAAACACGGATATACTTTGCTTGTTAATAGTAAGTTATTTAACTTGAAGTAACTCCCTTAGAAGCTCCTCTTGTGATATTACAATTTCTACTCCTCTCCTTATAATGTCATGTTTCCTTTTACCGTTTTGTGTATCGCATTCGCATCAGACATTTTCTATCGTTCAATGCTTCTCCTCACCTCGTTGGGTGTAAACGCAGCTCAATGTAGTCTTAACTTAGATATGCGTGCATGTGACTTTAAGTATCCATCCTGTACTCTTTACCCAAATCCATCTCGTTCACGCTGTAAAAGCATACATCAAACCCGGTCGAAACAGAAAATCTAATTTCAGCGGTGGCAGCTCACAAGTAACTCTATTAAAAGTACCTCTCACTCGAGAATAAGTATAATAATGTAGATTTTCGGAAATAATTGACTGTCAGTTGGTCTGCTGCATTATTTGCAAATTAAAAGACTTTGATAACGTGTTTATTTAGATAATTTTTTTTTTTTAATTTTAATTCAACTGTTTTTGAGAATTTACAAATAAACACAATCTCGCCGCACATGTATTATTATTTTTTTAACTATTTAACTTTTTTATAAGCATCCGGTTAATAAAAGAAGTAATAACAAATTCATAAAAATTTAAGTACTTCTTTGAATTTATCAATTTTGTATTCTTCTCGTTTTTATAATAAAATAAATATTCATAAAGTAGATTAATATTAATCAAGTAATTATTTTCTTATGGAGATAATAATTATATAACATCATCTTTCGATTTTAAAGTTGTTAATTTTAAAATTTTTATTATAATTGAAAAGTATTAATTTTAAAGATAATTTAATAATATCAAAACAACTTATTATTTCGTAAGTGGTATAGCACATAGTTCATGTGTTAATTCAGAAGATGGTTTACACAAATTCTTCCTAATTTTTTAATAATCTTTTTCTTATATATCAATAGTAAATGATTGTAGGTTAAATTGTCTCTTTTATTTAAATTGTCAACTTTTATTTGACTACAAATTCAGATTATGATTAAAAAATCGAGATAAAAAACCTTTCAAGGTGATATTAATACGGCTAAAAATTATATATAAGTGATATAATTTTAAATTTGACACAATTTTGTACTTTTAAATGTGTTTAAATATGTTAAATACTTTTAATTATCATTTTATTTTCCCTTTCATTCCGCTCAGTTAAAAAAATGTGATATCTTCTTATTTATATTATACTTTTTATTTTTATTTTTCAATTCAAAAATAAATTTTAAATCTACAATTAATATAAATCACCAATTTCTGATATTTGAATGGCTTATTAAATGATGACATATATACTGTTTCGTAAGAATCATCAATAAACACATGTATTAATTTAAGTAGTAATACTATTTAAAAAAAAAAACTTCTGATATTAAACTATTTTAAATAATTTGCTGTTTCTTTCACATTTGCCAAATGTTCAAACTTTGAAATGCAGTAGTAACAAGACATGATTTCTCTATTATTTTTTTAAATCATCGTTTTTTTACTTTTTAATGAATGTTATCAAATTTTTCGGTCAGGAATTTTTCTCCTTGTACTATTTATTTAATAGTATGATAGAAGATAAGTGATTACATTATATACAAAAATATCTAATCTGAACTAAGTTATATTTTTGATTTTCCTGCAGTAATATTTATTTTCAATTTTTTTGCATTTTACTTTTCTTACTAGAGCATATCGTAGCATACCGTAAGAGTCCAACTGTGTGAATTATTTCTTGAATGTTATTTTCATCTTACTAAAGATGTAGATCTTTAAATTTGTATCGTGACAGAATAATCTATTACTTATAAAAGAATAATTTTAACTGCTTCGTAGCAATTTACCCAAGGAAATCCTACAATTTATTTTAATCCAAGTCTATGCATGTCCAGAATATCTTTATCTCGCTGCTTCTATCTCAATACATATACTGACCTACTTATTTCAGTACTTCTCAACTGATTTGATTAACTTATTTAACTATATCTTCTAGTATCTTCATTTTTTTGTAAACTAATATATATATACATATATCTGAAATAATAGTAGCTCATATGAATTTCAAAACACAATTACTTTATAAGTTATAGTATATTGTACATTTTGAATAACTTGAATGGTATTTAATATACTTTTAATCAACTTTTCAACTGTCGATACTATTTAAACGAATCTATCTATTCATGAAATACATCCAAGAAATATTATTTATTCGTTATTTTATTCAATTAAAGATGTGAATTAATTTTTAAACAAACTAGAAAGTTTTATAAAATAAATTCAAGTTTATCAATAGTTACTATACTAATAAAATTTAATTATCCATAAATGTTATAAATTTAATATTTGCAACAAGCAAACAATAATAAAATTAAAATATTTTATAATTATAATACAATATTTATTTTAATTACATAATTTTTATTTAATAATATATAATTATTATATAGAAAAAATAAATAGTTTTTAAAGATATAGTAACTAATATTAATATTCCATTTAAAGAATATTTTTTAATTTCTCATATTTTCTAAATAATTTCAAATTTTGGAACTTTTAAACTTTCCTTTAAGCATATTAATCTTATATATTATCTTATTATATTTGTGCTTGATTTATACTATATAATAATAGGGAAAAAGAAATACGAGAATATAAATCTATTATAAATTTTTTATCTTGAAAATTGTAGTTTATTTGCAGAAAATCATTCTAAAAAACGTTTTTTTGCCGGTTTAAATAAAAACTGTTATTGATAACTGTTATCTCGGTTGTATGATTTAACGGTCACACGTATTATTTTCTGAGAGAATTAATTTATTATATTTAAATAAAATACTTTCAAATATATTTATAATATTTTTAAATATTTTGTTTTCCTTTACAACGTTTCAATTGAACTTAGTACATTTTGATTCCTCATAATGAATTAGTTAATTAATACAAAAATACGTAATTATTTCTTTGTTCATTATTTTTAATTTATAATTATAAATTAAATTAATTTTAATGAGATAAATAGTCTTTTTAAACAATCTGTTAGGTGTAATGGACACAAAATAATAAATATTAAAATTGATAATTGGAATCCATAAAAATGAAATAATATAAAGAACACTAATGTAACTATATAAATATGTGAAAAGTCATTAAAGTTTTACTGTTTTATTATACAATACACCAGAATCGTATTATGAAAGTGAAGTATTTTATGATCATAATAGATTACAAAATATATAAAGTGTTAAATATTATAGCTTAAAAATTATATCACTTCGTTTTAAACATTTAAAGAGAACATTTACATTGTATATAAAAAAATGTATTGAATTTATGCTTCTATAAATTGAATTTTTTAATTTTGATACTCGACTAAAAATTTAATAATCTATATTAATTGTTATACAATTATTATTTTACAAATATTAATAAATTTACTCATAACTTGATTAAAAAATGCAATGGAATATGTGTTTTAAATATTTATTTGAAATTATTTTATGTATTATTTTATATTTTACACATTTTAAAGGAATTAAAATAATATGTGACATATATGTATAATACATTTTTAAGAATAAATTCAAGTGGTTATTATTCAATTATAATAAATTTTTATTTTTACGTTATTTATTGTAAAAAATTATAAGAAATTAAGTGGAAAATATTTTTCCTCTCTTAAATTAAAATTTTTAATCCTTATTTGGAAGTACTCGAAAGAACATATATATTCTTATATATTTTACAATTATTATGTAATTCTGAAAATTAATTCTTTATGTTTTATTCACTAAATTGAAAGCAGATTTTTATGCGCTAGCGGCATAAGACTTTTCGAGAATAATATTCAACTATCCTGAATATAATTGCTTTTACCGACCACTTTCAAACTTCACCTTTCACTAGCTTATTCTTTATCTCTATTTTCTGCATCTCTCTCTCTTTCTCTATTTTTTTCTTATTCTTTCTGATTCCCATTCTCATTGTCACTTTCTCTCTCTTTCTTGTTCGGTCTCTCATTTACTCAGTACCTATCGTTCTCTTATTTTACCAACTGACCCGATGGTTCTTTTTCTATTTCCCCTTTCATTTGCGGCTTTGGCTAGCAAAACAACAAAAACGCAAGGCACGGAATAAATGCATCTACTCCATTGTGAGTACCATGCGAAATCGGCCGATCGCCTCCTTCCGCCGTCCTCTTGGAGAAGGGGATGTATGCGCTGATGCGATAAAGTCTCTCTACATCTCTCCGTCTCTCTCTCCCTCTCTCTCTTTCGCTGTCTCTTTTTCAACCTGACCAGAGTTTGATTTTACTGTATTAGTCGACCATTGGTGGTAGCGTTATAAATTAATACAGATTACTTCGCTTTACTACGATCGGAACTCACTATTTTTCGAATTTGCGATTTGCGATATCATTGTACTGATGATATAAATTTTTTAGGTATAGATTTACCGATATAGCTCTATATTTATATGTGTACTTCTTTCTTCGTTTTATTTTGCTAACATTACAATAATTTTGATAAACTTTATTTGTTTTATGGTTGAACCGAATTTATTGCACTTGGAATTTTAAATATCAAGTACGTAACTCGTAAATCAGATTTTTGATTAATCCGATTCGAACAAAAATATAATTATTTGTCCAATATATTTACATTTAAACCTTGTAATTATATTATTAATGTTAGTTTTCTTTTTTTCTGACTGAAGTATTTATTTAAAAAAAAACAAACATTTCGTTAGATAAAAGCAATGTTTCAATGAAAATAATTCATTGTAAAAAAATATACGTAATTGTTTTAATTTTTTTCGAAAAATTTAAAATCTTATAAAATATCAGAGTTTTTTATTTGATTTACACATTTTTTCATAAATTATATTATAGCATAATATAATTTTTTAAATAAAGAAATTTTTTTAAAAGTTATCATTAATCATAGTTGGAAAATTTTTTTATTAATGATACATGATATTTTCATATAATGCTTGCATTAATTATAATGCATATGTATTGTCTATTAAATATTTTTTTTATTAACTACTTTAAATAACATTATGAATTTAGTTTTTGAAATATATTTTTAATATAAAATGCTTTTACAATAATTTTAAAATATATAGATTGACTTAGTCAAACTTTTCATTCATTTAATTATGTATAAGAACATTAATTACGTTTAAAAAGGAAAATATTTTGTTAGAAAGCTGATTAGGTTATTAAAATTATATAGATGAAACAAATTGAAAGCATAGCTATATTATTGTTAATTAAAATTGTTTATAAATGCATTTAGTTAGTTCATGTATATTATATGTTATAAATTTCTAAACAAGCTTTTGTAATAATAATAAGTAATACTCTCCGATTAATAGGACAAAGTTTCATTATTTTTAAAAAAGATCGCTAAATACTAATTTGTAAATTTATTTATTTTAATAAATGATATGATAATTCAACAAAGTATATTTTTTTTAAATAAAAAAGAGGACACTAATATTTATTTTTAATTCAATGTTAATCTAATCTTATTTAATTTTTAAGTTAGAAGAGGTTATTTTTATTTAACAAGAAAGATTCATTTTTTTTACTTAAAAAGCTTAGTTAAAAGTTTAGAAACACTATACTGATCTTAAATATATAACTAAGAAATTTATATCATTTACTTAACAAAAAGTTTTAATGAAAATAGATACTCTTGAAATAAAACTGTATAGGGAAATAATAAACTGAAACTTCTTGAAATATAAAAATTCTTAAAAATTCATAAAAAATGAATAAAGAGATTTCATTTTTTTATGTTTGAAATGAAATAGTAATAGAATTTGAATTTACAGCATGTAAAAAAATTGAAATCTACTTTGGTAAGTAAGTTTTAAATTGTTTCATTTTTTCATGAAATGCATCGTGCCAAATAATTGAGAGAGATATTTTTTAATACAAAAACAATACTAGATTAAACTGCGTTGCGATTAATCTGCGTTGTATCAACACAAAGAGATCTGAAAATATATCACGGAAGAGCAACTAAGAAAAAGATGTTGAGAAATAAAAGAGGGTAAATTGATAGAGGCTCTAATGATCTCGTCCTCTCGATTTATGGTAGCATCGTTATTATATGATTCGTTATGTCATGACCTTCTCAAACGTCTCGTACAGCATCAAAGAATTATTGAACCTTGTCCCGTGGATTGCTATGATCGTGCCGTTGTAAGCATCAGACATTTTTCAGGCTCACGGAAGATTTACTTTTACCCTCAAATACAATGTACCATCGCTAATGCAAAGAGACCACGTGGGTTTTTCACGCTAGTACCGTACACCATAACGATACCCTAGAGGAAGCATTATTCTCACAGCTAGAACTACATTTACGATTTAATGGAGATCCGACTCTGTGATAATGGTGTCATTTATCGCGTCGACATTGTCCTTCGCCGATGCGTCAAAGAGACAACGATAGAGGCATAGAAACGGAGAGAGAGAGAGAGCACGAAATAAAGGGGAGGAGGGAAAATTTTGCGATACTTTCTTTTATTAGATTTTTTCGACAAAACTTTTTCCTCCTGTGTTATTATAAATTCGACTATCTGCAAAAATGTAAATTAGCTTTAAGCGATTAGGATAACGGATTTATGCCAATGTCTCGCATGACCTTTGAACCACGATCACCATCAAATCAAAAAGTATGCAGTTAAAGAAATCCCTATGAGTTACCGTAGCTATTTCACGATTTTAATTTTAACAATAAGAAATTAATGTGTAAGAAATTCAAATCATTAAAATTATATTTTTCTCATCTGTAAGCAATTTTTTTATTTGATTTTTCGAATAATACGAATATGAATATAAATTTTGTCACGAAAGACAAATAATTATTTAGGATAATAAATATATGAATAAAATTTCAATAACTTTTTATTACTAACGAGTACGAGTTAGAGACACATTATGTTTGAGCTTTAATTAGTAACTATGTTTGGTTTGCTTATAGTTACTAATTAGAAGTATATATTGAATCGTTAGTTATGCGTAATGTGAAGGTGACAAAATTGATGTTGGTAGTACGTTGTACTGAATTTTAAATAAATACTTATGACTACTTGCACGAGTATTTCGTACTAAATCGCTTAAAAATTCATTAAAAATTTTATTTAGTATTGTTAAAAATTTTATAGTGATCTGAAACAATATTTACAAATTATATTATTACAAATTATGAATAATTTACTAGAGTCTGCGGCATTATGTCTTGTAAAGATAATTTTACAAATGTAAAATTCTAAAATTTTCAAGCACCTTTATGAATGATATAAATCGTTTTCGAATAATAATGTATAAAAAAAAATTTTTAAATTAAATCGAAGCAACGGTACTCTATAAATTCTGTATGCATTTAAAATTATGAAAAAAACATTTTTTTTAAATCTAGAAAAATATTTTACTGAATTTAATTAAATCTGATTTTGAGAAGGAAAATTTTATAGAAATCCAAGTGTTAACACATTTGCTCAGGTAGATTATTATCTCCTAAATTGATATTTTTTAAAATATAACTTAATATTTAATTGATTTATTCAAACTTGAATAGTATTTTTGCTACTATTGTTAATTTCAAATTTGAAGTCAAACTAAATTTCACGACAAAGTATTCTATTCAATTAATAAAAAAAAAACATTCAAAATATAGTGGAGTACGTTGCTAATAGTAGAAAACAATGTTGAATGTCTATTTTTTATAATTAAGCTGGCACATCAGTTAATTTTTATTTATAATTAATATTCTGAAAAAGCTACAAGTCACGCTTACGCATAACATTATTTCGCTTTTTTAAATTAAACAAGTAACTCTATAGAAATGAAAAAGCTGAGTCAGCGGACGTTAAAACCAGCCGCAATAAAATCTACTTATTTCAATCCACCTATACTTCTACATGTTCCAACGGTTAGAAACTTTAAATAAACTCGATTATTTGGCCTAAGCTTTCATAATAGCAATTATATATGTATTAATTTTTGCAGCGCTTTTAAGATCTCTGCGATTGGCACAATTGCTGAGGTTTTTGCACTGCACTTATTAGACCAACTCATTTCGGCCTTTGTAATTTTTGACATTGTCGTTAAAGTGGCATAAGATGTAAAAGAATATTGAAAATGAGTACAGAAGTGTGCGTATACCGCTGTCCTTAATACAGCTCTTTTTATATTTCTCGAGTTTAATCACAGGAAGAACTAGCAGTGCCATTTTCCTTTGAGAACGCTAAGTACCCAGGCGCGTCGATTTACCGACAACGCGCTCCTGGGTATACGGCGTTTGAACCGGAGTTCAACGTCTTCTCTTAAAATAAGCTACCGAACGGAAAGGCAAAGGAACAAAAGCTCGGGGCTGGATGCCAGCACAAAGATTGTAGCGACAAGGGCGTATAGAGCTATCGATAACGCATCGGATCTAAGAAACGTAGGGCTGGAAAAATCGAGTTGTCGCAAACGCGCCAAAACGGAAGAGGAGGTCTGACACTCTTCAGAAATCTAAAGATCCCGAAGAAGTTGTGTGCATGCATATTTTTACATTATATATGTGCGCGCGAGTGTGTGGCTTGTTCCTTGGTGTCTGACTGCGTTCTTTTTACTCTCGGTGTGCTGTGGTACTCGTCGCAGTGCGGGAACAGGAAAAAAGAAAATGCGCTACGTGAGATGCAAGTGAACGGAAGCGAATAATTCACGAGTAGACAGAATTTATTACCTTGTATTTTCATAAACAGAGAAAGTCGAAAGTGTAATGTAGGATAGTGTAATAATGGCGGCAATTGATATTTTGAATAATAGGTCTCTTGATATACAATCACTGGTGTAAGCAAACACATTGGAATTTTATTTTTCCATATCTAATGAACGGTATATAATTTCAGATAAGCATTGTATCATAAGTAAAAAGAAAATTGTTTTATATAAGTCTACAAATGAATGTATGAAAAGAATTTTACTTATATATTTTAGTTATACATTAAATTTTTAGAACAAATTTGATCGACAATCGTTTTCAGTAGGAAAAATTTGTAAGTAATTTTATTTTCGTCGCAATAATATTTTTACTAATATTGTTATAGACTAATAGAAAGAAGTCCAATTGAAATTCATAAAATTTGCCATCTCCGTATAATAAAATATCAATTAAAAGGAAAATTTATCCCATAAAAATAAGAAAACGCTTTAAAAAAATAAACATTTACTATGATTAAAACTAATTATGAAAGTGTGAAAATTGGATTCTTTCTTACCATCCTAATATTCATATATGAATCACTGAGGTTTTGAAAGTAAATTACATAAATACTTGTATTTTTATTATAATATTAGACGGTCAATTTTTCTCTTATTCATAAAATTTCTATAAAAAAGAAATGTGTAATTTGAACAATTTAAAAACTTTCAATAAATAATAAAAAGAAAACAAAATTTAATTTAATTCTAAAAATGAATTCTCAAAAAACTATAAATACTATGTAAAATGATTGTAAAATCTAAGAATAAATATCTTTAATAATTCTTATATATTAATTAATCTACTCAATTTAAATATGTTTATAATTTCGTTTCTGCAAAAGTAGCTTTTTTCAGAGATTTTAACGCAATTATATATATAATACTTTTGAAGCGATAATGAGAGTTTCTTCAAAAACATCAGTTCTGAAGCTATAAAAATTAGCATTGGAAAAAACAAGTAAGTAAGAGAAAAACAGAGAAAATGAGAGTGAGAAATAAAGAAAAATAAATAATCTCAATTTATATTGTAGTATATAGTGCATATGAAATTATGCATGTAGATGACATTGAATTGGATGTATGAGTCCAAACTTAAATTTACTGTTTTCGCTTCCTTATTAAATGCATTTAATATAAGCAGAGTTTACTTTATATAAATATATAAATCCGTGGACAATAAAACCATAGTAATACAATTATCGGTAAAGTAAAAAATTTGCAAAATTTGCAAAAATGCTGAGTTTTAAAATATTGAAATACTTTATAAGAAATAAAATTTGTATATCTTTTTGTATTATGTTATATAATAATAAATTAGGATAATGTTTATAAAATTAGATTGTTTCAATTATAAATTCATTTTATTAAATTTAAACTTTTCAAATAATTTAATTATTTCATAAAGGAAATAAAATAAGAATCACTAAAGATTACTATACAGAATAATTTTGAAAAATGATTATTTTAATCAAATGAGTTGTCAAAATATATAAGAATTTTTAACATGCCAATCAATACATACAGAAGTCGTACGCGTAATAAATTAGATATAACTAAAATGCTCTTTATTCTCAAACTGATGAATTTGTCACTCGGACTCATTGTTATTCTTCATTATTCGCATTATAATAAAACTAAAATTCATACTTATTCATTTATTCCTATATTTATAATCATGGTAGTAATGTATTAAATTGGGAATACATTTGTACTAATTATCGATTGAAAAGTTCAATATAAAAGTTGCAGTACTTTAAACTACACTACTCATTCTCGACACTTCCTCAAAATTTTTGTAAACAGCAAAGGAACTCTCTGTGGAAAACGTATAGCTCATATGTGGGATTTCGAGTTTTTATTTACCGGAAAAGTTTTCGCTTGTGGGTCAGAAGTCTCTTGCAACGAAGAAAAATATGTATACAGCATGTATATATGTTTGTACATTCGTACCTATCCAGTACAGAACTGCAAAGCATTCTTATATACTTACAGGATATTTCCTCGCATACTCCCGCGAAATCGTTGCGTTGTATATTATGGAATAAATCTCTTTGCTTTATACACGAAAATTTTATGTGCTAAATCGCTTATGGAAAATATGATGTTTTAGAATGGCCGTATATATATTTAATATTTGATGAGAGAGTTGGTGGATTTTGGTGAATTTTCGGATTCTTAAGTGCAACGTTTATTATTAAATTATTTTTCATAATTTAGATTTTCCTCATTTAAAATTATACGTACTCAATTTGTTTAGTAAATATATTCTCACGACAAATTTTTTATACTCAATAGTTC
The DNA here is from genome assembly GCA_018907185.1 of Platyscapa corneri. Lineage (NCBI taxonomy): Eukaryota > Metazoa > Arthropoda > Insecta > Hymenoptera > Agaonidae > Platyscapa > Platyscapa corneri. Next base: position 1,735,548 of record JACCHW010000005.1, on the reverse strand, counting down.
ATGTAAAGGTATTTAAAAAATAGAAAATTTGTCAGAAATTGTAGACAATCGTTTTCTTCGATAATTTAATTATGTTTAGAAATGAAAAGTATTCAAGATTTATTATATAATTAGATATTAAATTAAATATTAACGTATGGAATTTGAATGAAAAGTTAATATTGATTGTTATTAACTATATTAATAAATAGCCAATACGAATTAAATTATCATAATTCAATGCTGAATATACGATGGTGCCTAATGTTAAATAAAGGTAGTAAGTAAAATGACGAATCGCGTTTAATTAATTACGGAAGAAGAATTGAAAATAACTAAATAAATTTGATATTTCACAACATAGAACGTGTCTTTAAAATCCGCAGGATGTATTGGTATTACAAATGAAAATGCAGCGCTTGAAGAATCATTTACATCTCCTTCAAATTTATTATTTCAATAATACAATTTTTCAATTCAACCCATACGTTATATATATACATACATACATCTGAGTCAATAAAAAATTTAGGCCTAAGTTAATCAAAATTGTTGGGTCTGTAAAACTAAATGTAGAATGGCCTTAAGCTATAGAATGAAAGTTGGAAAGTAAGTGGGTTGTAAGTTCTATTTGTTTAAGAAATATTGCCGCGCAGAAATGTAATATAATTTTGTATTGTTAATAAGCAGCTAACTGGAGAGTAAACTAAGTACGACGTTTAAAAAGCATTAAAGGACGCTTAAAAACAATAAAAAATCACTGAATAGAAGAGCACAGTCTGCGACGCCATTGAGTTCTGGGTGTAATTAATCTTGCTCGCACGTCAATTTCCCCGTAAATTTTCAGCTTAAAAGACTTGCCATCTTAATTAATGAATTTCCAGCTCCCCACAAGTGTACACGAATGCACATATAAATGGCTGCGATTTTCCTAAGCGGCCTCGCTTCCTTCCAATTTCGAAGTATGATTCGAGTGCACTGACCCTTTTCCAGCAGGTACCTACCAGTGCCAGTGCAACGTACGCCCTCGCCTCTCCGCTGAACGATTTCTCGAATTTAATACTTGGCTGAAAATCAAGCTCACGGACTCGCGACGGCGAATTCCGGGCGAGTTACTTTACCCCGTAGAAAAGAGGCCACGGGGATAGATCTCAGAGCTTATCTCGAAATTACTATGCGGGACTGCACTTGCAATTCCTTCGAAGAAACACTTCTGCGAGTTTACTGAGTTTAAGTTCCTCTAAGTGCATAATTAATTTACATCGTTGGATCTATTTATGTTTATCTAGCCGTAAGACAACATTACTCTGGTTATTAACGAGTAGTTATGCTTAGGTGCTCATATGCGGTTTCTTTAAGTGTTCTCTAATAGATTCTGGGACCAGAAAGAATTTCCGACAACTTGCAAAATAATTACGTTTAAACATTGTACAATTCACAGATCGTGGATTATCTTATCATCGAACCTTGAGACATATTATCTAGTGATATCTACAAAGTTTTTTACGTCGTAATATATTATACGTAGATTAAGTAGTTCTGAGAGGTTACGAAGTCGGCTAATATCTTTCTCATTTTTAATGCAATACCATTTTTCTATAATTAATATTTAATCTTGAACTATTTAAGTTATATTTTTTAACTTTTATATGAGATTTTTATAAAAAAGAAGTCTTGAACTAATTTTTTGAATAACGTATTTAAATTTATTAAAAAAAGTTTTTCAAATATTAAATTGCTAATCCAGTTTAACTTTTACTGTTTCCTAAATTAATTATTTCCATAAAAAATAACTCTATTATTTAATATATGATTTTCATATCCATTTGCATAAACTTTTAAAAATGACAATGGTTCCTTTAGTTTTATAATCTATATATACAGATCGACATATTGAACGACTATAATAAATTTAATTAATTCATAAATTAATTAATGTTTTAAAGATAACTTATTAAATATAAAATAAAAAACTATTTTTTAATTAGTGTACATTTTATGTCTAATATTATATTTATAATTTTGAATTTAAAATTGTGAATTGCTAGTTATTAATTGAAGTAGTAAAAACTTAATTAAAAATATATTTTTATTTTATACGCTAATTTAATATTATTAATAGAATTAATATTAATAAACTTTAACTACCATTTTAATATTGTTATTATAAATCTCGTACGGTACTTTTTATGGGATTCTTATATACAGTATTTTTTTGATATTTTAAAATGTATTATAAATGTAATTTATTGACCATTGTTTACTCTGTAGTAAATTTAATATTTATAAAAATTGTGATTTTACTATTTTTCGTTTCCTTTACTAAAAATTTGAACTAATTAAATAAAATTTAAGAAAATATTATTTTATAAAATTTATATGCGAATAAATTAATATACGAATAACGGATAATAATTTAAATTGTAAAATAATAATATACTTATTACGTATGTAATAGAAAAAAATTAACAGAATTAAAAGGCATTAAGTTAAATCATAATAATAGTTACCCCATTTATAATGAATAAAATTTAATGAATTTAAAAATAATTCAAAATCTTTTAATATAATTTAAAATTGCATAAAAGACATTTTCACTGTTTATCTAAATATAATACTTACAAATTAATGAACTTTTAAGAGTGTTGTATATATATATATATATATATATATATAAAGGTTAAAAACATGCTTTATTATAAAATGATAAGTATTGCTGTGAATAAGTAAGAAATATATACATGCACGTACGTAAAAGTTTTAATGTAGTGGTATTAGTTTTGAACTATAATTACGGTATGAGAAATCGCACAATGAAACAAATCATAATCGATAACTCGGTTAGATGAGTATTTGTTGTAAAAACGAATTTCATCTTTCATTTCAGACTAAGTAAAGTTAACACTTTTCTTTAATAATACAAAAAAGCATATTAAGTATTTGAATAGAACAAAGGAATATTTTAAATTAATATGATGCTGAGGCATTTTTAAATTTTATTATTATTCGTCGAATAAGTAAAATTATCCACTTACTATTCAAAAATTTGAAAACGAAATAAAGAAATACGATGTAATTAATGAAATAAATTATTCTTAACACTGTGAAATTCATATTTTTGTAATTGATTGTTCAGGAGTTGGTTATTTTAAATTGGGATGAATCACGGGAAGATATACTAATACCCTCTGGGCGAATACGTCCTACTTCTTAATTAATAATTCAATGTTATAAGTACGTCGAATATTATGTGCCTTTATTAACGCGCTGCATTAAAATTGGATTTTGCCTTATAAAATATCTCATATAATGATTGCTAAAATGGCTTTTCGCACTCTTCTGCGCTCATCGTAGTATAATAAAGGATTGACATTGATCGATATCGTTACTTTTACTCTAAGAGCATTTTCTCTTATTCATCCTTTTTATCAAATTATGCCGCTGCGCTCGCAAATCAAAGAATAATAATATTTTTTCAAGGAAATACGATTCGTACTCGCATATATAAATTGCTGACTTTCCTGCATAACTGAAGATCGCGATGGTTTGTAAACTTTCAAGTCGAGCAGAAAATCTAAATCATTCGACCTAATAAGTATGAGATAACTACCTTCTTATCTATAAACATTACTTGGAGAATTTTTACTTATCATCTACATATTAAAGTGTTATTTATGTAGTAAACATACTTAAAATTAAACTTTTTAATTTACAAGCTATTTATGTCAACCCAAATGTTATTTTTAAATTTATATATTTATTTACTATATCTATTTTAATCAATATAATAACAATATAAAATAAATTTTAAATAATTATAGACCTGTCTGATTTCTTGGAGAATATATGCTTATAAAATATGTAACAGACAAATGAAACAGGTTATTAAATTAGCTCGGTTTAAAAGAAGAAATAAGTAATTACAAACTAAATCTATTAAGCAACTCAAAAGTGATCTAATGAATACTTAGTCAAAGTAACGATGATTTTAGAAACAAGATTTTCACTTCTATTAATTTCACTTTTATTAAGCTTGTCTTTCGTCTATTAATTTTAGGTTCTTTTGTAACTTTTAATTTCGGTATAAATAATTTCTACTATGTTTTTTATTTAATAATTTTAAAAAGTAATTTATAATTTTTAAAGTTAATCATGCATGACTTCAATTAAATTTAATTACGTTTTATAGATTCTGTCAAAATTTCTATACACTTAGATTTAAAGCAAAAAAGAAAAATGATATTATATAATTAATCATACCTTCGCAAATTATGTAGCACAATTTTTTTCAATGCATATAATAAAATTTATATTTTATTAAACGATGTACAAATTTATGTTGAATTTCAATAAAATAACAGTCAATCTGTAAAAATTTTGTGTTTTAATTAAAACTATTGCAAGAATTTTTGTTAAAATCCTTAAAATGAATAATACTTCTAACTATTGAAAAATATTAAATTAAGAAATTAAAGTTAAATTAGGATAAAGATTGATGCTTAATAAACTTATTTTCACAAACTATTACTTGATTTTCAAAAAATAAAAAAACATTTAAATAAAGAGTAATTTGCATACTTTCAATAAAAAATCTACATAAATTGAAAAAGAAAGTCAAGCAATGAAAGTCAGCTTCTTCATATGTTCAGTATCAATCATTTCCCTGCAATTCGAAATTTAAAAAGTAGCTAAAAATATTATTACTTGTGTACTTTAATTCACATACAATAGCTTTTTTAAAAGATATTTATGTCCAATATTATATTTATAATTTTGAATTTAAAATTGTGAATCGCTGGGTATTAATTGAAGTAATAAAAACTTAATAAAAAATATTTTTTAATTTAGACACTAATTTAATATCATTAATAGACTTAATATTAATGAAACTTTGAGTATACTTTCATATTTTTATTATAAATCTCGCACCTTACTTTTTAAGTATTTTTCTGTTATATATTAGAAGTAATGATACCAGATATTCTGAACTCTCTTATAAATTCAACAATTTATTCTTCTTCTTCATAAATTCTATTTAGTATATTTCATAAAAAAATGTTAATAAATAATTTTTAATTAATTTAATGTTATTCATCGCAAGTTTTAAAAGCTTTATAAGAAGTAAATTCTATAGTTACGCTCACATCGTTGCACTGATTCATATTTTGCAATAATAGCATTAACACGGTGTCAAAGGTAATCGGGGATACAGTAAACATTAGATGAAATGAAGCTCAGTATTCAATGGATAAGAGCTAGAAAGAGTAGAATGTCCCCGGAAAGGTCGTATGCCAACAGGCAAGGGCACATCAGTTTTTCACGATTCCGTTGCGTAACTTCTTGTAAACTTACTGGTATATTGTGCTCCATCTCTTTAAATGTCTCTCTTACTCTATTCGCTTTGTTGACTCTTTTATTTACCTGTTAATTACTATACGAGATCTACAATTCAGCATATAACAATTACACTATGCATTGTACTAAATAAACTTATATGATACATATTTGTTGTTAAATAATGTTATAAACACGTATATATTTATTTAAAAGAAAGGTAAATTTATTTAAACGATACACAAATGATTATACATATAAACTGAATATACAGTAGTAATAAAGTAAATATAATTATAGGTTACGCAACACCAATTATTAATATAAATTGAAGTAAACTTTATGTGAATGAGATACAGTTCAAATCAGTTTGTGTAATACGCCTCTGGCGCGTCTATATCTTTTCACAGCTTTTGAACTACTAAAGCTCTTGTAGAAGAAAGGATGCCTTGCAGTCTAGATATAGTAATAATATTATAATACAAAAATATTAATTACACATAGTATATATTTATGTAGCGGCGACCATAAATATTACAGAGAATGCAAAAACCGTTGAATGACGTCACATGCGGCCCGAATAGTCAAAAGTGTTGCTTGCAAAACAAGTCGTGTTCGACGTAAGGTAATTTAGACGTCTAGCGTACCCTTTTACAAAGCACTTCTCAATTGCATCGTGTGTGTGTCGTTGCTTAAATGTATATTTGACAACAATATTTTTTTAAACTTACGTATTATTCTTCAAATTATTTTTTGAAAAATACTTGAGATAGATCAGCTAATGTGCATTAGGGGAAATCACTGAATGCCTCTAAAATAATAACCTTATCTTATGCCAAAATTATAATGCGATTTCATTGATCGAATTTACACTCTGAATTCATAGTCGAGCTTCCTAAGCTACTTGTTTCATTCCATCGACACGTGTTGAACTCTCCCAGGATTAATCACACTGTCATAAATGCCACCTGGCTATATAAAATATAGACGATAACTTATGTTAAAAATACTCTTATAGATTTTATAAGATAATTTAAATTCTTATTTTGAGAAAGATATTATCTAAGAAATTAAAGTTGCATCTTTAATATGAACATTCGTTTCACTCAGGACTCGGTAGCAACCACTGAATCGATATATTAAGAGATCTTCGGAAATTTATTCATTATTGAATGATTTGCTTCCATAGTAGTCATTTGAAAAATTTATATTTAGTTATTTATAATTTTCTGTAAAACTCAATATACGGTTTCATGTAAATTCAACATTACCAATATTGTCCGAGAAATAAATTTAATGCGATAATTTTTTAATTTATATAAATTTAACCTTAATTTTTTATTTGGATACTTTATTTAGAACAACAAGTTTATAGTATTATTTTTTTATTCAATATAATATTAATTTATATAATTACTAATAAAATTATATAAATTTCCCGTATTTGACAGATATAAATTTATTTATAAATTCTAAATTATTCATAAATAATTTTGTAAAGTCAATCTTCGGAATTTAATATCTAAAATATCAATTGGGCTTCCTTATTTAGATACATAACATCATCAAAATCATTTGTATTAAGTAGAAATTTATAAATAAATTTTGAAGAATAAGTATATGAAATGATAAATGGCATTTCAAAGGATTTTATATCAAATAAAATTATATAAATTTTTTTGATATTTAATATATTATAATCTCTTGTAATATACATAACAAAATATTTATAATAAAATTCATGTCTGTTTCTAACTGCATAAAATTTTGAAAGTTTTTATGTTACACCAAAGTTTGTGTTACTTTAAGAGAAATATTAGAACTTTTTAATATATTTTTTATCTTCAATTTTTTATATCAATAAAAAAGTAAAAAATTATAAAGATTGTAATTTCTTTTCAATTTTTTAACTAATCAACGCGTAGAACATATGTAATATATGAATTCGTAAATCATTAATTTATTGAGAAATATTTATATATTATTGTTAAATATTTATGATGTCACTTTGTAATAATCTGAAATTTTGACTAAAAAACATTCATACGGAATCCTATAAATTTTATATTCGGAATATTTTACGAAAAGTATTTTGAACGTAAAATGACTAAGCTAAACAAGATTTATACTGCAGTAAAAAGTTTATAACCCATATAAAAACTACTAATTTACTTACAAAAATATAATAATGACTCCAATATATACTTTAATATTTCTATCTTCATTAAAAAATTTCCTTCTCATAAAATTAAAAATCGCTCTAATACTGTAGGAACTTATAAACTCTTTCTCTATACCAAGTTTTTTAATTTAAATTATTAATAATATAAGTTTTATTAAATGTATAAATTATTAAATATAATGCAATATATGCACGAAATTTATTATTTTCTAATTTATATTAATTTATATAAAACTGTTTAAACTTTAAAATGAATGAATTTGCTGATTTATTTTGGTGCAAATATAATTAAAGATAATTTCTTAATCTGAAAATTATATTATTTTACGTTTTGTTTACATTTTACTTTATTTATTTATCCCTTAACTTTTATTTCTCTATTTTGTAAATATATAATCGATATTAAAAGATGCTATAAAACTCATAAAATTGAAATTAAAGAATAACGATCATTTTAATTGAAATTGTAAAAATAAAATAAAATAATAAACTAAGTTTACATAAAAGTTGATTCAAAGCTATACTCTATAGAGCCAAGTGACAGAGCATCACGTAATTATGTTTCTACACTTTAATCATGTCAGGTTGATAATGGCTTTGCTACAGTCACTAATTTCTACTGAAACTGACATTGTCCGTTACTATATTAGTTTCCTTTATACAATTTCAAGTTAAATGAATCGTAAGACTAACATTTTATCTAAAATCAGAAAAAGTTTGAAAAAAGTGAATAAACAAATTATTCGCAATAAGAGTAATGCACTAAAATTGCAATGAAAAATTTAACATTTTGAATTCAACTAAAAATATCCACAAATTTTTTTAAAATATAGATTAAAAAATATGTTCTTATATATTGAACGTATAAAAACGAAAAGAGTATGAGATGTAATATTTATTTTGTTTTCGTACAATATATATATGGTAATGAAAATATATTTTTTACGAAATTTTTTAATAAGAAAAATTTCATAAAATTTAGTTATAATTGTTATCAATTTTACAATGCATTAAAATAATTATTGAAATTTTGGTATTCGCTTAATTATAAAATGTAAATTTCAGTTTATTTCGACAAGGAGTAAACTATATTTTCTGTCATTCATAAACGAAATAAATGTTTTATCACAAGAGATTATTTAATCCAATAACTGAATCTTACAACATATCAGTAGCAAAACAACATACTTAGAAAAAAAATAAAATTTGTAAATTTTTGAGGTACGCTTTTTACTTACTTAATAACTACCACTTTTTTATCTATTTCATTTCTTTAGTTTATCTACTCTTACTTTACTTTATTATACCAAAAGAGGAAAATCTTTTCTTTAAGTAGGAGGTAAGCACAGGCGAAGCGATATCGAAGTCTCCTTCCTGTCTTGGGATGATAGTTCAAAACGGCCGGAAGTTTTAAGGATTTTGCACGGAAGTCTCCAACACTAAGGTTTAGAACGCTTGCGATTTAAAACTCGACTAAAAATTATTCTGCGAATAAAACTTTGCTTTTTAAATTAACGAATGACCGGTTTACACGGAACAGCGAATACCTCAAAGAGAGACTGTACTCGTAGTTTTTTTTTAATTACAACACTGCACTTGTGTTAACCTTTTACGATGCTAATTGGAAACTTTTTAATACTTTTATATTTTACATTAAAGAAACTATATAATTCTAATAATCTTGTCAAAAGGAAAATGTACAAGAAATTCCAAATAGTCACTGATTCAAATCCTTTCAAAAGTAACACCATCTTTTCAATGCATGTATTATTAGAAAATTGGCTAATAGTGTTTAAAGAAATTTTTCCATCAATTTTTGAATGATAAGAATATTTAAGTTTTCTTTTTGAACGTTTATTTATGAAATTTAGTCATATAATAAATAATATAACAGCTTTATTACATAGTCATAAAAATTTTAAATAGCTTTCAACAACATTACATTTTTATCGTATTTTTATCATAGTCACAAATTTCTATAAGCCTTTATCAATTTAAAATCAAATATCTTATGTATTATTATATTACTATGCCATATTGTAATATATGATATAAGTTTTTTTTATTGTTTTTGTATATGTATTTTATATAAATAGCGCATTAGGATGGAGTTAAAGGAATTCGATAGTAAAACTGTTCGAAAGAAAAATATTCGAATTTTAGACGTTCTAATAAAATGAGTTATTTTTCTTTTTTGATTGTTTTTAATCACGCTATTAATTTTATATTATTTCAATAAATATTGTACTTGATTTTTACGATTTTTTCATATAAGTTTGTACATGTAACTTCATATAACGTGTGTGTGTGTGTGTGTGTGTGCGTGCGTGCGTGAGTGTGCGAATGCGTAATCTTTCTCTTTAAGATAAATATTAACACTTGCAGTTTTTCAAAAATTTAAAAGTTTGTCTATTTATTGAAACTATAAAATTGCAAAAGTTTATTTTCTAAGACCTAAACTCAGATGATTCTTCTATAGAAGTAAGATATAAATACACTGATTTGAATGGTGGAAATTTAATAATAAGTTTATATCGACAAATTTTATTCTTTTACTCCTCGAGTAAACTAAATTTAGTTTGAATTGAAGACTAAACAGTTACTTTAACTACAAAAATGTCGTCAACGTTAGTGCAGGTGAAGTTTAAATAGCGCTGTAGAGAGGAGAAGAGAAATTAAGTAAGCCAGCATGTAAAGCAAAGGAGGATAGGGTGTGGTAAGAAAATAGAAGAACACATGATTATACACACGTGTAAAACGAAAACTCAGACAACAAAAAAGCAGATATAGTACAATTCAAGGCAAAGTGTCGAATTTATAAACAGTTGCCTTCATTCTGTCAAGATTTGTTACTTGGGAATGAACAGCTAGTGTTGGGAAAATAAAAGATCAACTGGTATAGAACTAGACACATAGATAAAATTTTAGAAGAAGCTATTGTAGAGAGGCATGTGATAACGCAGGATGTCCTCTTACGGGAAAATTCGATGGAAGCTTCCGAGCTACCACTGCAACAGCTGTCGAATACTTCTATGTCTTTATACAAATATAATGGCTCTGTCATTCGCAGCTTTTCAAAATCCCGCTTGCTACAGCGATTTCTTACCTTCACTGATAAAGCGCTATATCTTTATCTAACTCTTACTTTATGTATCTTCTTTTTTTTTATAAATGTGCTGATATTACGTCGTCATTTCTCTTTTACGAGGCTGTACGAACGGCCTCGAGTAGTTATTTTTACGACGTGTCAAAGTTCTCTCGCTCTGGCGAATATAAGGGGTCGAGAGATTATTTACTTCCATCAAGCTGGAAATATTCCTTCTGATATTTAAATTTCAATTGGGTAGAGGATAAGCAAATAATATATGCGTACGCGACGTGCAGTATTTATCAATAATTGATTCGTGTAATTTTTAACTTTTTAACTTGTGTCAAAAAAATAATTTCACTCTATATTCGTATAAAAACTCAATTTAGTAAAGAAAGTAGTACTCGGTATCATAAAAACTTTTAAGTAAAATTCTCTAAATGTCCAAACTGAATTATAATACATAGTACTTTTCAATGAGTGTGAATGAAGATATAAAACATTCTTACGTAGTTTGAACTGTATCTTTCTGATTTTATGATGTAACCGTATCTAGTTTCAAGTCATTCTTTTTATTTGCTTCAAATAATTTTTAAAAACAAGTTACTAAAACGAACGCCAACACCTTGCACATACATACGTTTTCCTTTGCTAAATTTTTTAAGTTTCAACTTTAATACCGCAAACCCGGAATATATTAGTTCGTCTGCGATCATCCGGCAGAGAAGAAAACAAGATCTCGTTTTCTTTACTGATTCGCACGTCGTAAATTTTCTCAGTTGAATAGAACTCCATTTCGCGTATGAAGGTTTTTCAACCTCAAAATGATTTTGTTTCTATCCTTTATTATTGGTCATAGCCGGCAAAAGTGAGGACTTTATCCATTCACCGATGAAAATTCATATTTTGCGAAGACAGTAAAAGTCTGGGAAAAAGTTGTTAGTTCACGTTTATAAAGATCCTGTTATGGATGAGTGTGTACCTTACGGATACACTAATCAATGATAGAATAAAGCTGCTAAATTTGTGACATTTTTTAGCTGAGAAAGAGAAAGACCGAGCGGGTAAATTCTCGACTGAATTGAATAAACGAGGATTCGGAAGGAAAGATGGGCTAGAGATTTCTGTTTTTATCGTTGCAGTGATTGCGAGGGATGAATTCGAAAGAGAGTTAATTGATTCAGGGATCCCGAGTGCGAGGTTCGTATCAAGATATCGTTTGCATTTTAGCTTCTTCTTTCAGAATCACCATCAGAGTCTAGGATATTACGGACGATTCCCAAGTATAATAATCCTCATTTTTAATAGTTAAACTAACTTTTCGGATTTTCTTTTCCTTAAATTATATAATTCAGTTTTTTAATTACACGCTTCTTAATACTATATTAATTATGAGATATTATAATTTAAACGAACCTTTTGAATAACTTAAATAAAAAACTTAATTGTATAAGCAATTAACTGTCAATTAATTTTAGATTCAATTGCAATCGAAATACTCATAGAACAAAGCAGTAAAAACGTTAAATGCATGTTTTAGATTTTTATCGAAATAACAGTTTATTAAATCTAACAATGCATTAAAATATTTCTGTAACATAAAATCTAATATATATTGTAATTAATAACTTTATTTTTTCTGTTCCAGGTATGAAAAATTTTACACTCTTTATCTTTCAAAAATTATGTGAAATATACTGTGAGTAAGATAACTTGATTTTGTAATTGGTTTATATTTTTCTTTTTAAATTATTATATTTATTTCCATTTTTTATTAAAATAATATCTGTCTCACTTCTTTGATATTCATCTGAATACGGTAATATAAATATTTCGAATGTATAAGCTTTTAGTAAAATTGAAATACCAATCTATAAAATGTTTGCAGAATAATATAAGTACTTCATATTCGCATTTACCTTCGTACGCATGCATTCATACACACACACACACACACACATATATTCTTATGCACCTCTAATAATGATCAAAATATTGTAAAACGAGCTAATACTGTTACTCTCATTGACTTCTGATGCTTCGATACAAGTTTCGGATAGAAAATTTTCAAATAATGGTTTGAATTATATAACATGGTAATTTAATTGATGTAAAATATATTTCATTTGTGATATTTTACTTGCATTTACCTGTGAGATTAAATGTGAGTTTTCCAACTATTTCCATCTATTTTTATGAACTTTTATGGATCTTCAGGAAAGAAACATAAAATTATGACACATCTATATTTTTCATTATATTCCAAAACGATAAGAGATATTCCTTTTCAAAGAAGTTATAAAATGTGAGAATAATTGAAACGCCTTCTCGTGTAGTTATATATTTCTAAATTTTTTATTCAATATTCTTAATAATTTGTGAATTTAATTAAAAAAGACAATGCTTTCTTAGATAGTGAGTTACTTTATAGACAATTCCATTTAATTTTCAGTTATCTATTGTTTAAAAATACCTTTCAAAAAATTGTAAATATTGCAGCACTTTTATTGTTATTTGTTAATACAATTTTTTATGAGAATTTCCTCGTTTTGAGAATTGACAAAGACATAAAATGTCTGACAAATAATAAAAATGACATTAAAAATTTAAAGTGTCAAACGAAGTTCCAATAAAACACTTAATTTGAAATCCTATCTAAGAAAAAACCAAGCTCTCGCGTCTTAGATTTCAGTAAATCGAAAGCGTGTTCTCTTCCTTTTTATACTTCCTTATTGACAAAGAAACTCGAACGCGTAAGGTGCAAGCAAGAAAAGGATGACGCTGCGCCCACCTTGACTTCGTCAAAGCTTTACATATATATATATATACATATACAAACTTACGTATATAAAGAACGACTGAAAGGGGCAAGATTGTTTCTGCTGGTCTTCGGGGAATTCTATAGTTGACGTTTTTCCCCCTAGAAACTTGTCGCTTGCGTTTTTTTGCTACATAGCTTTCGACTCTTTTTCTTCGTTGACTCTCAATAGTGGCTAGACTCGTTAACTACTACAGGAGATCGACCTTCTTTTCCTTTCTTTTTTCGTATTTTGTTCTGTATTTAAACCTATTTCCATCTTTCTCTCGCGATAGTAAAATCTTGTACTCAATGGTCCCAGTCAAAGTCGATAAATAACGTAGTACAGGAGTGGTTGAATTTCTTGTTTTGATTCATGAATAGATTCTTACACGGTCAGACTTATTGCAAAATATGACTATTTGTTGCGATATATGATAAGTTTAGCACTGAAGGGACCACAGTAAAATTATTAATTAATAACGATTAATAAAAATGTATAAAAAATTTTATGATATATTTCTCTTTTACAACACTTTTAATTACTAATATAATTAATTACTGAGACAATCAGTATAATAACTAAGCTTAATTATATGATTCGTGACATAAATACTTAAGAATGCTAAGTAAATAATTTTTAAGTGTATCTTTCATTTAACTTAATTTTTTAATAGCTTACAAATTAATTAACTATTTGTTAATTTTGTTATTTATAAATTAATCAGATATTTGAGTTTTAATTTTAATTGTTATTACTACCACCAGTAGAAATAATTCTAATATTAAGCCAGTGTCAGTAACTTAAAGATGCGTGGTATTATTAATATCAGCGTAATAGTTTTCTTTAATTTTATGTAATACAATAAAATATATGATTATGTATACCTTGATACATTTTTTTTCTAGAATATTATAAGTTTTTATGTTAGCTTTTAAGTTTTTATGGAAAAATTCCCTTTGATGCTCTTATTTATAATCTATCTATACTTTAATAAATTTAATTATTCTTACAATATCGAAGAAAATCTAATATCAACGTATTTTCTAATAATATAAATTTTCGTATTATCGAATTACTGTACTTTATTTTGTATTAAATCCCTTTTAACTGGATAATCTTTAAACACTGAATTTTTCGACTTAGATCAGTTATGCTTTATATTAATGGATAACTATATAAAATACAATTATATTTTAACCATCTTTAAAATTATGACAAATGTAGTTACTAGAGTATATTGAAGATTCAGATAATATATTTCGATAATATATTTAGATAATTCAACAAAATTTTTTTATATGATTTCTTATTCTGCAAATACGCTCGATTAATTATTATAATAATGAGTAACCAATGTTATTATATGTTTCCTTATTATATTATAGATGTGCATATTTATAAATTAATGTTAATTTATGGATGATAAAATCATAAATATAATTTCGTACAATATTTTAAATTTAGTATTTTTTACAAAAAAATTTAATTTCATTCTGTATAAATATAACAATTTATTTTATTATAATTCAATACTATCTAACAGTAATATTTATAGTGATTCTTTTCTTTCTTCTTACGGTAAAGGATTTTCGGTATAAAAATATTGATCTTCGTTGTGAAATAGTATTGCGTCATGCAAATGGGTTATCCAATTTGATTTCTTCGATATTTTATTGAAATTGTTTTTCTGAAGCTTTTTATTTTTTACTATAGTTAAAATTATAAAAAGTATAAAAATGAACAATTTTCCTTTTTAACCGAGTTGGAAATGAAAAATTCTATTTTCCTTCTGGAATACCTGCAATATTTCAACGATTAATTTATGTTTATAGCTGATTAATTGGGTTGGCCATTCATTGTCTGTAAAAACAACATATTCTGAGTTTTGGATAGTTTCTAACCATTTCTCTTTTCGAAAGCAAGTTGGTAAAGAAACTGCTTTTTTGGCCTAATAGAGCTGCAGCGATAACCTCTGCGACCTGCATCACTCCTAATACTGAGAGTCTAGCGTCAAAGATATGCGTACAAAGAGTCGTTTTTTGTTGCACCACGGTTATACTTTTTCGGCATCTCTCATATAAAAGCGCATTGAGTTCAACAAGGATCTACATAATGTGGTGTATTTTAATGACATGCATAATCAAGTATTTTATGAGCAGTAAACGTACACAAAATAGTTGTAATTAAGCTTGTAAGTCTTCTATATACGATATTATTCTCATAAGCTTAGATATTTGAGAGAGATTATCGACATTATGAGGCATTTTTATCATTGTGAGTGATCAAATTAGATAATCAGAGTGAAAGGCGTTTTATGGATCTTACAGCTTGGATCACTTACTCTAGAGCATTAATTAAACATCTCTCTAATAAATTACTTCCTTCCAATAATTATAATAGAAATGCCAAAATTTTATTATTTTAATACGATCTTAAATCAATCTATGTATATTACAATATACATATATTATAATAATTACATAAATTTTCAAAATATATACTAATGATTAATACTTAAAAAATTATCAATTTATTTATTCTTTAAACTAAACTATTTTTTATATAGTAAATAACTTATTGTTATACATCGATATTTTTTAAAATTTCTTATTATTTCTATATTTTAGCGAATTAAATTAATTAAGCATATTGATGGGTGTAATGAATATTCAAACCGTATTGAAAGTTCATTTTTCTTTTAGCTCGTGAATTCAAAGCTGTCGAAAAGACATTTCCGTATTGTACATATACCATATGCATTAGTCACGTAAAAAGAGAATAAGTAGAGGAAAAAAAGAAACAGAGAGAGATAGTTAAAGAAACAGCAGGATAATAGAATTCGCTAATTTCGTCCTTACAGATATAAAAAACGGAGAGTAATTTGAGGACGATTTCTGATAAAAAAATTGTACCAACGCCAAAAGAACAGCGGAAAATGTCTGTATCGGTATAATCTTCCAACTTCTGTTGTAACATAGTCTTTAATATATTAAACGACCACACCGTCAACATGAAACTATTCGCTCTTTAACAGCTACTTTTTTTTTATTTAAAGTAAGAAAGCTGAAGATTATGAGTGCATAAAATAATAGATCCATTTTCATTAAAATTAAGCAATAAAAGTGTCGATTTAAATAAATCCCGCTTAAGGATTTAAAATTGCTTGTACAGTTGCTGAATATATCATACTTACTGTATTACGTGATTTTTATTAAGTAAAGAGGTTTACGAAATCTCCAAGAATTTTTGTTGAAAAATTAGGTCTAAAGAGTTACTAATTCAAAATCATTCGATTAGCGATCCACTTTACATGCTTTTATCAATTGGTGAGTATTTCTTTTCAAATGCGCGCGTACCGCCACATGTGCAATGTTTCAATGACAGTTTCCACTGGACTGCCCATGTAACGATCCAATAAGCAAACAATACGAGTCTTCGTAACTATGCCATTTATTTATGCAGTAAATCATAAAGGAATTTCGTAAAAAAAAATAAATATATATGTGTATATATCTTCTTATAAGTAGAACGATAAAATGGAATTTTCTTCATTAAACATGGAAACGTAACAAGGATAGTATCACGTTAGGACATAAAGCGTTAGCTTTTCGCCAGTTTCTTCCGGATGGTATTCCGCTCTTCGATTTTATACGAAATGTTTGTGTATGTGTTCCCCAGTGGCTTGTCGACAGCCCAAGTAGACACAAACAAAGTTGAACATCAATTCTCAGTTAATAAGACGTCCCGTTAGGAGAGAAAGCAATAACGCTCAAACGTCTTACATCTTTTGCCATTTGCTAGAATTCGTGAATTAGAATTGCATTCTTTACACATAAAATGCTCATATCTTGCGAGTTATTCCCTGAAGATCCGTTCTATAGAAGTTATAAAAGAATGTTTGTTCAGTCTTCTTCAATAAGAGTATGTGAGCTCTTCTATCTTCCTGCATTGTGTAATGAAGTTATGTATCGAGTGTTTAAATTTTAAAATCGATAATTTATGTCTTCTTAATTTTTATACGTGAAATTTTTAAATTACTTAAAATGATTTTAATTTTTAAACTCCGCGCAAAACTTAAAATAACAAATGATTTTTAATTAAACTGCATTAAATATATAATATAATTTTGTGTAATTCAAAGGCAAACAATAAACTAATAATTTTTAGTAAAATTAATGGAAGTTTATTTATCTTATATCTTAGATATACTAACATAACTCAAAGAATATTGTGAGATTCTTCTGGAAAATCCGATGGTTTTCGACTCGACAACAGCAGAATGCACAATATTTCACACTATACATCGTACAACTATCCTTTTCGCAAATATTGCCCGTAAAACGGAACAGGAATCAGGATAGACAACCTGAGATAAAGGTGAAGATAAAAAAAATGCACAGAAAAATAAAAAAATAAGTAAAAGAGAAATGAGGCAGATTATAAAAAAAAGGGAATGAATAGAAAAAGAGATAGAGTGAGAGGGGGATTAAAAGAACGTGAAGAAAAATCAAAAGCACAAACAACAAAATATATAAATGGTGATTCAAACAAAAGGAAAGGTAATGTAAAGGGAAAAGGCTATAAAATAGTAAAAAGAAAGAAATTTTCATTTTGAAAAAATTTTGGTTTTTTTTAATTACAGAAACAAACTTCACTTATAACTACTGTTTTCAATTGTCAAATCATTAAAAATTTACACTTTAAATGTAATAAATTCAGACTAAAAATAAATAAAATTATAGAATATTAAATTTTAAAAATAAATAAAAATTTGACTTTATTAAAAGTGCTATTATTGTAAAAATTATCATTAATAGATCATTAGTTTATCAAAATATTAATTAAATCAATAGTAATTAATTTGTGGAAGTTAAAAACGTATATGTAATCAATTTGATTAATTTTTATTTCAGAGGGCACTTATTAATTAAACTTTTTTTTTTCTCAACCAACTTTAAAATAATACAAACTTATAAGACAAATTTTCTGAGCTCAACTTAAAACTTTCAAGATTTCATAAAAATATGAAAAGAAGAATTTCTTCAATTCTTCAGAGAAGTCCCACCTAAATTGTGTACTGAAAATTATAAATTGTAATATGAACCTATCAATCATATATAATATTCATATGTATAAAAAATTTATATAAACAACATTATTCAATTTGTATTTATAAAACTATTATTACACTTAGTATCTATAACATATATTTTTTAAATTATAGATTCCACCTAATTTATTATACTTTTTTAATAACATTCGACTTATTTTACACAAACATAAATTATTGTGCTAAATCTATAATTCAGAAATATGAATTTATTTAAGACAGTTAAAATTATGATAAATCACTATAAAATAAATTTAAAAAAATATTTTTTAATAGCGATTCAACTAAAACATTATAGTTCCATAAGTTAATTAGAATTAAGATTATGATATTACTTAAAATTAATTTATATAAAAATAAAATTTCTTTTAATCCGATTTTTATGAAGAGTCTGCTGATTATAAGCTAATAATGAAAGATAAATTATTTTTTTTATTTTTTATATACCAAATCTACAAGTCTATCATGTATATACATTCGTTATTTTAAGCAATTTAATGATGAAGAGTTGGAAAATAAGAGAACAAATTTTAAATTGCTTTTTCATTCAAATATCATCAGGTTTTTTTAAAGTAAAAAAAAATCGTAATAAAATCTTTCTTATTAAATTGCAAATTATTTTCTTATATTTTTATATTTACTCTTACATAAATATTCAAAATATGTGAAAAATATAAAATTAAATTTTATTTTAATTATAGATGGGAAATTTTTAACCGAGAAAAAATGTAGGTTTTAATAAATGTAAAAAAGTAAGAAAGTTGAGATGAAAAGCAAAGCTTTAAATAAAAAATTATCTATCGTTTCTCATAACCTCTTATCTTATTCAAACGTGTTCAAACACTCACACAGATATTTATTTATAGAGGTGAGGATTCGCAATGATTAAATAACTACCGTTGAAAAATTACTCGACTCTTATAATATAGTGACTATGATGATATTAAAAAATTATATATTCATCTTCGCTCGTTTTATTTATTAGTAATTAGGATCCTGTGATATACGGTTTGAATGACTTATATTCTTTGAAAGTAATAAATATTCTTGAAATTATTCAATATATTTACAAGCACTTAAAATTATTTTAGCGTAAAATAAGTTAAAATAAGACAAAAATCTTTATTATTTAAATGATGAGTAAGATTTCATTTTTCGTATATAAAACTATAAAAAGATATTAATTTTATAAATACTTTATAACATTGCAATAAAACTACGATTATTTGGAATATTTTTTAATTATTTATTTTATAAGAAAAATACGTAATTTTTACATTATTTATTATAAGTGAATTTATGAAAAATATTTTCTTGAAATAAATCTTATCTTTTCTTATGATTATTACTTTAAATATAACTTTTTTCCTATAGATATACGAAATCTTTGATATAATAAGAAACAACCGATGTTTTTATTTTTGTTATTGATTATTATAATTAATTTTATTTGTTCCATGGTTATATTTAGTTCTAGTACTGAACATAACATTTATAGCTTATAATGAAAATTAAAATTATAAGGATTTAAAGGATAAATACATTATTCTATAAATATTAATATATATATATATATATATATATTTATACTTTTTTTTTAATAATTTATATACAAAATTGTGAATGGAGTACTAGATAAGAGCAGATCTATTTTTTATAGATACCGAATCAATATAGATTATAATCAACTTCTTCAACAGAAAATAATTTTACTGATCAAATACTTTAAGTATAACGATGTTCAATTATAATTTATTAAACAAATAGCTACAATATTAATATATACGTGAAAACTTTTTCAATGATATTAAAAAAAAAAGAAGTAATAAAACATTTATAGAATAGAACTGAGTAATCATCATAAATATTATTCTGCTATAATACAAAGAAATATTCAAATGTTATCATACATAATAAAATAAAATTGATTCATGGATGAACAACATGATAATAATAATTGTTTATGATAAAACTGAAAATTTTATAAAAATGATAACATTCGTTAATTACAAGCATTTTATTATTAAAAATATTCATTAAAAATATCAATTTATCTGTTTGTATGATTTGGTATGCATTCTTACAAAGATAATTTGATTAATTAATTAAACATGTCATGTGCATATTTTGGATATTAAATAATTTAGCGATGTCGATACAATAAAATTGAATTGAGATTCTAAACATAATGTTAATGAGGACTTAAAAAGTATCATATGGTTAACTTGGATAGAAGTTTTTATAAATGACTAAATTTTCATTTTAACAATTGTACTAAAATTATTAAAATATTAACTTTTTATATAAATAATAATAATAATAATAATAATAATAATAATAATAATAAATTATAGTAAAATAAATAGCAAGAATTAGATAACATATATCTTTTGTTTTGTAAAAAATACGTATCATAGCTAACATTAAAATTTTTTTTAAATTAAAAACGTTCAGGTATAATTTTAGTCGTCATAATAAACTCGACTTTAACGGATTATTTATTTCTGATAAATCAGAATGTTATCGGTTATTAATAGTTTAATAAAAAATATATAAATAATGATGAGAAAAATGTTATAATTTATTCAATGTTTAGAAATTTATGGTAAAATTTATAAGAATATTATGTAACTATTAAATTAGTAGCTTATAAAATTTGTTAATTAGGCTCGGAGATTGTTCAATCGTTTAAATAGAAATTTTTAGTAGACAGAAGTAAAAATAGTTCGTATACTTCTCTTGTTCTTATAAAAACAAGAAGACGATAACATTATGGGGAAGATGCACCTGCATTGCGTCATTACGTACGTTCCTCTTTGTCCCGCTATCGTTGATATCGGAAACAAGGATAGAAATATGCAAAGAAAGAGAAAAGAGAGTTGGCGTTTGTCGTTGAATGCAAACTACGTTAGCTAGCTCACAAAGAAATTTAAAGCGAAGGCTGAGAAACAGAAAGTGAGAGAAAGAGAGAAAGAGAGGAGAGAAAGAGAAAAAGAAAAAAAATAAGAGCGCGTATGTCTTACGATATAGGCTGGAATTTGAATTTCCGTCTGTTGCGTCACGCGTGATTAACTGCCAGTAGCAGCATCCGTTGGATTTTTCTCTCTCACTTTCTAGTTTAAGGTATAAGAGATTCCTGCTGCTCCGGTGGCGCAGGAAACCGACAATCGAATTTAAATCGTAGAATTTCTATCAACGATTCAATACTCTACTTTGCGTTTTACATACATTTGCATGCACTTTTCTGTATTTAACCTAGGATTTTCAGAATTTCTTTCCTTGTATATAATTGGTTTTGTAAAATCGTGACCGATTCTATTTATAAATTTATTTCGAATTGTTAGGTAACAAGATGAAATATTTATCAAAATAAAATTTGAGAAATTCGAAGAAATATTTCAGCAAATATGTATAAAATTATAAAAAATAATTCACCATTTCTTATATTATAATTCAATAATATAATCTATTAATATAAATTATAATAATATTTTTTAATACTATAATTTCCATAATATAGGAATAAAATTTAATAGACAACATTATGTCATAAAAATTAAATATTTCATTACAAATGTGTTATAGATAATTTGGTTCAAATACTGTATCAACCAATATATGTACAAAAATATTCTATGTGTACACGAAAACATCTTAACTAAAATAGGTTTACTTAATCTTTTGTGTAAAAAAAATTATTTTAAAAATACAATGGTAAATCATAAATGTAATAAATTTTTTATAATACCTCTTACGTCGGCTTTCTGGTTTTTTCATGTTTATCCATGTAATTACAAGAAAGTCTAAATATTTATGCACATTAATATAAATAAATTTACATATAAAACAATTAAATTGAATACTTATAAATTAATAACAAATGTTAAAATATTACATTGAGTAGACTGTACATCATTTTTGTATGAAATATTGATATATTTCAATACGATTGATTTAAAGTTGATGAAATAAAAATTCCTAAGGTAAATAAAAAATTCTTGTTTAAACATCATTTAAATAAAATATTTTGTTGAAAGGCATCAAGAAAAATCTTATTAAATTAAAGAATACAGAAAAGTTAAATTAATGTATTTATATAAAATTATATAAAAAGTTAATTAATGTAAAAAGATTAAATATAATTATATTTATACCCAAAAAAGAAAAATAATAAAGAAAAAATTGTATTATAATAATACTAGCATATATTTTGAATTTATTAGAGATACGTAAAAAATATTAATAGATTATTAAAAATCTAGCTATTTTTTAAGTTAATTAATGAGCAAATGTTGTTATATGTTCTAAATTTTTTCTATGTAAATATTTTTTTAAATGTTTATTTTTTATTTATCAATGCTTGTATTAAAATAGAGTACATTTTTTATATATTTTTTTTTATGTATTAATTTCTACATATATGTATTAACGGCTATAAATGTATAAAATTCTTTATTTCAAAAAAACATTTAATAATATACTTAGTTGTACAGTTGTTAAAAATATAAAAATTGGAATTACAGATAAAGGAAGAATGAAAGAAAGAATCGGCAAAAGAGAATAGAATAAATAATAAAGAAAAGATTAAAGATTTTTCCGGAAAATAAAAGCAGTTAGTCCAAATGTATACCAGTAAAACATGCATATGCATAAATTACTGTAAATTTAATTAAATACAGTTTAAGATGTTGTTTTATGAAAAATAGTCTTGTTATGATTCAAAATGTTGCAATTCTTAATTAGCACGTACTTACATTTAACACTTGTGATTTCTTTTGAGTACAATATAAAAACATTTAAATAAATACTTTCAAATAAAATAGTATTAATTTATTTATTACATTTGCAAGCTTCACTATAATTTATGAATATGCAATTAAATAGTTATATTATAAAATATACGATATAAGATAAACATATCTATAAATGTGCATCTTAAAAACACCAATGTAATTTAATCTAATTACATATAGATAATAATAAATCTTCGGTTCAATTTTTAATTATAAAAAAACTGATAGAGAGTATAGCATAAATTTTAGAATGAATTTATAGCTATGAAATTCTCTGTGTTGAGATTATTCTCTGAAAAACTATGTATACAAATGTGAGGGCATTTGCCAGTCTAATTTCTTGTGCGATTTCTTATTTCTACAAACGCATTCTTTAAATTCTTAATTATGCATTTCGAGTTCAAATAAATTTGAAACTGGACATATTTTTACTTTTAGAATTTTTTGTCCTTATAAATACTAATGTCGTGAGTTTAAAGTGAACATTTTTTAAAGTTTTGATTTGAAATTTTCACTTAAATGTAGAATAAATTCCACATAAATATTACTTCTTCTTCCTGAAAAGGTATTAAAATGAACTAAAGAAATAACCAAATAAGACGAAATATTGAATAAAAATCGCAAAGTGCTCATACTTATATATTTATCCTTGCATTCTTGGGCTCGGTAACTATAAATCAGATCATTGATGTGGAGAGCTGAGAGGGAGCCGCAAACGATTTGTCGAACGTCGCGGGTCTTAGCTACTCCGTAGCGACCTCTCCGACGATTTTCCGTCTCCTCTTACATTGCTTTCAAGTAAACACGCAAACGTGGGCAAGTGTGCGCGTGCAAGAATTTACTTAGATACGTGCGTATAAACAGATGTATACGCATAGGGACAAAAAAAGCGTAGCTCGACAAGCGGACAATGGCGACTTTTCTACTGCATCTCTTGCTACCCTTCCTTCATACCTTCTCGGTCTTTTTTATTGATCTCGATTTAGTCTGCTACGAAGCATCAGCTCGTTTATCAGTTACCGATGACCCTTTTTGCGCTTAGAATGACTCTCGACTGAAGTCTAGAGATGACGCTGTGTATATCGATTATTGGAGGACGCATTCCATTCTTTTTGTCTTCGAAGAGCTTTTGTATTGTTGAGTCTCTACTGAAATGAAAGTTTTACGACGTGTTTGTAGTACGTACCATCTTACGTACAGCGATTCTTATGTTTGAAATCATTCGCTTGTCTATTCCGTTTTGATAATTATTCCAATGACTTCATCATTTAATAGTTAGATTTCAACTAGGTATCGTGTATTATATTTTATTTTCACTGCTGCCTCGAGTCAAATAAATCTTCAAACAAATATTTAAACTTTGTAAGGCTTTTTGGCTAGAGATGAATTTTAACTTTTTTTAAATTATTTGATTAAAATATATTCTTTTTTAAGTTTACTCGTTCAAATTTTAAGCTTCAATTTTTAATTTAGTAATTCTATTTTCAAACCAAGAAAAAACGAAAAATAAACGATAAAGAATTTCAATTTTATTAAAATATTTGACTACTTTGCGAGAACTACTATTTCTTGCACGTAATAAAGTAATTTTAATATTTCATTCCGAAACATTTTATCAAATTTTGAATTATTATTTTACAAGTATATTTGTAGTATATTAATATTATCCACAATTTATGTATATACGTATACACACATTTTTAATATGATTATTAATAAAAGTAACAATTTTTTTTTTAGAAAAGATATTTATTTAAATTGAATCTCTTTTTATATTTAAATTGTGTATGAATTTTCTTCATAACATTTCTTAAAATCATTTGTCAGTTTTATTTTATGACTAAATGATTACAACAAATGAGAATTGAATATGTTGAATGCACGAAATTGAATAATTATTTATATCCGAAATCATCTTTTTCATTAATGCAAATTTTCGTGAGTAAGGTATACGAAATATTTTACAGGTATCATAAAGATAAAAAAATTAGAAACTTTGAAGAAACATAATTTTTCATAATGTACACATAGAGTTTTTAATTGTTTAAAATAGTTTAATAATAGAGAAAATCTAGTAAATAGCTAATATTTTATAATTCATTAATAAAATATAATCTTTGTAAAAAGTTAGACTTTGTTTACATTTATAACTCTACACTAAAATAAAAACTACGGTACTTATATTGTATTTATATATTGTATTTACTATACTTGTATTTATAAGCTATTATAAATACAGATTATAAAGACAAAATTATAACTAAATTAATAATGAAAATATTATCTATATAATGACACTTGTGTATCATGTTTTTAATTATATATATAAATAAAAAATATATTTATATATATATTATAAGCATTAATGTTATTTTATACTATTACGTATTCAAATACAATTATTGCTATAAATATAATTATATTTTAAAAGTTTATTCTTTCATTCATACTTATATTTATATTTTTCATAAAATTCTATGTAGAAAATTTTTTATATTACATACTTTTAAAAAAAATTATTTTATTTTTAATTATTTAGGTTTACTTGTTTATATTCAAAGATAATTTTTCTTTTAGAATAATTTCCTGTAGCAAAAATGTACTACTACTTACTACTAAACTATACCGTGTTTTGAACTTTGAAAAGTTTACGAGGATTAAAATGAGACAATTAATTCATGTAGTTATACAACTAAAAAGGTATGTTAAATTTATCTAATTTTAGAACTTAATAACTATAAAAAAATACTAAAAAGATCTATTAAAAATTTTAAGAATAATCACTGAAAAAAATTAATAAACGCAACGTAAAAGCGTAGTAATTTATGAAATAGACATGACTAAAAGAAAAATGATGGTATAATTAACAAACAAAAAAGGAAACTACTGGGACTAATTAATAACTACTAAATAAAAATAAAAATTAGGTTTAGAAATACAAGAATAAAATAATATCGAGGGTAGAAAACATGGAGATATACTATAAAATTATTAAGAATATCACAAATTATATATTACAAAAAAATTAGACCTGCCGTTAATAGGAGAGACAATTTTTAAGAATAAAGAAAATACTATTGATACGTGTGTAGCAAAGATATATGTATAAAAAGCAATACAAGAAACATAAAATTTCAATTCCTTCTAGATTAAAAATGATACACTTCTAAAACTAAAGAATTTGTCATTTTTATTATTTTGAAATAATTATCTGAAAGAATGAATGCTAGTTCAAGTAAATTTATCTATTTTATAATTGATATTAATTAAAAACTTCAATATTAAAAACCTGCAATATTTGTATTTCTTTCCAAAAAATATAAAATGAATTAAAAACTTTATAATTTTTAAGATTCTTTACTCATTAATAAAGTTATAGTTTATAAAATAATATACATATTAAATAAATATTAATTTAAAATTTTTAAACAAATCCTATAAATCCTAAGAAAATTTGTTATTCAATATTAAGATTGAGTACATTGAGTTGGCATAATTTGTTTACTGTTTAGATAAAACCTTTTATGAATCTTTGAACGTACTTAGTTATAGATATACATAAACCAGAATTGAATATTATTATAAAACTTATTTTAAATTGATAAAAAAATAATTCCTAATTATTGTACATAAAAATATGTATATTTAATATAAAATTATGTATAAGCAAAAAACTGAAAGAAAATGATATATTTTCTATCATCGGTTAATATTTTTATGATTCACAAGGGATAAAAATATTTGAAAATAATAAAACCGTATGAAATTTTTTTTTAAATTTAAGAACAACTATATACTACTGTGAAAGATTACATGAATTTAAAATTATAGACAGAAATAAAAAATAAAAATTTATTAATTATAATCTATAAAATAAGATAAAAAATGAAAATCTATAATAAATTCCTGAAGACAAATATGGTTTAAAAATTTTAAATATTATACAATGTAAAGAAGTAAATTAGAAATATATACATGTATATATACAAAATAGTACATTATGCATCTGATTTACTTTTTAATGAAATTTAAAAAAAATTTAATGAAACAAATACAAATTCTATTTAAAAGAAAATTAAATATGATAAAAATTAATCTTCAAGAAAGAATTTTTTTCATCAGTAAAAAAAGAATAGATGGACTAAAAAATAAAAAATAGAGTATGGTTCTACTTGGCTACTTAGAGATAAAAATAAAAAAGGCATACAACACAGGAAGAAAGTGGAAAAATTAAAGTCAAGATACTACAGGCAAATAAGCAAAGTAATTTCAGATAAAAAAGAAACATTGTACTACTCGAACTATTAAAGAAGATATACAAAAGAAAATTTTAAGTTGCATTATAGAAAAATTCAGTATTCAAGTAAGATACACTAGAAATAAAGAAAAATACGTAATTCATGAAAAAGATCAAGAATATTTATAATAAACTTTATTTGTTCGTGTACATAACAGCTTAAGCAAAAAATATTAAGAATACTAAACATTTTTATAAAAGTTTTTAATTTACCTTGAAAAAATAATTAAAATAAGTAAAGAAAACAAATTAAATAATCTGAAAAATTATAACTAGCACATTTTTTTAATACAAAAAAAGAAACACATAAGTAATAATAAAAGATCAAGATTTGGTTAATAATTAAAAAAATAGAAGTAATGATTGTTGGCAATATAAATATTTATGTTACTTATTTATGATTCCAAAAAATGGTAAGCTCAAAACAATTTTTATGAAGACAGAGATTTGATGGACAATATTTTTATCCACAAATAATTAAAAACGTAAAATAATTTTAAAAATAAATACAGAATCAAACAATATTATGATTTAATGTCTAATTAGCATCAATATTATACTTAAACATTAACTTTAAAAATACATATAAAACTAATTTTTAAAAAGGTTTACTTATAAAACTTTTTGTTTATACAAATTCTCTGTAAAAATTATTTTCAATTTGTAACACATTGCAAATTAATGATCAAAATAAATATAAAAAAGTTTAACTAATACTGTTTTAGTTAAAAATATAAAATGAGCCCCGTTTTTATAAAATCATGACGATTATAAAAAATTCCAGTCACAAAATCAAATTAGTCATATTGGAACGTATTATAAGTCAAAAAGCTTATAAACTTTAAAATTCTTAAAAAATCTATTGTTAAATTTCTGCCTTACGCTTAAAAATTGTTTAAGTGTCTAGTATAATGTACGTTAATTAAACATCAATAATCTTAATCGTACAAAATTGACTTGATCAATTGTCAAATAAATAAATTTAAGGACAAATAATTGCCATTGGACTAAAATTTTTTTAGAGAAATATTACAATATTCAGAGGTATAATATTTTTATATTAAAATTAGAATTATTTTTTATGCCAATATTTTAATAAATTCTTTGATAAAATCAAGAAAATAGATGCTTATATTTTAATATTAGAATTAAATTTTTTAAACGTTATTATAAATTTGTCCTATATATATTTTTTTGTAAAATTTTGATGTGACATTATAAAATAGAATAATTTTTAAATTAAAATATTAATAATTATATCAATAGAGTATAATTTAAAAATTGCTTTTAACTATGCACAATCTGAAATTTGTACAACTCTTATCACTTTACTGATAGATGAATAGATTTAATTAAATAGTAGAAAAACAATACTGTATTTATTATATATATATATAAGTAAATATCTTGCATTAGAAAAATATGAAGAAATGAAAAATGAATTTATTAATTTGATATATGGAGAATATATTTTCCCCTAAATTCTATTCGTAGCCTACGTATACATAAAAGTCTGAAATGCCGATAAAAAAGTAGTGAACTTAGACTTGTATCAGTACTCTAAGATTATCGGTTCTGGATGTCTTTATGATTCATTCCTCTCCGATCAGTTGGCTGTTCTATCTATATAAACATTACCGAATCTAGACCCCGTTCGATCAAAGCATAGAGATAGCGGCATATTATTTAATGATCATGCGGTTGGATTTCGGTGGAAAAATTATTTGATCACATGTATAAAGTAAGGCCTGCGGGTACTGTAATCTCTTGCGTGGTTTCCTATACGTAATTGGGAATCGCAACAGTGCCAGACAAGCAATGATGCTACAGGATACGTGAGAGGCTGCTGCACTTACGCAAATTGAAAAGCTCTGCGGGTGAATTTATTGAGGCCAACTTCTGTTTTCTAGTTTTCCGGGTCGTTCGGCCACAGACTATGTAAAACTAGCTACAAGTCACAGCCATGTCGATTCTCTATCTATATCCATAGTCCATATGTAGGGAACTAACTCCGATAAACGGTTAGTTATCAAAAGAAATTTCGACCAATTTCTGCAAAAGTCCTATTCCTGGCAAAAATAATATATACGCGTATTAAATATATCCTATTACATATTGCATAAATATATGCACAGAAGCGAAGGTATAACATTCTAAGGTGTATTACTTGGCCCTATCTTTTCCCAATTTTGCTTATTACAGAAGAAATATTTTCAAGAATTTTTATTCTAGCTATTTTGATATTATAAGATCAAGTTCTATGTATTATAACATTTGCAGTAATATTATACAACGAAATATATACATTGTGCGTATTCTTCGTCGAAAAATTCTTATCCTTCAAGTATTTTCTAGGATGCTTATACGAGATCCTTTTCAGTGACTTGGATCGATATATCATTTGCACAGAATGAATTATTGATTTGCGTTCTTTCACTCACATAATTCGCTGAATAAATATATTTAACAAAAGATTATTATTTATATTTTTCGATAAAGAAATTTTTAATTAATTTAATTAGGTAATCCATTTTATTTAATGACCACGAATAATTCAATTCAATTTTAATTTTATAAGTTTTAGAGTAAGTTCTAATATTTAAAAATTAATCACGCTCTATATTTTATTTATGTGTATTTTCAATAAAAAATTATTTGTCTTAAGTGTACGATTACAAATTTTGTAAGTCTTAAAAAAAGTTCTCTTGGAAATTATTTATGTTTCGAATTTACTAAATACACTATCACAAAACAATACTATATTTTATTCATGTTATTTTAATTGATATTTATTGAACTATCAATTTTACACTTGTATATTTATTGTAAACTTCATTGTTTAAATAAAAGTTTGATTTTAAACACGCTTTTATTTTTTATTTTAGATTTCACTTAAAACCTTATGGCATAAGTTTATGTTGCTTGCATGCTTATACAAAATATATAATATAGATAAATTTCAGTACATTTTAAAAATAATATTCACATTTCTTATGATGGTATGAATAAAATTATATTTCCTGCGTAGTTTATAGTATGAAAGCAGTTTCTAGAATTCATCTAATTCCTAAAAATAAGAAACGTTCAAAAACCATTTTTATTTTTAAACGCACCTTATGATAAATTTTATCGAACTTATAATAAAATAGTGTAAATTTTACAAAACTTTTCTTACAACCTAAGAATTACAACATTTAAGATGTGATCATAAAACTTTGAGAAATATCTTTCTTATAGAATTGATGCAAGATAAATACGTGTATAGATGTGAAGAGAAAAGCAAACAGACTTGAGTATGTACTTGAAGTACAAAAACGGGAACTAAAAAAACTGGTGGCAAATAGATATCGTAAAGCAAGGATGTCGATCAGTGCAGTAAAAATATAATGTTTGGTCAAAGTTAAAAACATGACGAAGTATATAAATTTCTCCATGAAATTTTTTCATACTTTTCTAGTTTGATATTTCATTCAAATCTTTTTGTTTCTGAAATATTAATTTTTTATGATTATTATCTATCGTTAAAATACAATGTCTCAATGTCACTACTGTTGGTATTACTTATTGATATCAGATACCAATTTTAATTATTTTATAGGAAATTCATTAAATTTTTTAAGAATTTATAACTTTTTCAGATTACATTAGTAGTACTGAAATTTAATCTCGCGCATCTCAACGAATTGTCTATAATAATCTTTTTCATTATTAATATTTTTCAAAATTTTATCTCATTATGTTTAAAAAAGTAAAATTTTTGTATTATTCTTTTATTTTTAAATATATTTTAAACGAGGTTTAATAAAAAATATAATGAGAATTTTCTTCTCAATTAAATTTCTTTTGCAATGGAGATAGTATGTATTACTAGTAATGTATGTGTCAATTTATAACAAATTACGATATCTAATTTGCGTTCGGCAAGCAGATAAACGAAATATACTTCAGTATATTATATTTCATGAATTTTTTTTTCATGAGTAGTTAAGTATCAAACTGTTTTTGACAAAACCAAGAATATATTAAATATATGGTGAGAGCAAGGTTTCTATCATTAATTAATTATAAAAACATGGAAGAAGTTAAATAACACGTATATTCTTTATAAAATTATCATTAAAGACTTTGTTAATAGGACAAATATAAAAAATAAAGACTTTTGGTAAAATTTTTTAAAACTTTTATATTAAATAGTATGTATATTTAGATTTTCAAATATACGTAATATCATTACTTATTTGTAATAGTTTTTCATTCAAAAAGTAACGAAAACTTTTCTTTGCGATAACTTGATTTTTTTTCTAGAGTTTACAGAAAAATTAATGGTATTTATTTCAAAATACAAAATTAAATTAAATTAAGTTTAAATTTCAACCTTAAAACTAAAGGAAAAATAATGTATAATACACAATTATATTTAATATTAATCATTGAATTTAGACATAAAAGTATTATTAAATATTTCTACGACTATGTACGGGCAGTCAGAACAAACAAAGAAGAAGTAACGTACCGAAAGGTAGCCACGAGAACAGTGTACGAAGCGACACCCGGGGAATAGAAAGGTGCGGTCAGAGCTTTCGGGACAGGATACAAACGGTTTCGTGCAAACACGAGAAAAGTAAATCTGTCTATATGCCATTCAACAATTCACATAATAGAAATTTATGATAGTCTTCAGTTTTTTAATTAATTTTGATTTGCGAGAAAAAAATACCTATAACTAGTGAATGTGTGAATAATCATCCAATTATATATATTCGCAACAAACTATAGAAAGTTAAAAAAGGTTATTATGGAGAAAAAAGATAAAAATAAAGTGAGAATGAAAGCCTGATAAACAGAGAATAAAAGCGATATTTAGAAAAGGAGAGTCGAAGAAACGATTTACATCTCAATCACACGTACATTAAATCAAAACTGCGCAGAAATAAACTGAACAGAACAGGTCAATAGGTTAATGCTGAAAACATATATTTCTATTTAGAAAAGAGTAATTTAACGAGAAATATTTTCCTATATTCTAAACGTATAACGTGAGAAAATTGACTTTTTAACAAGAGTAACTGATATTTATTACCATTTTATTATTTTGTATATAGATTTTTGTTTATAGTTTGTATACAGTTTAATTTCAAATTTTTAAATATGATAAATATGATATAAATACGATAGAATATTGCAATGAAAATTATAATTATCCAGTATTTAAAGATAGATCAGATACTATCATTGTTATAGTTATTTTTATTGTAATTATGATCATACAAGTATATATACGTTTATAGTATTCTTATTTATCGCAGTGTTTTATACATATTTGCAGAAAAGTAACAAAATATTGAAAGAATAAGAATCTTGTGGTATAAAATAACAGAGTATTCGATTTAATATGGAGATTTTTCATATTTGTCGCCAAGAAATTAAACAATATATGACCTACACAACAATAGAAAAATATTAGAAACTATTCAAATAAGATTTGAACAAGTGAAAGAACTTAACTTACAAAATTTAAAAATCGTTCGTATTTAAAACATGAATTTCATTTTTATAAGAAAACAAAACAGTAATAATTTTCAACCATTGAAAAGACTCTTTAATACTTGTTTCCCTTAATTACAGTTTACCACGGTAATGGAAAATATAATTTTCTATATAATGTAGAGAAACTCACAAACATTGATAAAAAGATTTTTTTACCATCTGAATGTATCTACTTACAAAAATAAACAAACCTGATAAATATGCAAGTAAAAATGTAGCTATAGAAAGGATCGTATACACATTTTTCAGATACATTGCAAGTTATATGCCGATGGAAATTGTGGAAATAATGGATAGCGTCTTCCGCCAGCTGACATGACTGACCTTCGGACAATGGAGCATATATTTGTATGCGTAATTGTAAAGATCCCACCGTGATTAAGTTAGTTATATTATCATATGCGGATTTAGTGTCAAACCGATTTTTAAACCTCTACACCGAATTATCAACTAAGAGACTCGTAGGAAACCAGCAATAAAAGATTGTTTTAACAAATGGAGAGCCGAATAAAGACTGTCTAATACCGGTAGCGTCTTATTGTCCAAAATGCAGGGCAAGGGTGATGAGACATCGAGGAGGCGATTAAGCACTTATTTCCTTCACGTCAGTGGGTTCACCCGCTTTGAAAAGTGATGTAAACTTTGAAATGTTCCCGACCGCGTCAACAATAAATTATCCTTCGAATACCATAACAAGACCTAATATGCTTTTGTGATCATTTGGTCAAGAACGATCCATTTCCAAGTATCATGGTAATGAACGAAAGCATTATTTTTCGAATGAATGAAACGAATTTTTCATTAGTGATAAGTTGGTTTCAAAATCATGTTTCTCAGTATGACCATTGCATTCAAAATAAATATAAATCAATTTATTTCAAAAGTAAAAATCCGGTAAATTATAACTCTTTAACGAGTAACTAAAGGAAACATAGTCACAAGGTAATCATTGAGCCATTTGTGGTTGCAGTCATTGACGGATGGTTTCTGGAAACCAGCGTATAATGAGACTCCTTGACATCGATTGCAATTATTCGGTAATTATGTGGATGCTGACGATCAGCAATACTATCATATCATGAACACGGACTATATATGTGAAACATATTTCGAAGAATTAAAGGTCCAATTAATAGATTTTATCGTTTAATTTATCTTTGATTTATTTGATTATTTCTAATCATTTTTATTCTTTCGTTTTTATAGATTTTATTGTCAATTCTTTGTATAATATTAAGCTGATTTTGTAAACATATCTATATATTCATTTATTTATCGATATATTTTTATAATTATTAATTTATTAATTAACATAATTATTCCAAAATATTTATTTACATATACTTTTTACTATTTATCTACGTATTTTATCTACGTATTTTGTAAAAACAGGAATATCGAATCGAGAATGCGTTTTCCACTAGTATAGAAAAAATTATATTTTTTATTTAGGACATTGAAGACTAACAAGGAAAATATAATTAAGAAAGAAAATTGAATAATTCAATTTTTAATATTTAAAAAAGAAAAAGGAATTTCCAAAATATAATTCAAATCTTTTGCAATCAATTGAAAAATGCGTTTATGTTAATAAGGATTTTATTACTATGATTAGGAATATACGTTACTTGTCGAATAGTTACTTATTTTGAATCATAGCTTAAATTTTTTTATTTTAGCCTATACTTGTTTTTTACTAAATTAAACTTTCATTTATAAATTTTTAAAAAAATTCTGATGAAAATTTGAGTTCAACAACGTTTGTTTTTAATTTTTTTACAATATATTATCTTCAAATATATAATTATATCTAGACTAAGTTCTTTTATATCTATCATTAAATCATATTTTTTTAAGAAAACTTAGAATTGCTAGAAAGCTATTAAAGTGCGAAGAGTTCCTTATCCGTTGATATATTGTATCAAAATCTGCATTAATAATTTTTAATTATAAAAATAAGTATGTAAATGATAATAAAATAGGCTCATATTTTTCATAAAAATTATTGTGCTTTATTTTTTGGGAATTGATTAAAAATAAAAAGTTTATATATTATTAGATATGAAGCTTCAACATTTATATCATTCATGTTTATTTAAAAATTATAGAAATATTTGCTCATTTTTCCAGATTTTATTACTTAGTCATATGTATTTCTGAAATACAATATTCTAATTAATGAATTGATAATTATTAGAGATATCTTTAGAGAAATTAAATTTCTTATATGAAGTTTAATTTATATGAATATTGTAATTTTGATTATCGTTTTTAAGTGTTAATTAACGTCGTTTTAAATTTTCTTATTATTAAATCTTTTATCGCTTTGATTATCCTGCACACGCTTAACAACTGTTAAACTTATTTTACTTTTTTTTAATTAATATATTTTTTTAAGGTCATTGAGTTTTTTAACCCTTAAAGTCTTGTCAGATCTTTTTTATTATTATATTTATATTGTATTTTTTTCCAAAACAGTTGATCATTTATATACAGTATTAATGTTTTCATTTTCGCTTATATTATCACTGTTTTATTATGCAATTAACCATGTTTAAATTTTATCTCATATTAAATTTATTGTATTTTGTACATATTTTATAGAAGCTTCTGTTTATTTTTTATTATTGCATTTATTATCTTTCAATTAAGTAACAATTTCAAAGAAGTATAAATTATAACTTCCTATGTGAACCGTTACATATCGTATAATAATTATGTTCTATGCTACTAATTTTCATATTTTATAATTTTTTCTTATAGTTTGATATTTATAGATATAATTAAACAATAAATAATACAATTCTAATTGCGGCAAAAATTAAAAATTTTAATATTAACACATCTAATATTATTTAAAAATTGTTATTTTAAGCGTGTGAACAAATTTTGTGAATATCGATTTTATCTAAATATATGTACGGCGCTTTTTAAATAGATATTACTATAGCACAAAAATTTGTGTCTTATACTTCACAGTGTAACTAATTGTGAATTTAATATTTACTTGAACGTTACATAAGGATTTCTTGGATAAATACTAGAGGTCTAACTATTACCATTATATAAACAATCAGACGTGTACCACGAGAGAAGCGTAATTCGACTCCACTCCTGTCCGTAAGTCTAATGTCGGATTTCCATCATTTATATCACGGTGGGAGGCCCGGTTTCGACTCGGGCACTTTGAAAAAAGGGTGCATGATTTAGCATGCTGTGATAGTGTCATCCAAAGTTATTTGGCGCCGGATGAGTGTGAGGGTGATAAGAGATGAATTTATCACTGACTGATTTTAAAGGACACTTGAACACCCTTTATTTATACGCTTTGGGAGAGCACCGCGTCACGCGTTTCATTACATAATTAGATGATGAGCCTCTAAAGCGTTGATGCAAGTTGGCAGGCTCGAAGTTATACCGGGCTAATAGTAATATGGGGAATGGTGGTTGGGACTTGCGGTGTCCCATGCGGTGGTTAAACTCAAGGCGAATCACTGGGGTGAACGTATGCAGGCAAAATCCCCATCAGGGAATTCTTTAGCATACGTCTACAGATTTCTCTTCGTACTAAACTAACGCTAATAAGGATATATGTACAGAAGTTCTTGGTAATTGATACCCAATGGAATTATTTAACTTCTACAATTACTAACGTTATTTTTTATTTTAAAAATTTTGCTTATAAGCAATTTTCTGCATGATCGTATTGGAAAGTGAATAAAGTTTTTACGATTAAGTTATACCTTAACTGTTTTATTTAATTAATGTCGCATACGATTTATATACGATAATATAATATTTTTGCGTTAGAATTTTTAAGAGATAAAATTTTTTAATACATTTGTAAATTATTTTCTTTATTTAAAAAGTGAATTATTAATTGTTTATACTTTTTTAATGACTGGTGACATTATCACTCTATAATTGGTATTATTTTTTAAAACTTTGATGCATTATTTTTGAAAAGATTATAACTTTTTAAATTGTAAGAATTTTTAATTTATTAAAAGTATCTACGCTTTCGCTATGAATTTTTAGTCTTGCTGTATTATCTACGACGTTCATATTGAATGTACTATTTTTGAACTTTTTCTTTTCGTTTGACGTTTTTTTAAATCTATTTTAGTCGAATGTGATTTATTGCTATCTGTCTCACTCTTCTTGGAACGTTGATTACTTGACGAGAATTGATGGTTGCGTGTATTTTCGAAACGAACTGTTAATTCACTTAATTTTAAACTTTGGGACAAGTTTTGTCCGATATATAAGAAAAATAATATCTATATTCCCATTACAAAGTTTATTCATTTTTTAATATAGAATTAAATATCATTCCTTCTAAATCATGCAATGTTCTAACGCATTAAAAAAAATTAATCTTATATTTAAGGAAATAATTAATAATAGATCACTTAATAATAGTCACATCTTAAGTATAACTAACTGCGAATTTAACGAAATTACCTTATATAGTTAAATATATTATAGTTTCTATTACATTCATAAAATTATAAATTTTTAAATGTTCTAATTCTAACGTTGTATTTAATTGACTACTTGAACGGAAATTTATCAGTTTTTTATTTTATAATCGATTATACATAAAATTTAGTTTTATATATTAAATTAATAAATTGTATTCATATATTTTTATATATTTTAAATCTACTATACTTTCATACCCTTATTACTATATAATATCATCACATTTCATTTTGATTATTAAAAAGTTAATATTTTATTTAATATTTTCACCTTCTTCTTAATTCTTACCTGACTATATTAAGAAAGCTTCTATTCTATCAAATATTACATCATACATATTAACAGTTATTGTTAAAATTGAGAAAAAGAATGTTTCGTTAAAAGCTGTGATTGTATTAAAGGTTTTTATTTACTGTAAATTTACTTTACAACTATTCAAAGATTTAAGCACATTTTTACTTTATTATGAATTTTCATTTAATATTTTCAATATATATTTATTTCTAGATACATAAATTATAATAAAATATATAAAACTCAGGACATCAATGGATAATGCATTTGCTCTGCTATAGTCACGTAAATATCGAAATATACATGCCTTTGTTATGGGAATTGGAATGTATTCAAATTAAAATACTTAAAGTCTATAAAAGATTGTACAGCTAAAGAAAAGAAACTCAAAATAATGATAAAATATTTTCTTTTAACAAATTTATACTTCATAATGTATATTTAATACTTATTTCATTAAACTTTTAGTAATCTCTTGACTTATTTATATTCCTCAAGAAATGCAAGTTGTTTGAATTTAATTTTTTTTTTAACGTATGCTGATCATCGATATTCTTTCAATATTGTTATCCATTAGATTAACTGTTTTTGTTCAAAATAGATAAATGAACTCTAAATTAGATTAATATTTCAAAGTTTTTATATTATATTTATCAAAAAATATACCATGATTATCATTAATTTAATAAAATTAAAAATTTACCAACTCATTTAACAATATCTATTTGTACGAAGTAACATGTAATTGAGACGGTGTTGATTAATCTTTAAAAAAAAATTCAAATTTATTCTTTTATTTGAAATCCTACATATATTATTACGATATGTAAAGGAATACTTAATAAAGTATCTTAACCTTTAATTACGAAATAATTTCATCCATAAATGATTATAAAATTGTATAAGCTAATAATTGATACATGCTTACAAAAATAGTAATTTTTCTTTTTTATATGCCCGATACCAACAATATACAGTATAATCTATTATAGTATATTTCTGTTCCATTGGAAAACCTAATATTGTTCATATTTACTTGATAAGCTATATGTAAATTCCATCATAAACTTGAATTTTTTCAAATTAACAAGAAATTTGATATTTCATAATAAAAATACGAATAATTAAATATAAAAATTAATAACAAATAAGATGTGTAGTTTTGAAATTATTAAAAATTAATAGAATTGTATTTTGTATCAATGCACCAAAAAGTATATCATTCGAATAGGCCATAAAAAAAGTAATACAATTGCGTTGGGGTAATTTTAAATCTTTAATTTTAAATCTTATTATATCAAACGAAATATCAGCGAAGAGTTGAAAAGTACTTTACGTGAAGCAACGCAGCTGCAAACGCAGCAATTCAATACAGATGAGGCGAGCAGATATAATATATTTTTTGTTACTGGTGCTTTTGATATTATCGTATTTGATTACTGCGATTATATTGCACGACAATAAATAACTCACCGAGTGAATTTATGGATTTTTGAAAATTTCAAAAATTTTATCTTTGATAAATGAATTTATATTTATCGAAATAATGTTACAATTATCTCATTAAAACTCTATTTGTTATATTATTGTATATTTTGATATTTAATATTATTAAATTAGTATAAAATTAGTATAAAAGAGAATTTAATACGTTAAAATTTAATTATATTTGCGCTGTATTTCTTTTAAAACTTTCAAGAAGGCATCCGACTACTAATCATAGCTTCATCTTTTATTAACTTGAATGTCATTTTAAAAGTCTGAAAATCTGAAGCAATTACATATTTATTTTCTTGTTTACAGAAATATTCTTTTTCATAAATTGTATACCGTACTGTCCTTTATAATAATTTTTTTTCATTTTCAAATTTCTTTTGTATCTAGTTCATGTTACTTTTGATGAAATTATTACTTTCATTGAGTTTTCAATTTCACAACTGGAGTTTACATTGAGAGAATTGCGAATTGCGATGCGTTTATGTAGTATCTATCGAATTTATTCGATTTAATAAGAATTAATACCGACCAAAGTAACATAACGCAAGTGTAACTGATTTTGAATCTCAAGAAGTTATATTATATTAATTATTGGATTACGATTTAAAATTATTTAACTTATACTATAATTATTAATATCAAAATAAACGATTATCGTATGTAACTCAAATTTTTTGTTTATATTTATATCTTAAAAGATTAATAATACTATATATACTATAATTATTATATATACTATATAATATATATGATAATTATTAAAATAATTCTATAATAATAATATATAATATAAGTATTAATCATTTAAGATATAAACTAAACAAGAAAATTGAGTACATACGATAATCATTTATTTTGATATTTTTTATATCTTTTTCATATTTAAAAAATTTCTGAATAATTAATTTAAATTTAAATATTTCTGTTTATATAAATAAAAAGTAATCATTTTTTCATGATTGATTATTGAACAAAATATATGATCTTATGAAAATATACGATAAATATTTTAAACATAAAATTATGCATTATTTCATATTGATTTCAAACTTTATTTATTTGTATAAAGTGTTTAATAATTAAAACAGTTCCTTTTTTACTTCTTTTTTTTTCATGTATCATAATATCATACAGTTTATTTCTAAAAAGTTATCTTATCATTTACAACTTGAGGTGTCAATAATTCTTTTCAAACAGCAATATCAGTTTATAAACGTTTTTATGGAATATATAATATTTTTAATATATTCTCTATAAATATTTATTTGTAATTTTAATGGTTAAATGACATTTAATTTGAATGATACATAGTAAATATTATAAGCTTTTAGTGTTGAGTCGTTTATAATTCATAATGCTGCGTGCATAAAACCAATACACAATAACGAATAAAAATCAATAATTAATCAATGGTATTATTTAAAAAATATTTTAAAGAATTGATTTATATTCTATTTATTATTCTTATAATAATAATATTGTGAAATGTTGAAGTTGAAAAATTAAGATTATAATAAATTTGTGCACATCAATTTTTAGATATGAAACAGGACTAATTTCCGCGACGAGTACATTACAACACGGCAGTACAGTCGAGTATCTGACAAAATATCCTAAGTATACAACTTTATAC
This sequence comes from Platyscapa corneri, assembly GCA_018907185.1. Taxonomy (NCBI): domain Eukaryota; kingdom Metazoa; phylum Arthropoda; class Insecta; order Hymenoptera; family Agaonidae; genus Platyscapa; species Platyscapa corneri. Next base: position 1,694,508 of record JACCHW010000005.1, on the reverse strand, counting down.
ACATCAAATTCGATTTAACCGATTTGATCGATTTGACATACTCCAGAAACGGTTGTACTCATATGGTAGAAATTTAAAATTTGGATAAATAGAGGTCTACAAAAGGGAGGCAAAATCATGTGCGAAAAGAAAAACGATGTTGATTCCATGAAACGCCGCGTCATTTACAAAATGCGTGAATTTTCGACGGTGAATGTCTGCTATTAGAAAATTTTTGTCCGAAAAACTACATTCTAAAATTCTCGCACGCACGCAAAAATTCAATAAAAAATAAAAATCGACACAACTCTCTCTCTTTTTCTCTCCGTCCCTGGCATTCTTGTTATATATTTTGTTATAGGCTTTCGTTCACCTGCTATGCTTTTCATCTTTTTTTCTCTAATACTTTTTTCTTGTCACTTTCTTTTCTGACGCTGATTTTATCTTCTATTTATCGGATATTTTCGACTTTCGTTAGAATTAATCTGTCAATTTGGCAACATTACCCTATTTTCCATTCTTGCGGTAAATATTTTCACTCTCTTGACGCCGCAGTAGTATTTTAATAATTGTTATATGTCTTTTTGACATATAAAAATAATTTTATTATTCGCTTGAAAAAATAGAATTAGGATAATTCACGATTTATCTATCCGCAGGTCCGCTCTTTTTTTATATTCCTATGAAAAAATTTCAGTCATGGAAAAGTATTATTTTTCCTTTCAGCTTGAAGTACTTAATTAATTATAAAGTCTATAGATAAAGATTTGCTCAAATACAATTCTGGACCATTTTTTTCGCTTTTCTTTAAAAGGTATACAAAGGTTTGAAGTACGTACTCATTTTTAATTCTCAGACTCTTTTTTAGTCTACTACTTTTTTTTCCTTACTTTTTTTTGTGTCTGACATATTAGCCAATCTCATAAAAAGTCTTATTCCTTCTTGATATATTAAGTTTCCTTTACACCATTTAGTTGATCAAACAGTGTTCAAGTTGTGCCAAAATATCATTCCATTTAGTTGAATGTCAGAAAAATAGGCTTTATTAAACTTTATTATAATTAAATTCTTAACGCTATTATCAAGAAATATACTGCCTTATTTGAGTTTGACGTCTTTTTTTTATAAACTTAGTATATAAAGATTCAACAATATACGAATGAACTGCTGTATTAATAAACAAAAATAATATTCTGTAAATATTATATATATATATGTATGTATCAAATTTATTTTAAGAAAACATTAACTTTGATTATTTTTTACAAGATAAGAACAAAGACTCAAAAATATAAGCTAAAAAATATGTTAGTAGATGCTAATGTGAAGTTATTTGAAATACATTTGTTCTAAACTTTACAATATAGCAGCCTAAATATTTAAGGTATCTGATATAATTTACTTTTTCTCTCTATTGAATTACTTATTAATTTTAAAGTGCTATACTAATCAACAATTATTACCGAACATCAAGATTAAGTATGATATAATTTAAAGTTAAAAGCAGTAATAGATTTCATACAGTATATTTACTAAAAATTTATCGTAAATATATGTTTTAAATTCAAAACGCAATTTTCAATTTTCATGAATATTATTAATACATTGTTTACCTATAGATAAGTAGAGATTTATGTTTGTTTAGGATGTTCGAACTCTAAATCACGCGACAGGGGATGTCTATTTCGAGCATAAAGGCGAGGATCAAGGAATAACTTACCCACTTTTTCTTATCTCTCTTATTTTTTGATGATTTACTAAAGACATTTATGAATAGTTACTTATCGTAGGGAACAGAAATATTTGTCGGGCATACCGAAGTTTTGGCGTAACTCTGGCTTTTGTTCTCAATTTGATTCAAAGTTTTACTCAACCACAATATTCGCAATAATAATGTGAAAAGCTCTGAACTTCCCAATGATATATCTTTTTAAGATGACAAAAATCTTGTTCTATCTTGAATTTGGCCTTGGGTGGTTTTTCTACGCATACGTAACTGGTGAATCGGTCGTCGTAGTTTCCTTGCTTCGTGTACTTTCCCTCTGCTATTTTTGACCTGCACCACCATTGCTAGCCTTCCAATCGTGCTGATTAGATTTGACTTTCCTATTCGAATGAAGTCTACGTTTTTAGACTCTGTGTTTACATTTACTATTCTGTTTAATGTTTTGCGATTGCGCTCTACTTCCAAGTGTGCCACTCTGTATTTCGAAACTTCGTACGTTACGTAAATCTTACCTTTACACGTGAAACATCTCGAAGTAACGAAGCTAATGTTTTCATCAATGACGTTTCGACAGTAGGGGGGGTTCACAAAGGCACCATTGCTTCCACTCCCTCTTTTTTATTTTTTGATTCACTGCTTGATATTAATTGTGTATGCATACTAGAATTTTTTAATATTGTTTTAATCTGTAAGTTTAAAGATTTTTTTTTTGTTTATTAAATTATTTTATAAGTGTAGTATTTTACGATAATGAAAAATACTATATATTCATTACATTTATAAAGGAGTCAGGACGTAAAGGTTATCAAAATTGCTTTTTTTGTATTAAATTTTAAAATCTTATTTATTTAAAAGAGTTATAAGTTTAATTTTTACAATCCAATATAAAAATTTGCTCGATTAAACTAGAATTTGCAAATATTAAATTATCAACGCCGAAAGTTGCAGGTTAGATGCGTATTATCGAAATGATTAATGTTGAATGCTAAGCGCCGAAAAGCCTGCTAATGTTGGAGTCAGAGGTTTTTATAAAATTTAATTACAATTGAGAGAATCCCGCATTACATATTCTTTTCTAGAACAGCGATAAAGATAATTTGCGAATGTAAGAATTACAGGATCTCACATAACTTTTTGGCACATATGAAATCTAGATGTTTTTTCGATAGAGCGCCCAATGAATGTCATGATAGATGTTCGTTCGCGAAACTTAGTAAAATGACCCTTCGGTAAGATGAGTCGAGCAGATTTTAATAAGAAAATGCGAATTCGTAACGTAATAGCTGTATGTATAATTTTTAGTGGTGAAGTTTCGAATGAAATTAATATATTAATAAGCAGATTTAGGCGTACGTTATGTAGTAGCTGTGTTTTTTTTTTTTTTTATCTAAAGTCATATTTTAATTGCTTGTACCTATTTCAAGTGTGTGTGTATTGAGTTCAGTGACGGATAGTCGGCGTCTTGTAGTAGATACGCATAGACTTAAGATGGTCACTCGGCGGAGGGGCGAGAGCGCCAGCACAGCCGTATAGATATATATGTTTGCATGTGTGAGTGGCGTAAGAGTACCTCGTTATGTTACATTTTTTAAATTGTTAAATCAGAATACAAAATAACGGTGTTCTCATTTTTAATTTCTACTATCGTGTCCTTTATTGCGATGGAAATTCTAAGAAAAGTACGTAGAATAAAAATTTAAAATCCCATTTTTTATGTTTGTAATATACTAATAATAAAACCATCACTATTAATAATAAAATCGATTCCTTTGTTATTATTAATATTGTTTTTCACAAAAATTTTCTCACATTAGGATGGTTGGTATTATATCAATTTCTATTACAAAGTAATCTTTTACTTTTTACAACCCTGTTACATTTTATTCTTTTCTAAAGTTTGCCACCTTACCTTTCAAGTTTATGTCTTTTCCTTTATTTGTATACTGACTTTCTTATTATTTAATATAATTTTATAATTGATTTAAATTCTTTATGAAATCTCTTACGTCATCTTGTGTCGATCAGTTTCGTATTTCGTATTATCCTTCAATCAAGTTTTATGTTTCCATATCCAAGTACCAGACTATGTTTTTAATTGACTTTTAAACCAGTTAGAGTATCAAAATGAAAAATTATATAAAAATTGTATCCTTCAGCGATCAGATATAAAAATCTTGATAAAAAATTATAAAATATTATTTAGAACAGAAAAAGATTTTTACTGTTTCGTGTATGATTTTTGAATAATTACAATAATTTAAAATAAAACCGAGTTTCTGCATACATTTTATATTTAGTAAGCTTTGAGAACAATAACCCAGTATGTAGGTAGTTTATACACAAAATTACTTTCATAATTAATGTTGATCAATGCGCGCGTTAAAATTATTACTTTCATTTTATAAGATAAATTCTTAAGAAATAGTTTAGAAATAATAAACGGTATTAGTTAAGTAATCTGCAGATTATATGTGTGCATAAATAAATAAATAAAATATATATTTTTTAAGTGTATGCGATATAGTTCTTTTAATTGATATAATTAACTTAATATTTTAAATGTAATTCAACACAGAGCTATTATTTTTATTATTTAATATTTTGTTTTATAAATAATACACCACACTGTCAAATATTTTTAATAATTGCACTATTATTAGTTACTAGTTAGAGAAAGTGTATAAATATGTGAGGAATTTCTTCATTTATGTAAATCATCGAACATACGTCTCTCAAATACCTAATTAAAACCTGTCAGCTTTTTACATACTTGTTCATATAAACTTCATAATTCTTCACTGGAGTGACATAAATTGTGTCAGAAAGCCTCTTCTTGGTTAAATTTTGATATTTCCTTTGTATTTAATTGAAAACTGCCAATAGGGAAAAGTTTTCATCCGATGATAAGAGCTTCTTGTGCACTTTTGGCGCAAAGATTCATTTCTCGGAGCTATTCAAGTACTTAATGAAAAGCACACATTAAAGTCGCAAATGTCACTTTCCTTGTAAGAAGATAATAATTCTATTGAGCGTTAAGGGTACGTACAATGTTTGTAAAATATATAAACTCAAGATTTTCTGATAAATAGGAAGATCTGTCTATTATTATCCATATTTCACATTTTTATAATCAAAATATATCGATAGTGATAATATTTTAAATACGTACAAAGTATATAAAATATGCATATAAAAAATGATCTCAATACATAAGAAATATTCTTTGTATAGTGAAATATATTTTTTAATTTTTTTTTTATAAAAAGTTTCAAGCAGGTAAATGTTGTGAATGTAATAATTAAATACATTCTTAACGATGGAATCGCGCAAGGGAGCATAAGGTAAAAGGAGTAAATTGATTCTAACAATTTTTTCACTCAGCACTATTTTGTAAAGTCGAATAAGATCTCGACTCCGTCCGCCGACGGTCGCATTTATATGCCTAATTCGCGATGCTCCTTTTTCTGTCGCTTGACGATTTCGCGACGCCTCAACGGTGCCGAGACTCCCCGAAATCTCAACAGCAACAGCTTCTTTTAATTTCAACAACGCCGAGGTTCCGAAAACCGCGGCGGTCGTTGCCGAATTGTTTTGTTGAAAATGCGCGTGCGAATATTCTTAAAAAACATAATAATAATATTCTTATTACAAGCGTACTGTTTCTGCTTCGCGGGTATCATTTCTCAGCAATTATAAATAAAACCAAATATATATAATTTCCATTTCGTCGCGGAATCTAACACCCACTCATAATTTTATATAAATGTACATTTACATCGAATATTTATGAAGTTAGTAAGAAAAGTTTTAAAATTAAAATTAGTATCATATGTATGCAAATATCAAATTATATTCTATATTAGATATTGAAATTCGCTAACAATTGAATGGAATTATTAAATTTTAGTACATCAATAATTCAGGATATTTACATTTTGAATATATCGTTAATACGACAAGAAATTTTGCTCACATTTAACGCTCGAAAATCGAATAATAAATTGCTTGAAAAGTACAAATAAAGAAGTAGAGCAAATCCTCTTTATACGAGTAGTTATTATCCTGTATATGAATAAAGTTCTTTTAATAAACCTTTCATTTCTTTACTTCCTTGTTAATAATTCAAATTATAGTAGTGAAAGCATGTTTTTAACTTATAATTATTATATGAGCTTACGTAAAATTATACTCATCAATGATATACAATATATGGGTTACACCCAGGTCTGCGTATCAACACCTGTGAAGTCGATTGGACCCAAATGCATGTAGGGCTATTTATTGTATACTTCAATCGTTCAACAAAATAAATATATTAAGGTTAAGTTGATTAAATATAAAACTGATTAAATAACAACATATTGATTTTTATCTTTCTAGGGAAACACAAAATTTTTTGAAGTAATGCATTATTTTTCTATTGTAAAATATTTGTATTTTTTGATCAAACGTTTGTAATGAAATCTTAGAAGCATAAAAAATTAGATAAATAGATAAATGAAAAGATAGGTATACAAAAATATGCATATACATCCACTGATGGATGGATGGGTAGATTGAGAGAAAGAGAAAAAAGAGAAACACACGAGCAGAGAGAGATACACATTAGTAAAATAGAGTACTGATCTGGTAATGTGGTCATACCTTTGTATTTGGCTTATGTATTCGATATGGTATCGAACGCTGAAGAATGCACAAATACCTACGCGTTTTTCTCGTACACTTTGACATTCTGGCTCTCATATTGTACGAATATATAAGTACTAACCATTGAAAAGATCTTGTCTGACAAACTGGGAGTGAAAAATCGGTGAATGATGTAATGGAAAATTGAAGAGGTTCGACAAAATTAAAAAACGGAAAGAAAGAAAATTATAGAAAATCGATTTTTTATAAATTATGTAGAAAAATGCTATTAATAATCGCATTTAGAATATTGTTTTAAGCTTAAATTACTTTTCTTTATATATTTCCGAGACAGATGCATATTACAACATAACAGTGTATATTAACGATATTGTGCGGAATTCTCATTTTTAGAAAATCCATAAAAGAATTCTTAATTTTAGGTTAGATAAAAATTATGTATCCTATTTTAATTTATTTTCAAGTATTTAAATTAATTTTATTCTAAAACTAACGCAAGGGAATAAATAATCTTATTTACAGAATGTATTATAAGAAAAATCGATACAATTTTGTACATTTTTAAAAAGCTCATTTTCTTTATATTATTATATTATCATACTTATATATAATAAGATAATAAAATATATATTAAATTTTTAAGAGAAAATGCCAACATTAATTAAAATATTTATAAAAAACATAATAAAATCAATAATATATTATTTCAATTGATGTAATTGAATAAAAGCAATATTACACATACATAAATATTATTCTATATAATGTAGATTGCTGTACACAATTTATTACCATCATTAATATTAATCTCAATTCGAATAGATAATAATTTTACCGTAATGTGCATACTGTGTATTTATGTTATTATAATTATATAATGTTTTAAAGTATATAATTTAAATAGTAATAATAGTAACTAGTTTAGAGAAAAGTTTCTTGGTTAAGATTTTTCATAATTTAAAACAAATCTGATAAGAGTTAATGGCATTCGCTTAACTTATCTAGCACAAAGAGTCTTTTTATAAGGAAAATTTTTAAGTACTGATTTAAAGCAATTTTCATTATTATTTTATTTGATTATTCGCTGTTCTCATTAAAAGGTATTTTACACGTAACTTTGTTGCTTTTTTTAATTTATAAAAATTATGTTCTATGTATATAAATATTAATTAATTAGAAATAAATTGCGGACCTTTTTAGGCGAACATTTTTTTCATTAAAAATTTTTAAGCTTTTCGGAATTATCTTGATCTTTAGTTAAGTTGGAAAAGTTTTGGAATATTCTAGACTTCTTAATATCTGCACTTTCCTCAATTTCTTGCAGCAAATTTTCTCGCGATGCATTTTTAATGCAATTTTCAGGATGGCTTGTCATAGTCGCCGTTTATTTTCTCGTAACTGCCGCAGGATCGAATCTGTCTGTCTATTATGATACAAACTCGTATACAAGAAACAAGGTCGGATAGTGACAGGAGAAAAGATAAAGGTAAAAGACAAAGAGGGAAATTTATGGAAGTTAACCAATGTACGGGTTCGTGTCGATAGTGGCTACGAGTAATTAAAGCTGCTCGTACGGAGTAGCTGCAGATATTTACTTAGAGCTTCCCACTCATCAAATACAAAAGTACAATGAGCCAGCGTCGATGTTGACATGCCATGTCGATGCATTGCCTCTACACTATACGCATGAAGAATCGTTGCCGGAAGTGAAATTTATTCGATTCAATCATTATTTTATCAGTATTTTACAACATTCGCAAGTTATTAAATTGCTCGAATATCAATGTGATGTCACAGGGTTTTTGATGTTAAATTTACTTCCAGCAACATGTAGTAATTATGTAAGGGAAGGAATCGAGTTTTATTTTTGGATGCATTATAATTGGATCCGGAACAAAGACGGAAATCGCTCATTTCGAATGCGTTGTAATGTCATAAATTAATGTCGTGGTGATTCAAATTGTACACACATAAATTCTTTTTTAGGATGGCAATCAAGAATACTGTATGAATAAATTCATGAATTTCGTGATATTGTCTTGTTAATTAATATCAAAGTCCAGTTAGATTATAACAATAAGCAATAATTTATTTGCAATAACCTATTAATATTTACCTTTTCATCTTACCTCGCTTACAAAATAATTTTTTAATTCATTTTAAAAGACATTTAATATTAACTAAGCATTAAAATTTAATAACAAAATATTAATATTTTCTTTTTTAAATTGGATATAAAATTCTATTTTCAGTAGAAAATTATCTTTTTAAATGTCAGAGCAGCAATTTGTGTACCCTTTAAAAATTGTAATTTAAAGTTTACTGAAATTATATAAATGTATAATTTTTCATTGTAGGTTTTACAGAAATTAAAAAGAACATTATAACTCTTGTTTAAAATTTATAAGTTTACGTATAAAGAGACCTTTTCTAATTATAATATAATTGTAAACCATGTTTACTTTACTATTTGCTTACGTATTATTCTTACGTATTAAGTTTACGTATAAAGAGACCTTTTCTAATTATAATATAATTGTAAACCATGTTTATTTTACTATTTGCTCTGTAGACTTAATTAATTTTATAGCTTTTACACGGTAAAGAATTCGGCGTATGCTGGATTCTCATAGCGAATTTCTCTCTGACATACGTGTATGTTTATCTCCCATCACGTTCCCGCTGAGAACTCGACGATACGAGTCAGGTACGTGTGACAAGCGCTGGCACCTTCTGCCCCCGATGGAACATTGTAGGGGGCAAAAGGAAAGCGGTGAGCAGCCTCCACAACCGTAAGCAAGACCCGTAAACAAGACTCAACAAACCATGACCTTTGACCAGAGAAATGAATCCGGAAAGACTGCACCGTGAGAACAAGACATCACTTCCGACGCAAAACATCCACTCCCCACGGTTATCATTGATGCCTCACTGAAAAATCCCTGCGTTTCATATTCTTGTTCTTCTGTTTTGTGCCATTATATTCTTTGCCTTTCCTTTTCTTCATTTTTTGCTCGTCATTACGTCTCGGTAAACTTGAAGTTAGTATTCCAAAAACTTTGCTCATTTCAATTTAAAAAAATATTTTTTATGGCACAAAATATTTCTTAATTATTGAAATATATGTATATTTTTTGTTTTATTGCAAATAAAAGAATTAGAATATATTGTTTGTACTTTATCAATTTTCCAATGAAATAAGTATAAAATAATAAAATGTGTAAAAGAAAATAAAATATCACGATATTCTAAACATTATGATTTTGATTAGAAAGAATATCTTTAATAAAAACATTGTTCATAACAACATAATATGAAAATAGTTTAATAATACTAAACAAAAGAAGTTAATAAGAAAAATTTAGAATATTATAAATTTTTAATATAAATTGCTTCAATAATAAATAAAATCTAAAAACTATGAATCTATGATTGGTTAGCTCATGTAAAAATTAATATTCTGACTAAAATCTACAAAAAATAATAAAATTAAATATAATATACTCTTATCAATTATAAAATAATTTTTGCAAGTGTAATTAATTGAAGGTGTACGTATGTAAATGTTAAATATTGTATTTGTTTTATTTTGATGACAATTAAAAGTGCCATTCTTAATTTAGTAAAAGCATTTTATTTTATTTTATTTACCGAGTTTTCACTTTATTAAACTTTGTTGCGTACGAAGGCATCGTCTGATCGCCGCGTGAGTTCGATTGAGAGGTCAACAAATATATGCAGCGGCGTGCGAGAAGGTAATCCTTAAGGTGACAGACTTTGTAACGGATTAGAAATCAAAACGGATTACAAAATCCTCTTACTTAATTAAATTGTGAGCTAAAATTCCCGATATAGTCTATGCATTTAATTCAATCACAAATATTGTTTTGATGATTCGTCTGATATTATAATTGGTAATTAATGTGATAGGATCCCAATATAACCTCAATTAATTTGCTATCCAAATATAGAACGGGTAATACCGGATGATAGCTCACTAAATGCTATTTCATGATAACAGCATCAATGCGAATATTAATCCTCTGCTTAACGGAAATATTTTTCCATAATACTTGTAATGTAATTACGGAAATGAATAAAAATATTTCGCATACATAGATATCGATCAAAGTCTACCGGTTGCTGCTGTTCAATTGCTGCTCCCACTAGAATAAAGATGACGCATCAGCGAATAGAATGTCGAGCTCCACAAGTAATTGATATCGGTGCATTACCAACTGTCCGAAAAGCAAGCGAGCGCGTACATACCGATGCGCATGAACAACGTGCCTCTTCTCACTCTTACCTCCCTCCACATTCGCACTATCCTCGGCTTGGTGCACAGGCTCTTGTGTGTGGGTACTCGTGGTGTATACGTTGGATGACGGCGCGTACAAGACGGATATTCCATTTTCTCCAGGGTTGCCGCGTCGCGAACAAACGAGTAGCTGCAGGCTAACTCTCTTTCTTGTACAATCAAAACTAACGGTAAGCAACTACGTATGCATGTGTGCTCGATCATTCGATCACTTAAGCAAACATTTTGGATACCCCGTAATACAAATGGGGTCTGATTTCTTAACGCGTAATGGACGATCGAATATCGAATGTCAGGAAAATTTTTAATACCGTTCCTCAAGATAGTAACAAGAAAAGTTATTTCAAAAGTTTCGGGCACGATACGAATGCGACTGCATACGTTTGAAAACTTCATATTTTAACTGAATCTAACTCGTATACTGATGAGATTCAAGATATGATATGTTAGATTTAATGTAGTTATAAATAAAAACGTGTAAAATATTAAATTGAAATTCACACGCAGATTTTATGAATTTCTTTCTTACGGTTTTTTAATTTTAAATTCATAAAGAATTTTATGCGAACGTCTTCCTACATAGCATCTTTTTGAGGCAAGAGTTTTCCCGTGACTAAGAGAAAAATTGTATAAATATTTTTTGCAATTTAAAGAGCATTTATATTTTAAAAATAGGATGTTGTCATCAAGAATTTCAACAACTTACATATTCTTCAAGTATTCACGTTTCTATAACTATTTATATAATTTCAAATACTATTCTGAATTGAATTATTTTATATTACACGAATATTAAACGTAAACTAAATTAAAAAATCAAATTAATGTTTTTATCTATAACAGCTAAAATAATATTTACTGTAGAATTTTTAACGTTTCTCTACCTTTTCAATTACTATTTGAATAGAAATAATAAAATAACTGCAAACAGAATTCACAGAGAAATAATAATCGAGTTTCTCTCATTCTATTCCGTAAACTTGGATTGGAAAATCTTCTAACACATTTTATCGTGAAAGGCTTCCGTAAAGTTTCATCAAAGATAAATTTTTGATTTCTTAACTTAGAGGCAACGTCAGCCTCATATGTATATACGCGCGCATACCTTGAATTGTTCAGAAACCCGACAAATTTTAGATCTATGGAACTTAATAATCTCTTGCAAACCATGGCAACGCCTAGCGTCTCCTTATGGAGAGCTGGTCTACAAGAGGATAATTTTGAAAAGTGCAACCTACCAGGCACGTCTTATAATATCCGAAAAACTGTACCGGTATTCGATTACTTTGCGTCGCTATGCAATTCTTCATCTTTCTACAGCTTCACCTCTATTGGGAATTTTACGTTGATCCCGAAACCAGGATTTCCTATACTTTTCTTTTTCATTCTACATGCAAACGATATCTTGTTTAATCGAATATCTATTGCTTTGATTATTTAATAATGTGTATCGAATCATTAGTGTTTAGACGCTGACGCTAGCGTATACAAATGCAATTACCATTCTATATCGTTTTTACGAACTGATTATACTGCATATGAAAAATCATATTTACTTTTAAATAAATGAAAAAATGTGCTCTTATTATAAATATTTATTAAATAAGAACACATGTTTTTTGATGATTTTTTATCCTGAACAGAAAGTTGATTGTGCAATTTACCTTTCTTGTCAATATTAATTCAGAATATTTATGTCAACAGATAAATAGATAATTTTCATGTTGAATATACGATAAAAATTAAGTAAGAGGTAAGTAAGAATTGGTGATTTCAACAAATCTTTTCCAGACATTGTTTAATTTGTCTACTAATAGAATCAATTGTGCGATAATATAATTTGTTATAATATAATGTTTGGTATATTTAAATATTCAATCATAGTTATTTATGGTATGACTGTAATAAAATTTCTTAAATTATCGACTAACTTTAAATCAAGTTTGGCCTGTGTGCATTACGCACGGTACGTAAAATTTGTAGATCAAATCAAGATATACGTGATACTAGGACATTATTCAATATTATTAGCTCTTCTTGAAAGTAAATAAAATTAGTAAGTTTGTGAATTTTAAAAGAGAAGAGATTACATTCCTATTCTTCAAAACGAAAGTTTTCGAAGTTTTAACAGAAAAGTGTGAAATCTAATGTGTTTTTCTAATTTACTTAATAAGAGCTAAAGAATATTAATAGAATTATGCAGAGGAAAACTTTAATAAAAATAATAATTATCTGAAAACTGATACACTGTAATCTTAAAGTTACTTATCTAGAAATTTGTTATTCCAAGCAAAAGAACTCGCTATACATATTTACCGATGCAAAGTCGAAGCTCGGCCATACACTGTCAAATTTCAATTGTTAGTTTGTTATATTATCATTTAAATTGTGAATGCTTAAGCATCTAAAGCCCATCCTGAATTTGCACACGGGCGGATGGAATTTAAGCATCGCAGTCCCTCACTTGGCTCGTAGAATTCCGTCAGTAATAACAATCACAAAAGACTCATTTGCATGCTAAGCCGTGAAACTCGGTCCATTTTACCAAAGTTCTTAGTTCTCATCTTCTTCTCTTGGCAACTGCCGATTTTCTTTTAGCATGTGAGGAAATAGTTGACATCATTTATTCGTGTTAATTGGACAATTATTTATATCAAACCTCCTTCTGCGATAACGAACAAGAATTTTAATTTCAGTCAAATTTCTTCAATGCAATTTTTCTACATTTCTTGAATGTTTACAAATTATTTAAATTAATATAATACTATCGTTGATATAACTTAATTGCATAATTTATAAGTTATTAGTGAAATATTGAGTTTACGAATATTTAATTTTAAAAACTGAAATGAAAATTTGCAAATTTGATTAAATTTTAATTCATTGAATATGAGGAAAAAATTTACTCGAATAAGAAACTGAAAAAGAAGTAAGAAACAAATAAATAATCAATTTTTCTCGTTTCTACAATTAATATCTTTAATGATATGAAAGTTCACGAAAAGTTTTACTAGATTACAACTCATTTTTCAATTAGAACTCTGTCTCCCTCTAATTTTAATATTAATCTTCTTCTCATTGCACAGTCTTAATATACATATATATTTTAGGCTATGACGTCATGTGTATGCGCGCGTGCGATATTCACATGCAAGCTAATTAAAAACCAGTATTAGCCGAGCCTCTCGAGTGGTTTTCACGAGGCAATTCTCAGTGTGTCACTTTGATATTATTGATAAAAGTATTACGTTGACTAATCGGGATAAGTGTCATTAAGAAGCGTAAAATAGTACTCAAACACTTCTGTTTACTTGTCTATTGTAATATTGTATTTGAAAAGGAAAAACAGTATTGACAGTCGATCTGTGGACGCACGTCGTATCACGGGCTGAGGATTATTAGCAAACGACCACCGTATTATATCTAGAAGAGGTGAGAAGCTGTTACCGTAAATTTCATTATTGGCACAGTAGAGCTCAGTGTCCACTACATCAATGAACGTGATTAGTGTTTTATTGAAAATTATCGATCATGACAAATTTTAATAAATATTCATTGCCAAAAATAGTAATATTAATGTGATTGAATGATGAATTAATATCAACAGTACAAACGTAAGAATGGCCTTAAATGCGTGTAATAAAAGTTAAATAACTTGAGTTTTAATTAGTTGTATAAGTATTTCAGTAAATCCAAGTACTGCTATAAGTAGTATACGTTGTTAATAAACTAAAAATTTCCTTTTAATATATATGTATATATAAATTATTTTAACCTATATATTATACAGTATCCTCGTTATATTCATTCTAATATTTTTCGTGTCATATACATTATATACAGCTTTGTTCCACGTAATCATTGCAAAATTTGAACTTCCAAAATCAATTAATGGATGATAATTTAGATAACACAAACTATAGTTTATAAATAAATCTTTTCATATACTAATATTTGTATAAAATGAAAGAAAAAATTACTTTTCAAACTTCGTAGCTTGTTACCACTTAAAGGCCTGGATTTATTATGTAATAAACTACTACAAAAAAACACGCGTGTAGTTTGTTTCCTCATTATCATATTCATGAAAATAGAAGTGAACAAGTTGGAATAACAGGTAGGTGCTTACTTAATTGCATCTTCTCTTAGTACTACTGGAAAAAGGAAAAGTCTGAAAGGCATGAAAATTTTTTACAGAGTTGATTGCTCTCTGAATCACTTGAATAATCAACACAACTGAAACTTGGATCTCCCTGAGACAAACATAAATTTTTTTCTTTTGTGGAATGGCTAATTAATTATATCCGTCTTGCGAAATACTTCACTTTACAATATTATATAACGATTGATTTCAGGTTGAGTAGATTTACTGATATTTAAAAAAATATTATTTTATTTCTTTAATACTACATTTACATAATCTCATTATACATTATTTTCAATTTAATTTTACGAGATTCTTTTATTCAACATATATATTTGCACTCAACTTTCTTATAAACCTAAAAAATATATTTCTCAGATTTAGTCAAATTAATTAATTATATAATTTATTACAAAATATTTAAATATATTTCTTACTTTTTCATGCATAAATGATTTATTAACTTAGCAAACCATGACCTGTATTAAATAATATTTTTAGAAAATTTATTAATATTACAAATGTAAATATGATAAATATATAAATTTAGTATATAAATCAAATAAAACTTTACATTGCATTTGTTTTTATGAATTGCTGTTCTATTATGGACATATAAAGAATACTGTCTTTTATTTGAATGTTTTTACTACTAAAATTTGTTCAGCTGATTATGAAGTAATTAAAATATCATGTACAATTAAATCAAATGTATTTTATCATTAATATTGACGATTATATTCATAATGTAATGATTATAATATTTATCATTAAAATTTTGTTGTGAAGTAGCCTTTTAATTATTTTTATTTATTTTAAAGCTTTTTGTACTTTTTCAATATTCTATCCTTTTTAACTGTATTTTAACGTTTTCGTCTTTTTTTCTTACGTATCAAGGTTGAATTTTTTCTTTAATTCAGCTTTATATAATTATCAACTTCTTATTATTTTAACTATATAGAAATATTTTTTAAATTTAATTGTAAGTTACATGTATTGTTTACAGATAAAATTTTCACTGTTTTGAGAGTAGTGAACTTCTTCTCTTAATTAATATGTTATTGTACGAGTAATGCATTCATTTTTTATATAAAAATTATTAAAATATAATGATATTTTACATCGGAAACGGAATATATGTCATAATAAATAAAATTTTAATAAAATCGTAAATTTGACAATTTCACTTAATTAAAAATAATAATCATATTTTATAAGAGTATTTAAAAAAATATGTAATACACATATCACTTGCTACATATGTATTTATACATATATAAATCTGGCACGGGTAAAGGATTTTTATGTTCTTATCATTAAAAAATAAAGAAATAGTTTCGATCATCCTTTGGTATCATTAAATATTGATTACTCAGTGGATGAAATTATTATCAATTCTTTTAAGATTGATGCATGAATAGTTATGACTGTACGTAACAATATATTAGCGCCGACTAATTAGACTTCAAATTCTGTCATGTATTCTGTTTACATAGCGCTTACACACTTGGACAGTGATAACGAACAGCAGTTGCGATCAGATGAGCCAAAACGTGTCACCATATATGGGCGTATTATTCATGTTTCTACTTAATTTTTTTAACTACCCTCAGCAGAGCGGAAACTAGTTTGCAGTGACTATTATGTAGTGATTTATACCTGTGATTTGTGAATAAATCAATAATCATACATTTGCAGATTATTGATCGGTTCATTAGAATACCAACAAATTTATTGTTTATTTTTTTACTAAAATCTTAATGTATCTCTTTATGATCGCTCCCATAGTATCATTGGATAATTACAATAAAATAGAAATTATAAATCTACATGTCAATTTAAATTTTCATAATAAATAATTTCTTTAAAATACAGTTTAAAACATATAATTTTCGATAAAAAAAAGTTACTTTACAATGATGTTAATTAAAAAATTAATACTTTAAACATAAAATCAATTAAAAAACGAATATTTTACAAAAAATAGTTTTTTACGAAAGTTTATCAAATTTTTTTTTTATGATGCACGATAAATATTTTATTTGAAAATGAGACAAAGTTTAATACGGTACATTATTATGATTAAGTTATTACATTATAATAAAGCAATTTATTTAATATGTCTTCAAATAATAAGTGACCTATATATTTACAGAGAGCTTATCACAATGAACTACATAATTTATATTACACATTATTTTAGGTATACTTTTTAACCATAAAGATAAAAGGCTTTAATAAAATGAGATAATAATGAGAATAATGAACTAAATACAAGTTCATTCTCAAATATTTCCATTTTAAATATTTGAAAGTTTAATTTGAATTGATAATTGTTAATTTTAAACTTCATTGGTGCAAATATTTAATTTGAACACTAATATTTATTTTTTTTTCTTTAGTTCTTTAACTTTATTTTCTAATTATCCATTTTAATTAATTAATAAGTAATGCATTGTTCTTATTTGAATAAAAAATTATTTAATTTTTGTTCGTTAATAATTAATTATATTTAATAGATTATGTAATTTCGAAGTAAATAAAATAATATAGGATAATTATTATTGGGTCGATACATTATAATTTATAACATAATTATCTATATTTTATATGTATATGCATATATATATAATTATAATTATTTTTAGTTCCTTTTAACCTTTTATAACAGATTCGTAAGTTACATTTTTCTAACACTAAATTTTAATAAAAATACATATATTTTAAGAATTTTCATTAAGATTAATAAATATAAGAGTGGAAAGAGCTATTCGATGTTTATATTATTTTAAATTTATGATAATGTAAAAAACTGACAAATTTTAAGTACATACTTTTAAAGTGAAACCTTTCATTTGGTGTGAAAGTATTGAAATGAGCGAATCGTAAGTTATTGCAGTATTTGTAAAAGCTTGATACTGTTCATTGTATTCAATATCATAAGTCGTTCAATATTTTCATTTATTTTTATGTTAATTCATGATACAAATTTTTTAATAATTATAATAACATCGCTTAAAACAGTAGGAGATTAGAAATTAAATATACATTTGAACGGAGTAGAATTGGTACATCTTTTAGATAAGGGATTTTAAAAGAAAAGTATATATTGTATTTTTTTAATACACAAATGATAGACGAATCAAAATAAATATAAGTAATGTAATATATAGAATTTTTATGAAATTTATGATTTCTTTATTCATCTTCTACAAAATTGTCAAAATCCATTTACTTTTTCCTATTGTGAAATGAATTTAATGTTTGCAATAGTATTATTAAAAAAGTGTTTGCGTAAGAACATGTAATTTAAATGATGTTGCATAAATTAAGATATTGTGGCGTGCACTTTAGAATATTTACTTTTATTTGTAAGTGGCAGGCCGGATTAATGTTTTCCGCGCGCCGACAATTCGGTGCGCATAAGATATACAAAGATCGGGTGTCCCGCGTCGTGTCGAGTATCGACGATTATTATTTAAAGTTTAGAAATAAGAATTAGATATAAGTATCCGTAACTTTTAGCGTTTTGGAGAAAATAACACAAGGGAGCCTGCGGCCCTTTGCCTACGGCGGAGTCAGTTCGAATCGTGCAAGCGAGTCGATTGCACTCGCCTTCGGCTCTCATATATTATACATATAACATAATATATGAATTGTACAAACGGCATTAATAAATAACTGTTTATGAAGTAAATAACGCATTGATTATTTATACGATAACTAAAATATCATTATTCAAAAAATCTATAAAATTCTACAGATATTTTATTTTTTAATTTACTTATAATTATTATTGTAAAAGAAACCAAGATTTTTAATATGTTGATTATACATTAATAAATACATTAATTTTTAATATTATTAACTATTAATATTAAAAAAAGATTGTTTATAATAATTTTATAATAATCAAACATTATTGCAAAAAAAAATTATTTAAAAATAAAATAAATAGGTTATAATAACAAAATCGTAAATTATAAGGAGTAAAATATTAATAATTTATTTAATTATAACGAACTTAAATAAAATAATTAATAATATTTTCTAGTTTTTCAATAATTTATAAATATTTATTGATATTTTAAGTATAAAATTTTAATTTTATTAATATAATTTATGGGAATTTATTTCCAATTAAACCAACATTTAGTTACGAAAGATTTTATATTAAATATTTATCTTACGACCAGGGGTGCTAATGCATTTCAAGTGTATATAAAAGCTATTTCGAGTATAACAAATTTTCCAAGAATAGATAAAAAAGTTAATTATTAGCTTCTTTAAAACCTATCTTTTCATTGATTATGCTTATATAAGATGCATCTATTAACTAGTTTCCGTAAATATTTGTTAATAGCATCAGTATTATTATATACATATATTATATCAGTATTATTTGAAGTATATTAATCTAAATAAATATAACCAACTTAAGTTAAAATCGAGTTGATAAAAGATGCATGATACATATGTAATAATATATATGTAATAAAGATCTACGTATAATACATTGAGCGAGACGTGTAAAATGATTAAAAGAAAAATGAAGACTTAAAAAAGAGATTTTAAACAAGGAATATAAGATAATAAATACTTCATACGAAGATAATAATTTACTGGTATAAGTATGATAAAATATAAAATTATATATATTGATAATAATATTCTCAGATCATTATATACTCGTCCATTAATTAATATAAGATATGTCGGTACATATTCAAAATCATTATTTTAAGAATAAACCAGAAATATTTATATGAATATTGGTTGTAATATCGATTGTCAAAACAAAAATTGATTCATAGCGACAATCATTAATTTTAATTTAGAGAACTAAAATTTAATTTAGAGAGTACACGATGTAATGCATAACGTATTATATTTATTTTTACTGTGTATGATACAAAAATCAGAACAGTAATTATTATAGATATTTATACCGTCACATATGAAGTTTTTAAAAAATTTTGTAAAATAGTCCAATGATTTTAATAATAATGCGATCGATTATGGATAATACTTTTTATTAATTTATTCTTGTGAAGATAAAGTGGATAAAATATATATGTGACACGAAAAATTCTTGATTACTTTGTTTTCTATTCACCTGAAAAACATGTGCACATTAAAAAGTCAGAAATTAGACGTGAAAAAATAAAACGTACACATATGTGTACAAAGTCATTTTTTCTTCTGTTTTGGTTTCTCTCATCGGCTTCTACGAATAGTACATGCTGTCATCATTAATCTGGTCTAGTTTAGTTGAGACACGCAAAGGTGCGCGACTAACAGTTCAGGGATAGATTGTAGTAACGGTACATGGAATGATTAATTACCATGAATAAATGTTACCAACCCGCAAAGTAAATCCAAATAAAGATATATCATACCTTCCATTAATATCACTTTTACTCCATCATATGTACTTTCTATCTTTTTTTTGCTTATTCTGTCTGTCCCTCTCGTTCTTTTTTCCTCCGTCTTTATTCCTACTCCTCTTTTCCCTTTTGTTTTTTTCTCTAAAGCGTCTGCCAAAAAAAATTATATAAAACTATGAAATATTTTAAAAGTTTTTTTAATTTTTACTGTGAAATGTTTTACATTCTGTAGTATTATCACTAATCTCATAGAGTTCAGCTAAAAAAATTTCCAACTCTTAATAACAGATCAAAATTATAGAACTTTATCCTTAAAGAAAATTTAGTCGATCATAATTTCATATATTAAAAAAATATTTACGTCTATATTTTAGAAAATAAATTAAAGTACGTGGACTTTGAATATAAACTCGATAAACTTCCAAAAGTGAAAATGTCCGTCCGGAAATTCTGCAGAGCAGCTACAGGACGTGGTACAAGGCGTCGGAAAAGCACCTAACGCAAACATGTTGTAATTTAGGTGAATCCGGCAGGGGAAGAGGTCTAGCACATGTTGGCTAGGTGGTTATGTCCTGGAGGAATCCTCGCGTGAGGGTAAATTAGAAGCGACTCGGTACTTTCATCTCGTAGCGTAGCACCAATACGCCACTACTGGACACTCGTGTGTGACTGCTGTCTCAGACTCAAAATTTCGAACACTATCCGTA
This sequence comes from Platyscapa corneri, assembly GCA_018907185.1. Classification (NCBI taxonomy): domain Eukaryota; kingdom Metazoa; phylum Arthropoda; class Insecta; order Hymenoptera; family Agaonidae; genus Platyscapa; species Platyscapa corneri. The sequence continues at coordinate 1,673,600 of JACCHW010000005.1, read as the reverse complement.
AACGCTGATAATTACATTTGATTTAGTACCCCTTCAAATCGGTTTAGGATCTTTTAAATCCAACCGTTGCCCGGAACGTAAAATGGTCGTTCTGACAGTATCTTGCGCCTAGGGATTAGTGCGTAAAATACCCTATAAACCAATTTAAACGTTGACCATTGTAACGGATTTGACATTATTTTGCAATGATAATCAACGATGTTAGCGGTGTTACAAAGGATATTATAAAGAAAATATCACTCGTTGTCAGAGTGATAACGCAAACTAATTCTCGTGTTTCAAAAGTGAGTGGGAATGTAACAGTTGATCGAGCTATTAAGAGATGTACTAGGAGAGAGAGCAACAGTAGTTATTTAATTTAAAAATGAGAGTGTGCATCAGTAAATAAATAAATCGCATATAAATAAATTTATTTCTTAATTTTCATACTATTACATGTTTTAAATTGTTCTTTCATGGGTTAAATAACAAAATTTGAACTGTAAGTGGTGTGTTAAATATAATAATAAAAAAATGGTTAATTAGATTTTTTATCGTTCCCATACATCCATGATTACAAATGCATAAAAAGTATACAATGGAGATAAAACGTTTGATTTTCAAAGAGCATTACGATTAATTAAAGTATACCAACTCTTTTAAATCATATGTACTGACGTATAAAAGAAATTTTTAAGAAAAAAAATTTTTTACTGTATTTTAAGACCAAACCAATTATAATTTTAATCAAACTCTTCCAAATGAGTAAGTATAAACTACCAGAGAATACTACTTTGATCTTGTTGAAAAAAGTTTCGTAGTATCTCTTACTTGCATAAAGTAACTACAAAAATCTAAGCAAAATAATTCAGCTGAAACATATTAAAAAGAAATAGAAAACAGAAAGCAAGACCGCGAATAAGAAAGAAAACAACATGCAGGTCTAGATGAAAATTGATCCTCTTTATGGTACACAAGCTGTGCCTGAATACGATCTAAAGTGAAATTTATGCTAGCAAAATATCTGTATAAATTCTTTCTTGGGCAGCAGTTACGTAGTTGACTCTACTTTTTGTATTTTTCATTATAAAACAAAATGAAGGAGAAATTAATTAAGTTTTGTGGAAGAAACTACTCTGCTATAGATCTCGAATTTGACATATAATCTATTGATTTTTTTTTCGTTAGGATGTTTTTATCTTCTCTTTGAAACATTAACACAAAAATGGTAAAAAATATCGAAATACGTGTGGTATAATTTCAAAAAATAAAAATGCTTTATCTCAGTATTGTGTAAATATTAAATTCTTTTCTTAAAAAATTTTAAATAAGGAAATATTGATATTTGCAAAAATAATTTTCTAAGTAAATATATAACTAAATAAATTTTCGTACTAAAATATTGCACAAAACTTTTAGTGCATACAATATAGCGAAAGAACAATATAGTTTTACAACATTTTCTCGCTTTACAATAATAATTTAAGTATAAATAAATGATTTTATTTTTACTTGTACATAATTTTTTATTTTTTAACGAATAAACTTAAGTAATATAAATTCCAAAAAACATTAATATTATTTTCCAATTTAATAATAAATTAATAAAGTTTATTATTTATTGATAATTTATTTTTAAATTTGTTAATACATATACTACGGGTATTTTCTTGCAAGTTTTTTACAAAAACAATCATTGTAATCATAAAATTCATCTATATACAATATATTATAAGTTAATTTGTTAAAGTGTTCGAAACAGTTTTATTCTTTTCCGGTTTATATTATTAGCATTAAATATTTAATTAATAAATTTATCGATACTAAGTTAAAGGACTGAAACTTGAATATATAAGATTATTGTTTGAAATTTATGAAATAAATTACTTTATTTTCAATCGTTCCTTCAGCATTCTTAAAGTTTAGTTCTCATTATTTCTGATTTATCAATACTAATACTGTTTGATAATATATAAATTACTCTAAATTGATCATTCAAAATTTATTCAAAATCAATATTTAATTTTCTTTCACTTTTTGGGGTTTTAAATATTTGATTAACATTTCTGTTTTTATTCATACGAATTGAAGTTTATTGTTCTTATTCCTTACATGTTTCTGATATAAAATATATTGTATTATTGATATCGACTATTCTTGTTCATTAATAATTAGTCCTTTCTTTCTAAAATCTGAATTAAAATTATGGAAATGATTTTTCCATTATATAAAAATAATTGGATGATGTATAAAAAAAAGATACGTCACTTAGATTCTTTTGCATTTTGTAATTTCAATATGATTTACGATTTTTATTTTTTAATAATAATTACAAAGTGATAATTATGAACATTGCAAGGCTATTACAAATTAAGTATATATTTTCTTAAATTTTATTGTTTATAATAATAGCGAAATATATTTAAATACCTTACCATTTTTAATTCCGTGTATTCATATTCTTTACTAAGTACTTTCCTTCCAAAGATCTGGAGAGATTTGGTAGACTTTGGTATTTCAAATATTTTTCTCTATATCTATGCCTCTGGTTTCCTTATTTACCTAATTCGCTTCAATTTATCCGTGCGGATTCTTACACTTCATACATTTCTAATTCTTATTCTCTGTACGCGACTGCCGATTTTTATAATCGCAAATACCATTACTATTTAAAGCTTTTATTATTTATCATCAACGTGAATTAATATGTTATAAAATTCTGTATATTTACGAAATGTAAGTAGAATTATAAATAAATTTCAATTTTAATGAAGAGAAACATTAGGAGATATTTATGTTTAATGTATTTAATATTATTTATTTCAGCTATTAAAGTTTGTCGGTTTAATGTAAAAATTCATATCATAATAAGTGTTTACGTTTAAGGCATCGCTTAGGCATGCTTATGAATTACTAAAATTTAACAGTCAATCATCAGTCTTATGGAAAAATTTGACAAATAAGTTCTTAAAAGATTTGCACTGCAATAGAGTAGATTACAAAAAAAAAACAAAAATTGCAATATTTATAGTTTTATATAGTTTAGTAGACAAATTTGTTATGTTTCAATAATAAAGAAAGGATAAAATTAATTTCAATTCCACTATAGTTTTCAATGTTAATGAAAAAAAAATACTTCGTTATCTTAATTGCTGATCGGTTCAATTAGAAAATCTTTCACAAAATTTAAACGGAAAATGTGTCAACTAAAGAATTAGAAAGTTTGACTGAGTGAAAATAGTTTATACTCGCTCTTTTCCGGTGAACCATTTAATGATCTCTGAAAGATTTGCAACTTGATACCGTACGGAAAGAGATTGTGTAGGTAAAAGTTCCATAATTTTTAGTTTCAAGAGATGCTTAATTAGATATTTCCTTGTTATTAAGGTTAATTTAATGAAATCAAATAATAAAATGAACTTAAAGGTTCAAATTTTAAAAAAATTTACCATTAGTTGACGATTTCAAGTTTGTAAGCAAATAATGAAAAACCATTTAAAAATAAATATCAAATTTTGTTCAATAATATAGTTTTTGATAATATCTTTAAACTAAGGTGTTGCTTTATATTATTTTTACATTGCATGTATATATATTTCTCTTTCTGTCATATAACATTTTTAACATATTTCTCTTATTTAAATGTTTTTAAACCACAGTTCATATTATTAAAACGTATTTCATTATACTTTTCGATTAATTTAAAGATCTGCAAATTTTTAATAATTAGCATTGAGCAATACCTCTTTATCATCTATCAACTTTTGTAACAAAATATTGTCCATGTGTATAAAATAAATTACATTTTATTATATACAAATATACTTTTTCTATGCTATTCGTTTATTACAAATACTGAATTTATACGCTACGTTGTATGCGAAAGAGAGGTTCAGTTATTACAATTTCATCTATAAATATATAAATAGTTTTTTTCATGATCCTTTGAATCTACGCGGAAATAAAAAAAGTGCAAGTTAAATGAGAGGGTCATTTTTTTGGAAATTTTACTTACGTAAAGTCGCACCTCTTAAAATCATCTACAAATTATAAATGCACTTACACATACATTATACACATTCTACTTTCCTTGATAGTATTTCTACCCTTATACGATAAATTGTTTGTATTTAGCAATTATATAATAATAATTAGTTTTGTAAAGAGTACAATTCAAGGATTCTAATCATTATCCAATCTATGTTGATGCATCCATGACACGGAACTTGCTGATAATGAATTTGGAAATTCTTGTTTATCGCGAATACGGATATTGAACTATATCATTATTACATGTCGGGTACTATAAAGTAACAGAATTGTTAATACAGTAGTACTAATTGCTTTTAATGAAACTGTCACATTATCATACATCGATTTATAGATATTAATTTTGAATTATATAGAGAATATAATGAACTTACATACGCGAAAATTTTATTTGCAGCATGATTAAAATACAATTTAAAATATTATATTATAATATAGTATAATACATTATAATACAATATAAAATCTTATAGTATAAAAAATTATATATGATAAAATAATTTTAAAATAATTTTAATTTTAAATTTCAATAATTAGAAACTGAATCATAATTTTATAAAAGCTTGACATTATTTACAATATGATGAGACCAATATGTCTGAATATATCTTGAATAGTACTATTTTTATTGAGTTGGCAAGTTGATTGATAAGATGAAAATTTATACGTAAACTTATAAAATTTATATGCTCAAGATAATAAAAATTCAAAATAAATAAAAATTAAATTGGAAATAAATAATGAAATATATTTGCAATGAATTAATTAAAATATGAATGCTAAATTTTCTTGACGTAACATATAATTTAATTGTATTTCTGTTTTCGAAAGCTGATTACTTATAAATTTATTAGTTTTAAATTTTAACATTCAATATTTCAATGATATTAATTCTTTAAAATTTTTTTATAAAGATAATATATGCATGGATTTTTTCTATCATATTTATTACAGAAAATAACATTCGAATAACTTCATATTTCATAAACATATATATTTTTTAACAGGTAAATAAATATATAGATTTTCAACTAGATTTTTAAAAACTCTTTGAAATTGTTTTTTAATGAGTATATTAGTAAATTATGAGTAAATTCATTTAAAAAACTCAGTATAAATTATAATATTAAAAAGTATAGAAAATTAAATTATGAAATTAACTAAAATATTCATTAAATTATTTCTAAAATAATGCTGATAATACTCTAACAAATAAATTTATATTTTATTACATTAAATTTAAGTAATGATTATGATCAAAAGTTATAAAGTTATTTGCAAGTTATTTACAATAAAATTTTATACAATACCATATAATTCTTATCAACAGCAGTAATTTGAGTATAAATTATGCTTTAACTATAATAAATATTAAACGTATAGTTTTATTATAATTATAAATCTAATTCAGTTTTATAGATAAAATTAAAATGTCGCAGCCGATATTTTGAAAATAATCGAATAAGCGATGCTACGCGTGTAAATATCGAATGTCATTAAAAGCAAAAAACACACTGATGTATCACTGAGAATCTGAATGTGAAAGCTCTATACTCCTTGAAAAAATGGAACACTTTTTTATGATCAAAGAGAAAAAGTAAAAAAAGAAAATAGCGTACATTATCACTTCTGGTTTTGGCGTTTAGATTTCGGTTACAAATCTTCGGCAACGATATGAGAAAACTAAGCGTAGGCGTTATCAATTTATATTTTGTTCTTATTTAATATAAAATAAATTACGGGTTTACTTGTTGTCTTTGTAATTATGTCAAAGGCAAGTACATATCGGCATTTTTAATAAAATTTAAAATTTTTGCTTCATAGACCCTTTCGTAGATAATATAATTCAATTTATTGCTTGTAACTATATTGATAAATATCTTCTATGCTTCAAAACAAAGCAGCTAACATTGTTAATATTAATTATTTATCTCATATTCCCAGTTTCTTTAAAATTGAATTGAACTTTTTTTACAATTTTACAGCATATGGTGAATTTCAAATTTAATCTAATTGATTATTTTTTTATCGAAACATTATAAAACTTGAATTTCCTAAAGCTTTATTTTATTCCAGTTTAAGTATTTTTATATTTTTTACAATATATTTCTTATCTAATATTATAGAATAAAGAAGGGGGCGATAAAACGAAGGCAAATAAAGGGCAAGTTGTTTTGTGTGAGTATAAATCGAGAAGAAATTGAGTAAATTTATATATGTAGAGACATGTTTGTGTTATCGCTTGAATCTGAATTGAAAATTGCGTTTGCATGAACTTCCGATCTGCACTACCTACTATATAATGATTTAAACTTTCTGTGGATTTATTTGTATTACAGAATTGTATTTTTGTTAAAATATTGCTTTTGCTATTTTTTATTTTCCCTTGAATAACGTAATTCTTTTTAGGTACTCAGTTGTCCATATATAACTTTATTTATTAAATTGAAATTTAACTCATTTTAATTTATTTTGATTTACGATTCTGAATTGCATTCAACTAATTTTTCATATTATAAATCTTTGTTGAGTTGATTTGGTGTGAATCTAGAAAGTGAGATTAAAAACAATAGAAAATAGACAAAAAATAAAAGAATTAATTTCGAGCTCATTAATGTTAACTCTGACAGTTTCAGAGTCGACTTTATAGAGAGCAAATGGTCCCACGAAAAATACAGTTAGTACTTATGCTTTGGTGTGTCTGATTGGAGTTCTGTGCATGAATTATCGCTTATATTCCTTATAAGAACTGATATCTAGGTCACCCTTAATTCTCAATGCACTACGCACGTTTCTTCCGTAGCCAATGAGATCACGTCATTCTAGAGAAGCTGCTTGATTGAAGTAATCGCGTTTTAGCTAATCTTTTTGATAGAAAGTTTCGAATCTTACAGCGATGAATACCAGCGAAAGGAAAAATTTAGAGCAGATAATAAGCCTAGAATAATGTGGAGAACGACTCGATGATTAAAATTCAAGACACGAAGTCTGAACGCCCTTCTGTCGTTCAATTTAACTGCTCTGTTCTTATCTATATGTTCGGGTCCTTGCAAAAGAAAATATCAGGTGTTATCCTCCTTCTCTAGGTATCGATCGAAAGCACGTGTTATTTTCCCTTATTGTGATTGACTATATTCACAGAAAATTTAAAAAAGATCGTTGAATTAGTATAAAGTAAAAAAATGAGCGAAAAATGATTATTAGTTATACAGCATTTATTAATTGCTCCGTTACATCATTTTCAGGATGAAACTGGAGAATATCCGTTTTTGCATTATGAATCTTTGTTCACGGCTTCTGAAGTCTAGCATATGTGGCTGGCCAGTTGCGTTCGCTTCATTATTTATGAATTTTCTCAGCTGAAGCGATGGAATTTACACCGCCCGGCGATCGTCCATTGTTTTTCGTGCGTTTTTCTGTGAAGCCGTGCAAAGCCTGTCTTTACAGAGCCTGTAACTCCATATAGGTGGTATATATTGTTTTATACATTAAGTAGTCCCAGAACAAAACGCTACGTTCATAGAATTTAGGGGTCTTCTGTCTATCAGGCTGCTTGCTGATCGCGTGGCCCCGTTCGAGTGCCGCCGCTATTGAGCGTCGGGGCTTTAAGCACCGAGTGCTAGCGTGGCTTAGGCTTTCCTCCGCTGTAGCCGTCGGACTACTGCTATCGTTTGATATTATTACCCCTGCCAGAAGACGGCGTTCATCCAGAGGCTGAAGTTTTCGAATAACTTTATTATCTTTACCGCGATCGTTTGTGCTGGTTCTCTGACTGAGGTAGTTGTTATGGTGGATTCGATTCTGGCTCCTTTTACGTTTTCGAATTCGATTCAAACCTTCTCTGCGATCCCGGTAAAGTTCAACGAATGTAAATTATACTGATACTCGATAAATTCTCGATACAATATAAAACTTATTTCACTAAAATAAATAATGTCGATATATAAATCTTAGACTATATAGCTGTTTAAATCGTGTTCAAAGTAACATATTTGACAATTGTAGTTTAGATATATTAATAATATTTAATAAATTGTGTTAAATTAATATAATTTTTATTTCAAAAATAGTGATGTTACTAAAAATACTTGAAAAATTAAGTTTAAGCAATTTAATTTATTTTGAAATAAAAATATCCAATTATTGTCTTTATTTTATTTAGTATACAAAAATTTCATGCGTTAAACCTAAAAAATTATAAGATTTGAAAATAAATAAATTTTCATTATCATGATCATAATTATTGTATTTTCATAAAAATTCGAAGCGTTTATTCAGCAAAACAGTAACTTATTTAATAATATATTTAATTATAGATATATATATTTTTTTTAATAAAAAACACTATACTAATAAACGTATACAAAGCTTTACAACCAAAAACTTAAAAAAGAGTAAATAACCTTACAGTAGCATTCTTTAAAGATTATTTAAAATGATGATTGTCATTGAAGCGGTTTCGTAAAGTGGATCTGGAAAAATGAATGACAAAAATTAATTAGAATAAAAATTAGTAGCTATAGGGTTTATTACCTGCATATTTTTGGTTGATTTAAATGCTTAATTTTACCCATTTACAACCTCAACTTTTAAGTTTAATAATAAAATGACTTGTTTCTTTAAAATGTAAATAATTTTCAAAATACTCGAATAAAATTAATAACACGTAGAAATATATGAAACAAGTAAATTTATTTTGAAATTTGTGAGTGGAAACTTTCGATTCATAAAGATAATTGCAGTAAATATACTTTACCTTTTAACATGAGTGGAGACTGGTGAAACGGTAACGTTACAATAATTTATTTTAATAAATATACATAAAAAAGTAACATAAATAAATCAATAGCGTCCGGTTAAAGTGCTACTGAACAGATGACCTCGTAGACGGATTTGTCAGTTTTTGCGGTCGACCTCTTGCGAGCATAAGTTGCTACATTAGCCAAGTTTACTTATAATACATAGCTTTGCTTTTAACGTAATACTAAACTTTTTTGGTTTTTATTTCTTTGAATTTTTGAATAGTTAATTTTACACTCGTTTAAAATACATCGGTTACACAGCTTACAAAAGAATCATGATTATTTGCAGATATTTTTTCCTCTTTATATCACAATTTGCTGAAGAGCATCAGTGCATTCGTTCATCTGAAGCCTTTGAACTCAGTTCGCGGTAATTTAGAATTTCAATTAGAAAATAATACATTTCGTTGCACATTTATCTGTAATTTAATTTAATTTCCAAAAATTTGCTACATTTTCAATGGTTTATTATTTTCTGGTATATATTGCACTTCTTATTATTTAATGCATATAATTTAAATACTTTTTATGTTATCGTAGGTAAAAGTGCGTTAAGAGAGCGAATAATTTCTTTGAGAAAACCATTCGTATTGAAGCCGATTGAAGCAAGGTACTATTTATTTTTAAAAGAGTATTTTACGTTATCAGAAACAGTATTATTGTATTCATGCAGTTTGCGTACTAAAAAAACAAAGTATTACACATATGTAGAAAAATTGTAATTAAAAAGAATTGCGACTACACAAGAATAAATAGAATCAATCGGATAGAAATTGAACACGTTACTCACGCGTTACACACCGCATACAATGAATTCATTTCAGACCCTCTCATTAGTCTTTGCCATACAACAAATTCAATTTATTTTAACACCTATTTCGCTTCCTGTAAGATAATTTAAAATTTTTACGCTCTTTGCAAAATTGCAACATACCAGGACGCAATTTTCTTGTGCATTGTGTCAAAGCAGAGGGAATATTAAAATCCGGAAGCTCACAACTTCCTAGAAGGCGTTAGGACACGACAAGAAGCAGAAGATAAAAGGCTTCAGCTCGAATAATGAGCTTAAACGTTGCAGAGGATACTACCCTTCGCCCTTAATCTCACTTTCTTTGCATTTTGTGCATAATTATAAAGAAGATGAGTACACCGTGTACAAAGCAACATAAGGAAATAAGAAAATACACCACTTTGACGGAGTCGTTCTTTAGCATTCAGATGCCCACCTTTGCGTTTTCAATCGCTGGCGAGAAGTGGAATGTAGTTTCTAGCTGGCGCTTTTTAAAATTTCACGTAATTCTTAGCTCGATGTTTACACGTCAGTTATTATTTTAGAGACCAACATCGTCACGATGAAGAAGCACATAAAGATTAAATTCTCAATCTAGTCTTACATAACCGACGAATATTCAAAAAGTAGAAGAAATTATGTACTATATTGTTTTATTTATATATTAAGTCTACGATATCTATGAGAAATAAATTCTATTTTTATTTGTGGATAAAAAGGAATCGTATCTTTGTTAAACACTATTTGATAAACGATCAATAATAAATACTCTATAGTTTTCAAAATTTAAATGTTTATAATAATGGCGTCATATTGATACTGCATTAAATATTCATTCTACGAAATTATCCATGAATATCTACTATTTTTGTATTATAATTTTCATTGCACGATATTATTTGCCTAATCATTGGCGGATTGAGATTTTAAATATTATCAAACAACAATACCTGTTATAATAATAAAATTCTTAATTCCAAAAAAACATTTTAAAATTCTTAAATTAAAAATATGTTCTGCATTTGGCAAAAATAATGTTTTATCAGTGATTAAACGTCGGATTATGACTTTGATATACATGGTATGTTTGCTATTTTATTCGCGATGTCAAAATAAACATCCAAACAAAGGGTAAACGCAAAATGCAGAATTATTGCTCTCTCTCCTGCTGCTACTTCGCCTTTAGTTGCTCCTCCTTTATGTGAAAGTTTTTGCACTTGACTGCATGCGCACAAAAGAAGCGCGAGATAACGAGATGTACTTGTTGCTGCGTGGCCGCATTTTGTAGGTCACCAAGGTCCAGCGTTCTAGTGTGAGAGGAGGCGTGTCTACGATAGTTGCATCGCGTCGATGATTGTCCTTGATGCAGATAATTTCATCTTCATCCAAGCTTGAAAGAGGAATGACAAGGATTTTCCAGGATAGACCAAGACGTCTCTCCTAAAATACGAAAATGAGTTCGGCAATTTTTATCAACGCATAAAGTAATTAGCTCATGTTAAAAAAACAATAATTTTGCACACATTGTTGATTGTGTATAAATATAATATTTTTAATTTTTTGCAGTTTCATTCTGTATATTAGGAAAACAATGACGCTATCATAATGTATAATAACATTTTGATATAATTCTTTCATAATATAGCAATAAAAATAATTTATCACAAATATTTACTAAGTATTTTATAAATAATGAATGTCAATTAAAATTATAATGGAAATTTATTGCTAGATATTATAGTAGATAATACCTTCTTACTTAAAAATACATAATTCAAAATTTATGAAAATTTGAATATATTCAACACGATTACTCAGAAGTAAATGAAACAGCTTATGCATGTTTATATTTCTTATATGCTATATAATTATATAATATATACTTATTATAATACCAAATTAAGTTACTGAAATTTATATAAATGTAATATATTATTTAATATAGTATATAATATTCTAGTTCTACGGTAAAAATTTCTTTATTCAAATATATTGATTCTGCTATAGTTTTTTAAACCGTACATGTTAAAAAAACGATGAAATTAATGATTAAAATACATTAGAATATAAAAGTTCATTTAAAAATATGTGAAATTTGATTTGAAAGAAATTTTTCACAATTAGTATTAATATATTGGTGTATAATATTAATTAGTATAATCACTGATTGTAAATTAATTTTCATTATTCGTAAAAAAATTGTATTAAACTATATTAGTAACATAATTTTAAGTTCGCACTGTTACTAATCTCCATTTATGAGTTATAAATACAAACTTCTAAACTTTTAAAATGAATATAATTATAGGTAAAATATTAAATAGAGATAATTTAAGTAAATAATTACTCATAATTCAAAATTATTGTACTACATTTTTATTTGCCGAAAATATTGCAGTGGATAAAATATAATACTATAATTAATTTTAGATTTTATTTATATTTAAGTCTTTAAATTAATATTTATATATGTATTAAGTTATTTTTTCAAAAAATATGAAATTATATTTAAAAATAATCTAACATACATCTAATAATAATAATAATAATAATAATAATAATAATAATAATAATGAGAACTGGATTCAATCTATACAAAATTTAAATTGAACTAAAGTTGAAAAAAAAAATTAAAAATATATTGCGCTAACTTTTGAGTCCAAAAACGAAATATATGATTTAGTAATGTATATACTTGTAACGATAATCCTAGAATTGGTGTTATGTAATACTCGGTAGATACAGGTACAAAGTTTTTAAGAATACACGTACATTATCTTTGATGAACGTGGCTTTTGCGCCTTGACCAACCGTAATATTTACCAAAGTTAGGTAGTCCAAAATTGTCTTTTCGACAAGTCTCTTGCTTATTCAACTATTTATGTGCTTCAAATTTTGATGTCTCAATTATAACTAGAGATATATTTGACAAGCATATGAACTTACACCTTAATTTAGCATAAGTATTAATATGTCCTGTTGATAAAATATAAACTACTGGTTACACTCCTCGAAATTTGATAAAAATTATTATGATATATTTAATAATAAATACGATTTTATTATACAATTTTTATAAGTATGAGTTCTAAATTTAATAATGTAATTTTTACTTTAACTTTGTTTAGTAACACAGTTGTAGTTCATTCAAGTATTTCGATATAACATATATTAATTCAAATTTTTAAATAAATAGAAAATTGGTTAATTAAAGTAAATTAAAATCTTAGCTGAAAACAAAATAAGAGATGTACTGCAAAAAATTGTATGGAATATTTAAAATATAGGACATTAGGACTTGCAAACAAGAAATTTAAATTCAAATTTAAAGTAATAATTCAATCATACTTAATTTCAACTGAATCATGCAACTTAAGAATGCAAAAATGAAAACTGCTTATTTTTTTAAATTACCGAAAGAATTAGGGACGACAGTGAAAGTATTTAAATTATGCTTTCATAAATCCGCACTCTTTTTCACTGCACCTGCTAAGCTTGTCAGATGGAAGTTTCGAAAGGATTACCTTTAAAATAGCGACAGATTTTGGTAGGAGAGTTTACACCAGCATAAAGGATGAAAGGCAGCCTGTATACCTCAGACGCCAAGTATATTTTAAACCGATTGCGGCCGCTTGATGGGGAACAATTTTAGTGCGAACGAAGATGCGCTTGGTATATCGGGCACCACTTTAATGAAATCACCCTAGCCACTCTCGACTGTACGACAGTATGTTTACTTCTTCGAGCAAAGTATTTTTTTAATAGGTTATTTTCTCGAACATTTCAAGTGTAATAAATATGGTTTATTTCTTATAGAGACCGTTATTATGCGTATCAAAAATATTATATTCAAAGAATAGATTTTGCTAGTCAGTGAAATAAAGAGTCAAATGAACATTTAATAAAATGTTAAATTTTTAATTTTTATTTCTTCGCAAATAGGATGAAATATTTTGTTACAGTTTATTCAAAATAAATTCATTTAGGAAGATATTTTTTAAAACAGAATTTTAAGTTACATTATTTTAAAGACATAATAATAAAATTAACATGAAATCATTTATAATAATTTTATTACAAAATTTTATTATTGATTATTTAAAGTTTATATTTTATAGTAAATATGATAACATAATAATAATAACTTAATTTGATAATAAATAATAAAGATTTTAATTTTTATATATAGGTAGGGAGTATTTTTCTTTAAATACCAAAAAATATCTGAAACTGCAGTAGACAGAATTATAATATGTATAAAATTGACCGTTTAAATTATATGTCTCTCAGCTTACATTATTTATTTCATATTTTATTATAGTTAGCATAATTTTTATTCAGTTTTTTTATGATGTTAAATTTATATCTACAAAATTTGAGTTTATTATTTTGCATAAAAATATATCTGGTACCTAAGAGAAAAAATTAATCTTAGGATTTTATTTTAGAGAATTTACAGTTTTAAACAGTATCAATATAATTGACCACCCTTAAAGCTCTTAATATTGACTGCGTTATTCTGATATACAATTGTTAAAGGAATTTTTATTACTTTATAATATAAACATTATAAAAATCAATTCGATTTTCATTCGTTACCAAATTTAGTTTTCATTAGTCTTTCTTGAATATTTGTTTCGTATTCATATTTTCTTTACAACGCAGATAATCTATCATCTTAAAATAATTATAATTTTACTTACTGAATAATATTTAAGCTACCAAATATTGAAAATATTGTAAGAGTATTTACGAATAATTTTTGACAAACTTAAAAAAAATTATCATTACAAATAACTATTTTTTAATATAATTATAAATATTCATATTTAGTGTTATATACTTAGTATTGTAATTATTTACTTTAAAAGAGATTACACAATTTAGAAAATAATTTTGTTTATTTTTATAAAATTTAATACAATTATTATTTTCATTCATATAACATTTTTTTAATATATTTTATACGAGACTTTTGAATGTATGGATTTGCTTTTAAAAAATTAATATTGATTGCAATAGGTCACCCAATTAATATTATTGCATCTTTTTTTGCAGAGTTGATATTAATAAACTATATCCCCAAAATTACAGTTTAAGTTGAAAATATCAAAGCAAGAGAAAGCAAAGAAGAATTATTAAAACAATAAAGTTAATTTAAATTTTGTTTAAAGTACATAAAACAGGATTTTGAACTAATAAAATTACTGACTAATGTAAAAAATAGTGATTGATAATTTAATTTAATAATATAAATCTTTCATTATAAACTCTTTTTTTATTAACCACGAAAAATTATAACTTTGAATGATATTTAGTTTTAGTTTCAAAACTTACATCTTTTACTTAGAAAATTTTTTCTTATTACCATAAGCAACTTATTTTTTATATCATATTAATTTTTTTCACGAAGAAAGTGTTTTAATTTTTTGGTTATTTCACATGATTAATAAACTAATTAACAAAGAAGCTTCCGAGTGCATGCAACGTAATAAGCAACGCTGTTGAACGGAATTCATGTTTCTCCGCATCACCGTGATCATTGGCTAATGCAGCGAGGCATATTCTCTCATTGAATTTCGATCACGGATGATTCTTCGATACCAGTTGAACAAATAACGCTCGTTACTACTTCCAGTTACAGTTTGCACCGCGATTACATGTTATAGCCGAAGCGATACGACAGTTTCCTAACGCTTTATTTACAGCTCCATAATTATCGGTAGCAATTCAACGAGGAAAGTATCTATTTCAACATGCGTTCATCTGTAAATGTAGAAAGAGTGAAACGGAAACAATGAGAGAAAGGCATGGAAACAAAATTGCCACGTACTTTTCTAAACACGCTTCGCTACAGGTGTAAGCCGATTCTTGTCTTTTGCGTGTTTGTATTATTACGACTTCAATAGACTGCTACACGGTCATATGAATATTAATAATTTCTCATCAATGATTGCTTATGCATTCAAAATTCTTGTTATTTAGAACCAACATGTGAAACAACAAAAAACAAATATTTTTAAGAATTAAACTACTTTTGTTTGTCAAAAGCTTTAGTATTTTTGTAGTATTCAATATTCTAAAAATTCTTAATGACTTTGTTATTAAATTTCTAATGTATTAAATTTGAACATTATATTATTCTTAAATATTTATTTGACAACTAAAAATTACCTTAGTGGTAATTTCGATGAGTAAAATTTTACTTTTTATTATCTAATAAAGTGATTTATACGAACATTTAGATATTTATAAAAATTATATTTTTTCTCGATTATACTGATGCAACCTAATATTTTAATATAAAAATAAAAAATGATTCAACTATTTGATATTATACAAAGTTATATCAATTTAATAAGACTATAATTTGAAATAATAATTTTCAATTTTAAAGATTTCAAAATATTTCATTTCAAATATAAATGCGATTGTGATTTATACACCTTTAGAACTTGAAATCTACTGCTTGTAGAATTTCAATAGAACTATTGAATCATATAATTCAACATATTAAATTTTACTTTGTGTTTTCTTAGTTCAAATATCGGTAAAAAATTTTCGTAAAAATACAAATTCGTATTTTTAATAGATACACTTTTATACATAAAGAATAGTTTGTTTGAACATTTAAACGTATTTCATTTATAAATTATAGAAATTTTGGTATGTTTTAAAAAATTTATAATTTTACTATTCAAATTACTAATTACAAAATTAAAAAAGAATTTTAAATCTATGAATGTAATAGATAGTATTTTCTGTTTTTAATGTAACTAATTGTATTTAAAATATCCTAACCTTAAAGATGTTTATTACTTAATTTTTTCTCTCAGTAAAAAAAACATATTTTAAATAAGTATTGTCTAAATAACATATTCAATCCATAATAAATAAATTTAGCTAAAATATAAATAAAACATTTTAGAATTTATAATTATATATATCTAGTATCCATTAAATTTAAATATGAAACATAATTTGTTGTGATAAAAATATATTGTATAGTAAAAGGTATTGAAATATTATACGTCAGATATGAAATTATTATTACAGGATTGAACAATTAAATGAATTATCACAATCAATCATTGACTTATAATTAAAATAGTTCATCATGTATTTATTACAGTATTCCGAGCTGATTGATTTTAGTTATAGTTTAAGTTTACTGCGTGTAGTTCAAAAATAAGTTAAAACTTTCACAATCCTCTTAAGATGCAACTATAGAAAACATGAAAAGCACAGTTATAAAAGATTTGTGACAAAATTTGTCTACGCTTAGTATTTTCAAAAAATGGAATCTAATGATTGTGAAGGAACACTTAATAATTTTTATACAACTAACATTTATTTAAAAATCATTTACATTGAATTTCTTGTAGTTTTCTCCATTTTTCTTCTATAAAATGTTTATAATACGATGCAATGATACAGAAAAATTCACAAATATTACGTTTACGATTTATTAATATTCTAGGCATTGCAGTATAACGAAAATTATTGATAATATACTTGTATTTAAAATTACAAAAATAATTTACGAAGCTATTTTTCGTGGTACCATATTGAACGAACTACCGATGTTTGTTGATTGCTAACTCAAACATCACACCTTTTTTGCATAATTTAGCAATTGTTCCGACGAAAAAGCGACTGGAACACGCTACGAAGAGTTAAATTTATACCCACTTATTCATGAATTTACCCTTTTGGTACCGAGTAGTCGTAGTAAATAATAAGCCGTACAGATAAACTCTTCATGAATAGACTTTGTAGAGCACAAGTCTCTGGCACTCAGTAGCGTGCCATTGTGTATTGACGCGGGCATGAGAAGAGGTTTTCCAATCGGTAATCAGGATGAAGTCAATAATCCATGATCCGCTCAACTCTCGAGTAGTGTACCGACCCGCCGACATGTAATTGGGATCAGTGCTTATCTGTCGAAGCACAGACTGAGGTTCTTACCCTCTCTTTCCCGTCATCCTGCCCGCCTCGATTACTCTAAAGTATGGCTACGCCGCTTAAAACTATACCTACCCTCTGCATATATCGTTATCACTTAGATAACGAATCCATTTAACTATGCTGATTGTGAAGGCATTTGCTTATGACATCATCTACATCAGCTAATACTGATTTTCTAATTCTCATTTTATATCTGTGTAACCTCGCGTTCAGTTTCGTAAAAAAAGAGAGGTATCGGTTCTGGATGGACATTCGAGTTTTACCTCATTATCTGGGTATTCATCGGTACGTGATAATGAAGAATACCCCTGACTCACTTACTGTCGTTTGCATTCTCTTGCTCCAACTCTTCACTGGTACTATTTAATATCACATTAAAATGTAAATTATAAAGACAGATTATTATTGACAATGCAAATGTATTACTAATGTACTATTTTCTATCACTTCACCGCCAGAAATTTTTTTTTAACGAAAATCTCTTTAAGTATTTGAAACTGCATGAACTCTGTTTCTAAAAATTTTTTATAATTTAAAATTGATGGAAACCGTCGTAAGATTTAGTATTTTCATGCGTAAAAGTTATTGTATATTCTATTAATAGTAAAATATATTAATAAATAATCGGTCATTCCTATTTCTTCATAGTCTGCGAAATAGTATTGTATTATAAAATACTATATGGACTATTATTATATATTATTGAATTTCAATAAATGTATATTGAATATCGATAATGTAAACAAATATAATATTTCAAACAAATCAAGGCCTTTAAACCTGCGGCATCTGTGCTGGTGATTTATTCTTATTGGAATATATTAGAAATGATTAATGATGACGATGATAATGATGATGTCTATTTTTTGTGTTATGGATATACGATGCATGCATTATAATACGCGTAGAAGTAAAAATAAAATAATTTCAATTATTTTCTATCACTATTGTTGTTCTAATTTATATCAATCGAAAAAATAGTTATGAACTTGTTTTAAATCATGTAAAACATTAAACCATTTTCGTAATGTAATAATATATTTAAATCTTTACTTAATTTTCACGAATGAAAGTAATATTAAAGGTGGCATTTTAAGAAGCTATTGCTTTATATTATAATATTCCGTTTATGACAATGTATTTTCATTAAATTATGCAATTAGACAAAAATATGGTGTATGTAAATCCTTATATTTCGAGTGCACTAAAATACATAATTAAAATGTCAATTTAAATTTAGCCTTGTGCTAAGCTTCTAATTTTTTCTAAAACGATGTTTTCGTTTCATTTTACCTATCAACTTTACATATCTTAAATACAAGTACTCCTTCAGATTTGCAATCTTAACAACGCATAAGACGTAATGCACTTGATATCATTCGTATCGCTGATGCAGCAGATTGCTCAAAAAGTTCACTTACTTAAACATATACCTGTACTTGTGTATTTCAGAGGGGCCAACCTTCACCGAGTCAATATCAAACGTGACTATTCCAGTCGGGCGGGAAGCCGTTCTTTCTTGCGTTGTCGAGGACCTATCCAAGTATAAGGTAAGTCTTGTACAACCTGCAAATGTATATAGTCAATGTAGACGGAGAACATATGGTCACTGAAAATCCTGGTAATTGTACATGTCCTTCGTGTTTTACCACTACAGTTACAGACTGCCGCTGGGGTACGAATGCATATGTATGCAAGCGAGTTGGAGAAACCTCGAAACTTTCATTTTAAAAAAGAAGTTTTTTGAGTGCTACATGTTTCTAGGAATCAGCAACGCAAAGTGGTAGTTAGCGAGTATTGCGATTTCTCTTCCTTTGCAGTATTATATGTATTTGAGAAATATTGGATTGTCGATACCTATATCTTGCTCAGCATGCTTGCATATATTGTAAGCTTATAATAAGCAAATTTCACTCACACATATTTTTATTTATCTTGAGATAATATTTTAAACAAGAGAAAACTATGTATTATTCAATGCTTAACAATTAATTTAGAAAGAATGGAGATTTAAAGTAATTTTAAATAAATTTATCATTTTATTATTCAAGATAAGGCGTGATTTATATATTTATATTTTAAATACAACTTGAATGTTGCAGTTATTGGAGATTTTAGTTATGTGAACATAAAATTATTTTAACAATAATTTTAATATGAAAAAGTATTTCGATCTAAAAAATTAACGAAAATTATGTGTTATAAAATTGAATCTGAATTGAAATATTTTTTAAAACTTGGTGACTCGATAGCAGAAAAATACGGACCACCATATTATAATAAACATCATACAGAAAATAAAAAAATATTTATTACTATTTATACCATAAAAATAAATCTTTTTTAATGGATTTTGAAATATATTTCATGTAGACTTAGTGAGTGCTTTAAGTAAATATTAAAATAATTATAATTTTATAAGTCAAGGAATAAATTTTTTTTAAAGCAATACATCTTTTACGTATTTCAAAAACGTTTCATTAATTTACGTTAGTACACTGAAAAAGAATAAATTATTTTCTACTTTCTTGCTATAAACTAATACATTAAATATTTTTTAAAAAATCTTGAACCTTTTGATTTACAACGATATATTTAAAAAATGATGCATTTTATGTAATACCATTAACGAACATTGAAATCATATTATAACCAAAAATATACATTATAAAATACGAGTTATATAAAATATATTCGTATATTATGAAAATTAATATTAAATTTAAGTTTTAGTATTTAAATATTAAAAAAAATGTCTTTATTACTTAATCTTTTATTTTATGCTATAAAGATATATTAAAAATAAAGATTTTTAATATTACAATTCCCAGCTGGACTGAGTTTATGTCAATTGCAATCTGGAAATCATCTGAAAACTCAAGGAAGTGAGAATAAAAAAAACGCAATATTGAAAGAAAAAAAGTATAATTTATTAATCTAAATCAGAAATCGCAAGGGAGAAAATACGCAGTATAGATTAACGTCAATATATTATCGGGACTGCGTTAGTCGCATGAGAAAAGCACGAGAGTGAGATAAACTGTGCGAGGTAACCTATTATCGGAATTTGGTCACTTGCAAACAGTTAAAATCATCCGCGGTCGTCATCTCACTCATCGACACGTCCGCCAATCGCTTTTGGCACCCACACGCAAGCGCGTATACATACATACACAGTATCGTAGTGTAAATATAGAGAAAAAGCTATTTGAAAATTTCATAAGAGCGGAATAAAATTTACCAGAAATCGAGTGATCTGTTTGAATTGAAATATCCGTAAAGGAGAGAGTTATTGGTTAATCTAGCGCCTCCCCGTCTTTGCTTTACTGCCTCTCTCTCTCTCTCTCTCTCTCTCTCTTTTACACATCCATTATTAAGCGTTATTTCTGCTTTAAAACCACTTATGGATAATAATACAAGGTTGTGCCCGAATGTTTAAAAAACTCTAGGATTAAAGTCTAAGTCTACATACTCGTAATAAATCATTAAAAATAGAAAAAATCTATTTACATTTTAATTAATATTTGTATAAAACATTTTAAATTATCGAATGTTAATTTAATTCAAATTATACCTTATAAGAAAATCCTGAATTTAAACTGAAAAATAAAAAAATTATTTAAAAAGTTAGTCGTAGCTAGTAATTTCGACGATTATTAATTATAATATTGTAATTGAAGTATGTCACTATGGAAGACATAAAATTTAAAGTTTTTTAATAAATGAATATATTTTGCTTTTCATTTTAAGTTCGAAACTGTGAAAGATTTTTAATTTCAACGTTACAAGTCTAAAAACTTGCAAAATCCGAGCAGAACAGATAATTCACCTACAGGTTTAAACTTAAGCTATCGTGACACAGCTTAGCTTATTTGTATCATTAAACTCAGGGATGTGTATACATAGATATGTTGTTCTCTAATACATTTTTTCACCTTAACCTTTAAATTTCTAATTATTATTTTCCATTGTATCTTCTGAAATTTGATAATTACTTATTTTATGTGTTTTCATTAGTTACTTTAGTGTTATATTTGATTTTGTTATATTTTAAGTATAATTAATTTTTTTGTGTATCTTCTTTATTGCGGTTTACTATTTATATATACATTCTTTGAAGATTATTAATTTAAAGCTAAATTATTATCAAAATCGTTAATAGAACCCGCTTTTGATAAATCGTACTAATCATATTATGCCAGTGGATATTTACATAAATTAATATGATAAAAATATTATAAAATAATATTAAATCCAAAAATTAATTAAATCATAATACATAAGAGAAAGATAGAAAAATCATAATTGTGTTTATGCCAAAAGCGTTATACTAAAAACCATTATAAAAATATACACTTGATAAATTTTTAATCTATTTTATTATGCTTTGACAGTATTTTGTCATTTTTATATTATAATAAAACTTAAAAAATAATTTGAAAGTATAAGTGTAAATATAAATATATATGTACAGTAAAAATAATATATACCTGATAACAAATTAAATATGCACTTTTTTTTTATTAAGACGTAGGAATAGCGTATTTTATGCCTATATTTTAATAAATATGTATCTGGTCGTACGTAATATTTATGATTTGAGCTTTATTCGTTGTGAATTATAAGATTATATTAAATAAATCATTGTAGTGAATGCAATATTCTATTTCTGCATGTATGGATAAAATAAAAACTTTTGTATGAATATATTTTTTATTACGACAATTAATTTATAAATCTTTTTGGAAACACCTATATATATAATAGTCCTTTAGTAATTATCTAAAAAAATTCTTTTCAATGAAATGTATAATAAAAATAGAAATTGGCATTGAATGACTTTTTGAATCGCAATGAAATTTTTAATAGAAATGTAAGTATATAATATTTAAAAAATTCAGTATTTACCGTAGGTTTGTAGTAAAATATATTTCACGTGAAAAAAAAAAAATTATTTCTAAAAAAATGGATTTGATTAGTATTGTAATTAATTTTTTTAGTATTCGGAATAAAAGAATCTTTGTAATGTTAAACTTTAAACTTAAGTTATAAAACAGTTCTCTGAATAACATTTAAAATAAAATTGCAATCTTATGCCCATGTATGTGGAATAAGAAGAAGCAGATACTTACAAAAAATTCCATATTTACCATTTGTTTATAATTTTTCTAAAAGCTTACGAAGGATTCAAATAGTAATATCATATTTTCAAGAATTTTATTTCATAATTCTATCATAATAATTTTGTATTATAATAAACTTATAGTATCAAGTTTATTAAATTCTTTAAAGATACCTGTATCAATTAATGTAGAGCATTTTTAATCTAATAATACTTTGAAAAAGTTAAACGACAGAAAGCTAAAAGAAGAAAAGCCGTATACCGCTTGTTCCGACTTGTTAAGTCAAGGCCAATTATTAATACATTGCACCACTCATAGATAGCGTAACTCATTCCATAATTAAAATTGATGTTCGTGATGACAAATACAGGCATTTCGAACGTCCATTTTGTGTATTTTAAGTGTTATAATTTTAACCACTCACACGCGTATGTTCGTAGAGATGTTAACGCTAATATTAACACTCATATTAATACTTCATACTGATTTTTATAAGTTATTCTGTTACATGTAATAGTGTAAAATTTCCATATCTTCACAGAATTAATAACCAATAACGTTGCAAATTGGCTCTTCATCTAGACTTGCGAACTACTTGAGATTTAATTAGTAAAATCAAAGTTTGAGTTAGTGGTTACGAGTTTGCTCGCTGTTGATTATTGACATATCGAGATTTATATAACTATTATATGTGACTTTTTACTGTTTTAAATATATAATAAATTTCACTAAACTAAAAAATATTTTTAAGTTTTTACTTAACGAGATATTTCAAGATTTTCAAAAGATACCAGTTGGTTAATTTGTTGTTAAACGCTTGATAAACTTTAATAATAAAGGAATAAGGGACAATTTTTTTTATAATAAAGCATAAAAAACTATAGAACTATAATCTTTTTGCTTCTTATTTTAATATAACACGAAGAATTTAAATTGAAATATTTTGATACCTGATTTAACTATTTCATAAATTTGTTTATAATAATATATATTGCACATTCAAAATTATTTTATATTAAAAAAATTTGATTATCAAGAGTATAAACGATTTTTAATAACTGATTTTGTGTGAATTAAGAATTCAGCAATTTCATTATTACTTTTTTTCATTATGAATTCTGATTTGCTATTCTTTATCTTCGAATTTCCACAAATAGTCTAATATCTTCGTCTAAAGTTTCCAAAGAATAAAGCGAGTTGAGAAGAAGCGCGTTCCAATTGTTCATACCTTTAATTACGGTAGTTGGAATGTCGTATAAGCGTAAATTTACAGAGATTTTTTGAACTGTTATTCAAGTAGAAACTTCATTTCGCAAAGCGTGGAAGAAGAGATGAAAGAGAAAGAGAAAACGAGAGAAGGAGAGAAATGTAGAGTTGAAGTTTCACAAAACCATCATCGTCATTGCAGTTAAAGTGCGCAACGACGAACTCTTATGCAAAATGTCAAGTGTCGTAAGCCCGACCGTACTTGAGGCAGTAGTTGTTGACTAATGCATTTCCAAGTTTCAATAGTTTTATTACTTTGAACGCGAAGTTTTTGCTTAGTTTTAGAAAAAATTATTTTTAAGTGGTTTAATTCATCAAAAATTATACTATTTCAGATTCAAGATATTAAAAATACGTACGCTATAAATATCTTTCACATATAACCGGTTATATTTTCTAGCTGTCGGAATTTGGTTTTACATAAACTTCTGTGAACCTAAATTCGATTTCTTTTTATAAGGATTTTTCTGGTGATAACAGGGTTACCTCTCTATCTAGATTCGACAGGTATGCCTTACAATATAAAAGTGAATTGGACATTACTGTCATTACCTTATCAGATGCTTTAACTCTTGTACACTCAAGTGTATTTACTATTGTGTGGTATAGGGAACACTATATACACGACAATACAAACAAGTGCTTTTTTCGTATAAGTCGCTGAAATCAACTATTTTATTTAATAGATTTTATACGTAATATAATATTTCTTATATATTTTATATTTTTATATATGTTATAAAATAATTTCAAGATAATAAGAGAAGGCTAATTAAAGCAGCGTTATTCCGTTTTATTGTTGCAAACATAAAATCAACAAAAGAACAAAATTTAGAGTGGAAAAATATACGTGCATTTTCCTGATATCTTAGAGTATCTAATGAGTTGTCGATTGCAGACTTGGCCCAAAATTTAGAAACAGTTGATTGTCAGATTATTGAAAGAAACTATAGTTTTTCAAGAAATATCAACCGCCATACTTCGATCGCCGTCAGAAGCAAATCTTCGATAACAACATTAATAACAATATAATCACGTGGAGTAGAACTCGAGACAACTATTAAAAAATATTCATGTGAGCACGATTACGCGTACCAAATTTTAATTTTAAGAAGTTATTGTGTAAAATAAATGTTTAATTTATAGTTAAACAACTAATTTATCTTATTCAATAATATATTCAATTAATGCTACAAAATAAAACAATATTTTTTTATAATTTACTAAAGAAAATTGTAGAAAATTATTATGTAGATTATTATAAATAACTGTAACATACACATAATAGTTACAATTCTTATAAATTTAGAAATAATGTAGATAAGTTTACTAAATTTTTCATTTAGTAGTCGATAATTTTAAAAGTAAAAGATTTATAATCATTTAAAGGAATTGAAATTCTTTCTTTATTGTTTTAAATACTGCAAATTTATTTAGTTCCATAAAAATTTGTTTCAGCTACGAACTTTTGAATTTTACCGAAGGTGATGAAAATATTGCAATCTTTCTTTCTTTTTTCTATTTCTCATGCTTGCAGTTTTTTGTTTCTTAGTTCTTTTTTGTACATTTCTTTTCTACTGTTTCAATTATGCTAGATTTTATTCGACGAATAACCTTATTTATTTTGTATTTCATTTCTATTCGCTATTCTGTATAAGTATTGTTTACAAAAAATTTGTAAATGGCATAAGAGTAAAACGTAAAATACAAACAAAATATGTGAAACATAATGATTAATAATAATACATGGATATAAATATCACACTCACATACATATGAATATAAAATTTAATTTTTCTTTATAATACTATATCAATGTATCAAATAAAAACTTAAAATAACAAAGTACTTTCCTTGAATAAAGATTCTAAGAAAAACATTTTAAAAATAATATTTTTTCTTAATTTGAAAAGAATTCTGTATTCATAAGTAATAAAAATTGCATGAATAATATATATAGATCTATATAGATATTTTGTGTATTATAAATCTGTATAGAAGAGATAGTTAAACTAAAAAATATGATCTTCAAATTCTGTGAAATACAGTTATAAATTTATAACAATCTTATAAACAATTAAATTTTTTTTTTATTTCTATATACTAATTAAATATAATCAAAATATAATCAAATTAATTTTTATTTATGTAAAACATAACTTTAAATATACTTTTTCTAATTTATTTATATAAATCAAGAAAAACTGTATTTACATAATATTTTTTAGTAGTATTTCCACTATATAAATTGCATTATATATGAATTTTAGTTTCATGCTACCTTGCCAAAGTTTTATGAGAAAATTTGGCAATTTATAAGAAGAAAAATAGACAGAGCTTATTTTCTCACAAAAACATACTAAAATACTGTCGTTTCCCATTAAAAGAAAGAAAAGCATAAAAAAAAAAGAAAAAGTTTACATCGCGGAATGTACGTAAATGGAGTAGAGTTCACGTGTGGGATGAACTTCGAAATTTTACGTGTAGGGTGACCCTTAAACGAGAGACGCTTTATGGTCCTGCGACTGGGGAAAGATAAAAACGAGCGCTACGTGATCTCTGAATTATAAGTTTAACTATCAGCAAACTTCAAATTTTAAGTGTACACGTGCAAACTCTTGCACTCTGCGTGATTATATGACTAAAATTTCATTCAGCTCGAATATTAAAAGTATAAATTAGATCTTTTTCACGGACTCCTTAAATCTCCAGGTGATTTTTAATAAGATCATGTTTTTCTAAAAGCCATTGAGAAACAACCGAGAAGAATTTTAGAAGAGTGTCTAGAACTTTTATTTAATCTACGATATTCTACTTTTAGTAATCATTTCATGTGTCGGTATTTATCGATAAATTTTTTATATTCTCAAATAATTAAATTAATATTTAATAAATATTTACATATACATATTGAACTAATAGAATGTGCAAATTTTCCATATAAAATAATGAGTTGGACGTAAACCCACTGGCTCTTGATCAAAATCTTGAGTAATACCTAAGCTTCTCTTGTTTTATAAGGAATTAAAAGGGACTCGAGGCAGAAGTATGAGTAAGACAAGAGAAGACACCCGTTACTTATGTAAATAAAAAAACAAATAATTACGATTATTTATAGAAAACAAACAAATGAATTGAAACTTATTAACTATAATGCTAAACTAAAATATCACAAACATGAACTTGACACTCACGCAAATGGTAATACTTATATGATACTCGCAATTTGTAATATACGCAACTTATATTCACGGAGGCCTCGCTCCCGAGAGCTCGGGGCAGGTCCCGCGTCAAGGCGCCGAGGGGGAAATATTCCCTCGCCCCGGGTCTCCTCCGGTTTGGAGGAGAGAAAAACGCTCGCCGGCGTTTTCCTGGGCCTCTTCTGAGTCGCCCGGCGGACGGGGGCTGGCGTGGGTCGAAAGCCGAGCTGATTCCCGCGTCGTTGGCTGGAGGCGATGCGCTGGTCCGGTCGGTGCAGTGGGCAGGTTGGCCAGCCGCATATTGGTGATTTTTCAAATAAACTTTATCGCCAATTTTGTATTTTATGGTTTTAGCTTTTTTATCATAATAGGTTTTATTCTTTTCTTTAGATTTGATGATGTTGATCCTTGCTAATTCTCTTCCTTTTCTAAGCCTCTATCTCTACTGTTGGACCGTCTCTGTATACGGATCTCATCTTAGCAGTTATGATAGAATCATCAGAAGGCCTAGTAATGTACTTATAAAATCTTTCGCCCATATTAATCGCTTCTTTATATCTTATACGTCCTCCTGCTGCCCAGTTTGATTCGAGTATTCCATTATGTTTACCATCTTGAGATAGAATTCCAGCTAGCCAGAATAATATACTTACAGTTTGTTTTGTGCCTATGTTGGCATAATAAGAGTCATCCACCATCCTACACCATGGGGCTGTTATGGATTTTTTCCCTTTAAATGATGTTTCACAGAAGAAGATCATAATTGAATCCCAAACTTTTTCATTAGAGATCAAATAGTAATATCCATATAGTTCCTCTGGAGGAATTTGTAAGGATATTTGAACTTCTCCAAGTAATTTAATGACAGTTAAACCGTTTAAGGAAGTAGACATTAATGTTGTTTACATACGGTATTGTGAGTTGTTTTCAGTTAATGAAATCGTTATGGTTGGTAAAGGGGTTGCGACTCCATCAATGTCTGTCTTCTTGTTCGATCTTGAGTCCAAGGACACAAGCGTAAGAGATTACGCCGACGGTCTTTTCATATGGTTGAAACCAGAGAACGTCAGGTGTAACACGGTCTGAAAATGTACAGGGTTGATTAGGTGCTCGATCTGCAGCATAAGGTTCACCATTGAGTAGAATATATAAATTCGGTTCCTGACGAGCTGGAAGAGCAGGGGCGTTGAGAGCGCCAGCTGGAGGGGCAGCTAGGAAGTTAATGGTAGTAGCAAACTGTTGGTCGGTTTGGAATGTACAAGCGTTATCTACCGAGTTGGGAGTGGTGAGTTTGTGCCATGTTGGAAGTGTACATGGTTCAACAGAGTGTGATAAAGTTGTAATTCCGGAAGCGGAATCCATGATGTTTGCGAGTGTTTTATGTGCATTGGTTGAGTGTTTAACGAAGTCAGAAATCTGTTCTAACATCATTGTTAACATTGCAACATTATAGTATTCTAACATGTAATCGTAGGGATTAAAGTCATCTGCAGTATTCGTTGGTGATATAACTGCGATGTTAGCGAGTGTAGGACGCTGTGCAAGTGTCCTTCCGATAATCGGGTTGAACATTGTTTCGAAGCGTACGTTAAGCCAGTTGTTGTGCTTAAACACATTGTTGTTACCATAGTAGGCACCAAGTAAGTGTGAGTACGTGTAAATGTCTTCATCATATGTTATACATGTTGTGTTGTAAAACGTCCGAACTATTTATTCAGGAACAACATTTTGACGAGCGGAGACGAGAAAGTTGTGAACTTGTATCATCATGTGAGGAGGGATCGAGCATCCAAAATCATGTGGAAACGAGAAAGCAGCTAGAGTGGGTACGAATAATTCATTTGTGCGTAAGGGGTCAAGTACATTAGCGAGTTGTGAGACTAGTAGTTCGACGTCGGTAGGTACTGCGCAACGGAGGATAGTCGTAAGGAAATCATATCTAGAGGCATCGTTTTTGTAAACTGATGCGTGACGGGAAACAGGAGAACGGTTGTATAAATCATTTAGTAAGAATGTTGCAGCAAACAAAATTTGTTTATATGCTACAAGAGTGAGAGTTGAGATTACAGGATAACCCTTAATATCAAAGTCTGGATATTCTTGTGAAGTGGTCGTAATGAAGTATAAAAATGGAAACCGAAAGTCGCTTTGTATATCAATGATGTGCGGAGAGCCTTTATCAAGTTCAATGCGTGAGGATATATCCATACGCTCAAAGAACCGACTGTTTAACTGTGGAGTTGTGGCTTCAGATTTGTTTGGTGGTTGTTGATACTTGCGGGCTAATTTTTCAATCCCGTTCTTGTTTGTGATGTCAAAGATGATTCGAGGCTTAGCTCAAGGTGAATCAGAAGAGGTAGAATCTGTTGGAAGAAACATTTTGAAACTTATGTTAAAATTGTTTAAAACTAATTAAATTAAGACTTAAAACTAAAGAAAGTAATAAAATTATAATTAGGGCTTTGTGGAGAGTTAATACTTTATAGCATTAATATATTCTTCATAACAAAGAAACAACTCACAATACCTTCAGGGTGGCCTTCCACTGGCTTGCATACGTGCTTACAACCCTACCGCTCTACCCGCCAATGCCCTCGTCATCATGCGTCGCGTTCCACGTGAACCAGACGTGTCCAGCCTTTAGGTCTTGCATTCCGTGATATGTCTCGAAACGTATTACCTGTGTTTGCTAACAACCTACAGCGCCGATTACTTGACGCGATTACCGGATTCTTCCGTGTGCCAAATTTGCTTATAATGAGATTCTCCTGTCATGTAAAAGGCCCAGAAATTGGATGCATATTTATGGTATGTAATTTTATCATTTATTGGATTAATAAAAAATAGGTTACTCATTCTTTTTACTACGATCTCGTCATTCCATTGAAACTTTGGGTCTTGACCAGTCAATCTTGGATTATAATCTAGCTGGGAACATTTAGTATGAAGACTATTATACTTACTCTCCAATTCTTTTAATAGAGCATTATTTGAGGATGGGAGATTGGAAGACATTCTGGAAAAAGATGGTGATATGAATATAGTTTGTATATTGCTTATTTTGTACTTACTAAGGATCCTAATTCGGGTGTTAATCCTGTGATAAACGCGTCTAAGGCGTGTTGTTTTACTATTTCGCGAGCATATCTCTTTTTTTCTTCTGACCAGTCTTCGTCGAAGTTAATTATAATGTTCTATAGACATTTTTCTATCTTACTCGCAAATGATGGGACGTCTTCAGTTGGTTCTAGTCTATGTCATTAACTCAGCCTGATATTCGATTGATTTTTTAGTGTCTTTATTATAAATTATTGTGATATCCTTTTTTAGATCTTCCCAAGTCGTATATTCCCTATGTTCGAGGTTTTTGAATACGCTATCTGATAATTTTATGTTGATTATGTTTAAGAGAAGTTTCGTATCTTCCGGCCTAATAAAATTAATAAAATTCTCTCTCTTAATAAATCTTAATAAAATTACGCATTGTTTTACCGTCGCCATTAAATTTTGTAATTAAACTTAACTCGGTTTCTATTGATATCGTTGATTGAGTGCGCGCAGGAAGTGTTACATTACTTACGCTGGTCGTCATTTTTTAAAATTGTCTTAATTATAATGGTATAGTGCGCGTGAATGAACAATTTTATATGAGTGTTATAAGATATGCTTAGCTTACAGAATTAAAATGATGCTCGTCTTCATTATTGTAGACTTCAGTGTGTTGAGATTGGACGTTGGACGTTGAACGTTGAAGCTCCTTTGGTGATGCTCAGTGTTTTGAAGTTGTCTTGGTGATGTCCTGATGTTGATGTTGGATGGAAACTTTGTAGTAGTTGTTAGTCCTCATCCTTCTGAGTTGGGCTTGTCGTCCCTTACTCGATTTTGAAGAATTTTCTGCGGTTTTCCCTCGCTTATTCTCCTTTATTGGTTGTTGTTTCAGCAAGAATTTTAATTTTCACTGAAATCTATCCCACTTCTGACACCAGTGTGAAGGATTCAGGATTCAATAAACTACCACAACTTCTTTCACAACACTTGTTTATTTGGCACTTGACTTCACTTACAAAGTTAGTCTTAATTAGGTTTACAATTATATCTATTATGTGACGACGACTCGACTCAGAGGTAGAATGCGTGCAATTTTCTTTCGCAGTGAGCTTTTAAAGAAAAATAGATAGGGACGAAAACAATAGATAGGGTGGCCAATCCTGTTTAGCCCATTAGTCGAGGGAAGATTAGCGCGTTATGTCGTCTTAAAATATTCGGGAGATAGATTAGTAGTTCGGGTATCGATAAGTGGACATAGGCAAATAATAAACAAATGGGAGCGAAAATAACGACGGGGATCGTTACAATAATACTAGCAACACTTTCTAATTCATCTGTTTTGAATTCATTTGAGACGCTTCCATCTTTTCCTACACAGATAACAGTCGTGTGTATCCCACCCCAAGATCGAGGTCACTCTTGCCATTGTGGTTTCTGTAGGAGCTTTTATTCCCAGTACAGCAGAAATGGCTTTCAACCAACCTTCTCCCAACTTGTTTAGAAATTCTGTCTGCTTGAGAATACGCCATACCTAGAAATCCCACTTCTATAGCGTCATCCCTGGAACTCTCAGATTAGAAAAGCAAGTCAACCATTGAATTACTATCAGAACCTTCAAATGGGTCGTGTAATATTTTCATAGCAGCAGGGAGATTTTCATGGACATAATGGTAAAGAGAAACTAATGTGGAAGTTATTTTGTTTATTAGAGAAGCTGGAGGATCTCTACAAAAAAAATAAGCCCTGGAAGATTGGTCACGTAAGCAACAGAAGTGGTCTTTTTAATTGTGATTGTATCAAAAACCATCAATGGCGTTGAGATATTTTGTTTTAGTGATGAAACTCCCAACTAACGACAATCAGATCTTGTAACCACCACTGTTTGTGATATTCTGGATAATGCAAATAAATCTCCCATCAATATAGTACAATTTGCTGCTTGAAGTGAATCAGGGAAAAATAGTGACCTAGCCCTACAAATAGCAATATTTACTTGATTTTGGCCATTAGGGAATAGACATCTTGATCCATTCAAATTCACATCTGCTGCTCCTACAGCAAAATAAATGACTTTCAATTCTGTTGTTGATTTTATTATGTCTAAAAATTCTTCAATTGTAGAGACCTTGCTAAACACAGTCTCTGAATTCAATTGGATTCCTGGTTGGTTAGGGAAATTAGAGGCAAGAAACTCTTTTGAGCAAATCTGAGCAAACGAAATAGGGTGAATCAGTAGAGCTGATTGTGACTGATGTCTGGAGATTGATGTCAGATGGGATGGAGAGAAATCTTTATGTATTTTATTTTTTCTTACGTTCTAAACTTACAATTTTAACGGTTGACGCTTAAAGAGAAATAACAATCGCCTAAATTTCTCGCTAAACTTAATAAAAGGCACGAGTTATAATCTTATCTATAACTAAATACACTCGCCTTAAATTAGCAGAATTACTATTATTTATTACTATTTATGTATAGGTTACATTTTAATATATCGATTTTATTTTAACTTTAATTAGGTAATCGGAATTTACATAAACAGATACGCGCGACCGTTGCGATTGCGAGAAATGTTTCCTTGTTGTTCGCCGCACTTTTTCCGCTGAAACATATTTGATAAGAAATCTCCACTGAGCCGCCGGAGAAAAAAGGCCCTTACATGCTATTCGCGTAATAACGAAACATTATATCATTGGTCTAAGCCGCGATAATAGTTTTCATCTTATTTTCCAATACTGCAATGTTTATTTGTATCTGAGTTCCGGCGAACAAGTAGCTATGTGTACCGCTCCCACCACTCCTGGTAATTTCCGACGCAGCCGCAACATTTGCGAGATGCTCAACTTGGATGCCGGGGGTTGCGCTACGTCTCAGCCGACGGGCCGCCGACGTCACCACGCATCCGCCTTGCCCGTCTCCAGTCCTCAGACCCAC
Source organism: Platyscapa corneri (assembly GCA_018907185.1). Classification (NCBI taxonomy): domain Eukaryota; kingdom Metazoa; phylum Arthropoda; class Insecta; order Hymenoptera; family Agaonidae; genus Platyscapa; species Platyscapa corneri. Next base: position 1,640,440 of record JACCHW010000005.1, on the reverse strand, counting down.
TTCTTTCGTACGAGCGGGAATTGGGGGTGGTCTAGGTAAGGAGGGAAAGAATCTTAGGTGACGGTATCTTCGAGCCCGGTCGCGATTTCGCCTCGTGACGTGGCGGCGGGCTGTCACTTCCCACCCTTCTTCGATTGAACCAGATGGATGAACGTTAGAGATAGAGGCTTGGAACAGGCTAAGCAGGAGAGCGAGAGAGAGAGAGAGAGGTAGAGAGAGCAAAAGCAGAACCAGCGCGTAAGCGCTGGAGAAAGAGAGGGTAGACATAGGCGCAGAGCGTGAGAGAGAGAGAGTGAGTGGGGACAAGTGACTGGAGCGGATATCGCTGCAGTTTGCTCGCACTCAAGTGCCATGACTGCATGACATGGGCCTGCAATATTTGAAAAATTTTTTCTTTTCACGAACGTTCCTTTTCGTGTACTAAACATTACGTTCACTCGAAAGGTGTTACTTTCCCATATGTCTACCTGCCCGTACTTACTTACCCTAAAAACTTTTAAAAACTTTTCAAAGAATCTATACTTATTTTAGTTAATATGTTTGAAAACTCCGCTCCTTTTCAACATAAAAGAGTACCCATGAAAGTTCTTTATAGATTTTTATACTTTAATCTCTATTATAAACTAATTGTTAAAAGAAATTTAAGTTATTCTAAGTCAAATGCTTTATTTTCGCATTCCACTATATAACCATAAAATTATTGTTTGAAACATTATCCTTCAAAATATAATATAATATTTTTTTATTTTTTTCCAGTTGACATTTCAGCACTTTTATATTAAATTTACATTTATCATTAATCATATAATTAATTATATAATAGTTAACCATATAATTTTCATTTAATTAATCAACTACTAATTTAGTCTAAAATATCCGTGAGTTATAATAGCTCTTAAAGATTTTAATTATCGCAATCAATTGCACTCCACGTTGTTGTACAAGATTCACTATAAACTTCAATATAATTGTAGTAAAAATTTGTTTGTAGAATCAATTAGTTTTCAAGGTATAAAAAAAGCTTTTAAACATTTGGAGTTACAGAACGATTGTGAGGAAAAAAATTTTGTTTTTTTACTGACATTCATATCAGATTTAAGAATTAAAGTAGCCGAGGTATTGAGCAAATCTTGTGGTGCTTTCTAAATTAGCAGATTGTAACGGACTCGAATCCAGTGACTGTCAGTGCTTTTCTGACTGACTCTAGGCGGTTTATATCTTCTAGATCACTTTTACTCCATTTTTACATTCTTGAGTTCATCCAAAACACTTCTATCTTGTCGCCCTATCTAGTCCTCTCCATCGACTATGATAGATGATGCTACCACTGGGGCAATACAAAATCCCGAGGAAAAAGCGTGTGTACAAAACGAAGAGTAGAAGGCAAACTGTACATAAATTACATAGAAAAACTTTCATATTAACTTAAAATTCTTTTAAAATATAATGTACTCTTAGTATCGCCATATATGTGAATATATAATTAATCATTGTTATTCTAATTTTTTCATAAAAAAACGTATACAATATTGTATCATGATCACGAGGTCTACGTGGACGTTCTCGAATTGGTCGGCATACTCTTTAAATTGCCCGATGGTTGCAAAGACATGCCGGCTCGCCTTATTCCGCTGGCACGGAATACACGTGTACGTTCCCTCGTTGACATTCTTATTCACGAAATATAACGGTTTAAATGTACGGACAACGTCGTTCGCAAAGTAGCAGTATAAGTCCACGCCGCAATCAGGATAATCTATTCTTCCTCAATTGCAACACGGATTTCTTATTTTCTAAGAGTTCCTGCAGTTCGGCATCTCGACTCTGCGCGATTAACAAATCGGAATAATTGATATTTGTCGAAATTGTTTCGACGCGCAACAAAGAATTGGCCACCTGATTTTCGACGCCGGTAATGTGCCGAAAATCAGTGGTAAATAGTGAAATAAAGTCAAAGTCCCTAAACTGTCGCGAGAAGCACTCCGGCTTTTGCTTGAGTGAATGTGTGTCAATACTTGAATAGCATTTTTAAATGTGAAGAATATTCTTCCTCACTTTCTGACACAATAAAAAAATTGTCGACGTAGGCATATACAAAATCTAAGCTGCGGATGACTGCGTCTACGAACCGCTAGCAAGTTTTCGTAGCGTTTCGCAGAGTGAACATCATCACCCTCGGTTCGAAGAGGCCGAAAGGCGTGACAATTATGCCTTTTTCGGCGTTTGTGAATGCGATGGCGATCTGGTAATGGTGCAGGCGTTAAGGCTCCGGTAGTTGCCACATGGTTGTGGGCTGCCGTCTTTCTTCTTTGCGATGTGAAGCGAGAACCACGGGCCCTTTCCTGATCGCATGACGCCTTGTTGAATCATCGTGTCAAATTCGGCCTCGGCGATTTTTAGTTTTTTCGGTGCGAGGCGGCGAGGTTTATTGTGCACTAGCGGACCTGTCGTTTAATATGATGTACAACATGATGATTGCGGTTTTGACGCGGGCGGTTGTGTGTTTGCTGAAAATTCAGCGAGCGACTTGTGGAAAACTGTATCTTTACTGTTTTCACGGATGCGCATTTATTATTTACTTTATAACCGCGCATTGACAACCCAGTTATCTCGTCGACCAAGCACTTCTTCTTGACATCGACGAGTAACCCGTAGTGCGCGAAGAAGTCAATGCCGACCGTCGTAGAGTTTACGTCTGCGAAGACAAACGAACACTTGAACTCGCTGTGCGAAAAATTTAAGTTTAAGGTAATTGTGCCAAAAAGTCTTTATTATGGTCCCGTTTGCTGCATATAGATGGTACACGCACTCACTGTTCTTGCTTTTGCACCACTTGTGCGGGTACACACATACGTCCGCGCCGGTATCCATTAAAAATAGTTTGTTGGTGTTTTTGTTTTTAAATTCGGCGCGTTGTAAGTCCGCCGGCGTCGGCCGAATTCACGGACGGCTGCTGGCGTTTCCCGAAAATTCGGTCCATTTCGGGCATCCTTCCCTGCACTCGTTCACGCGTTCCTTGAAACGCTAGTTACTTTCACCACATGCAGGCGTACTTGCTCGGCGGATCTGAGATGGCGTTCTTCCTCGGGATGGAGAGCGACTGTTTTCGTACTAACGTACTCAGTTAGGTGATCAGTCTCGCGATTTATCGCTGCAGGTTTTGCAAGTTCTAATTCTCGCTGACTTCGACGACGTGTTTTTTCCTAGGTATTGCCTCGTGTATAGCATCGGCGAGCTTAATAATCGCTGGTACTTCAGTCGTCCGAAGTCGAACCGGAGGCTAACGACTTCAAGTCGCGGAAGAATTCCGACGGCTTCCGGTCGCCGATTTCTTCGTTCTCCAGCAGTCTCTTCACTCGCGTTTTATCAGAGTCCCATAGAAGCTGCATCCACTGCTTCTTCAGAAATGCATATTTGCCTTCTGACGGATGCGCGGTTACAAGCTCTCGCTGGAGACGGATCATGTTCACGGGCAGGCTAGTCACCGTGAGATCGGAACGCGATCGTCGTTTGTGATGCACGTGGTAGCGAATTGCACTTAGAGTAGGCTGAACCACGCGTGCACTTTGTTTTCCATAAATACTAGCACTCCCGTGTTTGCTTCCGTATTCTGCATTTCACCGTTTCTTACTACCACCATTTCTATAACTTTTAAAAAAGAGACGAATGGTCATTTATTATGGGCATTCCTGTAATTTTGCTTGGTGCGTCCTGAATTACTTCTGGCCTTTCCGCCAGGTAATATGTGGCCGCATTGGGTCGGTTAATCTGGGGCGGCCAGTTGTTTGGCGCGCAATAAAGGATATTAATACACATGTGCCGTATACCTGCTAAGGTAGCGCTACATCAATATTTGCAAATATACTCGATCTCCAAGTATTAGAATAAATTTTTTTTAAAAGTAATTAGCTTATAATTTATAACAGTACTAAAAATACACGACGATTGGTAAATACAAATTTAACAATAACAATTACTATCTGTAACACGAAACGTTCAATTGACACGTACGAACATTCACAGACACTGATAAAAATTTAATTTCTTATTTATTTTTATTGACAAACTGTTATCGCTTCTTCTTTGTAAAATAAGAATGAAAAGATTAAAAATTCAGTTCAGATTTATTTGCTATTTTGTTTCTTACAAATATTTTTATCTTTTTTATAAATATTCTTTTTTAATTTTTTTTTAATAAACACATTTTAATTGGTATTTATGTTTGGAAATATATAACTTTTAATTATCAATAATTTTGTTAATACAAGATGAGTAATATTACTTTTAAATATTAAGAACATATATTGTAAATGGTCTTATATTGTATTGTATAAAAAATATATTTAAAATATAATTATTCTCGAAAATATCAAACTAATCTAAATGTGTTATTTTAAATTTTAAACATAAATTTCTTTTAAATTAAGTTATTTATATTGTAATAAAACAGAAGTATCAAAATTGAAAATTTATTTATTACTTGATTTTAAGATAAAAAAAATTTATTAAAACTTCTTTAAACATAAAAAATATTACATATAATATATAAATTCTTATAATATTACACGATATTATTGATTAAAAACAAATTAATAAAAAATTAATAATTAAATATAAAATATTTAGATTAGCTGCATCTACCAGGTAAAATATTTATAATTTCTAAACATCTATTAGTAATTCATGAAACATGATTATATTTCCTTTTAAACAAAATACGTAGATTGAATTTTTTAACGATCATTTATTTAATAATTTTATTGTCATATATTGTAAAATACTGTATAATTGTAAATAAAAAAATTTTTTAGCTTTAATTATATTGTATGTTACAGAATTTTTAATATTCTATGAATAAGTATAACGTAAATAAAGTATTTATAGTCAACGTACAATAATTGTATAATATAAATTTTAACAAATGTTTTCTACTTTGTACGAATCTATCTAATAAAAACAGTTTTCCAGAAATCGCAAAATTGTTAATGATATTTAAAAAAATATTTGATATAATTACATACTAAATTTCTCATAAAATTAAATATAATTTACTGTGATTTATTTTAAGATGATAAATATTACGAATCAAGAAAAAAGTCTAATAAATACTTCAATAATACTATTTTGTAAAAGGAAATTTTACATTGATACACAAACTAATAAAGTTTAATTCATAACTTGAATGGAATCCTTAACAGACGTCGTCAGGTACACTCTGCAACGATGTAGGGAATGGTGTATCGGGAAATTGAAATCAAGTTTTCGTGAAAAATTCGCGACTGTGGTAACCATGCAATGTTCCTCTTCACTACGTGCATTTATACGGTAGAAGACTGATGTAGGGGTTGAAACATGTAGTCAATTTATCGAAAGCCAAAAAATAGCGATGACCGGTAATGTCCTAAGATTCAGAGCTCATCGCTCCTAGTTTGACTCGTATATCTAATACGATTCTTTATTCTTATATAGATTTCATACATTTCATACAATTCATACATCTCACCGCTTCTTTTAGGAAATAATCGGGAGGTGCATTGTGAATTTTTTAATTGATTTCTTAAAAACTTATATTTATTCTTCGTTATGCAATTTCACGAAAATTTTATATAAAATAAAATTAAAATATTAATAGTGACCATAAAATTTACAGAAATATAGAAATAATGTTATATATAGTATTACTAACTTATTCACTTTATTGAAGGTTTTGTAATAAAAATAAAATAAAATAATTAATGTTAATTAGACTAAATGTATTTTTGAATAATATTAGTTCGTGATGTAGGAACAGGAATTTTAATTTAATATTTAACATTATTTATTAAAAAAATAATAAAAAACAAAAAAAAAACAGCCGTACTGATTGATTGGCACAATTCTTTATATTTAAGAGAATGGAAGACTAAGCAAAGCATTATGTTTCTCTTATCGAATGTGAAAAGCAAAAATTCCCTGAAATTATAAGGACGATCTCGTGTCCGTCTTCCGCCTTTCTCCTTTACAGTTGCTTTGATCACGTTTATTTACTAAACTGTTTTCGTTAGTTTTGACATAATCTCTTGACTCCCAAGATTATCACTTTTAGGTGCTTACCCGGGTAGATTCACTTACTTACTTCCGAGTGATTAGGAATTCATCGAGAAGGGCCCGAGGAAAGCCATAGATCATCACGCATGTTCGGCACATGCGGAGCAGTCGTGGGTCATACCGTTGTGAATAAATAATATTAAATAATTTCTAACCAAATTATATCCAAGTATGACGATGTTAAATTCTCATTAAATTTCGACTTAGAAGTAAATATACTAAATAGAATAAAAAAAGTATTGTCCTGAAGTATATAAAAATCTTGCTAAGCTACTAACGTAAGTCGCATATGCATGTGATATAATTAAGGAGTTGTTTTAATGTTTCCACCCATTTTCAACACAATAGGCAATAATTGCTTAACCATTAGTTTATTCAGACGAAATGTCGTTTTTAAATAGCACTATTATCTTCATTTTCTGGGGGAATTGCTATTTATCATTATATAAATAAATAGCGAAATCAGATGCACGATATATTTGAAATTATTTTTAAAATATGAACGGTAAACTTTATAAGTACTCTATTTAAAAAGTATTTTTTTTATAAAAAAAATTTTTCACAAAATTTTGAGAATAGCAAGGAGCTTAGCCCTTTCGCTTTATCACAAGATTCTTGACAATAATCTACTTAGTTGATGAAAATGCTATAAAAAGTAGGCTTTTTACATTTTAATTGCAGTACTAGGGCTATTAGTACTACACACTTTATGCTAAATTGAACTCGCTTTTTATATTAGGAAAAAAAAAATTAAAGTAAAACTCCATAAATTTTATTAAAGTATACTTCAATTTATTTGGTCAACAATATATAAATGTAGAGAAAAAGTATATAGTTGATATAATTAAATACTTTCTAATAACATAATTTAGATATTTAAATAACATTATTAATCTAAAGTATAATTTTTAATTGGTTTCTAGAACGGTACATAATTTAAAATCTTTTCAAAATTTCAACTTAAACCAAAAGGTAATTTGAAATGAATAAAAACGTAGCATGTTTAAATGGAATTTTCTCCTACTAAATATATTACTTTTGTATTACCCTTTTATAAACTTTGCTTTTCTGTGCATTAAAACCTCATACAATGCGTGAAATCTGCGCTTGACAGTGATTAACTGCTATTACTAAAACAGTTAATAATACGAAAACCTGAACAAAACTTTTAATTAATTTCTACTTGTACGCTAATCGGAAAGAAACATTCAAATTTAGAAATATTATCATAATTAAATGTTTTCACTTTTCCTGATTTCTATTTTGTTAAATACATAAAATTTCATAAAAATAGTAGCCCCTTTAACCGCTATAAATTATACATCAATAATTTAGGTACAATTTTTGTAATTACATTATGAAACTTTAGAATCGTAAATGTGGTCACTAAAAATATATTATTGTATTCATGACAGGATTAAACTTGGCGTATGGAAAAGCGTGAAAAGTAGAACAAGGGAACTATGTTTTTACTTCATAAATCAATTATCGATTATTTCAAATGGCAGCACCAGAATACACGAGACTTACTATAAAAACCACAAGAATGGTGTTTGCAAATTTTCTTCGAAAAAAGAAGAGGAGAAATAAGAAGCAGCTTTAAGTTTATTGTAAATGTTAAAGGAAGCGAATTCGTAGTGTATTCATAAAGTAGGAGGGGGAAAGTATTTTATCTATAATAGAAATTATTGGAAAAAGCCTGTCCCTCCTTTATAAGGTGAGGCCAGACGGAATGGTAAGAGCGTCGCGTAGAAAATTCGATTGAAAACTTGGCAAGTAACTTAGCCTCAGCAGTACAGTGATCACAAATTCAAACCCCACGTCGACCCATAAACAGGCCGTGGTCTCAATTTTCGCGAAGTAAAGTGCCGAGACGGAAGACGAAATGTGCTCGATTTCCAACTTGTTCGTTTTAACATAACGCAACTCTGCGTAACTTCATGCTTTCTACCAAGGCTAACTTGAATTTCACGAGTTCATTTTCGTATTATATTGTAAAAAAATTATGGAACCATGTATGCTTTTAATGAAATTTTGCTGTAGAATCTTTATTGCATTTAATATTTTGTTATATCTCCAACAATTTTAATGCAATAATTTATCAAAGAAACTCTTGTATTATTACAGATTTTTAAACGCATTTGACATCTGAAAAGCGAGTAGATATAATCGTAATATCTGATGCAGATACAGTAGAAGTATAGACAAAATAAGGAAAATAGAAGTTCCAAGCACTTAATAAGGCTATTGAAATATTTAATTAATTCTGGTTAGTTGACAAAAATTCCAATTTCAAGTATCCAATTTACTACAGAATTGTAACCCGATATTATTTAAATTATAAATTGATTATATTTTTTTATATAAGCTGTGAGATCTAAAAAATTTTTAAAGCAGAACTGCTAAGTGTTGTTATAAAAACGTCAAAAGAAAATTTTTTACGTACCTATTAATAAATTAAATTTTAAATAAGATAATTGATAAGATTAATGCTATAAACGGACGATATATACGATAAATGTTAGTATAATATTATTAGACTTATATTATGTGCGCCAAGATAAACGATTTTGAGTAAATGGCTCGTTCTTCATAAACCGTCATCGAGTACGAGAGATTTGTCTTCATTATCCAACTCCCACGTGAATGTGAGAAATATGCCGCGGTTGAGCGCACGAAGAAAAAATTTAACTTTAAAAATGTAACAGTAGTGGAAACACAAATTTGATCTTAAAATTTATAATAAGAAATAATGTACTTGAAAATTTAAAACAATCTTTTACAATAATATACGTTTCAAGGAAGTGTATATATTCTCGTTATATTATAATATTGTTCTTTCATACTTAAACAAGTAAATTAAATAGATTTAGTTGTAGTAGTAGTAGTAATAGTACTTTATTGAACAATATTACAATTTGACGAGTTCTCACCATTTTGGAAGAGAGCGTCAAGGGATGGAGGAAGAGGGGGTGGAGAAAAAAAAATAAAGAAGAATATGGGATTAAGGCACGGAGGACACGTGAGCGTGGCCGGGGGGATAATGGGTAATTCGCGAGTCCTTCCTCCCGTTTTTATAGATCGAGAACACCAACGGTTTTTTAACTTTCGCGGAAAATTAAAAAACCGTTAGACGTTACCCGTAATGTTATTGCGCGTGCGATTGTTTAATGTTAACGCGCGCCGGCCTGTCGCCGACGGGCGGCGCACGACAAATTGGTATTATTCATTACGTAATATATACATAATATATATATTTGTCTTATCTCTAAGTTTTACAATTAATTATTACATTGTTGTACGCTTTTACCATCCCAATTTATTTTCTTTTATCTTGTTTTTTATAAATTAATTTTAGCTTGGTCCTTATAATTTAAAATAAAAACATTGCATATTAATAGTCCAGTACCTTATTGCACCTTTTAGTCTAAGTCTTACATATTTTGGACTTATAATACTTAAATATTTTATTAATACAATTATTATTTTAACATTTTTACTTATGATTGGTAGTTGTTCTTAATCTTACACTATCCCCTTAGCTATACACTTTTACTTTGATACGTTTTATGCTAATTTTAAATAGATAGCCGTTTTACACTATATATAACTAATCCAATTATAATTTCTTCGCGCAATTTTTATGTTCAGTCGCTTACCTTTTAATTTTATCTGAATCTTATTATTATATTATTTTTTTTATGAATTGTACTTGGTATGTCTATTGTTTTTATTCCTTCTTCCTCCTGCATCCTATTGTTCTCATTTGCAATCCTGTCCTCTTCGTGCTCATTATTTTCTTCTGTATCATTTGCATATAAATCATTAAAATAATTCCACCATACTTCTTTTGAAATGTTTTTGTCTATAGAAAACTTCGATTTTCTGTTTTTATTTACTATTTTCCAAAAGCCTTACCCTATTCAATCCTTTCTAGTCTCTTCAATTCCTTTGTTTTTCTCCTTTATTCTTTTCATCTTTATTATTTCTCTGTATTTTTTCTTTTTTCTAGATTCTCTTCTTCCATGTCTTCTCTCTTCCAACTTTTGTATACCTCTCGGAGTTCTTCTTTTTATCTAGTACTCTTCATTCCACGACTCTCTCTCGTTTCTTTCTTCTTTCTTTGTAACGGCTCCATTCATCACTTTTTTAATTTCCTTCTAATCCCTTGACAATTTGGCTTTTCCTACTTTCTCTTTGTATTGTTATGTTGTTTCCTCTGAACATATACTGTGTAAATGTCTTCTCTACCACGTCCTTTTTATTTATGTTGTACAATAACTTGATCCTAATGGGTTGATGTTCCGATTCTGTGCTTTTTATTACTTTCATTTCTGGTGTTTCTATATCCGCTTCCTGGTTTACTATGAAATAATCTATTACTGAAGATCCCACCTTGCTGTTAAAAGTAAAATCCTCATTACCTCCCCTTATTTTTTTCATTCAGGATGAAAAATCCTCTTTCCTCCATCCATTCAAGAATTCTTCTTCCTTCTTTATTTATTGTTTTGTCTTTTGATACTCTATTTCCTTTTCCCCAAATGTCTGTTCATCCTCCTTTTTCTCCCGTTCGTGCATTTAAATCTTCTCCTATTATAAATCGGTTCTCCTTTACCTTTTTCATAAATTTCATTCAACCTCTTAGATTTTCACTTATTCTCCTTCCCATGTATACAAAGGCTATATTCGTTATTCTGACTCCAATTTTAACCTTTACTGCAATTAGTTCTTCTAGGGTGTTATCCATCTCCATAACCTCTATTTGTTGACTTTTCTTATTGCCAAGATTAGTCCACTTCTTGCTCTTCCTTTCTTTTTTCTTTTCTGACATGGCAGAATTCTAAATCAAAATCCTTTATCTTATTTTTAATGAATTCTGCCTTTTCCTCTACCACTCAAGTTTCCGCTAATCCGATGATATCCCAACGTGTAATCATTTCCCACCCTTGATTTTCTATATTGTTCAATTCTGCCAAATACCAAAAGTCTACTTTTTTTCTATTATCTTTCTTTTTGTTTGTTCTTAAACTTCCTTGTTTTTTATTTTTTTTCTAGTTCGAAAATTATTATGTTATTTTTTCTCCTCTCTCTCTTCTCTCTACCTCCCATTCCAAGTAGCTTTCTCGTCTAGTGTCTCTTTTTTATAACTTTTGACACCGTTATTATTGATTTCTATCTCTATTTTTTTATTACGTTTTCTAATTGTTCTGCACTCTTGTTTGTATCTATTTGTTATTTATATAATTTTTTTCATATTCTGTTAAACGTTTTACCGTATTCTCTACATTTATCTATCTCTTGTAAGTTTCTTCCTTTCTTCCTCCCACTTCTTTTGACAACTGTTTACCAACTCTTTTCTCTCTTCTCTTTCCCTTTCTAGTTCTTTTTTGTATCTTTCGAACATTGTATTTATTTCTTGCATCATCTTTTCTAACCTTTTTTCACACTTTCATTTCTTCGTCTTTGTGCTATTCGTGTTCACCCATTTACCGGATAAAAAGCCTGATTTTATGCTTATTGCAAAATTTCTTTTCTTTTTATTCCCGCCATTGCCTTCTCTCTCTCTCTCTCTCTCTCTCTAAACTTTCAAATTCTAACTGTTACTTACTCGACCATACTTGTTACTATGCGCATACGCTACTCTGCTCTTGAGTGTTTTGAGTTTCCTGGTTTTCCGGCTTTTCTTTTATTTTAGGCCTCTTTTTCCAGGTGGCGTTATTAGTTGTTCCAATTAGTTTCCTGCTAATTTCGCGTCTCTATATGCTTCACTGCCTTTTTGACTGTGTGCATGTGCTACTTCACTCCTGATAGTATTGAAGTTTCACGGTTTTCCGGCTTTTCCAGCGCTTCCGCTGCGTATTTTCAGGTGGCTTTAGTTGCTTTACTAAGTTATTTCTTGCTGTTTCTTTACCTTTCTAAAAATTTCTTCTAACATACTTTTTATATTTATTTCTTCTATTTATTATTTAATTATAACTTTTTTTCACTATACCTATTAAATTTTTCTTATCACTATTATTCTTTACCACTTGTGTTAACACTTTTTCACTTTTAAGTTACTTATAATCGCTCTTAGCTTAATTATACCCAACTGATATTTTCTTTCCTACCGACGCCTATGAAGCTCCACGACAGACCATCAAAGTAGATATTAGTAGAATTCCTTTAAGAAGATAAATAAATATAGGTAGTGAGTGTAGAAAATGTTATAAAAAAATTTCTGAAAATCATCCTTCGTTTCCAATTTGATCTAATATCATTGTACGTTCATTTTAATAAATTTAGTATTTAAAATTTATTCTATGATTACTTTTATTTTAATTACAAGTTTTAAATTGATATATAAAAATTTGAACTATAAAAAATTAAAGAAAGGATGTTTATTAGTAAATATTCATTTAATTTTCGTAGATTTAATTATCTTGAATATAGTTTATAATTTTATATTTTATGCGTGATGCGAAGTTTTAATTATAAAATTGAAATAATTTAAAAGAAACCTATAAAAATATTATTGAAGTAATAATAATAATATCTAATATAAAATTTTTTAAATTAAATATACGCACGTTCAATCACACATCTCCGTGTAATTTTGATAAAGAATTGATATTAAATTACCTTTAAGGTAATCAAAAAATTTTAAAAGGCTCACATTGACTTTCAATTCCAAATTTGGATATTTATATTGATATTTATGTCATTTGGTTCTAAAATGTTATTTTTCTATAATTAAAATTTGATCGTTTCACTTACAATTTATACGTCATTGAACTAAAATCTGAATAATGAATTATGAATAAATAATATCTTATATTTATTAAATATAATGATTACGTAAACTTATTTTGATCTGAAAAGGTACACAGAACACTTGTGCACGTAGTTTATAGTTTGACATATTAAAATTTAAATATGTATTTGTAATAAATATCGTACTCGTTCATATTAAAAAGAAGTATATTTTTATAATACATTATTTTCAGTATTATATTTTGTATTAGATTATGAACTTAAAAATATATTAAATTTCATATAATAATATAAGTTATTTACATTAATGACTTTCTGTAATTCTAGTTTCAATAAAAAATTATTTTTTAAAGAATAATGGCATTTATAAAATTTCATATATTATTGGACGTTTAATTTCTATAAAATTCAATAATTTGATTGTAGGCTTTTTTTACCTATGCAAATAAAAATTCACGAAATCTAGTTGAATGCAATATACGATCAGCAGCTAAAGCACAAAAAAAAAATTAATCCAAGCTGTATGAATAATAATTTATCTAGAAAAATAAAAATTAATTCGAATAGTTTCGTACGTATGTATATAATAAAAGTATATTTAATACATAATGTGTCAAGCCGTTCTCTCTCTCTTATGTTCTATTAGTATACGTACGTACAGATATCAATGTGTGCCATAATGAAACATTTCCATAATAACGAATGGATTAGGTAATGCAAATTATAATTGCGCCAAGGCATAAGATTTATCGCCTCAAACAATTGGCGTTCAATATTCGTTATGCATTTAACGAAACTTGAAATCATTGGATGGATATTTGCTTTTCTATGATTAATAATACACATACGTACAGGAGAGTATTTGCTATTTTAGTTCAATGTCCGAAGATATAGTTGCTTTATCGTAAAAATGAAATAGAGAGCAATAATATTATAAATGAGTACTCTTAATCGATAACAACGTAGAAAGCAATGCGCAGTCAATTATGCACTTATGATAAGCATGCAAATTCTTGTTGATCAGAAGCGCATTTGAAATAAATTAATGTAGTAATAAGTTAATGAGAATCTAAATTTAAATCTATTTCAATAACAGTAAATAAAATTGTCGATTAAATTCTAAATTATTTTTTAACTATACAAACAAAATTAAGAAGAAAAATTATAGGATTCTATTTATAGTTGTTTAAACTTTAGTCCTAATTATCTTTATTTAATTGATGCTTAACGGCAAATACGTGTAGCTTGAAGTATAGCGAAAGTATTTTAAAATTAAATATTTTCAATACATAAAAAATGGATTTTACGTATACTTTACTACAAAATAATAATCAGCCATTTTTTTTGATTCCTAATTAAAATCCGTGAGCAAGTGCCAAGACACGTGAAATTTCGATTAATGAATAATAATGCAAGAAACTTCAAAAGCCAATCGTTCGAATAGCAGCTTCTCGCAATTAAGCAATCCAACAAGATCTTGGATTAAGCAGATGCAATAATTCCTGCTGATTTACCCCTCCTTCAATTAGTTGCATTAACTGGACGGTTTCGATAGGCTCGATTGGTACGTCCTATCACGCCTTGCTGACGACTTCTCTTCTCGAGTGAACGCAGATGCTTTACAGGATTTCTCGGAATACTGCCATTTATCCCTCTCATCTCTCTTTGCCGCGCTCATCCTCTTTATGCAGCCACAGCAGGTCATGCTAGCGGCTAAGCGGATATAACAGTAGCAGTGGCAAGTGGCTGGGGGAGGCATATACCACATGGATAATAGAGCAAGTGAGATAGGCAGGGAATTCGCAGAGAGAACATGCAAACCTCGTTTCCTCCCCTCGAGGGATAGGTCAGAAGATAGATCAAGGCGGCTATCAGATAATTAAATCCTGGGTTCTGGGCTTGCGCGCTCAAGCGTCAGTCTACGTACTCCAACATCTAGGTATGCATACGTCCATACCTAGTTTCGGTATGGCGTGTACGTACGCACAAGCCGCTGAATATTTAAGGTCGGCACTTCACTCGAGTAAACGGGCCTCGTGCCAAATTACAGGTAATTAGTAAGCGCGAGAGAGGGCCACGAAGAGGGAGAAGGAGAGGTCAGATATAGAAAGACAGACTACACCTTTCGGAGTAGCGGCAATGGAGCCAGCGTTGAACTTATGTGTTTCGTCACACTGCTGCGAGCCAACACGTTCCCAACCCTTCTAGTAAAGGTGACGGCTATCGCATCGCTTTCCACAAAGACGTATAACATGGATGTGAGCGCACTTCCTTGTAGCAGCCGACGTCGCGGAAACATTACGGGTAGCAAACACGAAGTATCTCTGCTGGAAGGGGCAATTTGGATAAACAGAGATTTACTGATTAGAGAGTTAGCTTAGCGCGGTCGTTGTGTATGTTTGAATCTTAGCTAAGTAATCGCTTTGAAACTCCGTTAATCTACGCCTTTTTCTCACTGATTGAGCTACAAAAATATCTTCTGTTTTTTAACAATGAACATTTTAATTTTCATCGAAAGATCTATATTTAGCAAACATTTGACACAATTACACTTCCGTGTTCCCTCGTAATTTTCATTATTTATTAATATCAGTGTCATTAATTTGTATAAAAGGCGACATCTCTTAATATATTTTTTCACAAGCTTTCTCCTCTCCAAACTGAAAGTGAAACACTTTTATAACTTTTAATTAAAACAAAAAGATTTATATTAATACTTACGAGAATTTATTATTTAAGTAAATAAAGTTGGTATTATATTGAAATATTTTGTGTGTATATATATATATATATATATTTAGGGCAATGAAATTAAAAATTTTAATAAAAATGCATCAGTGCTTTTCAATCAATCGTTTTTTTATTAAACATTTATACTTTTTCTAAGAATAAAACTTTTTAAAAATTCATCAATTAAATACATCATTCGCTGGTATTTAACCAATACATGCAACTTTAAAATCTTCTAAGCAGATTATTTTTAATTATTGTGAATATTGCATTAAATAGTACAAATATTCGAATCGAAAACTTAAAAAATAAAAAATTTATTTATTTACATCAACGCCAACTTTTTTTTAAAAAAGTTTCTTAATAAAATATGTAGTGATAATTTTTTAATGCAATCTTATATTTTATTATTATATTTTATTATATTTAATCATTATATTTTATTACTTACATTTACTAAAATATTTATGATTCGAGATTCAAACGATTATTCCAAACGACTATTTTTTATAAAATGTAAAACTATTCATAATTTTATCTAAGAATTCAAATAAAATAAGTGATCTAAAATAAAAATTTCAGAATGTTTAATTTAATTTCCATTTAATTTAAGTTTGAGATACTTATCTTTTTACTCTTTACACCTTAGTATATTTAATGCTCAAATTTTTATAAATAATTCAATATTTCTAAATATTATATAAATTAATATACTTTCACTAAGACGTAATAAGTAGATAAGCAGTAAATTATTTGAGACACTAATTTAATTTAAATATTCCATGTTTACGCCAGATAATCAAGTTTAAAGATGTGCTCTCATGATCATTCAACGAATATCTTGAGACATCTTAAATGTATTAAAGCAACTTGGAATGAATATTATATATTTTTCTAATATTTATATTTATATTTATATTTTACACCATTTTTATCTTAATTTCGATTGAAAAGTTATTTAATATTATTGCTGAATATCGTTCCCCTCATTATTGAGTATGTAATTTAAATAATTCATTTCGTCTGGATAGTTTTTTGAATTTTAATCTTCTAAAATATATAAAATTATGAAAGACTTATTCACTTATGTAAAATATTATTTATAAATGTAATTTTAGATTATTATAAATCTACATATATTTTTTATATCTTTTATTATACGAGATTTTATAAAAGAATCATTTATATATTATAATTATATTGAGGTTAAATTTTATTTTTTTCACCAATTCATATTAATTCAAGAAATATTTATCCATTTCAGCGTTTAGAAGATTTATAACTAATCTTAGCAGTATTATTATAAAAACTATCTCAAAAAGTTCAAAATTTTTTCACAAACAACAGCAATTAAAATGTTATCGAATATCTCCAAATTACAAAATATTTCAATTACTAAAGGCTATTATTAACTAACAATTTAAGATATATTAATATAATAATTTAAATAATTATTTTTATTAAATAATTAATAAAAATACAAAAATGTAAACATAATTATAAAAAGTATACAAGTAGATTTATTGCCTTCGAATGAGGGTTAATAATTTTATCTAATCAATTTCAATAAATAAATATTTAGAAGATATTTTTACATTAGTTATTATTTCAAGTAAATAAATTATTTGTAAATATTAATTATTTTAATAAAATATGATTATATCTATTCACTTTTTTGAGACAACTTCTATGAAGATTGATTTTTATCATTTAGTTTTTTAAATATCCGAATTGGGGTGAAATAATAAAACAGAATAAATTAGATGTGAATATGATAATGATATTGACAGACATCGGCAATTAAAAAACCGTTTCACTAAATATTTTTTAAAAGAAAGATTAAATATTTTAATCTTATAATTAAACAATTTTTAGATTTCTATAAACTATCTATTAGAATAAAAATTGTAAAAAATATCTTTAAAGTAATATTCACAAACATTTTCAAATATTTTAATATATTTAAAAGAAAATTCTTACATATGGATAAAAATTTATAAAATACTTTTGAATCAGCATTAAAGTAATAATCTGGATATAATAATATTCGATAAAATATGATAAAAATATTGTAGAATTATAATAAAGAACACTACTGAAATCCTAGATATAATTATAAAATGAAAAAGAATGAATGATCGCGATTTATTGGAAACGATTTCTGATAGTTTATATCAATATAAATTTTGATTATAATTTTTTTATCAATCATCTATTAGTTTTAGCGAATTAATTAACTTTGTCTATTTTTCTATTTTTTTAATTTAAGTTCAATTGTTTAAGGTTAAAGAAATTGTTTTTTATGAATTTATTAAACTCTGTTTTCAACACCGCTGTCATTTAACAATTTGTAATATAATATCGAATCAAAAAATTTAACAAATTATCACAATTTTATTTTACAACTGTCAGGTATACACATTTTTATCTAAAATTAGGAATTTTGATATTCGTGAAAAGAAAATTCATCATCATCTTTAGCAGTTCCTTTTTATATTTTCTGTTCTAAAAATGAACGATTAAATATATTTTAAATTTCACTTGTAGACATTTCCTGAATAGCATAAGTTATGTGTCTTGACGAAATTAACATACTTAGCTACTTTTTCTACTTTGCTGAAATACAGATGTCATGCAGAGTATTTCTTTATTTTCTATTATACGTATAATATAGTGTGAATTTAAATAGTATGCTTTAAAATAAATTTTCTTCACTATAAGCAATAAATAAATTATGTATATTTGTAAGTTCTAAAGCTTTTATTACAAGCTATAAACAGTGTACTAGTAAGATTTTAACTTATATCATAAAATAATGTACTTTTATTTCATATGATATAAAAATATTTATTGAAATACTTACTTGAGAAGTTAAAATGATTCATAACAAAAATTTTCATAAATAAATTATTATGTAATATTGAATTGTAAATACATCTTTAAAATAAATATTGAAAATGACACAAATATTTTTTACAGCAATGCTTATTTACTTGGAAGTAAGGAATAATATTTTTAAATCACTTATGAAAGAATTTTTTTTATTATTTTATTTTCATTATAGTTAATAATAATAAGATTCATTATTAGTCATTCTCTGAAAAGTATATTTTAAGAGAATTATTATGTTCATTTTAAATCGTGGAAAAATGAAATTTATCATTAGTTAAATTTTCTAAACAAATATAAAAAGTGGAATTAATCGAAGTATTATTATTATTTGTATACAAAAAAAAAATTTACAGAACATTATGAACATTCTTGATAAATTTATCTTTTTATTATAAGAAAAATATCATTTAACCAATAAATTTACTATAGTAGTATGATTAGTTTTCTTTGACTTTTTAATTCAAATTACAACATAAATTAGTATTTCAGAAATATGTGCATTTTATGAATATAAATAATAATAATGAATAAAATAAATTTTTTATAAATATATTTGCATTCGTTGATGGTAAGTAAATTAGATATCTCGAAAACACTCGAAAAGAAGAAAAATAAATTAAGGCCAAAAAGAATAATAGTATAGGCGTTTAAAAAAATACATTTTAAAATAAAAATATATAATATATAAACTATTTAAATCATTTATAATAAACTAGACTTTTATTTATTAATTGTCCTTATAGTTATGGTGACGTTGATTGAATAAAATTTGTATATACATAATAAATAAGTTTTCAAAGCTTTAAGAAGTTTAATGAAGATTCTTAGACTAAATATTTATAGATACATAATCTTGAAGAAACAATAAATATTATTTAACGAGCACCTTCAATTATTTTGATTAAAATACAATATGCTCAGCTTTAGTGTGGATGAAATATTTTTTAAGATACACAATCTTCTTTTATCATTTTTAGAAGAATAAAAATAAGAAGCTCAATTAAAATATAAATAATTGTAAATATATTAGAAAGTAATAGCAACTTATTAATAAAGTTTTATTCAATGTTTTCATTAATTTTAAATAGTTTCAAGTGCATAAATTTTTATAAATATATTCTTTAAAATTAAAATTTATTAACTTAATTAATTTTACTGATGCAGTTGAAAATTTGAATGATTTATTTTAGTTATAAAGTTCATACTGTAATTTCCCGACATTTTCGAATATTTTATTTATGCCCTTAATTAGAAATTTTTTTATGTACTTTTGAATTAAAATCAATCCAATCAAATCAAAATTTAATCTGATTTAAATTTCATTCTACCAAATTATCTTAAAACAATGAGTAAAAATTTTTTTTTTTAAATAAAATCCCGTAAAAGACGTACTCTATCTGTATTTTAAATTAACCGTTGACCATTGTCCAAGTATTATTCATTGGCGGGCACAAGTTCTCGTGCATCTTCCTATTTAATATTTTCTGGCGCACGTACATAATGGCGCAGGCGTTGACCGTGACTAACCGTAATCACTAAATTAAAAAGTTTTTTCCATCGTCATTGTCATTTTTGTTGGTTACGTTGTGCGAGATTCTCGACATTTAGCGCCTAGGAGAAGCCAGAAAGAGTCGCCTACCACACGCAAGCGTATGTTTACTCGAGGCCTCGAGAAAAAGTGCTGGATGCTATGTTTTCGAGAAAATTAAATGCAAATTCATTTTTTCATACAAACAAGCCCGGAAATTTCCTGAATAATTACCGCTTGGTAACGGGCACGTCGGTAATTATCTTTCAACTATGACTTTTTGTGTAGCAACTAGAGAAGCGTTTCAAATTTTTGTCTTCTTTTTGAATTTTCAAAATTTCATGTTATGATAGCAATGGGGTTTTTTTCAGTGAGGAATGACCGTTGATACTTTGAATTGAATGAAATATAAACCATAAGCTTTTAGTATCATTTATTCTATCATTGACATTCAAATTGATTTTTTACTTTTATTTTAATTCTATACATAAAATTAAACAAATATACAGACTTGTATTTAAGTTTTAAAATATTGTATTTAAATATAAAGTAAAAAGGTATTTTTGTTAAAAATGCATTTTAATTATATAGTACTACAGCTATATTTTTTTTTCTAAATGAACATTGAATATATAAAAAATATAACCTTGTTTTGAATAGCAATTAATTTTTAATTTAGATGCATAACCTAAATGAAAAATTTGGCAAAAAGAACAAATATGGAAATTTTAATGACATAATTTATATACATTAAATTATAAGTTTCCATTTTCTTAAAAAATTGATGCCACTAGTAATCCTGCTTCAATAATTGTGTAAATAGTTTATTTTTAAATATTTTAAATGTTCTTTCTATATTTTTTTTAAAGTCAGTCTTTTCAATTTATAAAAAAGTGATAATACTTTTATTTTATACAGTGAAAATTTTAAATCACGACAAATAAATGATATTTTATTAACTTTATAATAAATTAAACGTAATATTTTTAAAAAGTTGTTCTTTATCCATTTCTAATTTTTCATTTTGTAGTTTCATTATTAAATTGTATTTGTTCTTTGAGTGAGAGAGTGTGTATGTGCGCGCGTGCTTGTATTTAAATCATACATTTATTCTATTCATTATAATGATTTATCATTGTTTCTTATTTTTAACAAAAATTGACTAAAATAAAAATCTCAAGATGAGATGACATAAGAATATCATGCTGTAAAAAAAATTAAAAATTACAAAATCTAAAATCAGAAAAACAGAGTTTCGTGCATAGAGAATTTTTCGTGCATCAATTATCCCTTTTATGAATACAGAATGTTAGAAAGGTGATAATCTTCGATGCAGCTGACCATTATTATAGCGCAAAATAAAAACTCGAAAATGAATAGTAAATTTTTTTTAGAAAAGAACACTTACCTAGAGTTCGAGTGAATGTGTGAGTAGGGAACCGCTGGTAAAGTCGTAGAAGTTCCTCGAAGCAGACTGCAAGAGACACCGCCTGAAGGAGTATAAGTAAGCCCATTTGAGGAATCAGCTTCCTCTTCAATACCGAGTTTCAACGATTTACGGTTAATGCAGGGCTCATAGTCTTCGTTTAATGTGCAGAGAAAATGAACCGTAGCTATATAACTCACGCACAACCTGATGGTCAGAATTAGTACGCACATGAGTGCGAGCTTTGTAACAATTTCACCCTGGGAAAGGTATTAAAGCTGAGGAAGCGAATTTACGTGCCAAAAGTGATCACTTGATAAGTTCACGAGTTAATCATCCTAGTTATTTATTTTTACCTACATGTTTTATATCAAATAAGCTTTTTTATATAATATAATATATTACGATATGTAAACGAAACTATTTATCTTTGTTTATAAAAACTAAAAATCCTATTCCAACTATAAAGAAATTGATATTAATATAATGTTTCCTAATTTTTAATTTTTTGTCCCTCCTCATTACCATTATTATGGCAATTGGAGTGGTACATTTGTTGGCTACGTTTGAGTGACTAAATCTTAAATGAAAAAACTATACCGACTTGGCCATATTGTATTTCAACAGAAAATGAAATTAAGGAGGATCCTATTTTTAAAAATTGTTTTGTCAAATACGATTTTATATAACGAAAATCGATGAAGACCAAAATTGTTCATGATAAACTTCAACGGAGATTAACCTTTACCTTTCTAAATATCAGTTAACAGTAAATATAATACTTAATAGTCATTTCTGCATAAATTTAACAACTTATTCTAGGAGTTACCTAATGAATATAATACATTGCGTAATACTTTGTTTGAATAAAGTAGATCTTAAAGGACTCCAACAGATATTTTTATTCTACATCCTTTTTTATAGGATTATAAATAAGACATTTCTTGTAGATGATATTCATAATGAAACGAAAATTGATGTAATTATGAATTAATATTAGATATAAATGAATTTAAATATTAGATCTAGAAATCTGTATAAATTTTTTAAATGTTGACGATTTGAAAAATTCACATTTTTCATGATTTATATTACAACTATATATATATATATTTATTACAGTTCAGCACAATTCAAATGAATAATTTCAACTATTTTTTTGATATGTAAGATAAATTATAATAAAAATTTCAAATAGTACATCATTAAGCAGGAGTAATAAATAGTTTTTATAGTTATGTTAATCAATTGTTATTCTCTTCTCAAAATTTCGATAAAACGACTAATAATCTTTAGTTCTTAAGTATGTTTTAATGTATTATACATAGATCCTATAAATTTTTTAATTAAAATATAAATTAATTTTTATTAAATTAAAAATTTTTTAAAATAACGAATATTTTATTAAAACTTTATTTTTATATTTAAAGTTTAATAAAAATAATCTATCTAATTAGATTCATCGTTATTTATTATTTACTATTATTACGCATTACTATGAGGTTTTACGTATGTCGACTCATAATCTTTACTTCTATTCTTACCAGTTTCATGCGATTTTTCGTTTTACTATTAATAAAATATAATTTATATTAAAATTATTATAAATTTGATTATGAAGGTAACTTTTTCAACTTTGTATTCTTATTTCTTTATTCGTTTTCATATTCTATTCGCTTGATTTGTTAATTTCCTTTGAACAGGAATTTCTTTTACTTTTTTAAAATTCATTATAATCCTTGTAGCTTATTGAACTCTTTTTTTAAATATTAGACTATATTTCTTCTAATTTATTGACTTTAACTTTTACGCTAATTTTATTACTACTCTTAGCTACTCGCAAATGTATAGTAAGTGTAACCACTTGAAAAAAAGTATCTTATTCGCAATTTACACCTTAAAAAAGATTTAAATATTCAAAAAAATACTTTGAAATGACTAACAGATTCTATATTATTTAAATAAATAATCATCTGGAAATTTAAACTTGAATATAATTTGAAATTTTTTTAAATGAGAGATATTTTAAAAAAACGTAACATTTATTATTAGATTTACAGTTATTTAATACACTTATCTTGAGTTATCTTATTTTCAGTACTCATAATATTTAAATTTAAAAGGTCTGCAATTATTATTACAATAAAGTAAATGAAATAATGGAAAGATGACTTTGATTTATCATAGACATCGCCTTATGCCTTTTGTTTCTATTGTTTTTTATATGACAGTGATCGTTTATAAAAAATGAGCTTTATAAAATGATAAATGTGTTTCTTGTTATAACGGTTAATCTTCTTAATGGTTTATATTATGTTTTTTTTTTATTAAAAATCTTATTCATAAATTCTAATTGATTTCTTTTACTCTGTTATAATTATTACATGCTATTTATCTCTCGGCTGATTGTATTGATTTTAGAAAATCACAAGATAATCTTATCTTCGACATTTACAACTTGTAAGCGAATACATATAAATTAAATAACTTATATTTTTCTATAATGATAACTTAATGCCACATAAATTTTTGTAGCAAAATTTTAAGATAATGTATTATATCTTTAATATTCCTCAACGAAAAATCTACAGTGATAATTATCTGATTTCTCCGTAAAATATAAGCATAATTAGTTCCGTAAGTTTATTATAATTCTTTCCATAATCTCTCGATATTCACTAAATTTTTACATGGTTATTTGAAAAATCTTTTATTTTAAATGTACTATATTTTAATCAAGGAGTAATGGTGAAACTATAAAATTGACAAAGTACTTATTTTTTTAAAATCGCATGCGATAATATTATATCTTAGTAGAACAACGTGGAGCTGTTCGCTTGTAAAATAGAACTACTAAAGATGATAATTTTTATTAGTATTAACAACACATCACATTTTGTGTTTTGTTCGTATATCACAAATTTGTATGATCACGCATGAAAAATCTAAAGCCATAAAATAAAAGGATAGAATGTAGCATAAAAAATATCGGATTACTTTATTAAAGTTAAAGCGTGGATTGCACTTGCACACCCTGTGTTTATTCGTCCAGCGTGTCTGTTGGCAAACCTCTGTACGCACTTGGTTGAGCCCTTCCTAACCGGTAAACCTGGGATATGCAATAAAAGTTGCCTTTTGATGTGCTCGTGCAGTTGGTGGCATTCGGGAAAGGCAATTATAATTCTCGAACGATGGAATAAGACATGCCAAGCCATAAAACGATAAAATAATAATTTATTAAAAGACAAGAAAGAAAATTCCTACATTAGATCTACAATTCCGCATTTTCACATCTGTATACTAACTGTATACAACTAATCTGTATACAACGAATTTCCGTGTATTTCTGACTTATATCTATGAAAAAATGTAAATCAGTTTCTTACATAGTAAGTCATTTTCCTTGTTTCAATTTCTCTTATACTCTTACGCCTTCTTTTCTTGAACTTAAATTGCGTTCTAGCAACTTCTCTCATGATTCTTAAATTCATCCACTAGAAGGTATTACATTTTTACACGTGTACGCAAAGGGGACTTGGAGAAAATACCTAATCACTATAAAAAATAGTGGCTCTTCTTTTTTTAATTAACTGATACTTAAGGTAGTTTATAGCTAATTCGAGGATATTCTTTCACCTCCTCGGTTTTTACAGGCAATTTGATTCGACCACTTCATCTACACATGCGGATTCCAAATTAACGCTTTTTATACAAATGCGTAAAATGCGTTTTATTACAACATGCGTTATGAAATTATTTTTTTTATGTCCATTAGTATTCTAAGAAGATAAATTTTGTTCAAAGTATATCTTCAAAAAGAATAAATTAATTTTTAAATTATCAAAAATAATAATATTCATTTCTATAAATAATAATATATATATAATTTATTGCAGAGTTTATTACTGATAGCGTATAAATATATTATAATAGATTCGTTAAATATACTAAAATTTACATGGAAAAAATAAATTTTAAGTGTAATTCTTTTATTTTCTTTTAAGAAAACCTTTGTATAAAATATTGCTTCTGAATTTTTATATTATAAAAATTAAAAAATTTGAATAACACTATAATTTATAATAATAATATAAATTACATGTAGAAAGTATAATGAACTCTAGCATTAATAATATTTTTGGTGGATTAAAAACTTGAGATTCAAATTTTTTACATTGAATTTATACATTTATTCGTAAATTAACTTATGCATTGAGTTATTTCGCAATAAATATGAACTAACGATGCTGATATCTAACGATGATACATATATTATTCTGTTTTTGAATATCATTTAATTCAAGATACAAATTCAGGATACAAAATATATTGAATGTAGGAAGTGGTAAAATATAGATACTGAATGTATTTACTATTTAATTTTTTTAATAATACTACATAAGCAATTTAGATTGTTAACGATTATTGCAAAATAGATTCTGTAGTAAATTTAGAGTTTTATGATGCTTTTCGACGCAAGCGAATATAATTATTTTCTTCTCTATAAGAAATTTTCTCTACCATTTTAATTGCTTAAATTTAACAATATGTTTATATATTAGTATTTACATAATTAGAAACTTAAATTTATTAAAAATATCATGCATAATTAAATTAATTAAATTTCATCTTTAATATAAGGTTTCTCTAATTTTCTTATTTATGAGTTATTTAAAAAAGAATAGTATAACTTTTTCTTATACATTTCCCATATAATGTGCAATAAAATTTAACTATTTTTACAACAAAATCGATGAAACGTAAGAGATATTTTATCATATATTTCAAATGAATTACACGCTTTAGGTACAATATTTCTTTTGATTGAAAATGAATTTTTTTTAAAGTATTATAAGGTTTGAAATATAAATTTTCTCAAAGTTTTTCTTCTAACATAAAATCGATTTTTCCTGCATTTGTACGTCATTTATAAGGAAAATTCAGGACAAATTTTCATTTCAATTAAAAAAATTTTTTAATTTTCTGAAAATAAAGTTTTTTTAAATTAAATAAACGTATTAAAATTATGTAAGTTAATTATAATATTTCATTGATGTAAAATATTTTTATATTAGATTCTTTATATGAGATATTCTATGTAATTAATTTAAATTTTCATTTAAAATGTGAATAAAAGCTTTGATATACATTTTTTAAAAGTTTTTAGATTAATTCAAAAAAATTTGAACAAAAGTTTTTACAGCTGACTTAAAAAAAATTTTTATATGAACTTAGCAGTATTTTTAAAGTAATTACTTTAAATAGTTTATCTGTTTTATTGTTCAATGAATATACGCTTTAGTAGAACGTAAAAAAAAGTGAAAATGTACATTAAACAAGAGGAAATACCATACGTAAAAGTTAACGCGCAGAAAAATGTTAATTTTACACAGGAAGCAGTTAAGAAGGAAATGCTTGTACGACAAGTCTTTATGACATGCAATATACTTTGAAAATTTTATATACTAAGAATGAAAACATTGTTTCATTTAATATTACAAAAAGAATTTTATGTAAACAGGCAAAGTGAGATAACTAGGATAAAATTGTAAATGCTCGACACAATTTATATAAATAGTAATAACATTCTAATATTAAGAAAATATATAAGTTAATGCATTAATGATATAAATTAATTTATCAATGAAATAAGAAATTTTATTTTTTTTTATTTTACTATGTGTCTGATAAATTGTAGAATAGTATATCTTAAAATTTATTTTTCAAAATTAAATGCGCTTTTTTGGCAATGAAAAATCCAAGAAATTAAATAAATTTACAATATACGTTTGACTCACATTTAAAATGAAATTCATTTAATTATAATTAATAGTTTGAATTGTTGATTCCTTTATAGATGAAAAATATATAAAACACAAATTTTTCGATATGTATTTAAATTAATTTTATTTTACATAAATTTTATCTTTATACAAATAAAAAATAAAGAAAAGCAATATACGTGGAGTTGCAAAGCCTAAACTCGCATACCATTTACTTCTGAATTACTTTGAGCTTACGTTAAAATTCTCTTTATGGCTGTCGCGTGTGAACAGTAACAGAAGGTTACTCCAATAGTTTTTAAGATATTTTAGCTAAAATTAGATAGAAAATAATAGTAAAAAAATGTATCTTCTCTGGTTAATAAATCGATCTAATTGAGCCTTGTAAATAGTAAAAAAATTATTACAAAATTTTAAACGCTTCAACAACTTAAAATTTAAGCAAAAAATTTAATAGATAGTTTTTTTAAAAAATATTCAAACGTTTTTACTCATTTTATTAGCTTCAAAAAAGCAATTATTAGCTGAAAAAGCAAAAATTAATTGTAAAAGTTTTGACCTACTAGGAAAAGATATCGCAAGGGAAGGACTCGAGAAAATTGCTAAGGGAGTTGTGATAAGGGAGAATAAAAGAGGTCAAAAAAGGATTGTTTGCGAGTTTGCCCGTCAGCTTAAAAAATGTCCTCTCAGTTGTGTCCCCTTGCGTTTCCTAGATGAATTATCCCGTTGAAATAGGGTGCTAGCGGATTGCGGACACGCAAGGGAACAAACTGAGGGAGTCGCTTTAAAGACCTCTTTCTATTTGAAGAGTATCTCGTTGAAGGTCGGTAACAGTCGAGGGGTAAATTAGTCGGTACGCAGGTACCTGTCGTTCAACTGACCCCGAGCGCTAATAGTTTACGCTAGCCTAGCACTGCGCATGCTCAGTATATCGCCAGTAACACTATTTTCGTTACGTACGAGAGCTCGGAACACTCTGATATACACATTGAAAAGGGTCTCCTTGCGCAAACTCTCATATGCCAGGACATTATAACATCCGTGTGCTTACAATATCACAGAAGGTGCCGGAACGGTGCCCCGTTGCGAGGTTCATAATTCATGCGTAAGCATTTTGTGTATTGTTACATAAATATACAAAATTTAGGAGTTGAAATTTCAAACAATAAATCAAATTTTCTTTTACGATCATTGCAGTAATCATTTAAAAATTCGTTGATTTCATAAATGTATTTTGATACAAGTCTATTTATAATATTAAATAATTACACTTTTCTTTTCAAGATTATTACTTTTAGTATCGGTAGATCTTTGGAATTATCTCAATGCATAGAAACTTTTGAATTATATGACAGCGTTAGGGTCTCAATTATTCGATACATTTATTACGTTTTATCGAATACTACAAATTTATCAATTTATTTTTATTAAATTTATTTGAAATTTATCCATTTAGTTTTTAAAACTACCTTTGCATTAACCACGATTTATTATTGCCCACTTTTTTACATTGCGTTTATTTAATCAGTTCGCGTGCGCATTTCAGTATAGTAGACCAAACCTAACTGCTTTCAAGAGAAATAAGTAAGTGCACTGACCGAAATTTCTAAAGCATATCTTTTGTGCAACAAAGGAAAGCTTTGTGCTTGTTAATGTCAAACAATTGCTTCAAATAATAAGTGCTCTAAATTTTAGAACATAAAACGTTTGTATGCAACCCACGTATTTTTGGCGTTTAAAGTATTTTCTTAACGTATCTTTAAACAGTGATAGCTCATGATAAAACTTTAATTTTCTTAAAATAAATGCTTATTATTATGAATATAATGTACTTATTTGTATTATAACTGAAATTAAAATAACCATGTAACGTAGTATTGTTACAGATACAAATGTAATTAAAATATATTGGGTACCCTAAATTTAATATTTTTATAATGACATATTTAATGCTAATAATATGTATATACTCTGAAATTTATTAAAACAATCTGTACATTAAATAAATGTTTATGTATTCGAAATTTCTATCGCGTAGTTTTTCACCATCCATAATTTTCGTATTTACTATTTTTCAACCATATAGTTCAATTTAATTCTTATTAAATAGTAATATCTTTATTAAATAAAAATACTTCTCCATAGTGTAAGTCAGAGCTCCTGGTCTATTAGACTAAATATTACATAGAATTATTACAAACAATTTAAATCATCTTCCATTAGAGTTCATCTAAAGAAACAAGGGATGCCTGGTACGCACATTTAAGCAAAATTGTAAAATTTGTTTTTCTGAATATATTAGCACGCACCCTCAAATTTTTTTATCCTGATCTTGACATTTGTCTTCATTACATTTAACTTAATGTTAAAATAGTTATAATAAAATACAATTAACATGATTTATTATTATATTTATTTTTTAAATTTATATGAATTAATATTTGAATAAATAAATAGAATAAATAAATTTGAAAATTAACAAATTTTTATATTTTAATGAGTGTTGGTAAAGCAATTAGATTTCTAGTTTTCAAAAAATAAAATTAAGTTTACACATTTATTTGGGTAAAAAAAATTTTTAATTACAAGCATCCAAGATATAAATTGTGAGTCTTTTCGAATATTTTTATAATATTTTTTTAAGTTCCTATTAATAAAAAAATTTATTGTTTTCTAAAAAAAACTTGCGTAATCAGTGCGATACGTAAAATAATATATGCATATACTTTTATAATATTGATGCTTTATTACTTATTATTACGATTCATTTTATTCAGAAAATGTGTAAAATGTAAAAAATTATTATGTTAATGATAATTCGAAAATGATGGATCAAAATTGGCAAATATAATTTCTTTTTTTTAAGTAATAGAACAACTATTTTAATGCATGGATTAAGAAGACAATAAACATTATCGAATTTGGCTAATCATGACGTATCAATATGCGTTAAATAAGTTTAATATAGTGCACATTATTAGATATTTGTCACAGAGCCGAGTGTGATATACGTTCGCAGGGAATATGGATTCAAAGATGATAGGATATCCGTCACCATTACTTTTGTTACGTAGTATCTACACCCGTACAGCGCAATAAGAAATCATAGTTTCTATTACCCGATCCGGCACTGTATAAACAACCGATTTCCCGTTAAGGATAATAAATATACTAATTTATCAATTATCAAAACTCTACGATTGTTACTTATCGTTGCCGAGACATACGTCTGTAAACTTAGATTAATGAACATCTTTCCTTATGAAAATAGAATTATATGAAAGAGCATGAAGGGTAATGAAAAAAGTTGTGGAAATAGATTTATAATGAAATTATTTTATATACAATCCATTTTCTAAAAGAGAAACAGTATGCAAAGCGTACGATTAAATATACGATGCTGTAAAAATTCATTAATATTAGGATCATCTGCAATAAGTCTTAAATTATTTTGCTATGAAGCGTGTCAATAAATTACATGAAAAAGGTTTTAAAAACAGTTATTATTTTACGGTTATGTACATTCACCTTTAATTGATGGCATTATTTTTGCAAAGTTTTTATTTTGCTTAGAGTTTTAGCAACAACTATATCATTTTGAACTAAAATTTCTTATTTATGTCTACACTTTATTTAAAATACTCCTTATAAAGTACCAACAAGAGTAATTTCAGTAGTTAGTGAAGAATTGTATAGATATTCCAATAGTACAATAGTATATTACAGATTTATAAAATCTTCGAAAATATTAGTTAATTTACGTAGCGCTTTGAAATACAAAATTTATTATTTATAGTAACGCTTCAGAAGAGTTAGTGTGACTAACTTTATCTTAAATTCAATTAGTCAAATGTTTTCTTATATTTTATTTGACATTAGTATAGTAAAACATATTTCCCTGAATACTGTTTTTATAGAAATAATTTAATGTTATCTTATATAATTTGATAAAAGTAAAATTAATAGTAACATTTGATACAAATTATTTCCAATGAAACATAAAATTTAAAAATAAAATTTGTAAATTCATTAGATATTGTGTACGAATTATTCTGAATCATTCGAATAATACCAAGTATGAATTACTTTTAGAACTATAATAATCATAGACAATAAAATCAAAATTGTGTATTTAAATTTAACTAAATATTCATTTGTCAAATGAAATACAACTAAAATTTTTTCCTACTTAATTATATTAATGCATATATTAATATTCATTACGATTTAATTAATAATAAATTTTAGACGATTTCTATTAATTTTATATTACTCAAATATTTTATGAAATTTTAAAATACAATTTAACAAAAACATATATTGTTTGGTTTTAATAATACTATTATATATAAAAGTTAAGAGGATGTTTTATAGGTATCTTAATTGCATAAAATTAGTTTTCGATCTTAAATTGCGTAAATAATGTAAGCGTTTAAAAAAAAAATTAAAGTAAGTAAATTGCGATCGAAGAAATTTTTGAAAGTATCATCATATAAAAATATACTAAACATTATAACGAAAGTCTTAAAAATACTCCAATATTACAATTGATTTTACAATAAGCAAATATATCAAAAAGAATAATGGACAAAAAACAAGTCTAACGAGTATAAGTAAATTTATTATTAATGAGCTATTAAAATGTTAGAATACTCTGTCAATTTATCTTTTTTTTTCTTCTACTTTACTACTATTGCACAATAGTAATCCCGGGCATTGTGTTTTTCATGACATATACCAAGGATAAATAAGATAGCTTATTCCTTTTTATAATTTAATGCACTAGAGATTAGCGAAGGCCGATTTTTTCAAACGATGGAGATCGAATGAATCCAGTTAGGATAGTTAACTAGGAGCAGTTGTCATATGCAATTTGATTGATTGGGTTTGGGCTTGGGGACTTTATAAATACAGAAGACCCTCGGAACTTTCATTTCGATCAAACTATTACAAAAAAGCGTGAATACGATCGTTAAATTAATCCGATACTTAGAGTGTACTTCATAGTAAAAAATTGTTAAGAAAAGAAAAAGAAAATAATGAAAAAGTACCTTTTAAGCTAAAAAACCTAACCCAGTCTTTTTAATTTTTTTCTATGTTATTGGTATATATTTTTTTAAAAGAAAAATTTCATTAATATACACCTATATGTCATGAAATTTTTCGCTAATATTCATCTTTTTTATAATTTATAATTTAAAAATATAAAAATAATTCAAATATATCTTATTTAATAAGTATACATTTATATGATTGTTTTAAATAATATATAAATTGCATTATCAATTAAATTATTCTAAAGTATAATAGAGAATTATAAAATATAAATCGAAAATACTTATTTAATGAATTTTTATTAAAATTCAGTAATATATTATTTAGTGATGATATAATATTAACAAATATATTCTAAATGTTTAAAATGTTTTATGAAACTATATAGAAACATAGTATATATATATAATAATACTATACAATAATAACAATACAAAAATTTTAACAAATAATCAAACGATATAATGAAAATATATTACTTTTTGTTTTTTTCAACCAGATTTATGAAATATTTAACAATATTTATTTACAAATATATGTAAAGACTATGATTGAATAAAATGACGTATTATTACAATACGACTGTTTAATACTAATTAATAGAGGATACGTACTGATACAAAACCTTTTCGTAAAGTTCAATAAATTGATTATGTTCTGAATTAAATAATAGAAGCGAAAACATTGTAGTCTTTCATTATTTATTTAACAAATCAATTCTAAGCGAATTCAGGAAATGAAAATTTGTATCAAAAGTAGATAAAAGCGTTTCAGATAACAAATCAAATGTTTTCAATAGAAATTCATACGTCAAGTTAGTTATTATAGGTAAATTTTTATTAGTTTAAATTCAAAATGAATCTACATGTTACGAATTATAGTTAAAAATAATTATTTTTCTCATTGCATGAAAATGTGTAACACAATGAAGCATCAAAATTTTAATTATAAATGAATTGATTTCTTGATTAAATAAATTTAATATTAACTAAGGTTTATTTTATAACACAGGTTGTTGATAGCAGAAAGTATATTTTAAAAGTATTATATTCTACTTTCAATTTCTACCAAAAAATATTTCTTATATTCAATAACAATAAGTTATTATAATACATTAATTTAATAAAACAAAATTCTACCTTAAAATAGAAAGTAAAAAAGTATGCTTAAATTTTATACCCTTACTTTTCAATTGATCTGAAACTTTCCACTACTTTGTTGAAAATATTAATTATTAAATACCTCTGTACGAAAACGAGTTTATCGTACTTGAAAAAATGAAAACTTCCTTTTTAATAATTTATAAAATAAATGTATTGTGCGCTATTTATAAATCAGAAATATATAATGTAAAAATGTTATTCAATTATTTATTTATAGTTATTTCATATAATATAAAAAAAGTTATTTATTTAACTTGATTTTTAATAAATTTAAATAAAAATTAAATACGAATGATTTATCAATGTATGGGATTCAAGATATTGTATTTATATTACGATCATGTGTATACTTTAGTTAAATCAGTAATATTTAAATCAGTTAAACGGTATTGATTAAATTTAAATATTGAAAATTAAATCCATTTAGTTGGTAATTATATATATTAATAATTAATAACAAGTGTCATATCCATATTTGTAAAGTTATAAAGTTAACTCATCTATTAAATATATTTTGTATACTTTAAAATACACGAATATACTAATAAATACAAATTCTTATAATAGTTATATAAATAGTTAACTAAATTGAATCAACTTGATAATATTCAAGTTCCGTAAGCAATTTCCATGTTGTAAATAAAAAATTTACTTTAATTATGTATATATGTTTAAATATTATATATATATATATATATATATATATATATATATATATATAACGTATATGGGGACTAATACCAATATTTATGTAGCAGAAATAAAAATTATATTATGATAGGTAACAATTTCAAGTTTTAAATTTAGATTTCAATTTCAATTAGATGCGCAAAGCGTAGCCTATAATCTGCCATAGGCTAACAGATGAGATCACAAAGGTTACATGATGAATTAGTAGCAAATATAGAAGAATTAATTATTAATTTTAATGTTTCTTTATTGATTTGATATTACGATTAAATTGTACTATAGCCACAATTTTCGTAAAAATTCTTATTAGTTTCTAAATTTATTTTTACTGAATACATCTTTTAAAT
The DNA here is from genome assembly GCA_018907185.1 of Platyscapa corneri. Lineage (NCBI taxonomy): Eukaryota > Metazoa > Arthropoda > Insecta > Hymenoptera > Agaonidae > Platyscapa > Platyscapa corneri. The sequence goes on along the minus strand of JACCHW010000005.1, from coordinate 1,605,986 downwards.
GAGATAATAATTATACTTATAAACATGTAGAATATAGATAATAAAGTATCTAATAAAAATTATATATAAACATTTCAGTTTTATACAGGTAGAGAAAATGTTTATATTAAACATCAGAAATTAATGTGATGTACATTTATTTATTACAGCGTAATAACTTTGCAAATGAAGTATTTAAAAAAGTTTCTTCATTTATCTACGAAATCGAAATTCTTACATTTATTATAGCATGAAAAGATAATTTTTTGAAAATTTAAAAATGTATTTCGATAACTTTTATTTATTTGATCTATTGAAAATCAAATATATATACAAAATAAATATATACTATTCAATTTATAAATAAAAATTTTTGCATAAATACATATGTTATTTTAATATTTAGATTAACATATAGCAGGGCATTATTATGCTGGTATTGATGTATAATAGAGATTTTTAACTATATAATTTTATAGCTTTTTATTTTATTAACTTATTGTGATATATTCAATATATGTTAGAGTAATTAATCAAGCTGTTTTAAAATTTAATTGATTATTAACCATTAATCTTAGTCAAGTTTGTTTATGGCGGGTCCCTATAAAATTCTCAATAAAATTTCTTTCATCTGAATATGAATGGAGTTGCATCGCGTCTGGCGTAATTTGTTGGAAAACTCTTAGAAAGGAACAGGAACAGTTTTCAGAAACCTATCGTTCTCCGACGATTCTCTGCCTTAAACTCACAAAACAGATTCTTTTTAATTTTGTACAAAGGGATACCGTTGAGATAATGAGAAAAAAATCCTTTTTCCGCAGCACTCATGTAGAAGGTTTTAAATTCAAAATCGAACTGTTTTATTGGAAACGAGGGCTATATTTTTAACCAATTACTCCGTTACGCTTTACTTGTTTTATCTTTCTCTCTTCTCTTTTTATTATGCCCTCAACTGCTTCGAATAATTTGTTTTCTATTCGTTGCTTTCAAACATAACTACGTGATTTCATACGATAAAAGAAAAAATTCATTTCTAAAAACATCGCTCTGTATAATTTTTTTGAACAAATTTATAAGAAAAAAATATGATTTACACTCATTGAGAATTGTAAAACGCTTAAAAACTTGTATGTCATACATTTAATAATATTTAATAAAATTTAGTAAAATTAAAAAATGCTGTGAAATAACGTTAGTAAATATTTTCTGAATTATTTGGATAATAAATTGTATCTATTTTTATCTTCACGCAATAATGTAATTGATTGTTTCGTTGTTTTTATATATTCGAATATGTAAAAATTATTATAATAATTATTAGAGAAATATACATTGAATACAAGTAATGATATATATTTAATAATGCTAACATTATACTATAGAAAAAATATTTTTTAACTAATAATGATGAATTGTGTAGTTTTTAAACTGAAATTAAAGTCAATTTCAGGTAAATTAACCGACGTAAGACTCTTATCGTAATATACAATTGGATGATTACAATTTCTCGGAATTACATGTCTGTTTAGCATATTACACTTGTTTCTGATTAATTAAAGTTAATTAGCTTAATACATTAAAGAAACAAAATTTTGCAACATCTCCTGTTACAACTACGAGTAATTATTTTAACTTAATACCTGCTTTGAAAAGCATCTATCAATTTTAAACTTGTTTCAAACTTTGATATAATAAATAGTCCCTTTAACTCAGTGTATATAAGAATTATTATCGATTATAATTAAAGAAAAACTTATGAGACAATATAAAGTACTTTAAATTTAGGAAAATTAATAGAACAAAACTTCTAAAGACTTGTGAAGACGATTTTCATGGAAAAAAATGTTTAATACTAATAATAAAGGCGTCTTAATATATATTAAAACTCAAATTTTGCACTATTATAAAATCTTATAATGGAGATCTTTCTTTTTTTATCGGCTTGAGAGTACAAGATATTATAACAGCTTTTATAATGGTGAATGCAAATTCCCAAATCATTTTACATTGAACGGTTACGCTTACTGAAATATGTTCGCTGGGTCACGAATAATACAATCTAGAATGCTTTTTTATTATTTTCCTATTACCTTGCGAGTATTTAAGTTTATTTCTGGTTTTCTTGCTCGTGACATAAAAATAGCTTAAAAGTGATAAACAGGATATTCATTTTATTCAATCCATGTTATAAAAATATAATTATTTTTAAAAATCCACTCGTTGATGTATTCTGAAAAATACATTAATAAGCCGACAGTTTACTTATTTATTTAATTTATATAATGATATCTTATATAAAATATATTTAAATATTCATAAAATATTTATTGTTGAAATTTCAATATTTCTTTTATAATATGTTCTTATGTAATTTGATATTCAGTTTCTCAGTTAATGTAAAGGAGTTATTTTTGAGTAAAATATTAAATTTTTGTCGAATAATAAAGAAGTATATTTTTAGTTTAATAAATTAATGATTCCTATCTCTTATTATAAGAAAATTTTTAAAAGAACTTATTGAAAGAAAAATTTTATTTTCTCTGTTTATGCAAACGAGATTACTTATATTTATAAAAAAAATATGTTTATCATTTAGCAGTAGCTTAATATGAATAAATGAAAAGAAACAATATTATTTATCATTCTTTATTTTGTAACTAAAGTTAAGAATAAGCTATTCAAAAGAGCTGTTCTTATATATTATAAAAATGACTGTTTAATAAGTTAATTATCGATGACTAATAAGCTATTATAGAATACTACAGAGATCCAACAAATTTCTTACAGCAGAATTTAATAAGTCATAAAATCAAATACAAGAATATGCAATTTTTAAAAAATGTACGAAATGTTTCATATTTATAAAAAAAAGAAGAAATATATATCATTAACATTCAAGGAGAAAAGGTTAAATAAGAAAAATCCAAGATGAAAACCACACAGAAACTTCGCCGGTAATTCATAGAGTAAAGGTGACCTCGCATGGAAACTTGGAAAGGTGTTTCTTGGCGAATGAATGTTCGCGATGACGCGAGGGGTGGAAGATATACTGAGTGTAGATGTTCAAAACGAAAGTTTTTGCTGTAGCAGGAATTTCACTTTTTTTGTTATATTTTATATATTAACAGTATAAGATTTACACTACAGAAAAATGTGAGATATTACAATTTAAAATATATATTGATACATATAATTTCATAATTCATATAATGTAAAAAAAGAAAAATATTAAAATCCCTTAAACAAGTTTAACTCAAATTACACTTGCTAAATTAATTTACATTTCAATTACACTAATTATAATATAAAGTGGAGTTTCATAAAAGTATCACGTTTATATCTTATATTTATTCAATTATTCATTTATTTGAACTATAATATTACTCATATTATTTCATAGGAGATATTACTAATTTTATAATTTGCGTATCGTTTTCTATGACTATTTGTTACAATTCAGATTTTAATTTATGATTTTTTCTATGGATAATTTTTATAACGGCTTGTAATTTTGAACGTATTTTATCCGTATTTTATGACAGATAAATATTATTTTCTTCTTATTTTTATAGCACTCTGGAACAATAAGAAAATAAAATAGATTTCTATTACTGAAATATTAAAACAGCTAATCTCATCACATATAAATAAAACTAGTGATTGAAGTATTATTTTAATAATAATATTAATGTTTAAATTTATTGAATCAATATAATAAAATACTACTAAATTCTAAAATTTAAAACTGAAGATGCAATAGAAAAAATTGAGATGATTTGGAAAAAAGAGAACTTATTGGTTGAGCTGAAACGTTCTCCATTAATATTGTAGTACTCCGTCGGATTTAGTATATTCCTTAAAAATCAATAATAAGAATTTTTTAGAAAAAATAAAATAAATTCGGCCGTTACAATATGCGTTTAAATACTAATAAATAAATTAAGTACAACAACTTTTAAAACTCGTATAATAAAAATAATTTGTACGTTGGATATTTTATATAAGTTATTTTTCTAAATAATAATGTTGAATGCAGTAAGGGATTTTTTATTTCTCCACTATTGTCGATAATCAGGTCAAAATAATAATAAGATGACTGTCGGAGCAATTATGCACATTAATAAATATAGCTACTTAAACTAGATGCAAATAAAACAAAGTTCAATTAATTACAAAAACTTATTGTATGATAATAATATAACAATGTTAAAAATTATGTTTAAAAATTAATATAATTCCTTGCTATAAATTAGAATTGGATATAAATATATTCCTTCTTATTAGTTTAATACTTGGATTCTTGGATGTACAGATACTGTGAAATTATGGAAAAATTTCCAATCAAAGTTAATCGTACATTTCTATCCAATACATGTGAAATTGCTGAAAATATAAAAAATTAACTAAATTTCGATGTATTGAAATACCCTCTCATGAAAATATGACATAAAACAGATCAGTTAAATAAAAGCATTTGCACTTATTAAGCTTTTTTTATTGTTAGAATAAATTAAACTAAATAAATGCGATTGTCTTATGGGCTGAATAATTGCCTGAACTTAATTTTATTTCAGAATATACAGTGCAGTGGTGGATATTGATGATTATCACAACAGATTTTTTTCCACTAATAATAAGTGTAGTTTTTATGATACGATTTTCTGCAATAGAATTTGCCTTCTGACGGATGCGCGGTTACAAGATCTCGCAGGTGACGGATCATGTTCAAGGGCAGGCTAGTCACCGTGAGATCGGAACGCGATCGTCGTTTGTGATGCACGTGGTAGCGAATTGCACTTAGAGTAGGCTGAACCACGCGTGCACTTTGTTTTCCATAAATACTAGCACTCCCGTGTTTGCTTCCGTATTCTGCTTTTCACCGTTTCTTACTACCACCATTTCTATAACTTTTAAAGTTTTCACACAAACACAAAAATTTTAAATCACCTTGGGGTCACCAATTATTGTGTAGGGTGAGATAATTAGGCAAATATGTAACTGGCATAAATTGTTATTTATTAATAAGTTACAACTGTAGAATGCAACATGCAATATCGAACATGTGTATTGCGGGCGCCGTGTCGTCTGAGCCAGTTGACCGTCGGCCGCGCTTGTATGCATCAACACTAGCAGTAGTCGAAATTTGCATCTTAGCTGACTAAGTTGCTTACGTGCATTTCGTCATTGTAAACAACTAATAATCTAGTTATTGGTGCATTCTTAATTGCATCTGGCCGATATGGCCTTTTGTCCAGATAGTGCGAAGGCGTGTCGGGTCGGTTAATCGGGGGTGACGAATTGTTCGTAAACATCGGCGCGCGTACGTGATAATAATTATTAACAGCATACTTGGTCAAGTACCATTACATATATATAAAAATAAATTATACAGAAATAGTACACCGTTATATTAAGTATCAAGTCAATAAAATATGTCAAGAGAATTGCTGGACGACAACCACTGAAGTTGTATTAAACGTCTATCCATATTTATCGGAAAAGCTTTTTTCATACCTCAAAGCAAACAAAATTACAAATTTTGTAAAAAAGTTGCATCAATGCGTTCAAAGATTTGTGATTTATAGGAACATAAATCGTAATAAAGATTCATACTGTATATAAAAAATATAGATAAAAATATCTTTTGGTTCATATCATCAGATACGAAAAATTTTGTGTTTCAAATATTCGAAAATAATATTGTGATTGCCAAACTACAATTCGTATACATTATAACTTAGAAATTAGTAATCCCTATATCTACACCAACAATTCAGTTAGCAATTCAGCTTAAGTTATCTGCTGATCAGTGGGGCATGAACATGGCAGCGACCGTAGCCAAGCTAGTTTTCTGTAGTCGTATCAATGCAACTTCATCACTGATAGAGCAATATTTTGTAAAGTGGACCTTGCATACTAAGGATATTATTCACGTACAGACGCGTATACATTCGTAGTCCTTATGAATCAATTGATAACTTCGGCAGGCAAACATACCTTGAGTTCTGTTTCTTTTGTTTCGAAACAAACCGATTGCACAATCTGCAAGTTCAAACTCGAACTCTTATCTTTGTACTTCCTCAAAGACTTGTTTGAGGCAGTTTCGTAGGTGCATCGGTCCATCCAAGAAGAAGAAAATGGAACTATTTCTATATATATGTATATTATATCTTTTATATAAGATTTAATATTTAAATTAACTAATTTAATTCTAATATATAAAAAATATTTGGCTAAATATAAGTGAATATAAAAAATATAAAAAATGGTTTGGGCTAAAATAAAGATAAAAAAAAAGAAAAGACAAAAATCTTTGTCAATATTTTTTTAAAAATAATATTTTATATCATATAAAATTAAAAAATTTACGTTAAAAATAAATTTAAATAATATTAAAATTAATTATAAATTTTAAAAAAATTTTAAATATTATTATAATATTTTAGAAAAATTTAAAACTAGACTATCTTTATTTTTCGTAGATTTTTTACTTCATACTAGTTTACAATTTGTATCAATATTTTGCTGTGATCTGTTTATACTTTTCATAGCTCGAATATATCAATATTTATAAAAATGTTACACTTGTTATATGTTTTGAAATTTGAAATACCAATGCACCAGAATGTTAATTTCGAAGTTTCATTAAAATTTTTATGTTTGCATGTCTTTGTTTTTTACACGAAATTGAATATTAAAATAAAAAACAAATAAAAAAAAATTCATTATCAACTTTGTTCAATAACAAGTTTTTGCCACATCAATTTATTTTTATAAATATAAAATTTTTTTAAAAGAAGCCTTTGCTCGATACATGCATACAATAATATACATCCTTGTTTCCGCAGGTCGCATGGCTACGTGTAAACACACAAACGATTTTAACAATAGCCAATCACGTAATTACAAAGAACCACAGGATCGGTGTAACTCACAGTGACCATCGTACGTGGAACTTGCACATACGGGACGTTCATGAATCCGATGCAGGTGATTACATGTGTCAAATCAATACTGATCCGATGAAGAGTCAAATTGTCTATTTGGACGTCGTTGGTGAGTTACAGCTGTTGCACTTTTGATTACATTTTTAGTTGTGTTGTATTCATTTTATCCTTTATACTATTGTACAACAAACGTATTTTATTAAAGCTATGTACAATAAACATTTTTTCTATCGCTCACAGTCATGTAAACTTCAATCAATCATTGTCGACTTGTTTAAGTATTTAGTAGTTATACTAAAACAGTATTCAGGAACTTAAGTAGAATAAATACTATTAGCTTATTGAGTAAATGTAATTTAACTAAATTAAAGTAATATTAAAATTATATATTTTTCGGTTGATTTGCGTTGTAAGTTCCTAAGGATCATTGGACTTCCTTGTAATTCTCGTAATAATAACTTTATTAAAATGTTAATCAATAATTGAAATTGCTTAAATTAGTTTTATTGAAAAAAGCAAAAAATGAACATTTTTATAATGAATAGAATTTTTTATAAAAAACACTTAAGATTTATTCAATCCCAAATGTACCATGTTTCTGAACATAAATTATTTATGACAAAAGTAAAAGTTTTATTTATGTTATTCTTAGAAAATAAAATATAATTAAATAAACATACGTATTTGTTTTAAAAACAATCGCAGCGAAACGTAGATATTTAATAAATAAAACAACCTAAGAAATATAGATTTGAATATATATATATATATATCAGTAAGATATTATAATGGGATAAATGTCAATTGAAAGTTTTATTTTAAAAATTATTGTCAATTCAAACAATAAATTTTGGATAATATATTAAAGTATTGACATGTTAAAAATAAAATAATAAACTTCTTATAAATTACTTATATCATGTTACGGTAGTAGTTTAATTGAAAACTTTATTCAAGAACCACGAGTGATTTTAATGATTTTCATAAATAATTTAATATTTGAAAATAGGAAAATCTTAAAATGTTATAGATAAAAAAGTAGATTTAAAAATTGAATAAAACAAGTTAATTCTTATGTGTTACGGAGTTGTAATTATTTGATTAAAAAATGTATTAAATATATTGTAAAAAAAGAAATTTTTGATAAATGCAATTGAAAATATGAACACTTCGAATACGAAATATTTGAAAGCATGTTATTGATAATTATGAAAATTATGTTGAAGTAAACATATTTCAATTTTAATAATCATTGATGTACATAAATAAATAATGGATATCAAGGATTTACATGTTTTTGATTTAGCTTTTAAGTCCTTTAAAAGTTAATTTTTAAAGTCGTTAACAATAAAAGTAAACAGAATTTATTTTTGCCAATTTTTAATATTTTGTAAAGACTTGTACCAAAAAATTTGCATTGTCATTACGAACAATTATTAAAATGGCATATTCCATAAGAAGCACGAATAGATAAGAAAGCAAATTTTTAAAATACATTAAAAAATGTAGTAGTTCAAGCACAGAAAACTATTAAAAATCTCTACTGCCCTATAGATAAAATTATTGTGCAGTCAATCATTTTTTAATAATAGGAATATAATAAGCTTTCGCAGTCGTTGCTTTTCTTTGTTCATTTTAAGACGTAGAACGAAAAGAAAGAAAAAATAATTGTAATAGTATATAGACAATGTATAATATCAAGCACTCAATAGCCTGAATGACGGCAGAATTGCAAGGTAAGCTTGTCTTGACATTTTCATACTTATTGTAATCTAAAGAGGTCCCTGGACGTGTTTGGTGATTACAGTTCCACCCGACATTCTGGATTATCCGACAAGCACGGATATGGTTGTACGAGAGGGCAGCAACGTGACGTTGAAATGCGCGGCGGCAGGTTCGCCAACTCCCAACATTACGTGGAGACGTGAGACTGGCGAGCTGATACTTCTTCCTAACGGTCAAGAAGGTAAGGTTCCTGTTTGTTCCCTCTGGCACAATATCGTATCAACTTACCTCCCTTTCCTCCTGGGTTCGTTTTTTTTTTAATTACATTTTCCACCCTTGTCTTGCTTAATAGACGTGAGATTTTATTTAGGAAACATGGATTACAGATTCATAATCCTCGGTATAAAAATCTTTGACAGGGAATCCATTGATCCTGTATCTTTCTATAAGTTTATTATATACGTGATTGAGCATTGTAAAAGAGCGTAGAAGAGATATTTGTTTTTTTCCGTAAAATAATTTCTATTTTCCTATACCTATATCTATAAGCGTGTTGTTTGAATGGAAAATCATCATTTCGAAGTATTTCGAAGTGAAAATTTATATTTATTTTATCGTTGAAAATCCTTAATTGTTTGACATACCAGTATTAATTATTAATAATTCAGCTTTATGTTTTATATTAGATATGGATATATTTTTATAAAATATATGCGTATAAAATATCAAGTTAAACAATTTATTACTTGAATTTTTTATTTACATTTTAAAGGATACATGTTTTTAACAAAAATTCTATTTTCAAATAATTTCACTTAAAATTTTGGTACTATACATTTAGAAACAAAGAATTTTCAATTTTTATTTAAAGAATTTTTAAAAATTAATAAATATCTGAAATATTATAATTTAGAAAGAATCCATTCTTTCAACTATTATATTTTGCCGCCATATCTATTCTCTTTATTAAAGTTATTAATGACTAAAATCATTATTAAAATCACTTTATATAAAGAAAAATATAAATTATAAGATAAATTTCAATCTAAAATTAAATTTTATATTATAAGCTAATTATGAATGAATTATAAAAAAGTATTATTCGAAAATTGTATCAACGATTGCAATTATCTTTTTTAAGTAATTAAGAAAATCAGTGAATAAATAGAGAAGAATAAAAATTAAAGTAACATACGCATTACTATTAAGTTACAAAGTATTGATTATGCAACTGTCACATGAATTTATAGAAATTACATTTGAATAGGGAAAATATATAATTTTTCTTATTAATTAATGATGAATTGAATTAAAAGAATTTTTCTTAACTAATTAACCTTTTATTTGTATTTTGAAATTTATTGTTTAAAAATATGTATAAAAAATATGACAATTAAGTATTACTTATAATTTTTAATACTTGAAACTTCTACTATAAATTAGATAAGCTCATATAAGTCATATTTTTTTTAACATATTAATAGATTGTACATTCATGTAATTTTCTGTTTTTAATAGTTTAAAAAATTAATTATATAATATTGTCATTTATCAGTATTAAGTTACTTTATTTGTTAAGTAATTTATAAATTTTTTATGTATATTGAATTAAATTCACGTTAAAAAACAAGCAATCGTCGTATTATTTAAAGATAGCAAGATGATTGAAAAAATAAATAATGAAACAAATCAATCATATTTTTAATTGATTGTATATTAGTCAATATTTAACAATGCATATGATTTTATTTAGAATACCTTTCTTTCTAATCTACTTTTCGATTTTGTAATAAAAAAGAACTTTAGTAATACTAAATGTTATTAAATTATATGGACCGCTTGTTTGTCAAGATACACGTTATCTTCATAATTAAAGTTGAAAAATAATATGAACATTAATTTTACTCTTAAATAATTACAAAATTTTTTTAAACCCAATACAAAACGAGTTATGACTAATGTTTCAAATTGATTGCCTTAATTCAGAATTTTATCAATCATGCAAAGTTTAGAGTGCTACTTTTTATGTTTTATAATTAAATTCTAGTCGAGATATTTACTCATGTTGCTCTTCTTTTCAAACTTTGATAATATTTGCCCATCTTACCTTGTGATATTTCAAGATCTTTAACTTTATGATGTTTCTACTGAAAGTAGTTTTAAGAGAATATATTAAATAACTTGCAACTTTTTCATAAAAAAATTTCTCGGAATAGAAATGATTTTCCTCTTTATGTCTTATTTGTCAATCGGCATATAAAGGCAAGCTTCGTTAATTTAATTCTTTTAAAAGTTTATTAGTTTATGTATTTAAAAGTTTAAAGGGTAATTTGTGGCTGATAATCACTCCGAATATGGATACACGTTTAATATATTAATTTTAGAATTAGTTGCAGAATTAAAAATATAATGTGAGAAAGTAAATTATTACGTTATTCAATGTTGAATTAATTTTATAACCGCATTCATTGCACAGATAACGTATAAAAACGATATTATAAGATAATTGTTTTGACATAAATTTTCATTATTATATTCAATGAGTATAAGCATTGAAAATTTTAATCGGTGTTTTGATTCATCCTCTATACAACTAAAATACAAAACATATTTGTATGTATATTTATATTGATATGGATAAAATACATAAAAATATAAACTTTTAGTTTGATACTTATTCGGAATAAGATTTTATTTTGTAAGAACCTTAAATAGAATACAAGTTTATAAATCAACAAGCTTTACTAGCTACATCTGTGTAGTAGCACAAAAAGTTACATGCAAATATGGTTAAAAAGAGTAGCTATAATTCAAGTCAGATGAGGTGTACATACTTGCTTAAGGCAAAAACTCACATTGACCAACATTAGGTATAATCTATAAAGCACTATGATCTATAGTCTGGTCGTTAATAACACTTCTCGCGCTAGTAAGATACAGGCGGCAAGAAAACCTGTCGAGTACTGCTTGCTGAATAACGCGCTAACATGACTTCACGACTCTGTTTTACTTGTTTCGCAGCCTCAACTGGGTATCCGCTCAGTTTACACAAATCGCAAAGTCAAAGACATAAAAACTTTAATTTACTTATCCTCGATTGGTGCTTTCAAACACAAGTCCAAATATTATTATTTACAAATGTCGGAACAAATTTTCAATTAGTAAATGAATGTAATGATTATCGACTCCACTAATTATTGTTGCTTTTTGCGCGATCATTGTTAAGGAGTTTAAGAAATTTTACCTGTCGTACTTTTACATTTAATTTAATTGCTTTTTTTATCTTTTTTAAAAGTCCACTGTGAATTAAATTTGAAAAAAATTAAGTACACCCATTCTGACTTAAAAAAATTGTATTTAGTTTATAAATTATTTTTATAAAAATATGTTTTAACAAGCTCATAAAATTTAGACAATTTTCGGTAAAAGATACAGACGTCCAGGCAGTTCCTTTGTGAAATATTTTTTACATATATGGTATATTTAAACGTTTATAGAACATAACGTATCGATGTTCACTCTATGTATTATTGTAGTTACAAGCGTCGAAGGCGCATTCTTTAATATAACAAGAGTAAATCGACAACATATGGGTCCATATTTATGTATCGCATCCAACGGTGTACCTCCAACTGTCAGCAAGAGGATTATGCTAACAGTTCAGTGTAAGTTAATTTTCTTACCTTTCGTCTGTTTTATATGTAAAGTTATATAAATATGTATATTCCAATATTAATAATATTTTAACTTAACTTACTTTTATTTATCTCACGATATACTTAAATCAATATAGGTCAATAGTAATGTTTTTTTCTATTAAATAAAAATATTTATTATAATGTTAAACTGGTAATAGACAATTAAATACGTACAAAAATATTTTATACTTATAATTAATTTTTGTAAACGATCAATATTATAATAAAATCGAAAGTAGGTAAACATAATCTCAGCGCCAAAATATTCTTTTCACAATATATACGCCTTGCAATATTTATATTTACATACTTTTAATATAATCATTAAATCAGATACTTTTTATACATGTTCATGGTATTAAATTACTTGTACATAGAATTAGCGGCAAAATTTTATTTATTCAATTAAGTATTTGCAGTTTCAAATTACCAACTTATCTTAGCGATTAATAAAGGTGTATTAATGATTAATGATATTTCCAAAAAACAGGAATAATTATCGTTTACAAAAAAATATATATATTTATAAGTATACCCAGAAATTTACACAACTCGCGTACAACCAAACGTACATATAAAGTGTAATGATACATGTACATTTTTGGCAGTTATTAGAAAAATAGTTTTATCAATTGTTAAACACTAAATAATATATTCTTTTTCTAATTTAATGAAAGTCCCACCGATGATATCGATTCAAAATCAACTAGTTGGTGCTCAAATAGGACAAGAGATAACTTTAGAGTGTTTATCAGAAGCTTTTCCTAAATCTCTAAATTATTGGACTAGAAATGACGACAACATCATAGAAAAGAGTAAGTAATATAAGTAAATTATATTTTAATATTCATTCTACCCTTTTGAAAAAAGTAGATAAATATGATTAATAGAGTGATTAATAATTTATTTCTCATTAAACAATAATAATACGAGTTTAATGTAAATTAATTAAAATAGTGTTTCAATATTAATATCCTGATTATAAATAATTATTAAATTAATTAAATTAATGTTAAATTAGTTAATGAACAATACAGACTTTTTTATTTAAGTAACTTTATTTATAACAAAATGACAAACGATTAAAGAATTACATTAGTCATATGCTAGCGTTAGCAACATGACCATTTCCTTAGTATCGAATAATGTATTACAAGTCTTAAAGAAATTTACGCCTATTTTCAAGTTAGCTAAACGAAAAAAGGACCATACGGCTGTCTATGAAAAAAATAAAAACCGATACAAGCAAGAGGAACTCTTCATAAACAATCACTTGTCCCTTACTTCAGTCACTCGAATTCATTTATTTATGATACGTTAAATAAACCTTTTAAATTATACATCTGGGATTAAATGAAAATCTAACGATAATTTTACTGGTTTATTTGTTATTTTATATTATCTTACTCGTCTGAAATAATGTTTTTATAATAATGTTTGAAAAAAGATATTATATAATAAACCTTACAGATTTTATTGTAAGATTATGAAATTATTTACTATTTTTTTATTTAATTGCACATCGCGTAAAATATTGAAAGCAATTTTATTGATTTATTTTATTACACAAAAAATGATTGCATTATAAAATAAAACCTCTCCATAATGTAGCGGCTGCCTATGGTTCGATAGCACATCTTTGTTAAATATAATAATAACATTACTGTATTATTCTAACAAACTTTAGTAACAATAAGTATTTTATGTAGCCATTTATTGAATTTATTATTTATTAATTGCGACAATTATACGATTAACAATGTAAAATAACAAAGTTTAACACAAGCAGAATTTATCGATATAAATTTAGAAAAATATTTACAATTATAACTAAGCCTTAGTTAAGTATCACTAATTTACTGTTTTTCTAAGTTCATACTGTTCAATAATGTAAGTGTTAATATAAAAAAATTAGGGTGAGCAAAAATAGCGACTGAAAATCTCAATTTATTTATTTATACGTTGCAATTATGATATATGAGCAACATAATATTAATTGTCTCTAATAAATTTCCATAATTAATTTTACAATATAGAACAAAAAACTAAATAATATACACATCATTTTTATAAAATCATTTGAATTAATCGATTTTTGAACCTCTACGAATGATCTAAATAGTGATTGTGATTATTCTCTTTGTTTTCTATTCAAAAGTAGTTTTTCAATTTTCCAGAAAAACTAAGATAATTATTGCTGAGCTAACGAATATTAATAATTGAATTACAAGGTTTAAATATTTTTACACGTTTAAAATCAGTTGCGAAGTTTAGTTATTTTATAGTTTTTAGATTGAGTCTATATTTATACGTAGAAAGTAAAATAAATGCAAGTAATAAAGTTTAGTACTAAAACCTCTTGCAAAGATATGTAAGCTGAGATTGATAGTGATCCGAACATTCGGAAGTTATTTTCTCTAACCAATACCGAAAGGTAAAATCATGTGCCGCGAATGAAATTAATTTTTATTAAATTAAGTTAATCCTTGAGATAATTACGTGAATCTCTTATCGTAATGGTGACGGTGGTTCTAATTATTGAAGTTACTAGCGGAAGAGAAAAAAGCTAATACTTTGCGAATGTGATGATGGCACGTTAAGAAAATAAAGGGTCTTCTAATTACCAATTAAGAAATCGGCTACTTTGCTAAAATTCTGGTGCTCTCTTGTGAAATGGAATAAGCGATGTAAACCAAAGATAAAAATGGAAAAAGTGTAAGAATTTATATCTCAAATTTAAATACTAACCAAGTTCCATGATAACTTGTTATTTCCGTGGACGACTTAACTTAATTCTTTTAATATATATTTTTCGTTCCTGATATGAGCACGTTAATCTCTTCCTTCTCTCTACTCCGAGTTTTTATTCATGCATTTCGCATTCAGTTCATTGAATTAAAAAAAAAACAATAATATTAAACCAAAAAAAATTCTTCTAGATTTTTTAGATCACTAATTGTCTATTTAATTTTTAATACGAAATTATCAAAAACAGTTAAATATCAAACATAATTGATATTTTATATTTCCAAACAGAATAAATGAAAAAATTGTTAAAATTTTCAATTTAGCATGTTTTATGTAAATCCATATTAATAGATGATTACTAGGCTTGATAAAATATTGAACTTAATTATACTTATGTTCATATATATTTCACACCCCAAAGAAAACTTCTTATATGCCCTATTTTGAGTTTTTTGCAATAAAAGCATTATCAATTAATTTTCTTTATAAAACTTATATACTTTACAGTTTTAACAAAGACTTTATTAAAAAAATTCTGCGTTAAATGTACCTGGATTAAAACTAAATATTGCTTATTTCATCCAATTAACATTGAAATAAGAATTCGATCCTATATAACTTATCAAATACAATCGGAAGCTTTCTCTTTTCTATCTTCACATTACTTACCAGTCACTTACTATTCTAAAGTATATGGCTTCTAATTAAAATGGAAATCTGAATTAGGATTCTGTGAAATATAAAAGTGAGCCTATCAATTCGGCCTATTTATAAACGTCCTTCTAGTTTGACATCGGACATGATACCCCGATAACATTTCATATACAATACTCGCACGTCAAAATTACTCGACGTAATTCCAACGTTCATCCGTATGCGTTTAAAGCTCAGTTCAAAGCAACGAATCCTAATTCCCCAATGGGAGATATAATTAACCGTACGAGCAACCTGTCAATTACGTCGGCCAAGCTGACTTCTGTTGGATTCTGCGATATCACGTGATTTCGTTAACCAGTAATAGTATGATATCCTTGATATTTAACATATATCGGTACTAAATTTTACTGGAATAAATCATAACAAAAATAATAATTACAATAATTATTATTATCGTTTAGTATGATTATCTCTTCCAATGCCATAGTAATAAAAAATTTCACAATTTTTACTTTGAACGAATTCGTCTCAGGAAACAGCATTTTTATTCATTTATTTTAGTAGCACAAGACACAATTAAATCTCAAATAGTAAAAAACTTTTTTGGGAACTAATTTTTTCGTTAATTAAGACATTTGAATAGAAGGCTCAGAATTTTATCTTCAATTTTATTGCTTTTGAGAAATTATTCTTTATAATTGTCTCACATATAAGACGCTTTAAATTTACAATTCAACAAATTATTCCGTTATTCTATGACATTGAATATTGATATTTGAAAAAGAATATAGACAGAATTTTAATTGTTAATTAAAAATAATATTTCAATTAAAAATTAAAATTAAAATATTTCAAATTTATATGTAAATACAAATACAAGTATGAGTCTTTATGAAGAAATTTAAATAAAAAATAAATAAATAAATTTAAATTATTACGATAGTATATACTGTTATAATTCACTTCTGGATTTTCATTTCTATGCATATTGATGCATTAGTTGTATCCGACAAATATTAAAAAACTTAGTATTGTAATAATATTTATAATAATATAAACTAATAAAAATAATAATTATAATATCTTAATAAATAAATATCTTAAATAATTTTATGTCAAAGCATATACAAATTTTCTTTATAATTTCATAAATGTGAATTCAAATCAATTTTTTAAGAACTGCATATGACTTAACCATAATTATCTAGTCCGTGTAGTTAATTATTAACAACAAGATAATAGGAATGAAAACTAACTGAAACAAAGTGTACGATGTGTAATTAATAAATATAATATTCCAAAATCAATTACGTAAAAATCGCAATTAATGATGGTTTTATGAAATTATAATTATCTTTAAAAACTTTTAACTTTTATTAAACTAATATTATTGATATTCATTATAATAAGTGGATTTATTTTACTCTAACATTAAAAGTTGTTGCACAAATATTACAGTTTTCAAACTCCTCGGTAATGTTGAATAACACTAAATATATAAATTTCAATTAATTATCGGACTAAAAAAGACAAAACTATGCGATTACGAGATCATTAACAAATCTTTTTAGTATTAAAATAATTTTGATTATACCGTATTATAAATAACACGTTTTATTAAATTTCTTTTTATAGATTAAGATGTTCATCGTCTAATTATTAAAAATTCGAATAGATAATTCGTGCGAAAAAAGAAGATTCCTCGAAACGAATAGTAGTATCACCATTATATATAACACTCCTATATAGTATTTATTCATTTAAAGCTACTAAAGAGTATCAGATTACATTGCTAAATAAATATAAATACCTGTAACTTAAATGTTCCGGTAAAATAAATTCAGACTCGCCGTTTCAAATTAATAGTGCGAACGGAAGCCGCGAAAAATTGAAAAGCCAAGCTCGCAAAAGATTTTTTTACAGTTATAAAGGCGATAAATTGAATTTTACTCGGTGATGCGGCGACGTCTTAAAAGTTTAGTCGTCAAGCATGCGTCAACGAGCGTTGCATGAAATACTCGAAGCTGACTCCCGTGGTGCACAACTCGGACTGCCTCCCGCGATGCTTCATCCCCGTGGAAAACCAGAAAACGTATCTCGACATTCACGCGCGATAAACGTTGGCTCGCGATTCAGCGACGCTGAAGTTTTTCATCTGCCTTTCCAATTCGAAGCTGATGAAAGTTTTCCTTAAGTTAGACTTAAGAACGCAGATGTATTCGCGCTTGCCACTTCATAAATATATTCTCTTCGTCTCGTAACTTTTTAGCACTAGTCGCCCTCCTTTACCATTATAATACTTTTTATCTTACTTGACGCTCTTATTGTCTCGCTTCATTTCGCACTTCTTTCTGTTTCTCTTTTCGCTACTCGGGCGCTATGATACTTTTAATATATAGCAGATTTCCTGCTCGAAAATCTACAACTGCATTTTATACTTATCATACTGTCAGATATATAATGACTCTTAAAGGAAAGTTTTGTTTTAAAGCTTAAGAATAATTTAAATTCGTTGCATTTTTATACTAAATACAAATAAAAATAATCATGCACACACCGTAAAGGCTCTTTTTATATTCATATCTTCTAATTAAAGGATATCTTATTTATATTGCATATATATGGATAATCTACAATTAATTGAACATAAAATTATATTATAAACGTTTTATAATTATAATTACTCGAAAGTCTGGAGGATCTATCTGTGTATAGTATTTATTATCTGTATTACCCTTTTCTTGCTGTTTGTATTCATAATACAATATTCTAATTCTATTTTTTATGATTGTTTATATTTGTTCAAATATAAGTAACATAAATTTTCTAAAAGATATTATTTCATATTAATAATTTTAAAAATGAATTCACTTAAAAACGAAATAAAAGTAGAAATATTTTATATTTTATACTTACTTTTATACTATGTATGATCTGAGTAACAATGTAGATAATTTTATTGGTATTACTTTATTTTTTTTCCTTTTATATAATTTATAGCTTTTATTTTTATGTTCCATTTACAAATTTGAAAAATAAATTTAAGAAAATAAGCAAAATTTAATTGCGAATGTTTTTTATAAACTTTTAAATATTTTCAAAGTAGATTTTGCTTTTAAAAATTGCCTCAGGTTGATATTGATTATAAAACTCCTAAATATTATAATACATTTCTATTTTATTTTCAGTCCTAAATTAGCTCGATAAAATTAGTTTAGAATTTTTGAATAAATTTTTACAAATATCAATATTTGTATAAAATAAATACACAAACAATACAAATAAATTATTTTTTAATTCTTCTCAAAGAATATTTTAATAACTGAATCGTGATCACAAAATTAATTTTTTTATCTTGATTACTTATCATTGGCTATCTCTTTTCTCAATCAATTTACACAGAAATAATTACAAAAAAATATGTTTGTGATGTATAAGATTTTTCTTGGAGCGCAAAGACTAAAATCGATGATAAAAGTTTATTAGCTGAACTCAATCTATGTGAAAATAAAATATAGGGGAACCATATAGGAAAATATTTTTCATCTAAATGTTTTTCCTCTTTTTTAGAACCTTTTGTACCGTATATAAGTCCGCGTTGATAAATTTAAAGCTTTATTAAATTTATATCCTCAATTTAATTTGATAATTAAGAACTTGGCATATTTTACTTTTATAATCCAAATTTTTATTTGTTATTAAGATTTTATTTGGTTATTAATAAATGTAATTATAAAAATTAAGAGTTTCTTGGAATATATATTTTTAATATTCAAGAAGAAAATAAATTATCATTGAAATTTTTAATTAAAAAAAATTAAATGAAAAAAATTATACGTAAGCCCTATAAATAAATAGTATCATTGTAAGCCTTGTAATTTTATGTTTAAGGCACAATTTCTATGAATGCTTCTCGTGTTGATTTTGTATGCCATCCTCACACACACACACACACACACACACACACACACACACACACACACACACCACACATACACATATATATATATCATAAACCAGTGAGTCCAGTTAAGTATTCATCTCACAGCGAACCAAAAGTCGATTCTTAAAGTCAGAACTTACTGTTGCAGAAGTGCTCTAACGTCAGTTTTTCTAGTTCATCGAGCACGAAATGCTACCGCTGTCATATCGCCGCCTATTCGTACAAAATGGAAAGTATCGACAAATTTTATTCTCCCTCCTTCCAAATATTCAGCATTTTATTTGTCAAGCGATCATTCGAGTGAGTACTTTTAGGCAAAAACGCATTCACGAACTCTTTTTTACCTTCAGTTATCCTTCTTTCTTGTTTTGCCTTTTCGTCTCCCCCGTGCATATTGTCGTGACCTTCATACTTTCGTTGCCAAAAATGAGAATGGACACGTGGAGAAGCTGTGGGAAGGAACGTTTTGAAAGTCAAAGATCCTCTTCTTAGATATCCGAACAAATTTGAATTTATAAAATAAAAATTTTTGACAGTGAAATTTTATAAACATGTCGACAATACTTCTTTTTTAAATATCTACATCGATTATCATTAAAAAAATCTCTATAAATACGCATAATTGAAATATTTAACCTGCATTATAATTACATAGACATTTATATAACCATGAAATCATGTTGTTTCAAATGTAATTAAAAAATCCCTTAGACCTATTATAATGGTCCATGCGTGATTGTATTTATGGAAAAACATGAATTCATTTTTTAAACTGCTTAAATTAATTAAACTTTCACGTTATATAAAACTGAACTATGAAAAGTTTTTTAAGCAATATTATTATATACAAATAGATTATAATTATAATATATTTTTAAATCTTAATTGATAATCTTAAATACGTCAAACTGTTATTAAGCTTTCTTAAAGAAATTATGCTTTAAATAATTTAGATAATAATGTAATAATTGAATTTATTTTTATTATGATTAGGATAGGTGATATATTATTATATTTTAATAATTGAAATATTTTTCGAGCATAGCAAAAAATCATAAAATAGATGCTATAAATTTGTGCAAATATGTGAGATAAAAATATATCTCAATATATTTTTACTATTGTAATTTAAGTTATCGTAAACAGTAAAGAGTCAATATTTCTTTATGAAGCAAAAATACATTGGTAGAACATTTTATTTAAATTACATATGGATAATATTTGTTAATAATACTATTAAATAGATTTTAATATGTATAATTGAAATTACAAATAGAAAGTCGGTTATTAAAAAAAACTTATTTTCTATAGAAAGTTTACGTGCAAAAACATATGGATTTTAATATCTATTTATTATATTTAATGCTTTAATGAAATTATTTTTATTTTTTTCAATTTGTTAAAATTTACCATTATATGTGTCTATTTAACTAAATTAAAAAAATTGAAATATTATAATTTATATTGAGTTGAATTTGCTTATATTGTGCAATTATAATTGTTAGTTTTACTAAGCTTTGAATTTTAATACATTTATTTTTTGGTTGTTTAAGTAAATAAGGTATTTTTGTGTACTCTCATTATTCTTCTAAATTTTCATACACAAAAAACTCAAGAACCGGTTATGTATTATTTTAATTCAATATTAAATAAATTAAGCCGACAAGGGAGAAACTAGAAATGAAATAAAATTTTATCCTTTTTTTTCATTTGTTGCTTATAATATTTTTTATACGAATACCATATACCATATTATATGAACTTATACTATATTTCTTATTAAGTAAATTTACGAACATATATATACTTTTATTTTTACACATTAATATTGATTTTTTTTGTCTGTCATGAGCTTTTCAGGTAAAGAAATATAGAAAACATATCTAATAATTTTCAAAATGTGATAATTCTTTTTGTATTGTATTTCTGTGTTAATTATATATATAATTCAGATTTTTATTATTTATATTTTCACGTGGATTTTTAAATTCATTTTACTCTAATTCACTACGCCACAAAGCAATTTATGAAAGTATTAATTTATTTTATTTTATAAAATTTTACTTATAAATTTCTATTTAAATTGTTATCTTCTACATCTCTTCCAATTTTTTAATGAAAAATTACAAATTATTAATTAATATAATATTGACATCGAATATAATATTTAAAGTTATAAATATAAATAAAATGAGGTAAGATAATATAAAATAAAAAGAAATGTAATTCCAACAAATTACGTGTAATAAATAAATTCTGTACGAGGTAAGTTCCTTCTTTATAACATATGTAAGTTTTACAGTTGCTTTATCATATATTACTATTAAATCCTGTAACAAAAGCAGAGAATGTAACAAGAAAACTTTTGAATATAATACATTATAGAATGTGACAAAAGATTTCTTCTCGAAGTTGATAAATAAACTTCAAACATATCTATGGGAGAAATTCTTTTTTTTCGTTAAGCTAACTTATTTTTAACATTAGTACATCAATTTTTTTATTAATAATTATTACTTTCAAATATTTTATATTCATATCAATTATTCGAAACTATATTTATTCTCTTAAACCTAATAAAGTAATTGTACTATCATTAAAAATGTTTTTTCTTTCTTAAATCAAAAAGATATAGTATTTCATAGATTATTTAAGAAAAAATTTATTACTTACATTGATTGTTAAAGGAAAAAAAGGACGAGTAATTGTTCGACTCAATCATTGTTTGGTTTGATTAATCAACAATTTTTTTATCTTTCTTACTCAATCATCTGCTCGAAAAGCTTTTTAGACTAGCGCCTATGTTATTTATAAATAGGAGGGATCAGGAAGGTTTGAAGGTGTTAAAAAGTTAGATTGAATTTCTGTTGATTCTGAAAAGTGATTAAAATTTTTATTTCTGCATGACTTTTTTCGTATTATTTATTGAATAATAGCACTATCTTCAAGACAGAAAATACTCATTTCATAGGTAAAGCATGAGATAAGAGCTGCCGAAAACTTCGCGCCTTCGTCTCTCTCTTACATTAGCAAAATTTTCGACACATCAATCGGCGATTATTAACATTTTCGCACTAAGGTGATCGCCGCTTATTTATGTTTTTACGCTAAGTCGCTTGGCCCTGACATAAAAACCCCCTGTGTATCACAAAAGGGGAAAAGTCTTTTGATATTCTAAATTTTCATATCTTTCCGAAAGGGAATGAGGAAGAATGAGAGAGGACGAGAGTGCAGTAGTACATGAGGGAGAAAGATTCGTACAAGTGTAAGACAGAAAAAGAGAGAGAGAGAGAGAGATTAGAGAAAAGTAAGTGAGAAAGCTTGTGTTGCGCAGCATTAGGTGAGCAAGCGAGAGAGAGATAAGAGCTAGAAGTAAAAAGTTGGATAAAGCTACGTAAGTTTCCACTCGTAGTAACATAGTTTTACCAGTGGTGGAGAGAGGGCTAAAATTTTGCTCGGTACTTACAATTCATAGCACCGAGCGTAACTTATTTTCTAAATAAACATACGCCTGTCTGGGAAAGCTTCTGTTGTCATTTCGTTGCTCTTAGAATTTCTCGATTGATTCCTCGAAATTTTGCCACGCTCGTCGCTACAAATATAATCGTTTTCTTTTAAATATTTGTTTTGTCCATTCTATCACGACGGTGAGTTTGTTACGATAAGTGCGTTACAATATATATATATATATATTGTTAACGATATAAAAATAGTCTAAAAGGCTTAAAAAAAGCAACAAAAATTTAGTTTTTCTTCAAATTTAGTTCACCAAAAATTGAATAAAGACCTTATTTTAGTAATAAACGTATGATTCTAGTAGTTAAATTTCGAATATTTTTTCCTGGGAGTCGCTGTCTTGAATAATATTAGCGTAAAATCGACAACTTTCCGCTAAATCACTAGTGAAAATTAATACTAAATTACTCAAAGTTAAAATATATTATAAAATTATGAAACATTAAGTTTATATCGCAATTTTTTGTTATTTCTTAAGTTTATCATAATATTATAATTATCATAAATAAATACTTAAAATGTAAATATAAATTATCTAAATTACATTAGCTAAATCTTAATATTTTAAAGCATGAATATCTAGTAAATAATCAAATATCTAGTGCTCTGGAAAATTAAATTACCTTATCGATTTTGAGTCTTCTTTTTTAACATAATAATTTAAGAGAAAATAAATTTCAAAAAGTCTAATTTGATAATAATATTTTTGTTATTTTTTAAAGAACAACATACGAATGAATAAAGTATTTAAAAGCATTGAAAATTCTTGATTTTAAATAATATCAAAAAATTTATTGTAATTATAAAAAGATTTTCAAAAAATTCTTAAAATTAATAAATTTTATATTATAATATTAATATGGTTCTTTTCCAGGTGAAAAATATGAACCCATAATACGAGATAAGAATTACAAGGTGCAAATGAAACTGATCATACGGTCAGTGGGACTGGGAGACTGCGGAACGTATAAGTGCATTTCGAAGAATTCCCTTGGCACTACTGATGGAACTATAAAAGTTTATCGTAAGAAATTTGATACATTTTTCAAAAAACCTTTTTTTTCAATGTTATTACCATTTTTATAAGATCAGAACTTTTTCCATGCCTTTTATGTCTTTTATATCCATATCGAACAAAATTATAATTTAATATTAAGATCAACGAGATTCTTATTTACTAATTAGATCATTAATGAAGTGAATGAAAATTTCCTTATTTGATTATAGAAGTAACCTTAAATAGATTAAATTATAATGAAATTTTTGTTTTGTTTTACTTAAATATAAATATAGCATTAACTAAAAAAAAAATTAAAATTAAGTTTCTTTATTAGATTATTAGTAAATACGAGTAGTAGGTAATTACTATAATTAAATTAATATATATTAAATTAAAAATTAGTTTCCATTTTGGCGCATAGCATCAGAGTTTTGGAGATAAATAAATTTAAATGTCATTTAATAAATGAAAAGCTAATACACACTTTATAAAAACATTTTGTAAAAAAACACAAATTAATTATTAAAAATTTGGTATATTACATCGTTTGCAAAACAAAATTGTACGTTAAATTAATTTATATTAAATTTATATATTTATACTTAAATTTATATAAAAAAACTCTGATATTTTGTTTCAGAATTAATATTGGTATATTTCACTAAAATTGTATAATATTGTTAAAACTTTTGAAATCAAAGATCTACTTTGTAATTCCATTCCATATATTTATGAGTATATACGCTTTTATTCGTTAAAAAATTGTAGTTATGTAGTACTTAGTAGTCATTTTTTTAAATTATTGAACTGAATATTTAAATATTTAATACACTATTTGCATGAACTAAAATAGTTATTTAAACTAAAATGTGATTGTCATTTAGTATTTTAACTATTTGCTTACTACACTGTATTATTAAATAATATAGTGTCTGTGTATTATCTGTATATTATTAAATAGCAACTTAAACATGTACTTTCAATTACGGTACAGTAACACACATCGAAGGAAGCTTATAAAAATTAAAAAATAGGAATAAATATAAAATTTAAAGTAACAATGGTATTTTTTGATTATTTTTTTGGATCGATTTTTAAGTTTTAGATATTTTATACTATCAGTAATACAAGGAATGTGCGATTCTCACCGACGAGTAATAAATCACACAGTGCTGATCGAAAATCCTTTCTCTTTCCCGGCCTTAGAATTTCGCGTTTGAATGAAAAAGGTGCGACTCTGGTTCTAGTACGATAAGATATGGACGTTTCTTTTCGTTCGTGCAATAAGGATTTTTCAGACGTTACTGATGGAATATGCAACCTCTTGTTTCAGACGTTCCTACACCAACGACTCAGCCAAAAACGACGTCGACACCAATTCCTACTGTCACGAAAGGTAAGGATGATGAGCGAATTTCCCTTTTTTTTACTTCTTTTCCTCGTGATAACTTTAAAGTTGCTTTAAGATTGAATTTAACCGATGGAAGAAGTTTTTACATTAATAAAGCAACTTTCAAACACGAAGATACGCTTTTCTTTTTTCCTTTTCGAGGGTTTAATCACATCAGCATTTTATATTTAATCATCTTCTTGTATAAGAGCAATTATTGAGAACGACAGATTTGAAAAATTTCATATTTCATTATTATAAAAAAAAAGAACTTACGACTTTGATAATGTAACAGAATTAAAAATTATAATTTTTTACTGGAAAATATCAAAGAAACGTAAACATCATTGAGAGTTGATCAATAATTTTATATTATAATCTCCTCGATATTATAGGTTATAATAAACCTTTATATTTTGCTCATTTCATTGGAAACAATAGATAAAATTATTATCAATTATACAAAAATTTATTTTAATATTAAAATGTCGTATCGTTAATAGTAAAATTTACTTGTGATTTGACCATTAAAAAATATCTTTTTATTAAAATATGTAGAATATAAAGTTACTTTACAGTCTTCTCATTAAAAATATTGTTTTATATTTGAAGTATATAATAACTATAAATATAATTTAGATATTTTTCAAAATTTTATTTTTCTCTATGATGCAAAGGTTCGAAGATTACAGTAATATTGATATAATACCATGAATATTACTGAATTCAATTACTTTAATATATATTTTATAATAAATTATTAATTTTCACATTTTAAGGTACGAATATATTTTCTTCGAGCCTTTGAATCATAGAGAAAAATAAAATTTTGAAAAAATATATATTATATTTAGGTATAACTGGGTAGTTTTAAATTATTATTAATTCTTAACAAACAATTGTTAGTGTTTTCATTTCATCATATTCATTATGCGTTTTATAATCTACGTTTAATATTTTTTATGTTAATGAAATTTACTCCTAATATAGTATAAGTTTATTTTATTTAAAAAACTTGTTCAACATTAGTTTTCAATAATTTTAATAATTCTATAATTTAAGTTCAATTTAATAAATGTAAGATCAAAGTTATTTTTACAATTGTTGAATTAAAATTATAGGAATAATTAGATTTACGTTCTTAGAATAATGAATATACTGTGCATAGTTTATTGCTCAATACTCTTGTTTCTAATAGTATTGTACTAATTTTTAATGTAAATGATAATAATATAAAGAAGCATTAGATTAAATAAAGAAAAATGTGTTCTTCTAAGCACGTGTAGTACTAGAGAAAAATAGAGTTTGAGAGAGAGAGAGAGAGAGAGAGAGAGAGAAAAGGAAAGAATGGAATAAGAGAAAAAAATAGCAGCGTTATAATGATGCAGAACCATCCTTTGTTTATCTTGATACCTTGTTCTTTCTGATGACTGCAGAATGACAAGACCGAATTCTGTTGTCGATCGACGACCCCTCGATTTCTGTCTGCTAACTAGGATTTGCGTGTAAACTATTCAGAATGAAATCGATTCGAATTGTGTTACGAAGGGATTACACATTATGCGTTCACGGTATTGGTTCCTGTAAATTAGCTATGTTGACCAGTAACCGATACAAGTGCGTTGTGCATAGTTTCTATTAAATCTATTTAAACTTCGTTTAAAATCTGGGGTTAAATCCAATTTTATAAAATATATTTATTCATTTCAAACTTTTCTTTCGTAATAAATAATTTTAATAATATAACAAATAATTTTCGCAAATGATATGAAAAAAGTAGAGTAGATTTTTAACTAATGCGTAGAAAGCCCGGTATTTAGAAAATGCGATTTATTAAAAGTTTGCAGGCAGAGATTTATTCATTTATAAAGAGAGGAAAATAAAATACAACAAGTAGCAGTAGTAAAAGTAAATGTATGCTCCGACAAAGCCAAACTGATTACAAGAGAGAGAGAACGAAAGAGACAGATTTGCTACACTAGATTTCAACGCTTTCAAATTCACTTACAAATTCGAGAACTAATGGTTAGGTAGATTAACTCTTTGGTGTTTGGTCAGGAAAATGTCTTCAACTTGGTCAAACGAGGTATGTTCTAGTTTTTGTTCAAACTCACAAAGGCTCCGTGAAAAATGAGAAAAATATCAAGGAAATGTTTGCTGAATGTCGTGAATTTTAGGAGAACACATAATAACTTTTTGTGCTTGTACCGCGATCTCGGCTTATTCATATAGCGAGTTGAGTTAGCGGTAAAATCCTCCCGTATGAATAATCAAAAGGAGCGTGCGATGAAAACAAGTAAAAACAAAAAAGGGGCAACGTCACATAACTGCTAGACTTGCGATTATTTTCCGAGGCTGAGGCTATTGTTTCAACTGATTGCAACATTTTATTTTTCTGGTATATTTCTCTCTATGCACTTATATATTTTGAGGTGCTATTGCTGTATTAAAATTTTTACACGAACGTATAATTTCATAATAATGGACAAACATTCAGTAATCCAAGATGCAACTTATAACAATTATTATAACGCACATTTATTATAATATATATTTATTTTTATCATACTTTTTAAAATAAAATATATGTTTTCAATTTGTATATCGGTTATTCACGTAAGATAAAAATAATGTGTTCACAATAAACGCAAAATACAAGAAAAATAATTTCAGTAATAATTTAACATAGATAATTAATTTGATTAAAATGATATAAATTCCGAAATTTTAGCTGAGAAAAAGCAGAGACCGAGGCAGAGGATTACACCAAGTATAGAACCTCGGGCAAATCAGATCACGGTAGCATCGAAACCAGAGGCAAGTAAAGAAGGTAAATTTCGAAATTAATTTTTTATAAAATATAACACTACTTCTATTTCGTATTCTTTTCATATTAGAAATTTAAAAAAGAATTTTAATTTTGGTGCTCAGATATATAGAGTTTTATTTCACACTAAAACATATTCATGTAACATCATTGGTATCATAACATAAATCTTAAAAAATTCTTGTTTCTTTTAATTTATTAATTAAGATTTATTTAAAAATAAACAGTTTACATATTTGAAATAATACAATTTCTTGTAATAAAGTTCAGACAGTTAATTTACGAATAATATATTATACTATTCATAAATTATATGTTTTTTATTCGTAAATTATATACTATTTACAGTATCACGTAAAGATATACTAGTGTTTTTTAATTATAATAAATATGTCCCCATCTTTTGTTCTACTTTTCATTTTGATTTAATCGAATATGACTCGCATTTTATATAGAATGAAGAGTCCTAAATTCAGAAATTTAATACTTCTGTCTATATTTTCACCAAAAATAGATTAATAATAACTATTTATAAATAAAACTATGATTTCTACATTTATTTTCAAAAACAGACGTGCTAACATTATTTTAAAAAGTATCAATCATATTAATTTGCATCTTTTTTAAAAAAATTTCAATTTTTAAATATATCACAATTTTAGATTTTTGTATTAATTTATAATTAGTATTATAAATTATAATTAAATGAAAAATATTGTTATTCATAATAACTTCATAAAAATTAAAATTATAAATTTGTATAATTTAGCATTAGAGTAATTCTATTCAATATAAAATCCATTCATATATGCTTTTAAACTAAATAGTTTTTATAAATTATATTATAATTTTATTATTAAATATCATAAATATTTCCAATTTAAAATTATATAATGCAATATTTCAAGCTAGATTATAGTTTACCGATTACTCAATATATTCAAAAAAACATTTTTAATTTAAAAATTTTATTTCTTCTTTAAATAAATAATAGCTGCATAATATTGCATTGATAGTGCATAGCTTCGCCTATTTCTATTCTTTTAAAATAAAAGAAAATGTTGGGTCCTCTCTAAAAATTTTTCTAACTCCATTATCCACACTTTTTCTAATTAAAGAAGCTTTTTATGCAATCGTTCGAAATTGGAAAAGTACGTTAAGCAAATCTCGGTTGTCTGTCGCCAAAGGAAATAGAAATCGGCAAAAGTTAATCAAAACGAATTACGAATCGACTAATGGATTAGGGATACTGGTATCTCTATATTCAATAAAATATATTTTGTGATAATACCAAATTGATAGTGTAAGTTTATTAAATAGAATTTGGAAGATGTAGCGAATGGAAAATCACGTTAGTACGATATTGGTGACGCACGTCCTTTCAATACTTTTAATAGTTCATAATAAAATAAACATATACGAACTTTAAAATTATCCGCTTCATTAACAATTGATACTTTTTACATAAAAATATATTTTAATGAATAATCGAGTCAAAGTAATAAAGAACAAGCTGTACGTTTATTATTTATTTCTAATAAATATAATAGAAACAATTTTATTTTTAGTTCATAAGTATAAGTATATCCTTTTACAATTTCTCACACTTTTAAAGGAAAGTGTAGCTACGTAAAGAGTTCCTTGTTTACTCATGTCACGTACAATGTTACTTTTTTCTTTGTCATGTTCATTCTGAATTTTGTTCATTTTACTTTTTCACCCAGATACGCGACAGAGTCGGGATCGACCGAACAATGACGCTGTCATTGTGGGAAAAGCTGGAGCCAACACTGATCGTAAGAATGTCAACAATAGCAAAAATAACAATGTTAATACCAACAGTCACGAGCAGAAATTGGATGTACAGAAAAATAAATCGGCGCAATCGAGATCATCAACTTCGGCATCAGCCGTTTCGATAATATTAGACTCGAAGTCGACGATAAATCCAATAATGGCTGGGGCTTGCGTCATTTTAGTTTTCATCTATGGATTCTCGCATACGTAGTCCAGATGAAATGATTAAATAGAATCTCATTTTCAAGAATTTCTTGACCTTTTTTGAATTTCAATGGGTAAAATTAAAGAAGTCACGGATTTAAATGATAAGGAACGCAAGTAGTATGGATAATGCAATATACATGGGAATATGATGAATTACAGGTAGTTCTGTGTAAGTGTGACTATCTTTCTCGAATAAAAACTGGACTTTTTATAAGACCGGGGAAAATCTTTTGAATGTATACGTCTACAATATAGATTCTTGTAAATATAATGAACTTAATACGTGATGTTAACCCGATGGATACATAATTTTATTGATAAAATGATGAATATTTATGTGACATATGAAAGGCAGTTTCATATATCGAGAATGTGGTTATAAATGGAACTATTCGCAAATAACAAGATTTATATTTAACAAAAATTTTTAAATTCTAAATTTAAGTTTTACTTGATAATTATAATACTATTCGTGATTGCTTAAATTTTATTGTTAAATATATATATATACATACTCATAAATTTATATTTTATTTTACACAAGAGAATAATGAATAGTTACGGTTTGTTAGTAAAAATATAAATTTTTATTTATTATGTTCACTATCTAAGAAGTAAAAAAGTATTAAAATAGAAACATATTGTAATCATTGTATAAATATTCATTTAAGTACATAAATTTATTTATTTCATAGTAGATGTTTAATCTACAAATATGCTCAAATAGTAAATTGAATTCTTGATTGGAAAATTATATAGGTACATTTAAATTAATTAATTTTTTTATGCTGCAATTTTTTATCTTTTATTATATTTGTTTCAAAATAATAAATTTTATAAAAGCTTGTAATAATAGATAAATTTTCTACTGCATATAACAAGTTTGAACGAAGACGAGTACAGAATAAGCAAAATTTATATATTTACCGATAATGTAATGAAAGTGAAGATTTTTTTAAATTTAATTTTTTATAATTTAGTTATAATATATGTTAAGTTTTATAAATAAATTATTTCTAGATATATGAAGTATAATAAAAATATTTTATTTTACTTTTTCGAAATTTAGAAAAAAGTAAAATATATTTCTAATAATTTATTTTTTGTCACGTGTTAAAAAAAGAGGTAGAACGATTTAATCAGATATACGTCAATATTAAAAATATTAAATCTAATTATACTAATTTATTTCATCAAAATTTCGTATATATTTATCTACATTTATGTTCCAAGCAATTTTCGTTATAAAAAGATAAGAAATTGTAATGCTCGGAATATTGTCTAGAAATTTTAGAATTTTATTAAGGTTTTATATCTACTATATAAGATAATAAATTTATATTTTTAGAAAGATATTTTATTATTATATAATTTAAGTTTCATATTTTTAAAAGATAATTAATTATATCAGAACTGTCTTTATTGATTATTTTCAATTAATCTGTATATATGTAACAGAACGCAGCAAAATTTTGAAAAGTCAAAATACTAGTTTTACTATGATAACTATTGTGACAGTTTCCATTAATTATTATTATTATATTACAATTTAGTTAATATCATATATATATTATGTAAGATTGTATACGTAATACAATATTATTTTGAAACAAATGAATTTAGTTACATTATTTTAGTATCTATACATAACATTTTAATCATAAAGTTCATTTCGTATTAAATGTAACTTTATAATTAATAAGAGGAATTAAAAAATGTGTCTCATATTAAACATCTTATGTGTATATAATATTATTTTTCATTTTACATATTACTTTTTTATTTCATATTTTATATATGGCTGTTAATGATGTGTTTTTTCCAGTGAAATTTATATTGTGATTTAATTGATAATATATAATATTTTTACTGAAAATCAATATCTGCTTAAAGAAGGAACTTATCATGTAACTAATATAAAATAATTCAACTTTATTCAGATTACTAATGATAAAAAGTTTCAAAATTTTATTTTATTTTGACTAACAATGTATTTATTAGATGTACATGAAAATCCACTGTTCGTATTATTTTTAAATTTATATAAATGTATCGCTATTACTTCAAAAGAATAATTTTCAGAAAAAATTATTATAAATAAATTTTTATAATTTAATATCAATTTAGAGTAAATAAAATAATTAAATTATACAGTTAATGATTTTTAGAAAAATTAATTTATTGCAGAACTGTAGAATAATAGTTTGTAAATAATAAACTAAAATCTGTTTATAAACATAGTAATTATCGTTTAAAGAGCACACGGATGGAAATTTGTAAATATGCACGATAGTGTTGTACTATTTAAGCATACGTGTAAATATAGAAAATATCAAAATCGCGAAATTATTGATGTTCATTAATTGTATTGTATGTAAGCGAAAACTTCGATTTTCATTTTTTTATTGTAAAATCAAAATTTACGCAATTTAATATTACATACTGGTATGAATCCATTGCTAATCATGTAATTCTACAAGAAATTTCGTAAATTAACTTAAATATTGTTCCAATATTGTATATAATATTGTTACTGCTTTACAAAAGATAAAATTATGTATAACTATATATTGATCGACGTATTCACTTCTTGTTTCTTATAATATTGGCTTTGATACATCGAATACATACTTTTATATAATTTAAATTTTTTCAATAATGCAATCTTATTTCGTTGATTATTTTTGAAATGAAAGCGTTTTTGCTACTTTAGATTGTGAAGAAAATAATCAAATTTTTAATTGCATATAATTTTCTAGTACAGAAAAATTTCTATGATATTGAATGATATTCGAAAATAAAAAATATACTAATCAAACTGTAAACAAATTCTTGAAAAATTAAAATATTATGAAACTTTTCAATAATAAATTTTTTATTTAGATTTTTTAATATTATATTTATATTCATTTTTACACGGAAAATTCATCTGAAAAATCGGAAGATCGCTAAACAGAATTATTTATTAAAAAAAAAAAATAACTAAACTACGAAATGAATTAATAAACAATTTATAAATTTGATAATAAAAAAAAATCAAAATTTAATGTTATTCAAGTATGAAAATATATAAGAAAGTGTGGATGAGACTTACGAAATTGATATTAGTACAAGTTCGCACGATGAGATACACATAAAGAATAATCATGCTATCTTTTTCTTTCAGCGTTATGTTATAAAAAAATGTTAATGTTGAATAATGAAAATATGAAGCCTCATAAAACAGGGTTATGTCTCTAGGCATAAGTATCAATCTGAGTTGTTTTATTGTTTTTAGCGAAGTAAAATACAACTGTAATAAATCAATTTACATTTCATGTGACAAGATTTTGCAATGATAATTTTTAAAAAAATTGCAACGTACTGAATATAATATATTTAAAAAACTACATATAATAATATATGATATAGTTTGTACACTAAATTTTCTTTTTAAAATAATTATGAAATATTGTCTTTATTAACAATTATTGAAAGAGCTGCATATTAATTATAAGAAGAAAAAGTTTCTCGAGTTATTCGTTCTGTATTTTAGGAACCTGTTTTAAATACTTATTTATAATTTCTTGAATAAAATTATGAAAATAATAAGTTACTTTTTTTAAATTATTCACTAAAAATAAATAAAATTTATTAAAAATTTAATTTTTGACCGAATTAAAAATATAACTTGTATAATATTCTTAAATTATCATAATAATTCATTTTTTAATAGTTTTTGAAGCTAAACAAAATTTACTCCATTAATTAATTTCAGTTAGTAATTATTATTACTGAATTCTCTTATTATTTCACGTTTTTAATGTTTAATTAAAGACAAAATAAGCTAAGAGGTTCATGTGGATACATAATATGTTAAAATCAATAACGGAAATATTTTTGCAAATATTGGGAGTCGGTAGAGTAGATTTTATCATCTCCATACCTACGGAGGCTGTACTTTTTATTTACCTGCGATGCTTGAAACTCAGTTTTCTCGTACAGTTAAGAATGATTAATCTTTTGATATAGAATTTATATTTTAATCAATAAAAGAACAAAAAAAAATATGGAAAAGAAATTAAATACCAACTTGGAAGCTACCACACATTCATTTTTATCAATTTTAGTTGAAGAAGAACCAGTTTCCAGAAAAGAAATATTTTATTGGATTACATTTTTTATGTACAGTCTTAATTTCTGTTTTTCTTGTACAAATATATTATAGTGTGCTTACGTACATACTTAAATACCTAAATGATTCAATTATCTCATTCTCAAAAGCTGTGTATCATTTAGGATTTTTGAACCTCTTTTTTATTACTTTTCAATGAAAAATTTTTGAATAAAAAATATTGAATACATGTATATATGAAATTAATATAAAAAAATGTTTATTTTTGTATACAATAAACTAAATTAATTCTTCTATATTTAGATTGAATGCTCCAAAAATATTATTTATATAATAAAATACAACTTTTATTATGACCGATAAGAAAATAAAATGACTAGTATGAAATAATAAATAATAATTACATATCTTATAAATCGATTATAATAAATGACAAAGCAGAAGAATACTATAAAATAAATGTAAATAAAATTTATGAGTTATTCTATATTGCAATGGAAAATTTTTCGAAGATGTTGTATTTGAATATTTGATTTCATAATTTCTGAAAATTTCAATAATATTTAACAAAACAAATCATGTCTTCGCCTATTGAAATCATTTACTTTAAGAAATTTTTCAATGACACTGAGAATTTAAAGTCAATTTAACGTGTTCAAGATACTTGAAGATTCTTATTTCCGTACACGTATATAAGTAAATAAATATTTCTTTGGATCTTTTATAAATGCATACACATGTACGGAAATAAATATGGAATATATTTATCATTTCTCTGATGCGTTTATTCGATAGAAGAAATAATATCGTTTCCTCGTTTTTTTTCTCTCCCATAAGTATCTTTTACATTCATTTTTGCAAATACAGTTTCAGTTCACGAAATCTATTATTGATAAATATAACCTAATTGTTTTTTGTTTTCCATTGCTTTTCGTTTCTTTTAAATACTAATCTATACACAGATAGTTTTTAGTTCACACAATTTAACTTAATTTTACAATAATCACACAAAAATAATAAAAGTTTCTGTGTATAAAACCGTAAAACTACTTCGTCTTATTAATTCGTAGATTCACATAATGGAAATGTTATTATTTGAATGACCTTTAACTATTTTTGAGAATAGTAAAACTTGAACTTTGACTGAACTTCAATAAATATGGCTTTCAAACAAGATTTGATAGTATTATATGCACAGAAATTTTTACTGTCTTATAAACTGAGTATTACATATAAAAATATTATAATCTTTCTTATTTTTAAATTATTTTAGATTATTATAAAAATTAAATACAAATACAAGATAATATTTGGATAACATATTAATCGAACGTATTTTATTGTTATAATTTGTATAATTTGTGAGTATTTTTTGTAATCAATTAAAATCAGTAATGTAAAGTTGACATTATGAGGGACAAAAATCTATTTGTACATTACTTATCATAGTACTCACACAAAATCTATTTCGCTTGTATTCTTTTTTAAAGCTTAGATTTCGTAAATATTTATAATATTTGTTTCCCTAAAAGACAAGCTCATTTTCTCATAATGCACACAGCAATTTTTAAGCACACGTACATTTCATTTTGATTCGTGTACTTTATTGACATTCATCTGTCTACTTTTTATCAAGGGAAGTTTGCTTACATTTTTTACAATTTTCGAATAAACTTTTTTAAAATCTGTACAAAAAGATCAATTAATTTTTATTTTGTATTTCTATATTACTTTAGATTAAATATTTGAAGATGTATTAGTTTCTCTAATATTTCTATAAATA
Source organism: Platyscapa corneri (assembly GCA_018907185.1). Lineage (NCBI taxonomy): Eukaryota > Metazoa > Arthropoda > Insecta > Hymenoptera > Agaonidae > Platyscapa > Platyscapa corneri. The sequence continues at coordinate 1,569,655 of JACCHW010000005.1, read as the reverse complement.
ATTTCGTGTTAAATCGAACTATTAATATAATTTATTCAAATTTAATGAGAAATTAAGTGACGCTAAATTGAAGCGTATTACTTCCCTTAACAAGATTTCGAAACTTATGTATATTTTGTAATCGATGAATTATCTACAATGCTTTTGATGAGGCTGTAAGCTTTTTAAATGATTTGAATTTTTGTTTAAATTAGGTTTGCAACAGGCTACATCAGGCTATGTATCTGAATCGATATAGTAGTTAAATACATCAAACTTTACTTTCGTTAATGAAAATAGAAATCGAATAAAACACAATTAATAACTTTAATGAGACTTAATGTTGAAAATATTGAAAATTAAAAGCCAGCTTACTATTTCCATACAATTAAATTAAATATAGAATTATTTCGTTCCATAAACCCATTGGTAACTCATATTAATGTACTGCACAATAATATTGTTGATACATTAAAGATTATAAGAAATTTGAAATACATTTATGAAGGCGCGTATGTATCTTAAATCTATTTAATATATTCAACATATTTACGATTTTTAATAATATCACTACTGTGTTCTTTAATTATTTTATCGCAACTTCAAATTATTAGTTTGCGTCTATTTACTAGCGATACAATTTGAAAAGAGCGAACAATCACGTAGGATTTTAAAGCCATGAAGGCGCTCAAGTATGAAAAAGAATATAAACGTATTATTACTGTAATTGTTGTCTTGCTAATGGCCACGCTTATACGTAATAAAAGGGAAAGAGCGGCTACCCTCAAATATGATTGACATCTCGTTCCGGCTGTCCGACTCGCAATAATTACTATCAGAGCGAAGAATACTCGGAGAGGCCGGTGAGTTAAAAAAAAGAGCGAAAGAAAAAAGAAGTGGGAAGCGAACAAAAACGTACATGGCGCGTGTGGAGACCGTGTTACGGATTTATTTATTCCCCGAGCAGTGCGCGTGTAGCGTTGGCCTTACCCCATTTCCACCCCCCACACCCTGCCACCACACACCCTCTCCCGCCCCATGGGAGGCTAGAAGCGGCGACGTCTACATGGACGTTTCGACTGACAATGGACAGCTTTAGTTCCACCCGAGACGACTTGAAAAGCCAGGAGGAACGGCTTAGCTAGTTGTCTTGTGGATGCGACGCGAGGCGCAAGTGTCACAGACAGTATTTCATCGAGGGCTAGTTGCATTCAATAAGTCGAGCATACAACACTTCACCCCTCCCTTATTATAAGGGTACATGCTCGTATATAAGGACGCAGATGTACGTCCGATCGCTTGTGAACCTAGTATTCCGTGATATGAAATTTTTGAATGCGAGGCTACATGTCGCAACATTTTATCGTCAATTTTTCTCTCTACGGTAATCTATTTTCTCTGAAAATGAATATTGTATATCTTTGTTTTAATAATCACAGGCAGCTAAGACATTTATTATGAATAACGCTCTAAACCATTCCATTTGCGAAAAATCCTTTAGTCCCCATTGTAATGACGCAACACTGTTTTTCATGCAAGCCTGTAAAATATAACTGTCAACTTCTTTCACGTAAATTGTAAAGGAAAAACTTGTTTTCTGGACTTTATGTAGCAGCGTAACTGTTCTAATATTTCTTTTATCCATTCTTTTTAGCGATAAATATTATTTTTTTTTCAAATCTTTATTTATTTTGTATTTTAGTCTACTATTATTTGTTTAACAATAAATTAACTTTAACGACAGTAAATAATTTTAATCATTTAGTAAAAAATAAATTGGATTTTTAGTATTAGTGTAGTTAATTTAAATATTTTTTTCACAATTTTCTATAATTAATTTCATTTCTTCTTACACTTTACAGACTGTAATTTTACAACGAATCATTCTGCTATAAAATTCATAATTTAATTTTATACATATTCAAATTAATATTCCTGAGCTTATGTCTATATAAGAACTATATATTGTAAATACTCACGTATATAAAAAAATCACGATTTTTCGCTTCGGTAGAAGTTGTTGTTTTTAAATTATCCCCCCTTTTCGTAAATATTACACCAAGAATATCTAATTTCCTTAATAGTGCACCCGTAATGCATACAGACACATAACTTGTCAGTTGCATGAAACTCGTTTTATACAAGCATCTGGTAGTTATATACGGACAAACTACTTTCAGAATCCCGTTAATATAGACTTTCTTTTGACACTTCGACGAATTCGAAAATTTTTTACAGCTGATGTTACAAATGCATATTTGCATGGTCTTTGATGCTCTTCTTTTCTTAATGTAAATTCCTTTCCGATATTCTATTGTTCATTCATTTTAATTTTTTTTACTATTTTTTACGATACCTTATAAAAATACCATTAGATTGGAAAACCATATCTTTGAGCTTTCCACTATTTTTATTTTAATAATAATTCAACGCTAACAATAGAACATTCTACCTTCTTCAAACGTAAGAAAAGAATTCTTTAAACATTCATTCCTTTTATCTTAATTTTATAACTTTTAATATTCTATTGTTTCGTTGATTATTACAACGTAACATTGTGAAATACTTTTGAACTTAGCAATATAATTGAAAATAAGTTTTGTCTTTAGTTCGTTCTAAGAATGATGTATTTACCAAATATTTCGATTCAACTGTCAACCTTCTACTACGTAAGTAAAAGGCAATATTTCACGTACTTCGATAAAATAATAGGACAAATTTAATAATCTAAATTTTAACCTACTATTCTGTCGAATGCAACGCACCTAAAATATTTTATATTAATATTCATATAGCCTTTGTATTTTCAATCGCATAAAAATATTTTTTTCCATCTCGTAATGACAAGCATTATCAAAATAATTTCAACGCGAAAAGTGGCATTCCAAAACTCCTTTCAAACGCTGTGTTATGTATTTATATGTAAAACTTATTCGAATATGAAAGAAGGCAGAATATAGAGTTTTTACACAATCGGAAATCGCAACTTATCGATGCCGTGAATGAGAACTCAGACTCAGAGAGAAGGAAATATCGAAATTGGTATCGCCTCTCTGTTGGAAAAATAAATCTTATATTCGCCTTTCCTTCTCTTTAAGTTAAGTCAGTAAAAAGAAAAAAATGAAAGAAAAACATTTCGAATAAATTCGTTCATTTTCATTCAATATATCTGAATAGAAATAATATAATTGATACTTTAATTAAGAACAGGTTATTTCTAAAATAAGCTTTAAATTAAAAATGAGCCAATTTTTATACAACTACGTATTACGTAAATAATATAAATTTTGTTTAATAATTTTGAATAATTACTATTTACGACACTGCAGCATTAATTTATGTATATTTTTGTATAAAATTAATTTTATATAGCCTACATTTATTTAAAAATTCGAACAAAACATTACGTCACACGTAGTTTATGAATTCAAAATAAATAAATATCATATTTTACGTTTTAGTTCGTATGTTTTTTACTTCTTAATATGTTACTTATTTTAAGAATTATTTATATTAATTAGTTATTTTTTAAGTTAATAATTATATTATGCATTAAATAAAAGATTTCTCAATGTATAATGTTACGCGACGGTTGCTTTCTAAACATTTATAAACTATTGTACTTTGTCGAAAAACAATATTATATATCATTTTTTATATAATATATCAGGTTTTCGAAAATAAATTTCGTTAGATTTGAAGTAACCAACAATCATTATGAAAAAGGATATATATATATATATATATATTAATTATCTTATACAAATTTTCCTACGAATATTTTTCCAATTAAATGATAAATCAAAAAAATTTAATGATTAAAAAATAAAAGTGATCATGAGATTTATTTTACATTTGATTACACTTACATATTTTTATATTCCACAACTAAAATATATTTTTTTCATTTTTAAATTTCAAAAGCCAGTGTTCCATTAGATTCTATACTATTATAAAATAATTTTAAACAATTACGTAAGGGATTCGTTAATTGCGTGAACATGAATTGAAATGCATGAGATCTTCAATATTTAATAATTTAATGCATAATGGCAATGTAACTTAAAGATAAACGTCGGTATGAAAATATAAATTATAGATTTTAATTGAATTCTTGGCTGATTCGAGAATGTAGTTTTATTGCAAAAACGAAAAAAGGAAGCCCCAATTAATTGAAATCAGTTCTGTTTCCGAAATCTCGCGCGCCAACGCATACGATCTTCCACATTTACACGTACGCAGTCTCAAATGCACATGTATGTACATACGCTTTTAATAGATATAGTGTCTTTTTTAATTATTCACGAATTCTCGAAACATGCTTTTCTGTATTATAAAAAATGTCTCTCATCTTGCTCTGCCGTAAAGCCAATAAACAGAATAAAGTTCGTATGTACCACATATCATCTTAATGTTTTGATTCTATTTTTAATCTAAGAGTTCATTTTTTTATTTTTTCCCTTTTCTTTTCTTGTCTTTTTTATGTTTAATTTTTTATCAGCATATAAAAGGAAAATAAGAGAGAAAAATCATCGGCTTGAATAAACGAGCGGCATCGCATGACCTTCTTTCGTTCTTTCATTCTTCTCCTTTATGAACATTTTGCCGTACATTCTTCGGACAGGCAAAGGAACAGCATCGCGAGAATCAGCAGGAGAGGCCGAAAGGGACGCGATGTCGACAACAGCGAAATCAGTGTGTCTCTCAGGCTGGATGAAGCGCTCGCAGCTGCGAATCATGGCAAAAGGGCAGCAATAGCAACAAAGTACACGCGACTATAATGCCGTTGCTGGGAGTAGAATTGAAGGAACCTGTCGCCTTTGAGTCTTCGTAATTCTCCGCTTCGTCTTCGCTGCTACTTCGCTGGTTCGGATCTGCGGGCAATATGGAAACACTTATATCAATATACATATGGGTTGATTTACACGCATCCAAATAGCTTTTGATCCGTACTAAACTTTTAATTTTACAAATGAGAAAAGACATCCAAAAGTTTCATGAATTATTATGCGAACGGAAGTCCAAAGTCGAAATTAGCTTTGAGCTACGCGGCAAATTAATTTATTCCATTCTATAATTTTTATTTTATTGATCATTTTTATTTCTAGCTTCCATTTTACTTCTATCCTGGTCTACCATGTCAAGTGTTTTATGAATTTTGATACACGTTTATCTCAATTGTTACTATAAACAAGTTTCTAAACACCATTATGTATTGAAAATTTTGAATTAAATAAATTTTAAAGAATTATATTTATGTATGTTTTCTTCAAAAAAACTCATTTCGAAACATAAAACCTCATTCTAAAAATCAACAATCAATATGATGTATATAAAAATGGTAAATATACACATTTAATTTAGATTAAAAGCTCTTTCGACAGATATGTTCTTTAAATTAGTTGAAAAATCATAATCATTTCAATAAAATAAATACATGACGTTTCAAATACTTGTTTGAGTAATTATTAAAGGAAACAAAATTATTAATGTAATAAATCGTTTGAATTTTTTACAAACATGTTTGTTATTATAGGTATTATTACCACTAAATTTGAGAATAATTACTATAGTATGTGTGTATCAATGCAATAAAATTAAAAAAATAATATTATTAATAAAAATAGAATTCTTTAGTTGTATTATTCAATTAAAATATTTATTGGTCAATTAATTATTACTTCAGAAACAGTGTATTCGAAAGAATAGTGTACTGGTATAATACGATGTACAAGAACAATACAATAAAACTATGTAACTGATTCATGATAAAGAAAATTAAATCTAAAATTTTATTTTATTATAATAAACACTTAAATTATTTATATACGTGTATAATAAGGTACGCACCTCGTTCTTTTAACATGTCTTGATTCCCCTCTAGAATGTTGTTTCCAGCATTTTTTCTTAGCTTTGCTACAATTAAAATACATTTATGTTATCATTATTTAAAAATGTAACTAAAAAAACATATTTATATATGTAATATTAAAATTCCATCAAACTTTTTAATTTAGATTTAAATTTAAATTTGAATTTGAATTTAATATTTTACTATCACAGCACAAGATTTGATAAAGATATGATTGCAAGTACCACCTTGACTAATTAAATATTTCAAAATGTTAAAATCTGTACTTATTTAAAAATTTTTAATATTTTGTATCAAAGGAATTTATAGTAAATTATTTAAATCTTTTTTAGTTGTACTAAATTCTTTAATATAGCAATACTAAATTGAAGAAAGCTGTTTATCTAAACTTTTAATAAAATTTGCAATTAAAATTAAATATTATCGGAATTAAACATTTTTTAAAATGATCTAATAGATATTATTGAAATAGTTTTAGTTGTTAGCTGCGTGAATTTAATAATGATTTTCTTTAATTTGTATAAAATATTTTCGTTTAGTTTTTAACTTTATTAAAAATTTTGTTCGATTATACCTCAATATAATATAAGGTTGAATATTGCGATATATAATATTTATCAGATATTAATATATACAAAAGGAAGACATAAAAAAAGACTCAAAATCATAGTTAATATTCAAAAAAAACTTATGCACAAATCAGTTTTTAAACGTATATAAGGTTTTGATTGTAAATACACGTAAAGCAAAACCTACGATTCTGCTTTATTTTGATTCGAGATCATAAGAAACTTGGTATTCGACACTTGATACACAAGTTTTATGAAAGTTACCCTTTAACTTGTACAAAATTACGTAAATCTCTAGCCAAGAGTTTTCATCCGCTTTTTAAAAGACAACTTGACGTTTTGCATACATCAATATTCTCTCTTTTTTCATAATATGTGAAATGGTATTTAAAAGGATTTATATAAGAGATTAAAAAACAGGAGAATCTGGGTTAACTATTTTTAAGAAGACATACGAATTTTTTGTATAAACATTAATCTTTTTATAAAATAGTTCTAAGGATAAGATAAATTATTTGTGTTGAATCGATATTCTATTCCATATAATTATTTATTTATACGAATTATTTGATTACTTTTCAAATTTTTTAAATGCAAATAATTACCTTCTTTTTATGTCATAGTAAATTATATACCTTAATTTATATTAAATACGAGTTACCAAAGATTTAATTATTAATTAATTTAAAAATTATTCAAGAAATATGTATTGTGAATTATTACATGGAAAAATAAAATTCAAATAATTATATTTCTTGCTGTTTCTAAATGTTTTGTGAAGACTAATTTAATGGGCAGTATGTGACACTCAACAATAAATCATAGAAATTAAAACAAGAATCTTTTTTCCAAATTAAAAAAAATACGCTTGGAAAGAAGGAGCTGTAAAACTAGTTATACCGTATAACTGTTATCTTTTATACAGCTGAATAAAAAAATGCATATCCCAAGAAATAAAAATAAAAAACGGACGTTAGCACCTTACTATCATATAATCGAATTGTAAAATAAATAAGATATATAAAAGAGTCTATTTATTCTGTCAAAAAATTCGTTAAAGGTGTGTAAAAGTATATATACAATTTTGAAATTACATATTTCGAGCACGTATATGACGAAAATCTTTTTCTTCCTACATATTCAGCAATGACACACACATTTTCCCAAGGCTCAAAGAGACCACAGGAAGTAGATTACATGCTTGTACATGCAATGCTTGCACATTGGCTAAAGTTAAGTATATGCACGTGAATATATGTAGAAAGACACGGCATCGACGCGTTACAACTTCAAGACGACCAAAAAAGGCCGCGGAAGCTTTAATGTCCGCAAGAGACTGTTCGCTGCATGAAAAATGTGAAGTAAAAATATATTTCGGTCGTCACTTCGTCGTAAACTCTTCGTGAACGGAAGAACATAGACGAAAGGGGATGGCTAAATAAGGCTCGTATAAGCGTAAAAAAAAACGCGCAAAAATTTTTTTTATTATTTTATAAGTACGTGCAGCTGTCGATGACTAAGCTGCAGTGAAATAATGAATACAGACATTTATGAAGTGCTAAATCAACGTTCAGTTTCTCAATGTTTGTAAACAATTGTACTGTTGTTAATTTTTGCCCTCGTCCTTCTACAACGAAGCTTATTTCGTGGTGTCTGGGAAGTTGCGTTGCATGGCTTTCAGTAGTACTTCCGTCTAGTCGAATTCAAAGAAATAGCATGTAGAGTGGTACGTCGAAAGAGACAGAAATTTTTGTACGATAAATGTAAATAACGCGATGAGTAAGATACAAAGAGCATCAGAAATTTGGAGATTAATTTATATTTCCAAATAATATATATGTGCATTGATAATAATGTAAAAATATATCGAAGCATATTTTTAAATAATTATTATTTTTTCTTTGATCTCAAATATATGATTAATGACTGGAACTAGTTATTTTTGTAACTCAGTAAATTTGTGACTTTCAACATATAAAAAATAGACACTTTTATATATTACACATATATTATATAGAAATAAAAATATAGAAATATAAAATTGTTTTAATAACAATAACTTTCGATTGGATTTTTCAATTTATGTTTTAAAATATAATAGCGAGATTAGTTATAATGAATTTTTCAGAAAATAAATTTGGTGATAAACGAAAACTTTTATTGTCAATAAACGAAACATTTTTAATCAAAAATTATCTACCAATTACATCGTTGCTTAAAAATACTTTTATAGATTAATATTAATGAAACTATTGAAAAGAAATATTTTATAATAAACTAAAAATTTAAATAATAGGAGCTTTCGATTTAAGAAAAAATAAAAATAACAATTATAAATAAAACGAATTGTATAGATTAGTGCCTTCATAAATATTAGAAATACAGCAGTAATAATATTATTTCTCATAAAAATACATATTCACAAATACGTAAAACATTTATAATAAAAAATGATTAAGAACAGAACATTTTACATCATTAATAAAATCAATTCAAATTTTTTTTATAATAATATAGAAAAAACACTGAAAATTTTCACGAATTCTATGTAAATTCTATTAATGATCCTTCTTTATGAACAATGGTTGAATCAAGATTATACCCTACCCGCAAGTGTTGGATACTTTCTATACATAAGAAAAAAATAAAATTTTAATTAAAGGATTTGATTATATTTTGTTAGATTTAATTAGATGGTTTATTACTAATTGAAATTATTAAAAATCGGAATTTTTTAAATACTACTAAAACAATTTAATAATAATAATAATTAGTGAAAAATATTCTTATTTCATTAAAAGAAACTAGACAATATTAACATACGAGATGTATAATTAATATAGTGCATTCGTACTCCCGATAGCTGTAATTTTTCTATGCCTACGAATGATATATAAATGATCTATTCATTCTATTTCTATATTTATATTCTATATTAAGTGAATCGTATTATATTAGTCTCAATGAATTGAGTATTGCCCATTAAAATGGGGTATATTATATTTTTCCTATATATTTCACACATCTGTACTATTTCACTACTTAAACACACACTGAAAGAATTTAAAGGGGAGAAGTGAAAAGACATTTATTCGATTAATACGCATTAAACCAGTGCTTCACCATTAAATTAAATGTGTGGATTAAATTAAATGGATATGAGTTGGTATTTTAATTATTGTTAGTACATAAAATCATTTTATTGATGCAAAAAAAATAAGATAAATTCGAATTATGGGTGATTCAATTTTTACTTTTATCATCATTTTCATCAAAAACGCTTAAAATTATTTTTTTTAGTAATTCATTCATATATTAATAATTCAACCTTATATACAATAATCAATAATAAATATTTAATTTAAGACATTGCCAGTTTTTCAAGTAATATAGAGTTAAATGAAAAAAGCATCATGCATTTGACGACCTTATGAACTTTAAAATGACATTTTGATAAATTATAAATAGTCATAAAAATACTAAAGACTCGAGTAATGACATTTTACGTTTTTATATAATTTTCAAGAATGAAAGATTAGTGTATACACGCGTGCGCAAACAAACGCATGCACACAAGGTATGCATTCTCATATAAATGCAAACGTTGGATATTAATTTTAAAACTATATACTTCGTAGTTAATAAAATAATATATTTTTTAAAGTTTAATAAATACCCAGTCTAGACTATCAAGGATTAAAATTATTTGAATTTTGTTATTTTAAAGTCTATTGCAGATAAATACTAATAAAAGCAAAATATATGCGAATGAATTGACGTAATAAACTGGTAATGCACAAAATGTCAAATTTAATGCAAACTAGTTTAAATCATGACTACAGAATATTTTGCAATGTACAGTTGTTACGAGCGTTCAATGTGCTTACCTTTATGTTTTATATCGCTACTCTCGCTCGAATGATATCCGGAGCTTGAAGGTATTCCTATAAATGGAAAAAGGTATTTTAAAATATCGATTTAATCCATTAATATTTTAAAAAGCTATTTTTGCTTGCTTTTACGATATGACCCATGGCTACGTAGGCAAGAAAGCATTTATTCGACTCTGTTCAATGTCGTTAAATTTAATACAACACGAAATTTTGATAAAAGCTCGCGTATTAATTGATCTCCGCACCATTTGGAAAGATTGTGTAACAAAAATCCCATAAATAATATTTCAATTTCCTGGCGTAAATCTACAACTTAGTAATCCTTTGAATCGTATTCTGCAACCAACTATTATTTAATTTAATTCAAAATGAGATCGTTCTATATAGACTTTAGAGGTTAGCACGGTATGGAAGCAAAAAGTATTACCATCATTATTTACTTATTCTATCGCACGTCTATATATTTTCGGGAAGGGCTACCTTCTCCAGATTAAGAGACAAAAGAGAGATTTGTGTCCAAGTACTTTCTGCAACCTGCTCGATTGAAGCGAGCAGATTCTGACAAAATTTATCGTTCTGAGACTCAATGTGACGTTTAATAGGGACACAATGAATTTCAAGTCAAGTTTCTCTCGTAACAAGTACAAGTTTCCGTGTACTGGGATGTATTCAAATGCCTTCGTAATACAAAACAATTTCGATCTAATGGAAATTGTAAATTAATTATATACTTGCAAATAGAAACAGAAATTGTTTAATGCATAAATCGTACAAAATTAGGACATTATTACGCCTTTGGGTTAAATTTATAATGAACCTCACTATCGAATATTCTTTTGCACAAATTATTGCTTCATTTTTAGCAACATAATCTCAATTAAGCAGAATCGAAACAATTGCTGAATAGTAACTATATATTTTTTGCTCGTTAAAGTATAAATATTATAATATACAATAAAACGTATAATATAAATTTTTGTCTCTTATTTACTATATTGTAGTTTAAAATAACAGCTCCATAAATACTTACGATAAAGTTTAATGCTGCCGTCTGTGTCACCCAGTGAATTACGGGAAATGCATTTGTAGGAACCAAAATCAGATGCAGCTACAGATTTAATTGTTAATTTCATATGTACTTTATATGCACTTTCGACTATGACTGACTCATATTTATCACCTGAAAATATGAAGGAAATATAAACAGTGTAATAAACTCCGCAATTTTCTAAAGTCGTCTGTCAATATGAATTATTTAAGCTTTAGGACATTTATGTTCTTCAATAATAATGAAATGTATATGTTTTCAAGAAGTTTATGGTATGAAAATATGCGAAACACATCCGTGGAAGATAGTAAAATCTCTTTTTAACAATCAAAATTCATAAAAAGTCAATTGAAAACATTTTCAAAGAAATTCACAATAAAGTAAAGATATCACAATGGCTCAATCAAGACGATTCAGAATTCGAATCGTGACTAAACTAACGTGATTTCTGCTCAAATCAGTCCTATTCGAATCTTATATAAACTATATACTTAGACTATGTGAGTATTATTAAAAAATTTAACTATATCATGAAATAATTAATATTTAATAATATTTAATATATCATCAAAATCAGTTTATTTTCTTCGTCCTTTTTAAATTATGTACTATTTTTCTGATTACAATCGTACTCAAGTTTATATATACCCACGTAAATACATGCTGTTCGATTAAAATATTGAAAATCGTTCATATATATTAAATTTCAAAATTATCCGTTCAAATTTGTAAGTTATACCATGTATTCGATTAATCAACTGGAACAGTCAGAAAAAACATTTAATTACGCATAAAAACTTTTTCACTTTATCACATTTAATATTATTATACTTTTCAATAATTCCTACATTATATCAATACTTCATGAAATAAATATTAAATCTTCATTTATAGTCGTAAAATAATTTAGATGAACTAATTAGCAAATTAATTAAAAAGAAAAAACTAGTCATTTTTAATTTATGAAATATAATTCTTGACTGAGAAAATTAATAAAATTTATTTTAAAATAATTAAATAATTTTATATATTCTTTTATTTATAGATATACTGTGTGTATATTATTTACTATTTATTAATATGAAAAAAAATGTTTTTTTTTAAATTATTTCTCTTCAAACTTTTTTAAAAATTGATCTCCCTTTAAATATTAATAAAAATTAGAGCCATAGACTATTAAATAAAAATTATTTTTTTCATTTATTTCGCTCACAATAATATTTTTAAAATAAGTAATTCATTATTATTTATCGGAAGTATAATAAATTTCACATTTATAATATATCCTGAATATAATTAAAAAAACCGTTTCTATAAGTTTCAAATATAATAATGCCTGATAATTTCCACATAATTTTTGTTTGGTTCTATTTAATATTTCCATTACTTTATTTCAGGCTGTATCAAGTTGATCTTCTATTTTAGATTCTTGATAGATTAATCAAAATCTAATTGTACTGCAATAAGTCGTTTAACAAAAATGAGTTTTATACCGAATATCGATATTGAACAATATATGTACCGACAGAATTTGCACGTATAAAATATATTAGGATCATAGTTATATTAAATATTCTGCAAAATTTTGATGCATTTGATGCATATGGTGTATAAACTTATAATACTAATTCATAAACATGATATATTGTTACGGATTTCGAATCTATCTATCATAATATTGCTTCTTCTTATTTGCTAATATTATTTGTCAAGTATTTAATTTGTTACTACTTATTAAATTTTCCATTTTTAAAAATTTGACATAAAAAGCATGTATTGTGATAAATATTATATAAATTTTATCAAGTAAGAAAAAATTTTCAGTTAATAAATAGTTTGTATTTTTAATGATCGGAATAAGTATTATCGTTTCTATAATTTAATTGGCTGTGAATAATAACACTGTTTCAGATTTTATGATTGGTGATATCTAGAATAGGAATATACGGTATTTACATTAAATTTATTATAACATTCGATCTGATAAATTTAAAATGTGCTTTCTTTAAATTTATAGTAATGAGAGAAATGTGATATCTAGCTAAGTATTTGTCTTAATTTACATTTATAATACATATTTTAATAAAAAAAAATTAAATAATTTTTTATATTGATTATAGAATCTATGAAGCACAAATAACTAGACTAATTAATCACAAAAGATGTTACTAAAGACAATATCATCATCAAAAATCATAATAATATCGAATTCTTCAAAATTATATTTTATGATATTTTTCGTGTATAATAACTAAGTATTGTATTTGTATAGAATATTAAATAATTAAGTAAATAAAGAAAATAAAGTAAAATTTCAAAAATTATTTAGCAGTTAAATTTTGCGTAACGATTAGTAATCCAATCGTTCAACTGATTGAACTGTAGAATTCTATGAAATATATTTACAAATTCGACAGTGTGTATACATGATTATAGTTTTAAAAATACTGCATACATTAAAATATAATTTAATTTTATAATTTTACTATGATGTAAAAGTGTTCGTAACATACAAAATAAACTATTTATTTGTACATAATTCAGACATTAGATAATTAAAGTATTTTATTCTTTTTGCAGTACAACTTGTCATACTTAATATCTAATAATCTGATAAAAGTAATACAGAATTATATACAGTATATTTTATATTCAATATATTTATTTCATTTTAATACGTATCAAATTTGACAATGTAAATTTATTATATAAAAGACTATAATTACTTTTTAAAATTGTATAAAAATATAGGTAAGAAAGTTCTTACTATTTATATAATTATAATTTCATAATTTTGCAATAAAAAGATTGTGTAATCCATAAAACTTTGTAGGAATGAAGTTCTCCAACAAAATTTATAGATTATAAAAAATATTGCAATTGATAATTTATGATTTTCGATATTGAACTTAATTTATAATTAAACAATAAAATTAAAAGCATGTGAATAATAAGTAATTTGCTTACCTTGGGCCACAATATCATCTTTACCGCGCGTCCAGTAGTGTATGGATTTCGGAAAAGCCTCCGAAATACATTCAAGCGTGATTTGCTGACCTTCCCGAGCACCGATTAATTGATTCGGTATCCAAATCATCGGTGGAACTAAAATTCATTATTCACATCAATCATGCCCAGCGAGATCGCTTAACATTTAATGCGTTCACTTATGATAATTGAATAAATTTAATATGTGTACACGCGTGTCTATTACTTACATTGGACAACGAGGCTGATCCTTTTACTGACCGTCGGGGGTACGCCGTTCGACGCTATGCACAGATACGGGCCCATCTGTTTGCGACTCACTTGCGTTAAATTAAATTGCGAGCCCTCGACACTTTGTACTACGAAAATGAAGAACATGAAAAGATTTCTTAGTTTTTGCTTTTACGCATTTAGGCAATATTAATAAGTAAATACTATATTTTTAATCGAGAACACACTTTTAACTAATGTAAATATGCAAATTAAGTATAATAATTGAAATAGTTGAAGAATTCAAATAAATTTATAAACAGATTATATAAGTTATATGGGATCGATATAAAAAATAAATTTCTGTCAACGATAAAACTGTAACTAAAAAATAAAACTGTCAATGATAATTTGAGACGATTTCATAAATTTTTAGTGAATTATAAATTATTGAATTGCAATTTAATATATACGTGTATTATACTCTTCCCTCTTTCTCTACAATTTGAGCATTGATCGTTAAATATGACTTTTTCATTCATTTTATAATTGAAAGGCATCGTTTATATATCTATAAACAGTCAACAAAATATTCAAAAGCATCTAAAATATTTGCAAAATATCAACTTCAAGTGCTAATAAATTTATCTGTGCTTTTTAATTTAACCTTCCAATTAGATTGTCTGAAAAATATTTTGCAAAAATGTAAGAAAATATAATACAATTACATTTTTAGATAAAACTATACAAAAATAAATTTAGTACCTAAAATATTAACGTGAATTGTGTTAGATTGCAGCTGGCAGATAGATACAATTTTTCTTATTGGGGGTAATTTTATTTAATTCGATATTTGTCTCGAAGACTCAGTTATTCAGAAAATATTATTTAAAATTGTCAATTAAAATAATTAAAAAATACTCCATTCTAGAATACTTATCATGAAAATTATAATGAATACTTTTTTTATTCTTTTGAAGTTGTCAAATAAAAGATCTACCTAATTTTTATTATCTAAAATAAATACATTTTTCGTTGCGCACAAAATGAAAATATACAAGTACAAACTAAGGTTTGCTATCGATCGTTAATTCTCGTTTGAAATGATTTAAAATTATTTAAGTAGATTAGTTGTAGTTAAAAATATCAAGTTAGTATTACACGTGCATTCAAACTTAGTATTTATGTATAAAAGCATGTATTGGTTGAGATAGTACGACTCGAAAAAGTAAGTGAAATGAAAAGTTAGAATAATTAATTTTGATTATAATGCTAATTACGCTTGCTTTACAGTCTCCCTTCTCTTCCGCTCTCCCTTACCGCCCTCTTCTTTTCCAGAAAATTCAATATAGAGATTCGTGCCGATCAGTTGAACAGAGGGCGAGTTAATCCGGGGTCCAGTAAGCCCTGGCGCGAACGAATAAACGAGCAAGCAGGCGACTGTATACGCGTTCATCTCCCCCGTAAATTTGGTTTACTTATTCTGAAGTCGAGGTCGAGCTGCAGCGTAGCCCGATGCGCTTGACCGTCCACCGCAATCGAATCACCCCCGCCGGAATATTTGCACACTCCTGACAAACTGCGCGAAGCACCAGTTACGTCGTCCAACTGGACCGTGCGACGAGAACGAGGCCGTTCACTCTAATTTCGAGCACACTAATCCGTAAAAGGACGACGGATAATTTGGCCTCGAAGTATCCAGCATCAGAAGCCTTTGCCGACGGATTTCCGACACGAACGAACGACCTAATTTACCGTATCTAAAAATTGCGTTAATTGTATTTAGCTTTCCGCAAATGAATGAAACAACGCTTGATACTCCGAGTCGTAGCTGGCTTGATACTATCTTAGCAATATTTTACTGCAGTGGATATAATTTCTGATAAAACTACTGATATTCGTAGTATTTTGTTTACAATGTGTTAATCTTCTGAACATAATATCAAACTTTTCGTTAATTCGCAATTTCAACATTTAATTTTAGTATTTTTAGTATATAGTACTTCTTTAGTATTTTTTATTATTTAATAAGTAACATCGAATAAGCTTAGAATAAATTTTAAACATTATTAAAAGTAAAATAGAACTTGATAAATGCATTAAAATCTAAAAAACGCGAATTTAATTGAAGATAATAAGTTTCAGCTCATCATTTTTGTAGCGAAAGACGTTTAACAACAACTAACGAAAATAAATTTTGCGAATTAATCTTTAAAAAGGATCGCGTTGACATGTAGAATTGGATATGATCTTAAGTTATATATAACAATTGCGATTTTTCTATTTCAATTATGTGCCATTAAAACTACACTTTCTCTTTAAATACATGTATTTGTTCTAAATTTTAAAAAATTTAAGAATTTTCGTTTGAAAATTTTATGATAATTTTACAGCTGTTTTTATAAAAATATTTTTAAATAATTAAAAAAACCCTTTATTTTAATAATAATTATTTTCTATCAAGTTTCACAATCTATACTTAACTTGTATTTTTGTTACGAGTTCTTAACTAGTAGCGTGAAATGAGGCACCTATCATATGTAAGATATGCGAGTATTTTAATTGGTGAAGTCAAAATTATTTCGGTTAATAGCAAATTTACGAATATTAAAATTCTATACAATTTTTATCTTTGAATATATATGGCTAAATTTAATATATAAAATAAAAAAACTGACTAATTATAATTATAATTTATAGATTTGTTTATATTAAAATTATTCTGTCAAGAATAATTATGAGAATGCGAGGAAACAGAAAAATATATCCTTTAAAAACTTGAATTTGCTCGTTACAATGTCATCACAAAAATGTGGATTTGGTATAGTAATATTTTTCTTATTCATATATATATATATATTGATCGAACAGTTTGAAGCTAAGTGTGAAAGCGTGAACTTTACATAGAGACAATATGTTACTTTTTATATTTAGTAAGTATTTTTATTATTTCATCATAACAAACTTTATTTATAGTTTTGCTTTCAGCATGCAATCTAGCCATGTTGCTACATATTGCACATTATTTTTCTTGTTATGACATTGATGTATTTGAGTTAATGCAATTTCAAACATCCACAAAAGTTCCCTCATAAAGGTTTTATTTAGCTTTATCAACAGATTTTTCAAAATAAAGTACATATTGTATATTTTCAAAAAGTCTGTTTATTACTGTACTAGTGATGTTACTTTAATTTAATAATGTAATTATGTCGGAATGTAATTATAATTTTATACGGTTAGAAAGAATTTTTACTATAAGAAGAACATTTTCTTTCGTGAAATAATGTTATGTATCATTATTCCAAATCTTTATATTGTTAACTTCATAAAGTCTTACATACCCTGTATAATAGATTTATCAATACTTTTAAAAAATACTTTTATTTTATAAGTACGACCCTCTAAAAATTAAATTTAAACTCAGAATTAATCGACAAGATATTTCCTTATAGTATTATGAACTAAATAAATAAGCGGATTTACTTGCATAAAATTAAAAAGTTCAAGCAAACTTTTTTCTACATATACGCACAGTTATATGAGAGGCCAAATTATTTCTGATAATAAAATATTCTTGAATTTAACTATACCTAAAGACCGTTTGAGAGTTTTACAGTACTTTGACGATGGAAATGAAAGGTTAAGTTTCTCATTAACCTGCTGCGCGTAAAGACGATATAACTCTTCTAAAATATACGAGTTCAGTATAAGATTATGAGTAAAAAGTGAGCTTAAATTTTCGGGTAATAATTTCTATCCAATTAGGAAAAATATAAAAAATATGAAAATTTTGATTGGTTTTTTTGCAACTGATAATATTTAATATTTAAAAGTACATTATATCAACAGTACTATAAAAAATCTATTACTATTAATTTTAAAAGAGACACATAAATATGATTTTCATTATGATTATATTTATCTTATTTACACGCTAAGAATATTAAATATTCTATGTATGATTGATGGAATTGAATGTCACTTAATATATTAAATAAAGTGATAAAATTGTATTAAACAGTAATCGAATTAAAAATACAGTTTATTTAACATTTATTCAACATAGTTATTGAAAAAAGTTGACTTAAAGTGAAAAGTTTATATTTTTAACTTGCAATACATTTATCTAACTTTTCTCCTTATACTTTGCGAATAGATTTATATTCGCCTTATAAAATGATGTATGAATAATTCGATTTATTTTATTATTATTTTAGCTATTACACAAGAAACCAAAATGAGAAATTTTCTTATTACCAAGATTTATGTTTCTCCTACTTTAACCAAAATTCATTACAATGAGAAAACTAACATACATTATTTAGTACATTGCTACATATTTATTTCAATATAAATCTTGTTTACCGACGCAAGTAAATAACCTGTCGCGTTCTTCATTGATTTTATCCTTTTTTTTTTATTATTTTTGTAGTACTTGCGATATAATATCCTTTCAATATTGGATGAGTAACACAAAGATAATACATTAGTTCTCATAAATTCAATTAAAATTTTACTCCACCTTTTCTTATAAAAGTAGGTTCCGTCATGAAATGGAGATGTGAAAGAGATAAAAAAAGTAATCAAAAGAATGTAAAATAACGTCTTTCTCTCGACTGTCACGAATTGGTAGACGGTTACGGTGACCACTAATAAAGAATAATAAAAAACCAAAAATGACTATTGAATATTATACCATGTTAGTTTCAGATCGTACAAAACATTTCGCGCTACTATAACTGAGCGATAATCAGAAGGATTTAGAAGATCCTCGTCTAGCTGCGGTTAGGCAGAACTAGAAGATGCTCTTTACGGCGGAGTTTTGAATATTTGATTAATTTATTGTTTTCTTGCGGTGTTACGAAGATTATTGTAAAATGGGTGGCAATCTACAAAACTAAAGAACCTATTGTAAACTGAAAATATTAAATTTAAAATAATTTTAAAATATTACATGAATTAAAGTTAAAGCGACTTTTCGTTATGATTAACTTAAAATGTTTTCAAATCTAATTATAATATTCGTTAGGGTTAGTTTTCGTCACTTGTTCAGCTTACATTTATATCGACGCAGTTTATTAAGTATTTAATATAAGTTTATTAATTATTATCACTACTACTTTAATATTTATCAAAGCTTCGGATGAAGAAGAAAACGAAGAACACTTCACTCGCTTGACGCTAAACTCTTTCTCTTTCTTTCACAGATACAATCTCTCTTCACCCCTTTTCCCACGCTTGCAATCTCTCCTTTTTATTTTCTGCGTTTATCTAAGGGGCTCTCTTACATTAACCCGCTGTCTTTTTCGATCAATTTCAAGTATATTTACCACTTTCAATGTAAATTTGAAGAAGTATGTGTTCACAAAAACAAATCGTCTTTGTTGAAACATAAAGGGAAAAAAGATAGTAAAAGTATTCATTACATTTTTCGTTTACTTTATTCAGCAAATTATTTTTCTCTATTATTGCGTAATTTCACGGATTCGATTTTTTTATTTTTCACGTTGTTATTTAGTATTGTATGTTAAATTACATTTTTAGTAAGATTTAAAAATGAATTTTTAAAGTTGATAAAATTAGATGAAATATATTACGGATACGATTACAGAATATTTTAGCTATATAATTATGAATAAAATAATAATTACTTTAATGAATAAGCTCAGTTATAATATTAAATAAATGTCAAAATAAAATACCAAAACAAATTTAAGTTTCCCATAATTCAAAATTAATTTTAAATATTCTTTGAAATCTTTATCGATTGACATAAATAAGAGGTATTTACTTTGTAGTCAAGAATGCGTTCAAACTAAATTTAATGAGGTTATTAAAATCTGTGATTAAAATAAACACAATAAATAATAAAGAATTTTGATTTATAAATAAAAACGTTGTTAACATTTTTTTAAACAAAATTTCACGATTATCACGTCAGTTTAAAATTCATAATAACTTATTGTAAAATAGGATATATCAGCTAAAACATACGATAAAATTTATGTTTAAAATGGAAATTTTATCCAAATTAAAATAATAATATTATAAAACAATATTTATTATTACTATGCAGATAATTAAATTTAAAATTATAACAAAAGATTACAAATGATTATTGTAATCTTTTTAACAGTACATAAATATAAAAATATTAATGAGTTAAATATCTTTTCAAAATATTTAAAATCAATTCAAGTTTATTTTTTAATCTTAATACAAAAAAACAATATTATTCCATTTTTATTAAGCACTTTCAGACCCATTCGATTGACACATTGCATTTAAAAATATTAGCTAGAAGTAGCGAATTCTTTAAGAAATCTGTTAAATTGAAGCGGCATTATAAGCGTAATAATTGTTTTTATAAGGAAACGGTTTCTCTTTCCTAATTAAAATCTGTTTACTTTAATCAATTTTTTCAGACTTCTTTTTAAATTAAGTTTTCTAATGTTGAATATAACGTAAGTTACATTTAACGCGCAAAAAACATTTTTCGCGTATTTATAAAGAAAAGATACTCGTGATATAAGTCCGTCATAAATGTATCTTTCATCACATGATGTATATTTATGCATAATCACTTACCCTCTTTAGAGTTGCTCAGGGAAATCGGTTGCCCGTCCTCTCTACGCCAATTTATAGTTGGCGATGGTGAGCCTGTGGCCATGCAGCGCAAAGTAACGTCGGTACCTTCTCTCACAATCATATCTGTGCTAGTTTGGTAGTCTATTATATCAGGTGGAACTGTAACAATATCCAAAGCCATTTATAATGTTATTAAACTGGTTTTTTAATGTTTAAAAAATTGTACACACAAATATTCAGTAATGATTCAAATTACAAAATGTTATCTTACGCGTAACATACTTGTTTGCTTAATAATTAAGTGATATAATTTATCTAGATATTTGTTTTTTCATTAAAACTCTTTTTAATAACATTATTTCGCTACTAGTTCGGAACTAAATTTACATAATTTGTATTAGTTTGGGATTAAGTTACAAGCTTTCCGAAACTCAAGTATGTGTACATAAGTTGATACGAATTTTATATATAATTAATTTAATTGCACTTGAAAATTTAGATTAGATTGAAGCAAATAAAAACGTATTTTTTTTTTAATGAATATTATATTTCGACAAAGTAAGTACTTCATATAAGCACAGAAATTGCAAGTATAAAAATCATATACTTAATATCCTAATTTTAATACAATGTTGTTTCAGAAGTTTATACATTTATTGTTAACCTCATTAGTTTATAAAATATATTGTACTTATTATTTGTTTTTTCCCTTGGTAGATTAGCGATTAAATTCTAAAATTGTATTTGTTCTATTTATTATGAAAAGTAAAGCTAATCGTTTTATTTTCATTTCCAACATGAAATTTGGCATTTATATTTTTATGTCGTCCGGTTTTTTAAATATTTATTGTTATTAGAATTGCAATTAATAAGATGAGCGCGGAATATAATGAAAAACAAATTATTCAAATTATAAAATAATAATAGTTCTTGGAGGTAAATTCAATCTAGAGATAAATTTAGAGTACAATCGTTTGGAAATAATGATTTTTCTGAAATTCTTATCACTTTAATTCTATAGCAATCGTCACATTTAGAATATAATCATAAATTATTTAAAAATAATATTATAATAATAATTACCCTTTTCTATCAATAAAAGAATCGACCATCTATAGGCAAATAGATAAAAAATATTTTAATCCAAATTATAAAAAAAGTATTGTTTTAATCAACCATTTTTATACTAAATAATTAATACAGTGAACTATTCATTCAAAATTTTTATTTATACTATAAAATACATAGTATCCAAATCTATTTTTTTAATAATTGCTATTAAATATATTAAATATATTATAGTACAGTTATTATAATTTTAAAAATTAGGTAATATTGTAAAAATCCAAGTATAACTTAAATATATTCACTTAAAATATCCTTTATAAATTAAAAAATTATAAAAGTAGAAAAAAAGTTGTTACTTTTATCAAAAAAAGTCTTTGTTGATTTTATATGTTAATAAGTTTATATTTAATTTTTATTTTTCATCCAATACTATATTTATAAATCTATAAATATAAAAATGTAAATAATTGCGTTGTAGACGATACGCAGGGTGCGTATATGTCTGTGGCACATCGTTTTATTTAAATATTTATATAAATCGTATTGGAGAGAAATGTCGCGTTTATAATATAATATAATATAATATGAAAAATATACCTTTGAAATCATATTACAATTATAAACTTCGTTATTAATGTCGCGAGAAACCTCCCTCTTAATATTTTCAATAACGCGAACGCGATCATCTATATATGTATTAATTTTATTAGCCAAATAATTTTTATTTATTTATATTTTTAAATTTAAATATAAATAAAAGCACAATCTAATATACTAACAGAAGAATATTTTTGAAAATAGAAAATCAAAATTTATTCTCTTAATATTCAATTCTGTCTTAAGTCGCATGAAATGTATTTTTTTTTTTTGCTAACTAACTCGATCTCGTAAAAGTCTGTCACCGATTTACTTTTATTTTTTTGAATGGAACATATTCTCATCCCTTTGACTATGAAAACCTTAGTATAAACAGTGGCAAAAAGGGCACAATTCTTCAATTGTAGTAATAAGATTTTATTTATATAATACTCTTAATTAAACATTTATATATAATTAAAATCATTATTTTAGAACATTTACAATTATATTTGTTTTGCATCCACTAGTTTTAAACTTTTATAAAATATTTGTTTATGTATATAGTATTCTTTAAGAAATTCTTTCCTCTATTTCATTAATCAAAAATTTTTATATTACTCTATAGTAATACTATTTTGTATCACTTAACATAATAAAAATAATATTATAAAAATTTTAAAATAATTATTAGAAACTTTTATTCTTCTAATTGAATATTTTAACGAATATTCAATCGAGTTATACATTTGTATTATTGTTTAAAAAGTTTATAATATTTAATATTATAGAAAGAAGGACATTGCTTTAATTAAGTCATTAATGGATAGGATAATATAACTTTTTTGAAAATCATAGGTTATCCTTAAAACTATCAACAACTTTTAATTAATTCTTTATTTTACTTAAATACTTGATTATAATGAAATTGCGAATTAAAAAGTTAGTAATAATAAACCGGCCCTAATGTTTATTACATCAATTAATAAAAGTAATAAAAATGAAACGTAAAATTAATGCTATAAAAGTAAAGAAATGTATTAATAAAATGTATAAACAAAATACGTATATAGGTGGGCTAAGTTTTTTTTTTTTAAATTTTTATTAAGTTATTTAAATTAAATTATATACATATAAGGTATATAAAAATGACATCGTATCTTATTGGGAAATAATATTACTAAAAGAAAGGATTCGAGAAGCTATAAAAAGTGCAAAGAAAATAGTGCAACAGCTGTTTTAGTATAAAAATAAATTCTTGCCTCGGTTTATCAAAAAGAAAAATTAAGTTTAAAATCAAGTGTTTTAAATGCCTTATATCAAAATAGTGAAAATTGACTAACTTAATTACATTTTTCCATTAACCAATAAAAACAATTTTATAATTATTTTCAGTTGTAGAGACAGATTATTTACTACGCCTCTATCTCTTTTATCATTTTTTATTTCGTTTTTTAACTTATTTTTATTCTTCAAGTTTTCATAAGTTTTGTTAAATGCGAAGAATATATTTTTCAAAATCAATTCAATTGATCAATAATATTTTTAGGTCGTTGTAAATTTTTGATGAATTTCTATCGTATGATTTAATTCATTTAGGTGTAGATATTCATTAAGTACAATCATTTTCTAAATAAGTACTTTTTAATTTAGTATTTTACATTATTTCACTACATCATTATCGTCTAATACGAATATTTAACATTTTTTTTCAGAATATTTTTACATATTTTCAATCACGAAAAATGTATTTTTGCAAAAAACTGTGTTATCAATAAACATAAAATTCAATTAGCTATTTAGCTTTTGCTTACTGTACATTTCATGGAAAGAGAATTAGGACTATAAAACTTCGTTTATAAAAAAAGCATATTTATCACCGTTACAATTCCCTTGTATTCTAATTAAAATTGTGTATCAACTAAATTTTGTAAAATCATATATGTTATCTAATATTTTTTCGCGTAATACATTATAAACTGCATCTTGCATTCAAAATTTAACTCAACGTATATTTTTTAAATTAAAGTAATCTACAGGAGAAAGAGATGTCATTATTAGTAGTAAATGCCGTATGACGCAATAATATCCAACAAAAGGCGTTGTAATGACAATCTTCCATAATATTATAGGATGAATGAGTTATCTCTTTTTCCTTCTCTTCTCATTCTCTCATCTCTTTCTTCGCCTTTTCTAGTGTTGGACACATTCATGCGAATGCGCTCCGAGAATTATCGTGCATACATCAATGCGTCTCATCCTTCTTCAGTGCGTAACGACAGAACGTATGTGATGTATGAATGTAAAGGGTCGGGAGAAGGGCTGAAGGTTCAGTCTTGCTTTAGTTAGGCGAGTTCTTGGTTTCTAGGCTCTTCTGGGCTGTGGTTGCACGCAATAAAGTGGAATGATAACGCAAAACGACCCCCACAGAACATCACATCCGGAGGAAGGGACCATATGTAAGATCCGCCTGTGACCTGCGTTTTTGCGCTCTTATTTTGTCCTCAGATACCATTCATATCGTCTACATCTTTATATTATTCGCTTTTATTTATTTTTATTTTCGTTTTAATTTTTTTTAATTTTAACTTTCCTACTCTCATTTTATTTTTACAAGCACTTTATTCGAATTCTTGTTCATTTAATCAAAAATGAATTTTTTTATATTCATACTTACAATTATATTAGAGCAAAAAAAAAATCTTACAATTATGCAAGTCAATAAATTTCCGACTATACTATTTAGAATTTTTATATAAAACAAATAAATAAATATATAAAATATAAGATATTCATTGTCATTGTCAATATTTCAAGAAATATATTTATAAGTATTTTAAAAAAATGGATTTTTTAGATATATTTATTATTTTTAAAATATTCTTTAAATAGAGAAAATTTAAAAATTTTAATTCTTGAAACGATGTTAGAAAAATTTTTTAAATTAAATAGTACAAATCAATAAAATGTTTCTTTATTTGACAAAAATTTAGACTTAATATATTTAATTTAAAACTGTTTCAAAATATTAATTATTATTTATAAGTATTGTGAATAAAATTTCTACCATTGTATGTCATCTGTAATAACAGTGGTATTAAAATGTAACATTGTATTTAAAGATTTTATTTTTTATAGAACTAATAAAAATAAAACATTTGTATTAAAGGATTATTCATATTAATTTATAACAATTACTCTTCTGAATTTAATGTGAATAAAACTGTATTGATTATACTGAACGCATTGCCTACATATATTAGCAGTGATTTTTATCACGCATTTTTTATTTTTTATGTAATAATACTTAATTTTACATTATATTTTTACATTCTATTCAAATTATGATTATTGTTTTAATTTACACTCAAATTGTGTTAAAAATCAGTAAATTCATATAGCTATGTATCATTATAAAAAAGCAATATATAATAATATTATCAAATGTATATTTTTATTTATTTATGCACATAATTTTTTTACGTTAAATTTTTTCCAAATTATAAAATCATAAGATAAACTTTTCAAAATTTTATAGAATTACAAAGAATTTCCAAAAAGATAATTAATATTTACATTGAAAATTTTAAATTTAATATTCCAGGAAATTCCCAATAATTAATAATTTTTTTATACAAATATTGTTGGCTTGTATGATTTTTCTTTAATCTAAAAGTTTGTAAATATAATTTTCCAGAAAAATTCGTCTGTAAATAAAAATCTTATATAATAATAATATAAAAATATTAAATGGAAATTAATGTTTACTCTTTGTTCGTAAAAATAACGAATTTTCTTTCTATTATTTCGAAATTTAGCACAAGAAATAATTTTAATATTTCATGACAGATCGATAGACAATATAAAAAAGTAAATTCTTATCATTGAATAATATTTCACGAAGAACATAAAATACGATTATTACTTCAGAGAGGAAAGTATGCGAAAACGAAGAATAAATATAATTCAGATTCACACGAATCGTATCAATGAATGGACAATAAAAAAAATACTAATACAGTACCAAAAACGAGTAGAAAAATAATAGCAGCTAGAAGCATTTTACTCGGAACTAGAATAATTTCCGATTTTCTACGATTGTCGACTGCTGAATTGCAATGCTTTGGGGTGTATATCATGTACTAATTCGAAGATGGTGTGTTCGCGCGTGAAACAGGACGAGATTGAGATAAAGATGACAACAAGAGAGAGAGAGAGAGAGAGAGAGAGACAAAGGGAGGGA
Organism: Platyscapa corneri; assembly: GCA_018907185.1. Classification (NCBI taxonomy): domain Eukaryota; kingdom Metazoa; phylum Arthropoda; class Insecta; order Hymenoptera; family Agaonidae; genus Platyscapa; species Platyscapa corneri. The sequence continues at coordinate 1,542,618 of JACCHW010000005.1, read as the reverse complement.
GAGAAATGGCGAGAGGGAGAGAGAAAGAAGAGGCAAGGATCTCGCAAATTTTCTTTTTCTTTCGCTTAAACGACGAGCGGATCGTAGAATTTCAGTACCGCTCTTAAAAGCTCTCAATACAGCAATACCGGGGCACGTTCTACTATTTCAAACTTAATTATGATCATGAGAGAGATGGAATGTGTCTGGCTACATCTAAAAGTATCATACACAGAAAAAGTCCGAATCGCACTAAAGCACATTCGCGAATTTTTCAGAATAATCCTCATCAATGTTGCTTTAGCTTTTCGCGCATAATTTCTTGTTTTTTATTATTTGTATCATTCTTCGTCTATTTCAATTACCAGCACTCCCTTCCCAAATAATGCCATCTCTGCGGATACGAATTGCACTTCATCGTGCAGACTGACTAAACCGAGCCACTCAAGATTTATACGAACTACGAACTCTTCGTAAACATAGTAATAAGCCCCCCTATGAAATCTGCGTTGTGTATGGAATAAGCGGAAACAGAATCACAACCCTCTCCGGTAATTGTCTAAACTAAGAGACACCTTGCGAGGATGAAAAATAAAATATTTATTTATTCACAAACATACTGATAATTATAGATAAGTGTTTTGTTAGCCAATTTTTTACATAAAAGTCTTAGTGTGTGTAATATTTATAGGTGGATTATGTAATTAATGTTGGTATATAAATACATTAATATATTTAAATAATATGCGTATTTGTGATTTCGTGAATTAATTTGTAAAAGTGTATTATAACGTAAATATGGTATTACGATATTGGTTTGGTGGTTCGTTGAAGTTACTGAAATTCAGCTTCACATCTGTTAGTATGAAATTTTTGCAATAACTGACATAAAATTTGTTTTTTCCAACAATTAAAGTAATTGTGGGATGAATTAGTAAGCCACTTAAGGGGTGCAGGTATATTATAATAGGTATATATTCAAGTATATATAAAATATTTATATAAAAACCTAGATACTTCTGAAATATTAGTTGAGTCCAATACACGTTTTTAAAGAGTGTTACTGGTGTTAATTATGTTCTCTTAATTTATTTAAATATTTTTTTTCTTTTGTACTTTCCGTGAGTATTTATTCATTTCACATAACCGCTTCCGGTTTATTCCTCGAAATGTAAATTTTCTAAATTTTCTTTTATAAATGTTAAATAAAATAATAGATTTATTGAAAATATAGATAAATTGAACAATTTGAAACATACATAGTTTATAAATTATTTTCTTACTTTTTTTAAATATAGTTGTAAATTGTAGAATTTGTTAGAATCAAATTATGGACAAATATTTTCATAGACGGGTAATAATCGTAAAATTATTTATAAATACAACAATTTTTTATTAATCTGACTCAATAAAAATGTAATATCAAAATTACACTATATATTAACTTGTAAATGGTATAAATTTAATATAGAAATGAAAGTCTGTTTCAATTAGGTTGTTAATCTATAAATTATTATTACAATTTCGGATGCGAATTAAAAGAAAACTAAAATCGCAGATCTTACCTGGAGATTCATTATAGAAATTTCATACGGAATCAACAGCAAAATGAAGAGCGCATCGATTTTATCGTAAGTTTTACGTACATACGATATAAAATAAAGTTCAATATCGTTAAATTCGCATCCGAAATTGTTAAATTCGCATAAAGTTAGAAATTTAATATAAAATTTGCTGGACATTCAAAACATTATGTAAAGGGAGAAGAGAGAATATATATAAGGACGTGACGGGCACAGGCTTACTTACTTAGCTTTTCGTTTTACTAGAGCTACTTTCTTTTCCCTCATTCTCGAAAACTTATAAGTGCCAAAATAAACTACAATTCAAATAAAATTTTCTCTTTATTAGACATTTTTCATCATCCTCACCGACGATTTGCGTTTGAAACACCTGTATTTCTTACAAATTGCTATATTTTATAAGCATTTATAATTAATTATTTTAGTTTTTAACAAACGAAAAATATTTTCTATAATCACAAATTTATGAAGTTCTTTTTACAGGCTACTAATACTTTCTAACCGTAGATTCTTTTATGAATGTACCAAACAACTTCGTTTCAGGATTAATAATTTCAGGTTTTAAATTAATTTATAGTATTATTTTGTTGTTCTTATTTGGTTCTTAAAAAGAATTGTAAAACAATAAATTATGATGTATAAAATCGATTTAAAATGCTTATAAATTTTCAAAAATTCTTGTAATTGTGTTACTTTTTTTAATTCAAATATTTTTTAAACAAAGATATAATAAATATAACTTATTAAAATATATTGGAAAAATTAATACTTTTTTTTTAATAAAATAAAATTTTAATATTTAGATTAATTTACTTTGATGATTTATTTTTTATTCAGTTTTTTTTTAACTTAGAGTAAAAACTTTAATAGAAATTTAGTCGTTTAAATAAAAAAAAATTAATTGAAAAAGAATAATCTAAATTTCGAAGCCGTTTATACGCAAGGAGATGCAGAGATTAGACGATAAATCTTAAACTCAATTAGATAATATCCTAATATTGAAAGTCGGAATAAAAAGATCAATTTGAAGTTAGAAAAGCTTTATTAATAATTACAAAAATTCGTTTGAAATACAAAATATAATTCAAGAAGAATATAAATTATGAATGGTAGAATACGTATAAGACTGCATTATTTATAATTTTTCTCTGAAATTTTTATGCTATTCTATGCACTTTCTCTACATTTATACATATATATTTGCTATTCTTATAAATTAGTTGTTTGTAATTTTAAATATTTTTAATTAATAACTTTAATTTTACAAAATTAAATCAAATTTTATTTTAATAATATTTATCTCTCCATTAACTCGAATAATTAATAATAATCTTCACATTTTATCGTGTAAATAAAAATATGAAATAAACGATGAAAAAATGTTAATGAAACTTATTGCTTATTATTTTATTTATATTCGTATTGAGTAGAAACTAATAGAAATAATATTAAAAAAATACTCAATACATTCTTAAAGTTATATTGCAGATTCTATAGTAGAAATTTTTTTCAAATAGAATAAGTAATCGACTTTAATGTAAAGCCAATATAGATAAGTTTACGGCTTTATCCATGCTAAAAAAATTTTAACAAACTTTTTAGTAAAATGTAATACAGTTTCAGCATATTAAATTATCGTTTGCGATTATCTGAATGACCAATATTTCTATTGAATTTTCTCTATAAATTTAAAGTTTTCTATAATTAGATGAATAAATATTTAATGTGTATATATTTTTAAATACTGATAATGTTAAGGTATTATGAAAAAGGGTTATTTAATTAATAATGTTCAGTTCTCACCAACTGCTACAGCTACGAATAAAAATAAATGCATTGAATACGTTCAATTGCTAAAATAAATTTCCGATATAAAAACTGAGACGATGATAAGCAATAAGATTCATTTTATATATCACTTTACATAGTCAAAAAAATGCTTAAAAATATTTCAATCTTTACTGTAACATGTCAAATACCGGAACTCGATTTGGTTTCTTACATAACCAAAAAATATGTTGATAAAATTTAAATAAGCTTCCTTAACCTATAACCATTTTTAATTTCTCCTATCTCCCCTTACTGTGGCTCTCCCAATAAGCCAAGAGCTTATAAAAAAGTCTTTACTGTTATATGAATAATTTATCCAGATCTTTAATATTCTTGTCACATAGAATACATTAAATCGGATCCTCCTTCTTCCATCATTGTCCAACTGCTAGCTTTGTATTTACTCTATTGCGCTTTTTTTCCTCTTGCCTTTCTAACGGCGGTTCACGTTGACAGGGAGACTCAATCGCTGATATCAGATGAATTCGTCCCTGGTGAATAGTACCACGACCTTCTGTGAATATCCTTGTAGTCTAGGCGTAAAAAACAGCCCAGAGGCTAGTAGACGGACTCGTCCTTTACTGTAATAACTTGATTTACGGTCAAACGAATAACCCTACGATTTGTACTTCTCTGAATTCGATCTATAGTAGCTCAATCTTTGAGGTATTACTACCGCTGCCTATTTCACTTCTTTACATTTTTTGCATACATTTGCATGTATATATCATTACATCTGTGCTTCATAGATCCACTCGCTTCTTTCTTTCTTTCTTTCATTTTTTAATTTTCTTCAAATACACTACGATCTATTCGGTAAAATTTAAAATTTTTAAATACATAGAAAGTCTGTTTTTTGTTTTTATAGGATTTTACATCAATAACAATCCCAATCGCAATTTCAAATAAGTATTAGATTTCATTAAATTATTTCAATAATTTATAAAAAGTGCATAAATTCATCACTTAAAGTACTTTCATTAATCTTTTTATTTCATTCATATAATCTCATAATAAAATAAATAAATTAAAATGTCCATTTTTATAATTTCTACAAATTTAATCATTAAATCTCTTAAAAATTTTCATACCTTCTAATGGACATTATTTTAATTTCTCTTCATTCAATTTAACATACAATTGTTTACTTTCAAATTTCTTAAAAAATCATCGTTATTATTATTATTCTTATTATTATTAACAGCAAATTTGATAATAAAAATAAATAAGTTTCAATTCTAAAAAAGACAAAAAAGTAAATTTTTATTTATGATGGTAAGAATTAATTACAAAAAACATTTGTATATTATCAGAAGAAATTATTTATTAAAAGTAAAAAAACAGAGAAAAAATAAAAAAAATTTCATTACATCTTTCGGTAGAACTTCACGTGGTTCTGTTCCTATAAGATTGCTATATTTTAGCAATAATTATTTATTTAGGTATAATTAAGGAATATATTTCAATTTATGTATTATTAGCAATTTTAAAGGTTACCTTAGTCGTTCTGTTAATGAGTTTAACAAAAGAATTACTTAAAAAATCGTTGCAAATTTCTAGTTTCGCTATGTAATAGTCGCTTTTAATTGGAAACTTATTCATATAATATTGTACAATTTTAAAACTTATTAATCGTTCTCTTTAGCATAAGGCAGCAGAATATTCCAACTGAGTGAACAAAAACCACCAAAAAGGATACTTTGTCATAATTAAACCTTTTTGCGCTTAAGCTTTCTTCATAGTACTTGCGGTAATTACCCACGATATATAAGCTTATACGTTTATATTGTTAAATGAGCTAATTTCAATATAATTTTATTAATATTAAAAGCTCTTTAATATTTAAAGAAACTTGATTTTATTTGGCTGAATTGAATTTTTAATAATTATAATTAAGAGCAATTCATGTTAAATAATTATACAAGAATAACATTGAACAAAACTTTTTGAAAACCTAATAGTGGCTATAATAGTGTACAATAACGTTTCCAAACACTTGAAATCTCTGCCAAATTTTATTACATCATTTTGCAGGAGCAATAAAATAAGCCTTTACAATATTAGCTTACTTTTTGAATTTAATTTCAGATAAGTTTTAGAATGTAAAAATGTAAAATTAATAGATTGATTTTAAATTCAGTAACTAATAAAAAAAATAGAATTACTCAAACTATACAATGTTATTTTTATTAAAAAATATATAAATAATTAAAAATGTATAATTAAAACATATAATTAATTTAGAATATAAACGTTCAATCAAGTAATAGAAAATTTCTTTAATTATTATTATCAACTTCACTTTCTATTTTATGATCTTCTTTTTCTCTTCTCTCTTTTTATAAGCTCACTTCATTATCTACTTTCTATGTTTAAATTTGCTGCTGGATGCATAGGTACTTATCTATTTCATTTTTTTTCAATGTCTCTCTCTCTCTCTCTCTCTCTCTCTCTCTCTCTCTCTCTCTCTCTCTCTCTCTATCAAAACTATCTGTCTATCTATCTATCTTTCTCTCATACATATATGCAATCTTGTATCCGTAACCTCAGTGCAATGGGTCCGAATTTTCCATCAATCTGAGGGAAGAGCCCTGGGTTCAACCGAGCGATCAGTCACTGCTGCACCAAACGCCAAACAACTTCACCTCGTCTCGTCCGTGATCCGAATCGGATTGTGCACTTTTTTCGATTACTTGGTACTCCGCCTCTTTTTTCTTCTAACCGTTTCGAAATGCCGTGACCCTTTTGCGGTTTGTATTTCTTCGCTTCAGAAGCTCAAGCAGGCTGCTGGCGCGAATGGAGATTGATTCGTTTCAGTCGCGTAAGCAGAATTCATTGTTCGTTTCTCAGTGTTGATACGTTTTAATAGACTTAGGAACGCTGAAGGGTGTACCAACTGTATGAGTCACATATCCTTAAGCCCACCCTCTTTCTCTTGGAAATGATGGGATATAAATTAGGTTTTATTGCATGCGTACTTATACTGCAGTCATGAACACTTTTATAGAGGGAGGATGGAACTGTAAAACGCAGATAATGTTAGTCTCGGATATACTGATTTGTTCCTAACATTCTGATCGAATGGTTTCTAAGCGTATTATCTAATCAGTGATCTCGATTCAATAGTTAGGTGATTAATGAAATTATCCGATGTTATCGCTAATATTCACTCATGATAGAGTTATTGATAGAAATTTAAAATAAAAATTATTAATTGTGACAATGACGTCAGTTAAAAATTTATACTTTTATCAAATAATTTGTAATATTGTCAATAAGTACGTGCGTAGATCCTATTTAAATAATTTTCTATAAGATACTTAGAACTTATCGTAATAAGCATAATTAAAAATTAGACTGACACCATAAATTTATGATAAAATTCATTAGACTATATGTTAGCTTACATTCATGACAAATTTAATTTAATTTCTAAGCGCTAGATAAATAAGTTTTATTTGACTTATAATATATAAATCCTATAATAATTTATTTAGGTTGATAGAATTATACCGAAAACTATTTTAGATTATAATTTTGGTCATAATTTTATTTTATTAAATTATTATTAAAATATTGTAATGTATATTTTATTCTTTATGCTAATCTTTGGTTTTAATTGAAATCTGCAAAAGAAAACAAAAATAAATGTTACCAAAAACTTTTTTATTCTAATAAATTATAATTTTTTGTAGATGATCTAAAAAGTTATTCAGAGGTAGTAACAATTGATTAAAAATCCTAATATCTTAATAATATTTTTAACACTTGTAATAATTAAAATTATATGAGTTATTATCAATCCATATGGAAATTCTTTTTAGAGAAATATTATTGTCCCTTTTTTTAAATATATTATATTTTTTAGAACTAATTTCAATATTTATTCATTGTAATTAGATTAATAGAAAATAAATAGAATTTATTTTCAAGGAACAAAACTAACAAATATTCTTGTTTTTTTATAAATTTTTATTTAATATATCAATGGTTATTACATATAAGTAATATAATGAAATTAAGAAATCTTTAATCAGGATAAATTAATTGTTATAATTAAGATAAGCAATTTTTAAATAAAAAATCTATATATTATTTAAATGATGCCTTAGAATTAATTATATTAATCAATAGAAATCGAAAAATATGATAATTCATAACAATTCATTTTATTAAAAATAATATTGAATTATTTTTGTATATATTTTGCATATCTCTAGGTAGAGTATTATTTTTTAATTTAAAGAGTTGGCAATGATAAATGAAAAGAATGAAATAAAGTAGTATGTATACGTGTGATAAGAGAAAACGAAAGTAAATGGAATAAAAATAAAAGTAAGATAAAAACAAAACTCAAGTAGCAGTGATGGTCCATCATTGTGTAAAAGGTAAGGGCTCTATTTAGCTATTTCTGAAACAGAGGTGTAAATTGGTGAGGATGAACGAGAAAAGTGAAATAGTAAGAGGTAACAGTAGTGGCTCATAAGCTTCTAGAAAAAAAGAAATCTGAATGTCGCAAGTTGAAATTGGATGCCCTGGACGATTAAGGAGGATTTGAGCAGGGGTTCTGCAGTTACCCTCACACCGCTAGATCAAGTAACTCATACCATTAACATTCTCATCTACGGAAAAATGTCGTTGCAACAAAAAAGAATCATTCACGCAAACGTCACTGTATCGTAATGCGGAGAGCAACACGAAACTATCTCCAAGTGTCGATCATAAAAATTGGTGACATGATAGTATATGCAACCCAATAAATGGATTTCCCTAGAGAGATTTTCAGGTTATAACTACCATTAACTGTTACACTCAGCAGTATTTTTATTTTCTCTCGTTTATGTTTTAAATTTGATTCGGGATTTTCTCCGAAATAACGATAGCACGACTATTCTATTTTTCAATTATTTCAACTTTTTTAAATATACTTTCATATATTATAATAATACCACATAAAAAATTGGCCTTATTGTGTAAACAAATACAATTGAATATTTGTGGGAATTCTTAATAAAATACGGGAGCAAAAATAGCGAAATCTCTGTATATGTACAATAAAAAAAGGTATAAGGCAAGAACACTGACGTAGAGTTTATGCTGCAACGCTCTTTCTTTTATAAGCAACCCAGTAAAGAGTAAAGTAAGGGCTAGTCTGTTAGTCGAAAAATAGAATTAACAAATAAATTCTAGAGTTTTATTTCGCAGGAGATAAAAACTAAGATCGAAAAAAGCAGAAATAACAATAGACGTCTGATAACTCGATCAAAGAACCGCTGTAACAACGGTAGGCTTTCCCTCCTCTTATTTCTCTCTTTTCTATATATATATATATATATATATATATATATATATACATAGTTTTTATTCAATTTGAATAACCTGACGCAATAAAACTTCACATTTTAGATGCACTGAATTCTACGTTCATTACAAATTTCATCCAAACCGTGATTAATTTACGTTTCCATGCTATTTTACAAATTCTTTAGTGTAGGCACTAGCATATTTGACTAATTAGTTTTTATGTGTTACTAATAAATTTAGATATTTGTGTGATTAATTAATTATGTAAATGAGTTAAAATAATATTTTCAATTATATGTATAGTTTTTAATATTTTTATTAATTTAACTGTAAATAGTTAACCTATAATTATATAATTAAGTGTTTTTAAAGTAATATTAATACAGTGACATGATCGGCTCCTCCAGGAGCCGCTGTCAAAGGAATGGATGGCTGGTGATGGGGTGAAATCCAAAACAAAGATGAGCAGGTTTTTTTATATGACACAGTATATGTCGTATCGCCAAGGTTATTTTCACTGAAGGTCCTATATGCCGCCCCGAGGCTATAGCTCATCGGCGGGCTTCTATCACCGTTGCGCTGCTGAAGGCCTCTTCCGGTTCTGATGCTTCTACTACTCGCCGAGGATTCCTCGTCGTCGGTGAGTTTCTGGATCTGAGAGGCGAGTGCTGCATCCAAGGCTCTTGCCCATTAACGACTTCTGTAGTGGTGCCGAGTAAAATTATGTAATATTATTCTTGAGTATTCGTTTCTATAAATTTTTCCATGACATAACAGAATTTCACCCTTTATAGTATAGTAGATATAGCAAGACTACTAATTGGAAATACGATGTTTGAAACTATTCATCATTATTCTACGACAAACTATAGCTATTTAAATTTAAATTTGATAATTTTTAAACTTAGAACAAGTTTATCTGTCGATTATATGTTGGTTATTAAATGTTGTGATACATTCGTGACCAAAGATTTGTTATTATAAATGAATATATGCTTCTTGCATAATTCTATTAAAAAAAAAATATTAAATTAGAAATATCCTGACCTCTTATCTTTAATTAAATATAATTAAAATAAATTTAGGAACAATCGATTAAAAAATTATTAATAGGAATCATTAGAAATTTTCTTTTGAAATATATCACTACTTTTACTTTCGTTTTTCCTTTCTTAAAATCGATGCGCTCAAATGTACAAAAAATAAATAAAGAAGACTTCAGTAGTTTATTGAATTTACATTACTAAATATTAATAAAATTAAAATATTTAAATACGTTAATTATTGGTTATCCGTGATTTATAAAGTTACTATCCGAACTATAATTATTATTTGTTATTTTATTAATTACTTCGTGTTAATCCAAATAATTATATTAAAATCGAAACTAATGAAATTCGCATATACTTACAAATACATTTTTAGATTTACTTTCTACGTATATATACACATATAGGAGAGAATGATGCTACATTGTTGCTTCATATTCTTGATCATCATAACGAAGAGCAATCAAAGGTGTATACGAAAGCTACAAATTCAACTGATAACTTCATCAGAAGCTTCCAGTAGTGGTGATTAGCTTATAACTGAAACGCCAAAAGGATCCTAATCGACATCGGATATTAAGTCAGGAAATTTTAGTTCGCTCCTGAGGTTTAAATTTATCTACTCTGCTGCTGCAGACGCTCAAAGATAAGAAGATTCACCGAAGAAAACTTGTAAGTAATAAGATAAACAAAATTTAACATTAAATTTTGAAAACTGCACGAGCTTCTACAAAGGAGTTAAAAGGAACTACATTCAAGGAGAATAAACAATTTTTTAAGTATTGATTAGTAACTTAGTAATTAAGCTTTAAAATTATAATTTGAAGACAAAATTTTGTAAAAAATATGAGAAATTTTATTTACTAAAATATTAAAATCGTAAGCTTTATATATTTATAAAATTTTATAATTTAAACAAATTTAAGAATACTATTTATTCAGTTGGATCTATGAATATAAATGTTTTTATTTACAAAATAAACTAATAATGCCATAAATTAGTAGCAGTAATGAATATGTTTATATATGTAAATTAATATATATAATTATGTATACGTACGATTTAACATACGTGTAGGATTACACTATACATATAATTCATAAAATATTAAACAAATTATTTGATTGCTTTTTAAGACAATCAATGTATACCATTCATTCGGTATTTATCATTACTACGAATTTATGGCATTAATAAATTTATAAGTAATATATTGTCGAAAAAAATCTGAGATTGTATACATTACAATAAATCATTAGAAATTTTACATCATAACTAAAATATTCTCATCACTGTAAATTAAATATAGCTAAAAATTATTACACCATAAATATATATATATATATATATATATTAAGGATATTAAAAGAGTTATTTATTTCTATTCTATAAATTAAAAAATCGTAGCATAGATTAAACGTATTATTATGTATATCAACTATAAATCATGCAAACTTTATTGAATGATTGATTTATTTAATGAAGCGTAAAATTTCAAGTACGTGAATGTCGAGTTCAAGAGTTCTTTTTTTAATATTAAAATTAGTACTGTAGTTATCGCTCTGCAGGAAACTATGAAGTTACTTAAAAGCTTACTTTTGAAAATGTCAGTTGAAAAGACACTTTAAAACGTTTCTGAGTATTCACTTTAGTTTTATTAAAGAACACTTGATCATTTTTTTCTATCATTGTAATTACTTTGAATAGAATAATAGTATATAAATACACTTTACACACACACACGCGCGCGCGCGCACGTACACACACACACATATATATAGCCAATAACTAAATTTAAAAAAGCAAACCAAATATAAGATTTGTAAAATCAATTCCAATTTTTACACTTTTTTCTAAAAGTACACTCTGCTTTTGTATATTACGTATAATTTTATTTTGAAATTTAATGTTAAATTTTAACGATTTGCTTTAAAAAAAAACAATGAAAAATGCATTTCTCTACATTCCTCGAAGAAAAGAATCTCTCTAAAAGTTTTAAAAATGCTTTGCAAATAAATAAATAAAGAAAATGTTTCAACGTGGCACATGATGCTACACCAATATGTCTCGAAATTTTATAAGCTCTCGTTGTGACGAAGCCCAGTCACGGTAAATCCTAAAGTGTACTTCAACAAAGAGCATTCCTGTATTCACGGCTAAAGGACGTATTAATAAAAAAATTGAGTGGGGTTTCGACCTTAGAAATTTTTTAATAAGATACGAGTACGCGTGTGTCCGTCGTTCATCGTACCCCTATTATTATCTCTGCGGCGGAACAAAAGCCTTGACTACTCACAGACAGAACCAGAGACATGCAGAGAGACTAAACAGAAAAATACGAAAGGAAGAGCACAGCAAGAGAGAACGAGTGAGAAAGAGAGAGAAGTAGGGAGAATACGGTGTATAGTGATAGAAACATGTCGACAGATTTTGCACCCCTAATGCGCCGCCCGGTGACATCATTCGCTGGCGGCACAATGGCGTTTCTTCTGGTCTCCGCTGGACCTCGTGTACGAGCCCTATTTTTATTGGACTTAGTCTTTGAAGTTATGGAGAGAGATCTAGTAGTAAGAGAAAGAGAGAGAGAGAGAGTGTGTGTGTGTGTGCGAGGAAGAAAGAGAGATATGTAAGCCACTCGTTTCCAGTCTGTTGAATATAGTACATGCGAATTCGTTCGCATGCATGTGTTTGTCCGTAATTCCCTTCGGAACTTTGGAAATAAGAACGCTTCAAGTTTCATTAACGAACTCTTTTGTACTTGCCAGATTTAATTTGATCGATCGCCGATTTATTTATTTCTACAGCGCAATGTGATACTATATTTAAGATGGATAATCCAGCAGCTGCTTGCAATTATACTTATGGCGTAACCACTTTCGTCGAAAAATATCAATTACATTATATTTAATTTATATATGATATTTTTGAATACATGGTATCATTTGTGGAAATAGTTTTTCATTATAATACGAAATTATAAATTACTAAGCATTTTCTTTAATTAAATTTTCTAAATTTATAAATATTACCACTGTAGCAAGATTTGATAACTATTTCGATTATTTAATAAAGACTCATTCTTTTTTCAAATAACAAAAAAATTAAATGCAAAAAATACTTTATTTTCTTTGCTAATCTTTGTGATTTAATGATATTAAATACTTGTTATTTAAACAGATATTTGCGAATATGTGCGATTCATTTATTATATTTAAATGCATTGCGAAATTATTCGCTTATGTACTGTAATAACGAAGTTTGTTTTTTTAATATTTAATTATTACTTGAATGCAATAAATACTGATCTGTAAATATAACTGTAAACAGTATCGACTTATAAAAATAAGTAAAGTAATTAAAAACATATTTTTATTCTCTTAATATAAAAATAATAATTATAATTTACTATTATTTTACTAATAAAGTTAATAGCTATTTTAATCTACTTGAATAATACATCGGAAAATCGATTATGATTTTCTGATTCTTTATGATTCTCTTTATTAAATCAATAAATTTTTAAAATTTCTTACATCTTAGAGAATTATAAAATAATTTGGATAAAGGAGTGAATGAGAAGTAAAAAAGTAGAATAACGCAATTATTATGTTACCAGAAAATTTTAGTGAATTTCAATGCTTGGTTTAAATGCTTCTGTACACAGAACAAATTCTCCAAAGCTTTGTTCATCGAGCATTGAAAATGGTATCTGGACTTCCATGCAATAACCACGATGGCTCAATATCTATCTAAATAGATCTGAGTCAAGTTGGTCGGATTTGGATAGGTTCTCTCTGTCGCGAATTAGCTCTAACTTTAATGCTCGATGGTAATTGCTGGTGAGAGGTGCGATGATCCTATTATTTATCCCTTGACACACAGAATACCTAAAATATTATCGCTTAAACTAAAACGGATAGCGTTATTCATTTTTTTAATTTAATCTTAATATTTTGTAGATATAATGTAGAATTTAGCTTAAAAATTATTGATCGATTACTTATCTACATGAATTCAAAATAAACAGTTTTTGCATCCAAAAATTGACACGTTACATTAATATTTCAAATTATAAATAATATACAAAATTAGTTTTATTATGCATACTATTCAGGCATAATTATGAAATGGGGAAAATTTTTATATAAAAAATCTGATACTTTATTTATAAATAAACATAGTACTACTAAAGTACTTTGATTAATAAAAAGCCTTCTTTGTCAAATACTCATTCAAACATATAAAAGATGAATGTTCAAATTAAATCTATAGATTATATAAATGAATATTAAAAAAACATTTGATTAAATATAAAAAATAAGTGAATATTTACATAGAAACAAGAGATTATATTTTAGAAAATATTGAACATAAAAAAAAATTAGCTATTTTTAATTATTTAATTATTTAATTAAAACATATTAATAAGATATAAACGAAAATTTATTATGACTGAGTCGGAAAATAATGAGTTTATTTAAATTATTATTTTGTATTTTAAAAGTTAATTATATTTTTGTTTTTATTCTTTTTTATTGTACGTATTATATTCATCAAAAATAATATCAGTCAAATAAAAAAATTTTTTATTTATTGTGAAAAAAACATCAAATGTCTAATATTCTAAAAACATGATACATAAAAAACGAAAACAAGAAAAAGACTCTACCAATTATTTTATATATATACCCTTGAATTTATAACTTATCATTTTTCTGTAGCTAAAACAAAATTTTTTTAAATCAATTCATATAGTTAAAATATCTTTCTTATAGTATAAAAAATTTTATTTATATTTTTAAGTTTCTATATACATGAAATTGGTTTTTAAAATATTTAATTAAATTCATAATATTTCAGAATTTTTAAAAATTGATAAAGCGTATTTAATATGCGATCTAGGTATTATAATTTTAATAATTTAAGAATTAAAAAATTAAGTCATGAAAGAATTATTCTGTCTTTACGTTTTAATTAAAATAACAAGTATTACTTACTTTTGTCTTATTTCGGACAATAAAGTTACACGTGAAAATATTTTATTTTATATTTAATAGGTTAAATTATTTTTTTAACAAGCTTTTGTGAATCGTAAACATATTTTGAAGTAGTTAAATATTAAAACCATGTAATGAAATTTTTAAATTAGAAAGACAGCACAAACGTATTTTTTTGTAAAAGTGTATTTTCTTAAAATTCTCAAACTAACATTATGAAACGTGAGTAGGATATTTAGTACAATAGTTACAAATTAAAAAAAAAGTATCTATACAAATTTTAGAATAATAAATTTTGTTTGATAGTATAGAGTTCGTTAAATTTTCATTAGAATTTAAACTTATAATCCTAAATATATTAAATTAAATAATAATAATATTTGTATTGAGCTTATATTTCTAAAAAACATTAATATGTTAATAATATATCCAATTTTTTATATTCCCCAAAAAAAGTATTAATTATCAATATTTAAAAATAACACACTATTGTTACGTTTTTCAAATTTCATTCAAAGCATATTTATATATGAGTATATTCTACATACATAAAATATTTAAATTATTAAAAAAATTAATTTATTAATGCGTGTAAGTTTAATAAATCTATAACACTTCAAATAAATACTATAAATATTACTATAATTATTATTATATTTATTAGTTATAAAAAATATATTCTAGCTATTTAAAAAAAATAGCTTAAAATTATTTAAATTGTTTACTTCTTGGTACGTATAGAAATATATGTGGTAATACAGTTGCACATATTTTTTCTGTTAATTATTAATGTTTTATGAAACGCATTTTAATTTTAAATAAGCAATATATAAATATATTTATATATATATTTATTTATGGTAAAATATAATTATGATAAATAAATTTGCTTAAAAATATATTTAAAATTTGAAAATATATCCTTTTGTTGGAAATGCAAAGACGTTATAAAAATACTATATATTTCATACTTCTTTTGCAATTGACGATTGAACGTAGTGAGGTGGACATTTTATTTCACTATCGCAAAGTTTTCTTAGCATTAGAAAATAATGTTCTTCGAAATAATCTCATTTACTTTGAATATATAAGTATAACATTTGTTTAGTTTGACTACCATACTAATTTAATTATCTGATCCAACCACAAAAAAGTGGATGTCCGAAGAATCACTTTATATGCACTCGGTTTTTCATTAATTCGCGTCGTTTTGCTTTATAGCAAGCTTTTTTCTACACCTTTATCTCCTTCTTCACATACCACTTATTCTCTATATATCCAGTAAAAGTACATTTCTCCAACATAACGAATAACGAGGAAAGTGAACTTTCATTTTTTTTCTGAAAGACGATGGAATCGGACAATTTTCTCTGGCACGATATTTTTCCTTACGGTCTGCTGCCATCTTGTTACGTAGCTCTGAAACTACTATTACCATTGGTTGACTGAATGGTGCAAAGGAAAGTTAAATTAAAGAAGAACACAGAGAAGAATGGCAAAATAAAATAAACTATAAGACTAACTAAATAGACCATGAAAGTACCTGATGTAAAAAGTAAGAGAGAAATCTTAGCATATGGTGTATATCGTAACAAAAACGTTTGCGTTGGCATTATTAATAGTAATAGATTTTTTTAAGTAATACATTTTTTTTAATAAGCATTAACGCCTCCTAATATTTAATTTATGTGGCATAAAATAATTTCTTAGATTGAATTTCCAATGATATTCACACATTCAATTGCAGTTCATTCTTAAAATCAGCATTTTAACGCATTACAATTTATTATTAATTTAAAAAAATCATGTAATAACTATTCATAAATTTATGTATTTATTTTCTATTATATATCCAATAGTTTCATAAATCTATAATTTTTCTAATATAAGAGATACTGTAATTAAAATATAATAGTTCAATTGGATTAAAATTAATTATTACATCACTTGTGCAATAATATACAAATAAAAGTTGCAAATTATTAAAATTCTTTCTATCTGATCAAATAATAGTAGAATTTCTAAATTACAATATATTAAAAATATACTTTTAATAATTTAATAAAATAAACTTGTATAAAAATAAATCACTATTTAATTTTAAATTTTGTATGAACCCATTTATATTATTAATAAATACCGACACAGAAATCTATTAATCTACAAAAATTAAGTATATGACATCATAAATAAAGAGTTTTATGAAATTTATGATAAACAATATTGTATCATTAGAATTAATACTCTATTATTAAAAAATTTTGTTGTAAATTTTGGTAGTTACATAATTAAATACGTCAAATACTATATATAAATCTATTTCTTTTCATGCAAACTTATCTGATTTGTATATTTACAGTTAAATTAATATTTAGAGAAATTATATTATAAATATATGGAAAAAATAATTAAATTTCATTTTTTATGATAGAATATACAAAATTACAATAAATCTCACTTGCTAAAAAACGTATTTTCTGTGATAAATTATTTACTTTTTTTACAGAATTATATATATTTTACAGAATAATTTTATCTTGTACGATAACGTTATTTGTAAGTTCTCTGTGTACTTTTGAAAGTTTTTGTACTTGTAAAGCTACTCTTTCGATGGCATTTATTCATTTAAAATTTGAAGCAAAAAATTGGAATGCTAAATGTATAACTACAATTTTATTAAGTAGTTGAAATACTGTGAAATGATCGAGAATTGAAATTGTGTTTCTCTATTTCTCCTTTTCAAAATGCTTATATTAAAGTATAAAGTTATGCGTTTTAATTCTTTTTAATAATTTTGGTAAAACTATTTTTGATTGGATACTTTTTTTATAAATATATATGTAAATTCATCCATCTTCTCATCTAAGTTATGTTCGTACATTTAACCCGTTCACGAGAGTGCAAACTACAGAAGAAAGTCTATCACAAAACCAAAATACATACACTTAAATCCTTTGCATGCTGAAATGTCTAGTGCACCTTCGGTGCATCTTTCCTACTCGTTATTCATTACTTGAAGCAAGTCCATGCTAATCTCTTTCTCATCCTGCTTTTCACTCCTACGTCGGTACCTTCATAGCAACGTCATTACTTCTCGTTCTAATACCATGAAATGTTGGCAATCTGGAACACTATATTCTGTCTTCCTGCTAAAACATTGTCTCTATCTTTATCTTTCTAAATCTCTGTCTCTCTCTCTCCCTCTCTTCATTTTTCTATCTCTCTCTCTCTTTTCCTTTCTCACATAATTCCTCTGAAGCATAAGTAACAGTTTTGATTCGTGACCGCACCTGAAAGTCTAAGGCACTTCTCAAGTATGAATCTGCACGTACCAACCAACGTAATAAACCTGAATTCCGGAACTCTGATTATTTCTCATCAGCGTAAAAGGAATTAGGTAAAATGTACTGTCTTCTTCTAATTTGTGCTAATTCTTTAAACTGCAGACTTATGAGCCTAGAATTGAGTTTGTACAAATCAATAACCGACATACATTGTATAATCTATTCGATATGTATTTATTTATTTGTATATATCAAAAGTAGCTATATTGTTTTTATGTGTGATAAATTTCTAAAACAATATATTGTAATTAGAGAATTAAAAATAGAAGTTGTAAAACGTATCGCATTTATTCGATAAATTAATTGCATTAATTACAGAATAATTATTGATAATTCTATGTTAAAATTTATTCAATAACAACTTTAGGCTTATTTAAATAAATCAAATTATCAATTATACAAAAAAAACATCTCCTATTTCAAGAAGATAAAACATTTTTTGAAATTATATTATTTTATATTATAAAATTTATTTTAAGTTAATATTATATTTATATATATTTTATTCAATGGAAGTTTAACGCAACAAAATAATATATATATATATTAATACTTTAAAATTATAAAGATTCTATTTTAAATATAAGTTTTTTATGTCTTCAAATACTAGAATATAACACTTCAATCTTATTAAAAGAGCTATAAAAAACGATCTTTATATTCAATTTTATCATATTTAAATAAAATATATATTTATAAATAATCTAGCTCTCTAAAAAATTAAAAAATTATATGCGAATTATAACTATATATTTTTACTTGAATTTATTCTTTTATGTTTATTTTCTTATATATCTTTATAATCTAATGCTCATGTATGAATGAAAAAAATTTTAGAATATGATCTTTAAAATTTTTTCATTTTAATAAATAATTTCAAAAATTTTTTTATGTAATTAGTAATAATAATTATCTAGATGTCCAAATTATAATTAAATACATGGATTTTTTTACTGTACATATTTAATTATCTGTTCTGTTATTTTATGACAGTATAAAAGTATTTCGAATTATTTTTGTAGTAAGATAATAAATAGCCTTGTATTTATTTAAAAATAATTATCTAATGTTCTTAAATAAAGGCAATAAAAACAATTCTTACAGTGAATAATAGTCTTTACTGCTTTATCATTTATATCAACAATTAATTGGCCTGACTTAGTACATTTTAACTTGGATGAAGTTAATAAACGTATTCTGTTTTCTTTTCAAGTTCATTCTTGTCTCAAGTAAATGTAAATAAGACTACTGTAATGAAAATATAATACTCTATTATATAGTACAAATTATGCAATAAAATAGTAATTAAAAAAATGTGTTATATTTTTCACGTTCATATAAGTTTGGAAGTTTAAAAAAACATACAGCATGCATCGGAATATTTGTAGTAAAACTTGAATGTTTTACAAATATAACCTTTTCATTTATTATTAGTACAAACATATAGAAATACCGCGTAATTATTTAAAGATAATTTCAACTATTTAGAGAAGAATTTAAAATCAATACGAATATAATATCAAGTCAAAGTTATTTTATAATAACTTATATCAAGTATTATCAACAGGTATCTTCTTAATCTTGTATATATTACGAACTAAATTACTAAGAAAAGATTAATTTGAAAACTTTATCATATAAAAATATATTAATAAAAACCAGATTATTACTCATCAGATAAAGGATGTGATATATGCAAAAAGGACAAATTTATAATTTAACCAAAAAAATTTATATCCGATAATAAGTATTGTAATATGATGGTTTATAATTGTTTTATTAAAAATTTACATTATCGTGATGGCTTGTAAAACATCTATTTTGCAAATTCCTTAGCTATACAATTGTCGTATAAAAGTAGTCCAATTTTCTGTGCACAAAGTTTAAACATCACATGCTGAGCACTCATTGGGTTAGCCTTTCTTTGATGTGAATAGGTCTTCTCCTGGAACCGCTGTCAAGGATTTAGGCGGATAGGTGTGGGTAAAAATAAAAGATGACACTATTTTTTGCTGCTACTTGGTGGTACGATACCGGGACGTGGCGCAAGGCTGGTGTTTCTGCCTTCAGGATGAGGGGCTTTGCTCGTGGAGGCACGATGAAGCTACGCCGAGGGCATTCCCCCGTCGACGAGCTCCGTTAGCTGATGAACTGTCTCTGTCACGTGTATTTTTCTTTAATTTACACCTTTCGAATTCTATTATGTTATCGTCTATTCGAAAATCTCAACGGCCGTTGAAACGTAACTAAATTTAAAAAACTATAAACAATTACGCGCGTTTGATGATGTTTTATTTAACGTGCACCGGCCAGTTGCCGACGGCCGGGACGCGAGAGGTGTATAGTCGAAATAAATTGAAATTCTGCATCAATACATATCCGGAACCACATTATCTTAAATAATATTAATTAATTTAATTATTATAATTATTATTATTATTTTTATTGTTAACTGAAGTAAGTTGAAACAACATTTTAAACCAAAAAATGTTTCCGTATTTGAAATTAATAAAGTTATACTACTTGGAAAGTTCTAACTTTTTGTAAAATTATTGGATTGTAAATAAAATATTCTTATTAAGTATTAATGAGTTTCAAGTTTTTAACATTGCTTTATTGCATTAATATGCGAAGCTACAAAGGTAGGAGATTGTTAATGAATCAAAACCACACATCTTTAAGGTTATATTTAAAGTTTTCATCCCACTTGGGCAAAGTTTCTTTAACAACAGCTTACAAGTAGGGAAATTGTAACAATCTGTTAAAGTCTTAGTTTACTCTGGCATGCATTGAAGCATTAATATAGAGAATCGTCTTCACCTCTACTTCCAATAGAGCACCTTCTTCTCAGTTTTGAGAACTGTCAGAGAATCTACTTCGCAAGTTGATGTTCAAATCGCTAACTTTCTGAGAGTAAAAGATAAAGAGAGAGTAAGAGAAAGAAAAAGAGGGAGTGTGAAAGAGAATGGAGTTCGTGAAGGATAGTTAAAATATTTACTATTTGGTGAATAGCAAAGGCTACCCAAGAGGCGAGGCTTGAAAATTTAAATTGCAGTAGACAATTATTAATTTTTAAAAATTCCATCGACCCGAATAATTCTTATGACATTCTCTAAACATCTGTCTTGAAGAGCAAAGATTCGTTTCACGACCTAATTGAAGCGGCTGCAATAACGAGAATAGTGCATAATGCTTGCGATTACACTTAATGCCATAACGGCAATTGCCGAGCTCGAAACTTGCAAATTAATTAATGTTTGCATTAACTCGAAAGTGTATCTCTAAATTATTGTAACTAAATAAATAAGGTTTTAATGCAATGAGAGTAGATAATAAACTCTAGTAGAGAGTAATTTTTTAATTCATTTGGAACGATTCTACAACCATAATTGTTAAAAATTCGAATTCATGGAAGTTGGAGTGCATATAAATTAAATTTATTCATTAGCTGCTATTTAAATATACTTCAACGATAATAAGCGCTTATTTTGTTATTATCATCTGTTAATTTTTATTTATAGTATTATATAAACAGTTAAAACTTACTTTTGAGGTATAGCCTGTTTGTTTAACATGTTAATCATAATTATTTATATTGTGTGCATCACATATATGCGCGGACTTGAATACAAATATAGAACTAAGTAATAAAATATTAACTTTGGTCATTAAAATTTAAAACAAAATTAAACTTTTATTTTTTAACGTATAATGCTTTTGCAGCCATTTTGAAATTATTTTACTCGTCACCGTGTTATTTTCAGTGGCTAGTAAAGTATCTATTACTTATTTGCAAAGTACTATTGATTTTATGAAAATAGTTAAATATGGAAAATCATAGGGTATTTTTATTTTCCAGAATTCAATACAATCTACTATAGGCACCTTGAATAATCTACTTTGTAATGCTCATTTTCAATGAAATCAATAATGGATATAAATCAATAAAAGTATGTATGAATAAGAATTTCAGAAAATAATCAATTCTATTCATCAAAGCTCTCGGGCTTGCATATTTAGCTTATAAAAACATGCAGCGTAAGTCTCTGTAAGGACATTAAAATTCAAGTATGCGTAGGCCAAAATCCGAACTGTAACACTTGTAAAGTTTTTCAAAATGACTTGACTTAATTGCTGACCAAGAGAGATACCCACTTTGTTTACTTTGCATTTACCATTTTGTTGTGAAATTCAAATAAAAAAAAGTCGAAAAAGAAAATTTATTTATAAACTTATAAAAAATTTAATTAATAGCTGATATGAGAATGTAAATAGATATAGATATATAATTTACATAATTTAAGACTTCTTCGACTACATTATAATGGTCTATTTTATCGTAAATAGAATTTATTATTTTCAGTATAACATATTCTTAGTCTGTACGCAACTGAATTAAATGATCGAATAAATTTATGGTCCATAAGAAATTAGTATAACTAGAAATTAAATTGATGCAGAGAATAATATTTTTAATATACTATATGCATATATTCAAGGATTATAACATAATTAAAAATTGACTATTAAATTTAAAAAAATTTTAATTTGATATTTTTCAAGTATATAAAATAATTTTTATATTTGTGTCTAGATTTAAAAACATTTTTATTTATTACTATATATAAGAATTTCAAAATCATTTCTTATGAATTTTTATCAAATTGTAACTTGAACTTAAATAATATTTTAACTGTTGGTACATTTCAAAAAAATTCTTTTAGTTATTGCGTTCGATCAAATTTAAATATTTGTAATAATTGAAAAATGATTTCAAATACCTTTGAATAACAAAACAATGAATTTAATTATTGTGTTATAAATTCTTTAAAATTTAAAGAGAGACAAACATTTTTTGCAAAAATGGTAACATTTATTATTATATTTAGGAGCAAAAGCAATTGTTAACTCGAATTTTTTTTACATTTTTTCAAAGCACTATTGTTTCTTGATTTAAATAGAATTACTCAGAATTGTTGGTTAGCAGATAAAAAGGTTAAGCAGTACTTGTATTTCATAACACGTTGAAAAAACTTTAAAGTGTTTTTCTTAAAACTTTTTGTTTCTTCTTCTTATTTCACATTCTAATTTTGTAAGAGAAGTTTAGATTAACTTGAAAAATTTTTAATGTGTAAAATATATAATGTTACTTAAAAAAAATTGAATAAATTCTAAAAATTAAAATAATTGGCATTTTCTACGAACTATTAATTTAAGCGATAAAATTGATTTTTACATAATTATAAATCTACGATGTTAAAAATAGTTATTTTCATATGTTTCAATTTTTTTTATTTTAATATATTTCATAAATAAAAAACACTAATGTTTAATATGAGAAAACTTTATAAATAGTTTTCACAACTCCTCTTAATATATGTGATAAAAAAGATTACATAAAAAGCAGAATTACAATGATTACTTACGAATTTTTAATAAAATTTTTAAAGCTAAAAGTATCAAATATTTGAAATAGAGAATTGAAAATAGCACTTAAATTTTTGATGAAAATCAATATCTGAAATTTTACGGTTGTTGATTACTAATAAATGTTCAGAGATTTTATACGTTGACTTCTGAAATTTAAATTTATGTTTTTAATAAATTGAATTGTCTGAATGAAAAAATATGCCGTAAGATTTATACTGAAATTTATAAAATTTGTTTAAAAAAATTAAATTAACTTTTTAGTGACATAAACTAAAATATATACAATTTGTAAAATTTTGACATTTTATAAACTTATTTATTATTTTATTTGTCTGTTAAAATGAACTTATTTTTAATATTATTTAATACCATAATTTGTAAAAAAAATTTATATAAATTATTATTTTTAAAACAAATACTCAATATTTTTAAATTTATTGTAATTGGCCATTCGAACAGTAACGTATGAAAAAATCATTGTTTGAATAAAAGTCTTTGTAATAATATGACATTCGTCCAGTCTTAAACAGTAATAAGTCAATGTTTACATAACATAAAAGTTAATTTTTAATGATTTTTAATGTTAACTAGATAATAAATGTTTTTTCATGGCTGCATCAGAAATATGAACACAATATTTGAAGTATAGAAATATAAATATTTTTTTATTAGATTAGAAAATTAGAAAAAATCTCGTTAATTATCATAAATATTTTCTAAAGAATATTCATTGCAATTAGAAAAAATTTTTGTTACGTTAATTAAAATTTTGCTACCTCGTCTGCTGCGACGAAGAAAGAAAAATGGTTGTTACATTCCACATTATATATAAATTTGATCTGGTAAGTTTGTGCTTGAAAGCAACTTATTGACATTCGTCTCTTTCACAGAGGATTACCATGACTGCATTCATTGGTCAGGCTTTTTTCGGGATCCATAAGCTCTCAAACTGCTGAATTCTTTAGTATTGGTGACTACCTAAGGGAAACTTCATCTCCCTCATGCAATCATTTCGTGCGCGCAGCTCAATTCGCGGAATCAGCGACCCTTGCCTGGCCACGTTCTATCGAGCTTCCGGTGCCCCTTTGTAAGCCGAAAGTCACTTAGACGTCTTCGCGTCTGCACTTCTGTAGTTTTATTTTCCATTCTTGTACAAACTAATCACGAAAATATGTGAGATAATGGAAAATCTTTTCCCAACAACGATTATAGGGCTCTTAGCGGAGAATCTGCATACATACAAGATTTCAGTTCGTTATGGCTTTTTAAGCTTCATCTTTATAGGGCGCAATGAAATATACCAGAGTGAAGTGGATACGTGTGATAGTGCAGCGTGAGAGCACAATTTTCTGGAAATGAGATTTATGGCGTAAGGAAAGAACGGCGGATTATCTTTAACGATATTTTCCTTGTACATTGATTGTTTATAATGAAAACCATTCACGAAGTAGTGTAATTTTTTACCTTAACTTGCCATGGTCATCGCTATATTAGTTATTCCGTACTTCTTAGGCAACGAGCATTCAATTAAAATTATTATTTAATTAATAACTGAACGAAGTAACTGATAATTATAATAAAGCTTCGGTTTTATTTTTAGAAATATACATTTATTTCTTGACTCGATACAGTTTTACTCCTATTATACAGATGTAAGTATTGAATATTTCATTCGGTGTATAGATATCTACTTTTATTTCGTTAGTTAAATTATAATAATTAATAAATGCATTGAAAACATTTTAAAAGTTTATTAATAATATTTGATAAATATTATAATAAAGTATATGATATTTTAAAGTAGTACAACGGTTGCTTTTTTATTTTATCCATAATGGAACTAAAATTTTTTTTAATTTTGAAAATTCTGTCGGATATTAAAAAATACATTTATCGAATTCATAATGGTAATAATACTGACGTGTAATCAATAAAGTATTACGGCTGATCTGATTAATAATTCCCATGCTGAAAAATTTACGAATTTCTATAAAATCTACAATTATTTCTTTAAACATTTGAAAACATAATAAAGAAATTAATAAACATCCACAGTCACTCTAGCTTCCTTATTTACATAAGGTATATCCAGTAAAGTTTAGAAACCAACGATGAAACACTAAAAACTCAAACGACTTACGTATGAGTTTACGTTACGGTACTAGTAAAGTAAACGAAGATACTGTCACATTTATATGACTTCATAACTTTCATTCAAAAAGAAGGATAGATAAAAAGGGATGAGAAGAGACAGAAAGAGTAAGATAGAGAAAGCAACACAACTACAGTTCAAAAGAGATATGGTAAAACTCAGAAATGGTCATGTCAAGAAGAAACAATCATTTCGTAATATCCAAAAGAAAAATTTTAATCTAAAAACAAAGTTTAATATATATATACTAATTATTAATAGAGAGATTAATGATATAAAGAAGATGAAATAATACTCACCAACTACATCAAGATATCCGACTTGACTCTTCATAGGATCCGTATTAATTTGGCACATGTACCATCCGCGATCGGTTTCCTTCACCTCCTTTATGTGGAGAAACCAGGTACGATGTTCGCTATGGGTTAGGCCGATACGGTGGTTCTTCGTTATCACGTGATTTGCGATTGTTAGGATCGTTTGCGTATCAACGCGCAGCCAGGCAACCTGAATATAAAAAAGGCAAAATAAAATTGTAATATTGCTAGTGTAGGGATTATCGCAACTTCGCTTCTTGTCAACCAAGTTTTACGTCACTTATATATAATAATACAATTGTACTTTCAAATACCTTTTAAGTAACTTAAATCATTTTTTATAAATGTATATATAATTTCGTAAATATTTTTATAAAGTTTAATTGGGAGTAAAAATTCTTATTACCTTCTGTACCTATTGCACTTCATTCAGTTCAATCTTATTTAATATTTATTATTTTCATTGTTAAACGTATTATATTACAATCTATATATTTGTAGCAATCTTATATCGTAAAATACTTTAATTAATTATGTAATTTTGGAAATAATTTTAGCACATTTATTATTCAATTCCAATATTACTAATTAGTACTCAGTTTTCATTTTATGAAAATCTATTTCCAGCACGGATAAATTTCACTAATAAAATATGAACATATAAAATTCGTCGCATCAACTGGAAAATTCATAATGAAACTATAAATGAATATTCTGAAAATTGATTTTTAACTGTTTAACAATTTATATCACATATTAAATAATTTTTAATTTATTTTCTACATTCTTTTATGTTTTAAATTAAACATATATAAAAAACTAACAAATACGAATTTTTATTAATATTATTTCATGAAAATATTTGGAATATTTCTTAAAATCTATTGTATTTTCCTAATTTGTTAAAATATTTTATAAAACAATAAGTTTGAAATATTTAGAATATTTATTTTTCGCAATCAGAGTTTTCTGCAATAATATATTTAATAGCATAAGTATTTGATTGAGTCGGAAGCTAGAAATTAATATAATTAGTTCATATGTGTCATAATATACAACTAAAAATCCCTATACATTATAAACCGATTTTTTTTGATGAAAATTTTATGACAAATCATTATTTAAAAAAATTTCCAAGAAAATTTAAAAATATAAAATGATTGTGACTTTGTATAATGAAAAAAATTGAAAATTATTATCATATCAATTGATACTTTAATATTCTGTTAAAATTTTTATTTCAAATTATTTGTAGATTTAAAATATATGATTACAATAATATCATATAAAATCATATCTATTCATCATTCAATCTTCTATGCAAATATATATTCAAAAATATATAACATATAAAACACAGAGTTTTTATGCTAAAAATTAAAATATTAATACATGACTAGAATATAATTCTTGTTAGTTTCTTTTTCATTTATAAGAAATTTATTACTTTTTTATTAACTTTAGTTTACATAATTTTAATTTATGAAAATTATATTTCATATTACAATCTTTTATAATAATCTAAATATATAATATATTTACTAAATATGGAGAATAATGATGCACGTTAAAATTATTCTGTAGTATAAATAATAATTTCTATTAATTATATTTTTAATATAATTTTGTAATTTTAAAACTAATTTTGTATGTTAAAATTTATTTTATTTTTATATAGAAGCTTTTACAGATATAAAATAATAATTCCAGTATAAAAAATATTCTATACATATTGTAACATACATTACCCGCTATTTCAGGATTATTTTATAAGACAAAATTTTTTAATATCATGCTGTACACGTGTATCTAAATATGAGTAAACAGACATTGACTTTTATTTATGTTTTTCTCAAATTATTAGTAAAGAGTAAAATGTATGATAATAAAAAATATATCTTTTTAAAAGAAGAAAGGTTTTTGAATTATAAAGAAAAATATACAAATTTTTAACTTCGAAAAAACTGTTTACTTGCTAGAAGTTTCTAGGTACTATATTACATTCTTATCTTTAAGACTCTTCTGAAAAGTTATTTTTAACAGTCGGGAAAACTTAAATTTCAATATCCCTTTATTGAAAATTGCTATAATTATGGTTTTAGAAATAATATTAAAATTCTTTAAATATATCAAAGATAATTAGTTTTTTTTTAATACACAGTATAAATCCCTAGCGATTTGAATATTTATCAAAATATAAATATTTTGCATTGTTTAAAAAGTTTTTATAAAATAATTGATTTTTTAAACCTTTTTTAACCACAAGAATTGTGCTATATGTTTAATATTTGTATTAAATTTTAGAATAGAAATTGCATTATTTTATTTTTATATAACTTGACGAATACTCTTGACTTAAATTTTTACTTGTTTATGAATGCCGTTCTATCAAGATTTATGTTATCACGACGAATTCTTTTTACAATTGAGTTACAGATGTCTGTTTACTTTTATCCTTCAGTCATCCTCATGTCATAATGACAGTTCAAAACTTAGAAATTTTATTGTTTTATATGAATGACAAAGTTCACAATAGAAATACAAAATTACAAATTAATTTACAAATTTAGGTTTAATACATATATGAAAAAAATAGCTAGATAAAAATTAGTCTTGTAATAGCATAGATATAATAATATAATATATTCAAAAATATATTCCCTTTCTTTATAGTCTATATCTGGGAATGTGACTTTATCGCATAAAAAGTTTTTACTTCTTCAGCGTGCTAAAAAGACCGAAGTATGTATATAAGTAAGGATAAAAGAAATAAATTTGCTCAGTAATCAAAGTCACAAAATTCAATTCTAGTTATTCAAATACGAATGTAGCAAATAGGAAAAAAAGAGAGAAATATTTTAAATATTCTAATCCAAAAAACAATAATAAATTAAGCTCTAGACGAATTATTATGAATAATTAAAATTCCTTGCACATCAATAATAAAAACGTATTTTTAATATTCTAATTTTTATAATTCTTAAAACTTTATCATTTTAATATAATATACAACAATATATAACTAGTATAGTATAAGATATCAAACTTAAACTGTGTTTTAAAACATATTTATTTATGATATTTATTAATTTACTTAATTATTTATTGATATAAAATAAATTTAATATTTTATTCTTGTACATGTAGGTATATATTTTATTTATTACAAATATTGAATATTTTTCAATATTTATAAACGTAAATGTCCATTTTTATATTAGTTAATATATATATATATATAGATATGTATCATATATATATAATATTCAATTAATAATTTTATGATGATATTAGAATACACTATTTTTAAATATATTTATTAAAAACCAAACCGTATTTTTCTGAATTTATAAAGTCAGCTGTTTTTAAGTGCTCATCTTATAAAGTTTTGTACCTCGAACAATACATTCTACTAATAATGCTATCAATTTTCTAACGTTATCATTTTCAAAGACGTATCAAAGAAGCATGCGCTGGTAAAATTTCTTTACAGAAGCGAAATTAAATTAAACTCAAAAATACTCGTGTTTCTTATGTCATTATTAATGAACTGTAAGAAAAAGCTCGATTTTTTCTTGATCAATGAGCAAAATTAGATTTTGCACCATATTAAAATTTTTTTTATTAAAGTAAAGGGAATATGTTCTTATTTTAAAAACTACATAGGCAAATGAATCTAAATTACAGAAAATTTATTAGAGTCTCTCTTAAACACTTACAGTAAATTATGATGTAACGAGCTGGTAATAGCGTTCGTAAGAAACTTTTTAATTCGTTTCGAAGAAACGAATAAAATATTTATTTTTGAATTGTAGTTAATAATAATACTGTGGAATATCGACATTAATTTACCAAATTACATAAATATCTTATATTTAACTGTGACAGATTGTTAATATATATTAAATTAAAAATATACAAAAACCGTAATGAAAAAAAAATAAAAAAAAAATCATAAAGTTGCGTGACTTCCATGTTTTTCACGTACAGCTTAAACGATTTACATTTTTCTAAATTTTATCATGTATGTTAAAATAATTACCTTTTATTTATTTATTTTTCCAGAAATACTTTAGTATTTTATATATTATTGTAATTTACATACAGGTTAAAAAAAATTTTTTTATACAATAATAGTAATCAGATGAATATGTGGACGTTAAATATTATATTTGCTTGTTTTATTTGATATTTAGCATCATATAATGTAATATACTGTAATAACTTGCCAAGAGGAGTAATGTTGTCTCTATCCAGAAATATACTGATCAAATACTTGGACTCACTACTGACATTGTGCTAAGCATTATCTAATTTTCTAATTATTTTTTAATTTTTTTACCGATAATCTAATAGATGGGGCACAAATTTATTTATCTAATCATCTCTGAATTTAGGCAAAGATTCCCTTACACTGTCCATAATAGCATCATAAAACCCAAATGTCCAC
The DNA here is from genome assembly GCA_018907185.1 of Platyscapa corneri. Classification (NCBI taxonomy): domain Eukaryota; kingdom Metazoa; phylum Arthropoda; class Insecta; order Hymenoptera; family Agaonidae; genus Platyscapa; species Platyscapa corneri. The sequence continues at coordinate 1,512,182 of JACCHW010000005.1, read as the reverse complement.
CGATAAGATGTTTCGCTTATTCCCTTTCGTATCCGTAATATCTACATTGATTTTGTGCTCATTATGCGATTTGATTCGATAGTGATTCAAAGACTTTTCCTCAGAAAATCCTAAGTATTTTATCCCCGTTCAACGTACATTAATTGTCTTGCTTCACTAAGTTCAGGAAATTATATATAGTTATATGAAAACAGCTAAGTTTATTTGTTTGACTTCAGCAGTTCATAGATAATAACTTTATAATAAGACCACTTTTATTAATACGAAATATTTATTTTACTGGATCCTATCAAGTTTGTATTCCCCTAGAGATCATCGTATTTCGCATACGATTACACTTGAGCGTAGCAAGGGTTACACCTCTTACTTGCTTCTCCAGGTCTCTAAATACATGTATCAGACACCTATTTCATCGGGAAATTTTTTGCATTCGAGTAGAAGTAAGCTGCTGCTACCATAACTTCACTTATACATGCACCTCTCATAATTATAATTAGATATGTCGTGTATCATTTTGTCGCAATTTTAATTTATATTACAGTGTATTTATTTGAAAGCATAACTAAGAATTTTGCTACTCTATTAATTATGCTAATGAAAAATGAAAATTTTAACGTTATTCTACATAGTTTTACATCATGAAGTAATGCGTGTATACGATTAAAATTTTTTTTATTCTAAGAAGTAATAGTAATTTTATCGTTTAGAATTTTTATTATTTTTAAAAAATTTCACAATTTGAATGAAATTTGTTTTAATTATCAGTTTTTTTTATTTAAAGTAATTAATTTCAAATAAATTGAAAAATTTTGAGAAATTACATTACTATTTTAAATTATAAAATGAATTTTCTAATATAATTATACATTAATATTTATTTATTTACACTTTATATAATTTATTAAACAGATATTAATCATCTTAATAAAAATAGAAATTCACAAAAAAGTCCGTGAATAATCTTTTATAAACAAACGTCAAAAATGGTAAATTTGTATTTGTTCTAATAACAAAAAGTTTTTTAACACAAGACAAAAACGTATCATACACATAAATATATGTAAAATATATAAATACACGAATAAACAGTTAAGTTTTTGACAAGTAAAGTTGTCAAAAAGATAATGAAATTACGTGTCAACTATTCTATCGTTGCCGTTACTCAAACACGAGACTTAGTGCAAAGGGTTAAGATAGAAGATACATTTATAAAGTATAGCTAAATGGTTCCGTTGAGTCGATTTTACAAGAGAAAAGTACATGCAAATTACGATTGTTCGTATGGGTCATAAATTTATTCGCGACCAAGTTACCCTGCGAATTAAAGTGGAAAATGGTTCTTCGTCATCTGTAGCGTTCCCAGAGCGTACGATAGCATGTGCCATTTCAAGAAATAAATGAAGTAATTAAAACGTCAATTGAGTACGAGCTCCTCAGCAAAGTATAGTTTTACGCCTCCTTTAAAAGAGAAAGAAAGAAAGTAGCAATCCATAAATCTCTATTTTAAAATACTTTAGTATTCATCGTCTATTTGCATTTTGATGACTTTCATTAACTTAATTTCGTATTTCAAATATGTCGTCATACATTACTCAGCTCTTTTAGAAATAATTAATTTATTTAATAATTTTTTAAAAACAACGTTATTTATTATGCAACTATATCAAATAATTGAACATATTGTAGATCATAAAACTACATCATTGAACTAAATTAAAAAAAGTTGTATTAATATAAAAATTGTTAACGAATAACATTTATTTATATCATGTCAGATATTAAACAAATATCAAACACTTTTAATGTTTTAAATTACAATAAAATTGATGATCAAGCGTTATAATTATTTATACATTCATAGTAATAATAAAATAATAATATTTATTGCAATATTCTGTTATATTTGCACATAATATTTAGAAAACTCTAAGTCACTCTTTCGCAATACATATCCTTAAATACGTACAAAAATATATTGAGACAGACCAGTACTAACTGTATTTTAAAAGTTGACACAGTTTTAGAGAATCAGTTTTCATTCTAAAAATTATATGTAAATTTTAGATAGTAATTAAAATTTAATAAGACTTCCTTGATTTACAAATTATAAATTTTCCCAACTTGCTTTATTGTAAACTAATTTTTGTATTCATTCAATTTATTTTTCAAGAGTTTTTATTTTTTTTAACAATATATATTTATTTCTTTGTAATAAATATCAATATAATATTTGACTCTTAGCTGTAAATAAATCTTTGATTCTGATTTTAAATGGAAATTCATAGATTAAAAATAAATAAATGTGTGATTAAATTTTTGTATTAAAAATATGATGGGAATAGATCTGTTCAATGTTTCGATAATTGCAAAATTGAAGGACTTCGAATAATACGATTTTTACAAAGTACAGTATCATGTGTCAGGCTTTGTTGTGTTAAAATAAATTAAGATTTTAATTAATAAAATACTTAAATATTTATTTTGTATAAAATTTTAATTTAATGGAATAAAATACATCTGTATATAACAATAAAATGTAAAAATAATAAAACTTTCTAATTAACTTAGTTACCTATGTACGATAGTAAATAAGATTGATGAAAAATACCAGTGGAGTAAATACGTAATTTATTAAATGTTGCAATATAAATATGTAAGTAACTTCGTTTCTGGTACAAATATTTCAGTGCACTTAATATTGTATGTAATAAAGAAAGTCTTTTGAGTACGTGGCTTCAAGCAGCAACAAAATATTGTTGATTTATGTATAAATTTTCTATGTTCAATAAAACTAATTTATAATCCCTTGATAAAGTCAGTTCGATTTCTGCTTCCCTATTGCTTTCATGTTCTGCATTCTTTGAAGTTCTTTCCTTGAGACGTTGTCCCCTCGAGCCATGACTATATTTTTAGCTCTCATCAGCTCATTTTCCCTGGAAAGTAGAAAACGACAAGCTGAATCGTCGTCTGGTTTCGAAGTGCGATGACATTTCTTTAAGAGACTCAACCTACTCTTTCTCTCCACCAAAGCAACCCGTTTTCATTTAAACTATCCCAGTGTAATAACCCAAACTGCACCAGGTTTCTCGAAGTCACCGTAAAGGTGACTTTAATATTTCATCGTTACAAAGAGCCTCGGGGAGGTGGCAGCTTCTGTGTAAGCAACCTTTCCGGATTGTGCAAATGCCTCTTAGTTACTGCTCATACTATTTTCTAGGATTGCGCTAATTACACACTAACCATTTCGTTAACATCCTCAAATTTTCTTGATGACGAGATAGCGATATCTTTTTCTCCCCGCTTTCTCGGCTGCTCGTAACGAATTCGTTCCATTACCTTCTTTGTTAGCGAATTGAGGGAATCGTGATGATGTATTTCTCCTTCGCTCCTTGTTATTTCTTATTGCACCCAAAAACAAGTTGATACTCAGTTTCAGAACACGCCTGCTTCAATTAGGTCATCCGTGCTACGTCATCTCAGAGGGTTTTTTTCCTTGTAAAAGATTCAGCTTTGCTTTTTGGTGGCTCGTTTAGTTAGATAGTAGTAAAAATTGTTATACGTTAATAATATATAAAAATAAAATCACCGCCTTCACTTATAAGCAATAAATCAACATTTTTCTTATTTGTTTGATATTTAATATGTATAAGGCACCTAAATAAGATTTTTTTAATGAAACTAGCCACTTATTTTTAAACATTCTCATGAAAGTAAATGTAACTAATCTATATTGATTTGGTATATATATATATGTTCTAATTAATGAAAAAAATATATATATTATTCATCAAATACATAGATAATATAAAAAACATACATGCTTATATATTTTTAATATGCAGAGAATAATTATTATACGTTTCAATTGAAATATTTAATTCAATGATATAATAATACATAGTAATAATTATACCGTCATGCTATAAATAATTACACTATATTTCGCAAAACATATTTTATAGAAGAAAGTCAAAAATTAACTTGGATTAAAAAAATTAATAACTGATTTATGAAATTCTGTAAAAATATATTATATATATTCAATCACTTAAAATTTAGTAAACAGCTTATAAATTTAACAGTTAGATATTATTTTTTCATTATTTACTCATCATTTTAATAAAATCATTTTAATTCACGCTATCTAAAAAATGAAAAATAAACTATTTATATTTATTTCTAAATTCAGATATAAATCAAATTTAATTTACCGTCTAATAAATTTGGCTAACATCGTGTACACTAATGAGATACTCGGAGCCGACAGTGAATGTGCAATTTGCCAGTCATCAACATATTACATTGGAACAATACATTTATGCATCCACAAAGTGCAATTCTTGCACTTTAAAACTATTTATGAATCTAATTTATTTTTCTGCATAAAAGTTGAAAGCTAACAAAGCCAAAGATAAAATGAAAATCAGATATCTTGTTCTCTTGGTTTTTTTAAAGATGTCTGAAAATAAATCGACATATGCTGGTCTATTTTTCCAATACTTAAAGTAACGTAAAACATTGCTTGGTTTTAAATCTATGTGCTTAAGTGACAATCTGATATACATTTTGTATATGTTCTGCACATCGTTAATTACACAATTGAATTCATCTCATCAAACAAAAATAAGGTTTGTACAAGAAAAAATAATGGAAAAGAAGCAAAAGTAAATAAAAAAATTTCTGTAATAGCAGCCCTGAGTAGTGTTCAAAACATCATATAAAATTCTGTTCATTAAACTCCGATCAATCAACGAAATTTCGTCATTAGGTCACTTCTAACTCATATCTCTAAAGGTTCATCTAGTCTATGAGATACTTTGGCAATATAACGAATTGTAGTGGCACGCGCGCATCAGAACTAGTCTTCCTATATCTTTATTCTTTTATATTTACTTATCTCATTCTCTCTTTCAATACGTGCAACTCATGGGCATTCACGCTGTATAATGGACATGTGTAAATTACTTTTAGTTGATCGATGAGCATACCCAAGTTAATCTCGTGTACAGGTTTCTTCCTCGCTCACCCTCTCTTTTCCATCTTTCCTGTTCTCTATTTTTTTCCGCTTTCTTTTTCATTCTTCTGTTTATCCTTATTCTGTTTACTCTATTTTTGCTGTATCTCTATCCTGCTCTTCATTGTGCATACTCATGCTTTCTGTCTACCTCATCCCTCCCTTTTGAATATGACGTGAATACCTTTTACTGGTCACAATAAACTCGTACAAACTCACAGACAGAATTTCGCCTGTAATGCCATAGCGCATCCATTGATTTACATAATTATTATATACACCATGTTACGCCAGGTATTCATGCATCCAGGTGTGTAAACAGAGTCGCTCGCATCTTCTATACATCAACAATGCACACATACGCAGTCGTAACTATATATACATATATCCACGATCATTCAGCTAAGGGCTTATGAACTGTCCAACTTAACTCTGAAGCTGCACAATATAGATTTCAAACTTTGCATACTTCTAAATGCAAATGTCATCTTACTTGGTTACGATATCAACTTATGCCGCGAGTGTGTTGCAGACGTACTAACAATATGCCCCCATCAACAATGGCTAACAATTTACACAGTATGCAACTGAACTGGAAGGCAAGTTGAGCAAAGAGAAAGATAGATTTAATAAAGCAGATTGTAACAATTGATGGTGGATTGATGTTATGATTGAAGTTCTTGGATTTCAATCGCTTACCGTAGAGGCAACGGTAGCACTGCTAACAACGACCAGAATATCTATCCGCAGATACTATGGTTCGTGTATAGATTGTATAGATTATAGATGGTTATAGATCCACAAAGTTAGTGTGTTTTGTTACCGCTACTGCACTCGACCTCTCCTAATCTCGAGTACCGTACGGGGGGGGGGTGGAATATCCAGGATACAAGATAACGATAGATCTTTCTGCGCTAAAGAAATGTAAAATATAGGTATATTGGGAATATAATTTCGATTAAACCGTATCCGAGGAAAAACTGAAAGGAGATAGTGAAAGGTAATTGATTGTTCTATTGGAAGAAGTAAATTAGTCTTTATAAAGTTTTATTAGAAACTGAAGAATTTATTAAAGGCTAGGAATCAAAATTATCATCGTTTTGTTAATATTGTAATGATTTCCGAATTTACACTATAAAAATTTTTGAATCACACATATTTATCTACACCTATTTTTAAAATTATGTGTTATCCTGTATTACTTTATATATAGATTTGTAAAGATATAAATATTTATATTTGTTTTGTGACTACTTAAATGTTAAGCTACCATTTTAGATGTTCATTTGCAACTCTGTAATGTATAGAGTACAGTTTTTTTCTATACTATAATGATGTAATATTTTATATAATTTACTTTCTTTATTTTATTCAACTTTCAAAGTTTTTCTAAGCTTTTTTTTTTAGTAAACTAACTTTCTTTTAAATTGTTCTCAAATATACATTTGTCAACACTTTCTTATTAACTTCCACTGTTTTTAATATTTATTCTACTTGAATACTGATATAAATATAAAAATAAACTTTTTTATGATTAATTATAAATCATTGTTCACCAAATGGTATAGATTGTTTTTTAATATTAATAAGATTATTTTTTCAGAAAAAGAGTTTGATCAAAAAATACACTTAAAAATTTTATTTAGAGTTTAAATAACATATTTTATTTCATGCACACGAGTTAATCTAAGAAAATAGTTTAGTAAAAAAGTGATTTAAATTAATATAAAGCAATTTTTTAATTTAATTTTTTAAAACCAATAATAAAGCTTTTTTCGTTGAAATTGGACTTTTAATGTTGTTGTGAGAGCTTGGCATAATAGACAGTAAAATATCTATTATAATACATGTTACATTTCAATTTTTTTATTATTTTCAAAAGATTATTACTCAATTTAGCTGCGTTAATTATTTTGAATTTACAATTCAACTATTATGGTGAACGTTTTTCTCTTTTTTCAAAAAATAATATTTATTTAAAATACGATTGTATAAATGTTTTTTAAAACATATAAAATATAAATTCCTAACTATAAACATCAATGCAACATTTCTTTAGGCAAGGTTTAATATAAATTTAATACTTTGAATTATTGGACTATAGTTCTACAACTTGAAACATTTTAAATATTGAAAAAAAACTTTGAAAGAATTGAATTTACAACTTTTTGCAACTTTTTAAATACTGTTTATTCTAAACAATGAACATATTATATAAAATTAGACAATATTATAAGTAATTTTATTAAATTGAATTTAAACGACAGAGGACTTTGCATTCATTCTAAAAGAGCAAAATCGAAATCTGTTTTGTTTTTTAAAAATGTTGTGAAGAGATAGTCTGTTCTTTTTAATTAAATTTTCTTGACCATCAGTCAATCGACTGAAAATATTTTTGAACTAGGTTGATGTATAATTTCAGTTTAAATTGGTGGCTATTTGAAAAGTGAAATGAAAAAAAAATAATTTATAACGTTAATTAGTTATAACGCTATTGTTCTGCTTCAAACTTAATTGAGTCACCGCGTATTATTCTTTCTTGATGTTAACTAATCCTATTTAAAAAAGTTTTATCTCGCCCCTTCCAAAAAAATAAAAAAATTAAAATATTAAAAATAGATGTCTTTTCACTTTTTTGTAACAAACATGGAAAAAGAGCAGTGCCCTGGTTTAAAATGAATATTTTATTGCCCCGCCTTGGTTTGTGCTCACTAGTCCAGCGTTCCCAGCTCACAAAAACGCTTAATTTTCGAACCAGAGGAGAGACGGAAGCTTTCGTCTGAGTCCAGGTTGCAACTGTAGGAGAAGAGAAGGAAAAAAAAACTATGATACACGGCCACCTATAGAAGTCCTGTAAATTACGCGGATTTGTGCTCATCGTAAATACTTGGTTATCGTAGTCGGCGGAAGCGCTACCGGATCACCTACGATATTAACACTTGCACATATCCAGCCGTCGACTCGTCCCCTCTACCTTTCTCTCTTTCTCTATTTCTATGCGAGAGACAAACATGCGGGATTGCCGAGGGCTTTCCATTCATTCGGAAGCGGGATATCAAATGCAATAGTTCACGCGCGCCGCGTTTCCGCAACCAGTTTGTGTCCAATCTCCTTGGCCCAAAAGCTTTCATATAGCTCTTCACCCACCCCATAATGAATATTCTTTTCATATTAACCAGAATACCATCTCTCATTCAACGAGGTGCAGGCTACATGAAAACTGCACGATTTCGAAGCTGCGGAAGTGGTGTGTATGATGCATAAACCACCAAGAAATATCCTACATTTTAAGAGTTCAATAACATTATGCATTTGAGAGGAAAATTTTCTTCTGCGTTTTACAGTTTTATAAATAAGAGCTTTACATTTACTGAAATGTTCTGTACTTGGAAAGTCAAGAAAAGGAATTCCGTCGTACCGAGACTCTTTTAACGTGTTTCGTTATGCGATAGGTTAGAGTATACATGTGTGTGCACGACAAAAATGTTGTAAACATTTCGTAAATGAACTTAAATGGTTTTGCGGTGTCATTTGCATTTAAAAATGAAGTTGGGGTTGTTAAATTGAATTATAAAGTCTAAGAATTTATTGAAGCTAGTATTATGAATAGTTTTTACGCATTCAAAAGTATATAGTACTATGCTTTGACAAAAAATCAAAAGTTCCTTTTTATATTAACATTTTTTAAATTTCTATTTTTTATCACTTTCGTGTTTGGAATTTCTATTTTTAACCTTTAAGTTTTTATTTAACTAAATATTATAAATAGAATACTAAATAAATTAAGTAAGTAAAGTTAAAAAGTAGATGTTACTCGTATTTTATTAGTGAACTGCAATACATACATTTCAAAGATATTTTTCTTTCAATAAGTAGTTAACTAATGAAATTTATAATTTCGTTTGCAACGCAACTTTCAAATGAAATTCCAAGTTTAAAGTTTAATTTTCACCTCTTAAAAGAAAAAGTGCTTTGATAATCACAGAAAGAAAATTGCAAATTCGAAATGAAACTTGATAATTATAAAAATATGGTAAATTGGGAAGTAATAATAAAAGCCCGCAGGTATTTCTGAAAATTAGAGAAAGGGAAAATTGAAGGTGGAAAAGGGTGGTTAATATGAATTATGATTTAGCGGCGTCAGAATAGAAAATATCAGTATTTTGCAGGATACAAGGGAGTGAGTTCGCGGTGGTTGAGAGATAGTGTGACGTGTTACTACCAAGCGATAAAATTAAAATGGTACAATTAAAATTCAAAGTGCGTCCCGCGGAGGTACCGGCGTAGCTGTCGCACCGCGTCCCATCTCACGGTACTCACGGTGCACAAAGTTGCAGTGTCATAGTTGAGTCGTAAAGCGCAACGTTAGGGCTATTACTTCTTCACGAAGTAGTAACGAACTTGTAGGATACCGTCTGCGTTAATATCGCCATCGTCTACGAATTCTATGAATTTATACCAATTGCAGGATATACAATTTTGCTCAATCGACATTAAATTGCGCTCCTGCTATTAATGTCTGTTTTACTTTCCTAATCTTATCGAGATGTCAGCGAAATTTCACCTTTTTAACGTACTCTAGAGAAATTCACTATTTTGATATTACTATTAAACTTTTGATACGGAATTTCTTCAATATCTTTTTATAAAAAATAAATTAATAATGATGACTATTACCTGACTTTAATACACGAATTAATCCAAGCTTGAAAGATCGGGGCTTTCATAAATGCCATAAATAAAAAATTGAACGCAGTACAACTAAATGCTAATACATCCAAAATAATCATTTCATAAGCTATTTTCAATTCCATTTTTATTTATAATTTCTTTCGCAATACGCAGATATCTTTGAGTATTTTTAGATTATGTTTTGGAATTAAACTCCTGCTAGAATTGATCGAGTAAAGTATTCAAAATATTAATAAATTTTCAGATGTGTTGCGTTCTTTAACATGTACATTTTGATGTTATAATTTATCAAATTTATAAAATTTTTATTTCAAAATAACAAAACAATTTTTGGTATGAAGTTGCTCGTTGTTTTAAAAAATTTACAAATAATAATATTATGTTTTCGTAAGGTTTTCCAAAAATATTAATCTCCATTTATAATTTAATTGATGATGTATATCGTCTTGGAATTTATAAAAATCAAATATAAAATATAAATGAAATTTTTTACATTATGAATGTAATGCTTATTTTGTACATATATTGACAAAATTTAATTTATAATTTTAATTATCCTCTTCATTTTTTATATAAATCAAGTATTTTGTATATTATATATAGATTCAAGATAAATTTTTGTATAAAATTATTTTTTCAAGTGTATTGGATTATACATTACAAAGCATTATCAATATAGTTATAATTTACAAACGTATTATAATACTAGTTTTAAATATTTTCATTGTAGATATATTAATTTTTATAAAGTAATATTTAATACTGATGTTACAGAGTTACAGTCATATAATTTTCTTTATTGATTCAAATGTCAATATCTATTATACATGGTATCGCGTAGATATTTAATCGAAATTTCTTTTAAAAATTCTTTTCCTCTTATACTTATTATTTATTTTATATATTATTCTAAAATTCCTTAATATTACTTTATAATATTATTAATACGCTTAGATGGATTTAGAAACGTATTTAAAACGTATTTAAAATTTTTTATGCGTCAACTTTTCTGAAATTATTCATTAGAATAAATTTCATAGCTTAAATAATGAAAAACACTATCCATGTAATTAATTTTTTATTTCATGATTTTTTAAAAGCTTATAATTAGAATTTGATCGTATATTTTTAAGTGATATGAAAAAAATGTTATTATATTAAAAATATCAGTTTATTCGAGTAGAATGGTATAAAACTTTTTTTCAGTTATATTTACCTTTTATTATTAATTTTAGTTGCTAATAATTATTTTAAAATATAACCCTTATTATAACACTAGTAATAATGTTTAAAATATAAATAAACGCAATTAAAAGATATTCATTTCAAAAAATTCTAACTTAATAAGTAAATACATTTTTCAGAGATAAGCCAAATACATGTACTCTTGATGTGTTCCATTTACATGTACATATCAATTTAGTAATAATGGAAAAATACCGGAAGATGTTATATTTTTATTGCCTGCAAAAGATGTTGAGCAAAAAAGTTAGACACGGAACTAGAAAGAAAAATAAAAGTAAAGCTAACAAGAAATATATAAGATTGAACTCCACGAATGAGAAATTCAGAAGTTTAAATAAATGATGAGAAGTTGTTATTATTCTACTAGGTTTTCTGTTAAAATACACAAGTTTGTTATTCAATAGCGTATCCATCATCCATAACTTTAATACATAATTAAAATCAATCTAACTCACGCTATAATCATAGTTTGTGTTTTCTTTTTTTTCTGTACATCTTTTTATATTATTTTAATGTTTTGAATTATATTCTTACTATATGTAAATTATGAAAATATAAATTAAAAATAAAATAGAATAGAAATATAAATTAATAAGTGCGTCGTAAAAGTAAATATTGCTTAATCTTATTCGCTGAATTCATCATATAAATTGTACTCAATGTTAATATTCATTTACTCAACTGTTGAAATTGATGCGTATATAAGTTTGTGAACCTTTTATTATTATACCAATAAATAATGAAATCGATAGAATGGTTACAATGAAATTATTAAAAAAATTATAATAAAAGTAGATAAATACACAAAAAAAATAATTTAAATAAAAAATATATCATAGCATACGATTTTAGCAAAATTTTTATTTTCAGAATTGCAATATAAATAATAATTACATTATGAAAAGGAATTCATTCACAATTACCTGTGGAGTTACATTAAAGTTAAATTTTTTTTCATTAAATTTAGTTAATAACTTTAACTACCAAAATGGAGATATTTTACTTACTTATTTAGAAAAAAATCGTTTAAATATTATTTTGAATAACAAATTATTTTATATTATCTTGTTTACAAATAACATCAGTAATTTTATTTATATTTTTACTTGCTATAAATAGATAGAATTTCTTTGTGTAATTCTTTAACTTAGTGTTTGAAAAATAAATGGTAAAGCATCTGTTAAATATTGGAATCTAATTTAAGCTAAGATTTTAATATCCGCAAAAGTTGACAAATTAAATTTTATTTCTGTTCAGGCATGTGTACTAAAACTGTATCTTAAGATATTCTCAAGAGAGCTTTACAATTAATCAAGTATGCGCATAATATTAAATGATAACGTAAAGTAATTAGAAGATTTTAATGCAACTCGTAATTTTATAAATTTCCATATCGGATAATGTCGATACTATATTTATATGATTCGATAATCAAGCACTGCTTATAATTAAACTTTTATCTGAAAAACGATTTTCAATATAAGTTTCAATTTTTAATTTAATATTAATTTTAAATACAATTTTATATTTATTTGCTAATAACTATATTTATAGTTTTTTGTATAAATATCTATTATAGTTCGTAACTCCAGCTTTATCACATAATTAATTATATTATCTGAACATTACTGATATGCTTTAGTTTTACAGTACTGTTATACCATATAAATTAAAATAGGTCAATAATAATTTATTACCAAAATCATGATTGTATATACTATACTACGTGATTATTCTACAACAATGATGACGTAATAATCTGAACATGTACGTGATTACTATTATATATTCCACCAGAACATTTATTCTTATAATATTACTGTACTTAATTTGAATATAAGACTGATCAAAGGCTTCTTCACTTACAAGATCGATATTTAAGAATTTAAATAGTTCTCGATTAATTTTCTACGTATTCCATGTAATACATTTTTATGTCTCATATGAAAGTAATTTCTTTTTTAAATTATATAATTACATTAAATTATCAAGTATTAATTATATTAAATAAAAATTTATTAAATTAAATATAGTATATTTACTCCTGTTAAAAGTGAACGAAAACATGAAAGTAATATAAGCCCGTTAAAATAAGCATCAGGTTAATTTAAAATATTTACCAAAAAATCTTTTATTATTATTTGGAAAATAGAAATTAAAAAAGTTGCTTATAATTATTATCTTTGAATAATACAGGAATAAAAAAAATTAGAAAAGAAACATACGCGAGTGAATTATCCGCACTATTACTCAAAAAACTAAGAAACATAAATCAGTAATGTCCGAACTACTTATCTCTAGTGTAATTTTAACAAAACCCATGACCTTTTCCTGGTACAATGTAATAAACTGCTACAGATGAAATTGTATAACTACAGGGACACATGTCACATGCTATATTTATACATTTCCAGGTGAGCACACGGACGTCAGCAAGTCTAATATCCACGATTGGAATAAGCCTAGTATTTCTCAATTTTGCATTATGGGACACAAATATGTACGGAAAACGGAAAAGTCCTATGATTATTCTCTTGCAGCGGAATGTTTTTCTTAACTTTAGCTGCACTTCCTGTATTTTATTACTGCGAGAATCACTTTTATTTGATTTCGACCACGATCTAAAACAATGCCGCAAAATGTCACCTTCACTGGTGCAAAAAATAGCTCGTCGTATCAACGTGAGTTATCGTATCCGAGACCTGAAGACAACTTTTGTAGCATTGGAATTACCGATACTATGTAAAATGTAGACAGAAACATAGGTATAGTTTTTTTGTAAAGTAGTGATTTTAGTGAAAAACAGCATTATAGCGGCAACTGCTTTTGATTAGAAATTAACGCTGAAAGTTGAGTTGTAAATAGTTATTTATAGTGTGTCTACTAGAACATTATTTACCACCAGTTTACGTATATTTAATAAGGGAAATCATAATTTTCAGTTAATACTTATTTAAGCTATTCTAAAAAATTCATTTTGAAATTTTACCAAATACGAATTAACGGTTTTTTATTTAATAAAATTAGAAACCAAAATATTTTGTGAAATAGTTTCAATCATTAATAAAATACTATTTGAATTTGAATTTTTTAACAATATATTTCTTTTAATAGTTTTAATAATAACTTAAGATAACTCTAATATGAATGTAAAATGCGATTCCATATCTTTTCCAAATAGTTCCAAAATATGCAAATTTATTTTAATTTGTATCGAAAATTTGTTAAATTAATATAAGCTTACTTTTTATGCCTACAAGTATATAATTATCACAATATATCAAATAAGTTCAATATGTCACTGAAAAAAAATTTTGTTAATTTTTTTCTGATAGTAAATGATACACTTAATGCTATGATTGAGAAATAATATAAAAGTTAATAAAATAAATATAATTTCATTTATATTTAAAATTATTATATGAAACTCATTTAACTTATTTTAAAGTGTAAAATAAATATTCTTATATTATTTAAAATAAAAACAAAATATTTTCATTATTTATGGAAACACTACTTAGGTGACAAGATTGTTTCATATTTAATCAAGTATAAAATTTATATTCTGAATTTTTTTATTTCATAATAGTGGTACGAAAATGATATACGGCGGATATTTTCCAATTCCACTGCACAAATATATATTTTGTTTATGATGCTAAATTTTACGAAATCGTTTTCAGACCGATATAAACGTAACAGTATTTTAGTACGATATACTCCAATTTTTAGTCATTTCTACATAAGTAATAGCATTGCGTACATTAAGTATCCATGCGGTCGGATAATCATACAATTATTTAATTCACTAAAAATTAGAAAATTGAAAATTGCTAAAAATGAAATGTGTTAAATTTCTGATAAAACTGCAAATTAATTAGTAGGATAACTGATTTTGAGCCGAAAATAAACAACTGATAAAATGTGAATTTGTAAAAAGTTTAATAAGAAAAGTTATTTTCGAATTTTTCAAGAAATACGCTAAAAATATATGGATTTAAAAATTCTACGCATTACAAGTTTTTTGCAGAGCTCCGTAAAAAAATTAATTTTTGGCCAGGAAGCAATAAAAGTTCCGACAGAGTCACATATTGGAAATGCACAGCTGCGCCACTTCCGAACATCGCGTTTTCCGATGGAAACGTAGTCAAGATTGCTGGGCGGTGAAAGCCGAAACGCTGTTGCGTAAAGTCATTTCTGCCAGAGGCGCGGAATAGAAATCGTCCAAATTGAAGCTGTATACCAACCAATTGATACAAAGGTACGTTTCAACCTCATTACGATCTACATTTCTAAAGCAAAGTAAATAACAATTCATTTCTGCACAAACGAGTGTTACGCCCGAGGTTTATGGCTTCGCGAAGCGCTGGAGTTTGAAAATTCGACGACAAGGAAGAAAAACGCCAACCTCCAATTTTCCAAGTTAAACTGTGCCATTGCCGCGATCCAGCTACGTATTATGTAATAAATCGCCATCCTATTATGGATAATACGAATGCTGAAGAATAAATTTAATCCGATGATTACGAATGAAGTACATGCAGTTGTGCATTAATTAATGCGCGAGAAATGTTTGCCAATTATATTGCGTACATATATTTTTTATCTTTCGAGATAGAATTTTATCATTTACTGCACCGGACTTTTTACGCATGATTTCTAAAATCCATCATTTTTCATGCAGTTTTACAAACCAATGTGTACCGCCGTTGATTTTCTGAATTATCGAAATATTACGCCTCATTTCATGTTTAATGCATATAATAATTTTAAATAAGATTACTGACGTCAGTCGATGGTAGATAATAGAAGCCCTATATTCAGCATTTCAATAAATTTTGCAAGTATCAATTTTATAAAAAGTTCAATGTATTACTTTAATATATCAATACCGATTATATTGCATCATGCATTAAAGATATACTCCTATAAAATAAAAATTATACGGTAAAAATTTTTAATAAATTAAAGAAAGCATTTAGTAACAAATTATGTGGTTCATTATATTATTAATCATCATATATTTAAGTAGGTTTAAAATTTAATATTCGTTGTTGCGGATACTAAAATATAATATTATGGATTCGGTAAAATTATAGTAATCCAGTTATATTGTATTAATAAAGCATACATATAGGTACCTATAAGTTTTAGATTTAGCAAACGTAAATAATAATATTTGATAATCGTACCTAGATAAAAAATTTCTTTATTTTCATTTGTAATGAAAAATAAATAAAAATAATTTTAATCAACATTAAAATAGATAATGATAACAAAAGCGAAAATTACCATCATTACATGAATATTAATTCGACAGAAATAATTTGTAATATTTAGAGAATTATTTATAGTAGATAAGATTTCATGAAGTCCAAAATTAATAAATACATATAACTTTGATCTGATTGAGAGTAGATTTATATTTCTAATAAGGTTAAACAGCGTTTGAAAAAATTTTCTTATTTACACAGATATCTTGTAAATGTCGATAATATAATTTAATTAAATAGTTTGTATTAAATAGATTACATGTATATAAGTAAATATAATAATTGATTTAAAAAAATTTTTTATATAAATATTTTAAAATAGTCATTTCCAATTGATCAATTGAATAATTTACAAGTATCTGCTCCATATAATTTTGAAACTTTGAATATCAAATCGGGTTTTTACATCCGTTAACTTTAATGATTTTAACATATAAGCACAATCTTGAATGTAAACTATTAATTTATAATTACAATATAAGAAAGAAAAATATGGGATTAATTTAACATATAAAAAAACGTTATTTATTGATCTGTATAACCTGAACAGTGACACTAACGAATTGTTATAAGATATATATTTTTATTTTTAACTAAATATACTAACACAAAATTATATAAATTTAGCATATAATATATATGTGTGTGCGTTGTGTATGTGTATAAACCAGAACTGCTAAGTAAGATTATACAATGTTTTATATTTATTAAACAATATTTTACATTCGTCAAATATACATATTATATTCATTTATATTTATTGAATTAAGAAATGTACCTTCAATTTTTCATATTTAATATTCGTAAAATTTAACACAAGTTCGTGTATACATATGCATATATTATTTTATAGAATGATAAAGTTTTATATTTCAATTTACTATGTTTTCTACGTTCACTAATGTTGTTCAATATTGCATCTTTTGCTTAATCTATTTATACCACTTTGTATGTTCCATATTTTACGTTGTGTACAAAATTATTTACTATGAACTATGAATTTTTTTTATCTATTTTTCGTCATCTTATAACAGAATAATTAAATTGTTCGCAATCAAATAATTTGATTTAAAATATGAATTTAGTGAGTGTATAAATCTTTCTCAAATACATAATAAATGTACGATAGAGTTAATTATCTGATCGCTCAACTATAAATATAATCATTATGAAATATAAAAGTAAATTTTCCATTCTATTAAAAATATTCTGATTAATGATGTAAAATTCAAATCTTATATTGTAAATCGAAAAAAAAATTAGCGGCTAATCAAATAATGTTAATCATTAGAGTAATATTTAATTTCTACTGAATCAAAAGCTCTAGCTCTGTTTATATTCAAAGACTAATAATATATTTTTTAGGGTACTTAAAAAAATACTAACTGCAAAATCATCATCTGGTGTGTACAGGTTGGTCTTTAATATATGTTACTATTCATTATCACGCGCTCCATTTCAATAATAAAGACATATAATCATAAATGATACAAATAGGCACAAATATGTATAATCGATGTTAAGACAATTATGTTTGTATATACATTTTCTTATTTAATTAGGCATAATAACTGAAGGGAGAATGCATGGTTATTTAGTGTCATAAATGCTCATCTTTGATTTATGTACATTTAATTGAACTACTTATAGTTAATATAGAGATAAAATTCAAATATTAATACATATGGTCATATCTGCGATATATCATTATAAACAACAATGTACGGTTATTTAAAATGTTATATTTTAGATGTTAACTTTTTTTGTAAGTACAACTTTAAAGCGATTTAACATATTTGTTATAACTGACTACAAAATAAAAAATATTGTCAACATTTTAAATATAATATGATACGATTCTATTATAAGAATATAATTTCGATTAATGAATCCTTCATACTTGTAAAATTTCTACATTATAAATTACTGACTCCGTTATAAATTAAAAAATTTTTTTTTCAAAATTACATAAGAAAGAGTTTACATAGTTAATAATTTTTAAGCAATCAAAATTACATAATATAACAGATAAAAATTAAAATTTTATTCTAAGAAATAGTAATAATTTTTACTATTATTATAAATTTTTAATATAAAATTTTTTTATTATATTGCGTAGAAATAAATTAAAATTTTATTGAAAAAATGTAGCCTAAATAAATTTAATTTAATTATCTAGTATTAACCAATAAATTAGAAACAAAATATAAGACAGCTTCAAATCTATTAAAATTATAATTATATTTTTCTGAAGAAACATAACAAGTAGCAAATTAAATATGAAATTTTATTTATATATTATATTAAAATAGTTTAAGTTTGATAATTAAAAAAAAAGAAAATACAATACTCTTTATAAATATTTTTACCAAAAAAATTTTCTTGCTGTTTTTAAATAAATTTACTTTTAAAATAGAAATACATTGACAGCGTAGAATCGTATTCATTTTTATCGTAGAACAGGATAAAAATGAAGGGTTTTATTTGTAAGTTAAGTTAATAATATTAAGTCGAAAGTTTCATTACAACTACTGTCAAAGACTCAGCTATTATTTAAAGAATATCAATGTATATTATAATAGTTGAACCGTGTTTAACTTGAAATGTGAGTCAGTGTTATTAATAAAGAAAATAATATTCAAACATGTTAAATCGGATGTGACGCTCTTCCTGAATAATAATTTTTACTTAAAATTTTTTAAGATTATTTGTATTTTTAATAATTTAAAGATATGAAGATGAAAAAAATTAAAATAACAAACTCATTAATTAAATAAATTCAGAAGAAACATAATAAAACTTCAAATTAGAATCTGCATACGAGCTCTTGTCACAAATTGAATCTGATTTGACACGCGAGAAATCCAAAAGAGGGAGATAAGAGATAATAATCACGAGGGAACAAAGTATCTGTAAATATTTAATACGAAAAAGAAATTCTTCTGTTAGATAACTTTCCTCGCGGGTATGTTACTTAATAAAAAATAGATCCTATTATTTCACGACGTATATATATGTTAATGTCGTCCTTATTTATATTTAAAATTTCTTCTTTTTCTGCTATTATTGCAATAATAATATACCTAATTTGAGTATGTATTATTTTATATAAAAATAAAATGTATTTTACTAACATTACGCATGAATAAAATAAATCGCTTATTTAATACACCAGTATTTTCAAATTTTTGTAAAAATTAAATTCATATAATTTTGTTAAAAAATAAAAATAATACTTTAGCAACTGAAATATTAAGTATCTGAATTAGTATGCTTCAATCATACATTATAAAATGTAAATACAAGTTTAAACAACCCCAAGATATTTATTGTAAGAGTATCAATTATTGACAATATTTTGTAAAATCCTTGCATTTATTATACTCAACCAAGTTGAACTTTAATATTCTTTAATATTTAATTAATGTTAAAATTAATTTATTTCACATTATTTTTAAATTAATAAAGTTTTACTTTAAAATATGAATTTCTGATATAGAATAATCGAATCTTTAAAAAAGAAACGGAAGAACAGAATCAAAGATGGAGGTACAGTAAGAGAGGAAGAGAGAGAGAGAGAGAGAGAAAGAGAGCGAGAGAGAAACAGAAATAAAATAGTAGTGAAAAGACAGAAGGAAGAAAAAAAGATAGACAATTCATCGTAAACTTATTAAATATATGCAAATAAATATTCACCTAAATAATTTTTTTAATTCGTTGCTATCAAATATTGTAGATAAGTAGAAAAAAACAGTAGGGGGTGAAGAGTAGATTAAAATACAAACAAAAATAAGAATAGTACTTATCAAGACTACAAATACTTATATATTATATATGAATTATATAAAAAGTTTAGAAATTAAAAGTTTGGATCATTATATTTATCATTTCTATAAAGTTAATCGTATAAACTATATTAAGTAATAGTCATTTATATTTATTAATATGGCACTTTCTAAACTTATTGTACTGTACTTTTGAAACACCAATTATAAATTATGTATCAGTGGAAAATTTTTTATATTGCGGAAATTAAAATTAACTTCTAAGTGTTAAATTGTTGGGCTATGGTTATTCTAGAAAAAAGAAAGATTACGTAGAGTAATTACATTACTTAGCAATGATAATCTACATCCCCTATACTATATAAATTCTAAAATACAGTATCTATACTTAAAATTTGAATATATATATACATAAATGTATAACTTTAGAATAGCATAGTTTATATTAAACGAGTAAAAATAGACTGTTGTATAATTAATTTTGGAGTTAATAAATTTTTTTTTAAAAAGTCATATTTTTATTATTTCAGGTTGCCCCTATTTTATGATAAGAAAATTAATGCAAGATATTCATTTCGAAATTAGGGAAGGATGAAGCTTAAAAAAAAGGAATTCTTTATAAAAATTTTGAGTCACTGAAAGGATTATAATAATGAAAGTTTAACATCTTATAATTTTATAATCTTCTGCTTAAAACAACTAAAAATGCATGGCAAATGAAAGACGGCTATAGTTAATTGTTTTTTATATGAAAAATAGTTACCTTGTAGCCAGCGAGATCTTGCACGACACATGTAAGCATGGCTTCTCTGCCAACAGGAGCCGTTACATTCATAATTGGCTCCTTGAAATTTGGATCTGAAAAGAGAGGAAGAAGTTATAGTAAGTACGTAGCCTAGTAAAAAAATTATGCGCTTGGGTAAATTTACACAAATGTAGGCATCGAGCAGTTGGTCTCTTTCTCTAGATTACGAGTATGGCATAAATGTGCTCTCATTGTCAAGAGGAAGGGTTCAATAAAAGCCGTTCAATAAATTTTTTACAAGAGTTCGTATGTCTGTTTAGCATCATGAATCTGTAGGATTATATTTAACGTAGTAGTGTAATAGTAATTATCCCTTTCGTATTTATTGAGAGTATAAAACTCTCAATAGAGTTGAAAGCAATAAAATTTATGTCCATTATACAAATAATATTTTTAATAATATTACAGATTGTGACAAACGTGAATCACATAATGATATAGTTTTTATATCATTATATTTTCTACCTCTGATTTTAATTTTTTTTTTGTTTATATATATAAAATATATGTGAGGCAACTACCGGTATGAGAAAAAGATTAAAACATCTTGATTTTTATTCAGTTTTTACTTTCACTGAAACGTAAAACATTTCTTAGGTTTAACTTTATTCATGAAGTATAAGACAGTGGTTATGCTAGTAAAATTACTTATAAAAAAATAAATTACATTAGTATTCAAGTCTAATATATTAATTAGATTCTACCTTAACAATTTTGAAATGATTAATATGGTAACATTAATTTTACTAAAACTTATAAAGCATATACAATATATATTCATGAACGAATTTTTTTAATTTTTCCTCCAGAAAATCTATAAGCATTTCTTTTATAAGAATATAAAAACTTTTCGTGATGCATACTAATGAAAACTTTTAAATAATATACTTAAATGTTGTATTTTAATTGATGTTACTTACGTTTGTTTATTATTAAATAATATTAATAAGTTTATTTATATGGCTTATAAGTAAAGTATCCATTACTAATATACTAATAATATTGCTATATAAATACTACTATAATTCACATTAATAAATATTAATAAATAAAAACTACTAAAAGACTAAAATTTACTAATAATCATCTAAAATAATTTTATAAAATTATAACATAAAAATGCTTAAAATTAAAACAAGTTTAGCATATTATTTTATATTTCTATATATTACTTAATGTACCCAACCAATGATTAAAATATATTTTCAAGAGATTGTATTGAAGTATTTTTATTAAATATCTTAATATTAAAATATTTTATTATTTAAAAAAATTTTTTATATTAACATAATGAATTATAAATTATAACTTTTTTACTTTCCAATGTGAATTAATTAAATTTACAGTATGAAATAATTTTTTTAAAACATATGACGTAATGTTAACTTATATCAGTCATTTCTATTAGAAAAATATTATATATAATAAATGAAATTTTTAAAATAATACGATAATATATTGTAAATTTTACCTGTTAAAAAGAAATACTCATCTAAATACTTTTTTTATTTTATATTAAATTATAATTATTACAAAACATTAATATTATTTTAAGAATTAGTCATATTATATATAATATTCTTAAAGATTACGTAATAAGAAATGTTCATTTTTATATTTGTTCTATTATAAATTTTAGATGAGTTTTTGAACATTTTCATTTTACTTTATTTTGATAAAAATATTGATAAAGACACCTGCGCGTTTATACACATATATATTTGCGGATACATTTTTCTATATGTTATAAAATAATTTTTCATGCAATAAATAAGGTTATGGGAACTATCTATCTTCGTAAGATTTAAAAATATTTATTTAATAAATGATTTTCTTGAAATCGATTGATTATCAATACATTCAAGTTTTATTACCATAATTCGAAGATTGAATGCAATTTATTCAAAAAATTATCTAAAAGAAGATTTTAATAAATAAAAATGAAAATGAAGAAAAAATGTTCCAAGACCGGTTTCAATCCTACAATCTCTTGATTTTCAATCAAATACATTTCCATTAATCCGTCACTACGAGTCTTCTTTGCTATTAATCTGAATAATGTTTTCAAAACAAAATGATAAAAAAACTTTATGATTTTTTTTTAAACTAAAAAAATAGTTATTCATTTTATAGAAAATATTTTGTCAAAATTTTAAGTTAAAAAATAATTCCAGTTTCAGAAAAATTATTAATCTGTAGATTTTAATAATCTCTAGAATAATGTTACTTTAAAATAGGTGTTACCCATTGTAAAAAATATGGACTTTTGGTAATTAAAGATTTCGAAACCTGAAAATTATTTAGAATCAGAACATTCCTATACCACAATACTTATTTAAAATTAATTTTGATAACTTATAAAATCTTTTTATACTATACACTGAAAACTATTGTTCAGATAATATGAAAACAAAATAGAAATATAAAAAAGTACTAGAGAAGACTAGCATAAATTCATAAGAAAATTTAGATAAGCCCTTGTAAATAAATAAAGAGTCATTGAAGGTTTTCATAATCGACGACTGTAAAATTCAAATTTAAAACTATAAAAAATTTATTTTCTTTTAACGGCTAAAATATTATAAAATTAAGATTACTTTCAATTGGATTATTTTGAAGAAATTTTCCGTAATAAAAACATTATTCTCTTCAACAAATTAGAAAATTCAACGATACATGTAGCTAGCTGTTTGTTGTTAAT
The DNA here is from genome assembly GCA_018907185.1 of Platyscapa corneri. Taxonomy (NCBI): domain Eukaryota; kingdom Metazoa; phylum Arthropoda; class Insecta; order Hymenoptera; family Agaonidae; genus Platyscapa; species Platyscapa corneri. The sequence goes on along the minus strand of JACCHW010000005.1, from coordinate 1,488,667 downwards.
AAAATTTTTATCCATGTCGTAAAAATTTACATTCAAATATAGTTTGCAAAGAGTATTCCAATCCAACAATAACGTAAAAAAGTATCCCATTCAATATCGCGTCTCGCATTAACCAGAGTGTATGCGAAAATTGCGATATTCGATATCTTCTTGTATACGGCACGTACTTGGAACGCTTGCGAAAAAACCCTCTAAGAATGCCATTCCTTGTCAGAAAATTTCCGTTCCTGTGTATTTCTAGTGCTAATATACGAGAGTAGTGCTGAGGGAGATATAAATTTTATTATTCAAAACGGTATTCTCAAGCCAGTTTTGTACTCGAGACCGTTGTGCGTGTACCGCGTTTATGCAAAAATACGCGAAAAGATGAAGAGCTGCTTAGAAGCATTCGTTTACGGTATTCGTGCATGAGCGAGCACTGACTGTAAATACAATATCGACATTTCACACGCAAGCATCGATGAAAGAATACGTCAGAAAACTGTATGATATCCGTTTAGAGCAATCACTTCAACAGACACTATAAAGAGGTATCCAGATTTCGGTAAAAGTAGGCAGAGTAAGTGCTCGAAAAGTGAGTGAGAAATAAAGAGGAAAATCCCTAAGATAGTAGCTGCAGGTTCGAGGTTAAGTATTTTAACTTTGAATGGGTTCGATAGCATCAATACTACATCGCGGAAGCTATTGACAGATAAAGAAGATGAGAAGAGCGGCATAAACAGTTAAGAAAGACAGAAGATGCTTTTAAAACACGGGCATACGGATATCATAATTCAATAATATATCTACATCATCGGCGCGGGTGAGCAACTCCCAGAAGGAAATTTGTATTAACTTTTGAGATTACGAGATTATTGGATCTAGGAGATAAAGGGTCGCCAACTGTAGCATACCTTGTCTTTCTTTAAATGCATCTCTAAATGGTTCGATACTTTTGCATCGAATCGAGGCTTTAACGTCAGAATACGAGTGTAAGGTTTACACAGACCGATAGTTTTGTAATTTAAATGTAGGCGTGTCGCAAAATGTTCCTCTCGTGTGATTTCGATCTGTTGAGGATGAATGAAGGATTAAGCGATTAGGTTGCATTGCTTTTGTCGATTGTAAACTTAAAATTCGCAATATATTCTATTATCATGATTTCAAAAGAAAATCGCAGTATACTGTACACTTAAGAATAAATTTTTTCACCAAAGTTTGAATCTAGTTTTAAAGTATTCTTATTGGCTCTCTTGTAGTAATATTTGCCTTTTATTTATAAATGAACAAATGGCCAAAGATATGCAGATGAGTTGGAATAAATTGTTTACACGAAAAATTTTTATTGGAAACGTCTCAACTGAATCGTGATAACCTTATTGATTCTAACGATATTTCAAAACAATGTATTAAAACTTTATTCAGAATATTTTTATAAGAAATTTTTTATACACTACCTACGTAGTTTATATCACCATGAATATCTTAGTACCTTATCTCACAATCTAATAATGTAAAATATATGAGAAACATTGATTTTTTTTCTCATTTCTCGCAAATTATCTTTATTTAATTACGAGATTATAAAATTAACATTTATAGAAGATATAGGTTTAGCAAACTTACTACCAATACATATGTAAAAATATAAAGTGTATTGATTGAAAAATTAAAGACTTTAAAATATTGAAACAAAGAAACGGGTTCTATTAAAATACGTTATGTAATAATTCTTACTTTGAAGTTAAGTATTATTAGTTAGTTAAAGAAAGTAATTTTTAAGTGATGATGTATTCATGCAAATATTCTATGCAGCATAAATCTTAATCACTTTAATATTTTGCAATGGTTGCATGAACATCCTTTAATAATGTTTAATGAATGAACTTACTTATTAAAATGATAAATTATCATTGTCTATTTACAATACCAACAAAGTTAATTAATTATTCAAGCTTTCAACATTATTAAAACTTAAATTATTTTAGTATGGCATAAATAGTATGAAATCTCTAAAATCCATATGTTACGATAAATATACTTAATAACACTTTTATTATATACTAAATACCATATAATACATATAAAATAGTTGCACCAGTAAAAGTAAGAACTTGCGCTCAGAGAGACTACCATGATAAATCTGGGAGCTACTAGTTTTCAATTTGGAGACGAGGCAATCTTTAGAAAGTTAATTCTTTGTAACCTTGTTAAGATTTTTACAGCTTGAGAATTCGTCACCCTCGTTATAAAAGAAACATCCGTTGTATTTTAATGTATATAAGGGAGAATAATTTAACTAGTTGCATAAAAACTTTCTTATCGTTTTATCACTTTCTTTCTCTCCATCTCTCTCTTTATAATATATATATATATATACGTATATACATGCATGCGTATATATGCATATACAGTTATCTATACGTATTTACGCAAAGCGCTAACTTATTTATGATTGTACGCAAGTTCGTGAGTCTTTTTGATGCAAGTTATTATTATAACTTTTCCAAGAGAATATTGGAGAGTTGACTTTATACGATTTCATTTTTCCTATCCTCTTTTCATTTCAATGAAACTTTTCACTCGAATAATTCTCACCATTTTAAGCATTTCAGAGAGCTTTTATTATTTCAGCAATACCTACCCTTCTGCTATGAAAATTACCCACCAGATTTTTTGATTCAGTAACTTTAAACTTTGAAGAAATTAAACATCTTTTTTAATCATTTGTAAATCAATCACGTAAATATATTTTAAGTATACAAATTTAAAATTTACAGTAAAATAACTTAAAAAACATATGTATAACATATCTTGTATACATAACTTCTATTTTTAATTTTATAAAGTATGTACTGTTTAATATTAAGTAACCACTGTTATATATTAATCAAATGAATTAAAATTTTTGTTAAATTAACAACTCAATCTGGAAAACTGTGTATTATTAAATAATTATGATCTAAAAACTTTAATGCATAAATATAAATTTCCAATCTTAATAATAATTCGATAAATATTCGATTACATCAAAGATGCAAACTTTCTGTATCGCAAGCAATAATTTTCTGATTGAGATCTTAAAGGACTATTATTATTAAATAATTTTCATCTTGAAATACTTAGAAATATATTAGAAAGAATAAATAGAGTAATGGCTGACAAGTAGACAAGTAGTAAAAACATAGAGAAAATGAGAAATGAGGGGGGAAAGGGAGATAAAGAGTGAGAGAATCTGGTTTTTTTATGTATAAAATAGATAATGAGAATATCTAGTGACTTCGAGCTCCCTACGGTCTCTTACATATCCTCACTTCCGCTGGGGTTATATATTCCGACGTCTTTATAGCAGCGGCGGTGAATTTTCGCCTTGGGTCCATATTAGATGAAAAACCGAATAAACTAATTTATCCGCATTATAAAGAGTGCATTTGCATCAAATAGTCTCTATAAGTTAATTTACTCCTAAAAATTCAAAATCTAGTCAAATAGTCGTATAAAAATGGACTTAGTTTATCTTTTTTCTAGAAAAATACTGTGATCACAAAAAGAATATAGCGACAATTCAAAACTTTTGTGGACAGATAAAATCCATGAAATTTTACTTTAAAAAAGATATCAATTCTTTATTTGAAATAAAAAACTTTTAAAAAATGACAAGTTCTAATCTTTATTTATGAATATTAATCCCGAAAGTGAGGAAAATGATTTCGCATCGTATCTATTTCACAGTACTTTGATATATAGTAGCTCGCAAAGTAAAAGAAATTGAAATTCTAAGTCAAATATTATAAAATAAATTTTAAACCAAAGGTATTTCAGGGGCCAAAATTTTACTTGTACAGTTTTTTATTTTCGCAGTTTGTATTCCACATGCATTCGATTTTCTTTTTCTTCCAATTATTCATTCTTCGTGATGACGTGTATCGTAGATTTCGCTATATTTTATATTTTTCGTACATTTTTTATAGTATCTTCTGCTTTGGCTCAAACGTTTTGAAAAATAAGATTCTTATGTTGCATTCTATTATAGCTGCTTTAGTGAATCGTACATAAAGGTAGAACATATTCTTTTATATAATATTGATATTATTATTACTACATTGTTTTTAAGTCTTAGCAAAATTAATAAAATACGTATATTTATAATAATAAATTACTAAATAATTGGACTTAAAATATAAAAATATTACATATCATTTTATAAATTATTTAAATTATTAATTTTTATTATAAAAGGTTATTTATACATGTAGTCACACTTAAGATCGTGTACTTTCCTAATATATTTTGTAAAATTTAAATAGAATATGATTAACTAAATTCTAAATTAAAATTATATTGATAATAAAATTTGTGGTTAATTATACTAATGAATGTTTTATTCATCATAATATATAATACTTAAAAAACTTCTCAAATGAAAAAAATACTGGAAAACAATTTTTTATTTTACTGACGACAAATTTTTCGTCTGCTTCTGAACAGAAAATACTTAATATAATTGCTTCAATGATAAAAAATATAATTATACAATATTAAATTAAAATAAATATTGAATAAAATCATTAAATAATCAATTTAAAATTAGATATTAAGATTAAGTTATAATTTTATAATATTCTGTACAATATCGTTCAAAGGCTATAATTTTTAGTGCCTACATGTTTTATTTTTCTGACTATCCTTATTTAAAATTCCAATCGTTTATAAACACATGCATTAGTAAACTGAAAAATATTAAATCTTTTGATCTAATAGCGAATTAGATTCATAAAATATAAAAATTCAGTTTATTCAAACTTTATATGTTTAAAATAAGATCAGAGCATAAAAGAGGAAACTTTCAAAATATGATTATGCATTCAATCGATATGTTATTTAAATGTAACTGAAAAATTTTTTAATTACTAAGTACTTAGTATATTACAAAATGTTGATGTTTATATAAAGCGCATAAAAATCAGAAATAGTAAATTAGCTATTATTATTTTATTATGATAATAATTTTTCAATACATTCTAGTACTAAATTATTATTATCTTATTGAGTAAATTTCTGAATTATTTCACTAATAACTGCAAAAATTACAGAAAATGAAATAATAAAATTTAAAGCAATAATCGTTAAATAAAAAAATTTCTTGTAATTAAAAATTATTACTTTTATATATTATTAAGCTGCTCTGTTCACGATATTAAATCTTTTATTAATAAGTTTTTATAAAAATATAATATAAAGTCAATGAAATTAAATTCTGGAAAATCGTTGAAAAAAAAGATATTTATTATCTATATTTCTCAAATATGTAATCTGGTTTTAATAATACCAAAAAATATTACCCGTAAATATTTACAGCAATATTTTTGACCGTTCAATTTAAATATCAATACGGTAAAGTTAGTTATCTTTTATAACGTGTTTCATAGCTTTTATAGCGAATATAATAATAACTCCCTAACGAGTTATAACATAAATACGATATATCTTTATATATGTTCTTGGAAATATTTTTAATATATTACCGCAATCCTACAAAAATGAAAAATTAGTGTAATATTTTAAGCGATAAAAATGAAAACGCAATTATCTTAACGGAGATTTTCCAATTTAAAATTAGAATGGAACTCAGCAAATTTTGAACAATAAAAGTATAAAATTGGATTTAATGTTATTTGACCACAGAAATAGTCGGTTGTAATTACGTAATGTACGTAGGTACCAACTAAGATCTCGTTGGATATTAAAACCGTATTCTTGTTCGTAATTGTACACTATCCTCAACGCCTTAAAATTGATTACTTCATTAAATTCAATTCATGATTTTAATAATTTACTCAATTTCTTTACAGTTTATTCTTAAAGAAATTACTGCATAATAATGTATCAAATAATAATTATGGACAATCGAAACTCCCTATTTATAATTACGTTTATATACAAATAATACTCGCGGAAAAATCTTAAAATTAACTTGTTTTAAAAATTGAATGATGAGGCAATTTTTAACGCATAAAGAGCTTAAATATAACTCGCGAATAATTATCTTTGTATTCATTTCTAAATATGATGTAAAGAAAATGAATGCGGGAAGTAACTATCAATTGGTTTCACATAAGGAGAATTGGTTAAGACTATAAGGAAATTCTTCTCATCACTTATCATGATTAAATTGATGCTTAAATGCATTTACCGTAAATAACACGAGTATGACTATGCTTTTTATGTATTTACTTTGTCTGTGCCTTTCCTCGTCCGAAAGCAATTTGCAATAATGCGTCATGTGATCCTTTTAATGTTTGTGCTTTCTATCGTTTCTCCCTTTTCACTCGCTCACTCTCTCATTTCACACTCTCTCCCCATTCTTCTATGTCCATGTGAAAGAATACTGGGATTACAGATGCAAAATCTACGTTACAAAAACAGCAAAGCTTGTCTTTGAGGTAATTTTTTTTTAGGTGTATATTTCTCTCTAACTCTTTTTTTCGTAAGATTCCAACTGTAGAACGATGAAATTCAATAAGAAATAGCTTTTTAACAGTAGCATCTAAGCATATAAATTTGAGAAAAATGTTCTTATTTTTAATTAAAGAAGAATAGATATTTGCTGTATACAAATTTTAATATTACAGTCTGTATAAACCTCGTAATAAATTAAAATACAAAATTATAAATAAAAATTTATTATATATATAGTTTAACAAAATAGAAAAATTGAAATATACAAGTTTTATAATATAATTTACATTTTTTATAATGTATTAAAATATGATTGTGAAAGAATATAATATTCATTTTAAAGTAAAATTACTTTTTCTTTAAAAAAAAGTTTAAAATAGTTTTTTTATTCATGTAATACAAAAACTAGTTATATAAAAATATTTATGTAGTATAAATTTTGAAATGAAAATTAGTTCATAATAATAATGAAATCTCGAAAAATATTTAAGAAAACTGAAAGAAAAAAACTGTATAATAGTGAATATAAAGAGAAAATACGAGCATAAATATTATTTAACGGTGGCATAATTTTCCTATATTCTAAGAATTTATTCTTTCGAATGTATCAATTTTTATTTCTAAATTAAAGTTTTTAAGTTTATAAGCTTTCTGATTGAACGCCATACTTTAAATTACACGAAAAATTTGTATTTTTTTACATTTAATATATTTTGCAAATTTAAGTTATTTCAAATAAATATTAAAGTATTTTCTGTACTATATATGAGTGAATATTGGCATATAAATATATTGAATAAATATTCACTACATTTTATACTCTTTAAAATCATTAAAATAGTAAATTATGGAATCAAATTTTTTATTTGAACAATTAGTAATAAAAATTTTAAAAATGACATTGTCCATTAATTTAATAAGTAAGATTTAGAAAAATATATAATATATATAGATATTCATAAATGTTCTTTTTATTTTAATAATACTACACATATATATAAATATATATATATATATACATCTGAATAATGTATGCAAAGATATTTTGACGCGCATCAATAAAATAGTAGATTCTGTTAACGCTAGAATAATATACCGATCAAGTGTCAACTTGATAAACTCATAAATTTAAATTTTGGTTTTGAATATAAATAACTTATAGCACTTTAAACAAAATCTCTCTCTCTCTCTCTCTCTCTCTTTAAATTGCTTACACCACTTCCTATTTTTATATCAATTTATTGAAAAAATTCTCTATCTCTATACCTTTTATTCAAAATTCTTTTCATATCCATTCAGAGATATAGAATAGTAGTGCATTAAAGAAACAGTTGTTTTATAAAACATCAGATGTTTTATTGCCTGAAACTTACAAACTATAAACTTGATTATTTTTTTAAGTGAAACATTTTATGTTCAATCCATTTAAAAAATGTAAAATGGTGATTCTAAAATATGACAACAATTTTATGGATCTTTTAACGAAACTATAATAGATTTAGCATGTGAATTAACGTATCGTATTATTCATAATTATGATATCAATGTTATTAAGTATATGCATCATAAAATACTTTAATAAAGTCTTATATGACTGATTTTTAGAATAATTTTTATATAATTTTAGTTAAAAATATAATAACGAATTATAAAAATTTCTCCAAATTTTAAAATAGGTTCTAAATTTATATTTGAGAATGTTAAAAAATAAAAAATATCTATATTGAAACTTATAAAGTTTGTAAAACATATATTTTTTAAGAAATAAATAAATAAATAAATAGTAATAAATTTTTTAAAAGATTTGTGAATTTATTGAATTTTAAAATTGAAAATTTGATTTGATGAAAATTAAAATAAAGTTTTTTTAGAATAAAATTAATAATAATATAAAGTTACTTGAATTAACTTATATACTAAAAATTGAATAAAAAGGTGTAAATTGTATCAAATACATAGCCAATATATGAAAGTTTAAAAAAAATCTTTTTAGTAAGATTTTTGTACATTGATTACATTCAAAATGTTGAAGAAAGATGGAATATATAGTTCACCTGTAGTCATTTTCTTTTACTGGCCAAAAATTACCAAGAGCCACATAGAGAACAATTTGGCATAATTTCTCCATAAAAATGGAGAAGGTGAGGCAAGGATATAGAAAACTACTGGGGCGTGGTAAACTTATCACTGATTAAATTAACGACAACCATTAAAAGATCAGGAACTAAGTTCATTTAAATTGCTTCCATGGCGTGTGTATGAATGGACTTAACTCCTTCCAAAATTAAATATTTATCGCTATCCGAAGAAAACACCATTCAAGTTTTCAAAATATTTTTCTCGTTTGAGTCGGTCTACAAAGTGCTGCAGCGTATCGTTGTGGCTGTAAATTATAGTATTATTCGTTCAGGAAGATCGCGTCATGAGGGCGTAACGTCTCGCAGTCACGAGATTACCTATTGACCGAAATGAAAATATGTATAGGAAATTTGTATACAACTTATAATCAGTAATGTTGAAACATCATATAGATAATGTATATTATAAGGTATATGCAACTTTTAAATCAGCTGAAATACTTGTTTATTATTGTCAATATTTAAATTTGGGAATATACCAAAAATAATTTCATTTGCTGTTGTAATTGCAATAACTAATTAAGTAAAGTATCTAAAACAAATTAGAGAATCAAGTGATTCGATACTATAATTAAAAGTTTGTGTATAAAAAATATTTTCATATTTACAGGATAAAATAAGTCAAAAGCCTAATTGTACATTCTAACTTATTTAAAAAACTTTATTTACTGATGGAAGTATTTATTTTTTAAATATGAATATCAATGTTATATTACAAAAATCTATTTATTCCTATAATGAAGAAAATATAATATATCTTATTAAATTATGATTAATTTAAATGTAAAAGTTTTATAATTCCTGGAAATTTTTTTTTATGTTAAAAAATCAATTGAAAGTAATATTTTTATAATTAAATTCTTTTATATTATTAATTGATGACATTGTATTATTAATTCGTCATTTACAAAATTTTATCAAAATTCAAAGATAATTCGAAAGATTTTCAATAGTGTTACAGTAAAATATTTCAATTTTTTAATATCTAACTGCATAAATAATTAAATATAGTTCAATAAAAATAATTAACTCTTTTATTTTTAAAGAAAAGTTTAGTAGAGATAAAAATAAACTTAATTTTAAAGTATAAATCAGAAAAATAAAGAAATAACGTAAAGAAGCATAAAAATACTTGTAGTAAACTGGAAGAAAAAGACGAAGGCTGAAGCTGTAACGTGAGATGTTGTTACTCTTTTATATGGAGCTCATTTCTCTCTATCCCGAAAGTTATGCCGATGAAGAAATGCAAAAGAAACTCGAACAATAAATTTATACTCTTTGTATAAAATAATTTTTAACTAGTTTTACTTCTAAGCTCTTACAATAGATATTTGTTATGTACCTGATAAAATATGCTTAGTGAAAAAGAAATTTATCGTTAATGTCATTACTAATATTAAAATTATAACTATTATTATTACTTTTATTATTACAGCTTTCATTATATTGTTTTTATTTTGCTTGTCTTATCGCGAATAATTAAACTGCACATTGAAACACTGAATTAACTGTAAAAAAATTATGCAGCATGAACAAACGAAATAAAAGAGGCTATTATCTGCAATAAGCACATATACTAGACAATTTATTGATATATATAATATATTTAATGAACTTTGATGTAAATAGAAAATAGCAATCGTATAAATTTATTTATTATTACAAAAATTAGGTGGTATTAGTTATAAATATTATATATGTCATAGTCTTTTATTATTTTAATCTTAAAAATATCAAAAATTAAAATCATTTCGTTTAGGGTAGATAAAATAAGTTCATGACATTTTCGTACAAATAATAGTTAATTCAGTTAATTATTCGTTTAAGATAACCATCAATATAATGATATGTTCTTAAGAAAGAAGAATTTTTTTTTTCTATTTGTAAAATAAGATATTTAAATTAAATGTTTCGAGTTTGCTGCCAAAGATAAAGGCTCTCAAGACGTTTGATATAAAAAATTTGATAAATTGATTTACACAATTAGCCTAATTCTTATTATATGATAGAAACAGTTTTCAATTGCTGCTTTTTATCATTTTCATTATTTTTTAAAAAGAAAATATATTGTTTAGTTATTTATATTATTTTGAATATGTTGCAAAAATCATCATAGTAAATATTTGAGAAAGATAAAAAAATATTCTGAAAATAAATTTTTAAATTTCGGAAGATCTCAGCAATAACATTTAACTCCATATAATAATAATAATTATTATTTTGGATTCTACAGAAAATGTTGGTTTATTTATTTTTTGTAATAATTTTCGTCATCAGTCCTAGATAAGAGTTGAATATAAAAAATATCGAATCCATGCTACGTTTATTTCAATACCCTTCGTAATTATGCTTTCCATATTTCTTCGCTATTACTTTTTGTAAAGAGTTAGAAGAAAAAAATGTAAGATATATAATAAGAAAAAAGTGCGAATGCAAGAAGATATCTTTTCAAATGAGTGAAAAATCGATTTTAAACTAAAAAAATTAATAATGCAAGAGTTCATCTAGATATATATAAACTGAATATTGGAAAGTTGTTGCAGTCAATAAATTATCCTGAAATATCTGTTGTATATGAAATCAAACAAATTTCTATGGCGAATAAAAATGATGTTTAAAAAAATTTAATATTCTTTTTAAAATATATTACTACTATTTATTTGAAATATTTTTACTTTATTCACATAGAAACTACTAGTATTTTATACTGTTTATATTTAATATATCCGATGTTCTTGATTGCATATAATCCTTACTTAATATTAGTCTATTTAAAGAATTTTTATTTTTTGTTTTATACCAAAACTTTCCAAAATTACTCGATATATTATTGTGATTACTAAAGTGAAAACACTTTAGTTTTTCCTTATTTTTTCTTATTTTTGTAATTATCTTAAATATATCAAGTCAAACATTTATATTTTAACATATAATTTTGTAATGTTTTACGTTTGTCGATTCCATCATTCTATTTTGCTTGAAATATTATTGTAATTATTTTATTTTTATTTTGATACATTTTTATCCACAATAAGTGACAATTATTAATTTTTCAATAGAATTGGCAAAAATAAGTATTTATATAAAAATTTATATTCTTAACTATTTTTGTTATTTTTTTACTTTTAAAACTATAACAATATTATATTACAAACGTTAATTTATTAAAATCTCATTTTTGTATAACATTTATATTTTATTATAATTTGATTTAAATTGGTAAAGATTTTTTATATAGTTTAGTATAGTTACGAGATAAACATAAATAATTTTCTTTAATTTTACGTAAATATTTAAAAACATGAAATATGAACCGTTGTTAAATATTATACTAGTTTATAAATAAATGAATAAAGGTATCTATAAAATTAAATACATAATTAATGAATAATTAAGTGGGAGAAATAATTTGTATATGAATAAAGAACATTAAAAATCGACAACTAATGACTTAAAAAATATTTTCAGATTATTTGAATTAGATAACTGAGTTAAATATCTAAAGATTCTTTGAAATTTGTTTCATTTATTTAATATTTTTAATTTTAATGTATTTTATACAATATATACTTATATATCTCTACATAAAAATCGTACAATATTTGTAAAACATAGAAAAATATTTAGAATAAAAATTATATATAATAATTATTTTTTTATTTAATTGAGAAATGTCTATTAACTATTGTTATATATGTATTATTTTATAACTTTATAGCTTGAAAGTATAAAGTTTTGAGATTAGAAAATGATTAACGAAGTTTTTAATTAAAATTAGTATTCTTAACAGAACCGTTCAATTTTCAAAGTACCGTACACCAGATTTAGTAATAAATCTAAGAGCACAACTGGTGCAGGTTTTCGATATCTGTATCATTGATTTGAATCATTTGATGTATAGTAGTATAACTATACTCTTTAAGGTAACGTAAAAATTATTTATATTTAAAAAATAATTACAATCATTGTAATTAGTACAATCATAATTAAAGACAGCAGATTTACATTTATCAAAGGTTTAATTTTGTAAAAGTATCAAAATTTTTGTTTCTTTATTGTAGTTTTAAGCTTAAAGTTTTACTTAAATAAAATTTTACTTATTTTACGTGTAACTGTTGAAATATATTATTTAAAAGCAACAATTATGATATTCGAATTTATTTACATAAGGAGAACGCTCTAGAAATAATCACATGTTTGTGCATTTTATTTGGTTTAATATATAATTAATATCCCTTTCTATACTTACTGGATATAACGAAAATTCAATTTTTTTATTTAAAAAAATTTTTAAATTAAATTATAATTTAACTAATAGATATTATAATGATAGTGATAATGAAAATAAAGTATTGTAATAAAGTTTAATAATTAAAAATAAGTGTGAAGCAAAAAAATAAAAATTGTGAACGTTATTTTAAATTCCAGGATATCAGCTTCCCTCGATAAATAAAACGGAATTGCTATGCTTTTTGTTATTAAATATTCATTTAATATCATTAAATTAATTTATTTATTATTACTAATTAATTAATCATTTAATATAATTAAATCAATTAAGAAAATTCTATTTTATCGATAATAGCAACTACAAATTCATTAATTATTGAAATCTGAATGCTAAGGTATTATTGAAGTATGATAGTATGAAGCATCATAGCATTTATGAACTTTGAAAACTTTAGTTTCATAAAAACAATTTTAAAATATTTATAAAATTTACGTATATCTAATATTCGACTTTAGAGAAAAATTAAAAATAAAAATTCTTTAGTTAAGGAATCCTTTATCTTTATCTTAACGTAACGACATTATTGCTCTTAAATTTTTTTCTATATTTACTTTAGCTTTATTAATATTAATATTAGTCTACTGCAGGTTTAATAGAGTAAAAGAAAAAATATATTAAATTTATTTTCTGTAGAAAATAAGAACGAAGTGTATCAGTACTGTGCTATATTTTTATAAAATCTAAAAACCCTTTTAAAATTTTCTAGCTTAAAATAATTTTTATATAATTTACTAAAAGAAAATTATAAGAGAATAATAATAAAAATAATATGTTTTATGTTTATAAATGAAAAATTACTATTTATAAATATGAGCATATATACATATAAATAATAAGTGGGTAATACTGTTTCTATTGCCATTAATAAACATGATTTATTTGTTTCGAATTTTCATCCACATAATTTTTTAATGGATTATATTCAATAACTTCCAATATTTTGCAATTTATTCATTTTGTAAATATATATCTAGAATAAAAATTGTGCGTATCTACGTTTTATACTTGTTAGTCACGGATTCGCGGGGAGGTGGAAAAAGTGAGAAGAACGTTGAAATGCGGGTAGATTAGATTTTTAATAGAGTGCAGGTTTTATTCACCAGGACACGCACTTTAAAGACTATTTGCCGATTCGTACGGGGTTAGTCTGAAGTTGACGTTTTCAAAATTGGATATGAACTGTCCTTCCCTTCGATTCTATATTTATATTTCATCATTTATCGTTACATTTGAACTTTACGTACGTGAACATGCACTGACCACTACATTTAATTTGCCAGACCGACGGAAATTTGCAAACAATCGGCCGACGCCTCGCCCGACGTCTCGATTTCTCGGGGAAAACCCCCGTATTTCCCTCTTTGCTTATTTTCCCGGGCCCGCCCAAACCTGTCTTTTCACAACTCGGCCTGGCCCGGTTCTGGTTGTCCCCAGAGAATTCCATCAGTAACAATACTATATGATTAAAAGAATACTTAATAATAGTAATCAGTATATATTTATTCTTTTTAATATTATCAACAAATCGCGTACAATTAAAGTACTGCGTGAGACCTGAAAATTATACTAAAATAACGATAAAAGCAAGAATAAAGTAGAACTTTAAAATATTCTATTCTTCCAATCAATATATGACATTGATATCGTTTTTATTGACATTTTCGTCGACAAAACTATAACATTTTTGTCAATCAGCTGAAATTGTAATAAATTATTTCATACAAAAAATAAAAAATCGATTAAAATACTATTAAAATATATTTTTGTAGAAAGTAAATGTATAAATACTAAAATTAATATTTTCCAATATTGATCATTTAAAACTGTTTTAATGATATAATATTTTATACTGAATTTAAAAATTAACTATTTACGGGAAAATAATTAACTTTTTGCCAGTTAATCCTACCTAGAAATGAAATTGCGGAGGTTTCAATTTCTCCATCTAATTCCGTTTATTTATTGTGAAATGGGAAGAAATATTAATACGTGAGAGATAATAAATCTGGCGCAGCAGTAGATATAATAAATATAAGTGAAAGTGCTATGACAAAAAAATTGATAGATGGCTGAATCCTATTGCGACAATAATACTTTTTATCTAAATGAAAACACTTGTTGTTTCCAGTCCATTTTTACTTCTTTGCTCCACCTCCCTCTCTCTGTCTCTCAACATGTATATAATTTATGTCTTTATTTAATTTACTCTACTTGTATAATAGAAATTTACACTTTCAGAGCAACGTTCAATAATTTGAGTATAAATTTGCAATTTACTTTAATTATCAGTATACTACATATGATGAAAACTCTCATTTTATTTTTCTAAGAATAAAAAAATATTTCAATATAACTAATTCTAAAAGTACGATATCTTTATTAAATTATTTTAAATAATTATTGAGACCTCAGATTATTTACTTTTAAATAAGGCTAATTAAATATTTAAACCTTAAAAGATTGAAAAATAATGTTATCAATGCACTTTTCATCATTAGCAAATTTAAATATTTCTAAAGAAATATGTTTATTCATGTATTCAGAAAATATATAAAATAAAATTTTTGTAAAACCAATTCATTATTAATGATAACTAGAAATATATTAATATATTTATAAAATATAAAACGGTCAAATGCTTATAACGATAACTTGTACGAAATTTATATGTATAAGCGAAGTCAAATTTATTGTTTCGTTAAAATATTTTTTTAATTTACATACAAATAAAAAAAAAATTTAGTCTTCTGATTTATAAAATCACTAGAAAAAAGAAAATCGATTAATTCGAATATATATTAGTAACTTATTTAAAATTTATTTTAAAATATTTCTCTTAAACATTTATATTACGTGTTTGATATAATTTAAAAATAGAGAATAATCAAAATGAATAAGAATAAACAAATCACATTTATCAAAAAAAGATATTCTAACTAAAATCTAATGCAATTTCTTCGTTATTCAAGATACTCATTTATATACTAAAAATAATAATTTCAATATTTTTAATAAAATTATGTTTGAATTAATTGTTGATTATAGAGTTTTAGATGTATAGAGTAGCCTTAATATAACTTATAACCTTAATATAATATAAATAATACTCTTTTTTGAACATGAGTATTAGCGAGAATGTTATTCAATACGAATAAAAAAATAAAATGTGAAAAACCAAACTAATAGTTTACATTTGAAGTCCTGGAAGTCTAGTTAATTTGAAAAAAGAAAGTAATGGATTTCCTTATTATCGAATCCAAGAATATCATGTGTGGGTTAGCGAAGAAAATCTTGGTGCAAAAGATCGCAGTGCGATCATAAGGCATGCATCAACATATGCATCAGTTTCAATAGTGTACCTTAAAGTGAATACGAAACAGGACTCTTGCCACGCAAGAAGTCAAGAAACGAGCGAGATTATCTTGCGGTCGCGATTACTCCGGCTTCGTTTCGAATGCGTCGCGGCAGCGTATCGCATTACTTTTACCTACACGAATCAATATCGCAAAAAGTTTGCATGCGTACAGTAACTGCCCCCAAAAAAGGTTCGCGTGTGTGCGTTAAGAAAACTAGGGAATCTTATATGGAAGGCGGAATGATTCATGGACAATAATGCGCGCATCACCTCTCCCCTCTTACTCAATGTCTGTATTCGTTTTTGCGGAAGGAGAGCGAAATAGAGAGAGAGACACAGACAGACAGACAGACAGACAGAGACTCGTTGCACGGCAGTAACTTAGTAAGTGAAGGGAGATATTCATAGGGATATTTTATTGTTTGACATATATTGTTGAAACACAGTCGTGCGAACTGATATCATTCATATTCCATTGAGATATGATAAACAAAGCATAAAAAACTCATACACTTGTTCACGGGAAATATGAGGTTTGAAATATGTAGGCATTTTAAATAGACTTGAAATAAATTCTTATTTAATTTATAATTTTATAAATTTTCATGGCAGCTCATGAGAATCCATTAATGTTTTATTTTTACTATTTGTTGAATATGTCTCCATTAAAAATTGCAATTAGGCTGAGAAAATTTGCACATGTTGAAAGATGTGTTATTGTTGGCGACAGAATAGCCGGCCGCCGGTTTTTCGTAGGAACAGCCGAGATTAAAAGTTTGGACAATATTTCGTAACCGAAATAAAAAATAAAACATACGCGTCGGATTTCTCACACAAGCGTCGCGAATAAGTTTACTTCTAGCTATTGGAAATAGCTAACGGAAAAATAGCTATCGGAAAATAGTTAGTTTATTAAGCAATTGTAAAAGGGAGAGGTGCGTCGATATAAGGCGACGCGACGAGATTTTTTTAGCTTTACGACACGATTCTTTCCGCCGTCGCGTCGTATCAAATTCTTTCACTTCATCATCCGCCCTTGTTTTAAATTATTATTTAAATTTGCATATTGTGAAAGTGCTGAGGGAAATAAACTAGAATTAAAATTATAATCACTTTGATTTTAAACCCTTTCCTTCCCGTTTCCCTTTTTACACGATTCCCGCTATTAACAGTTATGTATACAAATTTTTCAAAAGGGGAACTTTTCATTTCAAATTTTTTAATCCTCAGGCAAAAACTTGTTTATTGTATGGACTTGTTTATAAATTATCTAGATCTAGAAATAAAATCTATTAATGTTATCGAAGTAATTAAGTTTACGTTAGAAATGTAAATTAACGTAAATTTTTGTATGCAATGCAAATGTTGAACTTTTTCATGTATATAAAAACAATAAGTTTAATAATGAATAAGTAAATACTTTTAAATTTTATATCTATGAAATTAATATAATGTAATTTACGTGTATATTCTTATCTTCAAACTAATATTCATTATTTGATATAGAGTGATGATTTTTAGAATACAATAATTACCATGCTTATAAACTTAAAAAATCAAACACAGGACTATGTAAAAAAATTTTAATGACCATTATATTTGAACTTAGAATTCAAGTCGAACTAGTCAAAAAGATTTAAAATTTTTTAATATCGAAAAATACTTAATAGTGATAATTTCCTGAATTTTTTTCAAGTCAATTAAAATCAATGTTTTTAATATAAAAAATAATGATCTAACATTGATTACACTTAAACGACGAATTTTTAATGTAAAAGTTTTCCTTATAAATTAAGGAAATGCGCTTAATTTATAAATTGTCTTTGAAATAATATCGAATATGCTAAGAGTCAACCAAACAAAACAAAATAAAACTAATTAAAGAAAAAATATCTCCCCACTTCTGAAACAGGATTGAAAACGTGTAGATCGAAGATAATAACGAGTGACTAATAATTGACCTCCTATATATGTTGTTACATTAGTTTAACTAAAATCATTAGCACAGGTTTTTTGTCCCATAATTGATGTGTCGATTTTTTCTTGCAAGTTTACCTCGTCGTTTTGTATTTTCTTTTTCTTATGGTTATTCAATCGAAATTATTCTGTCAGTAAATTCAAGATGATAACCTTCATATCCATATAACTAAAAGAAACTTGTTCGGACAACGACTTCTTTTTGACATTTCTCTGCTGTGTATCGATTGGTCGCTCGTTAGCACCGACCTCATTTTTTTATTTATCGTACCATGCACTCTATCCTTTTCTCTTTTTAGCTCGAAGATTCATACCTTTCTTCCTTTCAATTCACGCGCGAATTTACGTAAGTTTTTCATTTCTTAATCTTGATTTCAATCCCTTGATAGTACATTTCCTTTAAATGTTTTGAATCAATTTAAATCATATCGATTCAATCTCTGTAGTTGAATTTGTTATAAACTCAACTTATATTTCTTACTTATAGTCTCAAAAATTTTGTAAAAAGTTTCGTTAAGATATATCCATTACTTCAAAAAATTGCATTTATATTTTCTTGGTTGTAAATCTTTCTTTGCAGTAAATTTAATTTTAGCAAAATAGATTTTTGATTGTGAATACAAACTCGTTTTCAATTAAAATATTCCAAATTATACTAACTTCAAACAATAAATATGCTTAATTTACTCAAAAATATTCTGTGTAAATGAGAGTGAATATTTTTACTAAATAAACCTGAAAATGTGAATATTTGAATTAGCTTGCTATCAATTTTTTGGATACATTTAACCTTTCTGTAGACTTATTATTTTTCAATGACCTGAATAAATATTTATTGACTTCTTGTAAACTCTAGTTACACATTCAATTTAAAAAATCGGTAAATGCAATAGCAATCACAATATCAAGCAAAGCATATTCTTATTATATAACATACCTTTGCTATTATATAATCGGAAATATTTTTTATATTCTTACTGCTATTTTATGAAACATCCGTTTATCCATTTTGTTTTATTTTGTAAAGTCATGTTTTACATTCGTGGAAAACAGTATTTTATTCTATTGATTTTTAGTTTCTATGTTCTAAATTATGCAATTGTATTGAGAATTTCAACAGTTTATTAGCAGTTGTACGTAAGTGATGTAATTCAGCCTCGGGATTCAAACAACAATTACATATCAGAAGCACATGAAAAATGAATGTACTCGCGTACAATTCAGTAAGTAGAAAGTGAATTCATAGTGAAAATGGGGGTACTGAATACGACTTTCGGTCAAATAAAAGTACGTGACGCTTTTTTCCAATTGTTCTCTATGAAATATTTGTATCCTTCATATATGTAAGGAACATATATTTCCAAACAGTATTTTTTCTAATTTTATGTTTTATTATTTCTTGTTGGTTTTTATATTTAAAACTTTCTTGCTTAAGTAATACGTGATTATTATATATTTACTTTTATCATCGTATAAAATAATTTTTTCTTATACACACCAAAATTTAGAATTTTTAAGCGTAATTTTTTAATAATACATTCAATGTAAATATTGTAATAGTTAAAATAAATTATTCTGTACTTTAATTTGATTATAGCCCGTAATTAAAATTTAATCGTAGATATTTAGTAATTTAATAATATTCGTATTAAAAAACTATTTGATTTTTAACTAATACTAAGCATAAGAAAACTTCAAAAAAATAAAAATCTAGATCAAATTTGAAGCAAATATACACACACACATATATATATTTATTTATTTATTTATTTATTTAAAGATTTAATTTAGCTTACAAATAGAAGAAATTACTTGCGTCGCGAAAAGAATGGTGAAAGTTCGGATTATGAAAAAAAATAGTAAGTTTGTATTTTCCATTAAATCAATACAATAAATAATATTTTTGTTTTTCACTATTTTTTTTAAATGCAGCTAAATTCATTATGTATTATTAAATCTATAATTTCTGCTTCCATTTTTTAAGTTGATTTTGATTGTTGCCGGTAATGAATTCGTATTTTGTATTACGTATGATTTTGATAACGTAATGAATTAAAAAAAGGAAATGTAATAAAAAATACTTTTTATAATATTTAAATTTTTACAAATTTAAAACTTGTCTGTTTTATTGTAGGAGTTTATTTTTAAAATATGCTACCCAACATATTTTCAGTTTTTAAATTATTCGTTTTTATCTAAAATTATATTCGAAACAATAATATTGTAACTTTTGCTTAAATTTATGAATTTTTAACTTATCTTGAATAATTTTTATCCTTTGAAATATTTAATATAATATATATGATATTTTAAATATGTAAAGAAGTAAAAGATTATCTGAAGCCAATTATTGATTATGATTTATTTCTACTTATAGAATAAATTATCAAGTAATCCACACTAAATTATAGTTTTGGTTAAAAAATTTATAAAATAATTTATTAATTTTTATGATGAAAAGTTGAAAATATGTAACAAAAAATAAGAATTAGTATACAGATTAAAAAAAAAATTTAAACTAATCGTATTTTAAATTATTTTATAACGAGTCATTCTCAATTGAAATTTTTAATCTAAAATTTTTGTTTAAGATTCGAAAGCCTACTAATTCACTATTTCATCTAAATACGTAATCAGCAATTTATTTCTTAAATTATGTACGCGTATTATACATTAAATATTAGAAGTATGCATACTATTATCACAAGTGAAATATAAAATTAAAAGAAATTTTTATTACATACTTCAGCAATGCGTACATTTAATTTCCATTCACGTAAAAATTTAAATTCTTCGTTATTTTATCTCTAGGTTTCTAAAAAAAGTATATTTGTAAACATCTTTGCAATTTGAAAGTTCAAGAAAAAAAATGGAAGTAGACAAAATAGTGTGTTTATTTGTTAGGTTAATTCAGAAAATAGAAGCAGGTGTAATACTATACTGACGCGCTAGAGGCAGAATTACTCCATATGATAAAGTAGATATATATATATATATATAGATAAATTTGACTTGTAACAAATTGAAAAGGATTCCAAATATATTCGAATATCATTTTAAACAAATGTTAAATGAAACTGAAGTGTTTTTTATCATTATTTAAATAACCATTTTTTCGTGAAATTTCAACGAAATGCGCAGATTTATTGATATATATGTTTATTGCTACATATGTTTGTAATAAAATTTTGGAGAGTTAATAAATATATATCTAATTGAAAAAAAGTAAGCAACTACAGACATTTCGGATAGCTATGTTCTGCATAAAGTATTACATTCTTTATAGTTGCACGCGTGAAAACCGCTATAGCGAAAATGACTGAATACAAATGATAATGAAATAAAGTAACAAAGTTGGTAGATATATTATGTAGTATACTGCTGGAAGCATTAATAAAGGAAAAAGAGAAAGAGAATGAGATAGAGTAGGAATGGAAGAGATGAGTAGCACTAGATGCTAGTTATTGCGGTCGCTCACTAAGTGAGAACTCTCGAAAGTATCAAATAGAGTGGAGAAGTGAACATCATGCTCTCGTTAAGACTACAGTAATATTCTGAATTTCGACTTTATATCATGCAAAATGTTGTTTTGTATATTTATGGAACTACTTGCAGCAATAGAACAGAGGAATAACGAACCTTTGGAGAAATGTACAAAACAGCTTGTGAAATCAATATCGCGTACAATGTCGACTTTCAAGAGTACTTATTACATCGTAATAACAGATGAAAAACAATGCAATTTGTTTCAAATTAAGGAAGCGATAGCGAGTTTGTAAAGCATTGCTAAATATAAGTACGAATATACAAGCTCACAATAGAAATTTAAAAGTAGTCGCATTACATGATTATTTCACCTTTAGAATTACCATAATTAATGCTAATTAAGGCCATAAATGTTAGCCATCTGTGAATTATACACTTTAATTGATCAATAAAAATAATGATTAATATAAGTTGTTAAATGCATTCTTATAATAATCATTAATCTGCGCTTTATATAAGGCACTTTAATTGAAAATTTTAAACAATGTTTTCATTTTAATTTGTTTTATTTTTAAAAGTAATTTAAGAATATTTCAAAAACTGTAGAATAATTGAATTCAATGAATTCCTGAATTCTAAAAAAAAATAATTATTAAATAAATAGAGTTACAAAAATAGGTCCGTGTTATCTGAACCGATCTAATAGCATCTACCAAAAAGATGTGATTTAGATGAGGGTGAATATTTTAAACAATAACAACAGGGTTAAGATGGGTAGTGGTTACCAAAGACAGTTATATCGATTAAAAAAAATTTCTCAAAAATAAAAATTATTGAAAGTAAGGTATAAATAATTCACGAAAAATTATAATAAAAATATTTTTTATTAACATTTGTTTATGTGCGCTTATTTTTAATATTCAAACATCATAAAAATGATTAATTAAATACATTTTTTTACATCAAATTAATATTAACATATAAGTGAAAATTAAATAAAAATAATTAATTTATAAATTTTACTATAAGCAATGGAAACTATTACGTCAGATATATTCTAATTCTTATAAGTATTATAATGAGGAAATTAGTTTTACCACATTAAATTAATTATTTAGGCCCACATAATCTTAACCGCGCCGAGTCTATTTCTACTGGGTTCAATTCAATTCCAAAAAAGGACGAAAAATCTGGTCGACAGAGAAAAGAATTAAAAACAAATATCATATGGTGGTATTGAAAATATGTAAGAATTAGACAAATCCAACAGGTCATTTCGAGTGTAAATTATTGGAAGCAGTTGGACGCACATGTCACTACTGTGGTGAGACTTTTATATAAAAGAGAAGAGAGAAAGACAGAGATAGAGAGACAGAGAAAAAGAGAGAGAAAGAGAGAGGAAAACAATGACCGTCTGAAAAATATTCTGTTAAAAATCGGACGATTCTTCTTCCTTATTTGCTAAAACTGGTAAAAATGACGATTTGCATCCGTTTTCTAAATTCATTTTCAAATAATGATTTGTTGAAAAAGTTTGCAAAAACATTTCTTCAGCGTTACAAATATCTTGACAATCAAGTCAGTCTTTGTACTCACTTCATTATTTTCAATTTCTTTATACGAACAATAAAAAAATCGATATAATTCACGATAACGGAAATACGGATTTGTGAATACACACTTTCCACTAATTATTCACGAGGGAATGTTGTCTCATCCAATTGGATCGCCGCGCTTTTTTATTTGGTAACTTTCTCTCTCTCTCTCTCTCGAACTTACTCTGCTACTTGGGTGATTTTATCAAGAAGTGACATATTGAAATACTTATTAAAAACATTAATTATTTTTATCGATATATGAGAAAATTTAAGTTGTGTTATTTAAGTACTTTAAACTGCATCACTGCAAATATATTGAATAGTTTTTCTTTCCATGAAACGAAACTATTTTTAAAATATTCAGTACTATATTTTTATTTATTAATTAGATAAGGATACTTTGTAGTTTTCTGAAGTAATATCGATATACACTTATAGTTTTTATAATATATGTAGCTGAAATAATTTATTAAGGTACATTATCATTATTAATTAACATGTATGCAATAAAATTTAATTAAAACATATCGATAGTTCTTTTACAAAAGTTTTATTATGAATTTCATTTAAAAGGTTTCACTACATATTTATAGCAATAATTATTAAACATACATATACTGATATATGTAAATGCGTACAAAAAAATTAACAAAGTAATTAAACTAAGAGATACGAACACGTGTTGACTTGTACGCGAGAAAAAGATAGGGCGGAAAGTCATATAAACAAATGAGGTTTCGAGAAAGCTTCTTTTAAAGTATAACGTGTAAAAAATTCATTTAGTCAAATAAGCTCTGATAAATATGTATCCTCATAAATAAAAATGTATAAACAAGAATTGCTCTTGGCTTGCGTTTTTTCTTTACGTTTTAGAATATCGTAGAAAATAAGCAATGTGCAGGTTATATCCGTACGCTCGTGGTAATTGCAAAAGCTTGCCACCGCTTAATTCATTTTCAAATAAGCCACGTGAAAATGATAAAAATAACAGCTCGAAAAGCCAAAGAAACAATATCGGATTACTCGGTGGAGTTTCCGATTAAAGTATCCTATAACAAGCCGGTCGAATACAGCCCGCGATTCCACTTGTACATCGGTTGCACCGAGACGCGTGTAAGAATGTAATAACTTAAAGCCAACCTAATTGGACCATTACTTTCCAGCAGGTATAGTTATGAGGACGAAGTGATGTCGAGAACACTTTTTTTTTATGATACCGAAAGTGTCAAGAGAGGCAAAGGGTCCTTGGAGTAACCGGACACGACGCCGTCGCTATTTTAGAAAAAGGGAACTTCGTTGGAAATATGTTTAGAGATAAAAATATCGCCGACTGATATAAATGATTGGATTCTGCGTTAAACACATCGCTGTTAAAAAACACTACAAAGATAACCGGAGGGCTGAAAGGATATCGAGATAAACGTGTTTCATATTGCATATTCTAGCGCTAATAAAGTGCTGGCTAAATTACTTTTTATCCACATATTCCTTCGATTTGAAAATTATTATTATTGTTGATAAAGCTAGTTTACATTAATTAATTTAGTCTTTTTTTTATATAAATGAAAAAATCTGCATTTTAAAACTAATAGACAATAACAAACCATATTGAATTGATCTGCATCAACACGAGTAGTACATGTTTATTATACGTTATTTCTACATTATATTGTAGAATATTATACTATACAACATATTACATTATTTTATATAATCTAATATATTTTTTTACTTTCATTTCCATTTTATCATCTGCACTCTCAATAATGCCTTTATGGTATACCTCTTTCTTTTACTCCAATGAATGCTGTATAATACGTTTATTTTTCTTGCTAGTTTTTTGCACGGTCCCCGTTTCATCGTACTAATATGTATAAATAATAATCATTATTATGACTTACTAATTTAATAATTAATTTACTAATTTTATAACTAAATAGCGTGATTCAATTTTCTTAAACAACCCGAAAACTTTTCAAACGATAGAACATTTGATATTTTCATTTAAAATTAAGTATTGTAAGTTCTCGTGAAATCTTTATTTAAATCGAGAAAAATATCTGAAATATGAGATTTATGAATGATTGGTTGATTCAAAATAAAAGAATTTCCTTTAAATTTATGATTGTACTAAAGATTCTTTTTGATAAAGAAAAGTTTTATATTTACGAGTAAGATGAGCAATTGAACTAAAAAATAATAATTTTAGAGACGACGTCTCTCCTCAATATTTGCAACGTATAAAAAATAGGTTTCACGCAGCTTATGAACCGAAAAATTTTAACAAGCAAATGAAAAGCTTGTACACATAGATCAATAAATCGTAAAGCCTGGAATTATTTCTCGTTTTACAAAAACAAAAAAGGAGAGGAGAAGAAATGCGGGCCCTTCCATTCCAACTCTTTTCCTTTTTCAGCCTCAGCTCGGGCGGAAGATATGAACCAGCAAATGACGTCGCGCCATACCCGATGCGGAAAGTCTTATGACTAAAAATGAATTCCTGCGCTTGCTCGCGCTTGCGTCTCGCGTATCCTGTCTCGAGTCTCCTAGCACACGCCGAGAAGTTGGGAGCTGTCCTGTTGAAAAGTGCAGTAATAACTCTTCCGAACTACCTCTATCAATTTTAAAAGCAAAAATTTGCTGTGTTGGTGCATTTTTCTCTCATCCCATCTTGCTCCTTCCAATTCGCTCTTCCGTTACTATACTCACCCCTCCTCCATGTTACGACGCACATACGCAAATGCATTTGTCTGCATATTTGTATTAACTTGTGTGAGGTTTGCGGAAATTGTCCCGCAAACGAAATTATTTTTCCACTGGCGAAAGTTTTCAAGTAGTTGATAGATCCACTACATTGAGTATTCAATTACAATTCGCCACTTTTTGCGTAACTTTTGAATTTTGAATTGTTGTAAAGTACATAAATGAACGTATGAATAAAGAACAGATTCATAATAAAACAATGGACAATCCATTACAAACACGCAGAAGTGCGAGTTCAGATACATCCGACATGCCCTAATTTCCATTGCATTACAGCTACAGTAGCACAACTTCCAAAGGCACGTGCAAGCGGTGTCATTTTGCTCTATGATTAACGCAAATTCCGGCAACATAGATGTGAGGCATTTGCCGGTTCCAGCGAAATCAACTACTCTGTTCATCTCCGACTATCCTCGCTTATCCGCACTCTATTTCGATCTCTTTCTCTCTTAATTCGTTTATACGAACGCTCCCAAGTGTTGTTTCAATGAACTCAATCTGCTTTTCTCGTTTATTTACGCATATTCCCTCCTACAGTTTCATTTCATCTATTGCACTTCGGATGCAGTATAACTAAACATATTTCTCTCCACGAGTCCTTCGAAATTACTGTTCAAGGTTACGATTTACAACCATCGGCGGAAAATAGCGAATGCAGAAATAAATTGACGTTGCGGATTTTCAATAATATAGTTTAACGCTACACTATTTTAGTTTGAGAATCATAAACTTACTCGCATGAATCATTTATCGATTTCGTAATAAATACTTTTTGTTTAAGCTCTTTGTAACATGTGCTAAAATTAATAACAGATAAATTATTTCATAAATACTATTTATCTCTTATTATTGTATATTAAAATATCTTATTATTGTTTTATTTTTAACTTCAATTTCGTCAGTAAAAGATGAAAAAATATTAATCTAATAAATCTAATATTAAATTTAGTTTTCACACTAATCTAATTTAAGTGTTTTAGTGTTCTTTGAATTTTAAGCTTGAAATTTTCAGTAATAAAATAGAAAAGTAACAATGGCTTTATCAATGTAATTTGTAGAATGTAATTTATAAACGAACAGAACATTTTATTTTATAGAAATTATTGATAAATACTTTGTATTAACTTAAAATTTTTCTTGTTATTCGAATATATTTAATTATTAAATGCTTCAACATTATATTAAAAAATTATAAAAAATTATAATTTATTAATTTATTAAAATTATTTCTGCATCTGGACAACATTAATGTTAAGATTCAAATAAAGAAATAAAAGAATACATATCAATCATCATGTAAATAAATTGGAATAATTTTGCTGTACATTTAAACAAAGGATAATCAGTTACTTATTAAACAAATTAGTTAAATAACTAACTGATGCACTAATACTTGCTATTTTGAAACAAGGAAAAATAAAGCCGTGGCGGATGAAAGTAAGATCTCTCTGTCAATTGCTTTTACAAATTCGTCTGAGATCGGTTTATGATTACTTGCACTCCGATTATCCAAAATTTATAGCCAAATAAGCTCGACGACCACGCGAGACCATTTTAAATGTAACTTCTAGTCCATTACGCCGTCTTGACTTGAGAATAGGAGCGATGACAGATTCAGTTGGTGTTTGACGCCCCTTGGGAGACGAAGGATCAACACTTTCTGAAATACCAATTAATGGGACCAATTGTGGAGGCCAAGGTCAGGAAACGTGGGTGGTAGCATCGAAACACATACAAGAAAAGACTAGACAAAGCGGCGAGGATATTTATCGACTAGCAACGTCTAATGCCGTACAACGAGAAAACAATACTACATTTATACCGTCTGGAATACGACGCGATAGTACAATGACAAAATTATCGAAAGTAATGAGTGAATGAATAAAGAAAAGTCGAGGAACATAAATTTTGTTGTTAAATTTGTGTTTATATATAATAATTCTCGCGTATTGGTTATCCTAAATTTATCTTTTTTCCTTATAAATGTGTTGCGCCAGCGGCGTTCTTGGTTTAGGGTGAAACTTAATTTATCTATACACACAAGTTTCTGCATAACTTAAAATAAGAAAATACCTAAAACGGAAAAAAAGAAAAATACGCATTTTAGGAAAATTTCAATTCTATTGAAAGGAAGCAAGGTTATCGATTTTTCTTCTACTTTCCTTTTTTGTTTTTCGATCAGTCCGAGTCCTACCAAAAGCTAACATTAACACATGTTACATTCTTAAATATATTTTTGTTAAATTATCATTATAAACGAGCCTCCTGTAGGATTAATTATTTTTGAGATAACAAAATTCAAATTATCATCATAAACAATTGTTAATGCGATTACAAGTACGATATAGTAGAAAAAAAATGTTTTAATAATTTGTAAATTTTTGTGTTGTTTTTATTGTTTTAGAATATATGGGAATTAGTTGAATAAAATCTAAAATATAGCGAGTGTTTCCATCGGAAATTCCGTAAGTCGGTGAATAACATGTACAAACAAAATGTATTTAAAAGTAAACACGATTGTTGGGAGTAATATATTCGTTTCCTCACGTACGTGTAATTATATAAGCAAATAATTAGTATGAATATTTAGTCTTAAGAAAAATAATTTTTATTAGTACTTAAAGTTTTTTAACTTGTAATGATTAAAACACTGATCATATGCAATCATACTATAATATTATATAAGTTTATATAAGTATCTATACACTGTGGTCTTAAAGGTAAATCTACGTATTAAAACACCACATTACCTACATTACAATGCTACTTCAAATAAATCCTCGTTCCTCTATGGTAAGAATATAATATATAAAATATATACATATATATATATATATTTCAGCTGATGAGCTGCGCAAGAATCACATTTTTATAAACACTATATGTGACAAAAAGTTATGGGTAACAAGAATATATTTTTTATTTTGCTGTATTTTTAATTGTGTTATTTCAAATGTAAATTATTAAATTCTACTACTATAAAACAAGTAATTAAAGTGATCATCATGCCAACACTTAAATAAACTTTGATGAAAATTATGTTAAAAGAGAATTAATTAAGTTATACTTATCATATCTGAGAAATGGATTATTCATTACTAGTTTTATCATTGATTATAAATTATTTATAACTAATTATAAAATACGACGACCTACATAATTGTAAGACTTAATAATAAGAATACGACTCTGAACTACATATGATTTTAATATTTTGTTTTAACTATACATCAAATACTTTTGATAAAATTATGTATCAGAATGTCATTATAGTAAAGATGCATTTTCAATAGATTACTTTTAACTTTAAATTACATAATAATATATAATTTTATAAATAATACGTATTGTTTATAAATGTTACAAAATATAACGATATGTAGCATTTTGAATAACTTTTTAAAAAGCTTCTATATTATTCACAGATAATAAAGAAGATAAAATTAAATGGGCCTATATCATTTATCTGCAAATGCAGTCAATTCTCAAATTGTAAATTATAAATTACAATGTCAATTTTTTAATGGTTACAGAAAATTTATGTATTCGATTATACAACACGCGCATTTTGATGAGACGCACACGACCCCTATATTATATCTGCAGTGTTGTTATTACGTGTCTAAATAAAATTCACGAGATGACGTTATTGTGTAACTGGTTGTTTGTCGAACTTTGCGATCAAAATAATTATCACGGTAAAAATTATTTTCGCCTACATTGTCGAGTCTATAAAATTTAATGGCCCATGATACATTCAAATTACACAGGACTCTTGCAAAATCAATTATAAAATATTTCTCACGTGTAGAAATTTTCAATAATAATAATGATTGTAACCCATAAGATAACGTATAAATGGATATAAAATGTATTCTAAACAATAAAGTTTTAACTATGAATTGATAATATCAGAAATACGAACATGCTAATCTATAACTATAATGTAATTGTTTATGTTTCACTTTTAGTATATTAAATTATTTTCGAATTCATTTTTTATAAAAATAATTGGATCATTATTTCATGGAAAATGATATTGAAAATGGTGAACCTCGTTAAATTTGGATAATGAATATGTAAAGAATAATGTATATAACAGAAATTTAAATTTAAAAAAATCAGTCTCTTTGTTAATTTAAATTAAATATTACGTTTTTAAGTAAATGAAGTAATAATTTTAAAGAAATATATTAATCTATTTTAGTTTACATTTAATTTTCATATTCGTTTCCTAACTTCAACAATAAATTATTGAAGTATAAACATGATCTCTAGATGCATAGAATTTCCATAACATATTAAATAAAATATTTAAAAAAATAAATTTACAAATAAATTTTTTTGTATTCGATTAATATTTCCTTGTAAATGTTAAATACTTACAAAAATAAACAATAATATATGATATGATATTTAAATTATAAGTTTATATTTACATCCATAGTGTAATAAGCGTGTAGGGTCCATATATCCCATAAATGCATAATTATATTATTTCTTAAATTAAAAAATGATTAGAGTACTAGAAAGAAAGATATAAAAACAAAAGTGTTGGTTTATTAATTATTAATTTTAGAACTGAGCGTACGAACTTTAGCGAGTTTGAAATCTTGAAAAGGCCGTAAAGTACTTACTTATTCGAAGAAGCACATTGATTAGCTAAAAGAATATTTTCAAGTCGTCTTTTTCTTTTCTTTGTTGCAATTTCATAATTTATTTAAATTCATATTTTATTCAAAAATTGTTAATTTCAATAGCAAAATATTCTCTAATCATCAACTTGAATTGCGAGATTTTTAATAATTTAAACAATTAATTTGGAACATGATTAAATAAATTATCTAAAAATAAATGAATAAATATAAATAATTTATTTTCTTGAAAATAACTTTAACGTGGGTTATTTATATTGATAGTTGAACTATGATCAAATATGTCACAACTGAACGCAGAGAAATATAAACAAATTGTAATTTTAATTTTTTATTTTCTTGTGAACTACAAATTTTTGTAAAAAAATTTAAAAAATACGCTGTCACATTAAATCGCTACATATTTTTATTATTATACATTTTTTCATTTATCCAAACAGAACTTAGAAAACTCAATTCTATGGTCGATATTTAAAAACACTTGTAGTTCTAGTATCATTCCGGTGAGTAGAACTATGCATATGTTGCTCAACGTATATATTGTGATATTAAGGTATCCAATTAAAAAAATTTATAGGCTTTACAGGCTTAAAAAATATTTTTAACTTGGATTTAAAACTATTAAATTTGAAAAATCCATAGACCGAAGAAAAGGCGTATAATCCCCGATTTCTTGAAGATCTTGAAACTTATACCTCAAAGAAAATAGAGACACGCCTCGTGTGGTGAGATTTCATTAGAAATCAATGATGAAAAACATTTGTTTACTACTAAAAACATTTGAAATAAAAAAAAGTTTTTATTAAATATTTGATTATTTAATAAAATTTAACAATAAATGATTATTTTAATTGAAAGTAGGAATAACTCCTTCATCTACATCAATATCTAACAATAATTAATAGAACGAAATCATGTTCATGCTCCAATGCATCGATATGAGTGTTTCCTCATCACCAAATGACACCTAAATGGTTTCTTTGTGAAACGATCGAGTTGGTAGACGATGTACTTTATTGCATTGAATCACTGTTACGCGATGACTCACCCCAACCCTTAACTTTGAGCTTTCCAAAGATAGCTAGAACCGAGCTTATAATCTGTATACGATAAGTGAATATTTGTAAAAGCAAATAGCGGCATTCTTTCATTTATTTCACAACGCATATTTACCAATAATTATCATTATTTTTTACATTTTTTATTACGCTGAACACGTAGATTCAATAGATAAATTAATTCTCGAGTGTTATTTCATTTACTTAAATAATTCTAAATAATAAATTTACACGTAAATATAAATAATCTGGTAATTTTAATTTGCTTGTATTTTGTCTATTATTCGAAAATTATTTTCGATATTCAGTAGAATCTTACTCTGGACTAGTTTTTAATTGAAAATAATCGATAAATTGTAAATTGCTAACGAGAGATTTTTGTGTAAAATTATTAGATTATCTCTCAGGAGTCATGTATAGTATATAAAAGTTGATTTAATTCTAGATTAAACTTTAAACTTTGTAATTCAATACAACTGGGTTAATCTTGAAAGCACTATAAAATTTATATATAATTCATTCAAAATATAATTATAATTTGATAAGTTACTAATTTACAAAAAATGTAATTAGATCTTTATGATTGTTTGAAAATATCTAATAGGATTACTTTATATTTACAAATAATTTTAAAATTAAAATATTTTTAAATCGAATGCTTAAATTTTTTAACTTTGATTACATGATGATATAATAAAAAAAATAATTAATATAAATTAGAATGTTCAAACATATATTTTGTAATGTAGTATTGTAAAACGATTATTCATATTTAATTCTTACAATTTTAAAAATACTATTTTTCTTATATCAAATAATTCTTGAAAATTTTTCTATTCTCATTCAAATATAAGTTGTAACGAAAGAATGTTAATAATTGAAGAAAATAGAGAAATTAAAAAAAATTTAGATTCACATTTAATGTAGTGTCGTTTTAATGAAGTTAGATTAAATTGATCTAATTCAATTAATTTAATAAACAAGCCTCTATCTCTTAAAAATATTTATTGAACTTTAAATTTTTTCTGTTTTCAATAAATAACAACTATTATATATATGCAAGAGAAAATTAGAAAAACTTATTTTTTAATTACACGAAGTATTGATTATTATCTAACTCAAGAAAGTTTCCATTACTTTATTTTTATGACAAATAAAAATAGTACCAGTTACGTGATAAAACATGATATTACATTATTATTATAAGAAAAATGAAAAAAACTTGATTGTTTTACATAAATTAACTACACTTCAATGAAATATTGAGAAAAACAATACGTATGAAACATTTTAATACATAAATATTTTCGAAAACGCAATTTTTAAATACTTAAAACAAGTCCATATAAAGATTAAAGAATTAATGCGTTACTTTGTCTATATTGAATTGCAGTTGAATTAAATACAGGTATTAAAAATTAAATTTCGAATTTGTAATCTTAACCAATGATTCAGTTATCGAGTCAAGTAATTACATGATTAATTCTGTTCTGAAAAATTTTATTATACACAGTCCCTCGTTCGTAAAGCTAAACAGACAATAAAGAGTGAAACGCCGAGAGTAACTGCGCGGGTATGATAAAAGGCTCTTAGAAGGCAATACGTCGGTGTAAATGGGAGGTCAGCGTAAACGCATCCCCAAAGCGAGCGCTAGTGTGTTTCTAGAGGCCATCGTTAAAATGCAAGCTCTCGATGCGTTCGGTGTCTGTATATTTACCGACAATTTACGCATCGAGCCAGTCAACAGTTCCTACTCATTTGCAACTATTGTGTATATTTTCGTCAGCGGGGCAAGCAGCAGCACCTGTCGCTTTGTAAGTAGCATCAGTCACTATTTATTTATTTTGTAGTTCACATAAGCTTCTAAAAAGATTTGCCGCGAAAAAGCGATACTCAGGGTAAATAAATGAAAAGCAATCATTCTCCCCGGCTGCATGAATTTTTGGGGATGTTTTGTGCCTGAGGCTTTTAAATGAGGAATCGAAAGCGAAACGTTAAAGCAAATTGGTGACTTCAAATGACAAATTCACACAT
Organism: Platyscapa corneri; assembly: GCA_018907185.1. NCBI lineage: Eukaryota > Metazoa > Arthropoda > Insecta > Hymenoptera > Agaonidae > Platyscapa > Platyscapa corneri. The sequence goes on along the minus strand of JACCHW010000005.1, from coordinate 1,454,874 downwards.
TCGATCGATCCGATCCAACGACAAGGGCTTTCTCCTTTCCGCACATCATATTTTTTAAGCTCTTTGTGTCGATGCTTGGGTGACTTCTACGAGTGTTTATAGTTTATGTAACAGTGTTTTACAACGCATAATACGCACTCGTTTAGCTGAAGTTCTAATCAGAAAAGGAATATCGATTGTTTGTAAAGAATTTTAAATTATCTTTAAAAGGATGAGTCGAATATTTTCATTAAGCTAATATCATTCAATTTTTAGGTTTTCACAATAATTCTATTATGCAAATTGATAGAATAGGGTTTTCTCAAATATTTTATTCATAATAAACTAATTTCAAGCGTTTTATAAAGTTTCATAAGAACCCATTATATATAATACGCCATTCAACTTAATAATTTTCTACATTAGATTTATAGAAATTTTTTACATACTTTGATATAAAAATATTTAGATATATCTTAGAATTATTAAGTAAAGAATTCTTCTCTCAAACTGTTCTTTTTCATTCAGCTTTGTAGGATTTTATAGTTTTTTCTAAAATTATTTGCGGATTATAATTTAACTAGCGCAAGTAGAATATATCATAAATGCATGATAGCTTTTATGTTTTTAAATACCTATCTAAAAGCTATTTGCAACATGTTTTAAAAAATAGTTTTTTAATAAATTAATTATTTTTAATTTTGTTTACGATGAAATAGAAGCAGTGAAATTGAAATTAAAAATTGTTTCAAGGGATAAAACATCGCTATTAAACAAGTTTTTTTTCTAAATTTCTTTTATAAAAGTAAATTTTTTTATTTATGTTAATAATGCATACATTTATTAAATAATTTTTTCTAAATACTAATTTAGAATTTTTATTTTGTAGAACCTTTACATAATTTTACATTTTATCTTCCAAAAATGTAAGTTGAAGTATTCATTTGTTTTTCGTTAATTTATATTTTGTATAATAATTTTATGCGATAAGAATTCGTTTTTTTGTATTTACTTACTGAAATAATTAACTGTATAAAGATAAATTACATAAATTTGCAAAAAAAATTGAATGATTTATTCATCGATAAATTAAAAAAAATATTTAAACTATATATATATAATATCATTCAATATATAAACTATACTAAATAATCTTTTCTTAAAAAATCGAATAACTATTTTAAGATGAATATTTTAGGTTAAGAAATATTATCTTGTATAAAGTTATCGTTTCATTATTTGTTTCAGATGAGTAATAACTAGCACATTAAAAGTTTTGAAAAATAATAATTACGTTGATAAAAGTTAAATATAAATCCATAATTATAAACGAATTATAATTTAGTAAAAATAATTTTGAAACGATCGCTAATTTAAAATTATCTATTACTATACTTTCCTGTTCTTATCATTGCACTTTTGAAAAAACGCTACCACTTTTTTTATAGTTGTTACGCAGATAAATTATTACATATTTTAATTGATAAAAATAAAAATTATTTTTCAATAAATACAGAAAAATATAGTTTTAAGGAATCATTTTATTATAAGTATATTATACAGAATTAATGTATTCGTTGAAACGCTCTCACTCTCTCTCTCTCTTTTTTAAATTTTCAAATATAGTCTTATTGTTTTATAACGAAAATCCTGTGTGTGTGTGTAAATTGCAGAGTAGTGGTAATGCCTGGAAGACATAGCCTTTCAAATAGCCAATTGGAAAGAAGAAAGATTATACAAGATACTGCAGTGAAGAGGTGGGCTGAAACAAAAGTCCTTATAAACCCTTAGATTTCGAATTGCTACACAGCTACATATCTCGTTTTTCTTCATTTTATTTTTCGTGTGAAAATTTGCGATTATCCAGACTTTCTAGGCCTTCAAAAAGTTCAACAAGTGCAATATCTAGGATATCGGAGAAAAATACTTGAGATCACTTGATATATACCAGGCTCTTTATCCGAGTGGGAGAAGAACAAGTTGCCAACACAATTTTAATGGAGTACAGAAAATATGAAAGATCAGTTAAATAAAAAAACCTTCGCTAAAAATTTAAAGCGCCGTTTCGACCTAGTTTCTCTCTCTCTCTCTCTCCTCTCCTCTCTTTCTATCTGTCTATCTCCTTTCATAGATGTTTTCACTTTTGTCATAACAGCGATAACTATGCACGTGATAATAGTCTATGTGAATCCACAACAATTGTCAAAGTTCGTATTATCTGGTTTCTTGTTCTATTCCACTATTATTCAAATCACATATAATTTTATTATTAAATACGGTTTATTAATTGTTTTTTTGAATTTTACGATTTAGCGCGAAGAAAAAATGTGCAGATTATCTCTAAGTATATTTTATATTCTGATTCAAGACGCCGATTTTCTCACAACAGGAAAATACTTGCCAGTGCTGTAATTGGCTTGACCAAACAATGACTATCGTTGTGACTCGAGGTTCACAGTTTTATCAATCAACGTGCATTTCCAAATGTAACAACATTCTTTTAGCGGAAAACAAATCAAAATCTATATTTGTTCTCATAATTTTCGTAAATAAATAGGTACACATATGCGTTACGCATTGCTATAGATTAATTCGTAAAATGTGCGCTATCCGATTATGTTTCGTATCTGTGATTCTGAAAGAAATATACACGCAAGTTTGACGATGTATGCACAATGCATCAGCTAACCCATGTGTACATAACAATACGTGGGTATGTAACGTACAGCTGAGTGTTTGTTCTTAACCACACGAATATAGCAGTTACGAAATTGAAATGGAGCTTGTGCGCTGGACATGTACTTGCAAATGGATAAATGATAGAAAGCAAGAGATAAAGAAAAAGAAGTATAATAAAGAGTGCGATTACCGTACATGTAGAGCAAGGTGATACGTCAATAGAGATAGAAGATTTCACAGATTAAATTTTATATGATAGATACATACATGCACAAACATATATTTGTAATAATACACTTTGAAAATTTAACTACATTTAGATGATTCGCAACGAACCCGAATAATAACAGCTTCATGGTTCGAGTATATCCGACTTCAGTACATTTTAACTAACATTTTCAGTAGAAGACATATACGTTAAAAAATTAGCCCTTTTTCTATTACTGCTTATCTTCGTTGCATCTTTTCCATATGACTTTCCTTGGCTTAAACCAGTAGCCAACCACGCATTAAGGGATTGGAGCGCATTTATGTGTTAAAACTTTAGGGCAATGTGTTATCATGCGGGTCTGACCGAACCGTTGAATGGTTCGGCGTGCAAGATTTAGAGAACCACGGTTATCCTTACATCTCTCGCCACGAACCAATAGCAGACGGGCCTTTGACAAAAGCAGGACCGACAAATCTCGCGATAAGAGAAGCCAAAATAGGGAGCGATGTCTTTTCGATCCTATGAAATCCAAGCACGTATCGCGCATTTGTACCTTGTAGAATGCATCGACCATAAGTAAGTTTCTAAGCGCACATGAACGTGAACCTTGAGATTGAGCCCTTTCGGTCACTCGTTTAGGCAGCATATCACCAGTTGCCGTGTGCAGCAGATTTGATAAAAGATGCCTTATGCAGTGGTCTTGAATCCTCTCACTCGACGTACAGCTAGGACTGAACTATGTCCGTGTTACTACTGCCGGAGAAAGCGCAAATTCGATGATTAAGTGCATTAACCTTCGAAGTTCTATTTCCGATTATTTCTGCAGTATGAGCCCTATCTCAACGGATGGGGCGATCTCCATCAACATGCTGGATTACGTAGCACCGATTACCGCTACACCGACAGTTGTGGAACATGGTATAATATGTGAATATTTTCTTGTATTAGAATTCATATTGACGTTATACTAAATAATGTACGATAATCCAATGTGACAATTTAATTTTCTATTAAAACGGTAAAGATGTAAAAATTACAAAATTTTCTGTTTAGAAGATTCAATAAAGAAGTAATTTCATTCACAAGCACAACGGTTTCCACGTCTAAATTTCTTTACACAAATAAAAAATATATTTAAACATTATGTATAAAGTTATAAAATATATGCATAATGCGCATAATAATGTAATACTTTATAATACTGCGTATTTAAACTATACATTGTGTCAGATCCAATTGTAGTCTTCAAATTTTTCAATGATGAAATGTTTTAATAATATATTTGAAATTCCTTTTTTGTATTTTAAATCCTTAAAATAAACGATAAAAATTTTACCATGTTATTTGCATAGTTTAACCGTCAGATATATAATTTTTTACTTTTCATAACTTTAATCAAAAGTAATTCAAAAAGTATTTTAAATTACTGTCTTACTATTTTTTTTTTTTTTTTTTTTTTTTTTAAATATTTTTTGAAATATTTGCATCCCTACATTAGCTGTGCTCAGTATCATAACTCAAACGCAAGGGAACTAATTGTATAAAACTTTTATACAACGTTTATGTGCGTGGCTTTCTTATTAATGAAATATAAAACCATCACTCATACCCACTTTATAATGCTGGGATAACGAATATAAATTACCTTTTGTCAAAATGTATGCGAATTGTAATATCTAATAATAAACTTAAAAAGCTCACTGTTAAATCGAATTAATTGCTCGGTAGAAAATAAATTACAAGTAATAGAAATTTATCTGTGTAGTTAACATCAAACTATAAAATCTATGAATATTTAGTGAATGATAAATTTGTGTTATAATATGTATATCTAGTTATAAAGTTGATCGTCTTTCCAAGAAAAAGATTATTTCAAGTACATGCGAGCAATTTTTGCATGAAAAATTAACGAGAACTTTCTATCTTAAAATAAAGAACGTTACGTATATGTTGAAACATACGTAGTCTACAAGTTGATAGTTGATAGGGTGTGAGCTCGTGTTGATTGTGCACCAAATCCGACAAATCGTTCCATCTTCCAAAAAACGAAAAATGAGGAAAGGCGTATGTTGGATAGAGATCACTCCCCCTTTCTTGCATCCCATAATTGCTGTAGCGCGTGACGAGCGGCGCATTTCTTCACCCTGCCTATTTCTTCGGAGGATTTTTACCATTGCTCGCTTGCAAGATATATCGGTACACTTGATAAGCTGCCTCGTGCTCGCTTTAGCGCATTGATCCCAAGTGGTATGATATACAAAGGCAGATAGGCGTGTAATGCCGTTGCGACAGTCGATCTACCCCAGAGAGCGAAGGCTACCGTAGGGGTGAGAAAGTCTTGCTTTCTCGAATTATAGATCGCTGATCACGTAATCCCCTGCCCCGTGGAGATTATCTAGATTCGTTGCGTCTACCAATCGTTCGATTTTCAACTTTAATAAGCTTATGAGATTTCGCAATCGTCGCGATTATTTAAATTAAAAGCCGCATTAAAAATTCTAGGGTTGAGAACGAATATTATTTACCTATTCCCACGTGCACATACGATTTTATTGCCTGCAGTATGACTTTTGCTCTTGCGTTTTGATTCATGAATTTAAGTAGGGAATTGTTTTACAGGATTTATTTTTCGTACACATTATAAGCAGCTATACTATCGAGAAAATCATTTAATCAACGACTAATATTTTATCGGCTTTCGTAAAATCATCTGTTCTTAAAACCAGCATATTTCTGCTATTTATTTTAATCTTTATATAATTTAATTTTTCTACTTACGTAGATCACATAAAATATGCTAATTATAAATGATAGAAGTGAATGCTACTATTAATTAGTTTTATTATCATTGTTAATTATATGACAATTCAGTACTTTTGAAAATACTTATTGAATGATTAAAAAAATTAAATTATTGCTTTTAAAATTTTTATTATTATTTGTTATAGTTTCTACGCAGTTAATTAACTTCATTTAACAAAATAATATGTGTAAAACTATTAAAAAATAATTATAATGCCAATAGTTGAACATGAAATTTTATAATAAAAATAAAAATATGTCTTGATATTTACAGTAGTTAAATATATATATAGTTCATATCTAATTATTATAAATTGAGTGACACATAAATTTCATTAAAGACTATTCAAATTTAAAAAAATATTTTTATTGGTTAAGCTACTTATATTACTTATATTCTACTTATATTTTGAAACAATATAACTTTATCCGAATGTCAATGATAATACATAAAGTACTGACACACTACATAGTATTGCTAGTGATTTTTACTCCTATTAATTTATAAAATGAAACAATAAGAACCATTTTTTCTTTTTATAGTATATTTATCCACATCGACAATCTTTTTGTAATTCTAATAAATGAAATAGAAATATATTGTCCATGTTTTTTACAAAATATATTGTATACGCAACTGTTATGCACGTAATACTTTTCTTTCACTCTTGTTCATTATCTTTCAAAATGTTAATTTTATTCTTTATTTCTTTTGTCTTTCTAAATATTCACAATTACTCATTTGTAATATGCGAAAAAATAAAATTAGCACATTCTCGCTAAGATGGGAAAGAGAGAGTATGAAAATGGGAAGGGAGTAAAAGAACTCCTTTAAGATCATATTTCACTCATTCGTTTACGCGACCGCCCTCGTGGATCCTGGTGACAGAAGTGAGAATGGAGAAATGAGGGAGATCGAGAATATAGGCAACGAATGAGACCTTTAACAATGGTGTCGGTAGAAGCTAAGTGCAGCGATACATCTTGCCGCCTTTGAGAAAACGAGTTCCGGTTCTTTTCTGGAGACTGCAGCTGCGACCAAGCGGAAGCAAACAGAGCTCTGGGCGTCTGTCCGCAATCCAAATGTTCGGTCAAAGCCAGCGCTAACCTCTAATAGATACTAGTCTACTTTAAGAATGGCGCCAACATTTTCTGAAAATCCAATTTATCATACCACTGTCAGGAAAATAACACACACTTCTTCATATATGTAGTATCGTGTTAAGTAAAAAATGAAGGAGTAGGAAATGAAATTGAAAACAAGTAAAATCTGATCTACAATGAAGTTATTCACCAGAAATACATTACAGTCATTTTTATTATTTAAATTGCGTTGTATTTTATAGTGTTAATAGTTTTATATTTTCTTACACGAATGATTTTCAGTTCAACGAAAACTTCATGGCATTTCAATCAATAAATTATTAATTGTTTATTAGTTTGAATCGTTTAATTAACTGATTTCTATTTATTTACTTGTTTGTATATACGTAATTTATTTTATACGTGGTAAATTTGCCATTCATTATTTCCACAGGAAAATTGAATTAAACAACTAACCAAATATACGTTTAATCAAACCGTATGTAAACTATACACAGTAAAAATATTTATTTACGAATTGACAATTGGTTAAATTATAGAAAAATTTTATTATAATATTGAATGCTACTGTAAAATACAATGTACCCGTTATAAAATTTGATCTTATATCAAGAATATATTTTAAAGTATTTTACATTTTCTTAAAATTAGCGAAAGTTAAATGGTATGCTAATGCTATTAAATTAGTTATCAAGACAATTAATGTCCAACCCTTTAAGCAGAGAAAATCGCAATTCGATCAAAGCATCTTTATCAGTGACCTTTTTGGTAATGATCGACTTTTCGCCAAAGAAATTTTCGCCCAAATACTTTGACTGCTATCTCTTCATTGTATTTAGACCGAAATCCTCGATACGTTCAAGTATATAACCATTTTTTTAATGGTCGTCTTAGATCTGTGATATTCTATTGCAGCCATTAGCGAGCAGAAATCCAAAGTTAAAAATGACAGACCACTACACTGTAAATAGATTAGATTTTTCAATAAAGCTAAATAATAAAATAAATTTGTAAATAAATTTCAATAAAAATTTCGATTTACATATAATATTTTTACTTATATTAAATATCATTTTACTTATATTAAATATCATAATATACAATTTATTTTTGGTAAAAATACCCATTTGCTTCTCCTCTATATTATCTTCGACCATTTATTTATTTAGACATAATTAATATGTTGCGATTTACAGTTTATCTATATGTTTAAATTTTAATTTAGGTTTTGAATTTTTATTTCGATTGTAGAATTTTAAAATAAAATCTAATAATTTTATTCTCTAACAGAATGATTTTAAAAAATTTAAATCCATTCGTAGTACAAATAAATATTTTAATAAATACAAATCTTATGAGAGAGTTATAAGAATATCTATTAAATAACAAAGAATACCATACATTATCGATTTACCGTATATTCAAGTCTTATCAATAAATGTAACCACCAGAAAAATATGCTCATTTCATTGTAAGAAAAATTTGAAAATCGAATATTGAATGACATTACGTTTATTAAAATAAGTAATTCACTCTAACTACTTTATGATTCATTGTAGACATTTTAATAGTTTTTAATATCATTTTTTAAAGTCTAGTTCACATTTATTGTTTATAATTATTTTTCTTAGCAATAGTTTATTTATTGTTTTAGAAGATTCCTTGTTGTAACTTTTTTACAAAATTAAAAACGAACTAGTATTTTTAGAGTTTTTTATAAAATTAAAAACGAACTAGTATTTTTAGAGTCCTTCGAATCTTGACACGTTTTAACATTAAGAAGTTACTCGACTTCTTTCATCTCAATGAAACGAAAAGCGAGCGGTGTGATTACACAGCTGTACGATTGGGCTGCAATGATAATACGGACAAGCCAATTATCGTAGCTATTGTTGCGTGACTTCAAACGTCGTCAAATTTACAAAGTTCCTGCCTGAACTTCATATAGTCTTGGCTGTTCTACATACAAAATATTTATTAATTTCTGTCGCTCATATACACAATCCTACTTCGAATTAAAATAAAAAAATTTCTACTTTTTTTTTTAATAAATCAGATTTTTCTTGAGTCTATTATAATTTATCATTAGATACGGCATTTTTATTAGTGGATATTAAGGAGTCTATCAAAAGAAAAATCGATTGAGTTGGTCGCTTTGGTTTCAAATGTTAAAGTTCCCAACTCTACAAGTTGTTCGATTTTCGTAGTAGAAAAAATTTAATATCAAATTGAGTTAAAAATATTCGTATATGTATAAAAATCAAGATATAAAAGCAGCAAAGAAAGAAAAATCCTAGAGGAATCTTTGTCATCGTTTCTGTGCAATAGATTTTTCATTGGCCACCAAATCCGATGACAATTTTCGCAACACTGATTGCAAAAGCAATCTATAAACCGACGTTCGTAACGATGCGATTGCATTTCGATTTCTATTTCTTCTATTTCCTTTCTTTTTCTTTTTCAGCCTATTTTTTTTCTTTTTACCACTCGTTTTTTCACTATTACGACGATGAGAGCTGACCAATTCTCTCAGAGCTCTTAGCGAACAAGGGAATCCATCTGTTAATTAAAATACGACAAACGGTTGAACTTTCAAACGAATTTAAAATTCAATATACTCCTCTCATTTCTTGGATTTTCATTAGTATGAATCGTTTTGTAATTTTGACTTTTTTTTACTTCACTTCAATCATCGTCTATCTTTCTGTTGCATAAGTCTACTCATTGGAGTACTTAAAAACTGACTTCAAGAGCTATTTGATGAATTATAAATTAAATTGATACTCTTTAAATCTGCACTTGGAACTTTTAAGGAAACATGCTCTGGCTTCTCATTTTTATTAATATTCTTCACATTAAAATTTTTATAAAAGAGTATGTATGCGATAGTTTTGTGATAATTATCAAAAATTATATTAGTTAAATATTTAAAATTTTTTTGTTCCAATGTTTAAATATATTCTGTAATGTGTTTTTGGTGTAAATTTACAAATAAATTTTAGAAAATAAAAGTAAAACAGATGTAAAGTAAGAGCGAACTAATTAAAAATTATTATTAAAACTAACTGTATTTAGTAATTATGTAGATGTCATAATTTAGAAGTTTAGAAAGTAATTCAAACTATACTGTGATAAATGTACAGTAGTTGTTCATCAATTTTTACTGGAAATATTTTACTCTAATACTTTATCGCGTAATTTATAGATATATATTTTATTATTTAAAAACATTTAACGAATTATTTAAAAAATCTTTGAGGAAGAATGTAGAAAATTATGTATAAAATACTTTATACATAACCGTAAAGAAATGGAGGAATTATTAAATTATTTGAAAAAAGAACAGCATGAGATAAGTGATTAATTAGCTCACAGGCCATTGGTTAGTAGATACCACCTAAACTAAGCTGATACTAATATAATAAAAAATTAAGGATGGTTGGATGCAAAACGAGACAATGGACCATCTTTAATGTCATTATTCAATACCTTTTCAAGAATAACATAGAAAATATGAAGATCGCTACTTCTCCATTATAGCAGTTTAAGGCATGGAAATTTTAATACCATCTATTAGTTTTCCAGCTTTAATAACAAATATAACTGGTAAAATGTATTTTATTTATTTTTTAGGATGTTTTTGAAAAAATTATAAATTCAAGATCGAATTCAATAGCATGCTAAATAAGCTTATATAAATATATGATAGCTTTAATGTGTTGATTGTCATATTTTGATGCACTGTTTTGCCAATTAAGTTGTTAATCGCACGTTCCTGAAAAAATAACGAATAAAAATTTTAAGTTATTCTTTACAATGTTCACTAATAGATTACACGTACAATTTAGTTGAGTGGTGCAATTGTTACTAATAATATGCATAAACTCGTACGCAATCGATGTCTGTTCAAGATATCCATCAATAAAAATTTTCCACTTCAATTATCATCAAACAGATTTTGTAACAATGAGTTGTACTTTATCCTACTTTTTAAATGTAATTTTTTTGTTTCACACATTTTATAAGGAAAAAAATAAAGTAATATGTAGTTCGAAAATTTCAACGAGCTGTTTAATATATATATATATATATATGAAGTCATGAAATATGTCGATATTTACGATTAAATGGCAAAAGTAATAAAAGTAAATAAGCAAAAAACTTATACAATACATGGAATCAATAAATACATTGGTGCCACAATTTTGAATAATTAACGAAATAATCCAAACAATAAGAATGAGAACTTGAGTAATTTTCAATTCGAAATCATTATCATTCATTAAAATTCCGTGCGCTATTTCCACTCGAGAGGACGTCTCTTTTCATAATTATAATAATGTCTTCGTTCAAATTACAGAGTAAGCCGTAAGTAAGTGAGTGTGGAACGAGCGCTCACTTCAAATTAGTCTATCCTCGTTTCGGTACTGTGCCATTCGTCCGGGTAGCAGTAGTGGCTCCGAGTGGCCCGAGTAGTCAGATAGTGTACTTGAGAACCTTCTGCTGTCGAGAGTCGGTGGCAAAAGCTACGACGCTCGTGGAATGAAGCCAACGGGTAAACGAATGAATGAGGAAGCGAGAGAGATGATCTCGAAAATTCGAGCACTGAATGTTAAATAGGACTTGCAAACTGAAGCGTGCTACAACAAGCTTTTCACAGCTACTCTTAGAAACCCAAAACAACCCACGATGGATTACGATTTCATGGTTTTTGCCTTTTTGTTTCGAGAATGTATGTGTAGACGCGAAAGAGATTAAAAATATCTTCGGATTTTATGATATTGCCTGCTTGCCTTTACATGTCCGTCTTTGCCGTCACGCGATCCTTCGAAATTCTTTGTCGTCTTTTAGCTTCGGAAACATTCTTTTGTTTAGCCTTACTTGTAAAGTTTGCGCATCCGTAATCTTGTGTGCTCGGCGATAAAAATTTTACATCACTGGCATTAAATCGGTTCGACGCTTGAATTTTATCGTTGTCTGCTGTCACGTTAGAAACAATCAATTTGCAAGATATTTATCGAATCACATTAAACGAATATTGGAACTCAGTATAATGTATCACAGAATACTTTTATCGAATTTGGGATACCAAGAGTTTTTTTAAGTAGAATGAAACTGGTGTATCTTAAGATTATTATTATCAATTTTATTATTAAATAGTATAAATATTACTAAAAATTTACAAGTATATTTTTCAACAAAAGAATGTTCAGAATAGATTATTTATTTTTACAATTATATCCATTTAATTCGAACATTTTTACTTCTTAATACAGGACAATGTCTTTGGAGCAACACTCTAAGTATAACAATAATAAAATTATGTTTTGAAACCGCTAATTTTTTTTTGTTTTATTTTTAAACAATGCTAATGTTGAATTCAAAAGATTAAACTGTTTTAATATTGAAAATTATCTATAATTAATAATAAAAGAAGTAATAACAAAAGTGACGTTTTCGTCTTGAAGAAGTTCATTGAAATTAAAAATTACATGCATGGAAAGTAATATATAGAAGTGCTTTCGAAAATATCTATAAATATAAAAGAAAAAGCAGTGCTTGCGTGTTATTTGAATATATTTTATAGAATCTAGTAACATTCAGAAATATAGTCGCCAAATGTACTTATTATAAAAAGATAAATACAATATTAATCATCCAATAAATGTTATTAACTTATAAAGAATTTGATAAAAATACTAGAATATGAATTTATAACGATTATCGTCACTAAAAATATTGAAAATTTCGTTTTGGTTTCATAGATGTAACAAACAACATTTTAATTATGAGGAAAACAAAATATTTTGAGAAAATATAATTAAGTATTAAAAATTGAGTACGATTATAAAAAAAAAAATTCTTTCAAGCATCATTTGATAGTAAAAGGCCAAGACATGGCGCTCAACAACAGTTATAATTATGACAATATAAAATTATACGACGGGATATACGTGGAGACCCAAGACTGGGTATTATCCTCACGCAGTGCACAAGATTTCCGTGTCACTGAGCGAGAGTGCAGGCGTAGAATAACGAAGTTCGTCAAACCTTAAATTAAGCGAAAATCGGCCGCGTAAATATAAGTGCATCGCGATATTAATACCGTGGCCGTGCGCTTCCCAGAATTTCTCAGGTTTTGTAATACCGGACGGAATAAATAATAAAAATATAATCGGCGTTTTTTTAATTCCACATTTTCAACGGCCAATTATTATCGAATTTTCGCTTTTGCTATTAATACTTCAAAATGGTATATTTATGAGATGCTAAGTGCAGCATTATTGAGAATAGTCGCATAATTATCGATGTGGCTGCAATCGACTAAGCACGATTTGTGAATCGCAAGCCTTTGGCTGATATCACTTAATAAAGCTGCATGGAAAATTATCAACACTCTATAAATAATGTATAATTTCAAAGTATAAGATTTATTAAAAGAACTTACATATGTTTATTAACACACGTATAATAGTTTACATTAATGAATGTAACTAATAATTTATATCGTATATTATTAAATTTCAATAATAGCGGTATGACTTTTATATTTTAAAATATTATAATAGTAACTTGTGCTTGTTCAATGTAATCATAATCAATCCGTTTTGTTTCTACAATAAAAATTTGTTAACTACGTCCAAATTTTAAAATAGCATCAAACAGATTATTAAAATAATAGTTATACAATTTATTTCAATATTTAAGATTTGTAAAAATGCATACACTCGTATATTTAAACACGAATATACCTAAATGCATATTTTACGTAATTTTAACTTAAAAATAGTGCGAATTCGTCATATATAAATGATCGTGACATATAAAAAATTTTTTTATAATTTTTAAAGCATCTTTCTATTTCCTTTTGCTTAATTGTTATACATAAAAATTTATTTTTCTTTGTATAAAGTAAAGTGATGCGTCAGCATTTTTTTAGTGTGTGTAAAAATTTTAGTCTTTTAAATCTTGTGTTATATTCAAAAAACTTTTTAATGAATACTGATGAAGAAATGTTTTATAATTACTGATTGTTACGTGTTACTTGTCATTTAAAATGTATGAAGACAGAAATGAAATTCGTTTGTCATTGTAGACTACGATGAAATAAATAAAACACTAGCTCGCATTGCTAAAGAGATTCTAGGTTTATGCGGCTAGCTTAACATAAAAAACGCTTGTTTTGCTAATAATTTTTTGATAGGTTTTATGTATTACTATTCAAAGAATTATACAACTTACAGAATAAATAAATAAAAATTATTGAATTTAATTTTTATAAAATATTATATTTGTTATCAAAAACTATGTAAAATAGCAATTCGATAGAAAAAAATTTAATTGTTATGTTGACTTAATAACATTATTTTTTTTATTTTTTAAGCATTTATCATATTGAATAACTAATAAGTTTCCTTTTTGTTACTAATAAGTATTAGCAGTGAACAGATTTTAATAAAAACTTCATTTACATTGTATCAGTTTCTTTTTAGCATAATATTACTTGTTCGTTTAAATATAATTTTCTTTACAATACCTCGATAAAAAATGGTACAACATGGCCAGTTCAATTATACTGAAAATTAAGTTTTTAACTGTAAATACTATAGACTATGAAATTGAAAAATGCGAATGATTTATTTTCATAAAATTAAAAAAACGTATTAAAAAAATAATTTTTTTAATTTGAGGTGGTAGCTTAGACTTGCTAAATAAAATACAAAATTAATTGAAGTTACAAATCAATAAAGATTTTAATGTTTTTATTTGACGCTAAAGTAATGACGCCACACCTTCTTAAACGCTCTAACAAACCTTTGTAATCACGTGATCTATTTATATCTCTAGCTATCATAAGATACTTAAATTACTTAATTCAAGTCAAAGTAAAATTTCCTGATAATTTTAAACTATTTCATTATTTTATTAATAATTCAATAATGATTCTTCAATAAAGTCCATGTAGATATTTATCACGGAATATATGTAAATATAAAATTAAAGTAATATAAAATCCGGACAATTCTCTAGCAACATATAGTTCTTTTTCTTTCATTTTCTTTCATTTTCTCAATTAAATTCTGATAACTAAATTTCGAAATTTGTAGATCTATCGTTCCGTTAAAAAACTAATAAATATTAACTAGGAAACGTGAAATCGAAAACGTTGACGTTTCTTTCAAACATACATCACAACAAATTTGATAGTGAGAAACTCGTCAAAACCATAAATAGTACCCGATTTTCATCAATGTTCTTTTTTGATTGTTGCAACTGCACAATTCATGAAAAATAATAAATAAACACAGGCTCTTTATAGCTCATAAATCACTTTGACAAGTTTGTGTTTTTCCTACAATCACAACCGTCTCTGCGCTATTTTTTCAACTAAATTGATTTTGGTATTTTTCCTCTCGTGAACACAGGAATACATACCTGAACGAAAAAATTTTCTTTTCTTATTAGGTACCAGCTTTTTTTAGATCATTCGCAATCCCAGTAATCGTTATACACTGACAAATCATGTACGTTCTATGAAAAAGAGAAAAGAAAAGAATGATAATGCTATCCCAAGGCAAAAAAAAGATAGATTATTGCTTTCTGTACTTGTAAGCTCACACATTCATATACAATGGCTTATCCAATGTTCTGGACGCTCTTTCGTGCGTGGATCTGCGAGTAATGGTTGACTTGTGAGTTTCTCGATTCACTCCAGTTGTTTAGAAATTGTAGTTCGTGCCATGGACGTCCGTTGTATACACGTTTATCCACATGCAGCAACCACGGGAACTAAGTTTTTTTCCAAATCAGGGCCGAGTTTATGAGACTTAATATCGGTGTTTTTCCTGTAATTCTATGTGCCCAGTATATACGTGTACAGTCATCCTATAAACATGAAAGTATTATATGCGTCTGCGTTGAGAGCATGTGTATAATTCTTTAGGGAAATGTATTGGTGCGTCGATAAAGCAACGGCAACACCGGTATTAGGCGCGATTCGTCTTTGCGATAGTGGCAAGTGTGAAAACGCCAATACAACCTCGCTTATCCGCTCACTTATAACGCAACGAGACGCGATGAGGTTTCGCGAGTTTTTTAGAGCACACAGCCGCTCAATATATCTCCGATGTACATCGACAAATTTCGATCAAGACGCGTTCGAGTGCTGAGGAATTATGCATCTAATTGCTCTACTTACATGTGCAAGAATCAAAGTTCACCAGAGCTGTATAAGTATGGGTTATTCGTAAATGAGGAGATAATAAAAACGAGAAATGTTTTCTACAAGTGTACGTCACTCCTAAATTTTCTTATCACTTTGAGCGATTGAAACCTTACATAGATTTTGTAACTGCCATTATCCTAGGTGATACGTCAGTTAAGATTCAAAGCATTCTACTTTTCTTCTTACTATTTAATAGATAATATATTATAATAATATGGAAAACATATTTTTAAAAAAACCGAACGTGTAATGGTTGATTTATGAACTCTAAAAGCGAAAATAGGTACTTCAAATTAAGTAGGTGACGCGAAATTCTTGTATATCTAAATTCGTTTCATATAATTATATGTAGAGGTTAAAAATGATCTAAAAATATTTTTTTATTACCTTTTTTTTAAATTATAATATTTATGTACTTATAGTTATAAATTGCGTTTTTATCATAACTTCACATATCGTAACTTTTCCATTTTTCAAGAAGTAAAAAGGAAGTATATGTTCAAAAATTTACTAATACACTCTTATTGAAACTGTATTCAAATATAAAAAAAATAGTGCACATAAAAAGTCAATATATACACTATACTTTTGAAAATGGATATTAAATAACAATTTTTTTAAAAGAAATTGCTATTGATATTAATTTTTTTGTTAACCAAAATGTAATTTTGTACGTACATTAATTTTTATCTTATGATTACAGTATGTGTTCAATTATTTTAAAATAATTTGATATTAATATATGATTCTATTTTGTCCAACATGCGTTGAGAAAAAACGTGCGCTGCTTATCGATTTATAACGGGAAAATATTATGCATTATTTGTTTAGTAATTATTTATTTACAATTGGGATTACATTATAAAATTTATATCTCACCACTGATTTCTTCGCAAACACAGTATTTTTAACTTTTTTATAATTTAGACAATTACTTATTATTTAGAATATATAGTATACAATCGCGCGCGCGCACACATACACACACACATTTATAAGGAGCCAAAATTGGAAATATATATATGATGAGTTTTGCGATAATGATTTCCCGCAAAGTTTGTTATTTCAAATAATAAAAATAATTATTATTTCACGAAAAAAATATGGATTTTTTCACTATATTGCACGATAAATATCTTCTGTTTACCTAAAGACGTGTATACGGTAACATTTTATATCGATAGTATAAAAAGACAACGTATCAAATGTAGGCCTTGAACATTCATGTTCGCAATCTCCGTGCTCTATCAATATTTTATGATAAAAATTGCAGTGGTTATTAACTGAAGTAGTATTAGTTGCGGTTAAATAAAAAATATTCCGAAAGATTTAAAAACTTTAAATTATTATTTAATTTTTGTTTGATAAATAACATTACAGGTGCATATAATTCTTACTATTTTAAGAAGTATTAAATTAAAAGTGAAAAATAATATTTTATTATTGTTTTAAAAAACATATAGAAGATTTATCGTATACATCAAAATAATAATCATTTTTAAACATGTTAATCAGCTATAATAAGTATCATTTAAATTCATTAATTATCTTACACAATTAAAATATGGAAATACAACAAATTATTAGAATATTTCAGAATTATTATGTATTTAATACGTGATATTGTCTTAATACGTTTTTAAATCTTATAAAAAATACTTACTTTTCTCCTGTAGCTTTGTCTATATTTTTCTTATTTTAATGTTCATATTTCATCGATTTTATTCTAAAACTTGACCTAAATAAATATTTTTTAGTACTAGAAAAATTATTCTAAGTATACATAATATTTTTAACTTTAACCAGCGTTTAAACCTACACGAAAAAATAAAGAAAAATATTTTTTAAAAATTAACTCTAAAACCCTTTTTTAACATAATTGTTATAAATATGTCTGTTATTAACATAGTTTTTCCTTGTTTAGAATAAAAGAAGAAATTATATATATATATTATAAAATGTATGTTATATATCAGCCTCAAATTTGAAAATAAAAAATTAATTAAAAAAAATAAGTAAAAATTCAGATATGGTCATTAGTATTATTATAAATAAAGATTTTTTTGCATATGTTATTCATTAAAATAATTAAATAAACGCAAAATGAATCCTATAAACTAATTTATACAAACCATTTTAAAAATGAAGTTAGAAGATACGAAACTGCGCGTTTTACTCACCTGTAAAATAAAAAACATTTATTCGTTATATGTTTATTTAATTTCATTAGCTTCATATAATGAAATTCAATTTATTAATAAATATAATATATTAAGAATACTTTTTCCAAAGAGATTTCATGAAAAACAAATATTTTTAAGATAAATTTTAAACTTCGTAGAAATGTTTATTAACTAAATGGTATGTAAATCTCCAAGAATTAAACTGTTAATTAACAAACAATAATTGATTCAATCAATATAAGATAAATATAAACTCATAAAATATAGCGCAAGTATTCATGTATCATTTCTAATTTATGTAGGCTATGATGATAAAAGAAACATTTCATTTATCATCTATCTTATGATGTTGTGTATCCGAAACAAATATCAATAAGTTATTCACTTGTCTCATTATCTCATTTATTAATATAATAATTGTTATTCGGTATATTTACTTTTAAAAATTAAATAAATGCAAACTGTCATTATAAATTAAAATAACGCAAAGTAGTCAACGAAGATCTAATGTTTAATTCAATAAGTGACAAAAACTTATCGAGTAATACCGAGTAATACATCATGTGTAAATGGATTCGCAAAGAAATATAAAGTAGATGTTAGTAATTGTAGTTCTGCGATTAAATTAATCATTCTTACATATTATAATACAAAAAATTTACTACATATGCTCATTTAGATATGTACTTTTAACAAAAATTGAATTAAATTTTAAGGATGATTTTAAACTTTTACCTCATGTATATGATAGAAAGGACTCAAAATAGTAGAAGCCAAATAATAGTCCGATCATATACGTTGATGTTTCTTTATATCTCAAGGCATGTAAAGTATAAATCATAGTTAAATCTGTTCTTTTATTTTGTTTCGATGTATATTTCAAATACGGAGATGCTCAGTGGCCTTTATTTTACACTTTTTCCCTTTAGATTATTATCTCTCTTTTAGCGGTTCGGCAAGTTAAAATATTAGGAAAAGTATGTTAATAGAGCGATCGAAAGAAATTACGTTAGCCAATAGCACCGTAAGATTTCCCCCGTATAATATGACGGGCATTTACGCGTGAGTTATAGATTTTTGAGATACGAGAACTGGTCAGTTTCAGCAAAAAATCGTACAACTTGGTATCTCACAGACAATTGCTTTGTGATTTGCATAATATCGTAGCGAACTATGCACTTATCTATTAGCTGTGGGAATAAGTTTGTTTTTATGTCGGATATAAACATAAATTTATTCAAAATTCATAAAATTTCTATATGATTAAAGAATTTATTCTTTATAACTATTTTGTTGTTAATAATCTATTATCAGAAGTTTCGGCATTTGCTGTATTATGAATAAAATGGTTGTATAAGAAAGTGTTATCTTATGTAAGTAATTTGTACAATTACATATACTTATATAAGATTGGATGATTGAATAATTTTAATAAATAATATTTAGTAATCAGTATAGCCACCTCTTAGAAACATTTTTTCTTTTGGAAGGATCGAATATAAATCGTAATAAATAAAATTATACTTTAGCAAGCATAACGTTTTCGATAACTAGAGTTATTAGAATTAAAAAAGCAAATTCTTTATTTTTTTATAAAATTTTGAAACGAATAAAATATAAATCTTTATTAGTAGTACAAAATAGAAATTTATTATTACTTAATTACTTTTATAAATCTGAAATGTCATTAATTCGCTAATGAAAAAAGAGATTCTTTATTTTAAGACAAATCTAATCAAAATACTTCATCATATTTCACTTTTCATAAAGGTTCTATATTTTGCACCTATGTTTCAATTTATCTTTATCGACTTTGTTCAATTACCTTAAAATATAGGAGAGAAGCCAGTTCATTTCACAGTTATGAAACTAAATATGTCTTTTTATTTTTTACACAATAGTATTTTTATAACACTTTAATTTTAAATATAAATTTGCTTCAAGCGCGAATATGGTAAATCTGTAGGTTTAATTGTTACCAATTGTCTTAGTATACATCATAAACCGTTATCATAGATTATTGGTTATCTATAGTCATCGTTTTGTAACATATAAATGTGCATTAAAATTACCAATTAATAAACTGAATTTTACAATATTTATATTTTTGTGATAAAAAGTAATCTCGATACTCCATTAAAGCAAACAAATTGTTAATCGTTTTTCAAATGTGCTTTCTACCTCGTTAACCTTCCGTTTACGCAAACTCACGATCTCACTTGTGTCAAGTTTCATTCAGCAAAAAATCACATGATTTTTCTCTAGCACGTATAAATTCTACTTTCAACGTTGATTGAGAAATATCTCGGACTATCAATTTTCAGCATCCCTCGGCAATATAAGAGAAAATCAAGTTTGAAAGGATATTGTAACGTGACTGAAAACAGATTTTCGCTACGTATGTTTTGTCGTGTTTGACAATGATCAAACTCAATCGTTCTAATTTTCAAATCTGTACTTAATAATTTGGGATCTTATGTCTGAAAAAGTATGAGAATGTGAAAATATAACCCGCACGAACGGAAATACTCGGTATAATATGTCGCATTTATTTACAATCTGTTCTGTTTTTTACTCATGTATTTATAAGTGTACTTCTGTGAAACTCACACCCCACTGCACTTCGCCCTCCCTGTTCCAATGTTCACCCTCTCCTTTTTTTTCACAAAGCTCGGGCCATTTCCCCTACAAGAATCAGTCTACTTTTTTTTCACATATAATCCTATAATAATTTTATTTTATTCTCAAATTACTGTTTCCTTCTTATACATTAAAAAAATCTTATTTTTCTTTCTTTTTTCGTTTTTAAATAATTTTTTTCATACATAATTTGTTTTTCGTTACCGTGCCAAGAGATACGCGTCAGTTTTCAAACAATTACGTGTTTACATAAGCCAGCCCCTCTTTTTATCTTTACTTTGGCAGATCATATATCAGATCTATTGATCTTTTGTATTTATTCTATTTTGAATTGGCTTTTAAACCTATCAATAATATAAGGTTTCTATTGTTTACTATTCGCAATTCTCTTATTATTAATATTATTCTCGTTTCGATCTGTAACAATATTATTTATACACCTCACTTATAAATTTTATGTAAAAATAAAATCTTAAACTTTATTTATTTTTATTTATGTTATTCATAAAAGTGTGCCATAAATAATATTTCTAAAAATAAGAAAAGTTTTTCATTGATTTTAATTATTAATCCAAGATTAGAATACTGTGTATATTTTAGACAGAGAAAGACGTAGACAGAATAAGAGCGTTAGGAAACGGGGGAAATTAGTACAAACCTGTAAAAAAGTAAATATGAAGGGAAAAACATACGAAAATAGAAGACGATAACTTTGCAAGATTTTCTTGATGAATTCCCTGATTTTGATTCGAGAGGTAAAGCATCTTCCTATCCAAAATATAATCAGAGAATATATTAGCATGACTTAAAAGAAGTAAAAATATATTGTTAATTGTATGTGACCATATGGATATTTCATTGAATCTTTTCCCTTTTCTTTTATCACATTCCTTCATTCTGACATAATTCAAATTAGTACAGCTTATTCGTTATAACAATAAAAGCTTGCGAGTCCTTTAATATTTTATTCGATAAAACTATTAGTAATATAAAATCAAATCATTCTTTAAAGGTGCGCAAAAGATTCTGTATATTTGGTTAATTTTAACTAAAACAACATAAAATCCTTAAACTTTAAAAAAATATTTAATATCTTACGCCTAATTTATTAAATTTGAAAAATTATTTCCTTAGTTTTTAATAAATAGGTTTTAATATTGAAAGATAACTCTTATACGATTTTTAAAGATTATTTGATCAAGAACAAATTTACTTGCATCATTCCCATCTCAATATACTAAACAAATAACCTGTATCTATATTTACGTATACATATTATATTCTGCCGTCGTCACAACCATTCACATTCTTCATTTTTCATAGCCACAATATATAGTATCCGGACACGATGCACTTTTATATATTCTCGTGACTCTTTTACGTCGCTTACTCTAGATAAGGTCATATATTTTTTAACATTATAGTCTTCCTCAAAACTTAATAATGCAAAGATTTTTAAAGAACTATTCAATTTATATAACAAATTTACAATCCATTTACATTTCTCAAATATCATTGAAAATTACTATAAAATTAAAATGTTGGTGCGAAGATAAAATTTACAACTTTATACGTCAATTTACAATTATTCTTATTATTGCGTCATTATTTGTAAAGCGAATTTAAGCACACATTATCATTTAATTTGTATCAGTGATACCGTTGTCCTATGACAAATATTAGCCTTTAAGTAAAAGCTATAAAAGTGTATGAAAAGGCTATTTTTTAATGAAATTTCTTTACGAATTTATGCCCATATTTTAGTAAATTTTCATTCGTATCCAGATGTCACCACTATCTACAGTGAACGAGGTATTCGAAAATTGTATGGAAAAGTATATTTGTTTTAATACCACCTAAATCCATTGTTTTACATTTGTGTGCCTGTTTGTCTAACCCTCTGCCCCCTCTCTTTCACTCTCATCACCGCGTATGCGTGCCCCTCTTGCCGCCTTATGTAATAATGTTTTATCGCTCATATACACCAAGCTTGCTTGCTCGCTAGTAAATATATCATAGCGCGTTCAATATCATCTCAGTTTAAGCGTTTTAGACGTAACTAGAGCACTCGCTTATCTCGGGACCTGGAGTTCGCTCTGGAAACCCTCTTGTAGGCGCGTAAACGTACGGTGTTCTTCTGCCTATCCCCTATCGAACCTGCAAAACCAGTTTAGTCGCTGACTACCTGCGCTTCTCTAGATTTGTCTTCTTTCTAGAATACCATATATAGTTCGTTACAAAAGTTTGTTTTCACATTGTTGTCCGCTGACACGTGGCTTACGAAGCGAGAAAACCCTTAGCAAAAGCTACCCCCGTAAGAGACGTAACTTATTTCGAGCTTTAATGTATGCTGACACGGACGGATTATAAAATAATGTACTTTAAGTTTTTATCATTCGACACAGCGGGTTTTTACAGATTCTATGAAAAAAGTATCGTCAAAAAAAATGTTAGTACTTGAATCTTAATCATTTTTAGAGAATTTATAAAACTTCGAATTAGTTCGATTCTTTTGTTTCATCAATTGAACAGAATTAAATGAAGAACAGTATTGATTTTAACAACAAATTTTAAATCTGAAAAATAATTCTCAAACAAATTAGTACACTTTTTTATTTTTTAGAGAATTAAACGAATACATCACTATTGATGAATAGATATTCATTATTTATGTACTTAAGCGTACACGTATGTAATTATTATTAATAAATATTTTTTGAGGATATTTATATTTTTCAAATTTTGGTAATCATTTCATTTTTTCTGTATCAAATTATATTATATATATAAAATATTTGAATTTAATGTATTTTGAATAAAATGTCGGGCACAACTTTTACCGAATATATTGAAAAGTTTTTTGATTGGTAACTTACAAAATTATAGAATTATAATAATTATAATAATATGGATTAATATAATGATATAATGATCAGATCGAATGTAATTTTAATATAAAATAATTCGAAGAAGAATGTAACGGTATAGATATTAACAGAATTTAGTTAGAACAAAGGGATCCGTTGCCAAAACGGAAGATCTTGAATTCGACTTTCGACAGAGTAAAATCTCATTTGTGACATATTTTTAAATATTTCTTTTGAATTTTTCTCGTTAATATATACATATATATATATAAATGATCCAGATGAAATTAAAAATTATAACTCTAAGAAAAAAAATATCTTTTTGTATTATCATTGCTGTATTAAATTATTTAATACAACTATTTCTATTGTTACATTATAATTTAAATATATTCCGTTTAATTTCAATTTTGCAAGAAAATATTTGCTTTTAGAAAAAAAAATAAAAATATTAACAGTGTAAATTACGTGATTTTTAAAGATTATTATTTATTTGTTATTTATAAATATTTCAAAATAATAAAAGAAATTTATATGTAGCTTAACATTTTTTATTATATATATATATATTTAATTAAAGTTATTTGTTGTATTTGTTTACAAATATAATAATAATGTTAAGTGTAATAACGATAAATAAGAAATTTTGAATAAAAGAACGAGAAAGATGAAGAGATAGTGGGGAAGCATCATGAACATCAAGAACGAATGTGAAAGGAAGCGTATGCGTTTGCGGCGTGAAATCTCAGGATTTTCCAGTTCAATTCCGTTATGCTAACCGCCGGCAAAGAACAGCAACTTCCCTTTTGAAAGACGAAGAATGTAAAATACATGAGAGAGAAGACCAGATTAAGTGTCGTATGTGTTGAGATAAACTTACGCTAGAATAAAAAAAAAATTGTTTATATTATTTAAATGCTGCTTGATGGTTGTTTATTTACAACTTATTCTCTTGATTTTTTTATAGTCTTTTATATCTTGCATAATAACTAATTAATTGAGTTTTACATCGCACCAAGTATTTGGACTCTATAATTCATTCTCTTTCAAATTAGTAAATGCTTTATCACATTTACTATACGTGTTATCACCTTATATATTTTTTGAAAAAGTCGCTCGCATTGGCAGCGCCTTCAAGCAGCATTGTGATTCTAAAAAAGAGAGAGAGAGTTATTACACAAGAAAAGTGCGGTAGTTCAGTTGAAGGAGACAAACCGTGTATTCCTTTAACATCTTGCGTCTCTTTATTTTTTCTTGTTTGTTTCGTTTTTCTGTTTGATTATTCGTGCGAGTGGAACATGCAGCTACTGGACTCGACCCCTCAGTGATCTGATTTCACTGTGTGAGTTGAAAGAATTATAGTGTCGTCGAAAAGTCTACGACGTCCAGGAGATGTTTCATAGTCTTTTTTCTTAGAGAGTGTATAGACGAGCAACGGGCCAAGACGCATCCGTTTCCCGTTCTCTATCACTACTAACGTTTGCAAGCAAGAACGCAGAATCGACTTGACTTCAGTTCCCGGATTAGATTGTAAGTATTCAACTTTTATTGATCTCTCTCTCTCTCTCTTTCTTCAATACTGCCGACACCGTCACAGCTTAAACTACTTAGAGTATCTCTTGTTATTTGTTATTCTTTTCTATATTAATCTAAGTAAATTACCTGCGTTATTATTATTTCGTCGTATTTTATATATATAGTAATAACTTATGTATATTAATATATAATCGAAAAGTATAAAAGCCTACTAAATTTCATAATTTTATTTTTCAGCATATCAATTTTTAATACATAATTTTTCTTAATTGTATTTTCTTACTTCTTATTGTCGAATATACCTACTAAAATTCAAAATATTAGATACTCCTAGCTATCGAAATACTACGTACTCTAATCTTAATTACAAAGTATACTTATACCATTGTAGTGTGCTTACAATTCATAGCCTATCAGCTTATAGTTTCAAAGTTTGAAGTTAACGTGGATAGGATCCAATCGAGTGGCTCTCATACACAGAATAGATACTTTTATTATATTTACTATGTAATTAGCAAAACGAGACTTTCTTGAACCTGCCATTAAAAAAAGTGTTTTAAATATATTTTTATATACGACAACAAATTTATTTGTATTTTATCCTCTTATATCACGTTTTTACAATATTCACATATGTGAATTTAGTTTTGAAGATGTTTATAAAATTTTCCAGTCATACCACGGATAATTTATTACCGCAGTTAAAAAAAAATAAAAGTTTTTCTAGAAGAAATTGTGGATCTCAAAAGGTAACTGGGTTTATTTACTGCTGACAAATTTAGGTAGTTTACAGAGATATAAAACTTGAGGTAAAATAATAATAAAATAATATTTTTATTCAAATAATTATTATTATATTGTTAATAATAAATTTTTATTCGTTAAAAGTATGAAATAGTCTTTTTAATAGATCAAGAGTATATATTCAAGAAAAAATTGTTTTTTTATTTTTAGTTTTGATTTTAAAATATGTAAAGGTTTTTTCTTCGTTTTAATAAAAAATTAGTTTTTTTTCTTGTAATTATTCTGTGTATGTCCAATGAACTCTTTTATCATATTTTAAATAATTAATTTTTATATTTTATTATCAGATAGTTCTGAAATAATTTCTTAATATTTTAAAATTTTTAACTTAATTTTGTATCTAATATATACGTAGTTGAATATTTTGTATTCATTCTGTCGGTACAGTAGTATATTCAATCGGTTCAATTAAGGTAGTATGTAAAATTTTCTTTATTTAAATAAATAAATAAATATATGTATATATATATTAATATAAAAGCATATTTGTTTTAGAAACATTATTTTATATTTTGTTGAAAATATCGCAATTTGATTTATTAATTTTTAACATGTTATGGCTAACAAAGACCGGCTGGGTCATAGAAATTTTTATTATATTCTTTATGCGCAGGAAAAAAACGACAATTGAAAGCAATATTTCGGTAAAAGATGAAACGGTAGTCGTGGATTTAAGAACCTCGGCGCCGTTGAGATTTCGGGAAGCTCGGTGCAATTGAGGTTTGGCGAAATCATCAACGATCGTTGGGGTTTTCGAGAAGAACACCGGGAATTAGAATATATCAGCGGATCAAACAGTTATTATCAGAGCAGAAGTTCCTCGACTGTACAAACATATGCTGTCGCAGCGTAGAAGAAACATCTAGTGGAAGTTTTTTCTTATCACTCGCCCATCTATCCTATCTTTGGCGATGAAGCGGATACGACAATTTCAAAAATCACTTCACTTAAGTTCGAATCTTTTATTATCCTTTTAATTTATAAAAATTTTGTGGTTTCATATCAAGAATTTTCATTAATTTTATTAGTCAACTTATTGTATTTCTTAAGCTATCGTAAACGAACAAATGAAATATACTACAAAATTTTTTTATACCTATTATAAATTTTGAACATTTGCTACAATTCTATATATTATAATAGGCATTTTATAATGTATGCTGCTCAATATTAGAGATATTTTTTTAATATTACACACGCCTATGTTTATAAATGTAATCTATTAAACTCATAGATATGTACTTCATATTTACTAGAGATCGAATAAACTTCCGCATAAATGAACCTTGAAAGTTAAATTTATTCATTGAATAACCTCATTATATAAACTCACCAAATAGACTTATCGACTTTAAATACGTAAATTCGTTACTAATAAAAATTCAACACATTTAATATTTAAATTAAATTATATTTACTGTATCATTAATTTTAACTTATAAATTTAAAAATTTTTATTTTTCTAACTTAATGATCGTATCTTTAAGTTTCATGTTCCAAAAATTACAGATTTAGAAATTAAGAGTCAATATTTCATTGATTTAACAGATTAATTATTTATTCAATAAATTATTTTTGTTAGTTACGGATTCGCGGGGAGGTAGAAAAAGTGAGAAGAACGTTGAAATGCGGGTAGATTAGATTTTTAATACAGTGCAGGTTTTATTCACCAGGACACGCAGTTTAAAGACTATTTGCCGATTCGTACAATTTTATTCATTGTTGTGATTTTGAACTCTTTACTTTTTTACTTAAATAAAAAATCCATGTGTTATTACATTTAATATTATAATTTTAGAATATTTATTGATTTCCTGTGGTATTATTAAATATTTGATAGTTTATAAAAATCTATTTTTGTTAATGTTAATAAATACCACAATTTACGAGTAAATTTTTGACTTAGTTACATTTGCGCTTGGATTTTTATATTATCATACTATATATATATATATTATAATGCTGTTTTTATGCCAATATCGATAAAGTTTTATGATATTTGCATACAGTAATAAAATATCTAATATATAAATTTGATATACAACAACTATTATTAAAAACCTTTTCATAATTTATTTGTAATAAATTTTTTGAAAGGCAAATTTTAATATGCAATTTTTCAATTTATTTTACATTGTGAACTAATTTTATTTACGATAAAATAATAAAAAAATAAGTATTTCGCTTTTAGAAATTGAATTTTTTAAATAATATAATAAGTCGTATAAAATATCAGATTGTATAAAAGTAACTAAACTTGAAAATATGTAGTAATTTTTGTTTTACTATTTTTTCCATAAATATCAGATTTTAAATTAAATTAAATTATATGCAAATTATTGATATCAAGTACTAATTATGATTAACATTATTTAATAAAATACAAATAAAAAAATTAAATTTTAAATAAAAAACTCGGCATAAATGGAATTTGTTATTAAATACGTTGTGTACTGTTGAGAAATAAATGTATTTAATTAAATATAATTAAATATTAAAATTTACTTTGGTCTAAACGTATAAAAGTAAGGATCAAATAAAAATCAGTGATTTAAACATTACGGGCACGGAGCATAAGAACCCTTTTGCATGCCTTGGTTTGCAAAATGCTGGGAAGCTTTCAGTCATATGGTGGTTACACAAAGTACTCCTACATGTAGTGAGCTACTTTATATTAATACTACGAAAGAGAACAAAAATTTTAATTAAATTAATAAAATATAGACATTTATAAATTTATAGTACAGTAACTTCAATAATCCGATTAATATTTTTGCTTTAAATTTTAATGTATTTTTAAAAATTTAACATTTTATAAATTAATGTTGTATTTGTTTAAATTTATCTAAAAATATAAGTTAGTAAATACTATTTTCAGTGAAAAAAATTTATTTATAATTTATAATTTATACTGTAAGCATTACAATTTTGTCATAATATTAGTTATTGTGAAACATTCATCTCTTAAATTAATTGTACATATTCTATTAAAAATGATAACATTGAAACATCTAAACTTCGAATAAATTCTTAATAAAATTTAAGTTTACTTTTTTTGTTTTGTATGAATTAAATTTTTTTTAATTAATACAACTTTCACATGGTTTATAATGTTAACTCTGATTAGCTAGGAAATAAAATGTCTAATCAACAATCTTTAAATGCATTTTTATTTTGCATCAAATAAAATCAAATAAAATATTTTGCATCGTATAAATAATGTCAGTTATACTGAATATAGAAATTAAAGTTTCTATTTTCATTTTGAAACATAAAAATATATTTTTACCACATGAAAATTTGATTTTGAGGTATTTTAACCAAAATACCTATTCAATCATTATTATACGTCATGAATTATATGCAAAGGAAATGTTTTAGTATCAAGTTATTTATTCAAACTAAAATGTACTAAACGTTCTTCTCGTATAACCTATAATAAATCTTTAAAGGGCTTTCGTTTATCTAAAAAAAGTCTCAAAGTTTGAGCAGCTATTCAAAAAATGTATAGCGAAGTCAATCGTTAAGAAAACCCATCATACATGGAGCCAGAATTTTTATCCCCATAAACGCAAGAGCCAATAGTTTTACCGGTTCCTCATGGCCACATATATATAGCATAATTTGAGATGTGTTAAAAGCTAGTTTTGCTTATCATAACAAAGTAGACAAAAAAGCAATTTTAAAAAATACACTCGAACAATCTTTGTATTATTATTGTAATGCAAGGAGCACTTCTTATACACATGTTGCGGTCGCAGCTGCTGATATATAAACGTACAGTCGCTAGCTATCAAACTTTTTTTGAAGGGTAGGCTTCTGCACTAAAAACTTAAATCTCTCTTTACTACATTTTTTGTAGAAGACAAAAGTCGTAAGTTCAAACTTGGACTAACATTAGAATATATTTTATACTATGACAAAGTGTGAATGTATAATATAAAAAATTGGATAATTTGTTTTTCACCTGAAACCAATAAATTTCTAATTAATAGAATTGAAATTGTAAATATTATTTTAAATACTATTATGATATACTATTCGATATGATCCAAATTATCGGAATATTGAATTTTAATATTTAAGAAAAAAAAAAGATCATTTATTAATCATGTAAATAGCTTGAAAGATCGCAGTTATATTGATTCATGTGCTTGTTTTAAAATACCATTCACAGTGAATTAAGAGAATGAAAATTATATTCTTGATAAACTTGAAGAAAGCATGTCAAAAAGCACTGAACTTTCTGACAACTTATTTGTAGTGTCCACTATTTTTCAATTGTTCTTAATGCATTAATTTTGTAGCTGCAAAAATTACTTGAAATCAAGTTATGAATTCCACGTATTTTTCAAATAAATATAAAAAGTTAACTTTCATAAATTAAAATCGGCTTGAAAGATCGTGAATAGTTAAAAACTGTATAAAATAACGCACAAATTTGATTATAAGTGTTGTAATTCAAGTTTCAATATGAACATTCGTGTAAAATTCTTCATAAATCCGGACAAACCATTTCTCCCGAGGCAATTCAGTGAAAGATGTAAAAATGTAAATAATAAAGAGAAACCGAAGGGTAAAATCTTGCCAGCAAAGGAGGTCGATTTTACCAGAGTTTAAGATCCCTCGCACGGGGGTGTACACAAGTTTCGTGAACAATTGAAGCTTTCCCAGAGCTGATTCAGCCGTATTAAAATTAAAAGAGAAGTTCAGCCGGGTGTCAATCATTAACGAATCCGTGGCTGTGACGCTGAGCAAGAAAGTAAAGGACGCAAGCAAAGCTCAGGAGGATGACATCTGAGTACAGCAGCGCCGGGCTAACAAAGAAAGGAAAGGCACGCTAGACGCAGAGATGCATTATGCTCTTTGAACTTGCTTTATCGTCGCGATAAACTCCTTCGAGACATTTAATCGGACTTGGCCTTCGTGCGCTGCATTATGCCATAATGTACATTTCTAAAAAGCTCACGAAACGAAAAGAAGGATGGCGATGGTGTTCCTGTCAGGCGAATGCATTATTTAAGTGATGAAAGCGCCTGGCAAACGCAAAAACAAGTGGAGCCGACCGATAATTAGAGGCGAAGGTGAGGGGGGGAGCGAGTGGCGGGATTACGGTAATGGTAAAGTCGCGCTCGCGTTTCTCACTTATCCACACAAATCCGAGGAGTGCTTAGCTTTGATTCCCGGCGAACTCGAACCTCTTAAGCTTCATCGTTTCTGATTCGACAATTAAACTGCGACGTCAAGAAGGTTCGTGGTTTAATGAACCTATGACTCCGCGATACACGTGAGATTAACCTCGGACTGATACAAATACGGGGAGTTTGCTGTGATCGAGCGCCTAAGTTTCGGTTTCATTTTATTGTAGGCGGAACAATGTGAATCGATTTAATATTTATGACGATGTTTCATGACTTTTCCGCTGAAAATAATTTTTTATTCAAAATTACAATTATATAAAATTATTTCGTGGCGCATCAACATAGTATTTGATAAATATTTGTTTTCAATATGCTGCGGCTCAATGTCATTTTCAATATTTCAACGGCCAGTAATTTTCAAAAACTAGACATTAATATAATTTAAGATTCGTAAATATAAGTCTAGTTATAACACATGAGAATTTATTTTTAGATATTTTATGGCTTTAATCATATAGATACAACAAATTGTTAGATTATTTTTAATAACGATGATAAGTTTAATATGAATATATTTTATTCAATGCGTTTTTAATTTTCATAAGTTTGTTGCAGTCTTAATTTTATGAATAAAATTTATTTTTAAAAGAAAGGCATTTGCAGTAAATTAAACTTTATCGTTTTATGCCTTAAAATTTGATCACTTTTAATATTCATTGCTCTAGTTTTTAAATAATTTACATAATATAATAATTTTATTGTCCGTTAAAACTTTCTTAATTTGTAAAATTAATATAAAAGCTGCTTGAAGAGTTTCTTATTTAAGTATATCAAAGAAATTTCCTTCATACTTTTTTGAAGAATAATTCTATAAATTTAATAATAGATAAAAGAGTATATTCTTTATTTGATGTCAAAATTGATTGTACAAGTGAATATTTTATTTTTTAATTGTAAAAATGTGTATAATCGATGTTTCCATTAAAAATTTTCTATAGTATAATTTTTCATAAAATGAACTAAATAATTTTTGAATAGAATATTTTTAAGTATAGCTAAGGAAGCTAAATATACAATATCAGTTAGTATTTAAACACTATTAGTTACTAGTAACAAGAATTTGTAATTTGTTAACTTACATTAAATTTTAAGTATCCTTTAGTTTAAAATATACGATCAATTCATCGATGATCATTTTTTATTCATATTGAATATTTACCAAATAATACAGTAGTGTAAATAAATTGTTGGGTTTCTTTTTTAATTACTTTTCTAAAATAACCGTAAAATAGTATGAAATTTTTTTATTAAAAATTTTACTCATTCGATATATTATATTTCATTCAAAAATATTAAAAATATATTCATTTAAATTTGTATGAATAAGTTATTGAAATAATTGATTGAAATAATGGTAAATATTGTGGAAATAAAGTTTAATTAATTTATTATATTTGTATTTTTTTGTTAATTACTTTATTAGCAATTTGTTAGTTAGGTATAAAATGGTTATATATTAAATGCTTTGTTGGTGCAGTGAAATAGAATATTCTAAGAAAATTTTTTATTACCAATTTATATTAAAATAATAATACTCAGTTGATGACAAATTTATATTACAAAATATTATTTGTATTGAAAAAGAATATTGTGAGAAGAACGTAGTTGTTCTTATTTTCAATAATAAATCCAAGAATGGGAATAAACATAAATTCATAAAATACAATGAAAAATATCTGAAAATGATAATTTTTAAAAGAATTTTCTTAAAAAATAATATTTTTCACAATTCATAATTTTTTTTTTTAATTCTTTCATTTATAAATATAAAAAATAAACTATGTATATAATCTAGACCTGAATTTATTTAAATATTAATTAAGAAATTCTCAGCGTCAGTGGAAAGAAATATAATTTCAATGCACTTAATTAAATAAAAGCATTAAAATAGGGAAACGTAGGATGCAGAGAGAAGCACTCGATTAAAAGTTTTCTGCAAAAGCAGCCCTCAACACATCGTCTCTTCAAGTTAAAAAACAGATGTATCGGCTCCTGCCTCTTAGAAAGTTTCTTCGCTCTGATTCATACATCAGATACAGTCACCGGCGCGCAACCGGTAATAAGAACTTTATTTATCGCGCGATAACGTTAACGTTACCTTAGAGACTTCGATTCGCATCGACAAACAGCGTCGCGGAAATCATTAATTTGAGACTCCGGAATGGTTTAGCAAGTACTGCAATGTAATCGTTTTCCCGAGCTTTATGAGAATCTTACGCAGTGAGGACTGAAGAGGAGAGAAGCCGAATTTAAACAACGAATTAGAGCGATACAAAATGTGAAACGCCCGCGAGGTGCTAAAGCATTTCCTGGTCGTTACTGTTCATTTTTGTAATATAGACGTAGAGTAAACGCTTTATTATGTCACACGGCTACCGTGCAGAGGCCATTTTCACCGCCGCGAAATTTGCCTTCCGACTGTTTAATCATTCAGTGACCGAACACCGCCATGCCAAAAGTCAGCTCTATAAATTCGAGATAACGTGATTAACAATTTATGGCTGGATATTCGATATTTGTTACTTGTTCCGAGGATTGGCTATTCTTGCGACAACCTCGAGTACCTTAATTGTCAAGTTGATCCTTTCGACTGCAGGAAAATCAAAAAATACAATAAATAATATTAGTTTCCGCAAATATTTACAACAGTAGTACTTTAAACGCTGAAATTATTCATGATAATAAATAATTGTCGTCAGAATTTAAAACAATAGCGAGAATTAAATAAAATTAACTTAAATTAAGCTTATTTGTATACTTTACACCAAGCTACACACATTTCTTTTGTAATATTTAATAATTTTAATAACAAATTCTTTTTTAATAAAATATCTTTCAAATCGCTTTAATAGCAATAAATAATCCACCAAATATCAGAAATAAAATCAAATTTTTATTCATTATCTTTGCATTGTTAAATTATTACAATATCGACTCAGTTTAAATACGTTTTGAATTAAACAGTCTTATTTATATTTCCATTTGAATGTACTTTATAACTGAATGAAAAACATTTTAAATCGAAGCAAAATATTTAATTAGATTGAAAAAGTAGGTTTGAGCAAACTTCTGTCTAGTGAATTATATGAACACTTGAAATAAAGATTTTTTTTAATTAGTTGAAGGAAATAAAAATTAATTGTAATAAGTCAAACAGATATTTAATTTGCAAAACAGTAAATTAAATTATTTTCGAAATTTTATTAGGATTTAAGAAAAAATTTATACTTTCTATTCGTATTGACCATTTATAAAAATTTAAAAGTTTAAAAAAAAAAATATCTTATGAAAATAATTGTAGAGAAATATGTTGCACCAAAATCGTTATAAATTAAAAGAGATAATATTCAGTCAAATTATATGTGCTATTTACGACATTCTAATAAATTTTTAATAATTTAAATTATGCACTATTATAAACTTACTTTTGAAACAAGAAAGCAGTAAAGTTTTAAAATTTATTTAATTTTATCTCTGATAGTTGCTAATGAGGTCATCTAACAAGATCCGTGTTAAAAGATGGCAAGTTTAATTTATTATCATATTCATTATGCTATCTACGTTTCTATTTGACTTTTTATATGTAAATAAATAACGCAATAATTACATTATACTTTTATACTGTTAATAGCAACTCGGCTATTATAGTGTATTTTGGAAAATATATTCCACTATTTCATTTTCCTGTAGAGTAGTTAATAGTATTTCGGAAACAACAGGATAAAAATATTTATCAATTCTGTAAAGCATTAAAAAATGTCTATCAATTTACGAAAATTCGAAATTCATTTTCAAAAATACATAACGAGATGCAGTTCTTAAATTTTTAATATTCTTATCGGCCTCAGGTATTATTAACGCTTGTACAATTGTTCATGAATTGCGTATTTCAGAAATTTCGAAAAGCAGAAATTCATTAACATTTAAAACTGTACCAAATTCTTAAGTTTATGCTGTAAAAAGAATGATTTGCAGTATGTAATAGAATAAGTAATACTTAACAATGTCGAAATAATACTGGACAAATCAATGAATTATTGTATTTTATACGTGCATAAAATTGTAATTGTTTTATGATGTATAATTTGCTATTTAAAAAAGAAATACTTATAAATTTCCATTAAGAACAACAGTATTATTTATGTTTTAATTTAATTTAATAATTTAATTAAATTTCAAATTTTAATTTCTTAAAATATTTTTATCGATAATATTTTCAATTATTTTAAACTCAAAGAATTTGCATTTTAATTCGTTAAGATTATTTGTATATGATATTAACGTTGCAGTTTCTGTAAATATTTAAGTTTATAATATTATTAATAACTTAATTTACATAAAAGTATATTAATTATACTCTCAAGTATTTAGAAAAAGTAAACGTTAAAAAAATTTTAATTCAAAATACATTATTAATAGAACTACAGAATTATATGGCATCTTATGCTTTTTATTCATTTATTTATTATTTAGCTTTAAAATTTTGTAATCAAATATTTTTATTCATCAGTAAAAGTAAAAAATCAATTTAAAATATCGTTTCTTATTAAAATAGAAATTGAATCAAACAAACCGTGTTTCATATTGAAGTAAATTTATTGATTGACGTTCACTTTATATACTTATAATTTTATAAACATATTGAGATATATACATAGTAAATATCAAATAGTTTAGTTATTGTCATATATCTGTTAAAGTACATAATGTACATCTTTTTAATAATACTTAAATATTATGATTTAATTATTTTGTCATTGAGTTGATTTTTCTTATTTACGTATTTTCTTTTTTCTAGGTTCTGGGGGATTAATCACAAGACTTCACCTGCTATGAAGGTACAGCTTTAGATACATATGTTTACTTTGCCAAGAACTTTTAGCAGCTGCTTTGCGTTTCTCTAGTCTCTAGTGCACTGCATGTATTTAAATTGCTTTGTTAAAGCTTTTCGTAAATAAATGTTACACTTTACTAATTGAAATCTTTTTCTACATGAAAGAGTTCTTATTTTCTCGATTACTCGAAGTTTCAGATT
Organism: Platyscapa corneri; assembly: GCA_018907185.1. NCBI lineage: Eukaryota > Metazoa > Arthropoda > Insecta > Hymenoptera > Agaonidae > Platyscapa > Platyscapa corneri. Next base: position 1,418,607 of record JACCHW010000005.1, on the reverse strand, counting down.
TTATTCTTACAAAATAAAATAATATTAATTCCAAAAGAATGGTTAATTATTTAAAGTCCTCTTTAAAATATATAAAGCTATTAAAAAGTAGCCTAAAAAATCATGTTATCATTGTATTATGTTCTACATTGTAATCAATCACAAGTTGTAATATAATATGAAAAATCTATATAATTTCTAATTCTTCTGTACAAATGATCTCTTGAGTATTTATTATTCTTTTGTCAAAATGAAAATTTTAAGATAAAATGCTCAATTTTGAATAATTTTAATTCAATAGAAATTATTTTTTATATAACTAAAAGAACCAATTATGAATAATTTCACTATGTAATAAATTAATTTTAACATGAAATGTTTAAGAATTTCTAATATTTATTATAATTTGTTTTAATAATTTTTAAGAGAATCTACCTAAAAAATATATTATATGATTATTCAGCCTATACTTTCTCGCAGTAATTTACAAAGAGTTTCTTAATGATAAACGGAAACCGAAATTTTTGTCTGAAAAAACTAAAAGAAGAAATATATATATGTGTGTTTTTTTCAAATTTTGAAGCCAAACAATATCATTTATCTTAAAATTTGTTAACGCAACTTAAAATATCTCTTAAATAAATACGGTTTTATTTAAATCTATGTCTACATACTCGAGGTTTTCATTCTTTATCTGGCTGTTACTGTTTATTACGTTGTCCAGTTTATTTTTTCTTAATTCTTTTAAATTTAATAAAAAAACATATTTTTATTGATTTTTTATTAGTTTATGTTTTCTTTTATAATAATTTTTATTTTACTTTAACAATTTTTTGTATTGAAAATATTTATCTGAAAATTTAATTTGAATAACTAATAAAAATTACATTAAGAAAAAAATTTTAATTGAATATAAAATTCTTAAAAAATTTTTAAATATAAATGAAATAAACAATTGCTGAAGAACTAATAATTATAAATTCAAGTTCATGAAACTAAATTATTGTGATAATAATCTATAATAGTGCAGTAAAAATAAAATAAAATTACGATGAAGCACATTCTTAAGCATACATCCACATAATAGTAATGATAAATGTTCAAAAATCTTTTCAATACGCTTAATAAACTTGAATTAAAATAAAATGTATATATAATTTTATAAATGTCTTTCGGCTAATATGCAAAGGTTAAACATATATCAAACTGCAGCTTGATAACCATAAGTTTGACAACTGCTTTATGTTCGCAATACTTGTTAAAATATTGTACAATATTTATAGATTATGGCTTGTGTAATAGCATAAGGTATAAATAGTTTTATTATCAAAATTATCGACTGCTTGTGAAACGATGAGGTAAAGAGTCTAAAAAATCTGAAATTATTTGAGTGATGCAGAAGCTGCCTCCTAGACAAATCGATCTCATCCTTGCATTTTTCATAAAGTGAATTTGCAGTAACTTAGAGAATTATCTTGCTGATAATATAATAGACGAGAGCAGATTTTACAATAGACTCTCTTCATCTTTTTACATGTACTTTGTGTGAAGTATATTAATGGAATGTTTCTTCATCGCTAAGAATTGCAATGACATTTTAATAAACCTTCATGACAATTGGATTCAATGGCTATTTTTTTGAATATGGTTTCGTGTAATCAATTTTTTTTTTTTAATATTTGTCGCTTTCACTTTCTTTAATTAATTACTGAGGTACATCAATTTCGTAATTTAGAAGTTATTCGTATATTTTAACTGTCAATCATGTAGCTTATGAATTATATTATTTAATTACTTATACACTATCGACAATTGTTACTATTACTTCACTTTTTAATCAATAATAGTCAGTACTTTCAATAATTATACGATATTTGATATATATATATATATATACTAGAAATTCTACAATTACTTAATAGCTTTATAACTTAAGTTGTATTATTATCTTCCTAGATGCACATGAATGATGAACAAACAACAACGATAATAATCACCAAACTTCTAAGGTACTTATTAATATATCACACGTCGAGAGTAACACTGTAATTGTACATTTATTTTTTTATTTAGAAGTAGTTGCGGAGGTTTATTGTCATGTCACATTGATATCGCGTCAGAGTAACAATTATATCTTTATTGAGGAGTCGATTATTAAAATGCATTCGTTCGTTCTTAATCGTTAAAAAATTTATTCTCTGTTTAAAATAGTATTGTCATACTCTCTGATGTTTTTCACGTGCTTACAAGTATCCATATTAATGAAGTATTTTTTTTCAAACAGCAAATCGAATACGGATGCTCGCATCGAGTAATTTTAATAAAAATTTGATTTTCACTTTATTGGTTAGTTCACTTTTTAAGTAGATTACGTTCCTACATTTTATTTATTAATTGGATCATTCGGTAGATTTTTTTTTTTTTTCTGTTAATTTAGTTCTGCGGCTGTTTACTTTGTTAGTTGCGAAGTCTGTAGCATCTTTTTCCGCAATGAAGCGCCACTGTCGAAAGAACTCTAATAATAAAAGAATCAGACGCTGCGTTCTGCAGCAGATAAGTTTTCCTTTCGCAAAACAAGATTCTCCGTTGGCAAGTTAATTGATAGAGGTATCGAGACATCTACATTATTGTACATCGCAATTGCTTCCTCGAGAGCGCAAAATGGTTAAAGGTACGGTAAAGAGAAAAAGAACGTAATCCTTTGATCCATCAACCAGTATACCGGTAGACCTAACGCTTGAATAATCGAAAAGACAGCGTCTTGGGGTCGATCGTAGGATTTTGTCGGCTTTTTCTTTTTGGCGTATCTGCAGTTTCAAAGGAGTTGCATGTTCACATCGCGAATCCGGTGCGCGCCATCCCGGCAAAGACTGGCGGCAGACTGCCGGGCGTCCGTGAACTCTGAATTATTAACGCCACTGTCTTCCCCTCTAGCGACCTTTATGGCGGTGATACATATGTAGCGTATGTGACCGACTCGATTTATGCAATCGAGGTGGTACTGCAAGTTTCGAGCAGGTATCATTTGAAAGAAGACGAGTTCGGATACCCGAAAATGTCAAGATTTTATACTCTAATCAGAAATATTTAATCGATTCAGCGACGTACGTAGCCGCACGGCCATCACCTCAAACAATATTCGGCTGGGTTATTTTAAAATTTACGTATAATTGGACTATTAATTCACACGTTCCAATTACAAACTGGATTAAAAGCATTTCATTATTAAGGATTATCTAACTTTAAAAACAGATTTTCAGATTTATCGATAACTTCTATCGGCTTCATATGTATTAATATTCAGTGTATATTCATTTTTGTTGGCAGTCTGTTATTATCAACCTTTCATGCAGACCTAGTTAATTGACATTATTCCAGCTATAATTTTTTGAGTGTTTATCTAAATGAGCTTATAAGAAGAATTGTTCTGTTATTAAACTCTGTAATTCATATTCATTAAGTGCACTTTTATTTATGTCGCTAGTAAAAAACCAATAAAACTGTCACCTTATACGGCACTTTTTTTATTCAGAACATGAAAGTCACAATTTTCAGCCAAAGCATTATTATTAAACTCAATTAAAATTTTTTTTATTTTTAATGAGTATTGAAAAGATGAATTGTAATACTCTAGTAATTTTGATTTCAAATACAGTTATTGTGATCGAAACTCGAAAATTTATAAATACATCATTTTAATATTCTTTTTTAAATCAACCAATTTTTAGATTTAAAATTATATTTTATAATAACAATAAATAAAAAAATACATACGATAGCTGTATTTCTTTATTTGTACAGAAGACTTAAAAAATAAAAACAGAAATTTATAACGCATAAGTGACATTCACAATTATTATTACTATTTTTTATTAAAAAAATTTTATAACGTAACTCTCTCGAAAGTGAAAATGAAATTAAAATACTCTTTAGTACTCCGTGAATTTTTATTTGAAAATTTACAAGAATAAAATTTCCTTTCAACAGTTAAATATTTTTTTATTAAATGCTTAATATACAAAAAGTAACATAGTTTCCTAAGACTGAAAACATTTACATATTAATTTCATATAGATAATGTTGAATTTCTATAAGTCTTGTCGAAACCTCTGCACTTTGGAAATTCAACGCTTTAAGAGTGCTAATTTCCCTGATTATTTGATTCATGGTGACTTTATCTTTCGTGATCTAACTTAATGGTATGCTTTCACTTTTAATCGAATGATTCGCAGCCCTGATCTTTACTTTATATATACAGTTAGAGAAGGAATAATTGAGGGTTCACAAAGCTAAAACTGGAGACAAATGTAATGTAATCGATCTATCGAAAATCACTGAAAAGGAAAAGTTAAGAAGCATGATAAAATTGAAGAATTAACGTTCTGGAAAATATAGATAATTCAAATACTCAAATCTAATATGATTTTTTATACAAGTGATTATTTTAATATATTATACAAAATGTGATTGTTTGATGTTATTGTGATACATTGCATTAGAAAAATATGCATTTTGAAAAAGTTTTACTAAAATTAAAAGTCTAACGCTTCAATTATTTTATTTTAATATTATAAAATTATAAAAATACTGATTTGTATATATATATATATATATATGTGCAAGAATTTTTACGTTATTTGATAATAACGTCTATTAATTGATAAATAGTCTATTAAATATAATTGATAAAGTAACTTGAGTAAATTTTATCATTGTGAATAAAAACTACGAAAATACTCTTCATATTTTTAATTATTAAAAATTATAATTTTATATCCATCAATTGAGTAATTAACATTTCCATATTCTTGGAATGTTTCCATTATCGTAACATCGATTTGTGGCAATTTGATTTATACAACAGATTTCTACTATTTTACCTTTTATATTTAACAAATTTTAATATATATTATTTATAACTGTAATTTATAACACTCTTATATAAATAAATATAAATAAATGAATATAAAGTTCAGAGATAGTAATAATTTCAGTCATTGACTACTTGTTCTTTTTATTTTAAGTAATGTTAACTTTTTAATATAATTATATAATAGTTCTCAACTACAGAACGAGAATAATTTAATTTTTTTATACAAATGTTTCTGACAACAATTTCTCCTGTCGAGCTTTTTAATAGTCACATTTTTTCTTGATTCTTTCATTAAATGTTTCTAATAAAATTTCGTTGTAGAAATATCTTTGAAAATTTTCATTTAATAAAAATAGAAAAGAACAAAGTTCAATATTCTTAGACTAATTTATTGTTATTAATATCTTGATTTCCCATGAAATATATTTTCTACTGCAATATTGAAAAATATTCTGAGAATAATGAAATTGTCTGTACTCATTTCACACTTTACGAGATTTATTAAGAGAAAATTGACAGTACTTTTGGACAAAAATAAAAAAATTATTAGATTCATACTGTCTATATTTTATTCTTTTGTGAGCATTTTTTTGTGAATATTATCACGAAGAATCTTTGTAAAACTTTTAAATTACAGACCCAAAGAAACTGTAAATATTTATTAAAAACTAATTAAAAAATAATCACAGGTAAAGTTGTTCCATAAATAATTTTTATATTCAATTAATAAATTTAATAGGAAGCATATAAAATTGTTTGACTTATTTTTAAGTTAGGTCAGTTATAATTGTTTATTATTTTGATTTATTACATTCACTCAATTATAATTAAAATCAGAAAAATGCTTGTATACTTGTATAGTAATAACCATAAGCATTATAGTTTATTTAAAAGGTGTTTCTTGAAAAAAAAATAAAAGATTTGAAATGCAATAAGAATTGTTATTATATAGTCTATTGTCTAAAATTCTAATAATTAACTGCTTTAAAATATCTAATTATTTGTTAGATATTTAAAAACAATTAATGAAGTTTCATTCCATTTATGCAATATATAAGAAGTACTTTATTTAAATCATTTTTATTACTACTCGCGATTTAACAAAGTAGAAATTTCTAATTAATTTAAATTCATAATACATTGATATTGACTTATTTGAAAATATTCTACTTCTAAAATTAGTTTTCAGTCAAATTAGTATTTCGTCAATATATCAAAAAAATATACAATATCGCAGTATATTTTTCGAATTATAAAAACTGTAAAAAAAATTATCATTTATATATATATATATACATATATATTATTTCGTTTTCTGCATCAGAGAAATTGTCCTTATTGCCACTTTCTTTACTAAACTTATTTAACTTTGAATTATACAAAAACTACATTAACCTATTCTGAAAAATCGTTTCAAAGTGTATTCTTCAAAACCTACCACCACAGTGAAAAACTTTCTATTAAAAGTACTGAAGTGAGACTTGCAGGTGTTATATGTAGAAACGAATAATGAACGTAGAATTAATATTATTTTCGATTCATTTTTCAATTTATGTAAATGATTTAATATATGTACTTAAATAACATCTCAAGATTTAAGTTCTAATTTAATCTTCGTTTAATTTCGTAATAATAAAAAATTATTGTATTAAAGGATTACTACGTTTTATATTAAAAACATTTTTTATAAAACTTATATTCTATTAAAAAAAATAGTTTAATCACGTATTAAATTAAATCTTTTTGACACTGAAGTTGGTAGAAAATTTCGAGTCATTCAGCGATGTTTATAATTTGTATTTTGCTAGATTCATTATAAAATAAATGAATCAATAAAAGTACGTGAATCATCTTTCATGAATCACTTGTACAAAAGGATGGAGTATTGCAACTTAAGCAAGTTATTAAGTAGTTTTAGTTTCTAAGACTTTAAAGAATCGAAGGATCTTTGATTCCAGTAAAGAATCAAAGCCTAGAAATAGATTAGAATAAGTGGAAAAATTGCATTTACAAGAAAATAGATCACAAATGACAAAGCGACTAAAAAATTTTTCCAATCATTTGTAGCCATTCGAGGAGAAACATTAGTTAAACTGAGATATTTGGAAATGATGAATGCATAAATAAAATATACAGCCCAAGAAATACATAATGACGAAAGCCGAAATTCGCAGTCATAGATTGAAAATAAAAACATGAAGCCAGAAACAAATTTTGTTAAAAACCATTTTCTATAGCTGATAGCAGGAATACGATTCAATGTGTCGAGCAAAGTAAAGCAATATATTTTGTTGAAACTGATACTAATTATTTCTCCTATATTATATTTAACACTACTGGATTTAATTTAATTAGTAAACAAACTTGATAAAACTTAAACGGAATTAATTTAAAATAATAAAATATATGTCATATTAAGCTGAGTCAACCGAAGAACTTTTGATAACAGCATTGAGATCATTTACCAAAACTATTTTCGAAGAAGAAAAGAGTCGTTCATATTGTACTCATTGATAGTAAAAGAAGCAACACCAGCTCTTCAGGCTGCATTAAACTTGAAATCAAGAGAGGCAAAGTAGACTGTGCAATTTGTCGAAATCAAATCTAGTGAGCCAGTGCAAATCGAGCTCAAGACGCGAAGCCCGGGATCGAAGGAGAAAAGACAATGAAGCACCGAGTCCAGTGTTAAGTCTCTTTAAGCTTCATAATACTTCAAGTCTTCGAGTTCGGCACTCAACAGACGCCTAGAATATGCCACATTAGTAACACTCGAGAAAAGTCCAAGGATCAAGAAGTTTTAGCTGCCGTTTACACAGAACTGTCGCGGGTGCTCATCTTCCCGCATGCAAGTTTCTTTGTGAGGAAAGTGAGTCACGATGCGCACCCGCGCCACTTTCGGATTCGTAAATGGCAGAATAATTTCTCACACTCCGTTTTCTTCCAACGACTTTTCATCAAACGCACGCGGAAGCAACGCGTTCGGTTACATTTGTATGTCAGTGTTTTAAGGGCTGAGGATAATTTCGTTGAGCTATTGATCTGTTGCATGTATATACTTTTCTAATGCGCATATAGTACATTTGCTTCAAGCATTTCGATGAAATATTATGTGTAACGTTAATTATCTATTCAAATTTTCATTAATTTAAATCAAAATTATCGAAGAATTTTTGAGAGTGCAAATATTTATTTTTTAAAAAGTTCCGTATATGTTTTGAATGGGAGATTTTCATGCATCTACAAAGTACTATAGATATTAGTTTAAAAAATATAAAATAATTTATCTTGTATTTTTAAAACTGTGGTATTATATTATCTGTTTGTAACACGATAATTTTAATTTCTAATTTATTTACGGCGATAACTTTATTCCGACTTTTATGAATTATATCACAGAACTATGCGTGGCTTAATATTAGTTTTGTATTTTTACAATACTCTTTCATGTAACATATAAAATCGAATGTTTTTTATAAACTCTATTATAAATTGTAATATATTTATGAATTAAAAACTAACTAGTTGTGTAAATAAATTTAGATACAACAAAATTAAAAAGTTCACTATTTATAAAAAATAAAAATTACATTGAATCAAAGATTTAATCGAGAAAAATGTAAATTAAACCTAGATCGAGTACTAAGTCTTAACCAGTAAAGGCTGAAAATAGTAGTCTGTTATAATAGTATATAGTACTTAATAATATTTTTTATATATGTAATAATAATAAATATTATAATGTCATTTTTACTTCATCGATGTTAAGTCATTGCTTATATAATAATAAAGAATAATATCAATGGCAATAATAAGCTCAATATATTTTTATTTTTATTTGCACGTATTGAATAATAACCAATAATTTTTACAATATATGAAAAATTTTTTACATTCCGTCTTGCCAAAGCAATTGTAAAATATAATAAATTTTAAATTTCAACTTAAGCTCAATAGTAGCCATTTTTTGACTCGTTCGTTCAATTTATCTCTAAAAATCATCGGATATAATGTTATCAATAAATGTAGTGTAATCTTTTGGCAAAAAGTTCTGTTGTTCTGAATTTCTTTAAAAGTGACTCCAGATTCACAGACAGTAGAAATCTTCAATTAAAAACCATATCTAGCCACTTCGAAATATCTCTTAACTTGGCAGTTGAAAGGAACTAGACAGGCGAAAAAAGATCATTCTTACGTGCTGCACAGTCGATAAAAGGCATTCGTCAAAATTTACTACTGATGGGTGTTGCGAACGTCTCCGCCAATGACAATACTTTCTAAAAATGGAATCGACAAACTGACTCTTAGTCAAAATATCTCGATTTTCTCTTCTATGATGGTTGTTTGTCAACGTACCGCTCGACCGTGGAAAAGATGGATAAAAGCGTTTTTCGGTAAGTTCGTTATTGACAAGGTTGGTCACGTGAGCGGATGGTTACAATCGATGTGCAAATAAAAGACGTATCAACTGTCAGATAATAGGTCTACACCTTCCGAAAGATAACGGGTTAGGAAAAATAGATCAAGAGCCTTCGTTTTTCCTATGCTTTTCAAATTTTTGTATGTTGAGACTCGCGGATTCTGTATGCATTATAATCGTCAATTCTTGAGCCTACGTACAGTTATAAGGTCTAAAACCTGCTTATGATATCTCAACTACTTTTTTGAACTTTAAACGATGACATTCTTTAATATTCTTATTCTTGTAAATAAATTATGAAGGTTTTTTGTCCATCCGATAAATTAAATCTTCCCAAATGGGTTCAAATCGCGGGCAAACACCCATTTATCATCGTCTGAAAAGTACAAGTAACGTATTTTAATGTTATTATTGACATCGACTTATTGACAAAAATTACATCAAAAGTACTTTACTAATAACTACATCCAAATAATAAAAATTTAAAGATATAACTTCTTTTCCTTAAATTAAAAATACTCTAAAATCACATCCGCGTACTACTTTTACTTTTATATATTCGGATAAATATTATACGCTATTATGCGAAAAATTTAATTTTTAAAAATTACATTTAAGCTTTGATACTATTCAAGATATATAACAAGCATATAAGTTTTTTTCATAATATGAAAATACTGCTGGACTGTTGTTTAAGCTGCAACTCACGCAACATAACTCCAGCTAATTAATTTTAACTAATATATATGTCTTCATGATACATAGTATCAAGAATTTTCTTTTCTTACATTTAAATTCAATTAATAGCAATGGTAATTCATTAATAATATAATTTTGATTTTAAGTTCATCATTTCACACTTCATTTTACGTATTAGTGTGTTCTTGTGATACTAGGTAATTATAGTTGTTACGCATATGATCATATTTATCCAATATTAAAATCAGATATTATTAAATTTACTCAGCCTAATTAAGTTTTTATTCAGATTTATATACTATTATTAATTTTAAAATAAAATTTTTTCAAGGAAAATATTTTGACATAACTTTTGCAATTTAAACTTACAACTACATTATTATTAAGAAAATGGTAAAAATAAATAGATAATAATTAATTAAATAAAAATCCTCGTAATATTTTCCTACGATTCATGAATAAAGTATCATTAACATTAAGTTAAAGAACGAGTAAAAATGATTGTATATCAAGTAAAAAATAAAAATCTTACGAATGAAATAGAATGTTTGGGTAAAGAGGATAGATCTTAATATAAAAGATAAACATCTAATATTTATACTATCAATAGCGTAGAGTTTTATACATTTAATGACATTATTCAAATGTTGAAACATTTAGAAAATTGATAAATATTCGAAAAAAATTTTTAATATAACATTGACTTTACATCGTTAGAGTGTTAATTTAAGTAGTAGAAGACCATATTTTATCAGACACATTGTACGGGTTTGTTTAGGATTTAATCAATGATCAACTTATTCGCCACAATAAATATTAAATTATAAATTATATTTATATATGATAGTTATTAAGTATCACTTCATTTTATATAAATTATCGTCATTGTCTATCATTATAACAAGAAATTCCTTTTTAATATTGAAGAATTTTTAATACTTTGCAATTCTAGCATCATTTATAAGTTAATATTTTTTTAACGGTAAGTTACTAGCTATTACTAGCTATTTTACTTAATCAATTCATATATATATATTCATTATTAAATATTAGTAATGAATTTTAATGACTAAATGTGTAAGTATATATATATACATGTAAATGTTATGCATCATTGATATCGTTTCTAAATTATCATGTTACAATAACGGTAACAATTTTTATAATATCCTAATTAAATTATAATTTATAAAAAAATATTATAAAAAAAAATAAATAAATAAACAAAGTACTTTGAATATTTTAGATAATTTTAAGTAAAATTTCAGTAGTTAATCATTTCAATTTTAAAATGGTTGTGCGGTATTTTGGACAAAACCAGTTTCGATTCATCACGTATTCTTGGTAAGTGACACGACTATTACGATATTTCGTTGAAACTGAATTATCCGAAAATTCACGATTGCTTATCCAACTGCTGCGTATTCGAGCAAATACAGAAAAAGCATCTGGAAAAAGGGTTTTTCTCTCGACCTTTATTTAAATGCACGTATGGCAAGCACTGATATTAAGGCTTTGAAAGTCGAGGTAATTCGTTATCTGGCGTTACCAAGATAGCGAAAAATCTGTGATATCTCAACCTTACTTAATACATCCGACAGATGATAATACGAGGATCGTCCGGATGTTAAAAGCGATTTTCGAACCTCCCAGGCAATAGTTCGTAATATTCTGCAGGAGCTAACTGATGGCTCGGTGTTAAAGCTTAGTACAATATTTAACGCTACTACCGATAGTAGACGCACTAACGTTAATATCTTCCCAGATTGAACTCTGAATTTCTATCTTGCATTCGATATTCCGAGCTCGGAAGCTTAAAATGACTAATAATAATCCTGAGCATTCATAATTGCATTTCGTGCGGCGACATTATTTGAATAAAAAATCGATTCAAAAAGCAGAATAGTAGCTCTCTTTTTTTAAATACATGTCTTCACTTCGTAATGCGACATAAAGGCATATTAGGTTGATTACAGTTGTCGAATAATTAAATAGAGTCGATGTAATTTGATAAAATAGGCTGTTTTGTTGAGGTTTTATATTTTTATGATATTATCTCGAAATTAAAATTTTTTTATTTTATAGTTTATGATTTTTTTTATTGATTACAAATATATCAGAGACTGAAGTATGATAAGGCATTCCGAATTATTTTTAAATTCACTAATGCGAAAGAGTAAACCACTAGACACAGATCGCTATATAACCGCAAACATCGTTGAAGCTGAAGTTAAAATATGGATATATATTATATTGGAATTTGAAATCATTCAGAAATACTATTCAGCATAATAATAGTTAGCTATAATAATAGATAATGAATAAAATTCTTGAAAATATTATTATACAGGATAGAATATTAATATTATCATGTAAAGTAAAATACTACAATATCGTATTTCCTTGCAATGAAATTGACTTTTTTGGTAAATATTAATGTAACGCATATAGTATACACACATATTTGCCTTTTATATAATTACTTATGTGCACGAAAAATATTCCAATCCCGATTCATTCTTATAAAAAATGAATGAATCTGATTATTTAATAGTTTTTATAATTAGTTCTAACTTCATCAATTAATCTATATGTAATTTTACGTAATCAGAAAAGGTAACCTTTTAAATTCAATACTTAAATATAATATTCTAAATTAATGTTTTCTTATATAATTATTTTAAATATTAAACATTTGATCAAATTTTTGAGTACTGAATTTACCATTTATTTATTAAAGAGCATTAAAATCGTAACAGTATATAAACCAAAAGTTTTAAATACCGATATTTAGTTAATTAATTGTATTGAGATAATTTAATTATATCTAATTAATATTATTTAATTACATTACATTCAATTAAAATGTAAATATATTTAATTAATTTTTATAATTTTAACAAGCAATTAAAATTATTTTGTTTAAGTCGATTTGACTGCAAATAAAAAACAAATTTTATTTTGGTCTCATATAATTCAGTCTCTGGATAATTTCGCGCTAAAATAACTAATAAAAAATTATAAAGAATTTTAAATAAGAAATCTTCGGAGCAGTTTTAATCTTTGTTTAAATTTTAATGTAGTTCATGAAATGATTATCAATATTATGTATTACGTTATTAATATTGTTACAAAATATTTTCATTTTTATTAATACGTAGATCAAATAAATATGAAACAAATACACCTGTTCGATAAATGAATTATAAATGATCACATAATGAGAAAGAAGGATTTGAATAAAGTCCGTCACATTAGCTATTAAACATCGTGACTGGAATAGTCAGCTCTCACTACTTTAAATGTATCGTATCTCATTAAAATTTTTCCTTTTATCAGCATTTATTTTTTTACGACATTTATCTAATGCATGCTGAAACTGCAATAATTCTGTATGAAAAAATCAGACTTAGTTAGATATCAATTGTATTATTCAGGATTATTTATGGAAACAGTGATGTATTCGTGCAGCATATTATTGACTAATTTCTTTGCATACTAACTTTGTTATACTATACATTATGATAATAGATATATTTAAACTTCTTATTCTTTACAAAAAATTTATTGCAGCTTATAAATGAATGTATTACTATCTAAATTTACTTTAAAAATTCATGTTTGATTTTTGTTGTTAAAAATTGTAATCATTAAAAGATATCGGCAATGAATTTATCAGGAAAACAATTTTAAACAGAAATCTACGAAATGAAGGCGCGTTAGAAGAGATTTTGGTGTCCAGATAGCAATAATGCGCAAGTATTATTTACTAATTATCAGGAGAAACATTATACGAGGTGGTCGATGATGGCGCTTCTGTCATCACGAATTGCCCGAAAGAGGAAGACAGACTCGAATCCGATAACCGCAGCCGCTCACGTAATGCATAGAGAGCCGTGGAAGTGGAGTTAGACGAAGGGCGGACTGCATACGAACGTCAAAGGGAAGCCAGTGCTACTGGTAGAGTGCGGCTGCTAGTTTCAGGTTACGTATCGTCTTTACACAGATTCCGCCAAATACACATATATTCCCGGCGCGTGTCTAAACGTCCTCGGCATGCAATACGTTACCTTAAGAACTGCCGTTAATTATGAAGATAATTTCACGAGTCGAGTCGCTTGTTTGCGTGAGTGATGCAATATCACCGCGGGTTCTCTTTATATTCCTATCTGCCGTCTGCCGCTTTCTCCTTATGCCTGTGTCAATGTGTGCGAACGTTTCTATTTCGCTCCATCGGTGTATTAACGAATATAATAACTAGCTTGTTTTTCGTTTTCTTTTTTTCTTTCGTTTTTATTTAGATGAGAAGTCACGCCTAGAGTCTTTTCAGCGATGCAAGCTTTCAAATGTATGTATGTTTCTTTTTTATAGACTTCTTTATCTGATTATTCGTCTTTAAGATAATTACTTTTTATACGATTCACTTCACTCGAATTTATTGGTAATTGATCTGTGGAATTAAATAAATGATATAGAAAGTTTTTGGTTATGTTGACGAAATACAGACAATTCAAAAATCATTTTTTAATTCCTAGGTAATAACATTTTATAAGTTATTTACAAACTGTATTTGTGTGCACCTCCAAAAGGGGTTGTTCCAAATGGGGATGCATTGGATCTCCCGCGGCTATGAAATTAATCAAATACTAAATCCTTTATGCAACTGCCTTTTCTTTATGGGTATAACATATGTTTTCATTTTCGAATGATTTTTAACAAAAATTTGGCACTTCACTCTCTCATACAAGCAGTTATAACACATTTCCACGGATGAGATTTTATCAGATTTTATGATTCGCTTTAATTACAATAGTTTCTTAGCTTTTTGTATTATTTATACCAGTGATTATTAATAACTCATGTACATTAATTTGATTATGTTGATTATTATCATTAAATATACAAAAACTTTAATGAATAAAAATAAATTTTGTTTCTTAACTAAATGTTAATTAGATTAAATTGAATATCAATGAGTGAGATAAACGAAAAAATTATTTAATACTCATTAAACCCTGAAGAAAGAATAAGGACCTAAAAATAAATTTTTTTAATTGTTTTCTTCGATATACAAGGAATAAATTTGTTCAATTTTATATTCGTAAAAACTCTTGCTTTAAGAAATAACACAGATATGGAGAAATTAAAATATTCATTATAAGTCATGTTTATAAATTTATTGCAATAAATTGAAAAAAAGTTATTTTCATAAATATACATTCGCATTATTTATTATTTTCTTATGAATATGATTGTCACGCAAAATAGATTATTATCTCTGTTAGATGATGTTCTTGATAATATCTATTAACATAAAAACTATACACAGAATAACTTATTAAAATAGAAACATTATATTTGTTTGACTCTCTCTCTCTCTCTCTCTCTCTCGAACATTATATATTAGTATATATATACAATTCATTAAAAAAGTATGAATTTTCACGTGTAAATACCTGACATAAATTATTTTGAGATTTATCAACGGAAATAAAAATGAAATATTAAAACAATTGAGAAATAATATGCATCTTCCAAAGATTTAATATAAATGGTAGTTTTGACATTTATACATGTAATCTTTAGTGATATGAATTTTTCCCTATTACAATTACCCTAGATAATTATTACATTCAAAAAATAAATTTATATAAAAAATAAGTTTTTATTCATTTTATTAATGATTATATATGATTAGAAATAACGTAGTCTAATATGATTATAAGAAAATATGTGTACTATTAGTCTCTGCTTCTGCAGATCAAACATAGTATCTTAACATTTATGTAAATAAACATATGCAGTACATAACGTGCTGTAGCAAAACAAAATACTTGATTACATTTCATTTCATTATAATTATCATATTCATACATTTGCCTTCGATTAATTAAAATATACTTAAGAATTTAAAGTTAAATTTTATCGATGTATTAATCATGTTGTACCCGAGCACATGTAAGAGGCCATGAGCGAACCGTTGTAATGAACGTACCAGAAGGCACAGGTAGGCGACTCTATCCGAGTAGGCGCACGGAACCAATTATTCCCGAAAAGAAGCTTAATAATAACATAAGTTGTAAAACGAATCCAAAAACGACTGATCGAACCTTCGCACGCGTAATTAGTATATATTAGACTTTTTCCTCCCTTTTCCCTCATTAGGGAGCGCGCCGCGCGCTCAGGCAGTATGTAGAATAAGTAATGTGTGACTTTCGTCGGGTTACGAGAGTTTAAGAACAAATTGCGGTGTTTAGAGTATTAATAAATGAAAACAACATAAAGGGAGTTCAAGGCGAAGAATATCAAAATGAAATGCGCTTCCGGAAAAAGTCGGTCGAGGGGGGCAAGTTATCAGTCAGTTTCTTCATTCGATTGTATAAATAAGCTGTTTCTCTCGTTTACCGCGATTCTCCCTCTATAAAGTATTACACAGTAATGAATAATAAAACAAATGTAACAAGAAATTTAGTCTAATCAGTTTCACATCATCAACCTGTCCCCATTTCAACTTGTTTTCGTCAACAAATCAATTCTAAAATATTTTCAATAAATTAAATGCATCGAAAATTCTATTATTCACGATCCATACAAAATCTTATTTAATAATCGTAAAAATGAACGTTGAAATTTGTTCCAAGAAATAATTCTAACTAAGCATGTATTTTTCAATTCAAAACTAGTTTTAAATACAAAAAATTAATTCGCAAACTATTCAAATACGAATCGCACATCCAACAAAACAAGTTTTGTATCTTAACAAATGCTACCAAATAAATCCAGAAAAAGTGAATGGGAGACATAGACTGTTACATCACAGACCAGAATCTTTTTATATAATTCAACTCGTAGAGATAAGTCTAAACTTGAGGCGTTTGCTTGAAATACTTTAAATCTTATGCCAATTAAGAAAACGAAGAAACTGGAAAAAATCTCGAATCCGCCGAAGAGTGGCGAAAAAGAAATACAAATCTAAAGGATATCGATAAGGAGGAATGAAAGGAGGCAAAGAATATGCGCATACGCGGCGCTCGTAAGCACGTCATAAATACGTCGGCGAGTTGATTCAATTCTAATTATAGTGTGCATCGACAACACCACACTGCCCAGTAATCGTAATAGTGATCGAGTCTGCGGTTTACTAGTCGATCGCTCGGACGAACAACCGTGAACCTCGAAATTCTGTGTGCGAGTATCGATTACGCTTTGGAACAACATAATACGTTACGCGAGATTCAATACCTGTATACCACTTTGTACGTATCCCTACACTCCAAATCTAACCGGTCTAATAAAATAATTATCTTTTTTTCTCCTCCCGCCTCCCTCTATTTCTCTCTTCACACATTTATAGATTTTTGTCGGTTAATATGTGTTTCTTTCAGGCTTACTTTCAAGAAACTATTCAATGCTTAAAATTCAATAATGATGAATACCGTAGTGACGAATTTTTTCTCTATAATTTCCGGCTTGTCGATTATGCAGTTTTCTAAATGCATACTCTTAACTTCAACGAAGCGCTAAAGGATAAAGTTGTTTCATTAACATCACTAATTAAGCACACGATAAAAATCAATCATCTTGTTATAAGTTGCACTTATAACACGTATTGGAAAAAAAGTGTCAACTTCTATTATATTTTCTTTCTAGTGTTTTTGTTTCTTAAAGAAGAAGCACTATCCAAAAGCGCCTTGTTTTATAATTAGAAAATCTAGTAAATAAATTACATGGAATTAAATTAATTACATCAAATTAAATTGAAAAGTATTCATCATTTCAAGTTTCAATGTTTGTGGCATGTTAATTGGATTAGTAATGAACTGTGTTAATAAAACATGTTTTTTGTCCAATAAATTATTTTTTCATATTATCTGAAATACAAAATATACAATAGAAACATTTCTAATGGGAAAATTTTAAACGTTAAGTTTTTAATTGTAAAAGTATTAAATAAGTGAAATAATTATTACAAAATTTACGAACTAAAGTTTTTTTAACAAAAATTTATTTGACCCAAGGCGAGAAGATACATAATATAAATTTTATCTCATTTTCTGTAATCAATTAAACTATTTAATTAACATATCAATTTTATCACAAAATATATGAGTATATTGAGTTCTATTTGGTTGCATTGCAAATTGGAAGAAAATTTACCAATCGAATATTAAAGTAGTAATAATAAGTCAATGTAGTTTAAATTAAAATTTACATATTCACGACGCATAATACAGTTTATACGAAATGTTTTTATGAACGCAAATTTTAATAGAAAATCATAACGATAGAACGCGTAATTACATTTGATATTTATACTTGATATTCATACTTCAAAATAGTAAATACAATTTTTTTCAGATATGATAAAAAAATTAGAAGCTAGTAGATCACAGTATAAAAATTCTACACAATCAACTATTAAAAAGTACAAATTAGATTTTCCGCTATTAATTTGTGCGTTAAATTTCCGATTACTAATTTAATGTCAAGTGTATTCATTTTTATAGGTAAATAATTGATATTATATTCACAGAATATATTATTTTATTAAATTTTATAGCAAAAATAATTCATAGAATTTTTTGAAAAATGAAGCATAATAAAAGTTACATTATAAAGCTTAGATATTAATAATTTATATTAATTTAAATCTTTTATAATAATAAGCGCAGATTCACGTTAATTTTTTTCGGTATAAAAATAAAAAATAATTTACGAACTTTTTAGTAAAGTTCTATGAAAAAGAATATTTCATAAAATATTAAAATCTGATAAAATATTTGCTAACTTATATCATCAGAAAATAAAAGACTTAAAAGATCATTTTTCTCAAAAAAAAGAAAAATAATTTTTATATATTTTAAATGGTAAGGAGAATCATTTTTTAATAAATTTTTTAAATAAAGTTTTTAAATAAATTTTAATAGTTACACCATCAACCTTTTAGATCACTACATTATTTGCATAAAAGGAATACGAAGTTTAAAAAAATAGAGTTAACGCATCGATCCATTCATTATCAGAAAATTATTTTTCTATTGTATTATCCAAAATAAAAACACTTTGCATTCACATTGAAACGAGAAAAACTACTCAGATAAAGCAGCAAATAAAAAAGCAAAAATAACCTCATTTACAAACGATGAAAAATCGGAAGAGGTCTGAATAACGGAGCTTTCAGAATAAAAACTTTATAAATAACGAGAAAACTAAAAAATAAAAGTAAACAAAATACTCGAATGTTTGTTGACGAGAGATTATACGCTGCATCCACGTTTAAATAAAAAAAAAAAACTCGCGATAACCTGAAAAGCAAAAATGATCTCATTTGCAAACGTCGAGATGTCGAAGGAGGTCACCGCCGAACGCCGTAGTTTAAAATCCACCCAACTTTCTCAAGTTTCATCATATTAATTATTTCGCCTTCGAAGCAAAGTCAAATCAACAACAAAAACGTGAAAAAAGGAAGAAAAGAAGTCTGTCTGCCGCGCCTTTTAGAAAGAACGTAGCCAGGTTTATGTATCGCATCTGTGTGAAAACTTAAATAAAGAGTGCGATACCGGTACTCGAGCACCGAGCATCGAGGGAAAATTGTCCAGAACATTACCCAGATTTTGTCGGGGAAAAGAGTTGAGAGCTGTGCAGATAAGGTAGAGCGAACGGCAAGGAACGCCAAGGCCGAATCGCTGATCAAACGCGCCGATAAAAGGACTATCTGGCCGCCCGACTCCGCACGTAATCATCCACTAAAGAGTTTTAATTAATTTCATGGAACAGCTCGAGCTGCTTGTACGTGGCTCTGTGTATTTTATGCCTGACTCCAGTAGGCACGCACGCAGCCTAATGCTCGCCGCAGACTCTTTGCGCGAAGCGTCTAAATTAAATTCAAGTGTCGATTGCTCAGATGATAAGATTCGCTTGGTAGAGCTCCGGAAATCTCGAATGCTTTGGCTTTGCTGTTTATCGCGACACTGGAGCCTTTTCCCGTATAGTCCTTTACTCCGCACTTGTGCACTTATCGGCAAAAAGATGCTTACTTTTATTGGTTGCATAAGTGAAAATAACGCTCGGGAGCAAATTTTCATGGTATCATGAACTTTTATATAAGCTAAAATAACTTTCGAGTGATAAGCTATTCGTTAAGTATTCCATTACGCAAAGAGTTTTCCGCCGTTGTCGGGAAAATGCTTGGAACTGTTTCAGTCTGTATTCGTTTATCACTGCACGAGTACACGTGTGTTTTTTTCTTCTGCAAAACAAAATTATATTCTTCCGCTAATTTAAAATAATAAACTCAAGTGATTGCCTTCAATGCTAGCAAAAATACTCGTGAATCAAAATTATACATACGAAGCTGTTTACGACTACATACCCGCATACGCGCCGGAAAGTTTTTGAGCTCGTAATATTTTTCCCCATTTGTCCTATTATAATTTTGTCTAGCGCCGATGAGTGTTATTTTACCTAGGGTGTCATATGTCATAAATGAGATTATGCAATTTCTGATTCACGATTAAATTGAGTCCTGAAACGATTAATCTTGTTTATTAGAGTTTAACACACGGCTTTAATTTTGTGTGCCATATCGTAATATGAAAAGTTCGCACCTTTAACATTATTACTGTTTACCGTTTATTACTTAATAATTGACTCTTTTCATGCAAACTCATTCAGAGTTCGTTGAGTTTCGAAATAGTGTCATTATCATTAGAGCATCGAAGAATCCAGAGGTTATTTAAAAAAAAACGATACCTATGACTACAATTTTTTATAATTATTCGTATACTTAGATTTAAAAGCATTGTACCATTGGATGAATTTAATTAAATTTATAATTAAAGGAAGAAACATTTTTATAATCATTCGGAGCAAAATTCTTGTGCAGAAGATTTATAAAATTATTATTTGCAATTTGATCCTTACCAGCGTGCGATTAAAATCTTTCTCGTATTATGGAATGAATAAAACTTAATATGTTACACGATTTGAAATTTGAAAAATTCATTCAAATTTATATACTTATTTGCATTTCGATATAAAAATCAAGTATTATTACAAAAGGTTTAGAATAATTTCCATTTCAAGATTTTTGGTTATTTTCGTTAATAATGCAGCACAAAATAGTAATTTCGACTATTTCAATGAGTATACATTTTACGATTATAGAAGTTTAGCAATCGTTATAATTCCAGATAATGTAGCTGCTTCTAAAAACATGGATTAGAGAAATAAAACTTTAATTGTCATCGCGCGTAATTAAAAGAGGCCTCTAGCACTTTGGTCGCCACCTTATAAGAGGTTACAATATGAAAACGCAAAGGCTTACTTTTGTTGTTACAATCATGATTTCGTTTCTCCGATATTATGTTCGCGTGTCGCGTGATCGCCACAACCGCGGAACGATGACTTGCCTCTTGTATAATAAACGTAGCGAGGGTCGCCGTAGCGAATAAATCAGTTCTCTTGTGACATACAAACACATGCACATATATCGGCTCATACGTACACACGCTTGTTCGCTTTGATAATAACTACCGCTTACTTATAATTTATTAATCATTGCTTTAAAACTCAATTTTTCACTGATCTTTCTTTATTGTACCTTCTGCAATACTGTAATTTATCGCCAAATGTAACGTTTAGAATTTTCAAAGATAAATATATCAATAGTTTATAAGGCTTTTGAATACTATGATCAGTATTTTCATATGAGAATATAGGCACCTATACATGTATATCTATATTTATTGTTTTTAATAATCAAGTGACATTAAAAATAATTCTTTTTTAATAATTATTAATGATTAATATTAAATTTTACAAAATTTCGGGAAATTTCTTTGTAATATATACTCTTATGTAGTATATTTAGTGATGATTACTATACATTTTTGTTGTATAATACACCAAAATCAACTTAATACGAAGAAATTTTAATATATATATATATTAGTTACAATAAATAAAAATTTAATAATTAAAAATATAAATAAAAAGATGAATTGGTGTTTGTCTATTTACTTTTATACTTAAAAAGTAGTACTAGATTGATTGCAGTATATATTAATGCAGAGAATAATGGATTGTTAAAATAATAATTGCTTTCAGTTCAATTCGGTTACTCAAATATAAATATTGAATTGTATATCAAAACTAACATTGTATAATTACTATTTAATTGAAATAAAAAAATATTGTTAAATAACACTAGATGAAATATTTATTCGTGTATATAAAATTAGTAGGATAATAAATTTTTAATTAATTTATATAAAATTTCAAAATTTTAACAGATTGATTATTTATGAATGAACAGTTTATGACAATTTATAAAAGCTTCAATATTTTTTTTATGTATACTTGTCATATATATTAAAAGGAAACAATAAATAAATCTGAAATAAAATTAAAAAAAAATTTAATTTGTGAATATCACCAATTTACAAAAAATGGAATGTGACTAAAGTCTTTTTAATATATAATTATAAGTGAAATAAAACATTAAAAACTTGTATTATCAGTATCGTTACAGGCAGCGTAGTAAAAATATAACTAATAATTATATTATTGTAATAAGAATAGACGTAGTATTATTTCAGTATTTTATTTTTATGCTGCTAAAATTTTTTTCAAAAATTAATAGTGCTTAGCGTTAGTGATCATAAACAACACACTTGATTGCATCACATGTACTAACCATATAGTATATGTATATATAAAGGTACATTTATTCTAAGGTAAACTAGTCTTTTGAAGATTCATAGCTAAGCAGTTACTTTGCCGACAGAGCCTTCGGTAATTGAAACAGAATGGTAAGAATTGACCGTCAAAAATTGAATAAACCGCAGAGAAAGTTAACGTAGAAGAAAAGGAAAAAAATGTGATAAAATGACGAGTCCGTTTATATACTATGAGGCGAAAAACGTCGAAACTAGAGTATCTGTATAAACCAAAATTCACAAAGTTTTATAGGTTAAATTAAAATTATTACTTCTGCCAGTCGCATTTTCGACAATTATTTTCAAATCAGAACAAGATTTATTATTTATATCATTTTTCTTAATTAAAAGCAATGTATAACTGAAGACGTAGAACTCAATTAAAATTGATAAAATCTATTATAAGAAGGCAAAAAACATGAAAATTGAGAAATGTATCTAGAATTAAATAACAAGTATAGTTCAATTAATTAAAGACGAACATGAATAAATTATAAATATTTTTCAATTGATTATATAATATTTTCTCGTTTTGATTTATATAAATGTACGTTTTTGAAAACCTCATATTTTCAAATTTGTTATAAATGTAAATTTTTTGCTAAATACAATGAAAACTAAACAATTTTTTTACATTCAAAAAATAATATAAATTAATAATTTAAAAATTTTCTTTGAATTGAATAATATATTGCTGTTATGATCTCTTATTGATATTAAATATTTAAATGTATGATTTAAATAAATAAAGAAGAAAAAAATTTTTGTTGAGAATGGTAATATTTTTAGCTTCATAAGAATTCTCACTTTTAATATCTAATAACAGAATAAAATATCAAACTTCCCAAATAAAAATTAACGGTCATTAACTGCTTTCAAAATATGTGATTCCAAGTGTTAACTATTTTCTTGCGCGTAAAATTTTTAATTCTCAAACAAATTATGGTTTAATTAAAATAAGCAGAATTATTACGATAAACTTAAGCTCCGTTAAATTAAATAAATGCTACATAAATAATGCTTGCATTATCTCACTTTACTTTTTTTCCAAAAGTCAAGAAAATTATCCACGCGCAAAAGTTTTAATTTGGAATTTTCAAACCGAAGTTACGAAGCAAAAAATTAATCGCACATAGTGCGCTGTAAGTAAATATTTGCGCGCACTCAGATATTTACATAAATGAAATTACGTAGTTTAAAATTGTAGAAAAAGTGCCTGGAGCCTATAAAATAAGGTAGCCTTTTCCAAAAAAATAGCATAAAAAACTACCGGCAATAGCAGCCATAAGAAGCTTAGCGATTTAGTGATTTCCCTTCACAACCAAAAACGATACTTTTTCTTTTTACCACCTTGTAAATAAAATATCTTTTTATTCTGAATCGCCCTTATTTCCAATCCTATAAATCTATCTAAATAATACAAAGAGAGCCACTTTACTCTGTTCACGCTCGACTAATAATGACTCGAAAGAATTATATAATTATTCACTATGAATTCATAATTTGGAAAACAGTTCAAATGTCAAAAAGCGCCAATTCAATCGGTCAGGCATTTTCCAAGTATTTTTCTGGTGTGAATCGCTCTTAAAATTAATAGAATACTGGCTATCCCAGAATTTGTTCTGTTCTTTCACTCTTCAATTCATATGTGGTAAATATAGGAAGAGGCTTGAAAAATCAAAATTTGCAGTGCATATGTGTATGGTCATGTATAAATGAGGGTATTTATAATCAATGTAAAGCCACCAATATAAAAATTTCACTTTCTAAAAAAATAGGAGAAAATAGTCTGTGATAACACATTAATAAATAAAATAAATTTATATTTTTTATTCCATGTAATTTTAAAACTGATTTAAATAATATTATATTCAGTGTTCCTGATAATTCTTATAAAATGAATAAAAATAAAAAAATTTGATTTGTTTTCGAAACTGATTCATCGTTAAATTAATCATTATATTATAAATCATCATTAAAGTCAATGTCCGTTTGTGAAATGTTTTAATAAAGCTTTTAATTTATTATTTTTAAACTCAGCGAATAATATGGCATTTATACCTGTAGTTACACGCATAGCTATGCATTCTATGCATTACAAATGTCATATATTTTTATACACACACATATGAGTTGTGTTATAAATTGGGTGTGCACGTTTTGTCCGTTGCACAAAAAATGTTAGTACGTGATGAATGTGTGTTATTAAAAACTTGAAAAATAAATTTGCTACGGTAATTTCAAATTAAAAGCGTGCAGATAAAATATAAGAGAATTATATTTCGAATCTATTCCGAAATCACTCTTAACAGCACATCCTTTAGGCAATAGTAAAGAACGAATAGCTGTGGAAAGCATTAAAAAGTCAATGCAACTGAATATGTATTGTATTCATTAGGTTCATTCTTTCGCTTCGATTTGCTGTTCAGTTGTACTCTAATAAATATATAAATAACATTACGCTCGAATGAATCCATCTAAACTCATGCCTTGCCAAGCGACTGGAATTTTATTAATCGGAATCCCAATTAACTGTAAATAACATTATTTTCAATGCACAAATTTCAAATGCAGTTATTTATGGAGTAATAAGTTCATTTGTATAGAATAATAATCTTATTATTGATGACAGGAAAAAGAACAAAATTTTGCACTTGCAATAATATTTTATTGTTAAAAATAAATACAAAGGAATTCAATATGGTAACACAATAAATTAATAATGAATTATCATACCAACTCTACTTTAATTTCCCGAAATCACTGATGTATGGAGTAATAAGAAATTAAAATTATTACTGCTTTGTGTCAAGTGTAAGAGAAAATGAGGCTCTAGAATAATTTAATTTTGGGTATTAGGAAAAAAAATTCGTTCATTCCATTTTATTAATTCATTAGACATTAGAAAAAATATTAAAACCGTAAGTAATTATATTAATGTAGAATGAAAAAAATGAAATAATAGCAACAGCTTAAGATCTGTTAAAAAAATCAAAGGTACTGAATCAGTTTTTTTTTCATTTTATTCTTATATTGAATACTCAACCAAACTCTGATGTTATTAAAAATGTATTCAATCAGATAGATGTATTGATTAGTAAACATACTATATAATGTAAGAAAATTGAAAATTATAAATTAAAAAACTGGAAAATATTGAATAGAAGTTAGTGCAATATTGAGTTGATTTATTGGGAGAACGGGAAGTATATTGTCATATATAAGAATAAACTATAAAATGATGAACTCTTTTTTATCATTTAACAATTAATTCTTAATTTAGCATATTACTTTTCTTTTAAAAACATAACTTATAAATGTGAATACAATAAAAATATCACCTAAATATATTCATAAATAAATAATGATATTTAACTGTATTTATTTTTCCTTAAACAAAAATAGTATTTCAACTCTTGAAAATTAATTATTTAAGGAAAAAAATTTTTAACTTTTATTGTTAAATATACATTCATATATACACTCCCTGGAAAAGTAAAAATAGCCGAAAGGGTACAGCTACCCGACCAAGGGTTTTATTGTACCCAATCGTACTGAGGAAACAGCCCTAGCAGAGACGTGCACAGAAGACCACTTGAGTTTCGACTGTTGAGTAGCGAATTTCTCATCCACGTCAACTTCCGTTTTACATAGCTTGCTGAAATTTCTTTATTCAATCCTGTTAATTCACATCAAGTTATTCTAATATTTTATTTTCAAGAATAAATGCCACGTAACTGTTATATTCAAACTAGAATTGTGAACTCAATTTCTCGGTTTTGTCTGTGTATAGTTTAAATATAGAGACATGGAACATTTATATACCCGACTTATAACTTATTTAATCACAGACTATGGACCCAAGCTTAGTAATGAAATAATATAGTGCGTAATACATAAGGACAGTTTTTGAAAGACATTGAAAGTGAATACAGAAATATTATAGAAGTTCAAAATGACAGATTTAATGCGTGCTTCTATTTAAAAATGAAATAGTGAGAACTATTCAGCATGGAGCTACAAACTAAACATCACGTTGATGAAAGTTAAGCTGTGAAAAGTAGTGAAGAAAATTGTGCCATCAGCAGTGGATGCCGCATGGATCACAAAGAACGAAGCGGCGCAAGCGACTATCGGAGGTAACATGGTATAACACGTTGCCATGATCTGCGGTACCCGGATAAGCTTTTCACATGGGAAATTACGTAGAAGATATAACATTGAAGATTTTTTAAGCAGCATTTCGGAATCCTATAGTGCGCTGATTATGGCATTGGAAGAATAAAGGCAAGCTGATTGATGAATACATGAGACGCAAGGACACACGCGAGTACAAGAATACTACATCATTCGAAACCACAATGAATAATGTGTACGATAAGAATTATCAGAAGAATTCGCAAGCGATGCAGCCGAAGTGCTTTTTCTGTAAAAAGTAAGGACATTTAAAGCGCGATTGCAGAAAATTCAAGACTTGGCACATCTTATTACATAAAATATATTATTTGATTTAATCCTGAAAGTGAATTTTTCTATTAGATATAAAAATGATTATAAACGGTTGTTTGGATTTTCTAAAAATTTAAATAAATATTTTCCGCAATAATTAAAGATTATAAAAACAAGTTCGTCACAGATTTTTATCGAGTAAACCGTTTAAATAAAAATATAAAATATCCGACGAAAATCGCAGACTCAAACATTGTGAATTTCGGTCAGCAGTGTCGAAATTACGAAAACAGGAAGGGTTCTAGAGAAATGTCACAAGGTGTTCTGAGAAAAAAAAAATCACGCGAGGAATTGTAATACTCGGCGCAAGGAATTGTATGCGACAAGCCTAAGTACGCCCGCTCTTCTACTATTGTAACGATATTGCTGACTCGTCAGTGAGTAGAGCTCCCCTCCACTTCTCCAACCTAACTATCCTTCTCTACTATGCATAGTAACCCACGCACGGACTGACAATTTCCCCTCCCCCGCTATTTCTTTCTAACGCTCTCTCTCTCTCTCGCTCTCATTCCGTCTCGTTTCTTAGCTCCAATAGAACTAGATCATTCCTGCGAGGGCCCGAAAAATCGAATCTGGGACCAAGTATCTCGAATGTGAAAACGCAGCCCCACAAGGTCGGGCCCGGAAGCTGCGCTCGTACTAGTACTGGACCGATCTGCCGAGCTGGTGTGCGCAGAATTTATAACGGTGACCTGATCAGCCCTGTTTGTACTGAGGAACAGTGTCCGGGGAGCAAGATGTGCTGAACAGCAGGGGAAGGAAGGGAATTCTTTGTCTCAGAATATTAATATAAAATATGCGATTACGCGAACTAGAATAAGCAAGAGTACGTAACATCTTTTTCCCTCTGTAATAGCACGCAGATGGTTTTTTACGGCAAGCCCATATTTATTTGTATGATAAATCTGTAAAATTAGAATAAATATCGAGTAAAACGAAAATTTTTTAACTGAAATTTGGAATAAACACGATAGTTTACACTCGAAATAAGTGAAAGATGAAATAACATTTATAATTAATAAAAAAACTATGAAAACACAAAACTAATGAAAATAGAAAACTATAGTTTTCTATTTTTAAGAATACGAGTGAACTTTAAGAATACGAGTGAACCAAATCATCTGACGGTTTTCTTTAAGAAGAATTATCAAATGGAAGAAAAGTGGGATGGCTGGAAAAATATTAAAAACTTCGAGCAAAGGCAAAGGAGCAGATTTTTAGTCTAATTGCTACTTCGACATATTAATTTTATCGATAAAGAAATTTATTAAGTGCTATGTAATAAAGTTAAACTAAAATTATTACGCGACATACATCTCACACTCTCACTGTTCACGCTATCCTATCAGCCACAAATGTAATTTGTTTATTTGATGATACGAATTTTTACTACCAATTTTTAGTAATTCTTTACTCAAAATTTAATTTTACTTTAAAAATCTGCTTTTCGACATTTCTAAAAACATTTTTATAAATTCATAACTGAATTTAATTACAATATTACTACATATTTAATTAAATTATCACTATTCTCACATAAATATTAATATTTTATAGTGTAATTATTTTTTAGATAAAGATGATAAAAAGTAAATTAAATTTAAGCAATCGGTATTTGCAAAGTTTTTAAAGCATTCACTTAATACAATTTATTCTAAGCTGTAGCTATCAATGTTCATATAAGCTAATGTCAATAGTTTCTGATACAAATATTATATGTTCATATGAAAAAAATTTTAAACTTTAACGTTCAATATTTCACTTGTACCAAGTATAAATAATTCTTTCCGAAACTAAATATACTGGATGTATATTATTGCTGTGTATTTAAGTTTAATTTATTTTGATATAAATACCAAAAGTATATATTTCAATATATTAGAAAATGATTTGTTGCTTTGAAATTATTTAATTATTTGTTTAAGTTTTAGAAGCCATTGTGTTAAAGTAAGTGATCTCTCCGGCGTACTAACGACGAACTTCTCGTATAATACTTTGACCGTGACTATGTCTTTGTTTACATCCCAAACACATTAATTAGAAGCTGCTGTTTGTACTTTGAAAATATATGGAGTAGAAGTGCGTTTGTCAGTCAGACATTGTCTTTAGCCTATACAGCTGTTATCTTTAAGCTATTATCTTATTTTTTAATTTACGAAGGGAGTTTTTATCAAGGAACTTATATGATTAATGCAAAACAAATAATTTTTAAGCGTAATTAACAATTTATACAAATATATGTAATGTGTGCAGAAATTTTGTAAAACTCAATTGAAGACCATTTAACTGAATATGAGTGAAAAAACTTTATATTTTCATACGTTCTATTCGTTAATATAGAATTTTTCATTAAAAGTTTATTTTGTTTATTATTAAAAAGATTTTTTATCTGGACATTTGAAAAAGAGGAATTATAAATGATAATTTACTTTTTTAATTGCAATCTATTTTCATATTATTAATACATTCAGTTAAATTGAAATGATTCAACTCATTTGAATCTACAGATCTTATAATTACATATAACCATTTTTCAAATGCATTAATATATATTAATCTGATTATATTTTTTCATTTAATTTTATTAAAATGGGGAATTTTTGTATGTCATACTTATTTGTATTCAAAATAGTTCCATAATTCTTTATTTTAATGAGATTCGTAGTTTTTAAAAGATTAATATTCTTATATTATGAAACTAATAATTTACAAAAAAAATACGCTCTTGAAAACTAAGTTAGTGAATAATTCTAGTATTTATGAACATAAATTTTTGAAAATTCCAAGATTTGATATTTATTAGAAAAAATATAAAATATAAAAGTCACGGCGCAAGTTAAACACAACTGGATTCTATTTACTGGATGTTTCAAATATTTGAGACATATTTCTTCTCAATTTTTAAATATTGTGCTAAAAATATATTTACTGATATTGATTAAAATTTAAACTAAGCGTTTTGATATAAACATAAACTAATTTCGGCAAATTTTTAAAATAAATGTACAAATATATTTATCACATATAATATGTTTGCAATATATTATTTTTCAAAACTTTGTAAAAAACTTAATCTCATACTTCCTATAAGCAATTTAATAAACCATTGAAACTCATTTATATACATATGATTAATGATACATATTATTCGCACGTGTTGATATACTGAACAAACTATATGGGTTTAAACACACAATGCAATAAACATTTGATTTTTATTTATTATTTTATATTGCAGCTAAATTGATTGCATGTACTATCGAGTTTTTCATTAAGTACATTAAGAGTTTTTCTCTTTTAAAATACACTTTTAATTCAAATTTATGAATTAAAATTAAGCCTGTGTTCATAAAAACACAAATTCTACGAATAAAAAAATAT
This sequence comes from Platyscapa corneri, assembly GCA_018907185.1. NCBI lineage: Eukaryota > Metazoa > Arthropoda > Insecta > Hymenoptera > Agaonidae > Platyscapa > Platyscapa corneri. Next base: position 1,388,030 of record JACCHW010000005.1, on the reverse strand, counting down.
TACAGTGTTTAAAATGAAGGAGAATTATGACTAAACTAGGAAAATATACTCGTATACTACTTTTGAATTCGTATACAAATCAGTTGTATTGTTGATTATTTAAATTTTACAGCATATATAGTAACAAAGCTTACAACGTTTATTTGCAGAAATTTTAAAGATGAAGCAATATTTTAATTAGAGTATGTAATTTTTAAGGATTACGTTTCATAAATAAAAACTGATTTTTTTAAAATGGAGTACAAATTTTGTCGACGTAAACATTGTCTGCGAGTAATAGAAAATATACTCACATACCCATAGCCACAAAGACTTTTCTTGTCAAAGCAAGCAACCTTTAATCAAACCTTTCCAGGACAAACTTGTACGCGTTCTTGGTGCATCCTTCAGCTAAAACCATGACCAGCTTTATTCTTCTTTCGCGAGAATAAATTGAGGCACTTTTATATTATTTTGGTTTTTAAGTTCGGTCTACCCTTGCCAAACAGCACTCGACCATCTTACGGTACTTCACGTCGAGCGCAATTCTTTCCTACTTTCTATATCAACACTGAATATTTGCTGTAGATGCACTCTTTGATGAGTAGCGAGGTCTGAGGAGCATCATAGGATGAGGCAAGGAGCTTGAAAAAGAGCTCGCATTGCATTCAACGTAAATCTCCGTGTCAACATCTCCCACCAACTTTGTCAATATCTCGTGCGAATGACTGGGTTTCGCGAAACTTCTAGGCAAAATGCGCAGAATCCGAGGGCAAGATTGCGGATGTGTGAACAGAGCTAGCTAATGTATATCGAGGTCTGACAGTACTGGACTTTGCAACGCTGTTCTGTACGTGTACATCGCTGTTAAGTATTGCCATGGTAATTACAATATCGATAATAAAACAGATACGTCTGCAAATGCTCTTGCTGCTCCACTTAGTAATGTCTCTCCCTCTCTTGCCACACGAAGTCTCTTCTCATATCTCGTAATAGGAACCAAAGACTAATCTTCCGCAGGTGAAGTTTGCTGAAGTTTGTCCCACGATACATTCAACGTTGCCAATGACCAAAACTCCGTATAAAGCGAACGAAAAGTGGAACCAATGCTAACGCTATGCACATGCTTTCCCTGGTAAGACTGTCCATCGCTTATAATAAGGAAATACTCGCTCAGCCAAGTCTATACGTAATACTTAATATAACTTATCCGGACGTTTGTTAATCGATGAAGAATAATCAATAAACTTTGTATTTAGCAAGTTCCAGCGCACGGTAATCGATACGGGAAAGGAATAAACTTCCTCAAAATACATATTTAATGGGATGTAAATCGATGTTTAGAAATTCAAAGATCGATCGAAAACAGTTTCAAAGGTGTTGCTTGAACGATCGATTATAACCAAGGTAAATCGTTTAGAAAAGTACATCAAATTAATTCAAATTAATATCACTAAAAACGTCGATGTAATCAAATCATCTCATCTGTATTTAACAAAATTTCTTCAATTAATAAATCAATAGCTGAAACTTTTATGTAAGACCGTGATTTGTTAGTAAAATTATGTAATCTTGCTATTTCGTACACTTAATTATGCATATGATTTGTATAAAACATGATTTGTCACATCGGCCGAACTAATTTTTTTATCTACAATTAAAACTAAAACTAAGATTTAAAATATTAAAATTACAGCCTATCTTTTCCGGGTTTCAGCTTTATTATGCATTTTTTAAATTTATTTTACATTTTCAGTTTTAGGTAAGTTTTAGTCGAATTAAACGAGTCTTTGACAAATTTTTATATTTAACATAAAACACTAGTTTCAAAGTTGTAATTTAAAATTAATCAAAGTAAAAATTAAAAAATTCTAGATTTTCTCATGCAAGAATATATTTTAAGTTTCAAAGTTTCAAATGCAACATCAATATTAAAATTGGCGCAATGTAAATTTTTAACTTAATATTTCTTTTTGATTCAGTTTTGAGCATTAATTTATATAATTATGATCTTGTGGAGTATATCTTAATATTTTTTTCTTTGATAAAGCAGTTTGAAGATTAGAAAAGTTACCGTGAACAAGATCGAAATTTTACTATTTTCATTTTAGTACTTGCAGCTTCAAAACTTTTAAGAGCACACTTCTTAATCGATTTAAATTTCATAGAAATAAAAAAGTTCTTTTTTCGATTTAAAGTTAACAATTAAAATGTTATAGTCGACCTGCGTGTTTTCAAAATGCTTGACTTATACATTACACTTAAATTGAAATTTTCATATTTTGATGCGGAATAAAATAATATGCTCGTAAATTATTTACCTCGTAAATCGGATTTTTATGTTACTAAATATTTTATTTAAATCTATAAGCGCATACACGTTGGCCATAAAAGATTTAATGAAACGTTGATTCGCCTATAATCTTTATCAGCTCGTAACCAAAGAAAGATCGTGTAAACCATAAAATCAAGAATTTAATTCGCTTATCAAGCCGACCGCGGAATCAAAAACATTTATATTACCAAGTAAACCATTTATCACTGTGTGTCTGTATTCCCGCATAAGTTCAGCGATAGATTTCGATTGCGCAAGTTTCTGCGCCATTCATTCCGAGAAACCTATTTAACTCGGGATTATAGTAACATCGACAACGAAAAGAGGCGTCTTCTTCCAGTTCGTACTAGTCAACTGATTCTAAAAACCCGTGCACCATTTCAGAAAGTTGTATTTCTATTTACTCCTTTGTAATGGCCAGGACCGAGCAAAGTTTCGATTGGACAATAATAAAGTATTGCGATGTAGTTCTCTGAAGAATGATCAAGTGATTTGAAAAGTTATTATGGGTGCTGGTCTGCAAGCACACAGCAATATGTTTTGTAGAGTAATGCAGTATTTTAGAATGTAGTTTTATGATCTATCTATCCATATAAATGCGCAGACGGCACACGTGAGTGCATGTTTATAGGCGCAAAGGAAAGAATACATATACCGGGATATAAGCCTTACCTTACCTGGCTCCGATCACTTTCCTGATAGTTACAAGCGCAGCCAAATTCGGTATAATACATATTTGTTACAAGTGACACAAACAGTTCTTCTGAGAGAAACTACAAACAGAGGGTAAGTGAAACGGGAGCAGAATCGCACTGACATGTATGTACGAAGCAGAATTCGAATATAAAATTTCTTCTGTTGCGGAATTCTATAAATAAATTAAATTAACTCATCTTGGCTCTCGGAAAATACTGACCACGATTATTTAGTATTCGCGGAATTAATTATAGATCACAGTGCTTGAGTCGAAGATTTATTGGCGCAATTTTTTAACAAATTGTAATTATTCTACTGATCATATGAAGAAGTTGTACCGAGAAGAGAAGGTAAGTAACGAATCTCGTGTTTTCGTAAAGAAGCTAAGTATCGAATCTCATGTTTTCGTAAGATTTTTAGAAATGTATCAACTCGTTAAATAATAAATATAATCGATTGAATGAAGTTATATTTAAATTTTTCGATTGAAAAATCTATTTTTAGCTCTACTTTATTACTTATTATATTCTTCTAGACTTGTATCAGTCAATTGTTCTTTCAATGATAATGATATCTCTGTCACCAGAATATCTCTTTTATTGATTAGGAAATCAATGACATAATAACTTTACCCGATATTCGTTACTTATTAATATGTAAAAAAAAGTATATTATGTAGCTTGAAATGTAATTTCTTTGAAGTAAAATCAGATAATTATTATATTTTTCTGGGATTTATTTTAAATTCATTAAAAATTATTAAAAAAAATTAAATTCATTATGAATTGACAAACATAAAAGACAATGAAAATAAAACGCATTATTTTTTTAAAAAATATTGAAGCAAAGAAATTTAAAAAATGTAATACAAACCGAATTGAAAAAGTCCAAGAGGTCAGAAAGCAATTAAGTAGACTTACCTGAAAAATAATAATAATAATAGATAAGACATTTTATATTTTGTTTAATTAAATTCTAATCATTAATATTTGCCATTAAAATAATTATAACGTATGATTATTATATAAAGTATTTAAAAATTTTCATCCGGATACGATAATTAAAATATCGTGTAATAACTTTGTATTATATTAATTTTTATTATGTGCATAAAATATTGTAAGATAAACTCATTAGAAGAATATTTCGATTCATAAGTATACGTTATATAAACTAAAATTCTTATTTATTGATGAATATTTAGTAAAATAACGATATAATTATTACTAATTTTTGAAAATTTTGACATAATTCAAATTATATAGATAAATACATTGAAATTAAATATTTTTATTTATCCACAATCAATATATACATGAACTTTAAGAAATATAATTTTTTCAAAAATAAGTCCATTATAATGATAAAAAAATTAATTATTAATGCATACTATAATGAAAGACAATATCTTAGATTTAACCTTTTACTTTCAAATTATACGTAATGGTGTAATGATATAATAAATTTTCATCATTTTCTATGTATTCCATGTATTAAAGGATAAAATTTGTCACAACAAAGAATTTTACAATTTTAATTTTTAATGAAAAACTTTTTATCTTAGCAATAAATTTTCATATACAAAAAATATTTTCATTTTCAGTTTTATTTATATTTATGTATTGTATTTTTTATTCTTTTAATAAAATATAGAAGGTTACACGTTTTTATGTTTATAGATTTATCTCTATATATATTAAAAATTTTATTAATTCAAAAGAAAAATATTTATTTTTTGTGGCAACTAATTTTAATACGAAGTTTTATATACGTTAAAATTATATTTTTTCTAAATGGTATTATTAAAAAATTATAAAATTTATTCTTATCTTTATAAGTAATCATAATAAATTATATCATAAATCTTAAAAATAAAAGGAATAATCGATATAGAAAAATAGACTAGTAAGGTAATGTATGCATGTTGCAATCGATATTGAAAGACATAAAGCTAACAATGACGTATTTATAAAACTTCTGTGTTCTTTTTCATCAATTTTTTTCATCTGAAAGTATCTTTTCGGAAAGTCGATGAAGTCACGTATTACAGATACGTATAGTTCATCGTTTGCTAACCTACATTAGAACTTAGATAGAAATACTTGTTGCTTTAAATGATGATGATACGACGATTTACGATTGGAGCATCCAATAATTACAGTGAGAATGACAGTTATCATTGCACAACTTCAACAGTAGGCCAAGTTTTTTATCCAAAGTTTTACTATCGACTATCGATTGTGTGAGCGGTTATAACAACTTATTCGTTCATTGTTTGCTCGCACTTGTATCCACGTGCATGAGTAGACGAGTATAAATACGATATTTTAATAAATAAAAAAATACGTAGGATGTTGAAATTTTTTATAACAATGTAACTGATTGTAAAATATCCAACAATCAGGTCAGATCTTGATATATCGTATTAACTTGGTTTCTTGTTATTTTAATGTCAAAAGAATTTTGATAAAATATTAATAATTAACATCTTAGATACATTATTTTTTATAAAAATTAGGTCATTAACTCTAAAATAATTAACAGGGAATAGTTAATCAATTTTTCACTTATGTCGTGGATTTTTTCATTAATATAGGTTAAATCTGATTTGAGTTTCCTTTTGATTTTATCAAACAATTTTATCCTAATTTTTAATTAAAAAATTCAACATATATAATTATTATTCTTATTCAATTTGAATAAAATATTTTAGCAATTTTGATTTGTTTTATTTACAAAAAATTTATTAGTAATCAATGATTTTTTTAGTTAAGTTTTTTAATTGATATCACTTTTATACTTCTTTTACAATAAGTATCTATAATTAATAATAATTTAATTAAATTTGAACTAATTAAAAAAAACAATTTATATAAAACATTATATGTATTAGATAAAAATAATGATACACACATTATATAATAATACAATAATAATACAATAATGATACAAATTTTTACTATTATTTCATAAAATCAACGACTTACGACTTAATAATTAATACTTTCACAATAGTATACATTTAATCCGAAAAAAAATTCAAGAATTTTAAATTGCTAATCATTATCTATAAATTAATTTAAAATGAAAATTTTAGAATATAACGGTATATAAATTCAATAAACATTTTGCTTCCTTATATTTTTCTATTCAAGCCTTCAATTTTTTTTCCATTTTTTCAAAGTGAATTAATGTATGGAGTTCAAATAAATATTTCAAATAGGTAATTATTTTAATATTAATTTAAAGCTTAATAGTTTCCTTCTACGAAATCTTTACTGATTTACTTGTTCTAGTCATACTCTAGTATTACTAGTATTATCTAAATGAAGAATAATAAGAGAAAATTTTCAAATCTTGCAATCTCTCATTTACATTGAGTTCATAGACTTAAAAATTACATTAATCGAAATCTTCGCTTGTATTTTATGAAAAAATATCACGAAGTTTTCAAACTGTTAAAACCATCTAAAACTTTAATAATTATTTAACAAAAATCCCTTCAGATTTCTGAATTCAATAATTTTAAATGTTTTAATGATTCTCATACAACCAATATTACCTATTCTTTTCTTTCCAATTCATACGCATTAGATTTTAAAAAATTCCTAATTACTGTCAATCTAATTCATGCATAACTAACCTGTAGGTACCGCTAGTAAAAGAACAGTCAACTTTACTGTCCCGGTAATACCCTTTCAGCTATAAAAAAAACACCTGCCCCTGTTTCTCTCTCGAAAGATACATAGGAAGACTTAATGCATATTTTTCATCCAATTAAGATTGTATGGCTTAAAGTGAATAAGCAGGAAGTAACTAAACCTTCACAGTAGATGTTACTCAGCTAAACTCCTATTAGTCGCGAGATCGAATTAAGATAAGATGAAGCTTTAATTTTGAGAGTCGGATTTTTAAAAGATGTCACTAAAATAAATTAAAGTCATAAACGATGTGGAGACGAAATTGAGTGGCTTTAAAACCAAGTAAACGATGATCTAATCATATTTTCCAGCGAATAATAATAGTAGAGAAGTTCCAACTACAAAAACTAAGAATGAAAGAATTGAGACTTATGCACAAAAGTTTTTATAAAAATTCTCTTTCTCTTTTTTTTCTTACCTGTCACTTATGAAGATGATAATAGAGAATGTGCAAGAGCTGATTATTTTCTTCTTTTATCCTTTGCGTTAAACAAAAAAGAGCCAAGTAAGCGCTAAAAGATTGGGATTTATTCAAACTGCTTTACATAATCCCATCGCTTTTTGGTATGTCACTTATCAAAATGTAATCTTTGAACGCTAATTAAGGCATTTTATTTTAACTAGTGTTTTATCTTGCTAACGTTTGACTTGTTTTTGTATTTACTCTCCTATTAATCGTTCGATAATTCTACGATCCGCGTTTAATTCCCATTCTGACTTTCGCTATCTCACTTTTTCTCTCAAATTTTCATTGTGGGAGTCTAAGCGTGTTTATAATATACTTAGCTGCATGATAAATGAGAGACTTCAACATACATGTCTAAGAAAACTATGCACTTACCAAGATTTTACGATATTGAATATCTGAGTTTGATTTGTGCATTATGATTCGGTCGAACAAGAACTTTCGTCGACTTTGTGGTTTACGCGTTGTAGTCTACGTCTTGAGAGAATTGTTCTCCTTTATTAAGCGCTTATCAAAACGTAAGAAACTCATTCCAAGTCAGTAAACTCGATTTATTAAGAGTTAAAGCAAATTTTATATATAAACCAGCCAAGTTTAGAAAAATAAATTTGAAAAAATACTTCATAAATTTTTAGTACCAATTTTTGTTTATTGAAACTTTTAAAGAATCTTATTAACGTTGTTTACTAATTAAAAATTTAATATATTTTAGTAATCTTCATATGAAATTGATTTTTTAATGATAAATATGTATTGTTATGTATTATTAGTAGAATAGCTTAAAGACTTTTTATAGTATGCAGATATACAGACTCTAAGAATTACAATATATTGAAAATTAATTAATATAGTAATGTATAAATTTAATTTTTAACGCACACATATATAACAAAATGTCATATTTATAATTAGGAATATTCGATAAGAATAGTTTACATTTTATGAATGAGTGTATTAGATAAAAATAGTTTCATTTTAATTTAAATATTTTAATGATCTATTTCGTAAAGTATGTGTATACTATTTATATAAATTTACATACTACTTTGATTATTATTTATTAATAATAAGATAAAGATTAAAAGTAGAAACTTGTAATGTTCTCTTCCCCATACTTATCAGTTATTCTTCTAGCATAAATTTCTCTCGTAATATTCTTGAAGATGGCATTATATTTTTCAAACGAAGAATAGACAGTAAACTATAAATTTAAAATTTACATATTGTAAACTATTGAAAGACCATTCAGATTTAAATTACAATACTCCAACTTTACTTCGATAAATAATATTTGAAATGGTAATAATTTAATATATCCCCGATAGTCTTAAACTCGATATTAGCATATATTTTTTCGAATATACTACACATCGGCAACCTGTGGAAAAGAATATGAATAAAGTTGAAAATAAGTTATGCATGACACTCAAAATTATTCAATTTCTACAGAATAATAAAAAAGGGCACGTTGCACTTTTTTCTACCTGCATAATTAAAAATCAAGGGAACGCTGCTCTCAAATTAATAAAACTAGCATCGGTCAGAGGCCATACGTAGCGCATAAAGAGGACGCAGGGAATAGGTTAGGTGTGAAAATAAAGAAACAAAAGAGTCGTTTGTGCTAGAAAGCACGAGGTCGCGTGATGATTGTATGCACCCCTTAGTCTGACGTTCACACGCTCGGGGTTGTCTTCACCCCGCGCGGTGAGAGAGGCGCGCTGACATGCTAAGGCGATAACTTTTATGTTTGATTACAATACGCGCGAGGAATACTTTAATTGAATTTTCAGTAAATATTGTGATTCTCCGATATGAGGAATACGAGTTATTGATAAAATTAGGAAATATCAGGCTAAACGTAAGCTTTTTTTATTTGGGTGATAATTAGTGAGTGAAAGCACGCAATGTTTTCGGTTGGACTTTGCAGATGAGGATTTGATTATTAGCCATTAAAATACTGACCTGAATAATGTATTTTATAAAGAAGTATTTAGAAATGAAAAATTGAAAATGTTAATTAAAAAAAAATCGATTCTGTTCCCTTAAGCCTAATTATAAAATAAAAATTTTGCATTAATAGAAAATTTTTTAACGAGTTATTTTCATGTAAAAAAAAGTATCCAAACTTTACATTCGATTCAATTCTATAATAAAAAAATGGACTTTATTTATATTTTCTCATCGTTAGATTTTAATGATGAAGATATGTATTGTTATTCAATATTCATTTAAGTATGCATTTTCTAAGATTATGAAAATTCATTGCTTTCAATCATCTTGACAAAAGTAAACCTTATTCTTTCTTTCATAGATGCCGAGTAGAAATTTATTTAATAGAAATTTTACGAAGCTCAATCCTTACCAACTTTAAATTGAATTATTATCTTTAGCTTCTAGAGTTCTGATGTATTTATAATTTGACTGACTTTGGCAAAGTTTTTTTTCTTCTACAAACATAAATTACATATTTCTATATTAATCTGCATCATAGTATGATAATTTAGTTATTTGAAATTCTATAAAACTCAATAGTCACAAATAACACGTTCGTATGCACAGTCAGTTGCTAGACATAAATAATCAACAGCAACGAAAAATGTATTTTCTATCACTTAATTGTACAAATCAGCTACATCGCGGTTGTAAGTCGTATATTTTGACGTTTGTACGTAACCTGCGGTTTTATAATGCTCATAAGGATATATAATGTAGGTGACACGTTGACTCACTAAGTGGAATAATTTTCACGCGGAAAAGTGAAATTCCCTTACCCGGCGGTGGTTAGCTACAAAAGAGAAAATTCGCATGTATGCTGAGAAGAAGCAAAACGGCGCTGGAAAATTACGCGTTAAAAGCGCTCTCTCGAACCAAGGGTATGCGCCACTTCCTTCTCGGTCTAATATTTTATTTGCTCAGAAAACCGTTGTAAAGTGCAAGCACGAGTACGAAAGTGAGAAAGCGAAAAATAAAGAAAAACAATCTGATCGTTTCAATGGTATGTAGGAGGAAAATAAGAATGGCGTAGGACTTCAACTAAATTTGTACTAACGAGTGGGTTATTGAAGAAATAAAAATGAAAAAACTCCACCTAAAATATAAAGAAAATTGCAAAAGACTTTAAAAGAAAAGAACAAATTAATGAAAAATGTATAAAGAGCATGTACTTGGTTACTCGGTGAAAGGTAATGGAATTTTAATTGCGCTATGTCTCTCTTTATCTTTAATGGTTATTTTATAATAATAAATAAAAAAATTAGAATTAATGAAACATAGCTAATAGTCGTCTATTACTTAAATATTTTATGTAATTAATAAATGAAAATATGTATGCAGTGAATTTTTGACGTTTTAAAATCTGTTTTATAAGTAAAACTCATGCATAGGTAATTAGCTTAATCACTCACTAAATAAATTAAATACTGCAACCATTAATTTATTATAATAAAGTACTATTCGACGTATTCTATACATTATTTTTTGATACAATGTTCGTTTTATTAAAAAGTTATTATCTGTAATATAAACAGGCTTACTTATTTTTATTTTATTCATGGACAATGACATTTATTATTGCAATTATATTTTATAATTGAAGTAATTCTAGAACCATTTTAAATACAAAAATTATATTTAGTTTGCTAAATATACAAAGCATAATTGAAGGATATGAAATTTATTATTTATGTAATTGACTATCAAAAAATGCTGCTAATAATAGAATGAAAGGTATTCAGATATGTAAATATTTTTATTTTCAATTTCATGCAAATCGTAATTCTTTAGATATAAAAATTTTTAATTTCAATAATCATAAATGTTGAAAAACTAGAGTGCAACTAAAAATAAAAATTTCACTTTACTGTTTTTTAAATGTGTATGTGCGTTAACGTAGCAAAAATTTATTCTTGAGTGATTCCTTCTATTGAAAATGTGTGTTCTTTGTTAATCATTAAAAACAAAATATTGCTTTACTTTTTGACGGATTAAAAATAATGTTCGGTCTATTAAAGCTATTCACAATGCAAATAATTCAATTAAGGAAGCTGATTTTTAAAGTGTATTACTATATTATAATGAGAAGTCAAAGTATGATGATCTAAACGAAATAGGGAGTAAGATCGTTCAAAAGGTAAACAAAAAATGCGGTTCGATCGGGCAGAGCAAAACGAAGGGTGAGCAGAAGTAAAGAATTGCGACAGGAAAAGGTGGTGTTGCGGTTTCATAAAAAAGGGTGCCTTAACGATTGCGCACAAAGTGTAGGTGAAAATATTCAGTGCACTTAGATAGAGATGGAGAGCACAGAAGCGAAAAAGCATTCAAACAACGCGACCTCCCTCTCAGCGAATAGTATAGTTGTGTGAGTATGAGTACAACGTCTATTTACATCGCATGCGCATCTGCGTACAACTCGTCAAAAATTGAAGAAAAATGTGAGTATACAGACCCTGTGTACCTATTTTATCGATCGCTCATTATTTTAACTTGGAAGTCGTTGAGCCCATTGGTGTAAACATCGAAAAGCATACGACGAGCGTTTCTATAAAATAAACTAATTTCACAGAAGCAAAATTTATTAAGTCCTTGACACACTGGAAGCAGTGATTACTCGAATTATCGATGCAATATTACGAGCAGTATTAATTAGAATAAATGTTTAAAGAATTCTGATCACAGGACCTGATTCACGAGCATGAATTTTTGTTTCCTTCCGATGTTTAAAGTTAAGGAATTTTAATATGTTTAATTTTTTGCTATTAAGTAAATTTTTTTTTGAAGAATTTTTTAATATTTCATATATCAAGAAAACATATATTGTGCTTGACCTCAACTGCATTTAAAATCTCGAACATATATTTTTCTTTTAAAAAACTTGTTATAGAAAAAATTAAATGTTTTAGATAAAACATAAATTGATATTTTTTATCACATACTATGTTATATAAATAGAAATACTGCTTTATTATGAATTAACTAAATTATAAATACTGTTTATTTAAAATTTTACAGCACTGCTGATAAGAATACATAATTTACAATATAATATTTCTATCTTATCGATTTGTTTTTATAATTACCTACATCGATTTGGTAATGGTAGACAATAGTCGAGTCCTATATGTGTGCAGTTATTTTATAATCAGTGTAAGTAATAATGTAATTAACAATTAGATCGTATAACTACATAAGTAAAATTGTTCTTATTATTATAATTTATAAAATATAAAACTTAAGTTACATCTAAATATATACTAACTACGAATTTGTACTATATCTGTCAGCTATTTTCAAGTATTATGTAATGATAATGATTAAAAAAATAAAATAATAAACTAATAATATTGAAGAATAAAGTATTAAATATTAAGGAATCTAATTAGAAGTATTTTTATCTATTGGTAGTTGGATAGTTATTTTTAAATTAATTACTCAAATTTTAACCATAATGTTATCGCAATAAAACATATGTAAATTATTTATAATTCATCAAAAGTTTTAAGCTGAATTTATACAGATATAATCCTAAATTTTACATTTAAAAATTAATTTTTATGATATTTTGAAGACTAATAATCATTAATATTTAATTTGATGAATTAGTAAAGATTCGCTTCGTTTTGGAACAATCATTGAAGCACTTCATTCCTTATTATAATTCGATTTGTATTAGCGATCGTTGAAAAACCATTACCAATTAAATTTTGCGTTTTTAAAAGAGAATATGCGTCGTATTTTAAAATTATTAATCGAACAAACTTCTCTTTGTTCGAAAAATAAATTACTCTAGATAATTTTCTAGTAAATTCGTTACCATGACTTTATACATTACGCTTAAGAATATTTAATTAGTTGATTGACTCTTACTTCAAAACGAGGAACGGATTCACCTAAAGCTTGGGTTGAAAACTTCTACTTGGGGGAAGGGAAGCGAGCAGATACATATATACGTGCATTTAAAAAAGTGAGCGCCGAATTAATGGATGCGGAGGAGGGAAAAAGCCGTCGTTCCAATTGAAAACGTCCCCAAGTAAGGCCGTGTTTTTAATTCATTTTTCCAACATTCATTTTTATTCAAAGCCTCTTTTTCTCATTCGCTCTCTTTATTCAGCATTTCGCAGAGTTGCTTTCGCTTGAATTCAACGCTAAAAGCGCTCACTTCCATGTGTCTCGAATCATAAAATGTTGCATCGTATACGCGGGGGAGGGACGCGCAGTTAAATTCGTTATAATGCATATTACCGCGTTTGCCAACGAGCCCTAGGAAAGTCAGTCCGGTGATACGCGGCTCGTCGGCATTGTAAATCAATCTCCTCTGGATGGTAATAGACGTTTTTTAGCGAGCCGTAGACGGTGAAACGGGCCCAGGCTGAAAATTAAAACGGTAAATCACGGCAAATATGGTTAGCCAAAGTAGCTTCAAAAGAGCATTATAGCACAGCGGAGTTGAGATAGTGTGCATTGCGTTAAACTAGCACGAGCTGAGAGAGCCAAATGGCAGAGAAATTGGAAGGGCGCGAACACGCACTGTACCGTGCTACTGACGGTGACTGTGAGCTCGTTCTTGGGCTGAGAATTAAGGCGCTCGGGTATTTCATTATGATCCTCTCGAAATGCTCCATTCTCAGTGTTGTTCTCTTAGCTGAATGTCGAGAAAGAAATAGAGAGGCAGATACTTATAAATACAAATTATGCCTCAGTGGCTAAAAAAAATTTCGTCTGGTATCAATTACTGAGAGCGAAAATGTGAATGACGTATCATCTGCCTCCCTAATTTCGCCTTTCTTCGCAAGTTATTGTTCTATTTTATTTCATAATGGCTTTTCAAAATCATTGATACTTTACACTGTTGTTTGCTTACCTGCGGATACTATTAATTTAATAACGAGCATTGACGTCTAGATTTCACTGTAGATACAAAGACGTAAAGCAAACAAGATGTGAAGTAGATGTAACAATAATTAATTCCCTATAATGACTTATCCTAGCAGCACATGCGAATATATATGATATTTGTACAAGCAAACAAATTTACGATCGATTGAAGTTTTAAAGACGAAGTAGTTTAAATCGAGATCTCAATAAAGCCAAGAAAATACAGATAAAAAATATTCCAAACACCTGGTATTAATTGAATTGTGAATTTTGATAATTCGACGTGACATATAATAGTTTTATCGTTTTTTAAGATTATATTTTAAATTAAAATAATTATTCTAAATTAAAACAAATTAAAATCTTACTATGGTGCAAATAATAAAATTTCATTCGGAAATTTTTCGAGAAAGTGATATTAAAAATAGCAATACGATCCTATCTCTCTCTCTCTCTCTCTATCTCTCTTTCTCATTTTTTGAATTCTTAATTTTTAAAAGAAACAATGAGCAAATTAAGAAACCTCAAGAAAAATGGCTTTCATTACAATTTATGAAAAATCTCTTAACTGAACTATTTTCAGGGATTTATCATTGCTTACCAACTTCCTTTATTTAATCGAATAATTTAAAAAAAAGATACGTCGAAATACATCGGTCTTTAGAACCAAGTAAGACCGTAGCGAAACACACGAAACACACATGTCGTGAAACAGATGCACAGGCAGTTTTTCTTAAAAATCCCTCAGCTTAACGGCCGGAGAGAAATGCGTGAAAAGCGACAAAGATATTGTGATGAGACGTGACAAAAGAACAAATCGCTCAGATTCTGCTATTTCGAGACAATATGACACGTGTTTTTCTATTTCTAAGCTGCATTTATATTAATGTAGCTGACGCTTATAAAAAAGGTATGTAGTAAATGTAGAATAACACCAATGTTTTTTCGTTTCTATGAAAGTAATTTAACTGGTTTAACTCGATACGTTGCTTGTAACATATATAAAATACTATTTTCTCTCAACTCGTAAAATAAAGTAAAATTGCAAAATATAGTCGAGGATTGAACGTAAAAATTAAAATACTTTTATGTCAATTGAAAAGTGCTTTTTAATTTAATATTTAATATTTTAAAGAAAATATATGATTCAGCTGTTAAAAATTTTTATATTCAGAGGCAACAGCTTATTAATAGATTCACATAATTATTCAGTAGAAATGCGATTCTAAAAGAATTTGAAAGACCATACATAAATTAAATGATTTGATAACATTTATGAATTTAGACAATTTTTCATACGGTAATTAATTATAATTTCATATTATATAGTGTCATTAAATCTGTCAATAACAATCTTAAAATATTATTAAATAAATATAGCTAACGTTATTTCATCTGTTAAATATTATATAAAATAGATATAATTTTATTATACTATATAATAATATAAATAAAATTCACTCTTTAAAAATAAGCAAAATTAAAGAAAACTAATTTAATTACAGGTATTAACGCACTAACTTAAATTACCTAAAAAATTAAAAAATTATTAAAAAAGTCAATAAAAAATTAGCTTTTGATAATAAAATAATTGATTAATAAAATTAGTATACTTTCATTATTGTATTGTTTAATACATTTGTGAATTAAATTAATAATCTAAGTTTGTAATTAATATTATATTCAATTAAATACGTGATTTCCTAAATTTCTATGTTAATAGCGGAAACAATACGAAAGCCATCAATTACAACTGATCAGCAATGGATATTATTTACAAAGTACTAAGTTTATATTCAGTAAATAATAAATGACAAGCTAACGTATATTACTGAAATGTAAAAACTTTTCAATCAATTTGTCATAAAATAATATAAGCAAAGTTTTCTTTAAGCTACCTCATATATTTCTTGTCGTTGTTCTAAAGTTTTTACAATTAATAGGTACAATTAATTACTTTTTACAAGTAATATTTTGATGCTTTAAATGTAAATTCAAATTCAGTTTCTTTTATATACTAAAAAGTATATAATTGTTCAAACCTTTTAGAAATAAAATATATTGCCTCCAAATTGAACTACTGAATTCATTAATCTGTTATCACGAACTTTAGTTTATCGCATATTAAACTAAAGATCGGATATACTAACGAAGGAGTTCACTTATTGTACCTAATTATATAGAAACTTTTCTCTATAGATATTGGCGTACAGATACCAACACGCGACTGAATACGAAGTTGCGAAAAATCCTCCGTGAGTTGAGTAAATCTGACTAAAGAAGTTATTTGCATTAATAACCACCCACGGCAATAGTATTCAATTAATAAAAGTGTATGGATTTTTCCCTGAATCGATAATATTTCTATGAATATTCTAATTAAGTTTATTTCTTCAAAATTATTGTTCCGAATAAGTTCTTCTGAATATTTCACTCGATTTCATTTCATTTTTGCATCATTATAAATAATTATTATGTACATTCTTAATTTTAGTAAATATTTGATTTATCAAATATTATTTTTTATTTTTGAGTTTTTAACTGTCACTTCTTGTTTTTGTAAGGCAGTATAATCTCTTCAATTATTAATTTTCATTTTATAATTTCTGAGATTAATTAAAGCGATTTAAAAAACACACTATTTGTTACGACTTTTAATATAAAAAGTATCAAGCTTGCTATTGCAGACTTGTAGAGAAATTAAAGCGGAAGCGAAATGAAGCGAAGGCAGAAGCCGAGTAGAATGTGGTAAATGTACAAAGCTTTCATAAGACTTAGGTTAATGTGTGTCACGTTTGAGTCACGGCATCAAATATAGGAATACATAAAAAAATATCAACTAAAAAAACTGACAGACATAATCTTAAGAACTGACTGCATAAGTAGGTATAATGTATCGATGTATATAAAGCCCCACTATCACGCTTTAAATATCGAAATAATAAAAATAGTCGCTCGAATTAGGGATCAGGATGATGTACAAAAAATATAATACACCTAAAGCATCTCAAGATTTATTGAATGGTAGAATTTCTATGAATACCAGAACCAACATTCGGTACTTATTCGGTAACAGACACGAAGTATGTAAAACTTACATCCACATTTCAATGGAAAGTGACTAATGATTCTAAGATGATTCAAAAGGTCAGTAATGAACTGAATCAGACGTTTATAGAAATAGCATAAGGAAGTTTCCTTCGTATAAATAAATTTTAAAGCTTTAATATGTAGGAATTAAAACGTTGCTAATAAAAATTAAGCGTGATATGGAACTAAACATAATAAAAGTTAAAAAGAATGAAAACACCATTTTAATTGTATTTGTGAAATTACTTAAAACCATGATCTTATTAAGAGTAAGAATTTTTAACTTCATCCTAATTGAGTTTAATAATGTTTCATATAAAGTTCATAGAAATTTCTGTGCTTGAATTAGAGTTATTATATATGAATAATATCTTTAGTTGACTTTTCAATTATTTAGTAAAGGTCGGCAATACGGTAACGTAATATAAGCTTTTGTAGAAGTTTACATTAAATTTTAGTTTGGTATGTTCGCTGATACACTTATATTTTGCAATATAATAATTAACATTTTTATTTATTTACAACTAATTTTAAAAATTTTATTCGATAATTTTTTAATGTATAATTTGAATTGTATCTGAAGTTAACCTCTTTTTAAGATTTAAGCTAAAACGTGCATATTTGGTTAAATAGTTAACACAAATTTTACATTTAATTTCAAATAGTCTCGGATTTTCTCTTATTTATATATTTCTTCAGTTAGTAATCAAGTTTAGATCTAATTTTGATAAAAATATCATAAATTGATTTTGAAATTATCTTCTATTAAAAAATAAAATATAATTTGCTGGATAAAAACATATAAAAATGTACAGCAGAATTGAACTTTCGATAAACTCATTTAAAATGCAAGTAGTACCAATTAACTTACTTTTTTTTAAACAAATATTGTTCAAAGCGAACTGGAGTTTACTTAAAATTAATCAAATTCAACTTTGAACAAATTTAAGTAAAATTATTTTCATTTACTAAAAATAAAAAGAAGAAAACCTTTGAACTTACTTCTCTTGTCATTTATTTTCTACCCAATTCAAGAAAAAATAAATTTATCCAATGAGAAAATATATGAATGAGCGATTAAAGTTTCCCCGTTAAATCACGAATGATACAATCAAAGAGGAAGATAATCATGATAATCAGACGTGCGGTTAAATGCTAAATGCTGTTCTTGCAAAACAAGCAATCCACCATATGCGTTCACATCAATCGCAAAAGTGGCCTTATCACGACATGTAGATCCAATAGAAATAAGCGGTTGGCACCCCCAGCACGTGTTCCGCAAAGATACCGGTAGGAACGCATGCGAAAGCCGGACCATAAATCAGGTCGAGCGCGGCTCATGGAAGTCGCGGAGGCGTAGGCGGTGATCGCGACGGCTCGGTTATTAGCTTGATAATTGCCGAGCGCGAATGAAAACACTTTGTTGATAATCAAAGACGAGCCCAACAAAATAGCGGAGCGGGAACGCGAATCGAATAGGGAGAAACAGAAAGAGGGTAGGTGCCCTGCTACTGTCACTGCTTTTGCTTAACGAAAACTTGTATAAGTGCTGACATTTAAAACGACTACCAGTCATTACTGAGATCACAATAAACAAGCAAACGGAATGAGCTTAAGAAAGCAAGAGTTAAGGAAAGTAATTTATTTTCTGCTTATGACGATAGCCTGTTAAACATGACTGGATGAAAGCTTTTTTGCTGCTATTATTTTATACCTATTATTTTATAGGTACATAAAATTGCTTTTTAATAAAATTTTTTTGTAGAAATTAAATATATTCATATTTAAAAATTTGTAAAATTTCTTATTTTCATTATTATATTATATTTTGATAATTTTCGAATGATTATATGAATTTATCGTATAACATTTTGAATTCCCGAATGATTACATGAACATATCGTATAACATTTGAAAAATCGCTAATTGCAATTTAATCCTTGTATAGAGTTGACTAATTAATTTGGACATTTGATATTTGCAATCATGTGTAACATTGTTTAATAAAGACTTAATGAAAATAAGTCTTATGCATATAATTAAAAATTAATTAAATAAAAAATGATAGTCATGTCATATTATAAAATTGTAAAGTACTAAACTTAAGTTGTGGATTTCATTTCGATTCAGAATAATTAATTTGCATTTACACAATTTTACTAGTGTAAAAAAATTTATGTATCAATATATGTTATTTTTAATTTCTTAATAATGTATTCTATGTATTTCATTTAAAAATTTGCTTTCTACTGGTTCAACACATTTACCAAATAGTCAGTTTCATTCGTATTATATGAAAATTTAATTAAATTTACTATCAAGTATATTATAATTTTGTAGATAGTATTTTGTTAAGTAATCAAAATGGCACATTACAGTATTATACATAACATATTTTAGTAAAAATGCATAGATTATTAGTATTACATTATTTTTGAATTTAATACGTAATAAAATAGTTAAAAAGTGTATTAGAGAAAAATAAATTAATATATATAGCAAATCGAAGAGATATGATAGAAATAAAAGCGGAAATGCGGAATAAAATAAAAAAGACCTATATGGACTAAATTTATAGCAACATTTTGACTCGGAAGAGGTCCAAGATTGTGGTAATGTCAGCAAGTGCCACAAGTACGATGTTGTGAATTTCTCGTTTCGCATAATAGAAGTACTACTGAACCACTTATCAAGCCACTTGCGAAAAGTTACTCTTCCCTTGCTCTTTCTATCCCTCTAAGTTATGAAAAGGTATATTGTGCTTTTCTAATGCTGGACTAAGAAGATAAATTAAAATAAAATAAAATTTAAAAATCCATTATTATGATAGCGATAATTTCTTACTATTAAAATTATTAATATTATTTAAATATAAAAGTTGTAGATAATAATTTACTAGATATTTCACTTTTTGAAATAAAAAATGAAATGATAGTTTTATTCATATTTTATTTACATGAGATAAAAATCAGATAATAAAAAGTTTATAAAATTTAAATCTTAGAAATGTATATTTTAAAAATAAATTCTAATATGAAAATAACCACAATTAATGTTATAAATAAATTTTTTTAATGTACCCGAAATATTCGTATTAAATTATTAAAAGTAATACTAAAAAATAAAGTATTGTTGATATTAGAGTTTGCTTGGAGTACAAATTTATTATAATTTCTATAATTATCATAATAATTATGGTGAAAGCAATATATAATTGAAATATAAAAATAACATTATATTTTATGTATACTGCGTTCGATAAAATGATTAAAAACTTCAACTTTTTTATAATAAGTTCTAGAATAAATTTTATAGACAAATAATTTATAAAACTAATGAATATTGATAACTTCACAATTCATAAATCAAAGAACAAATTATACACGTGCAAATTAAGTATCCGGCCATATTTATGTATAAACACAAATTTCTAATTCACTTCAATAATTTCTTGAATTTGAATGATTATTTGCAGCTAAAAGAACGCTTTGATTCAGTAATTAAAACAAATGTAAAAGGTTTATCTAAATTAAAATTTAAACGAAATTTAATTAATTACCATCAAGTGGTGCCGCCCATACTCCATCACAATGACGCGACAAAATCCTTCATATACGCATGCATGATCACAATCCTTGCAAAACTCTTTCCAAAAAAATTAATTATTATGACACTTAAAAGAAAAAAGAAAATTCTTATTCATTTCCATTGAATGTACTGCGTCACTTGAGCTCACCGAATATTCCAGTCGTATTCCAATCGATTCTCAAATATGAAGTTGGCTTTAGTCGGTCACGAGCGTTTTCCACGTGAAAATGGATCGTAGGTAAAGTTTTTATATTAGCACAAGACAGGCAGCATCGACGTTGTATCTGGAATGAACCTCTATTTTCAAAGAAAGCATTAACCGTAATGCGAGGTAATAAAGGTTAACCATATAGATACGCCAAAATTCCAAAACAAGGATCAATGTCAGAAAATATATGCGCAAAATATTACTCGATTTTTTAAATAAATATGTTCCCTTTTGGAATTATAGGTGCTTTTCTACGCAACATAAAGAACTCATTCATTGCAAGAATAACGAGACCATTAGTTCTTGATATTTTCTTTTACGTAGTGTCGTGACAGTTGATGGTGACACTGATTTTTTTGATAGCAAGTCTACTTATAGTCGAAAATGAAGTCGAAATAGCTTTTGTAAAAGATGATTGTAAAATTCGCATGTCATGCGAGTTTTACAATAACAAATAAAAATATCGTAGTCATCAACAGTCATTACCTAGCTGACACTTTGTTTAGAATGGCCTTTTTGTTATAGAAATTATATCTTGTCAGACTCTTTTGTACTTTGGCCTATATAATAAAAAAACGAAATGATTCGAATACGTAAACTGTTAATAATATTTTATTCGTTCATTTTATTATCGTTCGAGTAAAAATTATTTAGCATGGAATTTATTCAAACTTAAATCTATTAGTACAAAAATTAGATTCATATTTTCTGGTTAAACAATACGATCGGTCTTCAATATAAACATCTAAAAAGGAATATCATTGCAATTTACTTTTAAAGCATTACTAATAACATGCAACAATAACAAACAAATATTTTGAAGAATTAAATGGACAGAAAAATTGCGCTAATGGTAAAATGAATGTATATAGTAGCAAAAAACTTTACGTAAAATCCGCGATATTTCTTCATCTACTAATTCAGTACCTAGAATTTAAATATTTTTATATAAAGAATATGGATCATAATGATAAATTTTCTCTTACATAAATTAAATGTGGATAAATTCATTCTTGTGATGTAAACAATAAAATGAAATACATAAAATTAATAAAAATGTAATACTAAAATATTATAAATACGTGAATTTAGATATTGAATCGCAGGCAACCAATGTCTTTCGTACATCATGATATGAATATTTTCCAATTTTGCTCTCACCCGAAATACGTAATCGAATATTTTATATGCGTTACAACTTACAAATCCGCATCGAAAAATAATTAGATTTTTTCACATTTTTGTTTGCTTAGAAAATTCAGTATAAAGCCGAGACTAGTCCGCTCTTATAGCGAGCATAAATAAAATTGCGGAGGTATAAAATATAAACACAAGAAAGTGACGAAGAGAAATGAGTGCCGTCAAAAAGCTGGAATAAAAGGATGATGATGTTTCCATCCATGCAAAATAGGATATACAAGAGAACGTGGCGGTCCGCATTTACATTGCGAGTTTATCGGATTTACAGTGACACTCTTCAACTTCGATATAATGCTGCTTGGATCACGATCGCGGGAACACTAGCTAGAATACTCGAGGATTCATTTCGAGCGGACACATTTTTGCTGAGATTTCACGCCGTTAGCCAAGTTCTCCTCACTCCGGATCCCAGCCATCGCTTTTCCACCTCTGATGAAACTGCGTTTCATGACACGCGATCGCACGGATCTCACTAGCTTATACAATGCCCTCAAGGCTCGGCGCTTCGAGCACTACGTGAGCTTCATCCAATGTCCCGGAGGAACGTGTACACGCTCTCAGAAAAAGAGCGAATGTGAGACCAATACAGGGAAGAGGTGCTGGACGCTACGGCGAGCCCCATCAACACGGAATAGACACTGTAAAATCTACTGATTGATGTCATTTCGTTTTCACTAGCAAAGCTATCCTTCGGTACAACAACGCTTCAATAACAAATTCATCCAAGCTTTTTTATTTGAAATCCTTGCAATAGCATTTTATAGCCTCTGTGCACACTCTTTAACGTTTATATTTTTGTAAACAACACACCGTATAAAGCTAGATGGATCTTTTTAAACTCTAATTTTATACTAATACTTTAGAAGTCTCGGATGGCATCGTTTAAAAATGTACGAGAAATTTAAATCACAACCTCTTGGAATGAATATTTAACAATAATTCAAACTAATTTTACTGTAATTAAATTGAAACTTTGATGAGCAATTGAAGTTTTCAACAAAAAAAGAACGTCGACCTAGTAATCTGAATTGCCGATTTTCTCAGAAGATTATAATAAAGGTGCGTAACTATTTAATTATCAGCAGTTAGATTTCTAACTTGGTAATGCTAAAGCACGCACTAAAACCTGGGAACTACTTACTCATCAGCAGCCAGTTTCAGAGTATCTACTTAATCCACGTTACAACCGCTAAGCGGCCTATGAGACATCGCTAATAAAGTGCCATGTCAAAATTTATAAACGACTGCTTCGTGAATTTTGCTGATGTTCCGTTTTTAATATTAAAAACAAACAGCAATTGTATTTTATGAACTCAATATTATTTTATGTATTGAATAAATTGAATACAAAACTTCTTCGTAAAGGTTTTTTTTTGCAGTACTAATAAAAATACGATATACATTCGCATCTGAGTTTATTTGCTGGATCCAACTGGTGAAATAAATTGTCATCTTAGGATAATAACGAAGAATTATCAAGAATATGAAAAACTATTATAATTTATGCAGAATTTAAATTCAGTTTTCTCCTATAATAACTTGTAACATAGTAACGAACGCTGTCACTCTTAAAAGATTGAAATTTATATTTCTTTACAAATAAACCATATGATTTTTTATTTAATAACTTTAAAACTAATGTATTCACTTTAAACTTTTTATAATGTAAAATTAATTTCAAGTAATTCAAATTATTTTATGCTTTGAATAAATTAAAGTGTTAAATTGTAATAAAAATATTTTTAAATGTCAAGTTATTCAATAGTTCAATGTTAAAATTATATATTATAGTTCAAACTTGAACAAATTAAAATAATTATGAAAATATCAAACTCGCATGAAATATTCAGACATTAGATATTAGATAAAATCTGATTATATATCATAATTCACCTTACATGCTTGCACATGTGCACGCCAACAAAAATATGAATTTAATAAAAATATACTACATAAAAGTTTTAATAACTTCAAATTATTTTTATAAAATTTGGTCGTGCTGGAAAATTTAAGTAAAAAATAAATTAAGAAAAAAGTTTTTAAGTGTCCGAAATTTATAAATTTATTTTTATTACTTATTAATTAATTTATTTAATTATTTATTTTAGTTAAAAACATGCATACATGATCTTATTCGTACTTACTTTGTTATAAAATTTGTATTCTTCAGTTATTTTCTTTATTTATTATTTATGATTAAACATTATAAAAATTTTGAAAATTCAAAATTTCTGAGAAACGATTAATTACTAGTAGAATACGTGTATATCTATATTACTTTAACATAAATAAATATATTTTTGAACATTTTTTTAAAAATGGATGTTTTACGTAGTAGACATACCAAAGTACTACAAACAATGACCATGTATTATGCTTCTCAGTACAAACGTAACAAGTAATGACGAAAAAAGTAAAGACGTTTTTTGTTGTATTTACACATAAAAATAAGAACTTTTTGCCAAAATTTTATTGAAATCATACGGTAAATTACCGAAAAGGTACTTAAAAATCTGTTTTTCTAAAACATTTGAAAAAAAAATTAATAAATGCAATATGTATATTAGTTGTTTTCACAAAGAAAAATGATTAACAACTATAAAATCAGTAAAGAATAGAATAAGATAATTTAAACATATATTTAACAAATAGTGATTACTTCGAAAAACAGGTTTCGCTTTAATAGGTACTTAATATTTACGCATAAGCTATTATTATGAGTAAAAATAATGATATATTTAGTATAGCAGCTTCAGGGTTTGTTAACTTAAAGATTTATCAACTTCAGGGTTGATACATATAAATATACACGTACACGAGCAACAAGTGTCATTTCAAAAATTCAAAAAAAGAAAGGGTATCGTCGACTCCACCGGTTCGGATATGTCACCTATGATTTTAACACATCTTTCCACCAAGTGATAATGCAATCCCGTCTGGTTAACAATCCATGAATTGGCAATAGGGGAGAAATAAGACTACGACTTTATAAAAGACTATCAGACTACATACTTCTGTGGTTAGTTCAGTTCCATCGTTTCAATCGTTTGCTTTTGAAGTTTGGGCTTAACTTTGGGATACTTACAACACTTTTGCACTCAAGAAGTTTCCTCTAGAAGTCAGAAGAATAAACGTACCTTTTGGACAACATTACAACTTTATATCCGAATATAAAGTTCCTCGCCAATATTTTCGATAACACTTTCCGAGTTCCATGTACACAAATAATAAATCTTCATAAATAAAAATAGAAAATAGCAATACCAACAAAAATCGAATTTCGTATATAACAATCTTAAATAATTTCTATTTATTCGTATCCAATTCAAAATACATTTCAAAGAAATACATTTTTAAAAATACAAAAATCCTATTTAAAATAATAACTTCTGGGTGAGATTGTTAATATGATATTTACTAGAATAAGTCACATTTATAAAATCCAAATATAAAACTCTTATAAACTTTTTCCAATTATTTTTACTAAAAATTATGTAATTGAATAAAAATATTCTTGTTAATAATGCGATATTAAACAAATTTAAAAAATATAAAAACTCACTGAATAATTAAATTATTCAAGTATTCTTTATATATATTATTTTTTGTGATAATTTAAACTTGACACGAATAGTGTATCAGGATGAAAATATAATATTAAAAGCATTGAATTTTTATTTGTTAATTCGAAAACAAAAATTACAAATGTATAATACACTACACCTTTTATTACTTGCAATTATAAATATGTTCTAATTTTACAAATACCAAATTTAAACATATTATTACAATCTATTATAATTATTATTTTTAAATTTAAATAATAAAAATATACAATTCAATAAAAGAGAAGTGTTTCTAAATAACCTGCCTAAAAATTATATGAAATTTTAATCAAATAACATTTAATGTGGTTAAAAATTTCTTTATTTTACTTATTCCAATTTATAAGTACTTGCTAAAATAATATCAAACTACCTTATATGTAGCGAACAAAAAGAAATGAAATATTTAAAACAAATTGTTTAAAATTTTCTATTGTATTATTTAATATATCACTAATGTTTTTAATTGTTATCAAAATTTTTTATTTTTTTATTGAAAATAAATTTATTTATAATAAAAATTTAAAAACAAATTGAATTTCCGGAAATTGTGTAAAATGTATTTAACAAAATCTTATTTATACTTTATTCTCATTATAATTTTAATCTAATTTAATATTCTGTATTAAATAATCTATGTATATTACATAATGTGGGTAATTGGAAAATATTTCATGGTATATATACAATTAAAAATAATTAAATACCAATGTAATGATTTCTAAAAATATTTTACAATTTTATTTATATGTTTCAGAAATCCATAAATTTAAGATAAATATATTATATTATAGTACCTAATGAAGTGGTGATAATTAATGAAAACTTGATGTAACAAATATGTTTTAAATAACTAAGTAGCACAAAACAATAGCTTACTCATCTTTACAAATAAAAATATTAACTCTGTTACTACTGATTTATTTAGAATTTATCAAAATCACGATGCCGTAATAACGTTACTGAATAGGCTACTTTACGTCTAGATACTTATTCTTTAATAACATTAAAATAAATTAAAATAAAATTTACTTTATTAGAAACAGAACCAGATTTAAAAAATTTTTTTATCATTTCCAGAGTAAAATTTCTGAAATAACTCGATAATTTCTGATAATACTTGATCTAAAAAAAGAGTAAAAAATTAGTTTATGTTTCATACATTATATGACAGAATAGAAAATTGTAAACCAAAATAGAGACCAAAACGATGATAAATTTTGTCAAATTTTCTAGTAGAGAGCTCCGTATAGTGTTTCTTTTTTGAGTTAAGTAGTTCTTATTAGTTTAATACCAGTTTATGTACATTATATTCTCAAAAACTTGAAAATGTAATATATGCAGATACTTTGTTGTGCATAGCTCTGGTAAAACAAAAGATGAAGTAAAAATAAAGTCGGACACCTTGCTTGCAGCAAGGAAAATGCAAAAAGAAAAAATTTAAGTTCATATAGAAATAAGTGGATAAAAAAGTGACAAACTCGTATTTACACTATACTTTACAAAATTAGGAAGAGATAAATAAAAAAATCAAGCAACAAAAGCGATCACATTAGCGAATAATCATTAGACTAGATAAGCATATCGCAAATATAAGCTCATGCGTGGTATATAAATGATTTTTATAATCAATAAATTATAATTACATATATTATGTTAACGTAAAATTTTTATTTTTTTTACGTTCAACTGACATTTGAAGTTTCCATGCAGGTGTTAAAACTGTTATTGCTGAGGTATACAGTACCGGGCAGTAATTTTTAGTTTCTTTACTTCGTCTTCTATATAGAAGTTAAGCTTAAACTGAATTTTAAAATTTCAGATGTAATGACATAAATTCTTCAACGTATAAGTTTTAAATAAATTGTAAATTATAATAAAAATATTATGATACAATTTAATTAGCTTCAAATTCTATAAAAATTTTAGAGAAAACTAATATTACTAATTTAAATCCGATATATTATATGTATATATGTATTAAAACATAATTGCAATTAATATTATGTAGACTGCTTACGAAAATATTAGCTGCATAAAAATTACCATACAAAACTAATAAATATTTAATTTTCAATTGATGAATAATAATAGTACTTTATAAAAATCATATTTTAAGATTTTCAATTTAGAATTATATTTGTACATAAATAAATCAATATGTAAATTTTATTTGTATATATTGGTTACATATTGACATTAGGTAAAGCTAACTATTTTAATATTTGCACAAAAAGCAAAGTCTCTTCATTTCGAATTAATTTTAATAGGTTATAATAAATATTTAATAAATATATTTTATAAATAATTAATAATAAGCAATAGTTTTTTTATTCCATTAACATTATTTCATTAACAAATGGATCAATCCACTAAATTATTTTATGTATAGCTAAGTTTATTTTATGAATATGTAGTTTATTATAACCATATACACAAAAAATATTTTCCACCATAATCAATATAAAAGTATATAAACACAATATAAAGAATATGTGTTAAATATATACGTTATTATTACTTGTGCAAAATATTGTTCTGAAACTACATGATTTTTTGAACAAGTGAGTGCATATGTACACTTTTAGAAATTATTTATTGCAAATTACTGTTTACAAAGAACTGATCACAGTAAATGTATTCAATGAAGATCATTTATAAATATTTATATCGACATATCTATTAACATGAACTCATTAAAAGTATTGAAATTTATTAAAACTTTTCCGTTATTTATCTAGATAATATTTGTGTTAAACACAGTTAAAAGAATTTTATATTTTACTAAAAAAATTTTATTTATAAAAACTTTCAAATATTTTAAAAATATCTATATTGAATGACATTGAATTGAAAGTTTAACATAAGTAATTGACAAGGTGTTGAAAAAAATAAAAAATATAATAGCTCTCCTGATGAATATTCAAATACTAAAAATAATCTCTCGTATACAAAAACTTCATATTATTTTGTTCGAGTACTTGAAAATTGACTAAACAAAAATTTTAATTTTTATTTCTCACTTGTAGTAACCATTATAATGTAATGATATTAATATTACGTTGTTCAGGTTTTTCAATAATAAAGTAGTTCGGTAAACCCCGGTTTTAATTGTAACAATCGTATAAAAATTCGAAGAGTCTTTTACTTTAGGTACTAATTACTTTTTATTATTAAAATTTTGATTGAAACATGAAAGAGTTTTCGATTTTGCATGAAATGCATTTTTTCCATAAAATATAATAAGCATAGGAAAATCTACCCTTTCTATTGTATTTTAATGAAATAAAGTAAACAAAGTAAAAATTTTTAATATCATAAATACAGTCAATCAAAATGAACACACCCGCGAGTAAAAATGATCACGATGAAAGGTTAGTTTATCAAAGCGAAGCAGTAGGGTAAGAACGTTGGTGAACGAAAATTACGAAACCAATTAAATATCAAGAAAGAAATAGTTCAGCATCCAGCACCTGCAAAAAAGATCTCGTCGGGTCATTAAATTTCCTAGCCCGTCCTAAAATAAATAAAAGTGAGCGAAGGGAACGCAAAATCCTGAGTACGCGCTTCACGTATTCCTTGTCTAAAATCAGCCCTCTTGCAACATTCGCTCTGGAATAGCTTGAAAAACGATTCTCGTTAGTGGCGCGCAGAAGTAATGTGAAATATGCCAGCTATTCATAGAAGTTGTTTTTTTGAGAGCTCAAGATCACGAAACTCGCACAGTTGTGCCGTCGAGTTTAAGCGTTTACCGAAGTACTTGGCAGCGCGTCGAGTGTCGGAAGGAGGAGGGGGGAGGAAACGAGGGAGCGAGGACAACATGCGCACGCGCCACTGAGAAGCACCAGCGTCGGCAGCCGGATGATTTATTTCCCGGGTCCTGTGACAATGAGATGTTATCAGCCGCTACGGCATCGTGACACATGCATACAAGTACAGCAGTCCACGCCCCCTCCTCGAATGTACAAACTGCACCAGTATCAACCTCCCAAACTCCTGTCCTTGTAATATATTATAACAGCTGGTTCCGTACAGGGAAGGGCCCATGCCTGTGCGCGCGCGTGCGTGTGTGCGCACACATGAGAAACGAGGTTTGTAAACGCGCCCACGTGTGGTGTCACTGGAGCACACAGTCGACGCATGCATGCACGCTACGCTCGGTTGTTTGTCGTTCCAAAAAATTTTGTTTACACGCTACTTCTTTCAATTTGGCTGGACTTGGAATTTTCTCAAAACGTATTCGCGGAATTTGATGAAAACTGTAATCTCATTTTCCTAAACTGACTAGAATAATAAAGGTGGCTGGTAAACTCGACTCTCGGAAAATTGATATTCTACAGATTTAGCCTCGCGGATAAGTTACTTAAGATATATCTAATTGTAATGAATGATATAGTCTTCATTTTGCAACACAATGATTGATTTGATATATGAAGTTTAAGTTTCATTCAACAATTTTAACAACGAGTCTAGATTACCGGCTGTATAACTACATGATTTATTGGGGTAGCGTTTTGAAAAGTGATTTCACTTTTAAACGCAGATTAATGGCTATGGCTTCATATTTTTATCTTTGCTGTCATTATTATTAAAATACGTAAATGTTATCAACCATGAAATGAAATACAAAATGCGCACTTACATCATTTTCAGACGTGGCGCACTTTATCACGAAAGACTAATCACCATGAAATTAAGATACGTCGTTTCAATTCATTTTTTTAACGTATACTTTTAAAGGAATGCGTCTCAAATAGTAAAGAGAATTTTTTCGTTCAATAAATAAATGTGATTAGCGAAACTTGTAAAACTCTTAACCACAGTAAGATAAGAATTTACGTGTACTGATACGCAATATTCTGTGACTGCACGTAACATAGTGATTACGCTGTCAACGGCAATAAATTTCAAAATTCATTAGGCATTCAGCCTATATTTCGTTAAAGTAATCGCCGACTAAATGACTTTGATTCGATTTCATTTGCGAGCGCAAAGAATAGGGAATAAGGGGAAAAAGAGTTGTAATAGCACAACAATTGCATGCCGCGTCGAGACCATTATTCGAAAACTTCTTCAATTTCACTTTTAGCCGCGACAAAAGCACAAGAATTTATAGAATCTTGGAAACAGCTAAATTGGATAACGCACCGAAACGTAGTGCGCAGTGCAGCCGAGGTAATTCCGTAGTAAGCTCGAGAGTGAGGAAAAAAGTAGTCAAGCTCCGTGATCTGTTCGACGTGTAAATTATGCGTGCTCCACTTGCAAATAACGTATGCATAAACCGCTCGCATCGAGTCAACGTGCCCTTGAAGGCGCGCGAAGACTACCAAGAAAAAGCAAGAAGGAGAGAGAGCGTCTCCTTTTCTTAAACGCACACGTCGTCGAGCGTGTAAGCGGAAGAGGCAGCCCCTCAATATCTTGCGCGAGCGCCTTCCGAGATCGACGATAAATAGCGGAGGGTGTTATTTATTTAAATGACCGAATGCCGACGCGCGCATCGCACGCGATCGAATGAATGTCATTGCCATGCGGTCCGCGGAGCATCGCTAGCGGAATTTCAGCTACGCGGTTTGTACACACGCGCCTACAAAGCTGAGCTTTCAAGTCGACTGCTCTTTCAGTCCAACTGCTCCCTGCAGATTCTTATTGGTGCGATGATCTTGCGTCGAGTTGAGCTTCGGAGCTGAACGGCGCAAAGCTAATCGCGGCCCTTCCTCGAGCACGAGCTCGTACACCGGAGTGATGCGCTTCATTACCAGGGTGTTTACTTCTCTTCAATACTTATTTTTCTTTACTTGCGAGCTCTTCTACAAAAGCAAAATCTATCATACTTGAATGTGTATTAAGTTTATACGATTGAATAGAGTAAATAAGAAAATTAAGAATCACAAAGATGGCGATATAAATGTAAAAGAATATTTAAAATAAAATTGTGTATACTCATACTATGAAATCTCAAATTTATATTTACATTGTGACTCCATTTAAACGGCAATAAACAACATAAGCTCTTGCGAATCCTTATATCATTTTCTCAATCGTAAAAATATAGTGTAGACATATATTTGCGAATCATACGCCAAAGTAATGGGTGTCAGACTAGTAGGTAAAGTCATATACTAGCCACGCGTATATAATCAATGGTCAGCACCAACAAAGGATTGCACTGTAAATGTAATAAATTGACAATACCCTTGCCAACGATGCCAAATGCTCAGATATTAGGGAATATTGTAAAGAACGCTGCTTTGTTTTAGAACATCGCCATAATTTGATCAAGGAAAATATTGAAAACTCAGATTTGATGCGACCTGATAAATTGAAACGATTCATCTGTACAAACTCTGCTTGCACATATTTCTTTGTCAACAGAAAAGTAAATTTCGTTACATTCACATCTATACATAAATATTTTAACAAATATTACAATAGCGATGTTATATTTTGTGAATAAAATTAAACGCATCGAAAGTGTCCTTTTTTAAAGTTCAATTACGCAGAGAAGATATATTGTATTCTAAAGAAATTTATACCCGCCTAATTATCAATATAGACTTGTGTTTCTCAAAATTGTACCATATAACATCTTTTCATATCCATACGTTGATAAATTTAATATTTTATTTCAAAGCAGATATTACGGGCATATTATGAGTAAACTGTGCTGTAATTTATTTTACTGTTTACAGAACTTTTCCCTTTGAAAAAAATATAGGGTTACCATTATACGTTAGGAATGTCATCAAATTAAAAAATTTATACTTAAATTGTGCGACTTCCAAAATTGCTGGATATAAATTTTCTCTTAAATTGGATTTGAATTGAATTGATGCTCATACATACAGCAGATATAGATGTATGCGTACGTTCAAAGTGTATTCGATTTACGTCAATATACAATCCAAGTGTCTATTCACATGTAAAATATATCAAATATTTTATTCGCGCATTGTAAAAATGGATGAAAGTCAGATGACAAATTAATACAGTTGCTTTAAAGGAAATAATCCATAAGGAATCTTAATCTTACTAATGTAAAAAATAATAAACTCTTGAATTTTTGTTAGTCAACGTTAGTCTAAAAGAAAAAGGACAAATTGCTGTTTAATAATCCTAATTAACAGTACTAAATCCAGCTGATATACGCACAGGTGCACGATAAAAGTGGTTACTGTCAGAATTTCAATACAGCGGCGATGCTTGAAAAGGCTTAAAAACTTTGGTTTCGATAAACTGCTGAGCTATGACGTGTAAAGTAGATGTAAAAGCGAGATAAAGCGTGAAGACAAAAGGAGGAGCCAAAGAGAGCGGAGCCCATTGTATGGCGATCATAAGCGAACGAGTCTCCCTGGCATTATTGCAAATTCGCGTGAATCCGGGGTGTGCAAAACGCACAACTGCCCCCACGAGTCATTAATCGTGGACGAAGCAAAAACGCGGCGCGTTATAAATCCGGAAACTCGGGAGCCAGCTCGGGAGTTCGGGGTTATGAGGAAAGAGCAATGGAACAGCAAGGGACCGTAAACTTAACTTAGTTGCACACCTTATCGCGCATCTGCGGCTGTACGATTGCACAAGCGCATCTATGCTCAGCGAGTATGAGATTCTGAATTTTCGGTAGACTCTCGGCAACGATCCAGCCCGAGTCCATGTCACCCCTTCCCAAGCCCCTTCTTTCCTTTGTTTGCTTTATTTCGTTTCATTTTCATCTTGTTTCTGGTTGGCACACCATTTTCCGAGCGAAACAAGGCCATACGCTTTTCAAGCTCTGTCCCTGGCTAACCATATTGCACCCATGAGTCTTTAAATATCACTTACGAAGAGACGAGTCGCGACGTCCTTGGGACGTTGAAAGGTTGTTTTCGCTACCGAAATGCCCGAGGGCTTTCACCCTTTCAACTTACAACGAGGAAACAAAAATCAACTAGATCTTCAGTCTAGAGCTCAACTTTTTTCCTTCTCTTTTGCAAACAAGGAAATTATACATAAAAATTGCACTGTGGTTCGAAAAATATTTGGCATAATAAAATAAAATTAGTTTTACTAGCTGCGCACGTTAATTACTTAGTTTTTGTAAACACGATTTTACATTTTCTTACAGAATTGAACGATTTTCGATGATTCTGTTCTAAAAAAGTAAATCGGTTAATTACTCTCAGCTAAATCTTCGTTTCAATTTAAATTTCACTTTATATTATCATACTGTCTAATTTTACACATTACCAATTGCCTATTATAAAATAAATATTTTTTTATACTTTGAATTGTTAGGTTTTTTATCGCTATTTTATTATTTTTACTCCTTCAAGTTATTCTTATCTACGTGTAATAATAAACTACCTAATTTATTATACTAGACGTACACTCATAATACTCAGAAATTAAAGTAAGTTATTTTGAAAGAAAGTATGAAAGTATTTTATAAAGAAAAAATGTTTTCATTATTTTAAACGCTTTAAAGTTTAAATAAATTAATATAAATCGGAATGAAATAATAAACTTGAATGAAATAATATGGCTTATGATATCTGAATAAATTTGAGTTATGCATTCGTCCTGGATTTCTATTTTATAGAACTGTTAGATAATATTGACAAATCATTGAATATTAAAGATTAAATTACCATGGAATTTTGAGTTGAAATTTTGAAATATATCGATCAAATATTTGCTTTATCTGCTATAATAATCGCAAGCCCATGATTAAAATTTTAAAGAGGGAAAATTGATAGCAAAATTTTTATATTAAATAAAACATTTTTATTGAAAATTTCATGTAATCAACATCAATTATATTATATTTACTTTTATCACTTACTACCGGTAAAGCATCTTAATATTAATCGAATGAGACTTGTTTTAGATTTCATATAAAATATTCTCAATTCGTGCTAGTATTTATTATAAATTCATCAACATAAAAGAAATAATTTCGTCAAATCATCGAAAAGTTTGAATGCATGCGCAAAACTTTAATTAACTAATGAGATTAGTTTTATAAAAATAAAAAGATTGATTTAAAACGATACAGAAATGTTATTAGTGCAGCTCTAAATTTTCTTACGATAGTCAAAGGAGAGAACTTTTACTCGGTAGCTCTGGAGAATTCAACACATAGTCACGTGACATTTTATGATGCATAACTCGATTAATTCAGGTTATCTATAAAACATTAGGTAACTACCAAAATTGAGGTGAAAGAAATTATCACGTGAAAAGCTGCATTAAATTTAAAGAGATAATATTTGTGGAATGGCTCGATCAAAAATTCAATTAAATGCTTGTACTCTCACAGTCAAGTATCTGCGCATTGCTTGGAAAAAAAATAAAAATAACTACAATTCATTGTCAATGCTTATTAATAATGCATCCCAATGGTAAATTCAACACACACGTATACAATTCGCAGTCACGCGAGGAGTTTTCTCTAATTTGGCGGCTGGAAGCCAAACACGTAAGATCGCGCGTTAATGCACAATTTTGAATTAACATTCACTTAGGAGCAAAATATTCAGACGATCGAGGGTAAAGCTTTATCTAGTCGAATCGGAAAGCACACGGAATGCCAAGGCTAGCGAACTACATTTCGTAGGCGCGGCGTAAAGTCGTAAAGCCGTAATACGATCGATAACGAAAGTTTGGCTCGACAGCCAAGCTTCGAAAGATGCTACCTGTTATGTATCCCTATTTCGACTCGCGCACGCGCACACGGGTCGACGGATGCACTAAAGTGCATTGTTGGGGACGAAATGTCACCTCCTAGCCTTCGACATGCTTTGGAACGTTTGGGGCCGCACAAGTGCGTTTTGTACCGCCACCCCTCCCTCTTTCTCTGTCTGTGCAGCGAGCGATTGTACGTATGTGGCGCGAACATCTCTATTTGTATGAGATTTGGAATGGCAATTTCTGGGCCAATGCAACAAGTCCACCAAGATTTCTAAGAGCACTGCTGGGAGCTTCAATGATATCACGCGCTGAATGTTTGAAAAAGTATTTTGAACCGACCAGCGAACAAATAAAAATATATAATCTCTGTGGAATTGAGTCACGCAGATTTATTTATTATATCAGATAATACATAGCCAGTGCTGACTTATGAATATTTTAGATCTTGTGCAGACGAATAGCCGCTTTTATGAATACTGCGTTTTTAACAGTTGAAATATTGGAAAATATCTTTTAATTCATTTTGACCCCTAAGTTAGTTTTCATGCATTAATTAATATTTATAAAAAGCGAATGTACGAGTCCGTTACAGAAGAGAAAAAAAACTAAGAATCGAAAAATGCGCCTGCAAATGTCGGAACATAAGAAAAACGAAGAAAGCTGACACAGAACTTCGAATCAATCACCCAAGTTGCAATAGTCGACAAAAAACAAGGAGCACCCGACTGACGAAAGGCAGAAGTTATAAAAAGGAACTGATTCGCGATCACAGGATCCCCTTCTGTGTTTTAGTTCCCTCAGCTTGGGGCTCGTCATACCAACTTGGTATTGACCATCAGAGCCGAGGACAATCAGGCAATCCGACTTACGCTACCTGAATCTTTCCAACACCTGGCTTGATTTAATAAAAATCTTTTAGATTTTTATTTGCACTGACAAACAAGAGTTGGCTCGTGACAAGAGTTCAAACAAACACATGCTATGGCTTTACACGTCAATTATAATCGCTGAAAAGTATATGTCGCACAATTAAATCGTTGAAATAAATATACTTTGATTCATGTGTCTTCTCTTCTGTAACGGACTCGTACGTTCGCTATCATGTATAGCGTCATATTATTCAATAATATTTTTTAACCAATGTTCTTTATTTGATTAACATTGCAGAAGCTCAAAATACGAGAAATAAAATAAATAAATAAATAAATAATAAATGAAATAGAGAGTTAATGTTTGCAAAAAGTATTGGATAAATCTTAATCGATTAATTTTATGACACCTGAAAAATGCGTACAAGTATGTCATTAAAGTACGTGGTATTGAACGATAAATGAATATTAAAATACAATAAATTAAAACAATTTATACGCAATGTTTATAAAGTGTTTAGATAGAGAAGAAAAGTGACCTTATGTAATATTTAGGATAATTTTATTTTAAAACACAGAATAAATTTAAAACTCATTATATATTTTATAGCAAATAGTAAAATAGTTTCACATATCCTTACAATGAAGTTATTAAATTTCTTTAAAAAATTGTTTACAATTTATTTTTGGTACAACTGTAACAAAATTTATTTATAAACATTGTTTAAAAAATAAATCAAAAACTTTTAAGTTTCATACGACTATAAAATATTTTAAATCATTAAATTTGAAAGTGAGGCATTTGAATTGTAAATTAAGTCGTTAGATTTTTGTTTTAAAATTTTTATTTAAAACTTGTATTTCTTCTATATTTAAAGTATACAATTTAATTTGCTTCAAGCTACTCCTTATTTTGTTAGTAATGAAATATATTGTTGATTGATTTATCGTTAAAAATGTTTCCATTTAAAATTAGCTAAACTTTGCAATACCGCATCGTTTTACATTTTACATTTTACTACGGTTTATATCTATTCGTACAAGAACTAAAAAATAAATAAAGAGCATGACCAAACGACGAAACGACGAAAATTTCAGCAATTCAAATGTAAAAATACTGCATAGTCGGTCAAGTCAGGAAGCACTGACCGCGTTGTTCTTAAAATTTCAAACTCGACCTCATAGCACACTAAGTTATTTCATTTAAATTTAAAACTCTGCTAAAACAATAATACAGAAACGCTTTCTGTTTTTTTTTCCAAGCTGTCTAAGTAGTTGCGCCAAACTTGAGCAATTGCAACGAATTCTTGCATTTTACGCGAGTCAACGTAAACCAAAATTTACTTGGAGCTGAGTCAAATCGGTTAGTCTTCGACCTGTGCTGTCTGATTTCTTTTACACAGGCTCACAGTCCTGATATCGAGACAAGTAACAATATTGAGCAAGAAAGTTTCAAAGACAATTTACTTTTTACTTTCTTTAAAATACATCATTTTTATTTATGTAATGTATTCAAAAATTTTATTGATAGAATTGAATTTATTTATCAAATTTATTTGCCAAAATAGTTGCCTCAATTCTGCAGAAGATTATTTAAACCTATTCATTTTCGTAATTTTTTAATACACAATCAAAACATCATTAATTTTGTAATTTACTTTTTAAATTATTATATAATATTTATATATATTTTATAATGATCGAATTTTTTTTAATTTTATATTTTTGATTACTTTTTAAAATATTTTTGAAAATAATACGACTAATTTTTTCACTTGATATTAAATAAAATAAATCTTGATCTTCAACTATTTAATATTTATGAAAATGAATATTATTAGGAAAAAATTTAAATGTAATTTTTTATTTTATACTAATTTATTTATATCTCAATAAAAAAACATTAAGTATTAAATTTATACTCTTATATAACTGGTATATTGTATTAAAAAAATACTAAAAATTGATAAATTGATGTACCTGTTATTTCATTAACTAGTATAAACTAGAAATGTGTCGATACTTTTATAATATTTTTGAGTAAATAAACAATAAAAATCGATAAAATCGCTTCAACGTTAAAAAATGAAAATATTAATTAATTTTCGTTAATTAAAAATTAAATTATCCTTTTGAATTTAAAATCGAACCGAACATAAAACCGAACAATAAATCATCACTAGTTAGTATTTACTAAATAATTAATTTTAAATATAATTAAACTTGCTCGTAATTATTAAATAAATATTATACATATAATTATATAGTTTATTTAAATTGTATTCGATAATTTAATTATTTTACTAATAGATGCATGATTAAATATTACGAGATTATAATTATTATGATTATTATTATTATTATTATGGAATTTTAACATTTTGTTCATTTTCATATAAAATTATTATAAAGTGTTAGTAATTACTTACTTCGTTGATAATAAAACATAAATATCTGCCTCAGAAAAAGTTGCTAATTATACATATTAACAGGATTTTCAACAATGTTATTTTATCATTTGTACCATAAAGAGAATTATTCATTCAGTAACAATT
The DNA here is from genome assembly GCA_018907185.1 of Platyscapa corneri. Classification (NCBI taxonomy): domain Eukaryota; kingdom Metazoa; phylum Arthropoda; class Insecta; order Hymenoptera; family Agaonidae; genus Platyscapa; species Platyscapa corneri. The sequence goes on along the minus strand of JACCHW010000005.1, from coordinate 1,349,202 downwards.
TTGTGCAATTTTAATAATATTGATAATTTTAGTATTTAATAAAATTTAGAATATTATACATAATATAATGTTGTTGGAACTTACGGTTAATTTTAATTAGGATCAACGCTGTCCACTGTTGTAAATAAAATTTATTTTTATGCAATTTCAATTTGTATAGAGAAGTGTAAATGAAAATTATAAGCTTATTTTGCAAAGTGAAACGAAATATGGAACATGAAACATAATCAAATTATTATTTAATATTCGTGTAATGAGGATTTTAGAAAAAAGGAGTAAAAATAAAAAGAAAAATTCATTGTACGGTCCGTAGCCAAGATAAAAAGCAATAATTGTCAAGTTTCTAACTTATGCAGGGGCGGTTCAAATAGATACTAGTTCTTGCCTCAGGTAAGCATAAATGAAAAAAAAGCAAGAAAAAGATGAGGCACGATTAAAGTATTTTTCTTAAAATTTTCATATTCTCGAATGCACTCGGTTGGACTCACTTACAAATAGACACACGTAGAGAAGTAAATGGAGCTCACAATTAACCTGGGAAATTATTTTTCGCCCACACTCTAGCAGTGTAACTTCACGACGCGAGCCACTGCTTCGGACAAATACTAACTTCGCACTGGCAGTCCCACGCCCATTTAATTAACTTCAAGAAAAGTCTCTTGCTTCCTCGACCTTTGAATGCTCGCGATCCTTTAGTTTTTAATCTTTGGCTTGAGAGGCCTGTGTCCTTTTGAAATACGTAATACTGATATACGAATGCAAATGAGCCGTTACGTCAAAATGACAAAAAGAAAGAGGGGGAGAGGGAAAATACGACAGAGAAAAAGCGTGGCTCTCTTTAACAAAATTTATGCTTTTATCCGACTTCTTCAACTTCTCTTTTCGTCGCAATTGTCTCATTTCCGCATGCCCTCAGGAGTTGCACTGCACTAAGAGCATGGAGCCATCCTCTTGGGACGATAACAACTTGGATGATAACTTAGACGCGCTAATTTCTCGAAACGCCAAGGTCTTCCGTATGTCGCCAGTATCCGACGACCGGGTATGAGAGTGAATCCAGAGGTAGAAAATGAAAAAGTCGCTAAATTCCTCCGCATGATTAATAAAATTTATTTGGAACCTAAGAGGAATTCAATTTGTTATAAGTGTAAATTCGTGATCATACTACGTGATAGTGGCTTACTCTGGTATTCATTTTTTCTTCACGAATAATATAATATTTTTAAGAAACCCGCGTTATTCGTTTCATTCCTCGTTACTTTTGCTTATAAATTACGATTCGTACTGTAAGGATGAATAATAATTTAATGTTTTTGTGAGACAGCGATGCTTATTGGAAATCACGAACTGATTTTGTATTTAAAAATAATACAAAAGTTGCAGTAAAACATAAGATGTGTACAAAATTTTCTCTGTCAAAATTATTATTTTCATTATTTTTTTAAATAATATATATAGCATTGTAACATATAAGCACTCCTGTAATAAAAGAAAATAATAATTTGTTTATTTATTAAAATACATTATCTTCACAATAAAATCAATATTATATTTTTCTTAGAGTACATGTTCATTACTTTCATAAAAATATAAAATATAAGTTTTTTTTATAAAAATACATTTCGTAGTATGTCAAAATGCTATGATTGTCATTATTTTTAAAATATCAACACCAGAATTGTATACTTATATACATACATCTATATATCCACTCAATATTTTTCAAATATACTTATCATTATATTAAAGCTACATCTCTAAGAAACAATATTATTTTAGAAACCAAATTTATTATAAAATACTAAATTAACAAATTCACTGCAACTTACCAAGAGATTTATTACAATACAGTGATTCAAATTTATCAGATTAAGATAACAACTAGATAAATTCAGCACTCCGCTAAATCTAATTTGAATGGTTGTATCATGCACTTTTAAATAATAAATTTTAATTTTAAATTATTTGTAGGTGCGATAATCTAATCACAATCACATAAAAATGGGTATACGCATATATTTTAAGCTATTTTATACAATTATATTTTTATAAATTCTATTTATTTGTCGTGTAAATAGTTTATACAACAAAGTAATATTCTGAATAAAAAGATCCAAATTACGAATGCAATTAACAGATTTCTGTATGATCTGTGCTAAATATGTTTTTAATTATAAACTTTTTAAATTGTGTTAATTACAGAAAATAAAAATAAACTAAAATACATTAAACATTTTTTAATTGAAGATAAAATTTTCAATATCAAAATATAAAATTTTAAAATGTATAAATATCCTTTATATATATTTCAAAATATTTATAAATCCATATTTGTTTTTTAACAAATTTTATACTGAACTACTTTCGATTGAATTTAGTGATTATAACTTACAAAAAATAACTTTCATTATGCATTTTTATGCATCGACATTTTTACACATCAAGAGGATATCTATAAATATAAGCAATATTTTGACATCAAAGTGCAGTATATTATTTTATAAACCGGTTTATTGCCTCTTAACTCATATTTTATACATGCAACCAAATTTTATGTACAGTTCGCAAATTCATAGTTCATAATTTGAAAAGTTTAAAGTATATATATATATATATATATTGTTTATTACGTAAATGTAACTGTCTGTCCAAAAGTAAGAAAATATTTATTTTATGTCAATTCTGTCAAATGAAAAAAACTTCTTAAATTCAATATATTCTTTAATAAAGAAAAATACAGATGTAATGGATTTGAACGAGTAAAAATTGTACATAATATATTATTATACTTTTTATAGATTATTGCAATTATTTTATATTGAAAAATCTGCTATTATATTATATTAGCATATTAACCAATAAAATATCTATTATTGAAATAATACTTAACTTATTAAATACATGACAATAAATTATTATTGCAATACAGAAAAACACTAAACAACGAAAAAACTAGTTTGTTATTACACACGTGATTTGAGATACTCACACACATATATGAAGGTGTAAGACTATTTTACCACAATAAATACTGTAAGTATTAATTTTAAGAACACAACTCCGTAAAATACTTTACATGATAATATTATATTATTCACACGATAATGAAATAATTATAACACACCAGTGTTGTCACAATCAAACTCGGAATTTCCTGATGCTGAAACAAAGTAATAATTATAAGTACGTTGAAAATAAATCATCTATTTCACTATATATAAATGAAAATTTAAGTTACTAAATTTATAAAGTAATGATAAAGTTTACTACAATATACTGTATTACAATCAATAACTTAAATTTGTTTGCATGTGATAATAATAAATGGAATATTGAAAAATAATATTTCGTAATAATTAATAAGATAATAAAAGCATTATTTAAAGCAGGGATACTATTTATTTCTAGTATGTAATAAATATTTTTAACTAATTCAAAATAATTATTAAAAAAATTAATTTTACGAATGATCAAGTTTACTAACGATCAGTTCCAAATTTCAATTGAGGTAAATTATTTACTTTGTTTCTGAATCTAACTTTGCATCTAAATATTTAAAAACAATTTTTTAACATAATTAGAAAATCTATGGAAAATTTTTTTAATTAAAAAACATAAAAAACGGCTTTTCCTTAGATAATATACTCGTTCAATTCAATTCCACAAAATTAGGTATGTATTGAATTAAATAAAATGAACCTGTAAAATTTAGAATAATATATAGAATATGTATCGATGAATAAAACATTTATAGATTTAGCGTTCTATAAAAAATAGGTAAATATCACTTAATTCAGCGTATGTACGTAAGTATTCTGTTACAAAGACCATTATTGGCAACAGAATGTGTCCTAATTCTGCCCCACGTGCGAAGGCCGCGTGCAGGCAATCACAATGTATTTTTTAACTGTAAATAGAAATTATACTCCTAGTTTTTTTTTATATTTGCACGTGCCGAATTCCCCGCGAAGCCCTTACATGCCTTGATCGGAATTATTACATTTCTATCTTTGATCTCTTCCGAGCGTAAAATCACCTATCGCGTAACTTCGCGAAAAAACACTTGATCGGATATTGTTTCTAAACTAACTATTAAAATAAAGTGATATCGTAAACCTCCGCCATGTGTGCGTAGCTTTGCCGCTACCAAGAAAAGCTCCGAAAAAATGGATATAAATACCGTCGGCGCACGGCGCCTCAGATTACTTCCGATTGTCCGAAATTAAAACCGTTCCCCGTGAATCTTTGTAATTATGCTAGACAAAATAACATACATGTCTATAAAACGAAATATACTTCTTTTCATTGACTTACCTGCATCCATCTCGCGAACGATTGAAAACAACCATACATTTTCGTAAATTGTCGTGTCATAATCACGCTAATAAGGTTGAATGCATTATAAATACTAATTTTTAACAAATACTTAGAAGGCAGAATATGAGTATACAAATTGAAAGAGGGAGTAAGGAACAGTGCATCCAGGACACTTAGCTGGATTATTAATGGGCGAGAAAGGAGAATATTCAATTACATTCGTTCTTTGTTTTGCTCTCTAGCTTGTTTTCTCTCGTCTACTCTCATTTGTTTATTTCACGGAAAAGCATACGCGAGAAATCAGAAATCAGAAATCTCCGTTCTTCCGAATGGAGAATTCATCTATGTAAGACTTTGAAGGACGCCAACGTGTTAACAAGATTTCGTTAGCAACTTTAGCAGATGTTTACATTTTCTCTATTTGCATCCTCTATTGTTACATTTAATGTTACTCTGCTCACATTTACAGAGGTTTTTTAATTGTTATCATCTCTTATTTTGAAAAAATGTTATTTTATTAATATTATACAATCGAACTACCAAGTAAATTTTTTTGAAACTGTTAATATCGATTATATATATAAACGACACATGTTTTATAAAGATATTTTATGATTTTTTAAATAATTAACTATTTTTCTGTCAACGAATGTACAAGAACATATTCTAAGTAGTGATGATCTCAAAATTACTTAAATTCTCTATACATCAACTTATTATTCTAGGAAATTGGTATTATATTTGAATAATATTTATAACAAGTAAAATTTAGAATATTAGTGAAAAAATTGATCACCAATTGAAATGAAATACAATAAAAAATTATGTATATCAGTATTTGTATGGATAAATGTATTAAGTTCTTTTAACCTCATCGCATTAAAAAATATTTAATGCTGTATGTTATAATTAGAATTATTCAACAAGTTACCAAGAAATTAATTTTGAGATGAAAATAATTATAATATTCAAAGATCACTAATCTTAGAAAATTACGTTCTAAATTTTAATGAATTAATCTTTTAAATTTCAAACTATTAACATATATATAATAGAATATGAAATTATAAAGTAATACCTATTACTCTTATTTGTATCAATAATTTCTAATTTCTTTCAACTTTTTCATCTTATTTAAGTGCTCTATTCTAAGTTTTCTCATTTAATTATTTTTAATAATTTAATTTTTTTAATAACAATTAGATTATACACAGAATATTACTAATTTCTAAATGCCTATCATATTTTTAAATTAGAACTCTTATATGCGCATGAACGTAATTTACAAATGCAAGAAAATAAAGAGTTAATTTTATATGTTTCCGAGTTTTTTATGTGCGCCTAGATATGAACTAAGGCCAACATAATACAATGCCTGACCAAACTCGTTTTCTTACATGTAGAGAAATTTCCTATTTTATCTCTCAAAGTTTAACCAACTTTTCTCAACTCTTTCCGCTCTTCAAAGATTAATTTCTTTTTCTAGTATTTTAACATTTTTCACGTTCATAGTCGTTTAGATTTCTAATTATTATATTTTAAAAAAACGCCCTTTTTGAAATCCTATAGTTTAAAACTTTTACATAAAATTAAGAAAGAAAATACTTGATTATCCGTTACTCCAATTTCATTATTTTATAATCATCTCAATGACTTATCATAAAGTACAATTTATTTTACATTTTATAGATTCACATAGAATTAAATTTTAAAAAATATATTAATCAAATACGCGCACTGGGTAACGTAATTTGGTTGCGATATATACTAAATTTTAATAATGCGTAAATTAAATAGAACAAACTACATTTTCGTGAATAATGAATTATTGTTTAATATTTGAAAATATTTAATAATGAAGATTGTTAAAATAACTTTCATTCTGATCTATAAATTTAAATTAAAACAAAAATACAATCTATTTCGATCAAAAGGAATAAACTAAGAGTATTGATCCATTCTACTAATTAGCACTGTATAATTTCTTTTTATACAATAAACATGAAGGGATTATTATATGCTATTATGTACTCACTAGTAACAACTCCATTAAATATGATATCAATGGGATCGGCATCATTTATTACTATTACTGTACGCAAAGACTCTCGATGAGCTTTTCAAAGCATTAGAATATTTTAATTTCCTTTCATTTCATCCTTCGAGCTTTAAAAAGTTGGATCATTTATTTGCCAAAGTTTCAATGCTCGTTACGAATGTCTCGAAGCATCTTCATCCAAGCAAATCCGGCTTAAAGCGCGCTTTTAAAATTCCTCTCAGCGTATACTCCATGGAAATACAGACGTACCGCACACACGGGGCAAAAGAAGTCGAGGAAAAAGCGGCACAGACTCGTCTTGGTAGTGACTTGGAATAGGAATGGATATGCGAATTCTTCAACGGCATTCAAACGACGAGTATTCACACGCTCCTCGAGTCTGACGCCAAGCAATGCCTTCAATTTTCGACGTGTGCTTTTTTTTGTCTTTATACTTGTATTGCTCCGAGAATAACACATACCCCAACATCCAACGAAAATTGACATGAGCTACATAAAAATGATGCGAATTCGTGCAATAATCACGCTGCAGCGAAAAGAGGGAGAGAGGGAGGGGGGGGGGTGAGAGTAAGTGAAGAAGCACCGCAGCAAATATATTCGGGGGTTTCGTTGATGCTGCAAGGCATCTTTTATTTAAGCTAAGAGCGGTAGCTGTTTCAGCAAATATTTCGTAGACCATTTCCATGCAAGACTGTAGACTCATTGGTACATGTGTGCCACTAACGCATAAAGAACATCACAATGCTCATGAGAAAAGGACTTACAAATTCATGAAAAATTGATTTTATGACACAATTTTGAATTCATATTTCAACACTAAGTTCGATCCAAATACAAATTTGTACTTAAATTAAATAAACAGCATGATTATATAATGAAGCTTTTTCTAACTACTTCTTGAAGTCACGAAAATTACTATTAAAACGAGAAAACAAAGAAGCTTGTCTATTTTTTTTAAATAAAGTCAAAATTTTTAATTCACCTTTGTTTATAAATAATAAAATTTGTGGTTTAATTATTATAACAACTACTTTTGATTGAAAACATTGTTTTATTTATAATAATTTAAAAGATAATAAAAGACTTGCTGCAATAGAAACATGATGGTATGAATATGAAAGTGTCAAAAAAGTAAATTCTAAACCATGATAAAAATACTATTGTTTTTCATTTATTCCTTCTCAGGCATAAACGAATTAAATATGAGTAAAAAGAACTATTGTAACACTCTCTACGATTTTAAAAATAAGATAGCAATTTTTTTTATTATTGAAAATTTAAATGAAATATATAGGTAAAAAAGGTCGCTTATCAAACAATCGGATCATCGAGTAAGAAAATGATAATAAAAACTTAACGGTCTGTTTCCTTTTGTTTCTTTCTCCTTCCAACTCAACTCTTTCTTGAACATGAAAAATACTATCATATGTCACGTAAGCAACTCAATGAAAAATATTCAATATCGAAGTGTTATTAAAGTAAAAGGATAGAAGAAAAGTGTACGCGTGGACGGACGAAGCCGTAACTGCTTATTCGAATTTCGTGTTCGTAGGATATAGACTAGCAAAGTTGGATAAAAGAAGAAGAAATATAGCGGGTGAAAAATGATCAAAAATAAAATGGAGGCTAAAACAGTGTACAGATAAAATAGGAGATAGTATACTATTAATAACGCTCTTACGGCTGAAGCTTCAACAATACATTTTCTGATATGACTTCTTAGTTTGATATAAAAATCAAATGCATTTTTAATATAAAAGATGTATTAAAACCTTCTAGCAACATATTTGTATATATTATTAGGGAACAATTTTTATTAAAGCTTTGGATAGAAAGATAATTCTTTGACGTATACAAGATATTAATTGCTCTGAAGCTTGATTCCACTTACCAATCTAATGATATAATAACTCATAGTATTATACTTCGTCGTAATCATTTATTATATTCATATATTTTCATATATTTCACCATATGTTTATTACATTTGCAAAGTTTAAAAATGAATAGAAACAGTAGTAATTGATAATCGGTATTGCTATTTAATTGCCAACATATTTAAATTTATTGCATGTCATGCCTGCAGCGTAAGAGTCGTAAAAATTTCACGTTTAATTAAAAATTAAGAAAGCTATGAATATGAAAGGAAAAGACATTCAACCATCCTCGAGTGCATTAAAATTTAATTAAATGCTTGGTATTAAGAATTGCACGTAATGCAGGTCATTTTATCGAACCTGCACAAGTACAGCGCAAAGTTTACGTACGTTGAAAGCGTGACTAAATAAGAAAGAAAATAATAAAAATAAATAGGAAGACATCGCCACAATCGCACCGTAAATTTAAAAAAAGGAAAATAACAAGAAAAATAAGGAAATAGGGAAAAAGAGAGAAGGATGAAGAAAAAGTCGAGCGCAAAGAGTGTACGTAGAAGCGTGCGTTTATACAGCGGACGGGCGCAACCCCTGACGAGTTCCTCTATAAAATACATACGCGCGCGCGCCCAGCAAACGGAAGACTGTTTTCGCCCGGGCGATCTTCTGACCGGCCCCGGAGTGCGCGTTGCTTCCATTTGCGACTGCTACTTTCTCTGCAGCGCGAAGATGAAAAACCAGGAGCGTTTAGGCGGACAACCGAATTTTTCCTCTAAGTGTATACTAGCTCGGGGAATAAAGTCGAGAGGAAGATATTGACGACTTGAGCCCCGACGATGTATTCGTTCTTCTACAACAGACACTCGTGCGAAATTTACTCGCGAGCAAATTAAAATGGGCGCCTTTGAGACGTGAGCGAATTACAAGTGCCCGGATTACCAGCGAGATATGTTAGGTATTAAACAACCACGCGAGGCTTTACTTACTCGTATTACGTGTTCATTGACGATTCGGAATATGCATGATGCGATGAGTATTGTTTTTTTATTATTTTTTTGGTTAACGATTGAAATGTTGAACGGGCGAGTCGATGAATCAAGTGGAATTCGCTCAGGCGTTCATTTTCCGCACGAGGCATATAAATTTTTAACTAACTACAATATATAAATATTGATATTTACTTTCGAGCTGTCATCTACGTTACGCTTCATAAATTCAATTACTTGTAAGAGTTTTCTCGAAATTAGATATTCTGGGACAGAATTAATTAGTATTAATATAGTTTGGCTTTATTCACTAGAAATATGGAAATAAAATATGCTCCTCTTAAAAAATAGTGAACTTTACCCTTTTATCTCTTGAAATTGTTGCTGTTTTGTGAATTAGAAAGTATTTTTTGCTTTACATTTTTATTTAATATAGAATTTAAATTACCAACAAAACTGCACATATAAATTTCAAAATTAAGTTAGTTTAACGCGTGTTTCTCGGTTGGTAAAAAAATTCGGTACTTTTTGTACCAACAAAAACATAAAAGATTTCCTAAAAGGAAACATAATTTCATTAATTGATACGAAATTAACAAATTAAACTTCTATCAGATCTAATTGTTCAAAAACTTTGTCGACTTAGGTGATAGATGTCATTTAAACTTTTTACAAATTAATAATACTACATTATAAAGATCAGGTTGTAGTGGCAAACAACATTTTCCATAAATCGTGAAAAGTTATAAATTCTTCATATCCATACCATAAAATATAAATTTTTAAGCGAAAAATATTTCACCAGTTATGCGGGAAACTAAAAAGAGAGAAAAAGCAGGACTCGGTTGAAGCAAAGTTGGTCGAACGCGCGAATAAAGACAGGTATAGGTACGAAGAAAAAAGTAAATTAAGAACACAAATGCAATTTGAACACATTTAATGCTCGTTAAAGCCTATACACACGAACGGGACAAAACGCTACACGAAAAAAGTGAGATCGTGCGAGTGAACTTACGAGAACGAGATAACAAAGCTATTTTCTTTGCGCTGAGATTCGTTCCGGGAAATTACATATTCCACGTGACCCCGGCGCTTCAAATATACCTATATCTCATTTAAAAGCGCCGTGGCCCACTACGCGTTATATGCGCATGCATCTCGTTACGTTCTTGGTATTCGTTCGGCGCGCGTCGCGCTCTCGCACGAACGCTTTCAAATTAGACCGAGAGCGCGCAGACACTTTACATTATAATCATTCGTTGGTGCTTTGTTTCGTATACAACCCACTTTTCCACCCCCATCCTCAGACGTATTCACCAATCTCGAAGGGAACCTCGTCCCTCGAAAAAAGAAGGAAGAAGAGCTGAATATTGGCTCTGCAGTGAAATGGCTGGAAGCTTTCGTTGCAGGAACTGTCTAATCCGTGAATTATATTAAAATTAGAAGGAAACTGAGATTGCGAACGCGATCCTCACGACTGGGGCTCATTAAAAATAGCCGATAATTTTGGTAAATGGGAGCGAGTTAAAAAAGGAGTGATTTTGGATTATAAAGGGTCCGCTCTTCTGGTTTCAAATTTAGTTTAAATAATTGATGAACCCTCGCTGATTCAAATTAATACCAGATTTGTCCGATTTTCAATTAGCAATTTAAAGCTTGTTCTTTTAAACGTAAACTGCAAAAGCTGCCTGATGAACCTACTTTTGCATAGATCAGAATATAGTATTCTAACATTAGTTATGTATACGTTGCACTTTAATTTTCAAACTATTTATGGATTTTATTTAACATTTGTCCTCGTGCAGTAGAAAGAAAATAGACGTAATTTGCATTAAAAATATCGAAAAAAGTATTCCCTTCAAAATTTGAAAAAGATTAGTTTTATGACTCCACAAGAATGGTATTTATATTTCACTCGGAGATTTACAAAACCCAATAATAGTAGTTAAATTCATTGTAGTTTTCGTTTACTTGTAAATTATCAAATTATGGCAACTCTGTGCTGTAAGACAAATAATCTATTAATATTTCGTATGAAATGGAATAAAATACCCGAAAATGGTTGGCCTTGTTTATATTTTAGTGTAATGTATATTTTTTTAGTCTTACATGATTTATTGCGTAAAAGTTTTTAAAATTTATTTTAAATAAACTAAAAAGCTGATGTTAATAAATTTTTTGTTAAATATTTGCAGGTGTATATATATACATTGCGTATTACATTATTCTCATACGAAAGTAATTCATTTAAAATCCTCATTGCTCGTTGGTGAAATAAATAAAAAATAAAATTCGTTTTAAAACTATTCTTTCGCAAGAACCCTTTACTAACAAGTATATGTAGTAATTACTTGTGCTAATACTATAGCACTAGTGCAGTTACTTTTATTTAAGGTAAGACGTTATTAGCAATTGAACATGTAACAGTTATGACAAAATTAAAGTAAATAAGTAGTACACGCGTTTTAAATTGACAGTAACATACTTTATTGTGAAGATATAAAACACTGTCGATTAATTATTTAACAAATAGAGGAAACGTTTTACAGTTCATAACTGTGCTGAATAAATAGTTCATGACTATTAGAAGATATAACAATTAAAGAGAATAAATGTATTTACTTCTCATTCCTAGATTGCGCTTTATAAATAAGTAATAGGCAGACAATCAATTAGAGTATATCACTAATTTCATTTGATTATGGAAATAAAATCCAATTCAAACAAATAAAGTGCATTTGTATTAAGAAAGAAACAACATTCAAATCTACTTTAAAATTATAAACATATTCAAGCGAAATGGGATATAAAAATTCACGAGTAATATTATTAAAAGTTTTTTATTAATTATTTAAATGTATATATCAATTAAATTTTATTAAGAATTTATAAATGATAACACAAGAACAATAAAAGTTGGAGTAAAAAATAAATGAAATAGGTTGAAATGAAAATTATAAAAGGAGCGAATAGTGAAGATATCTGAAAAGGAGTATTGTGAATAGTTGGAAAAAGAGTAAAAAAATAATCTCGATAAGATTTAACAAAGGAGTAACTGTAAGAGCGTGCTAATCAGGATTCCGTGCAATGCTGGTGGTCTTAAGTCTCTTCAGTCTTGCTATGAGAAGTCGATACGTAAAAGATAGAGATATTCAAGATAGAGAAGTACAGAAATGTATGGACACGCTACAATGGAGCAATGCTTTGAAACTGGCATGCACCCGTCGTGGTCTACAGTACCATGAGATTCAATATTTATCTTTATCTGGTAGAAACTTTTCCGCGCCACGATAACTTTAGAAAAATAAAGACAAGAAAAGTAACCAATAAAGAAATTAGTGCGCTGTTTCAACATCAAGTAGTTGGTGATTTTTTTTTAACGCGGAAACAACGACAACAAACGGGTATTAATATGGCTAAATTGTAAATATCAATGTATTTCACGCACGAGTGCCTTGAAATATTGAAAAATGACTCTTTTCTCAGACTCGCTTAAATGGAAAACAAAAAACAAGTGATGTAGGAGATTGATCTTCCAAATTCCTCAAACGTGATCTCTAATCCTACTGAATTTGTTGAAAAGTGGGGCGTACAACTTCATTAGTCGTACGTCGGCGTTCAAAAATAGTAGACGCCCAATTTCGTAAGTAACTAAAATAGCGCATATCGAGGCCCTAGTCATTATTTATCCCAATTACAGCTTATAATAGGAAAAGATCCAAAATAGCCAGTTGTTAAACCGAGAACGCAGCAATAGTGAATTACAGAATGTACGGCTAGCGGTGTACCTGAGCTATGTACGTCGCATGTGCGCCGAGTGTACATTTAACAGGTAAGTAAGGTCGATCTCCGGTAGAAACAAAGCTCGAATAAAAAGGAAGAAAAAAGGAGAAGCAGAAAAAAGTAAGTGAGCTTGGAGCTCGGGCTCGGATCAGTGTGTATCTATCCTCGGAAGCATGGCAGCGAAACGGCAGCGAACGCGCGGGCGTACAGCGATAACGACTGCGTGCAGCGAATTCGCGGGGGAGGGCGAGGGCAAGGAAAGCGGCTTCGTTGTTTATCCCATGAGAGCTCGTAAACTGACCGAATCATGCCGCGCGCCCTTGCGCTATGGTCTCGGTTGCAAGCGGGTATTCCTCAACTCGAGTCACGCAGAGGATCTGAGATGATGGTGGTGATGCTGAACTGGTCTTCCCCGCGAACAAAGGAAGAAAAGCCTTCTAGAGTGCTTTGCACTCCCCGAGGGGAACGGCGAGTGAATTCGCTTCTCCGAAAATCACCTCCGAGAAAAATACGAGGTTAGAGGCAATTTTCAACTTGACACATATCTACACCTCGTCTGTGTGCGCGCATACTTAGGTACACGTGTGCGTACCTAGTGCAGTTCTATAAGTTTCTAACGAGATTTATATTGATTTTAATAAGAGATTTTAACAAAGTACCTTGTAAACAAATACTCATACCTTCAATGATATATGCTGAAAGAAATATGAATGGGAATACGAATGCAGTGCTTTATTAATGTATGCATTCGATACACACTTATGAATGCGCACGCTACAATCAGGAATGATCAAAGTTATGTTCACGGCATTAAAGGTTGCACTGTATTTATTGCGTTTAATTTCTTATAGCCATAAATCTAAAAATTTATTTTGAAACCGATAAAGTTGCATATATTTGAGAAAACAATATTTTCCAATCGATTTTATTCCAGCATTTTATTTTTCGTTTATTTCTTCTTTATGTGAAGAACAGTCCTATATTGAAAAAGTGATGAAAGAATCATAATAAAAGGACTCCTATTTTTCTACTTTTTAATTTAGGTTTTCCGTGTACGTTTTCACATGATACATTTTCTAAAATTGACAGAAAGTGAAACAGGAAAAGTAATAAAACAAAGAAATGTTACAGAATTTAACTACGAAGGAATAAAATAAATTTTTTAATGTACATTGCGTACAATAGCGATCAATTGGGGCGTGCTGAAAATCATTGTTTGTTTAAAATATGAAAGATAAATATTGGAAAGTAATTTTATTTCTGAATCTCTTTATACATGTTACTTATATAGCCTGATCACTAAAAAATTATGTGTCATTATACATTGCTAATAACAACATCCTTATATACATATTTGTTTTTAATAAAAGAGAAGTTATGAAGTAGTGCAATAAAGGTTTATATTTTAGTTCAAATATCTATCTTCGAAAGAGTGCACGCATATCATTGCCGGTGCTACCAGTGCCATTAATAATTAGCAACTTGCAAAATTAAGCTAAATTCAACTCTCCGTATACAAACGCAATATACTCACTTTGACGTTCGCTGCCCGACGCTAATGTATCGCTCTCCAAAAACATTTATTGATAAGCGGTAATTTATTTCATTAAATTCGTGCACATTAAGTAATCCCGATTTAGCTCATTTGAAAATAATTAGTTTTTCACTCTTTAAGCAAATTATCACAGATGGCACAATTATTATATACGATCAGATTTTGTATTATTTTCATTGTATCATATATCATAGATCTTTCAAGTGAAAAATTACTTTGTTAGAGTCTAATATCTCGTCTCGTTTGATTATTTTCCCTGTTTTCTACTAATATTATTATTTTTCAATAATATTTAATAATCTTGGATTAATACGTAATTTAAAAAATACTCTAGATTTAAATATGAGATGAAAAGATAATAGCAGTATGACAATTTTTGAATAAATTGTACCTTTCAAATTTTCCAACAAATATTATATAATACAGCAATAATTATGTTTTCAGCAAATACGAATAAATATTAACTTGCTTCAAAAAACACGTGTCAGTATAAATATAATATAAAATTTGCGTAAAAATATAATAACGATGGTAATGTTAAGCTTTAAACCTCATATTTTATTAACAATTGTCAATATAACGAAATGCCAATATAGCATTTGAAATTTCTTTGATTTAATTAAATTGTGAATGTTAGAAAAGACAAAAACTTTCAAATATCCAAAATAAGGACCTATACTTCCCTATATATAAGTACATCTGTGTGCGGAGCGAATTGAATTCTCTAGGGGGTTTACTCGTAAATGCGCATAGACATTCGTACGATTCGATTCAACTGCCGCCGCCAGGGTCTGTTTAACTACTGCCAATGTATTTTATACCAAACTCGTGTACTCCTCGTGTACGTGTGCGCGAAACTTCCACTGACTCTTTGAGAGCGCGTGCATGCGTGCGTGCGTGAACGTGTCTGCGCATATGTGAATCATTTATATAAATATCCATATAAATAAGTGTGCATACGAGCACAGAAGCTCATGCTTTTATACACTGGAACTGAACGAATTATTTTCGGATTCGCTTTCTTCCTGCCGATACGTCTCTATCAATTCATGATAGAAACAGAATAGAACCCCAATGCTCGAACGCACATTTATAACTTATATTCGGCGAACTTCTTCAAGCCAATCGGAAATTTCGAAGCTGATATTTATTTTTAGATATCTACACAAGAAAAAATATACTCCCTCCCCCTGAGCTTCATCGAAAGCATACTTATGCAAATTCCTAAATTATACGGCATGAAATGAGATTATAGGAAGCTCTATTATGTGTGATCGTGGACTTTTTATATTCTCATGCAGGCAACACATTTTTATTTATTACATTACAGTGCATAAACGCAGAAAGTACCTTAATATTTAAACTCGAATAAACTTACTAATTTTTACTTTACTAATTGTTTTACACCAGATATTAAAATAAAAACTGTTTCATAAGATAATAATTATTACAAGGCAC
Organism: Platyscapa corneri; assembly: GCA_018907185.1. Classification (NCBI taxonomy): domain Eukaryota; kingdom Metazoa; phylum Arthropoda; class Insecta; order Hymenoptera; family Agaonidae; genus Platyscapa; species Platyscapa corneri. The sequence continues at coordinate 1,333,170 of JACCHW010000005.1, read as the reverse complement.
GGTGTTTTTATTGCATTTTTCTACTTCAGATGGTAAATTTTACCGATAAATTTTCTAAAACTTTCTACTCAGCTTACAGTTTCCCTTTCTTCTCATTATAAGTCCTTGCAGACGAATTGTCCTTACTAACGACAAATGAGTGATTCTACCATCTGTTATAGCACTTCGATTGGTCACAGAAATCGAACAATCACCGATGATATCCATGAGCTTACCGTGGATTTAGCTTACGTCAATGCTTTTCTAAATGTGGGAACGCGATCGACTTCCTATAATAATGAAAAAAGAATAGATGTTCTTTCATTCTAGATTTTACGTATTTTAATTCGTTTCGTACACACTGCATTCATTTCTATTTCTTAAATTGCACAAACTCTTCTTTTGTATATTTACAAACTGAAGAATAATTAAAATGTATACGATAAACTTTACGAATCCGATTAATAAATTCGTACTCTATAATTTGATAAATCCACTTTATTTATATTTAAGTTTCGACTTTACTGCTCAAACGAACAATCTAAAAAAGCTAATTTATCTCGAATACGATGTTTTTTATCTCGTGAAGAATATTCTAAATTCTGTGCATGACCTATATTATTATTTTAAGTATAAAGGAATTCAAATTTAGATAAGGAAGTAGAATAGTCTTATCGACACAGAAAATTGAAAAAAGGATTTAAGGTTAATCAAATAACGTGAGAAGAATTCATGTATGCTATGGTTGAACTAGGAATAAGATATCCATTTTACTCACAAGCATTCTTTTTTCACTTTGACTGCACTAAATTGAAAAGTCATAAAGCCAAATTTCATTAATAACTATAAAAAGAACGTAACAGCTACTCAAAAGTAACATCAACTTCTATTATATTTCACCGTTGACTTTGCAATAATACAAACGGATAATTTTTCCATATAAACGAATACATGAGCAAAGATCTGCACAAAGTCCACAAAGATGACTTTGATCGTATGCGCGTACAAAGGACTTCATGACAGGATTCAGCCAGCGCTTTACAAGTAATTGTCCGGTAAATAACGCAACCTATTTAAAACTTGACTTCCCTCTCTCTCTGTCTTGCTACTGAATGAATTATTCTCAGTCACTGAATGCGCGTAAAAAGTACGTCTGTATCTAGAGAGTATTTGATTAGACATTCATCTAGTTACATGCGTATAGGTATTAAGATACACTGTCCAAACATCGCGAACTTTGATTAAACTTTTTCGATTAAGTGCAAATAATTGAGACAGAGTTATTCTCATTTCGAGAAATCACAAATTCGCTGTACATATTTAACAGATAAAGGTCTTTTATGGAATGAGCAATATTATTTTTATATTAAATATCATGTCATATATTTAACTTTCTTTTTAATTAAAGCAATGCAGTAGTATAGCAAAATACCAATCTACAAAATAAAAAAAAAATTTAAATTAACACAACCAAAGAAAAATAAGCTACGAAGTTTTAAGTGTTGAATTTAAGCTTACAAAATCAATATTAATATTAATGCATATTCCATTGCACATATTGATTTAAGTCATACATTAAATATAAGGATAAACTTAAAATATATATAAAATAATAATACGAGATCAACATTTTTCAACTCGACTGAAGTTTTATAACTCGATTCACTTTTAATATAAAATAGTTTAAAATAAAGAATACAATCGATTAAAAAGACAATTGTTTAACATATCCAATACATATTTTAAAGATAAAAATATTCTTAGAATAGAAGTTTTCGTATTTTTAAAGTCTTTTGCAATTATTGTATTTATTAGAAGATTTATTTAAAACATTGTAAAACTAAATTGTTGTAAAACTTTTGTTGAGTTAATTAAAATATTTTTATCTCTTTACTATACACAATCATTGATCTTGATAGTAATTGATAATACTTATTTTATTGTTTGCGGTGCTTTTGATATTAATGTTCTTAGGTTATTATAAGAAGTCCTTTTAAATATAAACTATTTATTTATATATTATTTACTAACCCCACGTGTTTCACTTAAAAATAAAGTCTCTTTCTTTTAATACAAAAATTATGTACGAAAAAGCAACGTACTAATTAATACAAGATTTACTTATAAATAATGATTTTTTTAAATAAACTAGTTTTTTCAATACATGTTTTAAAAATTATTAATATATCTGTATATGAAGCAGATTGTGTATAAACTTTTTAAAAATAAACGTTTTACGTTATTAATTCTATATCATATCTATCCTTATTTTCATATACGAGTAAGCCATTATTAACAAAATTAACTTCGCTTCATGTTTTTTTTAAATATTATTCTAAATAATGAATCCACGCATAAAAAGTAGTTTTAAAATAATGGTGAATTTAGAAATTTTCATAAAAACGGTTAATCTTTAAAATTATTTTAAAAATATGTTCTTTATGAGGATAATAAGTACTTGTTAAACGAGTATTGTTGTAATCTTCGAACCTTTTATTTGCTTTTTAATAATTTTAAATTTTAATCTTTTATTTATTCTACAATAGTATTTAAATATTTTATAATTGATGATAATATATATATAATTTTAAAATCTATGCATATTTTATATTTGCACATATCTTAACAGCTCACGTTAATTTAGAACGTTATATTATTCTAAAGAATATAGTTTACTAAATATTTAATAATAATTTATAATTATTTTAGACAATATTCTTAATAAAATAAGTACACTAATTTCTATTTTAATGAATACTCATTACTTCCTTTTTACAATATTAAGTATATATTAAGTCTCTCCCATTGTGATGGCTGAAAATATGAATTTATATTAATTATAGAATATGAAAGTGCAATGTAGTTTAATAAAAGAATTCCTTCGATAAATCTTTCTAATTCTTGTATAAACGATTTTTTTTTTATTGCTGCTGGACTAAATTCTAACTACTTAAGCTCGTTAAAAACACTTTCATTATTTGCTCGACAAAATTTATACTATCAAAATTCTCTAAAATTATGCAAACTGAGTAATTATTTGCGAAATCTGAAAATTTTAGTTAAAGTCAACCCGAACTTGCATGCTGAATTCTTCTCCCATGTATTCGATAGAAGTATAAAAAAGCATTGAATTTCATTACATCAAGTCAGCAGCGAATAAATTTAAAAATTCCCAAGGCCTCGAGTAGCACAAAATAGAAAACCCGATTTTACGCGAGGACTTGTTGAATTGGAGGCGAACAGAGGAACAGACGTGGACCATCAAACGCAAGGGATTATTGGCAAATGCTTTACAGCGAACTGATATAAATGTAGGAAAACGTTAGAAAAACGATTGGAACGAACGAGAAGAAGCGATTTCCTCCTTATTGGTTTTCGTTCCTTTCTCTATTTCCTCCGAAGCCGAGTCGCTGTCCAAGAAGCCAATCGCTACAATCGATGCTTTGAGGCCCGGTTGAATTATGGCGACGTTTAAAGAATTCCATGAAAATTTACGGGCTTGGCCAGGAGCGCATCGGCCGCTTTGCCTTGTTACTGTTGCTACCGCCACCTCCGAGGCTGATGCGCGCGAAAGCAGCGGATTTGCATTCGATCGGCTTTGCAAATTTTATTTGGCCCCCGTCCCATCTCTCGGTTCTACGAGTGCCGCACAAATGAAAATAAATGTTCGCAAAAATACAAAGTAAAGCACTGGCTTGGCCACGTTATTGTTCCCAGAAGATGCTCTGCATTCTTTATCTAGTTCATTGGGAAGGTACGTATCGTTCAAATATTTATGAAAGGATTTTAGTGGATATTCAGCCAAGTTGAAAGGATGCCCTTCTTGTTTGCAGTTAAGGTGAGATTTTATGAATCACGGTTAAGAAGCGGAGAAGCGGGGATATTTTTTTAAAATGATCAACAGCATAAATGAAGGATCATACCGACTCGAGGAATCTTTTTTCAAGAATATAAAGTAGCTTAATTCAGTAATGGATCTAGACTTAGGCGTTCAGGAGTATATATGTTGGTTAAAATATAATACTAAAAACTCATGAGTCACATTTAAGATAATTCGAGTTCAAATTTATTTTAAAATAATATTAAAATATCATTTAAGTAGTCAAAACAATTGCAGTTCATAAATATGGAAATAAGAAGCTTATATTCTACTTTATAATAGAAGCTGCTTAATTGTCTTGCAACTTCCTCAAATGCTAAATATTTTTATTGTCATACACCTTATCGATAAAAATTAAATTTTTAACAATTATTCGTAATATGTTTCTGATTTTTCAATTGAATATTTTTGGATTTTACTATAATAATAGAATATAATATAAGTCATTTTACTGCAAAGCATATTATTTCAAAATACCTCTAAGAAAAAATAGAAAGTATTAAAAAAATCTTATTGTTTACATTTTACAAACTTTATGCAGAGCATTTAATGAAAATTAAATAATTACTTCTAAAACTGTGTAAAATAGATAATAAATAGTTAATTATTTTGTTGATAAGTGAATAAGAGATAAGATGATTTCATATTTTTAAGTAGCGCTGATTAAATACTGTTTTAGATTAATTTCTTTGGGCTGTTTATTTTTACATATTTTTTTTAGAAAATCACATTATCGATTATTATTTAAACAGAAAATTCAAGTCTAATTCCAAAATTGCAAATAAAGACTACGCACTAACTTGGCTGAGGAAATAGAATTAAACTAAATTTAGAATGTTTGGCAACAGATGACTAGATTGGGCAACTCTTAATGATCACTCAATTGAAGAAAACAAATATGGCTGAACGTGATGCTAATTGCAACACACAATAGCTTACTCCCTAATGTATTGTTAATTCTAAAAGCAGATTGTTCTAATCTATCTTTCCTCTAAATTGCTAAATGTTTATTTAACATGCTTTTTGAATGTACACGTTTGCACAGTTAAATTATTATTATCACAGCTTTTCTGATTTAAAATTTTTTTATTAAAAATTAGCAGTATTATGTACTTCTAATGCTGTTTTAAAATAATGCATTTTATAAAAAAATAAAATTGTATTACTTTAAAATTTAATTTAAGATTCAAGTTCTTGACAAACATAAGCTACAATATAATATTTAACTACAAAATTTAATATAATTTTTATTTCGTATTGAAAAAACATGTATATAACTGAATAATCGATTGGAAAGTACCTTGAATCTGTTCAAAATAGAATAATATAATAAAATTAAATTATTTAACAATAACTTTACGTGATTGACATTATTACTTTTAAAAATAATACCACATAATAAAGTATTATTTAGTATTGATCATCACTATTTTGAAATACGTTTACTATAAACAGTCTTTGATAGAATTTAAATTTACAAATTTAAATTTAATTTATTGAAAATACAACTCATACACTTTATCGATTAAAAATAAAATAATAACTGTTTTCAACGATTACTCTGAAATCTTATTAAAAATAAAGTTTTTTTAAATATTTATGTCATATCATGAAGAAGTAATTTAAATTTAATCAATTAAATTTAATTATACGTCCATTGAATTATATAAGAACAAAAAATATATTGTTTGATACAAATAAGCGTAATAATGTAGATAAAAACGTCTAATTAATTCATTAATATTTAATTAATAACAATATTTACTTAAATAAATAACTTTAATAAATAACTAACTCGTCTAATACAATAAAAAAATTTAACACATTAAGTTATTTTAAATCAGATATCTGTATAAAAAACAGCTAACTGAAAAAATTATTCTAAATCTCAGTAATGAAGATAAATTTTATTAATTGAATTATTGTTTTTTAATGTACATAAATTTATTTTATTAAATATCTACTACATTTTTCATCAAATGTTATTGAATAAATTAAAAGAAATATTCGGTGAACAGTTGAGCATTATCTGGAAAATGTATGAGTTTTGAATAAATTAAATTGAAAACCGTTTGTTTAATCATTTCTTTATTCATAAGCATATAAATGAGTATCAAATATTATTTCTATTAATATATAAAGGAAATATTTAACAAACGAGTAAAAAAGTACTGAAAATCATTGTACGTGAAGAATCTCTAAAAATTCTTGTGAAACATTCAAAGTATTAATTTTCTATTCATGTACTCTTTTTGAATGAATATCCATTTTTTCCCTAAAGGTTCTTAGTTTTTCAAATATCAACCAGAACAGTATGGCACTTGATAGCTGTTAAAATATCTTTAAGAAAACTCAAAGGGCATACTGTTTTAATAAGCAATTAATTTGGTGGATATTAAATTCTACTTAAAAAAAATAATTTAATTACTTTTTGATATGTAGATTTTTACACAATGTTAATCTTTATAAAAATTTCTTACAGACATCTCATATTAATTTTAATGAAACTTACAACAAAAAAAGCATATACGCATACAACTGAAGTTTTTATTTTATTCACGATTAATATACATTTTTTTTAAATTCATATTTTATTATTTATTGAAATATTTATTTAGACACATAGCCATCTATGTATTTAATAATATTTAAATATTATATTGAATTTATATTCGTTGGTATTATTTTACGATTTTTTAACTTGTATATATGTTCTAATAACCTTTGATCATTATAATACACCTTTATAATTATTCCTCGTATTTACAAAAAATCTTTTTTTATCTTTTTGTATGTTCAACATATTTATATTTTTAATTTTATTAAATAAAAATTAAAGTCTAAATTTTTACATAATGCTATATAAAATATAATAAAAATAACAGTATTTTTTGTAATGAAATAAATAAAGTCTCTCGCATTCATTATTAGAAATTTTAAGAGATAATATCATGTGTTGTAAATCATGTAATTAAACGTGACCGGGTAATATTAAGAAACCGTAAGTATGTATTATGCAATATTCAAGTATTTTGATCATCGAATTATATTCTACAAATTTTTTCACGAATTACCATTGGTATGTTTAAATTAATATTTAACACTATACGCTTATTCGACAATACATATTTCTGAAATTAACATTATGATGGATTAAGATTGAAAATTCATCTTCGAGAAAAAATAACAAACTGATAAACTATTATGTCGTACTTGTTTTAGAAGTTACTAATATGTTTAGCAATCTAACGTTCATTACACTGGCAACAAGTTATACGTGCCAACAACGAATATTTGCAGTATTATAATTCGCACGAAGGAATGAGAAGCCACGAAAGCGAAAAACGTGTGGGTAATGCGGAAAAAAATGCTCGGCCGCTTCATCGAATCGTTCGCGTCAACCACCTGCTCGACAAGCTGCGCGATCTTCTCGTCGGACGCGCGCGTATCTCCTGAAATTTCATCGTCCGCCGCAACGTGTGATCAGCAAACTCATCGATCCCATCGTCGCACCAATGTGAAGTATAAGCCAAATAAAATACATCCTTCTCCTTAGTTTCGAAAACCGATCGCACGCCTTGCCTATTATACGTGCTTACAGGCTTTTATTGGCCAGCATGAGTCGGCATTACTGTTTGCCTACAATTTCGTCGATCCCACACCAGGAGCTTCAGATAAGAGAAGGATAAAGACAAAAGCTTGAAATGAAGACGTTGCACCATAAGTGAGACTGGTAGTTTAATCTATTTTCAGTGCTGAGTGTGCAGTAACTTTTTAAGGGTATATGTTTATTAATATTCCTGTACGAAGACGTGAGCGTAAACTTAGGAATATGTTATAATAATCTTTGCAACAGTAAATCGGTTTTATGTTAATTCCGTGATTGATAGCCCTTATTACTTTTGCATTTATCGTCGCATATATTACGTATATTGAAATTTTTTATGCTTTATATAATTCTTACGAAAAAGTATTTAAAATTTAAAATGCGACTTTGTGTCAAGTTTGCTCTTATTTTAGGAAGTGTTTAAAAGCAAGTAAGTATTCCAATTTTACACGTTTTTCCAGAATTTATTTTCAACGTAATTTCAGAGCAATTTTACTCTGAACTTTAAATCTATCAGCCTTTTACAATCTTATTTAAATTAAATGGCTGGTAACTTACGACAAGAAATATTACTGGTCATTAAGTAATTACTGTCGTACAATAAAGTGCGAAAAAATCTGAGATTTTGATAAGAATTGACTTAGACAGTGGAAAAGTGTACAGCGCCTGGTAAACATTAACTGAATTTTATCGCGGTAAAAATGCAACCTTAAAAATGCAACGTCTAACAATCTACTTGATTCGCAATTTGTAATTGCTCGGGCCTCAATTACGCAATAAGCACTCTTACGCTCGTCGATTATTCGTCAAATATTGTTTGTATTTACACCGTCTTAGGGACATCCGAAGCCGCGAAAGTTTAACCTCAGAGCCGCATTGTCCCAGAAATGCGGAAGCCTACCGAATTTCGATTTTAGAATGCACACTTGGCGCTCACCTCGTGGCAACCGGTAATGATATCGATTCGCAAACAGCCAGACACGCGATTGTACACAAGCTATCGGCGTGCAAGCTACAACCCGCGATGTCAAACAGTTCTTCTCCTTGCCACCTACATTTGCAAGTCTCGTTTCAAGAATCGATCAGCGTTTGAGACCGCGAAAATAGTAGAGAAGGGAAGAGAAGCAGAGCTAAGCCGAACGCGCATCGGTTCGGAGTAGCCAATTATCGCTACCATTACCCCTGTTATATTATTGATAACTGACCAATTATCTATTCATCTGCAAAATAATAAATAAAGACGATGTACTGTCTCGAAGCTAAAACTTAAAATTTTTTTTAATTTTTCATAGCAAGTACATCATATTATTTCACGGAGACGTTAATTTTCATCCCCATTTGTAATTAGCCGTGAGAGGCGAAAAAAGCACGACTATACAAACACTCGTTATAATCTCAATAATTATTAATACTATTTTATGAAGGCTTAAGCTTTATGAGCATTAAAATCTTTTTACAGGCGAGCTTAACTGAATTAAAAAGAAATAAAGCCAGTTTTTTAAGCATTAATTTTATTTTAGGATGTTGTGCACTAACAAGATATTAAGATACTGCTTTTATATATATGCGCATTATATTTCTGAGTACGGCTCATTTATTTCATATCTGATTTCTAAATTTTTATACATTCTAATTCAATGTCTAGTTTAAGTATTTGCAAAAGTTTTATATTTTTCTTGTCATTACACAAATTTAAATTTTTAGAAAACTCTTAAAAGTGTTGTATGTTCTGGAAAAATATTAAGTAATTATTTATAATACTGTAATTTTTAGATGCATGTTACTTTGAAAAATATTAATAAAAATATTAATGTATTAAGCGGCAAGTTTGAAAAATGTAATAAAGACTTTAATTTCTGAATTTTAAATATGAAAATAAGTTGTTTTTAATTAACGTAGTTGAATAACTGTAAATATGAATTCTACATTTAAATTTCTCTATCAACAATGTGTAAATACATATAATGAAGGATATAATCGTAAATAATAATCCAGTAAATTAATTCATCAAAATAACTAATATCGAAAAATTAATTAATTTTATTAATTATTAAGTATAAATTTCACTAGTTCCTAATAAATATTATATAATTTTTTTAAATATGATCATTTTATTTTTACAGTAAAAAATAAATAGTAAAGTAATTTGATTCATTAGTATAATTGACGATTTAATTTGAAAACGTGAAGGACATACATTTTAGTTGCCTGTTGCAATATTCTTAGTGTCACGGAGATCTGATTTATTCCAAACTTTTTCTAAATTTGAAACAATATGCAGAATTTAATACAAAATATAGAACTTAGCAAACTTTATTTTAAATAATTAAAAAATTTATTTGAATTAATGAGAATTTATTATACACTTAAAACTTTTATCTTTTCTATAATTAATTTACCGTTTATGATAGGAAAGTAATTATAAGTACTATACTAACATCGTATGCTTGATATTTTCTATCTTATAATTATTACGTATATTTAATAGAATATTTATTTTTATAATTAAATAATACAAGCTTTAATGTACATTAATTATATTCGCTGATGATACTTTTTAATTGTAATTAATATATTAGCGCAATTTTTATTTCAATTTTTTTATATATTCTTTTATAAAAATAGTAAATTTTATGAATTTGAAATTATTATTATATATCGATATGTAAGACTTTCTAAAAACTTTTTTGAAATCAGACAATAATATTCTATAAGATTTTTGTACGATATAGCAAATGATGAATAATAACTTTTTGAAATAAATACGAGTTTTACTGTATATTAAGACCTTTTTTACTACTACGATACACATAACAAAGTTTGACGAAGGAAGAGATTTTTCAAATAATTTCAAAGTCCAGTATAAGATTACCATAAAAAGATCTAAAACAATTCCACTTCCGACATTTTCTTTAAAAAAAATTAATTTATAAATTATTTCTATACTGAAAGACAGTTATCACACAATTTTCTAAATATATTTTTCTTTATTTATAACTATAATCATGATTTACTTTAAAATATTACAGAATTATATTTTATTATTGATTTTTCAATTGATAAAACATTATCTGACTTTTTGCATAATACAATAAGCTTATATTTTTGTTTAAGTAAATTTTTATTTAGGTTTCAACTTACATAAATTTGAAGTTTTATAAAAAAAATTTATATTTATCAAACGCAAATTTTTTCAAAAAATCATAAAAATATCCATTACAATTACAGAATATTTAATTGAAATTTTTTTCAAACGTAATGCTTTTTAAAAGTTTCACTTCTATTTTAGTTTTGATAAAAAACATTAAAATTTGTTTTTTTTTATTAATCATATGTCTCGACCTGTAATATCTCAGAATCAAAAAGGTAACTCGTAAACATTGATAATGTTCGCACTAATTAATGCATTAAATCTTGTTTGATGAAACCGCTTTAAAATTTTACAATTTAAAAAGAAAATTACATACACAAAATTTTTATGAGTGCTTTTCTTTGTAATGTTCTTCCATCAAATTCGATCAAATAATGTTTACAGCTCGATTCGTTTAATTCACTTTATTGGATAGAATCCGGTACGTTGCATCATGTTACTCATAGTACGATTATTTTTGTAGCGATAACAGGCGAATGCTTATCGTTTGTTTGAATAAATAAAAATATGGGGAAAAGTGCGAGTGCCAAACGAAATTTGGTGAAAAAATTCACATTCCACCGAAACACAAGTAACAAATACACGAAATAAAAACAAAAAACACGAGGGTAAATGCGAGAGAAATTATTTGAACGAAAGCACATCAATGCTATACACACGCCTTTATTTCAAAACTAGTTGGAGCTGCGCAAGTTTTAATTGAGCACGTGGCTTCTGCATTCTACAGCATAATTATTCACTCGGCAAATTAATTTTCACTGCTAATCTGAGATTGACACGAACAAAAAGCTTTATTGCTTCATCAGTTTTTTGACTGTTTTCGAAATTATGCGTATTGGAAAGGCCTTTGCACAACCGCAATAGCAGCGACTGTGAAACAAAACCTAAAGGTAACGGAGATAAGCAGGGACTTTTCTGCTTGTGATTTGCATCAAAATGTAAAACCATCAAGTTCCGATAAGAGGGGACCGACAAAAAGCAATAATAAGAATAAGTTAAAGGGCAAAATACACGAAAGAGCGTTGGTCGCTAGCATCAAAAAACACTGATAACGTGTAGGACGAAGAGGTTTAAACGAAAAAATAACGAAGACAGTAGCAGCCTTCCTTGGATTACTTACCAACGAGCTGCGACTCGACGGCAACGATCATTCTCCAGCAGTAGCACAAGAGAATACCGGTCAATGTCCTCCATCTACACTGTCGGTGTCTGCCAGCGACGACCAGCATCTTCCTCTGACTAGCCTTTCTCAACTTGCGCAACAATATTCGTCGACACTCATACGACACACACACACACTTAAGTGTAACTGACCCGGTTTTGCCCTTTTTGCAGTTTGATTATGCGCTAGAGGCGTAAATACGTAAACGACAGGACGTCGACGCTCCACTTGGATAAGCGCGCGCGCGTGTCGCGTGAAGACTGAAGTTCTATCGTGCCATGACTGCCTGTATATTCCAAGATAAGGTGAGAGAGAGAGAGAGAGAGAGAACGAACGAGAGGGTGAATCGTCGGTCGGACTGCCCCCACCAGTTACTGAGCGTTATTCATCCCCTCCCGAGTCCTTCTCTTTCTCTCTCTTCATCCCGGAGCTGTCGCGCTCTTCTTTTTTCACCCGCAACACTGGCTGTTGTAAGGGCAAGAGCTGAGCAGCGGCAGCGTAAAGGGAAAGCAGGAGAGGGGCTCTTTATCTCTCTCTCTCTTGTGTTTGCCAAAGCTCTGAGATTGACTAATGTGCCAGGCGCTCGGAGTTGCGAGGTGAAGAGGATTCATTCAGTTAAACGCATGTTTCGGATACATCCAATGTACGTAATTAACGAATAACAACAATTTCGATTGGGATTTATATTTAATGCGTAGACTATAATATTACGTTCTGTCGGAGAAGTTCTTTATTTCGATCACTGTTTTAGTTCTTTATTGGAGTTCGTAACAACTCCCTTTTGTTATATTTCACCGAAATTTCTTAATTAATATTATTTCAACTACATTGAAATACGCGTATTTTTAAAGATGCGTTTTCTTCTAAAAATATGTGGACAGATAAACTTTTATTTTTACGTAAAATTTATTATATGTTCGTAAAATCTTGTAAGCTTATAATTATATTTCCGTATGTATGAAAAAATCACAAGCTTTTTACACATGACAAAGATAATTATAATATAAATATGGAAGAAAAATATTTTACACTACTTCGCTCGGTACATTATGCGCACATTGTACTCGAATTTAAAAAGTCCTTTAATTACTCAAACAAATTACAATTTCTAAATTTCGGCAAATATTGTTTTTCTATTTCTACAAATAAGTTTCCCTCGCGTTTTTCAGATACTTGAATTCGTTTCCGGTCGAAACATTCTACACCGACTTATTCGTCGATTCATTGGAAACTAGGTTAAAATACTTATTTTAATTTGAAAGACTTAAATACGAGGATTCGGCTAAAAATTATCTTTTAAAATTTGATCCCATTCATACTTAAGAGCTGCCAATACTACCAACACGAAACGTCAACATTTTCACAGAATTAAGATAATTGAGAATTCGTAAACGAAAAAATTTCAGGAGCGTTTTATAATTCGAAAAACAACAATTTCGACAATTAAGAATTTGCGTTAGGCAATGGTTGGCACGGCAGTAAAGCTCTGAGGTCGAAACATTGGTAACTAGAGCAGAGTGGCGCAGTGGAAGCGTGCTGGGCCCATAACCCAGAGGTCCGTGGATCGAAACCACGCTCTGCTAAGAGCTTTTTTTTATTTTTAAAAAATACGCGTCTTGCCACGAAGGGTTCGCCTTGGATTCACAAAACATCACATCCACTTTCGACATAATTAATTTTTCGAATTCATATCGCAATGGAGAAACGTACGATGTTATTATACGTTGTTAATTTATTTTATATTCTACCGTCAAGCAATTTCACAAAGTTCTTGCAAACAATTTCTTCTAAATTATTAATTTATTTTATTTTTAAAATCACATTATCATAGAAGCTTTCAAAATAAAAAAGTTTTAAAAGTTTCCACTTTTATCATTTCTTACGCGGCATTTGAATATTTGATTCTTTTATTTGTAACGGCTTGCTTAATATTACGTGGAATAATGCAAGTACTGCGATTTCTATATTTTTACACGTACAAGAATTTCTGGATCCATTTTTTTAAAATATGTTATTAGAGCGAGATCTTAACAATGGTAATTTAATTATTAGATATCTCATTATCTTCGTATATTTTGTAAACTCTAAAATTTAGAAAGTTTTTGTAAAGCGTATCTCTGAAATATGTTTGTAACCTTCCAAATTGCTCAGTGCGTTCATATTCATTATTCAGAATTACTATAGTTTATTTTCCTAAAAGGTAAAATATTCTTCAACGTAAAAAGAATAATTTGTATGACAATTTCTGTATGTGAAACTTAGCTTGCACCTAATAAGCTATTTTATAACTATGGTTTAATATTAATCGATTAATTAATATAAATTACAGCAACATTTAACTTCACTATTATTGTAATTAATTAGTACCATTGATATTAGCATATAAATCAAAAGCATACAATCAAAACTCCTTTAAAATTTCTGATTTCCTACAAATATTATAATAATATTAATTTAAAAAATACACCTTTTGACCGTTATTTTAATGAAAATTTATTAAAATCTATGTAATCGATTATGTATTGAAAATCTCTTCACAATAAATTAATAATTATAAAACAATACCTTTTCTAAAATTTACTAAAAACAGTTTAATTATTTTTATTGTAGTTAGTACAAATATTAAATAATATGAATGAAAATACTCTGGAAATATTTTGTATTTACAAGTAAGTATATAATATATTTAAAAACTTTTCTGTTAGTGAGATATAAGAATTTTATATTCACTGTTAAATATTGAACCTCGAACTTTTGTCTCGCTACTCACTGCATTGTAACAAAGTTTTAACTAATATAATTTAAAATAAATCGAAGAACTTATGCCTTCAATTTTTTCGCACCGAAAGTTGTGTGGGTCAGTAAAATTATTTTTTGAAACTTTCTTTAAATAATATAAAATAGTCAGTGATTACCAACGCATCTTACTCTTATTAACATCGCAATAAAATTAATTTATTTTCTACCAATATATTACAAAAAAAATTGTAATTTCTTTCTTTCTTAAATGAATATCTGTAGATGTTTTGAAAAATTGAAAATTTGAAAAAATTTACAACTTTGAAGGAAAGTTATTAAGTTCGTATAAACTCAATATTTTACCGTTTAAGAGTTTAATTGAGCTACGGCTTTGAAACTACTTCAACATTTTACACAAGTTCCACGGAAATTTAGTTGTAAATAAAAAAAATCGTATTTAAATGGAAATAATTAACCTTGAAATAATATATAGAAAAATGGAAAAATTTAGTAAAATGAGATTCATGATACAAATATAATGCAATATAAATATAATATAAAGATTAAATATAAACTTTTATACGTTGTTTCACATTTTGAAAAGCTTCCTTAGTTTTTTATCACTTTTCTACTATTTTCTCTATTTTATATTTTTTGAAATAGACTACAGTAGTGTTACTCTATTTCAATTAAACGAATTAACATTTTTCAAAAACTATTGCTTAGTAATAATGAATTATCGATTAAAATTATTAACCATTTTTTAGATATGTATAACTTATCCTATAAATATAAAAATTCTATCTGGATATTATATAATAGTTTTAATATATTTGTTTTAATTTTTTATATATTTAAAAGTAATACATACTCCTATATTACCTTTCATTTATGATTTTCAATAAGAACTTAGCAAAATATATCAAAATACACGTTGTTAGAAAAAGTTTTTATAAAAATATTTATAAATTATAAAATATCTTAGAACTACCAGTAATAAAATATATATTTTTACGACTCATAAAAAGTTTGGTAATGTTGCAAAATTTTGAGCGAAAATTAGAAAATTCACACTTTTCATTATTATTTCGTAAATTAAGTATGAAATGAAGAAAGTTCAAACGTTAAATTATATATATAATAAAATATGTATAAAAAATACTTTCCAGTATTAGAATGAGTTAATAAATTAAATTTAGATATCTTTAAAATATATCTTTTCAAATTAAAGATTATTTTTAAAAAATAAAATAGAATTTTTGTAACCTTCGAAAAATATAAGTTTTATTATGATCTAAGGATGCAATATCTTAACTTATAATATATATATATATATATATATTAGTTTCTCATAAAAGTGATACGCTCATCCTAAAACCACTTTTCTAAAATTTAATTTCTTCGGCTTTGAGTTTTGAAGCTTGAATATAAAGCTTTTTTGCTTTGAAAAAATTCTGATATCAATGAAGTTGTTCAATAATATATGTAAAGCATAATATTTCAAGAACATTATCTTTAAGTAATATGAAAACACTTTTATTGAAGATTTTAATGTTTGAAAATATCTTCATTTATAAATATTTATGATTACATTCCTAGTTCTAGATATTTTAAATTTGAAGTAATACATACGGATATAAGCGTTAAATAATTTTTATTTATGTAATGAAATTCGATTTTTATCCTTTCTTAGAATGTCTTTTTAAAATTTTCATACTCTTTTGTGAATATGATATTCGTTTTAACTCAACTTTTCTCCCAATTTATGTAAACCAAATCACATTGCTACTCTTATATTAAAATTCATACTACTTTTATTTAATTTATTTATATTATTTTTATACTAATATTAGAATTACTAGATTAATTGTTTTTCTTTTTAATCCATATTTTTTATCTTATTTTCTTACCTCATGTCGAGTAAAATATTCGAACAAATTATTGCAAAACTGTTTTGCATATAAAAATTATTATTAATTAATTCTTGAATGTCAGAGATATACGTACTAGTCATCTTTAATGAAATTTTAATGAATTAAAGTGGGTTACATATCACCATGCTTTTTTAATATTCAATACTTCATATGTTAATTACTCAATGAATTCATTAATTAACTAAAATGACTTTTATTCTTTTACTATTGATTGCAAAAAATTGTAATAATTTATTTTACGTCGACACACCTTTCAAGAGTAATGAATCTTCGCAAAGTGGCTACATAGTTTATTCTTGATAAATTATTTTATTGTCTTGGTATTTTCGCAGCATAAAAACATTAAATACATTAAGCTGTTTGAGACGCCATTAGTATAAATAACTCGATCACATGAATTCACAATCTTATGCGAAACTAAATTTTCTAAACATCAAACATTTTCTTATACTTTGTTTTGCATGTAAAGGTCCCATTTAGTCACTGAAATACGATGGTAATCGTGAAATTTGATATAGGATGGGCTAGACTGATAATTAGTATGAGCAGATCGAATTCGTCAAACTTTCGATATCGTACGACTCACGATTTTGCAATATTTAAGAAATCTAAAAAATAAAAATTACGAATGTAATAAATAGATGCTTTTGATATATTTAATAATAAATAATATCAAAGATGCTTCGCTTTTTTATCCTGTTGACTACATGTATGTGAGGATGCAATTATACCCAAATAATATTTTACAATTTGTAATAATCTTTTTAATACTTACCACATTTGAATGAAAAAATAATTTAAACATTTGTAAATATTTATATCAATTTTTTCGAGGGGAAAATGCTGTATGCTAATATTGCAATTTAAGACACGTAAAACATACTTCGCCTGTATAACCCTTAAAAGCTTTCGAATATAAATAAACACGAAAATAGTTTCTTAAGAATGATAAACTTTAATTTTAAGTAAAGAAACACTAGCAGCGTCTTGTATAAAATAAGATTCATGCAATTCAGTTTTGTAGTGCAGCGTGACGAAAAATGCCAGTGATCATAAAGAAAAATAGCAATCACCCTAAAATCATAGACTGGGTTCTAGGATTTCGTGTAAATCGCGTACCTCAATCGTGAATAAAATAGCTAAACCGCATAAAAGAAAATCTGTACATAATCATTAGGTTGTGCAAAGCACGTGCCTCGCTTAGAGAAGAAGAAAATCTAAACGACGATCGCTTACAATTGCGTGCCTCCGATTACATCCACCCACATTTCTCTCCAGCTCGTGGTGGTGCATAATAGGGGTATTTCCGAGGTGCTCTCGGTGCGTTTTAACAAAAGTATGGCCGTTTAACATACACGTACCTAGAGGCGCGTGTAGGACAGAAGCAAACTGGAATTGGACGAAATGAGTTGCGTGATTTGAGTCCGTTCGGTACTTTTTCTTAGCCTTCTTTGCCATTATTTGCTTTCTCGTGCTCCATTTTTTATCATTTCTTCTCGCTTCATCCTTTTTTCCGCTCTTGCTTAGCTCGTTTTGTTTTTCTTTTTATTTTCTCGTGGTGTAGCCACTTCCATCACTGTAACTTGACAATTTTCTCAATAATCCCAGAGAATGACGTAAATTTAGTTGGGCGCAGACGAACATCTCGGTTCGACGAAATGTAGAGAAAAGCTTGGGAATGTTTCCGAGGACCCATCGAGCGCTTCAAATCCTCGAGTCCAAAGAGTTTAGTGAGAAGGAGTAAGAGCGTTGGAGGAGTACAGAAAGAGAGAGAGAGAAAGAGAGAGAATTTCCTAAATCAAAGCGGAAACGCTATGGAGCGCCTCGCTACACTCGAGGTCAAGAGATTTTTATTACGTTTCAGTGAATCTTGCAAGAATAGGATTACTTTAATTAAAAAATCAAGTTCTTTTTTCAGGATGAAGCTAAATTTTTAGATGCTGTTGTTTTTAAAATAATTAAATTTAAAAGCTTCTCCGTTAATTTTTTAATTTTTCTCAATTTTTATACACAATATTAAAGTATTTTCGAAAACGTGAAAAAAAATTAATACATAAATTTACTCTGAAATAATGGTCTTCGTTTTTACTTTTAAGATCTAACCTATTTTTAAAGAAATACTTCGCGTTGTTCAAGTTTCTCTTAATTTCTTTTGTTAAATTTTCACACTAGTTCTGTTTGTAAAAAATCGAAAAAGACCACGAAAAATAATATATATTACCGCCTGTTGTTTTTTCATTATTTGTTAACTATAAAATAAGATTATAGGTTTATTTATATTTTATAAAACAGGAAGAATTTTAAAAACTTTATACAATTAGAACAAATAATTTTATTCTATTTGACTTCTATCATAACTGTTTTTTATCTTCAAATAGGGATAACATTTACGTAAATAAATATACTTTAATTTCAAAAATTTATATATTATATTAATAATCAATTATTTTTTGTACTTAAGTATTACAAAAAATAATGTATGTATAAACTCCGAAGTTTTCTTTATTAATATGTGTTATATTAAAACAATATTACGATATATCAAAGCTATGCATTATTGCTAAAAATTAAAATTTCTTAAATTTGTATCCAAAATAATTTAACTAATTAATTTTATTAGATTATTAAAAAAAGAGATAAAATAAAATATATGAAACGGCAATTTTAGTTTGTAATTATGACGGAACCTGTAAAAATATTAAAAAATAAGCCTAATATAGAATATTGGGAAAATTTGATGGAATTCAAGATATAAAGCTCTAAAAACATTAATGTATTACAGATTTTAATATTTATTTGCTATTATAGAATAAAGCTTTGAGGTTCGCAGGTTGAACATAAGCAAATGCACATCGGCTAACTGACCACATGGGATTCCTGCTCTTTAACGAAGCAAAGGGTGAAACTACACCAAGAGATTTGTGCGCATATAAAGCAAGAAAGGAAGCCTTTGAAGACTAGTTTCAAGTATTAGTTGGTGTATGGTTTGAAATTTAAATGAATGATTCCATTAAAAAATAACTACAAACATTCCTACACATTAAAAAAGAAAATAAACAGAAATGGTAATTGTCATTATATATAAAAATAAGATGGAAAATAATTGACTGCAGAATGCGGATTTGTAAGTCCTAAAAACTTGTCTAATTTCAAACACGTATATATTTGAATTGGAAATGAAATTGTAACTTTAAATTTTTATTAGATTAGCGTTTACAATCAAATATTTAAATGAAAGATTATTTATGTATATTTTTGAAAATATCAACTACCTTCGACGGTAAATCGAACGAAATAAATTACCTTACAATAATTCAAGTGAAAGTATATTATGCAAAATAAAACAAGAATATTTTACTTTAATAATCTTTGACATTGCAAAAGTCAAAACTTCATGCAATAAAAATTTATGTTATTTTTTATGATTTGCTTCTTCTACGTACACCTACTAATTGATACTATTACTTCAATTCTTATTTTTAGAGGATAAACTTTAATTAATTTCTTTCTAATAAAGATTCGATTACTTCATACCTAAAAATACTATAATATATACATATACAGATACTTATCAATGTAGTTTTATTATTTCAAATAATAAATTTCAATAAATATAATCATTTTTAGCTTTTTTCGTTTTTATCGTCAATTATACGACTCTTGATGCCTTTTTCAAAGAGATTGAAAAAGTTAACTTTTCTATCACTCATTGAATTAGCAATAAAAACGAAACTTTTGAATGTTGGCAACTTTTTGCAATAATATGAATGAAAACTTTTAACTTTCGTTTCCTTATAAATATTAAAACACGGAAATGTCAAAAAATGCACTTAAAAGACGATGTATTTAAAAATCTCTAAATATGTACTTAAAAATCTCTAAATATGTACTATTGAGTTATACAATAATAAATCAAAATCATATCAAAATATTACGTGAATTTGACTTTTCAATATTTTTTTACGTTGAGTAAGTACAAAAATCTGAAATAAAACGTAGTACGTTTGAGGTTTCAACTGTTTTATAAAATTATAAGAATATATTTTTTGTACATACGAATTAAAAGAAAATAATATAATTTTTTTTTAAATATTATAGCATTATTTAATAGGAAAAAATTTAATTAAATAAATATTAAATATCCATAATGAGAATTAACGAACATAATATTTTCAAGTTCGATGAAAAATATAGGTAATACGCCCTCCTAAGATACGACGCATTTCATCGATTGAATATTAGGTTTTTGAGTATACAAACTTTGCATTGCACTACGTTGATGCACACAATTAGTACTTGCTAAATGGGTTAATTTGAATCTTTGAATTCCGCCACCGTTCAACTCAATTCACTATAGATCTTTTCATTTTTCTTGTATTATACTCTCTTCTACTTTTCCATTTCTATTTACTTACCTGCATCTACAATGTTCTTAGATTTTCCTTAACCGAGTTAAATTATTTTTAATTAGCCGATTATAAATTATAATTTACGAGAATTCGTATAAATTATAATAACATTTCACTTTTCCATTGAAATTATTAAATTACTAACTTTCACTAAATTTTATCAAAACTTTTTTTAAAAAATATTAAAGAGTATTTTCCTTTCATTCGAAAGATATTTAATTTTTTTATAACAATATTAAATGCATCGATGTTATTTTCAATTTTCATTTTCTATCTTACTTTTTGTTTTGCTATCTATTTTCTTATCTGTGCTTAAGTGTTTCTTTCTGTAGTACCATTAAAAACATACGCTATTTTCTGTTTTACCCGTACATTTTTATTATGATACTTATTTATTTAATATTTGATTAATTCCTATCTTATTTTTATAAGGTAAAAAAGTAAGATTTTTATTAATTTAAAAAATAAATTAAAAAGTATTATTTAAATTAATTTAAGCATAAATTCTAAATTAAAAATATTAATAAATGTTTGGACACATATTATTGATATAGAATGTTATTTTACTTTTTAACTATTCTTAGTCTATCTGATAAATAGATATTTTTGCTTTCGATCGATATTTTTTACGCTTTTCTCTGTCGTTTGAAGGGGATATAAAATAATATCAAATACTTTTACTATTTATATTTATATACCTTTTAATATTTTCTATATAGTAAATCTCCCCTTTACTATATTTAGATTATCAAAACATTTTTTATATTAAATATAATAATTAAATATATTTTTTTGACCTTCAGTACATTCAATTTAATTATTTTAAATATTGATAAAAATTAATCTTATTTGGAAAGAACTTTTGAAAGATTAAAAGTTTAACATTTTTTTAATCGTTAATATATGCGAATAAAATTTGGCATAGTCATATCATTTGCTTTTGCATAAAAACTGACCTTTATGAATTACAGATTTCAAGTATTCTTTAATAATATTTTTAACTTCTTGTAAATTTAACTTTGGAAAAAATTGTATAATTTATTAATAATCATAAATTTTTTAAATTTATTTAATTTCTTTACCACTCAGGCAAAATGTAAAGATTTTTTTTCTACAAATTACCCACAGTTATAAACTATTTATATTTTTATAGTTTTACTATTTATACTAAAAATAAAAAACTTATAAATATACATACATTTATATTTAAATTATATTAAATCAACTAAATTAATATCGGAAAAATTGTTTAATTTTTAAAAACATACATGTATTTTTCTCATTCTGGGATTTAAATATGTACATAACACTATAAGTATATATTTTAAACTAACTGATAAAAAGATTTTTAAGCAAAGTATTTATTTTTAATAATTTTAAATTACTAATCAGATTAATTTAAATAAATATGTTTGAACTATGGAAAATATTATCTATAAATAAAAATTTAGTAAATATATGAATGAAATTTAGTTTGAAAAATACTATATTAGGAAATTAAAAACAATCTCGCAACGAGTAGAACATGCCACGCTTTAATAGTTGCTCGCAACTTTATAAGTATTCCAATAAAGTAATAGAAATATTGTTGACAACGAAAATACTTTAAGCTTTTTAAAGGAAATCACCAAGAGAACGAGATTGAGAATTCTTAAAAGTTTTAATTCAACAACTGAAATTTTGAGAGCCAAACTTCCGAAGTAATGACGCGTTTCAATGAAATCAGAATTTTTATGCGTACATTTTATAAACTATTGATTGAAATTTCAATGGATATAATAATTTAATCGTATTAGAATCGATATTAGTGGAATTGAGAACTTGCAAATTTATTTAACAATTTAAGCAATAATTTTCAATAAGTTTGTATAACATTTGGATTGGATATCTTACAGCTCTCATACAATTACATTTCACTCAGCTATATTAAATTGACTGTAAATCAAACTTGTTCTCTCTCTCTCTCTCTCTCTCTCTCTCTCTCTCTTTCCCTCTCTCATTGATTCAGAAACATCGACAGTCAAGTTTCGGTGATATCCTGCTTTCCTTTACACTTGTAAGTTTACGCTCGAAGCGACTGACTAATTCTTAACGAACCTGGCAGGTTCTAGTAACTATCGCTCAGCAACGCTAAGACTCGCTACACCAATAAGATGCATCACCTCGCATATGTACATATGTACGCTGCATGGTGTAATTGCAAAGACAGTATTGGTATCTTTCTCTATACACAGCGTTTGTATACGTCGTATGAATTCCGAAATGTTAATTGCCTGTTTATTCTCTCAAAAGCGAGGACAGCAAATATCGGATATCCACGAAGTCCTTAAGTCAGAAATACTTTGACTACGAATCCAAGAGAATCAGAAGAGAAAGAGAGAGGAAGAGAAAGAGAGAGGAAGAGAAAGTAAGGGCAGAAGGGAAACAATTGCTAAGGGTTCATTTTATATCTGTCTCTGAACGGGAGTAGAACGCGACAAGGTGACTTTCTTTTATTTTGAAGTTAGTTCCGGAAGAATTGTTTTCTTTTCCGTCCATTTAGTTTTATTAAATCTGCTAACTGCATGCGTGGTCAAATAGGAGTCTATATCCTTTAACACGCGCCCTCGTGTAATTTATAGAAATCTGGAAAGAAAAAACAAAAAATATTTTGTTTTAATGAGTCAGGAATAATTTTCAGATAAAATTATCATTATTTGAGTGGTATAAAAATGATTTCATTGTAAAGTTTGAATTTTTTACAAAGTAAATTTACAGATATAAATTTGAATCGATCTCTTCCAACCATTACTCAATTAAGCTCACTTACTTAGATTTTTTATATCTCAGGTTCTGATTTACAATCAACACTGATCCTGTTATTTCCTCACAATTTTTACGGCTGCAAAGTCAACCCGAGCTTAGCAATTAAGTATACTTTAGAAATACTCTCTGGAAAATGTGACGAGTTATACGAAATAAAACAATTGAATTGAATAAAACAAGAAAATTAAAGCTCCATTAAATATTAATAGAAAAATTGTATCGGAAGTACAGTTTTTCTGATTGTAACGTTTGAATAATGAATAATTTTTAAACAATCAGGGCAATCGTATTTACGCGAAGATTTTTTTTATTCGCAAATGAGGGAAATTGGATTTTTCAATAATATGCACTTTCATACGAATTAATTATTTTCAAACACTACATATTATTATTTTCAACTTAAGTAAAATTTTTTTTTATTTTAAATATAAAAAATAATTATTCACATTGCCAAGTTCACATCTGTAGCTGAAGAATTTTTAATGATAATTTTTCATTCTACAAATATTTCTTAATCTTTAAAGCATTGGAATTCTTTGCAATTTACAATATTATATAATTCGACAAGAGCAATGTACATTAGACAAGTAGTGAATTATTCTTATTATTTCTAAGTCTCTTCATTGTGCATTCCTCTGCCTTTTATAGTAAAGAAAAGTGTCTGACTTAACTGTTTCTGAAAGCTGACAACAGCCTTATTTCCTTGCTGTCTTGAATAAGTTTGCTCGTACGATATGTTGTACATTTATTGTAACACATCATGTGGCAGAAACTGGGGAAAGTGCGATGTACTGAATCACGATCCGGTGCACAAATTGTCCAGATATCGGCCATATTGTTGTCTTCCTGCGAAGATTCAGATATCTCGTCACTCTCGTTTCTTTGCAGCCCAATTACTTTCGTCTGTGGGCACTTTTTGTCGCAATTACACAAGGAGTCTGATTCATCCGTTGCCGTTGTTTTGGGAACATTGGCGAGGATAAATACTGCAAACACTGGTGAGCATACAATAAAGAACATTGATGCTGGCTCAAGGATGTTTCGTGAAGAAAATTCATGCCCACCGCTTCTTTTGTTTCGAAGCTTAGAATATGAGAAAGATATAAGGGAAGGAAACCCTTATATCTTTATATATGTTTATGTATGGAGGCAAGAGCAAATGGAAATTTTTGCTCTTCTATTAATGCAATGAAGACAAGCAGACGTTTAATTTTCATTAATTTTCTTTATTCGAGCTATATTTTTTGAGGGAGAAAATTAAATTATTTACATATTTTACCGCCTTTTTATGAACTTAAAAAACTTGATGATTAACAAAATGACAAACAAAAAATCAAGCGAAACCAATGTTCAATGTGTTGATTTTTTCTATATAACTATTCTATCGCTTGAAGTGTATTTATAAATGAAATTACCATTTCCAAGAACTTTACGCGCTTTTATTAAAACTTTAGTAAAAATATTAGTAAAAATTTTAGTAAAAATATTATGATTTTTCATTTGAAAAATAATTCAATTTTTAAAGATATAATAAAAAAATTTAATAAAATATTATACCGAAGTAAAAAGATACTGAGAAGTAAAGAGAGTACCATTATTATTACCTTATCTAACTATTGCAATAAATATTATTCAAAGTACATATTTTCTACAAAAAAATTATTATAATGAAATTTTTAACAAACTAATATGTATATTGTATTAAAAATATGCTATATAATTATTTTCTATAAAAAAAAGATATTGGAAATTTTAATAAAATTCAAGTGAATATAATTTATAAATAATATATTGAAATAAAAATGTGATAAATATTTGGTAGTTATTATTCATAAGAAAAAAATTATTACTTGCACCAAATTATAAATAAAAATCTTGAATAATCATAATAATATATTTAATAAACAAAACATTCATTTAATAAATCTTCTTTTTAAGAAATTAAAATTATTCTTTACATTGTGAAGATAAATTTTATACTTATTAAAAACTTATGTATGTAGAATAAAAATTTCAAAGTATTACAGATATAGATTAAGATTACAAATAAAGATACATTATCGATTATTAAATTTTATGTTTATTATATTGTTACATAAATCGTTTTCTTTAGCTTAATGCTAAATTAAGATTGTAATCTCTTTTTATCTTTAAATTGTTACAATTTGTTTTAAAAATAAAATATGACTGTCATTAAGAATTTAATTTATCAAATACGGAAATAAACATCTTATTTTCAAATAATAATTTTTATTCTCAATTGTTCGATAAACAATAAAATTTATCCAGCATAAGTCAATATTAATTTTAAATATACATTTATTTCAATAGAATTAAGGTATTTAAAATCATCTTATAATATGAATCTAACTCTCATTAACTAATAACTTAAATTTAAGTTTTTTATATTATAAGAGTGATAATTCAGAATTAATATTAATTAAAATATATTTCGATACATGAACGTACGTAAAATTTTATTTTAAACTTCACATTTTTATAATGAAGGAACGTTTAAAAATAATATCTTTCAATATGGACAATAAATTTATTGTAAAAATTTATTTTCAATTCTTATTAACAAAGAATGCATGCTTTTAAATCATTTTTCTTAATTTATTAATTATTTATTAAGCACTTACCTGTAAAAATATAAGATTGAAAAGTAAGCATATTGCACAAAACTTTTTAAAGTAAAAAACAAAATTCACTCTTATGAAAATGAACAGATATTTTGTTATTCTATTATGCTCCTAATCTTAAATTCAACTGCGGCTTTTCGATGCTTAACATTAATCATAACTTATTATCACTATTATCAGAAAATTATAGATATAGTAGGAAACCACATTCATACTTTTTGCGTCTATTAATAAAATGTAATGTCGATGTAATTCCTTTATTGTTTTCATTATAACTTTAGTAAAAATTAATAAAATATCATTAACAAAATGTAAAATATAAAAATTTGTTTACAATATTGAAAATGTAGATAAGAATGACCTACAACGTATTGTTAATAAGTTTACAAAAATATTAACGATTATGGTTTATTAGTTATTTATTATTTAGTTTTAATAACTAATAACTATTTAGTTATTTATGTGTTAGTTTTATAAATTACCTAATGAGAATTAATTTTGTGCCAAATTTTGTCTATTAAATGTTATTTAGTTAAATTAATATTAATCTTAAAGATTTCTGATTTACTATATAAAGACATGAATTTTTATAAATTTTAATGATCTATCTCAATTTAAGAATGAATGTACG
Source organism: Platyscapa corneri (assembly GCA_018907185.1). Classification (NCBI taxonomy): domain Eukaryota; kingdom Metazoa; phylum Arthropoda; class Insecta; order Hymenoptera; family Agaonidae; genus Platyscapa; species Platyscapa corneri. The sequence continues at coordinate 1,306,231 of JACCHW010000005.1, read as the reverse complement.
ACACAATATACACATTTATTAGTTGTGTTATAACTACAAGAAATTCTAATCAAGCGATTCGTTTAATTTCTTTGCCTTAGCTGCATCCATTAACGAATAAATTTTTAATTTATATTTTTATCATAATCATTTATAATATTACATATATGAAGATAAAAACTTTCATCAGTTTGATTCACTCTATTGTATAAATAGAAAGATATTTATAATTAAATAAATAAATTAAAGTAAATAAAAAATATTTATAATTATTTCTTTATTAAATAAGTACATATAATTATATATAGAATTTAAATGTCAAAAGCTATTATTTTATCCAAGATGTGTCGGCTCATAATAATATTTCTAACAAACCAGACTATTCCGTAATAAAAATTTAAAATAATCAAAATTTTTTTATCTTATTTCATGTAGCCTGTCTTTAGATTAATAATTTAACATTTAACATAAACTTTTCATCTTAAATCATAAATTTTGTATCTGATTTAATAATTAATATAATCTAATATATATAAACATAAATACCAATTAATTATTCATTGAATAATTAAAATATATTTATTTATATAAAATAAGTAATCGGTTTTCTAAAAATAGATATATTTGTTTATTTATGATTTTGTAACATATTGCATTGTTAAATTATTCATGAAAAATTGATAAGACTGTGTTATGATAAAATAGAAGTAATTATTATAATAAAATTTTTGTAAAAAGGATAAAATCTCGTATTTTGTATATTCAATTTAAGTTAACGAATTTCAAAACACATGAAAAACGGAAGAAATACTGACGCATATATCTTTAGAGTCATTCTTCATATCTTTAATTCTCTGTGTTTATCTTTTATTTTCTCAATAAATTTAACTCTATCTTTCTCTTTCTTTATTTTTTTTCGTAATTACGTATACTGGAGACCTTAGTTGTAAAATTGATTGATATTTTTATGAAAGAAATAGCAAAATCTACCACACGAGAAGTTCATCGCGAACTTTATAATAGAACAATATAATTTAAAAAATAATTGATTACATATACATTTGTTTATAAAGTTTAAAAAATATACAGATTATTTATCAGCGTACATGTTGACAATATGTTTCTCTAATTATTCTAAAACTTTTCTGATAATTATGTATAGAAATTGTTTAAAAAAATAATATTGGAATGTCCAAGAAAATATTATTAAATATCATTATTTCGTTTATAATATTCATTTTATTATAAAAAAATGAAAGTAAATCTATTTACTAAATTTTTTGTATTTTGTACAAAGAAAATATCATAGAAAAAAGTATGTTATTTTAACGTATAAAACATATTATTTCCATGAGTACGTACTTATATAATTATAAATAATTATAAGAAATGTATGTAATATTTATTTACGGTAAATATAAAAAAACATATTGATAAAATATATATAAATATTATAAACAAATTAATCAACATATACACGTGTTATTATTTATATACAATTTACATACTTATGTTACTATGCATATTTTTATATTTACATTTTTTTAATTTCCTATAACATATTTAAAAAAATATTTTATCAAAAAAAGACATCAATGTAAAAAAATAGTTAATTTTATATAAATATCATTGAACTAAAGAATACAATGATTAGAAAAAATCATATAATTATAATTGATTTGTTGGGCACCCACAAGTTAAATATTTTTATTTACAAAAAAATTTTATATCAATTAAAATACATAAATAAATCTGCAATGATTCTAATATTGAAAATATTTAAAATTTTCTGATAAAAACTCATGAGTTTACCGTAGAAACTTTTATAAAGCAATTTTATTTTATTTGCGTGAAATTATGTACGGTTACATTTAAAGTTCAAAAATTAATAATATTCAATTTATTTATCAAATTATTTAAAATTTTATTGAAATTTTTAATAAATTTGTGTTAACAGCTATATTTAATCTATAAGTTTAACACATACAAAATTGAATTTGCACATGATAGCAATCATATCCAAAGTTATTTATAACAGAAAGCTCAAATTTGGATAAAAAAAATTCTGTATTTTGATTTGATTTAATATTGTACTTACATATTTTTCTATGTAATTGAATTAAAAATACAGAGTAAACTATGATTTGTAAATATGCTTACAAACTTTATTTTATCCCTATCACATGCATGGCCTAAATTGGTCAGCGGTTTAAGGTATTGTCTTTTAGATCCGGATTTACCAAACTGATCTAAATCCACTATCTTGAAATTCTTAATTAAAACCTTACTTTTATAGAAAATTTTATGACAATATATTGCGAATATCGAAGTTTACTTAAATTAGAGAATTTGAAAATTTTAGATACCTTACTAATACTATTATATTTGTTTAACAAATAAAAAAATCATTATTAGAATTTTAAATAAATAACGAGTAAATTAAATTGTTTTATACACAGATTTTATAACAAAATAATTTTCCAATTTAATTGTAGTAACAGTTGAAAAATAATTAAAATATTTATTATAAAAACATATATTAAAATAAATAAAATAAATAAAAAACAATATCAAATTTTGAAAATTGTTATAAGATATATTTTATCAATTTGGTAACGTAAAAATGTAACATATCTGTGCTTAACATTTGTCATTTGAGATAATGTTGTGTATTTCATTACGCAATACATGTGATAATTTAACTTTGCTTTGCTTTAAAAATACTATGTAGAATAAATAGAGCAGTTATGTAACTTCTAATATGATATTTGAATAAAGTGAAAATTAAGATCAATCTAAGAGCTTCTACTTTATCATGGATTATAAATATCTCGTAACCTAAAAACTGTAATTTGCACAATAAATTAAATCGAAGAGCACTCATATCGAATAAATTCGCATAGGCATACGTGCACACATCTGCTTACACATGTGCGTCTGAAGATTAGAAGCGAGAGAGAATTTTTATTCTATGAATTCTGTCGAAGCGATCGATCGTACAGGAGCATTCGAATGAAGTTCTAATGCTAGTAAGGGCTGAGGGGGAGAGGGAGATCGAACAAACTTTTCCGCACAGAGTTGCAATTTAGGCCGTATAACGCGCTTGACTCCATTATAGAAGGCGCACGCCGGCAATGTACGAACCCCAAAACAGTATGGAAAAGCTGCTCTCGAAACGTGAAAGATTGTCAATCAGCACGAGCCATCTAGGCTTGATTACAATGTGACTCGCAGTGCAGTCACATCGCGATGCTCTCTGACTCTGCGGGTCGAGCGATTTTTTGCGGGAAATGTTGAACCCTGTATTTTTCCCTTTCGTTTTCCATTTGCGTTGTTTTGTTTTGCGCCAGGCAATGATCAGAGAAGCCAGTAATTACTAAATACTCGCGTTTTCACTGAACCGACTAGAGGACAATAAAAATGCGACAGAAATTCAAATAATTAAGCTGTTTTTTGCCGTGGAAATTGTTTATTACGAAATGTATTATCATTTAACGGCTATTTTATTTCACCGAATCGAGCTTTTACTTACAAAGGAAATTTTTAACGAGAACATGCAGCTTTTTTTATCAACAAAATAGATTGGAGCTGTGTTATTAAATTGAAAATTGCAAGTCAGTAAAGTTATTCGGAACTTGAATGAATAAATATTTTGAGAAGCGCTTTACTTAATGATCCGGTATTGAGTAACCAGTGTCGCTATGATTGACAGGAATTTATGACACTATTTGTAATGAAAATTTAATAATAATGTTGATAAAACTTTGTTAATTACAGTTTTCGGCAAATATGAGAAAAATTCTTTTAGAATGTAATATTTTTTCATTAAAAATAAATATGCTCTAACTTATTGAATAATTAATTGAGCCATTAATCCTTGAATTTACTCAAAAATAAGATTAACTGCTTCTTTAGAAATATTCTTTAATCATTTTTTAATATTTTTGCTTATTATTTTGTGAATGAGATACTAAATTAAGATAAAATTTTCAATAGTTTCTAAATTTTCTTTCAAATTTATATTGAGTCATAGTACCAAAAAAAAAAAAAAAATTAGTAAAAATAATTTTTTTTGTAAATGTTAATTCAAGTTCTAATATGTGAAAATCCATTTTTTATACTCGAGCACTATACAGTCTTTATTTTTTCGATTAATTTACAAATTATTTGTGTAAGCACAGCATTAAAATATATGATATTGTGAAACATAATATAAATAAAAAAAGTAACTTACTTCAAATGATTACTGTTATTCCATAAATTTTTAGAAAGGAAATGACTTATATTCTAAAACACGTAAAAGCATTTTACGTTAAAGATATTTTTAATATCTTGTGAATGATAGACTTGCGTATTTTTTAAAATGAGTCTTGCGGATTTATTTTAACTTATACTATCAAAAGTATTTCATAAATTAAATTTACATTTTCTTTTCTATATAAAGCAAATTTTAAATTATTGCCATATTTATTTGATATTTCTTGATTAACATATTTTCGTATACTGGATATCACAAAAATATTTTCGACATAAATATCTAAGAAGCAATTATAAATAATGAATTTAAAATTAGAAATTTGGCAAAGTACTCAAATGTAATGTATGTTCAAAACATTAACTGTCAGTATCCTATCGAAATTAAATTAATGGATCTAATAATAAATCAAACAAATGTTACATAAATAATCAAGAGGAATAAATGTTTATTAAATATAATAACAAATTGATTTACTTAAGAAAAGTTCACAGATCAATTATACAAATATATGTACGTCTATACGTCTTTATCTAAAATAAGAATTCTATAGCCTTATTATAATTGATATTTCAGATTTGCATAGAATCTTTTACGGAGTATAGTTAAATTATGGAAATTTTTAACAATATCATTAACATTCGTTCACCATTATGCGATTCGCATTTAAATATGGAAATGAAAATCTCTGAGAATTACATTATTAGAAAAGCAATCCTATATCCGATTATAATAATGGTATACTTACTAAATTTGTTATATTTGACAAGCAGACATTAAAGTTATGTGATAAATACAGCTTAAGAAGAATATGAGTAGCAAGAATGAAATTTTAATTGCACTCAACATGTTTCGTTTAAATGCTAAACACAAGCAGATAAAAAAAGGTTTTAAGTTAATATAATTTAATGTATATTAAGTTATAAACTTCAGAAATTTGATTCATTCGTTATGTAATTATTTATTTATGTGTAAATTTCAAAATTATATAATTAATTTATTTTGAAGAAATCTTTTTAGTACATCAAGTGATTTGCTTATTACTAAGATATTTCACACCTTTTTATTTTATTAATTTTACTGAAGCTGCTATCGTTTGACAATTATACAAATTAATTTATTTTAATAATGATTTTATTTTTAGACAATGCATATAATATTAATTACCTAAAATAATAAATTATAATTATGTGAAGCACAATTATATTTCGAGATTCGTACGTCAGAATATTAAATTCGATATTTGATTAATTAAGTAGTGTCACCGTAAAAAATGTACCTGTATTTATTTAATGGAAATTTAATTCTCGTTAATAATTTAAAAAATTTTTCAAGTATATTTAAATACAAAGTTAAATATTTAGAAATACTCTATACCTTCTATCCTATATTTAACTGAAATTCCAAGCAGAAATCAATTATATTATCACATAATAGTATTCTAAAAATATTTTGCATGTACAGTTAATTAGATATTATTATTAAATCAATAAATAAAAATTCATTTCCAGAAATTAAAATTTTTGCGATTTATAAAGAATGTTCCATTTTTTAACTTGTTTCCGTTAAGAAAAGCATTCGTCTCTTAACTTAATCATTAAAGTTAATTATAATTAAGTACTTTTTTGACAATAAAAATTTTATGTTTAATATATTATAATATAATTAACAAAATTTTATTATCTTGTTCAACTGGAATAAGAATGTTACAATGATAAAATAAAATTGAGAACCAGACTAGCCGATTCATTCAATATTTTGAGTCTTTAAAGGAAAAATCCGTGGGTTAAATCTCCGTCTCAATTTATTTGCAACTTCACTTATTGTATCAGCATGGGTTTAGTAATCAAAATTCATCGAAAACTTTCAGTCGCGTTTATTAATACGTTTGTTCGGGCAACGACATGCACTTTCAATACAAGTATCTGATTATTAAACTATTACTGTTCTCGGTAGCGCGATAGAAGTGAAAGGTTAATAGAAGATTAAATTAACGGTAAAATATTGTTAATTAATTATTTATTTTGACACTCGAACGTTTAATGAATAATATCGTTACACGTCTTCGCAAGCGAAACGGGGAAAAGGTGATCACGGATTAAAAACGCGTTCAAAACAAGAATCCCGGAGCTTCGTTGCCTGCGCTTTTAAACTTTTTTTTTTTTTAAACCCAGCGCCACTGCCCAACTTTTAGCAGTACCGCGATTTCCTCCATCCTATTCGCTACAAATGTCTGTCGCGACCGCGGCTCCTCCCAGATCAACGAAATCACGACCAGAGCAGTCGCGTGTAGAGTCCTTACATAGTAACTGTTTCGACAACCCAGCCGTATTTCCCTTTTCACGAAGGTCGCTAATCTCACCTCGAGCTAGGCGGCTGGCAATTTTACTTTTAGTCTCGGTATCGCGGTTGTTTAAATGGCGCGACGCGACTCTTCGTGATGATCTCGCCCTTATGCGTGTTCATCCTAAGGTACGCCGCTGATGCGTACTCTTACGTCACAAAACACGTGAAACTAATTCGCGAACACGGCGCTGATCAAGCAGCACGGCACGTGACAGTCCCTTACGGTGTCGATCTACCACAACCATTTTCACCATGCTTCGACTTTCTCAACCCGCAGTGGCTCATCCCAGCCACTCTGCCACATCATTTGCATCAACGCCTTGGAGCGCAGCGTGAAAGTCGCTACAACCCCAAAAGGTTGAAGATGGACATATCGCCTCCAACACCTCCCTTTTCGTGGGTGCGCGAACACACCCTTGACATTGTTGAGATCTATTTTCCCGATGGTTACATTATATTGGAGTCAGTGCTCCATCATGTCCCATTTTTTTTTTAATTTTTTTATTTAATTTAATTTATTTAATACCGAGGACCTTTTCCCCTCCAGTATCGCATAAGCTTAATTCGCGACACTTCTTTACGTCGATCGCCGTTAGTCGATTTCTCATGCTTGCCTGATTACTCCCACAACCGTCTATTTCGAAACCGGTTTGCGCGTTTATTTTTATTACGCCCATTATGAGGTCGAAAGCTGGTGTTGTTCTACTCTTCTCCTGGATGTTCGCTGTTTTGGTGTCATTTTGATGACCTTTTTTTAGGCCTCTAGAAGTTCACTCACTCACACTCGCGCTATTACCGGATATAGTTCTCGGGTTTTGGCGTCAAAATTTTTGCGATAGCGCAAGTGAAGTGAAAGGTTAATGGTAAAAGATTAATAAAAGGTTAAATCAACGGTAAAATATTTTTAATTAATTATTTATTTCGACACTCCAACGTTTACTAAATAATGCACTTACAATTACCGTGTTTATATAATTAATAAAAGTTGTATCTTTGATCAATAAATTTTCATATAAATAAATACTCATACTTTTGATTATTTCGAATTAAATCTTTTTATCAATTTAACAATACTGTTGCAACGAGAACACGTTTTTACTACTCCAGAGTTTTCCCTTAATATTTATATAACTAAAATACTAATTTATTGAAAACTTAAATTTCTAATGCAATATAGAAAATCATTTATTACAAAAAATTTTTACCTTACACTATTAAATTATAAAAGTATAAAAGTCATAAGCTAATTATTTAAAAAATTTTCAGAACAATCTAATATTCAAATGATTTTGATTATTAGAAGATCTAATATTATTATATTTTTAACTTATTATGTAAAAATGTATGCTACATAATAGGATTTGAATTCTGATCAGCGGTGAAAAATTAACAATCCTCGGATTTAAAACTTAAATTTTTATGGCAAAGTTCGATTCAAATTTAAATAACGTTACCAATGCTTTAATTCGAGGTAAATTTTAACCTTATCGACTCGAATTTTAACATAAAATGAACAAATTGTTGGACTAATTTTACCGTTAATAGACTAGTAATTTGCACAAAATTAAACTTATGTTAATTGCCCTTTGTTTTACGCGAAATTTATGATGGAAGTTTAAAAAATTCTGAGAAATTGCATGTAAGCTGAAAGTAATTATCTTAGCAAGTGTAAGATGTCTTTAGCAGCTAAAAACTAGTACCTTCCTTTGCTTATCGTTTCTCAAACTGGCCCCTCGAATTTCGATTCAAAATTTTATTTCCAAACTCATTCCCATAATCCAAATTGCCCCCTTGCAATCAGCCTAACCTACAAATCAATCTGGACGAGTTATAAATCGTTAAGGATAATTGAAGTAATATACAGAATGCAGCCCAAGTTCCGTCATTCGCTAAATCCGGTCATGTGTATCCTGCCGTAAGCCTCATGTACCTAGCTATTTTCGGCTGTACTTCATTTCACTGTACGAATCTGTATGTCGCGGTGGAAGCTTTTGTAGTTGCTACAATTTCATGGCTAAAGCTTCGAGTGTACCGTATCTGACCAGACCATTTTCACCCGTTTGCGTCAAGTCACGGAAGCACCTCGGCCCGCGTTTCCTAAAACGCGTTCCCCAATACTCCGGTACACGGGTACGCGGCTACTGCGCAATTTGGCCAAGTCAGCATTTAATTAAAACAAATACGTTGCACCGCCCCGTGGACTGTTCCATGCCCAAACTTATCCTGAGACTATCATTGTTCAGTTATTATGAATGACTACCTATGTACCTACGTTTCCGACTCTATCCCTCATTTGGTGAACTCACCTGAGCTACACGACTTCAACACAACTTAGAAGCTCTGCTTGTTTGTGTATAATTATACTTGGACTTTCAATAACTATTTTCAATAGTTATTGATGAAAATAAATCGCGTATGATTGATAAAAATCATGATCATCTTGGTGAACACGATAATGATGTTAATGCCTTTTATAGCAACGCACTTCGCTTCGTTTGCTCCATATAATGAGACGAACGAATCATTCTTCATACCATTACTCACACCATTATTCACATTCTGGTAGACAAATATTGATGTCGTAAATTAGAGATTTAATTAATAAAATATAAAACTAATTAACGTACACTCGTGTTCTCGGTAAGGCGTAATTACAATTTCCTATTAATTTCTAAGAGCTCATTCATCCCGAAAGTTTTTAATGGTTTTTCAACAATCTTATGAAAAAAGAATTCCGATATCTATTATATGTAAATGAGATATCCCTTATCAATAATTATTATTATTCGCTAAATATAATTTATAGACTAATTTTTTCTTTTTTTCCCTTATTTTTTATACATTATGCGTCCAACGGAAATATTAGACGGCTTGGAATAAAATGGATAAAAAACAGTTTGCATGCACAATGTATGACGATACTGAAAAGTGTATTAGTATAATAAAGGCATACGGTACGTAGAAGTTAGGTATCGATTATGGATACCCGATGTGAATGGATTAGTAATACGTGAAAACGAAGCAGATCAAATGCCGGGAGACAATCTAGAAAAAAGTAAGAGTGTCGGTGATCTGTCAATAGAACATCGATCTACATTCTGCTCTGTACTAATTGACTAATTGATAGATTTACTTTGAGAATCATTCATTTCCTAGTTTGACAAATCAGGAAATCTGTTTTTTTATTGATTTGTCCTGAAACACTTCATTTTTTAAGAAGAGTATATTTTTTGTTGAAAAAAGTTTTAATTTTTTTAATACTTGAAACTACAATTTATCAATTTATTTACTAAAGTAAAAGAATTATTTTTAAAATTATAAAATTTGAGATTTAAATCATAATTTATATATTCATTAATTATTCACATTATTAAACTTAATTTTGAACGATATATTATACAGTTTGTAGTTTGGTAATAATAATACTACCAAAATAAAATTTTTCTAAGGATCGAATAGAAAATTTGATAAAACGAAAACATGAGGAAAAATAGTAAGAAGACATTTAAATTAAAAAAATTTGCAAAGGTCTTTGTTTTCTTTTTTATAGAATAGTTTCTTGACACCGTTTTCTATTTTTTTTTAAATTAATGAATTAATACATGGAATCAAAAATTATAGGATCAATAATATTATTTGGTAAGATTTATATATATATATATATATATTATTTATTATATATATTTATTTTTATATATAATTTAATATACTATAAAATTATTTTATAATTTTTATAATTAACATTTTTCTATTAAATTTTTATAAATAAACAATTTTTACTCAGATACATATAAATATTGTTCCTGAATGTTTTTAACAATATACATGTTTTCATAATTAACATATAAAAACTAAAAGTATAATTTTGATTTATTCGACTAAACGAAATGGTTTAACCAAGTTCATGAAGCGTGAACTACATCACTTAAATCGAAATATATCTGTATCTGTAGTTTAACAATATTATATCGAAGATAAATAGTATATTCTAAAAATATATTTTGTCATTTACAAATTTATAGTGAGAAGGTTTTTCATTTAATTATTTACTCAAACAATTCTTTATAAATGATGTTCGTGTATTTCTTGATTTATAATCTTACCTTAGTATTTATTGAAATTGTTAAATGAATAAATTTTAGTATAAAAATTCTATCAAAAACCTGAAAACTGTAAAAAGAATAAAAAAAACTTTATATCTAAAAATTAAAAAAAAACTCTTTAATTATTTCTTTATTTTACGTAATAGATAAATATTCTACATACAAATTTTTCCAATGGGTACACATATTATATATATTGATTTTATATTTGTCGTAATAAATAAGTCAATAGCACTAAATGCTTTATTCACTTTTTTTCATTATATAAAAAGAAATATTTTAAATATTATTGAACGACAAAGATTTGCATTCTAGGAAAAAATAATATACAAAAGAATAATATTTAATCTATTATTAATAAGTTTAATATAATGTAATATAATAAAACAGATGATAATATTATTTTCTATTATATATCACTTACATAAACCCATAAAATATCTTGAAAATGAATTTTAATTGTACTTTACAAACGCTGAAATGTAATGCAGTTTACTTAACATAATTTATTTTGTAATTGTAAATTCTATTTTCGTATTTCGCAGATTAAAGGCTATTCGAGTAGAAATACTTGTATATATCAACTCTATATAGTGATGAGCAATATTCATTAAAGGAGCATTAACTAAAATAGCTGGTGTGCAAAGACGTAAGCTAATCCGGGTCTGATAAAGTGCGATTTTAGATATCAAAAAGCATCAAACGATTTCCAGAGTCAAATTTCTCATCAATAAATCTTATGGAAGACCCTTTCGGTTTGTTATCTTCATAAGACAACGGCTAAATTAGTATAGCGGAAATTGCTACAAACCATATAACTAGAATAATAAACTGCATCTTTACAAATACGTACGAGTATTTATAGTTTTTTTCATAAAAAAGTAATATTATGGTCCATATGTGAATTAAGAGAACACAAAAATAATATCTTAAAATATACAGAATTGAGAAAATTGTCAATAATTTCATCAGCTATTTATAGATAAAGTTTTGTGTCGAACTGACCTGAATCTCATCTAATTGTTTATTTGAATATTATGAATTGATTTTAAAAAAATTAATACTAAGTATCTGTTTTTAATTTTTATCCTCTTAAGAATGTAGACACTGACAAAATGTTTCATTTTATTTATATATTATAGATTCATAAAAAAAATTTTATTTAAGTATTTTAGGTCTTGAGATTTGTGTTAATCAGGAATAATTTCATATTTAATAAAAAAAAAATTCCACATAAAATATTGAAAATTATATTTAAAGCTGAATAGTATTAATTACGTATTTATATTTCATTTGTTCAATAATCAGTCGCTATATTTATCAAAAATTATTTAATATTAACTGCGAGATAAATATTACAACATAGCTGTAATTCAATTTCACGTGTAAATTTCTACTAAAAATCATAAAAAACCAAAGTTTTCTAAATTCTTGCAGCGAAGAATGAACTAGAAGCTGTTTAAAATTTTCAAGTACGTATAATAATACGAGTATCTATAGGAGATTAAAATTATCCGACTCGAATGTAGCAAGGACTTCTTAAAAGTTTTTACATAAGATTTGCAGATTTGCACGATGGCAATTTAAAAAAAAAAAAAATCATAAAAGTTCATATCAGCAGATCTTTAAAAAAGTTACTCAACCGTCATGCGATGCATGCATGATCGTAACGGCGAATTATACCAGCAGATAAAGAAAATATCGGGCTCAATAGTGGGCTTCATTCATTAATAACTGATGCCACGCGCACATCACCTAATGAAAAAAGGAACGCGAAATTTGTTTACTCTTTCGTAAGCCTAGTAACACCGATAAAAGGTATTTTTGTTTATCCTATTAAAAAAAAGAGTATTCGCGTGGGCCAACAATACGATTAAAGTTTAACAGCACTTAGATCGCGTTGCCAATCTAATCGTTAGCATTGATAACGGAGTGCAAGAGGGACATGACTGAAGAGAAAGGTATGCTATCCAGTAGCCGCTATTCTTTGCTTCGGCGCGACTATATGCCAACGAAAGGATACACACCCTGGAATGACTGGGGGTGTACCTTTCGTGGTGAACGTGTACACTTGATTCAACAAAGCAAATCAGAGTTCGACACGCGAACCCTGTATGAACAAACACGCGAACTCTATTCCGCAGCCCTTTTTCCCATTGTCGGCATTTTTATATAGACTTTCTTTTTTCCTTTTTTCATTCGTGCGTCCATGTGAATTCGTACAAGCTTTGGGCTGCAAATTGAGGCAACTTATCCGGTCCATCTCTTTTGTATTTTATTTCGATAATTCACGCAGCTTTCATGTATGCCGTAATATATTTTTATTCGCCTTTCTTGGATTTAAATTCTTTTTCCTCTGAAGTTGGACTGTTTTTTTTTCAGTGAAAGCATCAATTAATCGCATTTTAGATAATTTTCCTGGAACTGAAGTCGTCGAAATTAAAAATTCGAAAGCAAAATTGAAATGCAATGTTTGCTCAGACTAGCAAATTGTTAATGTACTTAATAATAGATCATTATTACCATTTATTTCAAATATTTCATTAAATATTTCATAAATTAATGGAATGATTACTTTTGCAATCATTTGAGCATAAAAATCCATTTATTTACAATATATTAGTTCGTTTTTATAAAAAATCTCAATTTCATTTTTCAATTGTTTATTTTGTCGCAATTAAGTATTTGAAAAAGGAAAAATTTATATTATTTAATTTTAAAACAAATAAATATTTATAAAAAATCTTTATATGAAATATTATTCTTATCTTTGGTTTGTATATGCTTAGTAATATTTAAAACTATGTAAATAAAAAAATATATTGTTGATACGTACTTAAAAAGTATTATAAATAAATACTTTAAAAGGATATAACATTACTTAATCACATTTTGGAAAATTTAATTTTAATCATATTTTTCACTAATTTCATTTATATTTTTTTATGAAATCAACAAATAAATACAATAAAGATATACGTAGAACATTTACGTAATTTTAATTCTATTAAAAATTAAAAGAATTTTTCTGTTTTATATTATTATTAAAAAAAAATTTTAATTTTTTTAATTTTCACTGCAATCAAAGCAAAACAACATTTATATTCTTATAAATTTTTAAGTATTTGTATTTTGTTCTATTAGATAAATTGTAGAAATGATAATTAAAATTTTCAAATTTCATGCAATTATGTGAATATATAAATATATGTACATATTTGTTCATAAAATCAATTATAAGATTATGCTATGTAAATTTTTCTACGTAGTTATCTGTAACTGTACTGACGTTTACCATCCGTGATAAAATAAACTTGTAAAACATGATAATACAGTGAAAGATTTACCAATTCTGTTTTATCTGCTGAATCTATCAAATGTTGGTAATACAGATAATCACTGAATCAGCTTACGATTTATAGCCACGTTTCATATTAAACTTTATAATTTTGACGTAAGGTGGCGCTTGAATTTATTGTTATTTAATGCTATTTATATATAGAATAAACGTACTCTTAATTATTTAATTCGAAAAAGTATTTGTTACATTTTTAGACAAATATCTTCTTCTATAACAAATATAGAATATTAAGCCAGGATGAATAAAATAGATAAACAAAACTGTCCGAATATTCTTGTTTGCTAATGTTTAAAGATTTACATAATTTTTGTGATATTCATTATAAGTTTTATAAGTGATGAGACAGTTAAATATTTAAATAAACCGTATAACAACTTGGAATCTAGTACAATAACAAGAGAAATATCGTAATTACCAGAAAATAAAATAAAAGTGTCGTAATCATTTGGATGTAGATTCAAGGTGACATAATTAATTAATTCATTCGATAAAACTATAGTGAGCATATTTTAAAAATAGGTATTATTTATAATTGTCACAGTAGACACGCTTGATAAATTCGTTTTACTTATCGGAGCGTTTATTTAAGTTTGGCTTCGTAAAAATGTTCGTTAAGAATAATTACAAAGTTCGAGAGTGATAGTGGTTGGTTTAATACGCCGAATTACTTGGTTTATAACGTTTTATCGAGTGCAACTGTTGGGAACGCGTAACGAGAAGCTCGATTAACATGCAGATTAAGAGAGCGTTATTATTAATGCCAGTGTCGCGCACCCCTTGGCTTTTTCCATATTTATTAGGTTCCAATTATCTCGCAGAGAGAACGCTCGCAGGCTAATTTATATTATTACCGCCTATCAATAAAAATAATTGCTTTATTAACATCGCTAATAGTGCGTCTATATTCATAATGAAATTCGTACTGCTTAAAATGCCGATAAGTGCGCAGCTGCGCTTCATCTTGTCAAGATACATTAGATCTTAGTTAATTACACGATTATTACGGTTGTCAAGACGAGATTTCTCCCTTTTTTTAAAAACACTGATTTCTTCTGAATAGCGGTAATGGCGCATCTAACTATTCTATCCAGATGCTATCTTTTCGTTGTTCGAGGCTCGGAAGGCACGGCTGTCTGGCTATTATTCGCATTTTTGTTAGATATGCAACTCCAAGGCTCGAATGAGTTATACATTTCGAAGCAAAATTTTGCAAATCACCGACAAAAATGCGATTCAAGTCAGCAGCACCTTATTCTTCTCACTTCTCTCATGTGAGATGATAAAAATCTCGTTTTCAAAGCGTTTGAACATTTCAATTTCAAATACGCGCGGTATTTAAATCGTATCATTACAGAGCGCGAGAAAAAACTCCACTCCTAGTGTAATACCTGAAATCATATTGCGTAGCTAATCTCGCCTATTTTAAGCTAATGAGTGGCCACTTATAATAATTGAATCGTGATGTTCTCGGAAAATCATCGGTTCGTAAAGAGCCGGAGAACATCATCGTCTACGGTCTTTAGTTTTTCTTTTCTCACGAATTATATATCAAAGGCCTCGCTTGCTCAAAAGATTTTCATTGCCATTCGCCGACGAAAAATAGCGCAAATGTTGTGAACGAATTCAAGTGATTATAATCTTTATACGTCGCTTTTCGAATAATCCGCACTAGAAAAATGGAATTAAGTGAACTTTGCGTTGAGAATGTACACCATTCAAATTCTTAAATAGATTATTCACAATGTTTTAAAAATTCGTAATTCAACAACGCTTCATTCAAAATAATAACGATAGTAATAATAATAATTCGAGCTGTTAACTGCTGGCACAGTTCACTCAAAATTCAAAACTGAAAATCTCTCGGAAACATGAGCAACGTAGCGTCTTGAGTAATGACGTAAGTGTGGTTATTCAAATTGAGGATATATTTCTTCACGATCCGCCTTCCTCAATCGTAGCTTCTAATTAACAAGCTTAATATACCAACTGGATGAAGTATTCCGTACACTAATAGACGATCTAATCGCGTCAATTAGTGCATTCACCCTTTTATGTACCTTTCGACGAAGATTCCACCGGGAGATTTCTGAGCGCAGCATGGAATACAGTTTGAATATACATGCACAAACACGCATAAAGCTCATTACTAAACAACGTTTGATTCAGCACACGCGCCATTGAATTTAACGACCGCGGGAAGGTGGTTATATATTCAAAGTGGTTTGAAGTCGAGACCGCTACCATCGACCGTACGATATCTCGCTATTCCAGTGTATAAATCACCATGGGGCGCGCATCCACGCCGTTTATTAACGCCGGAGCTGCGATGAGTCGAATCTTGGAGATGGTACTATTAGCAGGATGCCCGTCGCATCGACGATCCATGATTCCACGGGTTTACTCGCGCGCGGCCATTTATTCTAATACAGCAGCAGGCTCGATTCCTCAAGTCAAGTGTGAATGTAATCGTTACAACCGACGAGATTTCGCTTATTCTTATTCGGCAAGCTCGGCGGCTCTTCGGCGGCTGTAATATATCACTTGGCCGCGCTCTTGCCGACTGAGCCTAGTTTCAGCTTCATTTAACCCGCGCGATTACCAGTTGTTATTCAAGATGAAATATCCTCGGCATTTGATACCTTGTAACCGCTTCTTCGGACGGATTTTTCAGGCAATCCTTATTTACGCATTGATTTGTGCAACTGCGCTTGGGAGTTCGTTAAGAGCAAGATTGTGGTTATTGAAGCCACGGAGATTTATGATTTGTGCGCTCTAACTACATTAGATAGATAAGAAATTATATGTAACCTGTAACTGTCTTATTTAATATATGGTATGTTTGCAGCGCCAATTCCTAGGCAAAAACATCGATTTATAGAATTTTAGATATGCCGAGCATAAATAATCTTAGTGCAATCGAGATTCATGGAAGCTGTAAAAACTATTCCTACAATATGAGTTGCGCGAATCGCCGCCGCTCATTTTATAGGGGAAATGTGTTCGCGATTTTATTGCTTTCCTTCACTTTGTTTATTCACATTAATACACTTGTGCAGGAATTTACAGATTTCATTCTTCTTCAAGGCAATAAACCGTTCTTCGATTAAACAGCAAAACAAGAACTGAGGAACGCGCGTATCGTTGGCAGAAGGAGCGCTTGATCGCGAAAGCGCCATCTCCGGTAGTTACAGGTGACTCGAGAAAAAGAGCCAACGATTACATTGCGCAAGGAAAAAAGCGCATGGTTTATGAAGTCGATGCAAAAAAGGGACGGGAAAAAAGAAGCTGGGAAATCGATTGGCCTCCATCAAGTGGCCGGAGCGCAGCGCAACGCAGCGATAAGACATTCCTTTAGAGGCGCGAGGGCATAATTTATGAAATCACGGGAGCGCGCGACGCGGAGGTCCTTCGCCGCATGCCTACGTCATCCCTCGCGTGCGGCAGTTTTAAAGCGGAGCCGCGCTAAATCCGCGGGTGCCCTTTATAATTAGGCAACGAAACGAATTGCAGCTGACGTCCGCATCGACTACCAGCCGGACGCAAGCGGCTAACTAACGAGCTCTTGGTTCGCGCACTCGCGGGGCTCCGATCGCGTCGATAAATCTGCGGAGCCCCGTATCTTCGCCATTATCGTAAATCTTTAACGCCGCTGGAAGCCGGGCAAGAACGAAAGAGAGTGCAGCTACGCAAGGCGCGTGTATGCGAAAACCGAGCGGCCTTTTTTACCCAATAAACCTTTCGTTTAGCTATTTACATTCGTCATAAATCACGTCGGGCGCATGCGCGAGCGCGACTTTTCAGCCCTGAATGACGACGCGTTTCCGATTTCGCTTTAAACGCGCGTTTTCAAGATGCGCGCTGCCAACGCGTTTTAGCTGCGTGCTCCAGCGCTCGCGAGAATTATTGACTTTAGGCCTAACCGAGCTCGGACCTAACACTTCGTCATCCCCGAGTATGATGTTTACGCTTGGGGCCGTGGGGACGTACAGATTCCCGTCGGGCTTCCTTGTTACTACGAATAAATTGTCAAAACCCTCGGTCGGGCGTTTCCCTTTGGAGAACCCTCGGTGCTCATGACCGCGCGCAGCTTCCCGAAAGTCCTTTTCCGATTAAGATATCGAATTTCCGTAACTAAGCGGATCGCAATTTCGATTTCGAGTTCGGCTTCTGTTTAATGCGCAAGTCGAATCGAAACGGCTGAGTTCACTCCAAGTATAATCGAGCCAATAATTCAAAAAATGAATTTTACGCGTCGATAACCTTTTTTTGGTACACCCCCCCCCCCGACCCTAGGAAAATGCTGAATTAATTTTTTGAAAAACATTCAGCACGTAACGGAGTACGCAGATCGGAAGAACAGCGCTTTTGTTTAATCGTGCGATGAACTTTCGAATTTCCGAGATTGATTGTCTGCTCGTACACCTGCATACGTAGATAATTACTTAAGATAAAAATATTGATAGAAATTCGCATAACTCGAACGTTCGTGTAATCTCAGAGACTCTGTAATACGTGGAATCGCATACGGCTAATCAAATTTTCTAGATACTAAAAGCAAGTCGGCAAATATAGCAATTACTTTAAATTTAACAGACTTTTTCTAGTCTTGAATCGACGAGCCGAGAAAACGATATCCATAAAGCTAACTTTTTACCTAAATTCTATTTTCAATATAATTCTATGTTAAATTCTGCGTTTTATAATGTTTATCTGCAGCCGGTCGATCAATAAGTATTTATGGTACATAAATGCTCGATTAAAATAATTAACATTATCGTTAATTAGTATTAGCTGTTTTTTAAAATTATTGCAAATTTAACTAATACTAAATTTATGTAGCTTCGATGCTAAAACGAATAATGAAACGTGAATAGCTTATTAAACCGCCTGCACGAAATAGAGCTTTAATGGAGCCCAAGTTGTGTACGCAATGGTTTCACGAAATACCTAAATTTAACGATTGAAATAATAAAAAAAATTAGTGGCATTTAGTTTTCAATGGCTTACGCAAATCGAATGTACTCTACTTGTAAATAGGAATATTGCATGGTTAAAGTCATTGGAATATTAATTACAGGCTCATAAAACGAAATAATTTTCAATTTTTACTCGCGAAATAAAAATGCAGCGGCCATAAAGAGTCATTTAAGGCTGCTTTGCAAGAAGCATAAAAAATTAATAGTATGCGTAAAGTATTCCAGGCATTAAAAACGAACGGCGTTGTTAGTTACGTGTCTTAAAGACGTTCTCTTTCTTTATTAAGTAAATTATGGAATCACGTCGTAAATTAATTGACCTTATCAAAAGTAAATGATCCGTCGACGCACGGCGACAGGAATATTCGCCAAAGATCCGTCCAGGCGGCTTCCACCAACTTTTCACTGACAGCGAACCCGACCTTCATCTCGACACAGCCTCTGGCAACCTTAACGTATTCCTTTCTTTATTTTCTCTAGTGCACACGGCTCCGCGCGTTCTTTCCAACGCTCGCTTCTCTCCCTCGTCATTTTCCGTTCGCTCTTTCTCCGTTCATTCGTCCTTCTATCTTTATGCCGCCGCTGTTTTACGACATACACGGCAGTGATTCTCCACCGTATAACCTATAGAAACGCTGAGTTATGTAATACGTTATTTTATTAGAAAAGAGGGAGAACTACTTTGTAATTTATTTTACGCGTATACCTTGTTTTGAAAGTGCATACTTTAATTTTCAGAAATAAATAATATTCTTATACTTGTGAACACAGATCGCTAATAATTATTTATGTCGCTCTGAAGCTCTGCTAAATAAACGCACAATTAGCGAGGTGGGAAAGAATTAAAATATCTGGATAAAGAAACGTCAATTTAGCAAGCTCGTTTAGCTATTGAAATACACTACGTGTTTAAAATTTGAAGCGTATTTTTGCAGGTGCTTTTTAACGTAATTATTGCTATTATTTTTCTAGCATTGTTATTTCAGTGGCCGACAATTAATACTTACTGAAAATTTTCTTAATAATGGTATCTTAAATTATCCGAATCGTAATTTGTTAGGTGTATATATATATATATTGTTATTCGAGTGCCAATTGTAATGTAAATTAGTAGTACCTTCGTATGGGTTATTTTGAATAGGATTTTTGTTAGCTTGTGGGCTCATATATTAATTAATTTCGAGGCTAAGTAAAACTGTATGATGAAATATCAATTATGATCATAAAGTACTAATTGCTGAAACTGTAGATCAGTACAACTAGATAAGCCAGTATTTACTACGAAATATCGAAATTCAATTAAATCTAAGAGAAAGAGCTGCAGAATATAATAAGGTTAAGGTTATTTGATGATACTTTATTCGATCAAAGAGCCGGGTAATTATGCAACGCATTCGCTGAGTAGATCTTTGAAATACGTAATTTCTGCAATTGCTAGAAATCGTACTTTGTAGTGAGAATTTAAGTGACAAAAATATTTTTTGTTGACAGAAGCAATAAATTTTGAATTATAAGACGAGCTGTTCAAATGACAAAGAACATTGTGCTTGAATAATGCATTTCAGGTGAAGAGTCGATAATTTTCTACAAGGTGTTGGATAGGTGATTTCATAAAAATATGCATGTAAATTTTATTTAAATATGCAATGGTCCGATGTGCAAATATATATTACCAACTCTATTGTTTTTGCAGTACCTATTTTGAGTTCTGAACAAATTTTTCACCCATGAAAATGAAAACATACTAAGTAATACATTAAAACTTAGGAAATCATTCGAGCGGAATTTAAAATAAAAATTTGAAACTCGCGCGCGTATGTGCACTTTGATGCTGTAAAAAATTTATAAGATAAAAAAAGTAACTTAATAAATATTAATTTAAACGTCAAGCTCAAAAACTAGTAGAACCAACAATACTTGCCTATCATCCACAAATATAGACCGGGGATAGTTATAGGAGTCCAAGGAGCCAAGAATAATGATATTCGCGAACGCGCATTAATAATTTTGATAAGTAAATAACGTCCATTTGGCGCACGTCGAAAACTGTCTGAAGCACCAACTTTAATCGACCCACGCGAGCGCGCCCCCACCCTCGCGAAACGTTCCTCCTCCTCGTCCGCGCGCGGTGGAACAAAACGCTTCCGGCGTACGTTCGTCGGCCGAGCTTTTTTCAGCGAATCACCGGAGCATTATTAATCGGCGAATACCGATTTCAAAGTTGCCATCGAGACTGACACGACGGGCGCGATCCCGCGGGCCATATTCTTGCTAACCGCTCTTATTAGACGTCCATGCCAGGTGTCCATCCGAACGGCTGATTCGAAACGCGAAACGCGCTCTCGGCTTGGCTTCGCCTGCGAAACTCCAAGCGCGGATGAATACACGCCGATTTACTCTGATTACTCCACTGAAAGATATCAGTCAGAAGAGTCTGTTGCGTTACGTCAGGCAATTATCCTCTCTTTGATTTTAATTAAATACGCTCCATCAACACTCGCTCGAGTTTCGAGAATGAAAGAGAATTTAAGAATGACGAGCCAAATTGTCGTTATCTTTTCGGCTGTAATGATTTATAGGCGTTTCTCTTAGAAAAACACCGGTGCTCGAATAATCGTATATTGGACGGGTGGCTGATGCAACGATTGGCTGTTGACCAACTCCAGATGTTACCGTTCCTTTCGTCTCAATATTTAATCAGCGCTTTGCCTCTTGTATGCCGCTCGTCCAAACATTATTTCATTACACTACAATTAATTCAATGCGTCTCGCTTTTCCTACCTTACGCTTGAAATGACGAGATTATTTTTCATAATTAATCGACATCAATACTCGCAGTCTCTTAATTGATACTAATAGATTTGTGGGCTTGCGAAACACGTACACTAATATTCAATTAATTCTCTTATTTTTTACGTCCTCCCGTTTGGCAAATTAGGATAAAAAAGTACTTTACATATCGTTAAATAAGGATACGAAGACGTAAAATTACAAAATACATTGAAATTTAATTACACTTTACATAAAATCTCAATAAAATTTTTATTATGAACAAATTTCTATACATTTCCAAACTTGAAGTATAAATCTTTCTTAACACCAACTTTTTCGATCGAACAAATTTTATGCAATAAACTATAAAATAAAAAACTTAGCGATAATTTTACATGAATTATATACCCTTAAATACACATTCTTGCATTCAAAATGTAAGCTACTTTATATTCTGTTTCTTAAAACCCATTCTGCTGATCATTAAAAAAAAATTTTTATACTTGAACTCGAAACTAACTGGCTTTTTACGATTAAGCTCATATTTTCTAATTAATAGTCCTTTATTTTTTCTCTACACTTACAATAATAGATATAAGATTAAAAGAAAATCATTATCGTAGCCTTCGGGAACTTTTTTCCTTTTACATCCATTTTATCTTTTTTAATTTTAACTTTACAAAATTATATATAAACAAAAATTCGTCTATCGTTTAACACTTCAATTATTATTCAATCTAACAATGGCACGACGACAATTTTTTAATGTAAACTTGACATCGTGTTTCTACCTTTGTAATATTTGCTCAAAATTTCGTGTAGAAATTCATATTAAGTATACATATTACATTATATACATATTATACAAATGTACGTGAACAAGGTTCGTCAAAATTTAACAATACTTATTCGATAAAATAGCATATTAATTTTCACCAAATTTTATTTTCCTAATTTTCTAGTTTAGTGTTATAATGGATTCAAAACAACTAAAAATAGTACAAAAATATGAAAAATTTAATTTAATTTTAATTATTTCTGTGAATGAGAAACAAAAAATTAAAAAATTTTTTTATTTTATTTTTATTATGATTGTAGCAAAGATTTTTGTTGAAAATACACACATATCTCATATTTATCATATAAATTAATAAAATAATTTATTGAATGTATCAGGTTGCAACATATTAAATTAAATATGTCTATTTAATTCAAAATAAAAATTTATATGGCATATCAGTGATTATTAAAGTATCAGTGATTGTTAAGTGGTTGAAAATAAAAATGGGAAAATTCATAATATTATGTGAATTTATGTAAAAGAATATTAAATACGCATAATGTTACTGTACGACTATATTTGTACGTACATAATCGTCGCCATATTTTTACTTTTCAAAGTTTTTATTCGGGTTCACTTGTTTCTTATTCATTTTTGTTTCCCAATGAGAATTTTTGGTTTCTAAACGAATATTTCGGGTTAAAGTACTCGTGCAGACATTCATTTTGGAATAAATTCTCGGCATAGAAGGAATTGCTATATTTACCCAATAATCTCATGTTTACAAATGTAAATTTGTGCTATCGAAAATGTCATAATCATAAGTTTTTTACTGCAAAGTTGGTTTATTGTCAAAAGCTCAGATGTAATTACAATACGCAAAAATTAAAAAGACAGTACAAAAAGTTTCAAATTGCGACTGATATCGCTCATAGACAATAAAGTTGAATAAAGCGCTCGTATTCCAGATAAAATTATCAATACCAATGTTAAATCTAAACTCCTGAGCTTCCCTTCGAAATGCATCTTCCACTAAGGCTCAACATTATCCATCATCGTTATTGGCCATCCATTGTTATTCGGAATATAAAACCACGGCGCATCTCATCGAGTTTCCCAGGCCTGTCGAAAGTATCGAAAAAATCTTCCTCCTGGCCCCGCGCGACAACGGAAATTATACAAGACTTGGAGCGCGCGACCGCAGATGGCGCCAGGGACGTCATCGCGCGTCCCAGGGCAGAGAATCGCTTGCGTTTAAAACGACGACACCAGCGCAGCCGCGCGCTCCCTAGGATTTATGATGCTATAAAATATCATTTGTATTTGGGGTCGGCGATTCCCCCACCCCGAGCCGCTCATGTTGATTAATGTACTCGTTGCAGCACGCGGGCGGCGAGCGATGAATAACCGACAAGCTGTTACGGTGACATCAATCTAAAAAGAGGAGCGCGGACTTGCTGTCGCGCGCATTATACCCGCGGCTCGATATCGTCCCTCGGGCATCTGCCTCGGGCACTCGTCACTGATAAATGGCACAGATTATCGCGCTACGGCTTCTGCGAAGCTTCGGTAACGGAGATACGACTTCGCGAATTTCGCCCCGCAACGCGATTCAGTCGTTACACAATCCCTTTCCATCCCTTGTCACTGATTAGCCAATCGTGAGTACACCAGTGTACTTCGCGCTGTTTCCCATGAAAGTTCTGAAGCTATCTGTACGTGACATCATGGTGGATTAGAACGCGCAGAGTTGCTTACGAACCCGTCGCGCTCTGACCCAACCGATTAAGAGCCTAAAGTCTGAGAAGTTCTCCTTCTTAGTTGATTCCGACTTGCAAAAAATTAACGCTGAAGGACAGTGACTAATGACTGCCAAACTATTTGGATAATAATGAGCCTGCCTTTATTCTTTATCGAGAACTGCCGAGACCTCTATTTGGATTTACAATTCAAATAACGATTGCGGTCGTTTATAATCGTAAACTGCAAGCGATTATAAGTAGCGTGTAATGCATCCCGAAATTAATTCTTATTAATTGATCAATAACGATCTTCGCTTCTGTTGGCTTCTTTACTTTTCTAATATGCCTCGACATCTAGTCTATTCAATATACCTGGGATCAAAACATAATTTGGGGAAAAATCACAATTCCTTAAAATTGCGTGGATGATATTGAGTTGCTATGATATTAATCGAGATATACACTTTAAATTCATTAAATTATCCAATTGTTCTTTCCACACAAATCAGCTCTTTGTAAATATCGTGAAACAGCTAAGAATGGTACCACTGCGATTGCATTTGTCTTGAAATGGAACAAACTTTCTGTCCAATTTAAAGTTGTTGACAAATCTTCGTCCCATTTCTAAAAGAGAGCATTTATTTTTCGTTTGTGTTCGGAACGCTAAATCATTCGCAACCTTCAACGTAAAAATCTTCTAGAAATTTCTCCTGTGTTTTATTGGTAAAAGAAGGGAACGCGCGTGGCTTTTAAGCAGCAATCACTGTATTCCGACTTAAAATATTCGCAAGAGACTTTGAAACTCAAAAAAGACTAATCATTATCCTGTATTTTGTTAGTTTCACTTATCGGCTTTATTAATGAGGTCCGAGACATGCTATAATTTCGAGCAAAACCGTAAATGCGAGACTTTATTTGCCGACACGTGTCCCGCGTGTGCATAAAAAGTGTTAAAACATTAAAATCTGTAATATTTCCTGAGTTAACTATTACGTATCGCAATCCCGTACTATTATAAGAGAAAATAAATGACGAGGAAGGCCGCGACGATGGAGTGATAAGTCTGATTGATCATCCGGTGGGCGTAACTAATGGCTGAGGAATACTGACACGCGATTAACAGAAAAGAAAAAGCGGGCCAAATACAGCAAGAGAAAAATATTGTCGCGCGTCACTTAATTACACGTAATGCGGTTTTTCGCTCGAACGATTGCCATCATCGCGCGAGAGCCATTCGAGTACATACCGACTTCATAATGACGCCAATAATTCATGTTACATCGGGCGCGCGGACGCGCAAAGCGGTATAACCAAGCCGCTTGTAAACATCCGTAGTCGATTAATCAAGGCGTCGTTATAATCGATGAAAGCGAACACACACTGTCCGTAAAATAAACTCGCCGTCGGGGACAATACGTCTCCTTTTCCCCGTTCGGGATCATCCATCATCAGTATACACACGCACGCACTTTATGTGTTATATCGAACGATAATTTTATGCGGAACGAAACGTCGACGGAGCTACGTCGGTTAAATTGAGTGGCACGAGAGGAACCCTCCTATTTTTACGGCAAACATACTCTGTCTATGACT
Source organism: Platyscapa corneri (assembly GCA_018907185.1). Lineage (NCBI taxonomy): Eukaryota > Metazoa > Arthropoda > Insecta > Hymenoptera > Agaonidae > Platyscapa > Platyscapa corneri. Next base: position 1,280,323 of record JACCHW010000005.1, on the reverse strand, counting down.
TCACACTTGCACTCAACGTATATCGATTTTTAATTTTTATCGACGCATTTGCTACTCTTTAAACAACAAATGTACTCTTCGGTTTTCGCGTTGAGCACGTCGATTTCATACTTTTTTATTTACTGCTACGCCAAATAAACATTGTGAGCAAAGCTCATTTTAAATTGCCAGCGTGTATTTAATTGTAAACTTCCAAACCGAATTTTTTCAAATGCCCTCACCCTTTAAAATTTAAGCTGACTGTAAGCTCTTTTGATTACGACACTCTAATGGTGAAATAACCAACAATTGATTTCAGTTAAAAGGTAATTTTCTCAAAAATCAAAATTCACCAATCATTTATAATAAAATGATCGGTACAAATATCTTGCATACTTACTATAACTCAAACAAATATTTCAATGGTTTTTTAAATTACCCATCGAAAAGTATATGATGTATACGTGAAAAGTTCTTTAACTCTTAATTTAACAACAATGTAACTAATAAATCAATTTAAAGCTGATGTAATCAATCCATTAGTTAAAACATAAAAATTAAAATTCGGAAAAATAATATATTTGTTTAAAATCAGTTCAAACAAAGGTGTAAGTTTTAAACGCACATTCTTTTAAAATATTAAATCAATCTTGAGAATCAAAGAAGACAATAAATGATTTTTTTAATTATGTAGCTCAAACAATAATTTTCTATTATATTGATGTTAGTACATTTGGAAGATATTACAACTCAAATTATAAGCACTATCTTTTGATAAGTTAATCTCGCATCTTATAGTTTTAAAATAATTATAAATGATTGATAATATTGTTCTTCGCGATTATAAAGGATTCTATTTCAGTTTTGGAGAAAAAATTTTTATTATAATTGAAAAAATGAATTGCAAGTAAAAAAGTACGTCTAATATCTCCGATATTGCATCGCGAACTTGAAAAGATTCAAGTATTTATAGCACTTTCATATCAATAAAAAATTCTCCATTCAATCACCTTAAAACACATAAAAGCTTTTACACGCAATACGAGTGAAAATATAAAAGAACAATCCATTAATGTGCTAGGCGTGTGTGTGCGTACGTGTACGCTCAATAAAAGCATAAAAAGTGCGCGATCGTTTGCTAGACTTCTAAATGCAATTTCACGCATCTCGATCTTTGGTATACTATTTGAGAACTCGATGCGTTGCACATTTTTACGGGTGTACCGACACACGCTGGTGTCGTATGTATACTTCGATTATGTACGCAATGTGTTATGCCGTGACACGGGCTGATTCAAGAAAAGTCGCGATGTCAGTGCTAAGAAAAAGCGACCCCGAGATTTATGAGGCGGAGGAAAACGCGCGAATATGCGCCCTGCGTACGTGTCACCACTATAGTTTATTATGGTTATAGATTACAATTACACGTAACAGCGTTCATTTTTATATTCGTATGCGCATCCCGCACGATATAATGTTACTTCGAGAAATGAGCCTGTCCTTTACTACTGATCTTATATATGCACCCTCAGATTACAGTGTGGAAGGAGCGACAGGAGCAAACTGTTAAAGATTAATGTTGATAACTTTAGCTAATAGTTGGCAGGATTATCTGATCACTGGCTGCCATGCCTATTTATATTATCCGACACTATTTTGTTTATCCGCAGTGAATCTCGATCTTTCTCAACTGCATCTAACGCTTAACTTCTATACGCGGTTGCATAAGATATTCGTAATAATAATAATCATTAGTGCTCTTATCATTTCTTTTGATGCTAATGCCTTATTCGAGAACTTTCAAAAAGCCGATTAATCAACTTTTCGAGCTTTTTGGCCATCAAATAGTCGCAGTTTATTCAACAACTGTTACGAGTACTTCTTCTGCTTCAACATAAATTTTTCTATTTTACAACCTTTGATTTTCGCGCGAGTTGAATTCATTTTGGAGCCTCCCACGTCGATCTCGATGAACACGACATTGAAAAATTGGATTCTGACCTATAAAGACGTTATGCATAGCTGCATGACTATTATTTTCTGACAATAAATTGTTGATGCAGAATATATACAAGCTATCCCTTATACACAGAAGGGAGAATTGTTTTTATTTGGACTGACGATATCATTCATTTTGTTATACAAATCGCCCACATAAATCATCGGCGTATGCTCTATGCTACAGTACCTTTTCAAATCAATTAGGCATGTGTTTATTTTTACTGTAACGATAAATTAAAAATAATCATATTTACAATTATACGATTCAGCGGATCGAAAAATTTAATACTATCTACGAACACAGGCACAGAGGCCGAGGGACGGAGTAGAACAAAAAGAAGCGAGCGCAGACAAAGAGAGAGAGACGAGCGAGAAGTAAAAAGAGTGACGATGACTCATGTATCATTGTAAACGTTAAACAATGGGACATTACTCTCGGCCGGTGGGGCGCAACAGCTATCTCCCGGCGGGAAACGCTGCTACCAACTTTACGCGATCTGCTCCGCGTTTATATAACGCGCCTAAGTACATGCGCGGGAAGCGCGCGAATCAGGTGCGGCTTTCCCGGACGACGTCTCTTATAAGGTCCGGCTCAATCACTCGAGATTGCAAGCGCCTTCTTGCTAAACTTAGAGAAGTGGTGCGGGCTTTTTCTGAAACAAGTGTGCTTCCGGTGCCTCGGCTTCCCATGTAAACCGAGAGCTGGACGGAATTTCAACACAACTTTTGCTCTTTAACTCGCGGAACTTCGAGTTAATAGGTACCGGCTTCTTAGCAGCAAAAACTGAATGTAAAATCGGTCTAATTATTATTTGAGGAAGTAGCTGATAAATCGTAGATCATTACATTCAACTTAACATTGCCTCTTACCATTCCCCAAACATCCTACATGCCCATGAAACTATTAAATTGTATTTAGGAAACTGATAAGCTTTAAGGAATAGAATATACAATGTGTGCCTTACTTTTGCATTGGCTTCCTGTCTGCTTAAATAATTTCATTTTATCTCTGTGCAAGAATAGAACCGTGAATTCTAATTTTGTCTATGACCTTATCAATTAAGTGAAATTATATTTACTGAACAAGTCACGCGTATTCTAAATTTATTATTGCATCCAAGTGTGTCATTTCGCAATTGTTTATCGACAAATGCTTTTATTATTACATTCGTAATGAGTTCGCATACTTTAAATAACATTATGATATCAATATTTGCTGTATTTGTTCTTTTTTACCTCAAATACGTTTTAAGTTTTTGTTATTTTATTGTAACAAAAAGGCTAAAAGGTGGAAATTTTGAGTCAGCGTACAATATACTTTTAATAAAACTTGTATATGCTTTAATTATAAATATCTTATTATATAAAATTTTATGAAATTTAATTCATACTTTTATGTTTGATAACTTTTTTTTTATAAATTCTTTTTTAATAAAAATTTATTTGAATTATTGACTTTTTAATTCTCTTATCAAATTCAATTAAAATCTTGAATTTATTGTTTATTTTTATGTAGTTATTACTTGTTATTGTAAAAAAATACAGTATATCAAATTTTAAACTATAGAAGAACAGTAATTTATATTTAGATATCATGATGATTTATCAATTTAAAGAAATTGAAAAAAATATATTTATTTTATTCGGGTAATTTGTTTATTTAAAAATAATAACTTCCTAGCTGATTAATTCAATATAAATATTTTAATAAATTTGAATTTTTTAATCCCATGGTTTTCTAAAATATTTATAAAAATTCAAAAATAAAACAACATGTATTGTACATAAAGAGTAAGTCTAATAAAAGTAATCATTTATCAAATTTTGTATGCATCTATGAATTGAAATCCATCATCAATCGTACTTAATAAGGCAATTGTTCTTGTAAAATCTTAGCAATTCAGATGCTCAATAAATTTAAAATAGAGTGACGTATGTGCTAAAATATCGAGACAAAGTTTAATTTCTAGCGTCATTTACAGAAGCTTACATTAAACTTCTTATTCATAATTTATTTAAAACATAAGCAAATAAACCCTAATAAAAATGATATTTTATTAGTATTTTAAAAATAAATATAAGTAATGGTCTAAAACTTGACGAAGAGTTTCTAATAGTAAAAATTGTTGTTACATTTATTTGTTCAGGTATTAGTCGAATAATCTTCCATGGCTTTCTAAGAAAAATCGATAAATATATCATACAAATACCTAAATTGATAGAGAAAAACCTTTCATTGAGACAATACGATAACGCACTTTTCTGTAATTTCATCAGTAAAATTATTTCAATCGTGTCAGGAAGTCCTTTCATATTTATTTTATTCTCCAATTGTGAGTAGTACTATGTCAAACAATTATTCATTTTCGATATAAATCGATTGATAAAATATTATCTGAAAAATATATCTGCATTATTTCTACACGTACTCGTTGAACAACTGTTGTTATCAGTAAAAATATAAACTTTGTATTTATCCATATGTACAGAATTAAATTTTGAATACACGTTTGTATTTTTTTGTACAAATTTAGATGTGTGTGCAATACTCTTATTACCTAATTATTATTTCTAATTTTTTTATTTTACATTTAATGACGATGTAAACAAATTTATTACAAATCTAAGAAAGCATTATTTTAATATAATATAACAAACATAAACTAAAGTAATGAACCGTTATTATGAAATATAAAGTCTAGTGAAATAAAATTTTGCAAGTGTAAACTTTTATCAGCTTTTAAAATACTTTTTCAAAAGTATAAAACGTAATAATGTGCGTTCGTATTTGGTATAAACTATATTAACAAGTATTAAGTTATAAAAAAAATTATTTTTAAATAATGATGCAATTTTGTAATTATATTCGCTTCATATAATTATATAATCTGCAGTGTAATCACATTCATGACTTTTATCTCAAACGGATAGGTATACATTTTAATTTACTTGACTTATCTATAATATAATAAATATAATTTAAGATTATTATAATATTTATCTATATGTTCATATTATTATATTGAATTTAATATAAGATAAATTCTTTATAAGCTGAAGAAAACCATTACACTGGAATTTATAATCTGTCTATATCACGTATATAATTTAATTTATAAGTACAAATTCATGAACTTATTATTAATAAAAATATTCACAGACTATATATTTTAATGTTTTGTACTGGTTTTCGTTATAGTTTATTGCATTTTATTATATTTTATCACTGCTGAAAATCATTCGAATACATAAGAAATAAAAAATTATATTAAAAAAATAAAAAATAAACTTTATTTAAACAGATATGTATCATTAACTTATTATAGCTTCGAAATAAAACTAATTTTTAATCGGACCTTTAAGACCATATTTAAAAACGTTTATTTGGACTGTTGGGTACACTTATTTAAATACCAGAGAAACTTAAAAATATTATTTTAAGTAAAATTCTATTTAAGCAAAAGCTGTTTCTAAAGTGCAATAAATTAAACTAGTCGTTCCTTAAGAAGAATTAGAATATAGATCTATCCGAACAAGATATATTTTACATTAATACAAACTTATCAATAATTGTTGTCTAGAGAGTTTATCGAATTGTGTAATATATTAAAATAAAAAGTGTCAGTGCATAAATCAGAGTTGATTTATTCATATTGCTTATTCATCCTGATAATTTCTTTTAACGATCTTAAGATTTATATTAATGGTTATTACAGTAGTCCCATAACTTTTGCCACAATTCGCTTCGGATTCAATATTTTACAAATAAGTACGCATCCGTCTTCTACGTACGTAATTCATATTGTAATACAGGATTGAAATAGCATAGGAATATTATTATTGGTATACATTGTTGTTATTTTCACGTTAATGGCGCGAAGATTTTAGAAAGGTGTTCTCTCAACATAATATCGAATATTTCGGTTGGTGCAAGAATAAACTCGGCAATAGCGTTTATCGATGTAAGCGGAAGCATCCGTGAGGAAATATCACTGATGTTTCCAACATTATTCGTGCGATGCCGCAAAAACTGTAATAGGAAATTATTGAAGCCACGCGCGCAATAGAAGTGAGACTTGGTGACTGCCACATTCCTTAGCGCTCACTTATAAATAATACACTATAAACGGGTGAGACCGGCTTTTTTCGAATGGAGCTCCATTTGCTATTAATCAAAATTCCTAGCTGCTCGTTTACCGCATCCTTCGGGTAATCGCTTTAAAAAAACAATTACAATAAATCTAGTGCGGAGCGCCGTGCCCTGTAAAATTAGACACTATCTCAGCACGCAAATAGTCATTACATTTGTTATTCATAATAGCGATTGGCATCTCCAGCGAGAAGCCGCACGACGCGCGTGATAATGTTCCGCAGCTGTATTATCAGCGCGGCTCCTTCCTTGCGTTTTGAATTCACGTGTGCGCATCGCACATATGCGCGGAACACGTGCGGCGGATCGGGAGGATCTATGCGGCGGGGTGATAAGGATCGATAAAGGAAGCGATGCACTCGCAAGAGATGGAACTCGTCGAATATCGCGTTCTGCGCGTTCTATCGTCGGCGAGAGACAGCTTTACTATTTAGTCGCTCCTCTCGTGGCCTCTAATAAGCAGCACGAGAGAGAGAGAGAGAGAGCAGGAGGCCTTAAAGCAGATGAAAGAGGCCGATATTAATTTGCATTAGTTTAATAGGCGCGCGGTTTATATGCATGGCTCGTAGAGAGGGAGAATAAGGTCACGCCAGCGCGAGTGAATAATGAACGCGTTTTATCTCCGTGGAACAACTAGCGGTGTTCGTGTAATGGGGACATTCATCAACGCGATCTTGCATCGCCTTTCCGTTCGCGTTTAAGGGCCCCTTGACGACTTCTGCGCCGCAACGCGCAATGTACGAATATATACCCGGCGTATGCGAGACGAGCACTGCTCATCAGCCCTGGCCTCTCCTTTTTTATTATTATTTTCTACGTCTTTGGCTCGCGTACGCGTATAAGATGTTACCTCGTGCTCCTCGTTTTTCTACTTCTCTCTTTACCTCTTATAATTGATACGTTGCGTCTCGCGGGACTGGATAGAGTAGCCGCGTTTGATCACTGAGATTTATCAAGGAGATTGAGACGTCCGACGAGATGCCCGAACAAGATAAATTTGCATTTATTTCATTTCGTGTATAGCGTAATTTATTTGAGGGTGCCCACCGTTCAATCAGAGCAGCTGAGATGGAGCGAGTGGGGGGGGGGAGAGCAATGGAGATCGATAAATTTATTCAATAAAATGGCGAATATATTGGCTCACTAATAGATGTCCGTTTGCAATCGGCTCGTCTTGACCGTCGCTCGAGGTAGTTTTTCGACCCTTTCGACTATACGTCGCTCTCTATGATCCTGTCGAGACTTTTCGATGTGTCGTCCGCCTATACCAAAAACTTCATCAAACTCAAATACCGGCCATAAATCAGCATCTAGTTACGTGGCCTTTTGAGAAACCAAGATCCATCCTTTTGCTCCTTTAAATTATTAAACCAAATAAATTTGAATTAAAATTGTCTCTAAATTTAGTAGCTTTCGGATAATTCATCCGACTTTTTGTAGTGACTAATCGACTGATTACCCTCGAATAAAATATTTATTGGTTCGATTAACATATTAGGCGTGAGCGGGACTTTAAGTTATGTGCAAAAATGTTAATATTAATCGCAAAAATTTGCTTTGACCAATTTCATGGAAAGACAATTTTTCTCACGAACACTTTAAACTCTAAATTACATATTCCGACTTTGACGTTTTAATGTAGCTAGTGTTAAATAATTACACCATAATAATCTTACAAAAGTCACAAATGCGTGCACAAAATATACCCAAGTTCTGAGGTCCTTTAATACAAGGCATCTTAAGTACAATCATTATCCACTATTCTTTTTCTTCTTTCACTCCATTACCATCGGTAAATTAGGTTTTCTCACCTAGTAATTTAAACTACCGTTCTTTGGTCAACTAAGCCTCAAGACTTTTCCTTTTCTTTTTGCAACCCCGAAATAATTTATCAAGTTAAGAATAGCATGCCTTCAATATTTTGTTAAAAATATGTGAATTTACGTAAACGATAAGGTAGCTTAGAACTACTTATTAACCGCAAAAAAACAATATATTTCTGAAAAAAGTTATCGATGTTATTTATTTTTATAAATTTAATTTTCAATTTTAAAGTGAATGACCTCTAATTAATGTCTTAAAGTAAATCGACGATCTCGATGTTTTAAATTTATTTCATGCGAAAAGTTGCAAGATATAATTAAATATTTTATTTCTCTTTAATTTGGCTTCTATTAAAAAAGAGAGATTTAGTCTAAAAAAACCATCGGTTTCTCTAATATAAAACTTTCTCCAACATTCGTTTCTTTAAATACTAATTATATACGTAATAATAACGAATAGTTTTATAAGTTTGAAAAAATTGGATTATTCGCCTTCATTTCTCAATAATTAATTAAAACTAAAAAATTGGTAAAATAAATTTCTCTTGATAACGATAATTCATGGTGTATATAATTGTGTAATATTCAGTTAAACTAAAAAATAAGTTTATCAATTATCAAGTGACAAAAATATGAACCTCTTCAACATTTATTTTTCACGAAGAAGGTCACTTTTACAATTATCTTTTGTGAAATAGATTTAATTTTTATGTGATAAAAAAATCGTAATACCGATGGACACAACTATTTCTCAAAGATTAAAATAAATTTTTTGTAAAATTTTAAAATATTAAAAAAAAAATTACAATCATCTAAATTGTATGTAAAAAGTATTAATAAAATTTAATAATGGCCATTATTTATATTAAATGAAAACCCGAAAATTTACTCGAATAGAATTAAATGAAATTGATAATAATTGAGTGTAATAATAAAAAAGCTCGAAATAGTGAAAGCCGATGTATAAGGCGATTTACATCATAAGACAGACTAATGTGAATTATACGAATTTCATCAAGAATATCCCAAATAATTTCGCTTTCTGCAGAAGTAAAAGAAAGATTTACTCGTGGTATACGTTACTGCATTACATCATCATTTGACAGAACATGCGAAACAAGGCAACGATATTGAGCATCATTACCAATTCCCTAAGTGTTTACTCTCCAAATGATCGACGTCAATCATGCATATGTCAAATGATCATCATCAAGCCATCGGACAGGTGAAATATACATAATACGAGCTGCTGTATGTACGTGTAACGGCGCCCACGAATAAGCGGTAATATACATGCAAAGAAGGAGTCCTTAGAAGAAGAAAACAACATCAGCAGCCGCATCAGCAGCACGCAACACCACTGAAAAAGCTAACAACAACAACGAGCAAACGAGACAGAGAACAAGATAGAGAACAAGAGAGAGAAATAGAGAGAGGTAACTCGCGCGAAGCTGTGTTATTACCGCCCTTTTCGCAGTGCAGGCACCTCTGTAATTATGATTTTATTTTTATGGGCATAAATTATACAGGCTACCTAGCTGTGTCATTATATGGCATTTTAATTCAAGGCCTGTAGACATAATGGTAACCCTGGGCTGGGGCCGTCGTCATCTTTTCTCTCTCTCTCTCTCTCTCTCTCTCTCTGACTTTTTCTTGGAAAAGGAGGGCGAGAGGAGAGAATAAGGGGCGAAAACGAGACAGAAAAGGCGGTAAGAGTATACCTTTAGCGCACCTATATCTACAGCGCTACTTTATGACAGTTTTTGTTTTTCTCTCGTTCTCTTGGTTACAAGGGAATAGCTTTTTGTATAGCTTGAATGTTTTACGATGTTATTAACAAGGGAAGATTCAAAGTCTAAATTAAAAATTGTTATGTTAATTTCCAAATGAACATCAACTTTAATTTTTATGCTCTTTTAATTTTCACTTCATAATAATTGCTGCATTGTACTTCATTTTGTTTAAATATATTTAGATTTTACACAAAGAGATTTTAGTTGCGATAATCAGGGACGTATCTTTTTTGAAATTATAATAACCTCACATCGACTATTTCTTACAAGAAATAACTCCGCGTGCGTAGCACGTATCGAGGCATCGTACAATTAATCATAATTCCATCAATCAATAAAAAATAAAGAAGAGGTAAGCTCCTTCAAATGAACAAATTTTATTTCATTTCGAAGAAAAGTATTTGATATTGTATAATACTTCAACTTGAAATTCCTTTTAATCGAAAATTTGGTAAATTCAAATAACGTAAATTCCACTCCTACGGTAAAAGGAAGCAAAAATTTCAATTCAATCGATTGCACTTTTTATCACAAAGAAAACAGTAGGCTTTTTCAACAGTCACTTCAGTTGCATTATTTTTCCAGGCAACGCTACTCAAGACTTTGCAACCGTTTGAGCATTGATGCTCGGCAAAATGACTTCTTCACCTTCACTTTTACCTGGAATAATCTTAAAAAATTTTATCTTTTTTCTTCCCAGCCGTTTAGCCGACGGGTTGAAAAGGAAAAAATTGGAACCCGATGGGCGACTGATGTTTGATAGCTTTTTATTGACGGATGGGATGAGGATCAACACATTACAGTAGCCAATATTATCCGATGTTACGTACAAGCACTGCACAGAGCACTGAGCTGTCAAGCTGCCGCCAGGTTGTCAGTCTTCTGTCTGGTTGCTGTCTGTCTGTCACTCAGTTGTTCGTTTTCCCTCCCCCTCCCCTCCCGCATTCATTTAGTCGTGCATTCCATCCTATAAACTACTGCTCGACTTTTCTTTCTCTCTCTCTCTCGGTATTATTCGTACATTATGCGATAGTCGCTTGCAGCGTGAACTTAGGCTGGAATAAAAAGAGATGGAAATTGCGAAATGAAAGATCAACAAAAATTAAAAGATAATCTTGTTTTTACTACACATCAGTTTGGAAAAATTTAACGTAAAAGACAATAAAATTGAATTATCGAACGAGAGTCGCTGTCAATTTCTCGAAGCATGATATTTTACGTCACGTTTAAAAGATTAAAACGTTACATGCATATTTAAATTTCCTTCAATTGTGCTTAATATTAATTTTTAAATAACACCTATGAATGCCAAATTATTAATATTGAAATTATCGGACGCTTGACATTTACTGACAGAAGCGCATACATTGTCGTTAAAAATTGACACTTTATAAATGTTTATTGAAAATTTCATTAATAATTTATGATTTTTATAGCGTTTTCAAAACACGATATTAATATTTTGATCAAATGGATTAAGTTTTTTGATACGCAAAAGGGTGTTCTGCGTTTCATCACTGCATAGTGAATAATTTGCTTTGCGTTAAAAATGATTCTACGTATGGTTTTATGTTTATAGCATATGCCAACATCTGCATATATTTAAATATTTAAATTATCTTTAAAAAACGCTCCAGTAGTCGTACTATTTATGCAAAACACCAACATTTATTAAATTATGTCTGATTGATGTAAAAAATTCGAGAGCCAAACGTATACGTGTACACACGTGTTAAAGCTGTAATGAATTACGTATTGTCTGAATTTGTCAAAACATGAACAATTTTTAAAGTGTCCAGCAGCTTTCTTTCAACGATCACGCTAGTGAAAATGTTTACTCCAGACAATTTCAATTTAATACTGTTGTTTTCCATTAGGTAAACAAATTCTTCAACAATGTAAGGGCAAAATCTGACTGCCCAACCGCGTACGTAGTATAATAGTATAATATCGTCAATGCACGTAAGGGATTTTTTTTAAGAATAAAAAATTATTATTCGAAGGTCGCGACGAAGGAAGAATGCGCTTAGTAATTCGCCAATTCAACAACCACAAAAACTTACTTCTACAGCAATAGCGTTCTAATAGATAACGCTCCGATAGCCCGTCGGTTCACAAAATTAGAAAATTTGAAATTCGTTCGTGTGTGCGCAGCGCAGTGAGTATTTACAAAGAGTGCGTAATGAAATTCATTAAATTCAAAATTCGTAGCCCCAGCTCTTCGAGCTCCTTTTTACAGACAATAATTTACAAGTCAAGATCGCGCGTCGGACCGAGGCTGCAAGCTTACAGCATCATTCGGCAGCTGTTTGCATATCCGGTTTATGTTTCAATCCAGTTCCATCAATATGAATAAACACCGTTACCGAGAAAAAGAAAGAAAAAAGGCGCAAGCGAAACGGAGAGGGGCAGCACGTGCGGGCTTCTGCATTAATATGTATTGGCAATAAATCGATATCGATAATTAAAATCTGCCGTGTGCCCAACGCAAGGAGTGCAAGTTAGAGGCCCCGGATAGGACGTGCGGGACTGTGTGTGCTCGCGTGTGTGCGTGCACAGCTCGGGGTGTGCGGTGTCCCGAACGCTCTCGCGCGTTAGCTCGTTTGTATAAAAGTTCAATTTGTTATATGTAACTGTGCGCGAGATGACTATAAATATTGCGTTACCCTTTTTAACTAAGATCGTAAATCCGTGTAATTTATGAGTGCGCGTCGCCCGCGAGAAAGGGGACGGGGGCCCCTCTGCCCGCCTTCCAACGACTGCCGCGCGCAAACGGCTGTATCTCTTTCGCTCTCTCTCTCTCTCTCTCTCCGCGTGCCCATGTATTTGTGACTTTAATGCGTTTTTTGAATATTCGCAGAACCGCGTGCGACCTATTTCTCAACGTATCGCGAGAGAGCGGCTTATTTCGAGTTTTTCTATCTGAAAGCGAATTGATGGAGGAAGGCTCTTTCGCCGGGCGCCTGTCTGCCTTTCAAATCTCTGTGCATAAGCCGAATGTACTCTTAAGATAATCTGATTACTTATGGCTTTTCGAATATGTTACGTTAAGATGGAATCTTTCATCTGATGATGATGTATGGGGTGCATTTGTTTTTTAATTTAATTCTGCCGACCGAATAAATCTTGAAAGCCGGAATGCGTAAAAATTAATTATGCAACGAGAAAAGTCAATTCGCGCACCTAATTATTGCTTTAATTGACAATAAAATTTAAGCTAATTCACATTTAAACGTTAAAAAGCTGAGTGTCGACTAATATTTTTGATACTTTAATTGATTACGATAAGCGTTGGGGAAAAAATTGACATTCATATCTTCGAAAAATCTAAATTTTAAATTGGAAAAATCTTATCTATGAGTGCTTTTACCGGTGGATTTCTTTTCCTCCGAATCTTCGAATTGCACAATATTTTAATTGATGTGATTCATATTATCGTTTGCATATTTATTATGATTATGCAAACGTAAACAAGTACTAATCGCTATAAATTATACTGGTACTTATTATAAGGTATCAGCAACGTTAATTATCTTTTTTGTTCTTGAATTAAACGTATCGCTCGCTTAAGCCGCAGTAGTTCTGATAATATAAATTACTTTTGTTTATAATTTATATTGAGAAACAAAACACTTCTAATAATATCTGCTGTAAAAAGTTGTTGAATCTATTATAAATCATCGAAGAATTATATTCCAATGCGAAACTGCAAAACAAATATTGTACAACTGTTAAAAGTATACATCCTCTTTTCATAATTAATAAAAAATGCGGCGAAATCCATTATAAACAAAAGAGGTGTTTGGTAATTTCGGAAAATTTTTATAAAATCTATATACTCGCTGTACAGGTATTATCTCATTAAAAATCATTTTTTGAACAGTTTGTTAAATAAATAATACACGAAAGTGATACGTATTTCATGATTTATTAAATTTTAAATAAAATAGTCGCTCGTTCAAAATAATATTTTATCTATTATCGCCGCGAAAAAATAATAAATGATGCAACATTAATATTACTGACATCTGTATATGATAAATTAATCGCAAAGTTGGGACACTAATGTATGACAGATGAAAGCGAATCTTTCATCTTGATGTTCTCGTTAATGCTTTATAGTTTCCATATTATAATGCGCATATCATTCAGATCTATACGAGATCGATAAAATCGCATTTATTTCACTGCGTACGCATTTTGCCATTTTTTATTTAATTAGGCCTAATGTAAGGTTCTTTGACTTCATTGAAACCACGTAATTGTAGGCGAAAAAAATTTTCACGTGATCTATGATGCTCCCCGTTTCATAAATCAATGAGATATTTATTTGCTCAGAAGTAATAGTTTCAATAGAACACGGCGATCCGCTCCCTCTTTCCTTCCATTCCATCGACGCTGGACAAAGAAGGAGACAGCTCTCTTTCTCTCCAAGCTGATACAAAGCGACGTAAAAATTTATCGGCAGGGTCCCCAGAGAATTTACGTGCCGATACACGAGGAAACGGTGTTAATCCGAATTATAGACGAGAGCGAGGCCCACATAAATCGCGCGAGAACTCAGGGCCGCTCGCCCGTTCAACAAATTGCTCGAGTGCTGATAGTTGGCCCGCCCTATTCGTCTCTTACAATTTGCAGGAGTGCGAAAGACCCTCTCGTGTGCACGAATAGCATTGGATTTCTCGAGGGTGCAAAAGTCACTATCGCATTGATTTTCCCAACGTGCTGTTGCTGTTGCCGCTGCTGCTGCTGCTGCTGTTTTTTCAGTGCCGAGGTAATTCTTTTCTATTCCTTTCATCGCACATGCGTTTCTGAGTGTGTGACGGGAATTGCAATTTCAAAATCATGCCTACCCCGTTTTCTCTTTGATATTTTTATGATGCTCCAGGCTATTTTTTTCTTCCCTCTGTAGCATTGCGTTTCCACTCTTTTTTACGAAGAATTAAGCAAGATATTTATAAATCAAAAAGGGCCTAATCGATTGTAAATATTGGTATAAACACTTATTCGCAGCCTCGTAAATTTATACAAAAGTAATGGGATACATTAATGACTCGGGATGAGCACGTGTTTGTTGGGCAGACAAACGATGTTACGGGTGAATTTCAATTATCAACGGCAGGAAAAGTAAAGCGCAACCACAACACCATCTTTAACCGCAACGGGAGTAGCGCTTCGTGTTATTTGAATTTCAATGTTATATTGAATCATAACTCGTTAAGAGCAATTAAGTAAAAACGCATTTCCTGGTACAAACACTCGTTATCATTTTTCTTCCTCTGCTATCTTATTTCTATAAAACCATATTTTTCAAAATATTCGCATTTCGAGTGGAATGCGAAACCAGAGAGACCATTTTCATTTAGAACTGCCACGAAAACGTTTATGATGACAACTTTTCACGAATTCGACTAATGCAGGTTTATTTCCATTTAGTCGAGTATAAAGACAACTGGTCCACAATATTCAGCTCCGGGAAACTGCACAGTCGAACTATTCTTAAAAGCTAGCTACGAATATTGTCAAACACATTTCGTAGAAAAGTGGGTTCGTAATTGAGAAAGTCTTGGAAAAAGAAAAAGACGCAAATGGTGGAAATACAAAATACTGTCTTGCGCAGCTCCGAGGATTCTCGCAACGTGTTTGCGTGTCCTCGTTCGGGATTCGCAAGCCTAGACCCCAAAAGATCATGCGTATCGAATGAAAAGTTACCTCAGTCGTCGCAAGACTTTGACAAAGTACTCGCTCCCGTCGACTAACGCGCAGTCTAAGACGCAGTCGCAGCCGAAAACCGGGCGGCCTCCTTAATGACGTAATTTGTTGTCTTTTATGAGCCGCACGACACATCCAGGAACGACTGCGCCTCCCAGGACTTTCAATTCGAAACTTCAGCTCGCGTAAGCACATCCTGGCGGTTCAGCAGCAGCCGCGCCCTCGGCTCCTTTCCGCATTCCCACGGATGCTCTCGCAGCTTCCTTTCGCGTTTCCTCTCGACGACTCCCGGCCGACAATACGCAAATTATACGGATACCATGCGAGGGCTTCTCCTTTATTACAGCGCAGCGTAAATTTCGCAGCGAGACATTTATTCGAGTGTAGCTTCTTTTATTGTCTCCTGTCCTGGATAATGTTGTTAATTGCGCATCGCCGTGTGCAATGCTTTTAATAAATTTAATTTCGAGGTGACAAAAAGCTCGGAGATTTATTGGCCACCATAAGTAACATGGAAAACATTTTTATGTACTGTGTGACTCAACTTGTAGTTGCTCTCGTAATGCGCATTAAAATTAAATTATTTCCTTAACAAACTATGAACCTGCGGTTATTCGTGAATGCTAATCCTGTACAAGTATACGTAATAGCGACTGTTGGCAATGCTTAGCATCTAATTATTTTTACGAGTCAATCAAAACGTACTATTTCAGCATTTATAGATGCATTATTTATTTATAGGCGATGTCTGTACGGCTTCTTATTTATGTGTTGCTACTTTTAAAAAAATACATCTAAGTAATAAACTTGTACACACATCCGTTAAAAGCTTTGAATTGAAATGAACTCTCTTGTAGGTAAATGTACAGATTATTTATAAATTATCTCGGAATAATTTCGAATATCAGGAAAGCTAATTATTTACATTAGAAGAGTGCTGTAAATAAATATCAATCTGCGCGTTCAGGTGTACGTTTGTAATTACAGCCGATGCATGTAGACGAGAACGTTGTTAAGAAAAAATTAGCAGGTTAAGTAATATAAAGCTTGATTAATTAACAAAATAATAGTGCAGAATATTCCGAGTTTCTCGCGGCAGAAAGAATTAATCCGGAGAAAGTCTGAGTAGATAGGCTACTTAGCCAAGTGGATGAAATCCAGGTTGTGAAACAAACACAAGGTATTCCCTACCTGATGCACATCTCGTAAACAACGCTGTCAAAATTAAGTTAAAGTAAAGTGTCAGGTATATTAGAGGAGCAGGGATGCTTTTATCAACCTTTACCGCGAAAATAAATCGCTGCTTCTCGAGCAGCATGACTAGTCCCTCCCCAGGCCCGCGCATCCGCACCCAGCAGCTGCACTTTTCCGGAAAATTGGCTTCATCCACGAGCGAGTCGTGGGTTACGCGCAGCTCTCGGGAGCGGCTGACGTACGAGCGCCGCGCGTAACCAAGATATACGAGCGCCGCTCCCGAAAAAGCCTTAAGGAGTTATGCTTCAGAGAGTAAATGAGATGTGTCTGTGCGGGGACATAGATCACTTGGACGCCATCCATTTCGTACCGGCACACCGCGCGAAAATAAATACGATCTTTTGCGAAGTAGCGGAAAAAGCCATCTTCCGTGCCGCTGAGCCGTCTGCGAAGGGGATGCCGAGGAGGCGACGGAGAAATCGTCGCAGTAAACCGCATTCCGTGGCACATCCTTCTAACGGACGCGCATCTGCGCACTACCTACGCAACTAGATGAAGACGAGAAAGAGGGAATGAGAGAGGGAGAGAGAGAAAACTGGCAAATAAATTGATCCATTACTCAGGCGAGCAGTCATCTTCCTTCCTGTCTTACTACTGTCGAGCTACTCTCTTGTCCTCGGCTTCTTCTTCCTTCCTTCCTTCCTTCCTTCCTCCTTCCTTCCTTCCACCTCTTCTTCCTATATTCGACTACCGACTGTGAGCAAACGCCCGGACTTTCTCGCTTTCCCACATTCTCGTAGAGCTACTAGTGCTGCTTGTTTCTGTTTTTTCATTCCTTTTTCAAGCAAACTTTTTTCTCCGTGTGAGGTTCACCGTAGTCCGAGATTTGCCACGGAACGCGCAACTTCGCTATTAATTTTCCCCACTTTAACCGATGGCTTTTGGTGGTCTGGCGACACGTATAACGATGCATCGTTCTCGGGGCTTTTTGTTCAACCGATGTTGAGCGCGAGTATACATTGACGTTAATGACCCACTGCAAGGCATTACGACTGCTTTTTATGTCGACTGCTGACATTTCGCGATTCGAGTTTTATTTTTTTTCTGTAATCACGTGGACGTTCGTGGACGATTCAACGTTCGTTCAACTCTTACGAACTTGCTTTCTTTCTTTCAAATTAAGTTCCTAAAAATTCCTTTAAACAAGGAATATTGCTTAAAATACAAATTTTAAGTAAAAAATAAATTATTGAACAAAATTCTAGTATATGTATAATGGTAAATCTGAGTTTATATTGAATATTATTTATTTACGTAGTAATGAGTAAGAAATTTTTCATCAATAAGTTAAATTTTCAACAATTTTAAATAATAAATAAAATGATCTCAAATTTTCTACAACCAAATCGTTGTTTGGTTGTTTTATACCCTTTATCTCTTCATTTAACTTTATTCGTTGTAATTGAAAATGAAAATATATAATAATAAATTTAGTACTTTTGAAGAAAAGGAATACTATATATATTTTACTTATAGAATAAATTCGTAAAACAAATACAATTATGTATAGTTTATAATAACTATAAGTAATGCTGTTTTGAAAAACAACTTGGTATATTATTAAATGAAAAAAATTAAAAAGAATCATAATATTTACCGAATACTACTAATAAAAAAGAATATTTGACTTATATACGTAAAATAATTTTAGTCAATACAAATACAAATATTTGATTGCGTCAAAAGTAATTTTATAAAAATTCGTTTCTAAAAAATATTAATCAGGTTCGCATAATAATTTGAATTATTGCAGTGACGTCAAGTTTCTGACTTATTAGAAATTAATTAATATCAAAGGAAAGTCTAATCACGTTCGCTTAAAGCAATTATATTAAAATAGTTATTTTAAATTATTCCATTTATCATTTATCTTATGAATTGATGTTTGGGTTAAATAATATCTCACATCTTAAAATAACGTTGAAATAAATTCATTGCCTTTTTTAGTCTTCAAAAATGTGATGGCATATAATGTATAGACTGAAGTTATATCCCGTAATCATAATTAAAAATCGATATTTCATTATGAATCATAATTTTTTCTTTGAAATTTCCATACGACATACTTTGTACAAAAAAATTCAAACTGCGTAATATTTTCTCTACTCTCTAGTGAACCGATGGGATACGAATTTTGCATAAATAATTTATAATTTTTAATTTTACACAAAATACATTAATTCAAATAAAACATATTGTGATGACATTAAACATTTCTTTGGTCAATTATTATTTTAATTTGTTTTATGCAAAACATGTGAAATTTTCATTTATATTTACATATATTATTATAATATAAATTATCTATAAATATAATGAAAGTTGGAGAACCGTTAGAACTTTCTAATCATATTATTTATATTTACGATAAAAATAAAAAAAATATATCGAAGATAATTATAATAACAATAATAGTTAGCGTACTTAATGTTATATTTGCTTCAAGTATTACCAGCGCATGTATAATATTTTTTAAATGAAGATTGATTTGAAATAATTTCATTCTAAAGTTTATTCTAATTGTTTATTTTTAAAAATAAAAATAGCACTCCATAAAACAGTATAGTTTAAAAGAACATGTTAATTGTTATATGAATTTTAGAATTAAATGTATGTATTACTAAAAAGTATCACGAACGAATCGCTAACGATATTATTACAAAAAATACACGCACACACTTAATTTCGTGGCTTATTTGCAGAAGGTGCTGAAAATTTGTTAGTCAGCACAAGAAACACGAAGCCTATACATCGACTCCCGATTGTCGAGAATATTTTATCACAGATTACCACCAGTATGCATAACAATAGTGCTAAAAATCGTACAACAAGCAAATTTAATCGCAATTCTTGTCTCGAAAAATCATTAACGAATTGCGCTACTGTTTGGTAGGATAAACATTTCCAAGTAGACGAGAAATTCACTTTGTTTCGGTATTCGATTAATATGGCAGAGCTGAATTCTGTCTTTCGCTAAGAATTTTTAAATCCGCTCACTCGTATCCTCGATTAGATCATTACAAATGCGCAGAAGTATGTCAATGCGGCTGTTTTTTAATTGACATCCGAATATTAACTTTACGGCGAGGCTTCATATTTAAAACGTAGCTAACGATAAATGTTGAATATAATGTCGCACTCGTCACTGACGGTTTGGTTATTCAAATTATTAAAATAAAATATGTTGAGCAAATGGAATTATTTGTTATCTTTATTCTTAACTTACTAAATAGCAAATATATCATTTACAAAAAAATTGGCCTGTTAAATTTTAGTACGAAAGCTGAATTTATGTTAGGCTTCATTATCGATAAAAACACAAGACAGAGAAGTCATAGCTAATCTTTGTACAATACAAAGTTTAATTACGAACCACAATAGTCTGTTTCTTTAGTGATCGCTTTATCTTACAAGAAGTGAATAGTTTTGCAAATATAACTAAAAATTTAACTATTTTTGTATTTAAATATTATATTGATACCAATTTAATTAATTCTGTATGTACATAAAGTACATAAATTATTATCTCGAGCTTTATTAGACATGGTATAAAGTAAACTGCATGTAATGAAATTGAAATTGGTTCTGCCACAAATTAAGGACACCGGCAGATTGTAAATTAACTAAACTGTTTCAGCAAATTCAAGGATATTTTTTTATCGTAATTAAATCCTAATTTACACGACTCATTATTTTACAACATTCGATTACTATTTATTAAAAATTAACGAGTTCGAGTATTGTTTTTCTTAATATTTTATTTCCAAGGGCATAACTTTCTTCGTTATGGAAAGAAATTACTTATTTTTATTTTATAATTCACTATAAAAACTATAAATACATCGGTGACGTTTCAATTACAGTTCAACAGATTCTGTGTGCGTTAACGTAGCTTGACGAATAAAATATAACTGTATATTTCTAGATCAATAAAAGTATAAACAAGAAACAGCAATATCTTTTTGAAAGTATAGATATAAAAACTCAAAATATTTATATAAATCTATGAGAAGTTTGGAAAGCATAAAACATGTTTCCCCTAACCTTTGTTTGATTAGAATTTAGTCTCCTTTCAGCTGCTTTATTATGGCTTTTTCAAATTTGAAGCAAACTTGGAGTATAAAGTCGTATTTAACAGCCTGATAAATCTTCACAATGAAATCATGGTATATTTTAAATTGGACTTAAATATAAAACAGATATTTTTAACGTACATCTACTTTGTCGTTTATTTTCTTATATTAAAAGTTGAATTATATCCGCATCACTTCAGAAAATAAACGATTTCAAAATTACTTTGATATAAATACAAGAATAAATTAACTATTGTATTGGAAATTTTTTATGTTCACATTACCTCGTATGCACATAAAATTTTATCTTATTAAATAATAAAAATTGTAAAACGTTGTCTTTAGATAGAAAATATCTAGTTTTTTAATATACTTTAGCTAGAAAAATGTGATCTTATCAGTATATCCGATAAATGATTTTTGATTGGCAAATAAATATCAAATTATTTTCAGTTTTTATTATACGAAACCGAAAGATTATTTTTAAAAAGAGAATAAAATTTTTAATAGATCAAAAAATATTTATACTGTCATGATTTATTTATTTGAAATATAACAACTGTAACTGCAAACTGGAATTATCCACTTAAAATATTACATCTTTCAAAATTTTATCTTAAACAAAATGCACAATTAAATTATATATAAATTTTTATTTGAAAGCCAAGCCTCGAGTTTAATAAATAACGTTACATAGACACTCTTAAATTTAACAAATCAATTGTTTAATCGAATTTGAAATTTATTTTAATAATTCATAAACGTTCGCTTTACATATCCTATAAACAATTAGAAAGTAAATACAATCTATATAGTTAAGTAATTTCATAAGAATATTATATATATTATTGAATTTCGATATAAAAAATAATGATGACACTAGAACTAGAATCTTTTATAACGTAAATATTTGATTATAAATGGTAATTAATACATGAAATAAATTAAATGTATAATAGATGGATTTTGTGGAGGTTTAGCATTTTAATAACGAAAAATAACTTAGTTTAGATAACATTTTAACATGAATATAGAAGACATATATTTACATAGCACATTTTTAATATGGTATTAAAAAAGAAATAAATTATCTTATCGATATTTTTGTGTATGGTTTTGATAAAACGTGTATATCTATAGAAAAATCGTAAGTTGAATTAGGAATGACCATTTATATAACGGCAGCATTGCAATGCTGCTCATTAGTTTTTGTTCATTTGCTGAACCTGAAAGAAGTTGTAAGCCGTTGTAAAATAAAAATTTAAAAGTCGTCCACAATGTTCAAATTAGGAAATATGTTCGTTGTCAGCAGTAAGTTAAATACTTGTCTGTAAACAGTATATATGTTATTATTTGCATAAAATAGTTAATTTAAAATTCCGATCAAATATTTTGGCTAACGTACGAATATGAATTTAGTGCTTTTAGCGTGTATTGTGTTAGTAAGCGCACATGCGGCTCCGGCTCCAAACGAAAAGGTAAAGCCCTGCGATTGTATCACACCCGCTGTATATTTCCCAGTCTGCGGCTCCGACAAAATAACATATGGAAACAAATTCATGCTAGAATGCGAAAATAAGTGTAAAAATAAGAGTAAGTATTTCCCCTTGCCAATACTAGCCAATACTATTATTGTTATGAATTCATGAGTTGGTAAAAGCGACTTATCGACATTCAATGTATCGGTGTATCAATAAATGTTAATTAAATGGCCGACATTTTTCGAATTTATGATTGACCTGAAATTTTAATGTCATTAACATCGTTCTTAATAAATTATTAAAATCAAATGAATTGTATTTTAATGTAAGTAGTTGAAGGTGTATTGAATTTCATTAATATCAAAAAATATATTTGCGTAATTTTAATAAATTATTTTAATGGGTTCGGGGATTTCACCGATTATGGGGATGTGTATTCTTGTAATTGGGAGTTGTAGTTACATTTAATATAGTAAATAACACAGGTTTCTCAGAATTATACAAAGGTATTACAGTTTTATCTGAAAAATCATATGAATTATTTAATTTTTCTTTTTTTCCACAGATATTAAGATTGCACATACCGGTAAATGCTGAGTGAAGTATTATAAAGAAGCGATTTCATCGAATGTAATAATTGTATGTTATGCAAAGAAAATAAATTATATGTAATTATATGTGTAATATCGTATTTTAAAAAATAAACAGTTGTAATAACCTAAATACCCATTATTTACACATACAATTTTTATCTTTCTTTCAAGAACGTAAAAATTATACAATCTATAATTGATTTTATTATTTTCAATACGTGCTTTTATTTTAATTATTCTTATTGTCTTTTTAACAACTAAAGAAGCAATTATTATTATTATTATTATTATTATTATTATTATTATTCAATTATTATATAAATGTATCGGCATAACACCTCTCTAGTTTTTATTAATTTTTATTTTGTAGCCTAAGCTGAGTTAACAAACGGATATTCAAGTTGTTAAATATAACAAAACGTATAAATTATGAGGATTTGAAACGGAGTCGTTTGAAATTGAATAATTACAGACATGTACAAGCTAAAATATAATAATACAGAGTACTGGTGGTGTAAATATAATGTATCAATAATTAATCCAATAATTCTTTAAAATATGTAATAGTACCAGTTTTATGTATTTAAACAGAATTCTTTCAAATTAATTTCTCACTCATGACGTTTTTTGCATGCAAATTACATAAGAAAGTTCCATAAATAAGGTACCGGTTAAAATGAATTATGCAGATAAAATTTTAAGAGGTAGTACACATAATGTATTTTTTAAAAATGCATAAAAATAAATTTAAGACAAAAGAAAATCAAAATATGTATGTATTTACAAGATAGACCTCCTTGTAAAAGTATATGTAATTAATATAGTATTGAATAAAATACTACGATAAATTTTAATCAACTAATATTTCAGAATATACTATATATTTTAAACGGAGTATTATTAATGGTATTTAATTTTATCTTAAAATTTAAATTTACATAAGTTATATATTATGTTTAAAGAATATATATTTACAAACTTCGTAATAAGTTTTAGAGACTTCATATAGAAGAATTTTATTCAAAATCGTGGAATATTTAAAAAATGTACAAATTATAGCAGTTAAATAAAAATTAACTTATTAAAAAATTTAAATGATTTCATATTATTATTATTTATATATCGTCTACTGAATGAAACACTTAAAAGAATTTATCTAAATAATTTGTATTTTATTTGTACAATTACTGTAATCATTAATCACACTGTAATACAGTATTTTATCATATTTTGTAATTTTATATCAATAAATTTTAAAGGTGATGGATAGATATTTTTACAGTATAAATACTTTTAAAGTTCAATATTACGAATATAGGTAATATAGTCACATAAATGATTATTTTTATAGTAATTTCGATGCATATTTTTTTCATCGTGATGCTCTAAAAAAATTGTAAAAACAATCGAAATTATTGACATCAAATTAATTGTAAATATAAATAAGCTTTTATTTTATTTCATACTAGTTATTTATATTTATAATTATTGTAATCTTAATTCATTTAATATATATTTATGTAAATAATCTAATAATACTGTAATAATTTTTAATCATTTTTAACCAAGTAGTTTATCTGGATTGGTTTTGTACATGTAATTTTTCAAAAATTTGTTTTAATGGATTAACTTTTGCAAAAAAATTGATAAACTAAATAGCTTTAATTTTTTATTAAATACTAAATGGATATTATTTTTATTCGTAAAATACACCAACATTTTAAACCGAATCTTTATGTAAAATTCGAGTTCTTTAAATTAAATTCTTTAATAATAATATCAAAGGGTTTATAATATATTTTTATTTAGTCTACCTTTATCGGTAAACTAACTAAAATTGGTATAAAAGCTAATTTTATTTACATTAATACCCTAATCAAAACTTCACTTTGGTTGCTTTCTTCGAACTTGTGCTTGATTACAATATTAATCAATATAGACATATATGTTCCATTATATAAGTATAATATTAAATTTATCATTAGAATATTACTAATTTTAGATTTATAAACATAATGATGTCATTCGTAATAATTATGAAATATAAAAATATAATATGGCTAGATAAAAATAGCCTTAGTGAAAAAAGATCAAAATATTGATTGCGTTATTTATGGTCGTGAACAGATGTGATGTTAAGTTGTGGATGGGCAAACGCCATCTGTTTACCGATACAAACATTAAAAAAACAGAGTTACTTGGAGTCGAAAAGTTTCCCAAACAACAATTAAAAATTTAATTTTATGGCAGCTGTAATTATCATCTATTATTGAGCAAGTATTTATTCAAAAAAATTGCAACCAACCTCAAATAAAATAATTTTCCTAACTATTTCTATTAAATCCGATATTTATGTAGTTGAAAGAAATTTCAAATATTCGCTTTATATATTACTCAATATAGTTTTTGAACTGAATTTTAAAAATGAATGTTCGTAACAAGTGTTTTTTTTATCTATAACATACTTCTTGTAATTTGACTTTAGACGTAGATGCGCAAATATATGCAGAAATACGACACGTGACACAAGTTCGCAACTCATTTCATAAGTACAAATATTTTCTACGAAGGAAAATACTGCGAAAATTTATGATAATTTTTATTCCTCCTCCCATAGTTATTATAATGAATTCAATGAACGATTTAAAAATAGAACACTGTTGGTTTTTTATATATATCATTATTATAGATCATTGAATTAGTATATGAATAAATTTCGTAGATTATTTTGTTTGTTTTGCAAAGAATTATCCATAAAATGAACAAAA
The DNA here is from genome assembly GCA_018907185.1 of Platyscapa corneri. Classification (NCBI taxonomy): domain Eukaryota; kingdom Metazoa; phylum Arthropoda; class Insecta; order Hymenoptera; family Agaonidae; genus Platyscapa; species Platyscapa corneri. The sequence continues at coordinate 1,254,696 of JACCHW010000005.1, read as the reverse complement.
GAATTATTAAAAACTAGCATATAACATTATTCATAAAATACTTAAATGAATATATATTATGAAAATAAATGAATGCAAAACACTGTTTAATTATAATGAACAGCTGAATATTTTATTATTTTTTCTATTATATAGTATGAACTGTTATGAATATTTACACTTATATCTATATTACAAGGAAATGTAATTGTATAAAATTTTGCATTTATTATATTTATCGACGAAGTAATATTACTAACTCAAATAGTTGTAGAAGAAGATATTTTATGTAAATAATCTAAAAAAGCCTGTAATTCCAACTTAACATTTATAATCAGTTGAAATATAAGATGTATATAATTGAAAATCTTTCAATAATATTCAACTATAAATACAAAACTGAAACCTTAATATACTTTAATTGAATATATTCAACAAAATTTTTAATTTTCATTTAATAATATAATAAATTAAATATTTCTAAATCTAAACTTTTAAATATACGATTGAAATTTTTTGAAATTTAAATATTATTTGATTTATAAAACGTGAAAATACATTCTTAAACAACGCGTGGGTATTAAATTTATATGCTAGCACTTGTAAAGTAATAATTTTTTGATTTTCAAATAGGTAAATAAAATGTACATCGAGTGATAATATTATAAATCGCAAGTAGATAGCTGATGAAAATGATGTTCATATACTATAAACATTAATTAAAAGACACCTGCATTTATCTTATCAATATTATTTCTTTGTGTTGTCCATGGATAAATCTATCACTTGGATCTACAATAAATACGACAAACAAACTTAAGATATGCTATATATAAATTAAGAATGTTTGAATATTATACTTCAGTTTTATTAAATATTGAGCAGAAAAAAGTTAATTTTTGTTATTGCTTTTCTCAAAAAAACTAAGATGTTTAAAACACGATTCATCCTTCTCATTAGTTGTAAGTATATCAATAAATCTATCAATATCACATACATTATTTATCTAAATAAGCAGTTCTTTTTTATATAAACTATTGAATTGAATAGTTATTTAAACAATACTTAAATTAAGAGCTACGTTATTTAAATAATTTAAAATGTGATTAAAATTTATAAAAATTTCTATTTATATATTTAAAAAAACATGTTTCATTCTCGTAATTTTAATTTGTAATTCCCTTTTTATATTATAATTAATTAAACTATGCTTACAAATGTTAAAAATATGCAACAAATTGATAATTATTTTGTTAGTATATGCAAAAAATTGATAGATGGATCGTAAAATCTGTTTTTTTTTTATAAAGTAAACACCTGGTATATTTTCACATAAAATATAAGCTCTTTATATCAAGAACTAGAATGATAAAAATATTTATTGTATAAAAAGACGTAAAAAATATTATTTTAATTGAAATAAGTGCTTAAAAATTAATAGCAGATTTATTAAAACTCTATATTATCGAAATTTATGATATAAATAATTGCCTTAATTGATTGATTTGACAAAAATCAATAATAAATCATAATCATATTTGTTACTCATGTTATGATTTACATTTAGTGGCTCTAATGTGCCTATCATCGGTGAGCGTAAACGCAGCACCGAAGCCTCCAGCACCACCGAAGTTTGCACCACCAGCGAAGGGAGTACCACCATCAGGATCACCACCAAAAGACCCTCCTCCAAGTAGAGGAGGTCCTTCAAATAGGGCAGGGGGCCCAGTTAATGTAACGCCAACTCCGAAACCAACAACATCCTCAAGAACAGGATCATCGGTGCAATCATTGTTTCGGGGGAAAGGAAAGGGAGTAGCAGAACCATTGGTAAAACCACCAAGTCCATTAAAGCCGTCAACAAGTAAAGGTTGTCAATGTTATGTACCAGCCATATATTCACCGGTTTGTGGATCTGACAAGAAAATATATGCAAATAAATATTTGCTGGAGTGCGAAAATACGTGTTCCAACAAAAGTAAGATTTTTGTGTATAAAAATAACAATTAAAATTTTATGTACTTTCGCAAGAGAATGCTATTAGTACATATGATATTATAAATACTAACGGAGAATTTTGAAATCGAAGAACAAATATCTCTTTAATATTTTTGGCTTATCTACTAAATAATATTACATAAACTTATCATTTGCGGACAAAACGTAATATTTACTAACTAAAACAGCAGAAAAAGTTTTTCATATTTACATATTTAAATAATATACAAGTATTATTAACTTGTTCAATACATTAAAATCTTATAAAATGACATTGATACTTTTATTACTTCTTAGTTGGTAAAAGGAAAGTAAAAAATAATATTTGATAAAATAGTTCATTTCATTTGAAATAATTCACAATTCCGTAAAATATTTATGATATAATATTAACCTTACACGTTGATTCATTTTATGTACATTTAATTATAAACGTGTAAAGTGCATTCTCTTCAGCTAATATATGGTAATATCGTAAAAAATGTCAATATGCTTAATATAATTTGATATTATTAAATATTTTATCTGCTATTCTATAACTACAAGATTATAAATTTCTTTCAGAATTGAAGATCGTTCGCGACGGAAAATGCTGAGCGAAAAATACATACTTACTATTTATTGGAAATTGCATAGTTATTAAAGAACTACTATAATAACTAAATAAATTATATTCTTCATGATTCAACATAATAAATTATGTATTATGATCAATAAAAGATAATTATGTTATCCTATATATTCTTACAAATATGAATACAAATAAATTACAGATTGTATGAAACAATTGTATGTTGGTAATAAAAGAACCACTATAAGACACATCAGTGTTTTTATGTGAGAAAACTAATATACATGTTAATAATATAATAAATATACATTTTACTAATATAATTGATTAAAATACAAGATACAATTTTCTAATATTATGATATTTTAGACAGACCTTTCTTATTATAAAATTAAAATTTTTATTATACTTAATGTTCTTTCGTAGATTTAGAAATAAAAAAAATTCTTTTATTCCGATATTATTCATATACTTTGTATATTAATTCAATAATATGATTAAATGATTATTACCAAATATATATATAAGCTCTAGAGTATTTTAATTATATTCTTTTTTAAATTTAATAATATTTTTATATTTTCTTCCACAACAAAAGTGTAAGAAATTAATTGTATATACAAGCAAATACATTAGAAATCAATTTTTTATCATAATTTTAAATTAAATTAAAATTAGATTTAAGATATAAAATTTTCTAAATTTAGTAACAAAAAATCTGATTTTTATTAATAATTTAATTAAAATGTACTTTAAAATATGTAAGTAGTAAAAAGTAATAAGAGTGTTAATAAAATATTTTAAAATATTTTTTGGCTATTATTTTATTAGTCTAAATTCTTCTTAAAAATTACACTGCAAAATCAATTGTTTAAATTCAATTCTTACAATTTCTTTCTCTTAGAAATAAATAATTATTCTTTAAATAGCATCCACTATATATATAATAGTAATTATATAAATTACATCTTATTAAAGACCATAATAAATATGACATCAGCTAATAGATTCCTATCCAAACAGTAAAGTTTTCTTTACAACTAATAAATAGTATAAGTACAATACAAGTTTTATTTTTAATAAATAATATAATTATAATTAAATGTAATCCAACGTATGTTTTTTATTATGTAATTTATAATATAAAATATTTTTAATAATGACTTTAGATTAACCATAAACTCTGACTTTTTGAAAAGTAAATGAAAGTAAAGATAGTAATATTAATTATTACGGACGAAAAATTACTTTTTTATGAATATATTTTTTCTAAATAAATAAATAGTTCGGTCTTATATTGCTTATTATAAAAAAATTTGTTATTATTTATACAGTTTTATTGAGATTATGATAAATGTAAATAATGCTAAAAATATGAACTTGGTAAATTAAATTAAACTTCAAATTTATTTTTGAAAACTTAAATTTTTATTAAAATATTTATTGAGAAATAAGTTACATCGGTAAATAATTTCTACCAGTTCAAAATTAGAACGATATATTCTTTTTTATTTATTAGATACATTAATATATTCATCTAAGATATGGAAAAACGACTAAAATAAATAATGTAAATAATCGATCGCTTTTAATTTTTTTGCTCTTAAATATTGGAAATTTTACTTATTTATTAAACAAATGAATTAAAAAAGGTAATTATTATTCAAATCATTTTACATTTATATAAACAATTCTGATAAATTGATAGCTTGTGAGCTTTCTAAATTACTTTCAAGTAATAAGTAGACAAGTAGCGATGATTATATTTACGGTTCTTAAAAAATATCATAATATAAATTAGACGCATTTGCAAAGATGCGTGAGGTTAATTTCATGGTTTTAAAACATATCCTGGACTATAACGTTAATGTGCAATAAAATGTAAATTGATCAATGCTCACGATGAATAGATAGTTCATATCAAATTTCCGAAAACCTAATTAAGATTTGTCGGCATAATCCATTATTATCAAGAGGGAGAGCGAATTCAAAGTCGAAATAAACCGATATATATATATTCGAAGTTAAGTTTAAGTTTAAATCATTTTATTCTCAAATTTCTGACTAAATTGTCCGTCATATTTAACCACGTACTAATTTACTTAAATTGGCTTTTTAACCTAACCAATGCATTTTGTGGAAAAACACCGAATTACTTTGCGTAAACTAAAATTAGTTTTATTTTCTATGAAACTTTTTTCCTATTTCATTAATAAAGGCGCAAGTAATATTAATAATATTATTTATCAACCTGTCTTTCTCATGTCAACTAAATGATAATAACATTAAAATATAACGGTACTTAGTTGTGTAAAGTTTCAAATAAAGACAGTTTAGTGGTATCTTTAAAAACTTGAAAAATGAGGAAAAAATTTAATAACTTTCAATTTTGATTAATAATAAATATCCTTCCAGTAATAATATGAAAATAATATTTACTGTATTAAATTTATTGGTATATTCAGTAAAATAATGAAATGGATGAAAGGAATTACTCATCGATTAAATAGAACGGAAGTCTAAAAGTTATTTACGACTATCATTCTTTTTTACTTTCTCTGATTGAATTTTCGTATAATTAATTAAAAGTAAAAAAACTTCAATTTACTTTGAATGGAAGCGCAGATTTTTATTAAATTATCATTAATTAAATAAAAATTTTGCTGCAGAAAAATCTTTCGATAATAAATTTCGAAAAATTTAATTCTATTTTTAACATTATATAAAAATTTATTAACTTCTGAAAATATTTTTAAATTAGAAAAAAGACACTTTCTTTCATATTGATTCTCATATTATAAATGTTTAACTCAGAAGAATTTCTTAGTTAGAATATTACGTAAATGTTACCTAGCAAAGAGTAAATTTTCAACGTAAGAAATGGAATGAGTTTTCATCATAATTCAGTTATGTTCAAAATAGTGAAACTGAAACAGCACTACAGTTACATTAAATTTTGCGAAAAGTATAATTAATTATTATGAAGGCTATTACAACATTAAAAATTATTTTCTCTAAGCACATATTAAAGTATATGCATGTAAATGACCAATATAAATCATTGAAATAAGAAGGATCACAAACGAACATTAATTCATAATGGAAATATTAATTTAAAAATAAACTGGAAAACAAAAAATTGGAAAATGCAATTTTTTTCTTTATTTATGAATAAATTAAAAGAGTATTGTTTTGTTACAAACATATTTTTTCTGAATAAAATTCTTTAAATGATTAATTCTTGTAATAATAATATATTCATTTAACTGTATTATAAAAATCAATGTTATCTTTACTAGAGAGAGCAGTAAAAATTGATTTAAAATTGTAAATAATTATTTATTTATTTAAATACATTAGAAAAAATGATATTATAATGGAATAAGAGTTACACCATAATGAAATACTATTAGTATTACTATTAATTAGCAGAAAATTATTTAATGATTCAAAATATTTATATGATTCAGTATGTATACGAATATAATATTAACTTTTTTTATCAAATCAATTTTTTAAAACTTTTATAATGTTTCTAAATTAAAAAAAAACTAAATTCTTATAATTTAAAGATATTTTCAAAGCATTTGATAAAGAAATTTAATCAAATTTAAATAGTTTCCAATAAGTGTATGATTTAAAACACGATTTCTTTATTCTTTCATTAAAAATATGGATTGGATTCATTAGTAAAGAAATATACTTTTTATAAAAAATATCAAAGTATTTTTACATCGTTTTTTTATGTTTAAAGTTTAGTAGAATTAAAATTTGTATTATAATGCTCATAAAAAGGCCGAATATTCAAAATTAAATCTATAAAAAATTTTTAATTCTCCGTTATATTGAAATAAAAATAAAAAATTTATTCACATTTATAATACGAACAAAATACATCCATCTTTAACTTTCTTCATGGAAAATTAGTTTAATAGCAAATTTATTTTTATAATTTTGTTAAGAAACTTACTTAAAAAATGTTTTCAAATGCCTATTAAATTAGATATTATATAATTATCCATCAAATTATTACATTAAATAATATTTTCTATAAATTCTAGTACAAAAAATTAAATAATTATAATATACTTATTTATAATCCTTTTTAATTTCGGGTATATCTCTAAGATTTATATGTAATCATATTCTAATCATATTTAACAAGTACGTTTAATTTACATTTTGTACATGATAAAGTGTACAACGTTAAATTTTAATTTTGAAATACAATTGAAAATAGATATATAATAATTAAAGAAATCGAAGTTATTTAATTTCCATGTAAAATGGCAGTTAAAAAAGAATAAAATAGGAAGAATCTAATTTTTTGCGTGTACTATATTTTAAATAAAATATATTCCAATTATTTATAAACAATTATAAATACATTATAAATAAATTATCAATAGAATATAAATTCAATCTTCTATTATCTCCTAAATTATATACTTTTCTTTCAGAAAATTTTATATCCTTAATAAAATTTTGCAAACATAATATCAAAAGTAATTTATGAATTAATTAAAATTTTAAATAACAGATTAACTTTTTTATTTATTAAAAAAGAAATAAAAATAAAACAATTTGCTCGATATAATAAATTTAATGCGACGTATAGATACAAACTAAAGTAATTTTAATCTGCTTATTAAATCTTTATTTCATTCAGTTAAACTTACGTTACGAAATGAATAAACTGTGCCGTCGGTTTAAATTATTATAAATGCAATATTAAGAAGTCATACCAGAGCCACCAGCTCGAAAAAGTGATTCATACGAGAGTTGCAGTTGTTCCACGTCGTCGTGAATGAATCGTTTATTTATTGAACATCGTGCATAATTAATAGCGTTAATCCAAGTACATTAAGAAATCCGCGATATCACGTTACCCATTAAGTGCGTACAGTTTCTAATGAGTTGCAGACGATGGGAAATGAAGGAACAATTTCACGATTTCAACGATCGCAATCCGAACTTTGATGTGTGGACGAATCTAAATGGAGTGTTAATAAGACATTTTCATTATCTGCTACTATAGGTACAAGAACTTCAAAAGTATAAGAGCATTTGACATAGATACGTAATGCACTTTCAAAATGATGTGGAAAAATTCAGAATTTTCACTAATCAATTCACTTGGATAGACGTTTAATGATACTTCGTTTATGATTGTGTAGATTAGTCTTTACATAATAAAATTGTTATTCTTGTGTGTAACTCAATCTCTAAATAAATAATATATAATAGTTAAAATAAATCATTAATATCTTGCAGTATTAGCTTATATATTTCTCAACGTCGATAAACTAAGATAATAAAAATACATTTAAAAAAATATAAATAGTAAATAAAATACGAAGAATTAAAACTTATATATTTATAAAATTTAAAAATTTAATAAGTTGAATAAACGAATAGTGGTGACATTTTAATGATCATTATGTAATAGATTTTCAATTTTTAAACTCAATATTCGTGATTTTTAAATTTTTCAATTCAAGAAATACAAATTGTTATGTTTTTCGGTAGTTTTTAAAAGGATAATACTGGATGAAATAATATTTGAGGCCCATTAACACAAGATGTTTTTATATTAACTTACCGAAATACATTTAATTATTTTACATACACATTTTATTAAAAGAAAAACAATGTCACCATTTAAACTGATAATACTCTTAAATAATACTGTTATAATCGGCCATTGTACAGACTGGACTTATCCAAGCATTAGACGATGCATTGTAAAATTAACATAAATTTCAACAAAAATAATGGTTTGAGTTCAGTAAATATTCATGCAGTTAAACATATGCACATTATAATCTGCACATAAAAGAAATATAATTTAAAATTTGATATTTCAGGCTATGAACGTACATGTTTAATTATTAGATTTACATAACTGACCACTTGTATTTTAACATTAATAAGTAAAATTAAGTTAACAATAATAATAATAATATATATGTAATAACTAGAAAACTTGAATATTGTAATCAAATAAACTATAAAACAAATCTTTATAAGTTGAGAAATTCATCGAATAATTATTTATTTTTAATGAAATGAGATTTTGATAATTACTGAAAAGAAATTATTGAATTTTATAATCTTTAAAGACGTATATTTAAATGATGCAACAGTATAAAATTGGAAATGCATAGATTAATTGCCAAAGCCTTTGGAAAAATGTAGAATTTTAATTTTACACTCGTTATTTTATTTTTTGATAAATTTTGATTACATTTTTTTCAAATAATTAAATAGTATTATTATGAAATTTCTATTTCTTAATTATTTAAGTCCTTCTCTGTACACGATAATTAATTATATTTTAATTTCTTAACTATTATAAATTCTGTTTTATTACGTATTTAATTTAAAAATCGGATATCTAAAAGTATTTTTTAGACTAATCACTTTTAATTTTTTTATTTCAGACTTTGTAATTATATAAATCTATTAAATACACATAAAACTTTTAAGTAATCTATCTATTACAAACCTAAAATTGCAGAAAATTATTTACTTCTTTATAATTTTACAATATTGTTTGCAGAATGTATCCAGTAACATTAAAAAGTCAATTTAAATAATAGTTGATAAATTTCATTTATTATTTTATTTATTTATATGAAAACTGTAGCGGCGCACTAACGTTTACTTTTTATTTAAATTTATGTTTCTTGTTTATATTATATTGTGTATTAAGTAACATTGCGATTGATATTAAGTATAAATATTCGAAAAAAAAAATTTTAAATGCTTAGAATTTTACAACAATATTTATGAAAACGTATTAGATGGATAAAAAGCTCAATATGAACATTAAAAAGTTTGTTGATAATGGTCTTATAAAAACTCGACATGTAAATTTGTTTCTCAATAATTATATTATTCAAAATAAAAAATGTAAAATAGTTATTTACATAATAATACAATGTAAATAAAGCGCTCGTAATACTAGTCAGTGTTCGGTGATCATGTAACGAGATATTGATCTTATTGATATTTATTTTAATAATTGGGCAAGGCATAATAATTACTTAATTCAAATGGCTTCAACAAAATCCTTACTTTTTTTTGAGCCATTGCTGTTTGCTAAGAAAAAAATATTAAAAAATATATATTTGTAAATCTACATAACAGCTGAAGCTACAGGTTAAATTGGTGTATAATTATAAGTAATTAGTTCTTGAGCAAAGTATTGGAGTGGATAAAAAGAGTATTAATTAAAATTTTCCAGGATCAACGAATTGCCTGCATTTGGGACCGCGTGAAGCCGTAACAGTCACATTGGTTCGATAAAAAGATTTTGTGCGTGGGTGGGCAATTTCACGCGGGGTGAAAGTCATCCTGAGGTGGTCGGAAGAGGTGTTAAAATGCCGCCTGATAAAAAATGCCGTCATGTCTCGCCTCAAGTGGGACGTACGTGTACTGCCGTTACCGCTGGATGGATGACGCAGCAAATACACGCGAAGTGTTGAGCCTCCGAGCCGACACTAATGCCTTTTCGTTCTCGTACGTCTCCGCGTACTTCCCTTATCGCGAAACGAGTTCTCGCGACACTGTAGTTTCCGGTGGAAGCCATTAAATTGAGATGAAGAAAAAAGGCCAATTACGGACAGGAGGAGAGGACGGAGGTTCGAATTTTTTAAGCGTGACGCGCTGTTAAATAACCTCCTGGCAAGATTTTCACGATGAGCTGCGATTATCACGAGCGGGAAGTTTTCGATGTTCTGGATTAGTGCCCGGAGTAATTTCTACTTGTAGCAGAGCTGCAGCCGCCACTCACGTTTTTACGGGCACAATGTCACAAAGGAAAATGACTGGCGAGAGTGAACGGCGCTTTTGTACAAAAAGCGGAGAAAGCGGCTTATCAATAATTTTGACGAATTTAAAATATATTCGGGGGATGCCGAGATGGAATTTTATACAGAGTGACGCAATCTCGTATTTTAATTTTCACCAATAAATTAACATTGCAAGCAGTGTTGTCTTTTGAAGCAGTGGACTTTTTTATGCGAATCTCGGATAGAATGATTTAAATTAAACTACTCGTTTATTATTTTACGTCATTTCCTTTGCACAGTATCGGAACCTTTAATTTATTGAAATAATAAAGAGCCATAACAGAAATGATGAACGAATTATTAGAAAGATCGAATTTGACCCGGAATATTATATTTTATAAATTTTTTATAAGTTTCAAGTAAAATTAAAAGGACTCGAAGACGTGGTATTGTACGAAAATATAAATACACTTATTCGTAAGTTTTAAAATATCTCGGTTTCCTGTTAAAATAAAACGTTCCACAATGTAAAGAACAATGCATACGCACCTTCCTAAATAATTATTATTTGCATATTTATATACAATTCAAATGTAAATTTTAACGAATTTCGAAACAAATGGGATACGATTTTTCTTATTTTAATGATCATTGTTGTCGGGGGAATATTAATAATGAAGAAGAAATTTGTCAAGATAAAGTGGATATTTATTTTGCAAACTATAGCGCGAAGCTTAATGCCCCAGAAAAATAACTCATAACGAAGTTCGGAATGATTTATGCTTCTCGTCACCTTCTTCAAACTTGACTCATAAATAAATAATTAGACCAAAAGACGTAATTTTCTTTCGCGCTTCATAACGAAACGGAAAGTCGAGAAAGTCTAACTGAATAATGAAATTCAATTAACAGCTCAGACACTTACGGACTTATGTGTCGAAATTCCTGCCTTAGTAAAGTCCCATAACTTTCCGAAATATCGCGTTACACGAGCTGCGCGAGTCGAGTGCGAGTGGCTTGATGCAAACGACGCAAGACTCACTCGTAAGTACTCCCCCGCTAAGGTGCATAAAAGGGCCCGGGTGTGCTCATCTCCCAGCGTACACCTGCACTCTTCCTCCCTCGCTGTCTACTAATTCCGAGGGTCGCGAGGCTTCTTCCATCGTCAACCTTCCGCCAAATTACTTCTCGCGTTCCGGCCCGACGCTCTTGCATTAACTACATAATCCAATGTCCTCCAAGATAGTAACTCGTCTCGTGAGCAACGCGCCTTTGCTGCAGACGGGTGCACGAGTGTGTTCTGTGCAGCCGGAGGGGGGAGCCTGGTAAACTTGCCAAACTTTATCATTCCATGGCTTATGTCGCGAGACTTGAATGCGGCGTCGGATGGTGATAAGCTGACGCGAGTAAGAAGCGCCGTGTTTTATTGGCCGGAGTTCTTGTTTCACGTTATGCCGAGAGCACGGGTTGCTGCTGCGCGAATGAGTGCCACTCTGCAGGTGTACGTTCGAAGGTCACGGAGATTCGTGGTCTACTCGAGATGCAGGATATCATGTGGGATGCATCTCTCAGACGGAAACTCGAATACTTCGAATAGGTGGTCGAACGTTGGGAGCTGATTTTTATGAAGGACATGTGAGAAGAATCAAATTGAAACGGATGTGTGAAACAAGGGTTTCTTTCAAAATTACTGCTCGAAGAATATAAAACGTTTTACTATGGCGTTACCAATTTCATTTAATATATTTGAATTTTACACGTTTAACAAATATTTTATTGAAATGGTCGATTAATGGTTAGCTTGCCGAAAACTGAATCGTCTTTTTATTTTTTAAATTTTAGTGATTATCGTATCTAGCTTCTATTTTATTTGTAATTTGTCTGTTTGCATCGTTATTAGTGAATTAGTAAAGAAAATTACATTCAGGATGATTCTAGTTAAATTCATATAATTTGCACGAAGATAAGTGTGTTACGATCGTATTATCAATGTAGAAAATTATATTAATACTAAATATGAATCCAGATTTTATTTTATTTTAATTTTTAAACGCAGAAGTTATAATTTACAAGTAATTAATGTATTTTTAAGTAATATTTCATATGTGTAAAATAAAACATTATTAAATATTACACATCACCTTACAAAATTACAGAAATAACTATTGGGATTAATTACTATTTGATGTGCAAAACAACTAGTATTAAGTTTCATAAAAACAATATCAATACTGTACAAAACAATTTTATTATTTTAAGAGGCTTAATGAAGAAAACAAAAAGTGGTATTTAAAGTATGGCAACGAAAACGAAAAGCCATACACAATCCGTGAATGTTGCGATGGCTTTTAATCTAATTTTAAAATTTAATTTCCTTTAGTATCGCAAATGTATCTACAAATATATGAGATCATTTCCATTCTATCGACAAAATATAGCCGTGTATTTACAATCTATATTTTAATGCACTACGAACGTAATTCTAATGTCGCACTCAATGTCTAATGTAAGTATTGTAAATCAGTTTCTAAAATAAAATTTATCGTCAGCCATGATTTTCAGCTGAATTGCAACAAAGATATATACGTTACATTCTAAGAATTATTTTCCTGTGACATTACTAGTTAAATTACAGCAAAACACGTACACGATAGATTGGATGTAATTTAAAATATATTTAGCCGTGCACACATCAAAAGTGGAAGGCATAAGACGATACGTAGGAAACGCGCAGATCTTTACGTCCGTCAAAATAAAGAAAACGAATGTATTTTAATTACTGTAACGTGGTTGAAAAGTATTTCAACAGAACAGATTAATGCCACACACGTTAGACTATCAAGACTCATCGTTGTAAACGATAGCATCGCGTAAAAGTAGAAAAACATTAAAGGAGCTCTTAATTTGGCAAATGCCCACTGGTCGTTCCGAGCCAAGCAATTCACGTAAGCCGAGGAAAAACTTGAAAAAGAAGCCGACGAAACCACGACCTTTATCAAGGTTAATCTAGTAGGTTCGTTTCACGAGACGCCAAGTGCCAGATAGACTGGCAGGGCAGTTTCTCGACGCTTCCTCTCGAGTCGTGCCCGAGCAAAGCAGTCGTGTTCCTCGTCACCGCATTCGTCCAGCAGCGAAAGCGGGAGTTGCCCAAGCGATGAAGTGGCTACGGCAGAAGGACTATTTTCGGCAACTCGAACACCAACAAACAGAATCGTAGATTTCGTGACACGCGCGCACTTTAAGCGATCCGCGACTCGAAATAATCGCGTGCACAATGAGCCGTTCGCTCTGTTCTGCTCTGTGCACACAGACCGATCTTCTGTTTATTCCGGGAAAACACTTAATGCGCGCGATTTTGGTCTAAATGGGGTATGGCCACTTTCCGATTCTTGATGGCCTGGCTTGAGAATTTGTGGGGCACTCGTTGCGGAAATGCATGTTTAAGACTTCTTGCCGTAATGAGCGATTTATTTTTAATACGCCAAGTGCTGACGACTCGTTGAAACCTTGCTCACGCATACCTCCTGCGTTATCATGAAATAATCGCTGCCTTCGAACATTACTTTTTACAGGCAGGAGTCAATGATAGATTCAAGCACTACTTTATGCCTCATAATTTTAAGATTATCTTTTATTCGTAAAAGTGCAAGTCACAAAATTGAGTTGAATCTTATTGAAAAAATAGGATTCTTATGAATTATATTAAAGCACGCAAAATAAAAACATCATGTCTTGTAAAATAGATTCAACCGCACGAAAAATAAACCACGTTACAAGTTGATGAATAAACTTTAAAAACTAAGCATAATTAAAAAGTAAATTTAAGAAAGGACTGAAATATTAGGTGCATACATGTGTATGTAGGTATATATTTTATTCGTTACGTAAATAAACTGAAAATTATACATTTAGATTTTTGTTTCACTTTTTGATGTATATACGATTATTTTTTATCGTCCTTTGCACTTAATCTTGATCGTAAATAATTCGCGCAGAGAGAATAAATACGCGCAATCACTGCTTAATAATTTTAACGACAGCATAAATTTTTATTTAATTGAATGATAATAATTAATAATATTAATAGCGTGCGAGATATAAGGGTTTTATTGTTATTTAATACGAGAAATATAACAAGTAGAAGAGAAATAAATAAAACGTAACATTTTACAACTTTATTTAGACTAACAATAATTACCAAGTTATATGAAACAGAACAAAAGCATTTTTACGCCAATGAATCGTAAAAAGGATCGTTCGAATATCACAATACACAATATTGATATAATAAAATATAGAATATAATGCGCTATTAAATAAGCGCAAAGCATCGAGTCATCCAGCGTAAACTATAGTTGATATAAACTGAAAGTGAGAAGAAGCCGAGCTTAGAGTTAATCAGTCGGCGTACGTGAACCGATGCGGTAGATTGTTACGGCAGAGAGGGTCGCGATATTCCGCGCCCTAACCTAACGAAAGATGTCGCCGCTTACGAACACCCGAGGGATTCGCCAGAAATAGCCTTACGGATGTCAGTGTCGAATAATCGAGTCGAGCAGGAAGGGTTGTTACGGGGCGCAGAATTGGCCGACGATATGCGCGCTGTAATCGGGCTCATCTGTATGCATTCTGGCGAGCACCTCCAGTCTCTCCAGTCGAACCGTGTAGGAAGGCTGGAGTGCGAAGATGCGCTAACGTTCTCGTACGCTACTACCGCAGGAAACGAGCTTCTATAAACTCTAATCTCTCGCAAGGAATTGCCCCATTCGGCCAAAATGACGTGCTCATTTTTTTACTTTTAATCACGCACGTATTCCAGTCCTCCGCCTCTCTCCTCTTCTGGAGGCGTTCGCGAAATCAGCACGAGACCCAACGTTCGCGCATAAGTATTCAAAATTGCAATCAATCCGATTCAAGTTCGTATTTGTTAACGATTGCCTGCAACGCCAACACATTACTTTTTTTAAAAACTTATAACTCACTTTGCGAAATGTAATAGGATAGTGTACCGAAACACCCGAGCTTGTCTCAATTAATACGACCAATCATTCGATTAAAGTCTTTATATCGACGTAAATTTATGTACGTTAATGCATTTAATATGACGATATGTGATGTGCATGATGCCGCATTACGGTTTATTGCTAGAAAGTTCCGCACCATTACTATGCTGCTACGTAGGAGGTCGAATGGCAAGTGAAAGACTTTAACGCTACAATTATATTTTAAGAAAGGCGAATTAAGTTTTAAAAGACGTTATAGCTTAAGTTGCACGATCTTAATAATTAACTCGACTAGCACTTCTTGAAATATTCGAGAGCGACGATATCGCGACCGTAATTCCCTAATACTCAAATAAATCGGCGCGCGTATTTATAAAATACACACGAGTGTTCAAAGCAGAGGGTTTTTTAAGCGGCGCGTATACATGTTCTTGAACATTAACAGCACTCGGCGTGTAAAATAGAGCTTAAGTGTGTTTACAGAGTCGTAAAGAAAGCTCGCGCAGCTTGACTAAAAGAAATCCTTTTCGACACTCGAACAAATGTGCGCGAGAGTGAGCAAAAGCCGTAGACCGGCGCATTTCGTAGCGCTCGTTATTTCGCGCGTGATTTCGCTCCGCGATGTCGACGTCGGCGTCGGCGTTGGCGTCGTCGACGCGTCCAAAAATAGCTCCTCGGCTCTCGTTAATTAGGCGATGCGCCACTGCGGCCGCCGCGGCTGCTAAAACCGTCGGGGTCCTTCGTTCCGCGGTAATCGCCGGCCTCCGCCGAGACGCCCTTGCGTGCTTTATGGACTCCGGCGAGGGCTTTGAGAGGCGATCTTGTAAAATTACGCGGTGGCAGCTGTTGCTGCCCCGACCCCGCGCCCCGGGAATTATGACGCGCGGGCACGTGCAAGTGCGCGCGAACATTAGCCACCCGAGAAATCGCTGCAGTGTTTCTTTGTGTGTATCCCTTGGGCGCTGAGAGAGAGAGAGAGAGAGACTGCTAATTTATACGAAGAGTAAGCAAAGTAAACGTTTCGCGTCTTTCGACAGTTAAGTGCGAGTTAATAATAGAACCCAATAAAATTGTTACGTAGTTGCTGTAATTATAGTGTGAGAGTTGTTGTTTCAGAATTTGCTGATGGACTTAACGTGATTAATGCTGCTGTATTTTTGGACAGCGTTTAACAAGTTTATTGAATCGAGAGGGAAAAATTCATACACGAAAACTTTTATTCTCAGTGCATAAGTGAACGTTTGTTCGCACACGGATAATTATATCTCTGCATGACCACCTGTGGATGTGTGATTGCGTATTCTCGATAAAATCGCATTCACTCAAGAAAGTGTATATGATTACATACGTAGGTAATAGCTGGATATGACTCTATGCGAATAAAAATGTGTAATCAGAAAGCGCATACGTAATTTTAAACAATTACACGTTAAAAGAGATAATCCTTTGTAAATAATTAATTTAGATAAGCTGCACATACACAATTTTATTTTTTGTTAGTTAACTAAATTTAATAATAATCTACGAAGAAAGACTTATACTCGTATAAGATTATTAGAAATATTTAAATATAGCTACCGTTATTTCATGTATATGATGATTTAAAAATAAGAATGATCTTATTAAAATAATTATTTATGGCATGCATTATTTTCAATTATTTTCACAATAATTAATGGCGTTACATCACAATTTTTATTTAAGCATAAAATATATATTCCCAATACTAATTCCAAAATTATATACATTTATAAATAATTTACAAACATTTTTCTTACATTATTTAGTTCCTTAAAAAAATTCATTTTATATTATTCGTTGTAATTACATTTTAAGCAATTAATACTAGCATTTGTTGCTTATAATTCAATATTGTGAAATATTTTTGCTGAAAATTTAATACATAATATTTAAAATTATATTTGACAAATAATCTAAAGTAAGATTAATTACCTCATTTAGTATAAAATATTATTATTTCTAATTCTATTTTGTAGTAAATGCATACCGAACTTTTATTACGATGCATACTAATACCCTAACTAATTTCTCTTATAAATATGAGAGTACGTTTATTTATTTATTAATTATTGTAAGCATTTTCATACTATATAATTAAATGTTTGAAATATTGGAATGTAATAACTTAGTAAGTATATATTTATCAATTTGCTTTTCAAACTACGATAATTAATTTGAACTAACTAATTAATAACAACTAATCTTTTATTATTCTTCCTATATTTTTATTGAGGAGAAATTAACAATTTTCACATTTTATTAAGAAGTAATTTAATCAAAAAGTCAAAGAGTCTAATTCATTAGCCAATTATTAATAATTTATTAAAATTATAACGTACGTAATACTTTATAAATATAAAATAAAAACCTGTGTATAAAAATATTACATTATAGTGTATACATACTAAGATAAAAAGAAACTTAAAATTAAATGTGAGAAAGAACTTTTTTAAACTTTTTAATATGCGAAATAAATAGAGAGAGAAGGAGAGAGAGGCGGAGAGGGAGAGATGGAATATGCCTACGTGACAGTTTATCGCCAAGCATTTGAGTATATACTAAAATTACTGCCAACAGCTGTGCCTTTTTTCTCACTCTTTAAAAATTATTACATCTCAAACGCGCGTATATGTGCCCCGTGATGCAATATATATATATATATATATATATATATACACATGTGCAAATATTTATTTATGCAAGTTTGTGCGCGCGTATGTATTTGCGTTTGTGTACATATCTGTACACACTTCATGCCGTAGAACGTAAAGTACGTCGAATTTTTGCCCGCCACGTCGGTAAAAAAGAAAAGGAGAGAACAACTAAATGGCGGCGAACTAATGGCAAACATGACTCCGCAACAGCCCTGTCGGGAGAAAATGAATGTGCCGAATTGTAACAGTTAATGGGGCGGAAAGAAGACAAGAGGTCAGTTCGAGCTTGATAAACGATCGAACGATATTTGGGCGATCGTCGAATTCGAAGCCGCGTGAAGCTTTAGCACGCGCCGGTTGTCGATATGGAAATGAGATTCTTGAGAATCAGGATAATTTTCTTACTCTTCGGCCTCGACGGTTAATTGACTTTGTCGCTGCAATTTAAACACCAATGCGCCAAATTCAAATTCGCAATTAGATTGATAAAATATTCGGCGGGGGAAGCATCTTGGCCTTACGATGCTGACACTTCCTCTTAAAATAATAATAATAATTCGTTAATTATGTTGCTTTTAAGAGGGACATTGTATGCGTTATATTTGGAGACGTCTATTATAATAATTCAACTCCTTTTCTCAGAATGTCACGTCTTCAAATATCAATCTCTCAAGATAATTGTTTGAACTTTTACAACTTGGAAAAGTAATTACAGCGTAAGTACGCAAAAAGCCCGAGTTAATTACCGCACGATCTTAAAAATCAATAAATATAAAATCATTTCCTGCTAAATATAAAAATTCTGTTTTAACATTTAAAAATATTTTCTTAATGGAACAACTGCAATAACTCAACTCTGTCAGTCTCTTTCATTAGGTTTCTTAATAAAATTGTTTACGGGAGAAGCCTCGCAGTAAAAAAAAACTACTATTGTTATAAGTATAGCATAAAATTCATAATGTATGGTAGTTCATAAAATACCTTACTTTCAAGCAACACTCGTAAACATCAAAGAGAACAAAACGTAGAAAGAAGGACAAATAATGATAAAATACGATGTCCTTAAATTTAACAGATTTAATGTGAGAAATTGATAGATGCACTTCAGTAAATATTTTTAAAAATTGCCTATTAGCTGTGGCATTTCTAAGGAACGATTTATAACCACCAGAAATAATCATTATTTACAAACTATTGAAAGCATCAAAAATAGAATATTTGATACTCGTGAATAAAATAACAAAGCTCGAAGAAAAATAAACGTTGACGTGCCCCTATGGGAAATTTTTTTTACTCGTTTCCTAAGAACAACTTAATAAATTATAGATTTAATCTAACTTATTAATTATCGTATTAAGCATTTTGTTTATTTGGCCAATTAAAACGAATTTAAATTTGATGTCGTAAAATGTAGTCACTTCAAATATTATTTGTATATTTCATTGGCGGTAATATTTTACTATTCAAAATATAATATTTCAACGTTTCACTCTTATATGACAGCAAATATCTGCGTTGAAAACAAATAAATAAATTATTTTGCCATTCTAATAAATTTCAAATTTGTTAAATAATCCAGTTGGAACCACGAAAAATATTACTGTTTAATTAAATAATATTAAACTTGGGTAAAATTAGTTTATCTTCTGCTAATTAATTTTCTTGAGAAACTTGATTAATTGGCTTAGTAGCATTGAATTATTCGAATAATACATTTCGTTTACGCTGATATTTCTTGGCTGTTTGAGAAGGTACTTAATTCAAATGTTCGTCGGGACAATGTATTTGTTCGATAAGACTTTCTTACCCGATAAACCGACGTCATCAAAATAAATAAAAAAAGTAAACATAGATATTTAAATATAAATAAAAATAAGAAAACAGGCAGAAAAATAAAGTCAAGATGAATCGGCTTTTAAACTTGAGAATGCGTTGCGCATGTTAATGCTTTCATATTCACCGGAAACACTTATAGAAATTAATTTTCCGTACAAAAAAACTCTTTTATCGATAAATGACTATCTGATTTTCAAAGTTAATTATCCGGTTACTTAGCAGAAAAACGTTTGACAAAACTACAAATAAGATCGAGTTTGATCTCTTTTCTCAGCAAATATAAATTAAATTTTTGTTCCGCAACAAATTATCTACTGAGAAAATCGGCTAAACGTCGCCCTAAAGAGCCGAAACATTATTAAAGCGTCGGGACGTAAGGTATATAAGCATATTCTACGTATTTATTCTAATTTGGCGAGGGTGTTAATAGTTTGAACATTAAGAGCAGTCGTTACTAGCGCTCGAGCTTCAAGCTACGATGTTAATGAGTCGCTTCATTTACATCCTCCCCAGCTTCTCGGTTGCAAGAACTCTCTCCCTCCTTATTCTCCTGTAGTTGCTGCAATCTCTCTCACCCGCTCATCAGTAGATGCTCCCATTCTACCCTGGTCTCACTGTCTCAGCATAGACTTAAAGTCTCTTGCTCCCAAACTTACCAGCGCTGTGCTTGTCTCTAGGCTGGGCTCAGCTTTAACGCGCTTATTTCGACCTCCATTACAGAAATAAGATTGTTAACAAGACCACTGCATCTCACTAGTGTTTAAGAATGACGGATTATTGCATTCCAACTTTCGATGTTTGCTTATGTCCTAGAGAAAGTAAAAGTTACAGGCGTAACTATAAATTAAATAAATAAGGCGACACCTATTGGATCGACTTCTCGTTGTTCGACAATTTTTCAAATAATCATATGCATTGCGACCAAGTATACGAGTATTTTTGACTTTGAATATTGCATAATAAAAATTTTAACGCTTTAAAGATTTACATTATTGTGAAACACGAAAGGATCGTTTAACGAATAAGTTTATAAAATATCTCAATTTAGCTTTAGATTTATGATCTATAGAATCGAATTAAATCGTTTCCTTGAAACAAAATTAAATCTAGAGCTTAGTAATAAAAATTTGAGTTTTTAAGCCAATCGCTTTGATGGCATAATTATGTACGGATAAAGACAAATCAATGAATCTTATTATTGCAATGAAAAGAACAATTTGTAAAATTAAAAATATAAATACAAGCTGTCTTTCTGATAAAATCAAGAAACCGCATTAATTGACATTATTACTGCGTAAATAGCTGTTTACAAAGAAAATAATATTCGTATAAAAATGAGGAAGTTCGAAATGATTGCTTTTTTTAAGTTTAAAATTATTGACTTTTAACAAATGACTCATAATTTATTAAAAATATTTATTTTTCTTGAAATATCTGTTTACATTGTAAAGCCGTTGTTACAAACCATTAATTTTTGTTTATAATTGGTATACCTAATGACACGAAATTTAATTTGATAAAAGTGCGCATACAAGATGATTTAAATTTTCACAATATACTTGGAAATATATATTATTTGAGAAACTAGTATGTAATTGGATAATATAAAAGATAAGAAAATTATGAATATTGGCATAATTCCTAGGATTTGAGTATTACCCTACGAACATTATCATAGGGGAATAGATGATTTAGCGTAGCATCTGTAGTATAGATATTTTCGAAAAAAATTTATATTATGGAGTCGGTCTATCTTTATAAATTGTTCTATCCAACATTAAATTCACTGCGTAAATCAAAACGTTAGAATTAATGGAAAATTGCCAAGGAAACACCACAAAACATGTTTTCTACCAATCCACACTTCTCTCAAATAGTAATCCAATATTTTATACATATCTCGAGCTCGATAAAATATGATATTTTGCAATTTCAAGATCGTAAATTCCCTAGCACGAAAGAATAAACTCCAGTAAATTTAGTCGCAAGTGTCATTTTAAAAAAGTTTTAGAGATTCTTCGATACACCCACACAGAATGAGAGGGAGATAAGTCGCGGGCAGAAGCAAACAATATAAAGGGCGGCTGCCGTCCGTCGTTCGAGATATTTCTCGCCTAAGCTCTAAAAGCCACGCGCTCACCCTTCCTTTGTCCTTATCCTCTTTCCTCCTCCTCAGCGGGTTATGAATATAAATATAATGGCCCGAGCCGTGCAATATATTCAGGCCGAAAAACAAGAGGCGGCTGTAAATAATGCACCCGCGCATACTTACACACGTTCTCGAGATCGTAGGGCACTGCAGTACTACCACTATTCCGAACCAAAAAGAGCTGAAGAAGGGCGGAGGCACAGCGCCGTATATTTAAGAGAAACGCACGGGGCGTTTTACGTGCGATAAAAATCTGAAAGCGCGCCACGTAATTCCGCGTTGGCCTTTTAGACGGAATTTCTTTGGGGCGAATTTCCGAGTCCCGCCGCCCAAGAAAAACCAACCATTTCCCCCGACTTTTGCTGCAAAATATGAATCGCTCGATTCTTTTCAAACGCAATCGCTCGCGCGTGTAATTTTATGTTCCTCGCCTTGTATTCCCTGAATTTCACCAACTACACGAAATTTCTTTTTCCGTTTGTTCTTATGCCACTTTGTAAATATGGATGCCTATTTCCTTCAATATCCATCCTTAACCGTCTAAATTAGTTTAAGAATTCTACTAATCCAAATAAATAAATAAATTATTGTCACGAAAACAATGTTGATGTTGAACATTTATTTTTAAACGCAAATTTCAAAGTGCTGATATGTTTTTACTCTCTGGTTATTTCTTCAATATCAAAAGCATTTAAGATAATTATTTTGAAAGTTTCGTATCTTTAGAAAAACATTATTTTATAAAAGTTACACGTAATTTATAACATAATATTGAACATTATTGATGCGAATATTGAAGCAATGAGTTATCAACGAACATGCAGGGTGATGATTTCACGTAATTATGAAACATAACGACTATATAATTTATTTATATCGTTATGCATGTAACCGCAATCAAATTATATAGTTCGTAGTAAATTATAATGGCCCGAGATAGCATAATGAATAAATAAAAAAAGTATAGGACAAAAAAGTAAAAGTAAAACATGCCTCCGTAGATTAAGATAAATACGAAAGATGACATCATATTGAATAAAAAGAGGTGGAATGTGAGCTAATAGTTAAATCAGAACTTATAATAAAAAGAAAGACGATACAGTCTGATAATTTTAAAATATTAAATTTTTTAACTGAAAGTATGAAATAATAACGACAGTAATAACAAAGAGTATAATTGCAATAATCTGATCTTGCGATATTCCAAGTGTCTTTTTTATTCCGAGAGATGGAGCGTAATTTTTTATTTCACCCGACGTAAAAGGAAATTATCCATCTTTACGTAATATTCTAGAAATTATGAATAACAAAACTCGTAATAATTTTGCTGCGTCGTGATTATACCTGTACCACAACGCGTATCTCATAAATCGAGCTAACCGCCAATTTATACAAATTATTAAAACTTAGTAATAACTCGAAGTGATATTTATTACACGCAGCATCGTATTTTCTCCACAAGGATAATGACACTCGATAAAGAAGTAAAAAAGAAACGACTCAATCTCCGTTCTACATTAGCATGTAACTATATCCTATACGGGAATTTTTTACAAGTATGCGATTAAACGGGCGCGTGTGTGTGCGAGCTAGCTAGCACATTTTCGACGGCGGTTATTCGTAGTAATTATACGAGCAAACATTGATCCGCTCGATGGTATCGATCAATTATGCGTCTATCTTCTTCCGTGGATTACAAGAGCGAAATGAAGGATCCAGTCCGTCGATTCCGCGCGTCGTAAAGGCCGTACATGCGAGATTGGGCCGATCGCCCGCAAGGAAGTGATTGCGAATGATGAACGATTCGCAGATGTGGATGATAAAGTGACTCCTCGCGTCGCGACACGCTGAGGAATATCGATGGAAAGGCGCCTCCATCCATCATTCCGCTGCCAACTGGAGCGGTTGCGTTCCTCCGCTCTTTCCACGTCCTCTCTTGCAGGGGATAATCGTTTGGCATACGACACGCACGGACTCGGCGAACGCGCAGGACCGAGCTCCGACAATTTCACCTCGAATTATTCACCCGTCCTAAGTTAATTAAGCACCTTAAAATAAGATTTCGCTTTAATTTCGTCGAAAGATGTGTACGGGCTTTTATATTTATGAACCGAGGGGATATTCAATATTTAAGAGACTACCTGCCCAAATTCCCGTCTTCAAGCTCAGATTTTAATTGAACTCCGCTTTGCTCCTCCAGTGCTCTGTAAATAATGTACTTTTTATTTAAATAGAAAAATGTACTTCTGGCATATCTAATAAACGTGAAATATTTCATGCGGATGGGGTGAAATATGAAAAGCAATAAGTTTATTTTGGGACTGTTATTTATGTGATTTTAAAAGTTTTTTTTATAATGACTCTTTTTACTTCTAAACAACTAATTCTTGTTTATTTATATTTTTAACCTGCAAAAACAATCTGCCTTGGCTTTGGCTCGTCATTGAAATAAGTAAAATTTATGATGTTTACTTGCAAAGCTAATACAAATAAAACTAATAAAAAATTAAAATTAGCGGTTTGATTTATTTAGATGTATCGCAGGACAATTGCGTTTGCGTTCAAAGAAAGCTACCTTACACAATTAATAACGAACACATATTATTCATTTTTCAAAAAATAATTAATCAAATCGATGGCAGCGGCGGTAGCGGTGAATGTTACGTCTTGAATATCCGAAAATAAGGCACTCGTAAATGCTCGTTCAACTTTTATCAAGTTTTAACTTTCTTCGAAATATAAAACGAAAGAGAAAAAGTAAACAAAATGCATTTACACGTCGAAACACCTGATAAATTATCTTGAATCGCGATAAAAAAGCAGGCATAGGCTACTATACAAATTACTTTCGGCATTATACGAACAACCTAAAGAGTTCCGAAAGCCCGTTAATCGAGAAAACGCTGAAAGCAGCCGCGTGAAATAACAGCTATAAATATTCTACTTGACCAAATCTTTACTGCAGTAACGATAAATCAGACTATATGCAGCGGTATGAGCACACTTTTAAGCTTATCGTGAATCGACTTTTCTCTAGAATTTCTTGAAAAATTACTCGATTGTAGATTTTAATTATACATACATATATGTATATATCAAGGGTAACTGTAATTTACATAGTTCGGGCAGTTGGAGTCGAACAGACTTCCAATATGATATGCCATTTAGTTTGTCAGATATGGTAACGATAGCGACTACTAAGTCTATATTTTTATTGGTGTTTTTAGAATTCGTAGAAAATTAGGATAATAAATATTTCTGTTGATCTATCAAAAGCTAAAGTATATATACCTGTTAATAAAATTTTTTTCTGCAAAATCGTTTCGTTGCAAGCGGAATACTGTATCGATTAAGTTCGGTAACAGAGCTTTTAGAAATGCACATACATTATCGTTAAACGTTACGAATAAGAATAACATGATAACATGATGATGATATTTTAAAATTTTATACACGGTTTACATAAATATTTTCCTTCGCCATACGCGCAGATAAGTGGCATAACATCAGCTTTTCGTAAATTACATTTTTATTTCCAAAGTTTTTTTTTTTATTTCCATTTATTCGTAACAAATTTTCCGCGCGCCAAGTTAGAATATAAATAAGAAAATGAATTAGCACATAGATATCGGTAGAAAAGTGAAGTTTTGAAAGTAAGATGACGTATGAAAAGTTTTGTCTAAAATTATGCAAAATGATCTACTTAATTTGTGGAAATCTTGTAGGAATTTGGTCCCGACGCGTGTTCGCATAAATGTATTAAGCCGTACGGATGGAGTTCGTCTCATTGAACGTCGATGATGTGAATTCTTTTAGCCTCGTTATCGCCTTAAAAATATCACGTGGAATTTCTCCGTTTAGTCAGGTGCCACAGACTCTTTCCTCGTATCCATAACCTCTGTCGACGCAAAGCAGCTCAGACAGATCGGCATACTTGTGCCCGAAAATCAGTGCACGTTTTACGTTATTTACAATTGGTGACAATTTATGTCTCCTAGACGGGGATGGGGTCCAAAGCGTGAAACAGCGAGGAGAAACATTGCCATGACCGAGACGGAACGAATATGATAGCGATTTGCAAGAGAGACACAAGGAAGCGAAACGAATGAGAAATAGCACTACAGACAAGAGACGAGGAAACCAAGTTTACGAGAGCACCAGCGCAGACGTACACACGTATTTCCTCTCCAAATATGAACACCCATATTTATTAATACGATGGCGCGTTACGTCCACACGAATGCCGAGTGCAGTATTTTTAAAAAAGCTTAGGAGATACGAGTGCGGGATCGCGCGGACGCTCGCGAGGGGGACAAAAAGAAAGTTCAACGAAAGGAGGAAGATCGTGGAAAGGGGGAGACAAAGAGTCGCGAGAGGCTGCCGAGTAAAACGGAGCCGCTTTGCCAACCAATTCCCGGCGGGCCGCTATATTTACGAGCTTCATAAACTAGCGTCCGTGTCCGAGTATATTGCCGCGTAAATATCAGCTTATGGAAATATAGAGCTCAATATCTGCCCCAGCTGATCCAGCCTCCAACCTCGAGTTCTCCTTACCTTGCCGCGAAAGATCGGCGCTGCGGGGTCGTCTTTCGACGCCTCCCGTTCCCGGGGTGCCTGGATCGGTGCCCGAGGCGACGCTTCGTCGGCTTTATGGCGACAAAGAACACAATGGGCGGCCCCGCGAGAGTCTCCGCATCTACGTGGCGCCGAGCCCTTGCGCGCAGACCTGATCGCTGCCCTTCGCGGAGTGTTGTGGCTTTCACGCTTAGAGCTGGATGCAGTTGGAGATTATCGCGCGCGTGAAGCCCCAAGATTTACTGCTAGGTGTGCTATGCTGTGTCGGAACGAAGCTGGGCAGGGTTTTTTACTGCACTGTAAATTATAGGGCATTTTTTTCGAGTGCACGAAAAAAGCCACGTCAATTAGAGCTATTGAAACGGTGAATTACAATTGGCATTATTTATGAGGCTGGGATTCGTTGACCTATATTCTTTCTTCTTCCTCTGCGTAGCTATTCTTATGTAAGCCTATAGCTTACAATTTTCGACGATACAAATGTATATTATTAAAATGACTTTCCTCGCTCTGTAAATAGCAGGGCGAACTCCAAATGAGAATGAAATTTTAGTACGACGGCGTAATAATCCGTATTATGAGTTACAGTAATAACATTCGAAATAATACCCAGTACATAAAAAGAAAATGAAACTAATAAATTCTCCTGGATTACGTGATAGAATTTATTAAACTGTAATCACAAAAATGTAATATTACTAGTCGAGCTATTAATACACGTATATGTATACATTGGGCGACGGTGGGTATTCGACTGACATCACGTAGCTCCTTGCCGATTCAAACTATCGCGCGATATTAATGATAATCCTCGAGGGATCAGTTCGAGGAACACGAAAAGAAGCGTTAAAATATCATCTTATTAACGGCCCAAAAATATACTCTGATCAGAGCCGCAACTTAGCCGATATCCACCTACAAAGATAAATCCATTGCTCGGAAAATATTATAATTGAAATAAACTTTCAAAAGGGAAAGCCACCCACGTCCAGCTACTTTATCACTGCTGTCTCGGCCGTTATTAATAATCAAGCGCGTAATTGAAGACTGAGCGCACGCCCATTGCACCGCGAACAATGCGCCACGCATTACACAAGTGTGCGTCTGCCACGGAAAGTCGCGCTCGACACGTACTCGAGCAAACTTGCAGTTCGTGGCTCTCCTCTCTCTCTCTCACGCGCGCGCGCGCGCGCGACCCCAACCACGAGACTCTGCTCTCGCGAGAAGTCTCACACATAGTGCTGACACCATTAGCCACGGGCCATCCGTCACCATTAACACAGATGTCTCGACACGTCGAGCGACGAACGTCGCATTAATCACCGGGCGAGCGACCAACCTGAATTTATGCCCTCGACGAGGCTCCGTCGCTCATTAATCGCAATGCGCGCCCCCGACGCCATTTTGACCGGGAAGTCGAGATTTCTGGAGTCCCCCTTGCGGCCCGCGTCACCGGTAACACGAATAAAATTAACGAGGCGATGGACGCGATTAGAGCGATACCGCGTCATCGGGAAGTGCGTGCGTTAGAGGCGGGCAGAAGAAAATGAGCGAAAATAAATGCACCCCCACGGAGCAGCTTCCCAATGATTTGTGGTGAAATGCGAAACGTGAGGGTTTGGCTTTGCGAGCGCGCGCCTGGTGATATACTGAACTCGAGTACACTTTTATGGATGCGGAGCGATTTTAAGGTCGATAACTCGATAACTTGATTGCTCCAGATGAAACGGAAGGAATTTATTATAGAGTGGCGTAATGCAAAATCAATTACGGGCCATTCGGTCAAGTCACTTTTTTCCAACTCTATTTCCTTCGATACAATGCGGAAAATACGTTTAAGTCTTTATTCCGTGTCGGCCGAAAACGTTGATACCTTGCGTGGATGATATTACTAATGGGGGGATAACAACCGGTATACTATTGCAATATCCTGCAATAGTACTCGCGTGCAAATTGAATGCTTCTAACCTACTTCCTTGGAACTTTATCAAAATAGAAAGCGAAGACAGCGTTGAAACAATTTCCTTTAAGCGAATTCACAACTTAAAGTAGTAATAATACTATTGATCATTATTAAATATTAAATTACAGATTAAGCTGATCTTTGTTAAAATATAATTGGTGCTAAAACGACGAATCTCATAATCTCCAAAAACGTCGCTTTCCCTACTACGTAATCTACTGTACTGCTCTTTTATTTATAAATTTTGGTACGTGCCTAACCCATCTTAGCTTAGACAATATTATTATCTTGATTATATTGGATAAAGTCTACAATTGCTTCTCTTTATTATTACACACGCTCTGAATGCATTCGTTTTATTTTGTTAATAATATTTTTCCGAAAACTTCATTCCGAAAATTATAAGTTTAAACATTTTCTTCCTCTCATACTGTAAAAAATTATTTTTTTGCAAATAGT
The DNA here is from genome assembly GCA_018907185.1 of Platyscapa corneri. Lineage (NCBI taxonomy): Eukaryota > Metazoa > Arthropoda > Insecta > Hymenoptera > Agaonidae > Platyscapa > Platyscapa corneri. The sequence continues at coordinate 1,225,692 of JACCHW010000005.1, read as the reverse complement.
ACTAATACAAATATTTTACAAATGTTTAAAAATTTACACATATTACGATTGTGATTTTTTTAAGAATTTCTAATTTTCGTTAATTTTTATCATTCATTATTATTTGAAAACTTTTTCATTCAATTGCTTTACGATAAATTTCAAAAGTATGTCTGTACTAACTAATTTGTAGCAAATCTATTGAATATTATTATTTTCCTTCGCAACTTATTTCTAATCTTTCTACATTATTTCTAACGTCTTTTTATAATTTTAAATAAAATTTCAGCGTTAATCTAGATTTCTCGCTCAAATTAGAGGGTTCGACCGAATTAATACTTGAAAAAATTTTTAACCTAAGAAAACCATTTTGTTTTTCATTAACAATTCGAGTAATTTATTTTTAAATTAAAATTAATAATCAAATTAAAATTCATGAATTTTTGGTTTTTATATTAATTCGCCCGAGTATTCAAATACATTTCATTAACTTTTTTGACATTAAATTCTACATCTTTTAAATCTTTATACACGTATATTATTTTTTAAATAAATATCTAACAATGAGCGTTTAAAAACTTATTGATCAACTGCGTCATTATTTAAATTGATAATTTCCAATGATATTCTTTATTTATAAACAATGAGTTTGATTAAGAAATCACCGAAAAAGATTTTAAAATGTGTATGAACTTTGTAATATTTCTACAATTATTTTAAAAAGTTGGAATTCATTCGCTAACTTATATATTTCAGCTTTTAGCCATAATTTTTTCTTAAATATAACACATAAATATACAGATGTTAAAAATTAGTATAATAACATATGGATTATATAAATTTTATAAATTACTGTTACATTATATCTAATGAATTTTCTTATTTATGAATTTCAAAATTTGTTAAATTTATGAGTTCACTGTAAGATAAGCATAAAATTTTTAATTAAAAAGGTTCTTATCTACCTATTTGACTATTTATATTCACTATTCTCCTCTTATACTAAATTATACGTAGTTTCCATTAGATAAACTTATTTTATGTCTGTTTCATAAGTATTATTTTTTATTATTATTGTTTACTAGTCAGCTCGGTAAGATTTATAAAGCTAATAAATATTAATTTTAGTTAATTTCAATTCCTTAATGTTACTGTATTTAACCTAATAACACAAAACAAATATCTTGAGCAATGAAATTTTAAAAGATAAGAATTAAATGACCAGAACATGTAACCTTTTCTTTATTGAAATATCAAATAAATATAAATTTAATGTTTGATACTAAATATTAGAATTTTTATTTTTATTGTTTTTAAATTAAAATCATCTAGCGTTATGTTTATTTTATATGAGATAACTTTACCAAATGGACGGCTTAGTTTAGGGAAAGCGCTTTTTATTACTTTGTCTTTATCTTTTACAAGACAGAATATTAGAATTTCGTACTGAAACTCTTGGTATTTTTTAAGAATGAACAATAATATAATATTAATAAGCCTAACCTTTGTGATATCTAGAATTATTTTTCTCTATTAAGAACCTCCACCATTATACCTAATCTATATTTATTTATTGCATCGTAAAGGAAAGAATAGTTACTCTAGAACTCTGCTCCTTTCCTAATGACATCGTTTTCTGAACGGCTATAATATTAAGAAAATGCTTATCTGCCTCGTGACTTGTGATGTAAACGTACGGAAAAGAGATTATGAGCATCTAGCCTGGATAACTTGATATTTACTTTTTAGCGGAATTTTTTACAATCCTTCCCAAAGTTCGTATGAAGACTATTGTTATAACAACATAATTTACTATTTAGGACAACTCTGTGTTTACTACAACATTAATTTTCGAGGTACTTTAATTTCATTAATATATAAAGTCTTACATTCTTATATAAAGTCCTTCATTATCCGTGTCAGTTTACTTATGTAATACATAAGATATATTTATTTGGGTAAACAAAGTTTTTCAGAAGCTTTTATAAAACAAATTCACGAAGTAGTTATGTAGATATCTACAATTAAAAAAAGTGTAATATAAGATTGAAATTCACATCGAGATTTTAAAGTTATTTTATAATTGATCACATTTTTTTTGTAAAAAAAATATTTTGTGAGCCGATTGCAAAACATTCGATATCACATATAGATACTTCATATTTCACAAAAATAATAGTTTAAATCAATAACGGCGGTCAATTGCTAATTGTCAAATACATACTTTTACTCAATTGAGTGAAAGTTTCAATTTTAAAAATATCAATAGATCTTGAAACATTTAAATATTCTAAGATTACAATTTAATTATAGAATATTAAATAATATTCGTAAAAAATCCTTTTAAAAATTCCTAAAACTGTATTCAACAAAGTTATATCACTAATAATTATATTATGAAAAATAAATTAATATTAAAAAAGTTAAAGTTTTAACTATCAAGTTGTGTTTAAGCGAAGGCAATAGAGACTTTATTCTGTAAAAAGAGCAGCTTTACAAGTACATTTCACAGTGAATGAAAATATGTAATTTATAAAAATAACTATTATAAATATTAAAATATGAATTAAAATTAATCTATCATCTTTGGTGGAAGTTTATAATTTCATTTTAATTTGATGAAACGTAGAAGGTTTAATACTCGTCAGCAAAATTAGAAAATCATCAGGTGCGGTATTATCGGTTAAGCGTCTGTTTACACCACGGACCGAATATTAGAGAAACTTATGAAATCTAGCTTTTAGCTGATATTTATAACCTATTAAAACTCTTTAAAAATTAATTTTTAAGGGATAAAATTAAATTAATGGCAAAAACCATATATCTTGTAGTACATAATACTAATATTGCCTTTACCGATACGCGTTAAATTTACCAATTTACAAATTCTTTTAATTAGCTTTAGAGATATATTGACTCTAATAGAAATTTGTCTATAGTTAAAGCAGAAATACATGCTACTTTTATTTAATATTAAGATGCAGATACAAGAAAATGCTTAGAAGCAATGTTACTTAATCTCATGCTCTACAAATAGTTGTATTAAAGTATAATTCATATTGATGATCCTCGCAAAACATAAACATAGTCTCTTGAAAACATTTGTACTAGATCGATGCACTGTGATTAGCCACATAATAGTCTATAATATATAGTTCCAATACGCAATTTGAAGACTTTAATTCTGGTAATATTACATAATTTTTCAAAATCTATGGTTTAAAATAAAATTTATAAAAGATGAAGTTTCCGATTAATTCGTAAAATACTTTAACAAATGAAAACGCCGATATAATAAGGTAAATTTGTTAAATTGGTTGAATGTCAGATCAGAATAGTTCTTTAGAATACTGTAGAATGGAAAAGACATTGAAAGCTAGTTATGCTTGTTCTGATTCTTCCTCGAATGGTTCGCCATCTACGCATTGATGGATTGTAAAAGTTCAAGAATCAAAAGAGAAAAACTACAAAGGTTTTTTGTGTTGCACCTGCAAATTCTAAAACGGTTTCTCATGACAAAATGTTTGACTGTAAAGAGATAGAAATCTTATAGAAAAATATGTAAAGAGAGACAAAGATCTCTATCTCTTCATGATGAATGAAATTCTGATGCACTGGAATAGTATGCGAAACAACATCAAAAGGCAGCCCATATATACTAGTAGAAAGCATGGTACAAACCGTTTTTGCAAATTATGTCATATGCAGAGAGCCTAATTTTTATTAGGCAAAATAAAACGATTCTTTTTCACCATTGATAAATATTACTTGTTTTCATTATTTTAAAATTTATATTCATTGGGTATTTAATATCTATAATGTATTTACTTAATGTGTTTGCTAATTAGTCTATAGTAATTTTTCAACTGATTAAAGAAATTTGAAATAATTATATACGAGTAAAATATTTGTTTTATTCTTGTGTTTTATGCTACAAGCAATGTACAAACAATTTCTTCATTTATCTGTTTTTGACTATCTACCATGATTAGTTTATTTCGGAAATCGTAACCGTAAACTTTCTTTATTTTATAAGCATTTTTATCTTTCATCTTGCTCCGACGAAAATCGAAGTACAAAAAAATTCGAAGTAGAAAACAAAAATAAAGGTAACCCCAAATATAATTGTAACCTGAGCACAGAATTTATAGCCTTAAAAATGTTATACACATTCGATACTAAAAACGCATATTGGCTTATGGATAGGAAATAAAACAACAAGAGTGGCTAATCAAGATGATATTCAATATTCTTTTATAAGCATACAATGAAGAATTTATATCCACCACGCAACAGATTAATTAATGAACGATAGCTCCGAGTAATGTAAGCCGTAAATTACGTCTTGTAACAAAATAGTTATAATACGAGTTTCTTTGGCGTAGATAATTTACGCGGTTCTGGCCAGTCATACATCAAAACTTTCTCACCACTGGCAACAGAATTTTTCGATCCGCGAGAATGCATGAATTTCCTTCTCAGCGGGACGGCAAAAACCGAAAATACGTAGGTTAATTTTCGACGGCAGTCGCGTAATTAAGCATTCCGCATTCTCTCTTCAACTTCGCCGGCTCTCTTTCGAGAAAGAAAGCCGCTGTCACGGGCAAAAAGTGCAGAAGCTTCGGCGCGGCAACCCCAACCTCTTTTTACCGGTGCGTTGAATCGGCTGACTCGCGAGATTCTGTCCCGCATCCAACTGCGTGCGCGCGGCTAAATGTTTTTGAGCGTCGCTGATGTGTTTACGAGAGTCAGCCGCAGCAATTAATCAGGATTTACGGCGCACCGCCGAGCAGCCAAGCGCGCGTTCGCCACTCCAAATGGATTAATTTCACCGAGTGTACAGCCGCGGATGTCAGACGCTCGTTCTCTTTGTGTACACGGAATTTAGTGGTTCTTCGCTAGTGCTGCGCAGAGACAGTCGAAAATCTCGGAACTGAAACGGAGATTCGGAGAACGAGAGAGTGACGGAAAAAATGCTGAAAATAAAAGGATAGGTGGAAACATTGAAACGCGACTGATTTTTAATCCTTGTAAATTGAAGACGGGTTTAACTTACATTTCAAATCATCTTTTATGCAGACAAAATTATTAAATTGTTTGAGAAATGTTTTTCATACCCACGGCTTAAGTGGCGAAAGCTTTTATGCGTAAGAAACGTATCGTTAATTTTATCATTTAGTTCACTTAATCGAGAATTTCACTAATTTAATTAATTCCCAAGACGAGATTTTACACTGTCCCATTACTGTCTGCCTTATAAATTGTATCTTGAACAATATGTATAACGCGCCGATGGGTAAAAATAATATTATAAATTTAAATAGATTATCACGAATTCATAAATTTCGTTCAATTAACAAAGATTATTTCCGCATGCATATTTCTGTAATACTAAATAATACTTGAACAGTTAATCACTTATTTCTACTAAGTTTCCATTAGCAATGTATAAACATCATAAACACACATTCGTAAGCTTATTGCTCCAATTGTATGAAAATAATTTTTATATATTTCAGATAATCATCAATAATTTAGCTATCTTAAATCGAAGAGAAATCTAAAAATTAAATGTATTTTAAAAGGAAAATCGAGTCGTATTTCTTTGGTTTAACGACAAACCTTCGTGAAAATAGAGTTTTTAACTACTCGTTGAAATAGTTGCTAGAGTAGTTTAACCTTTAGTTACACACTCGTCTCTCTCGTGTAAACTGTTCGTGCAGAATAGAATAAATTAGTCATTCAACCAAGTATTTTATATATTTTTCTCGCTCATGAGTTTAAATGTGCTCGAAATATTATACGCACGTCACAGTCTGTGTATCGAAATTTTGACATAATATGTAAACGAACTCGTTATTTTGCCAGAAAATTGTTTATTATTAAAAACGACCCGGAAATATATTTTACGATTAAGACCGGCAGCTAATTTTCAACTAAATACTGAAAACTCGAGCAGACAAAGACATAAAGTAGAAATTTAGAGTCAACATGATTCAAGATTACTCGGTACAAAAAGAGAAACACAAATAGACCCATTTAGAAAGCGAAACAGCGACGCGAAACAGAAGGAAAGAGGAGGAAGGTTAGAATGAATGAGAATGTGAGACGCAGCAGCAAAGACCCGACGATAACACATGACATTCGCTTTTTATTAGAGACAGCTGCTAAGTTGTTGTTGGCGCTCACACGAGAGAGAAACCGAGTCGAGCAAGAAACCGAAATGTTTTGCGTTTTGTATGCAAAACGTGTAAGATGTACGTGATCACTCTTGTGACACTCCAAGTTTATTATGAATCTCATGAAGGGATAAAATTGGCTTGGATGCTAAATTAAATTACCCTAATTTATTTCGCTGCTTGAATAAGATAAGAGTTTAATAATCATTATATCGGTCGATAATTTAACGAGGGGCTTATAACTAGATTGCGAAGCGAATGAAAGAACGGTGAAACACGCATTTACGCTCGCTAATGCGTTTGTCTAGTCCCTGAGTCGCGTTTCACTATTCATTTTCAGCATACAGAACATTGCCGTAATTACAAGGTGGTATTGACAAGAGATATGACTACAACGCGATACGCGTACTCATGGCAAGTTATATCAGACGCTTATTTAACGCGACAGCGCGAGGTACCCAATCCCATTGATTGCGCGAGCGCAGAAGCAACGCGCCGACGAAATAACTCCGTGTAAATCACAAATCATAAGCAACGCACGAGATGCATCGAGAATTGTTGATTTAAAGGCGGCAGTCTGTTCTGATAGGAGCATTTGCGTAACAAGCGATAAGAACAATAAAGAAACTGTATCGCATTTCTCGCAAAGCACTGCACTCGAATTCCATTATTCAGCGCAGCATTTATCTTGCACTTGCACGGCGTAACAGCAGTACGGAGCCGATTTCTCATCAAATCGGACCGAGCGCCGCGCATGTTTTCGAGAGACGCGAGCTTGCGAAATTACTTTTTTCCGCACGCATGCGCACTCGGTTTGGTTCCTCTACTCCTAGCGCCAAACTATGGCAATAAATCCGATGGTAATTAAGATTTGCAATTAAGCTATCTCGGCACCTCGACCGTGAATCTTGTTTATTCTAATTAAAATCGCTCTCGACTTGATCCTAATTAAACATGTTCTTAACGAGAAGATTCGCCGCCGCGACTGCCACGCGCAAAAGCTATCCTAAATAGCGGAAGCAACGCGAAACTCTCCGTTTAAGAGCCCCGAGACTCTCCTGCTCCCTTATCTCCTGGAGCGATCGCACCCGAGAGAAGCCGACTGCCGACTCGCGACTCCAGGACAAACCACCTTATCACCCGATTGCACAGCTCGCTTGCGGTCGTTGGTCGTCCCTCTGACCCCCACCCAGCTCCGCTACCTGCTCGCTCGGTCTCTTTCCCATTTGTTCCCGGAGCCTTGCGCAAGTGAGTTCGCGGGGATTAATTTCGGTTAACAGGTAACAGCCGCTCGGGGAGGTCCTCTGCCGTCTGGCAGCGTTACTGCGCTACAAATTACCTCTCGACGATGTGTATATAGGGCCGCCACGGCGCAGCTGGAGAACAGACGCGACAACACACTTGGGAAATACGCTTTCGAATATAATCGCTTTCGATATACGCTCGCTCGGAAAGAGGGTGCGTGTGGGTAAGCCAGAGCCTGTGTAGGATCGTATCAAGTTTCTTGGCGACGGCGACGGCGACGGCGACGGCACGAGCAGGAGCCGTTCTTCATACTTAGCGCCCGGTACCGGTGTGCGTGGATGAAGTCGTAGCTGTAAACGCATGTAGGTGTTTGTTTGTTTGGCTGCGCAACTGTTTTGATGGGAGATAACGTGTTTCGGATAAATGATATTATGCGTGAATTTCTGTGCGCGCGCGCGCATTACCGACGATGCTCACGAGGTTTATGATGATTGTGTACTTATGCGACCGTATTAACCTTAAACTGCTATTTCGTTGACGATGCCAGTTGCAATTCACTTATGCGTTATATCTGCTTGACAATTTCCTTACTATTTGCACAACTAGTAACGCCAACTTTACTCGCGTTACAATACAAACTTGGAACTGTTTCGCTTCGATCCGAGTTTTTAAATACGATCTCCTTCGATAGGATTTAATTTAAATGTTTTTAATTCGTTTTAATTCGCTCATGAGTGCATACACGCGTGCGTGACCGTAGATCATCAAACCGCATATATGGAAATTTTTCTAAGAGCGTGAAAAGATAAAAGATATTGTAAGAGTACTCGGGTAATTTCGATACAATTTCATACAACTATATTCCGCCGATGAAAGCCGGCCATTTATTGTAAAATACTTGATAGAAATATTAAAGTAGAATAACGTTCATTTGTTAAAGCTGGGACATTATTTATGAGTTACGAGTCATGCTTCGATAAATCTAGGATACTAATTGTATGAATCGCTTGCAATATATTATAAGCCTATTTAAAAATTATATCTCGTATTTTTATTATGTATTAATAAAGCCATTAATATTATTCTGAAAATATATTTGCCAAGACGTGATTAATATCGCAAAACCAAAAGAAGAATACACACTGAATAAGATAGTTGTATTTGTATGCCGAGTATTTACAAAACCGACATCATTATTACTTATTTAAACTTTCCGAATAAAGTCTTTAATTTTTCAATTCTTACTATTCGTGAAGTAAGAACTATACATAAGCTTGTGAAATAGCGATGCAGAAAATCTACACGAGCACGGGGATGTTTGCCAAGTATCAACACAATGTCTAACGTAATCTTATATCATTTGCTTTGATATAAGATTTAAATGACCCTTTTTTATTACTTTGTTTAATATAATTTACCTAGTTTTGACACACCTTGAGAAACTGCAGTAATATACCAATATTTAAAGAAAGGAATAAAAAGAAAAATTAAGAAAATTCAAGGTACGTGTTGTGAAATCTCGGTCATTGAAATATTGCAGATATTAATTCTTATTTGATGCATTTTAAAACATAGATAATTATGACAATAAAATGTATTACGTCTTTAGCTTCTAAAACATTAAGCAAAGTTAACAAAAGTCTAGTTTTATATCCGCCTGAAGAAAAGCTAATATACGAGTATCTTACAAGCCAAGATAGGTTAATTTGATTTGGCAGTATTAATGTTTTATTTATTAGTTACATTAGCTATTACATACAACAATCGTAACGATTAATAATGTACAAAAACCAATATTAAATATTAATAGCTATTAAACATACAACTTGTATATTATATCAATCAATCTTTATTTTAATCCTCGTCGTAAAGAATATCGCTGAATCAACGTAATTAAACATAAATCATTGGGGAAAAACTAACTCACCCATGAACATATTTATTTCGCGTACGGCTGTAAATCTTTATTTTCTCAAAGACTCGAAAATCGTTCTATAACCTCGCAGGCGCTTGTGAATTTATGAAAATTCAAGATTAAATTAATCCGCAATATTTCAAAGCACACGCTGCGCGCCAATGACGCGTCATCCTGCTTTATAATTTAAAAATACGGGATTTAAGATAAAACCATGTGCGAAGTTCGTTTTCTTATGCGGCGATTGTTCGCTAAGGCATGAACGCGCCTCGAGAGTATGAGAAAAAGTAAATGAAGAAGAAAGTTTCCGGAAGCACCTACCGAGGTCGCAGAATTTATGGCTACTTTTGCAACGAGCGCTTTCCTGTACTTCTCAAACGGAATCAACCACTAATTCTGTTTAGTGCTCCCTTGGGTCATGTCTTTATCTTTACCGAGCGACGATGGGGCAGTTTCCCCTTGCCGATTTTCTAAGTAGATAAAGTCTGTAACGGACGGCGTGACTTTGGCTTATACGCTCCCGCGACTACTTGCGGTTATTATTATTAAACTCGATGTAAGCAGAATAAAAGTTACTGCTAACTACCTCTTTTGTCGAATAAGTAATATTCACGAATCTTAAAACATCCTCCCTAATATTTATAACCGTAATATCGTAAGCGATTAGATATCTTACATCCAACCCAGACTTTTTCCCTTCCAATTTTCCGGCTTCAGATTAAACGAAAGACGAACGAGACCTTTTAATATTTCAGCATTCGATTGTGCGCTTAAAAATACAAAAATTTAACTTTTGGAAAACGAACAGTAGCACGTGCTTGTTTTCGAACAATTTAAATTTTATTTCCAAGGCGTTGATTTCAATTTGATATGAGCGGAACACGGTATTTGGAGAGAATGACAAATGTGCGAACCGATATGCCTGAGTCTAGGATTTAGAATTAACGAAAAATTCACGAGTATCGCAAATATTAGATATTTAAAGTCTTGCAATACATACACTTCTTTCTTAATGTCACTCCATTAGAACAATTGTTTCATCTCTTATTCAAAAACGTTACATTCAACCAAACAAAAAAAAAACATTTTTCTTGTGCTTTTCTTCTTTTCATTATACAACTCTCAAGGTTGTATTGAAGCCGCGATTTATTTCTAGCGAATAAGAATCTCGTAGCGGAGGAGTCCAAGGAGGGCAAGGAGCAGCATCGCGACTTACCTTCGACGCTTTACTTCCATGGAATTTCCGTCGAAGCCCTCGGTCGCGCACTCGTTTTACAATTGAAAAGTCGAATAGAAGATTCTCTGCCAATGGCGCTCGTTAATCGCGAGTGCGCGCCACCTTCGAAATCCTTATTAAAAGGATCGAAGAGAAATGTGGGCGTACTCGTTTGGAATTCTTAAGTGCGTCGGCGGTGAGGCTCGAGTCCCTAGAAGAGGCCCGCGTTAATCACGCTCACGCCCTTCCACGTCGTCCGAGGCGAGCCCCGCGAAAAAGAAGTTCCCCACTTCTGGAGATTGGAAAAGTGCGCATCCGCCCTCGCAGCAACAACTAACGACCACCTCGGGGCCTCCTTAATGAATCGACGGGTGGCGGCTCGGCTACCGCCGTTGATGCTACGGCGCAGATGCTCCAGATTGATTTGGGGCGGCCGACTCGTTCGAGTTGCGACAACGAGGGAGAAGCGCTCAAGGATTCATTTGATTCCCGCGTTTTTCACCTCAACTTAATGAAAGCTCTGAGAGACGCGGAGGGTCCAGTCAGATTTATAATTCGAGAGAAGCTCGGGATCACCGGTAATTGAAATATCCGCTTATTAGCGCAGTTTTTAAAAGTCGAAAGCTCTTTGGGTACAAGTAGCAGTTAATTGCTCGCCGCGCTGTGATTTCACTTTATTTTTTAACGAATTTCGTAATTTTATTCAAAATTCGCTTTCCCCTCGCTCTCTTTTATATCCAACGAATTCTCTTTATTCTTATCAATTGTAAGTACTCGCGTCGTTAACGAGTGCAACTTTGGCTTTCATGCAAAGGTCGATTACTTTTTATTAACTCCTTATGAGCACTCCTTCGTGTGTTTATTAAATTTCGTAATGAAAAGAATTTGTAATGACGCTATTAATTTATTTGTCCGCAAGAATAATTAGCATTTCTACGAGGGGCATTCCAAGCTCCTTGAAAAAATGCCAAAAAGCACAGGCAATAACTCACGGGCATTTCATTATTTCATTTCAGTATAATTATCGGTGAGCTTTCGTTTTTACTTTTATTTATTATATACTTTCCTTTCTTATATTCTGTCGAGACTGCAGGCTACGCGTGTTTCTGACGTAATCCGATTTAGGCACGTCAGCTTTATGGGGGATTTTACTTAATGCAATAGTTCTTTCGCAACCGACGTGTGCAACACTATTAATGCGTTTAATAGTGCTTCAATCAATCAACAGATCCAGCTTTTTTTGTTAAAGAGAATTTCGCAATTAAAAGAGCTCGTGCGAGTCCGATGTTCGAGGCTTACAGAGAGCGGCAGCTGGAAAAAGTGACAGCGGCGTCGCTATATAATAAATCACGATTTATGATTTAATTAACTATTAGGCTGCGCACCGCGGCGCATTGGAGAAAAAAGAACGCTTCCTTTAATGATTTCAAGAGCTGTGTCGCACCAACTCAGTTCCCAGTCTGTTAGGCATACACGACACCCGGCGAATGCTCGCGGCGCTTACCAGCCATTAATGGAAGTATAATCGCACAGCGTGTGGAGCGGGTCGAGCGGGTGGAGTAAAAAGAGGCACGAAAAGCTTTCAGCAGGGTAATGAAGTAAGTCCACTTGGGCCCCGTGCGATGGTTAATCGCACGCGTATAAACACGCAGGCCGAAGGAGAGAAGGGGCTGAGCGTAAATAATGCGTCTTATTGTCGGGTATAGCCACCGCAGCCGCTGCTGCATCATTAACCCTATCTCCGATCTCCGGGCGCAGCGGGTGTCGCCTGCCTGCGAATCTCTCACCGCGTCCTGCTTGCTCGGATGCACAATGCCTAGCTAATGGTGCCTTCAAGGTGGCGCGAGCCTGTGGTTGAAAACGAGGACAAGAGGCGCGTCCCCGTCCCCGGGCCCGGAGTCTTCGCCAATGTCCGCGTTGCGCGTTGCTGTGTCGCGTGCTTTTCCCTGCCTCCGTATGTCACCGTGAAAAATGAGCCCGCGATCCTTAATCCTCAATCCTGGATCCCAAGTCGAGTCCTTTTCGCTCGACGAGTGATGGATACTCGTGTCTGCGTATTTCGCTCTGCGCAATTTATCGCTTTCTTAATGCGGATCATTTCTTTGGGAATCGAATTTTTGGCTTTTTCCCATTGGCACGTTTCAACCGTGCTTTGGTAGACTTTTGAGCCGTTGTGTGTGTAGCCAATTAATAAGTCAAGTTATGCAGCCCAACATTCTCTACTGCATAATTGCATTTTCTCCTGATTTCATTTCGAATTTTCACTTTTGTCGCTAATAGCTTATTTCGAGCATCGATATTTTCACATTGTATTTCAGGATTGTTATCGCGATATCGAATTTTTCTTTCCTTTTCTGTTTTATTTCACTTCTGGCAATGTTAATTTTTCATTAATTATCAAGTTCTCGAAGATGAAATTGGTACAACGCACGAGGCACAAGTACAATTTATTATACTCAAATTAATTTGTAAAGTGTTTAGTAATATCTAATAGGTTAAGATAGAATACAAACAGCTCCACCATTTTTGAATCCTTTAAAATAAATGAAAAATTATATATCTTACTGTATTTAAAGTAATACATCATGACCTTAGCCTTTACTGATCTTTAAAAGTAAACATATTTGTATTAAAAAATTTTCCTTGAAAGTATTTCCTGCAAGAATATGGATATATTATATAAATAATTTTTCTTTTTTTTTAACTCAACTAATATTATTGAAGTTCTCAATTTCAACATGTACAAAACACAAAAAATTTTATCATCTAAATAATAAAATCTAAAAAAGCAACATTATATACTATGAGAAGTTTTATCAAAATATCTACCATTTTTTTAACTGTACTCGCCGTTAAGCGTATATAAATAATAAAATTTAAACATTTTTTATGTACACTTTATAATTATACACGGAAAAATTTATTGCTGTGTACACGTCTAGAAATACTTACCAAACGAATCTTTGTTCATTCATTTAAATTTCCAACTATAAGCTCTTATAATTTCCATATTTTTTTATCCTATTAGGGGACATTACGACAGTATAAAATGCTTTACTTCATGCAAAAACGTCTACTATTTTCACCTGATTTGTTGATTATATTTTATTTATTCAATGTATTATAGTTATTATCTATTCAGCAAATATTCTTATTTTTAATTTGTTATTATTAAAATTATCATAAACATAGGTAACAACAGAATGCTTTTTATCTCCATAAGTAGTTGCTATAAATTTGATGTTAAATAATTCCGTCGCATCTTATCGCAAATGCCATCATTTTTTCAGTAGTATTACATAGTTCAATGTAATTCAAATTTTTCTCCATTTTTTTTTAATTACTTAATAGACTCGAATATTATACGTTAAGCCAAAATATAATATAGTCATAATTCATCAATTACTCGTTAGATTCGCTAGTCTACCGGTGCCTTAAAGTTTTTTTATGCTTTAAAGACGCGTTCACACGAACTTGTGAGAATACATCTGATGTACTTTTTTGTGCATAAGTAATGAGTTGTGAAGACTTAAGCCATTTGGTAAGTCCCCGCAAATTGGAGAGTTGCTTCACAGTCCTACAAAGGGGCCTCCAAAATGCGAGAGTCTTTCGAAAGTTAATTCAAAGGCTTGACAAAGCCCTTCATCAAAAGGGCTCAGGAAACAAAGCTGCGTACAATATCATTGCGATCAGTGGTGAGTAACTGAATATTTCGAGTTGTAATTAAAGCACAAATATTGACTCTTTTCCCTCAAAGCTGCATTGTTCGCTTCTAATTATAACCGACGCTTACTTGCAATAAAAATATAATTTAACAAAATTTCTCGTATAAATACCTAGGCACAGCAGCAACATACCTACAAGGTTATCGACTGATATACTCGTGTCCTTAAATACTTATTTTTGAAAAGAACGAAGTGTCTATCTTTGTACGAATAATTTATTGAAAATATTAGTTAATCGATTTTTTAGACGCTTATTTTTCTTTTCCTTTCTTAAAAAAGTGTACGGTAAATTCGTTTTTCATTTATCGGCAGCTTTTTGATATTTGTAACTTTGCATCGGTTATCGCAACTGTCCATGTATGAATATTAGTGAACAATATACATAAATAGTTCGTGCGCAAAACTCCGTATCGGTCGGACGTTTCTTCGTGAAATTTGCAAATAAAAATACCTGAGAGTTTCCGACAATTCGAGCCAACTTCAATATCTTCCCGCATCGACACGAACAGGTTCCGCGGATATCCCTAACAAATGAGTAGCATATTGAACTAGACAAAGCTACGGCTCTGGGCCGTCAATCTTTTTTATTATCAGCCCGTACAACCAAACACCAGACCGCAAATCAGGCAAATAACAGCATTTTCCGCAATGTGGTTATCCGCGTACCAATTGAAGGCCACCGGTTCATAGGATCCGGGTGGAATCTAAGTGGGGGAGGGGAGAAACGATAGGAAGCTGGTCTCCCCTCATGCGGCTACACACGCGTGGATCGCTATGACGAGCGCCGGCGTGCCATCCGTCACGGTAGTGCTCGCCGCCGCAGGGGATCACCCTTCATCACTCGTCAATGGGGTCCCATTGCTCCCGCGCCTTGTATTCGCATACATGATATCGCTAGAGTCTCCCCCCCCTCTGAGTGCGGCTCAGCTCATTCGCGTTCAAGGGGGTCTTTTAATGCGTCTCATGTGGCGAGCACGTGAATATCATTCGTGTTAATGAACGTATCTCAATATGTCTACTCAGGCAGTTTGCACGAGTCGTATCCTTTGCTTGGGTCGATGCTTTCGCGAAACGAGCGACGTCCGATACCCGCTGTCAGGCTTACTAGAAATGATTGGCGGACCGTTACCCTAGAGAAATGTCTTTTTCGTCGTAACGCTCGGATGATTGTCTGTTTAATTTTGCCGTGAGAAGGGCTTTGATTTTCAACGCGGCTGGAAGTCGTTGAGCATCTTTGGAGGTCGTGAGAAATTCGAAAATTCTCCGCTGTGGTCACGCACTAGATTCAACAGGTGTGAAGAGAAAATAAGACAGGATTTACAACTCACTTAAGCTTGCATTTCGAAGCGCTTATTTTTGAATTCTGTTGCATAATTCTTAGAATTTTTTACTTAATTAAATAATCCGAGTATAGGAGAGGTTAACATTTTTCACGAAATTTGGACTTGCGAAACGAGGCAAGCCTTTTTAAATACATTAGCACCGAATTGACAAATAATAATCAGTTTAATTTAAATACAAAAAATAATCGTCTGCTAATAAAAGACCACTTATATAGAGAATTTTGAAATTGAGCATTTATAAGTAGACCGTAAGAATTATTTATTGGGCAAACTAATCTTTAAAAAGTATAACTAAAAGTTTAAAAGGACGCAGTAAGTTTTGCACTAATAGTCTTTAAGAATAATTTATCGCTTAGAAATATTGAAGACATCAGGGGCATTTGTCGAGTCGAGAATTAATTATTTTTATGAAAATACTCGATAAACACTAGGCACAATAGAGATACCTGAGAATATAATTCGTGGAATACGACGCGCGCTGAGTGACAAATATGCACGTGCACATACACGTAAATGCGTACATATATTTATCGGCCTGCAAGCGCACGCACGTGTATAGAGAGAGCGGTGTCAAGCCGAGTATCCTCGTGACACGCGAATAAGGGTGGACACTTCATCTCTGTCGGCTCTTCATTACTCATACAGGATTCGGCGAAGAAGGAACGACGGCTACTCGACGGGTTCCAGCCACATTCGCAGCAGCCTCGGGTAAAAAAAAATCCTGCAGATGTTGCCGCGGTCAATAAATTACCGATTTGAAAGATATTGACGAGCAGCTATTGTCAAACGGAATTGGGTAAGCCAAATTCGTTCCGTGTAATCCGTAATTTTTGGCGGATTCTAAAGAAAGGCGAGCCTTGCTCTGTTTATGCAATATTCCTTTTCTTTAATTTGTCGCGGTGCCACCGTGTCATATTTCTTTCGCGCTGTTTGATTTGCATTCTATTCGTGCTTCTACCACGCGCCAACTTAGACACGCTTGCTGGTATAGAAAACCTTGTTAATCTTGTCCATTAATTTACTCGCTTACGTGCGCTGTGATTGTGACATATGTTCCATTTATTTAAATGAATGTTCTTTGTCAAGCGTTTGATACCGGCGGCCCTCTAGAGGCCACCATAATGATTAGTGTGTATCCCTTGTAATTTCTAACCATCGAAAGTATATTTATTCTTTACACCGAGTGACTTTTGGGATGATAATTAAACCAGCAGCTCGGCTTTTTATTGCACCGTAAAGCAACGACAAACGATGCAGCGCCAGCAAAAGTTTTTAATTTATTCGGGAGCCCTTTTATTAACGTCGACGCTACCTACAAAAAGTATGGCTTCATTCCTGGAATTTTTTTCGTTTAAAATTTAGCAGAGAGAAAATCGCGTCACCTTAATCGTGACGCGAGTGCGTAGCCTCGGAGCAGAGCAATTTCTGCTATCGTGGTTAAAGGTCAGCGCAATTCATAAATTTTTTGAGAAAATTTCCGATACGAAAAAGGAGCGCGTCGCAATCGCAAAGTGCAATAACCCAAAGGCTTGAGCTGTGAAACTGAGAACTCGGGAATCGCGATTCAAGTAGCCGCGATACTTTAGCGATCGAAGCGCATCGAGGACCCGTGCGTTTCGCCGATATTTCGCCGAAAAATTTTCTCCCCGCTGCTCGGAAATTCGTGCAGTTCCAAGAAATTAAATAAATGGCATCATTTGGCAGAGTTGTCCCATTACGCGAGCTCGCGGCGGTAACAACAGCGCCGAGGCTGACGACGCAATATCGCTCGGGCATACACCAACTGGCGCCCTCTCACCGCTTCCTAGAACCATCGGCGCGAGAACCGAGAGCGGAATAAAAAAGCCAAGGAGGGAGGAAAGTAGCGGCGTCGCCATTGTCGTCGTGCCGGAAAAGAGCTTCTGTTAAGGTCAGCCCTTGCCGCGCGGCATATACGATGAAACGAAACGAAACATAACGGCCAGCGAGCCAGAGCATAAAAGAAGGAGGTATGAGGGAAAGGGAAGAGAGAAGGAGTTACAATTTCGCCTCACGATCGCACTAGAGAGTTTTTGCCGAAGCTGACGCGCGCGTCCGCGAGTCTGACCGCAGGACGTGAGCTGGACACACGGCAATACCCCAGCAATACCCCGAGAGTTCCTGCTTCGGCGTTTTACGGAGCCATTCGAACAAGATGGTGCGTGATAATGGCACCTTATAGGGGAAAAGCAATTTCTGCCCGCCTGCTTGCTGCCTGCCGCCCTCTACCCGTCGCCCGGCGATTTCTGCTCGCCTCCGTGCATCCTTTCCCCTTTTCTCGTTAGTTACGACAGACCGACGCCCCGCAACCACTTCTTCGATTCTCGCCTCTTAGCGTAACCTCTAATTTTCCTGTAATCTCCTCGAGTCCGACGCGCAGTTTCTGAGCCGCGAAGGAGCGCGGCGAAGCCTCCTGGTTTAGCCTCGACCGAGCGGCACGTTTCACGACCTCGTATACCTAGTTATATGAATTGCGTGCCGCTAGGAGATTGCAGTTTTCTCGAGAGCTCAGGATTCGGAGCGGCTCGTGAAGCAAATTTTTAAGGAGGATGTCCGCCCGTAATGTGAAAAGTATCGGTGGCTTCACTCCGCAGCTTTTGCTTCCCTCGGAACTGTACGATTCCGGTCTAATTATAGCTTCGGACGGAGGAGCGGGAATCGGCTTGCTGATATACGACTGTTTTGTTATGGTTACTAAATCATAACACGAGTGGAAAGCAACCAATAGATTTATTAACGATTAAGAGATCTTAATCTTGATCAATAGCCATTAAACGATAGTACGAGCTCATTAATTTTACTCGTAGCAAACATTTTATTTTCCTAATGTTATCTTTAGTGCCGACAATCTTCGGACAAATTACAAACTATGACGTAATTTACAACGTACAGTACTACCGAGCCAGGAGCATCAAAGCGACCAATCAGATAGCGACTAAATTGGACAATCATTCCATAAATACTGCCATATTCATTGTTTTAGCTGCTCGCTCGTTAAACGTTCTGTGATATACGAGAAATCGCGAGACAAGCGCATCCTTCTCTAAACGTCTTAAAAAAAGACCAAGAAATAAGGGACTGTCCTGGAATTAAATTATCGAGTAAAAAGAAGTCATCAATGATGTTAATAGACGCGAGAATTGAAACAATCGGATGTGGAGAAACGTCGTACTCGAGTTGGGAAAGATTCTCGAGAAAGACGTTCCTTATCTTACACGGAAGACCAAATCTCAGCATTAAACAGCCGACTTACAAGCTTTCAATATAGACACACATTTATCCAGGAGTAGCGACACTCAATTTTTTCTCGACAGCCGGCCGCTGAAACTCCCGAATAGTGTGACAAGGATGCAATTTATTTGGCAAAGATTCTCGAGGATGAAATTTACGAAGTTATACAAAGGATCGAGCCGAGGACGGAAGTCTAGTCGAAAGACGTTCATAACGCCGGGAAGTGGCTTCACCGGTGCGTACTTTTGCTCGCGCGATATGTCTCGCCAGCACTGCTCCGCTCGTTCTCCTCTCCGCGCCAGATATAAATTTTCTGATATTCGACCGTTCGTGTCGTTTGAAATGGGGCAGTTTTCTCGGGACCTAATGGTTATTGCCTTTCCCGGCCGACATATTGCGTTCCATCCAGTGCAATGTGTGCGACCGATATATCAGCCACCACCTCCCGACCCTCCGCCACTTCCTCCGTTCGTTCTCTACAACCTCTTTTCCTCGTTCTAAATTTCTCCTTCGAACACGCGTGTGCGTCCTTGGTTGCTTTGCAAAATGAACTCGCATAGGAGAGCCGAGCTTTAAGACTTTTTTCTCCGCTTATGATCTCAACTTTCTTCATAAAGCGAACGACCGCGTCGTTGCAGAAAACGTCGTCGATCTAAATCTATCAAAAGTGTAATAAACAGGTCAATTGTTTAGCGTGAGTGGTTGCAGTGTTCCTTTTTATCACAGGCTCGTAGCAAGCCTATAATCTTTTTGTTCACTGAGCTTGCCGATGCATTGTTCTTGCGCTATAACTTTGAATTGAACAGAGCCGTAGCGAGCTTCCGTTATAAAAAATTGAGCGATGGAGTTTGATTTTCCCCTCAAAAATAACATTTATAAACCTGTATCATTGCATGCGGCTTGTAATCAAATCTTATTTTTTTAAAACTATTCTTAAGTGGGCGCGAAGGCAAACTGCGATTTCTTAACTTCTTACATACAATATAGCTATGTACCTACATTTATATTATATTATTGCATAAGTGTTGAACAAGTTAAATTGAATCATAGCGACCTATTCAAATAGTAATGTAATATCGATTAATTCCTCCCAGTGCTTATATTATCGTGCAAATATTTTCCAGTAAAATACCGATCCTTTAGTAACGCTAATCGCGCAGACTTGCAAACGCTCCGATATTAGTTGATTTTTAATTCGTTTGTAAATCAGGATTTGCTTTTAATACACTTTACTATTTAACAGCATGACTGATTTATAATCGCATTGAATTTATTTGCTTCCTTGATTATTACACCAAGAAAATTGTATCGCACGTCACGAATGCTTACATCGTAAAAGTTTAGATTTAGAAATCGAAACTTCCTGCAATCAATTTATTAACTACTTTAATTTTATGGAGCAAAGACTGATTGTTAAAATCTTGCAGTCTGTTAGGATGAGAATTAATTACATTGCAAGCAAACGTAATAAATTAATAAAACGTAATTTATGATTTTCTAGGTCGTTCCATTTTTAATACTTGAAAATTTTTATTGAACGGCATCGTTATTACTATTTGAGAATATAAAAATTTAAAGACAATTAATGAAGGAAAAGTAGTTGATTAAAAGACTTATAACAGATTGCTTGAACAAAAGTTGATTTGTATCTTACAAAATGTCTCCAGATGTATTATTCATTTCTTATGGAGATAAGGCACATCATAACCTAAAAGTACATTAATACTAAACTACAACGGCATTTATAAGATTAAAGGATACAGCAATTACATTTTAATTTAATCCACCAAGCCAACCGAGATTTAACAAATTACCCAAGCACTTCCAATTAACGCGCGAACGTACGTCAGTAGATACATCGTCCGCGAAACCTTTTATTCATAATTTAATCGAGCGGAAGAGCAACACACATATCCCGTGCACTGGGACGTGAAACTCGTACCGGAGGAAACGTAAAGGGAGGGATGAGGCAGAGAGAAAGAGAGAGGGAGAGAGAGAAATCTCGAGGAAAAAGGAAGGAACGCTTCGGATCGACAAAGGGTAAGCTGTGGTCAGAGAGAGAGAGAGAGAGAGAGAGAGAGAGAGAGAGGGAGAGAGAGGGAGAGAACCTGAGAGATGTCGAGCACACAGTTACCGGAAACTCGTCGACTCTACAGAGATTGGTATGCTCACTCACTTTCGCGTGCACACACATCCACGCGCGTACATGCAGACGTGCTCGGCTTTGCCGCAGCCGCTTCAACCTTTAGACGGGAAGTACCCGAGGTGTGGCCGCAGAGTTGAATTATTGCAAGCTGTCCGCCATTCATACAGGATGTATGCCCCGACCCGTGACCGTAAATCTTTGCGCTACGTCAGCTCTTTCTCTCCCTTTCTCTCTCGCTCTCCCGCTCCCTCCCTCTCTCTCTCTCTCTCTCTCTTTACCTCTATGTCTATCTGTCGACTTTGCACTATCCATCCAGGGTTGGATGATATTATTATTATGGTTAGAACTCGCGAATTGAATAATGTACCATTCAACGCAATGACGAGGGACTAAGTGATTTTCACCCCATTAACGCACCACTGAATCCTTCGGATAAATGTGTGTACTGTATCACAGCTAATTGTAATACATGACTGTCGAAGCCGTGATTCATGCTGACCCACTGACTTTGCATATTTGCATTTTTAAATAGCGCGCTTGCAAATTTTTCTCTTTCAGGCGCAAATATTTATACAATCTAATTTAACAAAAGAAAAATTATTTTAAATTTAAATACAAAACAATTAATAATAATTAAAATATTCGAATTCGTACCAAATTTATTCCCATCAGTTCCATATTCATTTTTTAATCGTCATGCAAAGGATCTTAAATAAAATTATTACTATTTCCAAAATAGTAGACATTCGAATAACTTAAAGTACAACATTAAATGCTTCTTTTAAAAAGCGCATTCATTGATTTTTTGGCTTATAGAGACTTTGACTTTATTAAACGAAGATCTTCTATAGATTAAGCGCATAAACTCACTCACTACCATTCCATAAAATTGATAACAACCGTATCGCTTAGGTTGATCTCTTTTAATCAAGCCATTGTTAGAACATGGATCCAATCACGAAAGAATCGAGACGATTTTGCAGAAGTACCATGTAAAAATTTATCTAAATTTAAATAGTAATTCTACATATGTCCTTAATGAAATCGGAAAAACAAGAAAGTTTCCAATTACCATGATTCGTTATTGTTGAAATTTTCCAAGGATTAAAATATTGTTATTAATTTTGTATCTGTACAGAAAATATATAACATATAATATAATGTATAACATGAAATACTAAGCGTTTAGTGTAGTTTTAAATAATATTTAACATAGTAAACGATTATAAACAAATTTGAAGGTAAGTATACGAAATCCACATTTTTATTTAAATATTAGAATAATTTATAATTATATCCTTTTATGTATTTATTATTAATAACATTAGCTTTAGTATTGCAGTTTTATAGTATATTTTTTGTTCGTAATCACATATAACGTGTATTTATTTATAATAATGGAAATAATGGCTCTAAAATGTCTTTCGAAAACAAAAAAACGAATTATCCTAATTGTAAGAGTAATTGTAATTATATAATGGAAACAATTCAAATAAAAATCAGTTATATTTTTCATTTACAATTATTTGTATTAATGATTTAATATATTTTAAATATTTTCATTAAATTATTATACGTAAATTAATTTAGTAATTTACATCATAGTTTTGTTTATCAATCATCAATGAAATAACTTATAAGATAAAGTTTTTTAATTCGAAATCATATCAATTGATAATTGATACTTAGAATAATAATTAATATATAGAAAAAGTAATATTTAACTTTTAATTATTTTTAATTAACATTTAATTATTTTGTTTTCTCTTAACGGTCGCATTGTTTTTCCGTGCATCTCAACTTGAATACTTCCTTTTTGGTCCTATTTAGAGTTTTTAAATATTTGTTAAACGCTTCACAATATTTGCTCAAACATTAAATAAAAAGTATTTACAATAAGCCGGTGATGTTTCTCTAAAAACGTATTTGAAGATACAACGCGAAAAAACAATGATTTGGTACTACCATTTATTTTTCAGAATAAAGCATCAAAGGAGACTCGGTTAAGTCCCAAGGATGGATGTGTGAAATCATCAGTGGTTTTGCCATATGGACAACAAGTGGTAATGAGTGCCGCGGCTGTTACTTGGTCTCTCCATACGAACCACCACGTCGTTAACACCTACTTCATTGACCCCAACTACAAGTCCACTTGACTGTGTCGCTGAGCCTTTACAACGGTCCACTTGAAAGTCACGCATACAGAAACAAAGATAACCCTCGTGCAGTCAGGCTCTGCTAAAGCATCCCACTAAGCCGAGGCAAACAGCGCGCGGACCTGCATCGCACGGCTTGAATTGCAAATCGCTGGCTGATCGGGATCGTCCGTGATCTCATCTGCGGGGCTCCTGGGGTCGCTCGGTCGTCGAGTCGAAGGGTTCGGCCGTCGCGCAACTCCCGTATAAATTCCGGGCACGTATCGACGCGGTCGCCATACTCGCGCTCGACTCGCTTTAGCCAAGCCGAGGGTGCGGATCTGGGCAGTCAGCGATCTCAGACGGCCTCTTACAAATCGCGTCGCCCCGATTTTCCCGGGGCACTGGACCCGCGCGCGCGTCTCGGCTGAACTAAATCCTTTCGTCCCTTAAGCCGACCTTTTTTATTCGACGTCTTCGCGAGCGAACTCTCCTCCGCGGCTGGAGAGTAGGAGAGCCCCTTAAGCGGAGATAAGATTGGAAAAGTTGTATGAGAGTCGAGTTTAACAGCTATATAACCATTACCCGTCGGATAAAGTAGAATCTAGTGTCTTAACGTTCTGAAACGAAATTCTGGATATAGCGCCCGTATATTCCTAGGTGGGACTGAACCTCTCGGGTAGAGCCCGATGGACTTGGGCGTCGTGGGAATCGATTCGGGAGGCGGTGAGTCGCGAGGCACGAACGTTACGTTGTCTAACCCAGTTTTATGGGAAATTGACCGCCGGTAATCCAGCGAGTATTCAACGACTATTCAACTACTGTATTGCAGGACGTTCGACTGATTCATTTGGTCGCGAGTATTCAAAACTTCGTACATATGCAGCGGAGCGCGACCACGAGACTCCTTACTTTTTAAGACGTCCCTCTTTGCATTTTAAACGAGCCAACGGAATTCGACGCACGTGCGTACGTATTGACAATGCAAAGGACGCGATTGCTTTTATTATCGTTTAGTTACTATTAAGGTTACGCGATTATACAACTTTTTCAGCCTTTTACCTCCCATTGTAGCTAAATTACTTCGGATTCCAGCTTTTAATTAGGCATCGCTGGTTAATAATGCCGCGTAAATTGAGTGAAATCAATACCATCAATGTCGGTCACGATCCTTCTGGTTTTAAATTCATTCCTCACTTTTCGATTCATTTTGCTATTATTCTTATTATTAAAATGATTCGACTTCTATTATATCGAATGTAAAATTGGTAAATCTAATTATATTTAAATATATTGCGGATATATCATAATTAAATTATTAAATATTATTGAATAATCGAACGGCCGAGCAAAGTTTAAACAGTAAAACCTTTTTTTCATTTTTTTAGATAAGTCTTTTTTGAAAAGCTTTGAGAAGTACTGTTAAAAATATACCTTTATGAACTCATTCGATTTTTAACAAATGTTTATTTAACGGCCTCAATGTGTCAAGTCTAAAGATTTATTACCGTAAATATTATTTACTTTCACATGCACTGCTGATTATACGAGTTGATAGATTTAGTCTCAACAGAGCTTAAATTGATCGTGATGCATGTCATTTATCGACATTTCGATAATGTTACTGTATAAGTAGCTAAACAATATTACGTAAATAGTCCATCATTTATCTTTTGAATCTGCAGCACATTAAATAGTCTCCTATAAGAAAAATTGAAAATGTGTGAAGATCATTAATTTTAAATTACGTAAATCGAGTACAATTATAATTCAAAAAATTGTTTATACATCTCTTACGTTCTTTAAATCAACTGACATGAAAACACTATTTCAACAATATTTTCTGTACACATAAAAATATTTACACGTTTACGGAAAGAAAACTTTATCTAATTTTTATTTTATTGAAAACATAACACACATATATATTTTGTTTTACATTATGTTTTACTAACTATCGTTAAACATGTCTGAAATTGAACGAAGTATATTAAAAAGAATATCTTTATAACCTAAATATGAAAATTACAAATAAATGAGTTGATTTTCAAATAGTATATAATCCAATATTAAATTTTATAAAAAAGTTATATTTAAGGTTCTTTATTATATTTTTTAACAATTTCATAATTGATAATTGCATTTTAAGATATTTTTTTATTTTTAACTATAGACGTTACTTTTTAATTCGAACGATAAAAATTTAATTTCGCTCTGCATATTTAAATGACTTTATATTCAAGGTATTATATAATAATTATATTACAGATTATAACACAATTTATATACTCTAAGTTATTTACTTTAAATAACTATAGTACTATCATTTTAAATAAATGAGTTATGGAGTGCATTATTAGGAATTTTTTAGCGTAAAAGAAACGCTCAATAAAGTAAAAAAAAGCTTAAGAGTTCTGGAAGTTCTTATAACTTAAAGAATATATTATAATTAATTTGAATAAATTAGTATTAGAAATAGAAAATAAATACAAGGAGTACAAGAGTCATTACAATTAGAATTAGCTCAAAAATTATCCGTCATATTTTCTTGTATCAAAATTTATTTTTCAGCACGTTTCAAAATAATTCGACAAATATTAAATACACGAATAAATATGAAAAATATGTATAACTCGATAAACAATACTTTTATGAATAAATTTCTACCTACATCCAATCTACAAAGCTATTTGTGTCGATAAGAAAAAAATATCATATGTCTAAAACTTTTAGTACACTTTATATACAAACAAAAGTTTATGGCGATAGCGCAAAAATTATGAAATATCAATTAGTGCAAAAAAGCGTTTATCGCGAATGCAGCAGGTGAAATCGGGTGGATTGATTAAGTTTAAAAAGCTGCGAAGACACCGAAGAAAGTTGTCGAAGAGAAAGAATAAATTATTGGCGCAAGTGAGTTACGCATCGAAGGCAGGGAATAAAGAAATCTGGGAGGAAGGTACGAGTTCTTCATCGCACTCGCAGTTTCATAAACAACATGCTACAATATTTACGTGGCTCTTCAATTCATATCATTAGCCCAGCATCATCCCTTGTGCATACGACTCCGCGATCTTGGGCTCCGTCCGCTTCTTAGAAATCATTTAATGTACTCCGTGCGGAGCCGCTCATAATTATCGCAGGGTAAATTTATCGAGCCGCCACAAGAGTACACATAAAACAAGCGGCAGCTCTCGCGCGCGTAATTTATGAAAGGTATCGCGCAATTAGAGCGCACGCGATGGATCAAAAGTCGGCTTGGCGCGCAGTTAATAATTCTCCCCTCGCCGCAGGGCCACGAAGAACTGAGGCGGCTCGGCGGTTCGATTCTGTGAATTGATGATCGAGGCACGCTCTCTCTCTCTCTCTCTCTCTCTTCCGGAAAGCCGATTCTTATCGATCCCCGGAGTCGCAACACAGTAGAAAAGACTAGGTGGGTGGTACGTACATGCACGTGAATGCCGATACGACGCTCGAACTCTCGTACCGAAATGCACGGCACGCCGCATCGGCCAATAAAACTCTCTCGGGCTCCTTTTAATGGCAACTGAGATTTATATGTCTCTCTCTGGATAGGGAGAGAGAGAGAGAGAGAGAGAGAGAGAGAGAGAGAGAGTAAGCTTGCAACGAGAGCGCATGCATGCACGCATTACCCGGAGCTCGCGATTAATTACCTTTTGATATCGCGACAGCGGCTGCGCAAATCGCTCGTTACATCGAGCTTTGCTGCGTGTTGCTGCTGTTGTTACTGCTGAGGCTGCGCTCACGCAATACGTACACGTACAAATGCGACAGGCCATAGCAAATATTTCGAAAGTCGTAAAGGGAAGGATAAAAAAAGCAGCGGGACATGGCCACTCCGACGTACGTGCTTCGACAGATGGGAAAGTTATGTGCGTAACGACAAAATCCAGATAAATTTTTTCTATTTGATTGAAGCAGTTCGAGTCTCAAGCTCTCCAACTGTTCGCCTAATATCAAATTATTCGATTACGTCTGTGTTTCTATATGTCCTCTTAAGTAGTGTATTTTATGGAAATTCCTTTAATCCCCGTCTGTTTTATTTAATAATTTTGTTTTAATACACAGAGTCTAGATGTGTGTTTTAAAGAAAGCTTTTTTGACAACTGTTCTCAAGTACATTTCCTAGTGCACAGTCTATTCTATCCGTCTATTGTATAGATCATTTATACCAAGTACACGAACAATTATACATCCTATACCCTCTATAAGATTTTTGAAGGTGATTAACTTTTAGTGTTTTCAAATAATACTCTTGATGGTTTCGAAAATAAATTTATTCTGGGCATTCGAACCAAATAAAATCATAGCGATAAAAATATACTTATAATTAATTTATAAGTTATATAATAATTATACTACGAGTGAAATATGGGAGTCTACACTTTAGAGACTCATATATAAACTTTGTAATTATTAGCTTTAACGGCGTTGACTTATTTGTTTTTAATTATATCTGAAGCAAAATTATTGCTCGTGTGTTAAATGATTTTTCAAATTAGATTATCTCTCTAATAAATTACCTAACGCATCGAATGTAATAATATTGTGTTCTAAATCAATAACTTAATATAAAGATTTTGTATTATTATTACCAAGTTTATACAGAATAAAATTTCCTAAAAAGTTATGATTTCAATTTCAATTTCAATTCTAATTTTAAACGGCAACAATTTTTGATGCAATTAAATGTCGAAGCTAATTATTTTGAACCAAATTACATTATTTTAATATTAAAAATGACAAAACGAACTAATTTCTCAATTTTCGTTGTGTTAATAATAGTTATTAAAAGTCGTTACCCTTAATTCGTGCAGATTTACTGGGTGTAATTATTTACACATTATTCAAATAAGCCACACGAATAATCCCGTATGTTGAAACTTTTCAGATTTCCAAAAGTTTCCTAAAATATCTGATTGCGGCAAGTTTTGTCATTATAAATATTATGTACCATATATTTGGATTTAGCGTAATTACCTAAGTTTTGATTCTCGGGGCGAATGAGTTTCTTTGTAAAAAGTGTGCCCTCGTCTGAGAGGACAAGTGCCTACGCGCCACGATAAATTTGAAAATGCTAAGGCTCTTCCGTATATATATAATATCACAGAGTTGATTCTCATTTTTGTCCCCTCTGCATTATCCAAAGTATATATTTCAAGTGACTGCCTTGTATTTAAAATTAAAATAGATAGGATATTAATGTAACGCGACCCTTCTTCAAAAAGGCGCGCGCACACTTTTAAACTGAAACACGCGCAGTGAAAAAATGTATGGTGTGATAGACTCTGCGTTAAAAAGAAGACGGAGAGAGAGAGATAGGAAGGGTGGGAGAAAGCGGAGAGAAGAAGGAAGCCAGAGAGAAGAGAGAAAAATACCTCCGAGAAGAAATCCCCGAGCGATTAATTCGAAATTAAAATGAGAAGTTGCTTCCATGGCACTTGGAGCCGCGGCCGTGTTATTTTGTGGACACGAATAAGGAGAGCGCGAGCAAAGAGAGGGAGTGAGACGCGGTTAAGCTCAAGGCGCGGCTATACATGTATAAGGTAATGCATGTTTGCGCTGCGGGCAATGCTATAGCCATAATTTAACTATGGGACTGACAGCTTGCATAATGCCCGCGAAATTGGTTTTATAAGACGACGACCGCGCTCGGCTCGCTCTGCCTCGCACAACAATGCCATAAACGCTCGCGGCTAAATTACGACTGGCGGTGGCGGCGGCGGCGGCGGCGGCGGCGGCGGTGGCGGCATAACGACGACGAGGGTGCACTCGCGCACCCGCGAGATAGAGAGTGAGAGAGAAAGAGAGAGAGCAGGCGAGACCGGGTGCAAAATAAAGAAAGATTAAAGGGCGAAAAACGGGGAGGACGACGGAGGGAACGAGATGACGATAACGGGATTGCGGGCTGAGGTAGACAGAAAGAGAGCGGCTGTCTTCCTTTTTGACACATCGTGAACCCGAAAAAACGCTATGGGAGGAGCGAGCAGTTGTTACCGAGGCCCTTAACGCCTCCAGTACTCTATTTTTCAGGCATAATTCTTTTGTGTTTACCATCCTCGAGCATTCGGATGTTCTCGAGAGTTACGAGGGTTGCGTAGCTCTCTTTGATGATATCTACTTCCCACGAGGACAGGAAATTAGCACTTTGAACCGCGGATTGTGATTTTTTCAACGACGCTAGCTTCTTTCAAACTCACTGCGAGCGAAAAATATATTCAAATGCCCGAGCTCGGCTATGCGTTTGCAGCGCAGACGATAATTACCATATTTCATTGAATATTATCAGCAATGGCGGCTCAGCAGTTATTAGAAATTCTTAAGGCTTCCTTGCTCCTCTTTGCTCCTTCGCATTTCTGTATAATTGCTATTGGTCATTATCGCATCCGCGCAAAGCACAATCTTAATTATAACAGCCATGTAGCTAAAGATGTTTAAAAACACGGTAAAAAATCATAACTGTCTCGGAGCAAACGTGCAAGGTTTAATTAAAAAAATGCTACACCCACAATTAAAGGCACAACACTGTATCTGTATGTTGGAAAAAATCTAAAGAGTCGAGTACGCAACACCTTCCGTGAATTTCATAAATTAATCGTCGGCTAATTGAATACGCCACGTGAAACATTTTATTCGCATGCGAGAGCACGAATGAAATTTGTACATCTTAAGCGGTTATCTTTGCGAGCGATTAAAGGAACTTTCAAAGATCAAGAATATACGTGCGTTCAGCTTTCTTTCCATTAATGGAATTCACAATTTGCAAAAACATAAAGACTGAAACCAGCTCTTTCTTCGTTTCCATTGCGATAAATAAACGAGCGAGATGAAGTTCGTGAATTTCTACGACGTGGCGAATCCTCCTCAAGAGAGCAAAAGAGGAAATACGACTTTTAGAAGAATCTCCAGGCCTTGATTGAAGTCGTAACAAATGTGTGTTGTTTTATTACATAATATGTGAGCGGTTTCAGAGGCACGGAAAATATTTGCTCTTTTGGCGTTAAAATCTGAAAAGCGCAGCAGCTCGTATGCGTATACCAGTACAGAAAAACGTTATAACTCCACTCTGACCCCGTGCGCGCATATGATTTACCGCTCTACTCGTAAATTTTTTAACTTATCGCGGTTCAGATAGAACCATCCACAATTTAAATTCACCGTAACAAAATAACAGTTTTTCCGTCTACTGTCGCAGTAGCCCGCGGCTTCTGGCACCGAGGGTACGTGATAAATTTATGGGATTTTTTCCCGAGATTAACATATTACTCTTTTCTAAGTTGATCTTTTATATAATGATGTCGCTAGGCAATGTATTTCAGAATGAAAATTTTATTTACGTTTTATACTACATTCTCACATCAATCTTTCCGACTTTTTCAGTGTAATTGACTTTAAAGGACAATTTTCAACGAAAACTGTTCATTAATCAAATATCTTGAGTATTTTAGTTGATTCAAATAAAATTAACGTGCGGCCGAGGTCGCGCTTTGTTGGTATAAAGAAGTCGTGAACAGTAACGTAAAGGTAAAAAATTAATCTTGACGTTACAAAATTAATTGCTACAACAGTACAGACAAATTAATTTTTTTCGAGAGCATAATTTTTAAAATTTTTATTTCTAATTAAAACACTATTCGTTACTTCAGTTCATTTTAATGTTCATTAAAAATCATGCTACTTTTAAGTATGGAAATTCGTTGTAAGGATTTTGTTTAATAAATAACGTTCACTTTTTGTATTTGTACAAAAAGCCATTTTAAATAGTTTCGAGTTATATATTGCTATTTTACATTTTTGGATGATTATCATATTTTTGGAATGTAATAAATAAATTTTTATTCAATAGAAAAACTTGAATTTAACATAAATCATATTGCCCCAGATCAGTCATATTTAAAATTTAAAATTAATTAACATTGTTACAATGTAGGGTTAAGATAAGGGAAGGGCTGGATTTTCTAGTAAAAATATCGTTGAAATATGTGAAAAGAAGTATGAGTTAAAAATGTATATTGATATGTATATTGTTATATTGTATATTGACTAACTGATGTTGGTGTATAGGATGGTGGTATTTATGTCGGTGTGAATAAGAAAATCTGGAAAATAATAAGAAGAATTAAAAAAATGGCGTGTATTTGATCGAGGACGATTAAACGTAGCCTCGTTCAATGTAAATCTATTAACCGAAGTGACGTGCAATGATCTGGGAATAAAAATAAGTTCTCGGAAATATATCAATTGACCAGGCGAAGATTACAGAGTTTAACCAAGAGATGATTATTAAAAAGAGAAAAATCATTTTCCTAAAATAACCCTGCAAATAAATACACTTATCTCTTCAAATGCAAATTCGCAAGGACGTTTCTACGAATTGTGAAGCGCCAACCCCTAATTAAAAGGAAATAAAGCACCGGGAGCCGCGCACTTGCCGTTCCCCTTGAAAGAAGCGTCCGACACGGCACATCATCCTCCGGCTCTTGAATTAAAAGAGCTAGCCCTGAACTTCCGATAAGTATCTCAAGCGAAAATTCCTATGCATTCCATCGAGCGGGAGGAGTGTGTGCTACTCACTTACCGTTCCTGCCCGATCCGTCTCTCCAGGGTCCTCTTCCCAGCAACGCGTTGCCACGGATATCGTGCAGGAGAGGCACGGATACATAAGTAGCCGACATTACCCGGACGGACCATAATACGCTGGAGTGCGCCTGGAAACGGCGAAATTATTCAAATTCCTGGTGCACGGGAAGCGCGTGCACCTTATACAGGCAGAGGAGAGTCAGCGAGTCAGTCGTCGCGAGGAGGGACGACCGTTGGGCTCGGCTTCGTCGTTGTCGTCGCCGACGCCGCACGTGAACGCGCCCGCCGATAAATTGGCGTCAAATCGTGGCCAATTTCCTGAACGTGTTTGAAGTATAACACGCCGAGCATAACAGTCCTGAGCCGCTGGCGCCTCGGGCTGCTTCCTATTCTGCCCTCCCGGTAATATACGGCTTCGACTCCAGAGACTCGCCTCCTGCTCCTTCTTTTTCCTCTGGTCTTTTACATGGTTCCCCAAGGAGGAGAAAAGTACGTAAGCTGCACTGTGGCTTTCTTTCGAAACGGTACATGTGTATCGACGGTCACCGGCTTCGGCTGCGTCGGGATCCTTGATTCGTTTTGGCGAGCGAAGGTCGAGATACGTGAGGCGAAAGTATATATATATAAAGCAGTGGCTGCTCGAGCTAATTCCAGAAAAGATTGAATGACTTCCGATCGACGTACAATTCAAACAGAGACTTTTCGATTCGCTGTTTAAAGGAGCCGATTTCCACCTCGTGGATTATTGACTCTCGGCTTGCGAAATTTATGATACCAAACTTTGAGCTTTTAATTATTAATCTTTGTATTCGTGGTTACAGTAATTCATTGCTGTTTGCTATAAATGAGCAAATCGTAATTCAACTCTCTTAAGATGTTAGCTTGACTTTTTCGAGTAATAAATCAGGTATACATGTGCAAAGTTTTTATTTATCTCCTTCTTTATTGAATTTTATTGTAATACCGATTATAATTGTAATTATGGGACTAAGTGTTAAACCAAAGAACTATATAACTTTTAGTTGGCATCACCTCAGATTTTTCTCTGAACATTTTTTCCTTTAATCATAATTTTTTTTCAAATAAACCTTCGTATAAATAAATTTTTTATCTGTGAGTTATAGGTAACGTTAATATTAAAAATTTCTTCAATAACAATATACCAGTGCAATGCTTATAAATTTACTAATTATTACAAATTATTGTATAAGTTTTTGTCTTTTGTTAACAATTTGAAATGATAAAGCAAATCTCTTTAAAGCCCTTAAATTTTGTACAGAGCAAAGTATAAATGTTTAATTGCGAAATAGCACTTTAAAATTTTATATTGGAGTAATAAAATATATTTTCAATATTACAATCACCATACCATGTGATTTGATATTTGAGCGAATTCAAATTAAAACTTTATTGATAAAATTAAATCGTCTGTTAAGCTTCGTGCAACATTATAATATATCGTTTATTATTAAAAAAAGTGCGTACAAAGACTCATATCAAAGTTAACAACGAAATAAAGTTTCAAGCACTTGGGAAACGTTGCATAAACGTTGCAATACGACAGCATCATTTGCGCTTATGGCTCTCCTATTCATCAACATATTTTTAATAAGAAAATACGTGCTTTATTGATAGCTGCATCAAAAGATTGAGGCAATCACGGGCCTGGATATTGATGTTTCCCGATTCATGTGCAAGTTTTTGTATGCATTAATCAACTGACACGATTCCCGTATCCGTTAAAATAATGAACGTGTTTGTAAAAAATGTTGCGCATGTATAATGCATACGTTGATCGTCAATCATCGAGAAGATCTATCATCTATAATGTGTTTTAATAAACTAGTTTTTGCTAGACATCTAATCGTCTTCGGGATCGCTCTTACGTCGTCACGCTCAATCCGTAATAAGTCTATTGATAATGAATTTCATAAAACAGAGATTTCCTAATCTTCGATGCGCCTCTCGTCCTCAATTACGTAATTATGCTAAACGCCTAATGAAAGCTTCAAGCTTTAACGCTACGAGCTAACATTAATCTCCAGCTCGAGCGAACTGTGAAAGACATTTGTATTGTGCAACTAATGAAATTCGGCAAAATATTTGTCATAGAATTGATAGTCGTTAAATATTAGTTTCTGTCAAATTTTCCATCCATAAAAGCAATGTATTTAGAGGTTGATCAATGGCTTCGCATAAAATTCCATTGTGAGCTTACACATGTCTATAATAGTATGCCTTAAACATACAGTAAAACGACCA
Source organism: Platyscapa corneri (assembly GCA_018907185.1). Classification (NCBI taxonomy): domain Eukaryota; kingdom Metazoa; phylum Arthropoda; class Insecta; order Hymenoptera; family Agaonidae; genus Platyscapa; species Platyscapa corneri. The sequence continues at coordinate 1,191,697 of JACCHW010000005.1, read as the reverse complement.
TATTTCTTCGTTATGCGCAGATGTCAGGGTTGAAGACTGATTGTTCATCCACCCTTTTCATAAATCCGATCTCGCGCTCTAAGCTAACGTACAGAAATGGATACTCTCGTAAAAGTTTGATTTGCCCCTCATGAAAAAATTCAACTTTTCGTTATTTGCGTTCATTAACGAAGAGCCGTGAGAATTGTTGAGCCAACGTGCGTTTTCGACTGCTAACGCATGATTTTGCGCGCGAGAGCTGCGTGATGAGGCCTTCTAATAACCAGTCGCTCACACGTCCCCCTCTTTCCCTCTCCCTCGCACTCTTTTTTTCTTATCTCGTTCTTGCTCTCTTGCTGTCTCTCTGTCTCTCTCGCACACACGCGCACACGGAGTTGCGCTTGCTAGCTCACTTTTCGTACTACTGAGCTCACGCGTCGACCCACCGAACTGTGGCATGTCGGCTTCGCATCAATCTTGTTAAATTACCCGCCTGGCCAGAAGTCATTCTCCTGCTCGTGGATTGATAAATTGCCCGATCTCTCCCCCTTCCCTCCCCGCCCTGGTGCGCGTACCCGTCCACCCGTTTGTCCGTCTCCCGCAGGCACGTAACGCGCAGCCGCTCTGCTCTCGACGTTCGCGTCCTCGAAAAGCGAAACGCGTCGAAGGAAATCAAATTAACTCATCCTGCGTATACGTGTCTGCATGGCGTTAGGTGAGACCAGCACATGAGTTCTTCTACGGAAATTATTTATCGGGATTCACAATTTCGATAACACAAGGTTATGGATAAGCGCCATTTGCATACATGTGTTTAAAATACGTGTGTCGCGTGCGCCAATAAGGAAAAAAAGGTTTATAAACGTCCATGAACTAATAAATTTTAGTCTTAATTTTAGCGTCGTTATTATTTTAACTAAGTGAATAAATATCCGTCTGTCCGTTATGATTTCCTTATAAACTGTAAGAACCGTAATCTATGGTTATACGCGAGTATTGCGTGTTTTTAAACATATATCAATAACTAATTAAATTCAACTTATTTTCTTGATTTCTGGATTCAATATTAATTTGAGAAGTATATAGAATGATAAATAAATTAACGAAAAAATGTTCTTTTTTAAAGCAACGGCTTTGGGATGGTACCGCGATAAAAGCTTATCAGAGCTCTATATTGTAAGATACGATATTTAAAAAAAAAATTACAAAACTATAATAACAACTAACAAAAATAACTGACAAAGTCACACAATTATATTTAATTTGCATTAGAAAACTTATTTTAATATCAGTAAATATATAAATTATTAGTTTAAAATTCAAATTTATTTAGAAAAAATTAAATTTTAATGCCTACATCCTGAACATAATATAACTAATCATTAAAAAATTCCTTTAAAAATGAGATCATTTTAAAATCATTTAAAATATCTTGTAATATCTTGTAATTTTAATTTGATTAATTTTTTAAACATTTCGAAAGCCATCAATAAACTATTAGACGCATGTAGTCTTTTTGATTGATGTTAGTACAAATTTTTATTCAAAACAAAATGTATTTACAAAAATAATCAGTACTTAAAACATTAATAGCCATTTTATGCTTTATTTTTTCCTTAAATTTATTGCTAATTTACTATCGGGCCAGAAATTGAATCAAATCAAAGAGGAAATTCTATTTGGTAAGGCTTTAATCGCAGTAATTAATTAATCAAAAAGTAATCTATTTAAATATCTTCCAAAACACTTTTTATTAATAATAAAAAATTTTTAGTATAAATTTAGTAGCAGACTTTTATTATCTAACTTTTTAAATCCAATATAAATTTCAGTTGCTGATAAAAGTGACTATAAAAATAAAAAATTATTAATTATAATTATTAAATAATCATTGAATACTTGGACAGTAATAAACAAGTTAAAAAATAGTCTTCTATTGCCTCATTATTGACATTTATTCACCTGTTTTACGATGTTTTGGGTTGACAAAATAATGACGCAATTTAGCATAAAATTAATCGTATAATGATAATTTTATATGTTACTGGAATTATTTGTGAAGAAATATCTGTACCTTTATTTAAAAGCAAATAAAATATAGATAAGAAAAATTGTTAATGAATAGTTGGAATAATGTAGAAATAGAGGATGTAGAAATAAGCACAACTAATTATATTTGTTATATATATATATATATATATATATTAACTTTAGTAAAATATGAGTTGTAATGATTGAAATAAAATTGAATTTTCTAATTGGTAATCAAATTTTTAAATAATTTAAAGTTTTATTGTTTGCTAATATGTTTTACTGCTGTGCGTCGTGGATCGAAAGAGCTCAAATTTAATGCTCAGCAATAAATATAAACGAATATCTGTAGTTTAAAAAAATTTAAGGTACAATTTCAATAAATTTTAATGGTCTGGCTGCTATTTACGTATTATAATACCGAACTTAACAAACATCCGCAGAGAATGACTTCAAAGATTTCGGTTAAATTCATGTTTATTTAGCTTAGACAATTGCATCCAGACCGAAAATTTCTATTGTGAGCAGGAACATTCCCCGGAGCAATGTTCGTATTTTTCGCTTAAAATAAATCCAAATTCGTAAATCGTCGAGGTAAACGCTTGCCGTCATCGTGTAGTCGGATCGCCGGATAAAGCAGAAAGTGCAAGGTGGCTTAACTGCCTTTCTCCATCTCATGAGTGTCCGATAACGTTTCTAAGCTCAAAGCTCGCGCGCTCCGTCCGCAGTTAACGTGTTCTCGCATCCGGAGAACAGTCCTGCCACTATTGCCTCTACACGCTCTACAAACTCTACCGCCGAGGGCTAATGGCCTCAGGGGCTCGCAGCCAGGCGCGGAAGTGTGTCGAATCTGAGGTCGTCGGGTGCGCGGTAATCCTTACATACGGCTGGTAAGGATTCGCGTGGATTAGGCGAAGGCATGCACCCTTCGGCCACAGCCATTGTTTCCCGCACGAAGCTTGCGCAAGCTCGGCAACTGTCTTTTTGGATTTTCGTCTTGTCCCTGGCAGAAAGAGAATGGCCTTCTACTTCTTCTGGTGGCCAGCGATTATTTTCACACTTGTTTCTATTCACTTTCCTTGGATAAAAAAAGATAAAAGTACAAAATGGTGGTAAAAACGACTACTTCGTATTTTCTGGTTCGCAACTTTTATTCTCTAACGCAACATTTTCTTTTTCTATGATGTTACCTGGATTTTTGTACATATTTTCCAACTTTGTGTACGTGTACTCTTTTCTTTTAATTACGGGTGTTAAATGATTTAATAAACTAAAATAGAAATAAATTAATGTAAGCCATAATTGTAAGTTGTATAAATTGTAGAACGTTTACAATTTGAGAATGAAAAAAATTAATAATTTTTTCAATAATTAGTGTTTAAATTAAAACAAATTTTTTTTTAAAATATAAAAATAAAAAAATTTTTCATGAATTTTGTCAAGTAAATGATTATTTTTATCGAGTCACAAAAAAAATTCAAATACTCAGTAAGGCAGTAACAATTTGGTTTTTACGTATTCAACAATAATTGATTATGAAATTTTCTCTTTGAAAACTTAATTTATAAAATTTCATTTGAAAAGTCGGACTTAAAAAGATGAATTAATAATTTCTATCAGTATTCATTTTTGTATTCAATTTAAGCTTTGCGGTAATAATTTAAATAAAAACTGTGATTAATATCGTTATGTCGAGATTTTAAATGAAAATATGCCAATGTATTTGTATTTACAAGTGATGTAGAATATCCACCTTGTATATTTCCATTAATTTTACAGGATTTCCAGTTTGTTTCACACGTCACGCCATTTTCGAAAATATAAAATTTTTCTACTTTGCAAAGATTCAACATCTGTTAGCTGTCATTTATAAACATTCAAAATATTGCAAAAAATCTAAGATACTGAACTATAATTTCTTCTAACATTTAGATCTGTTTACTTTATATCTACAGGTCTTGTTAAATAAAGATTATAAACAGAACAGACACAAAATATATTTTAATCATTCACTTATAATTACATGTGGCAAATGACTTGAGGCTTCCTTTCATACAGTTATTTCAACTTTTCTTACATGTTATGTTGCGATTAAATTTACCAGATCTTTAAGATCCAATTGATCCAATGATGTTCCTGTTAAATAAAATATAAAGACAACGTGTTCACGATCTCTGTTGCAAATTTTACAAACAGTTCATTTATATGCGTTAAGAAAATTCTTACGTTTATATGTTGATAAACATTTATTCACCTATATCGTGAATAATAGTAGTCTAGACAATTTTTCAGTATCTCTGAATCTTTTGCGACGTGTCAATTATCAATTATCAGAAATACGATCCGTGAGGAAAATCCCTGCGGAGATAACTAAGTAAAAAGTCTAAGTATCCTATGGAATACAATTAATTGAACATTGTGTTTTTAAGAAGTGCATTTGAATAAGATTGTTGAGAAGTATCTTTAGTTTATGTTTTATTCTCAATTGTTCTTTTCATAATTTCTTTATTTTTCTACTATTCTACTATTTCTTTTTTACACTAATGCATCTGATATACGACTATACTGTCTGATTTTGCATCTTCAGGTTCAAAGAGCTACGTGGCTTTATAAAATCATTCTTCTATCTAAAGTTTTTTCTCAAGTTATAATATTTTATTTATAATTCATTGGTTCTATTATATCGGAAGGAATTTAAGTAATTATTCATCGAATGCACAATAAATAATGTAATTCAAGTGGATTTAAATAAAACTAATTTATATTAATACATTAATATTTTGGTATCGCAATTATTTATACATCATTTTTAAATTAATCTTATATCCATTAACTATACGTAATTAGCGAAATTATTTCTACAGTTTTCTCGTGTAAAACTCTTACTTAAAACTAAATATTAGATAAAAATATTAGCATAATTAATATTTACTCTAAATTGCGTAGTTACAAAACTTATTATTAATTTATCACAAATTATTAAATCGAAGTATTAAAAATGAAAATTGTATAATAATATTAATATTCTTTGTAAAACAGTATTTTTTAATATAAACTTGAAGAGATTGATTGATTTTTAAACTCAACGCCTTACTATTCAACAGTGAATTAGATGTTAAAATGTTTCAATTATCTCCTTTAAATAAGCATAAGTATCAATGAAAAAAATATGCTTATGATTTATTGGTATTGTACCAATTTTTATTTTTTAAATTAAAAGATAATCTTATAATTTCTACGTATAATGAGAAAAAATAAACACGAGATATTAATTGAAATCGTGATTGTCTTAAAAAATAAAAGTTTAAGCTCGTCGCTTAAATTTTTCTGCAATTATCGATATAGATATACCACGTACATATTTTCTATTAAAAGAAACGAATAATTTTTTTAATATAATATTTTACTAAAGGCTAATTCTTATTTTTATAACAAATCAATCTTGAATTTTAAATATAAATGCATTATTTAAAGAATAAGCTATAAACATCATAAAAATCTCTTGCTATTATTAAAAATTAAATTCTAATATTGGTAAATAATTCAAAAACAGTTGTGTACGTGTGAAATTAAAATTAGTTAAAATCAGTTAAATTAGTTATAATTTGGTTCAAAATTAAAATAATAATTGCTTATTAATAACGACATAAAGAATTTGACGGTGTTTCTAATTATATAAAAAATTATTTTCGTTTGTGAATAACTTATTTTCATTATGCCACAATCGTTTTGGTTTATAGTTGCACAAACAAGTTCATGAATTTATATTATAGTATGACTCGAGCGTGTTCACAAAAATTAATGTAGCATTCTTCTGAGGAAACGATTTAAACGTGCATAGCAATAAAATAATATTTTTTGAATAATGGAATTAATATGTACGCAAAATTCATCTGTCTAAAGCTCCTTATGTTAAATCCATGTTGATTTTCTCTTTTTCACACATTTCAAACTGCGACTATCTAGGTTCATATGTGTGTATAAATCATTTTTTGGTCTAATTAATTTAAAACACTAAGTAAAAATGATACGACAGTGTTTATTGAATATTTATACAAATTACGTAGCCAACAATAATTCGACAATTAATACTTCTTCTGATTTTCTCATAATAACTGAGAAAGTGTAATTAATTGATTTCACTTTTTCAAATACGTGAATTTACTAAATTATTTAGTAAGATACTAAGTAAAATATATGAAGTTTGGTATTTTTTATTATCTTTACAAAGAAGATTCGCGTCAAACCTTAGTTTGCTTGGAGTAAAATTTATGAAACTGTATTTGTGAACTTAATAACGACGAATTGTAAACAGTCAGAAACATAAATATACGTTGTATTTATGCTTTTTTCATTTGTTCGCACCATGTTTGCACGAGTAAATTGCTACTTGATATTCGATACTCGAGGCCAACGCCTTTGTTAAAAATCACATGTTGGTCTGTCTATCAATAAACGATACTCTGTCTAATTTATACGGGCACACAGGCTTTTAGAATATTCTCACGATAAGCTCTATAATCACGTATTAGCGACACGGGACATTAGCCAACAACAATAACCCCAATACTTGGCCACATTTTTTGAACAACCCGCCTTCTCAAGTACTCCCTATTCTGTAAGCGGCAATTCAATAGGCTGTCAGAATACCCCGATCATCCTCGTGTAATTTTTCATATGTATCGCACGCCGAGACACATTGATATTGTGGGAATAAAGTTTCCTTTTCGCGACATACCATGAATGGCAAAACGCAGCCACTCATCCTTCTGTCACTTTGCATTTAAGCGCCCAGCGAGATCCTGACACTTATGCGTGTGCAGATACATCCGTGCTCAAGTTCTTTGACTACTCGAAAGAATGATGTTCGCAAAATCGACTTTGACATCGACGTCTTTCTTCAGGTGCGTCCACATCCTCTGCTTATCCGTACTGACATATTTACTCTTCCTTGTGTACAACGTATTTTTCATCGAAAGGAATGCTACAAGTTTTCATCCGATTCTCAATGAAATCAATGTCGTTGCAATTATTCTGTCAGCCTTTCCATTATGCTGTATCTTCTTTGAAAAGTAGCGGTACTTAAACAAGAAGGATCAACAATTGATATTTATTTATATTAATTTAGAATTCGCAATAATTTATTAGACACAATAGTAAGCGTTAAGTAATTGAGTGTACAATTGTTCCTGTATGAAATATTTTTGGTAAATATTTGGGGGAGCTGTTGTAGAGTGAAGGATGTTAATTTAATTGTTCTCTTAAAGAATTAAAAATTAACCCTTTTAATTTAAAAAAATTGTGACGAATAACAAAAATTGCGATGATTTGAGGTTTGCATTGTTGTTTTTATGTTTTCAAGTGTAGATTAAAAAAACCATTGTACTTTTGTTATAAAATTTTATTGACAGCCAAGAGAATAGAACAACGATTAAACTTATACCTTTAGAGGAAGAATTATGTAAAAAATGTTAACGCTCCGCTATTAACGTTCTCCCATGGGAAAGGTGCAAAAAAACGCCAAAGATGAGTACTCACTTAGGATAAAGGGTTGAAAAGCAAAGGGGTAAAGTGCCATTAACTTATTTCGAATTACCAAAATAAGTGTCATGGCTTATATTGAACACAGAAAAATCTAGCTGTCAAATGATTGAGAAACCTTACAGTCAGTTCGGACAAAAGCTCCGATCCGCCGCAACACAATATCCTCTCAAATGCGTGTCAATTCACTTTGGTAATCATAGTGGCTCGGAGCGGACAATCGAGCAACCGACACCCATAATACGTAGTATACACGAGAGGATCGACTTCGCCGGCGTCTTTTTCAACGAGCATCTTTTTCATCAGCCTCTTCACGCCGCCTGGCATATGTTCGCCGTGTGGCTGCCCTCGCGTGTCCCCTCGAGCGAGAAGGATGAAAGGATGGAGGGCAGCGAGCGGAAGAGCGAGAGCGAGATGTTGCACCGTCGCGTATAATATACCTGACTCGAAATAATGGATACGTCCCTCGCCCGCTCGCTCACTCACTCTTCTCTCTCTCTCTCTCTCTCTCTCGCCCGCTCGTCGTGACACGAACAATGACGTGTGGTGATGTATGTGGGTTACACGGTTCGAGCAGCTGTTAAACACCCCTCTCGTCGACAACTGGTTCATTTTGGGACCGGCACATCGCGCCGCGTCACAATGACGAGAAGCACTTGCAATATACATGCCTGATGAATCTCGTGTGGGGTATTACGCATTCGTTCGGTGCTACTGGGCTCGTGTGTGCAGGCAAGGGTAAGTTGGAGCGGCGCGACTCTTGACGCTACTTGAACAAAGCCTGTTGCGGGCTTCGGCATTGGCTTTGTCGGATTTATTTTTTTATCTGCGAGCGTGACACGTCTCTTTCGTTCTGCTCCGAATGCTGCTCTTGTATTGCACGATTATTAGCTCCCAATCAGCCTGCTTTGGCCTATCATTCTTGATGAATCGTCGAGGGTATCGCGAAAAAAAGGTACTTAATTATACCGACACTTCCTTTTATGGATACGAATTGCATTTCTTGCTGGCACCCGTGGTCTGTCTCCAACCATTAACAGAATAATCACTTTACACAATACAATTCGATGAAATTCAGATAAATTATCTTTCGGGAACCGTGTTGAGAGTTCTAATTCGTTAAACAAATTGGGTTTTTAGACCTCATTTTTACTGACTATGAAATTCACAAATTTTTTGCTCTTATTCGAACAATTTTTTACAGTACTCCATTTTTTACGATAGGAATTACTAAATTAAAATAAAAAATCACAGCGAAGATTGGTTACTATAAATGAAAAATATTTGAATTATGCTTTTAAAAATGTAAAGGTTTTTAATCCCGTTTATTATTTGGTAAAAGTAACGTACGGTAAATTTGTAATTATTTTATAATCTTACAAATTCTTTTTTATCCTTTGAATTAGAATGAACGACTCGAGTTACTTAAAGTAATTTCCTAAAACGTAAGTGAAAATATTCGTTATTCTATTTAATTTAAAAGAAGTTTACTTAAAATTTAATTTAAATAATTAATTAAACTGCAGAAATATGCCTTTTGAAAGTGTTAGGTGAAATCAATTTTAACGGAGGATGACACTATCACGACACGCTCTCTGTCGGAAAAAATCGTAAGCTTTGGAAAGAGCCTTGCATATTCGAGTAGTAATTTTTAATTAGCAGAATCGACATGAAAATGCATGTTAAATTTAATGAAATTTTAAAAATAACTTTTGAAATTGTATTTATTTAAAAAATGATGTAATTTTTTAAATGACGACAAAATAAGTATCAATGTTTAAGTTATTCACCGTTACCTCGTGATGTATAACCCAAAAAATTTAAGAAACGTGTTGATCATACCGACTTAATTATTTTTTTAAATTGTATCAATTTTCTTATTACTCATTACTTAAAAATATCGATACATCAAAACGCTTAAATAATGAAGGCCATTTGCTTTTGATTTTTTAATATTCTCATGTAAATTTATTTATGTATTCATACTCAATTGCAGTTTGATTCTATCAAATTTCCATTAGAATTCGTGTTTCATATTCCAAAGTTTCCAATAGAACTTTGAAGGCTTGTAAATGAATCGCAAGCAACAAATTTCGTAAACGTTTCGAAAACTTCATCCGATAAGACAAGTATACTTCAGCATCAATTTGATCGTTTCGACATACCTGCTTAACTATTTTTAAGTAACGTTTTCTTAGACGTGCAATAATTTTAAAACTTGACTGGTCGTATTACAAAAATAATCACACGTAACAACTTCATGACAGTTTGTAATAATTTTTTGACAATAGTAACCATTCAGCCTTGAAATTACAAAAATAAAAGAAATCCACCTAATTTTTTTTAATACTCTTTCTAGGATATATATATATATATATATTATATAAAAGGGATATATATATATATATATATTATGATATATAATAGAGATAAAGGAATATCGAAACTCCCCCAGAAAAAATGTGAAATTGAAAATCCACTCTCCAATGTCTAGCATCAGTCGGTAACTCTTTTAAAAAAAATGAGAGCTCACGCGCAGAAATTGCGTTCTGGATTTTTGCGAGAGCAGCTCTTGTCACGTCGATCATTAAAAGAGGCTCTTTACCGCATAACTACACCCCACCCCGCACGCAGTTCACCCTAGAACATCTGTAATTATATCGCCTTAACGATTGAGGCGATAGCGATCTTGCGCCTATCGCGGTCAGCGAGAGCGGAAAAAAGAAAATACGGGCGAGGCATCCGAGATTTCCATGGCGATAGAATCACAGGTGCGATCGTCGGTGCAGAAACCAAGTGTGGAAGCGCAGTTCGGGACGCAAATCCACGGGAGCGCGAGTCTCTGCCCATAAGCGTCAGTACAGCAGCTCAGCCGGATACATCCGAGAGCTGGTGTACGTATCGCGGCGCGCGCTCTGCTCATCCTTCTCCCTCTCACTCGAGGCTATCGGGTCTACATCGCATCACGTCGCGTCGGATCGCGTTACGGTCTCGACACTGATCGGAGATTAGCCCCCCCTCCGTTCTTCACGGCGATTGCATTCAAATCACGCACAAAGGAGCTCGCAGAGCCTCTCTCGGCTCCTTCGCGCAAACGCAAGCGCCTGCATGTGAATGTGTAACTGCGTTATACAGCCGCGCCTATCTGACGGCCGTATCTAACGGATTTTTAACGACCTTTTGTTGGCCGAAAAACACGTGAGCTTTCCTTCTCTCTCCTCTTTCGCGTCCCTGTCCCTGTCTGCTGCCGCTGGTACGGCGGCGAGGAGGACGCGGCGGCGACAAAGACAGGAAACGTAGTCCTCTGAAGAAGTTCGCTCATGTGTGCTTGTGCGTCGATGCACGTATCGAGGGTTGCAAAACGTACCGCTGGAAGCCGGTGACAAGATCTGCCGCAAGATTGTCGATGAGAGTCTGCCTTCCTCCATCTCTCCTCTGCTCTCCTCTCCTCGGAGATCGCGAGTGGAGGGCTGCGATTGCTTCGAGATAAAAGTGCGCGCGGTGGTAGTTTCTGAAAGGACCTACAAATTCCTTTGGGGGCATTACAGTAGCGACGATGCTTTATGCGAGCATTTATCTCCGCTCTGACAATAACAGCATCTTTTTCGAACTAAATGTAAATCATTCGCCCTTTCAGAGTAAGACGAGTGTAACGAACGACACTGTTGTTGTCAAGTTTTTATTGCTGGCTTTTGCGTTGTAACTTTTGTGTTTGCAGGGATTGTTGCGGATGTCGTGATTGCTGTAATTTCACGATATGTTTCGCGCGTGATTACTTTAAAAAAGAAAACCTTCGCGTAATTTGATTTATATCATCCAATTTATTCTTTACTGCTGGTAATATCCGAGAGGCCGAATTAAGAGTTGAGGGAAAATTAAAGACGAGTGCAGTGTAACTAAAACAAATTTCAAGTTAATGTCACTTTGCTCTAATCAATACGAGAGGCTTGATTAACTCGTGCCGAGGGATAAATCGGATGCTGTCGTTACGATGCTTAAAGATACTGTAAAACGCAAACCTGCATAGATCACGTACAAAAAGGACGATAGAAAATAAACAAAGCTCTTGGGGGGATTCACTCGACTTTTATTTTCTACTTAATTTGAGAAAAGTTTCAAATTTTTCATACCTTCTTGCATAAAAGCACGATTTATGCTTTCGCCAGATGTTATCAGTCAGAAATCGTGTATCTTAAAACTTGAACTATCTATCATCGCTAATACATCCCTTTCAAAAGAAAAATGCTTATCAAAAATCTCTTCAACATATTATTATATACTCATGTACATAAATAAAATAAAGTGAGATGTAACATTAAGTTTTTTTCATATAATTATCACCTTTCATATTTCAAAAATGAAAAAGGATTGCCAACCTGTTAAAAATATCTTAATTTATCAAAGCGAGTTACGAGGTTAAAAATTCACAAATGTGCATCGGAATAAATCTTCGGTATCATCTAAATAATGTTTATGAATACCTAATTTGCGTGGCAATCGTGATTAATCATTTGCTCTCGGAAACGGTTTGTCAGTAAAGAATAGTTTCGAATCGGCCCCAAAATAAACACTACAATTACGCTTCGCCGTCCGCCTCGAACAAAGGGGAGAGTGAGGGAGAGTAGCGGACACCATTATCTCCAACGTTCGTATTTCAGCGTTACGATCGGCCCTGGATTTTCCTCCACCTCCTTGAGACGCTGGTGCGTCGCGGGACTGAGATGACGAGGGTGGGAGGCACCTCGGCCGTCAAGTTATGTCTCTGCATGATGAGTCGAGTAGTAGCCGGAGAAGAAGCGGAAGGCAAAAGCGCGAGTCGTTAACGCGCCCGAGAGCCACGCCTTCTCTCTCCGGGGCTTCGGAATGTTTCTCCGAGAGGCGCCGCGGACGTCGAGGGCACGAAGACGGAGCAAATCTTAAAAAGCACTTGAGGCCAAACGAGAGGCGTGTTCAACCTGCAGAACCGAGAAATAATTGTCCCGTTATCAACGAACGGCCTCCGACGATTCGGCGTGACTATTTATTATGGAGCGTCGCCTATCCGTTAGCCACCACGTTCGTCACCTCCACTCCTCATCTCATTACTCTCTACTCCACGTAATTGCAAGTTCCCAAAAACACGAGTGAAAACATCAAGAGTTTCTCCGAATATTATTTTCCGCGCGCACTTCGCATTCAGCTCTATTCGTTTCGAAAAGCGTAATAGCCGAGCGACTCTTAATTAGTGAAAGCCTCATCTTTGGTGTGTTTGCGTTGCACAAACATCTCCGAATCTAATAAAAACTGTCGGCTAATATTTCGATATTTTTAGAATTCTCCGTGAAAAGTGATACGCTAATCAACGAAATCGGTGTGACAATACTTCAAGTGTGCGCTTTATTGATTATAAAGAGAAAGTTTTATATCGCGTGGTTGTATAAAAGAAGTCTGTAACAACACATTCCACGTCTGAAAGACAGTTTTCGAATAAAATAAAGAAAAATTTGACGCTTTTGAATTCAATTGGCTTATTGTTGATATTCAAATTAAAAAGGAATAATAAATATAAAGGCTAATTACTAGCACACGGACATCTCGAAAATGCTTTTCACGATGAAACGTTAATTGATGGATTATTCGAAACACGAGAACATTAAAATGCATAAAATATTAATTATACCCGTAAATTTATTCAATAACGCTGTCTGCACCAATACAGTTATTGCATCAGTTTCTCCAAGTGTTCGTTATTTTCCGTAATATTATATTTGAATTTTTACATTAATTTGATCGCGCTCTCAAATTCACAATATTTTATATTAACTTTGGCACGTAAAAAGCTCTTTTACAAATATTAATAAAAATTTCACAATATCACTCGCAGTTTTCAAATTTTCGTGCAAAATAAAAGAAGCGACAATACGAATCGCGAAACTACGGCTTATGAGAAATATCACACCAATAACAGTTCGCGCAACAATAGCCGACGAAAAACTTCGGTTTTTCCAATTAGTCGGCGATAATTTACGAGCTCCGAACCCAGTGGAAAAATGTGCGTATAAAATGCGACAATGAGCGCATAAAATGCTCCTAATCAGCTGCCATAGCGATTGATCAAAACACAAAGCTCCGCTCGCTTCGAAAATTAGGAATAATGGTTTGCGCCCGAAAAAAATAACCCCCGTCATTAATCACGATACAAGAGGTTCCAAAAGAACGACTAACGTACGAGTACTACAAAATCAGTTCGATCTCGAGTTCATCCCACGCGTCGGACTGGCCTCTCCTGCTCGATCAATACAACAGGCAGCTGTCAAAGGCTGAGTGGATCGTGCATCATCACTCGCGAGGTGTCTCGTCCAGGAAGTCTCCGCAACCGTCAGCACTTGGGGCACAAAGACAGGAGCCGCGAGAAGTCGGCGAGCGAACGAGGCAAGGGGAGGGGGGCAGGAAAAGAGAGAGAAATGAAAGGAAGAAGCGGTGAAAAATGGGCCGGTCGACTCGGCAGGCGCAGGGGGTGTCGGTAACTGCGCCGGAGCCGTCCGCTGCAGGGGAATGATAGAGTGAGCCTATGCATTCGCCCGGTAAATAGTGTGATCGATCGACATTATATTCATAACAGCGAAAAGACTTGTCATCAATCATGACTCACCGCCCGTACGACTGGGCGCTATATTATACCTGCCCGACCGGTATAATACATCGCGCCTCCCGCACGCGAGTACCGCGGATGGGAGCCTTCCTTCCTAGGAGATGTCGCCTCTCGGTTTGCCCCTCTGTGCTTTCATCTGCTTTTACGACGATTGCTTTTAAATTCGCAGCGAGGGTTAGAAGGATCGAGCTCTTATTTAGTACTCGGGACAAATGGAAACTCAGCCAGGCCTTCGCGAGCTTTTCAAATTTTCATTCCTCCCTTGGAAATATTTCATCCAAAGGGCTGACTGCTAATTACTCATACCCTTTAATAAGTCTGCGTGCTTTCTTTGTTTTCGAAAGCAACCGTTACGTGGCATCAAATGGATGAAAATTTCAGGCCCCCGGATAAAAAATTAGGGTGCTGTATGATTAACCGTAGGTACAACTTTAACGATTAAATTTCGCTCTCGGCGTTTCGGCTCATATTTTCTATGCAGCCATTCAATTGCATAATATTGAGTTGCAATTAGAAAAAATCGTTTTTACTCTATATTTTAATTAACTTCAACTCAAAGAATATTTTTATTAAATAAAACAGTGATGCGATAATGATCATCTATTTTGATATAAATGATTTCGTACGACTAAGTCATCCGTAACTTGGTTACATGTACTGAAGCTTTGACACGTCAAAAATCGTCTTTAAATAGATCTGTTTCTATTAAAAAATGATCTACAAATTTAGTAAGACGAATAACATTGCATCGTTCAACCTTTGATTATGTGATGAGTATATTTCATTCTTCAAATTTTCAAGAATTCTGAAAGAATTGAATAAATGTATAACGAAACTGTTTTTATTTTACTGCTCATAATCTTGTATTTATCTTTATTCGATTAACTTTGCACACGGTTTACAGATTTATTATTATTGATTAATAAATGATTATTACAAATAAAGTATATTTCTACTGTAAAAATATAAGGTTATAAAAAATATAGTATTGAAAAATTTTTGATATTCTTAATCCATAAATATTTGCACCTACTCTAAAATTTTAAGGATAATTTAAATATACGAAAATTATTCTTAAACAATAATAAATTAATACACATAAGAAAAACATCTATAAATATATAACTTTAACTACAATTAGATAATAAATTATTATTGAATTTCTCTTTCAAATAGTGTAATAAACAATAATAATGGTACCTACATAATACTATTTCCAAGTACTAGAAATTACTTTTTGTTTACAACAATTTTATAATTTTTATCATTATTTCCCAAAAGTTCAAAAATTTCACTTCCAATTGAAATTGTCTTATAAATACTAATGTGACTGCATATAATTTCTCTGTTAGATACAGGATGAAACTTTCAGTGAATTTATATTTATCTAAATCGTACTCAAATACGCTCGCTTTCAACTTGTCGGTACGAAATCAAATTATCATCACTAGTTTAGCACAGTACTAGCTATTTTTGAATTTAAAAAGTAAACTACAATAAACAATAATGAGCTTCAAAATAGATATTAATACCTAAGTACATCATTTAATATATTTTACTATTGTTTTATAAGAAAAACGACCCATTACATAAACAGTAACATTAATTGTTTTAATAATAACGAGTATTATATCTTCATAATGTTTGCAATGATGTTATTAATGAACAATACAACGCTTTTAACATATACATTAATAATAGCTGCCATAATTAATCAAACTTAAAAAAAAACTTGAAAAACGTTAAATAACATTTGCTTTATATTAGATTGTCGCTAGATTACTACGTATTAAATAGAAACAGCGACAGATTATTTTTTACTAATCAGATGTCTCGTATCTTAGATTAGGTAATTATAATTTCTTAAAAATATTTTTAATAACTCAAAGATATTAAAAGTAAATGTTAATTAAGCACGAGAATTTTTTTATGTTGTGCAAACCATCAATTGCTGAGATTTTAAAAACGTTAATACTCTCTTGATATTATAATCAAATGTCTTTCCTGTTGAAAGCTCGTTAATATGTTATCTCCGCGCGAAACGACATTACTCAATAACAAGTATACAAGAACGCGGAAATCACGTTGCTAATAAAAACGACAAGAATGAAATAACGAGATACGAATAAAACAAAGGGAATTGAAGACCGAGCAATTTTTCTAAGCACGATGTATATTTTACCAGATGAGAGCGCAATTCCTTTACCTTTTGTGGGCCCGTATATCTTTTCCGCGTCCTGTCCTTGCGTGCGGCGTTGATTTATTCGTCACCTTATACGCCCTGCTTTCCTATTTACATTGCTCTCTCTCTCTCTTTCTCTCTCTCACTCTCTCTTGCATCGTACTGGAACAACCCGACCTTCCACCGCAAAATATGGACTTTTCCCAACTCTTCTATCTTGCTCCCCGGTAATATCTCCGTCTCACTTTCTTCTTCGCGTTTCTGTTCGCGCCCTCGTGCAGGTGTGCCATTAATCTCGGACGTCGACGGATCCAAGAGAGCTCGCGCTCTCAACGAACACGTACGTATGTATATACCGCGCGTAGGTAGATAAATGCGTGTAGATATACGCGCTTGACAATATGCGTGTGCGGCAAGAGTTAAACTTACTTCGAAGTGAGAGGAAGAGAGAGGGGGGAAAGAGAGAGAGGGTACAATGCACGCCGATGGCTTGATATTTTGTTACATCGCAATATAATCCCTTGAGAAATACTTGGCTTTTTAGTCGGCTCGCTTATTCAAGCACCGAGACGAAATTTATGGCTGATTATGAATGCTGCAAACCGAGACGGTGCGAGAGAGAGAAAGAGAGAGAGAGAGAGATACTGGGAAAGGTGAGATTGAAACACGTGTCGAACGTCACTGCATGCATTATATACCTTTAATTCAATAAAAATTAATTGCCGTTATTTATTACATGAGTTATGGACGAAACACTTGTATGATTCTCTGATGAATTGTAATGAATATTATTACGTGATATTCAATGATCGCTTCGACTCTTATTTATTAATGCTATAAAAATAATAGTCCTTCTAAGCATAAATCGTTTAATTTAATTCGTGTGTTCGAGATTTTCGAATTGTTAAAGTTTCCTTGAGATAAAATTGACACTTTAAACGAACCCTCCTGATTTTTTCGCGGAATTCCATTTTTCTTTTTACACATGATTATATAATCTTAAAAGAAGCAATCATATGGCTTTTCTTTAGAACTTTCTGTCCTCCTCGTGCATATTAATTAATTTTGATATAAGAGTTTTAGCTTCAATTTTGATACCTTTATTTCTAAATTAAGATTTACAAAGAAGAGTTACTTGTTCCTGACCAATTAATAAATAGGTGACTTTCTCTTTTCTTATGTAAAATCTCAAAGTCTAAATGAACTCTTAAACATAAACTACAAACATATTCTACGTCTCCATATTTCGTATTAACATATTTTTTCAAATTAGGTTAAAAGAAGCTTAAACACAAAAGGTTTGGTAACCTTCGCTATGAAGTAAATTGTATTACGATACTTCTTCCGATTCTCGTTTAAAAAAAAAATGTTATGTGAAAGAAAACAATAAATGAAGCCCAGAGAGTGTGATATCAATTCCTGGAACGACATGGAAAGCTCTCGTTACAACATATAACCCCCTCGGGCAACAACAGCAATAGAAATGTCACAGCTTAGACCTAAATTCATTTCAGTGTTACTTGGTATCACACCCATTGGATTTTTTTGTACTATCCTAAACAAATATATGTATTATCCGTTCTTGTTTACTTATTAAATATATTACCTGTACTATTAAAACGGGTATTTTCATGCAATTAATCTATCTGATGTAAACGAATTTCGTTATCACATTGTTTTAAATTAAGTCAATACTACTGAAAGTAATTGGATTGTATTTACAATCCAATTAAAAATTTGAAAACTTTGGAGGATATTTCTTGCTTATTAAATGTGACTACTTTAATGTTTCAATAAGATGTTTTGAGAAATACTTTAAATATTAATATGAAATTTAAATGCTTTTGTATTTATAATTAAGTTTTAACTAATAAATTCATCTTTTGTATCCAAATTTGTTATTGAACGACTGATGTAAAATAATTCTCAACTCTATATTTAAATATTTAAATAGAATATATTTATAAATATAAGTTTGCTATAAAAGTGGATTGTCTTTGATATCCATTTAATCAATAAATATCAATCTTTAAAGAATCCTGGAGTATTTACATCCACAGAAAGACTGATCCTGAATTTTCACGTATGAAAAAAATAATTCGGAATACGACTTCAATTTATGAAAAATAGGTTAGAATCAATGAGGCTCAAATTTTTTAATTAGTCATTCTACATTCGAATTATTAAGACGTCTTTTGTATATTATTTTGA
The DNA here is from genome assembly GCA_018907185.1 of Platyscapa corneri. Classification (NCBI taxonomy): domain Eukaryota; kingdom Metazoa; phylum Arthropoda; class Insecta; order Hymenoptera; family Agaonidae; genus Platyscapa; species Platyscapa corneri. Next base: position 1,173,122 of record JACCHW010000005.1, on the reverse strand, counting down.
CAAATTAGATGTTATAAGACTTTTTAATCTATTACTGTAATAATCATAAATTTTTCTTCGTCATTATTCAAGTATTTTAACTGCAAAATTAATTTCAAGACGTGAATATGTCAGTTGTGCATGTAATCGGTAGTTAATTAATTTCATCGACAATCGATTGTTATTTAGAAACTGCCTTCCTTGTACATTTAATTTGCACTAAATCAAATATTTCCTTTGTTCTTAAGTCCTGTAATATAATAAAATATATTAGTCAATAGCTATGCAGGAATTAAGTTTTCAATTAAATCAGAAGCGCCTTTGTCTGAATATTCTATATACGTAACATTTATTGTACAGAACGAAAGCACATTAAATATGAAATGTATGCAAACAAAGCTATAAATACGAATACAGATATTGTGCGAAACTTTCGTGCATAGAATATAGTTTTTAATAAATAAATTAAATTAGTTTTGATTTCCACCGGCTGATAAGCGTATCTTACAATTAAAAAGAAAAAGCAGTAACGAGCAAACGAATCCAATTCTTCCACAGTTAATTTTATTTTCATAGCTTGCAGTTCACGTGAGGAAGGAAGTTTCTTGTGGGAAAGGTTCGATCGAGGCGGTCCGTTAATAAAAAAGAAAAAGAAAGAAACCCCGAAACGCAAAACGTACAATGAGGAAGAAAGTCGAGCCCGATAATAAAATTTGAGGATATTCATTCATTTATCTGGTGCACCGCGGCCACCGGAGACATTGACGAGCGCGCGCCCGCCTTGAGACACAATAAAGCAACCCCGTGGAAAAGAGCAAAAGCGCCGTGGGCGAAGTGCACACGTGGGATGCCGTCGGATTATGGAAACCGCCCACGGCGAACGTGTCACTCGCAATTCTCAACAAATAGGAAAAACAAGCCGGTAACAAACGCTGGTACAAGTCTTTTCGATTCGCTCGTGTCGCTCGTATCTCGCGTGCCGCTCCCAAGCGCAGTAGCGCCTTTGACACGCGATACCCTTGATAGAGGCACTGCTCGTGATGCGCGTGTCCGATCTTTTCCCGGTGCGCCCGATTCCTGGAGACTAAAGTCTTTTGAAAAGCGACGCCCCGCAGCCGCACTCTGTAAGCTAATCCGCTTAATGTATCCGAGATGTGCGTAATGTGCGAGGAATGCGCAATTTCGATGAAAAGCGGAGAGATCGAGGCCGGAGCATCTCGCTTGTCGGGGAGGGCGGGCCCGGACCCGGGTACCCACTTTCTTTGTGTTCCTAGTTTATTTGGGAAACGGTATGTCGTAATGAAACTTTATATTATATTTCAACTTGTGGAAAAAGAATCGCGAATCTTTATTTTTTTTCTATGTCTATACGTGTAGACGTATCTGAGAATGGACATCTGCGATTAGTTTCATTAGTGTAATGCTATATAAACATAGAGAACAAGATCCAGACAAAGGTCGACATTTTCTTTGACTTCCCTGCATCCATATTGAATTATCTCATTAAGACACCTAGATACTTCCAAAAGCGCCGTTGCACGTTGTAAAATAACATCGACACCGACTGTATCAAGAAAATAACGTTCTTCTTAAAAAAGAATCCTTAATTCACAAATATTTTCCAACGAGAAAATAAAACAATAATGCAATCTAACGAGGAATTGCAAGAAAAATGTGAAAAATTAAATTGTAAAAAATGATTTTCAAGACGGTTTTTTTTTTATTTATAAAAACAATGTAATTTTATATAAAATAAAAATTCGTTTTAACGAATCGAAATCTTTAGCCCACAATTAGGTAATTTATGGGATTCATATATTCGTGTATTTATTACGCACAAGTTTACATTTGTAATTGCAGTACGTACATGTAATTGACATTTTCAAAACTCAGATCTTATCGTCTCACACTTCAAGAGTTTGATTAATTAACATCAGCAGCAAATTAAACTCGATCTCGAGGAAGAAATTGAAAAAGCACGTTAATAATAATAACTTATGGTCTAAAAAATAAATTTATGCAGCCTCTAATGTGCAACAATCTGATTTAGATAATTAACCAACAGAGAGATCTTAATTTACATATTGCTATACGAGAATAAATTTATTTCACAATTAATCACGCATTAAGATACAATCAAAACATTTTCCAAGTCATTGCATATAGATATCATCACACTTCCAATATACGCAACTAATAAAATGACTAATCATGTTTTGAATCTAGACGACGTTTCACTTGACTTTTGTAGTTCAGACTAACGCAAGCTATTAGCCGTCTGCAAGTACTAACAGATCGTTGCTCGATACGCAATCAGAACGTCATATTCGTTGACGCACTTTCGTTAAATAAAGTCAACGAACGCTGCACATCCTTCCAAGAGAAAGTCGGAGCATGACTTTTATACCTAATCAATCCCGTGTGAGTTTATCGTGAACATAAAAGATAAATATAACGAAAAACACAGAGTCACGACCGGGAACTATTACCGAGCGTTTCAATCAAAAGTTTCAGGTTTGTAAAATCACGTTTATTATATGGAACTAATGGGTTTTGTTCATCAACACTCCCAAGGACTACAGGGATTTTGACGTGTTTTTAATTTGAAAGAAAATATGAAGCCCGACTCTTAAATGAACGCCCGTTAACGCATGGCCTCTCCGGGGCCCTCCTCCTCTTTCCCTCTTTCGCTTGGCTCGCAGAAGTACGCGGCAAAGGTGAATGAGCGGAGACTCCGCTGTTATTCCCTGGCTGATATAAATATGCAATAGGACTTGTCATGCGCAGCGCCTAATAATTGAATGTATAATAAAGAGGGCGTCGCGAACGGTGTCATGCTGACAAGTAGACGGGCTGTCTGAGTGAACGCAAGCGGGGAAATGCTAGACAGGAAGACAGACGTCGGCTGTCAATTTTCTTACCGGGTCTCAATTCCTTTTCCTTTTCCTCTCTTTTTCTCCAATTCTCTCTTTCTCTCTCTCTCTCTCTCTCTCTCGCTTTCTCGCTCGTCGCGTCTCGTTCATTTGCACGATAGGATTTCCATCCAACCTCGTTTTCACATATATTACGACACTCCTATCTTGATTTTCTCGTCTGCTCTTCTCGATTCTGCTGCTTTTCAGACGCGAACCGTCGTAGTCGTCGCCGCATTCGTCGTCGTAGTCGTCGACCGAGGCACGTTCAATCGAAAAGCGATAATGAAGACATAGGATGACGGAGGAACCAAATTGGGTTAGTGCAATTGTCCTTTACGGAGTAAATTAACGACTCGGCGCTGGGAGAACTTTATAGTCTATAACTGCTGTCAATTATTATTGTAAGAGAAATCCAACCGTAGTCGAATAATGATCCGTTTTTTGCTTCTGACTTCTCATGCGATTCTCTCTCTCTCTCCCGCTTACAAGTATACACTTTCTCTTACTGTTTTTCTCTATTCAGCTACCGCTTTTTTCTAACTCGATCCAAGAATTTGAATTTCAATAACGAGTCGAATGGTGTAAATTATCCAAGTTCTATAGTTTCAACTTTTGCATTACTACTATCTGATAAACTAAACAATATATAATCATTAAGATCCGACTAGGAATAAAATAAGTGCTGCTCGGTTTCATTTGAATATACAATTATGTATATATCATTTTTTACACTAATCCAAGTTTTCGAATTCGTTAAAAATATTAAAATAAACGTTTTAATAGCCAACTCTTAGAAAATCTAAATTTTATTTAAAGTAATTGTCATTGCGAACCTAATTGTATATCTTTATTAGAGAGATTTAAGAACAATAGGTGACTATTGCAAAAACTATTGGTAACATCGATCACTAGACTGAATACAAATTTAATTAGAAATAAATGGTCGTACATGTAATGAGAAATATTATGTAAGTTGCACGAACTTTCATTTTTTACAAAAGTCGTTTGATAAAATTATATAATATCCTTGACGTTGTACTTAATTAGCAATTTTTATAAGGAAAAAAACAGGAAAATATTTCTTACAAGGAAATGAATAAATTATGTTTCAGATATTTAAATATTAGAATTGTTTAAATAGCTTGCAGAGCAATTCATTACTACGGCTAGTAGTAATCCTCGCTCCTTAAGTAAACAATATAATGTCGAGGAAGATTAATGTTCTTTTCTGATTTTATAAAATACACATTACGGTAAATCGTCTGTAACTTATCTATCGCTATATTAGTCAGTTAGAACAAAAATTGCGATGATTTACAGGACTAGTCAGAGCCAAGTTATTACGCACAAATAAAATCTGTTTATAAATAATTAATTGCCGGACGTTGTTTATTGTGGAGTAAGAATCAATGACTTAAGGAGAGCATAACTATTGCTAGAAGCTCAGCGAAGCAATCGACTCAAGTACATCTATAATATTTAAATTGACCGTAAGTCCGATGCAAACGAAGATTAACGAGTAAAATTTAATAAAATAATGAGGAAATTGCACAAGAGACTCTTGATTATTAGCGCTAATTCGAGCGTAAACTACGCGAATGCGTTTCGAAAAGGATGGTGAAATCGGTAGGTAACAAATTACCGCCGCGGTCGAAATTTAATAGGTATAAAATGATCGATATCACGAATAGCACAATCGCAGCGACGTCTCCATCATAAGAGAGAAGACGTAATCGTCATTGGTGCTCCTACAACTCGATGCTACTCAATCATTCAAAATGAAGGAGCGAGAAGAAGCGGAAAGGAGGCTCGAGCTCAGTCGAAAACAGTTCCCTTCGTTTTTTGTCCGGTGCGGAAGAGCGCTTTCGCAGACAGCGCACGATGAAAACGTTATTATTATTTTAATGCCCGTAGGGGGCTCGGGGCCGCACAAGTACAGAATAATGGCTCGCGCGCGTTTGTGGGCGGCCCGAGAATGGCCAATTCAATATCCTTTTGGTGTATACACAAGCCCAGGCTCGGCTCGTCGAGCGAGAATGAAAGCGAAGTCGACAGGAGCTGTGTGAGAGACGTATGGATAAATAAAGAAAAAGAGAGGATGAAGGGCCGAAGAAAAGCAACGGAGAGGGAACACAAACGCGTACTGGGCTTGGCCTAGTCAGGCCTGACAGCTAGGCAAATACGAGTCTGACGTCTCGAATAGCTTTTATTTATTCTAGACCGTTTATTTAGGCTGCCGCTGGCGAGATCGTGTTACCTGCGAGGAGGAGAGCGGAAAAGAGAGAGAGAGAGAGAGAACGAAGGGCTTTCGAGTGGCATCGAAAGCACACGAGCTTCTGTGTCCGTACGGCGTGACCAACCGACAGGGGGGGGGGACTCCCATTGTCATACACAATCATCCTCGCGCAAGCCTCCTTCCTCGAGGATAAAGAACTCCGATGCACTGCGCGGATCCAGGTGGGCGCACATATGCGAATCGTCTTGGGACTGCGAACTACAAGTGCGCCCTTTTAAATTTGCGCATCGTTTCCAACCTCGATACACCTCGAAGCCAGGTTCTCCGTCCATTTATTTTTCATCATCCAAATATATTCCCGCTCCTTGGGGATTAAACTCTAATCACGTGGAATAATGGGCTGCGCGCGTTTCTAGTTATGAGTCATAATTAAACCGCAAAAAGATACTCGTGCGGTAATCAGAGAGACCCCTGTTGGGGGAATTAGGAGGAAATCTGATTAGAAAGATAATGGGCGTAAAATAAATTTTTTTTGCATGCTGCATTAAAAAATGACTCAAGCTACTTTTAATTTTAAACTCTAACAAAGGACAGTAAGTGAATTTATTTATTGAAACTTAAATTTCAGCAAACAGCGCCTTGCCTTTGATTAAAAATTGTTGCAAAAATTATAAATTTTTAACGTCTGTCTGAAATTATTGACTCCTGAAATATAAACGCTAGAAGCAATTTTGCAAATATACGTTTTATGCCATCGGAGGTTAACGCTTGTAACAAACATTTTTTTAATTTCGACGGATATTGAAAATGTATTAAAAACTATAGCTTTGTTGCTTGATATAAATTAGCATTTCCTTGAAAAGTAATTACGATACACATTTGTATACAAAAATACATATAATTATACGTAAAATAATTTTTTAATATTTTAATTTAATCTATAATAATTAAAGTCATTTATCAACGTTTAGAAAAATTTAAATATATGCAGTTTTATTTACAAAACGTGCTTTTTAATGTGGATTATAAACATAAAGTTATATTGTTTATCATATACCAATACCGATGCTGCTAAAAAGTCAAATTATACAATTAATACAAGCTCTAAAATTATTCAAGGTGAAATTGTATTTGCAATATTCTTACAGTTTTAAACTGTGTTCGATAACAATTGGAACAGCTTTATTCTTATAAAATGTCATTTTAACACAAAGACTTGTGCAAATATCAAATAGCCTTACTAATTAGTTGATCGATCGATTGATTAATAGCACGTGTTAAAATTGAAAATGTTAAAAGTATTGTTAAAGAAGTCCCCGGTAGGTGGATCTGTCAGGAGAACCGTTGCTCAGTAAATATTTACCTCTCACGCAGATTATGTTTTATAGATGCTCAAACATTTTCGACGGGATTAGCAACAAGCATCTGCGACAACTAATTCAATTGATCAATGTCAGATTCTTCCTTTCCATCACACTGAAGAAATTACGATGTCTTTAGCCATTACTCTTCCGCAAAATCAAATCTTGATTTTTCTCAGCAATTAGCACATTGTGAGAAAGCTTACTCGTAGATTCCTATTACTTTTACACGTTAAACTTATGTTAAACGTCTAAAGTGCGCCAACATACATTCGGTATTTAATTTGAGTTCTAAGAAATGACTCGAGGTGTAATCATTCACTGCATGCTTGAACTTCGGTATTCGACTGTCTCCATAATACTAAGTCAGATTTATTTAATAATCAAGATTAATAAATAAATAAAAATATCTGTAACATTTATAAATACAACCACATAATAATGGCTAATTATACTATATTAATAAAAATTTCCTTGCTGGATTTGTTTTACCTTTAATGAAATTAGAACCAATAATTATTTAAACAACATTCGATATTTAGTGGTTATTAATGGTACTGTTTTATGCATTTCATAACTTAACTATACCTAGAAAAATCATCAACCCATATCTGTTCACATCATTGTTTGTATTTATAATCGAATAATAATATTTGATCGTTGATTATTTACTAAAATACAAAGCTCAAAACTCAGAAAAATCATTTTATCATGAATTTAACAATAAGTATAGAGAAGGAAATTTTCATTGGAAAATTTTAGGCTAATTGTTGTTCCGATAAGATACTTCTCTGGCAGATACTATCGATAAATCAATATATTATTTACATTATATAAAATATTGCGATTAATTATATCCATTATTTCATTGTATTGCCGTGAGTCTTTCTTTAAAAAATCGGTAATGATGTAACTCGATAACAAATCCAAGATTTTATAAATGCACCATCGCGAGTTAACAATTACAAAAATATTCATTTAATAACACAATGAACATCCTTTCCAATATATCAAACGAATGAAAAACTTTTTTAAAGTATCACGAATAAAATGATGAGTAAAAAGACGTCCCATTCAAACGTACGCTTGAATGGCTGCACGAGCTTATTCGTGTTTCTCTATCTTATCAACATAAGCCCAATATACATGCACCTCTTGTAATAAAAGATTTATTATACACACAGTCCATCCGATGTTTGTCCTCGTGTCTTTTGTTTTCTACTTATCGATTCACCTTTCATTCAGCGTCAAGATTTGCATCCCATGAAATAATTCGTAACTGTTTCCACTGCTGCCGAGGCCTTCTACCCGAACATAAATATCTATCCTAATCGTTTTTCTTCGTAATAAATTTTTCGACTCTAAGTATAATGTAAACTTGTGTATTTTAAATGCAGATACCATGGTAAATTTGAATGGAACTATTCAGGCGCGCTCCTGGAAATCAACTTTTAAACAAAAATGAATAAATACAGGAAATAAATGCCTACATACGTCTTATTTAATTTTTCGTTCATTTATTAAGTAATTAATTTTATTCCTTTTTTGAAGCATCACAGGAAGTACCAAATACGCGATAACCAAATTTTATTACAGCAAGCTATAAAGTATTATTGCAACGAATAATATGTTTGACAATGCTTAAACTGTAATAATACGTTGTGCGTTTAAAGATTGAAATAAACAATAATTGTCAATATTCGAAAAAGTATTGCTCGAGCACAATGGCCTCGGATTATACCATAAACACGAGTCCGAGAAAGTGATAAATACGTTTTAAGTATGTTAAGTGTGTGTTTATTTAAATAAATTTTCGAGACACTTTGCCGTTAGTGGCAACGGCAGAGATTAGAAATGAGATAAAAAAGAAATTTATGGGGAGAGCGTGCAAAAGGAGTATCGTTTTTTCTTCACAAACAACAATAAGATGAAAATAAATAAATAATCTGAGCTAAACCGTGAAGGCAGAAGGAGTTGGGTCACTTACGTTATCCTTGGCTCTTGTTGTGTTCTTGCTTCTCTGTTGTCGGATTGTCTCTTTGCTTCTCGCGGTGCACGGGCAGGCAACCTCTCCACCCTGGCATCGTTATATGGGTACGACGTTGACGGACGGCTCTCTTACGCATATTTGACGGGAAACACAAATTGTGGGCGCAGCTGCGCCGATAGTAATCAAGGAACATGGTAGGTAGCGGACCGGAGTCTCCGCGAGTGCCCGGATAATCATCCTCTCCTGCCTGACTACGAGCGCAGTAGGCGGAAGGAGACGAGATCGAGATCGTAGAATAGGAGACTAGTGAAGATGGAAGATGAAGTTTGTGTGACAGCATTACAAAGAACTTTGATAAGTATCGACGGCTGCTATCTGCGTAGAAGTGGATACTTGCAGTTAGAAGGAAATAAGATTTTAAGCGATCGATCAGTGCGAAAGATTAATGAGCGGCACTGCTTTCAACTAACTTCGACAATTTAACCTTACAGATGGCTTTAGCAAACACGAGGGGGAGCTGTTAACTGCTGGACTTAATAAATTCTTCCTTGCGAAAATCACTGGCAAATTTTCATTGTGTTGAAACGCAGACTTTCGTCAATATTTGCCTTTTTCAATTAACGTTTATAACAAAGGCACTGGTGCGTCGATATTTTTACTTTTGTTCCTATTATTTCCACTCGATGCCTGCGAACGTGGAGACAGAAACAGACTTTATTCGTATAATTAAAAAAGATAATAAGAGCTATTGGCAGCTGCTATCGAATAAATGAATAATGATGATGATGATGATGATGATGATATTCAAGATTCGTACACTATTTAATTGTACAAACTTACAGTCGTAACTTCCTTTTATTACCATAAGATTAAATTTCATGCTCAAATTTAATACTAAACTACCATTGAACTGTTGCATATCTGTCCATCTAGTTACAGATAATTACGATTCTTTCTATATAACCCATTACAATATTCGATTCCAACTCTAGTTCCATAAAGTTCATTCTATTATTACAGTATATTTCGTAACTAATATGCAAGATAATTAAGCAAATGTTTAAGCATTTTTTAATTATTATAGTATGAATACTTGCAATAAAATTACGAAAACGATTATAAAGTAAAATGTAATAAAAGAATAGCATCTTATGATAACAAAAATCATTTTTATCGAATGAATGGGTATTTATGGATTCGAAAAAATTAACAATTATTTTCTTGTAAATTGTGTTTTAGAAATTCAAAATTTAAACATATAACATTAGTAACCTATTAATTGTTACATTTTATCATTGTAAAGATGTTATTGTAAAAATAGTAAGAAATCAGTTAATATTTAATTAAACGACGGTCAAAATAAAAAAGTACAATGCAATTTCTAACAAGTTTCTTTTAAATAGAGGCTTTGTATCAAATAAAATACTTCATCGTTATAATGAGAATAATAAACTAATTCTTACAAAGATTGTTTCTTATGTACAGCGTTACAGACAACTAATATCTCTAGCTATTATAATGATAAATCGTAGAAGAGTAGAGCAGTTAAAAGTATAGTAAAGGGTGACGAATTGAGATAATCCGATAAATTATAGCAACATGTAAAGCTAGACGTTACTTTTTTATTACTTTTGAAGAAACGCTGCCATTTATAACGATTGTGTAGAAAAAGTATTATAATGATCGACGGATTATATATTGAGAGCACGAATATAAGACATCTTAGGCCATTTTTCAACTTTGATACAAACAGCAAGACACGATAAAGTCACCCATAAACTCTTAACACAGAGAGTAATACATTTCCGGAACGAATTTAAATAATTAAAAATAAATTGAAAAAAAATATCTGTTTGCATAAATTTTTAATAAATTGCTTTGTATCTTATTTTTACATCCAGTAGCAATAAATGAACTATATTGCAATTTAAATTAACTTGTAATACAATCCATACTGTGGTATTTCGATTTCGACGCCACCTTTATGAATGTGTCAAATTGACTATATTCATCACGTATAATAATGGATGTACATTAAACTTGTAATCTTTTTTAAAAAAATCACGGTTTAATTTTAATTTTTCGAAATTGTGACATATATAAAAAAAGAAATTATAAATAAAGTCTTCATAAAGATTCAAAAATTAATATTTTGACATTTATTAGAACGAGTGATTTGTTTATTTTGTTTAATGCATTATCTATGTCTGAATCTATACGCGTGTAAAATAAGCGTTAAATACAATTCTATATTATTTTCTATCATTACATCGGTAATTATTTAGTTTGTATCACCCGTGCAATAACAACTTAATCTTTTTTATAAATTATGACATAATAATACATATGAATTTTTTTAGACTGCATATATTTGTAATATTGTGTACTTATTAATTAATTTATTTTTGAAGTGATGCTTTTATAAAAACTCCAAAATACAAATATCTTAGTAAAAATGATTACGGTAGAACATTGTAACATATTCTTGCAATTATTTTTCAGTAGACATTTTATTTTAATCTACGACTGCAAGAGAAAGGTAAAATGACTGCGATAAAAATCTGTTTGTCGTAAAATAAAAAAGTTTTGTGAGTTAAAGAGGTAACAATCGTTTTAAAAAATGTAAAAAAAGTATTATATCTTATTTGAAACAACTTATGACAAAGCAATGGAGAGAAGAAAAAAGGAATCACGCGACCAAAGGATTCATCATAATATAGTCATCAATTTTCTCGATCGCACACACCAAGGCATTTCACAAATGCCTGTAATTCCGTGATAACGATGCGTATAAAGATAACGCAGACATAATACCATTGCCGATACAAGCAGCTCAACGTTGGACAAAGGATTCGGGCCTCGTTACAAGAGCTAAACAAAAATCCAATAGCAAGGAAGAAGACCAAGAATCGCGGTAAGCTATCGCCTGGATGAATAATGCAGTCCGTGCGAAAACGTCCGATCGCGCATAAATCGCCCGCGTGCGGCCGACCCCAATCCCGGCGGTCCAAACCGAGTACAATGCCGAACGCGTTCGGCCATTCATCATCCAGCGAATTCGCCGCTGATATTATATGCATATCGCGCGAGCCGCGTGCGAGTCAATACACAGCAGGCGCTGGACGAGGCCACGTGGACGAGCAACGCCGCATCCATAGACGTCTGCTGTGAGATTGCGGCCGGACGCGGAGGTGCACAATGAACCGTCGGTGCTGCAACAACTCGTTCTACACACGTTGCGTATGCGGTACTGATTCAACGGCTTTCTGGCCCTTTTTTCAAATACCCCGGGGTCCGACAGTTACACGCCACTCTTCAACATTGTTCGAGCTTGCTGAGAGCTCTCCAAGTACGAGTTCAGTCTCCGAAAATTGGATTTCAACTTACAGTATTTGAAAGAACCTGCGCTAGATGGCGCTACAGTCGCAGTATTAATTGCTACGCCGATGAATGGGTCGGGATGGTGGTTTGTTAAATTCAATGGACGTGAATCTGGAAGTGTCGTCGGTGGGCTCGATGAAAAGCACATAACGAAATGATTTCTTTGATAAAATATTGAGGAAGGTAAAAATTAAAAGGCGCTGGTTAATGACTGCAGAAATGATGAAAAGGCAGGCAGGTAGAATGAGAAGTAAAAAAGAGGAACCAAGTGTTAGTACAACAAAGTAAACAAACAAAAGAGCATCCAAGCATCATCCGGCTTGGAAGAGGATTTGAAACGCAAGATAGAAAGGGCAAACAAATGAATGTGCAGGACGAAGAGAAAGGATGAAAGGGAGACGGAAAAAGCGATCTGATCATCATCCGGCTTGTAATGAGAGAAGGAAAAGGAGAGAGAGGAGCAATAGTACCTAGCGTCACGTCATGAAAAACAGAACGCAAGACAGATAGAAGTTGAGAATGAAAGTAAAGGAGTAAGCGAGCGAGGGTGAAGGGGGAGGCAAGTTGAGCCGGTGGCACGTCAACGTCAAGCGCACCCATAATCTGTAGCGCAGGGCGTGCCTAATTCCCTCTGACGTGCTCTTTCGCTTGCGCTCGCTCACGTCTACATTATTATGTGTCTCGGACTCGGAACGCCCCGGGACGCGTCCAAGCGAGAGCGACTGTACGTACAGGCGTGCGTGTGTGAGCCCCGTATATGCAAGCCGCACTCCCCTCGTACACTCGCTCTCCCCGTCCACATATCCGTACGTTGGGCTGTCGCAGCTTGTCACTCGGCGCATTGAGAATGCGATTGATGGCGGCGGAACATAATTGTTAAGAGCACCTAGTCTCGCGCACCCTAAGGGGGCAGTCAATCAATATTCAACTTGATAGTAATAATCCGCTGAATTGGACTGCTGCTGCTGCTGCTGCTGCTGCTATTGCTGTTACTGTTACTGCCACTGTTGGTGCTGCTGTCGTTGACTCTGTTCAAGACAGCTGAGTAACCATCCGGGCGCTGATTTCTACTCGTTGCTCGTATTCTCGATTCGGGTATGAGAAGGAGAGAGGGAGAACAAGAGGGACCGTTTGTTCTTCTCTTGCACAGGCTCAGGTGACATTGACGAAGGTTGTTTCTTCTTAGATGCAAGCAAGTTCATCAACTCGAATTGCTGAAATGTGTGGCGTTATGATTAAGAATATGTAAATTTCAACGAGATGGTCAACGAATGCTTTTTCCTTAATACAACAGACTACAATGGTTCCATTTACTTAGAAATTTATTTTTAATTAAGAGTGTTTTTATCTTATTAAGTTTTTAGAGTAACAACTCTTTATTAAATTCAAAAGCTTTTGGAACATCTGACAAAATCAAACAAGAGAAAATAAATTGATCTTATCCTATGCGGTTGTTCGCTCCGCTCACCGCTTTGTTTATTCAATTTAAATCGTGTTTGCTTATTCATTGTCAGCATTCAGAATGTATATTTTAGACTACGTATCTGCTATCATCATTTATTTAATCGATTAGATCACTGTGTGTTTACATTTATTGATTTTATAATAGAGAAAACATTGAGACCAGGAGATTTACGCTTATAAATTATGTGGTAATTTTACATTGATCCGTACATACAAAACATTGTTTACCCAGTAGTGGACTTGTGATCTCGTTCACCCTACAATCTCTTCAAAGATAAACAACCTAACCAAACAGTAACATCAACGGTCGTACCTCCGCACTCAAACTATTGTGACAGCTGTTATTTAAAATTCTAATCGAGTAGTTTTACAAACTTTATCGCATGCCGAACCATCAAATTATCACAATAATTTCTAATCTCCAATTTACATACGTATTGAAAAACTAATGCAAAGAAAAATTTAAAAACGTGCAATATATATATAACATTATAATCACACGTATACGAGGAATTTTTTCAATTTTTGCTATTTTAAATTATGTTTCATCTATTTGTATGAGAATAATATTGCATTCGTAAATTCCAGAATTTTCGCGCATAATGCCAGTTGTTTATTTTTTCAATTATTAAAAATAGTAATATCCCAGAAATATTATTAATTAGCAGAGACTTTTTCAATGTCGCGAATAAAAGCACTTATCAGCTGAAATAAACTGAGCTTCGTTATATTCCGATAAAAGCCTAGTCGCGTAAAAAGTGGCATCATAAAAATGAAATAAAAGGAAAGGACTTGTGACAGTTTTATCTTTGTGTTGCTCTTACAAGCAAAGAAAAGCCATTCTGCTCATATATGCAGCCGACAAGCAACTCTTTTCAGAACAATATCGCTGATGCAAGTGAAACCGACATCTGAAGGTGCATTGCGATTCGGACACGTGACAGAGTGAGACGGAACGACGAAGAAAGAGAAAGAGTGAGAGAGATATTAACAGACGAACGAACCAAGTCGAGGTTCAATCACAATGCGACCTAATCTCATTGCGCATTATGAAATATGACGTGGACCATACAGGGGTTTGTCAGTCAGTTTTTGACGTGCGAGACCCACGTGAAACGGCTCGAGCTGCTGCTTCCCCTAGCGCGCGATACGTCCATGCGCTTACAAAACGCGCATGTGTACGAGGACTGACACTTCAATAGAAACTAGAAGAAGATATTACGTATTCTGCACGCGTGTCTCTCTGGGCCGCTTTTTCAGCCGTTGCCTCGAAAGATCGCGCGGATTCGCACCTTTGCGGATAGTACTTTCACGCGCTCGGCAAGATTTCGAGATGTGCCGCTGCTCCCTACGTGTAATACTTATTCAACTTAATTGCAACGCTTAAACAAGTTTGTAAAATTTCTCACTCGCACTACCATGTACGACGAGATTCGTGCAAATGATAGACGCGAGGCCGTTTTACGGAGTCCAATGCCTGAACGCAGCATTTTTGAAACGATCTAGAATTTTAATCTGAGCGTAACGTACGTGTCCACTTTCATCCTCGAGTAATCCTATTTCATTTTTACATAATACCGTACACAAGTTATTAATATTTTTTATTTCACATTTAAATATGTAGCGTTCCATAAATTATAAATAGTTGTAATTGTAAAATATTCACACTTAAAACAAAGGCGATTCGAGTAGTTTTAATTTTAGTGCAATCTATTAAACGTAATTTTTCCATTTTTTAATAAATAGATTTTAACTCTATAAATCAAACGTAACTGCTTTTTAGTATTAGTATGTGTTATACATAAATTAACATTATTGAATATCTATCAAAGATTTATATGCAGGAATGGGAAGAATGTGTTTGCTATTCAAGTCCAATTTAACATTAATTTGGAATTTTAAAATTGAAGACGTTTATTTCTATTGTTAGATCCCATTCACTTAAATGTTAAGGCCTAAATTTTAATATTTAAGCTTACGTTTTACGCACGAGTTGTATCTGACAGCCCATGTAGGTCTCAAATTGACAACTGTAATGAAAGAAAAATAATTCTCTCACTGGCCTTGTCAATGCAAGTCATTTATTTAGTCTTGTTACTTCGTAGTGGACTTCGCGTATAAGACTATTATCTGCTAAACCCTTTTAAGGTATCAGAGGGATAACCAGAATAAAGACCGAAGATTAGAAAATTGATTTATAAGTCGTTTATATTAGTATTTTCAATATTTAATTATTAATATTTTATCTTAAATTTATGAATTCATAAAACTTGATATAAAGAGATTTTAAGGTAGTTTTCATTACTTTACATACTAACTTAATTGGACGTATTTTCAAAATGAATAGCTATTTTTTTCTGATTCTTTTTGGACGGAAAATTAAATGTTATAAATTCAGATGACTTTTACGGTTTCAGATGAGTAATAGTACGCTCGTACAATTAACCATCAATAAGCAAGTCATATGCTTCGATCTTACAGTATAATTCTTGCATTCTTTGGCGTCATGGATTATTTTATTTTATTTTTAATTTATGTGATAAAAATAATTACTACCGATAATGCTATAAATTTTAAATTTACAGTTGATTGCTATTCGTGGAGAAATATGCAGTAACCGGTATTTAAAAATGGATTTAGCCTTTCAAATAACATAAATTATACATAAAAGTTTGATTGTAATCTTTATAAATGTATCTATAGTAGTAACTATTATAACATTAAGACCAATTATTTCGTATAATATATCTTATCTTTAAAGATTTACGACACAATTTTTCGTTAATAACAAAGTAATATATTATAGGTTAAAATTAATTTGTAATGAAATTTGTTACAGATCTTATTAAATAACTCTACCGACTGTATTTAGAAAATTTAATATATATTTTTGCTCGCAATTAACCGTACGAAGGTTAGTCAATAAGTTTCAGTGCGTATTTCAGTAGCGATGTTTCGAAAAAACATCGAATTATGGTGATGATATTTTCGTTGTCATCGATATTCAGCGTGACTAATTTATCTAAAAACAAGCCACTTTTACTATCGACCCTGCAAATGACATTTTCATTATTATCAATGTAAAAGTTCATCGATTAATTGGAGGACAGATGGGGGTAAGTTTGCGAACTTTCTATTTATTTTGCTCGCGTAGTCTCGACGTTATATTGAAACGAGTGTCCAAGTGCGTTTTAATTTCAAAGAGAATATTGGTAAAATCGTCGATACGTATGAGGACGCTCGAGCCGAATAAGCAGGGCAAATTCACCTTCAGTCACGCCCTCGTTAAAACGACGAAAAATCAGCAGCACATGCCGGCATTACAATGTGGCCGCACTTGGCGGATAAAAGCAATTTGAATGGAAGGTGGAATTTATTTTCCACAAGCAGGCCTCTCAATTTCAAATCACTCAGTCGCGTATTATTATCAGCGGCGAAGAGACCAATGGCAGAGAGAAAAGAAGGGTGGGGCAGGCGGAAGAAAATGGAGAGAGAAAAGTGGCAGAGCCGGAAGAATATAAAGCTCGCCGACACGGCAGCGCAAGCAAAAGGCAAGTGTCGAAAACCCATTTCCGTGCACAGAGGCAATCTCGGCGTTACTCGCGTCGCGCCTCACGGGCGCATGTCACCTGAGTGGCATAAAAAGGACGTGGCTGATGGAAGGCTAAATAGGCGGCGTGTCGTGACACATGGAACATTGCAGTGACCGGCAGTCCCGTCCGGCCCTTCTCTCTCTAATTCTCTTTTTCACTTTCCTTTCTCGCTTCCTCTGGCTCTCCGTTCTCCATTGCCCGCTCGCCGGAGTGACAGCATCGCGACAAGTTGACATGTTTGAACAGAAGCCGTACAATGTCGAGAGAAAGAGAGAGAGAGAGAGAGAGAGAGAGACAGACAGAGAGGGGGAAAGAAAGAAAGAGAACGTCGGCAAACACAAGCGAGCTTAAACTTACACGTATGCAGAGCTGTCTGCCTCTGCGAGGAGAAAATATAGGTAGAGAGAAAGAATAGTACATGGAACTTGGCACAATAAAATGAGATAAACACGGTTCACGAGGTCTGTATTTGCGTGGAAAGCTCTTGATTTTATAAGTTCAGTTTAGAAATTAGCTAAATCAATGGGCTATCTTTTCATATTTCTGCTATTCGTTGAAAAATTATAAAAACTACCGCTTTACCGATTTTGCCAACTAACAGTCGCTTTAAAAGATGGCTATAATATGACTTCGAAAATTCGCTAGTAAAATCTACACAACTTTTAATTCGACGAATGTGGAAAAGTAAGCCCATCGTAGAATAAGATTTTTCGAGATGTCGCTAGTTAAATAAAAGCCGGATTCATCGAAAGAAACGACTCCTTTATAACTTGCATTTATTTTTCAATACGATAAAAGGATTTTTTAAAGAATATAATCGACACTTAAAGTAAAAGCAAATTATGAACTCTGGACAATTAACCAACGAGTCTTAATTCCAAAATATGCCAGGAAAATAAATTATACGAAAAATTATTGCTTTATAATTTTAATATCCAAGAATAATAATTATATTTTTCATTAAGTAAGATAGAATCTCAATTTAGGAAAGAGCGGAACTATGGTAATTTAATGAATTTATGAAATATCTTAAGGCAAATATTAATAATTCGGCTTCAATTAGTTAATAATAGCGTAATAATAAACTCGTGTAATGCACAAGAAACGAGGATTTCAAAGGAACAGCATCGAGGATGTTTAAATCTCCAATCCAATCAAATTAATGGAATCAGCTGCATTAACAAATTGGAACTGCGGTCGTCAGCGCGAGCAGGAAAATTTGCCGAAAGCAACTGCCGATCTCTTTCACTCCTAAACGGAGTGGCACAAAGGCACGTATTCCTTAGTCACGACAATCGACAGCGAAGCGCATAAGTGCGTCCGAATCTGACGTAGATAAAGCCGAGTTACGTACGGCCGGGGGTCCGAGGATTGCTGGGCAAATAAATCGGTGCGTTGACCGCTGGCGCCTTTGTATTCCGTGTAAAAGGCATTTACACGGTGTGGCCTGCACACGGTACCCCGGAGCTGTGCGACACGACGCGACCCGCTTCGACGCACACCGACGTCGACCCGAGTCGCGTCGCGCACAGGTGGTCGACTGGACGCTCTTGAACGAGCAGCTTTTACGAGCGTGATTCCGGCCACTTTGCGATCCCGAACGTCTTTCCCATCTCGAATGCATCAGCCGACGAATTCCCGAATCGCGGATTCCCGAGCCCAACTGCGGTCTGCGTGCGGAAAGACATGCCTTTGTCATTACTCGGTTGAAAGGCGATATCGAGAGCTCGTCGGTGTTTCAACCTCGCGACGTATAGAATTCGTGATTGTTTTATCGCTGCTCGTACATTAAAGCGGTTGGGAAGCCAAGGTTGGCTCGGAAACACTGGAGCAACACGCTGCACTTTGACCTCGTGCCGGGTGCGCAGAGGTAGGCTCGGGCAAAGATTCTTATTTTAATAAATTATAATTAAACTGAACTTGTTTTAGGTGTTGCTTCGAATAAAAGTACCAAAGTGCATTCATGACGTAAAGCAAAATTTAATAAACTTGATTTTTCCTGGGCACCACATTTACTGCAACACTTCGTCCGTCGCCACGCAAGATGAATAATGCACCTGAGACACGGCACTAGATTGCGTAAAAAGAAAATTTTAATTTAGCGATGAAATTAAAAATGTGAAAGACTGATTTACTTGGTATTCGCGCTCAATGGCTTCGTATAAAAATTAATAATTATTATTGTCAGCGATAAAACGCCGCACCGATAATTTAAGGGCGTTCAAAAATTCTTCTAAGAAATAAAGAATATCGAATAAATCCACACTTTTTATGTGTAAGCTGATAAAAACTTATAACGAGCAATTTTCAATTACTATCTGATCAATAAATAAAGTAAATAATAAGGTCTTTTTAAATAATTTTATTAAAATACAAATTCGAGGATACTTATAATCAGATAATTCTAAAGCTTTTATTTTCTTGCAGATAGAATATATATAAATTTCGCGGATTAATTAAGTCTTTTCATAACTTCCCCTGTATATTCTCAAAATAGTTTTTCAAGCCCTGGCTTGAAAAAAACGAGTATTAAAGACGGGACAAAAAAATGTATTGCAAAGTTTAACGTCATAAATAGTTATAAATAAAATTAATAAAATGCTTTTTTCATTCAAAGTGTAATTTTCTTATTTATATGCACATATCTTATAAAACGTATTATAACAACTGAAATTGAATAGTATTTAAAAAAAGACCGTGGGAAAATGTTTCATTATATTTAAGGCTTAATTTTAAAACTTTTACGATTACTTCTGTTTTTCAACAATACATCCGATATTTACTTAATTGCCCAAATTCTAAAAAGTTAATTAATACTTGAAAATAACTATGCTAATGTTTTAAGAACAAATACTAAGGACAAATGCTATGGAGTAATGATGAAGAATTCAAGAATTAATATTAAATTTGTAGTAATGCAACAAATTAAGGATTCTAATGTAAATCAAGTTCTTAAAATCTACATCACAGATATAAATATATACGGTTTATAAATGTATACATAAATATATTGCTTTATCTATTAAAATCATGCATTAAACGTAAAATACTTTTCGTTATATTGTATTAAGACTTTTTAATAATTGTACAAAAAATATAAATAAACTTACGATGTTTTAGCTATAAGTAGTAAAAAAAATTAATATTCTTTCTTTTATTTACATAATGGGAAAAATTTAATTTCTTACATGTAATTAAATAATTGTGCCATTTAATAATCTTTTAGATAACTAAATTAGAAAAGGAAATATCATTTTACCTCCGATATAATAATTATGTAAAACTTCAAAATACTAATTGTACATTATAGTTTGAGTTGCTTAGGACATGTTTTTATATTTCGTTCCGGAAAAACTTCATAGTAATACATTAAATAGTTCTCTCTTGAATAAACATAAAATGATATTGTGTACCTCATTATTCGAAAAGTAAGAAGAAATCCGACGGAAAAGACTAAAAAGTCGAGAGCTGCTCTCCGATTCTTATTCAGAAGCATAAAAGCATCGCAGCAAAAGGGAGATAAAGATTATTGCTCGCTAAATCACGTTTTATCATGAAAAACCGCGTAATATCCGTTCGTCTTCCGAGACTAAAATGGTAATCGGGCGAGAGAGCACTCAGTCTTTAAGTGTGCGTGTATGTGTGTACTCAAGTAGCTGGAAAGATCAGAAAAACTCTCTGGGGAGAAAGAGAGAAAGAGAGGGAGAGAGAGAGAGATTCCGGGCAAACGTCCAGATCTCGCCGATTGGCCAAAATTGCAACCTCCTCGCGTCTATATGTATCTTTGTGTGTCTTCCGCTCCTTATTCTGCCGCTTTGCTCTTTTACGCTTATACCGACCTAAAAATCCTATCCAAAAGTTGCAAAAGTGAATCAGCTTGATGGGAGTGTGTGTTGTATTCTCACACTTTACACGAAATTGTAATACGGCTTATTATGCACGAGACTCTGTAATAGTTGTACAGTCGTGGTTGGATAATAAGTCAAATAAAAGATTCCCATTTTACTTTTATCTCTCTACATGAAAATAAATACAAAAATAAATGTCATATAAATTCAACACAATGTTTAATAATATAGAACACTAACTTAAATTATCAGTCAGTATTATTAAAAATCTTATAAGCTCCCAGAAAAACTCATGCTTCTTTATTAAATATCTCTAATTTTTATCTTTAATTTTATTATATCAATAATCTTTTCGATCTTAAATTAAATTGTTTTTCTAAAATGTTAGCATTATTTTAATAAATTCGACTGTAAATTTCCATACTTTTTAATTTCTTTATCCCGACAATTAACTTTTTAACTTAAACCATGTACCTGTAAATTTTTAAACAATTAAAATTTAGTATTTATAATAAATGAAATCCCAAATTCTTTTAATTTACTTATTTCTATTATCTCATCATAAAATTCTTCCACGGTGACTTTTCAATTCGTATTTACCCTATTAACGATATTAGCACTCATAACTATAGTAATTTTTTTACGCGAAAATATACGAATTGCAGTAAAAAACAAAAAAATGTGATTAGCCAGCTGCGGATAAAAAATGCATAAATGCATAAATTGCTGCAAGCGAATAATGTTTGTCGTATTTTTGAAATAAACTGTACAGTCAATGCATATTTATTTCACCGCCGTAACGGCATCGAACCCTCGCTAAATGTCCTGAATTCTTAGCCAAAAAAAGGACAGCTATAAAAGGAGCGAAGCAGAACTACGAACGAAGGAGGAAGCGACAGCCTGTGGCCAATACAGTTCTGTACAAGACAACAAACTTCATACGTTATACGGAGAAATTACCAAGCAGCCAAGGGAGAGAACAAAAGAGCCACACGCAACAACATTAAGAAACGTGAAAATACATGGTCACTGGCTCTCGCACGGAGGCGGAGAGTCGTAAAGAAAGAGCAGAAAGGAGGAAAAGGCGACGTCGAGGACGCGCTCCTTCTCTGCTTACGAGGGTGAAACTATGTGTATATACGCTTTTCCGTCCCCAAAGAGATGTTTCTTCCCTAAGTGCTAACACGCCGTGTTGTGAGCGTGGAATTTAAGGGGCTGCTTTTCGGGTTAAGTTTTCACTCTCTGAATTGCTCGATTTACGAACACATGCAGACGTTTGTGCGAGCTTCTAAATACGATATTATCACTTACGGAAAACTAGTAAAAGATTTCACCGCTCTCGAATAGTTTTTATAATTAAATCGGACGTTCTATTCTCCGTTCATTGCGCTTATACGTGCAATGATTTATTTTTTCGAACAGAAGAAAGGATTTGCCAACTCGATCTTCCCGTTCTTTTTCATATTTTAATATTTTTCAATTGCTCTTATTTACGTAGGATCGTGTGCTTTAGCATCGTGCAATTCGCTTAATTTCATCCATTTCTATACAAAAGTTGAATCAGTTGAGCTGATTTAAAAGAATCAGAAAACAATGGTCTCGCCTTGTATTAAATTTTATACTGCTGTTGAAATTGAGTCGTACCGGGGGGAAAATACGCAACTGCTATCTCTTCAGAATTATTTTTATTACACTGTTATAAGCTTACCATTAATTTTAAACTCAAAAGTCGTTGAAGTTGTAAACTTAATGAAATACAATGAATAATATCTTCCGTAATATCTAAAATTAAAAAGACATCACGATGAAAATTACTTTATCATTTTCCCTACTCCCTCGACAATTAAATTGATGTAACCTTCCGTTGTAATTATGTTCATCACGAGTTTCATAAAAGCAAGATTACTAAAAAGATTATTCATATGAGAATAGAACGACTAGTTTTATAGAATTTCACTAAAAATGTTTCTGAATTTTTCATCAAATAAGCGTTATAAATTATACATTGCCTACGTAACTACATGATTTTATCTGATGTTCAAAATTAAATATAAATAATGAGAGTAAATCAAATTACTTGATGCCATATTTATAATGAACACTCGTATCGAAATTTTTGATCTTAATAACTTCATAACAACTTCATTCGTCTCAATATTGTAGCAAGGAAATTAAGAACTACTGTTTTATTCAGCAGTTGTTTAAGGGATATTTTAGTTGTGCTTGAATGTTTTAAATCCACGTGAATATAGAAGCTAAAACCATTCGGATTTTCTGTACAAAATATGAATGAAATCATAATTCATTCAATAAAACAAGTTATTGGCATAACAATAGATTAACTAATTTATTAAGAACATTGGGAAAATGTCAAACTGTAAAGAAAACATTACAAATTCTCAAATAATTATCCTATAGATATAGATTACAATATTTGATTTATTTTTATTTGTATATTTAACTTACAGTATGAATTCCAATATTTTTATTTAAAAAGTATCGTTACACAGTGTGTGATATAATGATAAATTAAAAAATTATTTATAAAGATACTCAGATCATAATTTTAGACAAACTTCGATTTGTCACTTTCACTTGTCTTTAATTCATTCGATAAAAAAGCTTGTATACGTACAAAAGAACTTCCGCATTTTTTATTCTCACTATTTCTCGCGATGTCCCTATAACAGCTTTTTTCTTTTGCTGAAATGAACTAATCAACAAATATATTTAATCAGAAGTGTTTTACAGATTTATTACCGATTTTAATATAATAATTATATTTTATAGACATCCGAGCTGGTTTTAGACAGCACAAATGTAAAAATTAGTTTTTTAATTTATGTGATATATTTTAAAATGAGCAAATATTTATTGCTCATATTATATAATATAAATACAAAGTGCTTAATAAATATTTTCTTTTAGATTCCTACGCTCTTCAGAAATTCAAAAATCATCTTAGCGAAGCTCTTCAATAAAATAAAAGTTAATTTCTTGTCAATGTAAAAAATACTGTTCTGTCATATGTTCTGTTAGTTTCGCTTAATTCAAAATATTCCGAACAAAACAAATTTCAGACAATATCATAGAAGTGTCACCAAGAACACTCTAAAAATCCACTCTAATCGTTCGTTGCAGAAAATTCTGGCGAGCAGAAAACAAATAATCACGCTGAGCCCACACGAAAGTCGCATTGCATACGAATTTATAGGAGCAACAACGTCCTAAAAATAAAACATAAATCTTTGTTCTTCTTGCCTCCTTCGACGCATCGTTTAGTCATAAAAACCCACCAGCTATAAGAGCAGCACTTTGCCTTTCACATTCAGAAGAGGCTAGGAAGTAAGTGAGATTTAGCGCTCGGCCTGTGCGCGTCAAAAAGATAGAAAAATGATAGCAAGAACAGGCGCCGACGATTGGTTCGTCCCTCGTAAGGAAATAACTTTTCTTTACTGGATAGGAGAGTATGGCTCGCGAGTTTCGAGCAGTCGTGATACAATAGCCAAGAAAGCGGGCAGATAAGGGCGGATCCCTTTGATAGTCGAAACGACACCAGCTTCCTAGGGCTACACTCGAAAATGTCCTCCTCCCTTGCAGCTTGACGTCTCGCGCGGACACAGGGCTTGTTTAATCATTATCTAGCCACATTAACTGGATTGCAACTAGATCACATCGCCCTATTCCGCTCGTACCTCTGCACCGCGCTGATCGCTATGCTATCCGTGTGAAAGTATTCCGATGCGTTGCGGCACCGGGTGTGACCTACGATGTTGTTTCGGATGCACTCCGCATACGACGCGACGCGCTCTCGCTGACTGCGCGTTTAATTTACGGCAATTGGATTTCACAGCAGATTTTTAGGAGCCAAGTTTATCTGTCAGAATCTAACGGTTTACTTTCAAAGCCAAGTCGCAGCTGCTCTTCGATAAGCCCTGACGTTCTCAAATTTTAACTAAAACGAACCGCGTCTGCTGTCACGTTGGAAATTATTACATATAACATGAAATTATGAAGTTTTAAACGTTACTGTAATTTCTGAGAAAATTAAATCTAATCATTTTGAATATTAAACAATTTTTATTGTAGTAATCATTATTAATTGTTTATTGTGTGACACTCATTCGAAGGAGAAACAGCTACATCGTTGAAGTTTTTATAAAGTTTGTCCAATGTTACCCAATTGTATTTTAACATATTAGGTGTCATTTGTGTATTTCTCAATAAAATACCAACTAAATAAAAAATTACATCCAGTATTTATTGTTTAAATGGAATAAATTTTTTCAATTATTTAAAATTTTTCGGTTTAAGATTCAAGATTAATTTGATCGATTGCCGGTCTTTTGGTTATAAACTAAAAGCCCATGTATTTCATTAAGTTGTAAAAATTATTTAAAATCAATCATCGCATTAAAATTTAAGCCGAGTAAATTAGCATGTAAGTACAATAAATAAGGCTTAAGGAAATTACGTGTAACTGACAATGTCTTCTACGCGATTTCTTTATTTTCTGAACGTTTATAAAGTGTAAAAATAAAACTATAAATAATTTCAAAAAATAATAAATGGCTGTTTATTAATCTTGAATAATAGCATAAAATTTATTTAAAACGTTGTTTGCGCTTTTGAATTAATCGTTCGACAAGAGATAATGCGCATAAAATTTCGACAGCGTTGTAAATAAGCCAAACGGTGTACGAAAATCAATGGCGTTTTTGCCTTTGCTATCCACTTGTTGACTCCAAAAGACTTGGAAAATACATCGGAAATACTTTACACGTGGAAAGAAACACTTCAGATTAAGTAATAAAAGGGTTTGATATTTATTTTCGTACTAAACGTGGTTTGACGTATGTACCTCATAACTTGGTGTTCCCGGTACGTGAAAATACTTTAGCGTTAAAAATCGGTATGTTTCCCCAGCGTCACGAAACTTTTCGGAAGTCCAAGTTCGCGCGAAGAAGAGAATTTTAAGCAAAAATTTTCCAGGGAATACGAATTAGGATCCGCGAGGTGCCAGTGGCCCACGTGCGCTACGACATCGAAACCGGTAAACATAAAAGGCCATAAACTGTTTGTTCGGTGAGCGACTCGACTTTCGGAATCGGATAATAATAACGACCCTCCATTGTTTCTATTCAAGAAGAAAAATTTACAACTCCCGCGTCCACACCCAAGAGATTCCCAGTAAATTAGCCGAATTAGTCACACGGGTCCTAATTACGTTTGCATTAAGCAGTGGCCGAATGCAGGCGCGACGCAACAAAAGTCATTGTCAGGCGGCGGCAGCGAGACTGAGAAAGCCGGTCATTAGTCATCAAGCGCGCGCTCCAATGGGATACGAGAGATCAACGTGGAATCGTGGGTGTGGGTATCGTTGCGTAGGCGGGGTAAGCGGCTATCGTGGCCTACGTCGAGACGTCCGGCACCGGGCGACTGCAAAGTTTGACACGGCCTGTCATCCCGATTACAAAAGCATATACACTATATACTTAAAGCGGGCAAAGAAAGGGAAACCTTGACAAGGATTCTTTCTCGGGGAGACAGGAAAGATGCGCTTAATGAGGCACTCCGGGGGTTATCCGTCTTCGTGCCAGGATACGGAGGATTGCCAACACCCACCATTTTGGGTTTTTCTGGTGGCAGTCTTGGAGACTCTTCTCGCTTTCACGGCTTTTCCATGAAACTCCAATTTAGTCTTCCCGGTTGATTTCTCCCCGGACCTTGAAACCAGCCTGGCTTATGCTAAATAATCTCGTAAGGAGAATTTTTTATTCACGTCGAAGACGCAATTTTGGCGGAATCTTGCAACTTTTCTCGGAAATACTGCACGTCGCACGTTATTGATGCAATTAAAGTCAATTCTCCATTAAAAAAATTAGCTATTGTAACATAAACAGTTCAATCAACTTATATATTTTGACAACGTTTCTTCTGTATTTAATATTTTCGTACATCATTAACAGTTTATAGTGTTTATTTGAAGTTTCAAACGCGACGTTTACAAAATTAATGAACTTTGAGATAATAAAATTGAGCAAAATATGCAAAGAAGTTATTCAATAATCGTCTAGAACAACTATTTTTAATTGGTCATCTGAATTTAGAAGGTATTTCGAGCGTTAAATAATCAATTTCTTCAAACCAATATAATTAAAATCTATTCAAGTTTAATTATCAAAGTTGGCAATAGATTTCTAGTAAATGGCGTGTTCGAATCGAATAAAAGTAATTTATAACGTATAAACGATGCGATTGATTTCCTCCAGTCAAAATGAATCTTTAGAAATTATTTCTTTAACTTTTTTTATAAAAAATACATTTTATCAAAACAAATATATATATATATATGTATATATATTTAAAAGCATAAATTTTATTTAAAACATGAAATACTATGAAACACCTTAATGATAGAAAATATAGATATTATAATTTTATTCGCTTCTTCTTTAACGTTTAAATATTAAACTCATCAAAAATTATTACTCTTCTATTATATGACTAAATACATATTGGCTAATTATGTAATACTTTAAAGATGATTTCAAGAAGAATTTATCATTTAATTTATGACTTTTTTTGAAACGAATTTGCACAAAAACAATAAATTTATAAAATTTGTTTGGCGTGCTAAAATGTTCTTCTTGATCAAATATCAAACCAAAATTAAGCGTTCCTAATGATATTTCTTAGGTAAGTAATTTATACGAAAATAGATTTAAATAATATTTAGAAATATTGAAATTTCTTAAATCACGAGAATATAAATGTAATCGCCTTGCTTTTTTCTTCCTCTTGCATAGATTATACGTTAGTTTTTAACGAATGAATAAATCATTTAATAAATTAGCATAGTTAAACACAAAAATTATTTATATATGAGAAAACATTTACTTAATAATACAATAAATTAAAACGTATTCCAACTAATATGTCATATTGATTATATTATTACCGGATTATAATAACGAAAATGACAAATTAATATAACCAAAGAGGCAAAAGTTTTCACGATTTATTTTTTTACTAAGTTCTTTTATTTTTGCAATAACGATATTTCTGCAAAACATAGATTCCAAGTATCTTTTTACTCTTGAATAAAGTAAACTTGTCTGATTCGCACCTAATGGCGCGTTTTACTTGAAATCCGACTCCACCACTAATATCCCCATTCCGTTACTCCCATTTTTTCATTATACGTTAAATATTCCATTATTTCAAAGTCCACGAGCAAGGGCTTATAAATAAAAGGACAATTGCTAATTGCTATTTAGGATGTAAGCCGCTTTTGTAATGCGCCTTGATTCCGGACTTATTTTCGTACAAAGCTATCAGTTTCCCATAACAAACTCATCGGCGGCCAAAGAATAATGAGAATAAGGACGGTTTAAGATCGAAAACTCCCCGAGGCTGCATTCACCGAACAGATTAAAACGTTCGAGTCCAGGATTCGGTGGAAAAATCCGGACGCCACTCACTGCCGATCGCGTAATCTCATTATCGACCTCCCCCTCCCTCCGACGCCTTTCTACATCCTCTCGGTGCTTATCCCCGTTGAAAACATCGTTTGTAAGGCTTGTACCGAGCGGCTCGTGGGAGGCTCTTAAGTAAGCCGATATCCGTTTGACGAGGTCTCCAGGAGCTAGCGGGACATGCCGTTAAGCGCCGACGACAGGGAAAACAGGCTTTGCACGAGCTCACGGGTCAATTTGCCCACGATGGGCTACATTCGCCGGCTCGTTGTCGCGTCAGGTAACGCGACCGTTCCCGTCCTTTGCACGTCGCCCATCTTAATAGAAGCCGATGGCGAATGTCAGCGGGCTGTCGCTGTTGCCTCGGGCTAACGATGCGACACGACGCGACGACGCGTTCAAGCGCCGCAAACTGTAGACTCGATGGTTCTGCGTTGCATTGTCTTCCTGCGCCCGCAAGGGACATCTTGACTTGAACTCGAGACCCAGTGTTCTTGAGGGTGAAAGGTGGAAATGAGGATCCGTTCAAGAGGTTTCCTTTGTACAAGTGACTGGCTTTTATTAAGCGATGAGTTTGGTGCAGCCACTTCTTCATTCATTCAAATTCTGCGGAAACTGCTGTGCGAGAATACGAGACGACACAATGAGTTTTTAGTTTTCAATAGCTTCGAGCTCCTTTCGCAAAATGTCCACCTTTCGTTTCGGCAATTAGATTTCGTGCTAAACATCAATTGAGCAAAACTAATTGTAATTATCGCAGTATTTGCAGAGGAAAAAGAGATTTACTGCGCGCAAATATTCAATAATTATTCACAAATGCACTCTGCGAATCATTTCTCAAACAACTTGTAAAATAAAATATTCGTTTGTCACTAATCCTATTTTTGATTAAAATAACGTTTTTATTGGAAAGTCAATTTAAATACCTTTCAGTGCATGATTACGATAAAAAATGTGTCAGATATAAAATGTATCCAATAGCTTTAATCGAAGTTTATTAAAAAAAAAAAAAAAAAAAAAAAAAAAAAAAAAAAAAAAAAACGAAAACAAGAAAAAACAGAGTTGAAGTCATTATTATTAAATACCGATTCGTAATGTTCTATCTGCACTGTCTAATACTCCGAACACGATATTACTGACAGTAATTTTAAGGCTCGTTCTTTATCCTTTGCCCACTTCAATCAAACTTCGTATCAAGCAAGAACACTAACGGTTACTTTCACGGTGGTTATATCAATATCGAATCCACATTTTGATCTACTCAGCGCTAAAACACTCGTAGTCAGTCGACGCGACATTATCTTGGCTATAAATATCTCAACCTCTCGATTCTTGCGGCTCATTAGCAGTTCAAATCGAAGCGCGTCAATGACAAATGTCCACCTCAGTTGAGTTTCCTGAGTCTTGGGCCATTTATTGACGCATTAAGCTGTCGAAAGTATAGATAAACCTCGATTTATTTACAATCTAAATTTCCTGTAAGTTTCTAACTATAATAAACGACTGTTTTTCATTCGTTTTACTTTATTTATAAGTTTATTATGCGTATTTTTTAAAGCTTAATTTATTACATCAGAATGACATTACAGAATTTTTAAAGTGAAAAAAGGATTAAAATCAAACCAAATCTTTAGTATCTGAAAATAATAAAAATTATCCACATATTGGCATATAATAATACAATCTAAACTAGGATGCCGTTCGATTAATATTAAAATTTCGTTAAATTTATATCGTAAAATATAGAATTATTTATTAAGCCTTGTAATACGGATATTAATTATATTTTCCACTACTTTAAGAAGTAGAATAAGACTTTAAAGTTTTTTTAATTGAGTAGAAAATAAATTTTTATTTTTCTTATTTATATTAAGCTATAAATCACTTTCAATAAAAGTACATAATTAATAATTCTATTTATATTTGCTGATTGCGTATTTATGAATACGAGTTTTAAAAAATTAAACTTCCAATCAACACATCTAAATTCAAAGAAGAAAAAAAGAAATCAAGATAAATTATAAATTAATTTTAAGTCAGAATAAAATGTTTTTAAAAATTCATTACAAGTATGATAAATTTATCTGATTAGCGAGACAAAAATTCACCTAGGGCTATAAACTCTATGTGTAAAATATTAATAATTTAAGTTCAATGGCACGAGATCCAGATCAAATTGATTTGAGCAAAAACAATAACTGGATTTTATTTAGCTGCATGTTGCGTTCGTTTGACTGCATCGGCATAATTATTTTATAAAACATGCCTTCCAGAAGATTCAAAATTTATTTACCTTTCATTTATAGATATTTCTCTATGACTGACTATAGACTGAAAATGTATAGATAGCATTCGGTACGTTATATTCGACGAATAACGATTTCCAGTCTGGCTCAGTGGATTAAAACAAATCTGTTATACACTGTACATTCTCCTCTGCTATTTCTGTTCCATCAGATAAACTTCACGTATAGATAAACTTTGTGTGAGCGTGCGAAAATAAATTTGTACATTCTGGCTTTTCGATGTTGTCAAAATATATCAACGAGAATGGGAATCAGCAGGGGCGCTTATTAAAATCATGCGTTTGCCAAAATAATTTCGCAGTTATCGAACGTAATATAAATATGTGGAAGTAGTAAAGTATGAATTTGATTCTGATTTGATTCGAGTATGAATTCGGCTTGAAATCTATTTGTGAAACTTATTAAATGATTTGTAACAAAATAGGTAACGACGATTCAAAACATGGGCAGATGTTAATTTATTCTAAACAAAAATTATCCGTCGATTATTCTGATTTGTGCATTGGCCTGTCAGATTATTATTCTGTAAACGACGCCACCTAATATATTGAATCATTAGTTATTTCATTAATCGAGTCATTTTGTACATTATATATGGAATTGATCAGTTTATGCGAAGTATTCGCATCTCGTGGTAAGTTTGGCATACACTTTCTTGTAGTACCAAGCATAAAAATATTACAAAACATTATGCTTAAAGTTTATGGATATTTACAATGATGAATCAGCTTGGTTAAGTTTTTAATTTATCATAAATTAAAAACTTTATATCATTTATACAAATAACGTATCGAAGGACTATAACTGACTATAGAATGTCCATAACTGATTCTTAATTAGTTGTTACAATGTCGATGCTTTTTTCACTCGTCGCTCAATTTGTATGCTAATATAATTTCGGTATAAATTATAACTTAATATTTCAATTTAAAATGTTTTTCTTTTTAGAGGGAATTATTATTATCGAATATTCTCTCTATTTAAAATTACCATAATGTTTGTAAGCGGACAATAAATAATTTAGTTATAAATAACAAGCTTCATTCGCATCTTTTCAATTTTTACACAAGTGTTGACTTGCATTGCTTAGCTTTCGCAATTCAACTGAATATTAAATCTAAATGATGCATGCATTGTTTCATTTTTTTTCACCTATACAGTTTACAGAGTAGATCAAATAAAAATAAAATCTTCGGTGTGTCGAAATTTTTAGCATAAATGGCAGAACGTGGATAGAAGCTCGAGGAATAAAGTTCGATGATTCCGTAATCCGTCTAAACATGAAAGGTGACAGTATGGTGCAAAATATTTATAGCTCACGTACTCTTATTGTACACATACCAAGCGTATCCCTCTGCAATTGCAACGAAAAATTCGACCAAGGGATTTATAATTATTATTTGAATAACGTGCGACATTAATTACGCAAATTTTAATATTTGATTTACAGTGATTAAAAAGCTACAGTCGATGCAGCCACAAAATAGTATCCCCAAGAGAATTTCTCGCTGCTACTCAGAACTTGAAGATAGACATCCGAGGGATGCGAATACAGAATTTTGATGCGCTTTTTTTACGACTCAGCGTATACAAACCCATCAATAACAAACTTATTGTCATTCGCGAAGTAAATCCTCAATAGACATTTTAAGTATGAATCGTAAATTTATTTGCAATTCGTTTCCTGCAAGGAAATACCTCAAAATCCAAATTTTAATTGCTCGAATGGCAATTTTTACATTCGCGTATTAAAGCAACTATATTTTCCAATGCAGTTTACTCTATGACGCGGACATTTTATTACGGCCGGGAAATACGATTGCACACATATCAAAGTCCTATTTCCCATGAGGTCAGCTACAAATATTTCTGCGCTTCCCCCTTTCTCTCTCTCTCTCTCTCTATCGCACACTTGATAAAGAGAGTGCACACGCGACTTGGGTATATCGCATCACTAAAAGTAATGGTCCTGTTTACAGTTATCGTCCACGAGTTGTCGAGATACCGATTGAGTTACCGAGACCCACGAATAGTTGCACGCGCGGCCTGTTTGTGCAGCTCGAGTACTTGCCTGTTTTATATTTGTTGATAATGTGATGCATCTGTGCACTTGTAATTTCAACGAGCCGAAGATCCCTTTAATATAATGAGATTACCGATTTTACCCCCAAGATATTACCAAGATTTACTCTTCGTCGAGCAATTCCCTTTTATCTAGTATTAAAGTTTGATTAATACGTTCATTCATGATTTCGACAAGTTGAACCTTTTAATGCAGCTGTGGAAGATAATAAATTTATACGTTTATTTTGTTCTGTATTTCGTCTCGACTCGATCTACTATATATTATTTGACTTTTATTAATTTTTTTTTTAATTATTAATTTTATAGAAAATACTCTAAGATTTCAAAATCTTTATTTTTGAAATAGATGACGCTTAAAACAATGTATCAGTAAAATTTTTGTTAACAGTTTCAGCCTTATACTTCAATTTAAAATTTAATATAATTATTTATGTAAAAGAGAACTATAACTTAGTATTAAACAGTTTGAAAAGATACACAAACGAGTAGATCGATATCTTTTTTTATAGTAAACTCTTGTTAATTCAAGGGTTAAATACACTTGTACATTTAATAGTAAACTTTATTTATTAATATTACACAAGTATGTAGTAACACAAAAAATACAAAGTACACAGTGCCAATAGAGAATAATTATAAATTGCATAACAGTTATTATTAATAATATATTGAATTTATTTGTACGTAGATAAAAGTATAAAAGTCACGACTATAGTATAAGTTTATTTTATCACGACTTGTAGACTATTGACTCTGTAAATGAAGGAAAAACGATGTCTTGAAGTCCAAATACACTTAAGCTGTTATTGTTTAAAAACATTATATTATATAATATATATATTTATGTGACTGCAATCCTCGAGCTGTTACAAGGGACCGAAAAAACGTTTAGTGATGTCATTGGCGCGTCAAATAGTTAAAGCAGCTATTTCTAATGTAAGTGTTCGGGGTACGGCTACAATGGCCCTTTATTCAACACTTCTCTATTACATCGTGTGTGCGTTGTTGCTTAGAATTAAATTAAACAACATAAACTATTGACGCTTGATAAGTCACTTTTCAACGAAAGATACTTTTATAATTACAAATATTAGAATCACAATTACGTAAAGAAAATAGTTGAGTGATAATTTATCTTATTATAATGTTATGTAATTATATTTAAAGAAAAAATGTGATCCGTGAGCAAGATTTTATCTAATTTCGATCGAACTCTGACAGATAAATTAAAGCTTCGATTACAGCCGAAAATTTGATACTTTGAAAGCGACGATTAGAGAAATAACGGTGGTAATAGATAAAAGCTGATTCCACGCATTTAAATGTCCAGAAAATTTTTATGCAATAGTATTCGTGATTATCTTTTACGCATTTCAAAAACTAAGGCGGCCCAACATTAGACCGAAACTCTAAATTTCAGTCAAGGTTCCTAGAAGTTCTAGCCTTGAGCAAACAGATCTCAGAGATTTTTATTTCTGGAATTAGATTTAACGAAAAAAAGGTTCTTGGCCAATCGCCGAGCGAGAAAGTTCAATTTATTATAAAATCGAAGCAAGTTACAAAAGTTGCTCAAGCTATTCTCATGAAACTGAAGAGTCACGCCGATAAATTCTGTAAAAATATTGGGCCCTCTATCGTTGATACGTGTGCAATAAACCGCATGAATATTTTACGACGATAATTTTATGTTACATTGCGAATGAAAGTTCGCGCGACGCACGTACTTTCTATGGAGTACAAAAAGGACACTCACAATCTTGCAATCTCGTCATGGCGAACAATTTATAAAGGGAAATCACTCGCTAGACTGAATTTGAAGCGCGAGCGACGATGTAAAAGACTGTGTTCAGGATAAAGCCTTGGTATTCCTGATCCACGTCTTACTTCTATCTTTTTTACAAGCAAGGGACGTCGATGAGAAATTAGATCAGTCTGGCTGCCAAAACGAGATCTCATTTCCTTCGACGAGCGATCGTATAATTCTAGTTTCCACACGGCGTTACATCAATGATTAATGGACGTTATCCCAGTTCTTAGTTTAATACTTTTTACGACAAAGATCGGCTCTCCCCATATTTACCGAGAAACTTGTTTCCAGCTCGTTTTGCAAAGTATAAGAGTATATTAACCATTTGACTACCGCGCTTTTACACACACATACATTGTACGCTCTTATCTACCCATCGCAGGATGTATAGCGTATCAAGAGTATTAACCATAAGTTATAACTTTAACAACAAATAAACATTCACTTTACGCTCGTTTTATTTTGATGTAATTATATTTTATAAGACAATCGTTAATGATTTTTCGTATTAACGGTGTTGATAATTTTAATTAAATTCATGCGTAAAACTTAAAATTATTTTCAATAAATTATTCATCGCGAACTTAACGCACACGCCTCGTATTTATAGGATATATATGTACATTGTTGCACATTATATTTTAAATATGCATTCAGAGTACCTCTTAATACATTAATATTGTCAATATTTTTTTAGTATACTTTTAATGGCATGATATTGTTGTTATTAAATTTTTATTGTCCTAAACTATAAATTAGAATGCGAATGCAAACGTTTTATGAATTGAATACATCGTTTTAGGCTAACAATATAAAAAATTTATTTAAAAATTATGCTGTTAGTTCGCGATGTTTGAAAAAATT
The DNA here is from genome assembly GCA_018907185.1 of Platyscapa corneri. Taxonomy (NCBI): domain Eukaryota; kingdom Metazoa; phylum Arthropoda; class Insecta; order Hymenoptera; family Agaonidae; genus Platyscapa; species Platyscapa corneri. The sequence continues at coordinate 1,137,815 of JACCHW010000005.1, read as the reverse complement.
GAAAAACAGTTATTATTATTATTATTATTATTAGCGAGTAGTTACAAAATTATCTCTGTAACTCGATATATTCGCAGGATTAAAAATCACGCAATTAGATGTACAGCTACAGAAATAGTCTAGTACTACAACTATAAATTTGTTCGCAGGAATGGAATTAATAGCTGTTCTTTGATATAAAGATCAATATTATCCACGGAATTTACGTGTATACATACTGTACTTGCTAAATAGTAGTAAACTTACCAGCAGCGCCACACGTGGCTACAAAACCTGCAAGATGAAACTCTGAATTATGTTTTCTCAGCAAAAGCCATAATATAAATAAGCAATCCCTGCGCCTGGCAACGACAGAAAGTGCTTCTCGTTTTCGACTCGCGCGAGGCCAGAGAAAAGTATAAAATTAATACCACCACCGTAAACACGTGGAATCGCTCTCCTTAATTTAGGAAGTAAAGCAGTTTTCCAAAGGTGGAAGCTGCAGAAGAGTGAAAGAGCAAAAATGAGAAGTCAGGAAAAGTAAAGGTGGTAAAACGCATTCTCGCTCTCCATTTGGAGCAGTTACGCTTGTAAACGTCTTCGCGAAATAATTCAGCAGCGTAATCCTGGCATTCCACCGACAAGCTTATACGTATACATTTCTCACAGAGTTTGCGCTTCCTGCGCTCTACTAGGAGGAGAGCATTAAAGCGATCCACCTGAAAAAACCTGCTAATCCAGTAGAAAACCTCAACGGCACGACAATAGTACGGTATAAAAGCCTGCGTAAAGTGGCGGGGCCATAAGCGAGGATAAAATACAGCCGCGCGTACGTGTGCTCATCAACTTTTATGCCTCGCGCCATCGCGTTCCGCTCGTCGATAGATCCATATATATACTCAGGCTGAGGCTCAGGTGTAGCGCCCGCGGGCGGCGGGAGGGACGGGGATGGCTTTTAAAATCGCCGATGACTGCTCGGCTAGAAAATGACCATTCTCACTTTGTCACGCGAGGCGGATAAATTTCCGACATACCCATTACAGTTTACGAGCGACGCTTAACATGTATAGGCCCGCGCGTTCGCGCTGTATATTGAGATATACGGCCCTGGTGCGACTGCAGCGACGCGACGAAGTAAATATACAGTGCGTCTGTATACTCGTATACTCGCAGATAGACGTCCCATTTCCATAATGATATGGAAACCGACTATATTCGTTACCAGGAATTCATTATCATTTTTACTGGCCGTAGAATAAGATTAGGCGCTGCGGCATCGTCAGTGCGTTAACGATGCTAAATCGCCGCGCGCGAGGAAAAGACGGGGACGAACTCTGTTGGGACAGCCAAGAGGAGGTGGATAATGGGGTCCGGTTTAACAATTGACTATATATTGGTCCTAAGTACAGTCATGACTCTTTTAATTTAATGCCTCGTTCCTGATTGGATTGCCGAGGAATAAATTCATCCTGCTTCTTAACCAAATTAATAAATTCTTTTGAATGGCGGGCGCTTTGTTACTCGCGAGTCCGGGAGAAAATTGAAAATTCATAATCCAGCCAAAGGCGGGAAAATTAAAATACTCGAGTATTAAATGGTTCGTTTTCTTCTTTCGTTTTTTCGAGTAGTTTCATGCGTCTTGGAACGCTCGGCATAAATTAACAGACCCACATAAATTAGGAAGCACCGCCATGGGGGACTATCAATATTCTTTTAAAAGAAATTTTCCAGGGGCTGTTTGCGCTTTTGTACTACGTAAGAATATTTCATTGTTATCTGGGCGCAATCGACAATTATAAAGGTAATAGTCGTGGCCTGGTGCGAAGGTTTTATCGAGATGAAGAGGAATAATTTAGTAGCACTAGTATTTTACAATTTTGAGCAATTAATTGATAACTGAAATTGCTTTAGATTATCGCAAATCGACCAATAAATTGAGCCGCTGATTAATTGTCAGCAGGAGATAATTAGAATATAATATAGAGCGTGTTATATTTAACATAAAAATATAAGCTTTTGAGTATATGCCACACTACAGTATTTTTACTAACTCGTACGTGTTCTAATTAAAGAGCAATATCGTGGTATCGTGCGTCTATTTGAAAGATAAATCGTGACGTATTTTTCATACATTCTTTTAAGATAAGAAGGTAATTGTTGGTTATGAATATCTGCATTTTTTCGTTAATGATTTCTTGGTAATGTATGAAAATATTATTATAATTATTATTAAAAAATAAATTTTTCGTTATACTTCGTTATTCAGTATGAAGGTAAAAGATCAAATTCCTGTTGTACCAATTCGAGCACTGTATTTTATCATGGACCGATATTCGTTAAACAGTGAATAATTATTACATTCTACTGATTAAATCGTAGACTTTTAAAAATTGTTTGTAACATGGATAGAACCTAACTAACCGTAGGATAAATTTTACTTTCAAGTGCAATACTCAATTCGCTCGAATCTTTTAATTAATACGATTGTAACATTCATTCATCGATGCGACTAATTAATTGCGAAAAAATTGCCAAATGGAAAATTTAACTAAATTATATAAAATTCGAAGTCTCAATCGTTATCTTATCTAAACACAAGATTGTTCGCAGAAAAACACGCATAAGAAAGCAAGGTACAACAAAGGATTGTTGCGAGTCTCACTGTAGTCCTGTAGTTACCAAATTGAACAAATCGAGAAAAAGTGTGTATAAATAAAAATTCGTTTCTTTCCCAAAGAACAACTCGAGATTATTGCGAGTATTTCTGAACTTTCATTCCGAACGGTAGTGTTAACTAAAAAGGAATCAAAAGGGTGCAACTACTGCCCAAGGGACAGCCTCCAAGGCCCATAAAACTGATGCGCAAGATGACAAAAAGAGCGCATCCGCCGCAGCTCGAAAATACGTTTACTCCCGGATTACATCAGCGCCCTTGCGATTAAGCCGCGGCTCGCGGACGCGCTAATTTACGGGGATACATTCCACCATAAAGTTCGGGGCGCGCGCGAAATTATCAGCAGCCGGCGGAGCAAAACATTAACGAGGCAATACATCAGCGCTCAGGCGTGTAAGAGAGCGCTTACTTGGAAATCGCCCAGAAGAACCAACTTCGCTCGCCGTAACGACGTTGCGATATTGAGACCGGCGCGCGAGATGGATACGTGGAAGCGATAGTCCTCAGTCGGTGGCACGAGAGGGACTCGCCTTGATGACGGCCCGATTGGTTGCCGAGGATCGAAAAATTCAAAGAGGATCCGGCTCTTCTCTCGCTCCTCGTCGACGCGCCTCCGGCTTTATTCTCTCTTGTCCTATTTTCGATAAATTATGTGCGGGTGATAACACGTACTTTGGCTAATAGGACACTCTTAATCGCTTTTGCACAATCGGTCACATTCTATTGCGCTAGAAAGTACTGCGAGGAGAAAAGTTTGATGGGTAATTTGACGTTTATCTTCTGCGCTCGGATCCTTGGCCAATGCTTAATGGAGATTTATTGAAAATGAATATTCACTTACGCGATGCTCGCCAATATAAACTTTAATGCTTATATTTATCGAAATATTTAAGATGCAGATCTAATTTTCGACGCGCCAATTCGAACGTTAAATTTGTTTCGGCATTTTTGTAGCGCAATACCGTGAAAATTATATATTATTTATTTATTAAAATTATTAAAACGATAATTAACCTACGAAACTTTGTTGTTTTGGAAATAAGAATAATAATGTCGTGCAAATTATAAAGCATAAGTAACCTTACAAGCTAAATTTCTAATTTAATTGAACAAAAGAAGAAATATTGCGATTATGGTTAAAAAATTATGTGCATATAAAAGAAACTTTACTATCATTGCATTATCTGCGCCTGCCGTAAATACAAAAATAAATCTCATTTCAAAGATATAAAGATCTATAGTGAGCCTTTAAAAATTTAAATGAAACCACAAATTCAAAACATACGTAACTGACCCATAATGTTAGTTATAAAATTTTTCAGTCTCATTCGAGTTGAAGCGATAATTTGAGCCATCAATTAACGGTTGGCAAGTGTAGCAGCACTAACTATCCTGATATAATATTTTCCTATGAGAAAATCGTGACAGCAGCCCACGATTAATAACTAAAAACGTCAACTTTTCGCGATAACAGAACCGGCGAGCCTCCGCACTAATAAATAAATAAACGAATAAAAAGAGAAATAAAAGTATGAAAAGTAACCTACTTTAGAAAGGCGTAAATAGTCTCACTCGGCAGGTCTTAATCTCTTGGCTGAAACCGGGCATTCAACGATATACTCGAAACCCGCACCGACTTCCACGATAATCTTCAGACGTGTCTCGGCGCGCGCAGACCACATGATTTATGCAATCCATTTAATGACTCTCACTACGAAATCTTAAGAGAATCAATATCCGGCAGGGGAGTGAATACAGCATCGGTAGCTGCACGCATAGTCCAGAGATAAACGAGACAGGCGTTGCATCTTCCGTCTTTCAGTCCTGGCCTCTCCCTCCCTGTATCCTCCTCTCAGTTTGCTTCTTTTGTACAAATGCAGGAGCGCTGAGACCAGGAGAGAGAGCCAATCGATATAGATATCCCGAGAAGCGCGACCGAGCGGTTTAAACGACGCAGAAACAGTTCCAAACTACCTGGATGCGAGACAAAATGTGGAAGAGTGCAAAAAGACAAAGACACGCATCTGCAGATGCGCGTTTCCTGCAATTCTGTATTTAAACTAACAAGCGCCACGTGTACCTAAGTTACGGTTAATGGGAGTTCCGAAGCCTTAGGATTCTCAATAAAGTAAATATGTCTGCTTGGGTTCGTTTTCGAGATAAAATAAAAGCGTTCGTATTTTAACAATTTGTAATGATTCATTCTCGCGAAAACACCTCAATTCGTGGAATCGCAAGGGGCAGGCTAATATTCTTCTTACCGACAACAAATGCCGATAATACGTAACAATTATTAGGAGCTTACGCAACAATGAATACACCGTACAGCAAATATTGGAATATCCGTAATATTTACTTGGAGCGATGTTTCGTTAAAAAAAGGAAATCGCAGATTATTACCTTCGCTTCTTATTTATTTAATGATTGCCTTAAATAATGGCTTATAAATTATAGCATGCGTATTCCGTAGGTCGCGAACGCCTCCGGCATCAGCAGAAACCCGTGCACCGTGCAATATGTACACACTTTAACCCGAGAATTCTAAGGCATGCCTTAAAGCGTTTATTATGAATAACAAACCAACACTCGTCAATAGCTGCATTCTATTCTTTGCGAAAAGACAGAAGTAATGGTAATTTAACAGGGAAGATAAAGTTAAATCTGCGAAATCATAAAAGGAGCGAATTTATTGACGTTCGTAAAGAACTACAGCTGCCGGTGAAGTACGACTGCACTCGGGAAAGGTTGCTTTATTCATTTTTCTTTAAAAATTGATCTCTGGGCAATACAGAACATCTTTTTACGTCAAAAGAAAATAATCCCGTCGACTATGAAAGATTGAAAAATATCTTCCCCCGTGCACGGTGGAAGTGATACACGCGACTAAAAAATAATGGCGCGTTTGAGATAAGAAGGTGGTTCCCCGTACTAACGGAAGCTCCAGCAGACATTTTTCCTCGGAAATAAGTATCAACGAAACATCATCTTAAGTGTAAATTCTTGTCCTGGATGTCGCAGATTCCGCCGATCTGGGGGGAATTATTTTCGCCGCTCGCACACGCGTGCGCGCGCGCGCGCATGCGATGCTGGAAAAATCGCAAGAAACATAGAGTCACCGGAGGCGGCCGGAGGGAAACCAGCAAGAAGGGAAGGCGGTATGCGTGAGCAGCGATCGCCGCGTAACAGCACAGTCGTTTAGATAATAACGCGCATTTTATCTCCCTCGTAAAACCTAATTTACGACCGCATCTAAGTCTATCGGCGTACTAGCGTTGCCGGCAGGCATATGGGAAGGTGGGTTCCACCTTCCGGCGCGGAAGGGAGGCACTGACACAGAGAAAGATAGCGGAGACGGGCGTCGCGGAGGAACTCGTGTGCGTGTGTAACACGAACGAGCGGGACGGCGGCGTGACGGCCGCAATATTATCGCACGCTGTGCGAACCGAATCGTCCTCGCTTTCTCTCCTGATCCATCTTTCGTCCTCCGCGTCACACTCGTATACCTATACGAGGCTATTCTGAGGGAGAGCCGAGAGGCGGCAAACGTACGACGCCCTTAAATTCAATCCCCTAATACGGCGCTTTGTCGACGTCGCACGAGCGTGAAAGCATCGCGACAATAAGTCCAAATGGTCTTTTTGCTGGCTAGTGGTCGTTAGACCTTATTTTCTCTCTCCCCCACCCATCTTCGCCTCCGTGCCGAGCTCTCTTTTGCATTAGATTAGGTAATCACATATTATCCGTCGCAATGAAATCACCCAGTCGCAATTTTTATTCACCCCGACGGCAGCCATTTTCTCCGCACATTATCGCCGAATCTCGCACGGTTCGCCCGCTTTCCTTATTTTTCTCTTTTTACCGAATCCCGTGCCCATTGTCCTGTGGCCCTGGCCATCAATCTTCATAACGCGGTATTTGTATTGCAGTATTTACGACTCTTGTATCTCCAGGAGAGACGAAAGAAATCCAATATATTGCCGGGGCGACATGTTTTTCCCAACTAAATTATTTTAATTTCTCGGGAAATAAATAATGCCGAGCGCGCCAAGATATAATAATAGCAGATAAAAACAATTGGGCATCGATTCCCGGCACGGGACTTGGGCTCTCGCTTAGATATTATTTATAGTGAGTACCGAATAAAGTTTATCGGCGATGCCGGGGGAAAATTTTTTTATTAAAAGTTCGCACAGCACTCGCCATTGCAGCTACACTGCCATTTTCGAGATCTGCCTTGCGAGATCATAAATTTTTGCAAAACACACCATTCATTACGAGAGCACGCGTAATTCATAGTTGGATCAAGCAGCTCAACAATGCTCGCATACATAATACATGCGCGCCGCGAAAAGACTTACTATGCGGCCCATGTTTTGTATGTAAAAAAGCGGGGCCTAAATCAAATCTACTTGCGATCATCTCGTATTATTTCTTACTCCTTCGAGCTTTCCTTTTCACTTTATGTAGCTCCGGGCGAGACAAAGAAATTTCGAGTGCGGCCCCGTCGCGCCGAATGAAGACTTTATAAATAATTCAGTCGCCACGGCTCGAAAATCCCATCATCCATAAGGGAGGAATGGTACTCGTATATCGCATATTAATCAATATCCCGCTTCTCTTGCCGCGCGGAGCCGACAATGTGCCCGTCGCCTCTTGTTGCACGTATGTGCGGGTCTGAAAATTTATGAATACGCGCAATAAATCACGAGATAATATTAATATTATTCCCGACGCACATTCACGGCTAATCTAAAGAGGCGTGCACATGCTTCGTAATTTAGAGGTTTAATGTTACAAAGTTTCTGTCAGCAATTACCTTTTTTTCGAATTCTTTTCAATACCGCCTTATCTTCCAATATTTCTCCAGACGATCGAATTGCTAGTAACGAATTTTTTTTCTAATACTATTTGCTTCTTCAATATGCAATACATTCGTCTCTCAAAGTAAAGTTTTTTTTAAATCGGTCTTCTAACTTCTTTCAACGTTATTCAAATCATAAAAGTCTCCATAATTCGCAAGCATTAAAACAAGCGTTCTTTATTACTGAATTTTATAAAACAAAATTAATTCTTGCGTATATTAAATATTATGGTCAACTTGAGTCTGTATTTAAAACGTACGAGTGCATACGCACGCACATATTATTTACCTCGATTTCTCTTATCTTTAAACGAGTCCGATACGCTTTTTTATAATATAATGTATTGTATCAATTTTATTTAATTACTTTCAGATTTTTGTCAATATTTAATAAATTTTCATTACTCTCGTTTTAATCTCAAATTAATTTTTTTAATTTAATTTATTAATGAATTATATTTAAATGAAATTTTACTCTTGATAATTCGCTATATATTTGAAACATTTGATATTGGAAAAGGTAAAAGCATTATACACATTCTTTTTTACATTGTACTTATAAAAATTTTACGTTAAAAATCTATTGAAATATTAATTAAAATTAAAACAATACCATTATTATTTGAAAATGGAAAATATTTTACTTTAATATTCAGGATTGAACTTTGTCTGAGATTATTATAAAACGTAAGAGAATTTGTCATTTTAATAAATATCACGAACGAATGCGTAAATTTTATACACGCATATTTGTTGACTTATTAATATAGTACGATCTACGCTAATATACTAAATAAAAAATGTGCATATTCATTAAATTATTCGTTACTAACTAAAATCTTTCAAGGTGCAAAGAAAATTTAGAAATAAACTCTAACCATATATATTTAACAAAATATATCGATAACAAACATTTATTCTTTATATTTTAATCGAAAAAAATATCGCACATAGATATTGTTAATTTACGCGCTTTGAGTTTTCAAAGTTTAATTCAAACCATTATTTATACAAGTTTTTTTGCATTCTGTAAAAATATCTACTACTTTGTGTGAAAAGATTGTTTTTCGTATTACTAAATTAGTCATAGTTAATAAGTTCTTTTTCACATGTCTCTGAAAAATAATTCAATAAATAAATTATTCTTTATCGAATATTTCAGCCATTAAGTCAATTCAAATGGATTTTAAGATAAAATGTATAAGTCTATTTGTTCTTTATTTTTATTTAGTAACGATGACTGTTTTATGACGAGATTAAGCTCCAGTGCGGTTAATAAAGATACGTTTCGTAATGCGGGTAATTACTGGAAAAAAGACGCACAAAAATGAATAAAATTAACGAGTAATACATTAAAATCGCAGCCATCGTAGTCATTTTTATGAAAAACAGCTTCTAGGGGCGTATCGATATCTGGCACGTCTACTACACAATGAGAAATTCAGATACCGTATTGAAAGTAGAATCGTGGATTACTACCAGTAACTAATTAATACTCCTCTTATTCCGTCGATAGATCACTTTTATGGTCACTTTATTAATCTAGACATTACAAAGGAACGATATATGGTATATAAGAAGCAAGATGTCCAGAGCGCGATACGATCTGTCAAAGATATGTCATCTGGCAGCTTCTTTGCCACTTGTACGTGTCAGCTAATGATGAATGGTGTGGCTGACTGGCGTGTCTTTTAAATGCTTCCTTTGCCACCATTAAAAATCGACGATAAAATAGATTAGTATAGATTTCTCGAGAGGATATTCGGATAAAAAAAAAAAAAAAGCACAGGCACCAAAAGTACAGATACACCAACATAACTAAATGACTTTTCAAATTGGAAATTAGGCTTAATTTCAATAACCTACTAGGCTGCACGTCAGTTTTGATTGACTGATGCTCTATTCCGATAATCGGAAGTCATTTTCGCAGAAAACGCTTTATCAAGATAAGTTGAAAAATTAATTTTTGGGATCAGTTCGACCTATTACGGCGGCTTATGAGTATTTCACGGTAGATTTTCATCTCAACATTGATCCCCATTCCGGTGATTAAATCTTACTTTCGTATCTTCATCTATACTCTTGTGTCGAAATTAAAGGCTATAAAAACATGTTCTAATAACTGCTGATCAAATATTTGATAAATAGTCGTTAATGTCGAATAAAAAGCTTTTTAACATTTTCAACCATGTTTATAGCAAACCTTTTATCAAAATTGGTATTAAAAAATTCGTTTCTTGTACACGAAACCGTAAAATGTGACTTTAGTTAATAAAAAAGTGATTACTTTCAATTTTCAAAATGAAACGTTTATGTAAAACGAAGATTTTTAGGTAATACGAGATAAATTTCAAATAGATCTTTCAATCCTGAAAAGATCTGATACAAAAAATTACTGACAACAGAATAAACAGAAATTCCTGTAAAAATTGAAAATACGCCAAAGTAAAATAACGTAAAATAACACGTGTCAATTACTTTCAAAATACACAGCCATCTGACTCTGGAAAAAATAACAACGACGTAGCTAACTATTATTTTTCACGTCTTCCGTTTTTCTGGTAACAATGTAAAATAAAAAAGAAAACAAATTCCCCTACAAGAAAAATAATTGTCTCTCACATTTTATTCGTAGGCGCGCGTACCTCAGCCAAGTACAAAGTGGCCCCCTTGACAAGTATTCTGGCACGGCCTCCGACTCGCGCCTCGAAACTGCGAAAAAGATGCTCACACATCTATTTCTCAAGAAAAACAATTCGTACACTCCATAAGTCTAGTGGAATCGAGTTAAGAGTTTGCAACAGCAGCAGTTCTCCCCACACAGGCACGGCAACCAAAAACCGATCATTTTCGAGTTGATATTGATTTATCGAGAATAAGCCCTTAATAAAATGCGGTAACGACGTGGAGACAGAGCTGCACACATGTGCTGCGAAGTAAGAGGGGTGGGCGATCCAGATAAACGGAAAGAGAAACAGGGGAACGCGCAGGCTAAGCCGAACAACTACGACAACGACGATGTCGGGATGATATTTTAGAGTGCAGTAGCTTTATGAGAGCGGGTTACGAGCCAGAAGGAAGTATAACTATAACGCCCTGCGGCCTTTATGTGTGGCTACGTGCACGTATGCACACGTATAGGCTTATGCGCGTAAGTTTTCTAGGGGTAAGAGCATAGCTGGTCTCTGTGCTCGCGCTCTTTCTATTACACTTGGCAATCCTCTCGGTCTAGGCAGCAACAGCGGCGCATCAGACCATAAACTGCAAACGTGATCTACGCTGCCTTATAGTCGAATGGCCTCGTTACGTGCGCTCGAGGAAATGCGTTTGAATGTACACCGGTGTGTGGGTTCAACCGCACTCGAGGTGCGCGCACCAATAAATAAACCAAAGCACCGGGGTGCTTTCGTCTCTGGTGGATGGTGAGCGACGCGAACGACTTTCTTTGCGTGTAAAACGCCGGATCGAGATCACGTTAGCACGCTTTTATATAGAGCGCGAATTATTTTACAGTGCACTGGATTGGAGCGCGCGCAGCGCTGAATAATTTTAGTCGCGCACTTTATGCGGCGACGTCGAGATCGCTCGGGGGGATGAGTCGCGGGGAGAAAGTTTCGAAGGGGGAACCTATTCGCTGGAGCGGTGCAATTAATTTTGGTTTCAGTGGCTTCTTCCGACTCCTCTTTTATCGAGGCTAAACTTTACGCATGGTACGGCGATCTAATACCCATTTGTTTGCGTTCAACGCTCGCCCAAACGATCTTTGTATCAAAGGCTTTCGATCGCTGCATGTTTTATTTAGCTACAACCACTTATATCGTATTTGCCAAGCGCATTACCCGATTCCGTATCGGTAAATAAATATTTGTATTTCATTTTTGTACATGTGTACAAGCTAATACCAATGTTTATATACTTATAAATTGAGGTTTGTATTTGCATATTCTTAATATTAATATTTAAACAACTCTGAAGCTAAAAAATTTAATTTAATTCAATCGAACGAGCGTTCCTCCCACATTCGGTATAAAGTGAAATTGAAATATCAATTCTGAAATTATGAACAGATTTTTCACAATGCATGTTCTTATTGTCTCGATGCATTTTTCTAAGAAAGTGAAATGGCAATATGAAATGACGACTCATTTTAAACCAACTAAATATAATAAATTATAAATTAACAATAGTCTCTTGTAATAATTAGTGTATTTTCTCATTGAAAACCAATACTTTATTCAAATATAATTTTTTATCGTTTTCTCATCTTTTTTTAATCAAGTCGATTTTATTTTTTTACGATATATTAGTTTTTTATACATTAGCAGTAGTAAAAAATATATTATAAAAAAATTTTAATTAATTTTTTTTAAATTAAAAAATTACTTTAATATGAAACTTTTATATTCTATAATTGTACCTGAAGTAATAATAATGTTTTCGTTTATTTTATATGTCGATACTGTGAAATAGAAATGCATGATAGCGTATTATAACATTTTTTTTAATTTTAATATCGTATTTTCATTTTCTTTATCAAGCAATAGTTTTCAATACCGACCTGTAGATTAATAATCTACTTTCAATTTATCAAATTACGTATATTAAAAATTCAAATAACCTAATAGGAAATTCATTAAGAATTTAAGAACGATTTTATTTCTTGTATAACAAACATAAAACAATAATTCTCATAAATTTTTTTTTTTTAAATTGCACATTAAGTTTCTTGCTCTGGTCATGGAATCTGGATTGTAAATTTTAATTGTAACTTGTTTATTAATAGTACTGTTCAAAACAATACGTTTGAAATATCTGAAAATTATCAAATCTTATGAAAGATTTCTTATGTTTCAGTTGAAAAAAAACTTTAAAATATTACATGACTATTTCTCATTTTTTCTTTAAAATCAAAATCTTGGTATAAATTTGTTGCATGCAATACTGATTTGTTAATTATCATTTAGCTGTCACCAATGAAAGTTCCTTGCATACAAATTTATTGGAAATAATCTATTCCAATTTTATCATTTGTTTGGTTATGTAATTTCTACATACACGCGGAAAACTCATTTACATATAATTTTCTTATATTTAATAGATTTTTCGATATCTATCGCCAAATAAATTGAAAAATTTTCAGGTATACAAATTAGATGCAGTATATCAAATAAATTATCGAAATATATGTATATATATTAAATTTATTGATTTCGTACTTACTTTGAATCAAATGATAAACTTTATATGATTAAGTTTTTATTGTAACTTAACATAAAGATAATAGAAATTGAGATCAGAGTACGAATACACAAATTGTATTATGAACTTAAGACTTAACGTTTACAAAGACGTTTGTCAATCTTATAAATATTTAAGTCTCAAAAATGTTTATTCAATCGATAACGGTACTTTTTCAATACAATCGGATATTCAAATTTCTGTGCATTATATGTATATTTAGCAACAACTTTGTTGAATAATAATTTAATCTTTTACGCAAATCGGTTTTTATCGAGGCAAGAAAGATCGATATCATTGAATAAAATTAGTCTGTCATTATAACATAAAATTTATTAATACTGCTTTGCTCTAGTATTCAATAAAAATCCATTAAAAAAAAACTATTAGTTACATACGCCGTATAATAAAGTTTTCAACTGTATAGAAACGTATTTTTCTAATTATGCACTGAGCAAAACACTGCAATCCTTGGTGCAATAAAAATGTTGTTAGAGAACATTTTTACAACATTACATTTATAAATGTGCTTACGTGCAGACGATTATACAGATTTCGTAATACTTAGGTACGTGCAGAATAACATTAATTGATCATAATGTATCAGGTATTTTAATTAATTTTATCGCAAAGGACGGAACTTTAAAGATAATATTTTAATTTATTACAAAATAGAGCACTGAAAAATTGTAATTATATAATGTCATAGCTCAGGCATGCGCATGTGTTTGCGGTTTGCTCGCTACGAAATATTTAGTGATGACTAGTTTAAAAAAGGAATGCACGAGTATTTCGACTTGTGTATATGAAATCGTAATCATTGGCTAGAATTAAAATATCATAAATAACAACGACTGATCGGAAAGGTTTATTTACGAAATTAAAATTTATCGTTAAGTGCAACAATAATAATGTGATTTTACAATGTAACATCGTTTCAATGCAGAGATGAGTATATATACTCATTTCAAATGAATGAAATCATTTCAAATCCATATACTCGTTTCAAATGTCCAACGATTTTTTTAACAATAACGAAATAATTCAAAGATAACTATCTCATTAAGCTCTTTCTATTTATATTTAGTGCGTTACTTAACGACGCTTCATTTTATTACTTCTAAGAAATTGATTATTATGAGACTATGGTAATTTCTCAACCATAATAATTACGAGTGACTAAAGAGCAATAAAGGATAATTAAAATACGTCGAGATATAAAAACCCTGCTATATTAAATTAAAAAATACAATTTTAACGATTGTCTATAATTTAATTGCTTAATAGATACCCTGCGCCGTAATATTTATGCTTGCAAGTAAAACTCGAAAAGTAAATAATTATCGGTAAATGATCTATTGATATATTTAATGTTACGGGTACTTAAGTAACATCGTACTTTATTAATATTACGTTGAATAAATACTTTTTTATTGGAAGAAAAATTCAATTAACGTAGAAACCTTCTCGGACAATATATTTTAGAGCCGTTACCGCATTATCTAGGAAAAAGCTTACATTAAATAAGATATTAATCTATAATTTATGTTCTATATGGTTCGCCTATCCTAATAAAATGCTATACAAAGAATTTTATCCTGAAAGTTTGTTTAAATTGTGCCAATTAGAATGCAGTTACGCACAAAAATTTCGCAATCTACGGCAGTGATCGCTTTTCTCAAATTATTTTCTTCAAATAAAATTTATGGTAAGATAACATAAAGGTACAATTACACTTAAAATACACCCAAAGTACAATCTCTTCTTTCTTACACCTTATAAAGTGAGAACAGATTGGTCGCTGATAAAAAAATATCATACCGGCATTTTCCTTATATTTTAGACGCACACTTTTCTCGTAACTACGTACGATAATGTTCCTCAGCCTCTGCTAAATGATTGCAATTTCAGGCCTCTAAGATTATCGATATTTTATTCTCTCCGCTAACCGCCAGTTGGAGCGGGAATTTCTCTTTCCTCGGAACGGCCTGTTCCTTGCTACCCCGCCTTGTGTGCACAATTTACAAATTTATTCAAATTACGCTCTAACTTGACTATCGATTGCCCATGGGAACCGCGTCACGTCGAAGAGCCGAGGAGTGGTAAAAAGATCGACGGGTGAAAGTCTCTTTCAACGGGCGCGTCAAGGGGGCCTGTGTGTTGGAAAGGCGAGGAACAAGCGCCAGCTGTCCGCTTCCACCTGAGTTATGACGGCCCGATGCCCACCCTGTCAGCTCGCGGCTAAGATTAGCCGAGGCCCGGTCCATCCTCTCTTTCGCGAATAAATCCGCATGAAATTCGCCGCTCCGGGCGAAAGGCGGCGTCGGACATCTTTGCACGTGGGGCAAAACCAGTTGTTCGTGGACCCGTGGGGATCTGCGGATGAGCTCGAGCCTCCGCATCTCCTGATACATCATATATGTGCAGACGATCGGCCTCTTAGCGCCGATGGACTCTGAATGCATAAAGGGAGGGTTGAATGTTAACTCGAGTGCAATTTCGCTTCTACACGACGTTTATAAAAATATCGCATAACTGTGCGCTTGGTGTTAGCGATACCCAAGCTTCGACTGATCCTTGTTTCTAGCGACGACCGCACCAGTGCATCCTGCCACAACCTACGAGAATTTCAAATTTTACGTATTTCACCCGATGAGCTCCAACTCAGAGGCTGTTTTCGATCTGTCGCCATTTCCAACCTACCGTTTTTTGCGAAATCAAAATTTCGGATTTAGTTTTTTGTAGGTGATTGTAAAATAGTTAAGGCCTTGAAAGTTATGAAAACACCTTAATACGAAAATTCGTTCAAAATAAACATAAAAATCTTTATCTTAAAATACATAAAAAGGATCTTCGATAAATTTTTAATATAGTAAAATTAAGCGCATAAGAAGGAGTTGAGCATTTTTTTATTTTTATTAATTGATAAAATTTATCGATTTGAATATTGATAATAGTAGTACTCATACTTGAAAAATGTTAAAATTCATTTAATAGTTAAAATTACTAATAGTAGATCAAATATTACAAATTAAACTAACCTAACCCAACGTTTTAAGTCTAATAAATTTAGTTATTAATTAATGAATCTGTTCGCATGCTTACAAATATGTGAGCACATTTTCCTTTTTAATTAATTACATTTTAAGAATAATAAACAATATAATTTATTAAAAAACGTTTTAGATTATACTAAACATTTATAGATAGTAAATGGTTATATTAATTTTGAATTATTCATTTCATCAGATTATATTTATCTGATAATACAATTTATTTCTAAACTTTTTATTTTTTTTTTAATCGTTAATAGAAAATGTTATTTCAAATACGAATATGACTAGTGAATGTTAAATGAAGTACAGGAATGACTAGACGTTTTAAAAAAAAAGAAACCTTTTACAAAACAAAATGAAAATCAATACAAGCGGTAATCAATGTTAATTTCTATATATTTGAATATCAAATATAAACATAATTCATACAATTATTAATAAATATATTACTCAATAATGCTGTAAAAAAACTTTTTAATTTCTATTGATAATATTAGTTATAATAAAAAGCTATTCAATTAATACCACAGATTTTTATATTAAAAGCTCGCGCTTATATGTATATTTTTAAATGACAAACAACATTTCTTAAAGGTAATAATTGAAACGTTATCTATCTATATATATATATATCAGTCGCTACAAGAAAATAAATAAACTTTACGTCCTTCTGTGAATTTCAAATAACAAGATAATAAAGAGCTTTGATAAATTACATTAGTTGAAGAAAATAAATACTTCAAGTTATGTAAAAATAATTGAATTTTATACTAGAATAATACAAAAGTACACAGAGTTTCTCCTGTGAAATAGTTGTCAATATGTACAAGAGTAATATCGTTATTTAATGCCCATTCACTACAAATAAATTGTACACTTCATATCGACGTATTTCATACATCAAACATGTTCAAATTATATGATTATTTTCAAAACGAATTATCATGTACATACATATTTGCTTAAAATATATTAATTTAAAAAATATTACGTACATTTAAAATATGGAAGAAAAATATTCTCACAATTTCACAAGATATTTTTATGATTTTTTTATGATTCCACACTGAATAATACAAGTTTGAATTTTGTGAGATATTAATAATAGAAAATGTCACGAGTTTTAAGGTTAAATTGTACTGGGCTGTACCATTTGTATTTATGCAGTTTCATACCCTCATGAGTATATCGATATTCGAAGCCTCGCTCATTAACTTATGCAAAATGTCCTCTTACTTTGATATTACTATAGCAAGTCAAGCAAAATATACATTTGAATTTTACGTACATGTTACGTGCTAATTGTTTACTCTCCTAGCTATTGCGAAGTATCGATCAGTGGATAAATAAATTGATCACTTTATGTACACGTTTTATTTTTTTACTGTAATACTTTTATAAAATTATGAATTTTCATTCAATTTTAATTATTTTGTATACATTATGATAAACGATTGCAGGAATTATCGTAATAAATATTTGCATAAATAAATTAAATACAAAAAGTTGTACAAAAATAAAAAAGCTACAAAACAACTAAAATTATTAATATTCCTGTATTAGTTGTGAAAAATATTATTTTTAATAATAATTTGCTTAGTTTTAAATTAAATCAAACTCATAATGAGTTTTTATAGCAAAGGGAAATAATATATTCGGGAATTAAACGATTTTCTTTTTTAAAGATCTTGGAGCCTTTATATTTTTATCATTTCTTTTAAATTACAATAATTGAAAATGAAATATATCACAGGTTAGAATTTACTTCCGTGGTTAGATAATTAAAATCTTTTAAAATTTATTAAGGATTTTTGTCATTTAAAAAATTACAGTTAATAAAATAATAGTTCGCAAACATCTTCTGGAATATTTATTCTCTTTTATACAAGGATGTACACATATATTTTTAAGAGCTATAACGCGGTTATAATATAAAAACTACTCCTAAATAAAACAATACAATTATTAAAATCACGTGCAAAAAGATTATTAGTGTAATTGGAATAGCAAGGACTCACAACTTGGAGATAATCAAATCGACGGTAAAAACAGGTCTTCGAGGCAGAGGATTGCAAGCGAGCAATATGAACACAAAATTCCGCAATGAGTGCATAAATGGACATACGCAGTCACAGAAACAGAGAAAAAAGATAAAGTCGAATAAAATGAGAAAGAAAGATTGCACAGTTTTAAGGGGAGGCCAAAGAGTTGCTAGGCGTCGCTGTCGCAATTACCCTGATAAAGTTACAACTCGCCTTTCATACCCCTTCGCGTAAATTTATTAGCCCGATACGCGTCACTTTAATTACAAATGAACACACTCACATGTACACGCTACTGCTCTTCCACTACAGGACTTTAGTTTATCTTTTTCCTTTTTTTTTCACCGAATGCTGCCCTTTATTTTTACACCCGTGCGTTAAAGAGAGACAGGAAACTAGCCTGTATACATTATACTCGAAAGTATGCTATAGAATCTTTTAATTTTAGTTCAGTCATGCTTTTATGGCAAATTTTTTAAGACCCACATAAATTCCTGTTATATTTTTAATGCTCAATATATAAACGGAAACGCTCTTCACGTTTCGACACAGGAGATGCTTGAAATATTGGACGCGCGAACCTAATAATAGTTTACTTGTCAATGGCTACGGTTAAATCAGTGTTGAGTGAAACTTGCAGCAGATTGTGCCCTAAATTGGCGACGTAAGCAACGTCGCTTCAATCTCTAGTTATATATTAGTTGTATCTATCCAGACCTAGGGTTTGTCGACGATTAAATTGTAATGGCATAAACTAGTATGCGCCCGTATGAATATTCTAAAATCTTTCCACACCGTGATTACTCTTACGCTGCTGTGATCTCGTTTTTGAAATAAACAATACTTTAACGAGCATTCTTTTGCGTTCACACAAGATTGTAACGCAAATCTCAGTTTACGATCATCGTATTTAATTGTATTTCATAGTATTAGCTCTCGGAGCGACCTTTTTAATTTACAATGTCAGCATTAAAATTTATAATATAGTATTAATTAAAATACCATATCAATCAAATTAAACATATATTTCTTGGAAGCGCGATTACGAAAATATACGATAGAGCAAGATTTTGCACTCCGGCAGTTGATTAAAATCCTCTAGTCAAGGAGCTTAGCCACAACTTGTAGTAAAAATAAATTAAACAACTGTGCGAAGCATAACCATAAAAAATTTCTTTCAACAATCGTAACGGTCAATCTGCAATCGTAACGTATCTCTTGTATACTCCTACTGTCCGGGTAACGACCAATCATTAACAAGATCAAGGAAGTAATAATAACTTTGACGCGTTCCACCCAAAGGGGCACATGTGTGCACACGCACACGGTGTGCACGTTCGTAGGAAGTCAGGCACTTTCATTAGATCGGATATCTGACGCAAGCTTTTTCATCGATGCTCTTCCGCGCAATATATTTCAACGGGTCAGTGATCAAAGCTCTGGTTGGCACTGGTTTGGATCTACGTCCACCAGTTCTCTTCCTCGCACTCACACTCGCAGTACTGCTTTGTTTGCTGGCAGCTCCTGCACACACGTTGAGTTTCTCTGGAATGTCTACTGGAATAACAAATCATTTCCTCTGGATGTAAACGTCACAATAATTAACCGGACTGGGGTGTGGGAGTCAGACAAGAGGAAAGGGGATCAGATAGACAGATAGACAGAAAATGAGAGATAAGAGGGAGTATTTTGTGAGAGCTGTACATTATTACGTCTTAAAAGAGGTGGCAAACGATGAGGTATTGGAATGCTAAGAGCAGCGAGAGAGACAAGAAGCACAAGAATGATGGACTGTTAAAGAAATACGCACATAACAATAGCTAAGGAGAAAACAATGTGAATAGGAGAGAAGAAATTTATATGCCTATAACTTAAGCCTGATAAGATACTGAATTTGTCGATAAAGAAGGGAATAACTGCGTTATTGATAATTAAAAGGAATAAAACTATCTCTCCTAAGTGATTGCAAGTTTTTTTTTAATTATTCATTCTTGATTACCATAAAATACAGGTCGCTTATTTAAGCAAAAATTTTATGATAATAAATTACGTTTAAAATGTTTGTTCGATAAATGTTAACTAATATAGAAAATCATTCGAATAAATTTTTTAAGAATCAAAAGTATAGTTGATCGAACCATAGTCGCCGTCAAGCTTTTCCGTCTTAACTGCTTTAAATTTTTGTTGATAGATAATTGTTTCATTTTTCGATAGAGAAATGACAAAATTTTACTGACTCAGTTACTGAATACTCAACTTATTAATCAAATTATCAATAAGTTGAATTCATATTGTTATGAACGGTAAACTTTGTGTTTCCGACTCTCTTTTTGTACTGCGTTTTACAAATGTATTTATCAGATGTTTTACTATAACTCATGAACGATGTAAAATTGTTGTCTTAAATAATTCAACTTCCATAACAAAATATACACAAAAATTATTGTTGAAGCATTGTTTAATATTATTAGGCGATAACTTTTTTTCACGCGTAAATAATTTCATCTAAAAAGCCCCTGTCAAATAAGACTAATGTTTTTAAAAGTCCGTGGCTTAATTTTAACATAATCCTCCCTTATAAATAAAAAAACTAAAAAAATATTTGACTAAAATAAAATCAAGGCGTTTTGATTCACTCCATTCATAGTTGAAAAGCAATTAAAGTGGAGTTAAACGGATTTACACTTAATCCATTCAAATTGCCTTTGAATGGTAAATTGGTAGATCGGTTGATTCGAATCCAGTATTTGCGGCAAAAAACGATCAGCGTTGAAGAGACAACTTTAGCTGTATTTGTGTTACTCGAATTTAATTGATTTTCCGCCAATGCCTTCCTTGAGGAACGTAACCTCTTGTTAAAGCTTCCCACTCCTGGAACAAATAGCCAACTGAATATCCACTCAAAGTTGCAGTATCTACTAGAATGTTGGAAAAAAGAGCTTCGAGCGTTAAAATTGCAAAATAAAGTGGACAGATCTGGCCGCCGAGATTATAAAATTGTACAATTAGTAGCGATGGATTTGATTGGGTTGATTCTGCAAAAAGTAGACCGCGCAAAAAGTTTAATCAACGATAAAGTTCGTAATTATAAAACAAAAACAGGTGCCACGGAGCTCGAACGAGTCGGTGCAGAAAAAGCAAGTAGGATAAAAAAAGGAAGAGGTTGCCCGTCTTCTTGACAGAGTAGTCCGTTACTCGCGGACCTTTTTCCCGGCTACGTTGTCGGCCATGTACGAGTATATTACGCGTGCCGGGCGCTAAAAAGCCACGACGCCACCGTCGTCGCGATATAACTTCCTCTCTTTAGCCGAGCCAGGCCACGGAAGATATGCGAAAAATGTCGCGAGTGCCTCTGCCGTAAGCGCGCACACGCACAGGAGGAAACGCTCGGTATAACGAATGTCCGGCGCGGCGGAAACGACTGTGGAATTCTTTTCTCTATTAAGATTCGCTAGACGATAATTAAGGGAGAATGCCGGAATAATTTTGAATGCGTTCTCGGCGGTTTAATAAACTCTGGTGCTCGCGCGCGAAGGGCATAACTTGTAACCACGCCGTGTAAGAAAAGCAGAAGTAAAACTTAATGACAACTTCATTAAGTGTAGGCTTAAGAAGTTGTATAATATGGACTGAGTGGTACGTCGGTTGTAATTGAGTCGTATTTTTTATTTTTATGGCTTATTCAAAAGAAGAAACGGCTCGCGGCGGCTACGGAAAAAATTTCGATGTATTTAATGTGCCTTTACGGTCTGCGGATTACCGAATCAAATTAAATGATAATTTTCATGTTTCGAATTAAAACTTGAGGGCAATTTACAAGATACAAGTCAGAGTTTCCCGCGATTAAAAAGTTGCGTGCGCGCGTCGCTAAGAGATATCGAGATG
Organism: Platyscapa corneri; assembly: GCA_018907185.1. NCBI lineage: Eukaryota > Metazoa > Arthropoda > Insecta > Hymenoptera > Agaonidae > Platyscapa > Platyscapa corneri. The sequence continues at coordinate 1,116,080 of JACCHW010000005.1, read as the reverse complement.
AAAAAATTTGGTAATTACGTTCCGCGTCACTTCTCTGAGAACAATTGAAAATTCGGAATCGGCTACTCACGGAAAATGTGGTTTTTATACTCCCGTCCAATAATTGTCAAGATATAGGTTAGCTCTACGAGGGGAAGAGGGAAAGGTTTGAAAAGCCGAATAAGATACGAGACGATATTGTCTATACCGTATTTGTATTGGTAAGAAAAACGAAGAAAAACGATAGTTATCTCACTGACTTGCAATATTCTGACCGAAACTTGTAAAAAGTTATGAAAAGATCCATAAAAGAAGCCACTGAATCAGCTGATTTTTATATATTCATTTCGGATTTATTCGGAACCCCAGCGATATGAATAGAACTAACCGTAGCTAATTAAAATACAAGGAAAAATACGTTACACGCAAACCATGAATTCACACATTTATAAATTCATTATTCTCTTACGTACATCTCCTTGACGTCTGATTAACTTTTTATTTTTGCTTGCTCAACATTTACGAGTCAATGTTTTTTCTGTGCGCGTTTTTAAATTTCTCAAAAAAGACGATTCCTTTTTTCTTTTTCTGCATAAAATTGCGAATTCGTCGCAATAAATTTTACTTGAAATTAACAAAAAAAAAAAAAAAAAAAAAAAAAAATACAAGGGAACGTGATTGGAGTTATCAAGAGATATGATCGGACTATTCCTATCTTGAATCACTCGAAAAAACAAATTTCAGTTAAATTTCGCTTCCTTCGCGCGTTAAAAATCATTGTATAAGCGGCTCTCGGCGGTTCGACCAACAAATCTTTCCGCGCGGTGCGTTAATAATTCAGCGCGGCTATTACGTGCATAAAAAACACAAACAGCGGCGGGGAAGAAAAAGGAAGGAGAATTGCTCTTTCATCAGGGCCTGCCTGCCCAACTTCACATTTCCGCCACGTTAATATCAATATTGGCCCGCAAACCCTCCGAAGCTGGTCGAGGGGCAGGAGCGGTGCCTTTTTTTCACGAAATATCCCTGCGAAAATAAATAATAAGGTGAAACACTTGGAGGAGGGATAGAAACACACGCGTGCGCGCTCGTGTCCGGATGTGCACGAGCGCGTGTATCGCCGTATGGCGGTGTACACGCTAGCGGGGAATAAAAGCTCGTGTCTGGCGACGGGCCGCTCTTCTGGGCCTCTCCTGGCTCCGCGTTGATAAAGTACCGTCCGTGCTTCGCAGGTATAATAAAATGATATCTGACCGAGTGTTTCGCGACGACGGCGGCCGCCGTGGTTCTCTATTCCGACGGCTCGAACGCCGAACCAGAGCTCAAAGTCGCCGCCTCAAGCGCCCACGGCGGCGGTCGCGATAAATAATGCGTGCGCGAAAGGCGAAGGGCCTCTCTTTATTTTACCGTCTTCTTGCTGCGAATCTGGTGTTTTATTGGGGCCGCGTTTTTGCAGAAGGTCTCCGATTTCAAGAAGCGCGCTTTATAACAGTTGCATGGGCCGTAAACTGCAACAGTAGGTTTGTACAAGATGTTAAAGAGCCGTAAATTAAAGTACTCGCCGCTGGTTACGTTTCTGGCAAGGAGTGACTTGATACGTTTTCAGAAATGCACAATTGTCTGGAAAGGGCTTTTGCCCTCGGAGGTAACGAAAAACGTGAACACCCGAGCATGTAGCGATTAACTATCCGTATCAAGTCTGCTCAAACGCAAAAAATACTCGATATAAGAATGTATTGTTTGGAATCTGTGTCATTGGAGATAAGCGTCGTTTGGTTTTGAAACACTCTCGTATATTTAACCAGAGATTAGCGGATTCGTAAATTTAAAAAGTCTTTTAAAGCTTCCTGTTGATTCCAGAGACGCGCCGGAAATCCCATTTCTAAGACCAGTAACATTCTCTATCTCAATGTTCATCCCCGTCCTTATTTGCTCTTATCCCTTTTATAATTTGAATCACTGAATTTAATTTCGAGCTACTCGTGTAAGCAAGCCCGAGCAAAGTGGAATCTCTGTATGGAATCGTGAGCTTAGAAAACGCTTCTTTTAAAGCTGAGCCGCGTGCAGCAATCGCAATTCATCTTGCGGTTCTTTCTGCAGTCGATAAATAACCCTTAGCCATGAAAACAGACGACTTGTGCGAAAAACCGCGCCGAGCTTGTTAAGATCGGTTCTCGAAGTGAGCCCAACAACGTGTTCCCAGTCTTTAAAAAAGGAGAATTGGCGGCTTGAGGAAGGGTTGGGGAAGGGGGGAGGGGGGGATGAAAAAGCAAGCATGAAAATCTAGCCAACTTAGCGCCAAACGACTGTGTCTCTTGTCCCCACCCCTCCCCGAGCCGTCGCGCGCCGCAATTTATGCTTACGCACGTGCGCGGGGAAGCGAAGTAGTGTATGTACCGGGGTATGTGTTCCGATGAGGCAGAAAGAAACGAACGTCTGCTAGACAACACGATGCAGTAATAAAAGGCGCACGTGTGCGTATGTTTATACGGAGGAGCGACGGAGAATCGTGTAGATCCTTTGGATCGTTGGGCCTTGCCGACTGAGTTACGTTACGCAGCCTGCGCTTCAAAGTCGTATACAATCCTGATACTGGGAGTCGGCGACACCGAGCGTCCTTATTCCTCTTTTCCTTACGGCCTACTCGTGCGTATATAGCCTCTCGAGACCGACGCAGACCGACGCACTTCTGCCAACATTGGTCTGATCGTAGAGATTAAAAAAGGCGCTTCCTATGAGATTTCTTTATCCGATCCATAAATTCTCCCCCTGATGTGGACGGACCGAAGCTCGAGTACACGTGAATGGCTCTCTGACGCAATGATAAGATCCTATCTACTCGTAGTTTATACGTACTTTGATGTATTACTTTATATCGGCATCTATTAAAACTACTGTCTCGAAATCTCGCTGCCCATTTTTTAATAGACTTCCTACTTTAATAGACTTGTAAAAGGATTTAATTGATCCACTTGAAATTACTTCCTTCAATCTTAGATAGTGCGGGAATAATATTTTTTCTTCATTTCCTGTACAAACTCCGAAGAGTAATTAAAGCGCGATATCCACAATTACAGACATACACATATGTTACTCTTTCGCAAAATTCACGGTAACTTATATAAAAGCTTTCATGATTTAATTAACAAGTGGAAAATTTTTGCAAGGTAATTTCTGCAATATCGCGGTAATTATTTTAGTATATTTCATATTTTTGTTATGAAATGTTTAGTGTTCTTACAGACGCGTAAAACAGAGAGCGATAATAAAAGATCAAAATTGTTGAAAAAAATGTAAATAAGAATTTCGGTAATCTGAAAATTAAAATATTATTCTGCAATAAGTTACAAATAATTAAAACTGATTTTTCACGAATTTAACAATTGCAACAATTATTATTAAATATCTTATGGATGCGTAGATAGACACGCAAATCTTTATAGTAAACTACTACTTTTCGTGGAAACCGCTCTCGTCGTTCGCGGCATAACTGTTACATTGAATTCAACGAATTAACTTCATTTATGGGGTTTACAAGAATGTGTGGGCGTTAGTAACTCTTCACTCGTGCTACCTTATATGAACAAAAGCGGCACGTGTATGTGCAACGCACAATTTTCATTTTCTTGCGGTGCAATTCTACCGCCATTCAACTAGTGTACTGTAGCTGAACGCGACACCTGCGATCACAATTTTCCCCTACGAGAGTTTCAATAAAATCAAATACGAAACTAATGGACTAATATTATCATTGAAAATGCAGAACGTTCCAAATTTCGAATAATACACAATTCACGGAACCTGAAATCTCGCACTCCATTCAATAGTAGCACAAAATTTACTGTTCTTTTTTTGTGCCGTTAAATTCTGTATCCAAATGACAATAGTTCCTACTTTAGCATGCGTTTGCGCCCTCTGCCGGCCAGGTGTTTATCTCGATCTTTTGTTGGATCCTCTTTGTCTCCTTTTTCTCTCTTCTTCCTCCAACGGACGGAGATGTGTGGTATAATAATATTAACCCCTCTCTGCCTATATTTAATGCTGACCAGCAAAATTTCACACGAACTCTATTTCACCTTTTTCATGCAAACTTCTTTTTTCAACAATAGCGAGTGGATATCGCTTACTAAATTCTTATTACGCAGTTGTAACCTTTGAAAAAAGCGAACACCCGCTTTTAGACAAGGAGTTTTCTGTATTTCAAGTTTACGGAATTTTACGGAAAAATTCGAAACTTGAAATTAAATATACGAATGTAATAGATTTTGCGGTTTTGAACTTTAAGACACAACTTGTTTGTAGATGCGCAAACGAAAATTGTATTTTTAGAGAGACCTTCTTTTACAGTATCAAGTTTTGAATAAACAACGTATTTGTGAATTAATCTAACACCATAACCGTAGATTTGATCTTACAATCGGAAATTTTCAGTTTTGTTACGGTAAAACGAAATCACTACACTGTATAAGAATATGCAACTCTAATTTATTTGAAGGATGAACATTGACAGATACTATTGGACGTAGACTGCACTATTTATTATTTCAACGCAAATGAAAAATGAATCTAATTCCTTGACAGTAACGTACTACACCGACGTAAATTATGTATAAGGCTATCACGGTGTACACGAGAATAATTTATTACGAGAGTGCGTGCAAAGAATTTGTGTATGGTTTTCCGTTCTTTATTCCGGTGTTGTTGTAAACTTTTCCGTATCCCATTACCAAGAATCCTGAAACGAAGAGTCATAAGTACATTTCGAGCACAATTATCCACAGCGAACACGTAACCTCGTGCCAAGTGCAGGACCCGACAACAGTAGAAAAGCGAAGCTTCCGAGAGCTCCAGTGACACACGAACTTTCTCCGGAAAAGCTAGTATAAGATTTAAGCGGGAATCACTCAGTCGATTTCCATTTTCCTGAGCAACGGGTACGCGAAGGGGCCCCAGGTTCTCCTCCACGAATTTCCCCGCTTCCTCCCGGTAGAGTGAACAGGCGCACGCGCACCACCGCCTTCGGGGAATCGACTGTCAATCAGCGGCAGGCGGATGAGCGCACAGGGAAGATCCATTACCGAACAATGCCGGCTGATTAGTTGCGGCCAGCGACACTAACGACAGCCAAACAAATCTCGGCTGAGCCGCCGAGGGAATTATGGCGAGCCGACGCTTTCTCCCCCTGTCAAGCAGCCGAGTACTTACGTGGCCGAAAGGGAAACTTATCCATCCGGCTCTGGGAAGCAGATTTTAGACAACTCCTCGACGGCCGGACAAAGAGGTAGAGAGGTAGAGGGTTGCGTCGCTTCCATTATTTCCAAGGAGACGTGTTTTCTTTGCCAATGACACCGCTTTGAGCGGTCGTTAATTAATTTGTTACGCCCTCGGGCTGCAGCTCCAAAGCCGATCTGTCATCCTCGCTTTTCACGCGCATTCGAATCTTCGAGTGGTTACCGTTTTTTAACAAATTTTTTGTTTAACGCGATATTTCGAGATCGGATCGACGTCTCGTATCGGTGATCGCGTCTAAATCTTAGCATCGAAAATTACAGGGCAGCTTATCAGAATTCCGAGTTTCCCCCAATCATATAAAATTGAATGCATTTGAACGACCCGAGCCAAAAGCTTCTTTTTAACAACTTTTCGTTGAAAAGATTGATTAACCACAGTTCTACAAGAAGCTTTACGTACTTCTGTTTTCCTCTTCAACCTGAGAAACCGTAAATGTAATTTATTCAGTTTATCACATACGTAACTATAACAAAATTAAGCGATACGAATTAAAATCATGCGCAAAAATGGAAATTTCAAGCAAGATTATCTTTCCATTGTCTTTCTCGATTTCAACGGCATAATTCACAATTCGCGCGGTTAAAGTGAATTTTTATCTAAAAAAATAATTAGACTCCCGGAAATATTACCAGCAGTCTTTTAAATTTGTTTAAAGTCTTTGTGAAATCCTGCGCATTAAGAGCACCAAATTTAAACTAATTACGTTTTCGCTTCGCAGGAATGTAAGTTTAACGTGAACCGAAATTTCGAAGGTAATATTAAAAAGATCTTAAGCTCCTTAAGCTTCAGCAAGATTTTCGGAAAATCTCTCCCGTGCTTTCGCGTGGAAAATTAATAATAGTAATGAAGAGAGCTGAAAGTCCAAAATTTTTTGCTTCCCATGGTAATGCGTTTTAAAAGAAGTCGAGCGCCTCCCTCAAAAAGAGAACTTCCTAACCGATCTGCAACTGAATAATGCATGCGTATAAATAAGCCCTAAAAAATCTTAATAAACATCGTGCTTTCCCCAGAATGAGGCGTAATACAATGAAATAATGTTATCCTTTTGTCGTTTGCGGTTGAATATGAAATTGCAAATGAGCGTAATAACGAAGTCGGAGTTTGCGACGAAGAAGGAACTGCGGGAAGGATTGTTGAATCGTATCGATCGCGAATAAAGAGGAGGGAAAGGCTGAAAAACAATTTGCTACCACAATAACGCTCTCAATAATTGTCTCCGACTGGCACAATGGTGGAGAATCGCGAAATCCCCGACTCCGATATAACCAGCTCCCACCCTATGCACGCAGCTAGGCAGGGGCTGTCAGTCACCGGGGTTTAGCCCGCCCCGCTGTCAGGTGAGCTGCTGTCTTCCAAAGTGCGCACCCACATAAAAGCATCTGACACCAATTCGTTACTCGACCTACTCCTGCTGCCGCTTGTAACGACGTTGGTGGTGATGCTGGTGGTGGCGGCGGCGGTCTGCGCTCGGTCGGGCGTCGTCGATTGCTCCCACAAAGGACTCGCGCAGGACTTCTTCCTTTTTCTCTTGTTGTGGATGCGCACGCAACCGCGATCGCTCTTCCGTTCGAACCGGAAGCCGCTCGCAAAGCCCAGTGCACCGGATTATCGCTCGTCGTAAACTTCTTAGCGCTTTTATCGGCACGCGGAAAGCCGCGGGACGCTCGGCCCGTGTAAGTGCAGGATTGCGACGGGCTAAGAGCGAGCGAGCGGTTGTCGAGGGAGCGATACGCCCGACAAACAACCTGCAAATTGGATTTTTCCTAGCACCTTTACTAGCGCCACGCTGCGCGAAGACGACGCTTTCATCTCGGGGCGCAGCGTCGCCGCGGCAGCCTTTCTTTCTTTGCAAATGAAAAACTTCCTTAATGGCTTGCAAATTTCAGACTCCGTGCGCTTTCTGGCCGTGGTCTCTTTTATTTTTTGCGTTTGTGCCAACATTATCCCTGTTATTATGAGTTACACTTTTATGAAATGCACGATGAAGGAAAGGCGACTATAAAAGCTCCTCTTACAGACGTGTCTTTCAAATTTTTTGCTTTTTGTCCTGCGCTCTTTTGTCCGATAAGTCGTTGGAATTTTAAAAATCTGTCAGGTAATACACTTCTATGGCCCTTCTAGTGTTGTGACTCAGCTATACTCGAACTGAGTCAGTGATTAGATTCAGCGAAATTCTACAAACTAAAGGTTTACTGAGTCACCCTAATTGTTGCGCGTCACCTCTATTTGCTGAATCGTATTTTCTTAAATACGATAAAGGGTCTTCGAAAATCGTACTTGTATGAAAAAAATGCCTTTCAGCTGATAATTTCTATAACGTTGATCCAAATAAAAACGAATCCGACGTATTCGGATGTTTCGTCAAACAATTTACTTATACTATAATCAATTAATTAAGTAAGTAGGTTACGATGCTTAAAATAAATACATTTTTATTTGTTGAAAAGAACTGTAAATACGAAGGTCCATCTTGCATTCATTACTTTTTACTGCAACTACTTTCTTTATATTATTATTCTTACTTCTTATATTTCTAACTAAACTTGATAAATTTTTAATTAAACAAATTTATATTCATTATTATTACAGTAACAACTGCATTGAATTTTGTCACAATACTTTGCCACGCTTCAATTACGTGTACGCTTATTACTTAAATTACGGAGAGCGTCGATTTTTTTGTCTGAAAAAAATATCACTATTAACGAGTGTTTTTTGTTTCGCTTATCAATCCAAACTCACCAACTATCGGCATAAATATTCTTTATATGTTTAAATAGGCAAAATCTAATATTGCACAAAAAACAAACAAACCGTGCGCGTTTGTATTCTTGTTAATATAAAGTTAAAAAGTAACTGGTAACATCTGGTACATGGAGCGAAAGTATTGTCGTAAATACACGTAAAAGCATTATCGTCTGTAATTATTTCAAGAAATCTAATTTAGTTTTGCTATTTATTTTGTCGCCGTTGAAGTATACGTTGGTTTATAGTCTATTAAGACGTCATTCATTTCTTGAAAAATATTTAGCACCTTTGCTCACAAACGCATTTTTGAATTACATACATGATTTACTTCCGCGGTGTTTGCACGTCTTTTATTGTGTCTACGTAAAAAAGAAAAATTGAGAATAGTAGATAAAGTTGAATTAAAAATATAATTTTGAAATAACTTAACAGATAACAGATGCTAACTTTACCAGCGAATCGATAAAAAATGTCAAAAGATTAGTCGATGAAAGATTCCTCACTGAAATAGAATATAGAAAATCGGCTTTGAAAATTAATTGCCGGCTTTCTCTCGAATCGCCGACGAAAATGCAGAAGAAAACTTATAACGTAAACAAAAGATGAAAATATTAAAGTCTGGCAGATGTGAGCTCTCGGACATTAATCGAAAGAACGAGGCTAGCACTGGAGCGACTTTTAAAAATAGCAAATCAATCGAGACTGCCAACCGATGATTTTTTCACGCTCAACCACGCCGATGTAAACAAGTGTCTAATCTAGTATACAAGCAAACGAAAGCACATCTTTCTCAAAGTGATTGAGTACCCCCATCAGTGTGTACCTAAATGATTATTTATGGCTTCCGGAAGCTTTGAACTCCCCTCGAGCCCGAGCCTCCGCGTCAATCGGGCCCCGTGCGGCTCGGAAAAATGTTAAAAACTCGTGCGTGTATCATTTCCAAATACACATGCCCCGTGCGGCCAGACACGCACACACAGCAGATAAAGCAGAGCGGAGAGGAGCTTAAAAAGACACAAGTCAAGTCGAGCATACGAGCACGTCGGAGAGCGTCGGAGATCGGGCTTAAGTGTGCCGTAGACACGCGAGAGGATCAAAGGCGACCGCTTGAGTGACGGAAGCCAGCTGGCGGAAGAGCGGCAGCCGCAGCCGGATTTATCTCGTCTTTTCTTTTTTCGCTCTGGCTGTCGTTCTCGCGCCTTTTTGCCACACGGGACAAGGACCCGCGAGGGCGACTCCGGCGGCCGACTAAGAACGGCCTGAAACCCGAGAGTATTATGGACACTCGGCTACGCTGCCGGATTATAATGCGACCGCCCGACGCTCGGTGACGGCGATCGAACGCATGTGCACCTCCGCGTAACAATCTTCCCGACGTTTTCGCTTTAATTTGATCTTCGGGGCGCGGACGAGGCGGTGGTGAGCGATGATTTAGAGGGAGATAAACCGTGTCCCGAGCCCGACGTTGAGTGCGCGTCAGCGTTTTCTCCGCTCACGCTTCTTTGATGTTCCTTCAAGTGCCATATTGCCACTTTAAGCCTCTTTTTATTGACTCTCCGCATTCAAAGCCTCCAACTAAGAATTAATCCATCTGAAGCCACAGATTTTTCGGTTCGAGTCACTCTTCTGGTTCGAATCGGGAATTTTCATAAGCTCTTGTGGCAAGTGCGATCAACCGAAATTCAGTGCTCCGGGCTTTTTTATAACATGACGCCAGTCTCTATTTTTTGTCAAAGCTTTTATCTGTGCTTTTTTGCCGGATACTCTTACTTTCGTGAGTTGCAAATTAAATTGACACGTTAACGCAGCTAATCCTATCGTTCACGAATGTCTGCCTCGAAAGTTAAACTCCGTGTAACATCGATTTATGTAATTGTTAATTCAATAATTATTTTCCCTTGCGAAATCTCCTCGATAACGCGCTGCGAAAACTGTGAAAACGTCGGAAGATTGGACGCGAAATCGACTTGATAACGAGCATGATATCAGCTTTGTTGAAAAAATGCCTAATGAGATTCACTCCTCGCAAAGGCTAATATACGCGCTAAAAAGACAAAATATGCGACTAATATTTAATGACGTTATAAGATTAATTCGCCAGGTTTAATTAACGGTATTACATATATATATATATATATATTAATATAGTTGTTTGCTAAGCAACGCTATTTGCTACGGCTCGAGCACGTACAACGCGAATAACCAATTTGGTAATAATAATAAGAGTAACTCTTGTTTGGGCTGTGGCTCGTCTCGTTGTTCACGATCCCATCCCGCGCATTGATTTTGCGTGAAAATACGCGACACAGCATCGAAGAAAGGGATGGAAAAAAATTTAAGCTCGGCTTTGTTTGTAGAAGCGAATGAAAAGACCTCCGAGGCAGACGCGATAGGCATTCCCCTAATTACCAATAAGGTTTCGCAGGTGCCAATAAATCAGACGCGTCGAAGCTTTCGCGCACAGCAACGGAGGGAAGCCCTTATTTACCTTCGAGGGTGGGAGCCTGCGTCCTATGCCCACGACACCGCCCCGAAAGGAAGATACAGATACGCGTGCGTATAATGCATCGGGGGCCCACGCGGCGATACGCGCGTTTCGAAAGACAACAATAGCGGGCTCCGCTGCCCATATACATATCGGCATCGGCATATATCGCGCATTGTATGCAGCGGCGTCGCGGGGTGCGCCACAATGAAGCTCCTGCATTATGTATCCCGGCCTCGCGGCAGGCGTGTAAACTCCGCTCGGACGGTGCAGACGCGCGCGCGCGCCTCGACTAGCAACAGCGGATGCTTGTACCCCGGTGCAGACCCGGATTTGAATGAGGAAGTGGCGCGCGGACTCCGACAACTCCAGCCCGATGAGACGATTTATACGAGCTACCGACGCCGACGCCGACGCCGACGCTGCTTATTTGAGAATTTCTAATGGAGCCGCGCGGGGCTCGCTCTTTAATATTGATGAAGCTCGCCGCGTGTATATCGGTTGTTGCAGGCGCGTGATGAAAATACTCGTCGCGTCCGTCGGTGATGATGTTGTATGTGCAAATACGCCCCGCGCCTTCGATATAAACTGTCGTCCAAGTTGACGGATGTCTTTTCTTTTTGTTAATATGAAAAGCAAACCATACGGCTATCGCCGATAAATTCTTCTCAGCCACCCGAAATATTTCAACCCCGATAAATACTGCTTTTCCTGTAATTCTGGCTGGTCGCCGCTCGTTCGTGTAAAAAATAACGACAAACACTCTGTAATGCTAATCCTGATGTACGATGCGCGGATGTCGACGGAAGATTAAGTCCTCCGTTTAAATCAATAATTTCTCCCGATGTTTTAACGCGCAGACTGGCGTTTTAATCTGAATATCAATTACTATTATATCAAAAATGCTAATTATGCGACGTCTGGAAAAATTCAAACGCGGTACACGCAAGTTAATTTTGTCCTTCGAATAAGGTATTTTTCCGAGTTGCCTTTAATCCTTCGGTTCCATTGAAGACAAATTCATTAAAATAATGGCAACGGCAATCCCTCGATGCTGGAAGACGTCAAGTGTTTTATCAACATCGAAGCTGCTTTAGCAATAATGTATATATCGCGATACGTAGAATCTACTCGTCGAATTGAAAATTCTTTTAAACTTGAGTGCATGAAACCATTTCATATTCAAATTGAATATTAATACAAATGATGCAGCCTTTGCCGCAATTAATCTCCTTCTGTACTATATGCGGGTAAATGATCACACTTAGCGTTACATTTCTAAAACGAAATCCTTTAGCTGCAGAAAAACCTTATTCGATATTAATATTTTACGCAAAAATGATAGAATTAAATTTTTTCAATCAAACGTCATGTTAATTTTTATGAAATATTTTTATAGAGAAAATTATATTTAAAGCTTTTCTATTTGTTTTTAGTTTTCTCAAACGGTTACGCCATGCAAAGATTAAAGTAAATTAAATTCTTCTTTAATTATTTTAAATTCCACGCACCATTTGGATTTTTGTAACCTTTTGCAATTAGCCGTTCTATGTTTAATTGCGAAATAAAATTTTCAACTGAAAAACTCGGTAAAAATCTCTGCATCCACTCGGAATATCACAGATGCAATCTCATCGCACTAAAATTTTCTGTAACTTGGATTTTCTATCATTCCTAACATAAATTTCAAAATGCTAAGCTAACATTTTCAACTATTAACGCACTTACGTATCTTTTAATGATATACTTTGTACGACTAATAAAGAAAGGAGCTTGAATATTAATTCGAGTAATACTGAAGATGCATACGAATGCAGTTGAAGAGAAACAGCTTTTCGCGCTACATTTAACTATACGACTACTACTTATTAAATTCGTTTGATAAATATGTATTTATAAATTGATATCATCGGCAATTGAACGGTCATCTTGATTTCCAGCATCTCAGTCATGCACATAACAATCTCGAGGTTGCGTCATCCTTTTTCCATTCCTTTTCCATTTTCGGGATCGCTAATAAAATGAAAATATCTTTTAAGGAATCAATGGATAAAATGTCGACGAAATGACTACCGAGAACGACAGATCGCGCGTACAAGTTTCATGCAAATTCGCCAAGCTACCCTTTGCGTAAAACATAATCGCAGATCAAAACGAACGAGAAGAAATCGGCAGTCGCCAACACATTCGCGGAAAAGGTGAACGCGCTCGTACCGGAGAGGCGGATCTAGTCTACCTTGCACAGCTCGGAGCGGAGCATTCGCGGTGTCAAATTACTCGGGAACGCGCGTACCACGCATCCTCGACCCAAGGAGAGGCGATAAGACACCGCGCGCCTCCTACTCTCGGGACATCGAATCTATTCAACTCCCCTCGACGCGATCAGTCTAGACGCGTTTGCCTCGAAACACGAAACCAGGCAACTTGCCATTGATGACTGCATTACAGAGCGCGCGACGGGGAAAAATGGAGGGTGGGATCGGGCCACCGCGCGAGAACCCATCAAAATATCCGATTTCTCCGGGAGCTTTTCTGGATAATGCTTTCCCGTGGTAGTGAACTTTGGTAAACTCGCCGAGGACGTCGAACGCCGTCGGAGACGAATTAAATCCCACACGAGGTGGGGATGTGCGCGTGCTTGCACCCGAGCGTCAGGCCCGATGTGTCGTTCGAATAATCTTTTAGTATCTGCCGAGCTCGAGTGTCCCTTTCGAGTGTTCTTGCGCGTTTATTGGTAATTCTGCACTCGCGCGGAATTATGGGCCCGTCGACGCTGATTCTCGTTACGATACTGCTAACTTTTACAGGTTCGTAGTTCCCTCCGACTGAGGAACGTCGATGGCTGCTCGAGAAATAAAAACAATTTCGAGCTCAAAGCATTTTAATAAAAACCTGAAGAAATTAACGGCGTGATAAGAAAACGCAAGACAAATTAATATCAGGAGAATATAACAGCTGAAGCTATTTATTATTTTCTTAGGTTTAAGTTTAAAATAACTGGATTTATGAATTCTTGCCGTTTTTCATATTAACTACGAAAATAATAACTGTTAATTTTATCCATAGGAATTGCCTTCAGCGAGAAAATTGCCAGTAATAACAATCTCCGCTTGATCGTGTAATCAACAAATAATATTACTTATCAATTATTCGCCTGAGTGAAATTTTTTTTAACGAAGTAATCACAGAAAAAGTATTAACGTTCTCGGCATTACCAGCAGAATTTTTAATTCATAATCGAAATATTTCGATACTTCGAAGCTTTGCGCGATGGAAGAGTACTTGTTTTCAATAGTTACTTCGCTTAAAACTTTATTGGAAAAATCGTGATTTTTCTTACATAATGTACAAATTAAGTGAATCGAAATACTTTGCTACGTAAATTAGTTTATCAGTGAATCTAATGTAACGCAGGTTGCGTCACAAAGTCGTGTCTAAAATTCGTTTCGATGAATTTTGTTAAACAATAATTTCCCTTAAGTACTGACGCACCAGTCGAAACACTTATCCGTATCTGTCATCGAATAATAAAACATCACGCAGGAAAGATAAGAAAACAAGAAAAGGAAAGCGTAAAGTGCATCTGGCAGTAATTGAAAAGCGCAGAAAGACGAGACGTGGAGTTCCAGTAAGAGCCTCCAGCTCGACAGAGAGAAAAAGAGAGAGAGAAAGAGAGAGAGAGACAGAGAGAATGAGAAGGAATAAAACGGTCCCCGTTCTGTCTTCGCTTCCTCTTTTTATCATCCTTTTTCTAGCGATTTGGAAGCTTCGCGCTTAGTTGGGTTGCGCCCCGAGAGTTTCTTTCAGTGGAGGATTGCGCGGCGGCCAAAAACGCTGTCTCGCCATTCATCGTCCATACAATTAAGGTCAAATTCGTGACAGCCACTTAACTTAATAACGAATTGCCTCTCACTCGGAGTGACTGCTCGATGCTGCTTTTCTTGAAATAACTATGCATCCGGCTTCTGATGACCCCGTCATAAAACATAGATTTACTTGTTTCTCCATACTGTAATCTGAATCACTACGTGTGCTTTCTATTTTCTGAAAGAGCTGTCATTGGAAGTAACACGAGCATGATTAAAAGTACTGTTACATTATACATTTATATCGCAAATTAAGTTGTGATTTAGTTATTTTAAATAAGAATTTCTGACGCTCGACATAAAAGCTCGCTTTATAAAAAATCAGACACGACCAACTAATGAGTTTTTGTCAAGTCCAACTGATTATTTGAATAAAAATCACTTAGCACAAAGGATGAATAACAAATTTATCTGTCATCTCGTAACTACATTGAGTTTCAGCGAAAACGCAAGTTCCACGATGGAAAAGTGTTGCAAAGATTTCACAAAATGAGAACTAGTTGATATTAAATGTCACGTCAACGAACGTATTTAGAAATATCATGTTTATTTTTTAATTACAATTCACATTCTTGCTTAATTACTCAGATGCACTGAATTGAGAAATTTTCCGCTTTAATTGGATTAAAAGCAAAATTCATTTTCATTGAAACGAGTATTTATAACTTACGTCACACGTAATATATGTCGACTCGTATAAATTTAAGATGAATGAGAGAATAACCACAAATGATTTGCTGAAAAATAAATTTTATGTACATACGTGTGTGTACACTATATATACATTCTTTTATAGTGAAAGATGGTTGATAAATCACATCTTATGAATATAAAATAGCAATATAAAATAAATGTGGTCGACGGGTATTTGATATATTTTTTATAGTACATTGATGAGTTGAATCTCAAGATTATACTCATTAGCTTTACAAAGTTATTTTTTAATAAAACCTAAATACAATATTGTTTTTTTATTATCGCACTATACTTAAAATCACGGGAGAAACATTCAGAAAGCAAAGTTCTTAATTCCTTCTATGTCCAATAGAGTTTCTTGAAAGTTCTTCCAACCGGTTTTCTTAAAAAATCGTTTAGCATTAAAAAGCTTCCTCTCTCTCTCTCTCTCACTCTCTCTCTCTCTCTCTCTCTTTCTCTCTGCCTCGTAATGCGATCCATCATACGTTTACTACATGCGATGATGCACCAAAGCCATTTAATAGGATAAAAAGTTATTTACCAAAAAGAAAATAAGCGAGTGCAGCTGAAAATTAAAAATAAGCCCGTATTAAGCTGAGATCGTAGTCATGAAAATGTTAAATACACGTGTCGGCATTTTATCCTGCCAAAATCTCTGATCCATGCTTCAAGTTAATCGACGTACTTCCACCCAAAAGTAATTACCATTCTGTAAAACTACGGGTAGCATAGCATCGAAGCTAACAAGCATACGGTGAAAGCTTCAACTCGAGTCAGCTTCTCTGCTACTGACGCAATTATTCCTGTTCAAACAGAGTAAGGCGCTACACGTCGGTACACGTACATGCAGTGCCGAAGGATTATCGCAAAGTTAAAGTCAGCAACGAGTCCTGGCTTTTTTGCACACGTCGGTAGCGGGTAACGAGACACGGGCTTCGCATATCAATGTGACTCTCTCCTTATCTATCTCTCTCTCTCTCTCTGTGTTTCAACGTAGACACTGGCAGCTCGCGAAGCGTGGAATAGGCAGACCGAGGATCGCGCGAATGAACTCGGCGTCACGCCCGCCACTCATCGGCGTCATTCGCCCACGATCGCTTATAAAGATTCTCGCAGGCAGAATGTAGATACGAGCTGTCACGGGCGTCCGACAAGAGGTACGTTGCATGGGCGCACCGACACCGCGAGCGACCGACGGAAAACGAACCAAACAGAGAAAGAGAGAGAGAGAGAGAGAGAGAGAGAGAGAGAGACAACGAAAGGCAGCTTTACCAATTTCTGCTCAGAAGACGACGTCCTACGTGTCTTAGTTTTCCTTCTCCGGATACCTGACGACTACTATGCACATCGCGTGACTCCTGACGTAGGGATTTTCAACGTCCAACTGATGCGCACACCTGGACCGATGCTAATGGCTATCTGTAAAGATAAGACTCGAGATGTGCGTTTCGCGCTCCGAGTTCCGGGATCCCCGTGAAGCAGTTTTAGCTATTTAGACACAAGCGCCTTTTTCTGCTACAGAAGGCATTTTATTTTATTTTTTTTCTTTTCACGCCGTTCATCGATTATTTCCTCTAAGTGATTTTATTTGGAATTACAGTCGGTTTGCCGCGTTCGTTATATCTTCGGCTCAAGAAATATTGCCTGTTAAGATTATCTCTTTAAACTTATGCTTTACACTTGGAATATTATGGTTCGTTATTGAATTACTTTAGTATAATTAGGAAATACATTGGACTTAGAGTTATACAAGTACACGTTATATATATTTCTTCAGATGCGAATCCGTATCTCGTAAAAATCTTTGACAATTTTATGAAAAATAAAATATAGTCCGATGGTTGGATACTGATATAGCTGTCGAAGGGTAAGAATTCGTTTTTTATTTTTAAAAAGTAGCTTTGCCATGTATCAGAGAATTAACCCGTATAATTTATAAAAAGAATTTTAACATTATTCTTTGATATATTTTCAAAATGTGTGAAGACTTTCAAAATATAAGTTATTAACATCTATTAAAATTTGTTTTTATCCAATTAATCCATTAAATACATATAAATGGTAATATATGTTTATACAATCCATGTTCGGTATAAAATAATGGAATTGTTACGTTGACTTCGGGCAGATCGATTTTTTGATCCATTGCTTTAAAAGCCCTCAATCAACCTTTTGTTTTCGATAGACGGAGCCGTGTTTTACATGTTTTACACAGACAAAACCTATTTTTGAGAACTTTTTTTCATGGCAATCGTATGGTAGTTTATTATTAATGCATCAATTCGTATCAAATATAAAATATATTCTCTGAAGTTATATTTATATTTAATATGATTGATTTGCTAACGCTTGTTGATTATTGATTTGTTATAAGTGCAAAGTACGTCCACCGCCTCACGTTATAATTTGGCAAAATTTTTAAAATATTCGTATGAAATGTCCGAACGTAAATTTTTCAAAGGCCTCTGATTTTTATTAAGAGTCGTGTAATGAATATAGCACGTAATATCTAATATCAATCAAAAAATGTGCTTAACGATAAAAGGTCGAAGCCGCGCGAAATGCTTTAATAATAGAGCATACCTGCAGTTTGTAAAATGATTCATTAAAAAGGTTATGAATACTAATGAAGCCGCGAAAGCTCCGTACACGGAAACGGCTCTTATTTAATATTTCAGCAAACGTACGCGCCATTAAAATCCCAATTAATAAAATGAGCTAGAAGATTAATAAACAATGCCGACATCGCCCGAACAGGTGGGGCGCGCATTAATTTTATGTCGTTGTTTACGTCACACCGAAGTACGTGTGGTAATTGTTCTTGCGTTGGAAAGCATATTTCAAGAAATTAATCGCAATCCACGTGAGTCAGGAAAATATCTTAAAGTGCTCCAGAGGAAAATCTACGATCTTCCCTTTTCGTCTCGTCGATGAAATATCGTCCTCGAGCGAATTCGCGCTCACACCTACTGGCGCGTTCGTACGGACTCGCATTGTTGGAGTGACCCACGCGTTACTCGATGTCCACGACATTTGCCATTGCTAACAATGTTTATTGGTCGCATCTGTTCCCCAAGTGGGAACAAGGCGCGACAAGATAATCTCTCGCGCTGTGGATTGTCTTGAATACGTTCGCTGCTCGAGTAAACAACGATTTGTTCGATAACGGCTCTTTCAAAAATCTTAAATAACAATGAGTTAAAGACAATTGCACTCGTAAAATGAGAAATATTGTTTTGACGTAGCGGATATGGATTGATTACCGCTGTTAGCGACACCCCCTCCTAACTCGTAAGTCCTGTTAAATTCTTCGTCTCAACATTCGAAAAATTTTGAGACTTTTCGTGATTTCTCGGTGTTATATTTAATTTACGCACATTATTAAAGTCCTTTGCGAGCCCGTAAAACGATCGACTACGAAACTCAAGCACATTCGACGCGCAAAACTAACTCATACTACCGAGATATTTAGAAACTCTTAATGCCCTCGTGGATAAATCTTGTAAGACACTGTTAATCTGATTACGGATTTTCCTGCACTGATAAGCCTATCAAAGTAAAGATGTATTTTTAACAGCTAACATCGCGTTACGTATAATTACGTTCATTGAATGTTAATATTTATGGAAAATAACAGTTAAGGCGAAATGAAAGGCGAGCATTTTTTCGAAAAGTTGCCGAACCTGTCCAAGACACACACTGATTCGAATATAAAAGTGTACATTTTTATGTAAACACTGTAATGACTTATAAAATGTATCTCTGCAATCAAAGAGGCGTCATTTGTTAATCACGGTCTTATACGCTATAAAATTAATGGTCGTCCTAAAACGAAGTTAACATTTGCACGTTAAGTCCGCGAAGACAAATGTAAGACACATCTCTATAACTTTATAAACAACAGTAAATTGGAGCCCTTCCCTATCCTTGCCTCGTCTTTCGCGCATAAAAAGCTGAGCGAGCACGACCGTATCATTATCTCGCGCGGGCGTGCAAAATGCATCGCGCTCAAAAAGAAAGTAGCTTGCCAATTATCCAACGAGCTGAGAACTTCTCTTTGTTGTCGTCTGCACGTCGAGATGCTCGAGGGATAAGCCCAGTCACAAAAATCGTGTCACTCCGGAACGGCGCTGTCGCGCGAAGATTTCCACACTAGTCTTCGCAAAACAATAAGTGTGAATCGCAACGTGCGATATAACCTTTAACGATGTCTTTCGCACATATCCTGCATTGTTGCCGTTATGTTGATTTAAGCTTATGGGACGCTTCTTTGCAAACAATGAACTCAAAGAGTGGATTCGCGAGTCGAATCGTTCGGCCTATTTACGTTCTTATTAGAAGAAGCATTTGATAATATCGAATAAGCATTTCCCAACGGCGAATGCACGTTTCAAAGCTCAAAATCGATCGATTTATCACAGCCGAGCACAATTGTTGGCAGAAATTCAAGATCATCCTTTCCTGTAAATATGCGCCAGTGCAATAACTCAGAGGGAAGAATTTAGTAGTAATCGTAATTCTATTTCGTCCTCGCCGAAAATGCTGTTATCGAGTTTTTAAGGATTCGCGTTCTGAGGATAGTAGATAGTGTTGCGCAAAGCAGAAAGGCTCTCGGCCCAAGTTGGCAAATTTTACGAGTGAAAAATAAAATACATTTGAGCAGACTGATAAATTTTTATTCGCTCGTGTGATTCACGATACAAGGAAAATTATTTTCGCTCGATTATTTCAACAATCCGTACTTTAATATTCAAGGTTTTCCTTACTTTAATAATTCGTTTTAAACAGAAGACAACATTTTATACGTTACAGTAAGGCTGGATTTATAAAAATATCGTATTGTATTTTGAATAAAACATTGGATTTTACCACAAGTTATGATTCGAAAAATTTTTAACAACTGTATATAATCTACCTTCATAAAATAATAGGCATTCGTATGTAAATATTGTTTTCACCTAAGTATTTAAACAATAAATGTTTCGTTTTATCTTTAAGAGTAACAAATATTGTACACTTTCTTGTCACTTTCTCAGATGTGTATTAATATACGACATAATGAGTTCTTGATCGTGATGGCCAAAGTTGTCGTGGAAATTTATACACATCATACAAAAATTTTTTATACTTCGATATAATCATTTACTCTTATTTTCTGAAATCATATTCTAAGAAATGAAGAAATAAGGTCCTTAATTTCAATGCTAATATAAATATGAAATTTTTCCGTCAGATACACGCGTTTTATTCCCATACTTGGCTGACCTTTACCGACTAATGCACTCGTTTTCTGTAATTACGCAAGTATACGGTAACTGCTTTAGTGTATAATTACAATTCGTGATTTTTACGTTGTTAAACTGTTTTTTGAAAGCCCGGATCGGGCATGTTTTGGAGGGGTTACGCAACTTTTAACACAGATCAAATAGAACAACACTAATCTTCGCAACGAGATAAAAATTGCGAATTTGAACAAAGCGCTTGTGAAAATCCGCCAATATAAACAGTAGTCTGAACACGTAATTTATCGTTTCTTTTATTCCTGATAAAATATTTGAAAAATAGGTGGTATTCTTCAGGCCGAGCTCGCGGACGCAGCTTTAATGGGATGTTGCTTAATATCATCGATCGGAGCCACGACTGAGATTTGCCTAGGACTCTCGATCACCACCGGACTCGTTTACTGATACAACAGCGCAGTCGTCCACTTGTTGTTTTGGGACGCCATTTTCCACGAATAGCACACTCCTATTTCAGCTACATCAGGACACGGGAGAAATATGGTGTTTACCCTCGCGCAACTCGCAGACATCCGTGAAAACTCGACAAATCCGCCGTTATAAATTTTATCCAATCCAGTGTTTCGTTCCACTTTCCCGGTCCCCATCTCCCTCTTTGAGCTGCCGAAAAATAATAGCTTCCTTTGGCAGCCGAGCGCCGCATCAAGGAAAATCATTAGCGCGACCACCGAGTCCGAGAACCGGCGAATGGCTTCGAATGGCTCGGTTTGTCACTCGTTTTGTACGGTTGTCGCAGGCCGCGCCTCCACGGGAAAACCGATCAGTCGGTCAGCTCTCAAGGGGCGGTGTCGCGCGCTCCCGTGAATAGGAGGTTGACAGTGCAAGGAGGAAATGGCCTCTGACAAAGGCGCGCGTTCGCTCGTTAACGTTTTGCTCAGCGAGCGGATTCACGGGGTTTCCACGCACTCCTCCAATAATTCTGAGCAGCGTCGCCACGAACTAGTGGCGTGCGCACGCGCGTCGCCTCTGAAAAAAAGAAAAAAACACATTTATCAAGCTGCGAGAGACGTGACAGGAGGACGCGCGGACGCCCCCACCGGCGACCAAAAAAGTGGCACAGGCTCCCTTCTTCTTGTCAAAATTGCAGGCGTGCGCGACGGGTGTCCGGCACCTTTATCGCCTAAAGAGAACAAGAGAAAGACAGAGGGAGGGAGATGTCTTCTTATTCTCTGACACACACCCACGGTTAGTGCGACGACCAAGGTGACGTAATCCCGGTACTTAGTGTCGGACTCGCCGCCGTCTCTTCACCCTGCTGTCAAGGCGCGCTGCGGGTCGTCCTCTTTCCCTCTCTCTCTCACTTGCTCCCACAATCATGCATTTCGTAAACTCGGCCTTCCATCTTCTGCGGCCGCGCTACTTCCACTTACTCGCATTCTGCTGGGCGACCCTTCTTGGATCGAAGCCCATTACTCATGAGCGAGTCCGAGTGCGCAAAAGATCTCGCGCGTACTATAGTCGCCCTTTTCTCTCTCCGTCTCCTTCGCTCGTGCTCGCGTGGAGCCTACACAATCATCTGGAAAAATAGAGAGAAAGACTGAGAGAGAGAGAGAGAGAGAGAGAGAGAGAGAGAAAGGAGGAGTGAGATGCGATGTGAGATAGATGGAGGAGGCAGATATACCTTAGGAAAGTTGAACAATGCTCTCGCTGTGCCGCGTAAAGGGGACAATTTTTTCTTTTTCTTTCGCGGTAAATGCCGCTTTGTGTCGCCAATGACTTTCTTTCCAGCTACGAGCTGCTTTTACGAGCTGCCGAACATTTGCCTTTAACGGTGCAGCGGGGGCCGTGTCGATGTGTTCTCGCGTGCGTGAGCGTGTGTGAGCATGACGTTGCATTCAGCTCCGATCCTCTTCTTTTCGCATCTGCCGCGCTTTTCGTTATTTCTCGGGCTTCCGCCGTGCACAGCGAGTGTAATTTGTGATGCTCGTGAAAACGTATATAAGAAGCTCGAAATCGCCTTTATTGAATAGCCTCGGAAGTAAATAAGTATTGTAAAGGTGAACGCCGAGCGAATGGGAACACTGTTTGCGAGGGAAATTGATAGTCTAACTTTTCCGTGAAATTTCAACTGCGTTTTAAGGAATTTTTCTTTTAAAATGAATTTTTATGGTCACGCCAAAATGACCCGCGCTTATATTTCTTAACTGCTATGTAGCACTGCTTTTATATAAATGAGAATTGGCTGGTCTGTTAACTTACTTTCGTCCCATATGGTATATGTTACTGGCTTTTAATGCTTCCTCCTCGCTTTCTTTCCTTTCAATAAAGTTTGTTCTTAAATTGAAAAAGATACTTTACGATTAAAGATATTTCGGTCGTGTAAATATAGTGCCTTTGAAATCCATAATATTTGTACTAAATCTCACGACACTGTGTTGATAAAAGTAATATCGTTCTGAGCTCTACATATAAGCCCAATCGAACTAAATCTAGGGGATAATTTAAGAACATTTTTATTTTAATTGAGTCTAATAAACTTGTACAATAGACTTGTCATAATAGAAGTCAGTTAGTCTATTGACGTGGACAAATGCGTCATTTTTTATTGTTTTAACATAATTGCACAAATTGTTTGATTAGAACTTACAAATACTTTTGTTCATATTAACAAGAGGCCAATGTCTTAATGAGTTTAAGCTATTTCTTTATTTTCAATTTTAAATCATTATAATAAATCTTTCTATATTTACAATAAAAATTTCATTACTTACAAGTATTATATTAAAAATGTTCCATGTCAATAAATACGTATATAATTAAAAGTAATGTAATACACATGACGTAAGCTCAAGTGTCTTGTTCTTTGATTATGATACGAGAACATCTGGAGGAAGAAAGTAAACGAATTCTATTAAAACAAGCATTAATCATGAGAACAGAAAGCACCGGTTTAATTTTTATTTCTTAAAAACAGTGTCCCTCTTTTTAACCATGGTTCATTGTTTATTCCTTCGTCACTAACTTTGACCTTATATGAAATACAGAAAACTATTATACGTTCGTTCTGTAAGTTTAAAACATAAGAATTCTTGGGGAGTCGTAATGGTAGTATTGACTCCTGTATCTCATATTTATACAGACGGCAGGAAAATACCGTAAAGATGGAATAAATAATTGAATACAAAGTAATCTATGTCTAAATAACGGCAAATGCTCATTTTGTTTAGCTTTTTCACTTCAATACACGGTCGTATAATAATCACATATTTTTAGGAAATAAATTTTTAAGAATAGTAAGTGTCTGCATGTTTATTAATTAAATAGGAACCGCGATAAAATAAAACAATGGTGCGTCTGAACAATTCAAGTTTCTGTATGATGACGTTACACTGACACAAATGGTTATATTGGTATGATTATCAAAATAATACGTTATCAACATAACACATAACAATCGTAAAATTTATAGATTTTTAATAAAGTATATTCTTTAAAACGCACTTCTGTTTCAATGTTATAAATTTTAATATAATTTTCACACAGTTAAAAAAATCTTTTAATCAATTAGATCTAGTGCGGGATATACAAATTATCTTTACCAAGTTTATAAAATATTAAAAAGTGAAAATAAAAATCTGTCTCGAATAAAATTTTTATTTTATAAACGCCAAAATAAAATTTTATGTAAAGGTAATAATTGTTTATATTTTAAAATAAAAATTACAAATGTTTAATGTAAAGAAAATTTACATATTTTGATAATAAAGTACGTAAAGTCATGTATAATATTATCAATTACTATTTGAAATAAAACAATAAGATATTTTGTCCGGCTTGGTGAAAATCTGCTTTTATTTAATCTGAAGAATGCTAATAAAATAATTATGGTATTCCTCATAATTTAAACTTTAACGCATGTTTAATGAAATTAAAGGAAAATATTCATGTTATCTTGAGAAAATAATTTGTTATTTATGCATTTATTGTACAGTAAATCTCAAGCAAATGGTTAGTGAAAATCGTTTCTCTTAAAGTATTTCTATTAACAGAAATACATATCGTAAAAGATTATCGTATTTACATTAAACAGACTTTTATACTTGAATATTAATTGTTATGGCATAAGTCCGGTGACTTTTCAAAAAAATAATTATATTTTATTTTATGTTAAACGTTCGGTTCGGTGATAAATATACACTTTTAATAAACTCGATTACACAAAATAATAAAATAATTCAGCTTTTAAATGCATATGTTTGTCTATACCTTTGAATATTATATTTCTCAATGCGTATTTTAAAATAAAGCGATGATAAAAAAAAATGAAAATAATTTTTAATTTGTTCGATAACATCGTAAAGTTTAATTCGAATTAAGAACTGGTAATTATTAAGATAATACGGGGCGCTTTATTGTATGAAATAGAGCGGCAAGTCGGAAAAGAATATCAATCAGGATTTACGAATTTTCACTAAAATATTTATGCTATCGAATACGCGTACTCATTAAATATTAATGTAAAGTTGAATCGATGGCGTTTTATGCGGCTTGAAGTGAACTTTCAGTGCCGACAGGAAACATGATTTTCACGTCATTCTTAAAGCAAACTTTCAAATTCTTCTTCGCTAAGCATTTTTCCCCAATAAAAATATCAGGTACAAATAATTTAATCGCATGCGACACACTGTATAAGCTTTTGAAATTTGCCGGTAAAATAAGTGGATTATGCAGCGTAAAGAAGTTCCTTGTTCGAAATAAGTTTTTCTTAATTAAGAAGTAACATACGAGACAAAATAACGATACGACAACAGCTTGATTTTTCCTGCATCGGTGTCAGAAATATTTTAAGAAGGAAATAATTGCAGCTTGCGATGCAATAGTACATTACTCAGGTTTGCACATTCGCTCCGAATTAGCTAGTGTGTGTTGTTTCCTTGTAACCGTTTTGTTCGACAGGAAACGAAAGCACCGAGAATTCAGGAAGAGAAGCGCTTTCCGCTTTATTATCATCATCATTAACGTTAACATTACCATTATTGCAGCGCTGACTCAAACAGCAATGCTTGTACGACTCTCGGTATAGGCGAGTACGCGTGCGCCTGTGTGTATTTACACCATGTAATAATCTCGAATTCGCGTTTTTACTTACCTTATTATGTTTTCCAAGCACTTTCCGTTTTTCTATTACGTTGTTGATATTTGTTATTTCCTTTCAACTCTGTTTCTGAACTTATTCCAGCTCTTATCTGCTTTCACGCTTATTCTTTTATTCAAACTTTTATTTTGCCAGCGTTTTGCGTTAAAAATTGTCGAATAAATACACTGTACTGAATTGCATTTAAAAGTTATTTCTTCGAGACATTATATACTCGAAAATGTAAGATTTTTTAAAAGCGTTTTATAAAAAATTCACTCGCAGAAAGTTTATGTTCTCCGACATTCTCTTAGAGAAAGATAAAATACAAGTTCTTCTGTTAGACTCTGGCTTCGCTTGCCTGTGTTGGAACACTAAGTTGATGTTTTCATTCATATCATTATTCACTACTCCAGGAGTCTTTAATTTTTTTTCAGCGCTCAACGAAGAAAAGGCTACTAATTTTCAATTATTTTATAGTTTTGTTTTTTATTTTCCAAAGTAGATAAACTTATTTTCCAAGACTATAGAAATTCCCGTATTTAAATAGTTTTTCTTCGAATCCAAAATAGTAAGTATAAAATAAAACATAAATCTCGGATTAAATTAATTATCCTTTTAAATTACTAATATTTTTTATAACATAATAATTTCTTTTCTATTTCAATGAGTTACTGCATGTCTAATTTATCAATATTTATAGTCGTACAGATAACAGTAAATTTATAAGTTTGTAAATCATGTTCTTGTCGTTTATTTAAAAAATTCATCATTATAACTACAAATAATTTATGTCCACTTTATAAATAACTAATGCAAATGATATGGTAAATTTTTTCCGTTAATTATATATAAAGATTTATACAAATTCTTTTCAAATGTCTCAGAATAATAGGATATATATTTTAAAATTGCTATTTTTATAAACGGTTTTAACCAAAGTATCATTTTTTAGAATTGTATACATTAATTTTTAAAATGAAGAATATAATTAATTCATTTTTTTTAATATTCCCTCAAGTTACATCATTATTAAGAATTTGTATTCATTCGTTATGAGCTTTGCATGAGAAAGCAATGGTACATCTGTACAAAAATAATTCCAATTTGAAATAAGAATATTTATTGCAGCTAACGCTTACAATCAATAATTAAAATAGTAAATAAATTACAAAACTTATTAATTATTACAAAATCATTATATTGCAATATTGTAATATAAATTTATTCAATAAATACATCTTTTATTTCCTGGCAAAACAAATAAAAATGTGTCAGTTATCATTTCGTAATTGATTAATAACAATTTAATAAATTACAAATAAATTAAATTTTATTTATGGTTAAAAATCGCTAAAGCTTATAAAAATTATAATTTTTACTTTAATATAATTCATTACATTCAATAAATCACTACATTGCATCTCATCTAAGATAAGTTAATAGTAATAAATGTGTAAATTATTCCTAAGTTGATATCATAAAACAAATATGCGTGTATTACTCATATTTGTACCATATCAATTATATAAAATAATAATGCACACTTGCCATAAATATAGTCATTGATAATCATTAATTAAGAAAAGATTGACCTTAAAAAATTGAATAAAAATTACAAAAGCATTCGTACGCAAATACTTTATATTATTTTATTTTATCCAAAGATAAATCAAGGCACAGATAGTAAAAGACAACAATTATTTTTCTTATTACATTTATTGAAAATCATCCCCGATTAAAAAGTCTCGGTACATTTTTATTACAAGCAAATGAAATTCTCTTCGTTCGAATGTCAAAAGGTCGTTTTCGACACCGTAATCGACATGTTACAAATTCATTGTAACGGCCGCTTGACGATGGAGCTTTGAACTAACATAATCCGCAAAGAACAATCCTGAATATTTTGAATATTGTCCAGAAGACAAAAAAGCGACTCGTTTCATTCGAATTGTCCCGCGAGCACGCGACTGCGGTCGATTCGGAGATGGCTCGAGACTGTTCATGCGCGCCTAATTCAGCCCTAATTACTTACGCCGATTTGTTAAAAGTAACGACTGCAATGCGTGTGTAGTCGGAGAAGCGCGTGTGGGGGTCGCGAGCACAAGCCAGAGGCACAGGCCGTTGTGAGCAGAATGGAGGGACACGGGAGGACGGGTGCGCAGCTGCAGATATAGTAGGACGGTATGAAATTGATATTTCATGGTAAATGGGCATTGCGTTAATGTCCGAGTGCTTGCAATTACCTCTCGCGCGCATACACTTTCGGGCCGAGCATAATGGGCTTGCAGCACGGGCTCGTTTCATCGCAGATGATCCACGCGGCTTGGGGCCCGTCTTCTTCGACACGGAGTGCGCGACGACTACTTCTTCATTCGCTTGAATTACCCCTCGTAAAGTGGCAGTATACGGCCGCCTGCGCTACACGTATATAATGCCGGAAACTGCCTCTCGCGCGCGAGAGCCACCGAATGATGTAGCGAAACGCTTAATTCCCGGCCGTAGGAGTGCGAGTGTGCGTACTAGCCCGCTTGTATACAACGCAATTTTTATGATAATGGAGGCCTGACTATCAGATTCAATTTGCATTAAAAAAGAGAGGAGGCGGACGAATGAAAGAGGAGGAGTAGACGCGGTTATGTGCGAGAGATTCGAATGAGGAGGCAGAGAATTAAGCGTGTTACACGCAAACCTCGACTCTGCGCGAGTACATTTTATGCGCTCGGATGGAGACCGAGATGGTGACGGAGATGGAGATGGAGATGGAGATGGAGATGGAGATGAAGGTGGGCTCGTCGCATTAGAATGTATTTGTATAACAAATTGTTCTTGCGGCTGTAAACTTCGGTTGCGAGGCTTATTATTTATACGAGTACATTGTCGTCTTTCCGGCAAACACAAATTAGTCTCTTTTAATACTCTCCAACTGCCTTTACTGTATTCGTTAATATTATAAGGAAAAATAGCAGCGTTTAGTGCGGCCTAAAGATGCCAATTATTTAGATCACAAACATAACAAATTTTTACGATGTCTTATGATTACTCCCCAGTGGCGTAAAACGTTCGATGCAGATTAGTACAAAATTATACGAGCCCCTTAAATTACGACCACTGTAATTTGTAATTCTATTGCTTGCTATTGCCAAGTGCTAATTATTTCTAGGAGCTATAAATGCAAAATAAAAAATCAACGAATATTATCGACTTAAAATTTTTACGAATATAGGTAATGACATCGGGGAAACCCCCTTTGTGTGCGTGTGGACAAGCAATCCTGAACCGTCGCCCCGATTACCTGTTCAGGTATTAAGGTACTAATGCATTAAGACAAAGATGTGATTTTCTTGGTTGAACTTGTATTTCTGGATTCGCTACGCCCAATGCGTATGGCATACCGATAAATAAATTTTTCAAACTTTTCTGTAGTATAAAATGTTTATACTCGAGAATTTTCATTGTACACATTAACATTACCGTATAAAAGTCCGCGAGACTAAGAGACCGTATGAGAGTTTTGTGTTCGTGATAGATATCAATTGTATAGATTAAATAATAAGCAGTGCATGTGAAAAAGAAGCCAGTTATTAGAGGGAAAGAAGAATTGGATAAACACCAATTACAAAATTGAGGCGAGATGAGCATAAAAGTCGACCGAATCTCACCAAATCTCAGCCCTAATTTAACTGACGTGAATAACACTAGTATCAAGAAAAATACATGAAATCTCTTCCACTAGCTGTTAAACTCTGAATTTTACAGCCCGAGAAAATCACGAAATAATTTGCAGGAAAATAAAAATACATTTGATAGCAAGAGGCAGCTGTATATTATTATTATTTGACAACAGTTATAATATTGCGTTTGAATTGTTAGTGCGTACTGTATTATTACGGAGTCCTTATTTTTCATATATTTGTAGCTTCTTATAAGAATAGTTTCATCGTTTTCAATTGTAAAGGAACTTCATAAATGTGAAAATTCACCGTAAACAACCCTTAATTTAAAATTAATTGTTCGTTTTAAATTTTATTTATAGAAAAATCAAATATAGTTGTATGAATTTAGTTCGAATAAAATAAGACGTTAGTTTATCGTGGTATATTGGTATTATTATTGTGAAAATAATTGTTCGTATACGTAACATAATAAAATTAAT
The DNA here is from genome assembly GCA_018907185.1 of Platyscapa corneri. Classification (NCBI taxonomy): domain Eukaryota; kingdom Metazoa; phylum Arthropoda; class Insecta; order Hymenoptera; family Agaonidae; genus Platyscapa; species Platyscapa corneri. Next base: position 1,086,484 of record JACCHW010000005.1, on the reverse strand, counting down.
GGTATCAATTTTACTTTAAAAAATTATAAAACGTGTGCAAGATTATGGACATTTGTCCCATTCACTTCATTTAATCGCATAAAATCTGAAATTAGAAAATAACCATACAGCTAAATATTCAAGTATATTTATCCATTACGCTCAAAGAACAATTGCGAGCGATGCATTTGACGAATTTGACTACAGCACAAGGTGCTAACCTCTAGTCGTAAGTGCATCACTACCCAATGATAATAAAAAAAAAAGACAATAATAAAAAGTACGAAAATTCTTGCTTCCTTACAGCACGAGATATTTCAACAAGTTATCGAGCACAGGCAATGGGTTTACAAAATCCTAGGCAATCTGAAAAGGAAATTCGTCGCCAGTATATCCAAAGGTGGCATTAAACTCGTGCAACATCGGATCGAATTTCAAGGAAATAAGGCTTTGAAAAGAAAGGAGCATTTTTCCGCGGAAAAAAGTAATCCGATCGGCTTGCGGTGCGCGTGGATTAACGCGTTCCATGGGCTTTTCCCGCTGGTTAATCGCTCTGCCAACGCTGCGTTTCGCCGCGATGTTTCAATTATGTTTTCCCCACGTCCCGGGCCCTGTTTCCAGACCCAGACCCGAGGTGGTGGCTTATGGACCTTTGATACGCACCGTTTGTAAAAGTCGCACACGCGCACGCGCACACCTTTTCTCGGCAATTTTCCAGATCGCGCGCGCCGAATGTCACTCTCCGACGCCCTCGCGACAAACTGGATTTCGCTCCTTTCCTCGGAACCGCATTCCCGGCGCTGCTGTCAATATTGCCACTTAGATCTTAAGCTGTATTAGTGAGATTTTAAGCTAAGGACGGAAACGGTTGCGGTGCTGTGAGATTTCACCGACATTTTTAGCAGTGCTAATGCTGCTGTCGTGTGAAATACGTGACGGATCTCTGGCGAAATTCAAATGTAAAGTAATCGAGCGAGCGTTTAGTCGTGTATCCAATTTCCAATAACCGAACCTAACTGAACTCAGTCTGCGCTGCTCTATCCAAAAGTATTAATAAACACTTATTAAGTCTCTCGCTAGATATTCAAATGCGCTTGTTTTGCCGCAACGTTGCACAATACTGTTAAGGATAAAGTTTGATGGAGCGCGTCTTTGGCAAATAATCTAGTCTTAAGTATATAACTAAGCTGTGTTTATTCTGCGGATTGTGTAAAATTTGCTTTTTTACACTCGTAATCCACTTTTCAGCCACTAGACTTGAAATAGTCGTTTATTTAATAAATGATATCTATTAAGTACCCTTAATTCCTGCCAAGTATGAAATTATTCACTCGATAATATATTTATCCCCTGAATTACCGCTACCATTAACAATAATTTTGCATTTTAATTAAATTACGAAACTAGACTAATGTTGTTATTATAATACATCAAATATTCCTAATGTGAGCGTTATTCTCGTTTATTTATCAGAGTTGGTTCGTATTGATACAATTCTATTTGCGCTATTTATGTCAATGGTTGTAGCTCTAGAGTCGCGAGATTGAATGAAAAATCGAAATTCGAGTCGAATCCAGAATTTATGCCATCGAGGAGCATTAGAATCTGGTTTTTTAGACGCTCGATCTTATTAATGAACGAATACGTCAAAACTTGCAGTCTTTATTAAATTCTATTGCATTTAAATTACTTAAGGGAATTGAGTGTTGGTGTTTTAAAATACTTGAAGTAGGCTACATCAATAATTATTTACACCATTCACCTTTTAGAAGGTAGGCGTTCGATACATCAAAGATAAAAGACGGGATACGCGTCCGACAACAGCCTTAGCACACAATCAATTTTTGATTTTTATTTTAGTAAAGATTAAGCCTCCCGATAAAGCGAGAGCGGCGCATTTATTGCTGAACAATAATTTGAAAATTCTTCCTCGTCACTCAGACGGTCTTCAAAATATACGATTTGCTGGCGAAAGCCTTACGACTGCCCAACAACTGCCAGTCGAAACAGGCATTCGTCAAAATCTTAGCCTCGTTTCTTCAATATAACCAAGCTGCACGCCATAAAAATCGCTTTAAATTATTTCCATTCGCGCTTTCGATTTTTCATCTCTCTGACGTGCATGGAAACGATACTATTAGTCAAAGTCCGCGCTGAGCTGGAGCGTAAAAAATGTAGACCGAAGAAGAGCGTACACTAGAGAGAGAGAGAGAGAGAGAGAGAGAGAGAGACAGGGTGGAGAAAATGAACACGCACAATCTTAAATTTATGATAATTGCCGTTGCCTCTCGTGCAAAATGCGCTCAGCCCCGCAATTGGGGTCTGGCCTGCCGCCTGCGTCAAGGAAATCAAATAAGCGAGACAGATGAGAGAAAGCAAGTCAAGGTTCCACGGTGGTACATAGTAGCAAGAGAAACGCATCGCACATGCACTCGTCGAGAGGGAAGGCACACGCATTTGTACCCATACGTATATCTGTGCGCGTGTCAGTGAGGGAGGAAGAGGAAAGGCACATCACCGGCAGGCATCGCACAAATAAATAAAGCTATCGCGTCTCGCGTTTATCATTCGCTATCCAAGAGCAGTCCTCGTAAATCTGTCTGCCTTCTCTCCGGATCTCTCTCTCTCTCTCTTTCTCTCTCTCCTTCTACCGCCTGTCTGGCCTCAGTCGATAAGAGCCCTGGTGCGGCAGCCTACGGGGCAATATGTTGCGCATCTCTCACCCCACATAAAACGGCCACTCATACCTTCACTCCTTTGCCCTCTCTCTCTCTCTCTCTTCCACTTGTCCTGCCACGAGGAAGAAAGAGAGTGCCAGCAGGAGGGAGAAAGAAACATAGGAAAGAGGCAGGTACTACTCCCTTGACCCTAAGCGTCACTTGTTCACGCGCGCGCCTTCTAATCTCTCTACCTTCATCGTTTTTCCTTTTTCTGACTTCTGCTGAAGTTGGCTTGATCTTGACAACATTATCGCCCGGCGAGGAAAAATGTGTTCGCCCTCGGGACAACCCTCATGCATATTTAGCCAGATTTACTAATAGATTTTCCCTTTTTATGCTTTTCAACTGACTCGTTTGCTCGCGAACACATTTCCGAACAGTCGGCTTCCCTCCTTTCCTCGCTCACACTCTTGTGCTGCGTCGTAATTTATGGAGGGATATTCTGGAAATTTTAAGAAAATTGAAAAATATATTTGGGTACTCCTAGACGGGACACTCGAGTATTTATGAACATCTACCTATTCTCCGTTGAAATCATGTATGAGGTGATAGATATAAGCACAAAAAAGAAAAAAGGAAAAAAAAATAGATCTTAAATAGATCGTAACATTTCGTGTTTTCCAAAAAAATCATCAATTACGTTTAACATAAATATTATTATTGCTTTTGAGAAATTTTTTCTTTTAATTTCTTTTTTAACCGAGTTTCCAAGAGTTTGCGGATTTATACCCTTAGATCTCGTCGGTTCTTAAAATTTTAAAATACTGTAACATATTATTGCTTTTTACGTGTCAGCGCTGATTGTGTTCATACCTGCGACAAACTGATACAAAAATATATTCGTTGTATTAAAAAGTAATAACTGCAGTCGCAACGTTTCCGTACAACCTACAAACATTGCAAACGAATATGGTAAAATTTGTTTGTGATTGGTGTAAAGATGAATTTGTAATAGCACTGGAAAATATTTGTCAGTATACAAAAAAGCGAATCAATTAACGTTGCCGATGAAAACTACTCTTGACTTTCCTCTTATCTTTATTTAAAGGTAACGAAACGATAATAAAATTTTTAAGTACAACTTATGAATTATAATATAGAATCGGTTAATAATTCGAGATAAAAAGTCATTCCGAAGCGGAATTATTGTTAAATTATCGGATTCGATTAGAATTTCAATTACAAGCAGCTTCGAATAAAAGTTTTTCTACCAGCGCATATCTGCACGGGATAATATAAAATCAATGCAATTAAAGACTATATTATCAATAAATGTTACGTCCTATTAAGTTCTTAAGGCTATAACTCGGGGCAGCTTTTTACACTATCGCAACATAAAATTAATTTCCCTCTCGCGAAACATTTCGCGAATAAATAAGTCTTAAGTAATACACGCGAGGCGTAATCCACAAAATGCGTTTTTACGCGAGGGAACAGATTAAAGTGCAAGAACACGGACGACGACCAAACGAGTAATTTTTTCGCACCGCGCGCATTATACGTCGTCTGATATCACCAATATAATCTGTCCGGGCCAAGTCAATTTCGTCGTATTAATAAAAATTCCCGGCTTGTTGTAAACTTACGCCTTTATTAAGCTCATTGGCGATAATGCAAAAGCCGCGCGCGCCTATAAAAATTAACACGTAAATGTCAGAGGCCTTAAAGCCGGTTATTTGTACCGTGTGTGTGCCTACACTCCCGAATTCACTCGGGGAAAAAATTTATCGCCCAAATTATACGCCGGTCGCAGTGTCCATTTAAGCGCATCTCTCCGCTCCTTCCTCTGCCTCACCTCCCACCCCCGCCCCCTGCTTCACGCCGCACCCCACGTCGCCCATCTTCCGACTCGAGGCTCTTCGATATAGACCGATATCGTATCGGGCGCGCTGCAAAAAGCGAGCAGCATTTTTTTCAGGAATGAAGAGCAAATATCCCTGGCAAAAAGCCTCGGAATCGACGCGAAGAGGAAACGGCTTGACAGGCCAAATTTACGGCATTTCTTCCCTCGCCGATACCTAACTATTCCTTTTCCGAAATGGCCGATCCAAATGTAATCGTATGCAAACGCAGCAATAAAACGCGCGAGCACTTCGCGTTATAAACGTATACACGCCTGTGTGTGTATGTGTATATACGTGCTGTGTCGGGAGTCTTTCTGTCGTGCGCGTGCGATTCCACACACCCTCCGCCTTAAAATTTAAAGCTATTTCGATCAGCCGAATAAGGCATCAGCCTCTTCCTTTTATCTGCCTCGGCAAGGGGTGATAGACACACCCTTTTGCCCTACGATTCCGAGGCAAATTCTACTCGACGTCTTCTATCAATAACAGTCAGTGCTTATATTTATTAGTATTACACAACTTTTGCGCAGCTGTTACGCAACGCCTGAATCGTATGTTAACCGATAGGTTTAACAGCGCTAATCATAAACATCTGCTGATCAAACTACTTTTACGCAATTAATACCAAGCAAATAAATTATTATTGGTTTTATTATTGAACGATAATTTCAACCACCAGTCTTGACACTTTATTGCCTGTAGTGCTGCACTCGCGTCAGTTTTACTGAAAAAAGGGGAAGAAATTACGTAGCACGAGAGCATCGATTACTCTAACTATAAAAACTGCCAATAAATTTGGTTTCCACACTGTTTATTTTTAGTTGATCGATTTTAAGAAAGGTGTTGTTGTTTCAAATAAAAAACGTTTTTTGAATCGCGTTAATAATTCTTTTTTACGGTTCAATAATGATGCTAATAAAACGTAGCTCACGCGTAAAGCTACAGAACAATTACTCGGAAGAAAATGTACGATTGCGAGTTTACACTTTATATTTCACTTTCTAACAGTCACTTTACCACGTTTCAGGCTTTCGAAAACAATTTTATTTTCGCAATCTTAAATAAATAGCCACCAGACAAATGATATTTATTATTTTTCGAGTTGCATGTGTTCGTTTTAAGGAACACCGACTCCGATACTTATTTTAACTTCAAACAGGTAACTAACATTTTTTATTGAAAGTTATACTATCGTAAAAATGTTATCGTACTTCCGGTCGTGCATATTTTACTATCTAAGATAATAATAGGAATCGATAAGACTTTAATATTTCCTCTAATAATCAAGAAAAACCAAACAAGAACTTCCATTAAATCTGTGTAATAATAACCAATCAAATAATTATTAAACAAATTTCTCGGATATGATTTAAAATTAAATTTCGCGTTCTTACGTATTTATTAAAAATAAAACAATATTTAAAAGATTCACAAACTCGTGTTTTGCAGGTATTGATCAAACGCTATTTTTATTTCACTTTATCATAAATATTTAATAAAGAAAAGTTGTTTTATCAACTAATTTTAGGATTTATGCAGAGTGTACTGGGATTTAAAGAAATTTTCGTTTATTGAAATATAATCTAACAATAAAAAAATGTGCTGTTATATTCATAAGTACAGATATGTAAAAACCTGAATTTTCCTACCAGTTCCCGAGAAAATCAAATAATTCCTTAGCTTTCCACGATACGCACGAGTTAAACGCTTATAACATAAATGTTAAAAGTAATTATTGCTTTTTCTCAGCCAACTACTTTTAATGCAGCCAATAACTTTTTATAGATTCCGCTTTATTCTCGAGAACTACGTGCGAGTGCTGTGCAGCTTTCGATTATTTGGACAAGCACCTCTTTAAAAAATTAATCAGCGCCGAATGAACATTAATATACAAGCAATGATTCACGAATCCACCATAATTTATACCATAATTAGAATAATAATAGTCTTGAACTATTTGTTCTTGAATCCATAAATAAATGCTTGCGCGAACTTGAAAACGGGTTGAGTTTGGCAGCAAGTTCAGTTCGGCGAAGGTATTCGGAGTGCAGCGAAACGTTGCCTGCACCGCGAATATCTTTATGCCACGCGGTAAAGGCTAAACCCAAATTCGGCCGGACTCCGGAGATTTATGCGCGAGTACAATAACAATTGATATGCAAAAGAGAGCTGGCGTCCTCCTTTCGTTAATGAGCACTGGCGAAGGAATCGAAGAAATTCCGAGAGACGGTTACTTCATCGGGGATCGCTGAAATTTTTCAGCGAGGAACGCCAACACGTGCGATGGACAGGCGGCACATCGAGTGCATCGAATCGAGGCGCGGAATGGCGAGTTGACATTGATTTTCGCAGTCGCTTAACTAGGCATTGATTGGAATCGAAAGCACCAGGGCTCGGATCGGACGAGCCGTCCTTTCTCCCGCTCTCGCTTTTACCAACGGCGGTCGTTACCAGCGTCTCAGCCAACAATCTCCGCCACATTCTCGTGCGCATGGCTCTTAACGATGCTGCTGCTGCTGGTTGTGGCCGCGGAGAAAGCGCAGCGCTCCGGGTATAATAATAAACTTCTGGCTCCTATATGTACGCGCCACGCAATCTCAATAAACACAAGTGTTGAGGGCCGATAAATGCGCGTTGCTTGATGCGCGCATAAATTTCGCGGAGCCGTCGGACTCGAGCGTGAAAACGCGCGGCGAAATCAACGCGCTCGTGTACACGTATACTTTATGGCCGCTATTTATTTAATGAGAAAGTCGCGCCCGTCACGACAGACAGAGAGAGAGAGAGAGAGAGAGAGAGAGGTCAAACGGGCTGATGCGTAACTCGAAATACGCCGCGGATCCAGCGCCACGGGCTTCTCCGGCCTCGGGATGCCCCTGCCAAAATTATGTGTGTGTGAGTCGACGTGACCCAAGGATTACAAGTCACGGGTAGAAAAGGACTTTTAATTATCAATGCTAATTAGTAACGCAGTGAAATATTATCATGCTTATGAAGAAACAACACAGATTTCTGAACTTTTCGCGAGACTTGCGAAACTTTTCCCCTTGTTAGGACTACTTTTTCAAATTATTTATAATACTCAAATTAACGGTAATTTGTTTCTTTGATTAGTGCCTCTTAATATTGACTGCTTCCAATTTGTTAAATGTTTACGAAATTCGTAATCGCTTGTTTAATTACGTCCACAATTTATCGTGCATTTTACAATAGAGCAATGTGTATAATTATTGATTTCTTCTTAACGTCTTAGCCCGTTCATCCTTTCTACCAACTTTAGCCCGTTGGCGTAAATCCATCGTTAAACGTTTACTGAGTTTCATCATAAGTTTGGAAGCCTCGAAATTGCCGATAAATATTTAGAGCTCCTCTTCATTGGCAACGAAATAATAAAGCTGTGTCATTATTTAATGCACGTTCGACCATTAAAGCTATTACAGCCGCCAAAAGTGCTATTTGATTTGAATTTGAAACAACGAATGTCTAGTTGCCAAGAGTCGCGCCAAATTTCCTATTAATTACACAAGTGGAGCTAAAATTCTTTATTATACCTGGCGTTAATTTAAAGCTGTCACTCGGACTTACTAGGCTCGCAATGCATGCTTATACCAATCGCTAACACACACTTCCGCAATAACGTCAACTTTGCAGAGCAGTTGCCAAATTTAGTACAGGATTATTGACGAGATATCGATTTATACCAATAATCATCATGTGTTAGAGCGGAGAAAAAAGTTGCTCTCTACCAGAAGCTATGAAGACTTGGTCACATTGTACTGTTTAGTTATTCCGTTTAGTAAGAATATTTATCAGCCCCTGATAATAACTAGGTGTTTTGCTATGTACGTTTTACTAGGGAATTAAAAATGAATTCTTATGTGTATTTATTGCAGTCTTGATGTCAAAAGACAACACTAAGAAATACAATCATTGGTAAATAAAATATGCAAATTCCTTTGAATTGCTTGAGCCGCGGGTATAAAATAGAAAAATAATACTACTTGTTCCAACAAAATGAATTATTAATTAATGTTTTAGTTGTACGACGGTAAATAATGTCTCGTAAATTATCGTTAATGGATCAAGTATTAGAGTTGCATAAAAATTATCAAACGACGGCATGGAAAAGATAATTGTAAGCAAAATAAAATAATTATTTTTAAACGCGAAACGACTTTTAGCCGCCGATGCCTAATTATTCGTAAATTCGAGCGTTTGTATTTTATTTATAGTTTGCGTGGTAACTTTCCTAAAATAGACTTTCCTAAGAGTTTAAAGCATCTCTCGGAGCAAAAGTAACGCGATTCGCGTGCAAAAATAAACACTCGATATTATTGAATCGGTTATAATTTGATAGCCATCTCATCGTAGAAAATAGGCTAAAGTACTCGGGAGTGAGCGTAAATGCTGTCAATCGCACTCTGGGATGCATTTAAAGCGACAGCCGTGCAAAAAAGAAAAATAGGTGCGCAGGAGACGTCGGTGTGAGCCGAAATGCCTACTTGCATCGCAAAGAGAAGTCGTGACAGCTGAAGAGCGCCCGACTGATGTAATAATAATTCGACTAAGCCGTTTCTACCGCTTGAAGTTCAAGTTCCGCATTACCGCCGTCGTGCCCTGGCTCGGGAGTTAAAATAGAACAGCATTGCCGTCGCGTTTGACTGGCGCGTCTCTCGGTACGAAGGCCCAGGACTCGACTCATTTGGAGCTCGTGGCGAGACAAAGAGGTACGCCTCTGGTATTCGAGGGATCGATTAATTGCGCGGACCTCCGTTAATACACCACGCGAATGGTGCGGCTGACTGGGGCTCATCGGCCCGACGACATCTAGGTGTCGTCGTCGTGTTTGTCGACGTCGTCGTACAAGACAGGCAGTTCTCGCCGCGGAATTGACGGTCGACGCCAGCGGCTATTTTCGCTCCCCCAGGGGATTCGTTTCCTTTCTCTTTCTCTCGGTCACTCGCTCGGCGCTAGGAGGCGAGCTAAAAACACGGAACGCCAACGATCGGTCCAGCGGATTCCATTCGCAGACGCCCGCCGAGTCTGCGGAGCGGATCAAATAGTTGAAAGAGGGGAAGCGGGGATGAGAAGTATCGCGTGTGTATAACATATTAAACGCTTTGCTACTTTATTGGAGGGAAATTCGCGGCTCTTTGATCAGGTCTGGTTCGCAGCTGCTGCAATGTAGCTCTATATATCCTTGCATATTACGAGTGGAGCAGCGAATTGACCACGTATATTTGTAGGTTTGGGTTACAAGCGAGCAAAGCCACCGTGGAATCCCGCGACTCGCGCATACGCGAATAGAGGAACTTAATCAGCGCCGATGTGACATTAATACTGAGCTGAATGATGCTAACAGACTTGTGTAATTGTACACATGCGTACGAGTGAGTCACCCGAAAGCTGCAAATCCTTCGCTCCGCTGCAAATTGCCTTTTCCTGGAAAACCGAGACCGTCGACGCTACAAAATATTGAATATTCCTTTTAATTTTGCCCGCATCGTACTTTATTCTCGATCTGTTAAGGTCCCGACGAACATCAGAAATGTTTCAAAAACGCATTCAAAGCTGACCCAATCAATTTAAAATGTACAAAGTTATTGCCTTGATAATTACAACGAGTATAATGTAATATAACGCGTTCTATCTGTGCTTCTCCTGTCTCCCATTTAACATTGTTGATTTTTGCAATAAAAACTGCAAAATGCGCGATTGGAGTTTTGCAGGACTTTTTATTCCACGGTCTCTCGGTCGATTCTCAAGTTGTTGTAAAAGAGATGAGCCGCTCTGTTATGCGAGGTTGGGTTTTACAAATTCATAAGAACGCTTTTAAATTGTTTTTAAGTATTCGCTTAACGCGGTCAATTAAATTCCGAAAGATTGAAGTTCTTACAATCAAGATTTAACAATCTTTAATTTAAGCGATTGCAGATGAGAAACTCAACGAAATATTAAATTTAGGATTCACGGCTTTATTTTATTAATATTATTAATTTCTTGGATATGTTCTGAAGCTGTAAAAATGCGTTACTTTTTTACGGATTGCGATTTAATGAGATTTTATCAATTGAAATATTGCGATTCCTTGTTTATAAGTGAAAGTAGCATTTTCAATTTGTACAAATGTTTTACGATGCGTAAAATACGTAAAATACGAAAAGTACATGCAATATAGCCAACAATTATTTTAATTATTACTAATATTGTTATTTATTTATTTATTTGTTTATTTATTAACGATTTGTACATTGTTACTTGGTTCATTATTTTAATAATGTGGTTACGACTTGATGAATGTGGAAAATTGAAACAAGATGGAATTAAAAAATTAAACTATTAAACTTATTGTCTGTCAAAATTTTTCCTTATAATTTAAGATAGGATTATCTGTCGGCATTAATATTACAGGTGTATGCAGTCGATTCTTAAAATTCGTAAACACGTATGATTAACCGCTTACGTAAAGTATTACAGCAACTAAAAAAGGTATTATTATATATAATATTTAAAAGGCAAATTATTTTTGTACTCTTTTTTAAAGTACATTATTACCGCGTTACATTTATTAGTGAGTTATGGTGTTGCGGTGTAATTGCTACCAGTGATTGGTTGGAAATATGAATTGGATAATAGGGGCAGTAATACGAATACACTTTGAATAGTCGTACTAATACATTTTTTTAATGGACAGATGCCATATAAGTCTCCTAGCAACAGAAGCGTATACACACTTCCTGCAGATAGCCGCGATATATTTCTTAGTAGTAAAATGCTTAAAAATCTTTGGAGGCTCGAGAAGTAATTACTTGTTAATATAGTCGGTAGATGCTTAAATTAAGTACTGTAATCATAATTAGCTACAAGACTACCAGAAGTCGTTTTCCGCGAACGTAATTATTTTACATTCAAAGAAAAAACTAAAAACACACCCGTGCTCGGTAATAATGCACTTGGGCACCATAGAGTGTTCAGGTTTTAAAGCCGTCAATAATTATTTATAAATTATCAATTGCTAAACCAACAATTTCTTTTTCGAGCGCGAGTACGTGAATTAGAAATTCGTGTTGGTATTCCTAATCGATTTAAGTAGCTTATGCAGCTCGGAGTGAAACTCGTTCCTCCTTAACTCGTTGATCAGCGGCTCGGTTGACAGTGGGAAGGTCGATACCAGTGTGAAATGACCGGCGTACGATACTTATGACACTCGAGCGTAATGGACGTCCGCTGATAAGCTTGGGCACCGATTGGCACTTGGATTAATTGAGAGCGAAGGCAAAAATTGTTTCGCCGGATTACAGAATAGCGAGTCCAAGGTGCGCGAGAGAGATGCGGAATATCGATTCACATACGCGGATTGCTTATAAAGGTGCTTATGAAGTTTTAATAATCATAATTGCAAGGCTGCGCACTCGGCCAACACATCCAAATCTGCGAGTGCTTGCGCGTGTGTATCGGTGACAAGATATTGCAAAAGAACATTCTCTAAATTGTAATGCGCTCTCGCGCGAGCGCACCGACCGTAATGCTTTTTCTCGCATGTCGAGAAAACACGGTAATTTAAGCGCCATTAAAATGGCGTCGATTACGCGGCCGGCAATTACGATACGCCTTGCGGTAATTGAGCTGTGTCGTGCGAACCGACGTTACACGAGAGCGCGCCCGCAGCTGTAACTCAGTTTATACAACGTGCCGGCACCACTGGCTTTTCCAGCTTTTCTATTTTCGCTGTTTTCGTTGAATCCACTGTGCGTGCAGCCGAGTACTGGCGTCGCCATCGCCTTGGCCCAACGTAATGGCGCGAGCATCGGGGTCAGCTTTAGCGTCTGAATTCCTCGTCTTTCTTCAGCTTTTTACCGCAATTTTATAATTTACTCACAAACCGCTAATTAATTAACTCATTTCGTTAATTACGGCTCTTAGGTTTTCAACAAAGATATTCCTTTAATGGCCTATTCTTTTTGTACCCTTCGTGAAAGTCGCGAGCGCATAAAAAACTCTCGTGAAGACTAAAAACGCATTCTTATTCCGATCATTATTGTACTTATATCTCAAGACAAACTAAAGCCTCTGCTAAAACAGTAGTCCGAGACGAGGAAAAATGAGGCTTTTAATCAAGAAGATTCGGAGGATAATAAATAAATTAATTTAAAAATAATATGGAATGAATTACGTTTCTTGTTCCCGGGCTACTTATAATTTTTAACCAAAAGAGAGTACGGCATAGCAACCTGATTATAATTATATTATGCTTCTATATACGAGTCATATGAACGATATATTTTTCGAGAAAACTCTACTTTCTAATATTGAGGAATTTCAGAGCTTAGAAAAAATTTTGTACGTTAAAGTTAATTGTTTGTAAATCTTTTCAAAAATTTTCCACTTCGTATACGTGTCAGAAATTTCTAAATATTACCATACAGATCTAAACTGAAAACCAATTGGAATTATATTCTCTATATATTAATTCAATAGATAATAATTTATAGCCTCTAAGTTGTTTACTGCTACCAAATATTGAAGTTCGTGTACCATAAATCAATTTCGTGCTCGCAACTTTTAATATTATTCGTTAATAAGTACAAAACCAAATATCGTTTAGTGGGGCAGTTCATTAGAATTTCGCAAACCCATCGCTGAAAACATCTGAAATGATTTTGAAAAAAATTCATTACGTGTATTTCGAATAAGTTAATTAATTCGAGGTCTACAAATTACTGCAGAAAATATAAAGTTATCTCTTACCAATGATTAAGTAGCTTTAAACTTTAAAGGTCTTTCACGACTCGCAATAATTATTTTCGTAAGTTTATTTAATGAAATAAACAGATTTAGTTTAGTAGATTACGGAAATAATATAAATAGATTAACGTGATATACGTCGTATAGAATATATTTGCACTATTATGATAAATTAAAATTTTGTAGGTTTAAAATAAATTATGATCTCTAATAAATACGTAGGTTATTTCAAAAGTGTCCAGAATAAGCAATGAACGAAAAGTTAATTTCTGAAGTACCAAAGCGATTAATAAAATGGCATTACGGCTTTCGAAATTTATTACATTACTTACCAAAGTCTATAAACTGAATGCATACGGTAAATAATTTGTACAGCAATAAATAAAAATGTCTGCGTATTTGCAAAAATTTTTAAGATTACGTATAGATATGTATATATATATATATATATATATATATATGTATGTATACATCTTTTTCTTTTCGCTTCGCACATAAATTTTGAATGCAGTTGCGTGTACGTATCTGTGTGTGCGCCGGCGTGCAGAAATATACTTTTCAAAAGTTATACATATTTTTCTAGTATCGGTTGATAAAAAAGTAGCCTAAAGCGTTTTAATAAGGCCATCAATTGCGTACAATGGAGCAAGAAAGTATACGAAGAACTTCATAATACGTCGCATTGTGAAATTTCTGCAAAAAATTACTAATATTTGCCTAATTACTTATGTGGCTAAGAATTACACAAAGCGAATGGCATTAGTTGTAAAACTTGATACATCTATATCGGTACGTAGTTACGAAAGCATTGATTATAGAGGAGAAACATTGTGTACGTTTTCTAGAGTTTATTGCACGAAGTTATAGCTTTTTAACATCTTTCTCTTCCTCTTTCTCTACCTTGCAACAGGACTCGCGCGGTAAAGTACAAGGGAAGATTAGAGGCCGCGCGAGGGCGTAACTCAAAAATTGTCGAAAACGCAGGTGAGCGATCGGTGCGTTGGACCGCTCGCCTTGATCGATCACCCGCTCGTTAATTCGCGGAAAAGCGCACGATAAAACGCGTCCGCAGGCATCGAAATCGGCGATGTGCGTCTCCTGCGCGTGCACTTCGATAAGAGCTCGCGAATTTATCGCGCCCTAAAGAAGTATAAAATAGCGTTTCGAGGCCAGGGGCAGCCGTCAAGCCGAAATTTATGTACGATTAGCAGAACGCAGAGGCCGCCTCCAGCCAGTCTTATCGGGGGCCTACGTGCGCACACGAGCTCTCAGGAAAAAGTGTCCCGCGCGTCTCGGGCCCCGTTACTCGCCTATCTCCTTAACGACCGGCGCACGACAGCCCTAATCGTCCGCTAATCGCCTGGCCGGCGACGTTTATGCACGCGTGTGTAGGCTTGTGACCGCTCCACACGGCCGTAATTCTTCCTCGATAATGGCGCAAAAAAGTGCTCGCGAGTAGAGCTGCCTGCACCCGGACTGAGCGCCGCCGCTAATTGACGGCCAAGAGCAAGGCTTAGCGTTCGACCTGCCCCTGGGCATTGCAGCTCTGAGTTATGCGCCGGAAGTGCGGCTCGTCCGTCATTCGATTTTTCTTTCGCCTCGGAAAAGCGGTTTCGCTTCCGCAACCACTCCGCTAAGAGCGAACTCCTGCTTCTGATAACTCAGCGAAGATGGTATCAGATGGTATTCTCTCGATCCAACTTTTCAATCATCCGCTCCATTCCTGCGGTAAGGAATTCTCCTCCTCGTTAAGATTCTTCGTTTTTGTACCGAGTATCTTATTACAATTTCCACAAGTTGCACTTCGTTCCTTCGCCTTCATTGCCCCTTGCATTACTTGGTGTATTAAAATGTTTCTTCCGCTGCACTCGAACCAGCGCTAAATTGCTTAATAGTGTACCAATATCAGCAGTGACTTATCGTGCCATCCTGCAAACGCGAAAGCGAGCTGATCGATTATATCATACCAACTGCTGAATAAAATCTGTACATTTTTCGCTAATTTACTAGAAATAAAAATTTTGTTTCATGATTGTCGTGAAAAAAATAAGTCCCCGTATAAGCAAAACTGCAATACACTTTGCCTTGAAATGAAATTTACTCTGTGAAACGGTCTGGAGTCAATTTTTGTGGATTTTATAATTAACGATCGGAATGCAACAGTCAAAGTACTAAAAGAAACCTTAGACCTTATATCAATACTTACATTATTTCAAAGTTTTATTATTCTATACCTGTTTACTGTTTCTCCAACGTGAATTATAGCTAATAATACAATAACGCATGACTTTAACACTTATATAGATCTATCAGCTTAAACTGCATATATAAAAAATGATTTATGAAATAAATTATATCGTACTCTTTTCAAAAGCTACCGAATAAACGTCTCGAGATAAGACGACACAAGAAAGCTTTAATAAATTGCATTATAAATTTAAAAAGCTGCGTTTAGTTATTAAGGCTTAAAAGATATATATGTAGGTGTTAAATAGATAATAAATTTATTATAATGTAGTAGAAAATATCCCAACTTAAAACATATTAATATTTTTACTGACAAAAAAAAATAGCAAAATACTTTGAACCTCTTTATAATAGCATTTATTTAACAATTATATATTAGTTTTGCTATCTTTGTTTTGAATCTTATATATTCTTACAAATAAATAATTCTATATGTATTCAATTTTTAACAATTATATTTTATATTTATATTATAAGTATATAGTCTTTGGAACCTCTTAATATAGTGAAAGTCCCGATTGAGTTACCTATCACAATGAAAAAATTTTCTGCCAATTATAAACTTGCAAAATAGAACATTTTGAAATTATATTGCTTAATGACTTTGGTTATATTATTATAAAAAATGCTCAAGTCGAGTATATATTTTTTATGATTTTGAGCAAGATTTTTATGTATCGATATAAGTATTTAATGTGTAAATTACTTACCGAAGCATAAGTTTTTCATTTGTAATTCGGTTATGATGCTCAAGTTACACAAATTTTTAGATAAGAGCAACTAAAATTGTTGTCTCGAATTGTTTAGACTATGAGAGTATTAAAACGCATATGCCGTCAGGTGAACATGATTCAAATTATAGTAATTACATTCACTTTGGGGAGAAAAAAGTGCCTCTGGAAGCGCGGAAAAAATAAAAATTTGAAATAATAATAACAAAGTCAGCAGATTAATTTGATAAAAAAGTGAAGATTAAATAGACGGTTCCACTGATGCTACAATCTGCTGCATCATTTTCAATTTTTGGCACTTTTGGTGCTGCTGCCCATCATCGTACAATTTTCAATAGCGACCTTCATCAACGCTTTTAAACCCCGTATTTAAAAGTTGATGTATGGCATTAAATTCTATTAGATGATTAGGTATTATAACCTATTTTTCAAAATAGTTGTCGGAAAAAAATGAAGTAATTGACATTGTAGAAATATTTTTATCCATTTGCAGGCTGTCTTTAATTTAATTTATAATTTCCAAGTTATTCTTGAATTCAACTTTTAATAGCTGCAACTTATTTTTCATTTCTCGATCTATTACAAAATAGTACACGGTAAATACAACATTTGATTGTTCTTTAACGCTCAATTAATAGGCCAATACATATCTCATTTAATAAAATTAGTTACGTTTATTTTTTAATTTTAAAGTCCGTTTTTGCCGTTTTAATTCATTTAGCCTATGATTGATTGATGTATCGTATAATCATGCAATTTCTAAAGTTTCACCAGTGCGCTGTAGTAACACACAAAAAATTATTTACCAATACTAAGCTGATCATTTTTATATTCATTACAGCAAAGACGTTACATTCGTATCATCGGTGAGACCATCATTACATTTTTCTTTTAGAATAACCGCACGAAGCAAAAAATTGATGCCTTTCCCAAACGCTGTAGCGCCTGTCGTTACGTAAAACATATAAAACTGCCATGTAACCTAAAATTTTAATTCGCAATCCTGTATTTGTAAGGGGCGATGACTATATTATTTGTGCTTAAGATTTATAATCAATTTTATTGCGATGGCTAAGTAATTTTTTCGAAGAATATTCACGTATATTGGCAAGAGAATCGACTAAAAACTGCATTTTTGTCATCTGATTTATGGCGTAAAGATAACATGAGATTAATACAATATTGCTTTCACGGTCAGCGATTTCGCTTCTTATTTACTGATCTCAAGATTTAAGATATACTTGAAATTTTTTTAACGAATTTGCGGTAACGATAATTCATCTTATTATCATTATGATTATTGATAACTCAATAACGAAATATAAGTTGAGATAAAATTAATGATTCTTCCTCTGAATCATACAATTACAACGACTGTGATCTGTTACTTTATGGTCATTGTCATTTTATTAAGTTTTGTAATCAATATAAAAGTGAATCAAGTCCTCCGACGGTGTATCTTAATCCGTACTTACAATCTTCGTATTAGATAAGGATAAGCTGAGTTATAGTCGTAACTGCGAAGGACATAAGCATTTCAGCATAAT
Source organism: Platyscapa corneri (assembly GCA_018907185.1). Classification (NCBI taxonomy): domain Eukaryota; kingdom Metazoa; phylum Arthropoda; class Insecta; order Hymenoptera; family Agaonidae; genus Platyscapa; species Platyscapa corneri. Next base: position 1,068,671 of record JACCHW010000005.1, on the reverse strand, counting down.
ATCAGTCAACTTAGTTCAAAATCGTTAATATTTCGGAAGATTTCGTTCCAAATATCATTTTTTTCTGGTAATTTTATAATTTTTATTTAATACTTTTAAACAATAATGGTAACGATCATTGTCTTCCTGAAATAAAAAAAGAATCAAAATTTGTATTCACCAGGTAACGCATCGTTATACTTTGATGAAAGATAAAATTGCATTTATAAAACTATATTTACTATAATAAATTTTTTTAAATTATCCTGGTTTTATAAAAGTTTTTATTTAAAATAACTCGGTAGGAACATTATGTAATATTAATGAATATAGTTTATAGTTTTCTTACTACATAAATAAATTATTTTTAAATGTTCGGGAATTTGTTTTATACAAACATAGAGATAGAAAGTTTCACTGTAAAATGATACATAAAATAAGAAATCACTCGAACGAAAATCAAATATACTTTTAACGACCATAAATTCGAATGCGCATATTGTATGATATATATATATATATATATATATAAACTTGGGAAACAAATTTAAAAATTGAATAAATTTATAATTTATATGTGAAGTCAATCGGAATAAATAAGAACGTGATAAAAAGCATTAAATGAAAGAAGAAATCCATATATAAAAGTACAGATGCGTACATGCGATTTGCAACATTACATTTCCTGATTCTAATTTAATTTTAATTTCGATCCAATAGCTTTAGTTCAATTAATTTCTTCATTTCAACTTATACGTGACGTGTAATATTTAAAACATTCTAGGCAAGTAATATGCGTGTCAGTCAGTGAGTCAATTAATATTTATCATCAGTTTAATCTGATAGAAATATTTATTTGTTATTTCGAATTTAAACCTCCGCTTGAAAACTAATGAAAACTACTCAAAAATAATTTGGCGCAGAGTATTCAGACCGTTAGAAATACCTCGAAGATATATTTAACTTAATTGCTTGAGTTGAAGTTGACCGTGTAAGAGAGAAAGAGAGATTTGGTTAATGCGATGACTAATGTAATTTAAGTATAAATTATTCGCCCAGAGTTTCTTATGCGTACGATTCGTACGCTCGGAAAACACTAGTCTACTGGAGCATTCGAGGAAAACTCTTTTGCAATATCTTTTTCAGGTCACAAGTTTGACAAATGCAGATCAAAATTGATTTAGCAGATAACTCAAATGTAAATAGAAAATAGGTTTCGACGCATGAGCAAAACTGTCGGCGCACATTTAATTTGCCACTTGATCGTTTAAAGTACCGAAATCACCGGGCACATTATCTGTAATAATCCTAAATCATGGTTGAAATAACACTCTCACTGTGTCAAATCGAAATTGATCCATATAAATATATGACACATACGGCGAACTGCCAGAGAGAAATATATGCGTCCTAATGGTGCGTGGATAAACACGGGACGCGTGGATAATTTTACGTAACCACACGTTCAGCTCGACTCGATGCAGCGTCGGCAAAAGGAACCGAAACACAGGGAGAGAAAGAGAGAACTGCTCGGCGTTTCCTGGCAGTAAATCCAAACGTTATTTTCTCCTCCAAACAACAATCGATTACAATAACGTCAATTTAACAATTGGACGTTTTCTGGCGGTAATAAAAAAAGGAAAGAAATGATACATGGAAAATACAAAAGAAGCAGCTGAAAAATTAGAGGGAGAGAGTCAGGCTGGACGACGTTGGCTATTCTTGAAACACAAATCACAAGCTCTGGACGAATGAAACAAGCGTTGCACGTGAAGCAACGCTACACCTACTCTCGCCGCCGCGACGTGCGCCAATGCCTATACATTATACATATTTATACACATGCGAAACTTATAACGTATCTGCACCGGGAGTGAATGTGTGCACTTCTATTTAGAGCCTGCGATTCTTCTGCTTTTTACAAGAATTAACGTTTTTTTCTCGCTTGATTTACGATTATTGTATTAACTGCGCGTTATTACAATAACTATTCCAACAGGGCTTATCTTGTGATATTTCCTTCGTGCTTTTCAATTTTCACGTATCTTTGAAATTTTTGAGCATTAATTTCGTTTCGATGTAAGGTTATTACCCTGGAACTCGCTATAATTATATATTAAACGCAGTTTTTTTTCCTTTTATCTCCCCTTCGGCAATGCTTCAAATCCTTACTGTTCATATATAAATTGCAATTTTCAATGAGTGAATAAATATGGAATAAGTAGGATAACATCTGAACAAATATCAGTTAATACTGCAATTGCTTGAAAGAAAATGAAAATCGACCTAATAGAGCATTTTCAAGTGCAAATTGATCAGAGTAACCGATAATTTTGAGCGGGTAATTTAATTTTTAGATAACTGTTGCTCTTATCATAATTTTGATATAATGAAAAAATTTAATATTAAAAGTGCGTCTAGGCTAATTCTTTGACTAGTAAATTTCGGTTTTAAAGTTCACAGACAGTGAAAACGTTTGTTTAAACGAACTTCATACAAAAGATTGAAAAACAGAGAACAATGGAGAAACGGTTACGACTTGCCACAAAAACGATGTGCAACTTCAGCAAATATATACCGAATCTGCGTCGTAAACCCCAACAAGCAGTCAATCACAACCTTACTGTCTAAGGTACAAGAATTATGTCAATATAAAGGAAACACACGAACAAATTCACGTGTACTGCACCGTATATACTCTCCTTAACTCATTTGTTAACCTATTAAATTCAATACAGACTGTAGGTATTCACAAAAAATTCGAATTTATGTGATATCGGGTAATCGAGCTTTCAAGAAGTGAAATGTCTGGACGCAAAAAATGACAGAGTAGATCAACATCAGCGTTAGTATTTTTATCGGTGAGTATGCACGTACATAAATAAACTTGTAATCGATACATTCGAATTTAATCGTTTGGTAATCGTAAACAGAAACGGTTGATAAGATCACACACGATTTATATCAATAAAACAATATCCTGCAATTTCCTTATATAAAAAATTGTAAATATAAGACAATGTTAAACAAGAAATAATATAAATGTCATAATTATATTGCTTACAAAAAGCCAAAAATTTAATCAATAATCAACTGTAACAGTTTTATCCGCCAAAAGCAGATACTTAATTAAACAAAGCAATTCCCCGAGCATAAACAAGAATTTAATTTTCAACTGCAAGTTGTTTCAGTCAATGTCCAATACTTCAATACCCAAAAAGTATTTAAAGCAGCAACGAGTTCGAGTCGGTTATCCCAGTATACGTAGAACTTGAGAATCTAAAGATAATTTTAGCTGGAACCTCCTCAAACTAATCACGCGCTTTCCGGAGACGCATTTTCCGTGAGTAATTCTTGGCGCCGCAACAGCACGATCTCTATTCTTCACTTGATCGTTAAATTTAATCGACCAGCCCGAACCATTAATACTCGTCGCATTGTTGCATTTTTAAAAGCGACAATGCTATGTTACAAACGAGGGTCCGGCCGACATCCTCGCAGCTTTGTGTCCCATTTTCGGGCGAACAAACATCTGCTCGGAGCCTAGAAAACGCCTTTACGTGCAACAAGTCCTAATAAGCTCGCAAAAGGTGCGCAGGCGAAGAAGGAAGTGCGAGGGTTGATGCCTGTGGCTTAGTCCCAGCGCTGCGGGTCCGGATTTACGAGGCCGTCATATCTTGCGAGCCGCGAGTCGGTAATTCCCGGTCGCTGGAGCTCGTGCTGGAATTTATGGGCCGCGGATGTCCCGCTAGCACCATTAATCCTCTTCCTTTTCGCCCCCAATCGAACCCCTAGCCGTGCCGGGGCACGCGTGGGCGCGAGTCCCGGGCTCTTCGCCTTCACTCGCCCGTCGCAAAAATGCCGCGAGCTCGCGCCTGCGGCACTTTCTATCATTTTCTATTTCGCGATTCACGCGCCGGCGATAAATTTTCGACCAATGTACCACCTATACGTACGTGGAGACGCCCGTAGCCTCGCCACCCCCGCTGCACGACGTACTTTGCCTGCTTTGAGAGGGAAAATTATTAGCCTCGCGCGTGATGAATATTTGGGCCTGATTCAGAGAGATATACGGCGGCTTCGCCTTCATAATGGCCACTATTATCTATGAAATAGTGTTATTTTAATATTTCCGCGCTTGGATCGGAACGCGTGCTTAAAGCGATCGTTATTCGACGTTCTGGTTTTGAAAGTAACGCTGCTACAATTTGCCTGATGCATTGCCCGATTATTCAGTATTAATTACCGATGAATCCGTCGGTATAAATAAAACTAGAACTTTGCACTGAGGTTGCGCGATGAATGTTGACCTGAATGCCGGAATATAATAGAACGTTTCCTTCCTTTTTCAATAATGTTTGGAACGTCGAATTAATTCGGGCAGTTTTAATGAATATTCCGGTACATGCATTATTAAATACAGGAGTTACGTACTTGTAATAAGATACCGAACGTGCGACGAATAAGTTTCTGGGCATGCGATTAAATTACTAATGGCTCTAATTAAATTACCTCCACTCCGATCTTTGCGGATTAAAATCCATGAAAGTCGGAGGAAGTGGCAAAAATACTCGGAGTGCAGAATTACGCAATAAACGCGAGACAAAGAAACCGTAGAGGTGTCCAAGCTGCGAGAGGCAGCTATTTAAACTAAGGAATCCCGGAGAGTAAAATAAGGTACCATAACCGAAGGCGACAGGCGTGCAAGAGTTTATTCTCTTTTTTTCTGGTGCTCGTAAAACTTCATCAGAGAGACGATACGATACGTATCGGCCGGCTGGCCGTCGAATCGGTTTGTTAACGGCGTCTGGGCAACGATAATCCGTCTTTCGTGATCCACGATATTGGAAGCCGGCGACCCGATGACGTACCGATTAGCGATGCGAATTAACCCCGAGCGATTTGTCAGCGCGAGCCGACGTACCGCTGTCAAAATAATTTCCACGTCTCCCTTACGAACGCTTGTGAGTTGACGTGGTAAATCTCGAAGCGGCGCCTGTCACCGCCGCGTCTTTCGGAGATTAACCAACTGCCTTGCCGTTGCCCTTATTCGCCCGTTTCCGAGAACTCGACCGCGAGTGTTCACTTCCGACGCCTATTTCTGGACTTTCGCGGCTGGCGGTCGCTCGCGTCTGTTGGGGCTGCCAAATGCGAGTGTCGGAACGGCTCGAGTTCGATGGTAATTTAATTAGAGAATGCCCTTAACATTGATAGGAAAAATGTTTGCTACAAAAGACCCGCGATGCTCATTACTTGAAAATTGCGTTTCATCCGTACTGACTCAACCCTTTGCTCGTGCCAAATTTGCAAAGATTTATTCGACTCGCGTAGCCACGAAAAATGTACTGCGTCTTTAGCAAACTTGCTAATTCCACCCAAAGATGTTTAATAGTCATTAGCTCATCTACTAAATAGAGAAGAATTTTGAATATTTTTACTAATCCTTAGAAAACTTTGATAATTTAATCAAAATATTTTAGCTCTAGTTGGTAGAGCTCGCGAAGACTATACTAAGTTTAAAAACACTTTGTTATTCTAAATTTACCAGCATATCCAGTAATTCTTATTATATTTTCTCTCAATATATTACTTTAATCATTTCTTATACGAGCAAATTCGCAGATTTGAGCGAATGTTTTATTTAGCAAACTTTGGTAATTATTTAAAGCAATTGTTTACTTGAAAAGTATTTTTGGTCGACGAGTAACTCCAGGCTGCTTAATTATTTTGCGTTATTACTTAAAGACGCGTGTATTTAGAACAGTAATCGTTGTGTGTTCAAGTTTTAAATGTACAATGTTTTAATCTCCAAATAAGAAGTGTAGTTGTGTTGAAAATATTAAAAATAAGAGATTCCAAAGTTAATATTAATTTGAAAAAAATAATGGCTTAGTTCCCCGGAAAGATCGGGTATCCAAGAGAGAATAGCGTGAGTGTAGAAGTAATTACACATCCGGAAAAGGTGTGGAATATTTAATGGGGTGGTATGCATAGCCAGATGTAGAGACTATCAGGACGTTATCTAGACACACGAGATATCCATCTATCTCAGGAGCTACTATTCCATCGACGAGCCTCTGGAGTTCTGCGGAACTGTTACGTATGTCAGGAGGAAGGCCGATAAAACCAAATGAGCCTTTTTACAGTGCCGTTGAAACTGTAAAAATTTTTCATTCGCTTGCTATCTTGTGAAATTTAAATAAAATAACCTTGTAAATAAACATTGTTGCTTTACTATTTCCTTCATAATTTGATTAAATCTATCTTATAAAGTTCGCTTTAAATAAAACATAACCCTAAAGAATGCTTTGAGCTTTCCCAAACTTTAATTACCAGTGATGTACGCGCGAATATCTCGCATATCAACAATAGTCCATGGTCTAAGAGCAATCATCTTCAAGTGCGAAATAACGAGAGAACAGAGCCGATCCCAATCACGTATATTATTCGTTTAATACGTTTCCCTTTCGTTTAAAATAATAAGACAAAGATGATATAATCTATTCGCATCGTAATTATATCAAGTCGTTTAATTGGGATACCGAGCAAACTTACAAAATACAAACTTTTATACGCGCAATACATTACGTCTTTAAAATATACGACGCCTGGTAATGATAGTATTTCCTAACTTCTTAACGAGTCTTGCATATGCATAGGTGATTATTACTCGGTTGTATAGTTCAGAAACAGTTTATAATGAATTTACTGCTACTTTATTTTATTGGGTATCAAGTTAAATTTAATTACGATACTCATCGGCGATAATAACTCAAGTTAGGGGTTAAACTCCAAATTTATGTGCTTATGCAGCCCTTGCGTCATTAAACGCGTATCACACATCGCTTCCGATAATTATGTGCATACCCGACAAGAGAGAAAATTCCCATAAATTACTTGGACTAATTTAGCGAGGTGAGAGTGAAAAAAGAGGCTGATGAAAAGCCAATTGTGGTGAAGCGAAGAGTCCAAGACGATGTAAAAACGTCTCAAACAAAAGGCTGGAACTGCCATACTCTGCAACTTCGCTCGCGCACGTCTCGCGCTCAGCTCTAATCCGCGCGCGGCGTTCCCCATAAATCCAAGCGTTAACGAACCAACCGACGGCGGATCCCACCGGGAAAAGCGCGCAACGTCCACGCCGATCCCTCGTTAAGTCCGTCGTCGGCTCGTGCGGCGCGTCCTCCCCATCGACATCGTCACACGCGTAACAGAGAGTCACAGAGAGAGAGAGAGAGAGAGAGAGAGAGAGACAGATACGCTTATCGGAGACGCCAATCAAGTGCGCACACGCGTGCATGGGAATATAAAACGCGCACGATCACTTTTTCGCGAGACGCTCTCGTTCAGCTTCGTACGCGAGTCGTGGTGACGCGGCCGACGGAAAAGGCGAAAATTCGCGCTGACTCGCGAAGTTCCCTCGATGGCAGCCTGAGGTCGCTGGTAAAAGTGGAACGGCACACTCTGCGCCGGCTTTGGGCTTCAGGATCGTCTCGAGTCTAGAGAAATTATTCGACCCGTTTCTGTAGTTCCGTTGATAGCAATGACGTAACAAAATAAAAAATATCACGCTGATCTGATTTGGGCTTACATTCCCTGACCGAAATTCTTTTTCCTTTGTCGAATCCAAAAATAGTCTACCTCGTGCAAAAGTGCACGTGTATGTGGAAAATACAAGCTTCCTCGATATCAAAATATAATCTAACTTTTTAAACCGTGAATTTAAGCAAAGTTAAAATGTTTAGTCAAGCCTCTTAGTCTTTGAAAGAAAAGGAATTAATAAAGACGATTGAGTAAACGTTTCTTTCTTTTCGGCGATTAACTTACTTATCCGAGTGTAAAATTAAATAATAAACGATAATTTAAGTAAATACCATTGATCAATCTGTTTTTATAATGTATATTTGATTTTTATCTACGAGAAACTAAATTTGGCATTGTTAAACTCTCGTTTACAAATTCACACTCTTGTAAATTGGTAACTACAATCGAGTATATTAGGTATCAGTAAAAAATAATTTTTACATTTTATAAATATAATAAAATACTAGCACAGTCATTGGTTTCAATGAAAAGCGATGCTTTAGGATTATAATTATAATTCCGCGCGTAATATCAATTGTTAAAACACACCGGGATTAATTTCGCATAAATTTTTGCAAACTAAAAAACAACAAAGCTAATGTTATACAAACCTATTTTATGCTCATATTCAAAGCATCTAAATGCGTTTTGCAAATAGTAAACGATTTTGCAAGAAAAACAAATCATTGAATTTGATTAGCTGATTTGTAAAGCTAAAGAAAAAAGGCTCGCCTTAAAAATTTATATGCACTTGTGAATATGAATAAAATAGAGAAAACAATTTTTTGCATTGGTAATATTTCTTAGCAGTGGGGAAAATTGTCAGCGGCTAATGGATGCAAACTCATTGCGAGTATATATTTATTTAGTTGTGCCGACAAATTGTCTTGCATATAAAATACTAACAGTACTTATGCTTTTCGGCTAGTCAAGAATATTATTAACTCAACTTTTTTATTCAAACAATCAATACTCACGGTAACCGATACGAATACTTACATAAGCTCGTGCTGATGCAACAAATTGTTTTCATCACGATAAAAATAAATGTACGTTAATATTAATTTGTGATATATGAAGATAAAATGTGCCCAAATGAATACTCTGTTTCGCTAAGTCGGCATTACTTAAAATATCTCATAAATTATTCATCGAGAAATAATTGTGTAATGTAAAATCTTGTCATCAATTTTAGTGCAGCTTAGATTATTTGGACAATTCACAAATCTCAATGAATTTGAAGTAAATAATAATTGCTTTTAATAATCCGTTATTATAATTTAAAGCTTTTGAAGGGAATACAAATTTGTTGGAGCAATATTACTCTATTAAAGATATTGCAGATATTAGTAACATTTATAAATGTTAACAATTTATTCATATTTGGTGGGTAGTTATTTTCTTCGGCAACTATATTATTATACGAGAAAAGTGCATAAAATAAACTGACAAGAGTGTAAGTATCGTGAAAATGCAATTTGCATATACTTTAATCAAAGGCTGCATTGCACTTAATAATCTTCAAACACGCACAAACTAAGTACACAAATGATGATAACAATGTAATAAAATTGAAGGATACTAACTACAAGGTAATATTAGCATCAGATATGTAAATTATTATTCTTCAATTTATTCGTATCCTTAAGTGGTGCACGCGGAGCACAGGCTCTTCGCTATTAACGTCGATTATCAAAGGGAAACATCGAAGGAAACTCCAAGATCGAAACAAGACTGTTTAACAAATTTATTACTAATTACCGCACACCGCATACATCGTCGGCATAAAATAATCATTTTTCTATTAACTTGCGCATCGAGTGCGATCACGCCATTTCGTCGAGGCTAGATTATTCCATACTTATCGCGCGCCTCATTTCCGTGTTGCTTTGCGGCAATTCTTACTCGAGCATTCAATAACTCGAGTTCCGAGTACGAATTTCTAATTTATATGCCACACGAGGCACGCCGGCAAAAATGTTTCCTCCGTAAAGACCCGAACATAAAACGCTTGTTTTCCCACGCGACACAATTCACAATTCGGGCTCCAGGAGAAGGACACTCGCAACATTTTTCTCGACCAGCTGTCAATTACTTCATCTCGCTGCTTGGCTTATGCGCAACGGCCGCGCGGAATATTGCATGCATTGGCCTTGACGTCGCAGCAGTAATTCTTCCCTAATCACGCACAATAATTTACTAGCGGTTAATTAGCCATGCTATACGTTTTTAAAGACCCGCGCGATTCAATAATTAATGAGCCGACACGCGTAAAGCCAACTTACCATCCTTGCGGTGTGACTCGCTCTCGCGTCTGATTAAAAAGTGGTGAAAAATAGGTAATATCTCCTCGGCCAATTAGCGTAATTAAGAATTGTCCGAGGAGGCGGGACGGAAGGGCGACGGGGTGAATGTAAATGGGCCTGTATAATAAGCGTGTAACAGACCATCGAGAGGAGCACAAAGAGCCGCCGCGCATTTATAATCGCGATAGCGATCGCGAGTGCGAAGCGTCGTCCCGACGAAATAATCAGGCAGTGGCCGTCTAACCGCGCGGGTGTCAAGTTCACCTCTAATGGTGGCAATCCTGGTCTCACGACGTCGCGCCGGCCTCGGATCGTGTAAGAGACGAGTTCGGCTGCCGCCTGCCTCGTGTTTTTAATTAACGAACCTGAATTAGCTTGTGCGTGCGCACTTTTATCTCTTGTCCGGTGTCGCCATTTAAATAAGATCGAGGAATGAGCCTCTACCGCTTAGAGTCCGCGTATCGTGATTAATGAACGAATCAAATACGAGTAAACATTTTACCGTCCCACTCTCTATTTTATTACCTATAACTTACTTACATCCCCGCAGGACTTGTTGCTTTTTCTGCTTTTCCTCGCGTCGCGTTCGCTTCGTTTATTTAGCGCTACAAATCACCAGCGCGAATTTCATATACAAAACGAAACTCGAGCCGTCGAGAGACGCATCAAGAACAGCGTCGCTTAAAATAATATTAGCGTTTATCAGCGGCCGAGGCAGAAGAAGTCGGGGCTCAAACTTGTTAATAATTCGTCCCATTGAGCCGACTGATCGCCACCTTTCGCGTAGCTCCCGCGATAATTTACAGAGCAACTTGTCAAAACGTCAGAAATTTCGAAAACGACTCAATTATCGACTAGCCGCTCCGAACCGATATCCCATTTGTAAAAGTAAAAAAACACGACCCACGCTGTTAAAAATGCAAACGGGAGTTCTGATGGATTTTATGCTTTACAATAATAGATATGGCTCCGTGGTCCGGCAAAAAAGCCCATAAATTATTCCGTCCCCTCGACGACCGTTACGAGTCGTCAAGCCGAAAAATCCGAGAAAGAAAAGAAAAGGAATGACCGAAGGAACAAGCCATCCAATTAAAGTGATCGTTCCTATACGTATGTATTCCGAGAGCTATATATGTCTCAACACATTCCGAATTCTCATACAATACACATCAATTTATGATACCGTTGAATGTAAAAAATGTTTGTTTTAAACGTTGAACAAGACGTACGGCTCCTCTAATGTATCATTATCAAAGCGAATAAACGCTTGAAACGTCATTTTCTTTTTCGTGTTTTCCGTACATCAAAGTGGGCCTTCGCGATATTTTCAACAAATTTTAACCATCGCAATCATAAGAAAGAACGTAAATTATAAAAACACACACGGACACTTTTTAAAGTTTCTTGGACCTCGAGTGAACAGTTGATAACGTGAAATGCTCTTACTGTAAAATGTAAGCATTTTCTTAACAATTTTTTTGCGCAGGACTCGATTTAAGCATAAAAAACGATAATCAGCTCTTATTTATGGATTGTCTATTATATGACGAGAAATAAAATTTAAGCTTATTTACGCTGTTCAATTTAAAACACAAGCTTTGTATTAAAAATTTAATTACTTTATTTGAAAGACGGTACATTTTTTTATTTACAAATTGTTAAGTACAGCGCATCTATAAAGCTGATATCCAAACAACTTTTCTGTAGTACGTATGAATAATACACATTGATAGCTATTACGTGTTATCAAAAAATAAAAAATTGACAAGGAGTAGCGTTTGCGTAATTTCAAATTTATTCAAGTATATAATTTTCACTCTTAACTTGACTAGATGTATATTTGCTGTACTTTAAAAAAGCAACGAAGAGTGCAATTGTCTTTTCACGTATTATAATAGACGTTGCAAAACTGAAAATGATAAAAGTAACGATATTAATATTGTGCAAAGTAGAAGCTTATGACTGAACAGCATCTAACTGAGAATGTGTCAAAAAGAAACTAAGATTTACGATTTAACAACATAGATTTAATCTCATAATGAAGTTTATATTGAAAATAAAATTTTTCAGTATAACTACTACTTGATATACTATTGTTATCCGGTTAGTTACACCACACAACGATCCAATCAGTCCCAATAATTCTTAAGTATGAAATAATGAAAGAGGAACTGTCTAGAGTTTCGCACGCATACCATGTACTTAAGCTCGCAAAAGCGTAGCAGAGTATACGAGTTGACTGCACACGGCAACGTCGCATCGGCTAAGAATGTTGGCAAATTTCGCGGAACTAAATTTCAAGGAACCCGAAATAACACACCATGTAACCACTTTGACTACATGTACAGCATCACCTAAAAAATTACGCTTATATTCCCAGAATGCGAAGATAATTTCCAAGGATTTAGTTGAAATCTGCCTATCGCGAGTAAAACAGCACCGAAGCGATAGAGCTTAATTATACTTTAAAATTCATTTCGAACCTAATTCTCAAATATCGACATCAGAAATTAAAATAAATTACGATATCTCGTCCCGTTACGCACACGACGAGTTTACACGAACTTCCTTTGTAATAATTACTTTATAGATGCCCGCACAGATGTCGAACTAATTAAAAAATTATTACCCGGCTCTCGCTTATACGCTAACGTCTACATTCACACATAAGCCAACGGTTAACACCGCATTGGGGGACAATAAGTGGTCGTAACGTATCTCATACGAGGTATTATCCGGCTCATAATAGCCCGGTTTTCGGTCACCTCTTACACGATGAAATCCTGTGATTAGACGTCGATCGATCTTCCGACCGTGGGTTCACTCTTTCCCGCTCGTATTCGCCGGAGCCAAATAATAAATAAGCGACCGAGAGAAAAGAGCAAAAATAAACGATGAGTCTCTTCCATAGCAACGTCAAATAATAAATAAGCTTACGCTCCACCGGGGAGACGAGTATAAAAAAAAAAAAAAAAAAGAAAAAACAAGCGGAATCGGAAGAAGGAAAAGGGGAGAGAGAGTTGAGCGATCAGTTGTGTCGATGCGATGCGCTCTTATACTACTGAATTCACTCCGAAAGAATCGAGTGTCGCTGCCGGCTAAAAAGAGAAAGAGCGAGTGGGGCTCGTCAAGTATGCTTAGAATGAAAACTGTCAGAGCCGTGACGGGTCTCTGGTTTGGGGCGACAGCTCGCAAATGTACAGCTCCGCACCCTCCACCCGCCCTCGGTACACGCGCTTGCGTTTCTCCACGAAAAAGCCGCGTACGCGTGCGCACGCGATAACGCGATTCGCGATTCTGGTGGCAAAAGAAGAGACCGGGGATGAAAAAAAGAGGGAAAAATATGTTACCGCTGCCACTGACACGACGTATTGACGTGCGCTTCGCGATCAATCGGCAAGTCCATTAACTCGGTGCTACTGCCGGCGCTGCTCCTCCTCCGCTCTTCTTTTCTATACGAGCAAATGCGCTTTTTACCTCGACCCCTGCCATGCGCGCCTCTACACCGCGTTACCTTTTTTCCCGTGTGCTTTTATTTGTATTTGCCAATCGGAAAGTCCTTTCGGCCAGAGTCCATTATTTTTTATGCACCCACGTTTCGGTCTTTTCAATTATCTCGAATCAAGCGGAATAACCTCCGTCCTTCTCCAATGTGCTTCTCAAAGAGTGCTCGTCCACTAAATGCTATCTCCAATCATTTTCGCAATATCGCGACTGCTTCGTACTTTTCTCTGATTTTGCGAATTATAAGGGCCGTTTCACCTTTAATAAAGCAAGTGGATCTGCTTGGCCTCGACGCAAAGTCTCGCTGCCTCCAAACTAAGTGGTAACGAGCTACGTTCTATCAGGACTTTACCACAATTTATAGTCCATTTAAAATAATATACGAACAAAAGAACGATAATTTAGTCTCCGTATAATTCAGTCTTATATGGAGAGAATTAGAATATAGAATATTATTAGAATAAAATATTTCTACCAGAGATAGCTTTACTATCTTATAAATATACTTTCTTTTTGCTAAATTTCTAAAACCAATCTAGACACGAAGTAATTAGTCCTGACTTTATTTTTCCGATTATTCAATTTAAATCTTATGTATTATAAACATCAAAAGTGGGAGCACAACGAACATCTTTACATTCTTAAAATACATTTGACTTAACGAACCAAAAATTACAAACTTGACACGGGCAGATTAGATTTTTAACGCAAATTTTGCAAAATTTTAATTTTTAGTACAACGAGCCTCAAAGTGGACAACAATTTTTGCAAATATTCTGAATTTTTTCACACAATATACTTTAGTTACACTTGAACTACACCGTTACCAGCTTAAAAGAAATATAATTTTAATAAGCAGAATTGATACAAAACTTTTAAGTAGTAACAAGTAAAATGTGGGACACATTATTTTCGTAATACATCTTTTAAAAAAAACTGTACAACTTCATATTTCTTCAATGCGACATATAACAAACAAGTTTCATTAAATGCATTGGCTGGATGAAATGCTGTTTCTGAGCCTCGTTTTTATAATGTCTTAATGCAATTAAGTAAAATGCATTCTTTATACTGACATACTCGTATTTCATTGATACATTTAATTTGTTCATAGCAATTTTCACCTCCAACTCGTTATAAATTATGCGATCGTAATTAAAAAAGTTCAGCCACTTTTGCGATGCACAGATATAATTGCCCCCTATGCAGCATCAATATAGTGTTGCATAAAGATTAAAGCAAATATTTTAATGCTTTGAGAAATAGAATCGAGAAAACTTTTTTAGAGTTGTTTGCCGATGACGGTAAGTATTCCATTATCGTTAATTATTGTAGAATAACAGTCAGTTTTCCTTAAAAAAAATGGCACTGTTCAGAAGTATTTTTTCGAGCGCGTGATTAATGACAATTAAGCCATTAAGAAGAAAACGGTTTATTTATAATGTAAGTCTTATGTTTGAAGAATGTTACATGGATTATTTTATTACTTCGATCTAACGCACCGACAGGCTTAGACGACAACAAAAAAGTGAGAAATGATAAAAAATAGAAATAACTGAATCATTTGCAAAGAACTATCTTTAAATCAAAGATATGAAATGTAGTTTTAAGAAACCAGGTCGCTGACTTTGATATGTTGTACTACGGTCATAAGACCTGTGAAAAATATTTGTAATTCATTAATAGTCTT
Organism: Platyscapa corneri; assembly: GCA_018907185.1. Taxonomy (NCBI): domain Eukaryota; kingdom Metazoa; phylum Arthropoda; class Insecta; order Hymenoptera; family Agaonidae; genus Platyscapa; species Platyscapa corneri. The sequence goes on along the minus strand of JACCHW010000005.1, from coordinate 1,053,608 downwards.
CAGCTGTATTAAAAAAAAAATAGATAACACTTTGCCAACAAAACTGAGATTGTCGACAGGCATTAAGATAGTATAACCATATATTTACATAAGAACCAAGCCTTGTGTTCTTTGTTTTAGTTCAATATGCTGTTGTCAACTAAAGTATTTGAATAATTTTCCCACTTTTTGAAGAAACGTGAATTACATTTCTAATAAGGTGCTACAACGAAGCCGATCTCTATTTTTTCACCGAATTCATAAGAACATGTGTGGCAAGCCTCGAAGTAAAAGTACTTTTAAATTATGAGCTTGTAAAGATAGAATTAGGAAAAGTATTGTGAAGTGCACGTCAACCCGGGTTAAGTGTCAGGTCAAATTTATGTTCAATATCAAGAATTTTTCGCGGTTGAAACTTATAAGTCATTAAAATGCCGAGCGATTGAAAAGAAATCTGCAGTTATTTTTTCCAACTGTAAACCTGATTTATGAATAATATTTTTATTAATACAATTAATAAAACAATACAATTTACGAATAAAGGTTCGAGAAGTTACAAAAAATTCTTCAATGAAAGTAAAGGAGAAGCAGGAACTTAAATTTTAATGGGTTTCAATTGCTTTTGAATTTACTGTCCTCTTTTAAACATACATTAACTATAATTGTTCCTCGATGTCATATACAATTTTGCACTTACTTAATATCGACAAAATTTCATCAGCTGTTGTATTTTATTACAAAATATTAAAAATGTTAAACGTGTGAACAATAGATTTGATTGGAGGAATATCTTAACAGTGAATAGAAGTTAATTAAATCATACGAGTACGTGTATATGTACATTATTTAAGACAATGTGTCTTTATATTTAAATATATAATAATTCACTAATTATCGTAATAGTTGGTTAGTATTGTGCTTATGTACTGTATCGCCAAGTAAATATTGACACAGAATTATAGGCCTTAAAAATGGCTAAAATGAAACGAAAATAGCTCAAACAGTAATTTTAATTCTAAAAATTTGTTTTAAATATATTTAAAATATTTCAAAGCTAATAACGACTTTTTGCCTTCAAAAGTTTAATTTTCTGATAAAATCAAAAGTATATTTTAAGATTAACAAGGTTTTAATTGTCATTCATTATTTATGGCATTCTTCTAATTCCCTGTTAGAACTTCACTCTGTTTACGATATTTTTATCAAATTGAAATAGGTTAAAAAAAATAAGTAATGTCTATCTCAGTTTCTTTTTGTAATAAATTAAGAAGTTTTTATTACAAGAATAAGCGTGAGCATAAGCTTAAAAAAGGATTGTGAAGTACACTTCTATTTAATAAATCAATCCATTTACCTCAGATGATTATATAAAAATATTAAATTAAAATCTAATTTCTGAAATAAAATAAAATATTGATGATCCTTAAAAATTATATATTTATACTTTAATGTTCTAAAGTTTGATTTTTTTTGAAAATTTTCTAGATTCAACTATAATTTTATCGTGCACGCAATTCATCATTTATTTTTTAAGCTCTAGATATAAGGTATCGGAACGAATGAAATGCAATAAGACAAATTTACATTCAGAATCAGTTACTCTACTAATTAATATGCAAGTAATCTGTTTAAATAATGCTTATTTATCGTCGAAAAGTACACGAAATACAAACAAACTCTTGCCTTCATATGAATCACCTTTTAAATTTAAGTTTAATTAAACACAGAGATGTATTTTTGTTTTAAAAAAGAAAAGACATAATTATTGGATAAGTTATTTTAGCCTCTATTTGAAATATGTAACAAGTTTAAGAAATATAAAAAATTAAGGATTCATGTATTGATTATATAAAATATCGTGAATTTAAAAGCTCTACATCGATACGAAGCGTATGAATAAATTTAAATCTCTCGACATAAACTTAAACGCTTCACGCCCTGGACACATTAACATAACATTGAAATTTATAACGAGCACAGTTTGGTCAATACTTTTAAATTTATCAAGCAAAACTAACGTCCCTGCGTACGCGTTGCAGCGGCATCGTTAGCTTTTCCTGATTTCAAATTGGTTTGCTCTTCCCTGCAATTGACCAGTGAAAAATAGAAACGGTCGCGCAAATTGTTCATATGTCATACCATTTCGATATACGGCAAAGCTCGGGAGCTCGCATTCTCTTTCTTTTCGCGCGTCTCCAGCATATTCGCGGAGCTCTGACATTGAAATATAAATAAAAATCATTTTTCTTTGACCCTTGTGTACAAGCCCACTAGCGTAACCGCAATTACTCCGGCAATTATCGGGGAAAAATATTGCTTGTGACATAAAATAAAAGAGCCGGCTACACCGAGAATTGAAAGTAAGAAAATTAAGGTGTACGAAATTTAATCTCGCAGGGGGGGGGTTAAAATATAACTAACGAGTGACGATGAGTGAAAAAATTTCCCTGTTGAGTCTGTCACGAGAACATTTTGTTTGCCTGAATTAGGAATGAAATGTGTTTAAGTTTGATTTTTAAGGTTCAAGATAACCTGCGATTCGCGAAAAATGTGGCGAAAGTAAACGAAGCGAAGTAATAATTTAAAACTGATGAAACTTTTACACATCTGACCGTATTTTACTAAAATGCCTAATATCAGCCTGTGATTCGCCAATGAAAAATTGCTAGAAAGTATTTACATTTTCATTATCTGCAGAAAAATACCACGATAATTTTGCGAATTTTTTGTAATTTGAATAAATAACCTAGAACGTATTATCAAATAATTGTAAAATAAATATTCATATTGTAAATTGACATGGATAAATTGTAAGAGCGACATTATTCTATCGGTGCATCGAATTGGGCGTAAAAGTATTTATAATTAAAGCAGCTAGATTTAACTGTTTGAAATATACCGATAATATTATCGTTCAAGTAAGTTAAGGTGCCTGTCGGATTGAAAAGTGTCCACTCGCGCGTGATAATATTCGTGCACAACTCGAGTAACACGAAATTTTCTCTTTTAGCTCTTTGAGTTTCTTTATATCGCGAGTTTCGAACAGTTGCTCAAAGTATGCCGCACTAAACTTAGAACTCCCTCAACGAGAATTAACGGGAGCACGTCCAATGAACATCGGAAATTTCATGACGAGCAATCACAGAAAGCGCGTTACGAATTCTCAATCGACCCATATTTCAATATAATACTACGTTAGCAATCAAGTTTTATTGTCGATTTTTCATCTTTGGCTTCGAGCATCTCCCCTCACTTCGCGCATCGCGTTGCGTAGCCAAGAAGAAATCGGCCAGTTGAGCGTAATATTATTTGAGACTCGGCCTTCGGCCTAACGATTCTGCCGACATTTGTCACAGGAGCAATTATAGTTGAGTTATTTAGTCGTCGCCCACCGCCACGACGTCCGGATCGCCGAAATCGATCTTTGATCACGGACTCAATAACGCGATCCAACGCGCGCGTCTGACTCCTTAACCGTCCTCGACTGTCCTCTCGGAGTCGATAATTGACATACGGTGTCGTTGTGTCATGTGCCCATCGCGGTATACAATTGTTGGGTATCCAACTGCCCCTCGAAAGATCGAAAACTCGCGTAGTTCGTGTCGTGGCTCAACGCGGAGATTGGAGATAGAGAAGACGATGCCGGCGGTGCCGGTGTTTCCGGTGTTAAGGGCAAACGCGAAGGGAAGTCACGGCTCCGCTAAATGTAGGCGCATCCGGTTTTCTTGAAAGCAGCATAATGAACATGTCGAAGCAAAATATTTCCAGCAGCTGTACTGAATAGGTGAAAGCCTCGTTCTAACGGTTGCCGCTGAATTAGCGAAGCTTTGATGGGCATTGTGCGTTTTTAAAATACTAAAGAAAGCTTGTACAAGTATAAAAGAGAGAATTATACATATTCATGTTACAGATAAGAATAATACCGCGTGAAAAATAAGCCTTTAAGTTAATTATTTATAAAAATAACGATGCAATAAAATACAATCGTGAAATTACAGTTATTAAATGATTTTCAAACTAAACGTATAAAGAGTGGAAACGGAACTATTTTTAAATAGTCGTAGGTTTTAATAATATGAGCAGTATTTGAATAAACCAAGTGTCGAGATCCACGCGATAGTTTTTAAAAATAAAAATATTCATTAATAGTTCGGAACATTTTACAATGGTATTATGCGGTTTAAATATTTCATATAAATTTTCTTTATTTATATATATATATATATATATATATATATGCATACTTGATATAAAATTAACTCTAGGTTTTTAAACGAAATATCGGAAAAGCAATCCTGAACGTTTTAACGTTTTAAGCCTATTTGTCAACTTTATTTTATCAATATTTAAGACATTTATTTTCAGAAACCAAAGTCTCACACTTATTCAAACAACCAACGGCTATAATTTATAAAATTTAACGTAATAAATTATTTAGTATTGCGCTAAAAATAGTTAATGTTATTTTATATGTCTATAATCGAATTAATTAAGTTTATTTGCCAATTGCTTTATTTAACGATTATGCAATGTAAATTTAACCATTAGAAGTATTATTTTAGACCCAACACCAAAAGTTATTTATACTTTCTAATATTCAAAATGTTTTCCCTGCAGTTTAAAGATATTCAGAGTTAACCAGTTAATGGTAATTATTATTTGTCCGATGTTTTTACAAAATTAATTTAAAAATAAAATCCATATAATATCTAGAATCGAAGACTTAATTGTGAAAGTATCAAATTTAAACTGATTTACATTTAATTTTATGTAATTTATAGTTATAGCTCGAGCATATGTGCAAGTGTCGTCAGCAGTATAAAAACAAATCGTTAATAATGTACTAAATACGACTGAAATTATATTGAAATTATTACCGGTTTTAACTATAAAAATAATGACCTCACATTAATACGCCAGCATTTATCAGTGATATAAACGAAAAGTACCTATACATTTAAAAGTGAAACTGTCATAGGGAATGTATTCGATTTTGCGAGAATTCGTTCTAATGACGCCCATAAATCTTTTTTTCAAGCCTAGAAATTTATTTATGATATACCGTCGAAAATAATTGTATTCTCAATCGAGGAAAAATTAAAATAAATCAGTAGCATTGACAAGCAATAAAGTGAAAATAGAAAGGAAATAAGTCAGGCGTGACTCGAAATTGGTTCACTTGGTTCACTAATTCCACTAAACTATTCTGCTGATCGATAGATTCGCTAGAAATTAAAAGTTACGTCGAATGCAATTATATTAATATCTATCTCGCGGAATTGAAAAAATGTGACACCTCGAACGTTAGCGCGAAGACTGATAAAATAGCGATGCGTAGAAATGTGCGATTCCGTTAAATGACAACGTCTGTTAAAATATCCAAGCGTATATTGGCGTAAAAATAATCGGACAGCTCGGGCTCCCCCCAACGGTCGCTCTCCCTCTCAATTTCCCGTGTGATTAAAAAGCTTATCGAGTTCGGTTCCAATGTATTAGCGGTGAAATTTGCTTCCAGGAGTGGCACCGCGATCCGCATTAAATACGGCGACTCGTGCGTGTGGTGGTGGCCATCGACGCGTATAACGAGCATGTAAAGCGGATGAGAGGACGTCTAGCTCGGCTCTCGTTGTTCGTCAAGCCGAGGCTGCTACGCTCCATTGTTTCTCGGAAGATTGTCGAAGACGATCGATTCGTATGCTTGACAGAGCCGCTAAGGCCTGCATCTGAAGATCAATCGTCAACGATAGGATCGATCGGCGGCGCGGGAACCGAAAAAGGGTATAAAGTGATAGTCTCCTCTCCCCCTCTCACTTGCTCCCTCATTCTTCTAGAGGTTCTGCATCCTCGCGAAAAGAAGTTCGTTGCGCTCTTGGAAATGGTAATTAAGCGGCTCTTCTGATCCCTTTTAATCCCTTAAAAGACTTTTTAAGCCTTTATTCTTTATAAATGTAGTTTGCGATGCGCTCGTTTATTTCGCTTTCGCTGCGCGAGGAAAAAACCGCGGCGAGACTCGGTCCGAGATGTTGCGCGTCGCTCGATTCGTTCTTATGACATCGGTGACTCGAGATTGAAGATTCGTAAGCAGCTTCGAAGAAATCTCTTTAAACCTCGCATCAAATTTTTTCTATTTTAACATTATTCGATGTTTACAAATAAATTTACAACTTGCAAGTCCGATATTTTTCTCACTCGCCGATGCTGCTTCTTTTGGACGAGATACTTGTTTCTTACCGTAATTACTATCTCGACTAAAATGTTGCCGAAGAAACGGTAGAATTCGATTTATTCGGTTGGATTTTTATTTCAGAGTGAGTTTATTTGCAAACGTGGCATAATAAGAAGTAAATATTCGGACTTCTGGCATCATTGATCCTCGATAAAAAGGCCTTTTCTCTTTCTAAAACACGTTTGTTACTCATTTTTTTCCGCTCCGCAGTATCCATTATTAAATTTAATCAGAAGTGTAGGCACAAGTTGGCTGTGCAGATTAATGAGAATGTAGCTGCATTAGATGCTACATTAATGAAGTTGTGCCAACTGACAGTTACTCCGAACAAAAAAAGTTAACTCCTGAAATTATACGCTTCTTTTATTTTAAAATTGTCATGGAATCTATATAAACAAAAAAATCAAGTGGAGCTTGTTTTTTAAAGAAAAATATGTAAAATGAAAATATCATTCTAATTATCCTTCTGTAATTTATTATTCCCTCGCTCTGCTGTAATAAATTACTCATTATTTTTTCCAACAACGCGCTAATTCTAATGTTTGAAAAGGTAAATAAATCTGCCTGCTGTTATCATATTTACAAGCTTTGTTCTGGTTGTTTCGTTTAAGTAATCCTAATACATTTTACGAACCTTTACAGTCATTACCCATCATAAAAAAAAAACAATTTATGAATACATATTTTAAAAGTAATTTTTATTGGAAGGTCAGCAAAAAGATATTTTACTTTTTAATATTGTAAATACATACATGTGAAAATATTATGATTTCTTTGTGAGTATAACTACGTAAAACAATAAAATTTGTAAAAAATGACAGCACAAATTTCAAAAAGTATATAATTCACAGTAAATAACTTAAGCCACGTACGTGTGTACAAACATGCAATTCATATTTTTGCTTAAAAGTTGCCAGTCTATATAAAAAATTACTTCGTGTGACCATTTGAATATTCCGCTGAAAAATATGTGCAGTTGAAAATTGTAATTGTCCTTGTAAATTTTCTGCATTTATGGCTACATCCGGACTAAATATTCGTAGTTTGCAATGAGCGTGATCAAGTACGTGCCAAATATTAAAGCAAACCTAATAATAACGTTTCGTGACTCGTTTTTATAAAGATTATCAACAAGGCCAGTCGACTGCTACAAATTAATTTATTAAGTAACATATATTTTGCATTAATTAGTTTGCAGTAATTGTTACACTTTGTTACACCACTTCAGTTTTACTAATTTACGACATGAACATATGAAAGAAGGGAAAAACATAGGGAAGATATTCATTACGCACGTGCATTTGAACACATCGCACGTGTGTTACAACAGTAAATAAATTTAAAAATTATTTGTTAATGCAATATAAGTCGAGAAAAAGTTTATTAGTTTTAATTAATGTTTGTGCAAAAATAACGAGGATACTACATCTGTATAATAATTAAATCATAATTTAAAAGTAGAATGTTGACAAGAGTATAAAAATTTTCAGGATTTAATTAAGAGAGCAAGAGGAAAGTTCAATTCATCTATTGAATTAATAATGAAATTGATAGCGTTAGAAACGTCTTTTTCAATAAATATAAATTTAAGGTAGAAAATAAATTTTTTTTTTAAATTTTAATTGAAAAGTCTCATTTATCAAATTGTAAGCGCTAAAGTTGGTTGAAACTCATAAACTTGTAATTCGTAGAGTATGTGAAGCAATAGAAGTAACTTTTTGCTGCTATCAGAAAAAATTTCCAGTATAAATTATGCAGATGGTGCAAGCGAGAAATACATAAATTAATATCCAAGAAATATGTATGAAATAAGAAAATCATACGTATTAAAAGATAGATCGTGCAACAAATAAAAGAGAACTCAATATCTTCGGGATGTGCGTGTCACTATACAATCGTCATCTTAAAATAATACAATTGTCAATATGAATTATTGCATTTTGAAAAATAGAAATTAAAAAGAGTGTGAGAAAGAAATATAACTGTCCATAAAATTAAAATATTTATCGTAATTTTCCTGTTAAATAGTGTAATTAAGCAAATTTATTTTTACATAAATACTTTGTTGTGTACGGAATTGCTGTGAATATATTTAATCTACAACTCAATTTCAGAAATTTCACGTAAACGTCGTAGAATTGACTTCCTAAGTGGTACCGATCCAAAATAAATTTAATTTACAGAACTTCGATTTTGTAACATTTCCAACCAATTGAAAACGGCAAGATTTTAGTTATTATTGAGTAAAGAGTGAGTCGGATTTTTACAATGCACGAGTGTTCGAGTAAACGCCACCTCAAAATTGATCCGCAAACACGTACTAAAAAATGAGGAATTAAGTTCTCGTAATAAGCTGGTAAACTGTAAAGACAAGTAACCTGACGTTTGTAAAATAAAATGAACGCCGAAGCGAATTGTAAAATCAATAACAGCTGGAAAGAATATTTTCACGAATAGAATAATTGATAAGCCCGGTTAGGATTGAGAAAACAAAACTGAAAAATTGTTGTCTTCTCGGCGCTATTGTTATCGAACCGACAAGTTCAGCTAAAGTGTAGGTGGTAGCCCAAGTTATAATGGATCAAATCACACGATTGACCAACGCTCGACACGCTTAAACGCAGATCCGTCGCGCTAACTTTTATAACATCTATTTATAACTTCCTTTCCGCCCGTAGTTCTAGGCTGCGCGCATTGCGAACAATAAAAAAGACGAAAAAAAGGATAAGGGAAATAGAAAGACAAATAGTAGAAAAAATCAACAAACTGTCCGTAGCTGTAAGGTCGTCAATTATCCAATTTTATGTTCCGTGTGTGTCGCGCGCGGGGTATTTACGAGCGCTCGTAAACTCGTCAGCGTCGCAATCTCGTAATGTCGAAGGCTGCCGCCTCGTTCGCTCGCGGCAGCATAGCCGCGCAATGTAATTTATATTCCGCGACTCTGCCTCCCTCCCTCTGCGCTCTCTCTCTCTCTCTCTCTCTTGGATAGTCACGATGTACGACCCCACTTTTGAGGATCGCGTGAGCATCTATCCATACGTGCCCGCACGCCTGTGTGTGGTGGCAGTCGCTCGTTAACTGATATGCAAAGGGAAGAAGGAGAAATGCGTGAGGGACAGCCGCTCGTCGTCAACTTTGTCATCGTTCATTACTTACTGACAATATCGCGTGCGGCCGCTTTCATTTTTCTCCTTTTATACGCCGTGTGTGGTGAACTCGGGCTGATTTACAAAAGAGATCGCGCGCTCGAACGTGTCCCTCTTTGTTCAACCCCCGTGCGCGGCGCTGGCATGCCCGCGATCGCTCCACCATGATAAATAGAAATTGTCAGCTCTAACGTGCAGATAAGATGCCACGGCGATATTACGCTTCGGATGTACTCTAGTTGATGTATGGCGCGAGAGCCAGATACGAGTCGACGTTTTCCCCTATTATTTGCTTTCTATGAGGTCGCTGGCGAGCAAAGCTGCGGGCTTTTACTTTATATTAAACAACAATGAAGGAGCGAAGGTCGGATCGAGCCTCGAGGCCCGCGCGCGCGCGCGAAAAACGCCGCTGCAAAACTCGTCCTTATCTCCGCTAACGTACATGCGCATGTGCAATCTATTTATTTAGCGCTATATATTTTTAGTATTTTCTCGATAATAAATAGGTTATTTTTACGACTAGGAAAACAGTATTTTACGCCAGCAATCTGGAGAGTGATTATGCTAATCGTACAGCCATAACTATTATCCGTCCACAATGATTTACCGATGTCGATAGCGCCAAAGCCGAGCATTCACTGCCCGCGAACAACTAATTAAGAAAAAAGCCGCGAGATTTTCTTTATCGGAGATATTTCTCGCCATAAGTGAGCAATTTACCCGAGTCCGTAAAATCGACGGGAGCGCCCGAGAGAGAAAAAGATCGAGTTAAACGTCTTTTGCGGTCGCAGCAATAAAAATATATATACATCATTCGCCCGAGCCCATTATTCAATAAAGCGCTCCAGCCGTAAGGACATTATTTATATCTCCGCGCGCAATACAAAGCCTCACGCGGCTCTCACTCGCTGTTCCAGACGTGTGATCTCGGCTGAGGCGAGCCAGAATCGCGGCTAATTAAAAGTTTCGGAGCTCCGGCCGCGCTCTTAATGCGCGGAGAGCAGAAAACAGCAGCTCGAAACCCCGGGAATTACCAAAGAAAAGTGGGGACGCGCAAAAGGAATGCGCGACACGTATCGGTTGCCCCGTGACGTCGGCGCAACTAGTATCCGCCTCTCTCTCCCTCGGTTTTCCGCAAGACCGCCGAGTTGCGCTCGCGCCGCCGCCATTTGTTTCGATCGATGGACAGTGCTAATTACGAGAGCAGCGCTGCACGGCACCAACCAGGATACCCCGGCTCCGCTCCATCTGTATGGGTGCAGGCGCGCGAGGTTTTGTACGTGGCAGGTCAATGGAGGATGGCGGTGAGAAAAATCGCCGACGAGAGTCTCACACTTCTCTTCTGTATGCGGCGCACATCCCGCGTACCTTCTTTGCGCTCGAGTCGATGCTTTCGGAAAAGTGTTCCACGAACACCGCGAATATCACACAACGAGGAGGCGATTATTTTATATTTAAGATGCTGCTGCCGTCGTTTCTTACGGAATTAACCGCATTATTGTCAATGCCGCGAGCTGCTCTCGAATCATTGCAAGCCGTAGCCGCGATAAAACGTTGACGAATATTTTGAAATTAGCCTTTTTTCCGTCCAGCAACTCCTAGAAATTCCGCTGTAAATTTATATCGATTAATATTAAATAACGTTATTTATTAACCTAAGGTACACATGTCTAATCACTCGAGCCGTAACTGCTCTCACAATTACACGCGCCGTGTAAGTTAGTACCTTGTTGGAAATTCCTGTACGAATGTAACTACAGAATCAAGACACAAGCAAGATAAATAAATTATAATAATATTATCTTAAGCTTCAATTTGCAATCTTGTACTATTACAACATTGATACTGAGCATGGACTTGTTGCTTGAATTAGCAGCGTAACGTTGTCGCGCTTATTGACTCGTACAAAAATTATTACTAAATGATACAGATTAAGGAAAGGCATGACTATTCTTACCATACGTGTATGACAAAACAAGTTTTGCAGCTCTCGCGAGGCATTTTTAATCGAATGATTCGCAATCATTTCTATCGAATCGCCTGAACCTGCACGTCTTGACACAAGTCTACGGAAATTGTCGATTGCGGATGAGAACTGATTGTAATTAAATATAAATTCAGTGTTTCATTTCCGAGGAACACTCGAGCAATATTTCAATAAAAATCCACCGAAATCCACGATGATGCAGTGCAGCTCGACATTTGGAAGCACAAAGCGCTGCTTTAATAACTTTCTCAGTCAGTAATTGTTCGCGGGGCTTATCAGGGCTTCAGAATTCACTCTTCCGTCGTTAAATGGTCCTCTTTCCTCGCAGGAGCGGAGGCATAAATAAAAACGAAAAAGAGGAAAGCGTAAAGGCGGTGTTTCGACTGTTCGCTTCTGCTCGAACGAACCCAACAAAGGCCGTAACTAAGAATACAACACCCTGACACCCCGGCTCCCATTACTTACCACTTTGACATTATCAGTGGAATACTACAAACTCACTCGTTGCAAGCTCCCACTGGCACAAAACGTTTCAATAAATTGCCCGATAGAACCCCTATATTCGATGTTCATCCTCGGCAGTCGCCGCAGAGGCGACGAGGCACGAGGATCACGCGCACAAAGAAGTTTGCGAGGAAGGCGGCAGACACCGTCGGGATCTCTCTGTCTCTCTCACTGGCTTGCCTCCTCGGAGGCCTTCATGGAGACAAACGAGCGAGCGGCAATCAAGCGCTGTTAGCCTGTCCGACCTTTCGCGAGGGAGCGTGTTTCTACTCCTTTTTAGCCGCGGCACCGCTTCATCATAATTTATCGTGACACCGTCGCGTTAATAACTCAATTTATTTCAGTGTGCGTGCGCAACCCCAAGCCAGTTTTACGAGTCGCTGCGAGCGGCCTTTAACCGCGTCACCTCTAGCCTCTTCCTCCCGCTCGGCGATGGTGGTGGCGGTGGCGGTGGCGGCCGACCGAGACCGAGAAGTAGACGAACGCGCGGAATTCGAGTGATGCACGGGCCCGAGGAGACGCGCTCTCTTTGCTTTACTTTTCACGCTGGCATTTTTAGCATCTCTCGGCTATAAAAACTTATCGCAATTAAGTTTGTGAAACGAAGGTGTCGGCGACTGAGAAATAGTCTTGATTACAATGCTCTCACGGTGAGCAATCATTTGCTTTCGAATCGCGCCGCACAAACTCTTTCCGCGCAAACGGAATGATATCGAATGAGAGTAAAGTGCCGAGATGTATGCGCACGGGCCACTTAAGATTCAAGATGCGCCGGCGTTTTTCAATTCGAAGGAGCGATAAAAGTGCCCAAAATCGTTTAGCCCGTAAAAAGTACTCGAGGCATAAATCCAGGCTTTTCCTTCGCTTGCCGCTTTTATTTCGCCGAGTCGCCCAAGAATATGATATTATAATATTTATTATTTGTTATCTTAACGGTTAACGTGCCTATAAAAAAGTTATTAACTCAAGTTTTAGTGTAATAAATACACAGTAGCTGAGCAAGAAACTAATCTTTACATTTTGTTATTTCTACAATAAATCTATGACGCAAAATAATCAATCGAATTACATCGAAGATACTAGTGATACGGCGGTAAATACCCCCCATACAATAAATAAAATCTATACTTTTTCAGCTGCACGATAACATTGAAATATCGCGTCCGAATGCAGGAATGGCCGAGAATAATATGGCGAGGAAAAAAGGCAACTACTTGTATGTAAGTTATTACGGGAATGCCGAGTTCGTCTATTAATTCGTTAGCTTTATGATCCGCTCGCCATTTAAATGCGCCGTTAATTTAGATATTACTATTTTCCTGACTATCAAAACGGCAAATTGTCGGGCTTCCACAGGTCATAATTTTATTCATTCCTTTCGCCCTTATCAACCTGTGAATATTTTAGCCGTTTTACCGTAATTATACCGCTATTTACGATACGCGCAAATACGCTCGTAAACTGCGAAACTCGCCGCGAAGTTTTTACATTAGACGTAATAATCGATCCATCAAATATGTTCCGTCTTTCGAAAATAAATTATGTGCGCTATCGACGTTCCGCGCGGCTATGAATTTCTCGTCGTTACCTCCTTACCGTCTTTATCGGGGATTAGACCGCCAAATCAAAACGCGCGCCTACAAGTGTCCGAATGAAATAACTCCTACTCGTAAATTCTCCTCCCATTTGAAGAAGCCTCTTCGACGTTTCAGCATTTATCGTAACTCTGAATCGTTCGCCTTGATGACTACTTAATTTTATTATGCCTCTTGCTAGTGCCTTAGAACGAGATACTCTAACCGCAGCAAATATGACTTTATATAATAATCGTAAATAGTTGGTGTAAGAAGTACAATTACCGTGGATCCAGCAGTGTTTCAGAGCGCGGAGCCAATCGACAGTATAAATTCCGTTCTAAAATTCGAACGATTCTATGGAAAACAAACAAATGCGTGCTCTTTTTCTCGATCTAGCAAAACTCGTGGCACGTAGCTCAACGTAAAACTGAATTATAAGCGGTATTATAATGTACGAGCATTACGCGCAGCCTGCGATTAAGCAGCGAGATAAGGTGGACCTTATGGTTAGCGAGGCCCTCGTGAAGAATGAGCATTTCTACCTCGTAAAGCCCCCTACTAAGGAGTGTGTAACGTCATACCGAGCGATGTTCCAAAAAGCCCGGAATAAGCTTACCACCTCGTTTCCCTCGGTTTGGACCGGCGTGTGAACATTCCTAGCCGGTAAACGGATAGCTGGATAGCTTCCCTTCCTCCAGTCACCGGTATTCCCATTTTTTACCGCCCAATGAACATCCCACTGTTGCGCATAATCCTTACGAATAGCTTTTTAATTGCGCTGCGGTATCGCGGCCAAATCAGACGAGTGATTTGAGAGCGGCGTGGCAAATCCAGTTCGAGGCTCGAGTGTCGTCTCGAGTTTCGTCAAGATTGACAAATCCTCGTTCGCTAAGATCGATAAAGAGCGATCGCCTCGAACAATGCTTGCGCGTGTTTAAGTATCAGGGATCGTAAATAAAACGATTCATTCCGGGGTCCATAAATTCGAGCCCATAAGTACGCGGATTAGTAAAAAGAAGCAGGAGGTTGTTCGCTCGGGAGCAATTACGAGGAGAAGAAAAAAAGCAGCCGTCTCCCGTCGATCGCTAAAAAGTAATTACTTCCCCGACGAGCGGCATTGAACTTAAAAAGTACCAGCGGGACACGTAACTCCACGTCGCGCTCGTGCATACGCATCCCACGCCGTCGTAAAATGCGGAATATTGTCCCGCTCGGTTTTCGGCGCGACGCGGCTTTTTTACATTAGACATAAATCAGAGCGAAGGACCCAGGCGCAGCTGCAAAAATGAGAGAGAGAGAGAGAGAGAGAGAGAGAGAGCGAAAGAAAGAGAAGGAGAGTCAGAGCGCCGTAAAAAATAATAAAACGAAGAGAGGGATCGCCTAAAAGGGAAAGAGCGAGAGGCGAAGGAGGAGCGGCTCACGTCCGTACACAAACAACCTACACACAAGGGCTACGCGCCTACGTACGCGGCCGCTCGTAATTACGAGGGCGCGAGTACCGCGGGCCTTTAATGCGGAGGTGGTGCAGGCGACACAAAGAGACCGCTGCCGGGCAAACCGCATCGAGCGGAGCCCCGAGGACTGGCCGCTTTGATAGCTCACTTTGCGGCTCGCCGCAGACGAGCTTTTCAGCCTCGCGCCCGAAAACCGCACGCCCGAGTAGCGCAGACTTCAGCCGACGCGCTCCAGCCGCCAGTGAAGCTCCCCCGGGTCCTCCTTTGTGCCGCCTCGTCCGAGACGCGAGGCGGGCTTTGGCTTTTCGATTGAAGTAGCCTAAGCGACGATCGGAGCTCCGTTCGCAAATGCAAAACATCGGGCATTCGGAATTCAATTTTCGAAGATACTTGTTTTTGCGTGGCGTTCGAGAAAAGCGCCTTGTTTGGTCGATTTCTAGCGGGGGATCGAGTAACGAAACGCCAAAGAAGAGACGGGTATAATCGGATCAATTCCATTCCAGCGATAAAAAAACTGCCACGTTTCTCGCTTCGCGTACTGATGATATTAATCCGCGAGCTCGTGTCCAAGCTATTAATGATTTATAGCGTGTGCGAGCGATTGATTTTACACGGGACGCTCAACTCTGGTGCGCGAATAAATCAACAAAAAGTATTTTATTCTCTTTCAGTTTTGAGTCTACGAGTCATCTTCGCTATGAGTCTGTCGATCTTTCCACGTTCGTTGAAGCACATCATCTGATAATGATCAACCTGTCATAAAGTATCGTAAAATTCAAGATTTATCGATCCATTGAATTATATCCACAACTACTTTCTGAACGACTCGAGTTGCTGCGCCCATTAGAGCTTATATTTTCATTTTATAACTGCTCTTTTCCACTACAATATGCTTTCTAAATTAATACGGAATTATTTTATTGCTTGTGTGGATCTCGCGCGTCACTATTTTAATCGCACAAGTAGCGATTCACGATAAATAACGTTGAACAGCGTAAACTTCATAATAAGCTTTTATAGCTGTACTTCCTGTAAATTTTTATTTGTGCTTATCGAGTAAAACGATCGAAAGCTTCGTTGTATTTATCTATTTTCATAAATACTTGGGGTTTTGTTTGCGCGTAAACCACGATTTCTTATTCAGATCATTACGTTTATTGGAGTTCCACGCGATTCGATGCATGATTACTCGACTATTCTCTTAAACTGATTGATTTATTCAGGAAACGTGAGTCTGTACCTTCCGGCGAAAGACATAAAAAACAAGCGCTGCTAAGTTTATTAGAATTTTATAAGGTTATCCACGAGTGCGAGCAATTTTAATTATTTTGTAGAAAAATCGTGCTGATTTACGAAGGCGATGGTACCGTGGCAAAGTATTACGTGTCTCCGAGGAAGAAGTTGAGGAAATTTAATGTCTCAGATATAAGAGAAATTAAAGAAAAAAATTTATAGCATTGATTTCGAAAATTTATCGCAACAAGCGAAACCTCGTTCTCAGGTGTCGTAAATAAATGAAATGGTGCGGAGCGCGTCGTTTATAACGAGGAAACATCATCGTTCAACCGCGACAAACCTACTAAACGAAGACATCTTTAGTAAATACTGAATTTAGTTCTGTTGACTAAAGTTAAACAAACAGATCGAGAAATTATTTACAAAGTTGTATCACTCGCCGCACGGCTTGAGAACGTAAGCAGCAAGTAAAGTTCGATCATAAAGCAGTAGCCTTGAAGGACTCACGCTACGGTGAGTCTTCGCTAATATCCACTTTGGAATAACGACACGTGTAATGATAGGTCTGAGGAATTGAATGCAATAAGGTAGAATTAGGAAAAATGGTACGCGTCACTGATTACAGATATCAGCGGAATCACTTTATTTCCTAGAAACTTAGTTCAAAATACAGATAATTATATAACATTAAGTTGATGAGGTTTTTTAAAGCAAACAGTAATTGCGTGATCGTGCATTTCAGAACTGCAACGAGAGTACGACTGTGGCGCTTAATTAAAGTAATTTGAGTAAGAAAGTAAAGGCGCAAAATGTTATCTGTAAAATCGGATTTTCGCGATATTAGCGCGAGAGGCGCAAGAGCCGCAAGAGTCACGAGAGAATATAACCCGGCGATCGTCAAAAATTCATTTAGCGTAAACAAAATGCAACTCGGCGTGGCCGTAACCCAAACTCGGTTTAAACGAAGCCATGCCAAAAATAATAATCTCGACTGGAGGAGCTACGGCTCGAGATGGGCTTCCGTCGATAGTCTCTCTCGTCCGGCCGTGATAATGGAGAATTAATGAATCGGTAATTAGCCTCGGCGCAGCGCCGCGAGACCGCGATTTTGCGAGCTGCGAGTAGCCCCAATCTTGACAGCTCGATCAACGCTTGCCCAAGTCCGACTCGGAGTATCCAGTCGACGATAATTAGACATTAACGACATGACAAATTAATTACCGCCACAAGAACGCGAGTGCCAAGAGCCTCGGCTCGTATATCATGCGCTTGCTCGGGCCGCCGTAGCCGCCAACGAGAGCGAAAAAGAAGGCGAGCGAACCCCGTCCGACTCCATTATAATAGCAATAGTTCACAACTTTCACGTTTTCGCGTGCCTGTGTGTGCTTGTGCGCAAGAGAGCGCGGAGAGTAAAAAGCCGCGCGCACGTTTGCATAGGTGTCACCGGGATCGATCGATGCGAGCCGAGATTTAAGCGCTTAATTACCTGTATCGTATCCCATCGACACTTTTTACGATCGCTGGATGTGGCGATTTCATTCCGCCGGCTGTCATTAATATACATTAGATATGTGCTCGCGCACTCTCTCTCTCTCTCGCCCGCGCGAGTATTGAATAGAGAGCGATTAACATATTACAAAGCGGTATTGGCGACTCTAAATGCCGTTCTCTGCGCCGCGTGGAAGGAAAAGACTGGCACTTTTATTGCAGCCGGAGCCGAGGAACAATAATAAAAACGCAGCCTAGAATTAACGTGTAGTCGTAGAGTCTTGCGATGATTGCATCTACGGGTTTTGAGAAACAAAGTTTATTACAAACTGTAGTGTCACTCCGAGCTTATAAGATACAATATTACTCGCGTATTTACATATCTTTCGTAGTTACCTTGACAGATGAAGAAAATTTCAAATTACTATCGGCTTGTATGAATTTATATTTTCTCATTAAGAGATGCCGTTAAATACACATGTAGGACATTGATCAATCATCGACCCAGCCAACAGGCTTCCTCCTGATTAATTCTTGAAAAATAACTCAAAATTTTTACGCACTCGGTGACTAATATCTCCTACTTCATAATCATCTCGGCGATAATTTTCATCTTTTCCACCTCACGGATGCCTCGGCGTCCCGTGTACCGATGAAAATAAAGAATAATTGACTTTGCAAGATTTACAGCGACTGAATGTACCGCAGTATACCTATAGCTACATATCCTTCATGAGCATAAATCATGGTGTACCTTATAGAAACCCAAAGACCCGAGAGGATGGAGTAAAATGTTAAAAATTGAGAGGATGCGGGGGGGGGGAAGGGATTGAGTCTCACGAGAGGAAAGAGACTCACTCTCGGCTACTACCACGTACATAACTCCTTTGTATTATGTCATTACACAATATTTTATATCGATGGAACGTACATTATGCCAGCCGTGTGTCATGCCTCAAACAGACTTGTTTTCCCCGGCTCGCTCAAACATAAATTTCAGTAAGCGCGTTATTTATCATCGGCACTCGCATGCATGTGCGCGCGCTCGCGTACACCTATTCGGCTTTTCACCGCTCAAACTTTCATCGCTCGCGCGCGGACAGGCTATCAATGCGACAAGCCATCGGCCGACGAGACACTTAATTAAAAGATCGTAATCACCTCGTTGTGTCGTCGAGCGACGGCCACGGCCCGGCGCTCGTTATCGCTGCCCGAGAAAACTCTTTCCTACAAAACGGGAGAATCGCAGTTTTGCCTGACGTAACACGAGGTTCGTATTTTGTAAGCCGCCTGCCGCCTGCCGCTTATTAATCGTCGTCACCCAAGGAGAACGAATTATATTCGCAGAGCACTTGCTCGTGTGTAAACTCCAAAGGTGGCACGTTTCACGATTGCACGCGTAAGTGGCCGCCGTTGGAAATTTTGAAGCCTCTGTAAATGCCCTGTAAATGCTCTCTGTTTCGGAAAAGTTGTGGACCAAGTTCATTAGAATCCTTCCGGAAAAAATTTATTGCTCGTTTGTTAATTTTTTAAGAGTAGGAGCAACGAGGCTTTTGTTGCTCTTCAAGAATATTTACTATTGTCACTTTTAAATACGTGACAAACTTTTTATTTTAGTCGTAAGTTGTTGAAATATTCGTTAACTCGACGATTAGATTTATAAATTATGAGCATGATAATCAGTAACGCAAAAGCTTCGAGAATGAATGCAACAAAGAGGTACTTGGAAAATTCGACACTCGCGTGAAATAATTGACAACAGTATCTCGCTGAATTTTTATTGGCGACTAGTTTTAGAATAAATGGTTGCATAGCTCGATTGGTTTGGTGGAGAAAATCAATCGAGCACCTTTGAAGTCTTGCAAGTTTTAAAAGAAAGATCATTACGGAATTAAGGAGGAAAATGGTGTTTAACGTTGATTCCAGTCGGAAAATATCTAGCAAATCATTAATTTAAATCCGAGGGTATTATTCGTGTGCTTAATACTTTCGAAAGACAAGCTTTGAAAAGGCTTGGGAGCTTTAAGCAATTTTTAACGAGTGACTGACGTAGAACGGACAGCCTACACGGTATTAGCAGATTACGTAGGAGCAGGGAAGAGTTTTGAGATTCGCGTGGTAGTGTAAAATGTCGCGGCGAATTCTGAAAACGACAAGTTGAGTTATTTCATTAGCTCGCGAGGAGGGTTACGCAAGTAAATTATCGGGCGGGATTCCTCTGTCTCGCGCAACGCGACTGTTTGCGTGCGCGCACAGACGGACGAGATTACACATGCATACGAGCGTAAGGGTTGCCGGAGGCGATTACGTACGCGATGAATTCCCGGTAGGCATAAAACGACTGCCACGCACCGCTGAAACGACGATAAGTATGAATCCGAATTATTTATATTCGGAAATCTCTCTCTCGCTCACTTTGCTTCGACAAACTGCGCTGCTTTTCTCTTCTCTTCTTTCCTTTTCGATAAAAGCGCGAGACAAGGGTTGTCAATTACTAAAAAATTCGAATAAGCTGTCGCTTTCGTAGAGAACTGGATCAGGTGGCAAGCGCCTGTTGCTATCCAAAGAAAAACCGATAAATTGTCGTCAATGACAAGTTCACTGTGTTTTTGTGAAGGAACATTAACACACTCTGACAGGCCAGAACGAGAGATGCTTAAAGTAAGGAAAATATTGATTGCAGAAATAGATTAAATCTGTTGCTTTATACAACATTTGTGGAGTCTTTAATGCTCTGGAGGGAAATCAGAACCACGAAACTATAAATATAAGACTAAGGAGAGCAGATGATATTAGAGATAAAATAAATAGGGAACGTAAAATTCTAGTCCATACGGTTCTACCCTCATTCTACTTTTTCAGGCTGAGATATTGAATCCTAGGATTTTATAATAAGCCATAAAAATTACACTATCAGTCTAATGCATCTTTTATACTTAGAGTGATAAAAGGTAAACACGTATTGGTCAAATAAGCATTATTACTTGTGCTGATTACTAAAATTACGATAATGATGATGCAGATACTTTTAGCGATAGCAATTACTAGCATCCAATTAAACGGATACGAGTTCAGTCGTTGAAATTTAAAATCGCTGTTGAAATGATTAAATCAGGACATTTTCTACTGAATCCTAGTTGTCGTTACGTGCTCTAAAGACTCGTTATGGAAAGAAACAGATTTGCCGAAATTAAATCCAATAAACTGGCCCTTTACAAAACTAGTACAACTCGTCAATACTTGTCAAAGTTGAAAATATATAACGTAGCGTAGTGTTCGTAACAAATAGAAACACAAAACTTTGTTTGAAAGCAATAATAATAAAGAACAGTTTTTCGGTAATGATACACTGAAACCAAATGCACAACTACATTGTTGTCGGAGTGCCGGTAATTGTAACGCTTACGTTATTCCCGCGTCAATGCGCATTTGTGTTCCTTGCACGACATCCATTGTCAACGAGCGTGTGACGAACGTAACGCTCAGTCCTGTGTTACTGACCCACCAAACATATCGATCTCTATTAGGTCGCGTGTCACGGAGAAATGAATAGTAGTAGTGGGAGTTTCGAGTAACGAATAATCTCGTGTATCAGTCGGCAACTTGGCACAGGATGGACTGGAAGAAGCATCGTCCCGGAATAAATGGAACGGAGGGTCTCGAAACAGCACGTCAAAATTCAAACGATCTCCCTCGATCAGACACCGCGACGCCAAAGGGCTGTTCCATGTCCACTGAACACTAGTCGGTCCCTTTTAATTAATAAGAATTTTAACTATTGTTCGGAGGCTCTTCTGCAATTACCTCGTGCCTCTTTCCAGCTTTTCCTTAGTTGAATTATAGTGCACAGATACTAGACGAATTTGTGTTAATTATTGACTAAACGGCTAATTGATGAGCTCCTGGGAAGAACATTTTGCCGCTCGCTGACTGTTTGATGTTTATGTGTTTTGAATGTACGCAATGCGTCCAGTTGAAGAAGCCTCAGTCAAAATAAACGAGTCTTAATTGAATTCAATTCACTGGAGTACTTTTTTCCTTTTTCTTTTTGAGGTCGTCGTCGGAAGATGAATTTGATGAGTAATGTAATGTGAAGTGGCTCTGGTTATTTTCCCACGTATAATAAATATCTGCGAGTATATTGATTCTTTTTCTCGGTGCGCGTCGGCAGGGAAAAATAAATCGAAACTTTATAAATAATAAGTTAATAACGCCAAAACGAGGGAATGAATTAATCGTACTTCCTTTTTCAAAATAATGAGCTTTTAAAAGAGCAATGCCTCACAATTTAAACATTTCGGTTTTAACAACTTATCATCTGCGAGGCATTGAATTTCAAAAGAATTTCAGAGAAATATGTATCCGTATGTATACACACATTAAAAATGAAATCACAGCTTAACATTTAAAGCAAAAATAATTTGCATTAATGATGTATGGTATTTTTCTTCGGCGATATTTGTTGTTTGCCTTGTGGTATGACATGCTAATGATACTGATGTTGCAATAAATCGTCTTATATTTAAGATTACTTATAAAAGAAGTTAAGTGTTGCCTAGTGATCTTTTGATTACATTCAATTTACATTTAATTAGCATTAAAAGGCAATTTTTTTGAAGGCACCGAGCGCGTCTCCCGATAACGTGTCGCGCGGCGTAATCCGCAAAATCAAAATAACCGGCAGCCAATATCTGCACGGAAATAAAATGAAAATGGAAGCGGCGCGAACTTAAAATCAGCCGTCGCTGAGTTTGAGAAAATTGGCTAATCACAGCCCCGAACAAAAGATAATAAAAGTTTGAAAAGCGCGCACTCGCCGACGGACGAAAACGAGAGGAGAGGAGAAAAAAGGCGTCCAGGCACTCATATTCCCTTGTAAAAGATAAGAGGATTGTAATTTATGCGCGGGCTCGGCTCGTATCGTCCGGGAATCGCGCGAAAAAAGCCGCTCTCGTTAGATTTTTTGCAGATCAGCAGTCGGCGCTCGCTTCCCGAGTTGTTAAAATTCAGATAAGAGAAATCTGAACACGTATCGTGACTGCCCCGGCACAGGCAAAGCTACGGCCGCAGCTGCGCTTTTCTCCGGGAATGCATGTATTACAATAGAGGAGCGAGTCCGGTGATATCTTCAGCTAAGCTTGGTTCTTCTCAATCTCGGTTCAGCCGACCGAGCGAGCAAAGCCCTCAGCCCTTCCGATAAGCAGAAGCGCACCCTCCTAATATCCTTGACGAACTTTGCTCATCAATGTGCCATCCGCGGCAGCCAGAACTTACCGTAGGACGGAACTTGCGTAATGTCTTTTACCGCGATATTCTTGGCCGTTCGCGCGCAAAGACCTCCGTTATCGTTATATATGCAGTCGCGTAAGTACTCAGGCATTCGGTAAGCTAAGCGAATTATCGAGGAGTACTTGTTACTCCAACTTCCTTCCGTCTTTTATTATTAGTCGATGTTCGCTTCGGAATCTCTGGCTCTGGATTTGCACTTACATTTTGAATTTAAAAGTTGAAGCGAGTGCCCGTCGTCGACTGTGAATTGCGAAAAGCTGCCTCTTTCATAATTCACTAGCTCGTGGCGTTGCACTTTTGCGATAAATGCTCGGTTTTTTAAGAAAAAAAGAATCCTCTCTTGCCATCACAATTATTTTTGCAATTCTCAACGATAATCACGAATTTCCTTGTCTAGCCCGTAAAATATACGCGTCTCTTATTTACTCAGTAATAATTCTTATTTGTTTTGCATAATGGAATACAAATTTAATTGAAGGAAACATTGAATATTATTCGGACGTTTCACGATTCTTAATTGTCATGATTCAATGCGCGATTTCTCCAACCGATAAATCAATACACCTTTAGGCTGCAATCATCTCCACTTGAATATTAAAACTTCGTTATAGGTTAACGATCTAGAAAATACAGAGTAATCGATGGCTTACATTTTTACATTTTTCTTAAACACTTTTTTAATATTCGATAAATAATAAATTAATAATTGTGGTTAATGTTCGTTTCGCGAATATGCATTAGTTTTTCAAAGCGATTCTCCGAGGTTTATATAATCCTGGAGTAGGATTAACTTGTTCAAATATTTACGAATACGTTGCTAAAATAATTAATTTGTAATAACATTTAGATATTCGTCGTTCCCATTATTGATAAATTATGCGATAATCCCTTTAATTTTATCGAAAAAAGAAGGATATGTCGAGAAATCAGCATTAAATTTGCTCGTGGATTCACCGTTATCGTTTTCTTGTATTTCCTTTTGATCGAGCGAGTGACTTTATAATGCGCATATAATTAAAATAAAGGCTCGAATAGTTATAGAGAATCTCGTTCCAGGTATCTCCGCATCATCAAGGCAACATTCGCTACCGCCAAGAGTGTCATCTTCGTTTCTAATCAGCCTATTTGTACTATAAACAGCCGAATGTGTTTCGACCCGATGTTTATCGTTCAATGCGATTCAGTGATTTATGACTGGACTACCGATCGCGAATTCTGTGTGCAATAATCGATAGTCTCTCAATAAATTATCCACATTTTTCATCGATAAAAAGTTACTTAGCTGCAGTAGAAATTTTACCGAGAGACGTGTTTTTATTTTAAGGCGCGCAACTTTCTGCACACAACTATTTGTAAACTTGAAATTGTAGGCGTACTTCGTCGAAAGCCCTCGGGCTCGCGAGAATCCAGTGGTATTGTTACAATTTAATTAAATATTAGAGAAAAGGCGATCCCTGAGCAGATCGCAAAAAGTTTCCATCGCAGATACAAAAACAAAAAATGCTGATAAATTTCCGTGGCATTCGAATGCGCAGCAATATTTATTCGAATGTCTTGTTTGTTGAAAGAGAAGGGAGAGTCGAGTTAAAAGAAACTATAGCCCAAAGATTGCAATAAAATATTGCCGAACGAGTAGATATTTTGCGACTCGATCTTGAGTCCGCACGGAAAGAGGGATTTTAATTAAATAAAATCAGAGAAAGTAACATATATTCCAGCCGGAAGTACTCGAATATAATATTCATCGGAGTGATTCACATTGGACTCGGCCCGCGCACAATGGAAGCTACAACTCACTCCGGCTTATAAACGGACACTTGAAAAGCGTTAATTACAATTAATGTGCAAGGTAAACAGGATCCACCCGCTGACAGTCACACATTATTAGGCGTTCCGATGCGCACCAGTAGTCCGCGCCATCTTTCGAATTGAATTGCACCATACGCATAATGCGCGAGCAGCGCCTATTCCAATCGCAATTACTCCAAGCGGCCCTTTGTGCCGATGTGGCGCACGCACCACGAGATTGAGAGATAACCCGATCGAATAATTTAGCGTAATTATACATATACATGCTAGTAGGTGCTCCGCGTCCCTTAAATGCGTACACGCCTTTTCTTTTCCCTGTCGATGCGAATTGCGTTTTTGTTCTCCACGTCAGGCTGCGCTCTTGGAACGTAGGCGCAAAAAACGCGGGACTACCACCCGGTTATCTGTTAACCACGCTTAGTTAACGTTCTGGAAACTTATTAACGACGACGTTTTAATGGAGTAATTAATCATTACGGCATTTCTCTTGCGCGTCGTTTATAAATCAATTTGGAAGTTGGAGCAGATGCTCTTATTTTTACGCTCGGCTAATGCACGCAAAAAACATTTACACACGCTGCACTCGAAGTCCGCGCGAATGTCCGCATCCTTTTCGCGGACAAGAGAGCGACGCGTTCAGGGCGATAAATTCAAGGAGTCCTGGGGAGGGGGCGAGAGGAAGGCAACACCCACGTACGGAGAAGAATTGCCACGATTAGCTTCACGTTTAAGCGTTCGATAAGGTCAAGAGTCAGACGAATCAATGCACTCGACATTTCGCCGTTTAACTCGCGCGCCGCGCGACATTGGAACAAATCGATTCTTTCAGTAGGCGATTATCGCGAAAGAGATCTGGCGCGCCGGTTACACGCGAGACCCTTTTATAATCGATTTTCCCGCTCCCGGCGGTCAGATATTTGCCGCAACACTCGACTCCGCGCGGCACCGGACGAAGGAAAAAGCCGAGGATTCGCAATCGTCATCTTGTTAAGAACTATCGAGCATTAAATAACAATCGATCGATTCGAATTCTCTTGGTATTCAATTTTTTTACAAGCGCTCGTTACGTATTACTCGATGTATACAATGTAATACGCAAATGTCAAAAAAATTTTTATACGTTCCTTTGTATTCGCTCGTAGTGCTAAACAAATTATTACTTATGGATTTCTGCTAAATACAGGATATTTTCTTGTGTAAAATAAATGATTATTATTTGTACGCGCGAATGAGTTTAATAATGTTCAAAATATTACTCAAAGTCAAATCCATAGTAATTATGCCATCGAGTTTTCAAAAAGTCACTTTCATAAACCATGGTTTACAGTGACAAAAGAATTTTTATTTTAAAATTAATCCTGGACATAAATGTAGTTATGAATGGCACAATG
The DNA here is from genome assembly GCA_018907185.1 of Platyscapa corneri. Classification (NCBI taxonomy): domain Eukaryota; kingdom Metazoa; phylum Arthropoda; class Insecta; order Hymenoptera; family Agaonidae; genus Platyscapa; species Platyscapa corneri. The sequence continues at coordinate 1,027,522 of JACCHW010000005.1, read as the reverse complement.
CAACGTCAAAAAGTTTTTTCAAAATTGACTTTTTCGATTGTGAACAGAATTTCGACTGTATCGGTGAATATGTGCGAAACAATACATGCACTTTAGATAAAGGTAATAAGACGTTAAAATTTTCACACCTTTTATTCTTAATGCATAAAAATTTCAAATTTACATCATTATATTTTATGACTATTGATAAAATTTGACGCTCGTAAAGAATATTATTGTATCGTAAAAAAGAAGGCAGTTGCTTGGCAGTGCAAATGTTCGTATTTCTTAATATTTTATCCGCAACAAGTTTTTTACTCATACAGAATGACTGCACTTATTTTGTGGTCGTTTATGATAATTTTCTAATGTTGAAATTCAGTACATTGTTTTTCATAAATAACTCAAAAAATATAGTATTTTTATTATGTTTTCTTATATAAAAATTGTATTATGCTTGAGAAATAATTAGAATTTATATCGGTATTTATGCCTTAACTACGGGATGTAATTAATTTTGTTCTCAACCGCATTATTTTTATGTTAAATTATAATTAATTATTTCGAAACTTTAGTTTTATTTTTTCACTATTATTTTTTGTTTTTAATTTAATCTGCTCTACATTTTAAATAATTTTAAAATATTCATTTAATGGCATTGCTAATCTTACATGGCATTTTCCTGTTTATAATGTCTATTTAAATGTTGCCCATTTTACTTGCATATTTATACTGTACATTATCTCACAAAAACTTGACAGCTAATATTCCCTAATTCCGTGCAAATAACTTTTTTATCGCTTGAATGCTCACGAGCGAATTGATATTAAATTTTTCTTTACATGCAAAATTGTACTTTTAACTAAAATTGAAAATAGTATATTAACAAACATTTATCTACAAACTTATTTCTTATTTTTAATTCTTAACAAAAAAAAATATTTTTTAAGATTTAAGAATTCTAGTACCGCACGAGCCACATTGATCTTTGAAGAACTTTTATTCTTTAACTAAAACTTTTATTAAATCCACAAAAATTTACGAAATTAAAATAACCGTCTTTATGTCACGATTTAAACTTTTATGTTACATTTTTATGCATTTGCAAGATAGTAACAGATATTGAAAATAGCTGTGAAACATAGAAGAAAAACAATTTAAATAAAAAATAATTTTACTTTTTAACCGAATCATCTTTTTAATGCGCGTGAGTGATAAAGATTTCTTTCCGGATTTTTTCATAATTCATGTAAGAAAATTTAATTAAATAACTTATGTTTATTTAATAAAAATCAGCGCACGAGAAAATTCTTCGTGGTAACTACATTATACTAGTGCGTTATAATTTTTATAATACTTTCATGATTACTGATGAAAAGAAAGTGTGCGAAAAGAATCCGTAACCTAATTCCAACAATTTTGCTGTCACGATTGCAAATTAATGAGCTGTCACCTTGTCTCAGTCAGAAAGAATTACGTTTCCATTTAACTCTGCCAACAAAGATGCAAAATATTGCATAGTCATTGATATGTCATGAGCATCCCAGAAGACAGTGGCCACCATTTGTCTTGTTGTTGGAACTCTTTATGTCTTTTTTTGAGCAAATTTTTCATCTAATAAGCCACTGTGTTGTAACCGTACTTGTCTTCGCATTCCACAAACCGTTATAAATCTGCAAGCTAATTATTTTCAAAAGTATTGAAAGAATCGTAAAGCTGATTTGTGAAGGCCTCGCCATCGTTCATATTTGATAATAATTTTAAGCAAGCACTATCAATCAATTATAGATTTAATTGGTAAAGATTCGTGTAAAATAGCAGTATCCAATTATCCAAGACGCTCGACGTTTCATAAAGACTGTATTATTATTTTAACCTTTTGTTCTGCTCGTGAATAGCATTGATTTTTTAATAGTTGTGCAATTATGATATCAACAGGTTCTCGGAAACGTCGAGCATAGTTTGCTCATACCCATCAAATATTTGCAAACCTCTATAATTAATTGAACACTCGCGGGAAAATATTTATCTAACCTGAGTTTAGATTCTGACATTTCCTTCCTTTGAGAAATTAGCATTTATTTTATGCTATTGTCTCAATTGTAATAAACTTTATAAATTATACCGAATAAATTTGGCAAACTGCGAAATAAGTTAATCCGTTTAAGTTTTATATATAGGATAATAATACGAACGATGGTAATTAGCAAATATTTTTACCGACGCCTCACGCTAATAGATACTTCTCACGTAAAAATATTTTTAATGCAGTAAAATATATGAGCGCGAAAAGTGGTGATATTCTAATTGAGATTAATTCCAGTCGTCAAAATAGAGGGCAGTATCAGTAACAATTCAGGTGGATACATACTCGCCTTGATCACATACGTCGCTGCACGCAACTCGAAATGTAAGTTGACCCACGTGGAAGTACCATATTTAATGCGCGAGCCAATTTTTTTCTCTTTGCCTTTTTATTCCTACATATTTTTCTCGGCAAACTGAAACACGCAAACTTGACTGCGAGCGAATAAATTTTTATATTTTAAACGAAGAGATTGATCGGTAATTTATAAAGCGCCAAAAATGTTGCCACGGCTAAATTTTAATTACACATCGAGCACAAAACTGCGCTCCAGATTTTGAAATAAGCTGATCAACGATCGGCTCGAATCTATCCAGCTTATATTTTTCAAAGCGTCGTATTACGTTCGTCGCGTAGTGAACTTATTGAAAATGTTATAAATTATTTTGTTGACTTAATTACGTATATAGCGCCTTGATCAACGACCTTTACACAGTGTGAGTTGAATAAGAAGATAATAGAACAAAAGATAAGGACCCCGGTATAAATATAATATTACAATCGTCCGATTATCGATCGATCGTTGAACATGCATTTTCGAGAAAGACTTACACTAATCCATTTATTGTACCGGTGCGCACGAGTAAATAATATTAAACACGGAGCGGCGGATTCGATTCGACTCTATTCGCTCGGAACAGCAGTTTGATAGGATCCCGATAAATACCCTATCGGAGAACCGGAGCCACTTTTCTCTGCCTTCAGATTAAAGAGAATTAATCGATAGCACAATTGGTCGGTACTCGAACGAAGCGCTCGAGCACACATAACTTAGCTCCGGCAACACTCGCAGGCAATAAACGAGTAGATACGTAACCAAGTGTGCCAAACGCTCTCAAAGAGCACTATTGAGCGGTATTTAACTATTTCTGGCAATATCTGCAGCGATAGACAGACAACTGGGATTGAATGTCTGTCGAATGGTGTAAATAGCGATTTCTATGCGCTTGCTTGTAACTAAGAGATTGCTTTCTCTATTACTAGTGTGCAGTGCGAGGTTCGCCACGGATTTACCGCGTGTAATGCCGTGTAAAAGAGAGACGACGGCTCGAGGAGCGGAGACGATTGTTTTTAAATTCTCACGTCCGTCAAAATCTGCAAAGCCGCGAGCAGCTGCTGCCCTGTCCAGGCCAAAGAGCCCATTTGTATAAGATTACACGAGAATAAGCTCTTAATAATCGAAATATGTGTGGTCAGGTTGAAGAGAAAAGCGACGCGGCTGAGGATTGTGGACAAAAACGGCATTTTCGAGGCACAAGTCTTTAAGAAAAACACGAACGAGCTCGAGGATCGTGTTTTGGAGATTAAACTTGAAAGGGTTGCGAGGAGCACGAGAGAGCGAAATATCGTTAATGAAGGAGCGGACGAACGCACAGCTCAGCCTTTGACAAAACGCAAATCCCTCTCGGCTCTCCGCACTCGAAAGCTGCACCGCAGCCACGGGCCTTTCTCCGAAATTACTGCACTTGATCGACCCTCTTTGCTCCGTCGGCGAGGCATCGGAGCAAGCGAGAAGTTAAGAGGTGAACATATATATCGTGCTTCGACACAAGAGCGAGGTCGAATAACACAGGGCGAGCGGCTCTCACACGTACGCACACTGACTCGCGCCCAGATATCGACATTAATCACCTTCCCGAGAGGAGAGGAGAGAGAGTAGATAGCCGTCGAACGCTCGCTTTCTAAAGGCTGCACAAGGTGAGGGGGTTTGCGCGCGCGGCCTGATAGATGGAGGTGATGAATGGCTCCGTGACACCGGACGATCCATCATCTCTCGCTCGGCCTCCTCCGTCTTCACTCCGCGAAGACTACTTATGCCCGTTTGCTTGGGCTTGCGCACGCGCACTCGTCGGCTCTCAACCTGGTCGCGGAAGGAAGTCTTGCGAGAGCGGCCGTAGAAAGGACAGGGGCGGGGGGCATTTCGCGCGCTCGACCGATCTGCACCTCGGCTAATACATCATCCTACCTGGACGTCGGGGTGAGTGAGCTCCTTCGCGTGCTGGTACACGTCGACCGGACGTCGCGGAGACTGACGGCTCGAGGCGCAGTTGTGGAACATGCAGTTGCTTTGGAAAAAATCGAGGAACAAGGACGAGGGCCGTATCGAACCCGAGTCATCGTCATCCACCGAGAGGACCATTTTTTACGCCTGTCCTTTTAAGCTTCTCAATGCGGGACCCGGCCCCCGACTCCCAAATATGCGCGCGAATCAATTTTTTACCCGATTATGCGCGATTTTTGTTTGCCTTGTGCCCGACAGAGCCGCGTTTCAGAAACTCATACTGCAGTGTGGGATGGCTGTTGAACGAAAACTAAATTATTGAGCAAAATCGGTTCGCGCTTTGTAAACTTGGTTCGAATAACTTCGCAGATGCAAAAAAGCATAACATATTAGAAGGACCAAGAGGTACCAGAACTGCTAAATTATAATTTTTAATTTATGATTAACCGGTTTGTAGCTCCGGAAATCATCAATTTTATCCATTTACTTTGTCTTTTGTACGATCGCTTGCAATCATTTATAATCATAGGCATTTTCCTATAACACTTTCAGATGAGTTCATTCATATCGAATGTAATTTCTAGGCCAGTAAATTATAGAAATTTGCAATGAATCAAAAATAATATTACTTGCACTTATGAAATTAAGACTCTGGCTTTTTATCTTTCGATTAATATTTTCAATCGTATCAATTATATTACAATACCCGTTCATTTAAACAAGCAGATTGAAATCTGAGTCGAGATTTATATATTATTATTATTTATTTATTTATAAACAATTTATATACCGTAGTTTACAAATTTTTACGTTGCTTTCAACTTGATTACATTTTACGGCATTATTATAGTATATTATTTTTACAATCTGCAACATGCAATTGTTAATATTCATGTCTATATTTTCTCTCTTTACGCCTACTCGATACTGTTATGAATATCATTGTAAAATCATCAATTCACGCCTTATCCAGATTCTAATTGTAATGAAAAATATGGAATTTCAATTGTCCATAAGCATCTGTTGCATAAATAGAGCATTCGTTTAAATTTGACAGGAATCTTCGATTACACGTACATAGCAATTACCAGGCATAAAGAAAAGGTAATGTTAAACATCTAATTTTATATTAACGAGGTCAAAAAAAAGAAAACGATCGAGGCAATAACAAACTAGAATTGCACTTTGTTCCTAGTCGAGTAAATTTTAATCGATATCGTTTATCGGGCAAGAGTTACAATAAAAAAAACTCGCTAATATTAATAGTCGTACATAACAGAGACCGCTTTTACAATATTTTAATTGAAAGGCTCTAAATTTATCATTTCAGCACACATGTGTAGGCAGAATCGATGTATTAATAAAAAATAGGAAGCAGTAAAATCTATTACTTGCCTCTAACTGATTAACCTTTCTGACAGAATTAGTACAGCGGCTACAAGACAGAAAAGCAAAGCTCCTCGCCCTCTAGTTAAAAGCAATTTCGCATGAATAATTTGCGACGATGGTTTTGCTATAAAACGCGTGAACTTTTTACCGTGGAAATAATTGAAGGAGCGAGCGCGTAAGCCATGGCGAGGGGCTATTTTCCTTTCTGGCAACGCCCGTCGGCTCAGACGACCAGAAGTGATCGATTGACGCTACACGCGATGTTAAGAATTACGCGTGGTCATGCCGATGAATCTGCTCTCCCCGGAGTGCCACAGATCCCTCTTCGACTGCGTACCTTACATGTCCTTAAGGAACGGTGGAGAGAGAGAGAGAGAGAGAGAGAGAGAGGCTCCACTCCTTTATCTCGGGCTGATCAACAAGAACGCACGGGGATCTCGGCTTTTTACAAAGTTAATCAAGGTATTTTTAAATCATCAATTTCACCTTATCTCCCTTGTGTATAACCCGCCCGGATGCCTGGCCGTGTAGTCACGATTTTTAAAGGCGCGTCTTTGTTACGTTGCACGTTTGCGACTCGTGTTTCGATTTTCTCCAACGTTTACCCCATCCGATATAATGCCGCTTTATAGCAAAAGTAATTATAAATTTCTAGAATGAGCATCTAGGTAAACAATATTTGTCTTTATCTCGAGCGCTACCTTTTAACTCTGCGTTTAACCGGCATTTTTCAAACTTATTCCATGTCCCGGGAACTCGCCTCATTTTTATCGAGTCGAACAACAATTGCAAATAATACACAGACTGTCTATTAAATCGACGTTGACTAATGGCCACTTGTAATATACACATTTGCTACTCCTTTCGAAGCAAACGTATAAGCTGTTATCGTTTTTACTTATCAAAATAAAAGCACCGACTGGCCGTGATATTTACTTTCAACGTGTACTACCCGTCAAAAATGCTGCTCGTGCACAAGTACATGTACTTATATCCATAAATGACGCGCGTTCTTAAAAAAACCACAGAGCTCTTTACAACGAGTTTATTTTGTCGACATTCGAGTTGCACACATTTTATGATTGACAATTCTTAATCGATCTTAATCGTAATCGGCCTCTTAACAAAACGTTATCTCATCTCGAGCTCGATTACGCGAGGCCTGCCTTTTTCAAGAGACGGCGTGGCAAAAATGAGAAAGAAGGAGAGGCCAGGTGTTTTCCTCAGAAGTACGAAAAAATGCTCCTGATGAAAAAAACGCCCCGTGGCATCGCCGTCTGTGCATTACACAACAACGCATCTATTAAAGTAAAAGCGGCGCGACGAGTCTCGGGAGCGCCTCCGGTGATTGATCGCCGCTGGCCGCGAAAGAGGAAAGTTTCCCTTTTTCCTCGCGACTCGCGGTCGCCGAGCGGAGACGCACACAGGCGAGGAGATACCGCGGCATGCAAAAACCATCTCCACTGCAATTATCCTATCATTGTATAATTATTCGAGCGCGATTAGTGCTGAGCAGCTGATACAAGTACGTCTAGACGCTCTCGTGGCCAAGATTAGAAAATTCCGCGGATGATTTAGAAAAGGGGCGACGGGGATGCGTTTGTTCTCCGAGCCGCGTATATCGCAAGATAAGTAAGTGGGAATTCATCGATTCGAACCGAGCTACTTTGGCTCTTAGAAATTCGGAATACTTTGAAAAATTACTTCCGCAGCTCAAAGATTGCCACTTCCGTGGACAGTCAGCAGTTTTTCAAAGCATACAAGTATCGAGTCTATTGTGGCGAAGATACGCAGAAAAACTGAAATGTAAATATAGCTTCTTTCGAAGACCGATTTGCGGGCAAATTTAATAAGCTGGCAAAACTCGTTCAACCTGAAATGCAAACGACGCATGTACGGGCATAAACAATTTCAAATATCTGATATTACACATTTTTTATGATTATTAAAAATTTTGTTCACCGTGTAAGATTATTTAATCTGCAGAGTCATCATTTCCATCCGGTGATCTCATTACAAATGCACAACGATTATTAACCTATTTATGTGCTATTTTTATAACAATGCAAACGTCTTCATCTTCGATTGTATCCTATAATTTTTGTTTAAAAAATAATAGCCTTAATACTTAACGACTTTGCATCATTTTTGCGTATGTTAATGATATAGCAATGGTCTGTCTACTCATTGTAACTTATTATACGGTGCTATTTGTGCCTTAAATAGAAATATAATGTGTGCATTGCGGTAGTTGTAAAAAAAATATGTAAGAGATGGAAGACGGAAAAATTGCTATTGGTCTGTATGTATTTATGCAAATTTTATGTAATAAATTATATTTTTCCTTAATCATACTGTACTTTATTAGCTTTTCTACGAAGATATTAAGTACTCTTAAAATGTTTACAATACAAACACATGGAGCGTTCCTTACTCCGAACCCTTGAATGGAAATAAAACCAAGGATTTATATAATTACACAGCGTACTTAATATAAAATGATTATAAATTTTTTACTTAAAAACGTCAATAGTACTTGGAAACATGATGTAATTAAATCAAATGTAAATCTGTATTATCCTATTAAAACAACTCTAAATATATTTTCTCGTTATTCGTTAACTTAAAAATCACTATTTCTTAAACTAGAATTCTTAAGCGTAGCTTGAGTACTAAAAAATAAATATATCTAGCAATAATAACGATCAGTATTATAAAGAAATATTTATAAAGATATTTATATCAACAATTTATTTATAAATTGAATGTTTGGATAATGCCATAAAATCTTGGTTCTAGTAACCAAATTTCAAATTCAAATTACACGTTTGGTAGGTATAAATATTTAGAACAAATACTTATTCGATTTTACAGTAAAATTTTTATCGTATATATGCGAGAATATTTGAATTCCTTTAAAAAGATATTTTCATGATCGAAAATTGCTACAGAATTCAGTTTATTTCAAGGGAAATTTTGGTACAATCGGAGCCACAACCGTCAAACTAACAAGCGTTAAGCGTAAAAAATGTAAACTACAGAGTAATTAAGTATCCATCTGTTTTCTAATAAAAATTAATGTAATCACGTGTAATATTATTTCAATTCCATAATATTACGTTCTTTAATAAATTCTAATACCGTTGCTTATTACAAAATTTTAATTATTACCAACAGTAAAATTAGTTCTTAAATTTAGACAATAATTTCCTAGGACGTATGAAGGAATACACTCGAGTGATTAAAAAACACATATAATTATGTGGAACTAAGAGTCGCATTAGTTTTCAAACAGCTGTTGACATCCGTAAACAGATGTTGGTTTCTGAAATACATAAATTTCAATTAGCAAAATTATCGTTAAAAAAGAATAAACCGATAGAACGTCAAAAGAATTGTACATCATTGATATACCGACCGATAGACATAATTTTTAAATACGCAATTTAAAATTTAATTGTTATTATTTAATACATATCTATAAGACTATTCATATTCTGATCGTTAAACGTAGTTGTTTACTTCGTTTGCGATCTGTTTTCCACGAGGCGATAAGTTTAATTATAACTTCGTGCTTAATTGAACTCGGTTTTAGAATGAAGCTTATAAGTCAATTTACATCAGACTGAGTCTCAATAATCAGTCTTTATTGTCGACAGTTTATTTATTTCCTTAAAATAAAAAAATTGTGACATTAATTTTGAGTTGAAGTAACCATCTGGTCACATGATTCCTCGCTTTTTCAAATAACCAGTCAATTATTATATTGGAAGAGACAAAAATGTTGATACATTTGTTTTATAGACTTTAGTCCTACCTAAAATGATATATATATATATGTATACGGTAATGACATTGGCGACGACGACGACGACGACGACGAGGACATGAAAAGAGTATTTATATATTTCTTGTTTTAGCTTCATGTGTAATCTATTCTTGTCATCCATCTAAGTATCATCGATGTAAACATTTTCCATCTAAAACGAAGGAATTTCCATAAGCTATAACGTGCCAAACGTGTTATAAAACCACATAAATTTCCCAAGCCCGTCAACAGGTAAACTCGTAAATATTCCTATTTACGACTGTCCGCGTCTGTTTCATTTCCCTATCGAAGGGAAATTTGATCCCGAGCTCCGGCTCCTACGATAAAGTGCGCACTGGAGAACCGAAACGGTCACGGAGGAGAAAAAGTCTTTAAGGCGGAGTCGCTCTTCGGGGAAGCTCTGACGGCTACGAAAGGAGGTCACGTATGCCTGTAAGCGCGCGAACAAGACGCTACTCTACCCCCCAATAAAGTCGAGGAGCAGGCAACGGGAATCGCGGATCGTGCAACCGAGAATTCGCTCGCCACCTTGGGGGGCGCTGAAAAAATCTCTTAGTTTCTTTTATTGCCCTGGCCTAATTAATGCTGCGCGTTGCGCAAACGAATTTGATTGCTCAACTGCATTTGGCTTTATAAAAGCGATTCCAAAATTATTGTGATAACATGTGCAAGCGCTAGTTGGTGTTTGAATGCGGGTGATATATTGGGACCGGAGATACTTAAATAATATTGTCACACGAGTCTAATCAGCCGTAAATTAAATATCGATCTAATTGTGACTCAGGCTTTTAATCATTTTGAAATGTGTGAGAGTTTGCTAACAAAGACGGAATTAATCCACTCTGCTAGAGCGTAAATATTTTCGAGATTTAAAATTCAATTAATTTCAGTTGTCGGAGGCGTAACGTTGGAAATTTTCGCAAGGCATGCGCATCTGGTATCACTGCTTTCTGATGATGACATCCTACCTTATTATTATATAAGAAAACTTTTATTTGAGATTAGAATGATTATGTATGGATACAAATGTGATTCTGAATTTTCAATTTGAGCGTATAATCGTTATTTATATTATCAAATACTCATTTACTTTGAGTTTGCCTTTCGTAGGAAAAAAACTTGGAGAAATTCGGACTAAACCGAAGTGCTGATTAAGAAATTAAGAAGCGCCGATTTTTAGATACAATCAATTATTTCTATTCGTCAAATGTCACTCACTTGCCGCTGAAAATAAATTTACCGCAAGGCCTAGACTTGGAATGAAAAAAAATTGTTTAAGGTAATGTTTGGTGAATAATTAATGAACGTGAACTTTACAATGTGAAGCAATGGAACGTAAGTATGAAATAATATTACATAATAGCGTATAATAAATTATAACGCTAAACGTTATCGTGCACAGCAAAAGAACGATATTCTTTGCAAAGCGAAGCGTAAACTTATGAAGCTCGATTCGTAGTGAATTATGAATAGTACATCGAAACTATTTTATGAAGATAAAAAACGGAGTGTTGACGCGGGAGGCATGTATTCGCATACTTAGTATCGCAAACACGTTCTCGTTAGAAACAATAGCAGCTGGTCGAACAAAAGAGCAAGGAAGGCAAGGTTTGGTAGGCAAAGGCAAGAACGGGGAAAGATGTGGGATAAAAAAGCCAAAGACAATTCGGAGCGGGATACGGGGAAAAAACCAAGCGCGAAACTGCGGGTGATTAACTAATGGGATTTACCGGCCAGTGTAGTCCGCAGCTGTTGCGCGATTGCAGCGGTGCCGAGGCTAGGAGAAAACTCGCCGCCAAGTGCGATCGGTTGCACCAGTGCTCCCGAGTTTGCAATAGCTCGCAAGATGCATTGTGCGAAAAGTCGCGAGCGCGAACTTGAAAGAACCACTCCAACGCCGAAATCAATATTCCCATTGCTCTGGTCGCGCGGCCGGCCGGCGGGTGGGTGCGCGTTACGGGCAACGGGTGTCCATTAGAGATGGCCGCTCGATGGAAAACGATTAACTCGCGGGATGCCGTAAGAGCGGAAAAGACTCTTGCACAATTTTTTTTATTGTTCGCTCGCGCTACAAGCTGGCTCTTTTTTATCTGCTCGCTGGGATCGTTCATAAGTAGCGAGCGGCATTAATCTCCCGCATTATGTTTTTCGAGGACGGAGAGCCGCGTGCGCGTACAAAAACAACAAGCCATAAATCTTCATTCGACGACTAATACTTCATTCCGCAACAATAAGCATTCAATCAAACCTTATCGACATCATCATAATTCCATACCTTACGTCTTTCCGCCCTTCCTCCACCCGCACACGATCCCAATCCCGATCCCCTCGACTCGCTCAAGCACACGCCGCGCTTTTTATCCTATTCCGTTAAACTGAACCCTTCTCGTTCGATTTCGCGAGAAACAGCGATAATTCTCAATCCGGCGATTTGTTTTTCCTCTCGAGCAATTTCACCGCGTACCGCGTGCAGCGGAAAAGGGATCGGGCGAATGGGCAGCAGGCACGATAAAGAAAGAAAGACGAAGAGACCGAAGCGAGTCGCGCGCGCAGTCTATGGATGAGTTATAGTTGCTCTTTGCCGTCGCGCATTCAAACAGTGATGTATGACTCGAGAGCAGCGGAGAAGGTATAGAGGAGCCGACCAGCCAGACCAGGTCTTTAGTGCCTCGCCTCTCTCGCTCTCTCGCTCCACGGCACGATGTACGGCCTGTTAATAACAGCAAGGATAAACGAACTCGGGGCCAGATGCCGCTGGCGGCTAGGAGAGCGAGCGAGACGTAGCTCCAGCTTCAGCTTGCTCCTACCTTCCCTCTTTGTATTTTATTACAAACGATACGTCAGCCCCCGCCGTGGCGCGACGTGTACGGGCCGCCGACACCGCTTTTATATCTGCGGCTAGTGTTATTGATGCGCTACATTGTCCACACGCCGACGTCGTTGACTCGTGCGATACCGAAGCGCAAGCCACTCTGATGGACGTCAGCCCCTTTCTCCCCGAGTTTCCTTCGGCTTACTCTATTATATCCTATTTGCCAAGCTTTTATTTACAGGCGCTTCCCCGATCGCCTGGTGCGCCTCGGCACACGCTGTCCCGGCTGGAGCTGCGCCTCGAGGTTTTGGTCTCGAACATCGGCTTTCGCAACGACAACTTAAGCCTCCGCTCACAACTTTGCAACGTCTAATGTCTACTCTATAAATGGAGTCTAGGAGAGGAGAGCGCGCGAGGAAAATCTCGAAAATTCGGGACGAGTTTATTTCAAACCGATGGGGGGATTCGTTCGCGTATATCTGACTTTCTAAAATTTCCGTAAAACTTGATTTATCCATGCGTCTGAAAAATGTAAGGAGCTTTATTTTACGAGGTATAAACGTAAATTGCACTTCGTTTAGCTCTCCCTTCCATCTCCCTTTAAAATATTTTTTCTCGAGTTTAATTATTCAAACGAATTGCGGTCGGGTACTGCCAGTGGGATCTAACGAAATAATAAAAATTTCATAAATTTCTGCGCTACTTAATAATATACATTCAAAACCCATAGGGATTATGGATTATCGATAAAAGCATTATACTTTAATAATCTGTATTGCACCCTAAACCAAAATTGAAATAGAATCCATTTCATCGTTATAACTTCATCTCCTACATTCGCTTTCACTATGCTATATTCAGTCGATGCATAAATAATACTGAAGTAAAAAAGGCAAGAGCTTTAACTGAAATAAATGTAAATGATGTAATACAGTGCTGACAATAATTGGTAATCCTTAATGCACTGATTAATAAATATCGAGGCAACTTATTATAATCTACATTTTTACCAAGACGTTATTACGCGTAAATAATAATAAACAAGTATGGCAGCCATAAAAGTAGTGAGTAAAGCAAATTTTTAATCTTGTAGAAACATTTAAATAATCATCATTCGCCAGAACTATTTTCATAAAAAGAATAAAATTCTTTTTTTAAATAATGATTATCCCGATATTTATTATCAGTGTAAGAATATAGAACTACTCGGGGAGATTGTAAGAAATAAGATTAATATTTTACATATTTTATACTTAAAGCCTCTGAACCAATATATTGTAAAACAGATTTTATTCAAAACTTTATTTCAATATTACTACTTTAGAGGAAACTTATGCGAGTGACATAATGTATGCGTTGAGAAAAATTTATATTTTTTTATTACAATTAAATTACGAACAGTTACCGGCTAGGCTGTACTCAGTTGGTATTTTTATTCCCGAATTCTTAAGTGAAACCGCGTGTAATAGTTTTTACACGGGGCAATCAAAATATTTGTCAATGACTTTCGTTTAACAGAAATTTGTTGAAATCATGTAATTATTACAAAATTATACAAAATAAAGTGTTGATAAAAAATTGCAAACAGACACAATAAACGATTTCGATAATTGACATTGCTACTTTCAATTCTCAACTTAATGAATGCGAATAAAATGTAAATGAAAAAATATTAATATTTATTTCGTCAATATTTGATGGAATACATAAAATAATATATTCAATTTACATATAATTTTATACAATATTGTCGAGTGCTTGTCCGTGTCAAATCCATTCCAAATGATGAATATCTTTTCATAATCATTAGAAAGTAATTTGTTGTTTGAGTATCGATTAAAGCAATGATTGAAAACAGTTTTAATATTTTGCTAAAGTCTTCGAGTAAACATATCTGACACTCGGTATCTCCTGTTCGCCAATTATTGCGCGAAAAAAGATAAAAATGAATATTCTCTACACTTTTTGCAATTACCTTATTACGCACATAGTAATTAACGTTATTAGTACTTACAACAAATGAAGCAAATAATTGAGTAGTAAATAATGTGTGGATGTTGAATCACCAGTTGCGTGAAAGTTGGAGTTCCTTGCGCAAATTCCATTTTGTATTGTCGAAGCGGATTGTATGTAAATGCGGAAGTAAATAATGGCTTGTCTACATTACAAAGCGTTATTGATGAAAGTAAAGCACGACCCACGATATTTCAAGCCCAACAACTAACTAGTCCGACATCTTTGCAATGAAAATGATGTGGCTTAATTGCATCTAATGTGTGATAAAGTGATCTGAATAATCGCATGCATTAATGTTTTCGGTCGATGAGAAGGTCTACCGTAGGAAAAGCGGCTGGAATACGAAGAAATAACAGACAATAGGTTCACGACGGCTGTAGGAAAATGTCCGCAACTCCAAATATAATATCCAATAAATAGCGTCAAAATATTTCCTAACATCTCCTTTGTAACTTACGAACAATTATTTCTCGCTCACGAAGCTTGAGAGCTACGAACGATTCATTTCGCGCGTTACAGCTGTTAGACGTCACCCGAGTCTCAAATAACAAAGTAATAAAACCTTCAAGCAGTAAACTGAGGTTAACTGGCGGTAAGCAAATTTTTTCTTTATCGAATCCGAAAAAAGAGGCAGACGAAGAGTAATTTACGATAGGCCGGGAAAAATTCAAATTTCGCAAAATGAATGACAAACTATCGTTGATAGTGTAGAAGCGAATAATACAGCCTTAGTGTTAAAACAAACGCGCGCTTCGAATGTCGGAATAATTTAATGATCGACCGTCATCCATAAAAACAAATCATCATTTACAAAAGAGGAGGGGCAAATGTATAAAGTAAAGAATCAACCGCTCGGGCGACACGTTACTAATTGAGATTCAGCGGGGCGGGTAATCGCCCGAAATAACACAAATTCCAATCTGAGGAATAGCGGAGCCATTCATCCTCCTGGTAAAATCACCGAATATTTCACTAGCACGCACCGACGAGGTCGGCGGCGGGGCAGCCTCGGAAGAACCGCTACCAAGGCGCGCTAGACGAGAAAAATAGCAAGAGAAGCGCGAAAAAGAAACCGAGAGAGGATCTACATTCTATATGTATATCTTACTCTCCTACTTCCTCTTTCCCACCCTCGCGTTAGCGCGCGACGGGGCTCTAGACTGCAGATTTATGCGCTCCGCGTTGCACCGCTGATATCCGAGAACTCACGACCCGCTTCGCTCGTAATGAAAGAAATAAATTTACTCTCTCTCTCGCTCTTCCCTTCGACCGTCGCGCCGAGCCGCCCGATCTGGGGCTGCGGGGGATGGGAAATTCGCCGAGTGCGGCATATAACTTTTAAAGTTTCTCCTCCTTGATCTTTTCTTCGGTTGGTACTGCTGTTGCTGCCGCTGCTGTTGCTGCCCACCTCCGCGTGTTATTCGACACACGCGAAGTAAATTAGACCCTCGTAAAAGAGCTCTTAATTGCTTTTCCTATGTCCCGGCTAACTTGGCTTTAACTCCTGACTCTCGAGCTCTGGTGGTACTCCATGCGTAGGCTCCTTTCTCGTTTTCGAGCTACTTTTAATTGCAGCTATTTTCGTGCTCCAGTCTTTGGAAAGCTACTCCGTCTTTGCTTGTTCTTCTCTGCCTTTGGCTCAATCGCCCGGTCGACAATTTCAAGAACAGCGTCATTGAAAATAAAGTGCACTCCTTCTCTTTCCTTTCCCCTTGCTCACGGGGGCATCTTCTAATTTGCCCACTCCAATCTCCGCGTATTGAATTCGCAATTTCATTTCTTCCACCATCGTGCGGCATTCAGCGAAAATTAATATTTTTGCTGCTTTGCCTTGAATTTACCGCAGGCTATATATTACAAATGTTAATTTAAAACACGGATTTATGATAAATGAAGTTTCGAGAAAGTCAAGCGAATAATACAGCGCGCGGTTTCTCTTTTAATTCATGCATTATTTCGCATTCTCAAATTGTCAACATAAGCACAAGACGTCTATCAATATTTAATTATTCATAATTCAAAGTCTCAATATCGTCTCTGTTTATAAATGATTCTTTAAGCTCTGTTAAATTTAACAGCTACGTACTTGGTACAGAAATATTGCCCGGCGAGCTCTTCGCCGCAGCAACGAAACCTCCATTATTTAGTACAGCAGTCTCCCCCTCTCCACTTATGACCAACCGTCAAGAGGTTTTGAAAATTGTACAATTTACTCAAAAGTGCAACTATTAAATGCAACATGTAAAAAGGCCCGAGCTTAATTATCTGCGGCACGTTTTAAGAGCAGTGCTTGCTTAAAAACATAAGTTACTGGGTGGTTTATTGCTTTGTTACAAGCAATCCTAAAGGAAAAATGTTTCCATAATGTTTTGTTGCTTTATAGCAATGTAATTACTGCAAGAATGCGAAAAGTGCATTCAAAATTTCTTTATCCTGCGGAGACTTGATTTTCAACGTCAAAAATAAATTTATCGCATTTCTAACTTATCGCGAATTACTTTATGAACCAGAAATCGTAAAAATATAAATATCATTAGCGTGCGTAATATGCCAAAGTGATTGAAACTATTATTGCCCGCTCTTTCCGCCACATATTTGTTTAAATACTTTGAATGTTGTGTTGCGATAAAGTTTCTAAAAAATTGAGCAATTCATGTTATTATGATTTGATTTCTTGCGAAGAACAATTTCGCTACCAAGATAAAGGAGACTTTCTAAAATTTAATTTTCCGAGTATTCGTTTCTTGTTAATAAATAAATGATCTCACGCTAGTCGTTCAATGTGCAGTGCAAAAATTAAGAAATTAAGAAATACCGTTAGAAATAACGATTCTTTTCGTAACTCATACTAATGTCCCAATGCGGATGGCTAATGTTCGAAGAAATTATTCAAATTTTAATGAACGCTGACAAGCATTTAAAATTATTGCTTATTATATGTTTAAACATAAGTGGTTGTAATTGAAGGAGTTGGCAGATAAGGACAAGGTTGAGGGAGTCGATGAAAAACATAACAAGATAGATTTGTGATTCTACAAACGTGTTTATTAAAGCGGTATGGAAACTCAACGATATTTACAGGTCGTATGTACAGTGCTCATGACATAATTATACGTGTAATATTCAATTATCTCGCAGTGCATTCCGCGTTCGACCGCGAGGAGCGGCACAGCGAGGAGGCAAATATTTATCGCTTTCTCGACGGTCGATTACATCGCATCACCGAGCCTCGAAAGAAGCTAAACATTCTTATCACACACCCGTATTCTTCGACATACAAAACCGAATGCAGGAAGTACTCGATGGTCCAGAGCGTCAATTCAGCGGTTCTTCGGCAAATATGCTTTCGGTTCGGTATTGTATTATATTCTCTCTCCGGCTCGTGAGAATCGCAAATAAATTAGACGATATAAATTACACAGGACTCGGGTCGCGAAACTCTTCTTGACCCGCGGTCCCGTCCCACCCAGCTTTTTTTCTATTAATTTTTAATAATAATAAACGAACTCATGACTCTCCTGCTTCGACGGCTCGCTTATCTTCGAGAGAACGGTACAATATCACAGTTACATTTATGGACAAGAGTATTCCTCTCCGTCTCGAGAGAAGATTAGCCGCGCAGCTGCATATTATACATCTCAATTCACGTTTTGCTTACGTTTTTGCATACCTTCCGATCGTAACGCACACTGATAAATACACTCAGGTTGTTGAGCCGAACGGGACAATTTTGACTCGCTCCCTTTTCGCCAACAAACGTTCCTTCTTCTTTTGCGTGAAAACGCGTAAAATCGTGACGTCGTGGCCTAACGGGATGGGAGCGCCGTTCTTTGCCGATTGCCGGATAAACGAGTACATTTGAAAAAGTGAGGCAGTTAAATCGAGACCATTTAAATAACTGAAATACAATGCGAACGGAGCGCACTCAAGATACGCTATCAGTCGAATACAAGCTAGAGTAATAAACGAGAAACAGAGGAGTAGTGACGGAACAGAAGAGTGTGAAAGACAAGTCGTGGTGTCGTCGTCGTCGTCGTCGTTGCCGGTCGAGAGACAAAATCGCAATTCGCAATTCGCAGTTCGCAATTCGCGCTCCGAGCAAAGAGCACATGAAAATCTAAGGATGTAATAGCAGCGGTGATCCTTGGAACTCGCGTTTCAAAAATTCAACGTAACGGAACATTATTTTCACTTTGAGTGTCTGGGTCCGCACACACTGATCAGACGCATAGCACTTGCCTCCGCTCCTCCTAGCTGGTGGCTGGGCCTCTCTCGAGGTTCTTACGGGTGCACCGCCGCGCCGATCCTCTGTCCGTAGATCGCGTAGGGCGAGTAATATGGCCCCAGAGCATTGAAGGCGCTGTAGGGGGAGGCGGCGAGGGACGCGGGTAGCGACGCCGGCATCGGTCCCGTCGGCGGGGGCTTTCCGTAGGGGTGATACCTCGCCCCCAGAGGACTGAGCGAGGGGGCCGGGTAACTACCGGCCGCGGCCCGATGTAGCGCCGCCGACGGCGACAGGAGCGGATGCGAGTGTTGGCCGGCGGCGATAAGTGCCGCGGTAGCCACCGCCGACGGGTCTGCGCCCGCTGCGAGGCTCGTGTGACTGCGCAGGTGCTGGAGCAGCTCCTCCGAGGTGGCAAAGCGCTTGCCGCAATAGGAGTCACCCGCGATCCAATTGCAGACGTGGGGCCGTCCACCGGCGGGCGACGAGGGGTAGCCCGCAAGCGAGGGTGGTGGCGGCGGCATCGGGCCCAACGACGAAAGTGCCATGAGTCCATACTTCTGGTGGTCGCACTGTGTGCAGCCGCTGGGGCATACCCCGGCGCTCGCCGCGGCCATCATCATCTGGGCGTTATGCACACTGTATTGGCAGCCGGTGCAGTAGGGGTCTTTACAGACGGGCACGAGGCTCTCACCGCCCGACGGCGTTTTGACACGCGCGTAGCTGAGGTAGGGGTTGGCCCCACCGGCCGGGGAGCCTCCGGTACCGGGATAACCGAGCAGGGCGGCCGCGGCTGCGTGGTGGTGCGAGAATGGTGAAGCTCCCGCGAAGGGTGGGCGAAAGGCCGGGTTCTCGGCGAGACCCGGAGGGCAGCACAAGGAGTTTGCGCCGAAGGCCGCGAGGCCTCCAGCCTTGTACATCGACTGAAGACTGGCGGCAGCATCTTTAGCCGAATGTCCCGAGAGGACTTCCATGCCCGATCGGATGATGGGGCTGGCACCGCTGCTCGTGCGGGGTGAAGCGCTGGACTTGTCCACGTCCCCCGGGCTCTTGCGCTCGCTGCCGCTGGGACTACTGCTGCTACTGCTGCCACCCCCGATCCCGTGACTCGCCTGATGCTGGCTTGTGGCCGGGGAGGCAGACTTGCGCCCGAGGGGCGTCGTGCGGCTCGCGGACGAGGACTTTTTATGCCCGTGCGCGTGTCCGACGGCGAGACCCACGGAGCCGTCAAGGCTGTCACCACTATTGGCACTGTTATTAGCACTGTCGGGGCCACTGTTGCCACTTACACTGTGCACACTGCTGGCCTTGGAGGCGGGTCGAGACGCGTCTTCCGCAGACGGGCGCTTGGCCACGACATTCGTCTCGTAAGGCTTGAAAGCGAGGCCAGCCGAGGTCGACTTGCCACCACTGCCTGCGCCTCCGTCGGACGGACTGCCGCGCGTTCGCTCCAGTTTTGCTGCTGGAGGTGAGCGCGCGTTCGAAGCAGCCGAAGATCCCTTCGACGGCTTTTCCAGTGAAGACATGAGTGGCTTCGAGGGCGAATCGGCCCCGATCTGGCTGCAGGTCTGGGCCAGAAGAGCCAGTGGACTTTTCTTCGCGTCCAACTGTAAAATAATGACAAAAGAGGATTGATTATTTACCTGATGTTGAATTTTAGCATTTCGGTTGATTCGAGGACGCATATTTGCAAGAAATCAAGTGCCCGTAGAATATATTTAATGCCTCCTTGCACCAAACCCCAATGAGCAGTGTAATTTTTAATATTCTCGATAACAAAACTATCCGAGAAATATATTAATTAAAAATTTTATGGAGAAATAATTTATTCCAAGTTTACGATCTTGTCCGTTCTTCGTTACGTAAAAAATATACGACGAGCGATCGAATAAAATTTTCAGAGTCAGCATGATCCGCGACGAGAGAACCCAAGAAGATTTGCAAAAAGTGCACGAAAATAAGGAATGCATACTAACCGTTGTTGGAAGCGGAGAAAGATAGTCCGGCTGCAGGTACTGATTGTGTCCGGTTGTCAACATACTGCCCTCCTCGAGCACAACCATTTGGTTACTCGCGTATCAGAGCAGTACAATGCAAGGAAGATAAAAGTCGAAAAAAGTCAATCGAAGCGTAGGCTCCAAAATGCGAATAATCGTCACACTCCGCCAGAGTAGAATCGCTCGACTAGATCTTTTCGCAATGAGAACGAAGTAAGAATCCGCTCGTCTGCGACGATCGATGCGCCAATACCACTAGAGTTCGCAGCTACACGCGCGAACCATGCGAAATCCCAACGAGTAGTGAGCGCAAGTGTCGCTCCGCAACGCACCGAAGCCACCAAAGTTCTGAGCCGCTGGCCGCAGCAGCGCCATCTGTGCTCGTTGAAGCCCCCCACCCAAGCCTCGTAACCTGTCGTCTCAGCCAACCTCCCTACTAGTGAGCCTCGCGGAGTGGGGCGTCCGCCGAGCAGGCGGGGCGGGGGGCATTCTAATTCAACACGCCACCCATGATGTTGGCTCGACGATGACAGCTTCCATCCCGGCTTTGATATTTCACCGCTTTTACGGCCGTCTTTCTCCTTTCCTCGACAACATCCTCCCTCTCGCTCGCTGTCGTTGTCGCTGCCGTCGACGTTGTAGTCGTCGTAGTTGTCGTTGTCGTCGGATATACGGCAACCCGATATTTTATACCGTGAAACCTGTCTGTCTCCCCGGTTCCCCGCGCGGGGGCGGGACTCGGCTTAATAAGCAGCTTTCAAAATAGAAATGTAATGGGCCGGGGTGATAGTGTTGGCGTGGCGACGCCGCGGAAGGGCGAGAAGGGAAGCTTACGCTGCCACCATCGCCAGGGGGTGATTGATTGCCCGTCGAGGCGACTTACCGACTGCTACGGGTTACGAATGACAGACGTGTATTCTGTCTGTTAATTAAGCGCCCAGTATTTGCCTACAATTTCTCGAAAGCGTTTTAATTCTCGGCACCGCGAGATGAACCCGCGACCGCATGCAGCGCGACGCTGTCCACTCGTTAGACCGTCTGTCTGACTTCTTTTTTATCACCAATTTATACTTTTTAGAGTCGAACGAAAGATTCCGGTCGACGGATATGTTTCGTGGCTGTCCGAAAATCCGATTGATGAAGGCTAATTTTAAAGACAAGCCCACGTTGTTCCCCTCTTATTTATTTAGAATTTAATAGGCAACTTCTGAAAACGAAAATAATGTGGCCGCCTGCGATTATCCACCGAAGAATCACAAAATAAAATCTCGCCTTCGTCAAATTCCAATCTGCGCCAAACCTTTATAATCAATAGTTGTAGCGTTCAACAGCTTGTCACCCAGTTATTTGTAATGTTACACTAATAAATGCTACACGCTATGATTAATCTTGAGTGCGTAACAAAAAGAAGGCATTATGTTTTACATTATAAGCGAAATTTCCGCACCGTCTGAATAAAAATGAGAGAAAACATTGATACAAGTCATTTTTTATCACAATAATTAACTTTATGCCCGAAAAAGAGTAAATTTACATATTTTTTCGAAGACAGGGTTGATTTCGGGAAAATTTTCGTTTCTACACAGTTCAGGGCTTAAAAAGCAGTTTTAAAAAAGTGGTAAGTTAATACCGAGATCATTTTTCAAGACTTTTCAGCGTCTGTAAACAGGGGATGCACTGAAATAATTATATTTTTCAGTAGGTAGCGAAAGCCGATTCAATTTTTAATCCAACCCGTGTCACGCGCAAACGCTCTTCCTAATTCTTCGCTTTGATGAAAATAATTGAACGTGACGAATCGTAATTGGCAATTGAATATTCGCGTAGATTATGAACTCGCGGTCCAATCTTTTGAAGCGAGCGAACGTTCGCATGCATATTCGTGTGCGTAAAATAAAGCGTCGAAAACGCAGGCGTTCGATGCAGCGGGACGAACAATCCGCAGTTAATAAATCGCAATTCGATGTCATTGTGGGCACTTAACGTTATTACGGGCGAGTCCAAGAAGGAGATAAGAGGTAGGATTTGCAAACAAGATTTCTCGGTATCCTTAATTTGGTCCTGAGAAGCAGGGGCCTAAAACAAACGATGAAAGCTCGAATCGTCATATCACACATCCAAAAGCATCACTTAAATGAGCAAAATCGTTTCTTTTCCATGTAGCCAATTATCGAGTTGGAGCGATAAGTGCACGCTATGGCCGTCAATCTCTTTCTCTTCCACCTCCGATCGGGCATCTTCAAACGAGATCCGCGTGCAGTTTCTGTGTCGAACGAGGCGGAGAAGAGAAAGATTCGTCGCCCGAGGGACCTTTTCTCGATCGCTACCGGGCTTTCGATGCTGCGCTGAGATTAGTGAGGAGGGAGAGAGAGCAAGTGAGCCTCTTAATTCCCTCCTCGCACTCCTTCCTTTTTCCTGCGGCTTTTTCTCTTCTCTCTCTCTCTCTCTCTCTCTGTCCTTTTTTTCCTTTTATCTCGGGGCTGACGCGAGAAATTCCCGACGTATCTCTTGGACCACATAAAGGTTTCGAGAACCGACTTCGGAGATAAGTCGCGGAGATATATTCATGGCCGGACACCGCGCGAGCCTGTCTAATTGATCCCGACGATTTACGAAATCAGAGCATAAAAGAAAAGCTCGAAGAACGAGACATACATTGTAATTTTTGCGCGTTTTGAGTGCCCACCGGCTCGCGGTGGACGCATCTTTCTTCTTGCGAAAATCGCGAAATTATCGGGGGGCTACTAACGCACACACGTATTCTAAATCTAAGGGTCAAAAAAAAAAAAAAAAATTGTGTTACGCGCCACGTATTCCGATCCAGGATATATTGTATATTCTATGATCGCGCCCCTTGCTTTGGGAATCGAAGAATATCCGAGTAATGGATTAGTATTGTCGAACCTATCATTAGGGTCAATTGAAAATCATCGGGAACTAAGCGACTGAATGAAGTGCGTTTAAAAGAATCAGCATGTGGAACATATATTAGGATCAAAGGGTCTAGGCCCCTTCTAATCTTGTATAATTAAACCAAATCGGGAATTGAATTGTAAACATCAATAATTATGGAAATTTGTCTATTGGCACAACGTTCCGTGTGAAAGCTCATTTAAAGTAGGCGACCTAAATTGTAAATAAAGAATAAAGACAAGTTTAATTAAACAGAACGGGTAGACATAAATCATTTTTCGTATTTCTATCCTCGTTTGCACGATGATGTATAAGCTATATAATAGTGCTACGTATGATATACAACAACGACCAATCGCACATGATATAGAACAACTAAATCACTCAACGATACATAAAATACAAGAGCAAACAAGACGATTATATATATGCGCGCAACAACTGTAATATCCTTAGCGCTGAGTTAGCGCAAATAAATTACATAAAATTTTGTAAATAACCGATCGCCCTTATCACGCCATAAATTATTAATACACACTATAACAACGTACACCCCGAAGCGCTCCCTCGAATAAAAAAATCTTTCGGTTTCGCTTGATAAAGAACCTACCTGCAGTACAACGCCGCCATCAGCAAATCACACAAAGGATTTTTCTGCCTTTCGCTTGGTTATTCACTCCAACAACTCGAGTTACACGCGCGCATGAAGCCGTCGTAGCGCGAACGCGAGCAACTCGTCGCATCTCATCTCGTCATCGTCATCGTCGTCATCGTCCTCGTCCTCGTCCTCGTTCTCGTCCTCGTCGGTCTGACTATCTCTTCCTCCTCCTCGAGCAGTTTCCGTTCCGCCACCCATAAGAAGTCTCCGTCAAAGGCTGTTATTTGAATCGTTCCGTCATCCTTCCTGTCACAGTCAGCAGCTTCTCTTCCTCTCTCCTGAGCACACAGAGCTAGAATCCACTCGCTCGCTATTTCGCACGGGCGCCCGCGCGAACGCACCTCCCCCAGATGTAAAAGGAAGATCGAAGAAAGAGAGGAAAAGGGGGACTGAGCGATTCTCCTCGTCGGCGACCGGACGGACGGCGCCGCTAACGACCTAACGCCGAGGCTATCCTCGTAGTCGACTCGTCCTCTCGACGCTGACGGATGAGTTTACAGCTAATGTTGCGGACCTTTGATCTTCGCCGCTCAAACGCGAAGCGCACGGCTGAAGCAACAGTCGCAGCCTTTCCAGCTCCTCGAATCTTCTTCATCTCTCTCTTTGAGCTTCGTTTCTCTTTGCCTTCCCTCGGCTCGTTCCTTAATCCGCGACTTCGTTTCACCTCCTTGAATTCGCAAGTCCTGCTTCCATCTCAGACCGTGTACTCTTACTCTGCACGACTCTCTTGGTGCGCACAATTGATATGATTCAACGCGATTATTTGTCACTGCTATGAATTCACAAAAACACGGACAACTTTCATGTTTATTAAAATCCAAACTGAGATTTCGCATTTTTTCAACCCTGCAACTACTATAAAGTGTAGTTTTTTCCAGCACGATTCTACTATTTTTATTTTGTTCCAACAGTATTTCAAAGACCAGTTGAGAAAAATCTCTTCAAGTTGAAGCTGCTGTCAGAAAATATTGTTCGAAATATTTTTTGAAATGTTATAATAGTGTTTGCAATTATTACGACGATTTTACCTTACAGAAAGGAATTTAGCAAACGCGTGATTTATAAAAAATTCTACTTTCCTGTACTGCAAATATCAGTAGCAAAATTGCGAAACCATTTTTAGATATTGTATACAAATGACTTTCGTAAATTAAACAAAGAGTATTATATATATTAATACGAAAGGGTAGTTTTAGCAGAATATAATTTGCAGTATTCGCTTCATTGGATTTGAGCTCAAAGTCAAAGTTGTTATTATAAGTATTTACACAGTTTCTTCAAACAAATGATTTTGGAAAAAGACGGACGACAGACTGAAATCGGCAAAACTACAAAGCTACTTTACTGTGTTCATCTTTTTTACTATACATTTACAATATCCTTTACCCAAACATGATTGTCAACAGAATCCATGAATTCTCATTGAAAAAGTTCACGGGATGAAAATTGATTGTTACAGAAAACTCGTGGAAAAACTCTGACTCTCACTTGTCATTCAATTTTCGGGTATTGAATTGGCATTACCGGATCTCAAAATAATAAGGTCGACTATAGTCACTTCTGTTGTCTGGAGCGCCTTGGGATTTTCGAAAGAAGAAAGAGCCTAAATAAGGGAGCAGGAAAGAGAGGGAGAGAGAGAACAAGAGAAAGATAAATAGAATGCCGCCGTGCACGGTTCAGCGGCTGATTTATTTCGACCCGACTTGTTTTCTAGCCGAAGAACATGCTGTCGAAAAAATTATGGCATTAGTCATCTCGTGGGGCGAGAGAGAAGTGACAGTGGAAAAACGTATTAATCTATTTTGAGTCGAGCAATAAAATCAATTGTGTTAATGAAAGAATCTTTTTCTATTTCTTTATCTCCCTCTTCTATTTTTTCTTTCGATCTTTACTTTGATCGTCTGAGCGAACTCGAAGGGGGAGGGGTGGTGAAAGATGAATGATTCGACGGTGAATTTCATGGTGTGACAAGCGGTTTTCGGGAATTCGCGTTAAATGAAGTGTTTAGTGCTGAGTAATTAAAGAACCATTAATTTTTCTGTTTACCTTTGCCAAAACTAAAGTCTACAGAACGAATATTTTTCATTTTCATCGCAAAATAAAAATACACTGTATGCGAGCCTTGGTAAAAGTAATCGCGCGCTTCGATACCTCCCACGGGTCACTTAAAATAAATCTTGATTAATATCGCACTATTTTTGTAAAATAAACGTTCGGCAAAAAATTGTCACGCGCAGTCACGTGCGGAAAAGTTTTACGTTTGAGAATTCTATTTAAACCGAATACTCGAGGTTCCTTTTAATAATCAGCATACGAATTTAAATAGCGATAACGTTTACAATCTGTTATAAGTTTTAAAAAGTATAGATACAAAAATGGTGAAAAAAATGATGTTAACCGTATTACGAAACAACTTTGAAAATTGCTTTATTAATTGTCGTCGGAACTCGACGTGTTTCAAACTGCTCCAACAGTTCTCCTTATCCAAATATTGTCGTAACGAATGTAGTTTTAAAAAGAGCGTGAAACAAGATATATTATTTCCCATCGACCAATGAAAACTTCTTTTACAGTTGATGTGAATTTCGTTAGCTTCTCCAGGTGTAGTTTTTAATATTCAAGCAATCTTATTTGATTTATATACATTTATAAAATCTTGGAAAAGCCTATGAAAGCCTGAAACGTGGCCCTTATTTATAAGCTCATCTCGATGAATCGGATCCGTGCGCCGTATAAAGCCAAGTCATGACTAACAAATATACGGTAAAAAAATTTTCCTCACCAATAACTTAAACATAACATGGCCGTCGACTCGAATGCAGCTCAATGGAAACCGCTTAAGAGCATCCTACACTTCTAGCTGGAAATAAAACTCAAAATCTTTCTTACCTATAAAGAGAAGACGCTGCCAGCAGTACCTACGTCTATCCATTATAACGTGGAATTCGACCATCCGCAATAATGCAGTTACACGATGGGCGGTTCCTACAAATCTATCCGAAGGGGCGAGAGGGGTGTCAGTGCCGTCAAAGGAAACTCAATTTATAGAGTGATTCTCTCCCTCCCTTCGAATGCCCCCTCTCAGTCACTCTCTCTTTCTCCTTCTCCCTGTCTGTCTCTGGTTCAATACAAAATCACCCCGACGAAAAGCGCTCGCACTGCTTTTACAACGCGCGTATTGCTTCACTGCCCCCTTCGCGCCTTTGAGACCCCCCTCCATCGCAACTACTATTGCTACCATTACTAGTTTTGTCCGGCGCGACGATTGGAGCCGTATATGCTCGAAGAATATAAGTGCGCACCGAGTTGTAATAAATGTATGGGTGCCGTTGTCGCATGGGTCCGAGGGCTTTGTGTCGGTGCGTCGACAGCGTGTTCCGCTCGGTTTGTTGTGACAAGGTAATAATTTTGTCGGGCATTGTTGTAGGGGTCGGATTAGACGCTAAACCCACCAGAGACGGAGAAAATGGAAATGGAAGTAGCTTCGTCCACGCAACACTGAAAGTTTAACGGTGCCGTTGTAAAGATTATTGAAGAGAGATGTTGATTTTGGTCAGCTGTATACGTTTATTGGCCACTATTAAAGCTTTTGCGTTGGATTGAGTGTTTTTAAGTGATTCAGAGGAACAGTCGTGTTTATTAGGCCATAAGTCGGCCTCTATTACTTGGACTTTGTAGTGGAAAAATAAAATAATGGGTGACTCGTTTAAAATTAAAGACGTATCTTGAGAATTGTTTTCGCTAATTTACGTCAAGTTCTTCTGCTTCTGCTGCGTTTTTACCGTAGACTTACTTCAGGTTCAATCATTTAACAGTCCAATTAATTTACAGCCCCACCCCCTTTTAATTGACCCGCAACATAAAAAACTACGGATTTTATAGTTTTTAATACTTTTATGCGATGGTACATTTACTAATTAGGCGTAGAGTAAGCATTTGAAAGTTTCAACATCGTTCTATTCGCTTGACAATGCCAATAACCCAAATAAAATAGGATTCGTTGCTATCTCGCGGAAATAAATAACTATGTATAACTAGGAATGAAAGAAACTGCGATTCTTGGTTAACATAATATAATGCACAAAATTTAAATATAAAAGACTCCACTATAAAGTGAGCCATTGAGTGCGTAAAGAATCAAAGCGGTTGAGCTCGAAAATGCTTGTAAAAAACTTGTCCCCTTAAGTGTTAAGGGCGACCTTCTTCTCGGTGTGCATTCAATATTGAAAGTTTGCACGGACGTTTGAAACTTGACTTTTCGGTATAAGCCACTTGGGACAAAGGTCTACTTGTATAATCCATGCTCAGCTCTCAAAGAACACTAGTCGCGACAACCTTCCACACCCTTACCAAGATACGCGGCACTCTGTGAAAGAGCCTTAATTACCACCCGACAAATTAGTCATCATCATTGTTTGGACCGCGGAACGAGAGATAGAGAGAGAGAGAGAGAGAGAGAGAAGTACCGCTGCGTATTTTCCACTCGACATTCTTCACCATGCCCTTTTGTCCGGAGTCACCGAAGCGCTTTTACGTACGCGCCGCGTGAATTGATTCCCTCAGTTGCACGCGGGGGATTAAACGGGTCCACGCGCACATGCATTCAGAGCGGCGGAGGCCCTCCAATAAAGAACCCGCTGTTAACGAAATTGCAATCCACGGCGCCCCGCTTGCAGTGCCGCACGTCGAGGACCACCGCCGAATCGAATCAAAACGCAAGCTTTCACCGGAGTGGCTGTGGACGCTGCCAAACTGCGAAAGTCGCTAACAAGAGTCAATAGGAGAGGACGGGAGGTCCGTTTTTATTCGGCAAACTCCAGTGCTTTTCCGCATTTTTCGCCACATGCTGCAAAATCTGCGAGCCCGCGGCTTGATTGTCCGACCGGGAAAAATGGCTGTGTTTGTCGTCCTGATTCAGAGAATGGCCACACTTGTTTGATTATTAATTCAACGCGCGGCCGTCATCGATCCAGTATTTTGACGTTACACTTTCCGATGGCATTCGGCATTTCCCGTCATTCCGAAAAATAGTTGCGAAACTTGCCGGCGCATACTAATGTGCTGCTGCCGATTCGTGTAATCGAATCATTGCTTTTAAATCTACCTTGCGAGCTTACGATTACGCAAGCATCCATACGAAATTATGAAAAATAACTTATTTCTTGAATCGTATCTGATTGTAGCTGCATTCAAAATAACTGGTGCTGGTGTAATTTCACGTTCGCCGCTCGATTCGTAAAAATTGTCGCTCTCGGTATGCGAATTAACGAATGTAAAAGATGGTTGCAGAATTACACTGCGATCTGCGTGTGCAATGATTTCCCAACATGTAAAATATGTTAATGTTATATTTTCTACGTTTCGAAAAAGAACCGCACCGTGTTATTTAGATTGAACTATGATTTAATTAATAAATGTCACAATATCTTTAATTATATACGCGCTATCAACGGAATATTATTGTGCTCGCGAGTTTTGCTCGCGAAGTGATCGTAACGTGACGTGACCGAAAATCAGATAAAAAATACCGATTCTTTTCAGCGTTTCTTTTTGTGTTAGCGAGTAAAAATATACAGACTATTTGCTGGAAATCAACGTGAAACATCTGGAATTTTGTGTCGCAGGTGTTGTTTAGCAGTCATCCTTTAAATTATCCATCGTCGATGAAATTATTTAAAACGTAAATGTTTTAACTTTGCAATACTGCGCCAAACTGAAATTGCAATTTTGGTGTTCGTTCAAAACAACTCTTATACATCGCTACTTTTGGTGAACCAATTTTATACTTTTTTTGGTCAAAGTCAAAACTAAACCTCACGAACGCATGATAATTCAATTATGCAAATGTGGATTATTTGTCTCACCTATTATATTCTGCAGCACGAGAGAACACCATGTGCAGATTGAAAGGGTCGGCACTGGAACGTACACAAGGCGGCAATATGTAATTAGCGTGTATACGTGTCGAGTAAATATAAGGAGGCTAAAAGAAGATATTGCAGTTGGCGAGCTCCTTCTTGACCTTGCCGACTTAACGGTTTTCTATCACGCGAATTCGGATCGGTATCATTTCAGTCGCAATAACTTACGACTAGTGAAACAAGGGGACGTTTCACAGTCAAAGCGAGTGGCGTTCTTAACTTGGTATGAGACAGTGAACGGGAAATTGCCGTAACCCTTCATTGTTCACGCGCTACCATCAAAATGCTGAGTCAGGCGAATATTTATTATGATAGCTTTAATCTTTTTCCAAGTTTCTTTGTAATAAACTGCATTGATTACTGTGCAAATAAACAAAGAACTGTGTTATGGGATCTGACTTCCGCTTTAATGAGTATGATGCGAGTAATGACGTAATTAAAACGTATAAACTACGGGAAGGGAAGAGTAAAATTCTGGAAAAGTATTGGATGGTCAAGCAGCTACTGGAGAAAAGAGTTTGTAAGAGATGAAATAATATTGGAGAAGGTAGAAACAATAAAAACATATCAGCAGCAACAAATGCGGATAAATAATATTGAGAAATGAAAATGTTCGACAGAAGTAAAATATGCGGTGTCAAAACGAAGACGAGGAAAAAGTACGAGAAGGTAAAAGGAGAGAAAAAAGAATGGGAATGTAGATATTAGCGAAATGTAGAATAGGTAATGAATGGAGAGCGAATAAACATTGGATAATAGAGAAAAAAGAATATTACGACAACGAAACAATGAAACACATATTATAGGAGTGCAATAAAACAGGGACCGGCACAAAGAACTGGAAGGAAATAATGAAAGGAGAAAGAAGAAATTTAAATATATTATGCAATATTCGTTTGAGTAGAAAGAGAAAGAGATGCACTATGAAAAAGCAGTTTTAGGAGTCGAGAAGAAAAATATAGAAAATAAAGCTATAAATAAAAATAAAACTGCACGATAATGTTGAAAAAAAAAGATGTAATGTAACAATATCATATACTCCATAGATTTTATAATAAAGATCTAATGTGCGAATTGTTCATAAATAAATAATAATAATATAATTAGAATTTACGCGTTTAAAAAAAAATTCTAAATTAAAAACAAGTTGATGGAACATGTTGAGTTCCATAGAAAATTATTAATTATCTTCAAAATTAAAAAACTTTTTAATGCTTATTTTTATTTTCAATGTTGAATCATACATTGCCTTTCAATTCAATATTAGCTTCTATATTTTTACTTGACTGATTAATAATTGATATAAACCTCAACATGATTGACTATGTCTTTAAAAAAACTCGTACTTCGCGTAATTAATTAAAGTACATAGCAAGTATCACATCGTTTGATCTAATGCTTGAAAATATTGAAAGCCTGAGTCTCTTTATCCTTGCAATTATCTTAGGAAAAGTCAGTTAAGAAGTTTGTTGTGCAAGCATAATTATAAGTAATATTCCACCGTGCCACCATTAATATCTTGGATTTGGATATGATGATGTGGATTCACTTTCATTCGTATTTTCAAAATGTTCTACTAATGGAACGAAATTAACATTAACATCCTTTATTCAATTTTAACACTATGACTATTACTGCTGAGTTGGAAGTGTATATTATCTAACAAATTTTTAATCTCTGAAACTTACTTTCTTTATAATTTAAATAAACTTGCTAAAGATTTTATTTAAAAGTGCTCGTATTATCTAAAATAATTTATTTATAAATTCTACGAAGAATAGTACTTAAATGGATTTGTAATTTTTATTAATACACAGAAAAATAAATCTAGGATATTAAAAAAAACTTAATAAACGTGCAGTCGTTGTGTTATACACACAATGCCAATTTATCACACTCCTGCAGCATATTTTTAAACATAGCTGAAGTATTTATTTATTTTAACACAGTTTCCTACAAATTGTTTTGAGAAACCAAATGGTCACTACTAATATTGTAACTGACTTAATAAATTATGAATTACTGTCAAGCCCAAAGAATCAACTCACCTCCTTTTACACAATTGTACGCCTCTGTCCATAATTAAATATTTGTCAATTCTTGTAATTACGCAAATAGTAATTTTCAGTGTATTAAGCAGCTGCGTCTGACACCAATGCAAACTATAATTAAGTTAGATATTGTCTACCATAGAGTACAATTTATTCAATACAATTTCTAGAAGACGCGTAAGACTCCAGCTGTCAATTAGGTAATCCCATTGTGATCAATGAAATTATTTTTTCGATGAATACATAGTATACAAATTAACCTTCAAATTTACATACTCGCAGAATTTAATGAGCGATATTCAATTCCTCCCCAATTTTTTAATTTTCGAAGCCTTCGGGGGTAGAATTCGCGAGACAACCGATCGGGTGCGATTTAATAATTCGATACGATGTACAATAGTTGTCGAGAAAGACGGAAAATATTAACTTGCTCCCCAGCACCTTGACAGCGGGATTTAACTTACGTCTCCCGATTGACAATCTGTCAATTAAGATGCTCCGAACGACGGGGTAGGTATTACATCTGGTAAAGGTCCTCTGAAAATAGATTATCGATTTTGCGTAAAATAAAAATTTCACTTCACAAAAGCCAAGATGGTTACAACTTACAACAAATAATATAATGACATAAACAAGGTTTAAGCGTATTACGTCAAATTGTAGCAGTCTTGATTCATTGCGAGGAACGGAGAGTGATGGCGACGTACGGTACATCTGCTCGAGGCAATGCATTTCACGATCGGGTATCATCCAAACAAAAATTGGGGAGTGGGGTGTGGGATTTCCCTCCGAGACATATTCTGGACGCAGTTTCCAATTTTCGAACGTGTAACAGATTCGATTCGCATAAAGTTTCACGTCCCGGGCAGAGACGCAGAGGGAACGGGGCGACCAGTGCCGAGAGACAAGGATTATGAGTCTGCGTGGTCGACGTTCACGTCACTGAACAATGGAGAGATGCAGGACGACGC
This sequence comes from Platyscapa corneri, assembly GCA_018907185.1. Classification (NCBI taxonomy): domain Eukaryota; kingdom Metazoa; phylum Arthropoda; class Insecta; order Hymenoptera; family Agaonidae; genus Platyscapa; species Platyscapa corneri. Next base: position 994,397 of record JACCHW010000005.1, on the reverse strand, counting down.
CGATACCGGCTTTCTCCCTCTCGCGCTCATCGGCATCAAGGATGAAGCCTGGGCGTAAGAGCGAGATAGTCGCTGGCTGGTTGCGCGAGTGAGCGAGCGAACGCGCACTGGATGAACGTGTAAAAATGCTGACAAGCGGATAATAGAGGAGGCAGTCAGTCACTTTGAAAGATGGCACGGAACGGTAGGAGGGTGCCCGCGTGCTGTTGCCGCCGTCGCCGCCGCCGCCGCCGCCGCCGCTGCCGCTGCTGCTGCTGCTGCTGTTCGGTGAGCCGTGAAAGGGAAAAAGATGGATGAACACAAACGCGGTTAGCTTGCGCAACCGCTGCCGCTGCCGCCGCCGGAGAAACAGAATTTGCGGCGGGTAATAAATCATAGTGGTCGCTCCTTTTTCCGCTGCCGTTCCTCTACCGCTCCCTGCCACTTATACAGGCGAATGTGAAGTGCGCGCGTGTACGAGGGTGACCCTGAGCACGCGATGCGTATGTGCATCAGCGACGCCGTCCGCGCTACCAAATATCTTGTACGTTTCCAGGGCTATTTTTCAACGCTCGATCGTGAATTGATGGTTTCGTAGAGGCTGTAGAAGGGGGGCAATCTTTGTTTGATTAAGCCGGCCTTTCGAATTAGGGCTACGGATTTTTCCAGGCTTTATCCGATATTATTTATTTTTTGTCTCTTGCTTCTGTCAAGTCTCTTCGCTTAATCGCTTCATTGATTTCCGCTCGACATCACCAGACCTCAACTACAGCTTTACGTTAGTTTTGCAATAAATAACATTGCCATTGTAGCGCCGATGCGTTAAGCCTTTGATGTTTCCCATTAGCTTCCAAAACATTTCTTTCTTATTCTTTTTTACGAGCCATGCGTGCGATATCTTCTAAATTAATAAACACTTCCGAGCAGGCCGTGACTTTATGCTTTGCATTGTTCGGGAAATTAAAGGGAGTGAAACGGCTTCTGAAATCTGTTTATTAATTGTAACACAAATTGAATTTGAAAAATCATCGCTTTTTTATTTCCAGAGCTGCGTCTTGCGCCAACGATCGTATACAATGCTTTTTATAGACCAAAAGTCAACGTTAGGATCATGCGCTGAAATGCACGTTGCAAGCTTAAATTATGCATATCATGCGCTCTAAATTAGCCGTCCAGCAAAACATTCATTTAGCATATTCCGTTAGAAAATAATTTTCTCGGAACTTTTAACTTGCAAATATAATTCCTAGAGTTAAGTCCCATCGCGTGCTAATGGGTTGCACTGAATGTTCCCTCGCGTCGGAGAATCGTCCATTTTGTAATTATTATTTTCAATGGCTTTACCTTACGATATTTAACGATGTAATGGGATTATTTTATTAATGTAAAAACGTAAAGAGAAGCGTTGTAATATAAGTAAAAAATTGAAAAAATGCGCGCCTATTTGTCTGCGGACCTTGAGTATTCGTGCATACAATAACTTTAGCGATCGCTTATCAACGAAAGATTAAAAAGAAAATTTCGATTTGCATAATCTTACGGGTACAATTGAAGTTGAGACTGCTTTTAACGTGTCTACCACATCGGTGCCTATCAACGCGAACTGGATCTAAGAATGACGTGCGATACACAGGCTTATTTATTTTTTCTAGTACTAGATCACGGAAATTTCAACGTCGGCGATTGAAATCGTTCGATCTTGCGGAGCAGCTGATTAAGCTACTTTACGATCCATCATTTTTCCCGGGCGTCAGGCGAATAATAAAATCCCGCGCGGGCTCCGCAACTGCGGTGCAAAGAGGATTGGAAAAAGATGCGATATCGACGTAACGAGCAAAAGACATCGAGGCGCATAAATGCATTCCCCATTGTACGCGCGGGATCATTAACATATCAAGCGCATGATCGCAGTCGAGCGGAGAGCCGAGCAGTTAATAGACGTTGATTTACTTGAGCCGCGTTCGGGGAAAATTAAAATTATCAAAAAAGCAGTCGGCAACGCTTATAGAAAGTGACGGTCAAGTTTATAAAAATACCGTCGTCGTCGTCGTCAAGTAAAATGACGTAAATAATGAAGCTAGTTTTCGTTTGTTCGGAGCTGGAACATTTCAATGTAAAGCGAACGACAGCTTGACGCGAGAGAGTCGTTGTTTGTATACAAATTACAGCTGTCATTTAGCTTCAAAAGTTGGAGTCATTATGTAAATCGTAATTTCCTTAATCGCACCTCGGGAAAAGCGGATAAAGCTCGCCGTAGATATTATAAATTTTAACGATTCTCTCGCCGCCGATAGCGATCGTTAGATTATTAAAAAGTGAATGCATCGAGTTGTCGTGACTCGCGTTTTTCTCCGCGCAAACGCATGCGCCACCTCTTTCCGCGTGCGCGCACGAGTCCACTTGCATTTTCCCTTATATAGGTAGGACGTCGGCGTAGACATCGGAGAACAAAGATTAATCGCGTCTAATCCCGACTTAGCGTCAAGGGCATCCCGCTTTATATTCCCCGAGTCAGTGGAGAAATATGACAAGCCGTGATGACGTGTGTACGTGCAAGCGCCCGGCTTGAATAAGATTGATAGCGCCTGTCGGACTCGAGAGGGAGAGTGAGTCAGGCGGATAGAGGGAAAGAGATGCACAGAAAGCGATACTCGAACTAACGCTCTGGTGTTTGCTCTCTTGGCGTGTGTGCGATTACATGAGAATTTAAGCCCTTCATTTTTTCATGGCTCGCATTTGACAGTCGCGCAAGAGTCATGCAATGTTTCGCGCTCGTTAAGTAACAAATGAGTGTTGACTGTGATAACGATTCCAAGCGTAACTTGGATCTCGCATTTATTAGTTCTAATTTCGTCCTAGACGTTGGCTACGTTTGTGCTGAAGAATCAGTTATCTATTTATATTTGAATTTTGCACGTCGCCAATTCGAGGTTCGGTTTACTTGTTCAATCGTAATTTCGACTAATATTCTGTCTTTAAGTACGCAAGACTCAATGTACTCGTTAATAAATAAATAAGTCTGCATAGACTTAAACTTGTAGTGTATGCCTGACTACGTTTCTCTTATTTCACTTTTATTGCATTAATTTTTGCGTGCATATTATAAATCTATGTTCAGCATCGATAGAGTATTTGAAATTTTTTGTATTTTTCTGTTCAATCTTAAACTGTTTGCATTTATATTGTTTGTATCTCATTTATCGTATTGTATAAATCATATATTGCAATATTTCAAGCTCTATGTTCATATTTCATACACTGATTAAATTATACTAGATTATATCATTTTTTAAACTAATTATTCATTTTTAATTTTATTTATAATAGATAATGTCCCTTATTACATAAACCATTATTAACAAATTGATACTTGTAAATAAATTGTATACAATATTAACCTACTCGTCGATCGATAAAGTAATTCGGTGTTTTCACATCAAATTAAGATTATTAATTACAAATTTTATTGTTGAAAAATGTTTGCTAATTTATTTTGCAAATTTAAAGTAAACAAATAACGGTAATATGATTTGTAATATCAATTTTTTATTTTAAAATATTTAATCCATTTCTGCTTTATGTTTAATGTTGTGTTTAATAATGTATTAACGCTATAAGATCAAACAGTAATCACTTAAAATTAAATATTTTAAAGTATGAAAATGAAATTCTATCCTTTTACCCGTTTCTTCAACCTTTGGCCCTTTTTTTTAGAAGTACTGATAATGTAAGTTTCAATAATATAATAATTATTTATTTATTCAAATTTAAAGCATTCATTATCTATTTCCGTACTTTGTTAGAAAATTGTAACAATTTTTTAATAAAAATAGTGCGGCTAAATTGATTTGCTTCTAGTAAGATCCGAATAAAAAGTTTGGCAGGTATTCCCATTATTCGAAGGTGTTGTAATTATTGTCACACAATTTGTATTTAGAATTTTGTCGAATTTGATGGAAAAAAGTTATTTTTGCCTGGTAGCTGTACACTTACTTTGATTTATACACTCGTAACGTGCAAAATTTTTATTCAGATAAATTATCTTATTTAACTAAGCCATTACGTATTTTGTTTTTACTATTTTAAATCTATGTTCCTTGTTTCTCGGTCGTACATTTGCAATTGCCTCACCAAGAGAATATTTACATTCACTAAGTAATAATTCACGTTCTAAAAGTTGAATATCTTGAATATTGAATATCCCGAAGAAATAAATGTTACGGGCTTAAAATATTACATAAAAATGGTAAAAATATAACTGATATATGAAAAAGTTGAAATATCGAATGTCCAGGCAATTAAATTTAGTAAATAATTGCAAGACAAAAAGGCTTGTTTCGAACGTTCGTAACGGTATATGATTAAAATACAATATAAATAATAAATAATTAAGAAGAAGTGTTTAAGCATAATTTTACCGCAAAAATAAAATTCATTTTTTCGATACCGTAATAAAATTTGAGTCTTATTACAAACGAGGGAAAATGAAGAAAAGATTGAAAATTGTACATTCAAAATTCAGTTCAAGTTAATTACAGAGTTAATTGGTGGAAACTTTTAAGGAGACGTTAATCGAAATATGCTGTATTTAATATATCGTAAGTAAGATCTTGATGTTAATTTCAATTTTGTACGGCACTCGACTTATTTATTGAACTTTTGACAAATAATTGTTATTTTGAATGTAACTTTCGCTTTTAGCTTTCTAAAAAACAAATTAGCTTTGAAATAAGTTAAGTATGGATGAAAAACGCGGGAGAGTGAAATCAGCGATAGATAATACGACTCGACTTCAAAAGCGAATACTAACAAGCAAAAAGCCAAGTCAAGAAAGGGAGAAATTAATGTATACAGGCTTATAACCTAATTGAAAGCAAGTCTTCCCATTACGGAAATTTTCAGCCAAGATAACGCGTGTACGCGCCTATTGATTGATGGCGAATTCGTTCAAAAGTACTAAATCAGGAATTAGAAAGCGCGGGCTCGCATGTTCGGTGCACCGCGAACACGACTCCTCCGGGCGTACAAACATTTCGAGTATGAACAAGCGCCAACGCCAATAATAGCTTCTGCCATTTATGAAAACATATTTCACGCGGCCATTCAATTAAGCTATTCCGAATTAACAATGTGCGCGCGTCCGAAAAGTCGTTAGCTACAGGTGGAGCTATAAATTTACGAGGCGTCATTGTCTCGCGGAATCCACGAGCGGCGCAACAAAAGAGCCGACGACCCCTACCATCGGAGGGGAGTAATGAAGCTCCTTCACTGTTTTACCTCACCGAGACGTCTCCTTTGTATATTAGAGCTGAGCTCAGCTCGGCGGCGGATCGCTCACATTATAAGTCGGGCAATGTGCCGCGACGCGACAGGTCAATCAAAGTAACGAACGATCGCGCGCTCGATGAAGCATTCAATGCAAATGGTCGCGAGCTGCGTTCGGCGAAAAAGAGCGGCTACCCTCCTTTTCGATACGCTCGATACGCGGTAGCGGCTCCAGATTAATTCCCCGAAATCCTTTGAGGCCGCGTGCGGAGATGCCGAAGGTCCTTCACATTGGACTATATGCTCGCTGACGCTTTAATAAATTTCAATTAAGAAATTTCATTGTTTTTTCCTCGGCCATTCCTCGCCTGCCGTACGCCGGGAGCTCGAATTTAAAAACGCATTCCACTCCTTACGTACGACTCAGCAAAGACGCCGCTTCTTCCTCCCTTTGTTTTTCTCTCGCGTTTCTTTCCCTCCCCCGGTTTGCAATTTCGTATTCTTGGCTTCTCCGCGGCTTCTTTTCCTTTATTCGTGAAACGAGCGAAAGTGATTCTATTTTTGTGTTTGGCTACCTTTAAACCAGCATTTTTTTTAATTACTGTCGCCGATTTCGGAGCAAATTGAACTCGATGCCTTGTTCACTTTCGGTCTCAAGGCCTCAATCCTCCTCAACAATCCTTAATTATTATAATTATTATAATTATTATTATTACTATTATTTGAACTATTATTATTATTTAGAAAAATTTATACATTTCATTCTAATACGTTCTATTATATAAGATTCATTGAAGTAGAGAGAGAGAGAGAGAAAAAGAGAGAAATAGGAAAGATAAGGAGCTACAACGAAAAAGCAAGTAAAGAAGAAAATATAATTAAATGTTTAAATTATATGAAATATATAAAATAATATAATATGGTGATATTGTAAAATATAATTAAATTGGTAACAATTTTGTACAATTTTTGAACTTATAATGTATGAATTGTTTGTCAATAAAAAATAATACCCCATTCTACTAAGTTATATGATATTTTCGTATTATTTTATATTATTTCATATATTTTATAATTTTTCAATGTGAATAAAAACTCAGAAAGAGAGAAAAGAAAAAGAAAATTATCTACTATAGAACTGAAGAGAGAAAAAAAGATGTCTAAACTAGTAGGTGGAAAAATAATACAAATAGAATAGTTAACAACAAAGATAACATAGAAATAGAAAAAGAAAATGAAAACAAATGAGGGAAATTAGAAAGAAATGAAATTTATAGTAAATCAATTTACTAGAGCTAGACAAAAGTGAAGTAATAAAAGAAGAAAAGAGGTAAATAAAAGAGGAAATGAAAAAAAATAAAAAGCATTTTTAGATAAGTAAAAAATTTATTTGGATAAGTAAAAAACTGAATAATAATAAAAAATAAAAAATTATCACTGCATAATTACAAAAAGTAAAAACAGACAGATATTAAAAAAAAATAATATCTTGAAAGGCAATGAAGTGTTCATATGAGGTTAATAACATTTAAATAATCATAATGGAGCTTTTATAATAAAACAATACATGGAACTAAAAAGAAAATGGAAAAGTGATAATAGTGAATAATGAAATAATAGAGATGAGAATGGAATGAAGTAGAGAATGGGATATGGAGAAAAAAAGGAGAAATGGTTTCAAACGAGGGAAACGATATAATCAGAAGGTGGGAAAATAAAGATACCTTTTGTAATGTAGCAGATTTGGAGAAAATGAAAGAGCGAGGGTCAGATTACTTATTCACGAATAAAATTAAGTGGACAACAGAAGCTTGAGTAGATAAAAAACGAGAAAAAATATGCAAAAAAGATTAAAAGATTATAGAGTAATAACAAATAATGTGAGAAGAGAGAAATAAAGAAAAGACGATAAATGGAATTATGTTTATTACTTGCTATTAAAAAAATTTTAAAATTAGAGGTAAAAAATAGTTGGTGGATTATATATGCAAGAAAAGGAAAACGAAAATTTTGAGAAACTAAACACAATAAGTAAAAAATTTAAAGAAAAAACCATAAATTCAGATGAGATTTTTAAAAAGAAAGAGAAGATAGAGAAAAATCGATACCAATGTATCAAAAGAAGAGTAATAGATAAGTGTATATGTGGTGTACAGAAATGAAGATGAGATGAAAGAATAGAAGAAAAAGGGAAAAGAAGCAGAAAAAGAAAAGAAACGAATGGAAGACATAAGATAGATTGAAATGTAAGAGATAAAAAAAAATATCAAAATTAAAAAAAAATAAGACTGATATTACGAATAAAATGTACAAAAATAAAGGAAATAATGTATGGAGAAATATAAGATACCTTAAGAATTTTTAAACAAATTATTAAAAAAAGGAAAATTTTCCAAAATCATGGAGAAGCAGTATTATAGTACCAATCTTTAAAAAAGAAAATAGAAAGGATAAACAAAATTTACAGGAACTAATACAATGAACTCGAGATATAAAATGTTGCTAATATTTTCATTTTCCTTTTTTAAGATTTTTCTTGGAACATTATTTATTTTTTTATGAATAGTTTGTTATCTTTTATTTTTATTTTCTGTTTCTTTTATATTATATATATTTTTATATTTTATTCAATATTCAGTTTTTTACTTATCCAATTCCCTTTTCTTCAGTTTGCATTTTCACTTATTTTTTTATATAGTATTGATTTATATTTTTTTCAATTTTCTTTCTTTTTTACATTATTTTTTCTAATCTTACTCTATTTCTTCACTTCTTTATTCAGTGCTAATCCTTTCATTAAATCATAAAGTTAGATATTCACGCTTTAGTTTAATTGCAACTAATTTTCAAATTATCTACATTTCCCTATATCTTTTACCTTTTCATTTCTTCTTGTATTTATTTTGATATTACTATTAATTTATTTTCTTTTATTTTTTCGTCTACTTATTTATTTTAGGTATTTTCAATTATCTTTCCTTAATTTCTAACAACAAATTAATAATTAATATAGTTTTTAATTGACAATAAAAGTTAATCCAGTATAAAATCAAGTCAGTCAATCTACTACTTTTGAAAAGGTAGTGTTCACGAGTAGTACTTTTATTTACATAAAAACTATGCAATATTTAATTTTTACTCAATTGATCCAATTAAAAATGAAGAAGATATCAGGTTGAATTCTTCTTACAGTAATAAAAGATAAAAATATTAATGTAAATACAGTACAAAAAATTCAAATTAACATAAAAAGATGATTATGTTTCGTATTCTAAGTTCTTATTTGATTATACTTCTTTTTTTCTTTTTATCGATTTTGATATTCATGAGCTAAACACTTGATAGTAAAATCTATATAATTCAAACATCTAACAATATAAGGTTTTATCAACTATACATAACAATACTACCACTTTATTCACTGCCTTATTATTCCTTCTCGCGTGTTGATGTTTCACTGAATTCTCAAGTAATTTATACAACTCAAAAGCTTAACTTATAATAAATAAGAATAGAATTTCAAATGAATTTCAAATGAACCATGTATAACGAATAATTTATGAAGCATTAATTATTTTTAGCCTATAAAAGAAATATTTTTTTTTTTAAGTTAAAAATACATTCTTTAAAAATTCATTAAACATACAACCAATCACAAATATTCGGTGTAATCGTATATATAAAATAACATTTTTGATTTCAGAAATACAATTAAACATTCTTCATATAATTTATACGATTATAATTTATGTTATAATGGTTTATAATTTTTTTTATTTTTATTTCATAGTTTTTATCATTTGTTTTATACCGACTCTAAAACTATCTATTCTTAAAGAAAAAACCAGTAAAAATACGTATATTAAAATATATTCTAATTATTTTATATTTGTCAAATAAAGAAACAAATCATATATATAGATATATATATATATATATAATATATATATATGAGTGTCTATGTGTGCGTGTGTATGTGTAATCAATTGTGAGAATTATAATAAATAATGTAATTACTACGAATAAAAAAATATTGATTTTCAAACTTTAATGTCAATAATTAATAGTATTATTTTAAATAAATTTAATACCAGAAAGAAAAATACAGAAAAGATATTGGGAAAAAGTAAGGAAAATTAAAAAAGATTATTAAAAAATAATAGAAAGAAAGTTTAAATTTAAAAGAAGAAATTTAAAAAATAGATGGAAATATCGACTAGATTCAGAAAAAGAGGCAAATGTAAAAGAGATAAATTTTGAAAAATTGGAGAAGAAAATATATGTAGAATACATGGAAATGAAATAGATACGATGAATGTGGAAAAATATAAAGAAACATAGTTTGAATAAAAAATTGCATAGAAAATATGAAAGGTAAGTCAAAAAACGTTCTAAACATATTCAATATAAATTTGTCTTAAAGGAAAAGATAAACACAAAAAGAAGAAAGGCCTATAGAAAAATATATATAAAAGTTTTAGTACTTTAAATATTGTATAATCTTATTATATTGCATTGAATTGGTGATTGCATTATACTGAATTGATCACTGATTTACTTTTATATGTATTTACTTATATAATTAGATATACTTTATTGAAATATAAAGTTTTTAAATAATTTCTAGTTGACATGTGAGTCGAGACACTTTTGAAAGATTTTATATTGCTATTACAATTTTCAGAAACTGAAAGTAAAACGTTTTCCTTATTGGCTTTTTCTAAAAACGCACAATAAGAGTACGTCTCCAACTCATCATTTTGCGAAAATTTTATGAAATTAATCCGCTGAATTATACGAATTCTTTTAGCGTGCAAGTGTTGATAATTAGGAAATTAAAAAATTATATTTCCTATGAAAAACACTGCGTTCAATTTTTGAAACGAAAGTTAAAAATTAAAGTTAAATTAAAGAGATCCTCGAGGCTTTTTTTATTTAATTATAATTTAATTATAAGTAGCGTAAGGAAAACGAAGAAACACGCGTTGAAAAGTCATGAATTGTAATAAAAAAGGCAATACGATAAAAAATAAAAACTTTTGGCACCATGTAATTCGATATTATGAAGGGAAGATACTATACAGCTAAGCAAGTAATTTTCCACCCATTTTAACATTTCTCTCTCTCTCCTCTCTCTCTCTCTCTCTCTCTCTCTCTCTCTCCTCTCGCACCCACGCTCACAAACTGGCATACATTCACAGAGAAATGTGGATAAGCTTTAATTGCCGCAAGGAATACGTATCATTATTTACAATAAGAAAACAAACAATTATACATAAGCGACGGCACACTAGTGTATGTATGTATGTAGATTAAAATTTCAAGCACGTAATCCGGCCACCTAACGAGGGAGAGTCCGAAGAGCGCTCGGATCGAGCCTCAAAATTACATAGGCAAAAAATGCCATCCCGTCGGTACGCGACCCGAATCATCATCATTAACATGGGCATCATCCTCGTCGCCCTCGTCAACGTCCGCACGCGCGTGAAACACAAAGAAAAAAGGAGGAGAGAAGGAGCAGGCGGAGGAAAAGACAGAAAAGGAGGTGTCTCGGGAAATAGAGGCTCGAGTCTCGGGAGAAGAAAGTGCCATAGCAGGTTGGCGGCGTTGCATTTGTCGAGACCGGAGTCACGTATCGAATGCATTATCGAGGGACGAGGGACGAGGGGCGAGGGCCGGTGGATGCGCGCATGTGAAGACTGAAAAGCCAGTCCTTGCCGACACGGCGCGTCGAGTAACTATATTGATTGCGCAGGCAGCTGACGGCGACAGTGACATATGTCACCGAGGCCTCTCGTTATCGCTGATTTAAACATGAGGTAGCCCTTGCACACTAGTCACTAGTAGGTAGGCGACTTCGCATTTTGTCCGCTCGGCTCGGCGCTGGCCCTTTTGCTTCATCTCCCGTATGTATTACAGCAGCGACAGCCATGATTTCGTATGTCACATACGCCTCTTAATTATAAATGCAGGCATCAAACGCGTAACGATGCTTCCCTCCTCATTGTACTATTGACTCCGGGCACTTATAATTGGCAGCGGCTAATAACACGCTCCCCGTGTATGCATTACGGACCCCGGAAAAAAACTCGCCGCGTTTTTCGCATACGCTTTCGTAGGCATGGAACATATGGTATTTAAGTACCCCGCCATTAGCGCGCGTAATACGCGAGTCTTGACGTATGGGAGAAAAATGTACAAATTTTAAAGAGCACAGTGTATGGTTAGTTTATTCGGCTTACGTCGGGACCGCTTTTACCTCGTTCCTGGAAAATTGCAGCTCTCCAATGTGAACATTGCACACCTAATAATTACCGCCTCGAATTGACGTCCCAAAAAAGTCTGCTCGTTTCAATCATTGTATGCGAACACATCGGCTACACTGTGTATTTATTTTGAAACTTACAGAGAGCATAATTCGAGCATTTATATTTATGTATTCTTTTTAAACGCAGCTCAAAGTTTTTCATCCGCGTACATCTGCATGAAAATTCCGAATTATGCATTTTGAAATGACATTCGGTAATGGAGTGCATTTTAATTTAACGAAGACCGAGTGGAGTTTCGGTAAATAATCAGCTTATTAGCTGTCTAAATAAAACGGGAATTTAGCCGACGGTTGCTTTTTAATAATTCAATATTAATTTTCTGCGTTAATTTGCTTCGCAATTTTATAAATCGAACGACTAAAAATGTCGGCGATTAATTCGGCTTATCAAAGCTTTTGATATTAACATTGAGCGTGCAAAAAATGAAGTGTTAAGCTGAAATTAAATCTTTGACGATGGCAAACCGATTTTAAAATTTCGAATATTTGATTTAATTATACTTGCCCCTGCACTAGTACTTTTCAAGGAATTGAGAATGTTTGTTGAGTGGATGCATTAGTGCATAATGGTAGGATAAATTTTCTGACAAATTTGCCCAAGATTTATGACATAGAGGCATCAGTTAAATCCCGCATAAGAAGCTTATTTTTTATTTCAAAATATAAACGACGTAAATACTAATTTCATTATTGCTCATTTATGGTTTATTTGCTGTTGCTTTTGTTTAAAAAAATTTATGGCGTTGGCATTAGTCATATGAGCATTCGACGTTGAATTATTGCCTTTACCTATTACAGGCGGGAAATAAATAAATTGAAAATCCCAGGTCGGATTAAGTCTTTTAATGGTTTCCATTGTCATCGTACAACAGGTATAATTCGAGCAGCTTTTCACCTTGTATTGCTCTCTCTGTCCGATACGCATGGATTCCACATTCGTGTTTTGCTCGTGCAGTATCGTGAATAAAAGAATCTCCTTTTTGTAATATCGAGTTTTTTAATAATACGGCATAGAGTATGCGCACCGATAAACGCGATAATTTTTGACTGCATAAAAGGAATTTTTAATATAGGAAATTGAATAGTGTGACAAGATTCGGATAAAAATTTGATTCGGCAATGATCATAAGAATAATTAAAGATAACGGGATGACAATAGTCTAGCTTTTCAAGCGCCCGTTCAAAAACACAGAGCACAATTGTCTAGATGAATAGAATGTGAAAATTATGTGCGAGTCAAATTTATTTTAACAGCAAATATAAAATTCAAAGTACAATCGAGTTAAGTAGATAATTAAGCATCAATATTATATATGTAGAAAAACTTTATTTAATTATGCTAAAATTGTTACCAAAATGTTAAAAATAAGTAAAAGTGATAACATTTTAAGTAATAAAGTAAAAAAACTATACAAGCGTAGTCTATAAGATGTAATTAGATCTAATGTGTTTATGTAAAAAGCTGAGATATAAATGTTAAATGTATAATTTAATCTTGTAATGTATCATACTACTCTATTACTATTGCTACTACTACCGCAGACCACAATTGTCGAAAAAATTATGCGGATTAAAAAATTTAATTAACTTTTCTACCAAGAGCTTTGGGATTCGTAATAAATAAGTTATCGGGATACAAAATAGAATAGCGCTGAGTGAAATATACAAATCTGAAGAAGAGCTTCAGTTCAAAGCGTGAATGACATGAAATTAGTCATATTGAAAGTATTACTCTTTTGATTAAAAGTGTAGAAAAAGATCGTTGCACGCACAGAATTATGGTTGTAATTAATTCGTGCAGCACGAAAACTTGCTTATTTCTACAAGTAATTGATTTTGAGTGATTCAGATGTGTTTATCATCAAAATAATTAATCACCGCGGAGGAGTATTAAAGAAAGCAAAATTAGAGTTTGGGAGAGAAGTGAAAGGTAATAACCACCATGGAATTCCCGATTCGACATACCAACGTGAAATTATGGCTACGGCTTTCTTCTTTTCTTTGTTCATTAGATTAAATAATAAGCCTGTCAACTGGCTGTCCAATTACAAGTTGGCATGTCCAATTACTCGTCAAGACAACCGAAAACCCAGAGAAATGTAATCGGTCGCGTAAAGGCAACGAGGTGGGGGCAAAGAGCGGAGAGACGAAGAGTGAAATAAAAGAAGAAAAAATATGCGCGTTGGAGTAAAAAGAAGAATAAAAAGATAGGGAAAAAAGGTAAAGGAGCGTGTAAAGTTGGTCGTTTCGGCGAATTTACCGCAGGGGCGCGTAGCGAGAGAAAGACACTGGGTTCTCGCAATACTAATGCAGTGGGTCGACTTGTAGACGTAAACCGTGCGCGCGTATACACCCGGGGATCATATTTTACCTTTTAATCTCTCCATTGTTCCAGGTATAACGGAGTTTAGGACGGAAAAATAATGCCTACCACGAAACACGCGAGCGACCGCGACCGGCTATAAAACATCCCGCGTCTCGGCGCTCGGCCACCGCGTCGGGAGTGCGCGCGCGACCCGAGTAGGGGGAGGCGCACGACCCGCATTTTTATGCGCGGCCAGATTCGTGCACAGATTTTCTAGAAAAAGAAAAATATGTCCGATCCGATGCCTTAAATAAGGGGCTACTTGGCTCTCGCGAGGTCCTTCGATAAAATCAGGCGCGCGCGCGCGCGCGCGACGCATTTCGACGGGCCTCTTTTGCTGTTTCAGCCAGCGCCTTGCCCTTTTCCTTTTAAACTCAACACAAATCAAGCGTCGTTTAACGCTTTGTCCGGGGACAGTACCGCGCGGCCTCCTAACTTTCTCACCGTGTAAACTTATGGCTCTCGAAAAAGGAAATACTAATTTTTGGTGTTGGGGCTCGTTGTGGCGTAGCTTCTTCTTCTGGTTGTCTGGGTGTCCGGAAGTCGCACGACGAGTGTTGTAAAGAAAGTGGAACCCTTGTTTTCAGAAACTTGAATACGTAAATTAACGCTGGAAACTTAAACGCGCGCTTCATTTCCTTTCCTTTATTTCTCTTTTCTTCTCACCCTAAACTATTCCATCGTCTTTTAACGTATTAATTTTAATTAAAACTTTAAAGTCAACATATCGAATTAATTCCAACGTGTAATGTGTATTTATGCCAAGCATTTGTAATCTCTCCAGAACTTCGATGATTTTTCATACTAATATACCGTTAAATTTCTAATACAAAGGAATCCTTGCATGCGTACGACTTCGAGATTTGTCTCGTGCTATAAATTCTCAATTCCAACTTATTAGTCTATTACTTGTAATTCCTGTCCTTTATTTACAGTCATGTAAATCTGGGCTACCCCAAAGCTAATATGTATCTCACGATCGTACAGCTTTCCCTTATTTTGACCCTCTTTGGCCTGTTTGTCCTAAATATTTTTCTCGACGCTTTATTTTTGCTAAACATGTTTTATATTTGTTTTTGAGTTGACTTTTCAAACGACATTTATACTGTCTGTTGTAATTTCTAAAGATTTAAGCTTTTTATTTTTTGCGTTGCTCTTATTTACAACGTACCGATAGCTTTTTTGGAAAATTTTTTTACTTACACTCGTACCTAAAAGTTAATTGAATAAATAACAACGTTAGGTAAACGTAGTTAAGGATTATAAACGTTTGAGTCACTAACTCAACAACCAAGATTTGGCTTTATAATTTTTACAAGGATTTTTTTTTTTTTTTTTGACAATCATGGTACGTTAGATCCAGATACTCCAATTGACGATACGACGGCATCGAAGAAAGAGACGCAACGTTATTATACACGTATAGGCGTTAAATCTGTCAATAGACGAATTTAAAAGTATAAATATAAAGCTACTCTGGCATTTATAAGTGTTTGAAGTCAATAAAAAAGGAAGAGCACGTTGAGCTGTAAAGAAGCTCGAATCGAAATTTTAATTCAGCGTAAGAATAATAATTAGTGAGCCTTGAAAATTGACCGAGCGCGTATAATAACCGACAAAGTCCTTTCTGAAAAGTAACGCGCAACAAAATGATAAAGTCGCGCGGCACAACTTCTTTCGAAGTTAACGCGTTGGCGATGATTTCTCCGAAAAAGTCGATTTCACTTTACTTAATGACACGAAATTATATCTCCGGTAAAAGGGGCGTAGCTCTATAATTTTCGGCAGACGCGCGCTTGTAATACAAAAATTCTTCAACCGGATGTAGCGTCGTGTCAACCGTCGGCGGCCTTTTTCTTCCTTCTGAAAACCTCCCCCAAAGCACAGGTAATTTCATTTTCGAAAATAATAGCGCGACGGCAACCTCGACTCTCTACTTATCTGGCGCCTACGCTCGTTACTCCGTCGTTAGCCTAAAACGCTTCTCGAGGGTTTGTCTTGAGGACGCGGGCTTGAAGGTGAACACAACCCAAAGGCTGGCCGACTCCCTAATTCTCTACATCCCTCCAAGCTGGACAATAGTTGATAGCCGGAGTCGCTCGACGATTAGCTGTGATTACGACACTCTTTGCTTGGCCCCCACCCTACCCCCTGCTCATGCCGAATGTTTTTGTGCGTTATGCAACCTGTTTATCGACCTCCGCTATGATCATTATCTCTCAATGCACGTAATTAATACATCGAGTGTGAAACGCCTTAATTTCTTTATCTTTTTCATTTTTTAATTACTTATTGCTACGAACAGATGGACGAAGGAACGAAAAGAAGGAGACATAATTCCAGATAAAAATACGTATTACAACGAATGAGGAAACAAGATCATTATTCTTGTCCCTGATCTTGATTTTTTGGATTTAAGAAGCAACGGAAAACTATAAATTATGTGTCATTGTCGTAATTAAATGTTGGCTCAAGAATTATTCTTTAATAATGGTAAAATTATAATAAATTCGCCGCCACGTATTCAGGTGCTCCTAACAGCTAATCTGATAAAACCAAAATAGCCTCGGAGTGCATTCAAAATATTTTAAACATATCTTAAACATAATTATTTTTTAACGTATATCCTTTAATACTATAAAATGATTTTCATAATTTCAATCTTTTCAATCATTTTAATTTCAACAATAATAACTTGCTAATTTTCAACTCCCTTTTATAAATAATTTTTCTTTGGAGTTTCAGAATGATGCCCTTAAATAACGTTATACAATATGCGAGGATTAAATAATACCACCTATTTCGTAATTTTGAAAAATATCCTCGTTATGGAGTTATTTTTAAATATCAACGAATACGATTTCTATGTTACTATTACAGTTTATAAAAAGGAAATTAGGTTTAAAAATAATAGTCACTTCTATTCTTGGTGCATTCGACTGTAAAGGAAGAAAAAGTTTGTTTGCAATCTCGAATCGCTGTGAAACAGCCAGCAATTGATCAAGAAATACCTAAGAACTGTTATAAATGACTTATGAAGCCCTTTTCCGGTGCATTTAATGCAAAAAGTGTCATTAGCATGACGCGCTGATTTTCTTCGCAAGGAGTAAAACAAAATAATTTTCTTAGTGAGCAAAAAGTTTCTCTCGCGTGTACCGAGGGCATAAAAAGTTAATTTTCAAAATTCTTGTGCGCGCGCGCGCTCACGCACACACACACACACAGCACAGCACAGCACAGACACCGAGCCCTTGGCTGCTCATTTTGCACTCTTTCCCTCTTGTTGTTTTTCTCGTGTGCGCGTCCAAGCGGATCTAATTATCATGTGGGGAAAGACGAAAATGAGCGGGTCCTGACCGAGTAATGATAATGCACCGACACGCCGCGGCACTCGTTCGCCCGTCGAGTATCATTACGCGAACCCCAATAATTTTTACTCCTAAAGATTGCGATTTCATCTCCGTACGTGCGTCTCGCTGTACGCGAGATGTATTCTTGAATTTTACTCTCATTATTCTTGCGCGTATGTTCGCAGGCACGAGGAAAAAAAGGGAGCTCGTACTTTTGAGAATTACAATCAGTCGTAAAAGTAAAGTTACGGAAAAAAATTAAAGTTACTATGTTCGCTTCCAGTTATTACTTTTGCTCCACAAGATTCTCTTTAAATGGTATTATTTCGCGAAGGATTCGCAACCCAAGAACGCACTCAATCAATTCCCAAATTAGCGAAAAGCAGTAAAACGCTCGCATCCCGTGGAACTGATATTTGAATTTCACATCTGAAATTCAGGCAATCCAAGCGTGTATTTATGTACTTAAAACTTTACAAAATCTTTTGCAAGCACTGCGTATGATGAAATGAAATGAAATTTCGTGCACTCGAAGTAAAATACTAGTCCGTGTAAGAGTATCGCGAGCTGTTTTGAGGTTTCATTTCTCAAATATAATTTATTTTAAATTAAAGATTAAAAGTCTACCTTAAAACATGTAGCGTGTAAGATACGGTTAAGCTGTTTAGAAAGAAAATTACTTATTATAAAAAACTTTTATACTTATTTCAATATTTTCCTTAGCCGCTATTACGAACATTGTAAGATAATTTTCTATAATTTTCTTCTGTCAATTTACAACTAACGTCTAGTTTCTAAAAGACGTTTCGTTAGTTTTTATGCTAAATTGATAATAAGCACTTGTGCATGTTGACGTTGCCGTGCGGATTTCATCTTTCAATTTAATAATGCAAGGAATATCTAATGTTGCTCAAAGCACTTCATAGAAAATGGGGCATTTTTGAAACGAGAACTTAATAAAAATCGATACTAAATACGAAAACTGTTACTTCTTTACACATCATTAGAGAGCAACGTGCAACGCTAAATCAATATGCAAAACAACGTGATATTTCATAAGCCGACGTGTCTCTATTTTAATACATTATTAGTGGTTTTATAAATAGATTATGTCAAAATGTGTATCGTTGAATTAAGGTCTCTTGGAATATTACATATTTTACCGACTATACATTTTGTATAATAGCCGTGAATTGGAACGTCCTGGGAAGAGCTGAAGTTGCAGTTGAAAATGAAAAAATTAAAAAACATATTCTCCAGTTACGTTGCCTTTGCGAAATTATAGTGCGGGTATATTCACTAACACGGTTTCGATACACATTTAAACGCAGAGCCTTTCCATCGATTATAAGTTTAAAGACAGAAATATAGGTATCGATTGTGATTTATAATTGTTAATGAGATAACGCGCAACGCTAGTCAACGGTGCTTTGTCAAGTCACATTTAAGTACCTTAATTACGGTTTCTGGTACGCCATATTCCTTACGAGTATGTGAAAGTAAGACGGATAAATAGATGGATGAATAAGCGAGATTAGGAGCGGGGGCAGTGGGATAGAAGGCACTCGAAAGTGAAGTGGGTAATACAAAGTGATGTAATGTCTTTTTGGCATGGCTGACGATGGTGACCGTGCACCTCGTTCTTCGTCGTCGGTGACGCCTCGTCACTTGTGGCTGCCTCCGTCTGATCTTGACGAGCAGCCTGTCATTCATCCGTCGCCAAGCGGTTGGCTTCTGCTCTTTCCTTTTAGAAAGCCGAGCCTTATATTGGAAGACGTTTGAACGTGTATTCGCGAGAGGCGAAAAGTCGATCAGGGCTCTGAGAAAATTATTTTCCTCCTCTCATTAGCGAATATTTGCTCGTCGAGTTTCTTAGCTACAAATAGCACTGCACTTCTTTGGCTCTGGCTCGCTTTTTTTCCTCTTCCCCCAACCCTACATTGTGAAAACGTCATCGCTTTAATGCGAAGTCTTTTTCTGATTTACGTATTTGTTAATAATACTTCGGATTGTCATTCTTATTTATTTGCAACGGGACAATGTGCAAATCTTCTTTTTTGCTATTTATACAACTAACAATCTGTACTCTCCCATAGGAACGATTTACAGCAATTTTATAGGGGCGACAAATAATATCGCGACGATTATTAGCTTCTTTTAATCAACGAAGGAAAAGCAAAATTATAATAACTCTTATTATTCAGTCCTTCTCTTAAACTATTGATATTTTTAATTCCCAAAGTTATGTATACTAATTATATCGAGTGCGTTCGTACACACCTCTGCATGTCTTGAGTCATTTAAAAATTATGAAAACGAAAAAGATAGAGAGCAATTTTTTTCTTTTATCGTAATATCAAAAGTCGTTATTAACCGAACGCAAGTCAGTGCGCTCAAAGTGAGTTTCCTCAAAGGATACTGGCCCGATATTTCCTTTCAGTATCAAAGTGCCTGGCGTTTGTTTGTCAGCCACTTCAGCTTAGCTATCTGCACGTGCTACCGCTGTTTATCCAGCAGAAGGGAAGCAAACCCTAGAAAAAGAATAACCTTTAACTTAGGAGAAGGAAAAACATTGTTAAGAATTCCTTGGAAAAATAGTGGGCCGTTATTCGTGTCACTGTCACAAATTTTCCATTATTAATGACAGACACGTTGAAAAGCTGTTGCAGAAAGAGAAACAGACATTTCAAAACATCGTCCCGTGGATTTAAGCGAAATAAAAATACGGATTATTCAAATGTCGGGAATCTGCTTAAGTATTTGATGAAAAATTCAAAGAAAGCGACTATTTAGAATTTAATTAAACACGGCGGTGTTATAATAGTTAGGCCATTCATTTCGTCCCTATTCAATATCGTAATATAATATTACATCGGGACGAATACAATGCGCCGTATTCGTAAAGAAAAGTACTCGTGGACAAATTGCGTCTCGGCAGTGCTGGTACTAATTATTATTGAGTTTTAGCGTACAAATATTTAAATAGTTAAATATTTGTATTAAATAAACTATTTAATTGGAGCAATAGGGAGACGAACATACCAAATGTATCGAATTTCGCAATCGAGGGTGACGAGAACAAAAGTAAAACTTTATTTGCGACACGAGCAGAAAACAATGACACCGAATTTTCTCATGTAACGCTCGCTCTTCTTTGAAATTGATCGGAGCAGGGGTTACGTAAGTGGAACGTGGTTCTTATAAATCTCACTCCTCCGTCGAACAACGATGCATCTGTCTAAGCGACAGCCGAGAAAACATTAATGACAGCTTATGTAAAGATTAAAAGAGCGAGTGTGCGACGAAGGTGACACCGTGTTCATGTTCTGTTTGTCGAAGCGAACTGGAAACGGAGAGCATCGAATGCGTGCACGCGCGCCTGGCCATTCAACAAGACCGTTAATCGAGCTAATCACAGCTGTATAAGTTATAATTGCGAGCGTCACCACGGCAATTATTGGTGCTCTTAGTGCGCGTTATCCCGGGGGATAATAACAAGTTCCCGATGCCTCCTGCGCTCTTCTCGTTCTGTATGCATTTGCACGTGTAACCTTGCACACCGTTAGAATGACCGCAATTAATTTTACGAGATCGTTCCGAGAGCTCCACTAACGCTACGTGACACCCGGGTCTCTTTCCCTCTGTCTATGAAGGGAATCGCGATGGGATCGTATGGGACTCGTCGAATATCGTCGCTCACGGTAATAAACCCGGGTGAAATGTCGGACTGGAAATTATTTGTTTGGAAATGATCGACCCTATGAGTCGAGCTGCATTGAAACCTTCTGATAAATATATCGCAAAGTCTACTTTTATAGAGGGAATGAAATGACCTTATTTGGGAGTCAAGTGTACTCTACGAGGATACATGAAATTCAGATTGAAGCTTTCCCAGACTTATGAATTTTGCATAAAACTGCAGATACACATAGTGAAAATGATGGGTATAAATATAAATTTGGTTTCTTTTCGAAAAACTACACGGTATATTGCAAGTATCAAAATATGTATCACACGTGCAGTTGTATCAGAATGGTGGGGCTCAAACGGAGATAATATTGTTACTATTGCAAACTTTGTGAATCAGTTCGTTTAGTAATCAGAATTTTTACTAATTGTCCATTTGACTTTTACGTCTTTTGATAATTTTTTTTCAACAATTTATTAATTTCAGTTTATAATTGAGCTAATTTTGGACAAAATTCACTATTTTAAAAAAACGTCCATATTGTTACTGAATTTTTAATTTTGCTTGGTTGATCATGCTGTGCTGGGAAATAAATTTTATGTGGTAAGGGGAAAAATACAGCATTTTCATGGGAAAATAAAAAAATCGAAACAGTTAAACAATTCTCATATTTTGATATACTTTTGCAGAAAACAACAGGGACGATCTATGTGACGCGTTAGCTTAAAATATTTTATTATGTAGTACAGAAGTTTGGAAGAGTGGAAACGAAGTAAAGAGATCGAACTTACACAACAAATATTTATATAAAATGGATTCTGCGTCTAAACAGAAATATTCCAGGCAGCATCTTGATACTAGAAACTAATGGGAATAGAATTAATATAAAAACAGCAAAAAGGGCAATGGCCTTTGAAAATAAAATTACAAATAGTTAAAGGATTATTAGAGTCAAAGAATGAGTAAAACTATGAATAGAAGAAGGAAGGATGCTAGAAAACAATAGAATGAAAGACAAAAGAGAAAAAAATTATTCTGAAGAAAGATGAGTTTGTGACAAGGCTTATGATAGTCTTGGAATAAGTGGAAGGAGAAATTTGAAAATGCACATAAGATGCTGGATGAGTTAAGAGCTATAAAAGTAGGATAATAGATGCAAATATGGATTAGCCGTATAAAAAATCTAAATATATGAAAGAATTTAAACACATAATTTCAGAAAATATAAAAGATAAAGGATTTATGCATGAAAAAAGGAGGAGAAAAAGTAGATTTGGTATGAAAATATTAGCAAGATTTAGAATGAGATACGAAATTAGAGCAAACAAACACTGGCTGACGGAAAAAGAAAAAATGTGCAGACTTTAAAGTAAAGAAAAGAGAGAAGCATTAAAACACATCTTTCAAGAATGTAAAGAAATAGAAGTCAATACAAACAATTGGATAAACTGCAGAGAGAGAGAGAGAGAGAGAGAGAGAGAGAGAGGAAACAAAAAGAATATCAGCATATTATACAAATTTATTGGAGCAGAGAGAGATTTTCAAATACCAAATATAAGTTAAAGGAGTAATTATATAATAAGTAAAATTATAAGAGCTCTAAACTCATAGTATATAAGATATTGTGAGATTAATTATGTAAGAAGTCATATGTTAACATGTGTAGTGTAAGATTAAAAATAATAAACGTTTAATTTATTTATAATATGTGTAATATGGTTAAAAAATTATAAGAGCTACATATGCGTAATGTGAAAGATTATAATAAAGTAAATCTATAAGTGTTTGAATGTAAACATAACGTTAATTTTCATATGTACTAATTAAAGTACATAAATTATCACAACAATATATTATATTGTTCAATAAACTAATAATAATAATAATAATAATAACAAGAATAATAACAAAAATAATAACTTTTACGTGACTCATTAAAGGGCTGAGACTTTCACCGCAATTTATCTGTAAATTCTAACAATGATAATATCCCTTTTAACCACAAATTTATTACATGCAAAATTAGCAAATACATGGGTGAAAAATCGGTGTCCAGCACTTATTCTGAAAACGTGTACAGCGTTGGATAAAAAATAGTAAAATAGAGAAATAATATAAAAAGCAAAGAAGAGGGTGATTGCTCACGCGAGAAAGAAAAGGAGAGAAAAAGAGATATACAAGATCACTAAGCCAATGTCAGAGAGCGCAAGCACATGCTACTCAACAATTGTTCTCATGTTTTAATACGAAAAAGGATTACAATTATTATTAGATTTCGGATCGGCTATTCAATTATTGAGGGAAATCTTTAGAGTTGCATTTTTTCTATTTTTAATTTAGGGGAAAAAAGTTTTCTTCTCGATTAATTAATTACATAATAATGTTTAAGGCGAAATAGCGGTAATTGGATCCTATACCTACGCAACAGACCATCCCTAATAAATTGACTAGTGTTAATTTTGTAGAAGTAATCTGCCTCGATCATTAAGATAGAGACGGTTTACCGATATCCTTTAGCCAAGTTGCTGCGTTTATCGAGGCGAACTGTCGTTCCAGCGATACAAGATCAGCGCTAGTTTATTGGCTTCGGAGTAAGTTTTTACCCGATTAGAGTTAAATATCAGGAGAGCGAGGTTGTTACTTACTCGAAATTAGCTTTATAGTATCCTCGCTCAGCAAATTTTCGCAAACATGAAATACAATATTTATTCGGCGGATTTATGAGCATTGAATATTATTCATGAGCAGTAAATCTGAATGAGAACTAAATTAATGTCCTCGGCGCAAGAGGGACGAACGCCGGTTTATTTTAAGGAAAAGTCCGAGGTAGCGGTAGCCACATAAATCTGCGAGAGTGGCGCACAGGAGCAGAGAGGCAACTGACAAGCTGCCGCGGCGACATCGTTTGTCGTTCCGCAGTCCGCGTTACACTTGCGTTTTGCTGCTGCGCTCCGGCCATTTCTTGTTTGCCCGCGCCGGGAACAAACGCAGTTCTCACGTGTCCATTCGCGGGAGCCCAGGCACCGTGAGTCCGACCCGAGCACCTGGTCCCGTGGACAGAAATGATTTATCGATTGTTTGTCTACTCATTTATTAAGGGCTTTCCTTTGGGTTGGGACTGCAATTATAATAGATTGATGTTAAAGACGGAGCGCCTTTAATCACGCACACCGAAGCTCGTTTGCGCCGACGCTGTGACCTTCGCGCGAGAGATTAATTTTATGTACTTTTTCGAGTCTAATTTTCACTTCTCCGAGATTGATAGTCCGCGCCACGTTTTCTATTTCAATCTCCAATTTATTTTTTGCCCTCTGCTATTTGCGTCATAGTTTTTTACTTGAGCCAATTAGAAAACATAAATATTATTATGAACCACGGCGAGGGACGAGTTTGAAATGTGCACGTGGAAAAAGTAATTTCGTAATTACCTCGAAATCATCGATTCGTATGTATATTAGTTAAAAAAATCTTTTAAAGTGAATTAATTCGACGTTTATACGGCAGCAAAAACTTCTGCCGTAACGTCTTTCCACTGGTTGAATTAACAACTATGCATTCCGTAGATACGCAGTCTTAAAATATTGTAGACTTAATAACTAGATATATTTATCCGAGCACGTGTACTCGATGTATCTTATCGATAATTAGATGTGCAATTTTCTAATACAATTTAAAAATTAAAAGAAAATTGAATCAAATTTGTGTTTCGGAAAAATTATTACACAAGATGCGAGATTTTTAAGTAAAGTAATGTTTTAAGTAAATATTTCCTTTAGCTTCGAGCAACTAGAGCTTACATTTGTTAAAATCGTTACTATTGCAACTTTTCATTAAGATTCCGGTATGAAAATTTTGAATAATGAAACTCCAGGTTTAAAATCAAGATTTTGGTATAATACACGTATAGAATAAATAACCTTTTATCATTTGAAGATATTTAGCTTAATATTCTAATAATATTACATTTAACAATGCTTTTTTAAAAAAATTAAGAAATTAAAATTTTTAAATCCTTTAAGGCGTTTTCCATCTTCTTCGAGTAAAAATAACTTCTTACTGTTAACATACAAAACTCAATAATTATGTAAACATTTAGTTTTAAATAGTAGCATATGTGTGATATAACAAACTTTAAACTCGTACAATAAAATTACAATCAAAATATTTTAGCATCTAACATTTCGAGAATTATATCTTTTTCGAGCATGCAATGTCGCTATTGCAACCTTAAGAATTACGTTTGAATTAGTTATCTCCACGAAAGTAAGGGCTCGGGTTCGATTTAGCTGCCGCAGCTCAGACTCACTAAAATCATAAACTTTAACATCAGCTACATAACTATTCCGGTTTTAAAAAGAAAATCAAGACAATGTGACCCCGCGCTATCTTTGAGGTGGAGTTAGGTGCACATAATTATGGACTTGAACATCAGTCGTTAATCAACTTGTGCGCGTTATCAACTTCCGGTGAAAACGAGCTGCTCGAGTCATTCAGGAGGGCTAAGCGGAAACGGTTCGTCCCTGGCTCTTGCACTAATTACACCGACTCCCGGTGCAAGTACGCGCGAACGGCTTAGTTGCGAACTCGAAGCGCGTTCGTACGTCGCAGAGCAACGGTCGCAATCGTCTTTTCGTAGGTGTCGGCGTTATCCTCTGCGAATTGCTTCCACGGCCTCTCTCAGGAGAGTTGCTATCCCATCTAAGACGGGGACCGCCATTGAAAATACGAATGTGACGCGAAATGGACAAATTATGATAAATGGATTTGCCAGGGCTTTTTGGACTAAGTTCCTTTTTCCCTGGCGTAGAAAGAAAGGTGTGTTTTTTTTTTTGATAAAAAGCAAGGCGACGGGAACTATTGAAAACAAATTGGATTACTCGAGTTTCGAATACCGGCTACTTTACTTTCTTTTCCCAAGAAAGGCGTGCACTGCCAATCAGCATAAGTTTGTTCGAGGTATACCTTGTCCCTTTTGTATTATTGGCTCTGGAATCTCAGAACTCAGCGTTATCGACCGAATGAAAAACACAATTTCCCATAAAAGTTCGGGCGCACTTTTCTCATAAATACTTATTTTCTAAATGTGAATAAAAAATATAGCAATAAGTAGCTCGTATTTTACAATGCATGCGCCATTCGTCGGGTACGATAGCAAATATCATAGATAAAATTAAGAATTGCATCGATAGCCAATGGAGCATAGCTTGGTATTATGATTCTCCGAAGGTCAGCTAATATAAATCAATTCAGATGCAATTAATCTTTGGTGATAAAGACACCACAATGTTGCGTCGACACACTTGTCTGAATTCTTAAAAGAAGCGTGAATATCATAGCACAGCAGTCGCCTTAACCTGCCGAAAAATTGGCATTCACGCCTCGTTTCGAGTTCTATATTCACACCCACGCAGCAGTCGAATCAAGTCGAGTGTATCATGATCGTAAGTCAAGTCCATTAGCCGAACGCATCGATTGTTAAAGCTGAATGTCGTCCAGGACGAGGTGAAATCGCGATGCCTCCGTCCGCGTAACCTGGAGTTCGCAGCCTGAGGAGTCACGCACAGCCGATGACGCCCTCGTCTCGATGTGGCCGGGAATGGAAATGGCTGTTAAACGCCCCGAGTCCCAGGCCGAATCAATCGTCCTCGGGCAGCTGCGCGGATTTCGGTAAAGTACTCACGTGCGCCTTTTGTGGTCTCGCGTCGGCGCGCCGTCGAGGGAAAAAAAAGATTCCTTTTAACGAGCCTCGCTACACGGCTCTCCTCGAGCTTAGCGAATCAGCCGTGTTTAGACGGGCTTTTATGGCTTTTCGGGCCTTTTCCTTGCGTACATTTTAACGATGCTTAACTACGCGTTTTTTCATTTTTTTTTTTTTTTTACCACACGAGCTTTGCTTGTAGTGACTTTAGCTTGATGTCGCATAATATGCCAATTACGTGTATCGTGACTTTTTTTCGAATACCGTAATAGCTTTGTCAGAATATGCGTCATGCTTTTATTAAGTGCTTATCAAGCTTCTAGACTTAATAATAAT
Organism: Platyscapa corneri; assembly: GCA_018907185.1. Lineage (NCBI taxonomy): Eukaryota > Metazoa > Arthropoda > Insecta > Hymenoptera > Agaonidae > Platyscapa > Platyscapa corneri. The sequence continues at coordinate 967,388 of JACCHW010000005.1, read as the reverse complement.
CTTAAAAAGAATTAGTGTAATTCACTGTTATTTACGTTCGTTCGAATATAAAACTAATTTGTCTCAGAATACTGGAACTGAATTTGATAAATTTTTAAATCATGGAATAGAAAAAAAAATTAAGAATTTATGACGGAACAATTGATAGCAATATTCATAGGTGTATGTTAATCAATTTGCTTTGAATAAATTAGATTTCTTTGTTTGTATTGATCGAGTATTAAATGACTCGATAGAAACTGCAGGTGATACTAATTTTATAAATTAAAATTATCAGAAAAAATGTAACAAAATTTATGCAAATATAAGTAAATTTAAAATGTAAAATTTACGATTGATTCGATTTATTAATTATGCCTTGGTAAATATTTCGACGAATTTAAGGCACAAAACGATTGTTGTTCGTTATTATTTTATTATATCGATATACTCGATAGATTATAAATGGTTTTACTAGTCTTCAGATCAATATTATACATTCTGTAAAATTTACCGCGAATTTATTACGTTCAAATACGCGTTCAATCAATTCATTCAATGCTGAATACGAACAAAAGTTTATTGTGAAAAATAGCAACGTGTAAAAGCTATTTAATTACTATAATTATCAGTTTTTCATAATTGGAAGGGTTATAAACGTTTAACGATGTAATCTTCATTATTCTTTGGCTTCTTTCATCATTTTGTAAACGAGCAATTTTTATACTTTATTAAATAATTAATACTTTTTACAAGATCGAATAATGACTATATTAACTTTGTGCTACGAAATCATCATCTTATCATCATTAGGATGCTACTCTATCATATTTCACGTAGTATATGTTGCGCATGATCAATCATATCTTTGAGCATATTTTTGAGCACCAACAGACTTTTAACTATCATTTCCTCTTGTTGATATTCCATAATCATTTTTTATTAAATAATTGCAAGAAAGTGAAAACATTTACCCTGAACGATAAATTCAATGGTATTTATATGTAAAATAAACTTAGGGTCTTACTTAGGCGTCCCAAATAAAATGTTTAATATTTTTTTATGAAAATTGTTTTGCAAACACTGTGAATTATTACAAACTGAAAACGAGATTTCACTATTTAAAAAATAATTTACATCATAGATTTTTGATTTGAAACTTAATAAATATAAAAGTACAGCTTTGTGTAAGAAAGCGTCCGCGCAAATTTCAATTGAATTCGAGGCAACAGAATGCGCTTAATGAACAGATTGAATAAATGCTATTTTTAAACACAATGTTAGTATTACGCGAGAATGAAACATGAATTATCCAAGAATGAAAGAGCAGCGGAATAACTACAACCGCAGCAAACCTGTGTCTCCCCGACTCGTATCGGCCGCTACTTATGCTCAAGTGCGTATTATCATGGTAAATTGACTCATCCCGTGTGGTCGGAACTCGTGTGCATGCACATAGGCATCCATCTCGAAGCAAACGGACATGTTCCGGCTTTCCTCGCGTCCGGCTCTCGTCGTTTGTGCATGAAAAGCTACTCCACATCCTTTGGCACTCTCTCTCTCTCTCTCTCTCTCTCTCTCGCCCCCTTGTTCTGAAAACGTCCCGGCAGTAGCGCGCGGAGCTCAATGGGACATGCGCATTTGCATTTGCATGAAAATAGGGCCGCGGGGCTACTTTATGCGCGACTGTGCCCCTTCCACACGCCGTGACATCCGGTTATCAGAAGCGCCGCGATCATTAGCGTATGCTAGATCCCTTACAGATAACCGCGCACACGCACGCGCACGCACACACTGCGTGCCCGCGAACTACGCACGACACCTGAATACGTAAATAAAGGCGAGCGCGAACGGGGGTTGGCGGGGGAGGAAAGGAAAGGAGGCCTTCCTCCGCTCACTCGCTCTCTCACTCTTGTCCCGCAGCCGAAGTATGCATTCGCGTGAAAAATGGCCGGCGCTTTCATGATGCATGAGAATTTCGTTTCACGTACGCGTACATATTGCGTGCGCTCCGGCCCCTAGCGGAGCGTGACTGAATTTACGAAAAATGCCCCTTTCGTAAATAATTATACTCGGTCGTTCCTGTTTACGCATTCGCGTCGCGAGGAGAGCGCGTGGAATCGGGTAAGGCACCGTGCACCGGCGATCGTGAAAGGGCGTCGAGGGCCACGGCGTCGGAGCTGTCGTGTAAAATAATACATTCGCTCTGTGCTGCGAGGCGAGGAAAGTTTCGACGCTCGACGCTTTGTCTGCCGCCTCGATGCAAATTGGGAGTGACCTATTGAGGCTGATTCCATTAATGGCATTATTAGGTAACGTGTAAATGCGAGTCCTTGCTTTCCAAATGGGAACGTTAAATCTGTCTGACAGTTGGGGCTCGTTTATCTTCTTTTGTTTCCTACACTTGATGAATATCATTCTCCGGTGCATAATTAAAAACAGATTAATGAAGTATCGCCGACAAAATGTGACTCTGGCGTTATTTTTAGATTGATGTTGCTTGGAGTAACAGTAAGCCCAACGTAATTAAATAATTTTAATTATACATCCACAAAGTGCGCGTGCAGTTTCTTGTGCTTACGCCAACGTCGAGAGAAAATTGTAAAGGTAACGCCGTTGAAAATTTAATATGGAAAAAACTAATTTCGTTTCAATGGCTCACCTTTTATTTATCAATGCATCGTAAACAGTCGTTTATTTTCCGTTACACGAGCATATTTCAATTATAAAAACTTCAAAACATTAATTAGCGAATAATAATGGCTGGCACGAGTCTTTCTCTTTGAATTTCTGTCGATTCGAATTTACGAATTATCAAAGCCTTTCGTGAGAAAGCGATAATTATTCGCAAATGCGACATAAACGACCGCAATTAAAACAAACGCGTTTAAAATTTTAAAAGTTTTAGGCCTATTTGGGTTAAATATATGCGTATGACGCAAGCGGGCGTAAAAAGATTGTCATACTTAGTTTCGTTTGTTAACATAACAGTGCGAAGACAAATAAACGCGTAACGTCGGGAGATGATTTTTTCGTTTAAACAAAAATTGCGATCGATGGATATGTAATCGAGGAGTGTTTTTCCAAGCGCAAATCACTCAATAACTGGAAGAAATTTAGTGTGACTTAATACTTCGCCTCAATTTCGTCGAGCAAATTTTAATTTACATTCCGTGCCGCAAAGTTGATACCCAACCCGATGCGAGTGGGACAAGAGTTTTTCTTTATCTAATCTCGACGCAGGAGGTCTGCGCTATAATCGCTACCCACCCATGCTGTTAATACTTTTTGGTCAGAGTTCCTTGTTCTAGGTGAGCACGTAATATTCCGCGTCGCTGATCAAGCGTCCGCGCCGGCCAAGAATGCACGTCTTTGCAACGGAGCCGCTGTCAAATGCGTTCCGATTGGCAACGAGCAGTGCATGAATTGCTGCACCGTAATCGCTAAGTGGTTTGGTTTCTCGTTGCAAAAAAAAACTTGGCACTTTTCTTCACTTTCAGACCGCATCGCCGCGTTCGCAAGGCTCTAGAGTTCGAGAGTTCACCGCTTCTTTCAGATGTTTACGTTCCGCTCCGAACATTCTCGACTGCACGAGGATTTTCCTTTTTCACAGCGCGAACTTTAAAGACGCCCGTGATATCATCTATGATAGTCAATTAAACGAAAAAGCGTGCCAAACGGGTCGTGCTAATTGATATCTTTCACGATCACTCCCTCCTCCGCGAAGTCCTTCCATGACAGGCGGAACAGAAAAGAGAAGAGAAGGCGACGGGATAATCCATCGTGCGAGCCCCTCGTTTCGTCTCGTGCACGTGTACCAGCCGCATTCCCCGGCCCCTCGAGGCGTGCGCATCCTCGGCCAAGGATACGTAACTCGCGAGGGGGCGAGATCGATCGCTGTGTGTTCCCGATTCGGTTCTGCCCGCGAGCCGCCGCCAAAGCCCGAGTTCGGGGTCGCCCGAGGAATTAACGCGCGGGTCGAGGTCGACTGACAGCCACTTCGACTGAGAATGACGCGCTTCTTTCCATGTGAGCGGATTCGGGACGGCGAGTCCTGGAGTTCCTGTTGACGCACTCTGGTTCATGCGAAATCGACACCGTTTATAAGTGCCAAGGGGGGTTGAATGCGTAGCTGCCACGACGCGGGCTGATTGATTTTTCTTCAGCTTATGACGACGTTACGAGTAGTCCGCTAATAATAAATAAAAGGGTAATTTCAATACAAATTTTTCCAATAACTCTGTCTTTATGGAAAAAACAATCTGAATACTTTAGCTTATGCTTTAGTAGCTTCAAAGTTTTACATGCCAAAAAATATTTTATTTTATTTGCACGTGACTCGCAGACCGAGTGCAGGATAAAATTGATTCTTTTCTACAAATTTCGACCGCCTAATATTTTTCATTACTTGTTAAATGTTGATTAAAACTTATTTCATCTTTGAAGATCTTTCACGTTTTTTGAGTAATTAAATAATATCCAGTTTTTTTACACAACTAATGGATTCGTCGTTTAGTTTGAAACATTTTTAAATAAATTTTTATAGTAACACATTTATTTTATTCAAATTGAATATTAAAAAGTGTACATATATACTTTTAAACGTTAATTAAAACTCTAAAAATATTTATATTGTTGGTGATATTATATTATAAGTGTACTATTGAAGGATTATAAATACTTTCTCAAATTAAATTTCTTATTTTTAAGAATTTTTAAGAAAATAGTGAAATCGTAATTAATATATGATTGTAATTATCGTGTTGTTTATCGTGTGCTAAAGTAAAAACAATTTGAAGTTAGCGAAGAATATTAGACAGCATTAAATGGCGAACAGACACGAATAAAAAAGCTAATGCAAAGGATCGGTCGCGAGACTGCGCGAGTAAATTTGACTGTTTTCACCGTCGTAATAAATTAGTATGAGACAGAGAGAGAGAGAGAGAGAGAGAGAGAGAGAGAAAGGGAGAAAAAGAGAGAGTGAATTGTACATACCTATGGAGAAGAGAATTACAATTCACAGCGCTGAATTCTGTTTTAAAGAGCTTCAGGAGGTTGCACGATCATAGATTTTGATCTAGTAGCGGTCGCGGCTAAGATGAGGATCGAGAGTCCAACACGAATAACGTTGAACTTTGTAATTAACACTCTGTTCGCGGGAGTCTCCTTTATAATCAGGCCCTACTATTCCTCTTGTAGTGGCATCTACAATAATTAACCAATTCGAAGCAGTTAACACGGGGAATCGATGCATCAGTGGAGCTTAATAAGTATGCTCATGCTGCCTTGTAGATGCATAATATTGTGTACTGCACTTTTGTTTGAATCGTGATCAACGTGCTGGAAGGAAAATACGTTAATTATGGAACAATGCTTTCCCTGGCTAACGAGCAATTGTCATTTCTCCCATTATCACATATGTCATAGAAATAAATAGAAGGCATAATGTTGTCAGTTGTACTAATTATTATTATCATCATACGATACACGTATATAGTCTGTTCAAGAGGGCATAAGTCGTGCACATTAAAACGTGCTCGCACGTTACAATGGGACATTAAAGGACGAAATCATGAGCCGATTAAATACGGGGAAAACCAACATTAATTGTGTATATCAGACAGTTATAAGGCAGTCGATTGGCACGGTAGGTAATGCAGGTACGCTTACAGGAGTTCATAACGGTAATGTAACATGCAAACTTAAACCCATATTAGTCCGATTATAAAAGAGCAGGTAATAGATAATGCAGTATTTAACGATTTTTGAAATTTCATTGTGTTGTGGAGGATTAGATTATACGAGTATTAACAAAATCTATACGTTGCAATTTAAATAATTTTAATCCAAATCACCGTCGATATTGACAAAATTACGCTTGTAGCACGACGTACTTGTTATCTACTCTTATAAGTAATTTTCATAAATGTACGTTCTCCAACTTTTGACACGTGAAATTTAATATTCTTGATAAGGTAACTGCCGTTCTTATGCGTAAGAGCAACTTTCTCGGTCATCATTTAATTATAGGTATAATTAGCATCATCATAACAACATGTATTAAATTGTTCAATAAACTAATAATGGTAATATAATGGGATTAGGAAAATATTTGGGATTAGGCTTTACGATATCCTTTTGAAATTTTATTTACATAACAATCATTTTCCAATCTATCAGATTAGAAATATTACTTTATGTTATTTTATAATATTCAAAAAAATAATTGAATCGAAAATAATTAAGTAGATTTTCACTTTAGAGTAACTTGAAATACGTTTGTTTGAAATGCTTCAATAGAATATTGGGTGTTCCTAGAGAATCAAATTAAAATTACAAATGGTACTAATAGTCGGAAACTTAATAGCCGATTACTGATAAAAAATAAAATAACCGAAATGATTGAACAAAGACTTTAAGCCAAAGAATTGCAACAGAAATCAATAATTTTTTGTATTTTAATATTATGAACAGATTTCTGTTGAAAAGTTTAATATTTTAATTTTGAACCGTTTATTCGAGTGAGCAAAAATGTGAAGAAAGGTAAGAATCTTTGATTACGAAGAGTTGACGCTGTGTTTTAATCATCTCCTGCGAGAATCGCAAAAATCTCAACAATAACAATGTAGTATAGATATTTAAGCTGTAATAAAGAGATAGGAGAAAGAAAATGAATAGAGGGAAGAGAAAAGGAAGAGAAGAAACGGTGATGTCCATGAGACTGTACGACGATTACGACAACGAGAACGACGACGGCGATCAAGACTCGGGGGGTGTACGAGCTGTCACCTGCATTGTTTGCCCTGCGCTTCTCTCCATAATCCTGTCTCACTGGCTTTAACTCTCTCTCTTGTCCGTCGCTTTCGCGCACGGCCTCAAGGCTTACGCAAGTAAAAGAGAGAGAGAGAGAGAGAGATAGCGTGGCAGGGCTTTACAATGGCCATTGGCAGCAGCAGCAGCAGCCAGCCACGCCTGAATCTCCGCATACCTAATCACCCCTGGGCGGACGTCTGCTATTGAGACGTTTAATTAACTCCACTCTGAAGAACTCTTTGTAACGTCTCTCTCTCTCTCTCTCCCTGTCCCTGTCCCTCTCTCGGTCTTCCTCCGCGCTTCGCTCCGGGTGTCCCGGTGCTTTTCTTCGACGTCGATAGTATTATCAACTGCGTTATGTAGAAGAAACCCGCGAATGCTTCGTCAGCGAGCTTTATTTCGTGTCCCGTTCTTAGCAATTACGCTCGTTCTATACTGAGCTATACATCTTCGTTACGTCACCGCTCCTTATAAAGCCTTCGATAGGGATAAGAGCGAATTACTCCTATGTATAATTGGGAAAAATTTTTAATTCCCCATCAGTTTTAATCAACATCATTACGTGAATATTTCGGATGTCAAATGCAATAGGCAATGAAAAAATTCATTAAAAGACTTTCCGTACTTTGTTAAAATAAATTTATTTACGTGAAAAATAATAATTAAATAATCATATTCTGAAGTTGTTCCGGACACTTTTAAATTTATTATCCGCTGCATTCCTCGTGGTGCTCTTACTTTTTCCGATGACTATGTGTATGTTAATACTCATACGTGTGCAGATTTTTCTTGTTCATGGACATTTTTATACCCTGAACGTAGATTGAACCTATAAGTTTTCTATTACTTAGTCAGGGGAACGTGAAAAATGATTTGTATATAATTACTAAATTTTCGTTTACCAAAAATTTTTTCAAAAATTATGATTTGAGTAAGTCGACATCTATTTTTGTTGATCCTCGAAAAATTAAATTGTGCCTATTATACAACTACATATTTGATTATTAATTAATCTAATTTTTCTTAGACTTTAATTAACATACTAACAATTTTTTATTATGAGAGAATTTATTAACATTAAAGGAGCGAACTCGGATATTTAATTAATCTATCTACATTGATTAAACAATAATATTGCAGGAAAGCCAAGACAACAATGTTATTCATCTAGTGTCCTTGAAGTGTATGATGCGATTTGTATTTGACCGTCTACGATTAGATATTTGGGCAAAGTTAATTTTTCCTAAGGATTACCGCGACTACAAGTTAATACATTCAATGTTAGCCTTGCATAAGCCAATAATACGATCTTTAGATTAAACGAATGACTATAGACAACAGATAGGAATATTGCTATGGGAATTATAACAATAATCTTAAATTTATCTAAAACACACGACGTCGTACAAAAAGTAAACTGGTATTTCGATAAATAATTAACGGCCAATGCAGATTTAATACGCGCGCATACAATATCTTAAAAATGAATACTCAAGTTTTTCCTCAAAAACCTCCCAACAGCCACTTTCGGTAAGAATTTCTTTTTATTTGAAAACGCAATCAATTACATTTGAAATAAATTTAAAGCAAATGCGAAAGATATAAATAACGAGATGACTGATTTCATCGAGTGTAAAATCTCCTCCATATATCATAATGCCCAAACAATGATTTAGTAGTCACTTTTGCACCAACTCGAAGGGTGGATAAATAAGCTAACATGCAATACGGGCTCTTTTTTGTTCTACGCTTTTGTCCCCCTCTAAAATCTAAAATTGCCTCCGATCCCTAGTTTCTCACTTGCCCTAAAAGTTCAATATAAGCATTTTCACGTCTTTCGGCTTTTACAATGCGCCGTAAAATCGAATCGACCGCGACGACGACGGCGACAGCGATTCTGTGCTTTCCTAGCGCGTTATTTCCAGACTACCTTTATGGCCGTTCTGCGCGGCGTCGCGCCGAAATCGTTGAAAAACGGAGGGGGTGCTTATAACGGAAGATAAAAAAGGCGGGCACCGGATAAAGTCGACGGTGCAAGGTTAGGAAGTTGTTATGTAAAGCTTAAGGCGCACTTTTGCACCTCGACTTATGTCTAATACGAAACCCCTCGCAGTTCTTTACAGTTTTACGATTTCGTTCCTCAGCCTTACCCCTCTACCCATTTATTTTCTTTTAAAAGCTGTTCGAAGATTTATTTATTTTTGTCTCATATGTGGTTTACGAACCAATAATATTGTAATTTAATAATTAGTAACAGTTTTCCCTTCGAAACCTTTAATACGAACAGCACACTATTATTTAAATACAACACCAATAGACGCTTTTTTAGGGGTCCTTTTTTGAAATAGATACGTTTTTTTAATTCTCTGCAGTAAAATTTCAAAACTGTACGTTATATACAATAGTAATAGTATTGAATCACAGTACTGGTTTTTTTTTCAATTTTTCACACGATTAACTTTTATTGTACTAAATATATATTCGTACTACAATACAATTTGTAATAAATAACCAAACATACATTATCTGATTATAATAAAATTAGAGATTATAATAAATGAAAAAAATTCCAAACCATTTCAGAACAAATTTTATGAGAATTATAATATATATCTAGACGAAAAAGTTTCCCACTATTTCATACATTATTTTACGCTCATTTATGCAATACTCGTTGAATTTGTTACTCGTGTACAGGATTATATTGAAAGAGTTTAAGTACAAAATCAAGTATTATTATATATGTGACTCAATTAAAACGGACAAAATTTAATTATAAGCAGAAAAAACAAGTCTTATCTAGAGAAAATATATTAAAAAATTATAATTACTATTATTTTTTATTATTAATATTTATTATTGATATAAATTTATTTTTTTTATTTTTTTGTTTAAATTTATGCGAACTATTGGAAGAGTTATTATTAAAGAAATAATCATGGACTTGGCATGTAGAAAAGTATACTGTGGATACCTTTATTGTCAATTTTCATGTACTTTTTCAGTAAGATGTTAAGAATAAGGTGTTTTAAATGCTTGATGAAAAAGAATGGTATTAGTTAAAGTCAAGTACAAAAATAACAAGTAAATGCTTACAAGTCCAGAAAGAAAACTGGTAAATTTGAAGTTAAATGAGCAGAACAAAAATTCAAAAGAACGAAAAAGAAAAATATAATTTTTTCTATTAAAATAGAAAAAGATATATAACAGAGAAGGTAAAAAGAATACAATAGAAGCAGAAATGAAAATGGAAGATAGACAAATGGGAAATCAGTTATAAAAAAATATGTGATAAACGAACTAAAAGATCAAGTGATATAATAAGGGGAAAAGAAAGAAGCAAAGAAATAAAATATGAATGAAAAAAGTAATTCAGATGATGGGAGAAGCAAAAAATAAGAAAAAATAAAAAAGAATATTATAATAAAATGATGAGTAAAAATAGGCAGTGGAAAAAAGGGGATTAGAAAAGTTGCATAAGGACAAAATTAAATGTTGAATTGAAGAAATAAACTACGTATATATATATATATATATATATATACAAAAGAAATAATATTAATATAAGCTTTAGTTAAAAAATTAAAAATCTAAGTAAGTAAACGACAAAATTTGCAAATAAATTATATATGAATTATTATAAAGCACTGTAAAACAAATAAGTTTATATACAAGAATTTATAAAATAGATAAAATGTAAAAGCCATATAAACAAATGTACAAAATAATTTTATAAAATGTAATAATAATGTAAATATTGTTTAATAAATACTATTACTATTTAGAATTTGAATTCAATGTCGCATATTCAGTTAGAGTAATAGTAAAATACAATAGCAACAAGAAAATAGAATTCATTAAGATTATTAGGATTAAAGAATATACATATACATTAGTTCTTATTTATCACAGGTGCTAATGTAGAAGAATTGAGTCTAAAATTTTTACACTTAGATATATTTGTTCATTTAGATTATTAAAGAAGAAATAAGATTTTATAAGGAATATTTAAGAGTTAAGTAAAAATGAAATATGTGAAAAACATACTAATATAAGCAAATGAATTATGCATAGATTAAGTAAAGAATAAAGTAAAACAAGTAAACATGTATAATAGAAATAAGAAAATAGTAATATAAGATTTAAAATGTAATTAAAACAAAATAATTGTAAAAATAAGTATGTTAAGTGAAATAACAATGTAAATATTGTTCAAGAAATACTACTACTACTATTACTATTACTACTACTACAAAAGAAGAAATACAAATTGATTGAAATGGAAAGACAATGAACTTTGTACAGGAAAATTAAACAACATTCAAAGAAAAATATTAGAATAGAGAAATGGGAATGAAGATATTAACAAAATTTTGTATTTCAAGTTCGTTAAAATAATTTCTTTATAATTTTGAATCTCTTCTCCGTTTTCTTTTTTAAAGATTGGTACTATAATAACAGTTTTTTCGAAGTTTATAGAATTTTTATTCTTTTGTAAATTAATTATAATTCTTGTCATACTTTGCATTTATATTTATACTTTATATTTTTACACATCATTCATAATTTTGTTTTCTTCTAAGCTTATCTTCATTTTTATATTATTTAATATTGGTTTTAATTGGCTCTCCTGTACCTCTTCTCTTCTACTTCTCGTCTCTTAGTTATTCCCTTCCTCTCATCGCTTTAAATTCTTCTTACTACATATTTCTATTATATTTTTTCGTACGTTTTCTCTATCAGTTTTTTCTTTTAATTTCTTTTAATTAATTTCCAAACACCTTTATCCGAATTATTTTTCTTACTTCATTTAATTTTCTTTCTGTTTTTTCCGCTATTCTTTTTTCAATAGTTTAAATTGTCTGTGCATTTTCAAAAAAATTTTCATTCTACTATTTTATAGTTTTATCTTGTTTTACTTGTACTTTTTATTTTTTTTTTGCTTCTTGATTTTATTTTTTGTCACTTTTATATTATTATCTACGTTCATTTTATCTTCTGTAAATATTGCTCCCTTTTTTTCTTTATTTTTTCTTATTTTATTTCTTCATCTAAACTTATTTTTATTGATATATGATTCGATTTGATTTTGCTCTTTATTTCTATTTACTCCATCTCAATACCTACTGCTATAATAACTATTACATAGTTTTCTATAGATGTTCCTATTGTAGTACTGAAATAAATACTCTGTATATTTCTACGTCGCTCCATTTATACTCATTTTAAAATTTGCTTTTTATTTCTAAATTTCTTCTTTTATGACACGACTATTAACTTTTTCATTTATTCAATTTTTTCGTTAACTTCTTTATAAATCTATTCTCTTCTATTTTATATTTCTCTCTTATTTTAATAAAATTATTAATTTTTCTTCTCTTGAGTTCTTATTATCCTTTGTTAACTATTTTTTAATGTCTTTCTTTTTATCTTGGTTTATTGTTTTCTCATTATTGTTATTATCTCTTGACTTCAAAATTCCTTTTTTTATATATACTTTTTTGTCATTTCCCTCTTTATATTCTTAACTTTTTTATTTGACTTTTAGCAACCATTATTCTTTTTAATTTAATTTTTAAAATACTGTTATTATTAAGACTATACTGAAAAAATACAAAATATTTATACCGATGCTACCCTCCTCACCTTATTCTCTATTAGGAACCCCATCTTGTATTTATACAGTCTCTTCGTACTATAGGTTGAGAAAGCACAAACGCGTATGCACCCGTAATCACACGCACGAACTCGCATGCATAAGTAGGCAGATGTCCGGGCTCCAACACCGCCCGTCTTGTTATGTTCTGCATCTTCAACAATGACGAAAAGAGACGTTTATTGCCGTTCTTTATTTATTACCGCACTTCATAACCAAAATGCGAGCGGATAGCGAAGGGTGTGAACGGACTCTATTGAGAGGTTGTACGGGAACGAAAACCATAAAATTTAATGAATCATTTGCTTCGGATGTGCCATTATCAGATATAGGAAAATAAGTTTTCATTACCTCTAGTTTATAATCTTATTCTTTTCTTTCTTAGTTTATAAAAATAGAAAATTTAGTAATAAGGAGACGTTATTATAAAATATAATCTGATCAATAGCAAAATAATTTATTTAGCAGTTTTAAAATCAAAGTTTATTACAAAACCATCGTCAATATGTCGCACAACCATTTAAGAATTTAGACCAATTTAAAAATTTTACATATTAACTTTAAAATATTTTTAGTCTTATTGTTTTGAGTACAAAACTGTATAAATTACAAGAAAGACGGTTATACCGAATTTTGCAAAATAGTCAAAAGACTAACCTAACTTAGTCTCATTAGTAAAGTTTCAGGTAAACTTTGTTATATTCATTCTCTTGAATTGAGGGAAATACAACGTGCACTTACGTGCTTATAAATTCGGGCTCTAATCATTTTTGAATTTATGTGTAATATTGTTTAATAATTTTGTTATTATTGTTGCTTGTTTCGAATTTCATCTAAATTTTTATCAGCTACATAAAAAAACAATAACATAATTATTCACATTGCAGGAAATAAATATGTGTAAAAACATTAAGAATTATACGGACTGTACAGTATACAAAGAAAATTAGTTATAATTTTTTAAATGACATGGATCATTTTGAATTCGAAATGCACGTTATCAATAACGCTGATTTTTTATTTAAAAACTTTTACAAAACATAATCTTACACTAAGTAGAGTTACTTTCACAATTTTTATTATTTAGATTTTAGCGTGTAATTAATTGAAAATATTTTTTTAAATTTACTATTTTTAATAGTAGAGGTCAAATAAAGATACGATTAAAATTTAGTGTTTTTTCGTAAATTTTTCTCTGCAAAACTGAAAGTCCTTGTGAAAGTTGCTATACTTTTCGTGAAAGTTCGAATTTTACACTCGACAGTATTTATATAAATTTTAGTATTTTAACGATTGCGTTTTTTCGTAATAATACGCTTAAGATATTTTTGTGATATTAAGGATAACATTTTTGCGAATACAAAAATCCACCACATGGCAAAATGATTATGACGTGAGATTGTGTCGTTTCTGAAGTTATTTTTTAAAATATGGTCTCTCAACTTATAAAGATCGGCAGAGCCTACAACTGCGAGGAACACAGTGTCGATAATGACCAATTTCTAGGGAAGCGACAGGGCACAGATCATTTCAAGCGTCCTTCTTTTTCCTGTTATATTCGAAGTAACTGGGACTCTGCATGTGGCCGGTTGGGAGCGGAAGCGTTGTAACACTCCCTGGTGTTTGATAATGTTGCTGCCCGAATGTGTGACAGTCGACATGTAAGTTATACATGTATTCTTGTTGCCGAGTGCGTCCCTGTCCAATGTCGAAATCATACTGCGGCTGCTGCAGCAATAAATCAGCAGGTATACTTTCGACGACATCCTTGTTAAAGTCACCCGATACATCAGTGGCTCTGAAGTGGACGGAAGCAGCTTCGGCATAAAGTGGGACCATTGACACAGCGCGATACCCCTGGAGTCGATGCTGTTGTTGCTGGTATCTGTAGGTTGGCAGCACTTGAACGTCATTATCAGCCTGAACGACGTTAGTTGGAGGATCCGGAACGCTATCGTCCCGAAAGAGCACCCACTTGGTACCCTTGCGATAACTCGAGGGCACCCGAGCGACAATATCGGCAGACTTCACTAGGCACACGCCTAGACTTGCGACCAGAATCGTCCCATAAAGTGTTAGGCTGGCCATTTTTTTTTAACAGACGCTGGTCGATAGCTTCTCAGTTGGAACTCTGCGCTGGAGCTGTATTTAATCGAATTGTATTCTCAACGCCTAGATGCTCTGGAATGCTCTGAACGACTCTGGCGGCTTTGGCCCGCATTTATATAGGCAAAGCCGGGAGGAACTTTCAAAAGCGGAACTGTGCGAGGATCTAGCGAACCGGATTTGGGGCTATTTTTGTTTTATTCTCCAATCTAGATATTAACGCGGAGCGAATTCACTTTGCCGGTGTAAATGATGGAACTGACGCGCAAAGGATTCTTTTTTCGATTTTACAGACGGCAGGATGAAAAAATTAAGATGTTGAAAAAAGAAGATAAGCATTATCGAAATTTTTCTTATTTTTGTCGATATTCTCATCCCGTAGTCTGCGATTGGTGTTACCCGTAATGTGTCAATAGACTATTCATGACTTTTTCGCGATTCCGGGGTTTTTTTTTTCGTCCGTGCAACTATTCGAAGAGGATTTATACACATATCGATTTTGTTTTCACTGCGGCTACAATTGCGGTGGATTATGCATGAATATATATGTACGTATATCCGCCGGGGCGCGCGTGTGTAAGAGTTGGCGCCTTCGTCGAGGTGTTCACTCCGCGGGGTAAATGGGTATAGAGCCGATGCATGAAATTCGATTAGCCGTGAAATTTCAAATAGCAGGTCGTAAATTACCCGCGTTTTAATATTCTGGGCAGATATCGGCCCAATATTGATCACGTAAGCACTACTTTTGGTTGAATCGAGAGCTGCTTTATCTTGCACCAGCTGGATAAAAACCTTTGGCAATCAAAAGGTCGTAAATAACGTATAAAACTCTGTCGGAACATAAACCTCTGAATTTGTATCGATGTGAGCTCGCAGGCCGCTTGCTCGAGCCATTAATTTTTTTCGCGATGCCTCTTTAGAATTTATTTTCGCGTCATGTGTTATGTGTATGTAGCCAAAACCTATCTGTCTCCGCTTTAACGAGTTCAACAAACTTGTTTTATTCGCACAAGTACAAATCGCCCGTGGCTCTTCAGATAAGAGGCGTGCTAATTAAATTTTACGCATCAGTGATTTCCGATCAATTATATCAACTGTATTTCAAATTTATACGAATGTAATGCAGATGGATCAAAGCTGCATTTGGCCCTAGTCGTCGCGGGCTTCTGTTTTCAAAAGTCCATTCATTCACGACATTTCAATAATAAATAACAGCCTGTCGTATTCGGTTGATTCGATTTTCCATATTCATTAGCAAACCTGGATTTTAATGATTTAGTTCGTCAATTTTAATAATTTAGTTGAAAAGTATAAAGCTTTAAAGGCACGTACGTATTTTCAAACATGTTCTCTTTACAGTTTCACGACACTGCAAATATCAAGTTGGTTTCTTTTTTTCAATAAAATTCTCAATATTTAACAAGTACTTTATCAGTGAAATATATACAGCTATTTTAAGTGATTTACCGTTAGGTGTTTTCAAAATAACTTCGAGTTTCTTACTTAATTTTCTTTTATTTAAAATCTTTATAAAACATAATGAAGTGCGTTATGGTCGCTGTTATATCTCGTTTTACATTGCTTTTTATTTCAGTAGCTTAGAAATGTGTACAGATATTTATTTCGATTAGCTATAAAGAACCGCATTACTTCTAGATAGATCTCACATGCATCGGTAAAAAGTATTCGATATTGTGGTTCAAAAGCATAATAAAGAGAAAATCACTTGCGCCGTTATTTTATAGGGTAAAAGAATGGAAAAATTGCAGAGTAGAGTGAATAGTAGTTTTCAGCCTCGTTAAATTTTAAAGTAAGTTGCGTTTTTATAAAGAAGTTAATATTATCTATCAAGTATAAATGCTGCTGAAATTGAATAAGATGCAATAGTTATTATATCCGATAAACTGCAACTTTTTACCACTTATTTTCTATACTTCATTGATATTGCTAACATAACGATTAAATTTTATCTTTTCCTTAATATGAATTGTAATTTTAAGAACAGAGAAGTTAAAAAAAAAACCCATTTAATATTTAACGTTGCTCCTACAGTTCAAGACAGGATTATGAATTTGTACTTTAGTTTAAAAGTTACAATGTAAAAGTATGGATTTGCTTTTATCTTAGTAGAATCATCTGCACAACGATTCGCGGTTGGGTTTCGCTCTGTGATATTAAGTTGGAGAATTAATACAACCGCATATAACTGCTGTCCTTCGAATAGCGTCCCATTTTTACTTTTATCTCCTCCAAGAAAAATAATTGACCCTGTAAGTTTTATTTTATATATTTATAACATGTAGATAGCAGTTTTATCAATTTTTTAGCAAATAAATATCCCTTTAAGAACCATTTTTCATATAATATTTTTGAAACTCCTTTAGCCTCTAGCAGAAATTTACTTTTGCATTTTTCAAAAATTTCACCTAGAACGCTTAAATGCATAAATTATTTTTAACTATAAAATTAAGTTTTTTATGGATAATTAAATAATTTATTTAAATAGTATTAACGAGCTATTTGAAAGAGTCTCTCGTTTACGAGTGGGCAAAGTTTACTTAAAACGTTATCCGACCTTTACAGTTTAATTAATGTTAAAGTCGATTTTATGAATTTTAACTTAAGCCTTGATGCTTTTTAACCAATAAAAATATCACATTAAAAATATAATAAAAAATAGACGCTTTCACTTTCTATTTTCCTTGAGATGATCATCTTCAAAGCAATAGGATAATTTGAAAATAAATGCTATTCTTTGGATTGTTAAATGCCGCTTTAAAATTATAATGGTCTTTTATGCTGATATATTACAAAGCCAGAGCATTATTTCAAAAATTGCAGTAGTTCCAGCAAACTACTTCGAAAAAAATATGTTCGTGATAGTCATGATAAACGTTGCGGTCGTCCAAAGCTGCTTACAAATGTGGCGCTCGTACACTTTTGAGTAGCGAATTCCAATTTTTTTTATATTCAAATTCTGCAGAAGAATATAATACCTACAAAACATGTCTAGCAAGTTAAAAAACTTCTTGATTGATTGTTCAGATATTATTCAGTATTAACACTAATCGATGAAATTATCCATCATAAATAAAGCTTTTAAAAATTGCTACAATTTTAAAGAGCGGCACGTTACTAAATTTATCTATTAAGTTGAAAAAAGAAAACCTTATTTTAATAATTATAATGAAAAATAGTACTAAACTTGCAAAAGAATTTATTTTTAATATTTACATAATCAAGATTATTACATGCTCACATTTAAGGGATTAATCTGCTGAAAGTAACAGGAACGTGTAAAAAAATTACTGGTTAAAAAAAGCACCACCAGATGCTTGAATAATCGAAGCATCGCAAAGTATTGTATTTGTTTTCAATAATATAGACGTTTCTGAAAATAGGAAAATTAATATCGAGAATAAAAGATAAGTAGAACAACGCAAGACTTTGGTATAATATTGTGCAAAACGGTTTCTAAAGATTAATACCAGCAAAAGTAATTGTGAAACTATTTCGTTTTTAAGCAAAATGCATTTTTCATTCTCAGTCGAAATAATAAGTTGGAAGGAGCAATTAGTTTCTTTTCGTTTGTGATTCGAAAAATTTTAAGAAAAGATGTAAAAACACGATAGCTTTTTAGGATGAAATAATGAAGCTATGGGTCAAGTTTTCATGAAATTTTAACTCCGTCCGGAGCACTATGCTCTTTATCTAATAAGAACGAGATAGAGCTAAAAGAGCGATGAATTTGTTCACTGCCGGTTCAATAGGAAACGCCACTTGCCAACGCACGACGAAGAGAGGAGAAAAGGAGAAAAGGAAGGAAAAACCACGAGCATAAATCCGCAGCTGAGCGCGAGTTAACATCTCGAGCGTAGAATTCTTCTAAATCGACATCACTTTATCACTGGGCAGCGCAAAAACGGCAAAAGATCGCGGCGGGTCCTCGGAGGATCGGAGCGCCGACGGAACAATAAATTCGATTGGCCTGGGAAAGTCGGAGGCTCGTTCGCGGAAGAGGTTCGCTCGCCGACCAAAGCCCTCCGTCTCATATAATCTTTATCGCTTCTGCGAAGGAGTCGCGCGAGTGAGGCGCGAAAAGTGCCGGTGTGTCCGCGGCCAGTCCCAGGCGACACACCTTCCCCCGGCCGATCCAACAGATAAGGACTCCGCGGAAGTGACCTATTATCGTTATTTATGATTATTGTCGGCGCGGGACGTACGGAAAAGTGGGCGACGGCGGGGAGGACGTCGTAAAAGCCGAAAATTGTCCAGCACTCTCGGCACGTAATTGCGCGACCATTCGTTTGGTTTGGTTGCGTCTCCTCTTGCACAACGACCGCCACCCATTCGAGCGCCCTCCGTGTTTTTTCCGAACACCTGCGCGACTAGGAGCTCGGAGCATTGGCATTGCGGGTGCGTTTGAATCGACGATGCACCTTTCAGGGAGTTTAATTAGCACCGGTTGATTCGCTCTTCTCCCTGCTTCTCGAGAGAACGAGCGCCGAAATCATTGGCTCGACAATACCTATATAGTTATTATAGCCAGACATTATTACGGCGAGCATGGATAGCTGCAAATAGGAGCGAAGACAACTGAAATACAGCCACGTCATAAATTACGAGCAGTGCGGCTGATAATTAGGTTGCGTTGCTTGAGTGTTCGAGGCGCATTAGTCAGAGGTCGCTCGGACTATGCGCTGCGCGATATCTAGATGAAAAGATTAGGATTTGTGTCTTTGTCTGAGCTCGGTTTTTACTTAATTAGCTATTGCGACTAGTGAACAGTTCCCGTGCGAACACCGGCGGCACTGGCACTGGCACTGATAGCTCGGGACACGACACGACACGACACATCTACTGCTATATTTTCAGCTCGGCTAAATATGCGTTCGGGATTAAATGTATATTATTAAGTCGGTAATTACGCAACAAAAGAAATCTCTTCTTATACATAATAAATTTCAACTTTTGTATCAATACTCATCTGATAATAGCGGCCGAGCGATGCTATCGTTTTAGTACTCGATTAATACTAAATTATTTTCGTATTAATACCGCCTCATTATATTCCCATTACTGATTCAATTTAAATTGTAGTTATTATAATGCAATTATGTATAGATGTATTAATGCAACTGTAGCCATATTAATTTATAAGGCATTATAATCATTTGAGATGTTTTACGGAAATTATTTACTACGAATTATTAAATGGATTCCCGGGAACTCGGGAACATAATTTTACAGTTTCGAGAACTCACGAAAAAAGGCAAAAAATTCATAAACATATACGTTTTATTTAATAAATACTTATAGTTTTTCAGCTCAAATTATTAAAAATGTATACTTATTATAAATTAAGTATGGAAATATAGCAAAAGTATGGAAATATAGCAAATAACTTTTTAGTGCGTTATTACTGTTGTTGTTATTATTATGATTGTTATTAATATCATTATTTTTATTACGTAAAGATAAATACCGATCAAAGTTTTTAATTTGGATTTTTTACATACACCTTTAAAAAAGTATAAATACAATTATTATAATTTTCATTAGTGACTAACAATGCTTAATACATTTTTCATTCTTGCAACAATGTTCGGCCAGAATTTGCGTTATCCTGATTTTTATATTTAAATATGTATTTCAATTATGTAAAAAGTTTTTGAAACATAATAAATTTAATTTGGTCTTCGACAACCAATTTTATTAAAATGAATTTAAAAATAGTATGTTTATTTAATTATGAGAACTGAATATTACTCATCATTTTTACAAAATGATGGAATATTTTTATCATTAATGTGTACATGCTACTTATAAGATCTTATATATAAATATATCTTATCAGAAGATACAGATAAAAGTGTGCAAAATACTTAATTCGGCAATTAACTTTACTGTTTTTTTTATTCACATTGGCTTTACGATTTGAGAAATATCATGTATTCGTGTTCCTTTAAACATATGTAGTCGTATAACTTATATTTAAGTACAAGAAGATATATTTCAATCTTAAATTATGAAAGAGTTCTCATGAAAGGATACATAATAAAATTCTCGTTTTTATTTATATTCCATACATTCTTAGTCACATTTGTTTCAATTTCAAGAGTATGTAAATCGAATATCGTGCGTGAAATATTCCAAACGCGATAAAAGTGATTGATCAAATTTAACAATAGTGAATCTTATTGTAAATAAGGTGTAAAAATAATTTAAAGATAATTTTTTAATGTTTTAAAGAATTTATAACCAAATAAATAATACGAATTCTGATATCATATCAGGGAACTAACTTTTCTTGATACTTTGCTCGTATTAACAAAATTAGTCCACAACTTAAATTTGTAAAAATATAATTTCTACGTGTAAAAATATATCTCCTAAAAAACAGAAAATTTTTTGATTGAACAATATTAAAAAAGTTTATATTAAATATTAATGTGAAAAAGATATCTAGATAAAATATATTAACGCAAAAATTCAATTTAAGCAGTGTAAACTGTAATTTAATTTTTGAGTTTCCATACGCATTTAACTTCATTCTATTTTTATTATGATTTTGTCATAATATTTTATTTGTTATTGTGATTATTAAAAAAAGAGAGATTATTAATGATTTTATGGCCAAATGCAGTTAGTTCTTAAAATGTTATTTTTCAAAACAAGTATATAATTTGCGAAGATTAACGATGCAGTTATAAGATGATGACGATACAATAAGGTGTTATAAAAAATAAAATAAAATTGTGAAAGTAATTTATACCTACATAAGACTCTTTATATGCAAAATCATTAATTTATTAATGGTTAATAATCAATTGATTAATAATCATTAATTATTTTTGTACTAGATAGTTGTAAAAATTATTAGAAACTAAATTCCATGAAGAATTCGAATCATATGTGTAATAATTATAATGCTCATAGTTTCACGTCATAAATT
Source organism: Platyscapa corneri (assembly GCA_018907185.1). Lineage (NCBI taxonomy): Eukaryota > Metazoa > Arthropoda > Insecta > Hymenoptera > Agaonidae > Platyscapa > Platyscapa corneri. The sequence continues at coordinate 945,879 of JACCHW010000005.1, read as the reverse complement.
TATTTGTATTTTAAAGTCATTTATACTTGTAATTTATACTCGTCTTATCATTTTTGCTTCATGAATTGATTTTTTTTATTATTATTGATTTTTACTATCGATTTTTTAGGTCGATCAATAAAAAATTGAAATAAAATTACGAAAATTAATCAATATTTTTATTGTTATTATTATTTTATTTATGAAAATGTCATGCAACATTATTTACAAATCTTAAATTTAAATTATATTTTACTCAAGTTCATATTATTTAATATTCTATAACTTTACATCTATAGTAATAGTTTATTCAAAAATATAATACACTGCTATAGTATACACTTTTGTATATACATATACATAATATATTTATTCATTATTTCATTTTTTTCTTCTCTTCTGCGAATTATTAGTATTATTTATATTGCTATTATTTACAATAATATTATATACGTTTGTAATACCACTTAATTAATTTATTTTTACTTTTATCTTCGTTTTTTGATATAAAGCTTTTACATTACCACTTTATAAGATATTTTTTTACTATAAAACAAGTGTACATATGAATTTATACAAAATCATCTGTTTAAATTTACAGAATATCAGTTTAAAGTTAATTTTCTAAATTATTAGAAATAGAATTAGAAAAATATTCAATTTTCATAGGTAATAAAAGATGTTTGTAAATTTAATAATTATTGAATAATATTTTTTCTATACTAAATCTACCACGATTTGAAAATTAATATTATTTCTTATTATAATTCTTGAAATATTGTTAAATCTTAAAATATCTATAATATTAGTTATAAACTATCGTACAAAAGCATTATTCTATACAATATAAGGTTATAAGTTAGTTCACCAGAATTAAAAATATTATGAATATTAAATGAATTAAATTATTAAAATTATCTAATGAAGAGATATTATATTCTGGAATTTTTACGTAAGGATTTTATACGAGCAAGGCTCATAATACAGAGTATCTTTATTATGTCCTACAATTAAAATTCCGCTAATATAATTAAAGTTTTTTATTGCTAAATCTATCTATAATTCTAGTAATTTATGAATATTAATAATATCAAGATTTTCGACTACTTTTATTTATATTTTTAGTAATTATAAAACGCTATTCCCGACTGAACATTTATTACAGTTTAAGTCAATCTTTCTGAATCCACTATAATAATATAAAATAGTGTTTTTATTATTAATTATTGGTAATATACCTATGCTATTCATGCAGGCGGAAAAACAACACATGTAATATCTTTTTGCATACTAAATAAAAAATGTATGATTCAACGATTGTTATTTTTAAATAATACATGATATATTATCGTCTACGGAGATTATCGTCAAATTTTGTATTTAACTGTTATACCCACATGTAGAGCATATTTTGAATTTTATTACCAATTATTATTGCATATATCATTTTTATAAACTGGTTATGTAATGTTTGAACAGATGTTTGCAGTCTAATGTCAGTTAGTCGATTTCTTGATAAGATATTTTAAGTTCCTATGCGATAGTGAGATGAACAAAATTTTACTTCTCACATAGAACGCAAGCTTACTTAACATGCATTGTAAATCAAATCTTAAGTAAAGATAATCAATATAATTCCAATTATTTATTAGACATTCATTATCGCTTCAATCTCAACGTCTTTTCCTTGAAGTAAATAGTTGTGTAGTTTTGATAAAGAAACTAACAAAATTCTTTACTGGTTTAGATGATATATAACAGTCATATATTATAATTTTTAAAAAGTAAATTAAATTTCGAATGGAAAAAGCCTTTACATAATCACATATTAGCATACATAATAATAATTACATTTATAATATAAGCATATAAAACACCACACTCGGCGCATAATTAATATAGAAAGTAGATAAAACTCTTTAATTACTCTAATAAAATAAGTATTGTTTAAGTGATATAAATAACTATTAAAATTATTACATTTGTCAAAACGATATTTCAATAATCTGAGTTTGTATTTTATCGTTTACGATTATAATGGAAAACAATTATATTGCATTAATTACTCGTAAAGCAATACGCTATTTTTCCATAATTTTTGTGTACATTAAAACTTTTATAATGTAATTAATTTGAATGCGAATATAGCATAAATTGAAAGTCTGGATCTGCCGTGTATAAAGTCGTAAGTTTTGTTGTAACATAATGCAGTACAATGTAAACGAACAATAATACGTAAAGGAATGTTCGCGCGACCGCGCATATGTATGTGTACTCTAACTAAGAGTGAAAAACAAATTTATTATGTACGTCAGAATTTGATTGATATATTTAAACAACATTGCTTATTATTACGTTTGGAATTTATTTAAGTTTTAAGGATAATATCTTTATGAACAACAAGGTAAAAACTATAATATACGAGTATTGGATATTTACATAAGAAGCATTTAAAAATACTTCATTCGGTAATTTTATAATTCTGGAAAAATATTAAAAATTATAAAACAGTTTTCTATAATCTCGGTTATCTTTGATTGAGAGTTTGTAACGACTTTTACAAATCAGCTATTTAATATCAATTGCATGGCTATTTCATTAAGTGCGTACTAATTTTTTATTAAATTTTTTAAATAGAAAGTGCGTACATATAAAAATGCCTACATAAATACAGTATAAACAGACACGCGTATTTAATCGAAGCTGATCATCGGAGTATTTTTCTTATTTCAACACGAGACATTTAAGCGGCTCTTTCGGGACTAATCGTTTATAGTAATTTCTTCGATCAATCTTAAATCATACATTTGTATTTTCACGCTTACTTGTATTTGTATAAATAATGAATTTTAAATAATAATAACATATTCACAATTGCTGTTCTTGATTCGAATGGCAGTTTAAGCTTTAAACCAGGACTAAGGAAAAAAAATTATTAACTTATTGGGACGACAGATGGAACTTTATGATTCATTCATTAACATTTTACAACTAAAGATACGCGAGCACCTGCGTAACTGTGTAACCAGAGCAGCTCTAATAATTAAAAATAATTGTATTTTTCAGCTTAGTATACACTGCACGCGCATTAAGGCCTCTTAAAATGAGAAATACGAATTCACGGAGCTTAAAAAATCTCAAGTTAGATTAACTATAACAAAATAAGCTACTTATTTCTCAAGTACAGCCGCGATAATTTGCTCGAAAAATACGTTTTTCACCTCGGGAGAGTTGCCGACAGAAACTTGCCGAGCACCGCACATAAGGCCTAAAGTTTATTAAACAGCATCTAATACATTTTATCTAGCTCGCCGAGTTGCGTTATCGAGGACTTGCCGAATAATTATCGTTCTGTCGCGCTGGAACACACATTCGCAGAGACGCGAGCTCGTATCCTCGCGATAGGCCACGGCGCGTCCTGTTCGATAATGAAGCATATTTAAGGAGCCATTAAATGTAACCGCACTTATCGCAATGTACATACAAAGAGACAGTAAACGAGGGGGGTAGGAGCGTAAAGAGCGCAAGGGGAGAGGAGCGGCGCACAATGGCACGTGCACCGCGTAGGGGCTCGCTCGTAAACTCTGGGACATATTGCATACGCTGACGCGTCGGATAGCGGCTTTGACATTTCGTATATAAGCACGCAGTACAATTAGCGTCCGTAATCGTAAATAAAGTAATTTACATGTATTTTGTATAATAAAGATATTTTATGCGGCGAGCCGAGCGCGCGCACTTTCTTCGAGCGAGCGTTCCTCTTGCCCTAGCTCCTGGTGCTCTATGCGTCATCGCAGATCAAGGAAAAAGTGCGCTCAGTCGGACTGTAAGTTAACCGACGACCGCCTGCACCTCCGTTTCCTGGGCCTTTTCTCCGATTATCGCTCTAATGGCTCTATCGGCTCCACGGCTCCACGACCGCTCCTCTTTTATTTTTCCTCCTTCATTTTTCCTCTTCCTCTTGCCAGAAATTAATTGTTCACCTTATTTTCGTGCCCCATAAATGTCCCTGTCCTTAAAACTCTAGATATTGCAAACTACGTTCACGCTGACCTAATTAAAACAGTAATTTTAACTATAAATTTATAGCTCGGGTACGTTCTTTGAAAAATTGCTTCTTCAAGGTTTACTGCCTTTTTCCTTCTTACTTTCGTTCGTCATTTTACAGATTCTTTTTCCTTTTTTGCTTTACGAAATACCAGCATTAAATTACATAACGTTGAATACAAGATATTCTTTTTCATAATTTGGATGTTATTTCAATCATTTCCATATTAAACAATTTTATCTTCACTTTTATTTTTCGCTAATTTAAAATTTTTAATTTTTAAATTTTAATATTTATTTTCGTGAAAATAACACAACTGCCTTAATGAGTTAGTAAACAGTTGTTAAAATTTATGACATTTCGACGATTATTTTTATGCCCTCATTACATTTATTATGCTATTTTAAGTATACAATCCCTCAGTGTATGTTTGCGTTTATATGCGTATATATATATATATATATAATGTATATATTGTATTAATATTATTTCTGTTTTCGCTTACATTCGAATAACTACTTTAGTAATAAAAAAATAGTTGTTTATTGGTGAAGTTTCAAAAAATATTATATATTTAAAAACATGGATCGTGTATGGATAAACACTATTTAGTGTAGTAATTCAGTTACTTGAAGATTGACTTTATTAGATATTAACTAAATATGGTTTCCACTCTTCTTATCTGGTTGACAGTCTATATTGCTAGTTCACGTTGCATCCCTTGGTTATGTACGAAAGGTACAAATTCTATATTCGATATTTTTTCGAGCACGTAATTTATATTTTACAAAAAATTATCGAATGTACATTTATTCAATTCGTAGCTTGACTATTCAGTAATATATGTTCTACAATATTTATTATTCAATTATTTTCGTTAATTATTTTAATATTTCATAAATTTTTACACTTTACAAAATTCAATAATTTAATTAATTATTATACCACATTAAGCGGATTTGTTTTATATTAGCTTCATAAAGATAAAACAAATAGAGTTATTAGTTTAAGGTTTTTTAACATCAAAAAATGATAATCTTAATTTTTTTAACTGTGTATTTAAAAAAATATGCTTTATGGCAGGCGAGAAAGAACTCTTTTCCATCAAAAGTATTATTACTTTTTTAAAAAAATACATTGTTTTCAAATGAAATTAATAGCTTTTGAGGCAATAAAAGTTGTTGATTATAAAATTAAACACCAATAAAATTACCTAAAGCGACCGTTCATAATACAATGTTTAAAATTTAGAATTTGGTTTCATATTTATATTTAGCATTGCATTTACATATTTCGAAAACCGTATTAAGAAATTAATCGATAAAAATGAGTAAGATTTTTTTTTATTAAAAACAAATCCGTAATTTATGCCACGAAATTGTCTGTTGATTCTTCAGAACCGGCTTTTTATGAAAAAAATATTACAAGCAGAAATGTAATAAAACGAAACATTTCTTTAAATTTGAATTATCGTTTATTTGTTAATTATATAATTATATTTGAAATTTCAATTAGACTCTTTATAGTTTTTCAAATGTTGAATTTAATATTTTTCTTTTCAACGTGATAAGACGAATGGATAATAAATTATTCATTTAATAGACAAACGTAAAAAATCTTTTGACTTATTAAAAGAAATGTAAAAATTTGTTTAGCTCTACGTGTCTGTGTATCAGGCGATGATAGTTTTCTGACATACTGTAAAAAACTAAAATAATAAAAGACGTCCGAATCTGTTTATTTTTGTAATTTAATTGATAATGAAGCGACGAATTTTATTGTTATGCTTTTAAAAATTACCTAATTGTATACATATAAAACATTCGTTGTGCTCCATTTCAACAATCGATTTTTTAATAAATGTTTAAAAGTCGAGATTACATAAGATTGATAAGTACATGTACAAAGTATACCAATAAAAGTATCAGCTGATCGAAAACGATTAGAATTTATTTATGATATTAGTAAGGCTATGAGCAATTCGATAATTCTCTGAATTTATTTAAGGACATAATCTGCGGATTTTTTTTTAAATGTTGCTCGTATGGATGCATGCCATAACAAAATATCTCGTCAAACAAACTAAATCAATGTAAGCACTGTAATGAATGCTTAAAACAAAGAAATAAACGCTAGGTGATGACGCACTGTAAACGATTGGACTGCTTATCGTGAAATCTCAAAGGTCTTGGTCTAAACTTTACGGCGAATTTTTGATTGACGTATCTTCTTAATTTACGGTGCAAGAATTTCCTGCTCCCGAAAAATGAAACATGTAAGCCGTAATTTTGCGGGATGAGGTTTGGATTTTTTAAATACAAATTTTAACATTAAACAGAAACGATCAATTGTTCAGGAATAATTTTGCAGTGATGTATTTCAAAAATTACTTTAAAAAGTTTTGGTTAGGCGAGCATTTGCACGATTATTTTTCTTTAATATTAATGTCGATTTTCTCGTTAAATTTGTGTTTCTTGTTGTACGGTTAGTGGTGATGGATGTACCGCGTTTAATCCAACGATTCGTATTTGAGATTAAACGATTAAACTCTGGCATATTAAATTCGGAACAAAATGTTGAAACATTTTAGTAGCCGCGAAGAATAAACCATTATTCTAATAACACCAATTAAAATCCACAACGTCAAAACAATAGATCTTATTTCTTTATTATTATAGGGATAGAAAGGCCAATACGTTAAAACTGATTTTTTGTTCAAAGCTTTTATCGCTCTGTTTATGTTAAGTGAGTTTGTTTTATCACGAGCTCGAATATGTCAAACTATGCGTCAGCGGCGGAGCAAGGTATAATAAAGTCGTCATTTTTTATAATAAACCTAAACAAGTTGGATTAGATTATGAACGCACTTATGCAAATATCGGCACTACCAATCATCTCAAATTTCCTATCAGAGGTGCTCCGCACTCGACTCGTGCAGCCCCACACAGCTTAGGAAAATAAGGCGAGGCTTATCATTGCACGTTTCCGCGTCGAGAACCGTTACATTAATAATAAGAACACAAGGAGTCGATGAAAAGATAAAAACTTGGAGCGAAGAAGCATAAATTTTTCTGCTCCGATTGATTAGCTCGTCGAACGCGGGAGTTTCGGGTGCGGGTGCGTGCGTAACACGCGATGGTCCTGCGACGCTGCTCTAAAAGTTCGAGCGGCGCCCTTTCATAAAGCATAGCTAATAACATAAAATAGCGCCGACTTAACCTCGAGTGCTGGCGTTGGGCAAATACGAGGTCGTTACCCCCGTCCCTGCAGCCATTATAATTGCACCTCGCGATTCAGTGGGCCTCCACTTACCTCTTTATCGGAGCTCGCTTATTGCCTTCGTGCGGAATCTCAAGGAATTTGTCTGTATGCGCGCGCGAACGTGTGTCCGTAGCTGGCGATCGGGCACTCGTGTGCCCTCGCACACAGCCCGAGGAACGTATCGCCGGCGCACATGCACACGTAAACGCGCGCGCTACATCAATAAAACTAAATTAATGTGTACAGATAAAAACTAGCCTTGAGGAGAGCTGATAGCTTTTATATTTATAACCTTTGCGGGAAACGTTAATTTCGCCTATTACGTTATAAAGTTCTTCGCGTCCATTCCTTTTAGCTTAAGTATATACCTGCCGGAGCGGCCATACGATCGTAATATACGACCGTTAGACGTTTCGAGTGTTTTGAAAACGTTAATGAGACAGAGTTCGAGATGCCGGGATTCCTGAGATCTGCCGGTGCGGATCCAAGAATCGGAGCTTGAAATGGGATATGAATGATGCACGAATTATATGTTATGCTTCGTAAATGATATACCTACTGTGAAATCGGCTTCTCCCGCGGCGCTCATTTATAATCTGGTTATGGGTTACGAGAGCCACTCGCAACCGTAAAGAAAGTTCAATCAATCATAATAAGTGTATTTTAAAAACACATCTTAAATTTTTTGGTATTCTGATTAATTTTTCGATTATTTCGATTATTCAATAGACTGTCCGAATGGATTAGTAGTTGCTCGAGAAATCGGTTAGATTGTCCTTTGATTCAGAAGTTCCACGCAGAAGGAAAATTAAACGCGTGATATATAGGGTAGCTATTGCATGATTTTCACCAATCTATTAGATTTTTTAAATCCTTTTTTTTGTTCTTGTTCTCAATATTCGAATACGATGTATTAATTCTCGTGACAGATGCTCATAATTTACGAGAAAACTCCATTGAATGCGTTAATAAATAGTATGCTCAAACATTTCCCTTTAAATTTTTCCAATAAACAGATATGATTTAATTTATCTAAAGAAATTTATTAACAGTTTAAAGAGCAAGGGCGTTTCGCAATTTAAACGAATTATGCAATTAATTCAAATTGTTGCCACACGTTTGTCGTAAGGTATAAAAAAGCTGTTGTGAAATTTCAAATTCACCTGTTAACCATAGTTCTCCGTTGTACTTGTGCATAAATTAAAATAATTTTACCATGAATATATAGTGAATACAGCTTTAGTACAAATAAGTAACCTTTTTACGTGGCGGTTAATTTTCAAGATTGAAAAATTCGATCGTTTAGTTTTTGACACAGTTTATACAGATTTCGAAATTACCCAGCTCGGATCAACATTATGTAATGACGCAATAGTGTTCCTCGTCAATCTACTAGAAAATAATTGATAGAAGGTCTCATAATGCGGTTCTCTTACTCGAAACGCAGATCTATTAAAAAACGACGATCATATTTTTGGAATCGAGTTTAATGAAATTTAATTACTTAACATCCTATGATTGAATTTCTACGTTTAATTTATTACCCGATATTATTCAAGTTGCATCGCTCTGCCATTTGACGTATTAAAGATACTTACATTGATTAATAGTATTAATCATTTTTCTAAAGAAATAACTTCACATCGTATTTTTTACACGACACTATTATTCTAAGAATTATTCCACAAAGACCATTGAATGTTCTTAAAGTAAGTCCACTATGTTTTTTGTTAACTTTTATAACTATTTTTTAGCGAGGTAATAAGTATGACGAGGTCTTCGGCACCTGTGCCTTAAGGAAAATCGTTTATCACAATAACTCATTTTATTATTACCAGCATTTTTAAGTTTGACAATTTCGTAAAAATATTTATCGATGTTTCGCGAACATTTTGAATGCCTTGACAAGAAGTTGAAAGTATAAAGATATTTCTGTAAATAACTGATTATTTGCGAGAAGTAACGAACATTAGCATGTACCGCGCGACTGCGGTTGGCCTGGAATGTGGCGGCGCGCGTCAATTTCCAAAGGTCGCAAGAAAAGGGATCCGCTATAAAAAATAAAAAAATACCGAGAGTGAAGAAAGACATTTTTGTTAGACGTAAAAAGTTTGGCGTGGCAATGCCCGGGAAAAAGGGTTTGCAAAGCCATTATAGGTGTTTTATTGCCCCCTTTTACCTTTTATTTCGTTCGGCAGCTCGGATTCGAGATTTTCTGCCTCGGGGAGATTTTCATTCTATTCACCCGAGTCCACATTTTCTTGCAACAAATTTTGCAGATTTTTGTCGGATGCAGGTTTTTGTCGGGCTAAGAGCTGCAACGAGACGCGCCGCGTGCATTAGTCGGAATTTTAGTTGGAGGCTTTTGGTGGTTATCCTTTAATTTCGATTCGCCCAATAATATCGAGCGATGCCTTTGCATTTTTCCCACGACAAGATAATCCAGCGATGCTGCAATTACTTGTAATCGCGTTAAATCGCATTAAAAAACACCGCGTCTGTACACGCGCATTAAGAAATTTATCGATAATTGCTCTATTATTAACGATAAATTTATCTACAATTGACACAAAGCACGCTGGTATTTATCATTTATAATTTATACGTAATTTTTCTCGAGAAACATTCTTTATGATACTTATTCGCGAGAAATGTTTTTATCGCCGCAATAAACCATTGTTTGTAGACATTTTTTCCGCATTAATGATCGGTTATACCAGTAGCGCTATCTTGTAGTTGTAGCAATTTTCGCTCTCAGATCCGACATCATAAATCCTATACATAAAAGATCTTTTCCGGATTTTACGATGTTATTATCTCATTGTATTTGAAATGGCTTGTTACATAAAAAAAGCTGCAAGACTGCTGCCGCTTCTGGCGAGTGCGCAAAGTATCGCGATAATTTTGCACCGGGCGATTCTGAGAACTCGGCGTTTCTGCACTCCGACACTCGGCAATCGGCACTCGGTCACTCAGTCCGGCCTCTACGCGCTTTAATTTTCTCGAATGCAGCGCCGGGAGTTTCGCGGCGCGGAGCGAAGCGCGGCAAGAATCAACCTTTGCAAATATATCGAGGCCACATCCCAGGGACTGCCGTCAATGGTCCGCTCCCCACCCCCGTCAGTTACATATACACGGAGTCCTTAGGCGCACCGAGCGCAACCAAGAGCAACCAACAACACATCAATAAAGCTTCCTGAATGCGCCTGGCGGATAAGTGAAATATCGAGGCTCGGTTTTTTCTCCCTTTCGTTCGACGGCAGGCAGGAGAAAAAAGACCGGTAGTTGGTACACGTACAGGGGCGAGGAGTGTCTACGACCGCGTCGTACATCATCGTAATCTAGCGTCCGTCAACCGGCAATGGTCTTGGGTATTGTGCTCGTTATTGGCGCATAAACCGACAACGAAGTTCGTGCAGCGCAGCGAAAGCATGTCGTTGTAGTCTCGAAACCGTTCCCGCTCAAGTGATATATGCGTTCTTGGTATGGAATACTAAAGTTCGGTAATTTACTTTCAAAACTGCGAAGCAGGACGAGAAAACTCGAAATGCATGAAAATCGCTGCGAATGAGGCTTAAATTCCTGTTTTTTTTATTTTTCTTTTCCATTTTTGATGCACCTTGCGCACCGGTTCGTAGTGGCATTTCCTTAATTTTTCATATTCCATGTAGACGCAGCGCAACGCGACTTCTCGCACGAATGCAAAAACCCGTGTCGCATGTCCTCGTAAGATGTGCGATTACGTCCAAACATGCTTTTTCGAATATTCCTTCCACCAGATCCACGAGTGCGAGAAGAAACGGTTAATCGCATTGCATCCGCTCACGGCTGCACCAATCATTTATCCACGTTTTCGATGGATCCCCTTAATGAAACAATGGTCCTTTGAAAAATGTGTCGGATGCGGGCGAAAACGATAGGTTAAAAATGAGCCCGACTGGATTAACCGGTGTACGCGTTTAATTATCGCCTCGGCATTCTTAAAACGCACTGGTTGTACGGCAGCAGTGCACACCTGTTTTCGTTCGACCGACTCGAGTCAACTGATTTTTCTCGTCCGCCACTATTCATTACCTTATAAATACGAAGCTGTATAAAGAAGCCGAGGCGTTAACGACACACGCATGCAGACACGTCCATTAAATTGGCTCTTTATGCGCGCAAATACCGCGTCATTATCGTCCCATAAATTACTCCGCGAAATCCTCCGCAACAATTCCGAGGTGTTTATCTTAAATCGCGCGGGCGCACACCAGAGATATCGCCTAGGCATATATCCTCCGGGATATATATATATATATACACATTTACACAGGCTAAGAAAGTGCGTCCGGATAACCCGGTGACAATAGAAAGATACGCAATCGGCCGATGGGGGGCGGGGAGGACCCGTCACCGTTCGTCACGGCCCCAAGCCTTCGAATGCATAAATCGCTACCGCGGCTGCAGGAGCGATCATCGGCTGTCGGTGGAAACGACCGGAAAGGGGGACGCGAGGTTGCCACCAACGGAGGAGATTCCAGCCTTCCCCCGCGTGGTATACAAATGAAGAGTATAAACATGTCGTCATTATCCGCTGGATTTATAACGTGGATACGAGCAGCCCTCGCTTTCTTTCTCGCGCTACTTACGTGTGTGTGCAGGTGGCTATGAGATCTCTCTTTCGCTTCGTTTTTCCGCGCCTCGTCGCCTCTCTCTCTCTCTCTTCCTCTCAACAGATACGGTGGAGGGAGCGGCAGACCGGGGGTGGGAAGGGCAGGTATTTTATCGGCTGAGTTATTGTCCTTACCCTTGCATATTTCAGGGTGCCTGAAACCAAGATTGCTTTTTCAGCGAATATCTTTGATTTATTTGACGTTTTTCTTACGGTTACGTTGGAGAAAGAGAGTCCAGAAGGTTACTGGGCTTTTCACCAACTGCGAGTTTGGTTGCGTGCGTGGGTTGTCGGCCTGCGCGTAACTATTTGTTACGATGTTTGGCATTTTTCGAGGAGGAAGGCATTTTGCTGAGCCTTTGAGAAAACTTCCGATATTCTTCGAGATAAGGACCAAGGAGGTATTTTTATATTTCTCAGCACCGAAGTGTACTAACCGTTGCAATAACTATTATGTACCAGCCATAGACGCGTGATTTATGAAAACAAATTTACAAATTACGTACAAGCGTTGGGATTAGTGAAATGCATCTTCGTTGTATAACGAATCTCGTAAATGTAAGCACAGTTCAGTCGTTGAATGAAATTAAAGTACATTCTATCTTTGATCATTTCTGCAATCTATCAGATAGAAGATGGGGAGGGGGGGGATAAAATCAGATCGAGCACATCATTTTTGCAACGTTTGATGTGGTCTAAAAAGCTGGATATCGATCTTAATAATGAGTTATTAGCTTTAGTTATCGGGTGCCCCTCACGTGACTTTTTACATTTCGTTATTGATATTTTACTACGTCTTAAAAGTTAATGTGAACGCTCTTTCATCTTCATTAATATAATTCGTTAGCATGTCAGTTTCGTTTGAAAAATGAAGGTGAGTGACATCGCCGTTATGCAGTATCTATCATTGTATATCATCGGACTCATTTCCACGGGATACTTACCTCGATGCATTTTAATCATAATATAATAACATAATGAATATAACGAGCACGGCACGAGTTTATCTTTGAAATTATATTTCACCTTTAATTTACATCATAATTTCAAGCGCGTTGGATGGAATAATGAAAGATGGGTTGATAGATATGAAGCTCTTCTTATTACGCGATAAAATTTGTTACAAAATGTATTTACATCTTAAAGATTCCCTGTATAAGATATTAAAAACTTTGTACACAGTGTTGGACGAATACAAATTTACAACAGCCTCATTTTTACTCACTTATTAAATGAATTAAAATGATAGGGCAAAGGGGGGAAAGTTTTCAATTTAAGCTGTGTGAAAATAACTATTTCCAATGAATAATTCAAAAGGGAAGCACTTTTTATGATTCCCGATATTTTATGGAAATTCACGAATAAAATAGCATTGTATTTAATCATGACTTGATGAAATTAAAAAGAAATATGTTTACACACCTGAAGTGGAAGCAGTCGAGTTTTATCAGACTTTCGTTGTTTTATATCAATTTATCCGCATTGAAAGTAATTTCCGATCGTTAACAGCAGCACATGTGTCAAATACAGTTTTACATTGTATAAATTTTCTTCTTATTGTTCATAAACGGATAAGTGAATTTATCGGAGATATTAAAAGTTGCATATTAAAATTTCGTCATCAGCGAAATCGTGGTGGAGGTATTATACCAATCTAAGTGACCTAATTAACCGTTGATAACAAAAACATTTATCAAGTTTAAGAGTGAACATAATGAATTAAAAAAATGCGAGGATTTTTTGTGAGACGATTATTCGCAGAGGCTTGGGTTTTTAATCGAACGTACCAAATATCGCAGTCAAGGAAAGTCGATATATCGATTGGAAAATCAAATCGAGTTCCGCAGTTCGCGTCGTCGGTCTGAAATTGAGAAGTTTAATTATGCTTAAAGAAAAGTAACAATATCGTTTAAAGGCGCTCGACTACCGCATCGAGCGTCTCGAATAACGCGAACAAGTTTCGAGAATTGGGCGAGTTTCGAGCGAAACTTCATCGGACAGTCCGTCCTCGTTCAATTAGCGGTCGATCGGGGACGAGAGCAGCGGCCAGGAAACGAAATCGACGACGAGCCGTTAGCCGCGGATCTCCTCGTATAATAAAAGAGTAAACGATAATCAGCGAGCCGTGCTTTTCTCTTTTCGTCCTTCATAAATAATTTTTGCGCACGGCATGCCGTTCACCAGCGCGGCCGTCGTAAAAGTGCTGACCGGAGTGCGTAATTATGAGGTGCGCGTCGAACGGAACCAGCGCGCGCTTGCCGAATTATAAATGAGAGGACTGACGATGTTGGGGCCCTCCTCCCTCCGCGAACGCGCGAGAGATTATTTATCGCGCGGGACGTTTAGCGATCGCGCGCGCTCAGTTATTACTCGTGTTATACAGCATGATTGGACGGATGTTCATGCGCACGCACGAAATCTCGCGAGGGGCAGAGCGACGAGGGATGGGAAATCGCCAGTGTAAGCCATTTCAATCAGTAAGGCGCTTTTTGTCTCGCGCTTTTTATGGCGAGGCTTACCTTGTTCGCAGAGGCTGTTCTTTTGGTCCCACATGAGCAAAAACTCTTCTCTTTACAATTTACTTTACACATTTATTAAAACTTCGTTATGCGATTTAATAATTTAAATGAGCCATATACATTTTAAAAAAAATTGTTATCACCTTCGTTAAAAGTAATCTTGAAAGATTGTTGCAATGTATCGAGTCAATTATGACCCGTCGATTAAGTATTTGTTTATTAAAAAATAAATTCAATGATTAATGATGGTTGTTTTTATTTGTTTATTGGGCTACTTTATTCGTATCATACAGTACGAGATTAGTATAGTACGATATTCCACAATTGAAGGTTTAATATCCGTTTGGTGAGAAACAGTACTTTATTGAACTCATATTAAAGTGTAAATGAATTGAATATAAAATATATTAGAAACAATAGTAATGGGTTTTTAATATAATTTTTATTTTTATTTTGATATTAATCGTTTTGTTACTAAAACATTTCCAACGAGAAATTATAGTGCTAAATTATGTGCAAGAAACAATAAGATATTCATAAAGAACATAACTTGAATTGTGATGGAATTAGACGGTTTTTTTTAATTAACATTTGTTAATATTTTGTGATAATCATGTTCAATCATCCATTACAATAATCGCGAGTTATTTGAATTATGGTAAAGGATAAAGGTAAATTAATTTTTCAAATATAAAAATGAATTTATATAAAAATATAAATAGAAAATGGAAAATAACAAGGTATACTGTCAAATACAATTAAGGTTTAGAAAGGAAAAAGGGACAATAGATGCAATTTATGTTTTAAAAGCTGCAATAGAAAAGGGAATAGAAAAGACAGGGAAAGTGTTTGTGTGTTTTGCCGACTTAAAATTTGTCTGTGACAAAATAAGGAGAGTAAAAATATGGAGAGATTCAGAAGAAGAAGCTTTAAGTAAACAAATAATAAATAATGTAAAAATATATATATATATATACAGTAGAATGACACTAAAAGTGATAATAAACAATAAACTGATAAAGATGTTTAAAACAGAAAGAAGAGTAAGGTAAGAGTCTCTTACTTTGAAACATAGTATTAACAGACTAAGAAAGAGAAACAACTACAGTACATCGTGCTGAGCTAAGAATAGAAAATAAATCAATGGACAATGAAAAAATCATAAAAAACATACTAAAATAATCGCAAAAACAGCTGAAAAGAAAAGGTTTAGAGAGAAAAAAATAAAATTTAGAAAAACAAGTAGAGAAAATATAGAATTTTATCGGAAGTGAAATAAATTAGAAGTTGCTAAAAGGAATGCATATGTCAAATATATATATTAAAAAGAAAAACAAAGACGATTAAATCATAAAATATATTGCAAAGGAAGCTAGTATGGCGATAGTCTGAGCCGAAGGGACTACAAAAGTATTTTAAACGGAACTGAAAGAAAAAAATGAAAGCATTTGAAGGGCTGTTGGGAAACATAATGATATATGTTGCGGAAAATCAGGCTAGAAAACTTTTGTGGAAATAGAAAAAATTCGAAAAAAATATATTGAGTGAACACTTGAGTTAAATAAAAATATATCAGGCTATAGAATAATATTGGAAATAAAAAATTAAGGATGAATTCAAAAAGGCAATTGAAGCAAAAGCAAACAAATTTTGAGATAATGAAGAAGAAAATGCATACAGAATATGCGGTAGAAAAAAGGAATAATAAAACATGTTATGGAAAAAATTTGGATAGAAGCTATTGAAAGGATACAAAAAATATCAAAAAATTTCCATTAGTATAGAAGAGCAGTAATAAAAGTAGAGAAGGTAAATAATAGACCCAAAGAAAAAGAAAAAGATAGATAATAGACATTAAATAATAGTACTTAAAATGTAATTAAATAAAAATAATATAAAAATAGTATAAAACACAAAGAAACGTATTATAATAATGCCCGTATTATTGAATAAAAAATATAAGTACTTATAATTGTAGTGTGTGAAACATGATAATTTCAACTTGTATAAAATATTCCATTTAAATGTTATTCCTTTTTTCACACGAAAGTATTTTTGGAAAGTCGCTATATTTATAAGTTATTGGTTCATAAAATTATCGATGCTTTTAATAACGTTTAAAAATTAAGTAAAATTACGAATTCATAATATTTTATCCTCGCCTAATATCAAATGATAAATGTGCATACATTAAGATGATACGATTATTGTACACCTTGTAAGAACAAAAACTTACATTAATTATTCATGCCTCTTTCGGTGCCTTACATTATCACCGTTATTATCAATTTTCAAGATACTTTATAAATTTTAATCTGTTTCATTTTTGAAAGAAAGATCATGCAAGTCGATTAAAATTAAAAATCGCTATTTGAAGTCGTAACGTAAATAACTACATTTTATGAAGAAGGCGAAATTGTCGGTTCAATCCAATTACAAATGCGTTTCAAAAGTCATTATCAAACTTTGAAAGTGCCCGTCATTTATACGTGAAGGGCAGGGTATCGAATCAATGTAAAAAGACACATTTATCAAATTCGCAAACGAGTTTTGACGTCTTAAAACATGCAAGATTCACTTTAATTGATGAGTTTTCTCCGCGCCCTACGTCTCAATAAAAAGCAACCATAAAGGGAAAAAATTAAGGCAAATAAATAAAATTAAGAAGGAACTAAATTTTTTGAAAGATTATTACGCGCAAGATCCTTATAAAACGTCGCACTCGTCACGAGGAGCGACGCCGACAGTCGGTTGCGGAGTGCAGCAACACACGCGTACAAACACCAGCAATCGAGTGGATGTGTCTCCGAGAGCGACTGTCCATAAAGATGTCCGGATACTAATTGCCGGTACGACGCATTACCTTTCTCTTTCTTTCTGTCTCTCCGAGCGAAACACATATACACCTGCTCACCCCTCATTCTCCCTCCCTCGCTGCTAATTATGAATACGCTCGTTAGCTTTCCTCGCGCGCGCGTGCGCGCGAACATAGCACCACGTATCGGACTTGTGATTTTTCTGCCGGCGAATGCGAATCCGCGAAACCAGCGTCCATAAAATCGTTATTAACGCGTCAGCGCAACTTGTCGTCGTTAAGAGATATATAGCGGTCTTGCGTCGATGTTTCACGAGCATCCGGTCTCCGGCGTTTATCGATACGGATTTTTGTTATTTTAAGCGCAGGGATTATTATTATTCGAAGCACCTGCTGCGCGATTATACGATCTACGCGTTTGCTGTCCTCGACTCACGATCCGGCAAGAGATAGATAGAGGAAAAGAGAGAAAGACGAAAGTGAGGCTCGATTGTACTAGAAAGTTAATGAAGAGTAACCGATGGAGCAGGTGATAGATTTATGAGCTCAGCTAGATTCTGATTCAATAACTTGTCGAGAGAATTTTTCTGCTGCATCTGTGTACGAGCGGTCGATATGTGTTGGAACGCCCGTGTTGAAATATACGTATTCATTTTGATGACAGAAAGTAGGATATATTACGCTCGTGTGTGTTCGTATTCGTTATTTTAGTTCTTTTGAGTATTTCAATAAAGCGCATTTATTTTCCGCACGACTCTTGATAAATTGAATCTTGCACTTTCGCATTCGAGTGTATTTTATCGATTGTCAGGAATAGGTACGTACTTACATTATACGATAGTTTAAATAATGAGTATGATGAAATGTGTCAAGGTGATTCGGAGAAAAACACGAACTTTTAATACCAACGATTTTTCAGAGTGAAAACCCGATTAAAATTATTATCAATCATTCGTTAAACATAATCGTGCTGTGGTACGGTTTGCTCGCTTTCCCCGCTGCTCGGCTTCACGAAGATTAATTAAGTAATAATTTCATTTTTCGAATAATGCGCCAATAAAAGTAGCATAATTCGAAATAAATTGCCAAAGTGTCCTTATCGCGCTCCGCGTATGCTTGGCAAAATCGTAAATCTTCGAAAATGCACATTCCAAGACATTCCGAGTAAGAAAGTAGCAAGAACTATTCCGAGCTGACGTTTACCCCATATTTTAAATCAAATCCCCGAGTTTGCGCCTCTGGGACCATTCATAATTCGCTGTAAATATAATGGAACAATAGTCATCGTTCAAAGTGTAAGACTCTAAAAGGGGGTATAAATGTGTGTATTACGATGAAACATGCGCTCCCATTCGTAGTTCCATCTCCCGGGCGCGATAAACAAGCCGGAGATCGCCGAATCAGACTTTTATACAGCACTTAAGTGAGTCGAGACGAGAGTTGGCCGTAACTCGTTGGCTCGCATTATCTTCATCTCGTGCACGCGCGCGCGCGCGCGCGAAAAAGCCGACCGGCTTTTCCATTTCTGTCCGTCTCTGCTTGCTCAAGCGCGATTAAGGAGGGCCCGGGCATTATCTCTGAGGGACACGCATCCTTCCGGCCGATACAAGGAGTTCGAAAAACGCGTGAAAGGAAAAAGTTGCGATGCGACGTAACGCGATAAGCCACGTTTCTCCTACCTCGTGACGGCTTTTCGCCTCCACTGCATTATCCGAAGGTTCGAATGCGCGATGCAGCGGAAGCTTGTGTTTCGCGAGCTTCTTCTATTAAACCTTTGCAGTGACTTCCTTTTGCTAGTGCTCCCGAAGCATACGCCCTCGTTAGTTCTCGAGTCAAACGAAAAGGTGCGCGAGCGGGATTAAAGTTAATTAAGTAGACAGGTTAAATTAAATTCTGCGGAATAACACATTACAAGCGAGAGTTGCGAACAGCTTTTATTTCTAAAATACCCCGAGCCGATCATTTTTCCCTAGACTTATTAGACTCGTTTATTTTATTTTGGCCTCTTGTAATACTTAATTTATGCACTTGCAGTACATTAGTACAAAATTACTGCTTGGCATGACTAATATGGCATTCGCGTTTAACGCATAAGCGCTTTAAAGGATCTGGAGTTTTCTTTGCGCTGATTTTACAACTTCCAACTCTTAAATTAAATTTTCCTGTTTTCTTATCATTAATCTAACGTAACGTGCGTAAAAATGAATTTTTAAAACTAAATAGGCAATATCGCAATTAAAAATGCATCAAATTGCTCCAGGTTTTTTCTAGATACGTGTGGCGCGAGTTTATTCTTTGCGCACGCAACTGTGGTATTCTGTTGCAAAAACGGCGCCTTAATCTCTTACTTTGTTATCTTAATAATCGCATATCTGGATAGCTTTTATTTTAAAAACAAATTCTTTAATCTTTAATCGCGAATTCAGTCAGGCGTCGTGCTTTTTAAAAGCTATCGTAAATTATTATCAAGTTTTCCGGACAAACGTTACCATTTGTATTAAATATGCATTGTTAGTATTAGTTGGATCATCGCGGTTACGTTATTTTTAGGTAGCAGTTGTTGCGTTAGCAGAGTACCGAGTCTTTGCTTGCCGTAGTAGAAAGTACGGCAAAAAGCAAACAATTAATTAAAAGAGATATTTATTGACATTAAACGCATTCCAGGCTTGATTTATGCGTCTGTGTCTATCTTTCGCATCCTCTTCTCTCCCTCGGCGACCGCAAGGCTTTTCTCCCACTGTATCGAGTATCGTTTCCGACCCCCGAGGAACCTGATGCTGCATAATCGGCAAGAGCTACTCACGTTCGAGCTCTTGGTTTCTACGCGTCACTCCGGCGTCCCGGAATATTTATCTCTTTTTTTGCCGCTCTGTCTCCGTTTCATTCTGACTTGGTCGGGTGACTTTCATATTAAAACTGTCAATGATTGATCGATCAAGTTTGATGACTGCTCTTTGTATTGTCAACAAAGGAATATAAAGAAATGAATTTATGCATTGTGACGAGAGAGCGACACTTTTTGTTATCGAGTAAGAGAATTTCTAGATTGTTTATTTATGGCGCATATATGTTAGCATATTTTTCCAGTCGAAAATTATGGTTTCAGAAAAGACTTTATTGAAAAATAAACGAATGCCTTTAATATGGACCAGCATTCGCGCGCGAGTATTTACTTATAAATTAAGATCATAAACCTGTATAAATTTTCCTAAAACAATAACACAATTTTTATATGGAGGTATTTCCATTAAAATACGAGTTCTTGGACCTGCGGAAGATTCATTATTATTATTATTATTATTACAATTTATACTTTTTAGCGGTATCCTATATAAACGTCACATCGTATTAAATAAAATATATTTCTAAAAAGTGGCAAAAAATTTTATAAATGAAATTTATAATTTATTTCCACTCAATCATAATAAAATTTAAGAAATAAATTTGCACGAATCCACATAAAAACTGTTATTAAAAAGCAATAATTGGAGTTAAGATAAGTATTAAGTAGGCGCATAAAAAGTATTTTATTATCGTAATATTGGGAAATATATTTAATTGCTGCATTGGTTAAATTTTTAATTAAAAAGTTGGCGAGAGATTTCGCATTCGTGGAAGGATCGACGTTCGGCTCGAGATGCAATGTTTATTCTCGTAAAGCAATTTGCGGGTCGAATTATATTTACGAAACGAAAAGATGTGAAAACAACTATAAGAATAAATGTAATATAAATAGTACATTTACCGATCGATGCATCCGCCGAAGCCGCCTTGTGCGCAAAAACAGGAATAAAAAAGGGAACGAATAAACGAGGCAAATAACAGAGTGTTGGAATTTGCGGTTGATTCCTGGGAGATCGAGGCGCTTCTCACGACAGTGTTTCGACGAGAAAGGTTGTCAAGGTCGAGGTGTAGGCCACACGGTCGGTGTTTCGTTCGCGTGTGACAGTAAAAGGACGAAAGAAAGTAGCGAAACATGACTACTTACGGTCGAGGCTCGTGGCAGTTCGACTGCGCTCTTCTCGCTTTCTCATTTGTTGGCCGTCGCCGTCGGCAGAGGGCGTATCCCGCAGCTCGATCTCGCACACCGTGAAAAACGACAGGTAGTCGGTAAAACGCGCGACACCGAATTAATTCGGAGAGTAAGAGCGCCGGCCGATTTACGGCACCTAGTCCGAGCGAACAAAAAGAAAGTCGACTCGAACCCGACTGCTCACCGTAATTACACCAACCCGTGTAATCGCATTATCGTAAGTGGCTCGATCCGAGACACGCAACGGGCTGAAAGGAAGAAACTGCCCAAATTTTAGAGCTCGAGGACGTTGCTTGAATTCCCGATCCATTAATTTGCAATATGCGAAAAATTACAAGTTATCGAATGCAACCTATCGAGCGTTTAAATATTTCTTGCCCCTTCGTAATGACTAGTTACGTAAAGTGTTGAAAATCATAATTAGACGGGGGAATAGTGTAATTAGTCAGAGCGCGCATCGATGTATCCCGATTGAGTCGCGATGAACATTAAATTGAGCAAGTATTTCCAGGTACCACACACTGGAGGATAAGCATCTAATGAGTTTGTTGAAATGTAGAGTCGAGGAGCGCAGCTGATACACCGGATAAATTTTAATAAAACAGTATATAAATTCATGCGCGCCCCAGCGACAAGAAAATGAATGCAATTTACGCGTTTCGTAATAAGATGATGAGATACATCGACTGGGGCAACCGAAAGTGCATAAAAGGTAATATCTTTCTATAATCAGACGGTAATAAGAGAAAGCGCGATAAGTCCCGCACGCGCGAGCACACGTATGCAGAACGTTCAAACATATGGCGAGGGAGCGGAATAAAGTGGCGAAAGGAGCAACGAGTGCAGACTATGAGACAGTGCATCTCGGTGCAATATATAATCCATAATGCATACAGAAGGAGCTCGTGAGGAGCCACGAGATAGGGAGGCAGGCAAGAGCAGGAGGGCGTCGCTTTGAGACGACAGGCATGTAAGGCGTAATGTACGATCGCCGCGCGACGGCAGCCTGATAGGCCCGCGGGTTAATGAGGATTTCTCCCCTCACGAAACAGCGGGATCGTGCGATCTGAAGGCGGCGCTGCCAGTGAAGAGGCCATCTCTGTACTCTCTACCGTATAATTTCGCGGAGTCTCATATCTCGGCTCATTAACTTCTCTTTGCGCGAGCGCGAGCGGCAACATTCCTCCCGTCATCTTCGCACTCGCTGGTTTCGAAGGCCGAGGAGCAAGGGCTTGCCTGCCGTCGACGAGAAATTAACGAAAATCGCACGCCGCCAAATCAGGCTGCTAAGTCCGACGAATTTCTTGCGAATGGTCTGCGCACTCCCGCTCGATAATCGCAACTCGAATTCAATCGCAATTACGAAACAACTCGGACGCGTCATAAAGAAATTAACCGATAAGAGATCGCGACTCTGAGGAGGTGCGCGCACCTGTGCCGTTGATCTGGTTCGCATCTTTCTTCTGTCCGCACAATTTTTTAAGGATACCTGTACGTGGGCCTTTATCTCGATGAGCGGTTCTTTCGTATTATTATTCTGCTTCCCAATTGGTAATCCCAATCTGATCGTAATCGATCGCACGAACCGGCGTAATTCCGGGGCAGCGGATTACTTTTTTATTTATTACGTAAGATTAATCGCCGATTGGATTATACATTTCAATCAACCACATTATCTTCTGCACATGGTTTACGAGGGATCTATTAATAGGATGCGATAATAATAGAATTTGCCTTATTTTATGGTACATTAGTGAAACAATGCATCGTTAACTGAACCATACTTCGCTGATAATAAGATATCGTTATTTATTGTTATTTATAAGCGTCTTGTAAATAAAATATGTGGGTCGTTCAACAGCAGTGGACTTTTGGCTTAAAAAATAATGGGCGAATGTGATTGAATGTATTGAGAATAAGTGTCACTATAAAATTTTTATCGAAAGTGAATTTATGTTTTATTATATTTTTAAATTATATTATTATTCAGATATTTAACCGGATTCAATGAAATTTAATAAAACGTTCTTTATAGTTTTTGACCAAATGTACAGATATTGAATTATAAAATTATTATAAAGCACAATCCATTTAAAGATTGATTTTCAAATCCTTTTTATAATAACAATATTTATTGCAATAAAGGGAAGCACATTTTCACTCAAAAATTTAAAGCGTTATTTTCGCTGTAGCTTCTCTTCAAATTTTCAAGAATTTTACGCTCAGCATTTTATGATACAATAGCCATTTATATTATAATATTATCAAGAATTATATTTTATCTGTAATAAATATGATGTTTAATTTACGACAATAGAATAAGTTTTATATTTATGATGCGCGTATAATCAATAGTTCGTTTTATTTCATCTTTTCTAAGTAAAATAATATTAAAACTAACAGATTACTTTTCATAGACTAAAATAATACTCTATTATTTGGGAAAATGACTGAAAAATAAATTTACAGTGGCATATATATAGTATTCGTAATTTAGATATACTTTAGCGAAATCAAATTTTATTTCAAAGAAAATTCATTCATTTTTTTATTGACGTATTTGAATAATGTGTTAGTTTTGTATATGCAAAAATAATAATTATATTCGTAATAAGGGAATCGAATTCATTCGCTTGTATTCCGTATTGATTTTACAAAAGTTATAGAATAAATATTGTACTTACTTATGGAATTTATTAATAATTTAAATTTAATTTTGCACAATAAAATATCGCCTTTAAAATAGTATTGCATTATTCAATTAACTCGGTGAATTAATCATTTAATATTTGCATAAGGAATTGCATTTTTTATTGCGTAATATTGTTAGCGGTAAATTTCGTGTGATATATTATGTACCATTTTTAATAAAGTAAAATATTAGCCTTTTACCGCGTTTTACTACATCGAGTCATAAAAATTAATTTGCTTTTTTCATTAAATTTAATATTTTGATAATCAATAATTTATCAATGCAGACTAATAAAATTTTTACTGCATTTGCTTGACGTGTTGTAAGAATTTTGAAAAATTAATTATATATATATATATATGTATACAAACATCTTTTTATATCACTTATTGGGAAAGTAATAAGTAACTTGTAAAAGTTTGCAAGTATAAAATATTAAAAGTGGCATATTAAAAGAAATGTTTAAATTATTATGTAACGAGTGTTAAAAAACATCGATATTAAAAAATTTACAAGATTTTATTGACGAATCATACATAATTTATGACCTAATATAAGGAGAGATTTAAAATAGTATGAGATTTTAATATTTAAAATAGTGTCGAACCACAGAGACAGTGTATAGACGGTACTCGTAATTATCAAAACCTGATCATTTCTTTAAAAAGTTTTGCAACGCCGTGAAAGCCTAATCGGTAACATTATAATACTTTCCTTTTGGTAATTGGATTTCTATGTAACCCGATGCAAATATATTAAAACGCCGCAGCGATTGTTTGTACTAATGAAAAAGGAGACTTATTCATACAGTCTGATGCAATCCAAGATAGCATGTAAACACGTATTGCAAATATTTACATTTTAATTTATAAATTTGGAAAAATTTTATGGATGTTTGTTAATTTATGATCTCCTTAATTTATGTCTACTAAATTTTATCAAACAACGAATCAAAGTATAATTCAAAAAGTAAATTTACATTGAATAAAGATGCATAGATACAAATTAATACGTAATTTATTATAAGGATTTTAGTTTATTTTTGCAAATGAGTAATAAAAAGTATCTTTATTAAAATGATTTCTTCATTACAACAGAATTTAGTCGGAGCTAGATTTCTTAATTTATTATTAAGTAATACAGCCGACAGTCGTAAAACAAACGGTAAGCGATTTTGAAGTGGAGTATGTTAAAGGCACGTTTTACGACATTAACGGTGACGAAATATTCGTTTTTAGTGGTTTAATGCTTAAGTAATAATAATTTTATAGCGCGCGCGTTGATAGCCTCGCGATGCTTTCTATACAATTTTTCGAGGCGGAATGTGGAAAACTGTCGTGCTTCGACGAGCTGAATGCGCGTCACACTCTAGAGGACCCGAGTCCGGTTCGCTCGTATTTCACACTAGCGGACGACACCAAAGAGTCGAGCAGATAGCAGATAACTACATAACGTACATTTCTATCAGACTTGACGCGCCGTAATTAGTATCGGTAGGTTCGGTTTCGGTGGAATATCGAGCGAGTACGAACCGACTAGAATTGGCCCATTGACATCGATGCGCGACGTTCTCGGCAGCATCGGCGCCGCTTATTTACGATTCGCCATTGGCAGCGGATAAATCGCAACGAGGGCCGCGCTGTGTGGCACCTGCGCGCGAGACCTGATTCAGGTTCCCCTCGGTGTTTCCTATCGCCACGCGACGCGGTGCGAAGCGACGCGAGTGGGGCACAAAGAAACGTCCTCGAAGAGCGCAAAATCCAGTAGCATCCAGGTCGCCTGCCAGGCGGGCAGCAACTCTACCCACACGCAAAACCTCCTCTCTTTCTCTCTCTCTCTCGAGCGCTATCGGCTCGTGTAATTCAGTAGCCAATTACTCGGACGACAGCGCACTACACGTCGGAGAGCAACGTACGATCCGGTCGGTGCGCCGCCGAGATTTTTATCTCGTACCGCGCTCGCGTTCACGTTCGCGTTCGCACACCAGCGGACTTCCCTTTTAAGAGGCGCGACCGGCTTAATTAACTCTAAGCCCGTACCCGTTCCCTCCCTGCCTCCTCCTCCCCCGTAAGCCGCAACGCGCTCTTTGTGTATCTTCACGAGACATCGTGAAAATTATTTTCTGGAGCATCGCTTTCGATTCTCGCCGCGCGCCTTTTATGCGAGGGGATAAACTTCTGGCCAAGGAGGTGCTGGATGTACGAGCGCTACTTAACTCCGTGACGTACAATAATTGCGGCTGCCTGTATGCGTGCACGTAATCCAGGAAATTATTGAATTCGCCGACACTTCCAATTTATAAGATTTTAAATTCCGCTATTAAGGCGAATTAAGATTTTCAAAGTATTAGAACAGATACGAATGTTTTTCAACATGTGCTTATACGTCAGTTTATTCCTTTTTATTAATTACGCGTCGGTACAGGTACAATCGTTATTTTTAAGAAAAATATAAAAAGCTCTGCCAATAACATGTTCGACTGAAATCGGGATCAATTATGTTTTATGTAAAATATTAATTTTCGCATTTACGGCTGCATTTGCGAGCCTGAAAAAATACGGAGGAGAACAATTTCGTTCGATTTCTTTTAATAAAAGTTAATAAGAGACGTGAAAAATTATGCCGATGAAATCGTATTTCTTTTACCGTTCGCGAACGTATTCGTACGGGTAATGAAAGAAATTTTTAACGATTGACGACAATTAGTTCTGTCATAATTTTATAATTTGTAATGTAATATAAATTCGAGCCAAACTTTTATTTTCTTACTCCTGTTATAGCATAAAATTTTCGATCGAATTGCTCCTTATTACGCATGATGGCAATAAATTTCACTTGTATATTTATAAATTATAAAAAACTTAGATTTACCAAATGAAAATCGAAGAAGAAAATGTTGAATGTAATTGGTCATCGGAAATTGCAGAAACAAATAAATTTTTACGCAATTCTAAAATTCGACATAATTATCTAATTGCATTCAATTGCAAATTGACAATTTTTTTATTAATATAGATATTTAAACAATGTAAGGCACAAAATACACCCACTTACGGCAAATTTAACTAATTATTTTATTCATAAAGCTGTATGAATTTGACAAAAATGCTTGCTAATTAGTTCTAGATATTTTACTTTCTTTACCCCACGATTACTAATACGTTTGCAAAATAAATATTTATCGAGTGCCAAACTCGTAAAAGTAGAAGTCCGCGCACTCGGCTTTGAATACAGATTTTATGCAATGCACGATCGAAAAATAAATTAAATTTTCACTTTGCGAGGTTCGTTACAGTTAACTGTGAGCCTTTGCGTCGAGATAAACCGTTGAAAAATCACAGACGGTTTACAAGTGTCTTGTGTTGGTGTAAGCACAACGCGGTATAAGGCAGTAAGCGGTAAAAAAGGCGTGCAGTCGCGTTGCGCATCGAAATATTATTAATTAGGCGAACCTCGGCGGGAATTACAGAAAGTGAGTCTTGCCCGCAAAAAGTCCCCCGTCCGATATTCATGCAATTCCGTTAATCTTGGAAGTGGCAAACGAGCTCCCGGGAGTAATAGAATAGCGAGCGCGAAGAAACGCGCGCTGACAACTATAAACAAGTGCCTACGCATGTTTATAAAACAAGAAGGAGGACAGCCGAAGAATCGCTGCCGATAGATGACAAGCCGTCACATTCGTCACATCGTAACAGCCAACACGTTAATCCCGATTGTAACGGTACGTCGTGATAGCGCGAGATGAATGAAGAGCCGCCAACCGTCGGATGGCAGCGAGACAACAGCCGGAGCATAATGGCGATGCCGGAACCCCGGACCCCGTCAACAAAGAGTTTCCGCTGGTCTAGGCTGTTTTTTCCTTCGTCACAATTCCGTTGTTAACACTAAACAATGTCTGCTAATGCTCGACGACTTAATTCGTCACTGTATAAAAGGAATCGTGTATTTATTCCGCCCGAGGAAACTGTCCACTTAATTAGTTAATTATGCCGATTTTGCGTCGGTCGAAAACTTATTTCTAAATTTCCGCGATCCGAGTTATTCGTGCACCCAGTGTCGTTGATAATCCGCGATTTTTTTGAAAGTCACGTTTCTCAAGATATTATTGACAAAATATCGGCTTTTTCAAACTGAAGAAAACATGAATTTCAGCGGTGAAAAATGGTAAAAGCGCCGTACGCCCGCTGCTTACAAAACAGAGGCTCGCGCCTGCAATTTTAACGATCTGAAACAATTTAAAAGTTTTGCCGCGCAAGATAACTTGATAGAGCCGGAGCTCGGTCGACTAAGCTCATCAATGAAAATTGTGAAAATGTTTTTCCTCGATAAATTTTGTCGCTTGTCATTACTGTCATTGAATATTTATCAGTTTCTAGGCTGTTTTATGGACTAAAAATAACTAAAAGAATGTACCACGTTAATTGGCTAGAGAATAATTTTATCAACAGATAAATAACAAATTGCTCCATTTTTTGCGGAGATATAGGACGTTAGTTACGAGGTTTCCTTGAAAAGCAACAGTCTGAAAAAATGGGAAAAATAACTTGTTCGTTCATTCGCTTAAAGCTAACCCAAACTTCTTCTTCTTGTTCTTTTTCTTCTTCTTCTTCTCCTCCTCCTCCTCCTCCTCCTCCTCCTCCATCTTTTCTTCCTCTTCTTCGATTTACTTTGCTTTATGTAAATGCACCAAGAGATTTTTTCAGCTCGAGCGTGTCGATGCAATCAGCATGAAAAATGGATTCCGAATTGTTACAGGTAACTTATTGAAAATGCAAAATACGCACGTCAAGATCAAGGCGACGCACATGTGCAGTCCAGGGAGATACGTTTGTTCGCGAAACGAGCGATTTTCTCGCTCACTCGGTCGGATACGAGCTCGAGCGCAAATGAACTGGAATCGAAACGGAGAATTTTTCGCAATTATCGTCTTGCGTTTCGCTCCCCCCGGCTTCGGGGACTTTCTATTTAGTTAGTGGTTATTTAGGAGAAACCCGCAGCCTCTCGCAGCCAAGTATCCAGTAGTTCATTCGGATATATATCGCAAGGAATAGCCATTCGTTCAAATCATAGTCCTAGCATAAATAAATAAATATCGGTGCTTTCCCCCTCCATATCTGTCCTGCCCCTCCGACCCGTCTTCCCCTACGAGCGTCCGTCCGTCCCGCCGTGGCGCTGGTCGGTGAATTATGCTCTGTGGTCGGACCGTATTTCACTCACGGCAGCCGAGAGTTTATGCTTGCCACTTGCGTAATCCTGCGCCACCCGGCTAACGGCCTACCTGGGCTAATGAGTAGGTGTTTGTCGGACATCCTGACACGTTTTACGACTCGCCAGATTACCTCTGTCCGCCCGATAGACGGCGGAGAGCAGCGGCAGCACACAACCCATGCGAGGTTCCTTGACAAAACCCGTCTTTGTGCCTTTATGCGTGCGTGAGCTTGCTCCTCGAACAAAGAGGGCGAATAATCTCGGCTTTTCTCTTTGTCCTTTGGCTCTGATAAAAGCTTGGGCTCCATTATGCTCGCTGCGTTAGATAAGCTGCTTCTTTGAGCTAGTGCGCCTGTATTACGATGGAAACGTTGGCGCACGTCGAAATTGCCATCTTTGCGCTTAAGGGCTGCGATTGCTTCGATTTTCTTTTCATCCGTTTGGCCCGTTTCGGAAAAACGTTCTTTCGCGTTTTCTACTCACTCGCTTGGCAATCGCATTCTAATAATAGAGCAACTGCGTTAAGTGGAAAGCTGACGTAACGAATCTTCGCTTCTGGAATACAAATTGAAATTTATTTATTAAAACGAGTTTTGACTCATGATTCAAAGCCCATTTAATGTACTGCAACTGATAAAATCACTATTTATTGAATATTTCCATCCAAGGCAATTATCGATTCTCGAATGACTTGGCTAAAGACTCATTTCTACGAGAGAAAAAATTCATTTCTTATTGGTACGAGCAATTTTCCGTATTACAGCCAGAAATTACAAATTGTACGAAAAAAAGAAATACTTTTGCTTTATTTTAATTGATTTAATTATAAGGATTTGCTTCTTATACGTATCAATCATTTTTCGTATAATTGCTAGAAATTATCGATTGAATGAAAAACTTAAACCAATTTATTTTAATTCATATGACATTTAGCAATGTAACTGTCATTATTTTAAATTTATTATCAGGCTGTCAACTTAATAAAATTTTAAACGTAAAAGATTACAAAAATGTCATGTAGAATTGTTGTGAAATGATTTTGCTGTTTGTATACGTAACAGTAAAAAATAAACGTTTTATTTGTAGGAATACTTAAATTTTTCGAAAAAAAATTCGATTGAAAATACTTTTTATATAAATATTTATATAAAGATTACAAAATTGTTGCATTCGCGCAACAATTTTATGCAAATCCCGCTTTACATAATCATAAGGTTTTAATACTTTCAAATAGTTAGAAAAAATTTGTCTTATTTCAGAAAGCCTTTTTCGAACGTATAATTAGGATTGTAGAAGAAAACTCTTACAGTTAGTTTTGTGAAAAAGATAAGAGTAACTACTATTGCGATTAGAAGATGTAGTTCCTTAGTACATATACTGTGTATCTAAAAGTGAATTTTTAGTCATGCGTATGGATGTAAAAATGCGAAATAGAAAGTATTTCTCAAAGTTTTTAACGGAAGTCAACGAAAAGCATCATACAATGATAATATTGATGCTATAAATAAATTTTACTACGAGCAATAAAGTATCTATTAATACAAACATAATTTATGACGCAATCCAAAGTACTCGGTGCACCTAAAATTGATTAAAATATTGAGAAAAGTGATAAGGAATTACGAAACGCATAATTTCGGATATTAAATAAATTATCCTTTATTTACTTCAATTTTCCAGCAGCTTTAATTTATACTACTAATTTATACGAAACTCTTTGCCAAATAATAAATTTAACGAGAACTAAATTTTAGAAATTCGCTTTCAAATTAACGAATTAAAAGGGTCAACTGGAAGTGAATTTATCGACTCTTAATTCTCACCTATTATATAATAATCGCGAATGTCTTAATCTTCTTTATGTGTTTGAAATTGGCCTCCCCAAATATGTTATAGCTATATTGTTTTATTGCTTTGACTTTTATCGCTTTCGCAAGAATTCACAAATATAATCTTCAATATAAATTTCTGACTTTGCTTAACATATTAGATATTTTTGGGAAACAAGTCGCAGCTATTTTAACTAAATGTTTGTCAGATTTATTCACTTATTCAAATATTTTAGTCTTTGCTTTTATAATACGACATTTATGAATAAAACTTTTTATTGACATAAAAGGTATACAATCTTTGCACTCAAATAACTAAATTGACAAGAAGTTATTTAGCAAAAAGGAGTTATTTCTTAGTTCCGGATTATGTTAATCAACGCGGCTTAGAAAAATTATAAAAAATTTAATTCAATTAAAATCTAATACGTCAAACTTGCAGGATAAATTCGCGTTAGAATATATCAAGGTGATTATTTTTTAACAGCACCTCTATAATAAGCACTCCGACCATTTTATCAAATGACCGTATTTATGTTAAAATTATACTTCTATTTACAAAATCGAAAGGAAGTACAGCAATAAATTAGCGTTTTTGCAATGCATACGAAACTAATAAATAACAGATTTGCCAATACAATTAATAAGACCGTGTTTTAAAAACTCTGAGCATGAAATAATAATCTCGTGCATAAAATAACAAAACAGATTCCTGAAGCATGGATTTTCCGAGCATAAATGATTACGGAGAAAGGTAAAAAAAAGCGCGGCCTCTTCCTCGGGCCGGGCGGAATAATTTAGCCGAGATCTTACAATAAGCTCGACCATCCATATTTAAGATTCGCCGGAAGCTCGACCCGAGTAAAGCAGCCCCCCCCCCCATCTTGGGAAAAGTCGCGTGTGAAAAGGAAGCCCAGCCGCTCTTTCTATTCTCTATTTTTATCGAATTTCAACTAAGTATACTCGAGGAAGGGACCCTGGGATCGGTCGTCGAGCGAAACTGCAATAGCAGCCGGCTGATTTATCGAGAGCGGCGCACTATTCCATCCTCGAGGTCGGCGCATCAAATCCAGGAGAGGTGTATCGGACGCTCGTTACTCTTTCGTCCTCCGCTGCTACGATCGGTTCGTCGATTGCCCCGTCGCGAGGATTAAAAATTACGGTCGACACTGATTTAGCGCCGACGTCGACCGGGAGCGCAACCCGAGGGGCGAGTCGCGTGAAAATCGATCGCTGCCTGTCCGTCGGCCTGTCAACGCCGGCTTTTCCTATTCTATCGCCACCGCGGACGCCAATCTTCTCTCTGCCTCGAGTCTCGGAGTGCGGAGCGCATTTTATAGAACCACGTCCTCGGCTTCGATCCTCGCGATTGTGCGAGACTCGTGTGCGCTTGCGCGCAACCTCGTTTCAGTTCGTTTTAATAAGCTTATGACTGCCAATCGCAAAGATACATTGAATCGTCCTATACATTGTCGGGCTTATTCGATGGCGCACTCGTCGAGGATTGCGAAACGTGTATTTGTCGTACGTGTTGCATCCGAGGAGTCGAGGATTTTCCCAAAGTTCATCTGCAAGAGTGGCTAGTTTTTTTTCTACTTGCTTGCATAAGCAAATTCGATATTATGGTTGCACGATAATGGAGAGCGACAATTATTTACTTACGGGCAAACATGGCACTCTCGACTGTGTTATTTTTCAAGTTTTCTAAATTCGCTGATCGAATTACGAATTTACTTAGTAATTGCGAATTGTTAGCAAATATTATACTAGAGTTTATTAATCTCTAAAGGCTTTGTCCTAGTCGGTGAAACGTGCTTAAGCAAATTTCACGTTTGTATTGTTGCACAGATTCATTGCACAGATTATACATACGTTCTCTATACCCACGTCGCTTAATCCTGTTAATACTTTATTTCACGTGTTGCAAGACCAACGATTTAATTATAGAATTAATCATCAATAATTAAAATTGGTAACGTTTAATTCTAAAATTATATATTTTTTCGTATGTTAATATTTAAAAAGAAATTTTACACAAAATTAAGAATAAAGTTCATTCTATGTTGAACTCAAAAATAATTCATTGTTAATGTTTATTGATATAAATTTATTATTAACTACTGTATGGAATATTTTTAAGAATAAAAAAAAAAATTAATATAAAGTCTCTTTCAACGCCCAATAATGCACTTGATTATTAAGTACACTATGAATTTTGAAGTCACGGTATAGTTTTATAATTAACAATGTGAAAAATATACGAATGCAAATTTTAACAAGAAATATAAGATCTTGAAACCTTGAAGTGTAAATAATTTCAGTTGATAACTTTTTTCCCGAAGCTTAATTTATGTTTTCATTTAATTTTTTGAAAAAGTTTTTGGGTTAAATAATTTTTATGATCACTAATTTTTATTTTTTACTAATAATTACTTTGTGAACTAGAAACAATGTAAAAAAAATAAGGTTTGTTAATTGTGAGTTTTTATTGTTTAGCGTTTGAAATATCCCCTTCATTTTTCTAAAAATCCTTTTGACATTTTATTTGAGAATGTTAAATGTTTTCAATGTAACCTTTAGAAAAGTTTCTTATGTAATACATAAAACATTAAGTAAGTTTTAATTCGAACTTCAGTATCTATTTTGTTGAAAGCTTATTTGTTTATAAACGTGTGTGAAATGTCAATTTCTAAGTATTTTCTGATTTCAGAAATACTTAAATATATTTGCGAAATTTACTATATGAAAATTATTAACGGGAATTTCTTGTTAATATTTTCTTAATATGATAATAAAATTTAAGAAATTTGGAAACGTATTTATTAATTAATTTTCTTTTTAATAATTCTTAATGGGGTGGCATGTTAAAACAGTATCAATTTTATCACTTGTTTATTTTGATTTTTCGATATTTAATAAAATATTATTTATTATTGTTATTTATTTACGAATAATTTTTATATTCTTATTCATAAATTTTTAAATATTTGATTTGTATATACGAATATTATTTTTATTACCAATTAAAAAAAATTTTATTATTTAATTTTAAATTGATAGTTTTATAAAAGTTGAGATCTATTTACCAATAAAGAGAAATTATAATCGAATTAAAAAAAACAAAGAAAATCATTTTATTTAAAAAAAATATTTAATTTGATATTCTTTGATTGTTAAGTACATTAAGTTTGATGTGTAATTTGATAAAATCAATAGAAATGGTTTAGTTTATTGGAGTCGGTAAAAACTTTTATGTATTCAGTGATTTATACTTTTCTACATATTTATTTATAATTAAGTTTATAATAAAAGTAAGGATTAAGGGTTGTTAAATTCATAAAATTCTTGTATATTTATTGCTAGTTTTTTTATTATCGAAGTTTATAGCTTTTGAAACTTTTATGGTTGATGATTTATACTAATATACATATCTACTTAAAATTATTTGTGTAATCAAAGTAAAGAGTAAAGAATTCTGAATTCGTAAAGAACTATTTTATTTATTCTGAGTTTTTTTTTATTATCAAAGTTTACGATACTCGCGACTTTAACGACTGGATAGTTTTTAAATAGAATTTCATGCATTAATCGTAAATCAGTAATTAATTTGCATTATGCAACAGCTTCACGTTTAGAGCACGATGAAATAAAAAGATTTTATGACGTTTACTCGTTTTATCATGGAAAGGTCATTTATCAACGGTTTTATTAGCCATTTACTATCTGCGTTTATTTAAGAGACATTAAAATACATTAACATTAAATAACTTGTGCGTTTTCTTGAAGTTTCCTCTATAAAAACGCTTATATAGAAGTAGATATTTAAAATAACGTATAGTTTCAAAAGGCTAAGGTAACTACTGCGGACGTGTTTTTAAGAAACATCAAATTCAAAGTAGCATCATAAATTAAGATTATTTTAATATTAAATTGTCTTGTATAGCACATTTGCGCAGAAAAGTTATCAATATTCTTGCAAAAACGTTTTTAAATGCAATATCATATATCATATATCATATTTTAAAAGCAGTCGCTATGATTCATTTATATTTAGATTACGATTTTAAAACTTCTACAACTAGACTGCTGTCTCCGTAACGTTGATAACATGCTGATAACATCTCATTTGCTTTAACTTTTACTTTTTCCGACGGGGAGATTTATTCGAGCTGAATAAGAACAAGAATTGAGAAACGAAAACAAATTTGCAGCTCGTGTGTTCAATCTCAATCATTATTTCCAATCAGTGTCCATTAATAAGTATCGCGTGTATTTTTTCTTCTATTTTTTACTCTACTTCGATTATTTAGGTGCACGCATAGATTAGACGTTTTCCTATTAATTGTATTTACGTAACCAACAGTCGCTTTATCAAACTAAAAATTTATCATTCGCACATTTCCATCGCTGTTCGGTGGTGGTTTGTCCGATCAAGGAAATAACCCTTTCATTCGAATGCTTAAAAAAATCCGGGCACCTTACATTCAGTATTGCAAGGAATGCCATTTTTTACGCTTATAATCTTTTGCAGACAACAAGAAAATTTACTTTCAGTACCGAATGCTAAAATACTGTTGATGGAAGAAATAAAAATACGCCCTTATATTTGTTATCATCGTTTACGAAATATTAATCTGTCTCGTTTCCTCCGCATACTCTTGCACGGATTTTATGTGCAGGAGCCAAACGTATTGGATCTGCAACATCTAATATTAAAGAAATTCCATAAGAAATCGGCGAGTTTACTTCTGTTAAAGTACCTCTTGTGCAATTAAAAGGTAATGATATTTGAAAAATGTTTTTTCTTAACACTTGTCAATTAATCAAGTTGTCTTTTATAAATACAGTTATAGATAATTCGCACGTTCGTAGAATAAATTTGCATCTTAATTCATAAAATTATGATTTATGCTTTATGAAAAATTTATATTAGAAAAATTGACACTTTAATGCTTTCGCACTATACTTAGATGCTTTACATAAATATGTAAATTATAAAACTCCAGATTTTATAGCGCGAGTAGGTGCGATCTATCGGTAACCGTGATATTCTCCTATCTGATTATTTTGTAAATAATACTTTATAAGAGAGTTGTTTTTCTTTTTTTGAGAATATATTAGCCGCGCATAGGTGTTTAGACGCAGTTTCTTAGTATATGATAAGCTATATTCTCTAAAGCAGTATAATTTTCTCACGCAAACTTATCTTTCAAAATCTTCGCTGCCGCAAATATCAATTTAAAAAATAACAAGCCGTAATTGGAGTCGATTTCGTACACTGTAACGTTCAAATATCCATAATACAAAAGGAGATACTTTTCTCGTAAATATGGGTTTCGTACCGAGAAAATAATCAAGCGAGCCTTTATCCGAGTATAAATAAAGTCGATTTGCAGGTTACTGTTGGTAACCTGTAAGGGCAACCTCGCGTCCACGCAAATAAAGTTAAGTTATTCGAGTGGCAAATAATTTCGCAAAATATCATTCGGTCCGGTTCTGGCCACGTGCAATTTGGGCCGGGAGTAAAGACAGTATTTGCGGGCACAAAATGCAAATGGTGCGCGCGTTTCCAGGCGCTCGAGAGTCCCGATCGGTGAAATATCAATGATTAGGCGCGGGAGCTCTTTAGTCGTGCACTTGGGCTGAAGCCCAATGAGTTTGGGTGCGACAGGCGGCGCGGGCACGAGTTCCCTCAGCTAAGTGCAAAATGCCAGTACCCATTGTTGGTTGCGCGGGCAGTAGATCCTGCGAGCGATTCCTCGAAGGGCGACTCGCTATTTCGGGTTCGCGCGAGCCGCCGCGCCGTATCCGCTCGTAAAAGTCGCCCGAGGCGCGGGCATCCATCCTAATTAACAACCATGGAACCACGTTCGGGACCATCTGATATTGCGCGCCCCGAGGAGAGTATAATCCGCTCGTTACCAACACGAACGGCCTCTTTCACTCCTTGTGCTTGTAGCGCGGAGAGTCGCCTCCTTCTCTCCTCGGCCTTCCTTTTTTCTCCTCCTGCTTTCTCTCGAAGCAGCTTCTTGGGTGCGCTCCTTTTTTACTCTCTTTGGAGTGCCACCCTTGCAGGGAATCTTTAGCGCTCCTTTTCGCGCAGCGTTTAAACTCTTCTCGCATAACTGGCGCTTGATAGCTCCGCAGCACATTGTGAATTTTTTAGGCCAAGCCTACAGTCGATTTGATATACTACTCTCGTCCTGCCTTCGTTCTCGAAATTGCTGCTCCGTAATATTTTTCGGATTCAATTTCGGCCGCCGATTAAAGCGGTTCGTTCTTGGTTCTTGATTCGTTGCCCTTGGGTGCCTTCGCGTGATGCACCGCGGCCCTCGAGTATCACTGAAAATTCTCCACTCCCCTCTAACAAATGCATAATCCTCGCGCATTCGATGGAATTTTGCACAAACTCCTGGAATCTGCAAAAATTAATTTCCTCGATACACGCGTGTCTGTTGATTGGCTTATAGCTCTTGCAGCCGCTCTTTGGCTCCGAAACTTGGCTCGAAACACGCTCAAAATAAAAAGTCCTTTTTATCGAATGCGACGCCATCCAATTCTCATTCCATATTTTAGCGCATCGTAATCAAATATTAAAATACAAAGTTCAGTTTTGTATTTTAACAAGAAAATAACCGATCACATTATTATTTATCAAGTACGTTACAGCCCATAATTTGGGAGTAAATTTTTGCTTTTAAGAAATTCTTCGGTCCCCGTTAAATCGGCAGTTGAGTTACGATCAAATTTTCGGATACGAAAGTTTTCAACACAAAATATATTTCAAGGAAAGCACTAAATTTTTATTGCAACCGCCGAACATCGCAAGTCATGCAAAATTAATATTTTCGTTATTTATCGAGTCATGTGAGATTGATTCAATCTCTATTGCATTACCCCTGTGCAGCGCCGTGATTTTACAAAATCACGCAGCAGGAAAAATAAGCCCACGCTGGTCGCATTAATTTATGGTACATGTAAAAAAATAATCGTCACGTATTGCCGGAGGTCGGAAAATAATCGGCCTCGTTCATCGCTTAATTAGTCGCGAACGAGGCATCGCGGAAACGCAGCGACGCGGAAAAATTCCTCCGCAGAAAGTTCGGAATTCGTGGCAACAAGTGTTCCCGGCAGGTGATACGTCACTCGGAGCCCAATTTTTCAAAACTCGATGCTCTCGCGCGCAGTCATCGCGCGTAGGACTACCCGGACGAGGCTGCCAGACTAACGAGCGACAAGCTGTAAAACGGTCTGCGGCATGCACGCGGATATATTTAGAAAAGGAGCATCGCGAGCAGACGCAAGAGCCTCGTAAAAGGCGAAAAACAAGAGCGGCTGGATAATAAAAAAGGAGTTAGCCAAGCGCGAGTGTCAGGGCTCGCTCGTAATTCGGCTCTCGTTAAGGCCCTAAAGACGCGTAATCGCAGTGGGACCGGCGCTCTCGTAAACATTCGCCATCTCCGGGTCCTCGGATTCTCTGATACTCGGTGGCAGAAAGCGACGGCGAATCCGCAAAGTGCGTGCTAAGACCGAGTTTGGTCGCTCCCGAATCTCGGGGACCGCTTGAATCCGACGCACTTGGATTTGCAGCCCGCGCAGAGTAACAAGGACGGGCATGCGTACCGAAGATGGAATCTGGTTGCGGCCTTCCGACGATAGCGGCATGCGAGTCAACTTTTTTAATTTACTCGTATAACCGAGGCGGTGCGTTAGTATTTTTGGAATTTTAGAGCCGAGCCCGAGAATTTTGGATAAATATTTTCATCTCAATGTGTGCGCGAGTCCTGACGAGAGCATCGAAAAAATGTCACAGAAGCTGCGAGGCTGCTTGCCATTCGGGATTCTAATTAGAACTGGGGTATCGTTAATAACGAGCGAAATTCGAAGATATCATTCATAAATCACTGTGGCGACAAATTACAGTTATTGGAATTACAATTTCAGCAAGGCGAGCTGCAATTTTTTTTCTCGGTAATAATTAACGTTGGGCAATTTACCGACCACTTAGAATGTATTTATTTTCCAGTTTTGACTGCATTTATAATCGCGATTAATAATTACAAACTTCTACTGAAAGTAATTAATTTTATAATAAATTAGAGTCAAAAGTATAGTGGTTACTCGCGTGTTAGTGCAATTCAATTGTAAACTGTTGTAACGGCAAACAACGTCTATAAGAAAATAACTTGTTTCAACAGAAAAGTTTAATCTTTTCGTCGCCAATTATATGTCTAATTAAATGAAAAAATTACACGCCGAACTGCATCTTTCAACGCAAACCAATACTTTGAATACTACTTGAAATTAATGTGTCAAATACGTCTGTACGTGGTGTTCGTGTAGAGCGTACATAGTTAAAGAAAAACCTAGTTAGATCAAAGTATTTTAAAGTACTATGTACATATGAGCTACTATTTTCATTAACTAAATGGAGACGTAGCCTACAATCGGACTAAATACATGATTTTATATTTAATATAATTACACTGGAAAGTTTTTTCCAAAGGAAAGTTTTTACACGATCAAAGGATCAAAATTTAAAACGAATTCAATCGAGACTTGCAATTCGATTGATTACTACATTATTATCTCAGTAACAGACGTGTAATACTATATTTAGCTGTAAATAACTGCTTTAGTTTAAAAAATTTTGCGTTCTGTATGTCTGGGCATACATCTATCACTAAACATTTGCAAACTTTCGTTCGATTTTAAAGATATTCGGTACTCACGACAGCTAATTAAGGTATTAAAGTATTAGGATCGAGTACAATTCTTTAAAAGTATTTTCATTTCGTACTCAATCATGCATAATAGTAATGCCTGAAATTAATGTTTATACAACTATTTTTGTCACAATGGTTCGCTCCACAAAACACCTTTCAGTGGTATAAACATCCAGTGAATATAAACATTTGAACAAAGAAATTTTTCCGCAGGCAATCGCGCGTTCAAAGTTCAAATACTCGCATACTTTCGTAGGTCGCGTGCGCCTGTATGCGTGGGGTTTTTTCTTTGTGCGCGCTTGTAAGCGTAGCAGTAAAGTGGCAAATCGACGATCGATCGGTCGCGATCGTAAAAAGAGCCGCTTTAACGTCAGCGGCCCTCTTAAAGGCATTAAAAGCGCGTGTTTTCTTATACATTCGCCTGCCTCCCAATGAATTCGCTAAATTATCGGACGTCGTTAAAACGCACGTAGGCACTTTATATCTCCAACGACGATGAATCGCGTCCGCCGCGGCGCGCAAGCATGCAATTTCGCGAATGGGCAAAATTGATACTCGCCGGGACAACCAAGGAGTCTCTGCTCTTACACACGCACGCCCGGACGCGCACACGCATTCCGTTTGGAAGGGGAAGGGACGAGAGCAATTACAGCAGCGCGTTGCGTTGATCGTTGAAATAAAGATCCGCGAAATTACGAATGCGGCATTAACGACTTTTGAAGAGCTATTGAATAACGCTTGATTTTATCTTGGCGAGCGAGTGAACTCTCTCATATGGTATAACTCGAAAGCGACGATAAATCTTTGGTACGAGTGCTCCTCGCGCTCGTAAAGGTGTTTTTCGAGGTGTTGGCACGAGTGACTGCGGTATAATTTACAATAATAACGCCGATTCTCTCTCCCGTTCGTGCCTGCCGATGGCTCTGCCGCGAGCTTCTTTTGATATCGATCGGAATGATCGTAAAAGACGTCACCTACGTGTACGTAAACGCGCGTGGCTCCATACGAATCTCCACGTAAATGGCCGCGAAGTAAACCGATAAGTTCGAGAGATGATCCTGAGCCGATGAAGCTATAGCCAGTTCTGCACTTTATGATCTCATAAATATGTCAATAGGGTTTTAAATTATCTTGACTTTCCTCTCGCCTGTGTTACGTCCTCTTTTTTCGCGAGCGCGGATGCTCTTGCATGTGGCGTCGAAAGAGGATGACGGCGGGGAGAGGAGGAGAGGATAAGAGAGTCGAAAAGCGTCGGAGGGACTTTCTTAAAATACAATATACTGTTAAGAGTCTCTTTAGCCCTTGAGGTTTAGCACTGCAATAAATTTTCGAGACGAGTTATTATTATTAGCTGGCGTTTCTCGATTAATCGCCGTCTACTTTATCTTGGAGTCGAAGATTTTTGGCCAAACTAGGTCCATCAAAACACGCCAACTTTGTGCTTCAATTAGTCGATGGGGATTTAACAATAGACGCGATTAAACCTTTTTGGGAACGCACCTTTTTAGGGAACGAGTGATCTCGCGGCGCTTTTTCAACGCGGTCACTTTACTTTTGAGTGAAAAAGAACGTTCCAAAGACGCGGGTAATTGCAAAAGTTTCAATATAAATTTGAAGCAGTTAGAAAAGTTCGGCCGAACTCGCCAAGCTATTCGTGTCCGCGACTCGTAAAAAAGCGTCCGCCGAACGGTTTCGCGGCACTTGCAGCGCAGGGGAAGAGCGAAGCGTCGAAGCCGCAAT
Organism: Platyscapa corneri; assembly: GCA_018907185.1. NCBI lineage: Eukaryota > Metazoa > Arthropoda > Insecta > Hymenoptera > Agaonidae > Platyscapa > Platyscapa corneri. The sequence continues at coordinate 904,375 of JACCHW010000005.1, read as the reverse complement.
GTTTTCGGGCTCGAACGAGGGCTAAAACGCGAATCCGCGTGCACGTGCGGGTCGGGTACTTAAATTCTGAAAAATCAGACCTGAGCACCCGGGAGGAGTCGGTGTGCGTCGCGGTCTGGGGTGTCTCGCTTCGAGTTATACGCCGAGCGAGAGGCAGTTGGACGCGCAAACGTATTTCAGGCGGAGCGCGCGCTCGAGTTTTCGGTGGAGACGTTACCGTTATTTATGGGCTCGTTTATCAAGGTAGCACGTCCCCCTTTCCGCCCCCGGGGCCCGCGCACCTCGCCTCCCTCGGAGCGCGGCAACAGCCAGAGAATATACGTCGCAGCCACGGCCCCCCCGATGCGGACTACCCGCCACTGGCGCGCGCGCAACCAGAACAGAGAGTGAAAGAGAGAGAGAGAGAGAGAGAGAGAGAAGCCAATCCCCAGATATATCGCCTCGATACCTTAGTCAAAGACGACGCCAGCGTCGAGGCTGTTCCGGAGCGGCGGAGAGCCGCGCTAAAGATAAAGAGGCCTTCTTCTCTCTTTTTTTCGCATCCCCGACGCGACGCGCCTCTCGCTCAATGTGTTCATGTGCGCGAATGTAGGAGGGCCGAAAATATACGAGAGAAGAACAAATGTTTTGCCATTTTTAAAGCAATTGAGGAAATAAATATCAAGCACCATTAGCCTGTTAAACTAGCCCAATGTGTGAATATATAAATCTGTGTGGGTTATTGGGTATGCGTATTTATATACACGAACGTATATATGTTCTGGCGATAACTTATACGTATCTCAAAACAGATTTCCGTTCGGCTCACATGGCAATGGATACTTTTTCTGATGTTAAGGAAAACATTTCAACGTATTTTGGTTAACCTAAATATCTGCTTGCTGGCTAATACGAGAATGTCCGCAAATTGTGATTCCCGCTTCCCACCTACGCTCATTACACTTCAATTAAATGATCGTACTCGCGAAAACATATTCATCGTCTTACACCTACTTTATCTTCTTTACACCAACTGTGCTCTTTTTCCTGCATTATATCAAATAACTGAAATTGTTATTGAAAGCTGTACCGTCAAAATATTTGATCTATTAATTACAACGATTATTCGTTTGAAAAGGAATAAACATTACCGGTAGATTGCAAGGAATAATTTCACAAATATTACAGCAATTTTCAATGTAAACATTTACATTACTACGTGTTTTTTATTCCCCAAATAAAAGAACCTAGAAAAATTTGAATCATCTCAAAAGTATTAATAACGCTCGAATTAAAAATAAAAATGTTCGTCAAAATCTATTTCCAAGTATATTATATTGGCAAAATTAATTTTTATTGCCTTGAAGTAAGAATAAAAATTAGTTCTATTTTTAAATGCCCTAGAAATCTATATAACCTTATTTAAAAATTCTAAGAAGTTTGAAATAGTGCCCGATATCATTTAAGAAAATTGAACCAATATTCTTCTTACAAGGGTATTCACTGACTGTATTAATTTCATATGATATAAGCGCATCCGATAAATTTCTAAAAATTAATCGATAAAAATATCTTTGTAAATTTAATTCATATATTGAAAAATATTCCTTATTATTGCTTCTAACCCAATAAACTTTTCTCTTTTTTTATCTAAACCCATTTTCTTTAATACTCGAATAGTGAATAACGTGCATTAATAAGCAGTAACGAGTCGCAGTTTATCACCTGCACTATCTTCTACTTAATTTAATTTATTGAGAATCAAAATAGTATCCATAAATTCTTTAAGTAGTCATTAGGCTTAGAGTTCTATAATTAAATTTAAATTCGATGTAACGTTTCGTTTTTCAAAAAAAAGTAAAAATGCGTGTCGATGCACTTAATTGAATGGCTTGACGTTTTACTTAAATAGTCCACTTCATCAATAATTATTTAATTAAATTACAGTTTATAATAGCTTAACGGCACTGGAAATAAGTTTTTTTTTTGTCAAATAATCTGAAATCGTGTAATAGATGTGCGCAAAAGCAACGAGGCAATAAAGTCTTGGAACGCGTTGCTTACTCAAGACGTAAATTTGTTTGTCGATATTTCGAGTTTGATTAATTGAAAGTAGAAGGGAATTTTTTAGCCAAAAGATTTAAAGGAACCGAGTCTACGTTATTATTGCGATTTCTAGAATAAGGGTGATGATTTATGGCTAGGGGATGAAGTGGAATGGAGATTTTTCAGATTCTTCCTTTTCTGATTTTATGTCTTTTACACGATTCTCATAATAACGAAGTTTTTATACATGAGCTCTTGATGTATTATATTTCTGGTAGCCATCAAGGAAAGAAAAATGATATTTTAAAGTGAATCGGTATAGAAGTTGAATATTCAGAACGTAAACTAATAGTATTCCTTGCATAATATCTAATAAGAATCTTTTCTACGACCTTTTCTCTTCTCTTCTTCTTCTTCTTCTTTTCTTTTGTGAGCATAAGGAAATCGTAAAAATAGACGTCAACGTAAAATATCGTGAAATTATCACGAGTTTCTTTGTCGCTACTCACACCATTAACAGCGACCAAAGGAACGAAAGATCGATGCACCCAAACGTCGCAGTTCTCGCTTCGACATTTCCCGTCAGCGTCGATTATACACCCGCGCGCGAAAAAATAACGAACTGCATCGTAACTGGGACATCGACACTCCACTCGCGCATTAATCACACAGATTCAAATCTGGAGCGACCCCGTCAACCCTTCCACCTTCTTCCCGCGGCTCCCGGATCCCGGATCTCCATGTGCGAGAGCTGCTGGAAGAGCGATCGGGCCGCAGCGAGAGGATGACTTGGGTCAGGAGATAAATAGCACTGGTCGACGGGAGGCCGGCCCATTTTGTCCTCCGCGTCGACGCCAAAAGAAGAGCGTTCAGAAGCCGACGCCCTCGTCCGTCTATTTTTTATGTATTCTCCTTTGCCCGGAGCAACTCAGCTGACTGAGTTGCCGAGATTGTATTGGCGCTGGAATAAGTGCCGCTCGGGTACTCGCCAACACTCTTCCCCAAACTTCTCGAAAAATTAATCATTTATATTTCATAAATGCCGCGCTAATGCGAGGACTGTCGAGAGCTTTTATGCCGTTTGGTAAAGCTGCGCACGAGACGTTACCGCATACGTTTAATTCTTTTTCTCGCTTGATTTTCTAATTTACATATCGTTCGCGTCCAATTTCTGATTTATAATTTATCGGCCAGCTTAGTTTCATTTAAGTTCCATCTTTCTAGTAATAAATTAGTGCCGAGTAAAAGTTTCACGAAAAAGCTCATGTGTCCGAGATATTTAATTCTTTAAAAATTCAAAAGCGATTTTAAAACGTCGCAAAAAATGAAAAAGCGAAATATTCAGCTACGATGTAATTTTAAAGTCATTCGACACGCACTTTATAAAATGAAGATGAAATTTCAGCGATTAATAGCTGCGAAATGTTGCGGATAATCGTCCTAAATTTTAGATGAATTCAGCGGCAAGGAAAGCAGTTATTTGCATGGCAATGAAGCACTCGATCTGCATCGACGCGCAGCCTTAAATCGAAATAATTCCTTCGGATACTCTCGGGTTTCCAATGAAAGAGTAATCCAGTGAGCTTTTGAAAATCAATTTACACGCAAGTCTGAGGAAGAGAGTCGAAGTCGAAGCCTCGTCTCGGCGCACCGTTGATTTTGCAGTCCCGAGGAGCGCGGCGGTGCAATCCGCTGCCGGCGTCAATCGACGATAATCATCGGAGCGCATCGTCGTCGCGGCATCGTCCTTTTCGCCGTCCTGGCTGATAATCTCAAGCCTCGTCACCCGGTTCGATTAATTTCGCGTTCTTGGCGCGCGGAAAAGAGCGGCTGGGATCGCCGCAAAAGGCGCGACGCGACGGTTTACGCTTCGCGTTTGATTCCAGAAGCGCTGTTGCCGTGGAATGAGCTTAATGCGCAAGAAAGAGAGCCGTTAACTTTTTACTCCCACCATGAGTATTTGTAAGAGGGAAAGATATGAGATATTTGTCGATACTCGGACTCTTTATCGAGCTCCCGAGAATGGGCACGTTGTTAACGGTGTTGATGATTCTTGAGGAATATCCATTTTTTTTCATCGAATTAATATCTATGAGCGCAATTAAACGTTCGGACTGCCGCTATTACATTTTATGCAATTCAAATGATGCAAATCACTTATAGTGTGATTATTAATCTTGAGACTGAAAATGAATTTATGGATCTAGATTTACTGTCCAATTTCTTGTTCTAATGTTTGCAAGTGTAACCGTCGTTATGAAGCATTAGTTAGATGAAATTGAAAAATGAATGTGATGATTCATCCAAACAGTCGTAGATATTAAATACTTAAAGCTACACGAATTAAAATGCAACATATTATTTCTAAATGAAAGTAATAATAATCTTTAATTAATTTTTATCTGTTATATAATGCATTGATTTATTTTTGCTTTGTACTGATTAGAGAAACTCATTTTTGCAAGTATGCCACCAGTTATAATATTAAAAAATAAAATTTTAAATTAGAACACATTAATGTTGTGATTAAAATGAAATATTTGATAATTAATTCTCTTATATAAATTTAAAATTTTTATACAATAAAATATTTTTTGAAATAATCTTTCATTTATAAAAAAAATATAATTACGGTCATATTTTGGTTAAATGCCTTTATAAGACTATTTATTTGCTCTTTTTATAGTATATGATTTTACACTCTGCGCAAATACATTTTATGAATTTGATTAAAAGATCTAAAACATGAAAAAGATAATAATGAATACAATAATAAGTATATATTTATAATAATCTTAAATATATGAATTATTATTATATTTTTCCGAGAAATAACACTTTGATTTAAATAAACGTAAAAATAAGAGTAAAAAATAAAATAACCAAAAGATTAGTAAGTAATTCAAAAAATTTTTTCAACACTAATTAATTATTTGGTCGGAATTCTTATAATTTTGTTTATAAAGTATCCAAAATTAATAAGAATAATATTCTATTTTTGAGAGGATTATTAAAATATGTAGGAAAATATTAAATTTTTATATAGAGATAAATATAAAATATTAGTTTTCTAACGTAAGGAAAACTTTTTAGCTATGATTAGCTTTGAATTTTGTATTGATTAAACTAAAAATTAATTTTTATCTTGCCCGCCAGAAGTGAATGAAATTAAATGATTTATATAGATTTATATACTTGAAAAAAGGAATATTTAATAAAATGCATACTTGAATATTCTTCATAATTAACCAGGAAAAAATTAATAAAAAAGGTTAATTATCGAAATAAATTATTAAAAAACAAAGTATACTTCATTTATTCTTTCAATATCGATCGTACGATATTACGTGTATGGTAATTTAATCTTAGGATACATAAATTTAATATCTGCTGTTCAAACATTCTAAAGTTTAATGCAATATATACTATCTGTAAAGTTTAACAATAAAGTGCATTTTATGGATAAGCACTAATGTAATAATATTAAAGCCATACTATAATGATATTAAAATAAAATTATTTAAAGCATGAAATATGAATTTTGACTTGGGGAACTCATCATCCGAATTTTTGCTAAAGTCGTAAAAGTCGTAAATGGCTAGAGCCTTAATAAAATACTTAATATCAAATATTGAGCAATGGCAGTGAAAATATTTGTTCTTTTTGTTCCAAAACGCGCACTGAAGTAATAAAAAACAAGAAAAAAGCGGTTGCGAGAGAAAAATCAATCAATCGGAATAAAAGTAAAATTCCCTTCGGAAAAAAGACTTGATTACAACGGACTTTGATCGCCGGTACGCGCATCAATTTCCAAAGTACTCGTCGTTTTCGTTTGACAAAATAATGCATCACTGGGCTGCTTCTCTCTCCTGCGCGTAACAGAATCCATAATCACTAGGAGGGCAAGTCTGCAGGAGTAATCGGGATCTGTCGAGCTTCTCCTCGACAAATACAGTCGGCAATTCCGAGCTCAGCTTACCAAAAGAACGCGGCGCCGCAGATAAAAGTTCAGGCTGGCGCGTTGACGCGGAAAAATGGAGGGGAAAGAGACGAAGATAAATAGACGAAGAAAACGGCGCACAAAGAGGAAGCAATAGCCTTGCCTTTGGCTAATAAACAAGCTGCCGTGTCGGTAAAACGCCGGTTCCAGACGTGTTGCCACATACACGTTTTGACTTCTTCTGTGTCTGGACGTCGAGGCGCTCTCAGTTTACTCCTACATGACGACGACGTTCTTTGCTGGATTTTGTATTTTCCCTCGGACTTTATACAGGCTTTTGTCGGGGACTGAAACAACCGGATCCCAGCATTTGACACTTCCTTTGAGCCTCCCTCGGCACCTTAAATGTTCAGTTTCTAATGAAGATATCGACGAATTGCATTATTGATTATTCTAGTTATTTATTCGAGGCCCTTGTATTTATTGTTGCTCTTACAACCAAAAATAATTCGAAATGAAGCTAAAAATTAATCTGCTGATACTTAATACTTGAATATAATTTTACGAATTATTATAAACATTTTTCTATATTCAATGCTTCAACGTGTAGTAAAACTTAATTTAAATATGGACCTTTGCTTTAACTGGTTGATTATACAATGGTATTTAATTTTCAGCAAATATCCTGAATCTTATTTTCAGATTATGTTTTTCATTATTTATTAATTATGGCTGCAATTTGAATGCAGCTATGAATAGATAAATGCAGAAGTCAAACTACTGCTGAAGATTAATTTGAGTGCAGGAAATTTGAGAACAAAACAGAGTATAAATTAAGTTGAAATCTGTGCTTGATATGAACTATTTAATTATACGGAAAACAGTAAAAATACTAATGTGGATGAAAATTGAAAACTGACTGATGAGAAAAAATACTTGAACTAATCGATGACTCTGGAAGACATAATAGTTATTTGCGTTAACGTTATGATGTATAAACTCGGGAATTTCCTACTTCAAAATTCCAAACTTTATTTTCATGTTATATGAAAAGTTTAATACTCAAGCATAAATAATAATTGTCGCGTAGGATTACCACGCGATGAGGGTATGCAACGTAAATAAAGGTGAGAGAATAAAACCTTGTTCTCTTTATTTATAACAACGAAAAGCAATTAAAACTATAATGATATAAAACTATTAAGTAATAATTTTGGCTCGCAAAATTATTAATTTTAATTTTCGTCTATTTTTAATATTGCATTGCTATTTTTAATTTAAATATTGTAAACAACTATATTTAATATTTATAATATTAATTAATATATCGATCACTCACCAATTTTTAATTACAAAAAAATTTATAAAAAAATCTATAATCTGAGTGGAGTAAAATGTATTAAAAAGATAATTTGTGACATAAATGTTTATTTTATACTTTCTGGAATACAATTATTAAAGGAAAGAATATAACGAAAAAATTATTTACCGACAATAGCTTATTAATTTTTAAGGTTTGGAATGAATTTTGAGTTTTATACAGGAAGACTAATCATCAATAACAAATACGCGTAAAGCACTAGTTAATCTCTTTTTATATAGGATCTTATCTTATATATTTGTGAAAATCAATTACATTCTATAATTAAGGTAGTAAATTTAATCACACTCTTTTATAAGGTTTCACAATTTTGTATCAACGTAATTTTTTCATTATTCATTCTCTGTATATTTAAATAATTTAACGCGCATTAGATATGCGTAGGTAAGTGAAACTATACTGCAGATCATCGGTTAAAGAATGACGAAATAAATGTAATTGGATAGTGGATTGTATCGACGGTAGGAAAAAAAGTCGTGCTCAAAATTTAAAGTATCATCAAGACTTTAATATTTTATCTTTAAAATGAAGAAAAATTAATAGCTTCAAAAACACGCACCGAGTTACACGAATACAATTTTCTGCCTCTAAGATAATCCAATTCACAATTATGCTTAAGTACAAGTATTTTGTTAAATGAAAAAATTAGGGTTACGAACTTTTATTACGACAATCGTAAAATATTTGCACTCATGCGAGAAATAGATACGAAAATTTAGCTGAATATTAATACAAGAAATTTGATACTGATACTATTGACATTACAATGTTTGACCAAATCGATTTCCAAGATTAAACTACTACTTTTTTTACAAAAAAGTAAAACAAAATATACAATGACGTTTAAAGAGATAATCGATTACTTCAGTAAAGAGAGCTACTTTGTTTATTGTAAGCAGCTTGTACCTTTTATCGTAACAAAACTGGGAAAGAAGAGCACATAAAGTTATTGTTCCGTAGCTTGGGTATATCCCTTGTTCAAGTGTACGTATGACTGTGTATATCCACGAGAAGAACGGCGGTAATTCATAAACTGAAGTTACTCCCACGTCTCTTTCTTACGACGGCGTGTTGCTGATGGAGTAAACGCGTTCTTATCGTTTAACAGCGCGTATTTTCGCACTCTGCTGCCCGCATACACAATAGATACGCAAGTTGATCCCTGGGTCGTACACCTGTTTGCTGCGATGAGAAGAAAGTGTTTCTGTCATAAATTAAATGCATAATTATAAAAAATTCTATCATTAGTCCTATTAGATATTATATGCTGCGTTCCCTTGTAAATTTTCTCTTAAATAAAACGTTCGACATTTAAAAATTAGCCTAAGTGGTATTGTGTTAAGATAAATAAGTAAGGAAATAACGCGCTAATAATGCGACAGAGAAAACCGCGTGCGGGTGAAAGCTCATTCATTATTCAAGTGCTGCTCAACTATTTAGGTCGATATAACCGGAAGTTTAAGTTTTAGCACGTACACTTTACCCCATGTGCTAGTATCTTTTATTTTGGAACTCGTTTGCAGCACTGGAAAAATTTCGTTAGGGTTTTCCCTGAATATTACTCATCTGTAATATATTTGTGAATTAAATAAAGATCATTCTCGTATACCATTTACTGTAAAAGTAAAAGCTAAAAGTTTCTAAATTCGATTGTTAACATTTTTAATTTATCAAATTTTTTAAAAATAGGTTTTACACTAATATCATCTGCAAGTTTCGAGATTTAATTGATATTTCTGTTTTATTCATCATGTTAAAGAATCTTGTGTGATATTGTTTTTTCTAATATATAAATATCTTGACGCTAATTGTATTATGTGCGAAAATTATGTTTAATTCAATTGCAAAGATTATTAGAAGAAAAGTGTTTTTTTAAACAAATTGAATATTCTTTGTTCGCTATTTACAGGTTATTAATCAATACATTGCACATTCCTTTAAATTTATCTATTTGTCGATAAGTGAATCCATTGTTTAAGCAACAAAATCATTTATTAATTCTAATATTAAATTGTAAATAATAAATAATGTTCAATTTAAAGAATAGAGGATGGCGTCTCATATATATGTATCTATTTAAATTTTTCTGAACCGATAGTAATCTTATTAATGAGACAAATCATCATAGAAAAATCGCAATAATTTAATATCATTGACAAATAATGAATTGTAATTATGGAATTGAAATTTCGACCCTCATTGCTCACTGTTTACCATAAAATATTTATTTGTTTCTTTTCTATAATTTTCATTTAATATTCTATAACTTTAGATTTCTATCGTACATTCATATTTCAAGATTATCGAAATATATAATGAATATAACAGACTTGGTTGATGATTTTTAAAATGCATAGTTCACTCCGCTATTCAGGTTAACGAATTTTTTAGGGAATATAATGCAGCATATGAGTTCTGATATTATAGTAAAAAGTTACAAGTAAATCTCTTAAATGCATTGAAAGGTTGTAAATTAAAGAAGAAACATTTTCTTTTATTTTAAAATTAATTCGCGCAATAACGATAAATGGAGAATGTAAAAATAACTAATGTACATAGATATAAATTATTGTTAAAAAATGGAGAGGTAGTATTTATTATATAATTAAAATAAAAATTATAAAATTTTCGAATATCAATTCGAGTGAAATAGAACGATATTATAAATAGATATTAAATTAAAAAACAGATACAGTAATTTATCGATTATCATTTTTGTAAATTCACCTAAAAATTTAATCTAAATAATATTTTACATTTAAATTGATCAACGAAATCAATTTTAAGTAATAAATATTATCAGGATTATCACAAAAGACAATAACGCTCAGACATTAATTAATTCACTGATTTTTTAATTTAGTTTTATTATAATGGATGTACATAATTAAATAACTTTAATGTTTTATTATAGTTTTGATGACTTAATAATTTAATTTAATGAATTACTAATTCAAATTGAAAATATAAATATCGTTGAAAACACAGTTTTGTTATGCAATGTTAAAATTATAAATTATTCTTATTGTTCAAAGCTTTTAAACAATGATATTTATTTATGTTTATGATTTAAAATTAATGTATTATTAAATACTAAGATTAATTAAAAATAAATTTCCGTTTTCTATAATAATTCTATTTTTGCCGAAAAACTTTATTAAAATTATAAGAAAATCTATAACTTATAGAAAATTAAATGAAGTTGAAGAATAATTTGAATATTTGGTTGATAAAATTTTATTGTATTTCAAATATGTAACATTGAATAAATAGGTAATCTATAATGAAGAAATTTATTCATTCAGTATATGATGCACTTTTTATTTTTTTTATAATTTTTAAATAAATTGCTCTTTTATAATAATAAAAATCTACTCGTTAGTAATTTCGTGTTTAATAACCAAGAAATATATGTCACTTTTGTATGTCAAAATGAAGTACTTGTCAGGTTGTAATTCATTTGACTTTATGCATTTACATTTGAAAAATGCACAATTCATAAAAATGATTTACTTTTAAAACAAAGTAATTAGCGAGAACGAGACGTATACATGTTTTTTTACAATGAAAAATTTGATTGTTGATAATGCATAACATATTTACTGTGTATGTAATATTCATTTGTAGATAGATGTTTTTTTTGTATCCACGTCCGCTTTTATTATTCATAGTTTTTTAATAATTTTCAATAATATACATAAATAAATCATTTTATATTTTTAGAATTTTATTATATATGAATAATTGTTTAAAAAATTTGTTGATTTTAGAATTTTATAGAATAGAATTAAAAGGTGATTTTAACAACGTATCACCTTAATATTGTTTGACGTGTATATAAATTGAGATTGATTATATATAATATCGATGTATACAAAAATTTATGTAATATTCATTTTTAATTGACATAATAAAAAGAATATTTATCGAGCAGTATAATATTTTTATTTCTTAACTAATTACATAAAAACAAATATTTATCTTATTTTTTATCTCAAGTATACTATGAAATTGGTATTAACTTTTCATTCGAGCAAAAGGAATTATGCATTTGACTTGGAAATAACCATAAATAAATGGTCGAAATGTTGTCAACACTTTTGAAATAAAACTAAATTCTAAAGAATATCTAAGCCTTTTTCGTTATATCGTAAATTATAATTATACAAGTTTTAGAAGTAATCAGTATTTTTATATATTTAAAATGTATTTACCTCGAAATATAGTCTGATTTATCCTTGCCTTTGATTTTTTAAATTTTATATACGATAAACTTTTATCGCCTAAGGACTAATTTTTTGTGCAAATACTTATTCCGTAAGCTGAATTACGTAATTGGCAGCTAATAGTAATAAAAATTTAAAGATGGAAATAATTTAATAATCATAATTTTTAAATATAAGCCTCTAAAATTTAACGATTTTTATTTTAATGTCTATTATTAATCAATGCTTCGCTATATCAGAAAATCTGTTGCAGATTCAGGACAAAAAGTAAAAAATTCAAAGTAATTTACAATATTTATCAATAAAATTGTTGTCAAATGATTGATGTCTAAGAAAAAGACTATTCCATTAAATATTAATGATAAAATCTTTTTGTAAGAATTGTTATTGCTCACAGTTGATTTGTTCACTCGAATGTGCTTCATATGAATATTCGGAATATTCGAGAAATTACGGGTTTAGCAAGAGTAGTCGGTCAACAAAAATCTCATGTATATGTAGATACATTTGACAATCCTTTATTTTTGCATACGCAGATTCACCGATGATGCAGTCCAAATAAAGCGCTTAATGGCGCGAACAGTCTCAGTGTGGTAAGCTTATGCTTCGATCCTTCGTCAAACTTATATATGCGCGATTCTTGATGAAAACGTCCAGACTTAGCGCTTCATCTATTTTTGGTTTTAAACCTTGTATCCATTTCTATTTGATGTAGTGAAAAAATATAAAGGAATCGGCAGGTTAATTATGAATTGAAGTTGGATAAGAGACAAAAATTAATTCAAACAGTTGAATTTTAAGGAAAACAAAACCTCAACATAATATTTAAGCCTTTATTATTCATAATAATAATCTATTATATTTTATGTCTTTTTTATTACGATGTAAATAATGGTAAAATTTTACGCTCGCAATAGTATACATATTACTCGCTACCTAAAACTTCTTATACTCTGCGAGAACAATAAAACGGCAAAGACCAAAGTTTTCGAAAATGTGTACGAATTCTTGAGTATCAATACATAGAAATATTTAACGTCACGCAGTGTGTCCACGAGTTGTAGATTTACAGCGCTTAAAATGTTATTTACTACTCACACATCGAGCTATAAATCCAATACAAGTATAGCCGCTGGAAAACTACCGCGTAAAAGGCTTCCTTCTTTTTATTCCGATTCGTAAAATCTTTGATGATCTTATCAATGGTTCTTTTATGAATAACTATGGTGAATTTTGCCCAAGACCTCTGGCCTATCTACTCGAGTTTGCGCTTCTGTTGTTATTTATTATTGTTATTCTCGCAATTGGAGCAGGAAACAGCATCGGAAAAATAAGACGCCGCATAGCGCAATACCAATATTAGCAGGAGCGCAAGTGCATTGTTAATTGTTTATTTTACGAGTTTACTTGTATTTTCGGTCGATTTACAAACGCTGGTCGTAAAAAATTATCAAGATTCGGGGGATCGAAGGATCGCTGGCCGTTAAAAAATACTTATTCTTTTCAATAATTCGCGCGATCTAGGTTTAATCCAAGTGAACTCGAAAGCAAATGCGTGCGACGAAGCGTAAAAGCCAGTTCGTTCCAATTCAAGCGAAAAATAAGCAAAAACGCTAGATTGCGTCAATGGATTGTAACAGAGATATGAATAGCCACACGTTTCTATAGACACGGATAAGCGCACTTGGAGAGTAAATCACAATGAAAGTGGACTATAAGGTCTTCCGAATCAAATGTAAACACAACTGAACATTCAATCCTTACAAATCCTTGTTGGTGGCATTCTCCTCTCGTATCAGCATACAATAAGGCGCTATCTTGTTCAGCGCCGGCGAAGGAAACCGAGGAAAATGTTAGGTCGGCGCGGAAAATCGAGAAAAGCGCTCCTCGCTTGATCCTCGGCGGAGATACTCGATGCGCCCGGCTTGATATATCTATGTAGGCAACGAAAGTGCGCCCGAGGAGGAGAACGCGAGCCGGTGGTGGAGCTCACGAAGAGGGTTCTCGCGTGGCATCGGGCACAGAAGCCCAACAGCTGAGGGTTGGCTAGAGTGATTTAGTGGGGTGACCGCTCGACGACTGACCGAGATAACTCGGCCTGTCCGCGGAACAACCCCATTTGTCGGATGTCTTCCGCTACAAAACTGCCTCTATCTCGTTTCCTCCTTAACTTCTTCGCTTTATCTTTTCTTCTCTCTCCTCGGGTTGAATAATGACCTCCGCGGCAGCTACTACCGGATAATGCCGGATACGAGCCGCGGTGCGCGCGATGCGTGAAGAATAGACGTTGAGTAGCTGTCCTGCATAATGTTCTCGCGCACAGCCAACTCGCCCTGCGGAGAGAGAGAGAGAGAGCGAGAGCGGGAAAAGCGCAGCTGTAATTTATCATTAGCTGGGTGCACGCTTGGTCAAGCGCGCAAATTTATTTTCTCGTTTGCTCGTGGCGAGATACCGCGCGTAGGTGGGAGAGGAGAGAAAAAGAGAGTGGTTTGGGGCGAGGATGAGGGATGGGTCTTTTGACGCAGCTGTATTTTGTGGTCATGCGATGCGCCGTTCGAGTAATGCACAGAGTATATACACGAGGCTCTTAATAAAGATTAAGCGCGCCTCGGCTCGACTCCTTTATTTTTCCTCCTCGCTTTTTCAATTGTTGATTTAAAACCGAGATTTGAGTTATTATGGGACTCCTTTCTTCAAGATTTTGCCACCGATTTTATTTTATTTCCTTTTATTCCCAGTTAAGCCTTCCGAGGGGAATGAAATCAAATATTCGCGTTTAATATAAAGAGCTTTTTTCTCGTTGAGATTTCTAATATTTCACTTGACTTATGGCAAACGTATATTTTAATGAGAATGATCGAGCAAACTTCTTTTTCTGATAGATGGAACTTTATCATAAACGATCCTTTTCCTTCCCCTCCCCCAATTTACTTAGCATCCAATGTTTTGGTTTTTTTTTGTTTTCTCACAAAATTAGCTAATATCGTTAAAATTCATGAAATGTCGTTTAATATTCTTTCATCTTTTAGTATATAATGTTATTTATTACTATAGATCACATCTTTACTATTATTATTATTAATGATTCTTAATTCTTCGTAACCACTCGAAAAGCTTCACAGGAATCACTTTCAGCTACATCAATCATATCTTCAATTATTTTTTCATAGTGTTGTATGTTATAAATATAAATCACCGGTATACTTCAGTATTAATTATAATATTAACAAATATCTAATTATTTTATTATCATTAATCAATTTACTTTACTAACAACACACAGTTCCTAATTAATCAATTTGAAATTTAATATTGAAACATTTAGAAAGATATTTCTTAGATAATACACTAATTAGATAAAAAACAGTAAAAATTAAGCTTCAAAAGACGTCTTTTGAAATTAAATGAAAAAATACTGAAATAATTAAAAGCCATTTTAATTTATTTTCTACTATTTACTATATTAATATAAAAATTTAAATATTTCTTATTCTGACAAAGTGAATGAAAGAGGGTGTGTTATCAAATTTCATGAATATTTCAGGAATTAAATTATAAAAAGTATTGATATAGAATATTGCATTGTCAAATATTAAGTGAAGAGCCTTATGTGCAAATCGTGAAATGTAATCTTAAACGTAAATGTTTTATACACAGTGATAAAATAGTACAAAAAATGATGTATGCGTAGATTATTAAGTGAAAATCGATATGAAATTCTTTATATAAAAAGCGAATATATAGATGAATATTTTAATATATCACAAAAATGGATTAAATGGTTACATAAATAAAATACCATTATTACCAAAAATCTCTAATTTAATAAAGACTTAATATAATATACTTAATAATAATATAATACTCTTTACGCAAAATAATTATAATTTTAATTAAAGTTAAGATTTTTTCACAATTATCAAAGAAAATTACTATTTTATTAATTTTCATTGCAATTAAAAAATTCTTCGACATTGCTATTTTTTAATACTTTTACAAAAACTCCAAAAAATATTTTTGTATAATTTTTATAAAAATAAGATTATTATTTCTTTTATAAATAATTAGTCTTGTTTTTAAATTATCAAAAATAGGGTTTATTTTTTAAAGTATAGATTAGACTTTTTTAAATAAATACTACTATTCATGTAGCTTATAATAAAAATGTCTTCTTACTTTAAATTGATTTTAAAAGATACAAAAATCATGTTTTATGCAAAGTACAAGTGCTTAGCCTATCACTTCTAAATTACACAATTAGTTTGATGGGGGATATTTACCAGTAAGTTGCTAATATGTTGGAACATCGTGAACAATTCAGTTTTGAATCTTAAAAGTTATCTACGTAATCAATATATAATTAGAATTAAAAAGCTTACGCTTTCCATTTCAGACGTTTTTGTTAATAGAAAAATGTAGGAAAGCATACACTTTTGTACACAAATGCCCGAGTAACGACTGACTGACGGTTTGTAACATCGCTAAAAAGGCGTAGCGAGAGCGAGGGTAGCAAGTGTTTTTTTACCGCGCACACGAGATAATTTCATCGTTTAATTAGTGATGAAAGCAATGCGAAAAAAGTCATGTAATCGAAACTTACGAAGGTACAAATCTATGGGCAGGATATAAAGAGCAACAATCCAGTGCCGTTTTGTATCGGGACGAGGTACGCGTCGCACAAAAAGAGAAAGAGAAACGGTGCAGAAGCGAAAACTCGAGCAAGAAGATGAACGAAGGAGAAAGAACAGCAGCAGCAGCAGCATCAGTCGTAAGCGCGGCGCAAAAGGACGACTCGCCCGAGAGATGGAACGAGTCGAAGGGATGATTTACAGGATACGCGCGTCCGCGAACTGAGAGAGAGAGAGAGAGAGAGAGAGAGAGTAGTCCAAGAACGTGGTGGGCCATGCACTGGATTTATTTCCCCGCGAGAGGCAGGCACTTTGAGTCATCAGCGGCTCGTTTGAAGTGCGCCGCTCGCTTCTTGACGTTATAAAGACAAACTACGCTCGTGGCGGCGTACCTCCGCGTTTGTGTGCGTGCGTGTGCAAGAGCGACTCCCGTCGCCCCCACCGCGATATTCCTTTACGGTTATAGCGCTGCCTGCCGGCTGCCGGGTAATAAAGATGGCTTTGCTTATGTGTGCACGCGGCGCGCGGCAACCGCGGGAGAGGGCGGAGCCGAGCTGCCCTCCGTGGGCAGGACTAACGCAAATGACTCTTCCGCGCTGCAAGATGGCGTAGCGCCTGGCCCCCTCCCTCTTCTCGTGCTCGATGCCGAGAGCCGCTTTTATATTTAGCGCGCTTCGGCCCACGGCCGCGGCGGGCCTGGCGCTGCTGTGCTTTGCTGGTGTACCGAGCCTAAGGGGACTGATCCGGGTCCGCGAACTCTGCTCCTTCACGGAGGCCCAGGAGGAGCTTACAAGCTCTGGAGCTTCCGGATCTGCGAGGCGCTATTAAAGTGATTATTATAACAATACCTAAAATGCAATTATGAAGTAATTGCGTTGACGCGTTCGCTGGGCCTAGTTCCATCGACAACTGCCGCCAATTTTTTTACGCGAAAAATCAATCGAAACGTAACTCTCGTCTTATTTATTGGCCTTTTTCAACCGATAAAGATGGCCCTTGTTAAATTCGCAAACGGGGGACATTTTTATGCGTCGGTATCGTAATGTTGTTTTGAACCGATTGCGCGGGAAAGAAATTAATAAATACGAATCAAGGAGCGATCGAGCAAAAACTTATAATCGCGAAATACATTTAGATCCCGAAGAATAGAGGAGAGTACGAGGTGAAAAAAAACAATTTGAGTGGTGCACGAGGAGGAATAACTGATGTCGCCCGTGAAGTAGTACACATCGGCTGTGCCCCAGGGAATACGGCAAAGAGAGGATATTTTTAGTGAGTATTTATGAGTCCCACACTGAACAAGCACATGATCCTCGTGCGTGCATAAAAACATTTTTAAATCTCGTAGAAAAA
The DNA here is from genome assembly GCA_018907185.1 of Platyscapa corneri. Classification (NCBI taxonomy): domain Eukaryota; kingdom Metazoa; phylum Arthropoda; class Insecta; order Hymenoptera; family Agaonidae; genus Platyscapa; species Platyscapa corneri. Next base: position 886,822 of record JACCHW010000005.1, on the reverse strand, counting down.
TATGTGCACATACGCGTACTGATATACGCACAAGCGTACTCATAAATACAAGCACACCTACTTAAATAATTTTTTAGTCGAGCCATTATAATAAATGCGGATATAAACAATGTTTACATTTTATTAATTTGCTACAAGATGTTACGGCGCTGATGTTAAATATCAATGTAATTAACATATTCTCAAGCAACATTTTTCTCGCGGTATCGTTAAATAAAATTTAAGATGTTTGCAATAAATGAATTATTTCCATACTTTTATAACTTGTTATAAATCTTGGTTACCTCTTAATAATCTTTGGAGTATCCGAATAAATTGTAATGCTAAATTTTTCGTAACATACAGGAGGAATGTTTGTATTTATTTCACGCGTTACAATTGAAATGTACCTATTGTCTTAATCCAAGTACGCGCAATTAATTTCCTTGAATTTTCCTGAAAAAAATATTGAATACAATTTTTAAACGCAATTTAAAAATCAAGGGAAGAAATAACAATTTGACAAAATGGTAAAGAAAACCGAAATGTGATTAGAATATCGTATTTCAGGTGAATTTCCAAAGAACAGAGAGAGAGAGAGAGAAGCGAGGGGGACGGCTATTTTGCGATTATTTCGACCCCAAAGTTTGGCTGAATCGGAAGATCCAACAATTCCTAATCGGCAGTCGCACTAAATGCGTTTATGACTTATTCGCGCAAGCATGAATCGAGGACTCGGCAGCGGCACGTGCATCAGAAGGGCCTTACAAAGGACCGGAGGAGAGCTGCGGGCCATCAAAGCCGGCCGGCGAAATCGGGATTCCCGGGGCACAAAGAACCGGCTCTCGTTAGAGACGTGGAGAGTGACCGCTGTCGTGAGGCGCGGTGGTCTCCCTTTCGCGAAGAGCAAACGCGCTCGCGCCCCTCCATTGTATTACGGCTCGGGCGGCATTCTTTCCCTCCCCTTTTTCTAATTCAAATGCTCCCGAGCTCTTGTCGCCCCACCTGTCTACACGAGCCGCTCGCGCCGAGACGCTGCTCGACTCCTTCTTGCGCGCGAATCCATGGATTTTTATGTCACGCGCAGTGCCGCACGCGGACACTCGCTAAGGGTGAATCCTTCCATGCTTTTCCAGGAGTCATCGTCTCTTTCTTTTTACAACGTTTGCCGTTTTTATTGCAAATTATTTGCAAAGGATGTTCAACGAGCGACTGCCTTGGAATGTCCATTGCAACAGTCATGATTTTCACTTTTAGCTGTCGGTAGCAGTGCTAGTGCACGCATCCTGACTATTGATCTATGCATTTGAAATTCATCTGAAACAGATGTGCAATCGTTGTTTAAACGACTCGTTTGAAACATGATTGTTTGCAAAACCACTCGTTGCGAAAATTGAAGCGCTTTAACATTTGTTCCCACATATCCGAACATTCGTATAAAAAATTAGTTCGGATTTACAATGCCGCATTTATTTCAACTCATTTGTAGATCACGTCTTAAACGAGATATTTAGTTTGATGTTTAGTTTTTTCGAATATTGAATTTACTTTATGACTACCAACCAAGTCGATCATGCAATGATTTTTTGAATATCTAGTCCTGCATTTAAAACATACACGCGCATGAGGCAAAAACGATAGATTTCACCTTCTAAATATTCAACGTCGCATTCTATTTATAACACGAAAGTTTAATATTTTATATCATCTGAGAAAAAAATGAAAGGAACAAATGAGTCCTTGAAAATAAAAAATTTAAATTGAATAATGTATTAATGCATAAATCATTTTTAAATAAATGCTAATGAGAATTATAATATTAAAGAAAATATTTCTCGAAGCTATTGCATTTTAAATAATTTTCCAATTATTTGCTGGGGGAAGGTCCAACTGCCGTCTAGCGCGTAGACTAATTTTTACAGCTGCTTGTGCGTCAAGGCGCTACCTTGTGATCACATGTATATTGTTAGATGCGAGCCGTTGTATATAGGCCCTTTAATGTCTCCTTCTGTATATTCAATTTATTATAGGTAGATTTATACATTGTGAACAATATGATTTCGTGGGAAAAACAATAGAAAATAGTAGGTCTATAGGTTCAACTGCGTACAGTCGCGAGAAACGGCTAGTCTTCTTAAACGCACTTTGCAATACTTTATTGACTCTTACAAAATAAATAAGCAACTTAAAATCATCGGCTATTTATTTTAACAGCTTCGGTAAAACTAAATGTTTTTTAACCGACAGGAATTATTTTGTCAGAAACACGTTGAGTTCGCATCAGCAAGTGACGAGTTTATATGTAAAATCTCTTTTTCTAAAAAAACTTTCATATTATTATTATGCGCTTTATTTTAGAAGGAATTTATCTACAATGTATAAAAATTATCGAAGGTTGTTGAAAGTTTATCGAACAATAAATCGCAGGTTTTTGATGAATATATTGAAAATTTTTAAAGTAAGAAATAAGCTACGAACGAAAAGGGAACAACGCGCTTAAATTTTGCAGCCCTTTTTTAAGATACGATTGTATTCGTATTCGTTCAATGTGAATAGCAAATTGAAAAAAGTTCCTATTATAACATTAATTAAGAAGCTAAAAACGTACAACAAAATTTAGCCGTTGTAACACGATAGGTATCAGTAGGACTTGGGCCACTGAATCGGCCGCAATTCAAAAATAAAATACAAGCTGGATAAAAGAAAGGAATACGTGTACATTTAACAGGGTCCGTCCATTGTGGAGTTGAACCGAAAACAGAAGCTGGTTCTATTCATTGGAACTACAAGCTCTTTTAATAGTTCACACGTTCGGGTGTAGAGGGATAAGCGCTCGTGCGCACAAACAAGACGATTTCATTGACATCGAACTCGTAGGCTCATTTTTGAGTTTACGCGGGCATTAGCAGGTATACGTGTAAGTAAGAAGGGACACCGAGGCACTTGTTGGACGTCGGACGCGGAGTGGAGAGTAAACAGGAATGGATACGTGAACACGCGCAGATCCTGTCGCCACATATACAAACACGCTGTCCGCGGAATTTTTAGGAGATTCACCGAGCGAGTGCGGGGAATTCACAATTGCCATTTTTGCCGAGCGACGGGATTCGCGCAGCTCCTTTTTCAGCGACTGGCACTGTACGCTAGCCGAGCAACGCTTTCCGCGGAAAACCATTTAAAATGGTGATGAGAGGCATGCGAGTCGACTACCCCGTCTCCCGTCTCGCCAGTCTGTCTTGGTTTAAAACGAGCTCTTTTAGTGTAATTTGATTCCGTCGTCGAGTCGCTCAAGTAATTGTCACGGCAAAAACGTGGCGCGCAAAAGTGCATGCATTCTTGAGTGACCGCTTATCTCCTCTTTTTCTTCTTTTAACACGTGCAACTATTTTACTTTATAGCGCAAAAATGCCGTTTTTTATTTTGATGACTTTCCTATCGACCTTTTTATTGCGCAATAAAAAATTGATGAAGTGATTGTTGTATTACAAAATTTAAACTTGGCTTGGATTTTTGATTGTCGTGATTGAGCAATCGGCTCTTAACCCGTCGACCCAATAAATCACAATCTACTGATAATTTGGAAACTAAACTTTTATGAGCTATTAAACAAATTTATACTCGTGAGACCTCGTGCTTTTAAGAATATCGAGTCGAGCCGCGTACTGCGATTTAGCTGATGGATTACTAAAAACTACGGATTTGAATAGAATTTACGATTCTGGCGAGGACATAAATTAAATTAATCTTCAATGTGTTCGCAACGGTATTTGAAATTAATCAAATTATTGATTCGGCAATCTTAATGCGCTCTGTCTATTGTTAGACGAGATAGTTATCATTCGCGTATTTATTATATTCATTAACGACATTATTAAATCTCCCCTGAATTATTCAGCCGTAAAAATATATTCGCACAAGAGTTACAAACGAGTACCGATCATTATTATATATCATTTATATCGGTATGTTCATTATATTAATTATGTCGTCACGAATGAATACACTAATGAATAGGTAGCAAAGAAGGAAACAATAATTTCTTGGGCAACCAGCATTATTTTAAAATTAGAGGTTGTTAACGTCAGTCATTATGGCTCATGCATTACTGCAGCATTATAACGAAAGTTCCTCATCCGACCTTGAAACTCGCGTATTTCGTGCGAGTGCAGACAAAAGATCGCATTAGCAAGATTGGATGTTTCACGAGCGCTAAAATTTCGTACTCAGTCTTTACAACGTTGTTCTGCATCTGTACTCCTGTACTCTTTTATTCGGACTACGCCTGTAAGCGAAATTCCCTTCGACTTAACGGGGGCTACAGTAAGTCTTGTAAATGTCGGTGAATCGCTGAAATGATACCGATTCCGATGAAACGTCTACAAACGTCATTCGCTAACTCCTAAAGCCATTGATGCATTTCCACCAAAACACCGCTTTTTCGTTTCCGCGTTTTAATTTTCGACGTTACATAATTAAATAAAGTTCTATCTGTAATTGTCGCGAACTTGATTCGATAAAACTCTGTAGGGTCGTTTCACATTGTATTAAACGAATCATGTCTGTATCTCATTTGCTACCAGAGACACATAATAATGCAAGCATTTCGTTTATTCGTTTTGAAGAAATTTTAAGTGTCCTAATTTTGTCTCTTATTTATAAGCTAACTGAGAGCATAAATTTCATAAAACTGATCGAACTTTAACATTGAAAGACAACTAATAATTCTCAAAAGAAAAACCATGAATTTTTATATCTTAATAAAATAAATTCATATTATTTCCAGTTATTTGACTGTATATTCTAGTTATCGAATACCTCGGTTACTTAAAATTACAAGTATTTGGCTACTATGATAAAATTGTGACGCGATGCGATTCGTTAAAAAATATTGCTTTATAAATATTTTAGGAGGTTTAAGCGAAAAGTACGTTTATATTCCCCGTTCCAGTGAAAAGGCAAGCGCTTTCAAACCAACTGCAACGTTATTTATTTTAATTTTCAAAATAGAAAAAGAGTCGTAGCTGCGCAAATAAATGGAATGTACAAGCTTAGCCGTCATAAATTTTGCTCCAACTACAAAAATAATTTGTCTCGAAGGCTCGCGTAAAAACAGGGGCATACCAAAGCCTTCGTCAATTCTCCGCATTTCCATAAACGCACTTGATTTATTCGGCCTGCGCTGTTTCTTTTAAAAAGCGAACGCGGCAATCGATCTCTGCCGCTCACAGCGATTGGATAGAGGCTAAAAGCCATATCTCGGACGAAAATCCATGGTTCGAGCGCGGGCAGTAAAAATTTCATTCTCTAGATAAACGCGCGAGCAGATCCGGCGTGTATCCCAAGATTCATGATATCAATGAAGAAAGGAGTCGGCTGCGCCCGCGGTGTTAGTGGCAGTCCGCGTCAGCCACCCCCGAGGAGTAGAAGTCACATAAACACGTTCGGGCTCGCGTCTGCGTTGCTTCCCGGCACCGCCATCCGCGTCGGCAATGTTCAACCGCAACTGCGCTCCAGCCCTTCTTCCACCTTCGCGCAGGCAAACTTAGCCCGCGAGACAGTTTTACGGTGATGGATTCGCGTCGTAAAGACGTCGCCGCGCTCACCGCTGGCTTTTCCTTGAAAGCGTTACGAGCTGGGGGATGTATCCTGACCGCGACGTACGCGCAAAGCCCACGGGGATCCTGGCTCTTGTTGTGCGCTTCTTCGGACGGGACAATCGTCCTACTCTCGCCTCGACCAATCCTCGATTGTTCCCGCGAATCGCTAAATCTCCACGGCGAAGCTCGACCCCGTGGACAATCTTTGCCCTCGTCCGCAGTTAGGAGTTCCTCCGCCCTTTGAGTCGAGCTTGAAGATTGAAACCGGGAGACAGGCGACTTTATTGCGACCGCAAACTTGGTTCGCGTATTTCTCTCGCAGCGACTTCTTCAATCTCTTATCCTTTTTCTATTGTTCTATCGGGCACGAAAATAATCGGAGCCTTCGACCTCACGACAATCGAATAAATCAACGTTTTGCTCTCCACGTCTCGATATCTAGTATCGAAGACAAGTTGAACAACAAACTGCTTATTAGCGCATGAAAAAGTATATCTCACGGTAAAAGTGGCGTGCGATTGTAGCTTGATATTCCGCTACTGTTGCGACTATAATGAGAAGCCAAGTTCTCAATTCTCACTCGATTCTTTCGAGAACATATTTATGGCAATTGTTGCAGCTGAAAGTACTGGTGCACGTTGCCGAGATTGAGCTCGGAGATAATACCTCTTGCTCTCAGGAGAATACATTAGCGTGATAAATTTAAAAAATTACGTACTACGTGTCATTACTGTACGTAACAGGGATCATTAGGATTTCTGTCAACGATAATTTATCACTCATAATCGTACGTTATATCTTTTATATAACTAGATCATTAGATTCTAAAGCTAATTTGATAGCTTTCTATGATCTATAAGAATAAAATCTACCAATCTATGAAGTAAAAGAATCAATTAAGTGTGAATAAGTGCTGCAATTTTGCTCTACAAGTCGAAAGTTTTTATTCACGTTCGCCAAATTCTCATTCTTATTAAATGTGGTTGCGGTATACAACGCACAAACGCCTAAATGTCGCGAACACCTGTATTGTCAATTTTTTAAATTTAATTTGAAAGTAACCGTAAGTGTTAATGGCTACACACCTATCGGTACTTTTTTATTTTAAAAAATTACCTTAAGATAAATATTATACAGCAGATTTCAGAATTCAAGAAAAAGAATATTCATTGAAAGTGCCTTGTAAAATTATAGCGCTGACTTATAAATTATAATTGGGAAAAATTATTCGAGAAGACTTTTAAGCGCCATTATTTTACACATTTTTCACTAAATATTTAATTTGAAAAATCTAAGCACATCTTTTTCACAAAGCTATTAGCGAAATTATTTTTTCTTGGGCATGCGGCGTCAAGGCTCTTTATTTTTGAACTCTTAATGGCAAAGTACACTGTAAAGTAGTCAAGAGAACCCGCTAACAAGCACACACATTTTATAATTTAAATAAATTTCTGACAAGTTGAACAGGTAGACAGCAACGTGCTTGAATTATTCCACGGGTATCTCCGCTTTCGAAAAAAGAGAAACAAATAAAAGTCCTCTCTTTTAGCCCAAAAGTAAGTGTGCACATCGAGACGTAAATTTCGCCTTCTGCAAAGGAATCCTGGGGAGCAAGATAGATAGATAGAGCGTGAGAGAGAGAGAGAGACAGACGGACTCCAAGGATCGAGGGAACAAAAAGATCATTAGTTTCAATATGCTAATCAACAAGGTTTTTCTGATACACAAAATGTCGATCCTTTGAGCGCACTTTTGTCCCGCCGAGTGTCTCCTTGCTGTCTCTCTCTCTCTCTCTCTCTCTTTTTCTCTTTCTCTCTCTCCCGTTCCTTCCGCTCTTCTTTTCTCCGTGTGTCGTCGGAGAGCTTGAGCCGCGCCTCGAATCTTCTTCTTTTCTCCTCCTACCTCATTGGTAACGTAAGCATGTCCTGCGACTTCTGCGGCGCTTCTCGTCTTACCCTCTTTCACTCTCTCTCTCTCTCTCTCTTTCTCTCGCTCTCGGCTGTGCGCGTGTAGAAAGAGCGCCGGCTGCCACTTTCCGTCAGCCTGAAAGACGAAGACGACGCGGATGCGAGAGACTCGCTTGACGTCGGCGGCCGCTTTGGCCTGGACGTGGGGCTGTTCGTCTACGTCTCCACCGAGGATTGATGACGTTTCAGGATGAAAGCTGCGAGCTGCTGCTACTACTGCTACTACCAGTACTACCACCACCGCCACTTCTTCTGCTCTCGTTTCCCGCCGACGGGTTTCTCTTTGCGCAAAGATCTCCTCCAAGTAGGGAGATGCGCGCGTGTGTGAGTGCAGCAGCTCCCTTATACATTTATGGAATATCTTAAAATCTCGGCCGCGCACTTTCGTCCCCGGGGCTGGGGAGGCTGGTTAGTGGCTCGCCGATCAATTTCGTCTCGAGAGAAACGACGACGATCGATTTGGTTTCGCAAGCCGACCGGCAGAACTCGAGGCGGACTAACGAAATTGATTCCAGGCGCGATGACGACAGACTCTGCAAGGCTTTGCGGGACGTAATCGCGGGATGACATTGCGCTCGGCATGGGTTTCGCCTTAATGAGTGCAGCGCGGAATAACTCGCTGTCGGCTTCATTATTCTGCGCGGGCGTGGCTGCGACTGCACGTACGTAGATTTGTCGGGCTAGGATGCGGTTAATGCGAGCGATTGATTATGCCAACGAAGTTTGTTCAGTTCGTTTCGTATGATTTATGCACTTTTATTCTCGTTGTTCATTTCGCAGCGTTGGATAATTTGCCGAAATACATTATTTGCATTGGAAGGTGAAACTTAATTAAATTCCAGATCAATCGAATAGCGGAAAGGGAGCGATAATAAAAGCAGACACGCGTTTTCATTAATTAAAAATAGTTCTGACGCTTCCTCCGCCATTTGTCAAAGATAAAATCATGAGAGATACGCGACTCTTTGAACCTTGTGGACATCATCGATTGCGACGAATAGAGATTTGTTTTGAGTAATGCACTAAAACAGCAACGAGGTTAAGCGATCGTGAAAAATGAAATTCGACAGTTTGAAACTTCGATTAAAAACTGAATGTTACTATCCACGAATAATATTGATCGACGTTCCTAAGATTACAATCGAAATAATGCAAACAAACATTATTTTATGGATTTTCTAATTGCACGAACGATGTCAAATACGTGTAACGATAATTTGTAGCTTCTGACATTTGCATAACCAATAAAAGAAAAATAATCGCATTGTAGAATATAAATTATTTATTTTTTCACTATCTCGGCAAAGATGAAAAATCATGAAATACTATACTAATCGATAATGTATAACAAAATTTTATCATTTGAGATTGTAGCCGGAGAAATATGGATGAATAAAAGAAAGAGTAAGTAATCAGAAGAAAAATAAGATTAGTACCTGAAATGCAATTTAAGAAAAATAATATAAATAATAATGTAGAGTCTGTCGTAAAAATGCATATATTATTTAATGAATAATAACAATAACAGCAACAATAACGTACAAAACAGAGGCTCTACGAGATTTGTAAGCCCATTTGAATTCAGTTAATTCATACCTAACTCACATCAACAAATTTTAATAATAATTATCATTCAAAGTCTACTAAATTATTCAGCGAGCATTTCATTGCAGCCATTTAACTGTCATTGTACATCGCAATGTGCGACGATCCGATGCAATTAATAAACAATGTAGTACTGACACTTATACAATTGTGCGTGACGCGTGACAGCGTACACATGCAGACGCCATTCAATTGAAAAATTACCTCCGCAAAAAGTCCGCGCAACATCGTATCGTCTTACCTTCTTCGATGTACTTAATCGCACTAGCATAAACGCTCAACTCCTTAAAGGCATCTTGCTTAACCAAATTCGGTCACAACTTGACGTTCGAAGTCTATTCATTCACTCTTTTTCCTTTATTTCTACATAATATTGCTTTTATTTTTACATTTATTTTTAGATCGTTCTGGGCTTTTTCGTTTTCGTCGAGTTACTTTATTTTATCCTTCCCGTTGAACTGCTTCGATTATTCCTTGCGCGTTTCATTCATACGTGTAACATCTTTGTTATCAAACGGTGAAATAGTTTTTATTTTTAATATAGTCATTTTCCTCAATCCTCCAATTACCTTCTAGTTAATTTATTGTCAGAATGTAAATAAAAAAAGTTGTAATATTCATAAAGTTTTTATTACAAAAAGTATAAGAAACAAGGAAATTAGTCTTCTTCACGCTTTTCAATTATCTATAATTACTTGCACTATTTGGAATTTTGTATTCTAGATAATTAATTAAGTTGTACTTAAAAATAGAGTAATTTAACCAAGAATCTTTTTAACACTTTTTTAAATAAAAATTTAAAAAAGCTTTAAATATTCATTCATTGCTTTTTATCAGTGCTTTAATTTTATTTAATTATACAAATCAATATTGCCCAAGGCGAGTATTTGAGATTTCGCGTGAAAAATATAATTTCCCTATTAAGACTCAGATAATATAAAGTATCATTATCGATTCACAGATAGATCGTTGTTAAAGTACGAAATGCCGAATTAATAAATTTAATATTAATACATGCCTTGATTCATGTTTTATCGAGTAAAAATTGACTTTATAAAAAGCTGCATCAGAGGTGCAATATTTTATCAACAGAAACGATTTTAATTACATACATGATTTAATGGTACGATGTTAATTTAATGAAAGCAATTCTAATTACGAGTAAGCTGAGTGCAACAAGACCAGGCCATGTAAGATCAGCTGTACACACACGTTATATTCATATGATATAAACTAGCAAGAGTAGTTCGTTTCTTTTGAGGGGAGTTTTAATTTCAGCACCTTCGCTTGAACTTTTGTCGGTAAATTAATTACAATTTTTCGATCTTCAAATCAAATATCTTTTTTCGTTAATTTACTGGTAAATTATGCTCTAAAATTATGATTAACCGTTAAGTAATGAAAAATATAAAAAGGCTTAATTGAGCGTATACCAAGTGCCTTTTTATAAAACCCATAAACTTTATCATAACCAGATTTTACGGGCCTCCACTTAATCCTTTAGAGTTGAATTTCGCATTTGCGAAGTGAACCTATACTTTGAAAAATTATAGAATAAAATTCAATGTTTCGAAGTGAATATGCGCTTCAAGTATTATAATTTTAAGCATGCCTTTTTCAATTGCACTCTCTTTATAAGAAAAAAGTAAAGCATTATTGGAGCCAGAGTCAATGTTAATTACATTCAATTTCTAATTTATTTCTTGAAATTCGTCGATTCAGCCATAATTGGAGCCGAGCCCTGTAAATATTTCAATCGAATTGGATGAATCGTAGACTCTAGATCACTCGTCCGATTTACCCCGAATACAATCGAGTGCAGTTGCGGGGTTGGATTAAAATATGGAAATAAAGGAAATAAAGGGAACAAAGGAGAAAAAGTTGCAATTTTCCTTAGATCCAGTTGGAATTTTAAAGTCCCCTTGCTTTTCCTCTCTTCTCCTATCGGTTCATTCGCTATTCCTCACGCGTTCCGATCGCGTCCCACTCGCACCCCCCCCCCTCATCTGGTGAGAGGCGCTCTGCTCGTTCCGGCTGGTCTCGCAGCGCCAAAGACCAGAGGCGGTCACTAATTGCGTTCGTCATCGGGGCCTTTGATTCTGCCGGTGATCGGCTCCCTGTCCCTTCGTCGTCCGCGAGTCTTCCTGACCGCTCCTGCGCTCACCGGGTGACGAGCGATCGGACGTAAGCGGCTGACACTGATCGATAGCGCATAACCGGACGCACGGAAAGGAGCCCTTGACCCTTCGCGGGTTCGTCGATAGGAATCTGGCCGTGGCTTAATGACGGCCTCGTAACGGACGGCCAGAGGAGCGAAGGAGGGAAGAAAGCGAATCGGCGCGGCGCGAGGATCTACGGCCTCGGCTCATGCCGGCGACGAGACGGACTCGCTTTTGTTTTGGCCGAGCGCTTCAATGCCAATCGCTGTCGCCGCGCGTCCACTTTTCCACTTGTCGTTGGCGGCCGCTCGCGAATCTTCATCCCCTTTGCCGACGTTCCTCTCTTCGCTTCTCTTTTTCGCCGGGACTGCTTCCTCGTTTCTTATTGTATGCTTAATCGGGCCTGTTTCGTTGTTAGTTGAGTCCGGCAGCTGCACTCGATTGTCCTTTGCTCAGCCAATAACTCCGACTGTTGCTGCCTTTTTTCCGCAGGGCCCTTCAATCCCGTGTGTGCGATATTGATTACCGCTCCATTGATAGGCATTCGCTCTTGCATTCGCGTAATTGAAAAGCCAAAAAAAAAAAAAAACGCGAGTCTCAATCTGAATCGTTGCCGATGCCCAAAATCAATTATTGATTGCGATTCTTAGTTTCTAGAGACGAGACGTATAAGGTCGTCGTCTGATTTACAATGTGGTCGCCAACTGTTGCGCTCCGTAACTGGACTTTCCACTCTTTTGTAATTATTTGAGTTACACTTTGTGGAAGTACTCGAAGAAATACCTGATCAAATTGAAATTCAAAAGTTGAGGTTTTAGAATGTAATTGATTGCCTGACTCGCATATTTGCAATCACACCTTTTTTCAAACTGAACAGCAGCGACAACAATAAATTCAAAGCTTTTTAATATAATTACGAATGCGAAAATTCTCGTGATTTATTATTCAACATTTGTTTTAACGACCATCGCGATGAGCTGGGCACAATTTATAATTTTTACAGCTCTTTCATAGAACGGTGAAAAACGATCTCTTTTATTTACAAAACAAGACCCGCTAGACGTAATAAGTGTAATGCCTAATGCCAATCGCTTCGAGTCGATGCTTTAACCGATTTGGAAAAGCCGACGTTGTCAATGATTATGAGAGCAATTTTCGTAAGTCGATATTATCTAATGAAAAGCGAGTTATACGGGAAGCGTCGAATTAACCGATCCGAGATTAAGACTTACAATTTACAATGGTATGTAACATTCCGAAATGAAATATCGCAGCGGCGGCTCTTACGAAAAAGCAAATGAACCGATAAGAGTGAATAAGGTTTGTTGGTGCAATCGTTACGTGGGTTAGGCATTCAAGTGGAGCGCCATAGGAATCGAGGAACGCGAAAAAACGCGTTTTCCGCTTTCTATGACTGCTGAATAAATTTATCAGCGTACGGCTCGTATAAACACATTTTCTGATTTCGTATTCCACGGTACGCGAGAACCCGGGCAGCACTCGCAAAGAGGAACGGGAGCCTTTCATAATGGAGGGGCCATGGAACACGAAACGACAAGCAGAAGGAGGAGAGATCGCGGACGTGTGGTGAGAAAAAGAGCAGCGAATGACGCGCCAATTAACTCGCTATGCGTGACTCAGCGCGGCAGGGGAGGCTTTCGACGAAGTGACAGGCGGCTGACGTTGTAAACTTGAAAAGCCGAGAAAGTGAATTTTATAATTGGTTTCCCTCGAATAGAATTGAATTGTTTGGTATATCTTATAAACGGGGAGGCTATCTCTGGATCTTTCGTGTAACCGGGGGAACAGTGATTTTACACCTCGATATGGAGGCAAATATTTAAGGAACAGCTTACAGAATTAACATGAAAAATGGTTTTGAGAGATATGCCGCTTCTTAATTTTATTTTGATAACTCATTTCGGGAGAGTATGCCTCTCGTGTTAATCAATTATCATGGCGACAGAAAGTTCGGCGTGCTTATTTAACGGTCGCCCCGAATAGAAATTAATTCGCGTCTTCCTTGCCTCGAATGCACGCCTACTCTTAAAGAAGATAAAAATGCGCTGCATTATTTAAATAAGCAATTTGCGAAGTTCCAGGTTATCGCAAGACCAACGGTTTTTCGGGCATAATTAAAATATCTACTGTTGAGATCACCAGAAGTGATTATTCGCGATAGAAGAACACGGAGTAAAGGCCATAATTGTTTCGCTCCAAAAATGAATTTAATAATCGATAGGAGATAACGTAATATTTTGTTTAACCGGATAAAAGTGATCGATGAGCTTATGAAAAATTAATTTGGAAAGAAGGCGACGGATACCATCGCTTCGGAATTAAAAATACACTTGTAATATTTATTCTTATCGGGAAGTGAATAAATCACTTTTTATTTAGGTGATATCGATTGTTGTAAAAAGATGGCCAATACAGTAGCCAAATAGTCTTATCACTTCTACGAGTACAGCGCTGATGTAGACTCTTTTGGGCTTGAGATTCGTTCTACGCTTCGTTTTGAATAATGAGGGAACCCGATTGACGAGCTGCGCCTGGATCGACATCAGCACGATTACTTATTTAATCGATTATAATTATGACCCGTTTAATAAGGATCAGGCTTGCAATACGAGTGATTTATCTGATTTTATTATTTCATAGTCATTCTGTTATTTTGCACGAAAGTTCGCGTACCGGGTACATACAGTACAAGTATTTTCGTAAAGAGCAACTTGTAAAAACGATGATTTTGATCAATTGCAAAAGTCTTAGTGACTTGCTAAAGTTTTAAAAGAGGTGACCGATACGAATATTATAACAATAAAAAATATAGATTTAAAGATTGCAATAAAATAATTGGCATTTAGATTTGTTAAGCTTGGATTTTTTTCAACGTATGTCGTCAAAATAAATACTTTTGGCACCACTAGAGGAATTAAGAATTAAATATTAGTCTTTACGATACGTAAAGATTAACAGATTTTATCGCGAAATTAATTGCTGTTACATAGATTTTACTATCTATACTCTTTTTACGCACAAAAATGATCATCAAATGAAGCAAATCTTCGAGACTTGTCGCACCATATTTAGAAATTATAGAAAATTTTTATTTTTATTTCCATTTGAAAATGATCACAACATTAACTTCTCTTTTCTATAGAAACGTATCGATACTTTTTTCTTTGGTGCACAAATCACTTTTAACGTCCGCAAATGTTTCAAGTGTACAGATCAGAATGTTTCGTAAAAACTCATTACCATACCAAGAATGGGCGGGCAAACTTCGATGTTTGAGCGAAAAAAGAGAAATTCAACATTGAAATTTCCATGTGAATGGACAACTATTTTTACTTAGACATCCCCACTTTATGAAAGTCATTGCGGCAAGTACACAATGAATCCGTTGAGTGAGACTCTTTCTCTTACTCCCTTGCGTACATACGTATAAATACCATTCATTGCTGGTTGAACAAAGCTCAGCAACGTGTTTACGCACTGCTGTCACTGACCGGTGCGCGAATTTATGGATTAAAATGCATTCCTCCTTAGCAACATTGTCAGCAACTTTCTTCTTTGTCTTTGCCTGTCCAACTGTTCCACCCCCGTTTTCACCGGCCTCCACAACAGACGCGTTACCATTCCTTACGGGCTCCCTATAAATTATCTATCTCACGCGATTCTACGGCAATAGCCAAATAGCCGTAGCTCTCGAAATAGTAAATAGAAAATTCCAGTAGCCGGACAGGCATCGGACGTAGCAGCGGAGACTTGGAGAAGAAGCAGAACAAGAAGAAGAATGAGCGGGAGGAGGTGGAGAAGGAGTAGCCGTTGAGGAACGCACGGGGGATCAAAGGGAAGGCGCCGACCGTGTGCCGCAAACTCACACAGCCTTACACGGGCGAGGCGGCGGCGGCGGCGGCGGCGGCGATTGTGAGGCCGCGCTGGCAGTCACTCAGGCGGGAAAGGAAAGGATGCTGAGACATATCGCCTGTATCTCTCTATTCTTTCTCCGCCTCGCGAAGGAACTCGAGGAACTCTAGCTGCTGAATGATTGGCCCCGAGTCCTCCTGACTTTTATTATGGTCTTCGAACCGTCTATTTTACGTGAATCACGTAACGTAACGAGTGCCCAGCCACCGAAATTGGAGAGGAGCTGGTGGTAGGACTGTAGTTTGTAGGCGGTTCGCTTTTAGCCCTCATCCTTTAGGTTCTTTCTCATCGGCCCTCCGTGTTTTCACATGGGAATTAGATGGGAACCAAAATAATCAATGTTCTGAAATTCAATAGAGTTTTTCTAAACTCCTTCATGGATCAACTGCCATTGTATTCTAAACACTCGCGTGTTTAGACTATGACGGAGAACTCCTTAATCTTGGATACCCCGTTAGGGCTTGTACCTTGGCTAGACTCGGACTACTTGCGCCGTACATCACTGTAAAGTCATTATCACGAGTCTCGATCGATATTTATTTCGAATCAATAATACTCGAGTGATCTTTCTAAGCTGACAATCGACTACAACCTCCAAGGATCGTTTTGATAAATTAATGATCAATTGTGAATAATAGATCGAGTTCGTTATAAAAAGGAAGTGACTGGTGCACTTTTTTCTAATATAGCGAGAATAAATTACAATCCGAGTATTCAAAGCACATTTACGAGTATATCAATTCTTTGTTGCGTACATTT
Source organism: Platyscapa corneri (assembly GCA_018907185.1). Lineage (NCBI taxonomy): Eukaryota > Metazoa > Arthropoda > Insecta > Hymenoptera > Agaonidae > Platyscapa > Platyscapa corneri. Next base: position 870,823 of record JACCHW010000005.1, on the reverse strand, counting down.
TTTTTATAAACGTTTATTTCAAATCTAATTTCCGATGTGCTGCTTCGTAATTACGTTGTAATAGTGTTGATTTGGGACAGACCGTGAAAGACTTTAAATACGCGTGTCCTGTTTAAATAAAAAGGATTTTAAACGTTTGGCTCGATAATTTAAAAGCTTGGCCTATAATACAGTCAATTATTTATTTAGAAATTAATGGAATAAATTATATTATAATGCGTGACTAGTTATAGCATTACGTTTCTTTTAGCTTTTTATAATATTTAATAAAAGTTTTTTTTAATTACAAGCTAAGTAGGTTAATGAATTATTATTAATATGCTAATTTAGCGACAAGTCATTTTATTTTTCGAAAAAATGAAATAAAACATCATCACAATTATTGTTAGAAAATTACACGTTTTCGTAAAACGACTACTCTAATGCAAATTATAATTTAATGATAATCACAATAACAAAAGGAAAACCGGAGACGATAAAAACATTTTAATCCAGGGAATAAAAAATTGATACGTGTAAATACTTGAGCGGTATTAATGAATTATCAATTTTTCAATATTATTTCATAAATAAATTTACAAGACGATTAAGATTTTTTTCGCTTAAATTTCACAAAACGCACGCAAAATTCATGAATATGAATCGTATAAAATTTTACGAAGATATATGTAGGCAATTAACGAGTCAATTTTAATGTACTCCCCACGATAGCACAAAAAATGACAGCGGATTTATTTTTTTCTCAAAGGCTATTATCTTTATTATCGTTTTACTCTGCGCTGATCATAATATGAACTTTTTTCTACGAGCAATTAATCAGAAAACGTTTTATGTACATATCGAAAGAGGTCGAAAGCTTATTGCAGTCATCCGTGATGAAACTTAACTGCACTATTATAAGGAAATCGCAGCCATTATTATTAGTCTCGTGGTGATTCTTTAAGTAACGATGATAAATGGGCCGTTCGTCATTTCCGTAATTGGATATAATTATCTGCGTAATTTTTTGCGTACTTCTAAGATGAAAATAGAAGCTCGTATTCATCGAAACAGAAGGATTATAATAAAAGAGCTCCGAGCAGCAATCATTCTAAAAGTTTGTGACTTTTTCGACAGCTGGAAAACATGATTGATCGTAGTTGTTTACCTCAGAGTTATGTAAACCTGTCAAATCAGGAATGAGAATATTATCACTTAATGCTCGCTCCATCATACGAGTTGGATAAATAAATTCCGTTGGAAAGCGTACATGACCGATGCAGTAAATTACTCTTCGAGATACGACGAGGGAAATTACCGGATTCGAGACGCAGGGCACAAGCAACGTTGTGCTTCCTGCAAAGTATCCTTTTATCGAGCGAGTAGAATCGCTTTTGCAACTCATCAATAGACAGCCGGAGTCGCGCTGCCAAATAGAAAAATGACCGGCGCTCCGTTGCCTCGCGAATTGAAAAATTGCTGCCATTCGTAATTGTCAACAATTGCGATAAGACGGCATTATGCAACGGAGAGTGCGTTTTTCGTCAACGTCGCGCCGGAGAAACTTCGTTTGCAGCGCGACTGCTCAAATCGGGCTTAATCGCGTAACCTAATCTGAAATTCAATTGACCAAGCGGCATCAAATTCCGTCCGAACATTCCCGTTATTATTACCATTCTATCGCTCCACGACTCCTCGTTACACTTGACACCATTCAAGTTATGTTCTTTCTGATGTAGACCGTCAATCAAAAATGATCAACAACTGTTTTTACTTCTTTCGCGATCGCCGAAGCGCGAACCCAATTATCTCTCGAGCAATTCCTTCTATTGAAACGTTGCTGTTGCTCGTCGGCTTCTCCATACAGATATACGCAACTGAGTAATTCGTTGATGCTGCGCGCAGCTCTCGAAGACGTTTACTTCCCTATTGTACACACGTATACAATAGTCAGAAGACGGAACGGCGCGAGTCGCGCGCACAACAAACAGTGATATATACAGCGCCGAGGTCGGGAGAAAAATGCAGTGCGCGATAAGTGAGATAAAACGAAGTGACAGCTTGCTTGGCTGTCTCGGCAGTCGCTCGCGGCGCTATTCCCCTTATCCCCCCTCGTTCGCGAGTCCGTCGGGTGCTCTTTACATGCGCGTACGTGTGTACACACCGGTCTCTCCGAGAGAGAGAGAGAGAGAGAGAGAGAGAGAGAGAGGAGAGATAAGTGCCGGATAAGGAGAGCCATTTTGACGTCCGAGTGCGCGCGGCCGATCTAGCGCCAACATCGTCGTTGGCGGCGTCGGCGGCGTTGCTGCCGCTGCTACTGCAACTATCCAGCTCGATCGATCACGACCCATTTCATTGTCTGCCCCGCCGCCGCCGACGGCCCGATAAATTATTGCTTCCGATAAATCGGTAAACTATCCGCTGCCACCGTCGCGCTTAGAGAGATAACTCGGCGGCCTCTCTCCGACTGTCACTTTTTTCCCCTTTTAATCCTAGGCCATTGTGGAGGCATGCGGACGCCGCGCTTGCACTGTCCCATCTTACCTACACTAATGCAGCTAACGACATTTTTATCGGCCTAAACAGGCCTCCCGTTGACAAAACTATGACTTCTGAATATATTTGACGTGGAATTGAAATCTCTTTGTGTAATTGATACTTTGATGGATGAAAGATGGCGTCCTACGTTGTGCGCCGACGATCTTTCCTTTTTTCGGTCATTATTTTCATTTGCTTTCCAGGCATCTCGACGTGTCGATCTAATAGAGACGCCCCGACACTTCTTCCTTTTCTCTAAATTGTTATTACTAAAAGTAAATCGTTTTTTAATTATACTTACTTTTTTTAGAGTTTAAGAATATCTTCTTTTATTGTCATAAATGGAGTTTCAAGTATTTCAGTCGAATCGATGATTGTGTTCAGACCTATTTTTTATATTCCATTCAATGATAAGCTTAATTTTATTGCTTATGTTACTGTCGAAAAACAATTAAGAGAAATTATTAATTTTGTTCCGACACATTTAACCACTAATACGGATAACTACAACGAACAGTTTTCGTTTTTTGGTTTTTCTTCAATTTTAGTTTTGTAAGCCTAATTGAATATACTACCTTTTTAAATATACCTTTCATTTTATTAAAAATATTTACTTATACCGTTCACATTTTCAAGCATCTAATTTAAAAGCTTTTTTAAATTTTCTTCTCAGGCTACTCAAATATCTTTGGCTGTTCAAATTCCTAAAACTGTTCAATGATATTTCTTTTATAATTTTTTTCGTTCTAAAACCATAACCAACTAATTTCAACACGTTTGTTTTATATATGTTTTTAGGTCATTTAATTACGTTTTTTTTTTATTACGATATTTCAAATCTACTTTTTCGTGATTTAAAATATAATCCGATAGTTGCACGTGTATAAAACTATTCATAACATATTCGATTTATAAATTTTAACCTTTAATCAAATTGTTTAAAATTTAAAAAAATTATAGATACCAAATTCTTAATATATTGTTTTACGTTGTATCTATTATTATTTAATAAAAATGTAGAAACATATTAATCTCTCGGTTTTTCAGTGGAAACTTATAAACAAAAACTTATATAATAAAAACTTTATTTAACACTGTCTTTTTTTCAGTTTCACTATTATTTCTTGATCTAAATTTATTTTTTACGTTTAATTAATATTATGCGTTTAAATTTCAAATTTTATATGATCTCAATCAATATCATCAGCATATGTAAGGACTTGGTTATATTTCTTAAAAATACCTCGGCTCATGTTTGTATCTCATAATCAATTTTAAAATAAAATTGGATAAAAGCGATGATAACATCCCACCTGATTTCAATCTGTCGTAGATTTGTAAAGGTTTTGATATGTTATTTTCTACTCAAACCCAATCATAAATACAATTTTAAAATAGATGCAAAATTTTTTTAAAACAAATTTTTAATAGTCAGTTCAAAATGATAATTTATATCTGCTTTTTATATACTTATATTAGTATTTCAAATTTAGAAATGTTGATTTATTGCTTTGGAAAAATTCCAATTTTTAAACTAATTATGAGACTATAAGGATTTTCTTGTTTATCTACTTACAACACTAGGGTATACAGTGACAATCTCTAATAATAATATCTTTTGAATATGCATTAAATTTTCAGTAAAATTTAAGATAAGGTCTCATGGATTGACTCCAAGGTGATTATACGCTAACTTTTATGTGCTCTTTTATTTCCTTATTTATATTTACATTATTAACATTCCTGTTTTACTTATTTAAATATTGAAACTGCAATCGATCCTTTATTTTTTTAGAAATTATTTATTGTACATAATAAAGACAAGTTTATGAATTTTAAACTTGTGTATGGCTTGATTGAAATAATACGATAATAATACCAATTTATTTTATTTCATTACTTTTAAACATTTTTTTACAATATCTTATAATTCATTAATAGATTGCAATAATTTTTCAACAATTTTTTTTTATGACATTCAACATCACAGAAATTTATTGCAATAGTCTTATTTTATAATTTATGATTAGTTTTTTTTTATGACATTAAACATCGATTTAGAATTTTTAAATCATTGTTGATTGAGTTTGTACTACAAGTATATAACCTTCATGAATTTATTCTTCATTTAATTATTTCGGAAGTAACATTTTATTCTTCGCATTCTTATTTTATGACTTTAAATACTTAAATCATCATTTTTCGAATATTCTAATATATTTTCTATCTTTATATCTTTTAGATATACATTATTTTATTTGAATTTTTTAGATTGATTATTTTGGTTTCGCATCAAACGTTTTTTATTTCTTACCTTTTCTATACAATGTATATTATTTCACCTGCATTCTAATGGCCATCTCAATTTCCGGATAATTTTCCGAACGATTATTAATTATTTTAAATTCATGTTTACCGCTCCTAATTCATTCATCACAATCATTGTTATCTAAATTGAAGAAAAATTATAATTTATTACTGTTTTGAGACGAACATTCTCTGCGCTTAATTTTAAATTATTATTATAAAAATAATTAAATAATTCATCCATTAATTTATTACAGTTTCTAAAGAAGCATGGATGATATATTTAACTGTTTTTTTTTTATATATTTATCAGTTTTTTTTCTAATCGTTATTTAAATGTTTTTATATGTTTATAAGCTTGAAATATACATTTGCATCAATAAAATTTTTAATATCAATAAAGTTTCTTTTATTAATACTCATGATTATTTATTAAGTATCGATATTTATTCTTAGTATATTTTATTACTTTCTTTTGCATCAGACTTTCTTTTATTGCGCACTTGGAACAAACTTTTTTATCCTACGATTGTACCGATGATTTACTGTCTTTTAATTTTTGCAATAAGGTTACTCATAATTTGCTTATCATTATACGAGAATAATTTACAAACACATTGTTCAATTCTGTTGTGATAATTGTATTTTATTTACTTTTTATTATCTTTAGTAGAGCAATAAGTATTTATAAATAATTGCTTACAACACTAATCCTCTACAAAAATAAATAACCATTTGTTGTTGGTACTGAAACTTTTCTAACTATTGATGTTATTAATCTATTGCTTAAGGCATTTAAGATTATGCTAATTAAATCATCCACGAAAGCTTTATTTAAAAGCTACTTGGTTCTTCTCGGCGAAATTTGCTCTTGATACTATTGTATGAAATTTATTTTGACGATCCTAAGCGCCTCTATCTCGGATAAGCTACAACTGTATTAACTAGATATTTCAATCTCCCTTCATACGCCACCCTCTCCGAGTAGTCAACAAGGGGTAGTTGCAGAATATTTTGAGAGACATTCAAGTAGGTTCATGGCCAAACAAATATTAATTAGCGGATGATTTAAGTTTTCAAAACTAGTTTCATCATAACATGTACGTTTGGTCGCCCTCATCTGTACATGACTACTTATTTGCATGTTCGCCGTAACCCTTTCTATCTAAACGTCGTAACCTTCATTTGCAACCCGTAGATGCACAATGGAGCGATGATAGGAAACCAGTGAGCAGTTGCAATGCGCAATGAAGCGCGTAATATCACGACTGATTTAATTACAACGTTCTCACGACCACTCGGAGTAACCAATTGAAAATAAATCGACTATAAAGGGAAAGAATGCGGAGTAATGCTCGCGCGCACTCATGGGTGTACCTACAAACACAGATACACCGAGGAACATTAAGACGAGGATTAATTAAGGCGCGGTAGTCCCTTGAAGCTGAGCGTGCGAGGCTAATCAATCCGCGTCGGATGAACGTTGGAAAGACAAGCAGGACTAGGAGACTTTCAGGACGTTGTAAGGTCATTGAGGCGATGAGGGCATCATCGGCCCTTCGTTGCTTAATGACGAGGCGTTAATTTGTGTATATGCGTGCATGCGCTGCCGCGTTTGTGTACGAAAAATAGGCATCGCAACATCTGCTCGTGCACGAAAAGAAAAGAACAATGGAATTTCGGAGTTATGCAAGTGTACAAATAATACGATGTAGTTAAAAAAGCGATACAGGGATGAAGGAAGGCCCGTTGAAAACATGGGTACATCTTTTCTAATATCTATAGTTAAGTACTAATGAAAACGTTTTTTACAAGAAAAAAAAAAGGTTACGGTTACGTAAAAAATATCGAAATTTTACGTCCAATTGCTCTCTTTCGGTAATTACTTATAATTAGGATAAATTATTCCGCGAACCTTATGTTATGTATTACCAACTTCGAGTGATTAAAAAGTCTACAGCAATAACATTGAATAGTAACGTTTTCTCCATTATGACAATGTTTAAGATTTATTTTGAAATCGTTTCAGCAAGAATAGAATTCAGCAATTATGAATTCATTGCTTAAAATTGTAAATTTTAAATGTTCGATTCAGTTATTGAAGAATATAACGAACAGAATAACTGACAATATGGTTGTGAAAATACTTAGTAGTTCATTTAATTGGTATCAGTGTTCAAAAAATTCAAGGGATATTTTATTCGGAGGTTAGAAAAAAGTGATGAAATTCCTAGCCGATTTTGTATTACTCGATGTACGTTGATTATTTCGATATAATCTATTTATTATAATAAACAACGTTGATGCTTGAATTCCATTTTCTTCCTCACTGACACGCATATTTATGTACAATAGGCTCTTGAGTCACCACAGAACCATAACATTTTTTGCCATCGAACCATCCCCTGACATACGATATCATTTTGGGAGCCATTTTGAAAGTATAAAGCCTCTCGTTTTTCAACTAAAAAGCAGTCGAACGGTGTAGAGATGGAACACGCAAGGGGCGACAAATGCATTTGACACGCAATACGCGAATCAGCACGAAGCGGAAAGAGAAAGAGAGCGATTCTCTTCTGTGGCGCCAATTCAGGCGCACAATTGCTGCGTGCGCCGCCACTTGTCATGCGTAATCTCGCATCGAAGGAGAAATAAATTACTGCCGACTAGTCTGTCTTTTTCTCCTCCCGTATTAGAGACATTGCAAAAATTGCCTGTCGACTTATATTCTCTTTGCCATTTTAATCGCCGCCGCCGCCGCCGCCGCAGCCGCAGTCGCCGACGACAACGAGAAATGAAATTGAAACGCTGATGTTGAATTTGTGTTATTGACTCGAAGTTAAGATATAAATTTGGAGCGCATGCGTGCATTGCACTGCGATTGTTTAGTATTGCAACGGCTCGAATTTTTGAAGCCCGATGATTAATGAAGCCAACAAAGTATTTAAAATATCGAAAATAAATAACCGAGAGTTGCGAGTGAACGGAAAGATACGTGGAAAATAAATTATTTGCTCAAGGATGATTTAGCGCGAAGGAATATAACGCTGCTTTAAACAGGCATTTATTAGTTTAGCAAATGCATCGATTTTTGTCTGCGATTATTGCATAGGTGAGTATTTATTATTTGGTTATAAATAGCCGATCGTAGCCAACCTGTGTAAAAAATAATTCAAAGTCACTAACAAGCAATTATGAAACTAATGAATGCAGGCTCTGGCTATCAAATAATATATTTGATAATGTCACTGCAAATAATCATAATTTACGAGATACAATAATAAATCAGCGCTAATTTCTCAAAATAAAATCTTTACATAAATACATAACTGCAATCTTTTACAAAAATTACTTATTAAATCATTAATTACCTTTGTTACTCAAGTTCTATATTTTGTTGGAAATAAATGGATATTGTACTCGTGGATAGTTATATAAAACTGTTATATAATTTCTCGACAACGCTAAATTCAAATAAAGAAATAAAAATCTGAAAAATACAATAGGAAGCCAGTCAATAAAGAATATAATAATTATGTAGAAAAATTGTCAATAAGAATATGGAAAATGTCTCGAGCAAAGTTTAAAAATGTAATTTATTTGTAAAGACCTGATAGCGAAAACTATTTTGTTGCGAAGAATGAAGAAATCGTTTCGATACTAACTTTAATGTTGTCCGGTTAATTTTTTGCGGATCGCGGCGCAAAAAATTGATTTGCTTCTGCGTTACAAAGTCACAATTTAAATTTCATCGATCTGCCAGGTGCACCACGAAGGTTAAGGACTTTTATAGAATTACTTGCCTATCCGACAAGTCGAAGATCGAGTCAAATAAATTTCTCAGTTTTAACATTCTTTGTAATTACAGGAGAGAAATTTTATCGAATCGATGGCTTTCATTTTAGCCGTAAACATTTTTTTACCATTCGGTTTCAACAAGTTTTTTCTTGTCCAACCTAAAATGAAGTCGTACTGTCATAATGAACTAATTAGTCGCGCACTCTCGAGAATCTGTAATAAAAAAGACCAACAAATAATGGCAATACAAACCTGTATAACGTCTCTTTTTTTATAAGTGACTGTAAGCCTCGTATATTACATGACCGAACTTCAAAGAAATTACGCGTGCTTACGTAGGCAAATACAGATGTCTCTCTCTCTCTCTCTCTCTCTCTCTCTGACTCTAGCTGTCACTCGATTTATTGTCGTCGAAATCGTCATAATATTTATCACACATCTCGAAACAAGTAACAAAAAGGAAAACACAGAAAGAAAGAATTCGCAGACCGCAAAGCTCATTACACTCGTATATACGATTGTATAGATAGCATTATTAATGGACGTTGCTCATTCCCTCGCGTAATTTTAAATAATTGCTGCACTAATTAAATTCACGAGTGGCAATTAATCAAGCGCGAGAGGCATTAAGTAAGAGCGGCGCAAAGTGGGATGGAGGCCAAGAATGTGCCGTTTTGTGCGCCTAGTAAAATGACGAAAGCGCGCTCGATGGTAAATCAAGATACCGAGAAAGAGAGTAAGAGCGAGGGAGGCATGGCTGGGGAGGAAAAGACAGACTCGTCGCAGGAGCCGTGCATTGCGACAGTTATACGAGCCATCTATCATCGTTTAACGGTGCGGCGTCTGTCAGCGTTCGTCACCAAATGCGCGCGCACCCGACCAGTGATAATGATACACACACTCACACGTGCACCGAAATAGTGCACTGTATATATGCAAGGGACTTACGGATGCAGCTTATTTATATCGCGGATAAACTTTGCGAGACAATACACTTCTTATTAAGCACGCAATAGAAGATGCCTTTGTAAAAATTTGTCTAGTTTGATCCGGTGATTCGGACGCCTTCCTGCAAGTCGCATTAATAAACGCGAATGGATAGTCGTTAGACACAGATTTATGCTTTTAATAACACGTATTTAACAATTGTCGTGAAAGCTTAGAGCGATGTTAATCTCCCGCAGGCGTTATTCAATGCTTTATTCGCATTATTGCGAAATCATCCTAATTTTTCACTCAATATATTACTTAAATAAATTATAAAGTTTAATCGTACCGACGAACAGTAACTGTGATGTATAATTAATTTTAAAGATAAGCTAATATTAATTTTCGATTCGCTAAGTAATTACCTTCAATCTGACATTATATAATTTTCCTTTCTTTCCTTATAATTTTAATTGGTTTAAAAATCAACAAGTTAATATGAAAGATAATTAGCTATTAATCAACGCATCTAATAAAACTTTAATTTATAAAGTGAAAACTGTTTCAAGGTAATTTCTATTGTGATATTGGTACATTGATGTTTATGAAAAAATTAAATTGGGTCATACTTTTATTGCGTTATTTTATGGACAAATATGTCATATTACTATTAATTATATATTACAACATAATTTTGGAAATATTAGTGACTTAAACTGAGACTAATAAACTTACTACATTAATTTTTATTAAAATATATTATTGTTCTTGATAAACTAAAATTAAGAATGCAACTTTCTGAAATTTTCTATATTTATTGTGAATTAAAAATGTAAAAAAATTTGATTAAGATAATAATAATACATTTTCGTTCTTGTTGATAGAAATTATATATTTATAATGGTAAGACGAAAAACATTAATTAGAACTTAATATCGGTTTATTAATTTTTTCATTTGTATCTTTCAAAATACTCTTTTTTTATATTTATTCATTATGTTTATTATAAACAGATTTTAACTATTGGGTATGGATCAAAATGTTATTATAGTTTGGTAAGGTTGCTCGAAGTGAACATGTATGATTGCATTGCCGATTAAGTTATTACCAACAAAAACAGATATTATTTTTTAAGATTTCGTTTGAGTTAATTTGAATACAGAAAAAATTTTTTTTTTATAAAATTTGGAAAATATTATTGCTGAAAAATTTCTGGTTTCAACTTGTAATTTATGTTTTTATAATTATTTTCAACTAGTTTTATAGAGAATTAATGGTTATCAATTGAATGTTAGAATTAGTTCATAAATTTAGGAAATAGAATAAATTTCTATCTTCTAAATAAGAAATATTTAAATAGGTTTTTTGGGATACAAAATTAAAAAACCATTTGGGTAAAAATAAATTTTTATCAAGGAAATCTTAAAAATAAATATTAATAAATAATTTGTAAAGTTTTAAAAATTGATTAAAGAGTTAAGATAGTGCCTTGACAAAGTCTTTAATACAGTGAGTGGCATTTTATTAAGTGACAAATCAAAGTTGACACTAAAATCTGGCATCAGTTTTCGTAAACTCGAAACATAAAACTGAGCATTAAATTTTTAAGATGCTAAGTTTGATTAAGATGAGGATCGCCAAAAAATAAATACTAATTATAAACTGCGCATTTATCTATTTAAAATACTATATGATTTATAACGTAGTATATAAGTAATATACAGTATACTTTTATCGTAATCAGTAGGTAAAATAACTCGCTAAAATTATTTATAACAGGCAACTGTAAAGTTAATCAATATTTTAATCGAGTATAAATGCACCAACTGTTATAATTTATGTAACTATTCTTAAATCATTACTTAATATTTGAACGTATTTTTTAAATAAAAACCTTTTAAAAAGTGTCTGTACATTTTCGTTTTGTAGTACTCTTATCGTTTAACCATTACATATTTAATACCTTGTTTAAGAATTAATTTAAAAAATGTTTTATTCACTACGTACGAAAGAGTTTATTATTCAATGTCGATGGGAATTTATATTCCCTTTGAATATCAACAATTTTCACTTTGTACAGAATAAATTGAAAGATTAATGCACAAAAATGGAATTGTACCGTATACTTTATTGCGAACTAAATGCGATAAGTAAAAGAATTTCCGTCATTCCGGGGACATTTAATAAAAGGCGCGCATTAAAAATGAGAAGGATATGGTTGTTAACGTTTGCATTATTCCGGAATATCTCTCAGCAAAATTATTTTCGACAATCAGTCTCAATAAGACGCACATTTTTACGGAGACTCGTACTCGCGCCTGTCAGCGACAGCTCGACTGGATCTTAGTTATCGAGCGGCGTTGCGATAAGCGAACACCGGGGCGAAAAAAGAGAATCGCAAGGGGGAATTGGCTCTCGACCGTCGAAGATAACGTCCTTCTCCCGCGTTCGACACGGAAACGAAAAGATGCACGTGCGAAAGCTTCGGGGGTAAAATGGAAAGCGACGCGGGGGAGGTGAACAATTACCAGCGCTGCAGGGAGAAGAAGCGAGAGAAAGAGAGAGAGAGAGAGAGAGAGAGAGAGAGAGAAGGAGAGGGTGAGGCGCGTCACTAGCAAGGGCACTGCGACTCCCCGACAGGTAGGGTGTTTTCTACCCTCGCGGCGTAGCACGTGAAAGAAGAAGGAAGGTCGGTCGGAGCACCGGGAAGGAAGCCGCTCGGCTAAAGAATGAAAATGGGCAGACTTGGGGAGGCGCATTGTGCGCTGATAGATGTGTCAAATCCGGGCCGCATTGTATGCCCTGGCGAGGAGAGATAAATGGAGCCGGAGTGAAGAAGCAAAACACGCGCCTTTGTTGTCCGCTCTACTGATCGAAGGTAATTTAGAGGAGGACGGGAGAAAGACAGAGCGAGAGATACAACGCGTCATGCAACGTATACATACGTAAACACCTGCATGCGCATGTGTGCATCTCTCTCGCTCTCTCTCGCTCTCTCTTCGTCCTTGCACGACTGACTCGGAAACATGGTGAACAAGGATTCTTCAAGGTTGCATTATATGCGACTCCAGTGGGATATCCTCTGCCCCGTGGCCTTCGGCAGAAGTGTCACTGCAAATATAGGCAACTGATTAATCACTTGCAACATAAATCATTCTTTAAAGCGAGCAATTGTAGGCAATGCAAGTAAAGTCGACGTGGGCGAACCTTTCCTTTCCCTCTTTTTGGCAATTTGTTTTATGCGAGGCTGCATGCGTGCGTGCGTGCGTATCCGAATTTTCGGGGTGGAGGAAGGCCGATCTCTAGCCGTCCCGCTCTCCTCAACCTGAATGTCAAATTAAATAGTTTCTTTTGGTCCCGGCCGCTTTGACCTCTGTATCGGACGCATTGAAATGTAAGCGTAACTTTTTTATTTACTCGAAAGCTTAATAGCCCCGGGTGCTGCATTCGTCAACCGCTGTTTACCCATAATTATTTGGAAAATCTTTTTGAGTGATTGGCGTTTTTTAACCGAGTACTTTCCAAAATACCAAGCTTCCACTTGAAGGTGGAACGAAATGAATTTTAATTATCTCGTAATGTAACGTCACGGATAATAAATGTACTGTGATTTTTGTAAAAAATCTAGCGGTTGAAAAGCACTCTGGTGCTACTCTTACTCTATTTACAACGTATGCTTTTTTATTATTCGTTGGCAGATGCTGAAATAAAGCAAATTACAAATTATGGATCAAAAGTACATTGTAATGATTCAAAGGTCGATGTTAGATTTAGAATAATGCCATGGGAAGTGACTTTTTCTATGCCTCAATTTATCATTTCTGTCCGACTAAAGGCACATCACAAATTACGTTTCATTTTAATACAATGAGAAAAATTGTAATAGTGACATAAGCTTTCGCGCAGCCTTAAAAGGACCGATGATTTATTTTGATGGTGTATCTGGTGTACAGAAAAAAAAGTACCACTATTTGGCCCGAGTGATAAATTTAGTGAAAATGTCTAAATGATAAATAAAAACTAATAAGTTTTGGCCCAAGTATCGACATGAAAAACGTATAATTTTTTTAAAAATAAGATAATTATTTTTATTTATTTAAAATAATAAGTGAACGTTTCAGTGATTGATCAGTAGAGATTCCAATATAATATTTAATACTCAAAAGAAACTTTTCTTCTACGTATAAGAATTAATATAATATATTCTCATTTTTTCTCATATATCTAGGTTTTAATAATAAATAAGTGAAAGTTAGTTAATGTTCGTAATTATTTACTAATGTCCAGTAAAAACTCCGTTGCTTTTATGCGCGTAACTATAAATTAATAGAAATTTATTTATTGTGGCTTTCCTAATTTAAAATCAATAGAAGTAAATTATAGAAGTGACTTCACAAAAGTATATATTAGGTACAATGAATATGAACATAAATTTGAAAGAAGAATATATTTTTCTATTATTTATTAGTTTTGAAAAAAAAAATTACCAGATGATTTATTATTTGTAATTGTGACTTTCAGTATAAGGTGTGTGTTTTTTCAAGAATTCATCTTAATTAATAGAGAATGTCTTTTTAAGTCTATGCTTTAAAAGTGTTCCTCCTTAGTGGTTTATATAAACGTAAATACATGCTATAGTTATTAAATATTATTAGAATATATTCTTTAAATATTTACTTTCAGATTACCGAGCACTAATGCAAATATTTATTTAAAAATTTGTTTGACACACAAACATTATTTATGAAAATCTTGTCAGTAAGATCATATATATAATTACTTAGAGAAAGCAGTGTGTTTTAACATTAAAAGCTGCATTAAATATTTAATGCATAATCTTTATTAATATTCTAAACAGCATATTCTAAACATACTGGATATGTATATATATATATATATATATATAATATAATATACATATACATACAACCATACAAGCGTTGATTATTTGATTTGAATTTTATGAATTTAAAAGGTTTGACGAGTTTTATCGAAGATAATAGTATAAAGCCTAATATAACAAGTTTGTTTATTGAAAGCTGCGATTCGTGGTGTTGAAATTGATCTTCCAGTTCAGTTTACAAAGTATGAAGCTCTCATTGATAAAAAAAAAGTGAAATACAAAATACCGAGTCAGCGTATTTTATGTATCGAATCCGAAGTAATAATGAGCATAAATTATATTTAACGTCGTTTATATGCAGTACATAAAGTAATTTTTCTTGCGATAAATATCGGAGAAAATTTTCTTGTAAAATATACCAAGGACTTACGTGTTGTTGAATGCACGGACATTCCCGAGTGGAAATGTATTGCATTTCTAATGCAAGCATTAATATTTATAACGCGAACACAGATACGTAAGGAAAAGGAAAAATATTAAATAGCGCAGTTTAACGAATATCAGGTGCATGCGTTTTTCTAAAGCACTGTGGGTATTAATAGACCGTCTCTGGTTGTGCTCGGGCATTTTTAGCATGCGCGCACTAAAAAGTCGATCATCCTTTTGAAACGTCTCGGGTAGCATGTTCTGTTTCATGTCTTAATAACACGGTAGTCGGTATAATCAGCAGCGTCCTAAGTCGTTGGCTTAGAAAGCTGACAGAGACCGTGGCGTATCGGCCAATAAATCTTATCTCCGTAAAAGCTTGTTTGTAGAAAATCTCCGCCGCCGGCCATTGTGTGCCCCGGCGGGCAGACAGACAGACAGATTGAAAAAAATAGTAGTAGAAAAAATGACAACGGCTCGGGTCCATATATCTCAAGCGTCCGCAGAGATCAATCGCAGAAGATGAAGTGCCATAAAGAGCTCAGTGTTTCTGCGGGAAACGCAATTTAATGGCAACAGAGTCCTCCTTTAAAGAATTCCGCACGTAGATAATGCAAGCGTCCGGTGCTTGCTGGCGTCCTAACCCAAAGCCCAAGCGACCTACCTGCCGGCAACGCACTCTAACCCTACGTGACCTTTGACGTGGGAGGTCTTTGCATCATTGAAGACACGAGACCCATTTTCAGTTGGGCTTGAAGAGAACACAGACAACAACACAGAGAACAAGAACACGTAAACTAAAGAGAAAGGGAGGAAGACCCCCTTCGCGGATCTCCTCCTGTGTTTGGGTCTCCATAAGGTTTCAAACTCTATTTTAAGGGTCCTTTGCTTATACAGTCTGTGTCAAAATCCATCAATCACGAAAGATGTTTGCGATCGCTTCGACCTTCCTCGTCTTATCAAAGCCAAATGCACTTGTTTTAAACGTTAAAGACAAGTAGTTTTTACCAAATGATTCGAAAAGCACAGCGAAAATTCTCTTTCACTAGAATACCGTGCAATCGTTTTATATTTTTTCTTCCCAATATGGCTGTTAAATATTATTTATTCGCTCTTAATGTGAAACGTTTTTTGAAATGTTCCAAATACTAAGAACTAAGGCAGATGCAGTAGTAGCTGGACACGCGTAATACTCGATGTACGAACAGTAGCTTGAGGAAAATTATAGAATCGCTCAAACTACTTGAACCAAGATTTATCTCGAATATACAATTTTTACTTTCAGAGTTATTAATAACGACTCAGATCCATAAATCGTGTTCATAATGCTGACGCGTATTACTTTTTTATGAATTTCAGGCAGTTATTGTAAAGAGCACTATTAACATTAAAGTTTATAGTGGTAATTTTATCGATGCTTTTATTCATTTGGAATTATTTATAAAATGTGCGGCACAGAGCGCGCATTTTCTAAAGCCATTACTTTTCCTCGATTGTTCTTAATTTAAATTTTTTCCTCGTGTTTGGTTTTGATGCTTGTTTTGAAAGACCACCATTCGATAGCTTTTATTTTGATTGTTATTTTTAAAACTGACTTAAATTTTAAGTTAATCTCTGCACTAAAGAAACAAATATATATTATCGGGTGCGTAACAATTTCGTGCGATAGACGAAGCGTTATTATCATCAATCTCAACGTCTATTTTTATTCGAGAATATTGCCGTTGCTCTTTAAAAGAGGATTAACTTTCGACAGGGTGTGTGCGATGAAAATGGAGTAAAGATTCAGTCGGTCGGTCGTTTCTCCGTACAGACAAGCAGCAACAACAGCTTCGGAAGAGTAACTTATGCCGGACAAGTGCACGGAAACTGTGGAGGAAAAGCTTGTGGGAGAGATGTTCAAGTTGTACGTGCGCTTCGCGCGTCCGCATGTCGGAACGTCTACGTCTTTCACTCGAAAATTTGTGACGACGTCGACCTTCGTGTCTGGTGTTTCTAATAAGCGCTGGGGAAAGCCAGACACTAAGCGACTGAAGTGCGTTAAATAAGAGAGAGGAAGTAAAAAAAAAATACTGGTTTCTCAAATGACCAGATGAACAAAGATGAGTTTCCTTCCTTTTTTCCCTGACCGCCGTTGTTGATCCTTTCCTCCGAGCCTCATCCTGTGCGCGCGAGGGCCCCAGAGGGAGGGATTGCGCAACCCATCTGCCGCTGATCCCGAACACGGATACGGACGGATGAGATTTCTTATGTCCGATTCCTACGGGAGATGTAGCAGCAGCAAGGCGCACGCTTTTTTCCGTCTTTTTTTTATTCGGGTCAGCTTGCCGGACTTGCTCTTTGATGAGTCGGAGCTGATAAATTCTTTTTTGTGTTACGCGATATATGTATACATGCAGGAGGCGTTGTGTGGCTGACGGATAAGGATCTCGGTGGTTGGATCGAGATGAACAAAAACTAAATACATGCGTCCCCGGATATTATTATTGTACAATAAAACGATTGTTCCCTTTTATTTCGGGTGTTAGATCTGTTTTACGGTCCGATGGTGTCTATTCATTGCCGCTGTTGTTTGGAAAGAGTCCTTTTTTAAGGATGTAATGCCTTTTTATAAACAAGCGCGCACAGCGATCGAGATTTTCGAAGCATCACCGATGATGGCTATCTCCGTACAATTGTGTTTTGCTTTTAATGGAATTCTGTATTCAATGAATCATCTTTTATGGATTCAGCATCAGTTTAAAATACAATATAGAGGAAGAGAAGAAAACGGTAAAGACAACTGTGCCGAGTTTTACAAGTTATACTCATTAATCATTTTCAACTCCATATTTTGCAGTTGCCCCATCATGTATATGACAGGGTGAAACATACGAGCATGGGCTTTTTTGTTTTCCTCTTTATGTCATTATGAAAGTGGTATGTTCGTGTTCGCGTGGTAAATGGTTTTGCGGAGCCCGTTAACAATTCGGGACCAAGTATTAAGTTATAATATTTATTGCTTAGTGTCAAATCGTTGCGTCGTTATTCAATAACGTATCAATTGTCTAGATTTAAATTTTTTTGCTCCAAGAACTCAAGAACGAAATTGTTGTGTAATTAATGAAATACGTGGTCGGCTGAAAGCAGTAAATAAACTAATGTACACGAAATGTTTCGGATAAAAGTTTTCGTTTCAGTCTTGAAAAAAGTTTTCTCGTATTTTCAAACGTCGGACGTCAAAAGCAGAGTTTTACTATAATAAACACCCTACGAATCGTTAAAAATAAATATAAAATATTCCTTTTTGATAAGCCGAACAAACCATAATAATCCATTTTCTGTACTCGAGACACACATCTCAAAGCTGTCATCACTGCTACACGCGTACGTCCGTCCGCTTTTATAGATTAAAAAAGAAATCAAAGCTCCTCTGTACCAATATAAATTCTTCATTTACAACCCAACATTATTATGTACCGAATACGTTTAGTTGTTCTACTGACTCTCGCATTATTGAAGTTAACAAGCAAGTCGTTATTTAGCTGAAAAGATTCCGTCCGTTAAAATCCTGTTTTGTGTAAGAAAAATGACACTGAAATCTTTAGAACGATGCTACCCCAGAATTTGTAGTTTTAATAGCCATAAATTAGGTACTCGGACCTCCCCAGCTTTCGCAGTAGCGTACAAAAGAAGTCCACACTCTTCAATTGAAACGACTAGAGCATTGGACGGAAAAAAGGTCTGGGCCTTTGTTGTTCCTTTTTTTCTTTAACTAGAAAGACCACATCATTTACAGTGAAGTTGTGACTTTGACTTTCAGAAAAGATGGCACGTCGATTCAACGCCTCAAAAAGCTGAACTAAACGAACCGATGGACCTTGAACCGCATGCCTCTACCTGTGCACACATACATGTGTACACGCGTCCTTACATCCGTCCGCTTTTCGCGCCTTGCCTTTAATGCTCTGATTTCACGGTGTTCCGACTTCCCCAAATCATTGTGCGCTCTTTTTCTCGGCTTTGCTCTCATGAGGAGGGAGAGACAGAGACAGACAACGAGAGAGAGAGAGAGAGCAAGAGGAGACTGGCCAAAAGTGCGCCACGTCTCACGCTGACTGAGTCGAGCGCGCCTGTCTCATAAATCATTCGGCTGTTTTTACGTGTTTGACTGCGGGCATCGTCGCGAGAGCTGCGTCATTAGGCGAAACTTTCACGCTCGTTCACCAGCCCAATGTAGTCTCGCCCTGTGCTTCCTCCTCTGTCTCCCTCTCACTCTCGCGTTCTCGCGAAACCCTAATTTATTGTTCGCAGCGTGGCTCCGACTTCTCTCTTGCTTCTTTGGGACGCAGTTCATTCTCTTTTTTTGCGACGACGACTTTTTTATTTCGGGGCGGTAGGTCGTCAACTTTAAACACATGGAGATTGAAAGAGTAATCCGTTAATTTCAGATGGGATGTCGGAATTTATTGAGTGAGGAAATGAGTTTGTCGCGAACTCGGCCACTCGCGGAAACTTTAACGTCCAATTAGTTAACAAAGTTTTCGTTACCATGCCCCTATTATCGGTGTGACAAAATGTTGCTACTTTTAAATTTATTACACTTCTATTCTTTTAAGACGAAAGACAGAAACTCTGACAAAAAGAATAGAATGAGACGAGAAATTAATTAATCAATAGTGGTGCATTTGCGAAAATCCACTTTGTAAAACTGAATACAAGGATACTTTGAGATGAAATCCTTATTCAAGTGCATTTTGAATAATGATTTGAATATCAATATTTTTAATGGTATTATAAGCTGAGTATTTTATTTGAAGCTGTGTATTGTTTAAAATTAAGCCAACGTGCTTCTTCATTGGGAAGCGAAGGGAAGTCAAACTATTTTAATTTCACTTTTCTGTGTTCCATGAACATCCTCGTTGATTAACCTATTTTAAACGACTTAATTTAATAAGTTAAACAAATTTAAAGAAACATCGTGGAAAAATTTTTCGTTCGTTTTTTTTTTTTTTTTTTTTTTTTTTTTGCCAACAATACATTTTCTTCAAACAAACGAACAAACTAAACGACATTTTGGTAAATTAAACGAGAATTATTTTTTCAATTGTAATGATAATAACAATAACTATAACAACAATAACAATTATTATTATTTACTAATGAGCAATTCATATATTGTTATTTACATTTCTGTACATTTCTTAAGTCTAATTTATTATTTACACGTGTTCATATTACTTAATATTATAAACATTTACACTTATATTTATAAATATTATTCGTGCATTTTTCTTCTTTCTTTTTCTCTCTTGCTATCTCTTGTTTGGTTTCTTCTCGTTCACTCCGTAACTTCCTTCTGTCTCTCTGTCTCTCCGATTGTCTCTATTCAATTGTCTTGTAAAATATGTTTATATCTTTTTTATCAGCCTCCATAACATTCTCCCACTTGATCGTATGCACTGGAACAAAAGGTGTTTTCTTGGTTCTTTCTCTTTATTGCACAGGCTGTGTGTTCTTTCCCCTTCTACTAATCAATGTTTGTTGTTATTCGATTCATTTTCCATTCTGAATCTCACTTAATAACCTTATTCCATGTTTTCTTCTTTCTTTTCTTGTACTAATTTTTTTTTCTTGTATGTTTTCAATTATGACGTGTTTAATTTCCCCTTCATTTTATGAAATTTCTAATTTCTTCATTCAATCTTGCTATTGCTGTCGTACTTTTAATGCTTCTATGTATTTTCATACATGATGGTTCTCTTAGTTGTATTCTCCAATAATTGTATTCTGTTTCTGTTTGTTTTTATCATGTGATGCAATCCGGAGTATATTTTTTCTTCAATATAAGTCTTATATATTTTTTCTGCGCCTTTTCTATTTCCTTACATCCCCAAATTTCGGTTTCATAGAATAACTTTTCTATCAATGTATCAAACAATTAAATTTTTGTACTGAAGTCTTCCTTTAACTATCTTACTGCTAAATTCCACACTTTTTTAATACGTTGTTTGTATTTTTGGCCATGAATTTAATATTCTTTGTCACTTTTTGTTTTATTGAATCTGTATCGTAAATATATGAATTACTAAAGCGTTTCTGTTTTGTTACTTTTTCACCTGAATTCTGTTCTTTCCTCTATTTTTTGAACTTCATTATTCTTGTCTTTTTTCTTATTACCATTTTCTTGTATTTTATTTCTTATCTAAGTATCTCTTCGTACGTCCTTCTTCACCCGATTTCTTCTACCTTTTGTAATTTTGCACAACCTTTTTTCTACCTTTCTACAACTCTTTATTCCACCACTACTCGCTTCTTTCATCCCTTCTTGTGTTGTTGATTTATCTTGCGGTCTCCTTAACCTTCATTATTCATCTCTACCCATGATCTCCTTTCCCTCCTTTTCCTATTTCTCTCTTAAATTTCTCCGCTATTTCTACTGTACGAACCACTTTCTTCTTCTTGTTTACCTTTCATTCCACTCATTTCCCACTTTCTCATACAACTCAATCCATAAAGGTTGCTGGTCAGATTTCATAGTGTTTCATCCATGCTTCTGTTAAGTCGAATACCTTATGGTTTAATACAAATTTCCAATTTTGCTCATCTATCTTTTTCAAACCCCCACGTTTCAGAACGTCATTCTTATTCTTTTCCACTAACTGTAAATTTTTCCCTCTTTATTGATCTTTCTTCTAGCTTTTATTTTCTTGTCCCTTTTCACCCTTTACTTTCATGTTATTTCACTTTCTCTGTCCATCTTTGTCTATTCTTCTTGTGTCTTTCCTCTTCTCTCTATTTTCATCATTTCTACTGTTTTTATGATTTCCGATATCATCTTTTAAATTTTTCTTTATATACCATTACATTTTCTTCTGTAATTTTTTTGTTAAATTTTGTTTTTTTAACTCATCCTTCTGTAATTTTTCTAAATTTATTTTGTATATATCGCCTATTTTTCTTCTGCATAAAAGTAAAATCCCTTTTCTAGAACAAATTTGATCTCTTTATTTTGTGTTTGTTTTTCATAAATTTTTTTACTTCTTCTTTTTTCTCATGTTTTACTGCTACATACTCTTTCCAACTCTTTTTAATTCTTCTCGTATTTCTTATATTCATATCTAACACATTTTTTTTTTTTTAATTTCTTTTATCTTTTTCAGCGTAAACTTGATATAACAAGTTTAGTGCTATTTTTTCCTTCCTTTTCTTCTTACTTTTTCTCCTATTAATCATCATAGTTTTATTATCGACGTGTTTTTCTTTCTTCTGTGATTTTATCTCCCTGTATCGTTCTCCGCGTTCTAACAATTCTTTTTTGTTTTTCATCTCCTTTAGTTTTCTGCAAGTTCTTTCATTTTTAATTTTTCATTCTTTTCTTATTTTATAATTTCTCTATATATATTTTCTTCCATTCATTGACTTTAATTTCATTATCTTCTTTTCTTTCTACTTTGTTATGTTTCGTCTTTTTTCCTTTATCGTGTTATGAATATCTTTGTCTTTATTCATTAGTTTTCTTTTATATTTATATAATGTATATTGCTTTAAATTCAAACTTTTTAATTTCTAAGCGTTTTGTGCTTTATCTTGATGTGCCGTTATGCCTTATAATCTGACTATTTCTCCTCTGGTGCTACCTCCCCCTTTTTATCCGTTCGTGCTAAAACTTTCTCCCTCTTCCTATTTACCACACCACCATTTAACCTCATTTTTGAAATTTCTCTCTAAACGAAATATTTTCTTACCTTTTTCACTCTTTATTTTCAGTCTTTATTTTCCTTATTTTTGCCACTTATTCACTACTTTTAATTATTTTTCACTTTTAGCATGTGCAAAGTGTCCCCCTCAAATTCTCTCTTCACGCCAATTATCTATTATAGTTAATGTACTTACATGAATAGATTAGGTTTATATTTTACAAATCTTTTATACATCATAATCAACTGGTTTATTTTCTTAAAAATTCTATTGGAATATTAACAAAATTTAATAAAATAATTTTAGTGTTTGTTAGCATAGTTCTAAAAAATAAAATTGCAGGATTTTTATCAACATTGTTCATATATTTGAAAGTCAACTCTACTTTTTCACTATTCTATATATTAATATTATTAATAAATCCATAATTAATGCGAACTATATAATGCTAATGTAAGTGTTTATTGAATTATTGCAAAAATATAACTATGATCTTTGGTAAATAAAATTGTGTTTGTCTGTCGCAATTTCAGTAAGAAAAATCAGTTGAAATATTCACATTATTAATCATTGAAAATTTCAATCGACCTATGATTCATAAGAAGTTTAAGCACTTTGAAGGCGATTTTCAGAACACTCTTGTATTATTTATATAAACAAACAATAAGTTTAGATTACATTGGAGAAGGAATTTTTTTCTGAAGCTCGTACTTGAAATAAATATTAAAAATCCCCGCGTAGTTTAAGATTGTGTCAGTATCTTAAAAGTAAGATTATAATAAAGTTAAAGGGATATACTAAATTCTAAAGAGTTAAGTGCACAAAAACTGCGTATTTTATGAGACGGCTATACCAAGGCCTTTCCGCAAATGAAAAATACGTAGAAATAATAAATTGTCCAGTACAAGGTCTTTGTCGTTAACATCTCTCCGCGAGCTATAAAATTGTGCATTATAAAAGCTATCATAAAATTTATACTCTATTTTATAGATGCACTATTTATTTACATTTCAATGCCTCAAGAAGCTGTGTATTACGTAGCATAAATAGTGTGTGCGCTCAAGTTGATGGAGAGAAAAAATGATTGGTTGGAAGTAAATTTTTTAAGCGCATTCGTAAGAAGTAGTATTCCTATAACAGCTACGGTATAAAGGAGTTGAATGTGGCTCGAATAAAAATTTAATCTACAATTATTGAGGGAACATCGACAGTAATTTTACACTAAAAACCGGATGGCTGTTCATTATAAAAGAAAATTTTCATATTGTTTTTATTGCGATTAAATTATCAATTTTGCTCCAAACGGGTTTCTCAGTTTGTAAAATACTACAGTTCATTAAAGTGAATAATAAATAATTTAAATCATCGAAATAATTTCAAAAAGCATTTTTGCTCGACATCAGAAAAAATTAATTAAAAATTTTAATTTATATAATTTAAAAATTATAAATGTTAAATTAGAATTTAAAATTTTAGAACGTGCACTTTAAATTGTTCAAATCGTTACGTATAGTTTTTTTAGTTTTTTTCTCGATAAAAGTGACAGAAAAAAGGATTGTCTTTGTATTTTGTGAGTAAGACTCGATTGTTTCACAATTATAGATTGTGCAAAAGTATATAAATTTGCCTTAATATCAGAAAATAATTTAACAAATTCTAAAACATAAAGTTAACGACAGTGTAATTGAGAAATAACTGCCAATCACGTTTCATATTTACTACCAAAGATATTTAAGAGTTTGGCCAAGATTTATGTACAGATGAGGGAACAGAACTTCATTTCCAAAATTAATCGATGAAAAAAGTATTATATCATAAATAAGGCTATTGAACCCCTAGATAATCGCGAGAGTGAAATAACACGCATAGAAAGAAAGGAAAAAGAGGAACGACGAAGCGGCGATCGTCCGCGGGGCAAAGGGAGGGAAGGCATAAAAGCAGGGGTAGACAGAAATCGCATACAAAGAGGGGGAGAAGAAGCAGAGGCCTGTACCGCGTGAGTAACGCCCCGAGTAATATTACGATGACAGTAATTGCCGCTTTGATCAATGTGGCCCCGACTGCGTGTAGGCAGCCGTCACGCCATCGATGGCGCGGCGCGCGATCTGAACACCAGCACAACTCTCTCCTCTCTCTCTCTCTCTCTCTCTCTCTCTCTCATTCTGTCTTTTCCGACTCGCCTTTCTTCTGTACTCCTTCACCTCCTCCGTTATTCTCGTCTTCGGTGTGTACGCGTTTGCGAAATGCCCTTTTACACTGGCACTTTAAGTGAGGCTCATTTTGACTGTTAACATTAAGTGACGGCTCGCCGAGGGAAGTTTGAAATTTTTATCCCGAACGAGCTGAGAATGCATGGCTTTATGTTGTTATTTTTTCATTTTGCTTACGGTAAAATGACGATGTTTTAAGATTCCTCGCTTACTATCGCGTATTCGAGCT
The DNA here is from genome assembly GCA_018907185.1 of Platyscapa corneri. Lineage (NCBI taxonomy): Eukaryota > Metazoa > Arthropoda > Insecta > Hymenoptera > Agaonidae > Platyscapa > Platyscapa corneri. Next base: position 845,886 of record JACCHW010000005.1, on the reverse strand, counting down.
TGGCAATTTCAGATCTGCCTATTTTCGTCGTTAGATCTTTAAGTTTTCTCGAACATTCTCCGATTTTATTTTGGCCAGGGCCTATCTTCGCTTATTTTTCGAACGCTCGGCTTAATATCACGAGAGATATAAATAAGTGATTAGGGTAAAATTCCGATCGCATGAGCTATCAAACTTTTAATAAGGCCTCGTTTTTTCAAAACGGCGTCATCAATTTTCCTTGGTTAAATGGTGGTAAGCTTTTTCTAAGTCTCGGAAATTCGTTCTAAATAATTTCCTAATTTTATCAGGGACTCTTGAAACTCATATATTTAATACACGACGGAAGAAATAACTTTCTGGTTACGTGAATGTTTTACTAGCGAGTGAAGAATCGAGGCGAGCTACTCGTGACTCGCACACACAGAATTCAGTATCATCTTTTCTGCATTTTGCAAAAACCGTTTGCAGGAAAGAGCGACTAAGCCTGAACACTTGGAAAATATTTAAAAGCGACCAAAAGCTGGTGTATTTACGAATGGACGCACGAGGCTTTCCGAGGACAGCTCCGCCAAAGTTGGTACATAATTAAGTCGACAATTAGGTTCACTCGAGCCAGCAGCTTCTAATGGGAAAATAGACGGGTTGAAAGCAAAAGATAAAAAAGTGTCGCGCAAGTCTGTCTCCCTGAGGGAATTCGAGTCCCGAAATTAAAAGGACTCCGAAAAATGTGCTGGCACGCAATAGACAAATGCTGGTAATACCAGAGAGGTGACGAAAAATCTACAATGTTCTCAAGTTTTCAAGGAGGGCCGCGCTGTAACAGACTCTCCGACTCTTGGTCGTCTCGAGTTAATAAATTAAAGCCGATCCTCAAAGCGGAGCAGCATTTCTGCCATTTGTGCACCCATGCGAATCGAATCGGGAGCAATCGTTCTTTTCGCATCGCGCCCGTAGAATTCCGCAGGCACCGGGAGAGAGAAAGAGAAGAAGCGGGAGGGAGAGCGCAGCCCACGTCGAGGCGCTTTGTCGGAAAGGGCTGGGCTCGTCCCTTTTTTCAGTCCCTCTCGAGCTCGGTTCGTTTCGAAAGGAGCGAGTGAGGAGGGCTCGGGGCTTTTTGCGAGAGGAGGCGCGCTGGCGTTTTTTATTGCCTCGTTAATTGCGCATTTATCTTTTCTAATTATGAAGTTTTCTCCGGCTGATTTAATATTTCGGATCGGTGAAATAAGCTACTTTAATATCTTTATTAATTTATTTCGCACGGAAACGCTTCTGTGACAATGCAATCACGCCGGTTATTACTTTTTTGCAGCTTTCATTTATTAGCCGGCGAAACAGCGAGATGCTCGGCGTCAATTTTTCTTTAGCGTGTAATGTTTAGTCTATCCGAGCATTCCGCCTTGCTGTGTCAATAATAATTCCAAAATAAACCTACTTTCGTTGTATTTCGCTTTAGTTTTTAGCTCTTTCACGATGTATTTTGAGTATAACAGCTTCAAGCGAGGCATTTCTCAAGTAAGAAACGGATAATTTTATATTATTGGAATTATTGTCAGACATATGGTTAACTGCGTAATGGCCCCAACGTTAAATAATAATTACGTCGCGCTCAAAAACATACGATTATTTCCAATAAGTGAAGGAAAAATTATTATAAAGTAGTTACGTGTAAATTTATATCAGCTGTCGTTAAACATCGTAATAGATCTCTAAAACGTAATGGGTCGAATTAAGGTAAATATTATACTAAGAAAATTTCTAACAGCTATATCGTAGCGATAATTACAGTGTAAAAAAATCCGTTAAAAACTTTTGTTCACATTCACCGCATCATCCTACGCTTATTACTCTGAAAAAATAATCACCAGTTATATTCCAGTAAGACCTTTCTTTTTATGCTTCAGAGAACTCGCTCGGTTTAATAAAGTTCTCTTTGATTTAAAAAAATTAACCTCTCACTTTGATAAAACTGGGTCCTTTATCAAATTTCGTTTTTAAGGAATAAATTAAAATATACTGCACTTTTACGTAATCGTTGTAATTAGCATATACATGTAATTATAAATATTTCTTCGAAGCGAGCCGTATAATAAATTTTTTTGCAATAATTTATTACATCTGGCGGTAACTTGAGTTCGCGGAGCTTATGTATTAAATTTTCAAAAATTCATGAAACAGTTACCGCACATAAACAAATATTTCGAAACGGATCTCTTCTTACAACAAACGCACGTTAGAATACATTTAGTTCTACATAAATTAAACGGATTTGGATGGCGACTTAATCTTATTCTAATCAATCTAGTATAACGTATAAAATTTTTCGTTGAAATTCAATCGTTTTCAAGTGCAGCGAAAATGGAAAATAGGAGTCAGCGGTTACAATTTTTAGAAATTTAAAGTATACTAATATATTGATAAATCGCTTGCTCCATATCGTTCGTCAAAATAGTTAGATATTCCCAGAATCCTATCAACAACGGATTATTTCCCTTCCAAAACGTTAGACTCATTTTGCTGCTGCTGTCAATCATAAAAATTGATGGACAACTATTTTTAAAATTGTAAACTATTCTCTAAATCGTACTAGAATTCACATTCGCCGTCTATGCAATAGCACTATTAAATTTCACCTGTAAACGTAAAACATGGCTTCTGAAATATTACGAATAAAAAATGGGCCCATGTTTGTATTTGTATAACTTATTTTTATGCGCGGCTCGTTTCTACGTATACCTGTTATTTGTAACGATCTATATTTTACAAGTAATAATGAAAGCAGTGGTTCGAGATGAAGTGGACACGATAGTGTGTCGTTATAATGGTGGTTTTCAATTTATCAATTTATCCGTATCGCGTCTATTAGTACGTCCAATTTAATCTTTTATTAAAGTATATTTTAAGCCAAAAGTATCGCTCGCACGGGATCTTTAAAACATATCTCGTACACTCTGTCATAACACTGCGAACTAGTAATCATACCTTTCTTTGCTTTATATGTCCCTCCACATTCACATTTTTACCATAGCGTAAGCAATAACTATATACGTATATGTATTTATATGCATGCATATACGTGTACATTTAATTGTGAACTGGTTCTCGGGGAATTTGTACATTTCTGGTATTGCATCTACCACGCGTCATTATTCCTTATTAACTCGGCGAGGTTCGTGTACTTTTTACAAAAGCAAATGACTACGTTTGTGATTCATTTGGTGATTTAGAGAGAAAATTTCAACTTTCACCATTCAAAAGTGCGCTCGCGCAGAAATGTAAATAATAAAATCGATACAATATTTTAGAGCGAATCTGTACTGTTGTTAAAATTCATTTTAACGCTTCACGTGCAATCACTGTTTGTTTAGAAATAACAATGTGAAAATGTCTACATCATCGCGGAACACCTGGTCCAGCTTTCTCTCGGATGCACACGCGATCTCGAAAGTGTTCTCTCGCATTATTTCACTCGATACGTCACAAACTCCAACGAGTCCCAACAAATCGGCTTTGCAGTTAGAGTATTGGCAAAGCTTTCCGATTTCACGAAGCCGCCGAGCACCTGCAAGCGTGAGTTCGGGAAACAAAAGACAAACGCCTCGAGAGCTCGGGAACTCTTAACTGTTGGCGTCTTCGCGTCCAAGAGCGCCAAGTTCCCGCGGTCGCGCACCATTGGGCGATCGGCCATGCGCGGCTCGTTAGAACACGGACCGATCCGAGCCGTATAACGAGCGTCGGGGTGTAGAGGATGCCGGCTAAAGGCCGCTCGGCTGGTTTAATTGGTCGTTGTGGCGTTTACGAGGGTTCGGGAGAGACGCCAGCGATGCAACTCCGGGTCAGCGCTCGTTAACGTACGTGTCCGACGACAGCTGACGAGACGCGTAAAAATATTTCGGGCTGCCCGCCCAAGGAAATATTACGAATCGCTGGGCCTGAGTCTGAATTTTCCGGATCATCACCAGCGAGACTCGTTATTTTCACTCCGATAGTCGTGGTGATGCACTTGGTTCGGCATAATTGAAAGGCAGCGGCGCTGTGGAGGCGGATGTCCTGGGAATCGCTTTGTCAAGCGTGTGACAAAGTCCCCATTTCTCAGATTCTTAATGATCGCTAGTTTCTTTCTCTCGCTTTATTTTCGTACTTTGTATTTCCTGTTTCTGGAGACGACATTCTTCTCATTTCTGCGAAAATCATTGATCATCATTTTTCAAATGTTTCACAAATTTTTCGAATTTTCAAACAACTGATGAGGCAGTGAGTTACGTTTTCATTGTACTTTTTATTATCTGCTCTTATTGAATTTGCCATGTTCAATAACGACATCCAACAATTTTCACAGAATAAACTGCATCGATAAATTATATATGCACGCATTCGTTTTCTCCAGTCTTGAAAATTTTAATATATAATATAGTAATTAAGCTTATAATTATGAGACGAATAATTCTCGTATCCTATGGAAAATTTAATTGCCTCGATTAAAGGTGCAATACGTTAATAAAATATAACAGAACTGTATTTATTTACCATCACCTGGTAAAATGAAATAAGGAAACGAATTAATCTGTTCGAAAGTATCGTAAACCACCTTTAATCTCTTCCAATCGTATAACAATAAAAAATCTGCACAAAGTAAAAAGTTTCCGCGTCGTAAAGTTATTATAGTGCAATAGCTTGTTCTCGTTATTACAAAAATATTGATTTATCGCTAAAATAGAAGTACACGACAGCGGGAAAAATACTTCTTCCACAAAGACTTTACTATATGCAAACAGAAGTGTATAAACTTAAAAGCGTATCTCGTATATGTGGGCACTTGGAAGAGAAAAGTAGGAGATACATTACCCGCGAGTTAGTGCGCGCGTTTATATAGTGCCGAACTGCAGCTTGGAAAATGGGAATCTAAATTATTTCGCGTAAAAATAGACTTTGCTTGCTCGCCTATGTATACTTCGGCATAGATCTTCGTAGTGGTATTCGGGAAAATGTCGTGGTTTATAGGTCCGTTTTAGGGCGATAATACCGTTTGGAGTTGAGAGGACTATGTGGAATTTCTATTGCACCAAGCTAAAGTAATAAAATTGGTTTTTATTGTGCAAAGGAGAAATAGGTGTAAGGTTTACGCTAAATAAATTTAATTATGGAAAAATTATATTTTATTGGTATTTTTAGATGATCATATCCTATTTGATTAATAATTCATATTTTAAACTCAAGCTGTTACTCGTCTAATGTCAAATTGTGGTATCGAATAAAAAAATTATTAAAAGTTGGCATGTACATAGTTACTGTTAACTAGTAGTATTCTTACGATTGAGAAAGAAGGACTTTACAAATTGAATGTGTTTGTCTACGTGAATATAATTTTTATTATCTCGGACTTGACTTGAATTTAATCGACGTTGCGAAAAATTATTTATCGCGAAAATTTACTCAAAACACTTGAAGCATCTTACATATTTTCATTCTATAATACATAAAAGAGCAATTTTATCTACCAATTTACGCGTTACCGTCCCTTAATTTCTAAGCACACATGTAGATTCATTGCCACGACAAAGACAATTTCAGATGCGTCTTCGAATCGATGCTTCTCAATTGCAAAATTTCTAATTACAACGAAAAAAAGCCGTTTTTCAGAATTTGAGAAACGTGAACAGAAATTGGAGCACGTATTTCGCCGCTCGTGCTTGCACTGCGCCGCTCTTATGATAATGGCTTGGAAGTTCAACGGTGAATCGATATAAAAGAAGCTTGTCGCAATAAGAAATCTAGACTTGGAAGATTTATTGAAAGCGTCTGGCAGCCATAAATGGAGAAATGACATTGTACTAGGCAGAATTTGGAGTATAAAATTCAATCAACGAGAGTCTGAGTAGCGATTGCGCAACAAACGATTTAATCGACTCAAATCTAAAAGGCATCAATTCTCCTCCTGGCAAACGTGCGCGTTAACATAAATTCTTTTTAATCAGAGCGAAGTCGAGGAGCTTGCAAGCTCATTCCGATCTGGCGCGTATCGAGATCGAGAGCCTCGGGGAGGAAAGGAGAGATAACCTGGTATCTGTCGGGTCTCTGAAGGAGCTCCGGGTACGGGTGTGCGGTTGCGACCCCGCGGTAAGGCTTAATATCAAGCGGCAAAGCTGAGAGATAGAAGCAATAAATGCTTGTCAAGTAAATCAGGATGAAGCGCCATCGCGGAGCACGTAATGGCCGCATTAAGTGAATAACTCACGGTCCGACTGCAGTGGCGTCGTCATCGCAGTCGTCGTCTTCGTGACGGACGTCGCGAGCGGGGGAAGGTGATTGCCGCCAAGCGCGGCGGCATCAAACAGCTTTAGTCGGTGTTAAGTGCCGCGAATGTCGTCGGACACCGCCGTTGTTGTGACGCATTGCCAACCTAATTCCTTGCGGCTGGACTCGCACTTGCGCAGACGATCCCCTTCACCCTCACCCTCATTCTCGATTCGATGCTTTCGATTTCTGCACTTCGCAGTTCACGTGAATTCGAGCTTTCTCCGCTTTCTTTGAATATAGAGCCGCTACGACGCAGTTAATTTTCATTCGCTCAAATCCTAGAAACGGCGATGACGCGAGGTCGTAAAGTCATTTTTAGGTGAGCGTAAGTCAGACGATTTACAATCGTATTCCCTCCTTTCGAATAAATTATTCCTGCTCAGAGTAAAGATTTCATTCAAATTCCTTTTATTTGGATCTGTGAGTAAAAGTTTATGCCTTCAATAAATAAATAACTAACAATACCGTTACTATTGAAATTATCCCTCCGCTTATGTATGAGCCATTTGTAATAATCAACTTTAGTTATAATTGCCCAACAAAAATACAATTTTTGTAAATACCGAGTTTAAGATTCAAAAGTATTTTCAAATATATGACTCAATATATATCATATTTTTACACGTTTATTCGTTTAAATATGAATATTCAGATTTAAATATGCATAGACAATTTATTACTTTTCTAGTAACTTTGATTTGAGTCTAATATTAATCATTTTTATCGCATTTTCATCAATTATACAAGTTTATATACTGTGAAACATTTATAAAATTAATATTTAGAATTATTGTAAAACAAGAGTCAATTCAAATATCAAATAAAATAAAAATTGGATTAACCTGATGTTTCAACATTTTCATATAATAAATAAACCTCCTTTTATTCTAAGAAATTATCATTTAAATCTCTTTTATATATGGTATTTCGTAATTTGTAAAGTACAATCTATACAAGTATGATTTTGTTTATTTATTGAAAATTTGAATCTACGCAAATAAAGATAAATGAAAACAAAAATATTTGACTCATTCAATGTTTTTTATTTCAAAATTTTTGAAATGTAAGGAACCGCTTAGCTTCAAAATTTCGTAAGTTAAACCGCGTCGGTATACGTGTATACAATATGTTCAAGAAAAAAGAGGTGTGTCTAAATCCAGATTAATTCATCTATCAAATCTATATTTTACGTAAAATTTAATAGTATTTGAATGCTCAAATCAAATTTAAATAATAATTAAATTATCTAAACAGAAAAAGTGAATTTACTTATCTTTTAAAATAAATTTACTCAAGTTTATAGAGTAAATTTTACTTAACATGCGTAATTCAATAGCTTATTAGATTTTATTAAGCTACAAATATTTTTTATGTTGGATTTTTCCGTTTATTAATTCTCAGACGTACTCTGATGTCTTAGTCACACTTAAGTCAAGAGATAAGCAAAAATTCAATTTTATGGACGACTGACATTGGTTTATATTTACCAATACTTAATTAGGAAAAATTTATAAATTTTCACTTACAAATTCATACATTAATTCAAAATTATATGACACTTGATACTGTCACATTACATCTTTTTTTTTCAACATTATCGTGCAGTTTTATTTTTATTTATAGCTTTATTTTCTATATTTTTCTTCTCGACTCCTAAAACTGCTTTTTCATAGTGCATCTCTTTCTCTTTCTACTCAAACGAATATTGCATAATATATTTAAATTTCTTCTTTCTCCTTTCATTATTTCCTTCCAGTTCTTTGTGCCGGTCCCTGTTTTATTGCACTCCTATAATATGTTTTCATTGTTTCGTTGTCCGTAATATTCTTTTTTCTCTATTATCCAATGTTTATTCGCTCTCCATTCATTACCTATTCTACATTTCGCTAATATCTACATTCCCATTCTTTTTTCTCTCCTTTTACCTTCTCGTACTTTTTCCTCGTCTTCGTTTTGACACCGCATATTTTACTTCTGTCGAACATTTTCATTTCTCAATATTATTTATCCGCATTTGTTGCTGCTGATATGTTTTTATTGTTTCTACCTTCTCCAATATTATTTCATCTCTTACAAACTCTTTTCTCCAGTAGCTGCTTGACCATCCAATACTTTTCCAGAATTTTATTCTTTCTTTTCTCACTTTTCATCACATTCTTAACAATTTTTTATAGACTTTCGTTTTCTATTTTAAACTGTACATGTACTTTTGGAATTCTTATATCTTTACAGAATCTTGCTTTATTTTCGCATTCTGATTTGTAGCTGATTTGATTTACTATTTATAATTTGTTTTCTTTTCACCTGAAATCTATTGTTTTTCCCTTCTCTTTATTTAAATTTTATAATTCTTATCTTTTCTATTATTAATTGCAATATATTTTTTTCGAAATAATTTTTTCTATTTTTCAAATATGTCTATTTCTTTCTACCTACGCTTATTACCGTATCCTTCAAGATCTTTTTTGACTGACTAATTTATATTAATGCTTGTTAATATATTGAATAAATTCTGAACATTGAGTTGGCATTACTAATCAATTTATCAAATTATTCATGGTTCACATAACAAAAATTATTTAAAACTAGATGCGAAATTTGTCAGAGGTTTACTTCAACAGAAATATGTAAACATAAACCCAATAAATTTGCAAACATATAAGCGCGATCCATAAAATAATCATTTTTATTGAACATCCATACGTGGAAAAAATAACATCTATTTAATAAACGGAACTGTTCTTGCTGGGGGTATAATAAAATGTGATAATGATATCAAAAGATTTATTAAAAAATTCATGAAACTAAAGTCAATATTTAAATATTAGATAAAGTTTTGGAATTTTTACAGTCATATTTCATGTATAAATTATTAAGGAATACTTGAGTAAATTGTGATTGAAGTATACACTATTTTGACATGGATGTATGTGAAATGAAATATTCGTGTAATATATATCTTATCTTTTTATTTATATATAACTTTAGTGCTTTTTTATTATAAATTATACTGTTTTCACAAGCAAACTAGCGGATTTTATAGTATGTACGTATCCACATGAAAGTATACTATTGTAGAAGTGATAAGCTCGAATGTCAACAGAACTGTTTACTTGAAATTTTTGGTTATATGAAAAAAAAGAAACGTAAATTTTAAGAAAAATTCAATCTTGCATAAGGTTCATTATCCTTTTACAATATAACAGCAATAAAATACTTCTTTCATAACTAATCGTGTCTTTTTTATGATGTTTAAATATTTTTCAGAATATTAAAAAAATTTTTTTTTATATTTTGTAAATTTTACTATAATTAAGTTTAGTACGTAAGCAAATATAAATATTAATAAGCATTGTTTGATAATGTGTGTTGATATATTGAAATCAACTTATATTTTAAATTATATAATAATTTATTTAATTTTTATTGATATTAAAGTGATTTCTTAATTTATGAAGTAAAACATTTTGTGATATTAAATATATATTTAATATTTTTAAATAAAATTATTGTTTAGAAGATCGGAAATAATATTTTATTTAAATAGCACATTAGAATTATTAATGATGATTTGATATATATTTTACATTTTTTGGCCTCTAAACTAAAATTGTGACTATTAGGAATATCAATTTAAACTTTTAAGATCCATTACTAATATGAATACATAATTATTTTCCTATTTTTATATGTGTCAGTGTTAAGTATCAATCTATTTATAAAGTTTATCATTTATTCAAGAGATGAAATTGAAAATAATCACTTTGAATTTTTTGTCCACTTTTACTAAGATAAAACAAAATACTTTTAATTTCATATCTAATCTATGTGTTACAATAAATAAATATATTTTAAAGACTGAATATTTAATGTGAAATACGTATAAATAGAATGCAAAGCATACTTTTTTAAGGCGGTAATCTTTTTTTAAATAATATATTTTAGATTTGCAAATAAGAATAATTAGTACATATATATTTTTTTAAAGATATATAAAACTCGATGACAAATTATATCAAACATTTTTTTATAACATTACCACTTATTTTATTTATAAAAAGCTAATTAATGGTATAAAAATATAAATGAAAATATTTATTTATTTATTTGCTTATGAACAATTCATATATTGTTATTTACATTTCTGTACATTTCTTAAGTCTAAATTGTTATTTACACGTGTTCATATTACTTAATATTATAAACATTTACACTTATATTTATAAATATTATTTATGCATTTTTTTTCTTTCTTCTTCTCTCTTGCTATCCTCTTATTCAGTTTCCTCTCAGTCTCTACTCTGTGGTTTCCTTTTCTCTCTCTCTCTCTCTCTCTCTCTCTCGCTCTGCTCCAACTGTCATGTAAAATATGTTATATCTTTCTTATCATCCTTCATAATATTCTGCTATTTGATTCTATGGCAGTATGTGGCATTGCACTCGTACAAAAGGTGTTTTCTTAGTTCTTTCTCCTTATTGTACAGTCTGTGTATTCTTTCCTCTTCTACAAATCAATGTTTGTTATTTTTCGTTTCATTTTTCATTTTAAACTCGCTAATAATCTTATTTCATGTTGTTGTTGCTGACCTACTTTTAATTTTTCTATTTCTTTCCATTTTATTTACCCTCTTTATTTTAAACATATGCGTTGCTTAACTGTTTCAATTTTGTTACCTATTCATCTGAATTCTGTTTTTTTCATATTTAGTTCAAGATCTTTTCTTTCAGGCTACATTTTGAATATTCTTAACAACTCATTTGCTTCTTTCTTTTTCTTTTTCAAAATTACTATGTTAGGGGCCTAATCTTCTTCTCCCCTATTTTTATGCCTGAGCTTCTGGATTTTTTCAATTCTTGTTCCAGATCTGTCAATGCTGTATTAAATAAAGTGGGATGATCGGACATCCTTGGTTCTCTTAATATTATATTTTTTCTTCTTCTTTGTCCTTCGCCTCCATCATCTATTCCAGCTCTTCTTATTTTCTTTCATCTTTCTTTTTTCTCGTATTCATCCTTTTTTTTCTTGGATTCTTTCTACCCTCTGTACCGTTTCATCAAATCTACCACTTTCTTTTGGCTTTTCTTCACCTCCATCTTTAGTTTTCTATTTTCATCTTTCAATTATTTTAACGGTTTTTCTTCTTCTCTCTCCCTCTCCTCCAATTCTTATATAAATGTTTTCTTCCACTTGCTGACCTTGATGCACTCGTCTTTTTTTTCCACTTTTTTATTTTTCCCGGCAAAAAATTCAGTTTCTTCTTCTCCTATTTAAAAATTATACTACGAATATCTGTACTTTTATTCATTTTATTATATGTGTATATAATAATAATCCGTATTTCTTTTTTAAAACTTTTGAAACTGTACTCATTCCGCGCCTTACTCTGGCTGGATGTACTATTGTTACGCCCTCTGATCTAACTCCTGTCTTCACAGTATCGGTGTTATCTCTGTTCACACCAGAACTTCCTCTTCTCTTTCTATTTCCGGTGACACTACACTTAAACTTACTTGTGATACTTTAGTTAATATCAGCTTTTTTCTTCTATTTTTTAATCATTTATTCATTGCATCTAATCATTGTTCACTTTTGTCATCTGCGACGTGTTCCCTATGAGCTTTGAAACGCGAATCATAAATGAAAATATTAATCATATTGCTTAATTTGTAAATAAGTATTGGTTCGTTAGTAATTCATGTCAAGTTGAAATATACGAGTAATGCAGTTTATAATGAATTAAGATACCACATTTAATATGAATAGGAACACAATTATATCTGCTTATAAAATCGAAACTTGTATATTAGTTCAATAAAAATAATTATAGTGATAAACTAAAAATTAAAGGATATAAATTACTTTCCTAGCAATTGAGGAAGTATTATTGAATCGTCAATATAGTGCGCCATTCAAAAGTTTTGCAAAGTTTCTTTTTCATTCAATTGATCTCAAATCAATTGAAATTAATTGATTTCAAGTTCAGTTAACCGGTTGTTTTTCAAAATTATTGTACTTTATTCGGTTATGTACAGAACTCGTAACGTTAGATGTACTTTGAAAATAATGTAAATAAAATTTCTGTTTACAATTTCACAATCTCGATGCGGACCCGTAGTATAATTGGAGCATCATGAAAAATCTATTTATAGATTGAGCACATAAGATTTGTACTTATGTGACAATTTATCTTAAGTAGCGCCTCGAAAGTTCGTATAAAGCATTTGGATCTGACCAAAAGTGTCGAAATGTCTTGCAGATAGATAAATTTTCTAAAAGGTTATAGTCGTTGTCGCAAGATTGGTTCGGGTTTCCATTTCCAATTTTGAGAAAGAACCCGATAAAAGTCGAGAAAAAGAGTCTCGGAACTGCAGCACACACAGGGATATGGCGGATGGAGAGAAACCGAGAGAAAACATATTTATAGCCGACCAAGCTATTAAGATAATTTATCGAGGACATTACCGAACGAACGAGAACATTAATCTATTCTAGCTTCATAAAGTGAACTTTGCCGACGATTTTGTAGCCGCGCGCCAAACGAGCGATTCCCTCATACCTCTTCTCCTTCTCCCTCCCTGATTTTCTCTCCTCTTAGCTCCACTCTTTCGTCACTCCTTTAACTTTCTTCTGTCTCTCATTCTTCTGTGGTTTCTAATTTATTTATTATTAAATTAAGGAATACCGTCACAATCTTGTATTTTATATTTTGTTTATTTTAATTATATTGTTTGTTTTTTTCTTTTATCGCCATTCGCCCTTACGCAATCTCTGAATCTCGTGAAAACAAAGATTTAAAAATGTATTTTTCACTGCTGCTTGAAATAAAAAGCGGAAGCGATTGTATATTTACATACGAATAATAACATTTCCTAGTAAACTTTTTCCGTTAAATAAAGTCTTTTATCACAGACAGAATCATTTCCTCAAAATCTACCAAGGCACAATAAAATAAAAGATTATTTTTCAATCTTTTTAAATTATCTGTAATGTAAGTTGTAAATTATGGACTGACATATTTTTTACCCATTGTAAATCTTAAAATGTTAGCATAAATATTTTTAAAGTTTCGAACGAGTTTTCGTGATTGAAAAAAGGTTTATTACTAATTATGCAAGTATGTGCACTTTTCGCAAAAAAATACCAAATTGATAATTTTAAATGATCGATGAAATAGAATTAAAAAAAGATTGATTACGAAAAGGAAGAGTCGTGATTAAAAGTTTAAGACCTAAATTGAGAACTTCATTGAAGTTGTAAATCAACTCGTCGTTGATTGTTGATTGATATTTTTTGAATATTTACACATTTATTTCCATATGTGAAACTTATATTAAAATTTCGAGAAGGAATTGACTCCACTTGGATATTTGAAGTGTCAAAAATAGTGAATTCACTTATTCGGTTAAATGTACGAATTAATTTTAAAAGTATAATCGCTTAATTGTCTCCAATCAAACTTGAGTTTTCAAATCTTAAAATTTTGTATAATTCATCGAATAGTCGAACCCTCTTCTTTTTCTTAAATTACAACACGAAAATTCTAATAAACTATGTTAATACCTTGAATACATGAATTATTATGAAAATCAACGGTAAAGACACTTTTCGTGAATAATTTTTTGTCAAGCAATAAAAAGGCAATGTGTATTTTTATAAATATTTCAGACTCGCTTTGCATATTTATTTTCGGCGTTTCCTGAAAATTTAATTCTTCTGAATTATCTTGGTTTCTATCTGTTGTTTGCACTAGTCGCTTAGAAAACTCTAGCCCGCCACCAGTTCGATAGTCATTGCCTCAAACATAAGCTAATCATAATTTTTTGTAGACTATTTTTATACATTATGAAATTAGTCGAAAAAAATTTCATAAACATGCCACAGAAATGCGTGAAAATACGAGCCAATAATGTTTCAGGAAACGTTCAAAAATGCATTAAAAGTAACAGGCGATTTTTCAAAAGCGCTAAACCGCAAAAATACTCTTGAATTAAGAGTCACGAGTATCAAAGTTAATTACATAGACGTCGATATTCCAGTATTTTGATTACTTAATAAGGCATTCGTAGCTAGAAAAATGTATAATTTATCACGAATAGTATTGGCCAGTGTAAATCAAAGAAAAGTATCTTTCTTTTTCCGTATCTATCCATTAATCTAGCGTGTCAACGATGGTCTGTAAATAAAGCGCTGGACGGTACGCAATATCGATCCGCGACACTCGCAGAGGCAAAGGAAGAGATGAGGACCTCCTAGAAATTGGCCCGTAAATTTCCGACGCCATTAATTGCCTAGGCATCTAATCTCTTTGAAAATAATGCGCGCTGTCTGTTGCGCCGAGAAATTTCCCTATAATTAAATCTCCGGTAAATCGATAGTTTCTATTTTATTGATTCCCGTCCTCTCAGCTCCCGTCCGCCCGGGCCGGAGTTCCTCGAGTTTCTCGCGAGCCGTGAATTATCGCGCTGCGTTGCGCCTGTGCATGCGAACGCCGATAAAACACGGTACAAGCGTTCTGTCGCAATTACAAGACACTTTGCTTCTTTTCCTATATATCGAATTAAAGTCAGCGATATATTTAAAGGCCTCGGCGAAGCTTTTGCACTTAAATTGATCACTTAAGATTGTTGGGCGACTTTGAGGAACATTTATACACTTTGATTTCCCACTGATATTTATTTACGACGTTTTGTACATTTAAGAAATACCGCTGCTAATTTCAGCCTCATTATTATCAGGAGATTCATGAGTAATAAAGAACGTCTTTTTACGTCAAGCCAATGTCGGCTGCGTAAAACTTTCGGATAATTTAAGAAGTGATTGGTATGTCGTAATACTCGTATAACAAGTCGAAATTTGATTAAAGAGACAAGTCGTTAAAATATACGTTAAATGTAGATATGTTAAAGTGACGAGCACGTTAAATATAAAATGAATGTAATAATAACAATTATAATAAAAATTATAGTAACAACAACAACAACAACAATAATAATTATTATAACAATAATAATAACAAAAACATTAAAAACAACAATAATAATATAGATAATAAAATAATCAGGTATTAACTTAAAATTCAAGTCGCCAACTTAGTGTAACGAATAAATATTTATATTTTTAATGCCACAATTTTAATATTCTAAAACGCCTTCTACATTGTAAGTTAATCTATGACGTAGCTTATGTCGTTTTAAAATAATTAAAACAATTATAATTATTATACTTTAAATTTGAATTTCTTTTATAACGCTATTATTAATCATGAATAAGCAAGGCTGTTTTTATAACTACCTTTTTATGATTTTATTTCGAGATTCTCGTTCTTTAATTGGTAATCTTGGAACATCTATCTCAACTCTATTGTTTGATTGTTTCTCAGAAGCCGTAAAACTTTATAATTTTTTCTTAGCACCTAATTACAAAAAAGCGCGATTGTTTCGACGTCATCTTTTTTTTTAATAATACAGAAAGATCCGAGCAGTATTCTGTATTTTGATATCACCATAAATTGTTGATCAACTTTTTATACGCATTGTATAATAGATAAAAAGTGCTGCCGCAATACAAATATGTGAGTAAATATTTTTTAACGTTATTGGTTATCTAAGAAATTTCTATCAAAAATGAAGTGATATTTCACGCTACACTCTAGATTTTTCCTTTAAAGAGCGTTTATTGAATAACACTGTTTAAATAATGCAATACTTATGTATAAAAACCCGGGTAATTTTTCGATTCTAAATTCGTTTGCACTCGCTGACAAAAGGCCGTTTAAATAAATTGTCTTATTAAGTATTTTTGTAACAATATTCATCAACTTGTCTTGCATACCTTAATAGGCGCGTGCATATTTATAATACGCGCATGCAAAGTTTTTGCAGATATATATACATATATATATATTTTTTTTTCTCTTTACGTTCATATCTCGAACTTAAAAATATTTCTAGGCGATAATATCCTGGATGTTTCTTCTCGATATCATTAAACATCCTTAACAAGGAAGTAGACTTCTACGAGAACTCATCAATTATACGTATTATTGAAACGTCTTGAAATTTTGATTAAAAATTCGCTGTCATATTTAATAAATGCATTAATACATCAAACTAGATTATTAAAGTTGATGTATGAAATAAGAGGAACTAATGTGATTGAATGCGAAATAACTCCGAGTTTAAAACATTGCATTGCATTTCCGCTGTCAACAAATTCCCTCTCGAATATTCAATTTATTTGGAAAAATGTACAACAACTGGGAGCGAAAGTTACGCAGAGAATATTACGAAGAAGTAAAAAGTAAAAAGTTCCCGTGAACGCGCGAAGAGACAAGCTGCCGACATAATTTACAATCAACATATGAAATTCCCGGCGCTCGCGCGCGTATGAATAATGAATCACGCAGCGCGTCAGAGAAGAATCGAAGCACGCAGAGCCGGAGAGGCAAAGCTGGCATCGGTTTCCCCCGGCGAGGCTCGGAATAGCGATCGGCGTATAGATCTACCGATGAAATGCCGCCGGTGTATTCGAGAGGGACAGAATGCCTGTGAATTCCGGCGTGGACGTCGTGTACGCTAACGAGGAAGCCGAAAAGCCGTATAATGCGAGGAGGAGAAGAAACGGGACGAAGCGGCGGGGGCAGGGACGAGGGTTGTCGTATTCTCTGCGTGCGACGATCATCTCCGTCAGACTCGCCGCCTTTTTGCCCATATGGATTCCCGATTCGTAGAATCGCGTATAAGCACTTCAGCGGGCCGCTGAGTTTCTTCTGAAAAACTCGGAGAAACTGGATTTCGCTTGATGAATTGCATTACATCCGAGCGATGTGAAATATTCCGGCTCTTGTTTTTCTTGATGTCGCCGACGACGACTCGAGATCGATCCCAACACTCATGAATCGATCTGTACAGGAATTAGTGCAAGTATTGCGAATTTGCGTGAAATTTTTACCGGCATTTTTGCGCAAAACTTTTTCTTGCTTTATCGATCACTTTTAATGCACTGAAATCTTAATTGAAGTATAACTTTTCAAGAGTCCCTTCTTTATCGACTCGGCGACGCTAACGAACTAACTTCCGACGACTGTTCCATTTTCGATCTGCGCTTTGTCAAAATGAAAAAACTTTTTAAAAGTAAGATTATTTCAGGCCATACCAATGTTTTACCTTGACGGACTCACCTTTTTTAGAATAATAATTCATTTTATATAGTCCTGACCTTAAAGGAACTCCTTTAAACTTTGCAAACTTCTTTATCCTTATATTACCAATTAAAATAACGATTTTTTTCATACAGAATCATGACGATAGAAATTTAAGCTTTGCAATATTTTACAAAGTGAGCAGCTACTGCAGAAGAATGTAAAAATAATTCACACATTACTCGAAAGGAGATATTTCACACTCGATATTCATTTTACGCAAACTTTCAAATTTCATCAAGTGTATATTAGTTATAACTGTAAGCACATGCATGTGAAATAAAATAATTACCGGGTGACATAAAAATAAATGGTCTTGACAATATAGGGATTAAAAAAATTCTATTTTGCATAACAATTGCATTTTTTTTAAAGGTCTTTTGCACAAATCGTAAGGTCGAGTTAAAATGCAAAAAAATTTAAACTAAAACTATAACCGGTAAAAATGCCATTATGCATTGTCCGTTAAAACACGCATTTGTCTATATAATCCGGGTGTTAATTCAGTGGGTATATGTACTAATGCATTCAGGTGCCATATGCGGATGATAGTCTACAGTGCAAATTTGCAGAGTACATTTGTTAGGAGAACACTAAATTTTGAAAAGGAAATGGAACTAGCAGCTCTAATTTTGTATTCCGCAGGTATTCGTTTCATCAGGAAGAGAAAATTAGCGATCAAATGAATGTGTCCTTAGATGGCATTAGTTAGTAGTAAAAGCAGGTATCAGCGAACGAGCGATCCACTGTTGAAACTGCAAGTAAAAAAAGACAGGTCTACCGATCCATCATCACGAATTTTTGTTTACACCTTCTTACGCATGTCGGTGAAAGAGCATTCGGGCGTCAGGCAGAAGCACAAAAGGATACGAGGGAATCAAGCAGAGGAAAGAAAAGGGCTCGCGCATCTTGGCGTCCGGTTGTTCCCGCGCACGAATGCATTAGCGATTCCTAGTGGGCTACGCGCGCCGTAATGAATGTTTCCGGTGACAGCCGACAGTGGACGAGAGAATGGCCCGCGACAAACAATGCGCCTTTACTCGGCATGTATCGGCCGATTCTGTCTCTCCCGTTCCTCGCGTAACTTCTTCTTTTTCTTTTCTCCTCCCCTTTGATCCTGCCATGCTTTTTTCCGACTCCCGTCCCTCCTCCGAACCTGAGCGCGTCCCCGCGTTGCTGATCGCGCAGACACGTAGTCCCGTCGATTCCCAAGTACCCGGACGTACTCCACGGGTATCAGTCGAGGCTAATTTGCATAATTTTTGGGCGGAGTTGCCGTTGCGCGTTAAACGTTTCAGCTCCTTTGTTGCTTAAGCCAAAGCAAAGAGAATCGCGCGGACGTTACTTTACCCGAGAGAGCACGCATTTTTCAATATTTTACGCGAATGTGTCTCGCCTGTTATCTTCCTTTTCTTCAGAAAGCCGTGAACTGACATTAATTTCTATTCTTAAAAATGTGTCCCTCCACTCCGACTATTACCTACTTCCAGCTTACGCAACTGCGCCATAATCGATATTGTAATTTATGGGCGTTATCAATCAACACCATTTCGCACGCATCCTGAATGCAAACAATTATTCACTAGTGAACTGGCACAACTGTGCTCCGATTTCTTGCCCACTTTTTTTGCTCTTTTGCTCTTATTTGTCCATTAATCTTCGGAATACAAGCGATTAACATTGCTGCTTGAGTAATTATTACACCGAGCTCAAGAGGTCAGGCAAAAGACAGACTGTCGATTCCTGAAGCCGCGATGGGGTAGAAATGCAGCGAGAGCGTGAATTTCAGATTGTTGCTCGAATATGTATAATTTCTCGAGCATAAACTAGGAATCGAATTGATTTTACTGGAATTGATTAGAGCTCTCTATGTTTACAATGCTCGTTCGGCTATTATTCGCCATTATTCTTCTCAAGTCGACTTGGAGATCAGGGCGACGTCTCGAGACGCCTCGAGTTCGTTCGTCGCTCGGGAATCGTCCAAGAAGTCGTTGTTGGCAACATATACTTTCATGCGGCCCCGCGAACCTCCGTGGCTCGTTCGGGAAAGATGAACTCGTTCCAACGAAAGACGTAAAGTCAGCCGTGACCCAGCGATTAAGTTTATGGCCTGAAAAACCATATAACCGGCGCGCGCGTTGCGCACGTTCTGCTCGGTTAAGCCCGTGGCCAAATAGAATCGAGAAACCTCCTCGAACCCAAAAAATGATTCCCTCGCACTTTCGTCGCGCTTTGGATCCGATCCAAAGAGCCTCTCTTCCGCGTCGATCTAAATCGCGCTATCTTAACGTGTCGTCGCGAGATAAGCACGCAGACGTCGACGAGGGTGGCGCTTTCTGCGAGCTTGTGCCGGTCGTTGATTCGAGGCCAAAAATACACGTGTCCAAAAGGCAATTTGTGATTATTCCCGTATCGGCAAAACGTCGTCGGCATCACCTTGTACGCGCCGGAATATTGTATAGGGAAGCAGGTGATACTCGGAAATAAGATGCTATCTGCTCAGAAACTTGGAAAATATACACACGTACACTCCAATATTTCAATTAAGGTCTGATTAATTATATTATAATTAGATGGGGTCAAGTTTTAATTAAACTGACATGTTTATGAGCTTTGTGGGTAAGGATTTGCATATTCAACAGATTGGGGTTCGTCTTCTCTAAGGAATTCCTTTAGCTGCTACAGAAAATTTATAGTTAGAAGAAATTTTTCAAAAACAGTGTATTTTCTGTCATACATGTTTTTTCAATTTAATAGCATTTAGTTTCGATTTTTTTAACGAATAAAATTATTCTTCGTGCTACATAGTTGATAATTGATTTGATTTCTACACAATACAAATGTAGCTCGTCAACTCATTTAATAAATTAGTTCATATAAATAACATTCTACATGAATGAGCACAGTAAATATAATAGCGTTACTCGACTTTGAAAAACATTTAAAGTGAAATTACGTGTACCGGAGTTAAAGGTTTACTCCATTCAAGCTGATTTTTCTATTTCAATGGAGTGAGCTCTCAACAGTGATAAGGTGTTTCGTAAACTTGATGACTTGAATTTCATCAAGTCTTTATTATCTTGGCAATGTCAACTTGACGATTTATTTCTATCGTTAATTGTGGCTTAGAAAAATATTTACTGATAATATTGCAATGGCATTATACAAGATATTTGAGTTTATTACGCAATTATTAGCACAATTAACTATCAATAAATAAATAAATTTACGATAACTTCTTACGCACTGGTTACAAATAAACAATATATAAATGTAATCGTGTTATGAAATGTAAATTTTCGTAGGCGAAATCAAGTGTCCATTTGAAGGCTGAAAAATAAAGTGAATTATAGGATCGTTTAATTTTTAAAAGGAAATCGTCTTGTTTTGATACTCGGAATCACTTCAAATCATCCGGGGTACATTTTATGTTCCAAGGTCTCGGGAAGTACGTTAAAGTGCAATTCCTAAGGATTCTTCTTTTTATCGTTCTAACTGGGGTTACAGGCCGTAAAAGGCATCTCACAGAAAACAAAGTGAAAACGAGTCACGACGATCATCCGAAAAATCAACTCGCCATTAGCAGAAGGAGGCGGACGCAAAATCTTTGGCCGGATCCAAAAGCGATCGTACAATGTGTGCGACAACGCAGATACGTGTCCTCGGCTGAAGCGTTACAGGAGCGATTTCACTTAACTACGACCCATTATTCATTAAGGTTTCTTTCTCCTCTTCTTATCCACTATCGCGGCTTCAATTATATCCGAAGCGCTTAGCGCGAAAAGTGAGAAAAGGAGAATTTCCAAGCCTCGTTCAGCTACAACTAGAGTTCGTGGCCCGCGATGTTCTTGATGCTGATCCGTTGATAATACGAGAACGGCCCCTCAAGGGCCCTCCGGGATTATGATGAGTCCCGCACCGCGACCAGCTTTTATAGCGCGAGAGATTGGCATTCAGGGTAATGCGGCCACTTAAGCAGATTAAATCTCAGGCTCGTTAAGCTGGCGTTCGCCCGCTGACGCACACACGTTTGCAATCTGCAGCTAATGGAACGGAACTCTTGTATCACGGCGTACAATGCTTGAAAGTAATTATTTTTTTTGGACGATCGTGTCCAACTCGCGAGAAAGTGTCAGATTTTTAAGTGTTTAATAAGCGATTCACTTGTAGCTCGAGTAACACCTTGCGCATGTGACGCGAGACGCGCCAAGTGTAAGCCCGAGGATGAGGAGCTCACGACACTCGCGCTTTTTTCACAAAAATCGACCGCACCCAAACTGCCAATTATTAATTCATAATTCATCGCGAGACGAATAAGGAGAAACACTTGATTTCTCTTATCTGCAGCGTCAACTCTGTTTCTACTTAATTATGGACACTTACTCTCGTCGATTGGTATTAAGCTTCATTATAATTACAATCATTATTCTTCGAATGCAATCTATACTACAAGATTACCTTTACGGCTTTCATTTTTTAATTTCCATTTAAAGTAATTTGTAACCCGAGAAAGCCGATTTCTCATTAAATAAGTACGAAAGTTTGTACTGCGAAAGATAATAAAAAGAAACATTCGAAGTTTAAGCGTTAATTTGTCGATTATTTATACGCAAAGTACTTGTAACTTATGATCGTAAAATCTACAAATACGTCAATATTTCAAATAAAGGAAAAAAGCAACAAGAGGCGAAGATGTAAAATAAAATTAGCATTGCGTTAAAATTAAAACTTATCGTACAATTAAGAATAAAGTATTCGCATATTTATGAGGACCGGTGCGTTTGAAGTTAAGTTATCCATTACATCATTAGAATCACTATTAACCACACGCACTTTCTATTCCTCTTATCGCATTCTTCGAGCCTTTAATCTGCATGAATCCCCCATCCCCGCTAAATACAAAGCTAATCGCGATCAACAGCATGAATCGCGGAGGAAATTTTTCGTGTAGAAGAGCGGAACTTGATCGAAACAAAGTTGTAATTAACCGATTGCCCACCGCGGGTAGTGTATAATTTTACGATGATCGTAAAGTTCGATCAGCGGTGGTCGCGTTCGCGTTCGCGGGATTTCCGCAAAATTTCGACTTTTATCGCGGGGAATCGTAGGCGAATCGTGCGCACCGGCGGCGGCGCTTCTCCAGATTCTACCAAAAGATATTCCTCGGTTATTTATTTGTCATATTTTGTACTGCGCGCTTTCTTTGCGCGGCTTCTATGAGCGCGGGACAATAAATTTCACGAGAAGGTTTTCTTGCCTCTTATATCCGCGACTTTAATGCTAAAAGAGTCGTACGGGGAATATTGCGTTTATTTTAACAGTCGCAATTATGTAATTTATCGCCGACTTTATTAGGTAGTTTAGCGCGCACCGCTGTACTGCACGAAATTTCTTCTCTAATATATTTCCCTGATTTATGAGACGGAAAATTGTGCAATATTATTGTTTTGTCAAGCGAGTAAACTCGTTTATTTCTATTTATTCGGAGTGCTTAATTCGATGCAGAATTTTATTGTTCATTTCTTGCGATTTTTAAAAGATGAACTTTTATGCTTTTTGCATGCATTTTCCATCTCCTTCGTGCTTCTTAAACTTGACCTAAGGTTTCTCTTGTAACATCATAGTGCTCTTACATTCTTCTAATAACAGAAATGTGCTAAATTTATGAACGAGAGTTCCGACTACGAGTTTACTTCCTAGAATTTGCATTCAAAATTTGAACCGAACATCCTTTTTTCGCATAATAATCGGTGGATTCTCCAAATATTATGGCCAATGGTGAATAATTAATTACTGGAAAAACAATTAAATTCGCAAGGATGTTAAAAAGGATTCGATCAAATAATTATCAGTAGTCGAATACTTGAAATAATGTACAGGCTCAGTTGGAAAGAATTAGATCCTACCTATCTTAAGCTATAAAATGATAAACATTTATATAAGAAATGTGGTTTCCTAATGACTATAGTTAGCCTTTTTCATGAAATGAAATATTAATTGTACACTCGAACTTATTCCGCTAAAATCTTAAAAATTTAAGCATTTGTTGATTCCGAAATACGCTCATTCATTAAAGATAATTAGTAATAATCTCGAGTAGCAATTACGAAGTAAGTTTGTAAATACGTTGCTGCAGTATCGTGCAATTTGTTCAAATTCGCAATTGGAAAAGAGTAAAAAATTTACGTGGACTCGAAAATATGCGAAATGCATGTAATGGCAGAGAAATTTGAAAGGAAGGAAGCCCCTTATCGAATCGAAGGTAGAAAATGACTTGTAGTCGTGTAGTCTTGTCCAAGCGCAGGCAGCGGAGCTCGTGCTCGCCACCTTCTATATCGTGCACGTGCATCAACTCTTTAGAGGCCCTTGGCGTCGGTATTGGCGGCCGATGCCACGGATGAACGCGAAAAATGCAGTCCCTCGGTTTTATCGGGGCACGATCTCGGCGGCCTAGGCCGCCACTTTCCGCGTATCCTCTCGTTATCAGGGCCGACCGCGACGCCCCGGATTCTGGCGCCGGGAATGCGGGCGCCTCGTCGGCCCACGGTGCTCGCATTACGCCGGGTCATAATGAGGAATGCGCGCGCCGATGCGTCGGGGATTCCCTGGATCTCTTTCGCGGCTGGAAATTCTCGCGCGCTTTCCTCGATTCTTAGGAGCGCCGATCGCTATTCGTCCGCGTCCGTTATTCCGTTACTCCTGCTCGTCTGAGCATTCCCTGGATTCGAGCACTTGCACTTCGGTTACCCGCGCTCTTGAGTGCACTCAGTCGTCGATTGCAGATGCTGTTCTGATAAGAATAATTTCGTTTTTTCGAATCATTTAAGATGGCTCGGTGTAATTTCGCTTGTTTATGGCTTAACGGTATTTATCGCGTTAGCGTGTCGGGGGAATCCCTTTGAGACGCTTGACGTCTGATTTCAATCTATCGCAGCTCATCCACCACGTGTGAAGAAGAGAAAGGGAATTATTACGACTGTACTTGGAGTCGTGGAACGGATGAAGCAAAGATAGACTCTTTCGAACGGTAACCTAGTTTTTATAAAATAAGTAAAGAAAAGAAATTCCCGGTAAAATCGATTCACTTGCAATATTCATCGAGATCATGGAGATGTATCTATTTCTCAGTCACTAATCATTTCAATGTTTTCACGTATAATATTTCGTTGCATAAAAAGTTGATCACGATAGATGCAATTATAAATGAGACTACGATGGAAAATATAAATGGTATCTGCGGCTAAAAATTAAATTATGAATTGGTTGTAGCTAAAATAAGTAAATTATAATTAAATCGAATGTTGCGTCACTGGAGCAGACTTTTCGATAAAAATAGAACGCATTTAAATAGATGTTTGAGTGTAAATAGAGGAAACGCGAGTCGTCTGTTTTGTATTAAGAAAAGTGTTGGCTCGCCGATGTTTGATTTGTGCATCTCTTATAATTTATCGGCGACGTCTCATTGGCAGCACGCAAGTTGTTGGCTTTTCGACGACTACGTAAATACTCGTGTGGTATATTTGATTTATATTGTTTCTGGCCAGATTTTCCAACCGCTTTCACTCTTGAAAATTAAAAATAACGTATTGTCATTAATCAATTTTTGACCAGAGATTTAGAGATTCTTTTAAAAAGTAAACTTTATTTATGTTACACGTATCAGTTTTTTCCAACTCTTCTCGACTTATCACGTGAAAAGTTATTTCGAAAAGGAGGATTAAAAGACATTTATTTTGATGCTCTATTTTTTATTCCGTTACATTTATTTGTCAATCTAAACTTACCTTTTAGCAATGTCATAATTTATCGTTTCTTTATAAATTTGCTAGAAAGTAACCTTATTTACGAGTGTAATCTTCTTGTTTTAAAAAATTGGCGATAGCAAGATGATGGTTTAATTTTTGTGTACAGTGCATACGCGGATGAAATACTGTACGTAATACACCAAGTTAATAGTACAAAGATACTAAAAAGTAAAAACTGATAAACTTTCTTAAAATATTTATTATGTACGTATAAACATAAGTTTAACGATTCCATCATAAAACGTAATAAATTTTACAAAAATACGTAATAAATAATTTTAATGCACGTTGTAAACAATAATTGATAACCGTCGTATTAGAAAGGTACAAAATAGTATAAATGTTAATTTAACGAAAATAGATGTAAATTAAAGAAAATTAATTTAAACGGTGCAATTATTATTTTTTACATTTTTAATTAGCCCATACTTTATGGTTCATTGTTTAAGACGTATGATGTATAAATTAATGCAATGGTAAAATAATTTCTAAGCGTATTAATGAGAATGACGTGTATCTGTATATTTAGAAATTAAACGATGTACATCCGTTATGAAACAACGTGTTGTCAAAAGCTACATTTATGCGTATTCAAATTGAAGTTGTAAGTCGTGACCGTGTGTACGGAACACGAACATTACAACACGTTATTTTTGTCAGAATCGCATTATATTAATTACAGTATGGCGGCATAAGCTTAAAAAGGAATAAATTTAATACCTCGTATCGAGCCACAGACTCTTGACTTGCGGCGGAGTGCGAAAAAACGTTGATTCTCTAAGTTATACGAATAATAAATTATAATTAACTTTCATTGAAAATATTAGCTGATTGTCGGGACAAAAATGAATAATTTTCCAGTGACAACGTAATAAATTTCTAGAAAAACAAAGCATATGTTTACTAAAAACGACTGCAGACCAAACATCAGGGTGAGTCTAAGCTTACAAAAGAAGCAGTAGGAGGAGGAGGAGGAGGAGGAGAAGCCGAGGACGAAGGCGAAGGTGGAGAGGAAGAAGAATCAGCCGCCGTCGTCGTCTGCGTTCGTAGGTATATTTACACGCTGAAAAAGAAATCAGGAGAAAAAAGTAAAGAGAGAGCGGAATAAACGCATGTCTTTGGACAAAAACTTGGTAGGAGTTCCTTTGCCTCCACAGGCCGCTGGAGCTATAAATTTCGGCCGCGGTGCGTGAAAGCCTCCGCCGGGCGTCGCCGTCTTTGTGCTTGTGCACTGCTCGTGGACAAGGGATTTCGCGGGGCAAGTGGAGGGGAATGCGCGCCCAGCGGCAAGGCATACGTCATCCAGCGGCTCCGAATAAATAAGCGGGCGCCGCTCATAAGCTTCGCACTTCGCCCCACTTGAGAGTGGCTCTGTTCCTCGCGAAGAAGATGCGTATCTCTCCCGACTGAGCTCCCGGAGAGGAGTTTCTCCGTCTGGAGAGAGAGAGAGAGAGAGAGATTGACGATTTAATCCCGAGGCCGTATGCGTGAGCGCGTACGCGGGGGAAAGCGGGCCTCTCGTGTGGGTTACGTCCGGGCGGAGGGGGATCGCTTCATCTCCACGGAGATGCGCGTAAGGAGATACCGCGACGGGGGGATGCTGCCGCTGTATTTATGGGCTTTCGATTTTTCGTTAACGCGTATTTTATGAACGGCGCGAGGCATATTTCGCTTTTTTTGCTCAAGAAAGTCGTGGCCGGCGCTTAATGATGAGTTAATTGAGTGATATTTATGTTGCCTCGTTTTACGTAACGCTCACTCTGCTTCTCCGAATCCTCTGATACGCTAATTGGAGATGCGCCGCGCAATCGAACCTCGATCAACACTTGATAAGAGAGGCATTAACGACTTTTACTAAGTATTCTTATGAATAACACGAGTTGTTTCGAATAATTTAACGGGTTACACGAAGATGCCAGGCGAGAGGAAGTCAGGCTCGTATTTTTTCCTGGATTTCGTTTCCTTCGGAACCTCAAATTTACTGCGATATCTTCGATATTTTTATAGCTCTTGACAGCATTTCTCGCTAATATTTTAATAATCTTTGTACAGACTAGATGCTTGTGAATGTCGGATGTCGATTTTAATATTTGCCAGAAAGAAACTTTAGTGTTTTACTGGAATTTCGCATAAAAATGGGCTTAGCCTAACGCCGAATCGCGGTCGTAAATTTCGCTTAAATCAATATATTTTTTTTTTTTTATTAGGCCAACTTGCAATATTTTGAGTCTATGAAGTCTTCAAACGAATGGCCCATTAACGAAATAGGCTTGCTTAATTCCATTGTGCCATGGCTTTAACTACGAAAATCAAAGAATCCTTCCAACTACATCTCGTTCATTGAAACTAATCAAGATATAAAGCTTATTTTTCTCTCTTTAAAGTCATTAAAGTCATCTGTGCACTGCGGTGAGCTCGGTTTTGTCATTTAAATTTTTCGTTCGCTTGCGAAACAATATTTAGCGTGTTTTTAATTTTATTGTTCGAAAGGATTTTTCGTGTTATTATTAAATGAGCCGTATAAATCAGACGTAAGTGAGTGCAATATTTCTCTTCAGAGATATAATTTAGATAAGCAAACTCAGATATTTTAAATTTGAATTTGAATTATTATATGGGTAATAACAAAGAATATATTGTTAAATATAATTTAAAATATAAAATTCTTTTAAATTATCGTTGTATCATCTTGTCAAGATTAATTAAATAATATTATTAATATGTCTCGCAAACTATTTTTCAATGTAGCACAAGTGTCCGACAATATTTAAATTAGGTGAAAAGGGCGCTATGATAACATAAATCTAAGATAAACTTTAAAGTTTATTTTTATGCTTCTAGGTATTAAATAACTTTTAAATATCATAGCGCAAAAATTAAAAATAACATACTAAGAGCACTGTAAAAGAAAAATATTACCGAATCAAGAAGACTGAAAAAATGCTTGAGAGATATTTTATTTAACCGTAATTGTTCTGTTATAGAAAACGCTGATATATTAGGTTGTGTAATATATGCAAAAGATATACTGATACCCTGTCGTGAAGATTAGATTTCTATATGTGCAATGTAAATGAAAGCTACTAAAGGAAGCTTCAAAGATATTAAGGAGCAAAAGATAAATGACCAAATATAAATTTTTAATAAAGCGCTTGACGTTTATGAATAATAATCAAATTCGATCATCATTTTCTGCAATTAAAATTCATGTCTTTTTTAAAAATGATCGTTAAATCACTAAATGCATATTTAAAGTTTGGCAAACATGTGTCTTATTACCACTAAATTAATTATCAGCTGAATGGGCTCTCGATCATTATTTTATGCTAAGTTTGCATTCTAATCCAGCGAATGCCCCTTAAACGTTTACAGTTAAGAAATCAATGAATTGGTAAGTTTATTGGATAGTTTGTGCAAAACTATTTCTGATGGATTATCATAATTTTAGCAAAGGAGACAAAAGTGCGAAGGAATGGCACGCAACGTCATAAGTCAGCTGGTAACCGACAGACATAGTTTTCAGAGTCTTGTCTTGGCAGAAGGGCGCGGCCGTACATTTCATGGCTCGTGTGACATAAACACACACATATTCAGATGCGTACGTATCGCACGACGATAATTTATTCTTGATTAGCATTAATCCAACGGGCGCGGAGGCCACCATTAACTTCTACGAACGTTTTTATTGGCCCATTGGTTCGAGTCGTAACTCACATTTATGATTATTAATGTCGACAGATTTATCGGGGATATTGCTCTGCGGAAGTCTGCGAGGCATCGTGAATGAATGGTACATAAATTCAATTCGGGACGTCGAACCGGAGATTAAGGTTCGCCCCTCCATCTCCCCTTTATTTCTACATGACTATCGCACTTGAGAGTGTATCGCTCTACAGCTTGTGTCCGTCCACCTCTCGATTTTCGTTTCCGTCCCATCCCTCCTTCTCGCTCTGTCTTAGAGCACGAATACATTTCCAAGTGCGAAAGTCACAATTACCACAAGCGCTGGTTGGTGCTCTGGATTATGGGAAGTCTTTGGCGCTCTCGCTTCTACTTCAGAGTTCTGCGGACTTACGGGTACGGGTAAGGCCGCTCGTCTCACCAGCAGATCCACCTTGACGTCCGTATGAAATATGACCCGAAAAATCTGGTGATAGGGACGCTGACGATACGATGCCGGGGCATTTATTTATAGATCTGGATTAGAGACTTATATTTAGACACAGTCTTCGGCCGTTTGAAATATTAGCGCGTGACGATATTAATCGGTTGCATTTTTCTTGAAGCGTTTATCGCAGATTAAGCCACGTTTATGGGATTATTTTTACTCTAGATTCTGGATGCGTGCGTTGAAAATGATTCATCGTATATATTGTGATTTGGCGAATAATTAATGGTGATGCTCTATTTGTGAATATAGCATAAGAGACTCATTTTATTTTTAAACAAGAGTGAAGACCTAGGATATCGAAAAGTCAAATACAATATGTGTGTTCATTAAACATAAAATTGTGCGAATTAAATCTGCATTTCGTTGGCTACCAAGATCCAAGTTTGCAACAATAACAACAACAACAACGACGACGACGACGATAATAATAATATTAGGGTTCGTGTACTTTTCGAAAAGCGAGTGGTTGAAACGAAAATCAAATATCTAAAAGCTGGGAGACGCGCATACTAAATTATAATCCTGATTTAATCGATTGTTTGAGAATGTATCAGAACGAAGTGCACGAGCATATTCTAATGAACTTTTAAGATTTGGTTAGATGGTTGCGTAATGCTTAGCCAAGTCTATGCCATATATCACTCTGTTATAATAAACAACTTTTGAAATCAACGATAAAATTGAGTTATTAAAAAGAGAGTCTAAAAACAGACCAAAAATAAGGTGTAATCTCGCTACAGTTTTAAAATAAGATAACTCCTGTGGCCGCGCTTAATCTATGTCGTCACACACTTTATATAATAAATCGTACATAATCCATGTGCACTTCAACCGTTACCAGATGTTCCATCTTATCGGATACATTACACGAGCTACATAAATATATTATAACGCACAACGTCGAAAACAAGACTCGCGGTCGATTTTACGGCTTCACTTTCCTACGAGACCGCGCGTATTACGTGCCTCCTCTTCTATATGGGCCAACTCACCACATATATATTACGGCGCTCGTTCTCTTATCCACTTGAGCAAAATGTCAAAGTGCCACATGATAATGCTCGGTGAATAAATCAAGTGCGCTGAAAAGATGACTGTGATAAATGTAGACACGTCTCTACTGTAGGCAGCTGCGCGAGAGAGACGGAGCCGGAGATACGTAACGCGGTCGAGCGAGAAGCAGCGCGTGAGCGGGGCGGGGGAGGAGGACAAGGACGAGAGGCCGGCTGGGAGGGGAAAAGGTGCCTCAAAGATATACGGGAGAGATGCGCGATGACTGATGGCGATGTCATGAGATGTGCTATCATAATAATTCATAAAGGCCCGCGCGCGTCGCGTCGACTTAATCGTTGATTAATGAATGGAGCGCCTCCAGGGAAGATCGTCGCCGCCAGTGCAGCGCGAGAATCTTCGATCTTCTTTAATATTATTTTACGTGTGTACGTCCGTAGCCTCTTTCCTTTTGCTCTCGGGATCTGCGTCTCTCTGTATGCGTGTAATCGGATACGTATTCATTTTGGCAGATAGGTCCAATTAATGTACTACGTTCTAGACAGACACACACGAATCGGGATTCATTAATCATTGGGAGTACGTACGCACTCCTGTATCTTTGAACGTTTCAAGTGGACGTGAATAAAAAGGATAAAAGGCTACTGTGCTTACGGAGCTAAGCGAAAGAGAGAGAGAGAGAGAGAGAGAGAGAAAGTGTACGTATGTTTCCTGCACGCAAAGATAAGCTTTCACATGTACATTTCGCGTGTATGCATAATGTAAACGTCTTAAAATTTGATCATTGAGTTTTCATTATGTACTTATTGTGCAAAATAGTCTTATTAATTAGGTTGCTAGATTGCGCGATCGTATTAAACAATAAATATAATTTATTTATGTCAGCAAAATGTGTAGAAAAATAAACCTTTGAAGATAAAATAAAAAATGCGCTTTAAAATAGCTGAAATTAAACATTATTTTTCAAGTGTGCGCATGAAGCTATATATAAGTATATCGAGCGTCTGCCAGATAAACGAAAAACATTTCAATTTACAATAGCTCTTTTCTTTTAAGTAATTCTTTGACACTTCAACGCAGTTGGACGATAAATTACATTAAAGTAGTTCTCGAAAATCGTAATTCTTCCAATTTATAATTCATCGAGTGAAAACCAGAGCAAGAGAGGGATTAGAAAAACTTCTTGACAGAACTAGCATTATCGCGTCTCAATTTTTAATCGTCAAGTTTAATCCAAAATCTAGAACCGATAATGAATTAAATACTCGTACTCGTGTCTGGCTGATTGGGAAATGCACTCAAAAATAAATAAAGCAAAATGATATCGATCTTAGTGAAACATTGGGACAACGATGGATTATCTCTAACTCTCTTTCTCTCTCTCCCTCTCTCAACTGCTTTTCAAACGTTTTATTCTAGGTAACGCATTAGTGTCGAATCAAAAGAGCAGTCGGACCGAAAGTACCTGAAATAAAACAACGAATCGAGCGAGAATCTCCGCGTGGAAAGCATTAAATCGCGGATATCGCGAGACATTTTTCAGGGAAGAGTGCGATTGTGATAAAATCGGTCGCCCCGCCGAGGCAAAATAGCGGTTCAAGCTCGCACCTAATTCATCATAGTCCCAGCAGGAGGTGAGGGCCGCTGGTAAGTCCTCGCATGCCCAGGAGAAATTATCCATTCTGCAGCGGTGCACGGAGATTGCGGCAGTATCATCGGGAAGAAGATGGACGCGTCATTTGTAGAGGCGCGTCGACTCATTTCACCTGCTCCACGTATAACACATAATGGCCGGATTTGAATAATGTTATGCCCGTCGTTGCGTATTGTACGTCGATGTCGCTGTTTAGTAATCTGTCGCACCTTCCTCACTATTGTTTAAAAGTTATTATGTGTTTTATTATACGTTTTGGCGCTCTCTACAATGTAAACAATTCGCACCGAGTTTTTATATTCTCCAGGGCACAAAGAGTGCAATAACGCAGCGCTACGCCGGCAGCGATCTCAAGCTCTTCTTCGACCTCTCGGAGCATCGTGACCGCGATT
Source organism: Platyscapa corneri (assembly GCA_018907185.1). NCBI lineage: Eukaryota > Metazoa > Arthropoda > Insecta > Hymenoptera > Agaonidae > Platyscapa > Platyscapa corneri. The sequence continues at coordinate 813,376 of JACCHW010000005.1, read as the reverse complement.
TTTAACGCTGCTTTTCTCGACGCTCATCGATACCGATAACTCCAGTTTTCACGAGACCCTTTTTCGATTCTAAAGACTCTAAATATTCTATCGCTTTCAACCCCATGTTGTCAATCTGAAAAGCATATCGAGGTCGAGTTATTGCATCCGTTCGTTTACAAAGGCATTTGCAAAATCGTTTTCAAGAATGAAATTTTAACTCGTATCAAAGTGTCTTGTAAATGTACGGTTTGTTTGAAAATGCAAAGAGTGGATTGCCAATTTAACGCTTTATGAAAATATGTTAATTTTTATGCGGGGAAAAATGTTTTACGACGTGATAAATAAAGCGCGATATCGACGAAGATTGGAAATAAATTTAAAAGAAACGATAATACTTTGTGGATAAGTGTTTAGCCGTTTTAAAAATTTATACTTATTTATCGATTACACTATATATATTCAAGAATAATCGAATGCACGGCCGAAATGCTTAATAATGCGGCCGTTGAAAATTAATAAATTTTCCCAATTAATATTAATCGCTGAGAATTGAGCTCTACTAAGTAATAATTATGATTATATTTGAGAAAAGTAATATTGGAAAGTGATAATCGATAATCTTAAGGCAGCAATTACAGTATGCACGGTAAGTCATACTTAAGCCAAGCGCGATTCAAGATATTCTTTTGTGCCATTTTAACGTATAAAGCTAAATGATTTTAATATTTATGGATAATAATAATAAGTGCACTTGCTAAATGGAAGTGAGTTTTAACGGTGCGAAAATCATTTGTAAGAAGCCCGTAATAATGCAGACAAAATAATGTCAATGAAATGCTCTAAACGATAATTTAAATCGTAGAATATGGTTCGGTAAGGTTGGGGTCTATAAAAGCGATATTAATGATAATAATAAATCGAAACTCGCAAAGTAACTTTCTAATGAAATTACAGGAAATAAAATACGATTATTTGTAATGCAATGACTTTAACATGTAATAAAAATAGCCGTGATTTGCAGCCATCGATAATAATTTGAAGACAAGATATTTTAAGATTATCGAGTATCGGTATATTCGTGTAAGCGAGTGAATTTAAAAGGATTGAAAAACGATTGCTTATACAGTAATAATTCTGCAAAATACGCGCTATACGTGTGTTCGTGCATGCGAGTGTGTGTACAGCATGCGATTCATAATATAGTTGCCTCGTTATGAATTAGATTCCGAAAACAAAACAGTAATACCGACAATAGCAGAAATTACATACGTAAAATATATTCATCGATATATTAATAAACTTTGTATTAGGTTGGACAGTACCGAAACTTAATTGCTATTACGTTAAATGCACAATAGAAAAACACGACAAAGTATTGGACAAATAACTGGAGATAAGGATTTCAAAAAGCATAGGTTGCGTAAAAAATTATCAGCGAGATAAATTGATAGAGATGGAGCGGAGCTATCAGGCTGGAGACGACTGAAGTAGAGTGGGTGCGCGCGCGTGTGCGTGCATGTGTCGTAGGGCGGGAGAGAGAGAGAGAGAGAGAGAGAGAAGAGAGCACTGCGTGCCTCTTGGTAATGATGCGCCGGGATAAAGTTATTCCGAGGCATAAATAACCCGGTACGTCAGGAATAAGGCATTAATTTATGTTATTTATCGCCCATTAAGCCGCAAAGAAACACTCGCATATGGGAAATAATGTATCATTCTCCGCACGCGGGAATCGGCGAATGATTCAGAATGCCAACAACGGGGTTAGAGGAGTGTGCGTGTCGGCTCGCACGCACAACATCCAGAGGCTGGTGTTTTCTCTCGGTTTAAAGAGGCCGCGCGTACCGATGCCCATGCATACGTAGGTACGCGCGCGTTAACGCTCGCTACGTGTCGTTCGCGTTATCTGCATTCGCAACCATGAGCCTTGGCGGGATTATCAATGCACGGGCGCATTTTTCGACGTTTTAAACCTGTCGTCTCAAGGTGTTCCTCCGGGCTCTTGTATATCTTTCGCCGGGGACGTGCGCGCGGCTCCTCACCGCCGGAAATCGAAATCTGTGTACGCAGCCCGATTGACGCGATCGTTGAAGCGCGAATGCGGCTTGAATGAAAGTTGCCTTCTTTCGAGCTCCTCCTCCCCACTCCCCCTGTCCACCCTCCTCCCCTCGTTCCTTTCTTTTACGTCTCGTTTATTTGCTGCTTGACGTAACCGAGACGCGAAGTTACTTTTAATTAACGACTAGTCATCGCGCCATTATTGATGACCATAAATCTACGAGATGACAAGGCAAATTGGTTTTCTACATTATATCATGTATGTGTGTTTTCAGACGGAAAAAGCCTATGAATATAATCATTAGGTGTGTACGAGTGCATGTACGATCGAGATAATTTGAGAATTGTGGTGTGTAAGGATAATCTTTTAGAATTTCATTCCCAAGTCTTCGCCTTTTTCTTTATTTTAATAATACAACGCGAGAGGCTTCGTACAGCTTGAAAATTTATGAAACAGATAATATTTGAGAGGCGCGCGTTAAATTAATCAAATTTGTGGAGTAGCTAAGACATTGGCCTAAAATGTGTTTCGCTAAAAATGTGTTCAGTTTCTTTTTTCAAGTAACGTTCGACTAATTATCTTATTGGATTAATGGAATGCAGTGATAAGATAAATATTTTAGTAAATTTTAATACTGCCACAAGGTGTTATCGTATTAAAAGTAGCCTTGTAAAAGTAATGGAAGATTCGCTTTGGCATAAAAAGAAAGTTTTCTCCGATCTTAAATGATTTAATGATTGTGCGCGCGTGTGTGTAAGAGTGAGCTTTCTCCTACCATCACTTCGTTTGAACACTTAAGAAATACATCAAAGTTTATTGTTGGACTCTTGTATAGGCAAATAGAATAAGAATTATTGTCTCTCGTACATCTGTAAACAATAAAAGTTGCACGAGTAAAACCATTTATTCAAAGTTTAATTACGAATTTATTTAACTTGGGCATTATATTTGAAAACAAATTTTAAATCCAGAAAAGCGCTTAAAATTATTTGCGATAAATATTCCGGTATAAATTATAAAGTAACTATAATATATTCAAAAACTTTTTAGGTGAGTAATGAATAATCGATGATAATCGAACTAGGTTTTCTAACCTAATTCGACTTGTAATTATTGCCGTAGATAACTCTCGCATAAAATTTATAAAGTTACAATAATAAGAGGCAATATTATCCGTAGACATTAAATATCTAAATTGCATAACTATTATTTGATGAAATTTTTCTTTTAAAATATTTAACAGCCTGAAATCATTCGCGTTTCAAGTTTGTTATAAAAAGTCGTTACTCATCATCATTTATTATTTATGGGACGCTAAGATTGTAAAATTAACAATAATGTATTTCCCACTTTATAGCTTGCTTTTTTAGCGTTAAGAGACTTCTATTATTAATAAAAACAGTTGAGCACGATGTTTCAGTTGACATAGTTTGTTACTAACGATTACAAAGGTTTCGAGTTGATATTTGCTCGCAATTTTTTACTAATACTCAATAATTGCCGCAATTATCCGTTATTAGAGATTTTATGCTCTATTATGAAAGAATCTAGCAATTAATAGTAATTTTTAATTCAGAACTGATATAAGAGTTATTGAAATCTGACATCATCGTTCATAATTATAATAATGGCGAGAGTCCAGCATGTAAATGAGCATCAGACGTGAATATAATTTGTATCTCTCCAATTTATCCACGTTATATTTAACTATTACGAATAAATAAGGTAACGAGTGGTTATAGTTATCGTCTCGCACCCGCGGAGAAAGCACGCGATACGATTTAAAAGCCGAAAAGACCATACTTTCTTTCTTCAACTACACCCATTAAACGACTCTTTCTCAAAATCTTTCAAAACTCCTTTCCCTGGTGCACTACTACAACTGCTTCCTTCCGACTAACGTCTTCAAGAGCATTTTTATTTTTGCAGGTTTCCAAATTACTCCGGAAGTCGCAGAACTTTACAAGTGCGTCTTTCCCTCATGGTCGTCAAAAATCCGTAACGCACCGCGCGTTCCTCCCTTTCCTCCTCCGCGTACACATCTTTCAAAAATATGGCAAAAAAAAGTTGAGAAAAATAAAAGTAAAAGGGAAGTGTCGAGAGGCGCTGAAAACAAGGAGAGAAAGGAAAGTGGGTGACAGAGTGCGGAGAGGGGATATTCAAGAACCTCCCAATCTTCTGCGGTTCGCGGACAGCGAACGTGAATTTAGAGGATCGCCCGAAAGGAGGTTTACGCACCTGTTTCGGTCCGGAGCTCAAAGTAGGCAGGTTGGGCTTTCGGTGAACTTAATGGTACTGCGTCCGCAGACGCTAATTGCGCATTGAGGGCGCAATTTACAGGCGTTACCGCAGCGTGCCCGCAGCTCGGACATCCTACAAATTTACAGCCCCTGAGGTGCTCGCGCTCACGGGGCCGGTGGTGCGCACCTACGCGCCCAAAACGTCTTTTCCCTACGTCTTTGCGAGCGCGCGACTTTCGACTCTGCGGGTAAGCTAATATTTCAAAAGGAAGCGGAACCAAGATTGAGGTTAGGAAGCAATAGAGGCTGCTGACCGCGGCGGAAGATAAATTCGTTCCGCAATTGAGGCAGGCGTGCCATAGTAAATCTTGTCTATTAGGTATCTCTCTCGCTCCTCTCTTTTCGCGCACCGGCCCGGTGGAGGCAAGGAAGAGAGTGGTGTGCGCTCCAACCCCGCAGGTGCATACGAGAGCTCGCCCGTCTGTGTGGGTGGGGCTATAAATCGGCGTTGGGATTCGTGAAGGCACCTCCGAAGCGCTCGCGAAAGTACAGAGGGGAATAGAGGATGGGGGATGAGGGTGAACGGAGGGCAAAGGACTATGAAAAATCGCGCTCGCGTCGCAGAAGAAAGCGAGAAGAGAAAGTTTCCCGTGTCTATGCCCTCTAGAGTCACACGTGCGTCGCTTACGAATGAATATGGCGTCGAGGTGAAGCTCAAGATGAAAAAATGGGCGTGAGTAATGCGACCGTTGAAGAATTAATGTCAACTGTATCGTCGCTTCAATGTCTCGCATTATTATGTAACAATTTGCATTTTCATCAAGAGACTTATTATTCAACAGATTTGCTATTAACATCCTTCTTTTTTCGAAGGGTAGGTATTTTCAACAGTTTGTAAATTTTCTTATTATTATGTATCCAAGGCAAAGACCTCTTTATTACAATATCAACCCACAAAAAGCACATCCATTAGCAATTTCGGTTCCAAAATTGCAAAATGTATTTGTAGGTATTATAAACGAGCATAATTTTTAAATTATTAAAAATTTTGAATCGCGTACAAGGAATTATGAAACGCGTATGCAATCAGACAGAGTTCTATAAAATCTATCTGACCGATAAGGTAATTAAAGATTAATACGTTTCATTATTATTGTGAAATTGATATTTATTAATTAAAAACGAGTTCTTTTAATTTATTTACATTGATTTTCTTCACAAAAAAGAATTTTTATAAATTAATATTTGATGCATTATATTTCTAAATTTTATCTTAGATTGATTAAGTTTTATAATGAAAAAACTTTAAATCTAATGATTCTGACTTACAATATTTTCTTAGCTTTAGTTCATCGTTTTAAAGTTTTCAAGTGTTTTTACTGTTTTTATATAATAGAATAAAATATTTTAATTTCAATTACAATAATTAATAAACTAAAAATTAGAAAAATTTATGTAACATAAATTTATATCCTTGAAGTACTTTTCTTTTTTAAAATTTTTGATTACACAATCTTTTGTTTACAGAACACGATATGAAATAAATTTGTCAAACTGTACGCACACACGATTCACCTTGATTCTTAGAAAGATGAAATTTCCGCCGCGATTAATTATATAAATTTTATAAACTTTATCGACTCCCGTTTTAAACATTTATTGAATTATAAGTAATTCTAATAATTATCGTCATTTGCATTCGAAAATTTACGAGTTAAAGGTATTAACACACGATGGTTCTGGTTTAAAAGTTATTTTTACAAATTAATAATATCAAAACATTTTGTCGGGTGCAATAGGTTAAAAAGTCCGTAAAGCCGTAGACGAAAACGCGTCTACTAAAATTTTACAATCTCCAATTGAATAATTTAAAAATTTACTTGCCTTGCATTGCGGAAGAATTTATTCATTGTCACATTTTGAGAATTAGCATCCGATGCGTGTGTACACTCCAAAATGACGTATCTCGCAAATTTGCTTTGCGGCCTTTTACCGAGCGCAATAAATTCAAAAAATTTACCATTGTTAACTGTCGGGAAGACATTTCATATGAATTTAATTAAGGTGAAGCATCTCTACAAGTGAGGAGGAAAAAACTCCGAAAATGTAACATTCTCGTGTCAAAGAGTCAAGAGTCAAAAGAAACTTTGTTTTTTCTGTCCCGTGCCAGCTTCCCCCCTCCCTCACCCCCGAAAAGCAAGACATCAACGGAGCGTGTGACAAAGCGCGAACTAAAGCAAAAAAGTAAAAACTAGAGATGAAAAAAGGAAAAAAAGCGCCGACACAAAGAATCGGGAAAAGGGACGAGGAGCAGCCTTTTGTTGTACTCGAGTAGAAATTTGCGGCGGAAACCTCATCGTTTTGGCTCTTGGTATGACTTGACAGCCCGAACAACACGACTCATGTAAAAGTGCCTGAAAATATAAGAGAAGCCCAGATTTATGAGCTCCTCTCTTCTTTCCCTCGCTCTCTTTCGCCGCGCCCGGGACCCGCTCACGTCGACCACATCGGCGTAATATTCCACCTGAGATACAGTCGTTCGCTCTCTCTCTCCAGTCTTGCGCAATATTAGCGAGCGCTGGGCCGGCGCGCGCGCCTCCACTCGTAAATCAAATTTTTACAATGTTTACGAGCCCGGGACACACACCGGCTCGGGAAATTTTCGTTTTCCTCACCTTTTCGTTTTCCCACTTTCCCTCCGGCTCCGCGCATTCGACGAGTCCACCTTAACCGCTTTTCCCGAATTTGGCCCCTGATTTATGCCTGCGGCCGATTTACTTCTCACCCCTTGCGACGCCCGCGGAGTCTGTAATAATCGTGCGGCCTTACGCGTCTTTCGCCGCTTTGTACGTTGGTGTTGCCGTGCCGCACCCGGGAACCCGGGAATACGCGACTCCCATATATTTTTTCTCCGTCGTTTCTTTTATTGCCCCTTGTATAATGCGCTCGGCTCTCTTGCGTCGCGCGCCCACCTTCGTATACCTGCGGCCGCAACACCAAATATATTGTAAATGGGTGCCCATAAGTAGTTGGTGCTCGTATAGGCCTTGGGAGGAAGAGAGCGTAATAAAAAGAAGCCTTAAAATTACAGTACGATGATATTTTCTAGGATCAGCGGGCGTTAAGGCGAAAGAGGGAGGAGCGGTGCCGTATAAATGACACTTTGGCTTTTAATATCATAAACTGTAATAACGACGCGGAGGGATCCCCGCGTTCAGCGCTTTCCGTATATACTTAAAATTCAATAAAGTTGTATAATTTTATAATGCAGCCTTGTTGGCGAACATTAATTTAATGGTAATTTAAAAAGAATGAAAAAAAGGCGACGTTTATGGTCTTATTTGTGCGCCTTTGGTAACGCTAAGAAAAGTTCCATAAACGCTCCTTCGGTTATTTATTGAAACTATTACAATTTAAAGATATAAAACTCGAAGCGCTCCGCAAGAAATTCGCGTATTCCGTAACGTCTTATAATCCTAATTTATTAAGGGGACTCAGCGATCGTTAAAGGTTAAGGAGTTAATCCACGCGAGTTCGAAGGTTCGTCGCGCGCACCTACGCGTAGCACCGACGACGGCAGTACCGGTTAAAAGGAGCTTTTCTCACGTGTCGCCTGCCGATAAATAAAACGGAGGCGACGAAAAAAGGCGACGATTATGCGCCCGAGTCGGGGCATTCGCACGCTTCCGCTTAAAAATCGCGAGCCAGTACCTGCGGGGACAGAAGGAAGCGAGAGTCTCGGAAGTCGACGGGGAAAAACGGATTTACGAGCGCGGTTTGGCCGAGTGCGTTATTGCGTACGCCGCAAAACCGAAGGTGTCCCGACACACCGGAACGAAGGGAAGCGTCGAGGGCGACGCCGACGACGAGAACAATGGGCTCTCGGATATTTAGAGTGTTTGGACAGCGCCTGTCAGCCGGCCACAATAGAAAAATGCTGGCGGGTTTATACGGGCGGCAATAAACGGGGTTGGCCGAGCATGAGCCTGTGACGCCGAGAGGGTAAGAGGGAGAGAAGAGCCCTGCCGTCACCTGGGAAGCCGATTCGACAGTCGACAGGTAAATCGCTAAGTGCGCGCGCCGCGGAGCTTCACGTGCTGCACCCGCCCAGGACGAGGTTCCTCGGTGCATCGGTGTCTTGCTGCAGGTGCGTCTCGGCGTTTAAAGACTGCCGACAGTGGCTAATTGCGTATCCCGGCTCCGATGCACTACCATGGGTTTGAGATCACGCCGAGCTTTTACCTGATCGCCTGCTCGACGTCTTTGCTTCCTACACTCCTATACTTCAATACTAACCGCACCCTCGAAATTTCCAGCAACTTTAACATAAACATCGGCTATAACGACTCCAGCGCGCGTCGCGCGAAAACGTTGTTCAACTGTTCAAAAGCTATTTACCCTAGAGTTAAAAAATCTTGTGACCGTACCGAGAAGATTGCCGCGAAATTTTTACGCTCTTCTGTAAGCAGAAATTTGATCGCGTCCCGAATCGGCGAAAGGCTCTTCAAATTTCGCAAAGCTGTAATAACAAAAGCGCATAAATATTGAGTTACGTGGCAAACATTGGTACAAATTTAAAAACAAATTTTCGGAATGACCCTCTCACGTCTTTTAAATATCTCCAAGACTATACAGCTAAATGCATCTTCGATACCGTGTTAAAGGATACGGTCACTTTAGCCCTGACCCTTGTCGCAATTTTTGGTACTCGAGAGAGCGAGAGAGGAGGGAAGGAGAGTCTCTCGACTGTGTCCCTGTGCACGCACATGTGTGTTCGTGTCTGTGCGTTTGTTAGTTTGTCTGTTGAGCATAAAAGCGACGATATTTGCATTACTATGCGGGTTATAACACACCTCTTGAGCCTCGGAGCTGGCGTTTCCCCAAGACCCAGAGAAAGGGGTCTTGGGGAAACGACTATAATTCCAACGTAAATTAACCTCGTGGAATATCATCGTAAAGAGCCTTAGTAATATAGTAACAAGGCTGAGTGAGAGCAAGGGGAGAAAAAATATATTTTATTGCTTTCGAAGGGCCTCAGAAGAGAAGCTTTTATATTGCGGTCGATAATTCCGTCTACTTTTGTTGCGACTAGTTGAGCTGCTGTTGCTGTTGCTGCTGTTGCTGCTGCTGCTGCTGCTGCTGCTGCTGCTTCTGTGGCAGGGACATTTTTTCTTTATTGCGCCTTGGGAAACAACGGAATCCTGTTTCTCCTCGAGATATGGAGATAAAGTACTCACGACAGTCCATTATTTATGGGTCTCCGCTGTTAATTCTTTCGCTACCAATGCCGCACGTCTGTCCCGCGTCGTATATAACTGGGTATGGCATGAAGGTACATCGCACAAAAGTTTCGTCCATTTCGGATGATTAGGGAGCGTTAAGGATGAATGGGCGCGTAAAAAACCGAACACTGATTTAACCTCGTGTTGTTGAAGGAAATCCGTGTTGTGTAAATCATGCTGAGGAGTAATTGTGTGCGTCAAGAGGAGTGTATCCAAGCTTTATCCTCTTACGTCTCCCGACGGCTCACTTGCTTTTAATAGCTACCACGGCTAACCTAATCGACATTGTTCTATTCTTTATTCGATATCTCTCTCAGCTAAAGAACCTTTGAGAGACGTTTGAGCGTCAAAGAAATATGTCGCGACTATTTTCCCTTCCTCTTCTTAGGTGCGCTTTAAATTGGACTCGAAAGATGAGCCTCGGTATGGTTAATGCGTTTGCGTTACACGAATATTGACAGATCGAATGTGATGATTTTTAGTAGACAGGTACGCAATAAGCGTCATTTTTATCTGAAAAGTAGTTCGTTCCAAGAGAAGGTCCAACAGACGGGCACTTGTCGAGCGATGATTCTTAAAATATTCCAAATCATTGCGTATTCTCGAATAACGTCGATAATCTCGTGTAATCCAGTAGTGGTCAGACAACATTTTCAATTTTTAAAGGAATTTCTTTTATTCTTCAGTGTTTTAAATCTTTTCAAATATTAGTTTTTAAATAATAGCCATTTCGAATGGTGAATATCTTATAGTAATTGCATCATCCATTTTTACAGGTTAAATTTTCTTTTTCTTTTATTCCGACATAAAAGTATTAGCACATTTTCCCGACGAATTATTAGAAGAATAATAGATATAAAGTTAATTTAACGCAAGTCGTAAAATTTTTGAGTTTACAGAACAAGTATAATGGTTCAATAAAATCAATCGTTTAAAATTTGCATAACTGAACGAGATTTTAACAAATTTAATTACCTTATTTAATAATTATTATATTCAAAACTGTCTAATAATTTCATAATTTAATAAAACCTGACGAGCGTTAAGAGGGAAAAAATTAGTTATAGTAATTAGATTTTATTCTGCGCTGGAGTGTGTGCGTTTACAAGGAGCTTTCGAGGACTGTAATTTTTCTCAGGGCAGTATTAATAATGGGAACGCGGAATCCAAGCAGATTTTAGTACTGTTTCACGATACTCGTTCGCATTGCAAGTGATAAACACGTAACCGGGGAAAATAAAACGCCGTCATTAATACAAACGCATGATAATATCGCTTGAAAATAATCCGCAGTATCAATAATCAAGACAGGCCTCTAATTAGACAGATTGCTAGATCGCCAGAACGTAAAACTGCAACTCCGATTGCCCGTGTTCCTGGTATCGTCAACATCTATTTCGGATAGCAGCCAATCAGGCGTGACACAGTCGCCCTCGGATACCACCACGAGAAAAAGTCGGACTTTTTCGGAATCTGCCCGTCGGCGATCACCGGCCCGATCGTTCAGAAATTTCGGAGTGTGCAATTGAATTCTCCAGTTAGATCGTCAGCGTGGGAGAGAGGGAGAGGCGCAATCAGCGCAAGGGCGCCCGTACGATCGTCACCGCAAATACCGAAATGACGTCCTGACCGCCTGTCGTTGGTTCACCCCTGCGAAAGCACGCGAACCTGCTAATGGAGTCCGCGGCACTTGACGTTCATTAGGCGACACGCTAATACGTTTCATACCTCATCCGGTGTAATCTTTTGCGGAGGCGCGGACTGTGATGCAGCTGCTCGTTCTCTTTGGTGGGTAATTAGCGCCGACCGGACGTGCGCGCCGATGCACGTATACAGATATATCACAATCGCTCTGCCGCCTCTCCCCCGCCCGCGCACGACCACGCGAATCGACACATGTACAAGTATATTTATACGACGGGAAACAATGGGCGCGGAGAGGCACCGGGACAGGAGCGGGAGAGAGAGGTACAATAATGGGCGAGTGAGTATGATGAATGAACGGTCGGCAGACCTGCCAAGGCAGCCATCGCTGGCCCGATGATGAATGGCTCCACGCATTCTCCTCCGCCTCCGTTTCCTCCTCCTTCTTTTACAAAGCTCAACCCCCTTCTCTCAGCCAGCCCTAATTATTTCATATTTTGATATCAGCACGATAATCTATCGTCGGCTTGCTGATGCCGATGTTGAAGCTGTAGTCACCATTGGTTACAGCTTGTCACGGATGAATCATGACATCGGCGGGCTTCACTCGTGATTACACTAAAATCGACAAAAATCTGCGATTTTAGCCGCGAGAACTGCAAGTCCTGCCCGAATTTCTTCGAGAAAATTAGCCTTAAAGGGAAATTGGTGGTGTTAGGCTTAAATGAGTAATTTTTCAAGGTGAAATAAATATTTTCCATCACTGACGATTCGTGGATACGATTTCGAACAACAACTCTTATATTTGAATATTTTAAGCAATAGTGTTTACGCGTTTTTTATGAGACATAATTAGAAATTTAAAGAATATAAATTTTATACGGTTTTAATGAAATAATTTATTTTATCGCCGTTGTTAAAATATTTGAGTAGCTGTTCCGTTCATTTTTATTACGTACTCTTTATAAAATATTGTCTTGTTTTATTGATATCAATTACAAAATCATTTCAGAACTAAATGAGAGTCAACATCATAACGTATAATCGCATAATGACAACTATTCTTGTAAATAATGCGTTAACTTTATAATTTATAAAACTTTCAAGGATTAAATAGTTATCTGATCATATCATGAATTTAGTTAAAAAAAAAAAAACGGTTTTAATATCTAAAGCGAACCACTCAAAAAAATATTTAACGTTGTGCCCCAAACTTAAAAAAATAATTACTCGACAAAATTATATCGACTCTAAATGATTTCGCGTATTTTTTATTTAATATATCACGTGTTTTTTAAATAACTCATCTGCGGCAAATCATTTATTGCATTAATTATTTATAATTTTCAAATAGCAAATAATTAAAACCGTAACTGTCTGTAAGAGTATAGTTTTCGAACGGTACGAGTTTATAAGTGTCTGTGCTCACTGGAAATATGTGTATTTTCACGTTGTGAAACTAAAAATTACAATATTTCTGAAAGTAAAGGCAATTTATATGAAAGTTACGCTCCTGTAAAAGGATTCTTTAAAATTCATTAATTCCCTTCAACTAAACTGCCAACAATTTATATTTGTAGTGTCTATCCTCGTTTTACAAAATGTATATACTCTTGCGAGCGCAAGTGAATATTCAATAGTATAAATACATGTTTGTTCTATTTGCGTTTGTACAACTAATGCATACACGTTTGAGGCTAAGGGAGAGAAAAGGAGGGAGCGAGATGACAAGAACTCGATGATTTAACGCCTTTTCGCGCCCGACGGAGTAATGAGCCTTTTCAAATGTCGTACCCGAGAGAATTATTTAGGGGGAGGGGGTGATTTAAGACTTGGACAAACGCATGCATTTCTTTTTTTTTATTGTACTTGCAGGATGTGCGTCTATGCAACAGAAATGCTGCAGGCATATATTTTAAAGTGAATATAAATTTAAGTAGAGCACGTCTTAGAATCAGAAACTAAATAACAAGAGTGGATGACGAATTTTAATTTTAACATAACTGGCAACATGCATTTAAAAGTTTTTTCCTGTTATACGATGCTATAAAACCTTGAAATTATGAAATTTCAGATAAAACAAATCGAAAATTTCTTAAGATAAGAATATTGCTTAATTCGTTTTATTTAATGATTAAAAATCGTTATATAATTTACATATATGCTTTTGAAAAATAGAAAATTCTGTCAGTTGGTAAAAAGTAATGCTGGAAAATTAACTAATAACCTCTACGATAAAAGATTACGAGATGAATAACAAATATAATCTGCATCGCAGAGTCTAAAGTGTTCGTCGACAAATATTTACAAGAAATTAATTTTATCCGTACTATCACTAAATAAAATGTATTAGATGATATTAAACACTTTTATTCATTTTTATCTCATCAAGAATCTTAAAATAGTTTTTAAAATGAATGATGAGAACATTTTTGATAACATTATAATTGCTAAACATAAATTAATAATGTTTTTAAAAATTATTCTTTTTTAAAATAATTATGTCTGCTTATTAACTTTTCTATTTTTTATTTTACTTAATTAGTTACTTCATTTATAATATAATTAAAAAAAAAATTATTTGCTTATTTTTGCTAACAACATTTTGTAAATAATTACAGAAACTGTTAGTAATTACAATTATAATTGAATTAAAATTAAATTAACAATATTAATTAATCTATGAGTATAATAATTTTTTTTTTTTTTAAATTAAAAGTATAAATATTGATTAAAATTGTTTTTTATGATAATAAAAATTTAAAAGTTACATTAGAATATATTATATAAAGATATCATATTCTACCAGCAAATTAATATTTATATTTTTTAAATTATTAAAAAAAACATATTTATCTTTAATAATTGGGTATATATACAAATCTTATATAAAAATATGTTCTTATAAATTATTTTTTCCCCTTTAAACAAAAAAAATTTTTTAACGTAATTAATTTCACGCCTAAATCTTTATTTCAATTTATTAAATCGTTTTTAATCTTTTTAGTTTCATTTTTTCCTATATTTATATAAAAATTAAGTGAAATATAAAAAAAAATTAATTCTATAAAAACATAAGTAATAAATATTTAAAAATTAAAGAACAATGACAAATATGTTCTAACTTTTATTATAAAATCAACTTTTTTCATAAAAGTAATTTTTCATCACTTGAAGTTTATATAATAAAACAATAATTAAAGATTTATATATGAGAAGTATTTGTAAAATATCTATTATTCCTGATAAATTACGTTTTTAAAAATATTTTCTATATTTAAATTAACATTTATTATTACTAGTTTTTATAAAAACTAATACTTGTAAATATTATAATATTATAATAATACAATGAATAGAAAATATTTAAAATACTGTTCAACGACTACTTTCACTATATATGCGAAATAATTTTTGAAAATTCTAAGCAATAATTTAATTAATCTCTTTTAACTTATAAATTCTAATCTTAAAATATTTGTTTATAATATTAATCAATCTTATACTTATAATCATTAAAGAAAATGATCATAAAAAGTTTGCAAAATACAGTTTGAAGATGAAAAATTGATTCATTTTGATACTATAAACGAAATAGTTAACGTAGGAGATTTGTAATATTACTGTTATTATATTTAAATTTATTAAGAATTATAAAAAAGATTCTTTTGAAATTCTGAGCTTTTCTTAACGTCTGTATATTTTAATTATATACCTATGGAGACGTGCAAGAGACATAGAGATAAAGATAATGGAATCAATTTCTTTTAGCAAAAATTTGTTGCTTTACGCAACATTTGCCTATAAATAATTAATATTTCAGTCTTCAAAATATCTTTCCATATCTTATGAGAATGATTGTTAAAGTCAAGAAGATTTAAAAATTCGTTTTTTAACTGCTGTTCAATCGAAGTTTTTAAAAAAATAAACAAAAGACTTTTACTTAATTTTACACTGATAATCATATTCTACTTATTTATTTTTGAAAATTGTATTTACGCCGTTCTTTTTATCCTTCTTATACACCTGCTGCCTTATACATGACATGCACACATGCTCTTTTTACAAACGAAAGATAGAAAAGTAAAGTTTCCAAGGTCATCACCGATGAAATGTTAAACGATGTAAATTTAACGCTGAATTCGATTCACTTCCTTCGTAACCGTCGAAACATACAATTTGAAGATGAAACGCAAATCGCGTTGACGAAAATGGTACTATTCGTACAAAACATTCGACAACCTAGATAATGGAAGCCAGAATTCGTCGGTGGAGAAAAAAAGGGACATACGTATCGCCGAAGACAGAAATGATTAATTCGTTTACTTTACTGTTGTTTATTGTAGGAGACGAAAAATACGTGGGCCGTGGACAGTCCATTTAAATGCATATACGCGACGTTACACACGCAAAGGATTTTCTGTCACGGCTTGATTCAAAAGACGACCATAAGTCGGATTCGACTGGCCAGTATAACGGCAAAACTCAAAATATATTTTATACAATTATCTCTCTGTCTCTCACTCCTCTTTACGCGCACTTGCTGAACGTCATTCTCACTCTGTCCTGCTTTTTGTTTCGTGCAACTTAGTTTTTCAGAATGTTTAAACACCTTAAAGTTTGAAATTTCTTGGCTCGTTCGCGCGCATCGCATACCAACAAGCACACAAGAGACCAAATATCAAGGTATTTTCCACCTTATGTGTTTACACAGTTTAAATGAGCTGCTGAGCGCAAACGACTGTCGCAGTCCGTTATCACAATGAATTTCTAGTTCTGATGAATTGTACGAACTTTTTCATTCGTTGCGTGCCCCTTTTCTTCGCTGACCTCGTGTTATTTATCTTAGAGCCCTTGCGTCATCAGTCGTTAATACACTGCTGTCATCAAGCGTTGGCAGATGTCAAACTCGGTCGTCAAAGCGTTTGCCAGGTCAGATAAACGTCGAGTCCAAACTATGACTATCTGATACAAGTTGACAATTATTACAAAGATTTTTCTACAGTAAGTCGTATAATTTCTGTATGTAAATTTTACAATAGAGAGTCATTGCTAGATAAATAATAAAATATCATGCTAATTCCCAATCGTTAATTTTCTTTTTTAGATCGAATGTTCATTAAAAGCATCGGGCAAACCAGTATGTGTAATACTTTATTGGTATAATCTCTGAACAATGGATACTTTGTGTGGGAAAGAATAATGTAAAATCTGTCCGTTTATTGAATAGATAATGTAATCTGTTGGGCTATTGGTGTAATAAGGCAATGAAAACTGTTTTTAGTAACGATATATTTTTAATGTAATAATAAAATTAATTAATTTTGCCTTTACAAGGCTTACTAGCACTTCCCGTTATTGCGAACACATTATCTTGTAAAAAATAGTTAAAATACGTTATGGCATCGTAATTATCGTTAGGTTACACACTTACAATGCATAATGACATAGAATTTGCTAGTTTCTGTCAATTAATTTTTACAGCAGCTTACGCTGGAGGTATACAATGGTTATAATGACAAAATGCACAATCGATAGAGCGTGAAATATCGCTTTGGTATTGGCGGCGGTTGCTTTAGTAATTAGCTAGCGAATGTACGTGTAGGCGATCTGACTATTTCGTTTCCTAGCGCAGCAACTTGAAAAGGATAGCAGCGTCAGCTAGAGGTTCGTGAAATTTAAGGTAGTGTTGTTAAAAAAGAAACGGAAAGCTTTACGAGCGTTTTATTTTCTTAATTGCCAACGTCAAATCTCGTTGCAATAACATTATTTATAATTTCATAGAATGAGATTTTTTACAATACTGTAAAAAGTAATTATATAACATTAAAATGTAACGACGCGAAAAACAGTGCCGCAAAATGGCATTTATTGAAGGTAAATAATAAGTTCTAAAACTTTTATTGGTACATCCACTGAATTTATTAATGCAAATATTGTTAAACGTTGGAGGTCTTCCTAAATTTAAAATTAATTTTCAGAGAAAAATATGATCGTTAAAATTTGAAAAAATAGCATTCAACAACGTGCCTTAACGCAAATTTTAAATCAATCTAAAAAGCACTTTTAAAATTAAACGAGTCTCTTAAAACTTGCTTAATTACGATGAGTTTTTGTGGCACGTCGTTCATAATTAATTTCCACGCATAAATCGCGTATAGGTGTGATATAAATGTGAAAAAAGGCGGCTTAGCAACTGCTAAGACGTTTGCGGTAGCGTTTCTACAACGATATCTAACACCATTAAAATTGCATGCAGGTGTTACGAAAATGATAAATATAAAACACTCATTTTTATCGTTCCTTGCACTCGCACACATCGCGAAAACATATTTTATTGATCAAAGATTACAAAAACATACAGCCGCGCCAGCATATATCACACATAGGCAACAGCGGCGCGTAAACGTGACTTTAAGTCTCGCGCATTTACACAAGATATCCCGTACACGCGTTACTAATTCATCGCGTGATCCTCCGAGGAACAAAGTTTTATTGCCCGCAAGCCGACGCATCTCGATCTGCTCGCCGAGGAAGACGGAGATGCCTGGATTTCGCATGCGTGCATGTTTGCGAAAGAGATAACCGAGATAAATAAAGAGAAGGGAAGTAACGTGTCAGCACATTGTGCCACCCAATGCTTCATTGTCACATTGTCTATATTCGCGAAGTTGAAGTATAATTTACGATTGACGCTACGCCGCGCGTTGTTTTACGATCCTTGTGGCACTATACAACGGAGCCTTGTATAGACAATGTAATAAGATCTTCTATATTTGAGCGGCTGCAATGAAACGTAGTCTAGCGATAAATCATACCTTCTGACATTCATTGAAAATTGAAGTTTGATTTTAGTGCTTACGAAGAATCTGGGCAAACTTTTTGAAAGATCTGCACGGTAAGAGCGTACTTTAATCTTTCTTTATTCCACGCTTCAAGAAAAATGGATTCCGTTTGATTCATTCGACCTACACTCGTAATGTGAATAAGTAGCGCTTGATTGATTTACTTGTTTTCTGGCTTTTAAAAGAAACGAGTACCCGACTACACTTTGAAAATAATTAAATTAGGTGGCTTAGTCGCGAGAAACACTTACTCGAGCTTGTAAATTGAAGATTAAACACAATCCACGTTCGCTCGCAACCTCTACAGCAGTATTGCTGCCATTATATTTCGTTTTGTTTTGTTTCTTAAATTATGAATCTCCGATCGAAATGGTAGCAATACTTTTTTCAAATACATTGATATCACTTTTGGCGTCAAATTTCACTTTCACGCAACATACTGGAAAAATACTTTGAATAATTGTTAATGTTTTTATTAGACTTCAAAGGTCAATAACTTTAACTCTCGATATAAAATTGAGGCAGACATTAATCATGTTTGCATTGTTCAAGTCGAACATTTAAGCAATTATTAAGTAATGACAGTGAGATACGTTCGCATTATTTTTCGAAAGATTCATCTCGAGAAGGCGTAGAGTGCGAATATTAATAATAAAATGGATACAAACGTAAGTGCGGACGAAGTTAAGCTCTGTATAATGTAATTTAAACCATTATCTTAGATAAAATTATTAAGACAATGTAATCGGTAAATCAGCTTTAAAAGATATTGTTTGGCTAGAGTCGTGCCGCTGAGGTATGTAAAACGAATAAATAAACGAGAGATTTTCCAGTTCGAGAATAAAAAATGCCGATTGTAATGTGAGAATAAGCGCTGCTCTACTATCGAAAGTGTTTGGTAATTAAAAGCAATAAATATTCTTTTTTACGAGGTTTCATAAAATTCGTCACACGTCTGATTTCAAACCAAGATTATCCAACACTTTTACCTTCAGCTACACGACGTACATATTTATGTTTCGACTGTGGAGTTCTGAAAGTCGTCGTAAAAGCGAGAGAACAAAGCATCAGTTATTGAAATCGAAGACTGATTAATAACTCAAGCAAACACAAGTGAGAGCTTAAGGTTTATCGAGTCGGCCGAGTCGTCGTGGCAAATGCCTTTCGAATGTGCTTCTATCGTTTTCTATTTCGTAAATCGGAGTTTGCGCGCGTTGGGCGCCTCTTCGCGGTGGTATTAATGGACTTCCTTGCACGACGACGTCCGCTTATTTGCAAGGCGTTCGCTATAAAAGTCCGGCTTATGCAGGCCACGCCTCATCCGCTCTTTTCAAGAGCTGCAGCCCCATTGGGCGAGCACCGCTTCGGCTCGCACTTCTATAAAATTCAACCGTTAGTTTGTTAAACGAAGGACTTTTTTCCGCCTCGGCGCGCTTCTTCGTGGCGTGCATATGCGAATGAGCATGTCAAGAGCCGTCTCTTCCTTTTTTTCCTCCGTCCTTCTCCATTTTCACTCTTTAAATTAATTGAGAAAACTTTCGTCTTATTTTTGTTAGTCCAAGTTTATTACCTTATCTTTAGGCCTTTTATGTTCGAGGCGTCTTGGTAAGATTGAAGCTGTACATCTTTATGATATCTAAAAATGAGGCATTATATAACTCGCGAATGTACATTTGTAATTTGTAACTGAAAGTTATGGCTTTGACCTGAATTGGTGGGAAGTTTTCTGAGTAAATAAATTAAATCTTTAAAAGTTTTCCTTTTCTTTTTTGTTTTGAAAAAAAAATTTCCATCCCGAGATGTATTTGATTATTCGTGCGACGCTCGTTAGCTTGGTATTGTAATTCAAACGATAAATGATTAGAGCATCGTAAATTTGTAATGTCGTTTGGAATTTATCACCGTTTAAATACGTTTGTCATAACAATGTTAATGGAATGCTACAAAAATAGCCTTACGATTCACTTACAAAATGTAAAAATCCTATGTTCTTGAATTTACGACGTGATATATACGTAATATTAAAATTTGCGTGTACAATATTTCAAAAGCGAGATAAAAGTGACACGCTAAAACGTTTAAAAGCGTGTATGCGAATCAAAACGAAAGTGAAATAAATTTAATATTCTGTAAGATTACGCATTAAAACTTGATATAAAGGTTGTCACAGACTTTGGGACGGCATGTTTTTACATGCCCTCCTTCTACAACAAGCGCGAAATATTTTTTTAAATATACAACTTGTTCAGGAGCTAATGAGAAAGTAACGGGCTTTCGACGCGCGAACCAGTTTCAGATATTTTAGAGGCGTAACGAGGAGCGTCCCGAGCCTCAACTGCCGTCGAGAAAAATAAAAGTTCTTCCTTTCAAGCGAATCTTACAAATCGCCAGTTTTAAAAACAAAGGTCTCGAGCCCGACCCCGACCTCGACAAGAGTGTCATCCTCCGCAGACTCGAAGGTTGTTGCTAAGTAAACGCCCTCGTTGAGCCACCTGGACACTCATAATTAGAGAGAAAAATTCCAAATCCCTGGGCAGCGCGTGTATCGAATGTGCGAGTGGAAAGTGAAGAAACCAGCAAGTGGTTCGAGAGGAACAGGGAGGGAAAACCGTCAAGTACTGGGCTGCTGGTGCTGCCTTCTATTTTGAGCGATCGTGAGAAAGGCCGCATCAGAAGGCGCCGCCGTGCAAACAATCGGTCCGTAGGCCCGCCGGGGGCCCCTTCTCGCCTAATTGTCAGAAATCATCTTGGAAGTTGTCCGTCCGCTCCCCGTTCCTTGGCCCCGATAAATGCGCACCCCGAGGCTGCCTTGAGTGACGTGTGCGCGCACCTCAGGCCCGCAGCTCTGGCGGCGTCTTGCGAATCCGCGCCCCCTTAAGTGTCGAGGTGGAACCGACGCGGATTAAAGGCCGGGTTTTTTCGTGAACGCGTTCGTTTGGCATCTATTGGGTTCTGCGAGAGAGAGAGAGAGAGAGAGAGAGAGAGAGAGGAAGTAGGCATTCGGGGAAAATCTTCTCGACTGTCTTGCGCAATGAAGGAGCGAAAAAGGAATCGTTATTTCAACGGGCACTTGACGCCTTATGAATTTCTGCTTACATTGTTGGATTGATGCCGTGCCATAACTCGTTCTGATGCACATGTGTCACTCAAAATAATTTTTCGCGAAAAATTATTTGCAAGTATTGAAGGTGCCCGAGTAAAAATTTAATAACTAATTATTTTCTTGGATGTTTTGAAATACGTACGAAAAGAGTAAAATGAGTCCTGGAATCCCACTGTTCATTCCAAGACGATAATTTTAATTCTAAAACACATGCGACGTCTCATTCGCCGAATCACGAATTATTAAATCTTCTTTATGTTATTAAATGTTGCAATTATTCGTTTTGGGTGATATCTCAATTCAATACTAACATAACTGAAAAAGCTGAATTAAAAGTTGAATTAAATGAATTAGGTAAGTTGAAGGAGAGTATCATTGTATGCAGGTTGTAAATTCACTTTTTATACACCGTAGATTGATAAAAATAAATATATTTAATAATGTACACTTTCAAGAATTGAGAAAATATATGTTTTGAAATGTGCAACATTTGAAAATTTAATGCATTCGGGGTGAGAGTATTGAATTTCACGCTACGCACATTATCGGTGTACCGTTAACATATAATTTTTGTGCTCTGACAGTTCGTGATTGCACGATGACGGTGTTCCAGGGTCCGCTCTACGCACTGTGATGGAAATGAACAGCCACAAAACACTAGATTGTTTTTTTATTGGCGTTTAAGTTTAAATTAGCGGGATGACTTTTTACGATTATTGTGTTTTTCGTGGACATTATAGATTGTCGCTAATAAATATCTAAGAAATTCACAGAATATGTATTATTAATATTAAGAGATCCTCTGATTAAATAAAAACCACTGCTAATGCATAAAAATCCTTTTACATCATTTATTAAGGAAATAAATTTTTTAGTTACTATTGTAAAGAGAATAGACAATTTCCGATAAATTATTGCTGGTAATGCTGTGCAAGAAATTTCTAAGGCAAGCTTCTTTGGATTTTATCGGTGATTTAAAGATAAATAGATTTTACATAAATACACAATAATACACACAACATTTCATTACATTACATAAAAATAAGATTTTCCTTAGTTTTATCATTCGATGGTTAAATTATAGTAAAAATAGTATCCATGAGCATAAGATTTATTATTTTAAGCTATAAGAGAAATTTTAAGAATTTTTATTTAATATTTATTTAAATATTAGAAAATACATTAAGAGCCTAGGTTTTTAAGTAACTTTATGCATAATTAAATTAATTTTATATATAAATATGTCAGAAGATGAAGATAATCATAAACATTGGAAAAATTTTCAAATTTTGAGTCTAGTTTTAACAATAATCTAGATAATATAAAATTTTCACATCATTACAGTACATTACTAACGTATGCGAGTCTTTAGAATTTACGATTTGTTGCTTTAGTAATATAAAAACCATTTAAATTTTCTTTTAAAATAATTTTTCGCCAAGATATTTCGTCGTATTTTGTTTCTTGAAAGTTTTGTTTAATACCATGTGTTCATCTTCGTTTTAGTCAAAGAAAAAGTTCTTTATCATCTGATTTTTCTACTAAAACACAGGGTGTCGCTTTTATAATTTCTATTCTAACTATGCAACATTAATTATCCTTGCGGTATTAGCAGTATTAAATCAAAAATGAGATTCTCTTCTTTATGATAATGTAATTGCCTGTACTTAACGCTTTCATGCAATTTTTTGTTACGAATTTTTTTCTAAGAAACGTATTTTCAAACCATCTTTAATGGATTAGTTTTTAAGAACCTATGTTAAACGTAAATAAAAAAGATTGCTAGTAATATTATTATTTTATAGATTCTTGCAAATTAATTAGGGATAAAGTAATATTTTTTATGATTCTGATGTTAAACAGAGTAGAAAAATGTATTTTTATAATAGAATCATTTTCTCATTTCTTTATTTATTTGCTTTATTTAATTAATTATTAACTATTTCAAATATTTATATTTATCTATTTTATCAGTTATTTTTATCAGTTTTTTGGCTTATATAATTATACAAAATTTTAATTTGATGCTCATTTTATTTGTTTAAACATAAATAATTATTAATAACATAAACTATCTATTGGCAATCATAATTCTTTTATTATTTTGTACAAAATGTAGACTACTTTTGTCATTAGTGCTTGAGATATAGCATTCTAAATTATCTCTGATTTATTCTCGCGTACGAGTCTGATAAGGTATTTAAAAACTTAATTAAGCAAGAGAGATAATAATAAGACTATTTTCTATCTGCTTTAACTTAAATGATTACAAAAATTGTAAATTAATCAAATTATCTACTTTGATACTCTTAACATAAGTAAAAGTAAAACTTGATATACACTAACAGCATTGAATTTTAAACCCACGAATACTTGGTGTACCGCTATATAATATAATTATAATAAATTCTTATTTTCCTTATAGTAGCTAATTGACTAAGAACATTTAATTACTTGTTAAGATACAAAGCAAAAATCTATGCTCTCTCCATTAATAGCTTATATATACGAGAATGAGTTTTGTTAATAGAATCTTGAATAGAACTTTATTACTTGTGCGAAGAGTAATTAATTGTCTATAAATTTATTGCGATATGTTTTATCGTTGTTTTTTTTTTTTTTTTGAGAGATTGGAATGATAATTGAGTCTCAGTTCCATGAATATAACTTCTTCATTCCACACAGCACGTACGAGTTTATTTATTCAATAAATTATTACTTAACCATAGATAATTAATTCAGTCATCAGTTTATGAATCTTTAACGTTTTATTGTTGTATATGGTAATGACATGTTCGTGAATAAAAGATTTTTTCAACATAAAACTCGGCAGTGGTTAAAATTTCATCACAATCTGTCATCATTTTTAAACCATCAATTTAAATTGGATTCCAAAACAGTGAAGCCCCGATGAAAAGTAAGTTTACGTAAAGTCGAAATAAATTCAGTCGAGATGATGCGTCGCTAAGGAGTCCGAGGTCGACGTTACATCCGGGTTAACTCGCAGCATCCGAATTTTTAGTAACAATTATGCAATCCAATGTTTTATGTGATTACTTATTGACGTAGCCTTTGCTTAGTCGAAGCAATTCGAGCGACTTTTATCCTTTGTTTATGGATCGTTCTCTTATCGCGTTAAAATCGATTTTGCTTGTAAATCATGTTACCATTACGTGCGCTATTTATGTTACAATTATCTGACATCGGTTGTTTCATCGCAGTCTTAAATAAATTCGAAATTAAAATTATTAAGCGTTAACTTTCAAAACCAAAGAACGGGCTATTTATTTTGAACAAAACGTGTAAAGCATTGTATATGTTCTGTGAATTTTTACAGGTCCATGTAGAGGAAAGGCAGAAGAAGGACATTAGCGACTGCCGACTTTAATTGGAAACGCAGGAGCAGCTAAAGTCAGCTGAAGTCGACCGTTCCATTCTTCGAAAGACTAAGGAGTAATAAAGAAATTTTTCTTTATTTTGATTGATTTAATGTTTAATCGACGTGCAAGGTTTTCAGTAGCGGACATGCACAAAACCACCGTGTATGTGGCTGCTGTTTCATATAATCGTATTTTATTTACATAGCAATTATCCGAGAAAGTGAGATATATTGTAATGAATTACGAGCTGTAGACTTGATTATAGATCAGGTCCAAAGAGAAACAATCCTTAACGTCCCGTCAGAATGCACGATGTTCAAGGTTAATGGTTCCGTGGCAGTTAAAAAACTGCTACTTTTAAAAACGCCTGCATATTGCAAACGTATGAAAGTCTCATAACTATACATTCTTCAGCTCCTTGACGCGAGGAGCATAAATTTCCCCGCGTTGGATGCATAAATATCTCGGTACTATAACGAGAAAAATCCGAAAATGCTCTCGGTAAAAGTTTTGCTGGTCGGGTCGGAGCCCAGTCCACTGGGAAAAAGCAGCGAGACGGTGCCTCATGCAAATTTAGGCGGACAACGACGAGCGTTCAAGAATATATAGCGCCGAACGACAGGCTGTTGACGCGCTCGCGTTCGTCCCTGTAAACGCTCGTGAACTCGATTTACGCGTCAGCGTGTCAGGCGACAGTAGACGTTGAAGCGACGTCGTCTAAAAGGACGACGACGGCGAGTAGAAGGAATGGGATACTTTTTGCTCGCCGGAGCAAAGTGTAATACTACTTTTTATGTCCTACTTTGTATCAAATTTTCGCTGGGGAATTTAGCGGGAGTGTGGTGTTCTGCAACGTGCTCAGCACTTACACTGCAAACCTTTTCTATCGTTTTTACAACCGACGCCACGAATAATTATCCTTTTTTCCTCTCTTTCTCTTTTCCCATCATCGCCATCTCTCTCGCTTATTTTCGTATGTGTATATGTGTATAATAATATAGCTCTCGCAGTGCTATTCACGATAATAAGCATTCTCTTTAAAACCCAGTTCTGCGAATTTCACGCTCGATTAAAAATCTTGCTACGTTTTTTAACGCCATTTTTCGAGTGCGTTAAACGAAAATGGTGATAAATAATTCCGTAAGAAATACGCGGATCTTGATAGATGAATCGGAACTTTGAAATTGTGGTTCTTTTACCGAAAAAATCGGTAGCCGGAAAGCTTGGCGTCGATAGCTTTGATCGTTCATTTTTAATCGCGAAAGAATGCAACGTCAATTATTAGAATTATAAACAAATGTAAAGATTACAGGTGAGGAGCATACGACAGTGATTGATATTTCTACTGAATTCTTGTAATAAATCTTTCCACTGCTTGTGGTTCGATTGAAATAAATCAAAATTTTTTTTTTAATTTGACATCTGAACGTACAAGTGATTATTCGTATTGAATTTAACTAAATCTTAAGGTTCTCGTGAATATCTATACGATATGAGTCATAATCGGAAATGTCGATATAAATTTTATCAAAATTCAACAATCCAACTTCCTTGAAGTTTAGTAACGTAACAATCAAATGATTCAACTTTCATATTACAAAAATGAAAGTTTTTATTGAATTTCAATTCAATACAATTTCGAAAATTTCGATTGAGTTATTTGATGATACTAGTAATATTTAATCTACATTTAGAAGAATCAGTGGTTCTGGTAAAAAGTGAAGGTACTTAAATTGATTTGAATACATGTTTAGTAATTGAAATACATCTAGAGTAAGTCATAAAATTATTTTCGAGCCGTGACTAAGATGATACTAAACAAGCCAAGCAAGTTAATTAATGTTAAAATATCGTTTTCAGATATTTCTTAATTAAAAAACAAAATTTCCTTTTTTCGAACTTCCATCTTATGTTTAAAGTTTAAACATTTTTGCATAAATTGAAAACCCATTATAAATATTATCATAAACATTATCATAATTATAATAAATTTATGTTTTATAAGCATAAATAATAAACGTAAAATTGTCATAAACAATATCATTAAATATATTTTTAACTGTAAACAAGCCGAAATAGCTCAGCTGGGAGAGCGTTAGACTGAAGATCTAAATGTCCCCGGTTCGATCCCGGGTTTCGGCAATTTATTTTTTGGAGCAGTGCAATTGTACAGGCGCCAAATTGATCAATGGACACATAAAATTAGTTAATTTACAGCTTGTCGAAACGTCTTTGAATATTACACTAAATAATATTGAAAGCATCAAAAGTGTTTTTACAATCTGATTCAACTTTTATTTTAATTATACCTATTATAATCAGTTGCATAACGTTTCATTGTTTACATTAATTTGCAATTTTTTATTTTGCACAAAGAAAGAAAACTTTGGTTATAAAAAGTTAAAATTTATTTAATATTTATTCTTCTTCAATTTATTTTGACTTTTTACTACCAAACATTAAAAAATACATTGTTGTTATTATTATTATTATTACTGTTACTATTTATGAATGATTTATAGATTATTATTAGAAAATTTATACTATAGGTTTCTATTATAATATCTTTTATGATATTATCTCATTACATTTTTATTATTATTTTACAAAGTCTTGTGCATTTTTTAATTTTTATTTTTTATGTTAGTTTCTGTTTTTTATTTTTTACAATCAATATTGCTTTCTTGACGGTATATATTCTTTTATTTCCTGTATCTTTTTTCTCTGACTCCAATGAATATTTAAATAATATGCTTCGAAGAATTCTTTTATTGAAAAACTTCATTATACTTAATAGTAGCCAAAAAATTAAAGTTATTTTTCATTTTGAATAATAAGAGAAAAAGAAGCGTATTTAATTTATTTTACTTTTGAGAAGTTATGACTTCTGGTCTGGTAGCTTTGCCAAACAATACGAATGATGAGGTTCTTGGTTTGCAGGTGAAGCAAGGCTTTCATGAATAAGAGCGTTACGTAATAACAGAAAACCCTGGCCAGGAATGCGAAGAAAGTCTTAGAGGCTTAAAGTTATCTCGAGAATCTTCGACGAGTGAACTGCACAACTTGGTTCACTCAAAGCGTAAAGGTAAATCTTCGCACTTGTATAAAGAGCGCAGATGTGTTTTCTTTAATTGAAAGGCATTGGTGATTTGCTATTATCACCTCTCACCCACTTCTCTCTCCATAAATTTTAAAATTAAAGTATGTTTCACATTGACAGACGTATTTGTTATATATCTCGAAATAACTCACTTGCTTTATGCTTCCAAAACTAGTAAAATCTAATGGTATATACACTAGTCTGGTCGTATCGATTTAAAGGTAATTGTTGCCTTTATTTTAAAAATTGCGACTAATCGTGTAACATTTAATGCATGTAATGAAAGTGTCAAGACTTAATAAACTTGAGAAACTGAAAAATCTGAAAGTAAAGTTGTAAGGCGTGACGTGAAAACTAATTAGGTCGAATAAAACTTTCTAAAAGAATCTAGTAAGACAAGTGTCGGTATCACGTACATTGCAAATTTTTCATTAGTATGACAGTTGAATTAATATAATTGATAAATCACGAAATAACAAATTTTTGTCAAATGATGGAAATAGTTGAACAAATTTTCCAAATTGCCATATAATTCATAGTTTCTATCGGGTTACGCAATTCTCCTGCAGCTTATGGAATTGTTATTTCATTCTAGAAAATGAAATGGTTTTTTAATCGACCGAAAAAATGAATCAAAGCACGAAAAAGCAGAGACCATTTTTTTCTAATAATACGAATCGCTCATATTTACGATATCTTTTGTCAGCAATTAATTTATATTTATTTTATATCTGCGGTTCCTAAATTATTCATCGAGAATGAGTAATGCTGGAAACCAATCCCCATTCATTCTATTTTACAATCCGAAGTTTGCGAAATGAAACTATTTTGAAAATTTTCGCAACGTAGAATGAAATTAGAGTCGAAGTTTGATAGGAATATTTATGGTGATGATTGGAAAGCTCGGAAGAAGAAAAAAGGTCAAAAATGGTTATTCAACCGAACAAATAATCAGAGCCAAGTCGTTGTCTTGGCGAGGCCTGCGATAATTGTACCGTAATTTAAAGTGACCAGAGTGGAAAATTGACTCTAATAAAGACCCGGTGGAGTAATTTCGGCGCGAAATATTTGGCACGTCAAGGAGGAGAGGCGGCGAGAAAGCCAAGGGAAAATCAGACGCATGGTTAATCCGACAGATGAGGTGGAGAGACAGTCGGTGCAGACCTCGGCGACGGCGAGGCTCGCGATCGTTCGCAAAGGCGCTGTCGCGTGTCCCGGCCGCGGACGACCTGCGGGGGGAAGAAAGCAAAGCCAAGTAATAAAGGGAAGCGGTCCTTTAATGTCGGATGTTTATTTTATGACCGCAGCTCGACCGATGCGACAGCCACCGTTCGTATCGAGGTCGGCAGCGGTCCCGTGATGTCATAAGTGCACGGGTCGGTCGCTCCCTTTTCCAGCTTATAATCTCCTGCCGGGGCTCTAATCCAGACACTTTTTTCGCGCGAGGCGCTCGTTCCTCACCTGAATCGCCTTTACGTCGCGCTCTTCTCGTTCCGTCGTTTATTTGCCGGAAAGCGAGGAGGGTGGGTCAGCCACACTACCGACGGCGGTGCCGACGCCGTTGCCGCTAAGGTTTATGAGCCTGACGTACCTTCGACGACGGGATCCGCGTTCGGTCTTTCGCTCGCTCAGAGCTTTACGTCGTCGTGTGTCACGCGTCGTTACTGCCGCAAGCCCGTTATGAGACGTTTACGATAAGATATGTCGCACCTTTGAGTCTGGAAAGTCAGTGGATTCTCGCTTCTCGTCTCGTTTTCTCCCCTTTTCTCTCCGCTCTCCTCGACTCGACTCGACATATTATACTGCTCGAAGGAAGGCGGTGGCAAGGAGAGCGAGAGAAAGAAGGATGGCCACAAAGGCTCATCTTTGGTTCTCGACGAGTACGAGGAAATTTAATGCGACGGTGTGAGCGAATGTGTGTACGTGGGCTCACGCGTGCGTTAAGATGATCTTTTGAGCGTTATTTTTAGTTATCACCTACCTTAGAACCTTCCAACTCATTACGTTTTCATTATTTTACGCGTAATAGCTACTTGTTGTGAAGAAATAAACGGAGGCTCGTAAATTTCGCTCTCGTAATGCAGTATTGCGTACTATCGCTGAGGCTATGTGGAAATTTAATAAATGAACAGCGATCTTTTACTTTTACGCGCGCTCGTCAATTGTTTATTACGAGTTAATTTTATTATTAGAATTATATCAATGTGCTTGTTTATCGACAAACGCATAAAGTACAAGAAAATGTCGATTCAGCTTAGCGGCATCTTAATTTCTGCCATTCAGCCGAACGACTGGCTGTTTATATGGAAATAGAAAGTGCGAGCACTACTTCGCGCATTTTCATTTATTTATTTACTTATTTATTTATTTGTGTTTTAGGCTTATTTATGCTAGAATATTTCCAGATTTAGAAATGCGTTACATGTTATGGCAACAATGAAAAATGCGCAACGAATACAGAGGGATTTGGAGATGCTTAGTTCCACCGGCTCATCGTGTTGAGAATTTTGTTTTATTAATTCGTTTCACCTTGTCGATAATTACAGCTACAAAAAACTGGCATCGTCTTAGATTAATCATTCGATTAAAAGCGAGAATATTTCTAAAATTCTTGATTTGGTCGACATTAGCAATTTCCGTTTCTGAGGATATTAATCAGTACACTGAAAATCTCGTTTTAATATCGAGACTAGTTGTTGTAATATATCTAGATTCATAAATTTTCTTAAATAGTCGTATGGACTGTTTGAATACAAATTTATCGCAAAATGCCCGAGTTCCTTAAACTCAAATGCACTTTTGATTATAAATATAACTGTATACATGAATGTATCATAATGATAATATCTCGAAGAATAACTATGAATTTTTTTCCGCTTTCTTGTTACATAACTATTTCTCTATAAAAAATTCAGGCATCAGAGCTGCACCAGTTATCGCGATATGACTTTACTCGTTATTTAGTTCCGGTTTCCACTCTTATTATATTATTAATAACTTTCAAGGCCAACGAGTTATTATTTTGCACAATCGCCAAGATTACGGCGACGCATCTAAATATTGAAAAAAGTCCTTAGACGGCAGGGCGGCAGAAAGCATTAACGCTTTCGCCGAAAGCAGGTGTCCTCGACGGAACGAAGAAAATTGCCGCTCTGACAAATCGCTTCTCGGGAGCTCTCATTTAACGATTTGTCAATGCCTCCTGACGCGATACCATGATTTTCCCGCGTCACAAAAGCGAAATCAGAGGTGGCAAAAATCGTTATGTATTAGTTGCATTTGCGCGTGCATGGACTTAAATTTCCCGTGAGTGCGACGGACCGACGGTGGCGCCTTAATTCCGCTAAGCCGAAGAACGAATCTACGACGATTTTGCGGTCGTGCGACCATCGATCAACGCACCGGACCTCGAAAGTGGACATTATAAATCATTGGAATCGATTGGACGTTGTGCCCGGAAGCCCCGGGGGGATTAAGACTCTATCCGAATTAACAACCAAGCCCAAGCTTAAATCAAGAGAACGTGCATTTTCGATCTGCGTAATGACGCTACGTGCCATGATATAACATTACTTTGTTCGATTCGATAAATAATCGCTGTCGGGCAATATACTGCGATTTATCATTCAATATTATATAGCGTTTAGCGTGTTTCGAGTGTGGACGAATACTTCTTATTTAGATTAAATCAAGCGTATTTTTAAATGGATTCTGGAGACGATTGCTTTGTTATCGTTTGCTAAGCCACTTAGCAGTCGGAGATTTCGATATTAAAAAATTGGAACGGGGTATTATTAACTTGAGCCCATTAGACGTTTGACGTGCACTCTTTTTCAGAATATATTTAACCGCTACAGTGCCTGCCAGTTTTGTGTAAATAAATTCAGCTGCGTAAAGTATTTTACGTACTGTAAGACAGTGTATCTGTTTCATCATGCAAAAGAACTGATGTGAACACACGCCGTCTCATCTTTCATCGAAAAGATCATGCACGAACGATAGCTTCGTTTAAACTAGAGTCAAGCACTCGATTAAGTTTCTCTCGGATGCTTGCGTGGCTGCGGTTTTCCTTCTCTCTCTCTTCTCTTGTTTCATTCGCATGCGATTCCTAACGGATGATAACCAAAATTTTTGATCGAAACTCGCTTACGAATTAAATGTGCAATAATTTTTCAAAATAATGACTTCGTAACGACCATAATTCTAATAATAATTTGTGGTTACATTTGCATTGAATAGAAAGTGTAAAGTCGCGGTTGCAATGGATAAGCTATCGTTATTTTGAGATAATAATCTCGTAGAAAGCGTGTGCTCATACATAATATTTAATGCGCACATTAATAATGTCACTCTCAACTATTTCCATTCTTGAGTAGCTCTGAACTGCAACCTGGAAATTATGTTGCAATACGGAGCAAAAGGTATGTTGATAAGATGATACGCAATCATTAATGGCAAAGTAACTGATTCCATTATTAGTCACTTGTAAAATATATTCTTTGGGGCTTAATATTTACCGCGATCTAAAATAAGTCATTTAATTTTTAGATCACGTCATCGAAATATGCACTTTGTATAATACGTTACGAACGTTCATGTTTGCTTGATAGGCTAGTGTGGGTATTATTTATATAGCAACCGCCTAACATTGTTCTGAGTTGATGACCATAAATTAAAACTAATTAGTTACTTTCATTGTTGAATATTTCGAATTTAGTAATTTATGTAATCGACTTTTATGGTTGCAAGATATTTTCAAATAATTATAACCGTTCACGAGTAATCGGCGTTATAACAATTAAATTTATAATTAATTGAAACGCATTTACAAACGGTATTGACAGCGATGTGTCTAATTCATTTTCATAGTCATGTTTAGCAAGTTTAACATCGACGCGACTCACGGAGCCCGGGCAAGAGTTAGCAATTTCGAGAAAACGTTTAATGCTACTATTTCGAGTACAAGCATTCGAAATAATTTATGTGATTCGTTAAAATCATTGATCATTGCGTGTATTCGCGAAATTTCAAGGATAATTTGATAATCGGCCTCGAGAAAAATGTAGGATTCTTAACATCACACAATTAACTACTTTTAAAGCAATTACAACATTTACGTCAAAGCATTACCGTGTGCCTCGAAAAATTTTAGCAAATTCCTCAGAAATAAGACGAAACAATTCGTTTCTACAATTATCATAGCGATCATCATCCATCAAACGGCAGCTACTCATTTTGTCATCAAAAAACATCTGAGAAACATTCCCGTGCCACGTTTGCATGGGGCATAATACGAATCAGTGGCGTCGCCAGAAACGTAGCAGACACTTCTTACGATTCTCATCAACATGTCAATCGTCGAACGCTTAAAAAGAGAGAAGCTTCTTCGTGACGTGCATGTGTAAGACACACGTAGACACTGGCCCGGGGCGTAAAATGAGAAGCAAGAGCCCCTTCGACTTCTTTTTGTTCGGAGCCTCGAAATAGCGGTTCCCGAAAATTAGCATCAGAAAAAGCGCGTAGCCTTGGCCGGCGTTCTATTATGCGCACACGTAGAGGCATTCGGTAGCGGCCGGTAATAGCGCAATCCACGAACTCGCGACTCACGCACGTAAACTGTCTGTGTTTGCGCGGGCATTTAAGTTACCGGTACCAAGTGCTACCACGACTCGCGCGAACAAGACACCGCCGCCTCTGTTTTCTAAGTCCAACGAATTAGCTACGCTGAAACTGTCCTAAGTAAGCATCAGCCGATCGGCTGCGCAAACATTAGCGAGGCGAAGGAGGCGGTTGCAACTGACTGAGTTACGCGTCCGTGCTAGTCGCGGAACTCGCGCAAGGCGGAGCAACGTTTCGTTCAGCCAGAGCTAATGAGATGGATAATTCGTAAGCGCCCCTTTGTCGATGGACGAGCTTCTGATATTTATAGAATATTTTGCGCGTGCACGTGATTTTGCTAGTGAATGGACAGTCGTTGCCCGGGCTAATACTGGTAGTCGTCCTCAGAGATGTATTCTTTAGCAAAGCATATTACGTAAAAAGTGTCACTTATTTGTAAGTGACAATGGTGCAAATGCTATTTAAGGTTGTGGGAATTGTCGTTCGGTATTAGTCGAGTAGTAAAAGTGGATCTGTCGTAATATTTGTTTGTTTCGGTGTCTTTCTCGTATAGCAAAAAAATTTTGTAAAGAAACGTGTATTTTGCCTAGTATAATAACGTAAAGACTGTACAAATATTATTTAAATAGTCGACCAAGTACACAAAAAAATCTGCGAGTATTTCTTCATTGTACGTCCGAAGGTAAGATCAATCGCGATCTTTCGTGGCCCGATTCGAACCAACGATACATTACCACGAGTCATCAAGATTAAGCGGTTTTATTTGCAACGCAAAATTATTCGATAAGAATAGAATAATATTCCGAAAGAAGCTATAACGGAATAGCGCTACTGGAGGTGATTGATTCTACTTCGTTCAGTGATGCACTTTGATTTAATTCGCCGCCAGTATACATATTTAACGTACTAGTTGTTTTTTTAGAATCCACAATGAAGTCTCGGATGCGCTAAACGTTTGTTCCTCGACATCAGCTTGCCTTGGATCTTGTTACGTGAGAAATTTCAACAATAAACGCAGTCACTAATCGGGAGATCCAAATGAATTTTCAAAACCACCACGATTGCGTCAACTATTAAAGAAGATTGAAGTCGACATTGATATCCAGCCGCTCGATTTTTGCCGACTTTCTACGTACATTCGTACACAACAACTCAACAAGATTGCGAAAGACAACGCGGTGAGAGTGAATCCATGGGAATCTGATGTAACAACAATACGCACGTGGTGATGGCGATATTATACGGTTACAATCAGTGCAAAACGAAGCAATCAATTATTTTCACGTACTCACTCCGAATTCCCGAGTTTCTTACAATTTCAAATAAAGAAAAATACAAATAGCAAGTGTTTGCCCGAATGCAACGGCTTAATGACGTGCGTTAGGAGCTTAAAAATATCTGCTTTAAATGTTTTGAATTACTGCTAATTTTGTGCGAACAAAATTACAGTAACGCGTCCTGCTTTACTCGTGCGTTGTTTGAATTTGTCAAAACCCGAGCGGCGTTATAAATTCGAATGAAAATTTGGAGTGTTACAATAAAAAGTGCGCGTAAAAGTAAAATTTATGACGACGAAAAGGGAAGAGATGGCTTTACTGCCAAAGCGAAGTAGATAAAGCCGTAGGTAACGTCGCAGCTTTAGTTAGCATTCCTCCAATGATTTTGTTAATTTAAACAGAACAGATTTACATTCGGCTTAACGAAGTGCCTCGATTTCCGCATCCGTAGTTTCACAAAGCGCTACATTTGTTGAGTTTTAAAAGGTTAAAATAAAGTATAGAAAGTAGGCAAATGAAAGAGCGGGAATAAAGGAGCGACCGAGGAGTGTCAATCGTAGTGAATAATTCACTACACCATCCGAGGAGATTATCCCCGTGGAGATGAATAGGGCTTTACCCGAGTCAATGACAGATTCGCAGCGACACTCGTTCTTGGCGATAACGCGTACAGACGTTGACTCGGGAATAAAAAAGCGCGCGCCGAAATAATCTGCTGGCGTAGATTTTGTCAGCGGGGACAGCCGAAAAGAATGTCAGAGCGATTGAAGACTGGGCGTCTACGGTGGTGCGTTAAGAGGATTATTATGTAACTGTCGAAGCGATCCAAAGCTGGGACAGCTGGCATCGAGAGAGAAAAGCCAGCGCAGCATCCCACGGACGTCCTCGACTGCGTGCACTTGGTCGGAATCTCCCTTCCGGTAACGCTCCTCAGAGGGTTAATAAGCTACACGACTACTTCATTTTCTCATTCTCTCTCTCTCTCTCTCTCTCTCTCGTTCTCCGCGCTGCGTCTTTCAGCCTTTACTCGGGATTTATCTCTTCATTGTTCGATCCGCAGTGGCAGCGGTGGCGACGTTGCGCCAGGGACTTGCAGGAGCCTCGTTTTCGAGAATAGACGAGAGAAAGAGAAATGATTTGTTTTAGTTATTTGTCACTTTAAGCATTCGTTCGGGCGCACGACACTCCTCTCGTGGCGTTATTAACGGACTCCCTCCCCGCGCGCTTCTCGCTCTCTCACGCTTTTGCTTTTAACGCATACGATTTATTTTTGAGGTACCCGCTGTACGAGACCGCTCGTTTTTATAAATTATGGGTTTTTTGTAATTCTGATCGATGAATACGGTGTAAAGGATATATTTTCGGAGCATTCTTTATAAATAAAACAACGCCGCTGATCAATAGGCAGCTATGCGTTGTTGAGGCTGCTCTTAATAACAGGATAGGCACGATCTTAAAAAAAAACAGCTGCTTTACGAGTATTTGTACGGGCAACAAGCACGAATGGCTATTATTTACATACTTCAAAGAAACCATTATATAAGTAATAAAGTCCGCGCGTTCGCGACAACTTCATAAGCTTTCAAAATACATATTTCAAGTATTTGATTTATAAACTAATTAATTTATCAAACTGTTATGACTCTGATGATAATTTGTCATTTTTAAAGAGTTTGTTTCGACGAAAAGCAAATTTAATGAGCGATGCCCTGGTTAGAGTGTACTTATGCATAAAAATACGCTTCTCGGATAAAATTTATTTAAATAACATATTGTACAAGATAATGGCTAAAATTAAAAGGACTCGAGTTTAATAAATTTCCATCACAAATGTACTATATAAATAAGTAAAAATATGATGCTTGGATTTAAAACTAAGACTGTCGTTGTTTATTCAAAAAAATTTATGTTTAGAAAAGAATAATTGACAAACTATAGTCCCTAGATATATATTTATAGTATGACCATAAAAATTAGCTTTTGCTTAAAAACCGAGTGAAAGATTTATTTCACTTTT
Source organism: Platyscapa corneri (assembly GCA_018907185.1). Taxonomy (NCBI): domain Eukaryota; kingdom Metazoa; phylum Arthropoda; class Insecta; order Hymenoptera; family Agaonidae; genus Platyscapa; species Platyscapa corneri. Next base: position 776,831 of record JACCHW010000005.1, on the reverse strand, counting down.
ACAAATTAAGTGCAAATCTATGTTAAAAATAATACGAATATTTCAAGAAAATGCTTGTTTGAACATAAATAAAGTTATAAAAATATGAGCTTTCGAAATTAAAAATAATTTGTTAAATTTTAAATATTACCGCTTCACGTACTTATCCATCATATTTATTTCACGATGTTAATTGTTAATTAATTTTATAAAAAGAGACATAACTATCATCTAAACCCAGTGTCTTATTATTTAACAGTTTTTATGTTTAAACATATATTTACTTTAAATCTATTTTTAACTAATTCGATACACGAGACGGCATTGTTAAGGCGTAGATTTATGTTGTTCGTCAAATCAGTGAATACAAAATATATAGCCTAATAATATATCTTATGGGACATGAGCATTAAATTATAATTTATATATCGTGCAGTGTTGAAAAACAATTTCTGAAAACTTTATTTTAATAACTTTTATGGAATCGTAAAATTTTGTTTTTTTTGACCGACAATAATTTTAATTTTGCTTAATATTATTATTTAGTAAATTTCATTTAAAAAAATTAGATTTACAAGAGACTTAAGTTATACGAATCGACTTTTTACCATTTGTCTTTATAAATGCTGCAGGAGATAGTTGTAAAAAGATTCGGTTCATTAGTAATACGCGTGCAGGTAATGACTAGACGGAGATGCCATCTCCGGGAAATTGTCGAAACAATGTTACAATACACTTACTTACATATATCAAAAATTCGCATTTCTTTGTTCGAGCCAAAGTAAATCCTTCGCGAAACGACAAGTAGTTTTCCGAAACGTTAAGTTGGCACATCAGACAAGCTTAGAATTCACATTTCTGTGTCCCCGAGTGTTTCCGCTTTGGCATTTTTATCTTATCGTCCTATTCGCCGATGGATAAAGCCACACGTTTTCACGAAGCAGCGACGAAAAAAAAAGTAAAACATAGATCAATGCCCTCGTTAGCAGTTGGTTACACGGAGAATCGCGAAAGCTCGACTACACCCGCTCTAAAGTGGTAGCGTTCAAAATTCGGCGCGACAGAGCGACACAAAAAACAATCTCGCGATCCAAAACAATGCCCGCGTACGCGGAGGTGCGTGTCGCGGTTGGCGCGCGATCGATCGAACGCAACCGCGGGGGCGCGGAAGGTGGCCGGACACGCGAATTCCTACCGCGACTCGCATGCGCACGCAAAAGGACGAGGGGGGCGAAAGCGCGCCTTTTTCTGGCTCGATCGTATACAGCCCGCGCCTGCGTTGACGTCGGTCATGCTCGTTTGCCTCGCGCCTCACACTCGAATATATCACGCTGACACGCCTCGACATTAACGGGCCATTCGTCGCCCGAGTCTCTCTTCCACATACCCGGGCGCACGCACACGTGCGCAAACGTGTATAAACTCTTTGTCCCCTCGTGCCCTTACCGGGGCTGTCTGCCTGCCTGGCTGGCTCTTTTAATCTTACGTGCCGAGCTTCTTTCACTCGATTTTTACTCGCGCTTAAAGGGACACACATCAGTCGTAGATACAAGCTTATTACTCTGTCGTTCTTCAAAATTATGTAACCGACGCTGCTTTCCTTTCTGCTATTCCACTCGGAATGAATACTTCTGCTTGTGAGAATCTGCGCCACGTTGCCTTCGCCGCAATCAAATGGCCTACTTATATTCGTCTTTTTTAACCGAAAAATTGGCGATAAATTCGCCTGCTCGAGCTGTTGTTAAATGAAAAGTAAGCCTACTATTTTGTCCCCATATTTTAAGTGCGTATCAGATTCGAGTCAGAAGTGACACTACCTATGCGTGTCAAGGGAGTTGTACACTTATTGTGCCGCTCCGTAACAGTTCATGAAATAAAGTTCAGTATTAAGCGTGTGCCTTACATTTCGACATATGGAATGCCTTGAAGGCAGAATTCGCTGGCGGAATATGAAGTTTTTCACATCCTTTTTACGTCACGTACGTTTTATTGTAAAACGCTGTCGCACTCTACTCAAGTGTCATGCACAACAAGTAATAGGAATGCTGTGGTATTTGCCGAAAATAAAATTGCTTCACTCGAGCACGACTTCGGCGCATCAAATACTAAAAATCATTCGATGGATCGAGAAAAGAATAACGGTACTAATAATTAATTACATTAAATGTTGACTGTTGACTTCAAACGCAAGTCTGACGAGTCGACGATGAATTCACAGAAGATTCGAACGCTACTACTGTTTGTTTACTAGTGTGTCACTGTAAGCGTGTCAAATTATATTTCAGCACTTAAATAAAATTGTCGTTTTTATGATTTCACGACTTTTTTAAATTCAAGAGCTCGTTAACGCGCATTGTCCGTTTATACATTGGCAATGTAATAATCATGTTAGCAATGTATTTATCCTAATGCGGACAAGGAAAATATGCTTCGATAAGAAAAAAAAAATCGTTCCCAATTGAAAATACCAATCGGCGTAGCATTCAATGGACGTAGTTCCGCAGTTGTGATTTGTAGAGAGGAATAAAAATTTCGAATTCCATTTGGCCGCGAGGCTTGAATGCGTGAAAAGTTGAGGGGACTGTACGGGAGTCATCACTATAGCGGAGTCGAGTCGAAAAGGGATCCGCGTTCGATGATGCCGGTGGCGATGAACTCAATCAGACACTGGACGGATACCGCGAGCCGACGACCCTGGAATGTAAATTGGCCGAGGGGAAGCCGAGTTACTCCTCGATTTTCCGGAAAATCCAGATTCTCCCTCGGACTGCAGCTGCCTTATTGGGCGGGAGCAAGTGGTCGCTCGGGGAACTCGGTTGTTTGGACAGCGAACCCGGATTTTCCTCCTCGGCGTGGACGGCTGCAGGTGCGGCCACTTTGGTGGCTGCTCTTTTCGCGCGAGCTATCGTCGGCTGAGGGGAGAGCGAGCGAATGCGAAATCGGGATTATCGCCGTTGAGGCGCGCGCGCGCCTGCATTTATCGTTAAAGGAAATCCCGTGCGATTTCGTGGAGGGTCAAGAATTTATACGAGTGTGCGTTGCGTGTAATAAGGCAGTTGGCTGTGGGAGCTGTTGCTCGAGGGCAGGGGTCATTGAATTTCGAGTCGTTTTGCGGCGAAAGCAATCCTGACGATTGTTCGCTCGGCTCCGGGTCTCTCGCTCGCACGTTCTTTCCTGTCGCGTTTAGTCGGAGCCACCCTAATTTATATCGAAGTGAAAATGTATTACACTGGCGTCGAGCAATTTTGTATGTTCTCAGGAGTGCACTGAGCGTGAAAATACTGGAAATAATGATCGTTACAGTTGTCAGGTTCTATAGATATATAAATCTCCTTCACAATTACAAAAAAAAATATTCTCGCTCGGTGCGTTCAATATTTTCTTCTTATGAGCTGCATTTTATTTCATCCTCGTTTTAATTTAAACGTTTTCCATGTTCCCTTTGTCATTCCTTTTGTCATTCGTCAAAATCTATCATTTTTGATGCAAAAATAAAAGAATATCTAAGTTTTGAAGAGTATTAGTTATAATTTTTCTTCTCTGATTAGTTTAAATTTTTTTTCGGCGCAGTGCCATATATCTTTAATTTCATGACATTTTCAGTCACACTCGAGATAAATAGAATTTTGGGTTTTGAGGGAGTGATTTTTAAGGCTTCACATTAAGGGAATGTACGGTTTTTTCTTTTCTTTAGGGACATATAAATTTGACGACATATTGACTGTAGTACAAATGTACTAAAATGTTATTCTAATTTGAGTTAAAATATTGCATTTTTAATTTTATATAAATTGTGAGTCTACTAGAAATAATTTTCGCTTTTTTTAGGTAAATATTCATTCTTTATTGCAAGTGACTAAGTCTTTTATCGTTTATTAAAAACGAGCTTTAAAATACGTGGAAATTATATATTAATAAAGAGAGAATTCATTTAAATTAAGATAAGTTGTATTTTAATTTTTTAAATCAATATATCACAGTAAATTGGGGGACCAATACATAGTTATAGAAACATGGCCCTGTATCAATTTTCACAAATCCAGTTACATTTATTTACATTAAAAATCTAGCAATTGCACCAATAAGATAGATATAAATATTTCTTCATTTGGTGACCTGGAAATTTTAATTCAAACTAATTCGATAATTTCCAAAAACTTCACGAAAATGTCTACCCTTTAATTGAAAATACTCCCGTTAACCTTCCGTAAATCTGTTAACATTTATATATTAGTGACCGATTTACATAAATTCGTAAAGCTTAAGTGTTTAGCTGTTGCAGGCACTGGATAGCTTCATCATAATGTTCGCCTGCAGCGTAAAATTATATTTATTTTAACAAATCAACAGCTTCCAATTTTTCCACGCTTAACGTAAGTCAGATTTAGCTTTGTTGAGTTTTTATGTTTTCTCATAGAACGACTATCACTTGCAGGGATATGATGCAGCTGTTACATTATTTATGAAGATTAGTAGCTTAAAATATTGAAGTGTTTTTAGAAAATACGTAAAACCATAGAAGGTAGTAATTGAGTATTTTTTTTTACTAAGAACAAAAACTTGTTTTATATATTCTTTTATTGAGCAACAGAATTCTTTGATAATTTAATTTTAGAGTTTTAAATATTTGTATTAATAAACTTCGTTGTAATTTATTATCGTAAAAAAATATTTATTGTTAAAATATCTATAAAAATTATGTATATTCTATGAGACTTAGGAGAAATATTTAGAATATTTTTTATTTATTCCATAGAATTTATTAATCTTTACCATTGTTTAATAATTAAAAAAAAAAACGAAAATACCTACATTTTTGTCTATTCATAATAAAAATTAAGATCTACACACGTGAGTGAAAATGACGTGTACATTGTTAATCAAGAAATTTGTAAATGTATATTTGGTAAACTTTATTTGCCCATACGCACGACAGTACGTACACGCACGCATACTGCATTCGTATATACATTTTAAAATTTTAACATTTCAAAAAGTATTTTTTTCATGTATAAATAGTACAAATATAGATATTTTAAAATTTAATTCCTATAATTTCTTATAAGAGGGAAATTCTAGGCATATACTGCTTAAAAATTGCTTATTTACATTATGATAACAGTGTTTGTTGTGCTTTAATACTATTTTAATTTTGTCAAATTCGTAATTGTATTTGAATTCAGATAAAGGCTTATCTATTTCAAGAATAAACGTAATTAGAAGAATGTATGTATCATATATATAAAAATAAAATTTTGAATGAAATAATAGAATAATTTTTTAAAACGTATAATTTATGACTGCTTTTATTGAAGCAAATTTACAGGAATTAATGCGTGATATGTGCTTAATTCTGAATTAACTATTTATAATTCGTATATCGTCATAATTATATTTTACTAGTTTATCGATAGTGTTTAGTTGTTGTTTGCTTATTATTCCACTCACACATTATAGTTGTTAGCAACAGCTATTTATCTATTATCAATTTATTGTATTTTTTCAAAGGCACCTTGAATGGTTTAAATAATTGCTTACTGCAACGCTAAATAGATAAATAACACTGATGGCAGATACTTATGTTTGATTGCAAATTTTGAAATGATTAAATTCTTAAATATCTCATAGTTTCTAAAAAGAAATTTAAGAATTCTTAAAACTGCATTATTTGAAATATTGTAAAATTCAAAAGTGTATAATATTAAAATTTTTAATTATGCATGACAAAAGAGGTTTCGAAAATATACGACTTTCATAAAATTTGCCAAAAATATCAAAGCTTCGACGAATGTAATAATTGTTTAAAATTTTAAAGAATTTTAATTGTTTAAAAAAATTGAAAGAATATAACGTTCATCGATACATGTAAATTACGTTATATCAATATTGTAATTAAGATTTAAATATATAATTTATCGTGTCATCGAAAGTCAAAATAAACCACATTGTTGTTGTACAGCATTATTCATTGAATTTTATTGTTATTCGGACACAATGGTGTTTCTGTAAAGGGTAATGAAGTACGCGAACACGTCACTAGCATACTCAAACTAAACTAATTAATATTAATAGTTAAGATGTTATCGAGTTTTAAATTATGAAAATTAAGTTATATGAATATATGTAACGAAATCTAAGCAAACTCTGCATGGAAATTAATGGGCCAGGAGAAGAGGAGCTAATCGATTCGTTATCGCTAACCTATAGTTCACTTAACACATTTGTAAATTGACTATCTAATAGCTTCCAAGACATTTTACATATGTATGCAATTTAAAGTTAAATAACACATGGGGCGAGCGATTTTTCTAACGAACTGACCCATATATCTAATCTTAATCTGCCTCGATATTAGCCCAAGATTAATAGACAATAATTTGTGTCAGACCTCGAGACGAGAAAAAATCTATTAGTGCTGACCCCGTGTTGCTCGGCCTCGAGAATTTAAGGTTCCTATCTTACGAGAGGAGTGCCAGAGAAGTGGTGAAGCAACGGTCGTGGAACCTTTTACACAAGATCGTAAGAGCGTCGTAAGGCGCTCGTTTTCCAAGAGGCAGCCGTCGACGTCCTCTCGACGGGTCTCACGTCACACCTGCCTACCGACTCCCGGGGGAGTTCGGCGCCCGATCGACCTGACCGGTCGGTATCCTGCGAAAAATCTGACACTCACGGGAGGCACAAATATTAGCGACTGGGGGATCGGCGCCGCCCGCAAAGAGCTTTCGCGAGTTCAGTGCAGCCGTAACTTCAAGTTTGTCTTAGCGCGGCTACGCGTCCTAGTACTTTCGCTCGGGGTAGACGGAGCAGAGAGAGCAGCTAAGCCCCAAAGTGATACGTAGAGACGGGGGCTGAGGCGGATAAAAGAGTGCTGCTACTGCTGTTGCTACTCGGCGAATTACGGCGCGCAGCTCGTAACTTCCGGTAAAGCGCGAAAGAGCGTGCGCCCCACGTGTGACAGTTTCGAGGTACCGAGGGAGAGCAGGGTGGAGATGGGAAAGGGGAACCGAAACAAATATGCTGGCGTGTGACGACGTGCACGAGGACTGGCAAATAGAGAGAAGATATCAGGAGGAGAGCAACGGAGGTGGAGGGTCGCATAAATGGGACGCTAAAAGAGAGGGTGAAATGAGCAGTCAACTAGCACCGGCAGATATAAAATTATGTTATAATAAAAAGCAACTCTGGAACTTGTTTATTTTTCCGCAAAAATCTTTACGATTCTCTTCACATGATAAAATATGATACCGGATTTTTTCGTCTTTCCAAGATTTATGTATTCCTTTTTGCTTCTTATGCGCCTTTCAAAGCAAAAACTTAAACATCGATCGCATTCAATTTCTGTAAACGACCCCTCGAACTCGTCTCTGAACTCCTCGTCCTTAGAATTACAAGCTGCTTTCGTGTAGACATTCTGCATAATATCCCAAAGCGGTGCTTAAAAAGAAATGTAAGTAAAAAATTCAAGGATGAATATTGTGTCCCTTGTCTGTCTTCTCATGCTATTTTACGAGCCATTTTTCAAAATACTTTACTAATTTCTAATTCTACAAAAGTGTTTTATATTTATTTACGACGACTTTTTTACGTTTTTTTATTTTTTATTTCTTGAAAAGCAAAAATCAGTAGTGCGTTTGCAAAATAAAACCTGATTAAGTCAAAATTGTGCATAAAAAATAGTATTTAGAATAATTGGCGTGTTTTGTAATTTGAAAACGCGTTGCCTTGCTGAAAAGAAGAGACACTGCGTGAATTTACAGGAATAATATGGAACCGTACGGTACTTGGGGTTTGAATCTTTGTTTAATAACGAAGGAAATACGAGGCCATTCGAAAGCCTCAAAATAAATGTCCAAATATTCCAAGCACCAATAGATTACGCGGCATTTAATAAAAAGCAAAATAAGATTATTTATTATTAATATTGTTTTCGGTCTCCCCTCGAAATATACTCGTTACCAGCGAGGGTCTCGGCTCGCAGCCCATCCACGCGATGTCTTCAACTCTTCTTTGTCGGAGTTGAAGAAAGACAGCGAACTAAAATTTCAGAACGGCAGAGACGACGGAGGCGCGTAAAAAAGAGCAATAACATCCGCACGAGAAAAAGTGAAGGATAAAAGCTAAAGAGACGAGAAAGCAGAAGTCGGTAAGGCGGAGGTATTTCGTGGGCGGTTTATGGCCCTCCCCGGGGCGGACGGATGGACCGTCCTGGAAGAGAGCACGAGAGGATACCCGAGCAGCGCTTGTACATCTACATACTCTACTGCCTTACAGTCCGGCGTAACACGGTTTCTGCATTCTCGTAAACTACCCGTGGATAATGCTCGGAGGGCGCGCAAACATTGCCGGGACATGCGTATGCCTCTTCCACCAACTACCCTCCTCTCCCAAATTTTGCTCACCCTCTCTTTCCCCCGTTCGATATTCTGCCAAGATCAGTGCGACGACATTAAATTCTAAATTCTCCGCTAATGAATGGATGTGTGATTACGTGCGCAGAAATGCTGCGCCACATTCCGGATCCCAACTAAATACTTGAAATGAATGCACTACCCGCAAAGATCGAAAATGATGTTAGCTAGACCCGGAGGAATTCGTTCGCAACTCCAAATGAAGATGGAAGTTTTGATGTCTTTGTATTAAATGCAGAAACGCACAATATTTATATAACGTATCGAGTCTTTTTTATACGAATTACAGTGCAGTGAAACTAATTTTATGCGGTGCGGAACTTTGCATTATTAATTCTAGACGAGTCATTTATTATTGAAGTTGATTAAACTAGTTAGCCATACTAAACGACATTACAGCAATCATTTCGCATTAATTGTGCGTAGTAGTTAATTTTTTATGTTTCGAATTGGTAAAAATTTATATTTTCGCGATTTTTTTATTGCGAAAATTCAATTAAATTAAAAAATTAAATGTAAACATGCATTTGTCTTTAGAATCGACATGTTATAGTTGAAGAGTTAAACTCGTCGACTTGCAATGTCGATGCACTTGTTTTTATTTTTAATAGTTTATTGTAAAATTCGATTTCCTATTTCGAAATTGTTTTAATGATTGTATATATTGTCTACAGTAGTATATTGTCGAGAAAGGCCTGGTTTCTGGCTCTCAATAATAAATGGGACAGCTAAAGTATCGAGTCGCTTATAGTCTCTGGTCGTTAAGTCGCTTATATGATCATGAATCTTAACCTACGGAATGCACTGGTTATCATCTATATAATACGCATTATTTAGCGTAGAAGCCATCTTGCCATTAGTATCCAAACTAATAATGATTAAATATAAATATGCCCAATTTACTTAATGGTCGGTTGATTAACAGAAATTTTCGTTATGAAACGATAAATTTTATATACTTATTTTACAATTATGAATAAAATTTGAAAGTCTCATTGTTAAAAATCTATTTTTTAATATTATTTCGATGAAGAAGTTAGTAACCGATTCTATTGATACAATGCACTGAACTAATAAAGGAACCAAGTAAATCAAATAATATTTTATTTACTTCTCTACAAAGATACTTCTTAATAGGAAAATATCAAATTTGTAACAAAGATTAATATGGTCGTGTGCTTAAAATGGTGCCTATTAATATCTCAAACCAAATTGCTGGGGAGCGCCTCAGGCCAATTGAGCGTTACCTTAATCTAATATCTAATGGAAGTATAATCCACTTTTCGTCGTTACAGCCGATCATTACTTGAATTCTCCAAATTAGTGGAACTCTGATAAATACTAGCAGATATAATTGCACGAATGTAACGTTAGTGTTGCATTCTAAAAGAAACAAATTTATAATAAAAACAAATTATCGAGGGCATATTTGTATAATTAAATTTGCGCAATTGGTGGTACTTTAATACATTTAAATTAACTGGAATTTCACCAAGTACATCTCCTGCAATATTACTATGTCTATAAATATTTATTATGTAATTCCCGATTTATGTTTTAAACAGATGTAAGTACCAATCAGCAACTTATATATCGATATATTTTCAATAATTTTATGAAGTTGTAAATATTTTAGATTATAATCCAGGAAATTATTCCATTAACTGCATTATAAAATGCTGCAATCCATATTTGTAATCCACTAAGTGTCTTTAAACGCTTCACTTAGAATTATACTTTTAAAATTTCACAATTTTACCACTCAGTTAAAATTATGAATTATTAATTATTAATATTTTAAATTAATTCTATAACACTTCAAAAATACATCAACAGAAGAGCTTTTTTTTTCTCGAAAAGAATTTTTCTACTTCTGTCCTAATTGAGTCGGAGATTTATGGGCATTTTCTAATTTTTTTCGAGATTTGTTTTATATTGTCATTTCCCTTCCTTTTATCTTATCCAGTTCATAACTTTTCTTACTAAAACCTTTAAGCTGTTCTTTCACTCTCCGTTAAATCTAACTATTAGCTACACCATAGGTTTAGCCCATCGTAAACTTCGTAATTTACTGATCCTTATAATATGACGTAATCCATACCTTTTCCTTATATAATCTGAAGATATTTTTTGTTCAGCCTGTCATTATCTTAATCTTGTTATTATTTTAACATCTATCTAAATATTTTATATTTTAGGCCTGCAAGCCTAATTTAGAATCCAATAAATTACTAATTAAAGATAGGCGTATACTTTCTTAATGTAACTTGTAAATTCGTATTTTAGTCAGTAAATTAAGGGTAATTAATTTTTGTATATAACTTCATCTTTTACGAAGCATTTAAAAAATTTCTTGCTAGCATCTTAAATATTTATTAAAAATTTATTCGGTGACACACGAATACTTTATATTAAATAGCATTTATACTTAAAAAATTTACATCCAGTATAAATACAAGAATTTCCTTTTATAATGGATTTATTAAATTATCTTCATTAAATTTGTATAATAGATAAATATTACAGTACATCACTGTATATTAATTCATTTTCAAATTGTTTTTAATGATTACTTGATATTCGAAGTCTAATCTGATTATGTCGAGATATGGTTGAGCCCTTGATATTGCATTGAGAAACAATATTTCTTTTAATAATTTAAACATAATAAAATATTTTTTTTATTTAAATATTATTAATTAATAAAATAATTCAGGAAATATGAAATGTGTTGAAGAGCAGTATTGAATTTCACAAGGTAATAACATGTAATATTTAATTGAACGATATTTCTGCAGTTCTTAATATAAAATTACTTTAATACTTTAAAGTATGTAATTAATAGCCTGATTCTTGGGAAAACTAATAAAGTATATTAATCCACATTTGCGTAAGTTTTGTATTTTATTCTCCCTGTACGTCAAGTCGTATCATTTTCTATGCGTTGACTTTATAACTTTGACTCAGGCTTTACTTTATGGTTTCGTTAGGGATGTGCAATGGCTTAAAGTGAGCTCGACGTCTCGCAATGACCCAACGCTTTACATGGATTTACGAGCTTATATCAACTTGTATTGAAATAAATTTTTACTTTCATTTATAAAAGTAGTGCTTTGAATTTTCTGTTTTATTTTATATGTTACGTTTTTTAATATTCCGTATACCACATATAAATGTATGCATTATATACGATTATTTATGGATGATATGTTAGCACTGGAAATGTAATTTTCAAATAATATTAAGCAAAAATATGTTTAAAATTATTTAAAACTATTTTTTCAAAAATTTTTCCAATCGAGTACCTGTACTTTCGATTTTCATATTTTGAAAGATCCGTGAAGATGCTAACCATTTATTCAGTAAAATACGTTTTGCGAAATAATTTGTACAAGATATAATTGTGATTATTTATTTTATAAAAATTAAATATCATTTAATTGTATAGACATACATTAAATAATTTGAGGGTAATTAACATTATTCAATTTTAAATGTCGCAATATTTATTAATATGAAAATATTTCATAGAATACTATTGTAATTAGGTTTTTCAATTTTTAATTATATAACTTTGAAAATGTGCTATTTGTCATCCCGATAAAAGTTATTTATCAATAACTTGTGTATGATTTGTAAAATTTCTTAATTGAACTACTTTTTCTTAATGATTTATGTAATTATGTGCGTAGCAACTAATTTTCTAATATAAATAAGTAAGTTAAAACTGACTATTGCATTGTCTGACACAAATAATGTATAATAATAAAATATAAATATAATAAAAAATTTCCATTCGTACATGGTATAACTATATTTCTAATATACTATTAAAAAGTTGAGAAACAATTATAATTCAATTTTTAAAAAGTTCAAAGATAAGAAATTATAAGAGTATCAATTTTCGGTCACCGCAATCAAGTTTGGGTGAAATTTCCGATCGGGTAATGACCCAATTTCCAATCAAATAAATCAATGTCAAATAAAGCTAAAAATGATATCTGATATATTTCACAAAAACTCAGGCAACTTTTACTTTGAACCTCGGTTAAAATCTTTTGAAATTTTCCTTTTTCTATATTTTTCTGCACATTATTATTCGTTATGGCTTCAAATTGAGTTTACGAACAGAAAATAACCTGCAAGTATTTATTTAATATAAAAATTATTTCCGAAAAATAGTATTGTAAAATTTTTTTGCAATTTATATTTGCTGCAATTAATTATTTGTAGCTATTATATATCATTAATCTGTTAATCAAATTAACACTGTAAAAATTAAAAGAAATTTTCAATACATAACTTTTATAGGTATGAAATAGCTACAATGAATTAGTTTTATTTATAAAATGGTACAAAACTCAAAGTATATTTAACTATGGCTAAAATTTTTTGTATTAATAAATGAGCAGATTTGAAGATTTATTTTCGCAAGCTCAAAACAGTATTTGTTCGATGGACTTGAGTCCAATAATTACAATTTTAATGTCCACCTATTTACAGAGTATGTCTTACTAATAAATTATGAGCGCTTTATCAACGTTACATGTCACAATACTTGATTAATAATTTATAATCTATTTATAAAATTATGATTGCAAAGATTTAATTGGCAAATATTCTAAGACCAATAAAATATTCCTAATGATAATTGTATTATAAGGCAAATATAAACCCGCGAAATAAAACTAAAAATAGAGACAATTAAATTAACTAAATGCCCTTGCTGTCATCGCATGAAGCTTTTTCAGCAGAAGTAGAGTTTCAATCTGTAAGAATTAATACGACTGTTTTCATGATTCATAGCGCAAATGTTGTTAACACCCAACAGTTAGAGAATAAAGCCTGACTCGTAATGCACATATGACTCTAAATCCACGAGGTGGGAAAAGACCACCTATATAAAACAGGGACTATTTTCTAAATTTAACTACTAAAGTAATGACGCTAACATTGGTCGTACTCTGCGTCAGTAATTAAAAAGACTAGTGCTTAAAATAAATTCGAGAGGGGTAATTATTACAAATGAGCACTGATAATCATTCCCCTCGTCATATGTGAAAACAAACCGTAAATTCTAATAATTAATCAACATTGAGAAAACACGAAATATTCTTTATATATAAATATATCACATACTATTGCAGGCTTAATATTACAATGAACAATAGGAAACATACACGAAAAGGCTTTTCCTCTGATACAGAAGTTTCAGAAGCTGTTATAATTTTGCTTTGTATATATTCATGAGCATACTTACACACAGAGCCACGCAAAAGTTTGCAGGTATTAAGTAATCCTCTCGGCAATGATCGGAAGATTCAGACATTTACCATGGCGCTACCGTAATGTAATCCAAGCGCAATATAAGCTGCACGAAAATTTGAAAACAGTGAATTTAGCCGAAAATGAAACCCTTGTGAAGGCAATAGCCACTCAACGTTGGCTTCACAATGCGCAAAATTTAAATATCGTTCTGCACACCTCGCACATTCTTACGGGACCATCAATTAGTTAAGAATCAATTAGTTAAAGAAAACACAGGATAAAAATTTCCCTTGATCGCTTACGAATTCATGCTATTAGATTATTCTTTAAATAGTTGTAAAAACTATTTTTTTTTAAACTGATAAGTAGACCATTTTCGGTTACTTATTTACTTGTGTGAGTAATATATAAAAAAAATTTTCTAATGATTTTTTGGTAGATAAGTTTTAAAAATAAATATTGCTTATATCTACTATATTTTAAATAATAAGTACTTATAATTCTTGAACAGAAATAAACGCAAACTCATTATTTCTTCCATAATGATTTATGTGTATTGAATATTCTAAAAATTCGTTGATTACAAAAGTGTGGCATTATATTATAAAAAATGTATGTATCTAAATAAAGATAGGCTAATGTCATCACTCGCATTCATTTAAAATAAAAATATTGATTGAACTAAATGTACCTATGTTACTGTAAATTGGCAGTTATTTTTATAATTCATTTTCCGATCAAAGCGTCATTACGTAGTCGGACGATGTATTGATTAAAGTACACGGTCATTAAGAGAACTATGCCGAGTATTTTCCCAAACGTGAAATTACAAGTGCGAGTTAAGTTGCTATATTTCGTATAATTTCGACTTTTTTTACATTAAACTACATATAAACATATAATCTTAAGCGCGCTTTGGTTAATTTAAAATTTCGTATCTGCTAGGGGAGAAGTTTTTCCCCTTTTTCCTGTTTACTAAAATGAGTATATTTATGAGAATACCTATATTTTTATATTATTATCCAATTAAATAAACGTTTTTACATATTTCGCTTAAACCACTTCGCACCCAATTATTTCAAATGCTACAATTTCAAAAAATACACGAGAAAAACTAAAATTTAAATTATACGTACGTTTGATTTGAGCCTTAGATTTAAGTTTTCGTGTGAACGCGCTAATTATACAGTGAAAAAAGAGCGGATGTCTTTTTTACGTTGATTATATTCGGCTTGTGCTTGTAAACGCAGATCGTGTCTTCTTTTACGTTAGCAGTTATTGCCTTACTAAACACGAATTACTTTTGTTTGAAGCATTTTGCTCTTAAGCAGTAAAGATATCTTAAACTGCGAATAACATGGGCTTACATATGGGAT
Source organism: Platyscapa corneri (assembly GCA_018907185.1). Classification (NCBI taxonomy): domain Eukaryota; kingdom Metazoa; phylum Arthropoda; class Insecta; order Hymenoptera; family Agaonidae; genus Platyscapa; species Platyscapa corneri. Next base: position 761,800 of record JACCHW010000005.1, on the reverse strand, counting down.
ATTTTTGCTGTTAATGTAACGACGTTATACTTTTTACGCAAGAAATACTCAGCCAATGGATCTCGTTGCGATAGCTCCGAAACACTCGAGCCTAGTACGACGATCCGGATAAGAGTTGGCGCAAATCGGGTTATACTGTAACCTGTGTACCAATATTATTTAAACATATTCTAAAGGAGAATAAACGAGAAGATAATAAAGTTTAGGATAAACAGTGTAGATAAGCGAAGAAAAAGGAGTTAAAAGCCGTGCTTCGCAACGCCCTAAATTATTACTGCAAATAATCTAATGTCGTTTTTATACATAACAAACCGTATTTTTATACGTTCTCATGATGTATATTCGACATCAGAGTGGTTATTATGTAAATAAGAGTACAAGTGAGAAAATTTGGTTCAAGTTGAGACGTGACGTGCGACGACTTAAGCAGTCAGCGGCAGACAGACCCAGCCAAGACGGCTTACACGACGCACGGCTCCTCTACTCTGTTATTACTTTATCTTTCTTTATAAAGTGCCGACAGTTAGCCAAGTGTATCAGAATGTTATGGGGAAGGAAATGTTCGGGCAGAGATGCATCGGCACGTACTTGCAAATTGACGATGTCAGGCCGGCTTTCTTGTCGCGCTTAAAGGTTGTAGATAAACACAGTGTCCGCGTTCAAAGGGTGAAGTAGTCTTACACAGTTATGTCTGAGCGCGTCATAGGCATTGTGCGCGAATTTCTGCGCCCGATAGGTGTTTTCGACCGGCAGTGATGACGAGAATTCCGTGTCTAAAAAAAGAAAGTCAGCGATTGTTCGTCAGCCAAGACATTTGTCGGTCGCATCGCCTTTTAATGCGGCTAATAACCGCTTGGTAATTTCGGTTCTTTCCAAGTCCAAATGTTGTTACGTCGCAACGATTTTAAATTCAAAGTAAATTTAAAACCTGTAACAAGCAGCATCGGTGACAGGCGTAAAGCAAACGCAATCCGTCTGCTCTCGTCGGAGCGAACGCCGGACAAACGTAACGGAGTGATATTTCGTTGCGGATCGAAGGTTGCGAGGAGTAAATCAATATTTGCCTCTATCCGTAACACAGAGCGCTTTGTTGGGGTAACGAGAAATTGAAAATCATCTACTATAACCGGCAATCCAGAAACCGGGGCTGCTCTCGAGGTACGTCATTAGCCTGGAGGGCGAGGGAAGGCGTCACCGCAGAGCCACTAGTGCCCGCGGTGAGCGTGTCGCGCGCGTTGAATTAATGTCCGCATGTGATAATGAGCAAGGCAAGACAACTAATAGGGCCGCAGCAGCCTGGGTTTCCTCTGCGGCTGGGCCGCTTTCCTCGTATCAACCACAAACGCGTGGCTCACCACCAGCGTCGGCACGCGCACGCGACCCCTAAGTTGCAACCCCATACATCCCGGCACGACCTCGCGAAGCAGTGCGACCTCCTCTGGGCTGCTGCTCGCGTGCGCCCAACTCGAGTGGCTCGACTCTTTCCTGCTCTGCGTGTATGTGCGAGTACGTGTCAGTGACGACACGAGGCTGGGGGCGTCATAAGCGGAATCTCGCGCGGAATACGTAATCAGTTTTGCTTCTCGGCGAACTAATTAAAGAATCTTTTAATTGAATGTAATGCACCTCCTCGTTGAGAATTTTATTACAATTCTTTTACTAATTCGTCTTCAATTATTTTACTAATCGTGCGCTCGGTCCAATTACTTTTTTGCATTTAAGCGCTTTTTAATCGAATTATAATTTTCCATTCCTTCGTGAATAGCAGGCACTTTTATTTTTCTATTTACAATGGAATTACTAAGTGTACGCGCGACACTGAACTCGCTTATACATTTAGGAGTTTGAGTTAATGTTCTCAATTAATTAAGTAATTAAAAAGTGTTTCAATTTGCATTAATGTCACTTTCTCACGTGTTTCCCTTTTACGATTGTTTAGTATTTACGTGGCTAATGTGATTTTAAATTGAAATTTAAAATCAGCTGCTTGGAATAATTAATATTGCAGTTGCAATAGTCTTAATTATTTATACAAACATTTAAATACACTAGTAAATCATCGTCAAGCTTTCGAAAATAGAAATCAGTGAAGTGATGGAAGAGGACACATATAGCATTACAGGTATTTTGTCTGAATTTTAATGAATTATGTTTAAAAATTTACATTTTACCGTTTTTACATCCGTTTTATTATTTATTAGTTTGTTTGAATTAATATTTAAAAATCTGTTGCAAGCTTATCGATATCATTTTATTTATAAAAATTATAGAAGAAAGAAGGACTAAGCCTTAATAAGTATCAATCTAAGAAAGCGAAATCTAAAATTGGTTCATCGGAACGTTTTCGTAAATAATAATTATACAAGTACACGAGCATTTATTATTGTCGTTTAAAATAATTATTTTCACGCGCTAAAATTCTCACCAAGAATATTCGATGAAATTTTTGGTATTGCGAATTTTTACCATTTATCCTTAATTGCAGAATTTATTTTGAGCGCCAATCATAAGAGTCAAATTGACTGATGTAGAAGCAATCAAACGTACGTTCCAGTAATTATAACAGTGTAGTGAAAATTAAAATTGCTCTTTCTCTTCTTGCATTTCAAAAATTTTCCTCGATTATATTTTGTGCACGCCAAATGAAACCCTGCGTAAAAGTTGTTCGAAGGCTGCAGCAGGCGTTTCAATAAACGCTGATGAAAGTCCATTGCAAGCGAAAGAAGGCGCGACAGCGACGAGAAACAGCATAAGCAAGGGGAAACCGAAGCCCAGACGAGGCGTGAAAAATTCGTGAACAAGGGCGCCGCGATAAATCGCCCATTGTGCTTAGCGCTAGCCACCCCCTAATAAAGGCACGGCCGGATTAGAGCGAAGAAGGCTAAGAGCTCCCGTGCGCGAGTGTCAAGCGGCTTTGCTGCGGCGTGAATGCAGTGGCACCGGAGTCTTAGTCGGGAACAATCGCGACCCATCCGCGTATCTTGACACCAGCGCGCAACACGATCTTTGCGTGGCACAGTAAATCAGACTTCTTCGAACTCGCAGCCCTATGCCCGATCTTTTATCTCGCTCGCGCTTGAGCAGCCGCGCCTCTCGCCGCTCTGAAAGCGACGGCGACGGCGACGGCGACGGCGACGATGACGGCAACGAGGACGAGCCGCGGGCGCTCACGAGGGCAAACAATACGCGTGGCGTGACGAAGGCATTGTCGAGTTTACGCCCCGCGGGGCGCCGCAGCTTAACATCCAAGCTCGCGCTCGCTTGCGGAATGAGACGGGGCCCCATCAATTACTCGGGAAATTGCGCGTGCATTATTTATGTCCACGTGTACTATTATACACCGGGCCGAGTTTAATTCCGCTTCCCTCGTGTTCTTTCATTTTGCACCATCTCTTCAAAGGCTCTGCTCTCGTGTCTTCGAGCGCTGCGTCGCCCTTTTTAATTTATCCGAGTAATTGGTCCGGACGTTTTTTCACGATCGGTCCTCGATTTGTTCGCTCGATTTCAATTTTGAGAGCTATTAGACTATTCGTCGATAATTTTCCCACGATGGAATACACTTGCGGTAATTAGTATCAACGTGCTATTAATTTACTGAAAATGCTCCTTATTGAGCGAAACACCAGGGCTTAATCGAATTCGTGCAATGCGAATCTCTGTCGGGGTAGCATCCATCCCTTGCTGTTAATAAAGCGCATCAAGGATACAATTAAATGTTGGAATGCATTTAAAGGGATGGGACGAATGTTTGTGTACTTTAAATAGACATATGCCAATACTTGCTACAGTCTTAATTTATTTTAATAAATACATCGTGATAAAAAGTTAAGCGAGCATGCAAATGTACAAATTTAAATAATAGTATGTACTTAGGAGAAATCTTGTAGTGCAGTAGTGTAGTATACATGTATCGGGAGGCTAATAATCATCCAACTTGTATTTAATAAAATCTGAAAGTCTGCCCGAGATTGAAATAGATATAGCGATGCCTGGTTGTTCAGAGAATAGTGGCATTAATTTTTTAAATTACCCTTATAAAAATCTATCGTAGGCCTTATTTACATTGTCGGGCATAAACTGTTGCAACAATCAATTGGGTAATATTGGATAAAAAGTAAAAATTGAGCGAATACAAGTTTCCTTCACTACACATGTGTATTATGTAAAATTTAATAGAAATGCAACTGTGTAAGAGTGTTTTAACGAGAAGAATAATGCTGGATTGATAAATATTGGCTTTTAAAACGTTATTTCCGCAGTCACTCATGCGTTATAAGAATAAGAAACGCTTCGAGTATTTTCATTATGAAAAACGTTGAAATTTGGCATTCACTGGTGATGAAATTACTCAACGTTTCGGATCTAGTCGAGGATATAAATAATACCGGACTGTCAATGGCTGAAAAGTTTGTGGAAAAAATGCCCGGCACAAATAATACAATGGCGACTGTGGAGCGTAGGTACTTAAACGTCTCTGATTTAATTGACGCGTTTCTCGGCGTTCTCCTATTTTTATATTCCGACCGAAATGTACACAAATAATACGTAATTTAACGTAACTGCTCGGGGTATTTTTTACGAATGGCACGGGCTCGGACACGGGCACGGGCACGTACACAGACAAGCACGCCAAATATTGCGGAGCCGGGCTCTCTTGGACTGAATGCACGGCGCGAGCTATATCAATGATCCGACAAAGGGAACATAAATAACGACTTTTGCGCCAGTGCACATTCCCTCTGACGTAAGTGTTTGCGTGCACGCAGAGAGTGTACCAAGAGAGAAGAGACTCAACTGCACGTGTCTCGGCGCGCGTGTGTTTGGGGTGATCTATGCACCCGTGCGTGTAAGTGACTTGGAGAGAAACGCCAAGTGAGAGGGAGAGAGACAGAGAAGGAGAGGCGAATGCATTTTCGACGCTTGTGGTTCGTGGTCTCGGCCTTAAAGGCATCTACATGGCACGCTTTTAAATGCGAGCGTATTTCTGAGCATGTGCACATGCTTGTGTGTGTGCGTGTGCCTCTATCTCCCTCTCTCCCTTTCCCTCTCCGGACTTGTGTGGAGATCTAAAATATATCTGTGTGCATTCGCAGTCAACGATACATGCTTATAAAGCGAGTATTCAACATACTATAAATATTTAGCTCTAAATTATAGTCGCTGCCGGCTCTCTTAATTTGGGTGATTATTTAACTGTGAACAAAAATCTTGTGAATATTGGAAAACGTTTGTCTGTAAATCTTCAGAGCTTCTTTCCTCGTGTTTTTCTGCATGTATTAATGTACACGCACACTGCGGAGGCTTGAAACTCGTACCAAGAACTAAACGACCGTAATTTATATGAAATCTCTTGCTAAGCGAACGCGTCTTGGCTCTGGTTTAGTGTTAAATATTTTACGACGACGAGGCATTCCGTGATGATAGAAACATTTTCTTTAAAAGCATAATTACTTATTTCCTTTAATTATCTATTATAGAAATCTTCTTGTTTTATTTATTTTGTGATTGAATAAGAAAGATGTAAAGGCGCTGTCACATGGAGTACAAAGGTAAATTAAATTTAAATGGAGGTTTTTAAAAATGCCACTGAAACTGTTCGAGTAATGTTGTAATATATTTAGTCTGACAAGAACATCATCAACCTTAATATGCATTGATGTATTTTACATGTTGCTAAATTCACTTTAACCGTACTTTGATCAAATGTTTTCAGACGTAAAAGAATTAACGATGTTTCATTTTATCTTTCATTTTACATTATCTTTCTTTTTTTTTAGTTTCGAAACTTTTCTTTCGTAGAAAATTCCCTTCGCATTCAATCAGTCGAAACAAATTGTACTATTTTAAACACACGGCCGGTAAATGTAATACAAATTACCAAAGTCTTTTTTAGTGCAATAAAATTGTATTATTTTTTATATTAGTCATAAAGAAATTAAAGTAACCACTATTAACTATTGATAATTTCGAAAATATGAAAAATAATATTTGAAATTTCTTAAGTCATGATCGAGAATAATTTTTTTTTAATTATGTAAACAACTTTTATTTAGCTCTTTGTTTTGTATTTCGTAATGATATTTGTTTACACTTTATCGAATAAAAATATAATTTTGAATTAAACGTAATATATAATTTAATACTAATTAATTTTCAGCATTCAGAGTCCTGTGAGAAATTCTGTGATTAAAATAATAAATCCGTAATTTTACTATGAATGCGCAGGTACAAACTGCATATTTATCGATAGATTAAAATCTGTGCGGAAAAATAATGTATAAAGTGCATATAAATAAAAATCTGTAATATGCCGAATGAAGACTATATAATCACTCAATAATTTGTTGTTGAAAACCATAAATAATAATGATTTAATTATGGTGCACGATTAAGCTATTGCTCGAATGAAAATCATAAGCATTTGCAAAAAAGAAAGTTGGCGTGTTGTTCCGTGCAGTCGAGAAATATTAAAGCGGCACAAATCTGATCGTGGCAAACGACTTTTAAGTTCAGCATTTAATTTGCGAGGGTAATCGAGCGTGAATTTAAATTAACAAGAGTTATTTTCCCATAATTACTTCAATCGGGCTCAAAGGTTTGCGAATAGCTGTCAAGAAGGCAAAGACGTGCGCAAACACACGGGTCGACGAGTTCTCGGTTCCTCACGAGTCCCACAACGCCGGAGGGCTAGCCCCGTAATTTCAAACCTCCAGTGCGTAACGCCGTTTCGTAAATCCCAGAAAATTCAAGAAGAAGACAATAATACCCAAGCGAGAAGAGACAGTTTTTAGAAATCAGGGCTGTTGGTTAGGCGACGCCATCGAATGTTTGGCCTGGAGTAAGACTGAGACGGCGTCCCGTATTAAATAAAGATCAACCGTAATAGAGCACCTACCTGTACTGCACTGCACCGCTCTGATATAAATCAGGCGAGTATTGTGTTTATAATAATTACGGCGTATTGTTTCGCGTCATAAACGGAGCTCGCACCGGCGGTATCTCGGAGGATAATAACAGCGCCTAGGTTATGGCAGGCTTTTACTCTCGATTTAAATACGAAGATATATTTTTCTAAGACTCCGCGCTAAGATAACATCGGAGTGATTTATATCTTTATCAAATTATACATTATGCCGAAATTTATGCGACGGATCGAATCGCTCGAGTTATTGGCTATTCTTTCGGGTTCCTCGCTTTCGAAGATTTCGTAAATTTCTCGCTCACTAGTCGCAAGCGAGGTGGGGGAGGAAGAAGGAGGCCTCACTGCAAAAGTCGCACTATGACGTAATCTCGGCGCTATTTCGTAATGGACGAGCCCGTAGACGTCCTTAAAAATAAAAACACGGAAGTGGATAAGAATCTTGCTCCGAGAAGGCGAGATCCCATCTGATTTAAGAGTCTAATAATGTAAAACAAAGCATAGGACGAGCCCACCCATCAACTGTAAATCGTGAAAAGAAGCTTAAATGCTTTAAACAGGAAATATAAAGTAGCACTTTGAGCGTAAGCGCACTTAAAGCTGACGAAAAACTTGAGACAGGGAGATGCGTGCCATTGATGCGTGTGACTTGAGTAACGAAACTCAAGTGTAACGGAAACGAGGAGCGTTCGAGGTCTTGAGGGATCGAGATGTCGCACACAATACACGAAGGCGCTATGCGTATACGCGGGAGACAAGTCGAGGAGAAAGAAGCCTGTACGACACGAAATATGTCGCGACAGCTGTCGATTTCACGTAAAACTCTCCTCTGTATTTCTCTCGTCCACCAGCGAAACCACGCGCTATTTCTCTCACGTATGATATACCTACGATGACAAAGTTGGTCCGCGGGCAAAAATACACGCTCTCGCGCGCACACACTTTCAACGGACTGGCGATAAATAACGTCTAGGCCTGATGTCGCTTCGCGTTTAAATGCGAGGGAGGAAGGAAAGAGAGAGAAAGCACGCGGGCACGAAATAGCCACGGAATTCGTGACTCTGGACGACGACGGCGGATTAGTCGTTGCCCGCGTTCGTGTGGAACGTCGCCATGTTAATCGCGTTGTTTACGCCCTGACGACTACCATGGACCGATCACTGTCCGGGATTAAGCCGACGCGTCATACGTGGTCCATCCTCGAATACTGCTCCTGCAAGGGCTCGGGGATCGAGTGCAAAAGGAAGGCGTCACGGAAGATGATGCGCGCGAGCTTCGGAGGTAAGCCTTGAAAGATGGCCCCATCTACTTGGTTCTCCTAAATTGTTTCAACATTCGAGTCTGGAACGCATTTATTTTTCGTCGCTTTTTTGTTTTTCTAGGCTATATTTAAGTTTCGAATCAAACCCGAAGTGGATATTTTTTCTCGTTGCTGGAAATTCAACCGAGCTTTTTCCTATCGAGAATACTTTTTTAATAACTTAATTATTAACTCCTTGAATCTTCTTCTGCACTTCGACTCGATGTTCGCTCAATCGATCATTTTTTTATTTTTGAAGCGCCTTCGTCTTTTTTCCTTTTATATCCCAGAACTTTGATTGATTATTGAAAGAAGGCCCTTATTTATTTTATATTTGTCCTCGCAATTTTTTACGATAAACTTATATCTGCTATTTTCGGTAATTAATTTTATAGAATTAAAATTGTAATTGAAATTTACGCGCAGGTACATTGAAAGTTTATGACTAAGGGCACTTAATTCGGTTAGAAAAATCGGTAACTAACCCAAAAATTTGAATTAAAATACGATGAAGCTGTTGGATTTTTTTCGTGAATAATATCTACGATAAGAATGTAGAACTTATAAATGTTACGTAACTATTTTACCTTTCGTTCAATTGTTATTACACGAATCGATATCGTTAGTAAAGTATTACAATATTACAAAGTTAGAGAAAAAAATAATGATACAAATAAAAGTTGGGGTTCCTCGCTTAACTTTTAAAATCGAAACCTCAGCAGTTGAGCTGCAGCAAAAGCTTCAATAGGTCGAATGACAATCTTACATTTTATTTTTCTGCATTTAAATTCGATCGGTATTGCCAAGCCCGTATGCGCGAAAACTAAAAGGAACGTAACTTTATTACCGGAGCCCGTTACAACTCACCGGGATCTCCGGACACATTGCATCTACGTCAGAAATTTGCAGCGGAGCTGTTTAATGTATCGTCGCTTCTAGTTCGACGACGCGTTCAGCAGCTGAAAACGAGCGAGAGCCGCGTCCAACGAGAGCAGCACCGGTAAATGTAAGCGAATATCGATGAACAAATATTAGTAGCGAGAGCGAAAGGAAAGAGAAATTTATAAGCAGAAACAGCAGCAGTTCAGGTAAACTGGACTCGCGGAGATGCGCGCACACCCCTAACAGACAGCCACTACCGTAAATCACTCAAGGTCATTATCGTCGCGTTTTAGCCGAGAACAGAATGACTTTGTGTAGACTCGGGCAACCCCTTTGCGCGCGAACGAGAACGAGACAGGCGGTGCAGACCGCCCGCACGGAGAAAAGCATTTTCGCGCGGGTGATAAATATTTCCGAGGGTTAACTGACAGAGCTGTATAGATTACATCCCCTTTCGGCTAATAAATACGTTATTGTCTGCGGCAGTGATCCACGACATTCGTGTACGCCGCGGCTAATACATGACGCGGCCGGCTGCCACGTATGCGGGCCTCAAGGCTTGTGTGCGCATGCATGTGATTGTTGCCCCATTGATGTAAATGCTTTGACGTCATTCACGAATATTGACTGACGCTTTCTTCGTTCGTATATCTGCAGAGGAACTTGTTGAAATAAAAGTTCTCTTTAATGCGATAATAACTCGCCGCTCCTCACTCTCACGCACGAATAAAGTAAGCGAGATTATTGCTGGCTTATTCTTTTGCTCGTGACAGACTTTGTCTGACAAACATTTTTCGAAATTTTTATTGCCGCTGTTAATTTATTTCATTAAAAAGGAGAATTAAATTTTCACAATACTGGGAATGATTTACGTTTATTATTTCGATAGTCGAAGCTTTGAAGTATTCTGACGTGTCAGGGTTACAAAAATCGCAGGAACTGCGCGAGTTATTGACACGATAAGCGGCTCTTCCACAGCCGATAATAAAGTTAGTTTGATGAAGCTTAATTTGCGGCATCCGATGTGCGCCGGAAGTATCGGAAAGGCCGGTATAAAAGGCCCGCCAGGAAGATAAAGCGGACGGGCCTCGGAGCCGATGTCAGTCAGATTCGTGATATACCGCGACGGGGGAGGGGATTAGAGGGGCGTGTTAGGAGGTAAGGAACCGAGTGCGTGAGGTGCTCTAATAAATCCTTCGGAGCGCGTTTGCACGGGCGACTGCGGCTTGTATACCGGCGGTTGTTACCGGAGCTCATGACGATAGCGATAATGTTCACACGAACCTCTATTCTGACCAATCGGTTTACACGTGGCATACGCCGCCGCCGCCGTCGCGATAATTCTAACCGATCAATTGCCGTCCACGCGCGCGTGCGTCCGCGTGCATGGACGTGCGTGCGCGCCCGAACGCGATCAGCTATGTGCACCGGTGCACTTATCCGAGATCAGTGGCGTTCTAACGTGTCACGCGGTAACAATAGCAAATTTCACACTTCCCTTATGTATGCGCACATACCTACATCTATGTATCATACTTGGCGGACTATTCCTCTACGACCTACGACCCGCTGCTCTTTTTTTAAGAATTTATTGCGCTTCTTTGTGTGCTTCATAATATTTGCACATTTCATTTGCACAGTTAATTAGTCTCGGTTATTATAAACTAGTAGATGGAATTTGCAGTTGATTTATTGAGCGCGACAATTACTGGTAATTGTGATAAATATGAGAGGATGTTTCGTAATTTGTTGTGGCCGAAAGTTAGCATTAACTAGTACGTCGTCGTCATATGCAATTCTGGACCGATAATTTATCCGAATATTAATAACATTTGAGAATACATTTGTGGTTTAAATTATTTTTTCTTATCAAAACTCGAATTGTTGCAAATTATGATGAATGAAAGATCTTGGTGTTACTGTTCATAAAAGACAGCTACGTGCTTAAGTGTAATATAAAAATTTCAGTATAAAAGTTAGCCCTATTTCGAATGTTTCAAGTCGCGAAATCAGTATTAAAGTTTAGTAGTTACATTATTACAGCCCCGCAGAAGTATTTATGTACAAACACCAAAATCTATAAAACATTGCAATTTCCTGATTACACACTTGGGTTGAGATGCGAAGGGTTCCTCATGTTTGAGTAATGTTGTAATATTTAATGATACACGGTAGCATGAATTTTTTACGACTTAAAAACGTATAAGATAGCGCGTTAAGGTTGCGTATAAATAATAAAGAAAGGTGCGTTCGTTAAGGCTATTGAATGGATGACATGCCTAATGTTTGGGCCCGAATCACATAAGTATAGCCGTAAAATTTAGCAGCGCATTAGCCGTTTTTCGTGTCGTTTTTGCATAAATTTATTAACAATAATATTGCATGACCAAACGAGCAAAGCAAATGACGTATAAACGGAAGGATAAAAGTGCACCTAATTTCCGGGCCCTCCCCCCCTGGCCCCGTACCCACGATTCCGAAAAAGGATGCTTTAATTTCGCGTTTGTTTTTATGGCAGAGACATAAGTCAGTGCTTGACTCTCCGCGCTGCCATAAAGCGCATTAACCAAGATTCATCTTGGATCAGCTTTTATTGACACGCGTGTCAAAATGTGCGCGTAACGACCCTCGACACTATGCGTCTGTCGTTTTTCACGGTTCCACTGCCCCGGCGACTCGTCGTTCCTGTCTAAGCCCATATGCGCTCTCGCATCCGAGGATACACGCATATATAAGCACGCACATACTCCCATATTGGCTCCTTGGTTTACGATCGAAATTCATATAAATCCATTTATCACTCATGTTGATACATATACCGAGCGGTGCTCCAACGACATTTAACACACGCGTATCATCCTATATCCCCTTTTTATATCTATCGCGATTTCTCTTTTTTCCTCACGTTCATTTTATTTTTTCCATTTTTTTATGTTTTTTAATATCATGTAATCTTTTTAAAGATATATTGTATGAGGATGTACACGCTATAAATCGAGATGATTTAGAGAACAATATTTTTGTAAGCCAAGGAAACTGCATGAATGGCACGCGAGAAAAAAAGTATACGTACTTTTTTAACAATGAAATGCATAGATCAAGATTATTTATCGATAACTTTTGTAAATGTTCTTCTATCTTTAAGTTTAAATTGGAACTTTTTAAATGCATTAATCCAATTCAAATTATTTTACTTAATTTGATCTTAGTTGTAGATTATTCAAATATTATTTTTAAAGTTTTTATTTAGAATATAAAAAACTTTTATTAAATGGTATACTTACAAAAAAAATTATAATAATTAAGAATCTACTGTTGAAAAATTTTTATTGGAAATATTCTGTTTATTCATACAGTTTAGAGTTATTGAAATTTATTCAGCCTAATTATACGTTACAATTAAAGAACTTTAATACGCTATTAATATATGAAAAATTAAATTTCGACTTTTATAACAATATATAATTCAAATATTTTAATAAATACTCAATAATTAAAAGATATATTTATATGAACACCTCGGAAGCTAAGATTCAATCAAATTAAATACTCATTTAAAAACTTTACAACAAATTTTCCAGTAAGATATCGAGAGACAAAGTAATAATTACAAAAACAAAATAAGTCGAATGGAAATTAAAAATTAAAAAAACCATTAGAAAAAAATAAAAATACAGGATAGTGACTAAGTACTTGAAAAACATGTGGCAAACCTGTAATTTGCACCGTTTAATGACATGACGAGCTCTGTTAATAAAATCGATACTTTCTAATATATGGAATAAGAAGCTCAAAACGAGATTATCTGCAATTATAATTTTTAAAACACCTGCGCGTTCGATACCGTTAAACAATTGTGTCGTGGATAATATATGAAAAATCTATTGAAAGAACATAAATTACCAATTAAAAAAATTATTTCTAATATACATTAAAATTTGAGTATGTTTAGTATAAAGTTTTATTTAGCATTAATCAAACATTTACTTTAGATTTAAATGCACTCGTAAATATTTCATCCTACTAGAATTTTTATCATTTCAATTTTTCGCTTTTGCCTCGTGTATTTTTTCAAATCCATACGTAAATGTGAAATATACAGGTGATGACAAAATTTGCAAGTACAGTGGAAACACACGAATGAAATTTTGGCCCATAACCAGGCAACGCGAGGTGAGATTCGCGACATATGTATTGTATAGATTTCCATCCGACAATTGCTGGACAACTGCCGAAACGATGGTGACAATGAAAATTCCGGGGAAAAATATTTTTAATATTTTGCCTCTCCCTTTCTATCACCCTCTTTTCGTTTCATGTACTGTATATATAATAAACAGCTGCCGACCGGATAACCAAAAAATATAATTTAAGAGGTAGGGAAAAAACAATAAAGGACCCACCCTACGCATATCACGCAATCACCCCCGCGAGTATCAGCTTCACTTTTTCACAAATTTAAATTTATTAGAGAGGCTGCTAAATTCGACTGAAATAGCGTTTTAACATCAATTGCTATTTTAAATCGAGACATTTTTCCATGTTGTTTCCACGGTTGTGCATAAGCTTTTTTCGTAATTCTTGTTTTATTGGTCGCGGAAACGCAGCAATACCGTGTTGTAAGTTATAAGAACGAAATAATCCACTATTGAAACTCATCCGTGCATATATAGATAATCGATTAAATTCAGTTTAAAAGTATGGATTTATAATTATTTAATATAGCTATTATATGGGTATAGTTTTAAAAAATGATCTTTTGAATAATCTATATTTAATAAAATTATACTTTGATACTCTTTCTTCTATTACTAGGTAAACAAAATTCAAAAATTATTTATAAAAAATCATAAATCGTAAAAAATTCATAATTCGTTAAAAGCCTTGGAGTTGCAGAGAAAATACTCAAAATGCACTAAAATATTTGCACATACTTATCATATCGTTTTCATCACGAGCAATAAAATTCTCCAAGATTTAAATTAAATTATAAAATTTTAAATGCAATCTAATAGACGTACCAAATGCATAAAATAAACGATTAAATTATTTAGCAGTATTTTATTAATACTTTTAGCTTCAGCAAAGATGTATCAAATAAAGTGAATGATTTATTTTATCAATTATGTTTTGCTTTATGAATATAAATGATGTGAAATAAGATATTGAAATAAACAGTTAGAAAGCCGAGTTTCAGAAATATACTAGTCACCGGTATTTATAATTCATACGTAAAGGTATCTTGGATATTTTTTAAATGCCGATATTCCTATTTATCTTAAAAATGTATTTAAACCAGCGGTGGCAGTTTTATCCACCAGTCCAAAATGTAAGAGAAGACTGTGCGTCCGAAGCTGTTTTGATTTCGTAATAAAATTTACGAAAGCTCGTTATAACACCAACGCACTGTTAGTGCTCATCAGGCATGTGCCGTTAGGTCCGCGCAGTTGTAAGCCCAGGCCGCTTTGCTCATTAAATTCGCACATTGGCCATTTGCAACGCGATATTGCCAAAGGCCGCGCAACGCACGCTCAAGCTCCTAGACGAAAACGCTCCGAGCTTTACGATTCTCGCTTTTTTCCCGCTTCTTTACTCGAGCAGCCTCCCGCCCTTAAGCCCGAAGTCCATCCTACGCCTGCTTCAGGGTGGTCGTTAGCCACGAGTAGTTTCCTCGGAAGAGCATTAGTCGCATTATTAGTGTTAGTTAGACCAGGGGCTCTCGTCACCATTGCCGAGTGACGAGCCGTGGGTTCCTAGTCTAATTATCCTGGAACCGCGTGTGCTGGTATGTTCGTGGTGAAAGACCGACTGTTAAGCACGAGGATGAATGAACAAAAGAGGCAGTTCGATGCCTTGCGGAGTCCTGGTGAGGCTGATGGGCTTTTTATTGGCTACTTCCGTGCATCGATAATCGTAAATGACCTGCTTCTGACGCTGCGTTTTCGGTCATCTCCTTAGCGCACCATTTTTTGTTCGATCGTCACTTGGCTATAGTCACGAGCGACATCCTGTTTTTACAGTAGAGTAAGTATAGGCGTCTTGCAGTCTAGATAAACTACTAACAATGTCAGGGCAATTTGACCAGAAAGCTTATTTAGTAAAGCGATCAACGTGCGCTGCTTGTTTGCCGATAAATTGCTATAAACTTTTTAGAACTGATATTAATTAGATTTGTCATTAACAATTACTTATGTATAAAAATGATACACGAATTTTATCCATTAGCCTTTTCAAATGATAATAAATTCAAATCGATACTCCTTTTACTTTAAGGAGGCTCTGTTTTGAATTTGTCTTCCTACGTGCAATTATAATTTTTTTCCATCTACCCAGTATAATTAATCTTTGGTTGTAAATTTACAATTTTTGAGTTAAGAGCCTTTTACGATTGATAATTAATTGTTATTAAAAATTTTTCAACTTTTGAAGATATAAAATTAAGGATGAGCGAAGGAAAAATTGAATAGATAAAATATTACTAATAAAAGCTAACGCTAATAAACGTAAGCAGATAGCGAGCGAGAGAAAAAATAATAACTGAAGAAAATTTGAGTTGATTATATTCGTAAAACCCCCTTTTTATTCTACAAAAAACTACAGAGTTCTAGTTTATTATCACGTAACCGAGCATTTTTAATTTATAAGGCATTGATAATATTCCTTATCTCGCAAGTATTCGACATAGAGATTTTTATGAAGTGTGAAAAGTAAAGTATTTTTATGAAACGCTCGAAGAAAAAGTGCGAAGAAGATACCGAGGAATATGTAAATAGCATGCTCATAAAGTAAAAGCATTCTATACTTTACAGAATATTAAAAGAGCTGTCGATGAGTCGTAAGTGTAAGTGGAATACGAAATGGAAGAACAGTCTATAGATTTTTTCCACGAAAACTGATAACAAGAATAGCGACAACTAGATCAGAAAGAAGATGGCAAGATAAAGTTGAAATGAATTCGACAATAGTTACTGATAAGGAATAAACTTTAGAACTTGCAACACTAGTCAACAGAATATAATAATTCTTGAAGAAATTTCGAAGTTGCTTGTGTTTGAGTAGGTGCCAGTGCGCTGTTAAAGCCAATTTAGATCTTGTATCATTATCATTTGTCTCAATTGCGTTGACTTTTTACGCAATTTTAGAAATTCGTGAAAACCTTAGGGGATCGTTCTCTTGTAATGAAATTTTCATTTGTTCACGTTTACCACGCGCTGGTATTGTCCTTTATGAAAATATACTTGTGCCATTGGTTACAGCTAAACCATAAAAAAGTGCGCTTACGACCACTAAAAGCGGGCGAATGTAGTGTCTGTGATGCAATCAGAGGTCACACATTGCGATTAGGATAAATTGGGACTAGAGGAGAAAAGTAGCTTCGATTTGGCAGCACCGACTTAGGAGAAGCACGAGATCGTAAAGCTTGTAAGCGACCACTAACTTGGCGAACACTTCCTCGAATAAAATCATAAACACCCTGTCTTGTTTCTTCTCGAGTTCATAAAAATATAAGATTGCACTGCGGCCGCATAAAGAGCGAAGCTGACGGCTGCGGAAAGTGCAATATCAGAGAGACTGAGTCAAAAGACCGCACACTTTCACAGCAGGTATAAAAGTTTTAATAATGGCAATCAATGGGCAAAACGGAGCTCCTTTGAAGCCGTCGTTTCCGTGTATACAAACTTAAGGAGCTTTTCGCTGCTTCCCCATTGTTGGGTGGTCGACTGTCACAACAAAGAGTCGCTCGTCGATGTGCCGAGAGAATTACGACACTCGTCATGAGCAAATCGACCTTTGGTAATTATCGCATTGCCGGAGAACCGATGAACGGAGCGAGAGGGAGAAGAGGAAAGGAAAGAAAATTGTGTAAGGTAAGAACAAGAACCAAGAGCGATACAATTTCGCCGAGTGCGCGACTGCGTTGGCTGGCAATAGTCGATAAGGTCGATTGGTTTCCGTCCATTCGACCAGTGAGAATGTCACCGTTATAAATATAAGAAGCCATAAAACATATTTTTCTTCCTCGCGGCGGCGCTTGCAAGCAAATTATTTTGTCATGAAATTCAAAATTGATGACGCCATTTTTAATTGAAAAAACTTTTCACGGAGCCATAAAACACACCGCAATGTGAAACGATGAATTACTGCAATTGCAGAAAGTTGAGCTCGAGTTTAAAGATTATCACTCTCTGTGTGTACAGCCGCATGATTTAACGTTTGATTCTTTAGCATTTATATACACGATTACAATATTACAGTGCGTGATTTATCAAGCGCGAAGCATTACACGGATTAATTTGCGATATTTGTCGGACTTTTTATCCGCTAATGCAATTAATCCGAAAAATCCTTCCAATAGCTTCTACCTCTTTAATCGCGAACTAAAATTATCTTGAGGCATTTACGCGTACGTGTGCACACATTTTATCACGCGCGTGAAATAGTCTTTTCAAGAACAGCTTTTTCTGAAATGCGCGCCCAAGCTCGTGCGGGCTTATTAATAAATTAGCCGATAATTAAGTTGCGCGTCGAGCAATCACCAATGAATCGCGATTTTTATCGATTACGGGGACATAAATTTTTATTTTTATTAAATTGATTCGCGGGGAAAGTGTAAGTTACGGAAAGATTAACGTTGCACGCTACAAATTTAGTAACGAATGAGCTCGCGCCGACCTTTAAAAGCGAAATGTTTATTTAGCCGTTTATTCTTTCAAGACACGTCAGTTAGCCACACAATATACGGAAATAAAGGCATAAAGAAATTCAGGTTTACAAGCCAATGATGAAAATAGTCATACATCGAGCGCATTTTTTATTATCATATCCGCGACGCCAAAGAAGAATACGCAATAACAAAGCGAGAACGACTGCTCGGAGTGAGTATCGGTTTAAAGTGCCGGTCACTTCAAAGGTTGCGGCCCGAGTGTATGCTCGAATTAAAGTCATAAACCGTAATTGCTTTTTTTGCACTACGGGCATAAAGCCATAAACTCTTGTGTACTTTATGCGTGTCGTGCCTGTAAGCCGCCGTAGTCTTTCTGTGCGTCAGCTATTCAAATCTGCTAATGATCCAAAGTTACTACGGATATCCGGAGTAAATTGGGCCTTGAAGTACTAAAAAGTGTAGTTTAGATTGGCTTGCTCGAGGAAGCAAGTAATGTTCTAAGTTTTAGTGCTAGGTCTCTCTACTGTTTATAGACAACGGTCTGAATAAATAATATTTCGAATCGCATCGCTTCGGAATTAAGTCACAGTTACATAAACGCTAAAATAAAATAAAATCTAATTTAAAATTCAGCTCTATTAATATGTGCAAGCATTAGATTTTATTTTAAACGAGCATAATATCGTTGGCAGTCCATAAATACACGACATTTATAAATAATTTGATAAATTCTTTCGCAGACGATTTATACGTGCACAAATAAAAATTATCAAAACAAAACTAAAGCAGATAGATTGAAACATAATAAATTTATCTCTTACACATATTTTTTTATTAAATCTTAACACACAGGCGAATGTGATTTATGCCGTAGTATTTTTATGCGTTTACTTATAATCAAATTTGTTTCTTAAAATATGCAAACATTATTAATAATTAAATCTGTTGATAAGGAATGAGTTCGTACGTACACAGTAAGTCGAATTGCAATGATGAAAGAGGAAAGTAATGCTCACCTGGTTAGAACGGATTCGGAAATATTAAAATGTAAATATTATCTAATCACCTGTTGTAACGAGTAATAATAACATTTATTTAAATGCAATTAGACCAATCAAAGTAATTTGGTGATAAATTGGTGCAATAACTTTTGCTCCTGGCTCGATTTCATAATCTGCAATAATCAGCGACTTATTGGGAATAATTTTAATAGTATTATTCCTTGGCTTTTGCCGTTAATTTCTTAAAAAAGGGAGAGAAAAATGACAACGTTTATCGTAAAAATGATACGTATTTTTAAAATTCGCGTCGCTGCATTTGAGCATCCGAGCTTCGGCAAAATTAAGAATCATTAAAAAGTTGAATACGAGTTATGAATGAGCGAAAGCAGCAATATAATTTTAAATATTTTTTATACGTAATTTAACGGGCTGCGGGTTAAAGACAGATCGGGTGTATATAATCAATGAAAGGAGGCGATTGTTTTTTGCCTTGTCAATTAAAAAGATACTTTTAACTTGGCGATAATTAGCGACACTTTCATCATCGGACCGCAATCGACACGAACGAGTAAATTGTTTCGTCGTACGTGCGCCATCGATGCAAATCGATTTTTCCTTCCCAAACGCTAGTTTCGCGTTGTTTTTTTTTTCTATTTCGATGATTACACTTCACAAAGCACCGACTCTCCTATTCTATTTATGCGCATGAATACGCGCACCATCCGTTCCACTTGCATTTCACGCTATAATTGAAGCACCGTCCTGTACTTGCAGGCTTATTGGACTAAACTACTCTGTAAATGATGCATTTGCATTATAATTAGCGAGTGGACAGCGGGAAATATGAATAAAATAGCGGGCCTGCCGTCACATTGTCATAGAACCGGAACGTATTAGCCTATATACTATGGAAGTAGAACTATGTATGTATTCTGAGCGCCGTTGTGTATCGAACAATGTTTGTCATTAAATACGCTTTAATGTATTATCTTCAAAGCTCCCGCTAATCTATACGCTTTGTCCGATGTTACAAACCATGGAACAATTGTCAATCCAGCCACGAATTATGATTGATAATAATACTTTATCACTTTATAACTACATAATGTTGCCGATCGCACTCATCCAGCAATTTTTTCATTCAGTGCTGTATTATGATCGCGGCATGGAGCAACTCGTGCTTTTTGCAGTCGAATCAAGTGATCAAAATACGTTCATTATCGATGCACCGCATTTGAATTAGAAATAATATGCTTGGACATTCGTCATGGTGATTAATTTTGCTTTTTTATGGTCAGATAATAATCTCATGCCTCGCAGACACGATCAAAAACAAACGTGAATTTCACGCGTTTGAAGGTATATAGTCGAGTATATTTAATAAGCGAGAATCAATTTATTTATATTTTTCAATTACGAATAATTTATAATCTTAATAAATAAAACTTATAATTGATAATTGTTCGTTACATCATTACGTTATAATTGCATTCAATATGTAGAATTATATTTGTATTTTAATTATTATCGTTATTTAATGCTATCTTATTATTATCAGTTAAAAAACATAATGTAACATTTTTAATAACTTTAATAAACAAAATTCAAGGATTTAATAAAAATTACAAAAAAGAAGAAAAAAATCATTCTATAGTTAGATATATGTTTTTTGCATTTTTAACCGCATGCCTATAATGTTAATCTGTTGAGAATAATGCGAATAGGAAATATGTAAAAATGATTACACTTTTTTAATTTTATATATTTAGAAGTTGAGGGTATTTTTTCACATTTTATTATCCAAATAAACCAAGGGAAAATCAGTATTCAACGCGAAAAATTAACTGAGAACCAGGGAAAAGAAATTGGCGTTTCTATTCGTCAGATGTCGCTAGGTATTAGTAGAAAGTTGCTTTACAAATGTATCTAGAAACAGATAAAAAAAATTAGTTTGCTCAAATAAACATCTTAGACTCTTCGAATAGTAGTGCCCTTGAATGATTAACGAAAAATGAAGGCATTTTGAAAAAAATAATTACAATACGTATACATAATATGTATACATTTAATGAAATGAAATTATGTTATTGATAGCGAATATACACGATACAATTAAGATAATATTATCGAAACTATAACGGAATTTATACTTTCTTATTACTAAGATGTTTTATACCACTATATCCCTTGCATCTTAACAGTATCAAAGTTATTTAATTAAATGATTTATTTATCTCTTTTTTAAGAGGTTAATATCTTTATTTGTGATGCAAAAAAGAAAGAGTAAAAGTTATATAAGTACGTGTACATTTTGTGGATGCTCGCCTTATAAGTTACGAATAATAAAACAATTAACAATACTGCATATTTTTATGTCGACTTTGTTGAAATTTATGTAAGAAATTTAATGTATTATTCGCATGCGTATATACTGGTGGATATTGTGTAGCTATATATTATTTTTTGTGTTATTGAATAAATGTCAGAGTGATAATCATCACGATTACATATTTATAAAAACAAGTTAGAGATCCGTGTCTTAATTATATAAGCCTTGAAAAAAATCTTTATTTGCTATGTAGGAGACGGCGCGGTATCCGATAATCAAAAGATCCTTTTTTTTAAAGAGATCAATTGAAGGGTAATATGTAATATGTGCATAATTAATTAAAGAATGAAGAAATGCCGAGTTTATCACGTTGTCTTTGACAGTATGTGCAATGTTAAATCATAAATTTTAATAAAGATCCGCGTTTCAATACTCACAAAAAGTAACACAATTTATCCGTTGGTTTGTATTGCATTGTATTGTTTACAAAAATGACTTGCGTTGAATTCTAAATAAAGATTTCAGGTTGCATAAATGAAAAGAAGTATTATTTAAAAATATACAAAATGAACGCTTTAAAAATTGATATTCATTTAAAAATTAATTGTCCACGGACTTTATAGTATAGGAAACGTTTAAAAAAACTCAATAAAATCAAATTATCTAAAAGGTAGACTCTGGAAGAGCCAGTGCAACATTAAAATTTAATGTAATTAAAAATGTACGAATTCGTGGCCTTAATTTATCGTAAGATGGCTGTTTTGAAACGGCGACAAAGAATCAGCAAGCAATAAGCAATAAGTAGGATACGATAAACACGAAGGCGCGCGAAAAGGTTTGTTAAATCAAGCGGCTACTCGGTTGGAAAAAAGTAAGAGAGTGCAAAAAGCGAACGATATGGACAGGAGTGTGCAGAGTTTGCAGCTCGTCTTCGTCGTGGCCGTCGTCGTCGTCGTCAGCGGCGATAATTTTGGGACGCTGGAGTGGGCGGGTAGGGAGGTAGGGAGGAAGGGAGAGAGAGAGAGTGAGAGAGTGAGGTTCATCCGTCTTTGTCGGGAGCTCGGGCTGACAGCGGTAACCGGGAAGCCCGACTCTCGCCCTCCGGAGTGGCGGTGTCGGTAGTATCGCGCTCCGAGCGGCGGGGTGGGAGGCCCCCCCCGGCGGACCGACTCCGAGAACTCGAGAGGGGAAGTAGAGCACACGCAGGCAGAGGCAGCGCTGCGACCGTAGTCTTGCTTCGGAGTTCGTCCGGTGAACGTGTGTCGTATTATCATCGCCGTAGCTCTCACCGTTACCGCTGTTGTCTAGGACGACTCCACGCAAACGTGCACCTGAACATGAGACGGGGCCGAGAGCTCTTTGTGTGACGCGTGCGTGCATTTGCATATGTGCTAGTGAGAGAAGAGAAGCATCGCCGAGACACGAGTCCTGTTTCTGTTTCTTTGGCGTTGGTTCCTCGCAGCCGATGCGGATGACGTGCGCTCAAGAGTTTCATGGATTTCTCGGCAGCGTCGATCCGCGACGAGGATTGTAAACAAGTGAATGTTGCTAGATTCGGTGAGACTCCAACTGATTTGTGAAATCTGTGCTCGCACTGCGAAGATTTATTGAGAGAGAGAGAGAGAGAGAGAGAGAGAGAGAGAGAGAGAGAGAGAGAGATAGGAGAGTAGATATGTGGTGTTAGAATTAGGAAAAAGAAAAGGTGTGCCCGGAATTTTTCATCCACGAAGAGAACGGGAGAAGAAGGCACCGTAGGAGGAAAACAGGACAGAGAGTAATAGTGCGAGAAAGGATAAACGGAGATAAGAAGAGAAGGCACAATGCTGACGTCCAGTGCCAATCAGTATCTCCGTCCGGAATATCTGACGCCGCGTGCCCACGACGGTAAGACATAGTACGACCTCCTCCAGCGTTTCGCTTTTTTTCACCTTAAACCACAATGCGTTACGCGAGATTATTCTCCAGTTACAAGCCCGTGAACTTTGACGTTTTGCCCCCGAATATGTCCGGTGCTCAATTTCTCAGGACAATTTTGACTCTGCCAGCAGATCTATTGCGGCCACGGTCAAAACTCGAGCTCGGATGCCATTTATCTTTACTGCGCCTGAATGCACTTTCGGCCCGAGTAATTAAACGTACGATGCGATCGTACGTGTAGTCGCAGTTTTTGCGGTCGATAGTTAGCGCGAGCCTCTGATAAAATGCAAAGATGAGCGGTCGACGCGCGTGTTGCGCGTGTAGGAAGAGCGTCATTTCGCAGTTCCTTAAAACGAGAAAGCCGCAGCGTTAGAGAATTTATATATTCCATCGGTTGCATCACTGGGCGCATTTTCGCTTTTACGACCGAGAGAATAAAGTGATCAACGCGATGGGCAGCCGATAGCGGCCGATATTAATTTTGTAAAAATTTGAAATTTCCATAGTTACGGTACCGCAGGCCTCGCAATACATCGTAAATATCTCGGAATTAATAGCGCGCGTTTTCATTTGCCCTCGGCGTGGCTTAAAAGTAAGTAATTAATTGTGTCGTTGATCAATCAGCGACAAGTATACGTTTTTATCGAACCGAGGAGTGGAGTTAAGGCGCTTAGTGTCGCCGCTCGAAACTTCGTAGAAGCGAGTTACTCGATTACAACCGCGAATCCTCTGCAAAGCGATCGGCCCCTAAGTATTGCACAATTTCCGTGGCGGCGACAGCGGACGCGTTTCCTAAAGGCCGTCACAAGTTCGGAATCGCTGGTAAAGGGAGTTGCGGGTCGTCGTCGAGATCGCGTCACCGGGGAAAGGCGGGGCGATGCGACGGAAGCCGAAAGTAATCGGACCGACGGGCGGAATCAGTTAACGCGACGCGCCGAGCTTTTCTCTAATACGTTGTTTCTTTCTGTACGCGTCAGTTCCTTTCCGCCGCCATAGCGAGTGGCTTCTGTCAAAAGAGAATAAGAGAGTAAAAGTTTTGTTAAACTATTTTCGGGACGGGACGAATACTCTGGCGAGCTTTCCGGTCTCACGCGACGCGTTTCGATTTAT
This sequence comes from Platyscapa corneri, assembly GCA_018907185.1. Lineage (NCBI taxonomy): Eukaryota > Metazoa > Arthropoda > Insecta > Hymenoptera > Agaonidae > Platyscapa > Platyscapa corneri. Next base: position 737,677 of record JACCHW010000005.1, on the reverse strand, counting down.
TTGCTGCATAAATCAAGCTCTTTCTCTCTCTCTATCTCTGTCTCTTTCTCCGTGTTTCTTTCTCTCTCCATCCCTCTCGCTCACTTTCTCTCGCACGTACGTTGCTTTTTGTTCGCCTCTCGAAACAATGCGTATTTTTGTATGCCGTGCACCTATACTTAGCTCTCGGCCTGGAAATAAATTTACGCAAACGATGTGCGCGGAGGGCGAGGGAAAGGAAGAGAGAGAAAGAGAGAGAGAGAGAGAAGACGAGCGTGTGCATATCTTATGTGGAGGAGCGGACCACGGCTGAGTTGGACGTCGTTACGTTGTCAGATGTCAGCGATAAACGATGCATGATGCGTTAGTGTGCGTTTATCGCTTGTAATTTAGCTCTGATGTTCGGTCCGACTTTTGCGCAATCCTCTGTCGACCTGCACGCGTGCATTTTTTCTAATTAATGTCGGAAGTCCTCTACTTTGCTGATCTATATATATTTATCCCCGATTATTGTTCAATAGAGTCATGTGCGAGTCGTTATTCCTCACTAGTATTTGTAGAACAATCGACACTGTTTTTCCACCTTTTTTCATGTATCTTGTCACATAAGCGGTTAAGAGAATATGGAGCGCCATGCTCTTAAGTATTTCTCTCGCAGCTAAAACACATTTTTTATATTTAGCCAGTTTTTATTATTTAGATGTGTAGAATTAACCAAAGGCCGACTTAGTTCAGGTTTCACGTGTTGATACGATTGATGCTATTTAAATGAATCGTAACTATACTGACGTACACATGAAAAAAGATTAGATTATATTAAGAAATGTTTATTCTGTCAAAAGAATACAGCTGCTATTTCACCTGCAAATTAATTATTAGTTAAAGTCTATAAATCAAAATTACCAATTGTATAGCTATAGGTATGGATGCACATATTAAGAATTAATTAATTTAATTCACTGATTCCGAAATTCGCGTAGAACTTTCTAAATGGTTTTTGGAAAAATTTTTGCATTGGTTTCGTAAAGTCTTGTAAAAGTTTTTGAAGTTTCAATAATTTGATTAACTGCTAGAAACTGTCATCACATATTTGTAGCAATAACGATTATATTTAGAAAAATTTTATTTATATTGAAACGTTTTATTGTCTCGTTGGAATTTTTTAAATTTACATATTCGCAAAACAAATTTGAACTTCGTAGCTTTATTTATTATACCACATATTTGATGTTAAAATTTTCCTTCATTTTACTATACTAAACAAAAATAAATTAATTTAATTACAATAGAGATATTGTAAATGTAAGGCAAGTATATAATACAAATAGATTTTGATAGCAAATATTTTTACGAATTTTTCAAAAAATATTGTGTGCTTCGCATAATATTTAAAGTGACACGATTACGTATTTAAAAAATGTTAGTTAAAAATAATACGATTACGTGCGTTTTGAAAAAGAACACGTTGTTTACTGCATTATCTTGTAGAACCGTAATTTTTAAGCCCATATCAGTGTACAGCGAATGTTTTAGTAGATTACCAACAAAGATAATTAATTCATTTTAAACGCTGAAAACGGCATTATAAACATTGATTTTAAATTTTAAGAAGTCGACAGTTTCAACCTAGTAAATTATGAAAATGCAAAATCATACTGTCAAAAGAAAGTAAGAAAAATGATCGTGATATATGTGGCCAACTAAGATAAATGGATTCTCATACATCTTACATATAGTCGCGTGTAAGAAATAAATGTCAGAAATTTTTATTCATACCTCAAGAAAACGTAATAAAATATAACAATGCACTGCGTACAATATTATAGCAATTTTTATTTGGATACTTGCGCGTTCTTTGCAAATTAACAAGCTCGTAAATCTATGGGTTAAAGGTACTCATAGATTATTCATGTTCTCGTTGATACCAAATACGACTATTTTTAGGTTGAAGTAGCACTACAAAAGCGATTGCTCCAAAGCCTTCTCAGCTAAGTCGAGCTAATCAGCACGATACTAAAACTGATAATTCGGCTTGGAGCGTTTTCTTTGTTTTCGCGTGCGCGCAACATTTCCACCTGTCAGAAATATCAAAAGCGCGCGAATTCCTCGCGCGTCCAAAGATAAATTTGAGCTCCGAATGCTGAGGCCCGACGCATTGGTCGTGCGTACCAACGAAGAAAAAGAAAGGGAGAAAGGAAGAAGGAGCAGCGAAAAGAAGAGAGAAGAAACGAGCACCGGCAGTTATTTCCACTATAAATTTTCTCAGGCAGATAATACGCAATCGCGCATTTATTTCATGAAACATTCATTCGTCCCCATCGTATAAACAACATCAAACGCGACTTTCGATTTTATCAGTTTCCTCGCCTCGCTGGCGACTCTTTTCAATTAGCGCGCTCGCGAGAAAGAGCGAGACACGCTGCATTAAACGAGAGCCGTGCTCCGGACCGAGTGTCGATTCGAGTGCTGAAATTGCTAAAATTGCTAAAATTGCCGAGTCCGCGCCGATTTTTCATCGGGGAGCCTCCGCCACCTTCTTTCGCTCTATGCTAATGCTAATCCGCTCGGAGATCCTCGTTACCAACTCCTAAGACGCGCAGCCCCTCTAAACTCAGCCGCCCAACATTCTTTTCTGTTTCTCCTATTTTTATACGTACGGATGCAAGTCGAGTTCGTTTAAAAAATCGAACGCGAATACCAACCATCGCTCGTCCGGTTGGTTGATTCTGCAAAACTCCTACTAAATTCGTTAAATTGATATCATCGGATTTCGTTTCTTGCGCGACTAGTAGTTGCAATAGTGCTTTCCTGTCGATTTACGGCTTAACAAACACTTATTACAAAGCCGAATTTTTAAATTTCGAAATTATCTCAACGAGCACTTGGATGTTATTAACGTAATTTTGACTGTCCATTGTTATCCTTTTGTGTATTTGTATTCGCGTAATTTGAGACGCCAAAAGAGCTACAATTTTATCAATGTCTCATAAATATGTACTGGACAAGCATCTAATGTTTTTTTTCTTGCATTGTTTTATCTACGATCTACTGAGTCTAATCTATTATCGCTAAAAACCATTGGCTATTGATTGAAATAACTCACTTTTTTATTTTGTATTTGTCACCATAATTTTGACGCTTTAGTCTTTCAAAGTACAAGGCACGTAAATCACAGCGCAGGAAACAAGTAATTGATCTACTAGATTTATGTTTATTCACGTATCGAGTAAAATAACATACATGCATTCATATTCTCTCGTAATTTTTCTTACACTCTTTAAACAAATAAACTATTCATAGTTGTAAAATTATTTGCTTAGTTTTTTTCAAAGAAAGATCACTATGGGCATACATATACATACATATTGAATTTTTGTATTTTTAAAGTAACAAATCAAAAATTGGGATTTTATTAAATTCAGTTTTTGTAACTGTGTGCGAATGCATTTTGCTTGCACATATTTTAAATGGATATCGAACATAAAATTACTTTGTCCAAAAAAATTTACAAATTATGCAATAACTTTATGCTAAAAGTAACGACGCAGAAACTATAGGTTAAATCTACATTTCACCGAATAATATTATCAAGGAATAGGTGTGTAAAAATAAATTATGATACAAAATTAATGCTAAAGCTTTAAGTATCTTTTACGATGTATGAATGGAGTCCAGTCATCGAGTAGACAAAACATGTATTCAATTACTCGCATATTTCATGATTTAATACATTTTCGCTTGTCTCTGAATTTTATCGAAACAACTCGAAAACTATTAGAAGTCATTCTTTATCGGAATATTAACAAAACTGCGTCTCTTTTAGAGAAAATTGATATGCTTTTTGACGTTTTTATCGAATCGTATATAACTTTAACATTTTTATTTACGCGTTCAATTAAATTAAAAATATGTTAAGATATAGGATTACATTATTCGAAATTATTTAAAGAACGCAGACGTTTAATTCATTTAATACCAAGTATTTTTGAAGACCTTGCGTGCGATGTTTGTTATATAAATGCTTTAAAGTCTGACCTAGAATAAAAGTAAAAAGTATTTTATTTTGCATCGACTATTGATCGAAAGAGGATGATGTACGAATATTTTAAAAAAGATCTTGTCGTGAAAAGGGCAAACATTCAAAGGACATCTTGGCATTTATCGTTGGACTAAATTTTGTGCAAATATAATTGCATGAAAGTTATCGACGTATCCTAAAACGTCTGGTTGGGATGATATATGATTAAGTATTTTTCGTCAACTTCATCTTAAAAGTTACCGACATTATACCGACTGTGAAAGACGCGATTTCGAAAAAATTGCAATTGGACTCTTGTAGTACGATAAAATGTTGCACATTTAAAATTATCCTCGACGCACGATGTCAGCATGATGCAGCTGCTCTTTTAGGTTGACGTTTTCTCGTATTTCTCTTTTTCGATCGTACCGAAGGATATCCGTACCTTTTTAGCAGCGTTAGTCATGAAATACTCCACAGCCTTCACTAGACGGACGCTTGTCTCGACGTAAAAATTCTAGCTATTTTCACCTGCAGTTACTTTCAAAGATTGCGTGATCTCCGCGCGCTATTAAGTGAAGCCATTATTAAAAGTGCGTTGACAGCAACAATTACAATGTATTTAGTGCTGAGGATTACTTCACGGAATTGCGATTGTCCGCGCAGACTCTCAATTCATGAATTGTACGAAATGTCGATACTCAAATCTGCGCGACCTTGTTGTTACAGCCCCAAAGACGAGTGATTAAGAGGAACTTATACTCATTCTTCGAACTCGTCGTGCGATATCGTACCATAAAACCGCGACTGTCCGATATTTATCGGCCTGCGCTTTTCGGCGTGCAAGGCAATTATAAAACAGACCCGTTGAAATCTATTTTCTCACTTTTTCCGTGGAAATGTGGAATAACCACAAGTAACGAGACCGCAGTATTCTCGTGCCGTTAATTAACAGATCAAGTTTTGTATCTACAATTGAAGCCTTCGGTAGTTTCCTTGAGCGTTTAAAATAGTGTTTTTATGCGATTTGGTACACGTTTGATATATTCCTTTTGAGGAACAGTAATGCCGGTATAAAAATAAATTTTTCCACTGCACATGACTGGTTTATTATCGAGAATTTAATTGTCTAATGGTACATTGACGCATTTGAATAAATTATAATTGCTCATACATATCGTTAAGACTTCATTATCATTTACATTATAATTTGAAAACTACGAGTTATTCTTTAAATAAACATATTTATTTTTTGTAATTTCCAAGATGACTTAACCCGGCGAGAGCCCGATATCGGTTATCATATTCAAAAATTCATAAATAGTTTCTAGATACATGTTTTAAGCTTTACAATATTCGACTGCTCGTTGTAATTCATTTAAAAGTCAGCATAGTTAATTATCGATTTAAAATTCCGAATGCCGGATAAAAAGTGTTAACGCTAAATGCGACGGAGTTTAATCTGGTTTGCAAAACAATAATAAATCATAAATTGTAGCTCTGAATCTGAAAAACTTGAAAAATATCGAAATTTTATTTGGATAGCTCGATAAGGCATATTGATAGCCTAGTTATAACAATAAAAAATAGAAAACGATTTATCAATCCGACTAAAATCAGCGGAAAAAGAGGAAGATTTAAAAATATTTCTTTGCGAGTGGACGGCGTCTCGTTTCTCGAAATTTATGATTTTGCATGCAAAATCGAGCGATTTTCCGAAATTTTCTCTTGCAGCTTAAATCTTGATATTCGTCGTGAGCGCATCCGTAATCCGATTAGACAGCTTAAAATTTGCTTTTCATAAAGCTAAACTATCATAAATTTCTTTTATACGTTTCTTTGTAAAATCCATGATAATTTTACAATTAAATTACACTTCATTATTTGGCATACTTTACGACTATTATTACTATGGCTATAGTTACTTTGAACTATATTTAGCTAAAGATAACGATTCGCAAGACTATCTATTATTGTTATAAATGGTACAGCGTATACCGGTAAACTAAATCTGTCTCGCTCTTTCGGCTTCCTTCTTCTGTTCAGTCCCGCAAGCCATTTCCTCTTGCAATGAGATATAATTAGCAGTAAATTTTCACGGTTTTTCGCGCTCGCGTTCCTGCACGCCCACATACACCTATAAAGCGCTACACGAGCCTATTGAACATTGCCGCGCATAATGGCTATGCTGCTGTAACGGGGCTTTCTTTATCACGCCAAATTTGTACCTCAGCAGCCTTTTTCCCTGTTTACGTCCCGTTCCTATTGAACTTTACGAGTCTTTGTTAGCATACTTAATTCGACCATTTATCTATTACGTACTTCTCCCCGTCGGGCGTTAATTCGCGTCTTGAAAAATGCGAGTGAGACTTTGCGCCGAATTAATGGCTCTCCTTCAATAAATGTGCCTGCAATAAATGTCATTATTGTCCTTATCGTTTTTTTCGTCAGCGTTCGCCCGAGCGGACTGCCGAGGAAATCGGAGCGTCTAATGCGTCGCGAGACCACACTTACGAAATATCTTATTACTACACGCATACATTATTAATAATTGCAGATCGTAATGCATTTAATAAGCTCTTAAAATCTACTCCTCGATTCCACAATCGTCGCGAGTCTGAAAGTCGCCTTTGTGAAACGCGACCGTCGAGTCGCTCATTAAATTTCACGTTGGCAATAATTCCTGAGAGGCTTCAATCATCGAATCAATGCACGTGTCTATTTTATTTATCCACGCACGTAAAACTCTATTACTGTCTCCGCTCGAGGACCGTAATCTTTCGAATTGAATCGTGTCGAGTCGTCGTCGTCGTCGTCGTCGTCGTCGTCGTCGTGGTCGTCATCGGTGTTGGCGGCAGCGTCGGCGTTGCCGTTGCCCACGGCGATTCCGGAGCGCGGGCTGCATGGCCTGCGCCGGGCCGCGCTCGAGTTCTTGATCGATTGCCAAAGCGCTTAAATTATCTGGACTACTTTGACACTCGTACGTGCCAGGCGAAACGACATTAATCCATTAGAATCGACCCGATCCACAGCCACAGTTGCACTCGCTCCGTTCATCGGGGAAAGCCCGTGTTCGACACTTCTACACTCGGCCGGTGCGCGACATCTGTATAAACACGCGCTCGCGCACGCACACTTGCGAATTAACGCGCGTAAAGACCGGCCGAGGGAGGGGTCGCGTGGGCCCTGAGGGGGCGGACGGGGAGAGACGCACATAAAGAAAGACATTAAAAGAGTGACGTTTGTCAACGGGGAATAATGCGCTCTCCGGGCTTTATTCCGTCTGGAGATTTTATCGCCCGTACTTCACGCACGCATCATAAACCTCGCTCCATTTCAAAGGCTCTGTATGAGCGCGGCTGGTTTATAGTGGCTCCTTTCGGTGCCGGCAGCGGCTCGCTCTTTCTTCCTTCTTCCTCCTCCTTCTTCCTCTTTCTTCTCTTCAACTCGGCGGCTGCCCGCGAAGAGCGACGACGACGACGACGGCGCTCTTGAGCAACTTTCGCAAGCAATTTCGCAAAGAAGTGCTTTTTCAGGGCGTCGCGGTGCCTCGTATAACGTTGTTCTTTTCGATTAAACCCGTATGCGGGTCACGTACGAATGTGACCCTGTGCCGCGGCCGGGCGCACCTCCCTGTTCTCCCCTCCTCTTCTCTCCCGCCAGCCCCCTGCCCTCTCCCCTTCTGCCTGACACCGCACTCGACCGAGGCACACGCAAAGTTTTCCGCTTACGTGCGTTTGGCCGCGCACTCGTCGTCGCTGCGCGGGCATCCATCTCCTGATTTATAACACGAGGACTTTTTTCCTCTCCCTGTGCTCCGCTCCGAAGCTCCGACTTGTTAAAAGATTGTTACGAAGGTTGGCGAGCGTTTGTCGCTTTTCCTAGTAGTCGCCTGCCTTCACAATGTAATGCGATATCAAATTTAAGCGCATCGATCGTGCTTTTCAAGGTTTCGTTGTATCTCGCCTGACCTTCTGCAATAATCGACCTATAAATTTACCATTTTGACTTTTAAATGGCGCACTTACGATACTGTCTCTTTCACGATTCCTACACTCCGGCCACCAGATTACGGATATGGCATATTAAATTGTGCAAGTAATTGAATTTAATGAAATTAACGGAATCATGAATAACGTTGCGTTACCATATTTGTAAGATGTTGTTTCAACAACGCGACTTGACCTTTCCTCTTTTCTTGTGTTTCAGCTGGATGCTAAGAACAGCCCTCTGGCGTTATTGGTTCAGACTTGCAGTCAGATAGGCGTAGATCCACCGTCTAACAAGTCCTTGTTAGCACCTCACGACAAGTCTGGTAAATCTTCGAAATCCTCATCGGATTCAGCCGGTCGGGACAAGAGCTCACCCTCGACGCACGCCAACTCCACATCGTCGGCGTCCTCTAGCCTGTCTTCGTCCTCTACCGAAAGCACCAAATCCAGCAGTTTCAAACCGTACGAGTCGTGTATCACCCGCGACAAGGCCGCCAGCCCTGAACAGCAGCGTGTTTCCTCTGTGCATTCGACTTCCGGCAGTAACTCTCGCTCCAGGACGCCCGCGAACAGCAGCAAGCGCTGCTCCAGCAATCAGAGCGCGTCCTCGGGTGGTGGCAGAACGATGAGTCCACAAGGTCGCAAAAGCATTACTCCAAGCAACGACAATACCAGGGAGTCGCCGAGCTCCCGGAACACAGTCAACGACATCGCCTCGTCGAGATCGGCCTCGGCCAACAGTCCATCGCTCCAGTCGTCCAAGCCAGCCTACAGTCCAGCTCAGCAGAGCGCCCTCGCATCCCAAGACCTTTCAATGGGCAGTTACAAGTCCTCGCCCATGAGTCTCATCTCTTCCACGTCGGCTTCCGGGGGCGCCACCACGACGACGACGCCCTCATCTGCTTACGGGCTGCCCTACCCACCGCAACTGACTCCCATGGACGCGATGACCGCGAGTTCGATCATGTCGCAACATCACGCGGCAGCGGCTCTCAAAAACGGTCTCGCCGGCCATCCTTACCTCAGTTACGCGCGCATGAAGACGCCCTCGGGCGCGGACACCCTCGTACCCGTCTGTCGGGATCCCTACTGCACTGGCTGCCAACTCAACAGTCACCTCCTCGCCGCGACCTCACAGGCCTCGCAGGTGAACGCCGCCAAGATAGCCACAAGCCAGGCTAGCGGCACGTGTCCCGCAGGTTGTGCGCAGTGCGACCACAAGCCGTCCTCGGCTTCGGCTGCTGCCGCTGCCGCCGCAGCCGCCGCCTCCTCGCCCTACGCCGCGTACGCGCACGCCCAGCTGGTGGCGCTCGCGGCGGCCTCGCAAATGCCCTACGTCTGCAACTGGATAGCCAGCGACGCAGCTTTTTGCGGTAAGAGGTTCGGCAGCTCGGAGGAGCTGCTGCAGCACTTCAGGAGCCACACTACTGGACACCAATCGGCGGCCGACAGCAACGCTGCCGCCGCTGCGGCCACAACCGCCGCTGCTCTGTCGCTGCTCACACCCCCGGGTCTCGGACCCGGACATCCACTTCTGTCCAGGAGTTACCCGACCCCGCCGCTAAGTCCTCTTGCCACCGCCAGATATCATCCCTACGGCAAGCCCTACGGGGCACCTTCGCTCTCATCCTTGGGACTTCCGCTGCCGCCTCCGCACCACCCGCACCCGGCCGCTGCCGGACTACCGCCCTACTTCTCGCCCTACTCTCTGTACGCGGGCTCGAGGCTGGGTGCCGCCTCGGGTATGCACCCATGAAGTGATACGGATGTCGACAAGCGATAAGAGGGCGACGTGCTTTGTACGAGTCCTAGTTTATCGGGTTCAATACTTGTAGAAGTTTTTTCGGCTTGCTACTGACAATACCGAGCCTTTCTTCAAACGCCGACTCCGCATTCAAATTATCCGCATTGTTAACGATGGCAGAAAGATATTTTCGTCAAAGCTCCGATTTGGGCAAACAGAAGTCCGTGGAAGAAATCACATATTAGTTTGTGCTCGGTTGTTCTATCCGTTATGTATCCACTACATAAATGTAAACATTCTGCAACGCACGAGATTTCGCTTATACATGTGTTGTACACGACATTAAAATCAATATTTAATGTGATACGTTAATATAAAAATTCAATAAGATTCGACGCCTTTTCAATTGCAAACTTTTAGAAGCGTTTGAATTTTTTTTTATCTGTTGATATTTCGAATCAAAAACAGTGACACACCCTAAACTTTTCATCTAAAATAAATAAAAAACAGTGTTTTTCGAATTTTTAGAAACTCGCATAGCCGGCTGGTTCCTTAGAATTTACTTCTTTATTATATTTGTTCGCAAATTGCAATGTTAAAAAAAGTAATAAAGATTTCATTTGTCGCAAAAAAATGGAATTTGCAGTGTTTGCAACGGATAGTTTAAAAAGAAACTTCAAAATTAAAAAAAAATCGAGTAGAAATTACCAAAAAGCCTATTTTAGGACATTTCCGTAGTTTAATTTTTTTTATTGAAATTAGTTCATTTCGCAAAGCAGACGATCGATTCAAATTCAATATTATAAAATCTATGTGAAATATATATATATATATAAGCATACTTAATTTAGTAAAAATTGAAGCTACTTGTCAGATGTGGGTATTTGCATATCTGTAACCCATTTGTTAGATTTCGATTCTTGATTCAGAAGCGCATGCTCCTTACACTTGCATCCACATTTGTTCGCCTTTAATTTTTACAGAAATGGAAATTTCATATATTTTCTTTCAGGTTTTATAATCTTGAATTAAATTCCATTAATCGTTTGGAAGACGAAACCGTGAAAATCACGAAAAACGACAGCTTGAGAATATTTTTTAAAAGAATTACGAATACATGACAATCAAAAGGCATTTTCTTTTTTAAGTTAAACTTTAAAGAAATGAGGCAAAATTTGTTATCTAAATTAATAGGTAAAACGTGCAAGGTTTTTTAATTTTAGACCCACAACAATAAAAAGTCATTCTGCTCGGATTAGCTAAGCTTCAATTTGAGCAAAAAAAGCTCTGAGCAAATAAAATTAGTGTATGAACAAAGTTTTCAATGAATTTGATTCATTTTATTTTTACAGCTAAATTTCTAAAAATACTTGGATTAGTAAATGAGTCGTTAAAACTTCTTAAAAATTGTCTGCAAAGCATAGATAATAAAAATCCAGGTACAACTTGGCAGTTTAGAATGGGTTGTTACCAATGAGCCCAATCAGACCGCACTATTGCGGATGTTTGACTGTGATTCTTTATTTCTGACTTTCTTGCTCCACGGTTTCGCTGAAACTGGAAAGAAGGAAAAGGAGAGACATAACAGAGTTGATGTGCAGAATTTAACCACTGCAAGCACGTAGGGAGGTGTGAATGATTCGTTCATTGAGACTGCGGAACGTCATTATTTTTATCTTATTTTTTAATTTTACAACTATTAACGCTAATTCGTCATTTTCTTAGGCTCGATGTACAAATGGATGCAGTTATTTATATTTTTCAGATAATAATCTGTATCGTGCAGAGAACGAAAAGCGTTTCTTTGTTTTATTTATCGATGTGGCAATGGCATATTTAAATCCTTTTCCAGATGGCGTATTTTACGACTTGACGTATGCTTAATGAACTATGAAACCAATTACCTTGTGATCCTGTTTATTGAATATCCATGTTTAATTTCTCGATGTAAAATCCAATATATTTGTATTTCTTAAGAATTTCTAAATGACTAAGGCAACATTTCACTAGTGATAAAGAATGCAAAATAGTTGGTTTTAAAAGGTAAACGTAGTAAAAACTTTAATTATCCTTTTCCTCGATATTAACGTATTGAATTTTACATCCGCACATAATCGGCGGTGCGAGGATTAGTAATAATCAATTCCGAGCATTAACGTTTCCGTGTTCGTTTTTGGCTTTAAGGAACGAGCGAAGAGAAAGAGAAAGAGAGAGACAGGGAGACCGAGAGGGCGTGTATGCAACGAGCATGTAATGAAAGTAGAAAAAAGTACTAGATACAACGTAAAGCGCTTAAATAGAAATTCTCCAGTCTAAAAATTTCAAGATTGAATATTTCGCGGAGTTGCTAACGTTCTTTACTGCTACTACACGATCGGTCAGTGTCCACACTAACCCTCTTTCCCGTTTCATTATTTATATCCGGACACGCGTGCGCCTGTTAACGTTATTCACGTACTCCCAGTGAATTACTACTGCGCCTGTAATCATAAAAGTTGTAAATTTGTTCATAGACAACACACCCACACATATGTAAGTTATACGTACGTAGCTTGTAACGACGAGAGACAGAGCGAGCGAGCGAGAGAGAGAGAGAGAGTGAGTGAAACAGAAGAAGCGCATGGAGATTGAGTAAAATACGAAAGAGAGTGCGAAAATGAAAAAGAAAGAATTACATTGTGGGACAAAAGTGCTAACGATAAATATATAAAGTAAAGTATATATATATATATATATATATATACACACACATATATATATAATATAAATATAAATAATTATAATACATAAATAATCTCATCGTCTATTTTTGGTCCGTAACCAAAGTTATTTATAGAGTAAACATTTCATTGGACTATTCGTAGGACGTTTGTAACGTCGTAGCGCAGATATAAAATGAAGAGGAGAAATAAGAGCGTAATGAAAGGGATAAGTAATAAAGAAGAGACACAAAGATTATAACGAATTACCTATAACCATTGTAAACGCCGGTTGTAACAGAATTTAATGTCACGGTTATGTATTAATAATATACGCGTATCTCTATTATTAATAATATATCCGCTATAATATTAATTATTATATCTTATGATATTATTATTCGCGTCATCTGTATCATTCGTATCACCCCTACGTACATGTAATGCTATTGATTTTAATATTATTATTACTATTATTATTATTATTATTATTATTATTATTATTATTATTATTATTTTGCCATTATTATTGTCATCATCGTCACTGATACACTTATTATTAATTATTATTATCATTATTATTATTATTATTATTATTATTATTACTATTATTATATTATTAGTTATTAATTATTAGAAAGAGTTCACGATGTTCATTTTTATTATCGGGCTTTGAAAAGGCCGCAAAAAATTACTCAAAACGAGATCTACTCTTTCAGACTTAGCAGCGGAAGATACGAACATAAATAGTACATCGATCGTTGTAGCGATTGCTTGCGATGCGAAAAAGTTCTGCTGTAATTTTGCAAGTGATACAAAAAATTGTATCTACATTTAAACTGCAGAGGTCAGAAAATCGATAACATTGGCGCTTACAGTTGTTTTTTCTTCTTATTATGTACTGTTGTTTCAATCTGTCAATCGATTTAAAAAAGAGAGAGCAGAAAAAGAGCCGCAAATACAGCACATTGTTTCACACTGAAAATTTTAGTTAATATTTTTACTATACCCCGACTATTTCCGCTATCCTTCTAATATACTTGAAAATTAATAATTCTTTAATATTTTTAAATAATTCAAAAATATACTACTTAAACGTATTACTAAAAAATTATTGGACCATTAACAACATTTTAATCTCAACGCTAATTTAAAACAGTGATATTATTTATACTTGGCATTTTTTAAAGTCATATCTTTTTATTTGTAAAAAAGATAAATGAATAATAAATAAAAATGGAAGTATAAAGAAAGAGTTCTACAATTTTTACGAATATTTTTAAAATCATATCTTAACAAGATAATAGAATTTATTATTTTGAACTGATTTATAGAATATTGGAAAATTTTTGAAAGTAATAAAAAGCGAAATTTTAAGTAAATTTAAACTAAATAAAATGTGACATTTTTAGTCATTTTTTACAAGTTGATTCATTCCATATTTAATAGAAAAATTATGATTATGAAGCAGATACAGCAAAAAATCTTGCTACATAAATTAATCACTTTTTTATTGTTAAAGTTAAAGAAAATTGAATGAAATTGAAGTTTTGACATTTGATTAGTTAACTTTTATAGACTTTTATAAAAAGATTTTAGACTGTCTGAATCGTCATTTCTACAATTCAAGGATGTATTATTCTTGTTATGTTTAAAAATATATTGTTTCAGTTTTCCCAGCATCAATTTATATGATTGTTCTGGCATTTTTCCAATTTTATTGTTTCATCTTTCTACAATTACTCGATTATTTTATTCTATCGTAAGATTCTATTGTTATATCATTCAGATTTATTTATACATCAGTCTACTAAGACAATATGATTACGAACATATGAATTTTAAACACCACCACTTATTGAAACGTTTAAGAATATGTGATGAGATCTTTCATCGCCACTTTCACGGTTCTTAATATTTTATGTACAAGAGTAATAAATTTCTTTATACATCTACTAATATTTAGTTTTTTAAGATATGCACAATATTATTTTAAATCTACCTCACCTGTGATGCATGAAGATAAATTAAATAAACATGGTATTTAACACGTAATAGTAATCGAAGAATAAATATGAAAGAGTTTTAAAATAATAATATTTTTAAATTTGAAATTGCAAATATAGGTTAGTTAAAGAAAGGTGGTGCGAATTTTTGTAAATGGACTAAAATTAATTAAAACCAAGGCTTTAGTTAGATTGGTAATGTATTTAAAGCTATACTATAACTATTAACAGACTTTATTTTCCTCGTATTATAAGGTTTACCAACTTAATAATGAAAATATTAAAAAATTGCAAACATTGTCTGTTATTCTTATAAAATTATTTCGAAACTGTGTAAAACCCAATTCGATTCCGTTCTATGAAACGTATTTGCAAACTCTGGTTAAGTTTGACCATTGCAACACAATATATTTACTACTTTTGGAATATGAGATGAAAAAATGAATAATTATAAGCATTAAAAATTTACAGAAGAATCTATTTTATTCGATAGTAACTTAAAAATACTTTCTTACGTTTCAAATGATTATAAATGATTCCGAATTTCATTTATCGGTATTATTTATGGCTTTGTGTTGTAGTTGTAATTAATCTGATGTTTATCGTTAGATTTACAGCTACAGGCGTAATAACGGTTCGAGCTCGTTTCTTTATGCATGCAATCTAATAAATGCCTTTGCGCATTCATAAATTCTAAAAATTGAAGGAAGACATCCATAAAGACGTTTGCAGTGAAGAGCAGCGTGTGAAACTGCAATAATACAAAATATTATAATTAAATGCTAGACAAATGAGAACAATGTAGTGATTAATAACGCACCGCTCGCTGCGTATACCGTAAGACTGAAAAGGATATTGAAAAAGAAGATAGTAATGTCAAAAACTATAATTTACAGGCTTGGCTTATGAAAATGGGCAAGCCCGAGGGACTTGCAATTCGTTGGAAAAGCGTTTATCAATGAACGTTAAGATGATTGATTCCTCTTGACAGTATCCAAAAGCTACTGCAGCGTAATGCAATTGGAGGGTCGAGCCAAAGGCATAAGCTTGATTTTCAATCGAAAATTAGCATTGATGATTTGAGTCAGTGCAGTTAACTGGCAGGACGGGCGGCCACGCACTTGTATGCATCATCCCCCTTCTTATTTATCGAGCCCGTAATCGTCCGGAGGCGTTGAGAAATATTCATCGGATGCTGATCCACGGATTTTGATGAATCGCGCGCATAGCCAGTTTCCGGGCTGTGATGCGAATTAGCCCTCGGTGTATCCAATCGAATGTAACACTGGCATCGCCGAGCGGGAATTACGGCTCGTGAATGTCATTGTTCCCGTTATATTACGGCTCAGGCCTCCGCGATATTAGTACACGTATCGCGCACGAGCGATGGCGCGATGAGCTGTTGGGGGTGAGAGGGCAGATCAAGGGTAGATGCATGATGCCGAGGCTCGCGACTACTCCCGATACTATGCTGCTGGTATTATGAATTCACGATGGATCGAGTCTGTAATCTGAAGTGCGGGCTGCAGTTACATCCCAAACTTTTGGAGCGAAATATAGTCTGAAATTAATCGCCGCTATCGACTAATAATGCTGTATGTATGGCTCACTAATTTCACTAAAATGTCGATCCACAAGGTGCTGGCTAATAACGTATGATGAATCGCGAGTCTATAATTCACTCTAATTTATTATTTCCTTATAATTAGATATCTATTTAGGTATCTGCTCTTTTTTAATGCAACACGTGGTCCGTCGATGCTTTCTTCTATAAGTGCTCATTATTTGAATTGTATTATTTTATTTTTTAAATGAAAACGGTTTTAATGTAACTGCGCTTTCGCGGAATAAAACAAATTAAAAAGGCTAATGATTTTTCAATTTAATACATAAATTAGTACTGGAACGGGTAATCGAAACAATATTCGGATCTATTTGAAATACTTTAAAAGGCATGTCAGATTCTTATGTACGACTGAAAAATTATAACTTCTAATTTAACTCCTCGATTGAAAATTTTTAATAAAGTATCAACCATTGATAAATCAATTGCTTAATTAATTGAATAATACAACAATTATCTTCGTATAAATTACTATTGTATCAAATAAAGTGTAATAGTTATTTCTTTTATTATACTACGTATAAAAGCGCTTTTCGAAGATTTATGAAACTTCGTAATCTAAAAAGCATAAATTAAGTATATGAATCTAAGAACTTTTCAATTAGTTAATTAATCTTACAGTTGCATGTGCTTAGAATCTGGAAATAAGTATTAAAGTATCTGCACAACCAAAACCTATTTAACTTTATTTTCATAAAAGTTTCCGAACATTTTATGATTCAGTTTTTATTATTTGAAAAAAACTCGCTAAAATAGATTTTACGAAGTTTTAAAGTAATGTAAGCTTAATTTACTTTCACAGTAAGTAAGAATTTTATTTTTTATACAATTTTAAACATCGAAATAAAATATAAATTATATAAATTACAGTCAATGAAATAAAAGTAAACATATACAATTATCCTCTTTATTATATTTTATCGTATATATTTTTTTAAATAACAGAATTCAATCCAATGCAAAACCGTTAACAAATATTTTTAAAAGCATTATCTGTCGAATCTCTAAACGCAATATATCTAAGCCATTTATACAAAAGTTGAATATTAAATTTAATATTGCTCATTAAATATATCTGTGGATAGAATCCTTATTGTACCTTTATTTAACGATTTTCTTCTATTCAAATTTTTTAAGACCTTTTTTTATTGGCGTTACCACTAGAGTCCTAATATTCGAAAAAAACTTCCCCACAAAAATTTCGGTATGTTTTAGCTATTATATTGTAAGCTGTGAATAAACGCAAACCAAATCCTATAAGTACGCGCCTTTTCTTTCATCTCTCATTTTATGATTTTAGTTTTGACTTTTTTACGAACGGTATTTCTGATTTTTTTCGATACTTTGATGCTTCGCTGATTTTGTGGAACGGCGAGCCAGTATGACTTTATATCGACGATTAAAATTTATAGTTCAGAGTTTTATGGCTTGGAAAGTTTTTGACGTTAGAAATAGTATTCTTTCAGATTGCACTATGGAGTTTTATTACGTAAAAAATAATATGGTAAATGAATACTTGTTATTCTAATTTTTACATGCAATAAATAAAAATTATATTTTTACCTACATTCACAATCAAAGCTTCAAGATATTTAAAAATATTCTGGAATCAATTTACAAAATTTCATAATATAAACAATATTTGTGCTTATAAAATGAGTAATTAAAAATTTCTGTTGTTAATAAATTATTGGATAACTGAAAATTTTTACTAAAAAAACTATTTTAATAAAAAAAAATTTTTTTAATTTATTACTGATATGATAGCTGCAACAGCATTACATTTAGTAGAAACTTTGAAAACAAATTTTCTGCGTTTACAGTGGTAATAGTCATTTGTATAAGTATAAGTATCGAGAGAACCAGCAATAATTTAGTAAGCAATAAGCCTTGAAAAGAATGATCCATAAACAACCTGTTTTAATACGTGTTTTATAAATATTTTGATTCTAGTTATTACTTATCCATATAATATTTAGATTGCTTGATTTTGAATCTGAAAAAAATATTTAATGATATTTTTAAAAGAACATTTTGCAAGTTTATCTTT
This sequence comes from Platyscapa corneri, assembly GCA_018907185.1. Lineage (NCBI taxonomy): Eukaryota > Metazoa > Arthropoda > Insecta > Hymenoptera > Agaonidae > Platyscapa > Platyscapa corneri. The sequence continues at coordinate 719,565 of JACCHW010000005.1, read as the reverse complement.
TATTGATGTTTTCAAATGTGTTTAATTGCAAAGAAATAAATTGATACCAAATTATGTAAAATAATTAATGATTAGAAGAAAATGTGTCTGGTCATTCGATACAAAGAACACTTTACTTCCGTAAACATTTTTCCCATGTGGCAGTCTATTAAGCTGTAATATCACCTGCTTATGAATTCCATTTCTGGTGACTACTTCCTCTACGATTACTTCTCCTAATTCCCAGAACTAACTCTTTCATCGCATTTGAGTAGCTGATAACGAAGTACGTCTTTCATACTCCATCAAAACGTTGTACATTTTTTTATCGCTAGCATTGAATTTAGATATTGATGCTGTAAATTCACTCGAGATTTCCACGATGTTTTTTTTAATGCTATGGTATGCCATCTGTTTTTCATCATCAGTTCTGATTACGAACGGAAAAATCCTGTAACTAGATTTTTTAATATTCTTTTCGATATGAAAAGGATTAGAAAATCGACAAGACTCTCTTGCAATAATTATTTGCTTATTAACTGCATTTTTTTCGCTTTACAATATTATCAATCAAAAACTTATACTTTATTATTTTTTTATGACCACTTTTTAGATATACCTTCATCTTTTTTATTCAATTAGATAAAATAATTTTTATATTCTCCAAACTATTTTCCAATGTGCTCCTCATTGAATAATATTATTACTATTTCATAAGATCCTGTCATCAAAGGAGTCATTAAAATATTAAAAAATTAATCGTTTGCAATGCAGCTGTTAAAAAATTTAAATTTAAGTTAAAGTTCTACATCATGAATTATGATTACAATAAAATAATCCATAAAATAAAAAAGGATCTACATAATTGAATATTTTATTAAATAATAAAAAATGATAATATGAAAAATTTATCATTAAAGAATTTTCATAAGAATTTGATTTTATAAAATATTTAGTTCTTTTGAAGGCGTTTAAAAAATTATTATCAATGTATTTTAACTATGAACGAATATTCATTATAATATTATGAATTTTATTATAAATGACAATAAGTTTTATAGTCATATAAAGATGTATATTATAGTAAATTTTATATGCATTCATAACACTGTTTTTAATTAATGTTTGTATTTATTTATGGGTTGCTACTACGTATGAAAAATTTTGGTTTTAAATAAATAATCAATTTGTTAGAAAGAATTAAATGTTGAAAATTTTTAACCATTTTCTGCGTCGGTTAATTGCATAAGTACATTAAGAATAGTGACATATTTTTTGCTCTATTCATATTTAAATGATATATTTATAGCGAATAACATTGTTATATAGCAACATTTTTACGTCTGAAATTGATTATTACCTAAGCAAGAAAAACATTTAAATTTGATTGTTTTGTATGAACTGTCTTTGTAAAACACAATCAATAAAATGAAGATTTTGCAATTCACTGGTTTCCACTCGATTACTTATCTGCATTCACTTCTCTAGTAACACTATGTATACAACTTTAGCATTATTAAGAAAAAATACTGTGAATCTACAGCATTGCGTTGATTGACATCAAATAGTAATAAAATTAACCTACTATTAATTATTAGACTTTAGTAAATGACGAAACACATTATTGTTAAATTTCGAGAGTTGATTAAAAAAATAAAAGTTACTTTAAAATATTATTTATTCTATTATGACCTTTCTCATAATTCCAAGATAGATTTTTACCTTCAGACGTTACAAGTTTATAATGCGAAAATTATTAATTTAAAAAAAAAACTTATAATCCAATATTCTTATAGTTGTTTGTTTGTGGTATATATTTTCAATAAAAAAATAAATTATAATACATAAGTGCTGCTTGAAAACGTTATAAATCAAAAGGCTATTTGTGTAATAGCAAAAAGGACCCGCATGTTATGATAATTAATAAATTTGTAATAACCCACATACATTTTGCAATTATTTTTCATTTTAGATATCTTATGCTGCTTTATCTGTTAATAATTTATGTGCGAAATGGTCTTTTCTTATTATTATTTACATGTATACGTATGTACGTAAAAATGGGTCCATGGAAATAAATAGTGTAAAGGTATTCAAAGTAATGGAAAAATAATAGAGCCGACTGTACTATACTGGGAAAGCTTTTTTATATGAATTTCACTTCGATCGAAGCATACAGTCGTGAAAATAAAGAAGTAGCATACATTAATCGGCACAGATAATTAAGAAGTACGTCAGAGGAGGAGTAAAAGGCTAATACCGCACGCAGAAAGGCGGGTCAGTCTCGTGCAAGACATTTGCCTTAATTAGAATAACTGGAAAAATGGTTGACCCTTTGATTCGCTTTACTCTCTTTTGAACATCGTGGCGTGGTTCACGTGTAATTTGGCTCGCGCACCGCAATGGTACTTGCAAACGAGCAGAGGGGAAGATGAAAAATAAATCGAAAGAAAAGATAACAAAAGAGAAAGAGAAAAAAATCGGACTCGAGCAATAAGCTCGTGACGGCTCGTAATTTTACAGCTGAATAAAGGAAGGCAGGAGCAGGATAGGAGAGCAGGTAGAATGTATCCCTCGTCGCGTATCGCCAGGGCGGCGTCCGCCGAAGGCAAAAAGCGGAAGCAGATGAGGCGCGGAGAGAAAAAATGGAGCCGCTCGCCGGCGCATACACGCGAGTACACGTGAGCGCGCACAAGAGGATGCGTGGAGGTTACCGAGTCAGCACCGATCCCTCGGCTGCTGCCTGGCCTTTGAGTGATTTATGGACAGCCGCCGCGAGAGGAGCTCGGGCCACTTGACCTATTCGCCTCGTTAGAAAGGATAATGTATTCATGAGGGCCAGTCGACCTCGGCGTGCTCGGATTTTTGGTTCCGCGAGCTCAAAGCGAGAAGGAGGGTGATGAGTGAGCGAGAGAGAGAGAGAGAGAGAGAAAGAAGAGAGCGGATCCCAATTCCGCGATGCTTTAATATCGCTTTCTGTATATATGTATACGTTTTCAAGTGAGAGCCATCAATTTGCAGCGTAACAGAACTGCTTTTTAATAAGCTTTTTTCAGAGTCGATTCCTTCATTGCTTTCGAGAGTTACGAGCCTCACGATCGCTTGCATCCGATGTACGTGTGAAAGCCGCCTAATTTTATTGTTTGGAGAAAATTAGAAATGTATGAAGTTCATCAACCAGTGGAAGCGCCCAGCTCGTAAATTTTTTAGGCTTTTTCATTTTCTCTATTCCTTTCTTTGTACCAGTTTTCATTGCTTCGTTAATACACGAATCCCGGAACGGATATTTATAATTTTTACATTTCGTCTTTTTACAAAACTCTGCTCAATGCTAATATCTCTAGGGTAGCACGATCCTTAATTAAACTTATTTGTAATAACTGCAATCAATCAAAATAGTTACCATTGGCTGTTTGCGTAAATTTCCATTTTTATCATTCCTTGACGAGTATATCGAATACATTAATCAAAACAAGTTTCATTATTGCTAAAATTACAAATGTCTATTTAAGTTTTACGAACAATTCAACGTTAAACTTGATTTGATAAAAATTAACTTAGATGATTTTAATCATATTTATTCAAGCGAGTAAATTACTTCTATAGTACAGTACTTGCTGTGGAGATGAATACATTTTCAAAAAGATAACGAATCTTCGTTATTCTACATAATTGATGAGAGTGTATAAACCAACTCGGCTATCAGGTGTATTATTTTTAATACACGTAGCTGTTCATTATAATAAAGATTTTTCACATCGCTTTAGTGAAATAACTTAAATACTAAATTTGGAAGACATTTTACTTATTTAATATATGGACTAATAAATTCGAAACTGCGCATCTCGAGAATATATGAAAAAATTGTCAAAGATACGACGACCTTCTTATGAAAGTCGTATCATTGAAGTTCAAATTTCACCGTCGAAATTGGCAATATTTGTAGGAAAATATACGAGTTTATAGAGATCTTATATGTATTGCGCACTTCCAAGTACACCTTTACATCAGACAGATATTATAATTAATAAAAGCGGTATGTATAATATACAATTTGAAGGGAAATTTTCGAAATTGTTTTTTCGTTGAAACCTACGACTTTCCTTTTAAAAAAAGTAATTTTTAATTTTATTTCATCTTTAATAGAAAATTTCTACAAATTAGGAAAAATTTAAATAATCGATAAGATTCGAGTTGTAAAAAGAATTCATTCATTAGAATTATGTTAACTATCATCGTATTATATACTCAATGAATAGAAAATTTTAATAAAAAACGTTTTTGCCAGACTGCAAAAAGCGTGTTAACTGTTAAAGTAGTTGAAATAATTATATAAGTTGTGGGCAAACTTCTTCCATATCAGAATACCATCTAAATGCAATTAATTAAATTTAATAACCATTTAGAATCAACGTGTCTGGACATCTTGGGATTATGATAAAAGGAAGTCACGGGTTAAAGTGGCTCGTCGAGCAGTTGCTTCCGGCGACATGTTCTACATCAAAAAAGGTGAGTGTGTACGACCAAGTTCAGGCTTATGCTTTACGCGAGTGGCCATTGAAGTTGTTATCGAACGAACGGTAGACGTACTGTCCGATATTCAGAACAAGAGGAATATATAACTATATATAACTAAGCATATCTGCGAGTAATATAATTCTGTAATGACCTGGGTAAAATAGTGTAAAAACGATTCGTCGAAAACGGAGATATTGTATTGATTAATTACGAAAACAGATAGTACAGTCAGCCGGAGTTGTAAGTATATTGATTTAAATAAAGTCGATAATTAATTCGAGGCTTAAGTGAAATATATCTGTCAAATAAAAAATACTAATATAAACGAAAACATGAACAATTAAGTGTAGTTCCAATGCAATCAAAAGTATGAGAGTTAGTAATTGAAAGTTCTATGGCTATAAAATGGTAAGAATAATTAATATTATCACAGTTGAAGCAGGCCTGCAGACAGAACATTTAATACGATTACGATGCATCGACGGCGCGCAACCTAACGTGCAACATTGTGCTAACTACCGAGTAACAATCACTGTCACTTGTTATGTAAAACTGCTCCTAAGTTTTCCAACGAGATCTCAATTTTTATTTTAATCGTATTGCCAATTCGTCGCTTTTCAACTTATTTTATTCGTTACAACCCATTTGTGCAGTTTCGTATCATGCATTTTAAGATGTAATTATAATTTTTGCCCTTCTTTTTATACTCTCATATAATACTATTCATACATTCCACATCATTATAATAAATACTTTGTTTATTTTGTAGAACAGCTAATTTTCCGTTGCTTATTTATTACATTATAATTTTCAGTATTATCTATGAATAAAATTTTTGTTTCCTTTCATCGATCTTAATTACGTTATTGTTATCAATAATTTATCAAACGGTATTAGAACCACAAAAATTTATCATTTCATCTGTTTCAAAACGCTACTTTTTTTTATATAGTGATACATACATTCACAATGATGATGTACTTCATCGTATTAAAATCCAAATCTGAAATCCGATTTCATATCTTCCTATCTTATCTTACTTGTATGCCTTTGAATCTTTTAAAAATCGTATACACTTTTATGTTACTTTACGTTCCAACTACATGTCACGATTATATTAATTTATGTGATTTAATTATGATAAGATATCGGGCAGTATGTAAAACTTGTCAATTTCTTTTATTCTTTAATACCTCGTATTTCTTACTTTCCTTGTCGTATTTTTTCCTTAATATTTTCAACACATTTGAATTTTGAAAATTTGAAATGCATCGAAGAAAATTTTGTATTTCACGTCCGCATAGAACTATTCGCAAATTACCAGAAAGAAATTCTAACCAAATTAAAGTTATGTGACATTATAGGATATTTAAGCAGTCAAAAACGTAATAAAATTATTAAAACGTTTGCTAGTAGAATAAAAATACCTTCTTTTCCAACGAAAGTTTTCCTTAGTTTTCTCTTTTATTTCATTTTTCTTACTTATTTTATTATCACGAGTCAAATATCTTTTACGGCTTCTATTTCCAAATCTACTCCGAATTTATACTCCGCTATAAGTGCAATGCCAGACGAGTGGTACGAATCAAATATTTTTAATTAAATGAACCTGAAAAGAATCAACAACTGTATATTTAAGAGAGTATGTAATATCGTCATATTCTCGTTAAACTCTAAAACGAGAAATATTGGTATCTTAACACATATATGATTCCGCGAGACCTAGTAACAATGGTCTATTCAGGTTTGGGCCTGGGATAAACCAACGAGACCCACGATCTCAAAAACTAAAATTGTTCTAGTAAATGAGATCGGTTAGCAGCATAAAATATGAGAATGATTCGCTTGCCCATAATCCTTTTTTTATTTAGCGAAGACTATATTTGGGACTATATTTGCATATTATATTATTTTATGAAGGGTTCATATACAAATGTTTTAATAGCATATTATGATAGTTATAGAGATACTTTTTTCTACCCTAGCGCAAAGATTGGATAATCGGAAACATCTGCTTCGAAAATTCTGTTCCGTTAATTTATTTTAATCAAATAACTTGCAAAAGCCAATTATTCTTCAATACTTTTCGAACAAAAATCTCACAACTTTTTATTATTTCGCTTATCCAAAAATTAAATAATTCGAATTAAAAAATGAATATAATATCTTTATTGGGGATGTTTAAAATAAGTTTTTAATATTGACAGCAGAAACGCTTTCAACTTTCAGGTTAAATAAAATTTATGTCTAATAAAAAATGTATTATATTGCTGTATTCATGTTAGTTCAGCTATAAAAAAATTATAAGCCACCATGTTATTCGTGTAATCATTATAATTTATTACAAGTCCATTTAAACTGTAAAATAATACTTTGTTCCATCTTTAGTAATAGGATACCTAATACCGTAGTTGAATATGCTATGCACAATACATATCATAATACAAGGATTATGTTACTGTTACATATTTTATTATGATTTTTTACCTGACATAAAGAGGGTTACATGTTTGATTACTATTTGTCGCAACGTTTATTTTTTCATAATTTAAAACCGATTACATCAACGCTGATGTATCGAATGTCAATCGATTCATCTTGGTCGTCAAAATGATACTGACAGAATGGCGAACGTTAGACAGCTAGCGTAGTCATGTTTTGTATTTCTTTTAAGATAACTATTATTCATCTTTCTTAGCCGTTCAAGGATGTAACGTAGCATTGAAAAATAGGACACATTTTTATAATTATTTATAACAAAATAAATTATATACACATCAGCGTTATGTACGTTATCTATTTACTTTTTACCCATCGAATCGTCATTTTATTTAAATTATGTTTTTCATAGAACCATTTGAAAACTCTTTCAAAGAAATTTTTTTATTTCAAAACTTCTGAAAAGTGTTAAAAAATTGAAGTATTAATAAAAATGAAATATACAATCGAAGCATCGCGGCCATTTTTTATATTAAATTTTTCGTTTAAAGTGCCTTATATTTTATTCATTATGTATATTATATATAATTTTTTATTGTTGTATACAGAAATGCAAAGTATCCACTACAGAAAATAATATCCTTCTTGAAATATTTCGACTGAAAAATGTTGCTTGTAAGATTACTTATACTGTCATTTAAAAATAATGCTATAAATAACTATAGAAATGTGCTTTCAATTTGTATTTCTAAAAGTTATCGACTAATCAAAATTAAATAAATGATTTGATTATCTGCATATACATTTTGTCATCAAACAGTAATTTATTGTTTATATCGCTTTAATAATATTACGATTGAGTTCCCATTTATACCGGCACCTTATCTTAATTGTCGTATGAATTTTGAGATGTACGAATGCGATTTTCATTCACATTTATCATATCATGCACGTATACTTACGTATATATACAGAATTTTTAGCCTATAAATATTTGTTTAGAATATCGTAGATATGGTACTATGAAACAAAATTGAAGGAAATAAAACGAAAAAAATTAAATTGAATCTTTTCAGATGGGAATGCCAATTATATAAAGTTTCATATTTGCTCATTTAACGATTCAAATAATAAAACTATAATAGATTATTTATTTATCTGGAATTCGATATGTGATAATAAAAACCACGAAAAGAAAATACTTTAATATTATAGAATGAAAGATGGATCAGATATTTATAGAAATTTAAAATTCACTTATCGGTCAATCAATTCCAGCTTAAGCTTTGAATACCATAGTTCTATTAATTTTAATCTTTCATTCAACCGTATTTAATGGTTGATTGAATTTTCAGAACCATGATGAAATGATTTCTTGTTAAAAAGTAACTCCTCGATGGAATTAATGTCAAAAATGTAGTACTTAAAAGAATTGTATTCCCTTTAGATCTTCATTTTTCAATATATCTGATAGATAGATCCAATTTCATATTTATCATACTTAATATCATAAAAATATTGTTGAATAAAATTGAATTTTTATAATTTTTGATATCTTATAGCTACAGAAGAAAGTTGCAGCGGATTATATTTATACGTGAACATTAATTTTCTGTAAATATTTCGTTTATTTCGTGTAAATATGAAGATGATGTAAAATATAAGCAGCATGGAAGTGCTTGCTTAACGACGCAAGTAAAAATAAATCGAATAGATGATTAAAAAAGTTGTTAATACTCTGACATAATTCAATTATGCTCTATCGTACGCCCCATTATTATTTACTAAAGTAAAAAGAAATATTAAATGAAACTTTGTTCATAAACAGCACTCAGTCTCGGGTGCGCGGCAACATTAAAGATGCATTACTCACGCACTGGTATCAAGCTCCGCAACATTATGGAATTAGCCTTAATGCTAATACGACATTATAAGAAATCACGCGCGGTCACGGAACAACAGTATCAAAATGGATTTTCCGAGGAAAAATGAGCCTTTGAGGTGCGAGGGTTAAATCACTCGCCGTAAATTCAAGTGAGGCAAGAAGTTGGAAGCGGCGGGGTAAAAAACGGCGGATAAAGGGAAGAAGAGCGGAGGAGGGAGGGAGTTGAAGGAAAAAAGCGAGCATGGCGCGACGAAGCGTGAGATGCCACGAGCGCGTGTCGCTCCACGCTTCGCTACGCGCCGCTTTCCAAGACAAACGACGCGGAGGAGCATTCCGAGTGGAAGAGATTAGTCGGGGATGACGGACGGCCGCGTGGGCGAAAACCGCTTCGGGACAAGCGAAATTCGGTTCTAAGAGTCGCGACTCTGCCGATCCACAACGTCCTCCAGAATGACAATTTTCCTCTCATTTCGCTTACCGCTCTCACCCCTGCGCCTCTCAGATTTCAATTCGGCGTTTCTTTTTTCTAATGACTCATGTGCCGCTCCGCGCCAAGATTCCCCTGCGGCGAGCGACGTCTCTTCGAGGGGATGTTTGTTCTGCCGACGTTGGCTTTCTCACCGCGTGCCCACAAATTGATTGGTTTTTTTGCAATAAGAACGACGGCAATTGTTTTCAACATGCGTATCCAGGAAAGATCTTATATCGCCAAAAAGGAATGCTTTTTAAGCAAAATTACTCCTTTCCTCGACGGGCGAAGGCTTTACTTTTTTCTAAGTCCAGAGTGTCCACGTGCCCTAAAGAGATATATTCTTTGTTTGCTCGATTCATTTGCGGCCGAGCGCTCGTTTCTTGAAATATGATCTGCAATTTATTTTCTGCGACGTTGCTTCGGCGATTCAATGCTGGACGTGTAGACAATAACGTCCGCTCGTTCAATTATAATAAAATATTTATACTGCACACAAAATTTATACTGCCAGCTACGCTGTTTTTGTACGAATGATTAATGCTTAGAAATATAGTTTCAAAGAAACAATCTTCAACCCTTATCACTCAGCTACAATTAGAATTCTGAGAGCGAAACTCTTTCAGGATAAAAAGAGCGATTACTCTTAGAAAGGATTTCGAGTTCCCTTAAGCGCAATTCCATTTAATGACAGTATTATCTTATATCTCTTATGCGGACAGCGTACAAAGCAAACATATGCCTCTTTTGTATATGACTATACTTTTGCCGAGAAGACAACTTTGTTTGTCGTAGCTTACGGGCAAATTACAAATAATCGGCGATGGGTCCTTGACGAAATCCCCGTGTTTGCGAATTCATCGATTACCACGACTCCAGTGCAACAAAGTACATGGTGCGGTGCGATCAAGCGAGAAAGCGCAAATAAGCGCAAGCCACGGAGTCCCAACCCCTCGGGGCTACTTCATGCTGCGTCCCGCGCACGACCTCGTGCACCCGCGCCGCGAGGGTAGAGTCGAAGAGCGACGTCCGACGTCGCGATCTTTTCATCGGCTCTTCGACTGATCGCGCGTGACTGCGCGTATTTGTACAACACAATTTGGAGTCGGAGTCTACGCCACAGGGGAGCTTGGGTCCGTTCGCGATTTCACCACCGGAGGGGGCGGAGGACGTCGAGGGTCCCGATAGATCGGATTCTTGGGCCTTCCGTCGGCCCCGGGTCACGGAAGACTGAACTTGGCCGATTTATCGAGCGTGCAAGGTGCGACGTGAAAAAGAAATAGATTTCTTTCTCCTCTGATTCTTTATAGCTCATTTAATAAGGCCAGTACACGCTTTCCTTCCTTTCAGGTCACACCTGGGAGTACGGGAGCTTTTGGTTTAACGGATGAATAAGCTCTGGGTCGAAAATTTATCGCGACAGTCGACTAAATAAGGCTAGTCATAATTTTTCTCTCTGCTTATTCTGAGATTAAGTGCCGCAACGTAAAAAACGTACTCTTTCCAAGCCTGACGCGTCTCCTAGATGCGAAACTATAGGAAGACTGGAGCGAGGGACAATGCTTCGTTCGTACATAAGTATTCAAAAGCAATTAAATATTTTAAGCGCATTGTGTTTGTAATGGCTTCAAGTGCAACTCATTGTTTTTTAGGTTTATCACGTGATGCCAGTAACTTGGCTTTTTAATTCATTTCGCGATTCAAAAAGTCAGCGCAACTCGTTCGTTGCTTTAGCCATTGACTCCGATCTTACCGTCAGACGCGAGAATTATAAATCCTTATTTAAGTCGTTGCACAAAATAACCGTTTCCCGCAACGGTCGCAAGAACGAAGAAGGTTCGAGCATCCGCCCATATCGCGGACGCCCATTCACGTCGCGACCACAATCGCTTCTGACCAGGGCGCACTCACACGTGTTTGTGCCTGCAATTTCTGCCTATCGAAAGGTTTGCGCAAAAGCACTCGGGAAGCGGTCCCTACGGCTAGTTCACCCTGACAAAGCCCTATCGATTAAGGTTAGGCGCGTGCTGCGCGTGAAAGCGCAGGGAGCCGCGGGGGTTGTCGGGACTCGCCCTCGTCTGCTCACGCGTAAAAACCAACGGTGGCGCGCATTATGGTTTTGTGTTCGATCGCGACACCGCGATTTTATGCCTCGTGCACTTCATTGTGCCCGCGCGCAACGTCTCCCAGACATGCTTGGGCCCATCGATGCAGATTATATTGGCCAGGTCGTGTTTCGAGTGATCCGCGACGATTCCATCTCAGTACTTCGCGGGCATTTGTATGCTAATATCGTTTGGGCCCAAAGAAAAAACCAAGGGTCGGAAGAAGAAACACCTTTCTAACCCGAGCCAAGGGCTTTCTTTCTTTTTTGCTCTATTGTCAAAATATGATTGGTACGTTGGACAAACTTGAGAAAGCAAAAGGTAAATATCTGAAAACAAGACTATACCGATCGTTGAAAACATTACTTTGCCTTCAGTCTGTGCATTCAATTAGATGTTTGAATTAACGCTTTATTGTGCGGATTTAATGACTGAATAAAACGTTTGGCAAACATACTAATACAGTATTTAAAACATATCAAATAATCTAGTTTATAATTTTGTCCAGGTTTTACTTTTGTATTTTTTTAGTAATTCAAATCGAATTACCTATGTACGTTTTTGTTTTTTGTTATTTAATATTATACATTATTCTAAAACAACAAAATTAATATCTGTGTTTTAATTAGCTTTAGCTAATATTTTATGCTACAAAGAAAACTATGTATATTGAAATTAATGTAGTATTGTCGAATTTAGTGCTTTTTGGGATTCTGACAGATGTAATAAATTTATGTTACGTATTTTATAAAATCATGAAAATAAGGAAACTTTAATTCACTTTAATATTAGATATCGTATTGTTTTTGTATTTCTGTATAGTAAGACGAATTTCTTAAAACAAACTTTTCCTTTATCACAATTATTTTTATACTCGTTATATGTAGATCGATGATACATGAATTCCTTTATTTAATAAATCCAATTTATTTATGTAGTTTCTATACATTTAATATTTTTAAAACATCTAATGTTCTTTGTAAAATACATTTTTGTATTAAAGAAAATTTGGTCGATTTAAAGAATGTAGTAAGAATGATTTTTTAATGTCTAGTTGAAAATATTGTTGCCCCAATTGCAAATTTATTATTAAGTAAGGTCAACCATTGTTCTCATCGTAAAAGATTTCATTTCGTTGTATGTGGTCATTTTTTTCTTATTCCATCATTTAAAAGATCGAATAAAAAACCATGATACGTTGCTGTTATTGTTCTGTCTTCTGTAAGAGACAATGGCTATAGCCTTTTAGCTGAAGGAAGGATTCTCGCTTTTTATGGACCTCGCCGGTTTGAACCCACTGATCCAACGAATATTCCTTTTAGCATTCTTAGCATTACATCGATTAATTCGCGTTTTTTTAATCGATACGAAAGAACTTAAAAATTTATTTATCTAAATTTTTTCGATGAATTTAGATTGTGCTTAAATGAGACTGCAATTTTATATTTTTCATTATGGCGCGGACTCGTCTTCAGTACATAGATAAGATGTATTATTTCACTCGTTTTGCAAACTTTTAGTCTGATTTCCAATTTTGATCTCCTAACTTTTGTACTGTGCTGTAATATAATCTTTTGATTATTTCCAAGTCGTAATTTGAATAAGGATCTTCGGCTTATTCTGGAACCCTTAGTTTCATTTCTGCTGGTTCAGCCATATCGAAACTCACTAAACCATTAATAAATCATTCTAATCGAAGGTGTGGCCTCATCAGAATATTTATTGATCATGGCTTTATTTTTTAACGCTATTTTTTATTTAAAAAATTAATGCTTAATATACGTATGAAACCTATTTTTGTCATATTTTTATGAATAAATGTCCATTGACAAATTAAACGTTACAAGCAGTTTGACTAATTAATCTGTTTCAGATTTGATATGTGAATTTGCGAATATTACTAAACACGAATACGCTGATGATGTCCTTATCGTAGTGTTAAAATTTTCAATTTGTTATAAATTTATTGAAAATTTTACATAATTGAACGATGTAATATTTACATTGATCTTTAAACATAGAATTTTATTTATTCGAATTTAATAAATGATGACTTTTTAAAAAAATTTGAAAAAATACATAATAAAATTTGATGAATTATTTGCTGGTTATGATGAATGAAAATAAATCCTTATATTTATCGTTCAGTACCTATTTTTTATTTAAGCTTACATTTTCAAATACATCGTCAAACGTATATAAAATATAAATATATCTTCTTATAAATGTTACATCCCGTTTTACAATAAAGATTATGAAATCAATTATATTTCACTTGAACAATTTTTCTATTTGAAAAATTTGCTGATTTATCGATTGTCTTCATAAATCGTAAAGTTACATAAATTTTGGTGTAATTATATAAAAATTTAATTATCTGTAGTACTAAAAGTTATTAAAAATGCTCCGAAATCAGTTTTAAAAATAATTATTATAAATTCAATGTTTATAAAATTCTATAAAAAAATTAAAAAAAATTTTTAACCAAATTAAAAAGAATCATTGATGAAGAATGATTAAAAAAACTCGTGTTAACAATCTCGGTTAGTTGGATCATTCAGTTTATTCGAAAATTAATAAACAGTAGTTTCTGCCAAGTATTAATATTTTAGGATTTTAAAAAAAATTTAATAACTGTTACAGTTGTGTATAGATGCTAAATTAAAGGTAAAATCGAACGAAGCCTCTTGTTTGACTGTAAAAGGTGATTTCCACCGACTATTAAATCGTGAAAGTTATAAAAGCAGCGTGAATGTTATTAAAGATTGGGCTGTTTGGAAACACGTCCGCCTAACAAAATTGAATTGACCGAAACGCAGAGCCCCTCGGCCTTTATCGGCTCGAAAATTATAGAAGTGTAACGGCTGATGTCCCCGGAAAAGAGGAAGCGCCCCGGGGCCTGATCGTGTGCCCGAGTGTATTACTTACCGGCGTATCGGCACAGATGCCGAGACAAAACGAAATGGAGGAACTCGCGAGTTCCCTCCTTGGTTTTAATCTTGTTCTTCTGTGATAATTGCTTTTTAATCATGGCGAGCAATCGGTGGAACCACGTCTGAGCTCGTAACTCAGTTAGTGGTTACAAAACCGGCCGAACTGCTCCGTAACGGCCATTGGCCAATGTAACCGCACGAATCGCTCGGATTGTGTACTTGATGAATGGAATCCCAAAAGAATATGCGTCGTAAAAAAATTTTCACACAGAACTGCTAGACCGAGTAAGTTAAGCTACGCAGAGATTTATTTCCTAGCGGTTCCGCGGATCTTTATATACCCTACTCTAGCCAATTGTAGCTTCGCAATAACATATTTTTAAGGAAAAAGGAGAAGAAAAACATAGAAGAGGTTTTATGTGTTTCTCAGAATGGAATCTGATGGAAAAAGTTGCCAATGAAAGATCTATTTCGCAACAAAAGGAATTCAGATAGTCTAATAACTTTTTTATCTCGCATCATATTGCCTTAATAAATTATATCTGGCGCTACTGGTATTTTCTCCGACAATAATGTACTTTATACAATATAACTGTAGGCGATTAAAGTATATAAAAAGAGAGACCGTATAAAATTTAAAAATAGTATATCCATCACTTGTAACGCTTGTTGACAAGCCAATATAAAACTTTATCGGAAATATTATCGATTTTAAGATCTTATATTTCAAAACATATATGTAAATACGTGTTTTTTAGTTAGATAACATTACCGATAAACTACTGCACATGAATTAATGGATTTTGTAATACAATAAAGAAACTTATAAAGAATCGTTTTTTAATGAAAATACCGACATATATGAGCATCACTATTTTATTTATTAATATTTGTTAAAATTTAGTATTCTAAGTTATTTTCAGAACGCTCGAGTGAATTAATAATTTTCATAAAAACGGCTATTGCATGTTATTTAAATTTCAAATGCAAAATATTCAATGTAAGAATAAATATAAAAATTGATAATAAATATGATATGAAAAAACTTTTATTGCCCTGCATCTTGAATAAATTCTACAATATGTATAAAGTTACTAATCGAATAATATTAAGAACTATAATTAACATTTAACGCGTATAATTGCTCAATAAATTAATTAAATAAATAAAAAATTTGTATATGATATGATGCATTTTATATGATATTATCGAATTATATGTGTAAATCTAATAATTTACAAATATCAGAGCGATGTATAAAATAAAGATTCAAAAGAATAAATTTAAAAGAACGACATAAAATAAAAATTTTTGATAGAACGCGCTCAAGATTTTATCTGCCTATAAACACAAGTTTTTTTTACTCAAAAAAGTAGTAATTACGAATGCATTAACATAAACATGAACAGTGATATAGAATTTAGTATTTTTTGACGACTTAGTTTTCGTATAATTACTTTCGAGTGCACTCGAATGAAAACGTGTTTCCGTGGTATCATGTGTAGAAACCGGTACAATAATCTAGGATAATACGTATGCGATCCTTCGATTTACGGCGGAGGTGCGCGAGTAAGACAGACTCTGAAGAGAGAGAGAGAGAGAGAGAAATGGAAAGAGATAAAGAGAATACCCCCAGCTGGGCCCAAAATAATCGCATTCTCAAAAAGTCCTGGCTCGGGCAACTCGCATTTCCAGACCCAGGAAATCAAACCGGGTCGCCCAGTTTGCGGCATCGTCCTCTCGACGGGTGCGGACTTTTACGAGAGACTTGGAATAGCCCGAACCCATTGACCTATACCAGCGCACGGCATATACCATTTGAAATTGAAATTTTTCGAAAAAGGGGCGTGATCGGGTGTGCCACGTGCATTCGCATCGCAACGAGTTTCGGATAATAAAGTGGATTTCGAGAAATCCCTCAGTCTTCATTTGCATGAGGAAAGGTTACATAATAGAGTGGTAGTCTTTTAATTACAATGGCTCATGGCTTAATTTATGTATCAACATTACGATGATACATTATACAGTTCCTTCAACAACGAGCTCATTTGCATTTTTTCTTTTCGTTTTATAACGCACTGACACAAAGTGCTGAAATTTTAACAATCTTTTGTTGCGATACTGCAAAACTCTATTTGGGTGCGCACACCGAAAACGAGCTAGAGAAGAAAAACGTTGAAGTGGCTGAACCTGTCACTCGTAAGAAAACTGTTTTATCTTTCCTACACGCACTGGCATATATATTTGGGTATTATTTATTTTCAATATTTATCCTTGACCTGGGATATTTGAGCACCGAAATATATCCCGAAATCTGGACTTGCACGAATTTCTTCACCGAATCACAACGATCGATAAAGCCTCTCGCGCAACGTCAATTAATTTTCGATCACAAAGTAAGGTATTGGTGCTTAAATAAGAAGGCTCACAAGCTCCAAATTTTCAACGTAACGACCATTAAATTGTTCGATAATAGATTTTACGTAGCTAAAGCTGAAGCCATAGCTCGAATTCCAGTCATTTAAATAATTGCATTATTTAAACGAATTAGATGAGGCGGTACCTCGTTTGGAACCTCAAGTCTACTACCAGCCGCTAATGTTATTACGATAACAACCTCGTGGGAGCGAATGCCCCATTTTGATTAATCTGCCAAGAGGGCGAGAATTTTTTCACAGAGGAACTGAGGCTTGTCGGGGGAATTTCGCAATATAGGCTTGAGTGCTCGGAGCGAAACACTTTGAACGCGTCGGAGTGACTCGGCGCAGCTCCACGACAAAGCTCAGCTTCGGCTATTTCTCAGGCCAGCGCTCGCGAAAAAGCGCCCTGATTGAATTCTGAAGCGCCTCCGCACGTGCATTCCCCTGGTAGTGCGCACCCCCCGAGAGATCAAACGCGGGGGTTTAATTGCTCGATCTGGCGGTGCCCGGAGGCCGAAAAGAGCTCACGCCCATGCGGAGCCGCGTTTTATCACGCTCGAGGAGTCAAAGCCGCTGCCCCAGGGTCGTCCGCGTTGAGGAACCCCCAGGAATCCACTTAGCCCGGAATTTTCCGCGAGGAGCTCGACGCGGGTTTTCTGCATCGCTCGGCGGCGTTTACCAGTAATGCGCATTGCCGATAGACTTTTGGCGCTCGCTTAATGTGCGTTTGCTGCTGTCGATGCCATCTAGGGGCTTGACTTCTCGCAGAGATTTAAGGGAATGTCTAGCAGCGCGAAACCGCGACTAGCGCGTTTCACGCTACATTTATCTCGAGAAATTATTTTGATAAATGTAACTCCAAGGCACTCTTTGGAATTCCTTATTGGAACTGCGAGTGTATCAAGGGACGCTGGGCAACATTTGCAAAACGCTCATGAATAATAAGTCGATGTTTACATCCTTGAATAGACATACTACGCGGTCTTCATAATTTTTAAATTGATATACCTTTCTTCGAGAATATAATATATTTAATGTCCGGGTGGCAAGATACGTAGATACGCCGAAATAAATTATTGATATATAGAGGTGCAGGAGAGATGCTCGCGAAATCTTGGTAGAAAATGGCGATAAATCACGTTCTTTATTAAATAAATAAAGCTTTAAATTATGCCTGCGATGCATCATTTTGTAGTGAATAACACGAAATTACGCAGTAATACAGACGAATTTTCTGTTGGGAACGTAAAAGATCGTTTTTCACGATTTTTAAGATTTTTACACTATTACATTTTTATGTTACTTACGAATGAGGCAATTTGATTTGAAGTCATAATAACAACAAATGTGAGAGAATAAAATGCAAGGCAACTCCTTTGATTTTTTGTAAAATGCCTTAAGACTTGAAGGGATGCTGTCCTGATATTGTTTGGCGGAAATAACGATATTTCTTCACACCGAACGTTGAATTAGAAAAAATGATCACGAATGAATGAAATTGAATAGAAAATATTAGCAAGTATTATAAATATAAATAATAAACAAAATGCATGTGATGGATTCATATCAAAATAAAAAACTGTGGCCTAATAGTCGTTTCTAGAACTATTGGTTTAAAACTCCATGTGTTTCTTTACATCATAATTTAATTGTGTCTATAAATACTTATATGTACGAATTCGATATAATTATCTGAACAATAAAACTGTAATAAGTTCCTCATTCCTTACAAAGAAAAGTTTATCATCAGCTACCATTTGTTATTTAACTTTTTTATAATTTATTGTTCATGTTGATTTATTTCTTTAGAAATTTTTAAAATTCTTGATGCATTATTCATATTTTATTGATTCCAAATTCGTGTGACTTTCCTTTAACATTTTTATTCCACAATAGATGTTTAACGTGAGAGTTTTTCAAGATCAATTTAGTAATTTTATTTTAAACTGTTAAAGATTTTCAGTTTACATTATGCAACAATAAAATTTTTTAAGTACAGCGTTAATTCAAACGAATACATCGTAATAATTTGAACTTTTCACAATTATCATCATCATCATCATCATCATCATCATCATTATTATCATTATTATTATGTACACTAATATCTATCTGAAATAATTAAAGTTATTTTGAAGATTAAAAATTATTAAAAAATACAATATTTATTCGGAAATCATTTTTAGACTGATGTAGTCGCATAATTTAAAAATGTTTCTTGAATTTCATATTACTATTATTATTATAAAATATTAAAAATTAGCTTCAACTATCAAACTCTAATCTATTCTTTTCAATATTTGCTGGGTTCTATAAATAATCTCTTCCATGTCATGAAACGAATACCTGTATTTCTAAGCGGGTACTGTAAATTTTATTAGCCTCGATACTCATTAAAACTGTACAAATGCATACCAAGCAGACACCTCTCTAAAATGTTATTCCCGTACAAACTGTATTTATCATACTGTGATTCTATAAAACGCCTTTTTTCTAATTATCAAAGTCTGATCTTTTAGTATTATTAGTATGTATTGCCTTTCCATTAATTTCAAAAATGAAAATATGTAAAACGACATGTTTATCGCGATAAATCGCAGAGACGTATATTTATAGATGTAAGCAATTGCCTATTTTTGTGAGACGCTGTATCTACTTCATTACGTGTAAAATTATATTTCCCAATAGAACATACCGTTATCTCGCAACAAACTGACGCATCCTGTCGGGGTGATAATCAAGGCGTAAACAAGAACGACGACTGTTAATTTCTAGAAGCTCTGTTACCGGCTTCACGCTTTCTTTTTTGAGTGCTCAGTTCGGCTCTTGCATATTACATGCGAAGCATGTGCCGAACGGATGTTGGTGAGAAAGACTCGAGTGTGTCCGAAGTGAGGGTAGAAAGGGTTATACACTGGTACTGACAGTCAAAGGGTAAGGCTGGAACTGAAAGGTTAAAAGAGAAAGCGAAAGGTAGAACTAAGTTGAACTTGGTCTTATCCTGGAATAACATTTTTTAAAAATTAGAATACACCATTAAAAAAAGTACCGATACATCGTAATGATTAAGCGCGAACAATTTTATAGCAATATTCAATAAAATTTCTTAACAGTTTTCACAATTATCTGTAACTCGAGTCTTATTTGTCTATTTGATGAATATTTATAAATTTTACTTAGTCAAGAGAATTTTACTGCTTTTATAAAAGGATAAAAAAGAAATTATATTATGGTAATTCCAAGTATTTAAAAACACATTTATGAATTTTTCTATAAAATTCGTGAAACGGTGTTAGGAATTCATGAATGCAGAATAAATAGACCTTTAAGACATTAAGTAGCGATAGAACAAGAGATATCATTTTTACGAAGGAAATCTGTCAATTTTATATGTAGAACTGAATTTTTTAAAATATTAAGAATTTATATACGTATTTATATCACGTTGCAAGTTTTTTCAATTTAGAATTTTTCATGGAGTACACGATAAAACATGTAAATAAAGTTTAAACCGTTAATAGTTCGAGTATGTATTACATTAATGTTGATTATTTTTTAATAGTCATAAATAAAAATTTTAGTCTACACAATACTCTAATTCTTTTCAAGTAAGTTACAATACAATATAACCTCTTCATTCGTTTATTGTTTAAACTAAAAATTATATCAGCCTTTGTGCGATGTGTGTAGTATTTTTAGAAGGAAAGAACGATGACGAAGACGTTAAATTTGATTCGAGTATATCATTTTTAAAATAATCATTATTAAAAGAAACAGTGTGTGATCTTGTCATCTTGTTTCATTCAGGAATATGAAAAGTCATAAATTTTCTCGTTTTCCCTGCGCCCATAATCAATATACGTCTCGATCGGAGGGGTATCACGAAGTGTACGCGAAGCGTTATTTCCCAGATTCTCGCGTGATCTCTCCCAGTCAATTAGATTCCAGGGAAGGAAAATGGGCCTTACACGCGGGCATCGGCCAAGAGTCGAGCCTCGAATCGCGAGTCATGCTCGATTTCGGGGCCTCCCATGGCTAGTCGTCCGGTCCCATCTGCGTCCGCCTCAGTCCGTCAGTCAGGGCGCGAGGCATCAGACGTTAATTACCTCAGGGAAAGATTAACGAGGAGGCGCCGTGTTTGTGCGCCCGGGAATCTCGATGATAATCGAGAGTGGAGCCTCGATCGCGGCGTCGTCTCGAGATACCCCACGTCGAGATGTTGAGTCAGTGAGGCGCGGACACGCGAAAATCCTCGGGGAAGATGTTTTGACCGGGGCCAACTCCAAAAGGCTTCGTCTTTCTTCGCGGTAGATGAGGTGGAACGACCGCTCGGGGAACGAACCTTCGACTGCCTTCTGTCCGAAAGAGCATTGATTTATTTACAGCTTTAATAACTCTCCACGCCATTTACTCGCCCAGGATCTTTTAAGACAATATAACATTCGTTATATTCCTTTTCCTTGTTTAATGGTTCGATTAAACGGAAGGAAATATCCCGCAAGAATTTACAATAATAAATAATTTGCATAATGTTAAATAATTAATCTAAATTTATAATAGATGCAGCATTTTATTTTTTTCGTATATTCGCATAATACCCGTTTATTTTTTCTGCTTTTTAAAAATTTGCAAGTGTAAAATATACATAATAATAAAAGATCACGAGAAACATTTATGAAAGGTTATTTATGTTATTGATACTCTAGAAGCTTGAAATTAGTACATAATAATTATTCTTTATCTATTTTTCTCGCGTAATGTGTCAGACAAAAAAGTCGAGTGAAAAGACAGTAAATAAATCAAAATAAAAGAATTAAATTCCTGCTTCTCTTTTATATAATGTTGTTTTAATAATTTGGAGAAACAATAATAAAGTATTGTTTTACGTGTAAAGCGAATAATATGAAATATCTGATAAATAATATAAATCTCAAGTTTTTTCGTACCAAAAGTCGAGGTTCGTTGTTCCAATGTAAAATCGGTATTTAATCATTGAGACATTAATAAAATGCGTGATGACTAGAAGTCGTTAAGTTATTTCTTTGCTCGATCTTTTATCTGATTCGATTTAATAGATCTGAAAATAATTATAGGTGTGCCGAATTTTTAAAGGTGTAAATTGAAGGCTGCATCTTTTTATAGATTATCGCTTCTAGTATAGTGCAGCATAGTACGTTTCATTTCTTGCGTATCTCATTAATTTTTTTATCTTCTTCATTTTGTAAATAATGATTATTGATGGAAATGTAATGAAAGATGATTGCTTGTATGATGTAGGAAAATGAAGATCACGGAAGAACTTAAAATACTCATGATCACAAATCATTTTTACGATGATTGTAAAATATTTTAACATTAATATCAGAAATACACACTCGACTTAGTAACTTGGAAACCAATTTCTAAATTAAAAACCATTGAAAGTATTTATGCAAACAATAATTTTAATAGATATTCAAATGGGTTGTGAGTAAATTCAGGGAAATGCAATTAAAATTCTTGAATTATTCCCTATAAACAAGGAGGGTAATAATTATTTTCAACGTTAAAAGAGTACCGTAAATCTTACTTTGAATGGCATATATGGTGACAAATACGTAATAAATTACTATTTTAAGTCAACGGAGAAGTATTCAATCAGTTGACTGAAACGTAAATTAATTACAAGCTGAAAAGTATAAAAATTTAAGAAGAGAAAATTTATCTATTAATAATTTAAGTGTATTGCACTAATCCTCTGCCTATCAATTAATTTGTGACTTTACTTATGAACTCGGTACTACATTTGAATTGATAATATCATTTATTATGCATACCGCACGTATGCAAACACTTAAAGTCGTGTATTACATTCAAAAAGAATTAACAGAATGTATTGTCTATATATTAAATATAATTACCTATATATTAAAGTTAATACGACAGCTTTTTTGTTTTTACTTAAAGTAAACAAAGTAGATCAGGTTAGAAAATTACTTTTAATCGGGCATTTGGTTTATATTATTCGAGCTTACCACTGTGTTTTTTCGTGCGTAATGCTTAATTATGATTTCAATCCCTTCCGGTCGATAGTGTCCACTTTTGGCGAAAACATGGTATCGTTGACGTAAAAAACAAACTTACCAAAAAGACTTGGAATTAAATAGGCTTTGATGGAAAAACGAAGTAACGGCTATTGAGGATAAAAAATATGTATCTAGCATTAAATCACGTTTACTTGGTACTTAATAACTTATCCATCAAAATTTTTCACTTTTCATCCTAAAATAACCACGATCCCACTAACCCAAAGAACAACACCTTTTTCGTCTTTCATCCATTACTAATATTAAAAAGAAAAAAACATGATTCTTAATTATATTTTGCATCATCAATCAATGCCATTAATTACTTCACGCAGCTTTTATCTTGTACGCGATACACTCACGCCATTGTTCTATGCGGCGAGCATCAGATGACGCCTCACATTGTGTCCGAGGCACCGCACACACGATGACAAGTAAAAGTACAAGATCAAAGGGAAGTAAAAAAATACAGTGGCGATGAGTGCGCAGTCGTGACGAAGATTTGCTCGAGTTGGTTCACGCGCTCTCCTATGCGCTCTGTCTCGATAATCCCCAGCGACTCTCTCTCTCTCCCTCTCTCACGCTTCTCGTACTCGACGCAAGCTCGCGCGCCAATGAGTTTGGTAATTGAAGAATCGTTAGCAGCGGTCCGTTAAAAGCTGAGGGAAAAGGCGAAGGCCGGCAACGCGCGCAAAATGCGACGAAAGATCGAGGAGAAGAGGAATAATATCGCGGGTGGGCAAACGATAGAGCGCGAGAAGTTCGATCGACGTGACAACGTAAAAGGGAAAATCAAGCCGACGAGCATCGAGAAAGAGCACGAAAGTAAGAAAGAAGCGTGATTAATGTTACATCACAGAGACTCGCAATGGGCGCGCGTACACGCACGCCACAATGGGCTGTTTGTAAGATCGCCGGTGTTCTCGCTTATTATGTAGATGGGCAGATAGGCAGGCGGGCAGCCCGTCTGTGCCCGTATAATGTACGCGAAACGAGATGATTAATCGTCTCGCGGATGACGAGGTGTATATCGGGGCCTCCTCCGGCTGCTCGCGCGGTGATGGGCATTAGCGCAAGCTGCCCACCGCGCACCAGCGTTCAACATCCGTAGGGATGCGCATTGTCGGCCGGCCTTTGCCGAAGGGGCCGCGATGATGAGGTTCCTACGCTTCTCCACGGGCGGACACTTTCCGTCCTACCTCGCCGCCTCTCCGCTCACGGTCGACTTCCTTCTTAATTTATTAATTTCCTGTTTCGTTTTCCCGACTCGCAAGCGCATTCACGCTAGAGCTTCATTTGAAGTTGGTTACGTCTCAATGCTGCCAATGGCTGCGCTCTTATTGACTAGCTAGAAATTTGTCACGAAACCTTAAAGCGGTGTTCACAAGCCACGGGAATTTGGAAATTCGAAAGTCCTCCACCTTGACGGGACTTTCTGAATTTGATGCGCAACGGCCTATCGATATTGTGTTTTAAAATACAACAAGCTCTCTTGAGCTACAATAGCCAGTTGCCTCTTTTCAAGATTTCTATTCACCGCGTACAAATTTTAAATGGTCGTGTAATTGGACGCACATCCGCATAAAAGGAGGATTTTAGTTTTTAAAAGTGCTCCCACTTTTCATAATTCACAAGTGGATCTGATTCTTTTTACAGTCGTTTTTCAGAGTTTTATTCTTTGTTATTATTTAGTTTCGAGCATTACTATTCATTGTTGTGACTCTTGGGTGCTATTATGCCACTGTAATCGCTGTAACAACGGTTGCTGAAGTTATTGTTGTTTCATCACGGTCTATCTTCAGAGAAAATCGTTATCACACGTTCATTCATTTGCTTTTCCTTTTCTTACTTTAAGCATTTTGTCTTGTAATATCCTCGATTACTTTTCTTATCATAATATCAGATGCTTCCAAAGATACAAACTGTATTATTTAAGTTTAATGAATGTAAATGAATAAGTTGATTCGATTTATAAAATGACTAGAATTTACCGTAAATATTTGCAAATGTTTTATATACTAGAGCAATAATAATATACACGCGTACGAGGAAGAATAGTCACTCTATTTTTTCATAACATTTTTTTCATGTCAAGTGTAATTATAGTGTAGCTGATAAAAAATATACAATGTTGTATTACTATTTCAATTTGTAATTGAAAATCTATTAATGCTTGATTATGGTTATAAAATGCATATTTCGATTTATTTACAATTCATTTACAACTTAGAGAAACCTTATCAGGGTGAAGAACGTATGACCACACATCAATATACGATTGCTCCCTTAATTTACTTTATTAAATGCACTTTCATTCATAATTAACAAAATGATAATTTTCTTCTTGTACTCGAAATTGTTTAAAAATACTTCCGCATTATTTGTGATGCGTTAGGAAATAATATTATAATATATTTTCTGAAGATCTTTGGTTATTTTATAAAACAATACATAGAATTCCAGATTTATCGTTAAATTAATTTATTTAACACTTCAATTACGAAACCAGCTACTTAATTAGATCAATTCTAATGCATTGTGCTATCATGATGCTAAATTATGATCTATTGCTTCACTAAGTAATCGAATGTTATAATTGACAAAAAAAAATTATTCGAAACATTATCAAAATCATCTTCGTATGTATGAGACTCATAGTCCAAGCCTATCCGCTGATTGATCTAACTTAGATCGTATCGAACAAAAGGTTTCATCTAAAGTATTCACTACTCATTAATAGTAATAATAACATCATTACGTATGTAACGAAATGTTATAAATGTATATATTGATTTGTTAAATACATAACAGTAATGATTGTTTCAAAATGTAGTACAGATCTAAGTCTAGTTGAAAGTTATATTTAAAAACTTGTTCTTTGTGATTCTATTTAGGTTATTGAGTACGAAGGTTCAGAAGAGGTTCTGTATGATATTTCGTCGATATTATGCCTTTGAAGATCAAAGCAACTTCTACGACGTATCTTAGTAAAAGAGCAATAATTTCTTCGAAGAGATCATAACCACATTTATTTTTGTTTTATATATTACTAAACATTGGAGTTGCATGGATAAGATTTAAATAAAAACTGTAGACTTCAATAATTTGCAAATATTATATTTTTCAATACAACTCAAATAACGGAATATTTCATGTCCATGTGAAGCGATTCAAACCGAGAAACTTATTAATGAAGTCAATCACAATAAACTTACATCATTACGGATAATCAATTGTAATTTGATCACATTTCCAGTCAGTTAGTTTATGCAAATCGGTCCGCCACAACAAGCGCCATTACATCTTATGACTCGCATGCAATAATTACAACTACCAGTAAGTTTTTCTAAGAAAAATTCTGATGTTTAGACTTTTTGATTAAATCATAAGAAATTATTTTATAGAGCTATTAATAGTACAATCTAAATATAAAGAAAAATAAAGATGAAGGTTACTTTACAATGGATAAATTTTCATCAAAATAGTCACTGAAAAATTTTGACATTTAACCACAATAATTGTTAAATATACTAAGGTTGTCTGAAGTATTTTATAAAAAAGTGAAGCTTCAATAAGATATTTTTTTTATTTTTCTGAAATATTGTAGTAGAGTGTGGACAAATATTCGAGCTTATATTTTTGTGTAAATTATCTTCCAACGAAAATATTAATTCACTTTGCGTTATCGTATATTTTCCATAAATTTCGCTTAAACTTCAAATATATTTATTTAATCAAAGTACTACAAAGCCTAATCTAGATCCCATTAATAAGTTATTTTGTAACATGTTTATAGTGGAAATACCTTGATAAATACAAATTGAGTAGAATTTGCTACTAATATTAATACTAACTTATTCAGCAATGTTAAATTATGTATATAAATCTCGAAATTACGCAAATAAAATTCTATGATTTCGTTAAGCAAATTATAAATCATAAATCTTAAATTTTAGCTCAACTTATTTTCTTAATTATATCATAGATTTATATTATATTCTAAGATTAACTAACATTTTATATTTAAAAATTAGCAACTAGGTTGGAAAAAAATTTCATATTAGATTTATTATTTATAAGAAAAAATTAACCAAAAAATAATTTAGCAATTAAAAATTCAAATTTTTAAATTAATTGTTATTTATTAGTTTGCTGTTTAAAATAGATTTTATAAGAAATGATTTTGAAAATAGTGATACATTACATTAATATTAAATAAATTGACTACTGAAGGTTTCAAAAACTAATTTAATATAGAAAATGGACTATTTTTATTACTTCAATTATTTATTTTGATTTATAAAGGTATACAGAACTTATTAACTTCTATATTTATGATACATTATCAATAACTTCTAATATTTCAAAAAATAATTATTTTAAAGATAAACTCAAATTAAAGTTTATTATTTTGTAAAATTTTCTTTTAGTAAACATTATTTTTAGTCATTCATAAGGTACTTTAGTTTAAAAATGATTCAAGTCATAGAAAATATAATAAAACATTCAAACGTGTTAATTATAAACAAGATGGATTTTGAATTTAAATTAGAATAAAATATGTTTACTTATTTAAAAGTTACGTACTTGATTAAATGAAACCATTTATTTTCTATTTTTGTATTTTCAAGTATACATCGAGTAATGTCGAGTCAAATTTACGAAGCATACAAAAGAACTCGGCGACGTTCAATTTATATTCAGCAATTGAAATAGATCGTGTTTTTATGTCTATCATTTTTCTAGAGAGTTCAGTCACGTATGGTCTACGTGAAATTATTAAAATTTATAGCGCTATTAAGCTTTAGCTAAATTAAAAAATATGAGAATAATGAGAAACACACTGAATAAGCAACGATTCTTCAACTATTAATTACATTAGCGAATACTGCGAAACTGAGACATTCTTTGTTCGGGAACTCGATGATTAGCAATTTGAATTGCATCGCTCTATAATTTAGAAATATTCTCCTACAAGATAAATACTATAGTCAGTAATCGGATACTCGTGTTACCGCCCCTAAAACGTTAGTATATTATTTTGTTCTGTTTAAATGTATTTAAATATAAAAATTGTTCAATATCACAAACGTTTATTTTTTTTCCAACTACAAGAATTTGCTCGCTGGATCTCTGCGCAGAAATAAGTATTATTAAGCATGTAAAGCATATAAAATCTTGGCACTAAGCTTGATATTTAAAATTAATGGCTCGAATTAATATGAAGCCACCCTTGTTCTTCCAGAGCAGCGCTATGTGTGTCCTCCAAAGAGTTATTTCAATAATGTAAATGAAAGTTTTACGTGTATAAATAGAATCCTCCCAAAATCTGATAAATTATTCTGAACATCAAATTATGACGAGAAATATGTGAATCAGCGAATCATCACTTATGTATCAGCCCTTACGATCTCAATTCATCGAGAAAATAGCCTAAAGCCCCACCCCTCTCCGCCGCTTATGTAGTCGAAAAATTTAGAGAGCACGGAATGTATTATGAAAAATATACGCCTCCGGTAAAACATGAAAAATCAATGAGTCCTCCGCTGTTCTGGTGCTTGTATGCTCAATTCTCTCAATTTGCTTATGTAGTTGAAGATTCGCAATGCTTTAGTATTTTAAAAACATTTGCCGTGAGTATCCGAACTTTCCTCAAAAGGCTTAGATTTTAGATTATAATTTCATTGCGTGGCTCATTCCATTGAACTTAAAATAGATTTTTATTTTTTATGTCAAAGTTAGTTTTGAAAACTTTGAATGTGTAATTCTGAATTTAAAAGGATGAACAAAAGCAATTGATATTGTATTGTATTATATCTTACACAAGCTTCGTTAAATAATTTATCATTTCAGATGGAAAGTAATTTATTTTTTTGTACTTTGTTATCAATTCATACTGCACATGTTTTGAAAACAAACGCAGAAAAGGAGTTGAAATTTCAACATAACATATCTCATTCCAATAGTTTTATTGTAATACCGAAAACATAATTTTCATCCAATTATTATTAGATGTACTTATTAACATGTATAAGTTACGATAAAGTGCAAAGAATTACTCATTGCAAGTATAAAAATAGCATACAAATAAAAAAATTAAAATTTAATACATCTTTTAAAATGAACATTATGATAATTTTCTTTTTCAATTAAATCGACGCTAATTCGAATAAAATAAACTAATTTATAAAATATTTCCAATGGAATTAAAAACCATTATAATTATTTATTCTATTAAGATTTGCATGGATAACATTTTAAAATCTATTTTAAGTTTTCTGAATAAAATATTTTAAATACTATCTATATAGAATTAATGAGTACGAAAATATTTAGAATATTTTTACTCATTTAACATAATGTTAATTATTTAAAATACCATAATTTTATTTTGGATATGTTATAATGTTATGTAAAATAAAATTTCTGTCAATTATTATTTCTTAAGTTTGATTTACTATTTGAGTAGAATATATATTATATATTAAATGAATATTGGAAGAAAAAAATTCATTTTTTTTAATATAGTTTTTATACTCGTATGTACATAATAATGATAACAATTTTACCTTTGAACGACTACATTAATGGATTCATCTTTAAAAGAATAAAACAGAGAAATATTTTTAAAATAAAGAACAAATACAGGATTGGACACTATATGCTTAACTTTAAAATCATATAATTTATTTCTCTTTTAGAAAATAGGAAACCTAATAATGTACTAAACAAAATAATGTACTTATTACTATGTATTACTATCGTATCATAAAACAGATTTTACTCAGTAGTTATTAACTAAAAAATTTATTTTTTTGAAAACATATAAATTTAAAACCCATTAAAAATTTAATATAATTTTTGGAGTAGACAAAAAGTTCAATTACAATTTGATATGTCAATTAATTAATAGGATTTGAAAACAGCATCTTTTGATATTACAAATAGTGTTACAATTCGTGTAATGAAGCTTCCTTTAAAAAGTTACGTATCTTTCCAACTCGAAATTTTACGCGAAAGCAAAGAACAAATGATTACACTCGGTGAATCGGATAGCAAAAACAAGGAAAGAGCCAGAAGAGGATAAACATTCAAGGATGTACGCGAAAACTATTACAAACAGTTTGTGAAAATATTTAGGATTTCGGAGGAAGAATAAGACGAATAAAAGGAGAGAACGATTTTAAAGTGGTAGCAAAGTCAATGGCTGAGATGCGATTTGAGCTAAAATTAACAAGAGAGCAGGATAAAGCGTTGGCGCTTGTTTCCCAACGACGTGTTCGGTGCACGCGAAACTACAAGACGTTTCTATTCTCCGAACATAGAACTCAACACCGAACACCCGCATTATCCGAAAGATCCTTCAATATTGGCGCCGTACGCCGCTTGAGAAAGCGCGCGCATGCATATTATACGCACGTACGCGAGCGACTCGATGATTTATGCCGTCCGCGCTCACTAATTTTATAATCCGGACATAATGAAGGCCATTATCGTAATACTTCTCCTTGGAACCAGATGATCCTGCGGTGAACGAAAAACCCCGTGATCACTGGCGAACGCGAGCGCGCGCGCGCGCGCGGCCCGTAATTGCACGTTTATGCGATTCCTGTTATTATCAATCATTACCGCCTTCCCTCCCTCCCCGCCCCAACCCGCCGCTCGGCTGGTGCACTGCGGCTATAATATTTGTAATCGGCGCGCGGCCAAATAACCGCTTTTACCGCTCACCCTCCAACGTAAATACGCTCTCTCTCCCCTCCGGCCCCCTCGCGTGCATAGCGCCTCGACTCGGATGCGTTCATTTTTCACCGCGGGCTCCATTTATGCTCCACTTGCCTCGCACTTGGACGCAGCTCCAGTGCGTCGAGACGTGTGCGCCACGACGATTGACGGCTCACGTGACGACGCGGAAGCTCGGCTAATAGCGATGCACCCGCGGAAATAAATCACTCGACTCGACTTTATTTCTAGGCCTCTCCTTTTGCTCGTCCCGAAGATGTGCTTCTATTCCCGCGTTATCGGGATTTTCGCGACCGTAACCCTCCGGAAGGTGATTGAGGAAACTGAAACACTTTGGACTCGTTTCGCTGAACTTTTTTCGATCTCGGGATCTCGCGCTTCACTCCTTCGTTCCTATTATTATTATTGTTGTTGTTGTTGTTGTCGTTGTTATTATTATTACTATTATAACACTGTATACAATGTACGCGTACGTTGACACTCGGAGTTTAAAACGAAATAATGGGCTTTGATAACAACGTTCGGATGTTTAACGTCGAACCGAATGAAACTGCGTTGTGACGCTACGTTACGTCACTGTTTCGGTGTCACTTTAATTAAAACTAATTATTGCGCGGCTTTTATGCAATTACAGTTTTTTCTCTTATACATTTAACACTCGTCTATCGCAATATTGATGTTAAATGTAATCGTAAGCGCTTAAGAAACAAACGGCTTATGATAAAAAAGTATAAAAGCACTTAACAGAATGCACGGAAATTTCAAACTGCGCGAGAACTGCAAGTTGGACGTTGGAAAATGTCTGGATGGAATCTATCGTGGAACAGAATCATCGTGTCAAGCGGTCGCTCCACGATTTTGCACAGTCGCCGCCTCGGGAAAGCCACTGCGTTCGTGATAAATTTTTCGCCGACTTGATGCCACGTTGCGTCGGAGAGGTTCGTGGGTGCCCTCCCATCTCTTCGGCCCTCTTCACCAAAGCTCTGCGAAAACAACAGCGGACCCGTCGCGAGGTTCCACGAAATTGCCGTGATTAGACAAATCTCGTTAGGCAAGTGTAATTTTCAACGCGGCTCGCAGAGGCACGATCGAGATCAGCCCGTATTCTTGGAAGCTCACCTAACGAGTTGTTGAGCACTATGATTACACTGGTCGGTAAATGTCCGACCTCCAGTTATCCTCTCTCTCTCTCTCTCTCTCTCTCTCTCTCTCTCTATCTTCATCTAACTCGCTTCTCACCCTCTCGCTCTGGTCAATTGTTTCTGCGTCCTCTTGTCCTTTGTTTGCCCCGGCAGCGCGTGCGGTAATTATCGTGCACTCCCCGTTTTTTTCGTCCTCCTTGTTTTGTGAGCATTGGCTCTAAAAAGATTATCTTCCACACGAATTACCATTCATAAAGTGTTATTATACACACCCCCCGACCGATGAGATAAATTTTCCGTTTTTTGTCGTATTTATTTTATTTTATGGCGACGAGCTGAAAATGGGACGTCAGGTACAGGTTGTGGCTTGCACTCTCAATGCACCAAGTACGCGAGTCTTATAAATAATTGTTCTTTGTTCTTGGAAATAAGAATTGTATCTTATTTTACAAAAATATTTATGCAATCTACCGAGAGCGGACCCTGAAAATTGTACCATTATTAACGTTGTATTATTCTGAGATTCGGCTTAAAACCTACACATGTCAAACACGGTAAAAGTAAGTTGAAAGTTGATTGTATACTTTTACGAATTATTCGTGCACATTTGAATAAATTATAGGAAATACTTTGTAATTTTATATTTTAAATAAAAGTTTTAAATTTTAGGAAACGATTTTCAATAAAATTTTCGAACAAAATATACTACATATTTTAAAGAAAGCTAATTATATTTTATGAGAATAATCTAAATCGTATTCGTATTCGTCAAAATAATTGAATGATAAAATATTTAACGCATATTAGAAATGGATCCATAAGTTACAAAACTTTTATCGATAAATATTTTCGAATGTATCAAAGATTTTTTGTTATGCTACAATTCTAATCAGTAGTAGAAACATATTTTCAAAAAATAAAACATTATTATTAAAATTTCACTTCTCTGACCTAATTATAATATTTTTTTTTAACGTAACTGTTATTCATTATCGCTCGGTCATACGAACGTGTATAATATGGATTAATTATAACAGAAATCACGTTGAACTTTTCGCTAAACGAGCATCGATTAATTCTACATATATTTATTTTATTTAGTTGCACGAATAATCGTTATTTAGAACTCATGAGGAGTCTCAAACCCTCTTTCATTGAATTAAGTTAAACGCTTTCGCACGGTGAGTTACACTACATTACCCAATAAATGGAAGAAATCATCAACTAAGAATATAAATCTAGTCCATCCTATAATAAATATAAAAATTATTCTCGCGACAAAGTTTATCGAATAAAAAACTGTTTCGTATAGATATAAAGTTTGAAATTTATAAAATTGAAATCTTAAGCACTTAATAATGTTTTTTTGTATAATAACTTCTTGTATTTACTTATATTTCATTATAAAATTAAACGTTAAGAATTTGAAGAAACGGAGACCGAAGTTGTTTGAAATACTCTTATTTTCTCAAGATATGACATTGAAATGATTATTTTTAAGTTATTTTTTTATAATAAATCATCGATTATAATTTAAGAAACATGAAGGCGTGAAGTGTTCCTTAATAGTATCGTAAAATTCAATGAAATTAAAAATATGAAAGACATTGAGCAGTGACATTTTTGCACAGTCGATTGTCCAAAACATTTATATATACACAATTATTATTTGTATTTTGTTGTACTGTTAATTATACCGATCCTTTTTTATTTGAATGTGCGAATAAGAATAGATTGTCATAAAACAGTATCTATAATCGATAACGTACCTTTCTCCCGTGCCTTTGTAATTCTCAGTGTAAGAGTTTTATAACAGAACCCTATAAAAATGAGAATCGCTTTAAGGTAGTATCCGATACCATTGAGGGCATAAAGGCTCTTCATGTCTCTTTTTTCTTTGCTGCGAAACAAGATAAAAAGGAAAGGGAGTGCCGTTATTAGCCATAGCCATATAAGAAACGTACATGAGGAGAGGCGTCGTCGCATCTTTGGCTGTAAGCCGCGGGGGTAGCAAAGGGATAGTGGTGTGTAACTTCAAGAAAAGCTCGGGCGTAAGTCTGTGGCGATACTGAAAGCCTCTTTAAATAATGCACTATGCATGGTAATCGGTGTGGTATCTCAACAACAAAAGGACCTTGCACAATGTGTTACTCTCTCTCTTCCTCCGTCTTCTGTCTCTCTCTCTCTTTTTCCCTCTTTCTCTTTCTCACTCTGTCTAAGAAAAAAGAAAGAGTCAAATAGCACCTGCACCTCTCGAAGCTTGTATTCTATCGGTTTAATGTAGCTGTCGAAGGGATGCGTCTAACATCGCCTGCATTATCATCAAGTGCCAAGTGGCACTTCGCTTACCTGTACCGCTTTTATCTTATTTGCATCAAATGCAAGGGGGAAGACTAAAAGTCAAAATAGAGCTGAGGGTGTGAAGTTAGTCAACGGTCACGAATCTTCTAAATACAGGTTTTTAAAGAAAGAAAATGTTAAGTACGAAAAAACTAAAGATCAAAGATAACCATCGCATCAGTTGATCCCATTTTTTTTACAGAACTTGTTTTAGGTTTTATCACATACCAGTCAAATCATTTAAATAACAATTCATATTCTTTGTTGCTGGGAAAGCAACCACATCTTTTTTAACATATTAATATTTATAGCTTGCATAAAATTAAATCTGTAAAATATGGTGTATAGAATCTAAATATTTTAATAGTAGAAATTATTTGCGCATAAAATTTATATCATTATAACAATATTATTTTTACGCTAAACAATCTTTGAAATTCATAATCCTTAATTTCGTAGAGTAATTCATAAAAATGAAGCTAAAAATTTGCTTAAGGAAAACAAAATTTTTTATATCTTTGAAGTTTATTATTTCGTAGTCAATATATTACATTAAAACAAAATATAAAATAAAATTTTATATAATGTAACTTTATTATAAATCATATTTACAAAAAAATCATTTCTTAATATATATTTAACCTCTAATATTATAATTAATTATTAAAATAATAATCTTTTTCAGAAATTTTATTTTGATTTCTTATTAGATCATTTTCCATTTATAATTTTGATTTAAATGAAAAAAATACATTATAAGTTTATTCAACCGATTTATTAATTGAGTTCATATACTAATAAATTTTATGCACATTTATGAATGTAGTTGAAGTCGAGAAATATCTTTTAGAAAATATTCATACGTTCCATCCAAAAAATTATGAAAATTCTTAAATAATCTAAAAAAGTATATCGATTGCCAGACTAGAAATTATTCAGCAATAACGCATCAAAACTTTTTTCATATTGAACGTAAAAAAATACATTTTTCAAGCTATAAAATTTTTGTTTTTAAAGTTTGCACATTTTCTATCCTCTCTACGCGCAAATATATACGCGTGTATACAGCTCTTTCAATAGGGGCTGAAGTTTACGTAAAGTGAGCAAAGAAAATGAACTTAATGTAAGAGTGCACGAGAAGGTTTATGAAATGATGGTCATAATGCCCTGCGTCTCTTTTTTCTTTGTTTCATTTAGTTAAGCTTTACGAGAGCAAACTGTGAGCAGCAGCTGTTGCTTCATGTATAACTTTTTATCGTATTTACTTTGCTAAACACAATGAAATGAAGAAATGTAGTACTAAAGTATAAATACGTTGTGAATTTCTTCTCAATTCTGCAAATCGCTAGCTGCTGGTGCTTATGATAATAGAACTTTTTAATAGACGAGTATTTTCATTTATTTAAGTACGAAAAGCTTGGCACGACTTCTATTACCAAGGATTTTAAAATGAACATTTTTTATTTGCTTTATTCTTTTAAACTGGGATTTGAATTGCTAAGTTATAGAAGCTGAATAATTATCTAAGTTTTTACCAAGGATATCATAATTGTTTGCAAAAAAGTACTTTGTACGTCATTATAACGAATAATAAACGAGGGTTTTCTACTTTGATACCAAACATAACGTATACAATTCTGACAACTGGATAACGAAAAAAATTGTATTTCATTGAAATACGTGTAAGAAAAAAATAGTAAGAAAATTTTACATAATAAAGAAAAGTCTCCTTTACTCATTTCTATTACGTTTGAAATCATACTGATTAAATATTTTAAAACTTAATTATTGTTTTTGACAATTATAAATTAATTAACATAATTAAACAATATTAAAAATATCATTGTACTATAATTAGAACAATTAATAAATTATTGAATTATAATTTTTCGTACGTATGAAATTGTATTACAAAATAGGGAATCATTTATTAAATGTGAATAAATTCACTTATGAAAGTAAAACTGAAAAAACTAAATTTAGAATAGTAAAAAGATCATACTTTTATACGAAAAATAATGCCAAATTTGAGTAAACTTATTCATTAGAAACGCTTATTAATAATTATTACTTTTTCTGAAAAATAAGCTATTAGAAGTACTCGTACTTTCTTTTATAAAGTTGAGTGTAACAATTTAAAAAAGATGGTTAATATCATTAACGCCACCAAATAAATAGGCCAAAGGTAAATGTGATCGATATTTTGTTCGAAAAAATGACTTGCTTTGTATTTATCATCATTAATTTTCTCACTAAAATCTTTGAGCGAAGCATTTTATGATTCTAAATATATATATATATATATATATATAATGACACGCGATTTTAAGTAGAACTAGATTTAATCTTTACAGTAAAAATAATCACAATATTCTACGAATTATTTTATGACGCAGTTACAGATCCTTCCGGCTAAAAAACAACAAAAAATTAAGTGAATTATGTAATAATTTAACAGTGAAATCAATAGCGAGTAGAGAAAGGAAACTGAAGAAAATCAGCTGAACCAATAGTCGAGTAGAAAGATCTGCTAAATCGCGTAATTCGCTGTACAGTCAACGCACCAAGCAGATGTAAAAAGTGTGAAAGGAGCGTAATACCGGAATAACGACAGGCGCAGTAAGAATGAATTTAAAAAATACCTCCTTTATTTGTATAATACACAACCCTTCCGCAAGCCCATTTAACTTCTGCGAAAGAAAAGTTCGCCGTGCTAAAACAACCCGTATAAATCGGGAGAGTCTCGTCGCTCGAACAAAGAGTAAAAAAGGGAGAGGAGAAAAAGGCCGGTCGAGGCGATTCATTGAAGTCGAGGAAGCCGTCGGAACTATTTAATATTCCGCCTCATTTCCCACCACCTTTCTTCTCGCTCTTTCCTTTCCTCCTCTTTTCCGGCTCGCGAGTGTGGCTCCTTATATTTGCTCTCTCGCACGATCACCCGCGCGTCGAAGGAACGTTGCCGTTCGATGCGAAAATTGCCTCGGTAAGAATTATTGACTATAAATTACTCGTCGCAAGCCCGCGCTACCCTCGGTGCAAACGAGCGCGCGAGCCACCGTTATTCATGCAAATGACGCTTGACTGCGAAAAGGTCCTCGCGCACGCGAACGAGCGAGCGAGAGAGAGCGAATCGTTCTCCTGCATTTTTTCTCTTTTGTGAACGCCTCTCGAGGATGGCTTCACACTCGCGACGATAGATTTAAATAAGGATTTTTTCGCACTATCAATAATCCTTGTCTACGACCGAGTATTGCACCAAACTTCCGACTTCTTTTTAACGAGTTGCTTCAAATAACCTCATAATTCATTTGTTTTTGATAAACGATTGTTCGGTCGTTTTCATCAATGCCCATTGCCATCATTAAGATTGAGATACGGTATGTAAAATAGCGTATCAAAACTACGTGTATCATCTGTCGATATTTTTACAAGCGTAATAACTATTTCGCGCATATAAATATTGAACGACATAATTGAGATGCAATTTAATGACGTTTTAAAATAATCCTTTGTTTCAAACTATTCGTATCTAAGTTTGCTGCAGCAGATTTATACACGAAATTGATATATCTTAGCTTTTCTCGCGCACTGGATAAATTGTAAAACAAATCTAGACGTTTGCAAGTAATATATATGGCCTTTCCTATTATACGCTTATTTTGGGTAACCGAGCTTGCACAAAGTCATACGGGATTATTATAGATAAGTCGACGACCACTTTCAGTACTTGTAATTTTAAAAATGACAGAGATGGGAAGAAAAATCGCTCGCTAGAGACTCGCGCGAGCGCGTTATCGTCGCCAAGACAGTGATTTCTCGGGCCCTTAATGTACGAGTCCGCGTATACATATCAGTCCCAGCTATGCAAACTGCGTGCGAAATACAAACCATCGAGTTCTCGCGCGCAGTTTCAGCCGAGGGTCATTTTCGTTTCTCCTAAGACGTGGAGCGGCTGTTCCATTAATGGACGCCACATGCTGCTGCTGGTCCAGCTTTGTCTCTCTCTCTTTCTCTCTCCTTATATCTTGTTCACGTGGACAGCAGCGAGACCGTTCGTAATAAATCACTTTGCCGGGAAGAGGACGCCTTTGATATGGCGACAAGGTTTTCGTGCCTTTACAATTTCATTCGTGTATACCGTCGCGCACTAGTTCGCAGTTTCGGCTCATCCGTCATCCCGGGCATATCACAAGAGCCATTACGACGTGGACTTTCTCAGGCGCACGTTTTGCTCCCCCGTAGCGAAATGCCAGACGGCGGAGATGCGCACCGTTCCCCCTTTTCCTTCACGCCTCGCAAGCCTTCCTAGCCTGCCCATCCTCCTCGCGATCTCTGCAGAAGCAAATAATCCGATGAGACGTGGATTCCGCAGATTTCCGCGCTACTAAGCCGCTTCGGAAAATCACGTGTTTATTGCTAACGTGTGGCTTGCCTCCTTTTCAAAACGGATCGTTTTCTTTCGGCTCTGCCTTTTACGACTAATTGCCTTTGCCTTTGCCTTTGCTTTATCACTTTCCACGATATACGTTCGAGCTAGTTTTTCAAAAATAGATCAAAGGTATCGACAGTGATCTCCCTTTTTATTTTTCAGTCATTACTCTATACTGATTTCAAATAAGATTTATTTTTTAGTTTTACATTTCAACGAACGTATTTCATTGATTCGTTAAATCAAGCAATTAGTTATTGCAATATGTTATGCTAATATAAGCTGTGTTAATTATATACACAAATCCTACTGGGTTCGTCAAACTTGTATACGAAATGTAATGAACTATATAGATAATTATGGATAACTAGAAATCCCATACATGATTGTAATTTTTGCTGTTTTCAATATGAATATAAATGCTTAAACAGATTATATACTACTTAATTGTTATTGTAAAAAATTAACATTGAAATTATTAGTCGAAACAAGTACTCAAAGTTGGAAAATTTATTTTGGTACTTTTTAAAGAATATTGCTAAATTTAGAATTATTCGAGGCTCTGCGTGAAAGCTGGATGAAATCCGTGGAAATGGTGACTGACAAAAAGTACGAAAAGACTAAAAAATCAGCAAGGATTGATGAAAAGTCCAAATATGAAAGGAAGTAAAATAATTGCAAAGCGAAAACTTATTGATGTTCTCGACCATCTTTACAATCACAACGATCACTTGTAATTTTGACTTAGAATAGACAACCTATACTCCAACAATTGTTTTCAAAACCTCTATAATTGAAGAGCAACATCGTATTTGCAAACTGAACTTAAGTATATTGAACATCTCCTATATTATATTTACTACGTTCGACAAATCGACTTTCTACCTACATTCGATTTACGATACATTAATTTTTTTTTAGCGATTCTTAAATTTCTATTTTTACTGCTAATATGTTTATAAATATGCTGTTCCAAATTTCAAATTAACTGCTCTACTTTTTAAAATCTACTTTTTAAACTACTCGAATAATAATAAAAAATTTAAATATCTTGAATAAAAGCTTCCATACTCTAGTTCAAAGCTAAATTTATTTAATTTCATAATTCTTTAAATTCTGTAAGGAGTTGATACTTTAATTTTTATAAATATATGGAAAATAATTGTTCACATAACGTATAAGACTTTGAAGAAAACATAAATGAATTGATGCAAAGTAGTTTAAAAAGACTACATAGAACATTAAAGTTATATCAGCGACCTCTTGCGTTAAACTTAATTGTAACCAATCATGAGAAGTTTCATTAAAACGTTCTAATATCTATAAAAAATTTTTAAATCTCTTAAAAATTTTTAGTTTAATAAAATTTTAAAATATTATTACTTTTTGAAAAAATATTTCAAATAAATTTCATCTCTGTTTTTTATTAAATTTAATATCAAAACATATATTCTATAAAAATAATCAGATGTTTATAAGAAATTTTTTATAAAAACTGTATTGAAATTAATAATAATGATAACGCGAACATTTTTTTACAAATATTAATAAATCTACGAGGGCTTAAATAGTTAGATATTTATTAATTTTTTGTTTATTAATTAACGATTAGCATAAAACATTATTGCTTAAAATATAAAACTGGAAAATTTTTAACAAATACAATTGAAATTAAATGATTATGTGGGACTGCGATTAGTTTTATGAATGTATCTATCAAAATGTTAAAACGATATCATTGTCGCTCATCCAAAGTATTATAAAATGTAGATAAAAATGAGTTTAATAAAATGAGCACAAAATTATGGCAAATAAAAAGTTCTGCAACTTAATTAAAATAAATATTTGAATCAACTAGAAATCGGCTTCAATTGCTGCTACAATTATTATATAACTGTTAAATTATAAATAAGAGGGCTGAAAATTATTAATATAATATTCTTTTCCAATCGTCCGTTTTACTTGGTGCTAAAATTATAACTGCGAGTTCGCGTTGATTAGAAATTAATAAAATTTAAATAACTAGGTTTACTTGGGAAATAAATTTTTTTGCTCAAAATATTTGTATGGAATGTGAGAAAAATATTTTGATATTTGAAATGGGATACAATTTGTAATTCAATTTCCTTCCATAATTTGAATAATGCAAGTTGATTTTTCTCTTGAATATGGTTGAAGGTGAAACCGTTGCCAAAGAGCTACCCTTTTTTATGACTGAAACGATAAAAAGCTTATGCAGGTTTGACTAAATGAAGTCGCAAACGGAGATGTAATAATAAAGAAATCTTCTAAAGCGAATAGAATAAAAGGTTAAATTTAGGGTGAAAATAAAGCAGTGGTTTTAAATTGTTAGCATGGAATGTCCGCAAAATAGCTTTGGCAGCATCCCTTTATCCTAGAGGATTAACCGGGAGCCTTTGACGTATTCCCTCCTACCTCGTCAAGCGCTTTACAAAAAGAAGTCTGTGCCGGCGTCGCGCGTTTCACAAAGTCCGCCAAAAGTTATTAGCCCCGTGTGAATTATACATATCAATCTCCCACTCTGCAGGAGCTCGCAGGCGAATCTGAAAATTATTCAAGGGTGCGTCTGAGTCTCGTGTCGAGAGATTCTGTGTTAGTAATTGCCTCGACTCGTCGTGCAATGGCATCTTTTGCGGAAGTCCGCGACGCATGTGACTGTTGCAGCCCCGTTAGTGCGTTCGCCAGTCGCTTGTGCCAAGATTTTCGCGTGTCACTCGACAAAACGTCATCATCGTCGTCATCGCCGACTCCCCGGTGGACGTGTTTTTCGAGCGGCGCTTCGTGCGAGGTCCCTCAGATTCGTTTTTATAAATAGTCGAGGCGTCGACAGGTCAATGATGCTGGCCAATTGATGCCTTGTTATTGGTCACTGTTCCTGTCACGTTCGCCACATTTTTCTTTCATCTTCTCGTTTCGTCTGACCTGTAGGCCTATATAAGTTTCCTGACACGTATACCCTTAAGTAATCGAGGATTTTACATTCTATATCTCGTGTCCCGCTTATTGCGAATTTACTATTTGTTACTGCTTAAATTTATTATTGATGCTACGATCAACGCTTTACATTTACATAATCTAAAAACATCCAACAATCACGATTATTATGTTAAATGTTTTACTTACGTTTCGAATGAGGCAAATTGATATTTAGTTTATTGCATAAAACGCGGACTTTATAATTTTTGTCATTCAGACCCCCTCGTTCCATCTGTCAAGAATCGTTAATGATATTTACTCCATCCTGTGCCGATACATAATGTAGCAGATATATAGGACAACATTCAAAAGCATTCATTGGGGATAATCTTATTATAATGTAATTTTTATATACGATACATACCCAATGAATTTTGTATGACTTGTTCATTGATATACGCTTAAAAGATGAAACAGTTGGTTCTTATCTTATAGAGGCTTAAAACGAGATTATTAGTAATGTGATTATTTAAAGCGAGACTTAAAGCCACAATAAATGAATATTAAATAGATTTTCACTCTAAGCATGTCTAAAAGCATATAAATAAAAGAAATTTTAATCGTAAAATAACTTTAAAAAATTACGATATATTAAGTTAATAAATTATTTTAAAAATTATTTATTACGCTGTAGTATGTAGATGTATATTTAGTAGTAAACATATATACATACATACATACATACATTCATATGCATTAACAATTTTATAACATATAATATTTGAATACATATAGTGGAATAATTAATACTTGGTTACTTCATTAATACTATTTAATTA
Source organism: Platyscapa corneri (assembly GCA_018907185.1). Lineage (NCBI taxonomy): Eukaryota > Metazoa > Arthropoda > Insecta > Hymenoptera > Agaonidae > Platyscapa > Platyscapa corneri. The sequence goes on along the minus strand of JACCHW010000005.1, from coordinate 677,322 downwards.
TTCGATTATTTAAAAGAGTTGAAGGAAATATCTTTTTATTTTTATCAATGTACATTGTTAATAGCTTTATATGCATGTAATATCTGTATAAGTAAGGCATAAATGATTTTAATATATTTTTTCAAAGGAAAGGAAAATAAGATTTAATGAATATTGAAGATAAAAAAATATTAAGATTATTATTTAAAATATTTAAAATTGTAATATTTTTTTAATTAAATACAATAAAAAGGAAGAGTAAGTTGTAGACGATTTACGTATTTAACTGTGATAAAATGATAACGAACATTGCTAGTTATGAGTCCTTGTTGCTAATAAGACACCAACCTTACATTAGAAAATTTAATTTTATTACTATAGCCAATATCTTATACTGAATTTTATATTTATTTCTTTTTTTATAAACTTTTAATTTTCATTTTATCTACATTTTATTTGTTTCTTCGTGTGTACAATTATCTTTGTATAAAATATCCGTTTTTGATTTAGAATTAAGATGTTTACAGTGTTAAGTAATTTCTTACACGATTGTATGAAGAACTCTTTTTCAGACTTACATTACTTGAAATTTTGAAACAAATAAAATTAATATTTTACGTCAGTCAAGTCAACAACTTAGTTTGCTGATAAGTATCGTCTCCATTTAGTAAGAGATGCTTTATGAATTTTAGTCATTTATCAATTTATACATTGATTTTTTAAAGTTGGAAAAATTAAATTATTGTTTTATTTTAGCAAAGTTTATCTATGTTTAAGCAGAAATGAAAATGTCAATTGGTCTGCTTATTTAGAAATGAAACTCTCTCAATTTACTGTACTCATTAATAATTTTTTGTAGTTTTAATTTTAATCTTTCATTCCAAAGAAATATTTTCGTAGTTTATAATTCATAATGTCGTTTGTTAGAAACGTTTCTGCTTATCCTAAATTATGAAAGAATTAGCATAATAAATTAACATGATTATTGTCACCATAACTCTTTGTGATTAGAAATATTTCAAAATCATTTGTCTTAATTTAGATTTATTCGTATTTCATATATTCCTATTTTTTCATAAATAATAAATTATTCGAAACAACTAAATTTTTTTAATTAAAATTATAGGAGACAAAACAAGCTGTTATGAATTTGTATTGAAGTGATTCATTTTCTTATACCAATTGAAAAAAATAACAATCATAAGTATTATGTTTGGAAAGTTCAAGCATTATTAAGCATTAATTTATATGCAATGCTAATCTACATTGAAAATAGACGAGTTGCATAAACATGCGTATTGATTGTCAAATACGCAATAAAAAGAACATTTAGTTAACGCATTAATTAATTTAGTTAAAGAATTTCAAATGTACTTCATTTAAATTCTCGCTTTATTGTATAATTTACGTAATTAATTATTTCTTGTAAAAATGTGATGTAAATATCACCTTAAATTTTTTTGAAAATAAAATAGTAATAAATATTTTGAAACGTAGCATAAAGTTTAGCAAAGCAGTATTGTATAACGATCATTTATATTTACCGAATAAAATGTACAGTATATTTTTTTAAGTTTTATAAAAAACTTAATATTTAAACTTCATAAAAAGCATGAGAATGAATAATGCTAATGGAATCTAATCTATACTCAATAAAAAATATATAAAATTTTTATTTAAAATATATTCTTATGTTACTTGAAAATTAAAGTTAAATTTAATACCAGAGACGTTCTAAAATCTGGATTAACCAATTATTAATACAATTATTCGCTTCATTTTTACGTAACTTGCAAATATCTTTGCATCAATTGGTAATGTAAGGCCACTATATAATCGGAACCTGATTAGAGGAAACTTAATTTTCAAATATTAATAACTCGATCAATAAATGTAGCATGAACCTAAAGCATACTGCAAATTAAGAAAAATCATTGATTTAAAGGATCATTTTGTATTCAGAAATCATTCGTTGGTTTGCTTAAGAATATTATTTTCCTCCAGTTCAATTTAATAAGGCCAACTAGAAACCTATTTTTAATTTAATTCCTAATTTATTTATGAGGAAAGTTATTCAATTAAAAGTTTTATTTTTGTTGCAATATATCTTTTTACCAAAAGTTTGAGACCTTGATCTTTCTCACCTATTTTTATACAGTTTACCCTATTTGGGAAGGTTTTTCCAACAATGACTCAAATTTAATTCATGACGTAGTCTTTGATACATTGGTCACTAGTTACAGTATTATAATAATTTTTTGCAAATATTTTCAATAGTTAAGCTGCTTATAAACGAATTCAAAGAGTCAATAAATAATACGTGACATTTTAGCGCTTGTTAACTGAACCGAACAGCAATAATTCATCTCCCGATAAACTGCTTTCTTATTTCTGTGGCAGTTGGACTTTTTGCTCCGATTAGTGAAGTCGTGCCTTTTATAGTCAATCTTTTGAACTGCCCCACTTATTTTGAATTTATCAAACACCCAGCCAATAGTGAATTTTCGATATTTTGATATTTTAATTATAAATAACTACTAAAGACAGACGCTGCAATTCTTAAGTTGCTCAGCTTGTACGTTTAATTCCTACATTTCTTTCGACAAACCGACGAACAGAATTTGTCTCGCCAGCTGCGCAATTCACTCAGTCGTGCTTTAAGAGGGCGAAGCTTTTATTAAGTCGAGGCTGAAAAATATCCGAACTCCATCTCAATTTTCAGTCCTATTTCGTATACAGCTTGGCAAAAAATTTATTTAAAATATATGCGGCGTCAGATAAAATAGCCTCTAAAATTTAGCTTAGCCAATAAGCAAATGCAAGATAAGAGAGGATGGACGATGCGCTTTGAAAGCGAACGTCCCGAGCGCAAAGAAAGATTGGTCGCAAATAATAAGGGAAAAAGGCGCATAACATCCTTCGGGTCATATTATTCAGCGGATGCACGATCTCGAAAATCTCCTCGTAAAGTGCACTGGTCTTTACGGGCTTCGCTACCAGGGAGCGGTCCGGTATTCGAGCAGCATCTTTGATACCGTGCGGGATTCAATGCAGAAAATGGTCACGCCGTAGAGCGGTATAAATACACGGTAACAGGGGCTCCCCGCGTGTTCGATGAAGAGATATACCGACTGCACAGCCGTGATTCTTTTTCACTTTTCTCTCATTCTTCCTCTCTCACTCTTTATTTCGAATGCGTATCGTTTAATCTGCCTGCTTTGCATATAATTACCTATTATTTATTGTTTTTTGATCAATACTACTACTTTGTTGATATTCTTCCGCGATTGCAGGCATCTGCTTTCAAATTTACATTTGCTCACTCAATGCCTGTATTACCTAATAATCAATAATGACTAATTGCAATATCAACGTGACGACGTTATCCATTATTTTTTCAGCGTCGTATTTTAAAAAAAAATTCAGCATTTTTTGATAACTGTCGCGAGTCATGATACAATCCCAACAATATGAGTAGCACTGGTTTGTACTTTAGGAAAAGGATTTTTTACAATGCTATAAAATTTAAATGCAAGGAATAAATACTTTAAGAACGAGCTGCATTTTTTTCAATTTATTAAAATACTCGACATTTTTTATTACAAATTTTTATTAATATTACTGACTATAAATTGTATATACAAATGTTCTTAATTTTTATCTATATTTTATTTAATATATCGGCATAATCTCATGATTATATAATTCTTTAGACACGTATAAGTTAATGGATAAATTATTAAGATTTTTTCTGCAATAACGGATACTTGCCTATTCATTTTATACGTTAACTGTGAGTATATTCATACATAATCCTTATTTGATAGGTAATCACCTGTTAAAATACCAAACATGTAAGTTCATTAAATTATTAGATTTTAATAGGTATTCATTATCTTTCAGCGAGGGAAACGTGTTTTCACCTTATAACTTGGCCTATTGTTCATGAATATTTAAAATCAAAGTCATCGAGGTACATATTTTATCAATGAATTTAGATAAGAGCCAAGTATTCATTTATTTCTCATTATCGAAAAATTCAAATCTCCTCCTCGCATACTCGTACTATGCTTTCTTCGGAATATTATTATTTACGGAAAGATTAGATATAGTTGCAGTGGAAAAGTTAACTTGGCTATCGCTGCAATATTGAACTAGAAAATTTATACGTACGTAAAGCACGTATGTTAGATCGGAAGAAGAAAAAATCGCGCAGTTCCGTGAATTCAATCGAAAGGGGTGAAGAAAGCGACGGCCTACGTGTGCACATATATAATATGAGCGAGTGCATGAAAAAAGTAGAATGCAAGATGCAAAATGGTACCGACGCGATGCTGCGTTCGACACAAAGAAGCACCTACATAGAAGGGGAGACTAAAGAGAAAGATAAGGATTTTGCGCGCGCGCGAGTCACAGAGAGAGAGAGAGAGAGAGAGAAAGAGAAAGAAGTAGCAGTATCTGCGTGGGCGGCCTGGTCGAGCGTAAAGTCCGGGGATTGGCTATACGTATTGTACGTATATACACTCGTCCTGGGTGGCGTGGACCTCTCTCACTCTCTCTTTTCCTCCTGCTGTATTCTTCGGACACAGCTTAGTGTACACTCGCGAATGCATTGACCAGTCAGGTATTATGATAATGCATGACTATCTATGCATCGTATCGACTTGTCGTGTTATTGTTGCAGCCGCTTATACCTTTCAACTACGGCTCGCTTTCCCTCTGTCTCCCACACACACGCACCCTCTCTCTCCCTCAATCCGCGCTACGTGCAACACGATTCCACATTCATCGAGAAGGGAGCAGGTAGTGGGGAGGGAGAGAAATGCGGGATTACAAAAAGTAGATGCATGAGGTACGGCCATCTATAAAACAGTGAAAAGGCTGGTTTTGTACTATTTACGTGAACTTTATTCACTCGTGTGTTTACATTTCGCTCAAGAGTTCTGTTGGATCATACTAAACACACCATTTTTTGCTTTCATTTCGGGACGGTGGATGAATAATTATTACTTTTAGTAGAAGCATTTTCACTTTTTGATGATTTGCTCTCGCAAGGAAGTGAAGAAGTTTGTACAAAAAGTACTCGATCTAGAATAAAAAAAGTATTGATTTCTTCCGAACTTAAAATTGAAACTCGTTTTTTTAATCATCTTGAAATATTTCTTTATAAGTCGTGTCCGTTACAATACTAGTTATAATCATTTAAACTTAAATTGTAATTAAAAACTTTGGTTTACAAAAAAAAGAATTGATTTTAAAAAGTATATTTATATATTATTCTAGAGAAGCATCTGATTTAAAAAATTATGCTATAATTTTTAAAACATCAACCATTACTTTGAATGCAATAAAAATATACGAAGAAAAATTACTTTTAAACGATTTGGAAATGTCTCAATTTAAAAAATTCTAATGCTTTTTAGACGAATAATTGTATGCAATGGCTTCTTTATAAATGAAAACCTTGAGTTTTATCCATACTGAGCGAAAATAAATCAACAAAAGTAATTATGCAAAGTAATGCTGAAATTAAAATATACGCGTAAGACAGTTCTATAAACTTAATTTATACATTATTTAAAAATAATTTGACTAAATATTTATATATTTAAACATGTGTTTGATTGTTTCTTTATCTACAATTTATTTTGAGCATCAACTATTAGTTGATTTGTTTTTTTATATAAAATCTATTTTTAATTAAATTAATGATTAGTTCCATTTATTATATAGTTCTAAATATTACTTTTATCTACATAAACGGGAAAATCTTTTATGACACCTGAAAAATATCAATCAGACTAATATTTAAAGTTTAAAATAAAGTTAATTATAATACATTCGCAAAGCGTTAAGTTCAAAGATATAAATTTCACAGCAATAAAGTAAAAACTTGAAAAAATGCGATAAAAATGTGCTTTCTAAATACGTTGCCAATTTTATGCCTTTTAACCAGAGAATAGAATAAAATATAACGAAACACGTGTAGCAAACAATTGATTTTTTAATACGAGGATAATATCATTCTTTAAAAATTAGTTTATAATAAATCATATAAGTTGTAGATAATAGATTTATTTACTTTTATCTACGTAAACACGAGTTAGCTTTTACTTCAACTTTGTACTGTAAATTATGCACATAAAAGATAGTTTACTTTATTAAGAATTAAAGTGATCATAATCGTAACTGTGTATCTATAATATTAACATAAAGAGAGCTCGACACCAGTTAAATATAAAATAGATAATAAAATATTATATATATACACAAATATACGCATACACGGACGTGTCCATGCAAAAGAATTATCGAGTTTGATTTATGCGATTTCATTTATGTACTCAGAAAAAGATGTAATAATATGAAAATGATGTTTTAATAAGTAAAAATATTAGCATTTTTTAAATACTGATGACTTGCTATCATAATTCATTGAAAATCAAGCATTAAATTCTTTGTATAGCATTATTAGTTACATGAAAAAAGTAACGCATTGTATAGAAATTACAGTTTATAGTTCATCCTGCTTGCATAAAAAATGAATTATGCTGGTGGTAATTTTCATGTAGCTCGTATAAATAAAGTGTATGAAAAATTAGATTTTATCATGTAGTTAACTCAAAGAGTAGCATAAAAAATCAGTCAAAGTCTTTCGCTAAGCGCTTGTTTACAGTTGAAATATACATGTTGCAGATTATAAATTTAAAATGTAGTCTAGTATTTGTCAGTGCCAATTGTCGGTACTTAGATTGGGAAAACGCATAAACCTACCACTACTTACGTTCGGCGGCGTTCGTTACGTCAATTTCGCTGATTAAACGTCTGGACAAAGAAAACTGATGACCTTCATCATCCATTATTTATAATTTTAGGAGACGCGCATCACGATTCTAAAAGCGTTTTCCAATTAAAAGAGGCGTGGAGGAGGGAGGAGGTGTAAAAAGGAAAGGAACAAATAAAAAGAAACAATTCTAGTAATATCACATAACGACGCGGTGGAAATATTTAAAGCCACGTGAAAAGAATTACACATTTGCACGGTCCAGGGACCACATGTTTGGTGATTTCACAAGGCCGGTGGTGCGCGTGGTAGCAGTCAACGCCTCTCCGACTCTCATTGCGAATGAATCACGAGCGTAATGAAAACCGTGACCGTCAGGTGGCCTATCATAAATTGCGGGCAAGCGAGCGACCGAGAGAGAGAGAGAGAGAGAGAGAAAGAGAGCGCGCGAAAGAACGGCATTTATAAACCTAAATTGATATCGTTTCGAATTCATATATCGGGGGACAGGCGACAGCACTGCTTCGACCATACGTGATGCGCTTAATAACGCCAAATAGGGATAGAGAAATCTCGCAGGGTTGGGTTAGTATCGCCGCCCGCACCTCCACGGGCTCTTGCACGTAAACTATCTCGTCATTTGTCATAAGCATTTTCAATAATACTGGTAGCCGCGCTAATGCGCTGTGATTTATTTACCACCGAGAATATGAGATAAATGATAATTCTAGCAGCCGGAAGTTGTCCGCTCGGATAATAGCCTTAGCAGTTTTTTCACCTCTTTTTACGAACGGAAACATTTCACTCTCGAATGTAGCATTGCAAATCACTCCAAATAGTTTTGCTTTACATCTCTGTATTTCGTCCCTCTGTTTCTCAGATTTTAATCGCTAAAATGTACACGATTACGGTAGCTTTAACCAACACGTACTGCAATCGCGCTAAAATAAAACATGAGACGTTTAATAATTAAATTTTTTTTTTTTTTATGTGGAATTCAAATTTTATATAAGAGTTATTCTTCCTTTTCCATCTAGGCTACAAAATAATTGCATATGCACATCTATAATAACTGCAGTTATAAATAATATCTTTGAAAAGCATGATAATTTCAAAGATAAATGTAAAGTATTTAGCTGATATAAAAACGTTTACATAGTAAATTTCTAGATTTCATGATTATTTTTCTTCGTTACCAAGTCTGAAACCTGCTCGGCAATTAAAAAAAATTATTTGCAATCTACATCATTTTTGTAAAAAATTACTTTTTATCGTTTCAAGTTACAAATGTACTTTTTATGTTCTCAGAAAAAATATTATTATATTTAAATACGTCTAAACGTAATTTCATTCTGCTTGTTAATAACGGAAGCCTTTATGTATTATGAAAATTATACTTTGAAACGATATTGTGCATAAAAATTTTAATATTAGTCAGGCCGTTTATTTATTGTATAGCATTTTTTAAATTAATATTGACTTCACATAGTTTAATTAAGAAACTACCTTATTAATTAAAGTTATTAACAAGAAGTTGTTACTTATTTTTAATAAAAAAAAAAAATAACGCAAAATCCATATGAATTTAATGAATATTAAGAAGTAGATTTTTTTACATTTATTTTATATTTTCATACGGAAGATAGATATTATAATATATTTTTTTCGTGTGTTTTGTAAAACTTTAGCCACTTATCAATGCAACCATTTTTACATTAGTATGCATATTAGTATAACGTTAGTATATTTCATTAATGATTAATTAAGTAATGAGTTTTCGTAGTATTACACAAGGATTAATTGATATTTATATTATATAATTTAAAGACTTAATGTATGTACGAGTTATCTTGGCTACTATACACGAAGTTTTGTCTAGTGTTTATTTAAAGATTATTGTTCAGCAATTGCCAAGATAATATTTAGATATTCCTAATAAATATCTTTTAATCGAAATAAATCCTCGTGGAAAATGTATTGAATAATTTTAGTCGGGTTAAAACGTTGTTCTATTTATTTATATCTAATGAAGATAACAAATTAATCGTAATGTATATTTAGTAGTGTTTTGTCAGTGGAAATTAATTACATTTAGCCTAATAGATTTTTCAGTATACGTCAAGACGGTAATCATCGCCATTAAAATATACCGTTAAAATTTTGAGTAATTTTATTAAAGATCGTAAATTAATTTAAAAATATATACCTGCAGAATGTTAGAAAATAGATAAGTTACGTGAAGGATTTACTGAGATAAAACTTACACTTTATTATTATTATTATTATTCGATCGTTAATAAGAAAGGAAGTAGTGGGTTTTGCTGATCAAATATATTTTTCCATTAAACGGAGCCTTATAATTTTCATTTCAACAAATTGCAAACCGTAAGTAACTGCGATAGTTACGGCGTCCATAGAATATAACAAAAGATTGGGCTCGCAGTTTTTACTTTTCTATGGCAATACTTTGCACATCTGCACTATAATTTCGAGCTACGCGCAAAAATTCTGAAAATTCCAACTTCCAGCGTGATTTTCCCGGACCTCGTTGAGAGACGCAACGGTAAAGCAACAAGAAAATAACGAAAATTGATCGACGCCTAGCAGCCGAGAGCCGCACACCTGTGCCAGCCTCGGCCACAAAAGTGAAATTTATGGAAAAGCAGCGGCAAAAAATGCAAGCTCAAAAAGTATTGGCAGCCGCGGGGAGACTTGGGCTGGGGTTTTATCATTATCAGCCCCGGCCCAGCCAAGCGTGGCGTATAGGGGAGAAGCACGAACGAACTGGCGCCCGGTCACGGAATCACCGCTACTCGCGCGCGCCTGATGCCTCCGAATGACGATGATCATCCCGATCGTAAAAAAAGGCTGCGGCCGGGCCCCATTATCCCTCTTCTTGCGCGTAAAATATGACTCGGGGCAACTAAAAAAGATAAAGATCGAGAGCGTTCGCGCCAGCGCGCAGCCTTGAACCGCCCGTGAGGAAGAAAAATGCAGATTTGCGGAGCGGAAAAAGCAGGCGCGGAAGTTGTACACCGGAATTGCGACGGGGTAATTACTAGGTGCAAAGGCGCAGTCACTGACTTGGGCCCCGACACCTCGTCTGAGTCGTTCTGTCCCGTTCGATTAGACTTTTCTTATTCTCTTGGCACCTCTTTCATTTCGTTTGCAACTCTAGCCGCCTTCAAATCAATGATTGAAAGCCTTGGGCCTTTAATCAATGTATTCGCCGCTGGTCTGCATTAGCCGCTTTCTTGGACATTTGCTCGACCGGAAGCCGTTAAGCTGCTGTTGAATTTCTCGTTTTTATTTGGATACACCAATTATTTTTCCGATGAATTTCGATACATTGAAGTATACGCCACTCCTGTATATTACTAGTCCGCGATTTTTTCATTCATTTTTTCTCAATTTTCGCTGAAATTACATACGCTTTTGAAAACAGAATTATGCAGGCGTATTAACGATTTATAGTTTCGTGTTTGAATTATACAAAAAGATCCACCGCATAGATAAACGCGTACAAAGTAGTTTCATTATGATGTACAAAGATATTATGCGCATTTAAGATTTATCAACGATATGCCTTCGTAACCTACATTAGTAAGTCTCGCGTACTTAGGATTGCATTAATGAAAATGGCTTTTATTCGCTTCAACTGAAGACTTAAGTTTAAATAAAGCCAAAAAATACACGTGCACTTACCACACAATGTGCAGGAAATTATTATTGTTAGATCAATATTTTTACCACTTGCATTATTACAAAGTTTTTTATACACAAAATAATTTTATTAAAATGTCTAAATTTGACATATAAATGGTATATTTCGCCATAAAAATAACAATTTTGAAAAAATGCCTCGAACATTAAGAAATAATAACAAATATGTTAATACCAAAATTTAAGAATACAATGTCATGCTCGTAACGTACGAATATCGTAAGATTCTTTTAAGATCCGTGAGGATATTCAGATTATTATAAGATTTAAGACATTTCAGAAAAATCGAATACGAACGTGTTAAGTTTTGTGCACAGGAAGTATCAAAAGATATTCATCATAATTATGCGATAAAATAAGTTTCAAGACAGATTATTAGTTTTTACAACTTATTACATTGTCCCAAATTATTATATATTTAATTTAATGCCCTTTCAGCTTTGAATTCAGTAATTTTGTCAAAATATTCTATACCTCCTTAAAATTATTACATAGTAAGTGTAAAAATAATAGATGGAGAATATGATTGAAATGAGCGTACACGTATAGTCTTTTCTTGGCATCATACGAACATAAATCTTCACGCAATTCAAATAAAGATCAGATCAGATGCACAAACGAACATGTACATATTATATATATATATATATATATATATATATATATATTAACCAACACACACCTGTTTAAAATATAAAAAACGTATAATTTCAATTATTACCGCTGTGATCCATTACGCAATAATAACTTACAAACCATACGCAATTTAAAATTTAAATTTGAACAAATTCAGAGTTTCGGCATTAAAGATATTTTTTCGTAATAAAGAGTTGTAAGCATGCGAACCCGTACACTTTGGCCATAAAAACGGTTTAAAATCAAAGAATACTTCGGGAGTTTCGTATCACATCCTTCCTTCTTCACTCGCGTCTCTCTCGGAGTTTTATCTTTTACGCTTCTTCAAGATCATCCGATCGTTTTTCGTTGCTCTGACAGTTCTCCCTTCGAGGAGTTTTTTTCCCAAACTCCACCCGATTTCCACTTTACTTTCCTTCGTCAGAGGTGCGTTGCCCTCTTCTCTCACTCTCCACGGCTCTTTGATTTACGAGGAGTAATTGCACATGCTCCTGCCACCCCGTCATCGCCTATCTTTCTCATTCTTTCGCGTCTTTGTATTCTCTTCCAATAATAAGTGGACGCTCGGTCTTCTATGTGTAAAAATGGATGCGCGGTTAGTCTGTAAGTTTTATTTTACAACCTGCTATCTTGTGCAAAGAGAGAGTGAGAGAGAGGGAGAGTCGAAAAAGAAAATAGAGAGCGTGTCGAGTACTCTTATTTTAAACAAAATGATGGCTTACCTCCCTTTTTCTTGCACTGGTTTACACGTGTATTGCTGTTCTCTTTCTATTTGATTTGCAAAGTGTATAAGAGAAGAGGCGCGCGCACAAGGGAGCATTGACCTCGAAGTGTTTGGTAGATACTTTTGACGTCGAATTTCGCAGAATTTCATGGTTTTTGAAATATCAAAACGAAAATTATTTGTTTCAGCTTTTACTTCTAATTTACTGTTTAATAAAAACAGTAATGTAAAAAAGAATTTAGAAATATTGTGGAACATTTTTTTGCTTGTTCAATATTAAAATTGATACAAATGATCGATACGAGTTAGTACAAAATAGAAATTAATATAAAGTATTAAGAATGTCGTTAAATATGTATGCTATTAAATGAAAATTGAAAAAAGCTGTGTGCAATTGATATAATTGTTAGCCATTAAATTCCATTCCGACATGTTTGCAAAAAAGAGATACAATTAAAGAATATCGACACTACTGTTCGCACTTATTTTAATTACGCATAATTGAATTAAGTAGACGTCGCAAGACGCGATTAATTAATGCACGCATATTTAAATAATATAATTACGCTGGATTGTCAAGTCACTTATTTACACCGCGAGGACAAAGTTGCACTAAAAAACTGGAATAACATTTTACGATCTCATTGCATTTTTAACGAACAATTATCTTAGAAGAATTCGTTCTAATAACCAATTAGCTTACATCCACTTTTTACTGCTAATATAATTTAGTTCGCAGTTACATTATTAAATGTACAAACACACATATAATTCTAATAACACGGATAAAAACACGATAATTACTCAGGAGTCCCCGTGTGAAGCGCAAAATATAAATCAACGTCGCTTCGTGTGCGCTTCCCTGCTGAGCGGCGATAGTAAGCCTTCCTAGGAAAATTATACGGCACGCGCTGATAAAACCGACGTCGGACATTAAAACGCGAAGCAATTGTTTGCGGATCGTGTGATGTGATAGTTATACACAAGGGCCAATTAAGAAACTCTCCACTGGCTGTCCAAAAATAGCAAAGGGGTCTTGCATTGTTTTCCTGCTGCGTTGGCTAATTTTTCCTCGTTTATGCATACCCGTACATGATTCCGAACGCTTTTGTTAGCGTACGTGGACTGTAGGTAATGTTTTCCTCTTTGTTTTTTCTTCTTTTTTTCATTCTATTATGCCGATCCGCACGCTCCTATTGAAAAAAAAACTCGTGCGTGCGCTTAGCACGCGTTCGGAAAATGCGGTTGGTCGAGGAATTCTTCTTAAGGAAAATCCACGTTATGTTGTTAGGCCTTAAGTAATTGCACGAGAAATACTTAATGAACAGTAGTTTCATTATAATCGACTGCCCTTATTCTAATTTCTCTTCCGAGATTCTTTTAATTACGTTTATATTTTTCATGAATTTCATAACTATTCTTCACTGAATATCAGAAAATTTTTAACGACTGCTCAAAATTAAGATTATTCATATACAACATAAGTAAAATCCCGGCGCGAACCTACACGATTTTCTTTTAGAATTTATTAATCTTTTATCTGGACAAATGTTTAAAATTATTCAAGAATGTCTGCAGCGGGCTCTTTGCTTGTGTAAAACTTTCAAATACCATCCCATTTATAAACAAACATCACAATCCAATAGAGTATTGTTAAAAAATTTTCTTTTGGAATCATCAGAACTATTATTCATATTTACAAAAATCAGAGTTCTTAAAAATTGTTTAATTAAATTTTACCCAGATAGTGAAATTAATATCATAACATATAATCCTTTCGTAAATAATAAACTTTCTTTAATTGATATTTTTCATTCTACCCTAAGATTGTTGAGTTTGAAAAAGCTTGTATCTTTCATTAAAAATAAACTTTATATTTAAAAATGACTATTATAAAGAAAAATTAAAATCGTTTAATTTAAATTAATAATACGTAACTAACCAAAATACACCTCTTATGTTAAATTTAAAATTTTATTGTTATTATTTCAAAAACTCTTTTTAATATTATTCCGATCTAAAAATATTTCATTGTATAATATGATAAAAAATAGTATTAAATACTAAAAGTTTAATAATAATTGTATGAATGAAAAAGTAAGCTTCAATTATTTTCTCAAAAAAATTCTAAAAATAAATTTTAAAAGTAATAAATGAAATAGTTTAGTTAAATTTGTAATAAATTAATTTATTTTTTATTTTTTTTTTAATTAGAAAATTATGAATTTTAACACGTTTATATTAAAAAATATCGATATAAAACTGAACAAAACTTAAAAATATTAAAAAAATATGTATTTAATATAGAATTATTCGAAGTAATTTTAGAAACAATAAATTTTATTTGTATAAATAATTTAATTGAAACATTAACTAGTGATCAGTGATAGTTTTTCTGTACAATTTTAAATGTTCAGAAAAGCCTATAAATTTTAAAGAAACGTTATGTAATATTACACTTTTCATGCCAAAATTAACTTCGTTTCTGAGGAATCAAACTAAAGAGATATAATACTTAATTCATTCACAATATGCAGAAAATAACGAGATGCATATATTTGTAAGTCTAATAAAAATAGATTTTGTTTAAAATGAATGAAATTTTTTATTAATTAATTGCATGTCAAAAAATAATTCTATATTTTAAAAATCCTATATTTTTTTATTACCTATTTACTTTCCTTTTATTTCATATTATGCTTAGTAAGTTATTCCAACATTACTTTCATAGGTGATAAATATGTTAAATTTTATTAATTTTTAAATTTATTTAACATATATATATATATATAAAAAAGATTTTCTTTTTATTTATTACGTTCTTCAGATGAATATTACGATTTTAATAATACGATCAATAATTAATATTACGATCAATAATAATATCGCTTTAATTTCTTGTATGAATTTATTTGAAATTAATTCCATAATATTTTACCTAATCTGTAACTCAAGACGTTCCTGAAATAAAATTTATCTTAATTTTTTGTTTGTAAAGATTGGTAGAACAAGATCGTAGAAAACGTTCTTCTGAATTATTTGAAAGAGAAGAACAACATAGATGGTAGCTTCAGTAGACACAACAGTCTGCTAAGAGATAGTAATATATATATATATTTAATGTATAATTATATAAAATATGTAATATACATTGAATTAATGAAATGAAATATTTCTAGAATATCAAGAACTTGATGGAAAATACCAAATTACAGAATTTCATAGTACATTTAGAAATACTCAGTTCTACTATAAAGTATCCGCTAGTTATTAACTAATATATTCAAAATCGTTAAAAACCTTTAAAATTGAAACACTTATGACGTTTAATACCAGTTTACAAATTTTTCTAGAATATTTAATGTTATATTTAATTGAGCATTTTATAAAATATTTTAAATTAACTCATGAAATATTTAAATATTCTCCTTTCTCAAATATTGAATATTTCATTAATAAACTTCACTTGATTATTAATTTCCACAAAACATGTTTGGTTACTGTAATCTTGCAGCATCTATAAATCCGTTTAGACTAGTTTGATATTCGTTTTCTACTGTTTCATCCAAGGTATTACATTGTAAAAAATGAACTGCAAGAATATTTCTCAGTGGAATGTACTTTAATCTTCTATGATTTACGTTAATCAAATTTTTTCAATTTTTATATTTTTTAAACATAATATATGTTCTCAATTTAAAAGCGTTCAAATTATAATGGCAAATATACTAGGTTAATACTCTGATATTCTGATCCACGAATTTATTTTACCTTTTATCGTAATTTATTTTTGTGTACAAAATTATTTATACTTATTACGAATGCGATATCAATTATTAAACAGATAATTATTAACGTTAAAAAGGTTACTTTTGTTCTACTTAATCCTGAATGCTTATTAAAATTCAACGAGTTTAAAATGAAAAACATTTTTAAATTGTTTGTGTCCGATTAAATTGTCAACTTTATTTCTGTATGTTAAATACATTTGAAGGCGTAGTGAAAACGTTTCCAATGAAAAATTGTAATAATAAAAAATGCAAAAATTACGGTTTAATAATTCTTAATTATGACGAAGCTATTTTTATGCTTCTTGCATGAAAATTTATGCAGGTTGATGTAAACGCTTAATAAATTATGGAGAAATTTATGTAAATTAATGAAAATTATTCAACAAAATTTATAAAAATTTGTACTAACACATAAGTTTATATCATAGATGTGGTTTCATACAGTTTCTGTACGAGGTTTTAGGAATAGAAATTTCCTTCTCTAAATTATAATAGAAATCACAATACAAAGATGAAATATATAAAATTATAAAAATAAAATATTCCAAGGCATGATAAATAAACTAATGAAGAAAGATGAAGACATAAAATTGGTAAGTGTACAGTCAAACAATAAAAAAATTTAACGATAGAACGGTAATTATGTTTTTTCATAAAAATATATATTTTCCAAGCTTATTTAGAATATAAAATAATAGTTCAATATAAATATTTTAATTTAAAGATTGCACAAACCACTGCGTTCCATCTTATATGGTTCCAATAAAAAGCCCATGTGTCTCAATTATAAAGAAAGTGTACATTTCACAGAAATGCGGTAGATTAAAAATGTTTTTACAAATCATAATAATGTTATATTATTACGCGTTTATATTTGTACAGGATATTTTCTCTTTTACAACATATTTTAACACATCGTACGCATCATAATTAGTCGGAATGCCGTGTTATTTTCATTATACGTTTATAATCACACACCGTACACGCCACATTAGCAATAGCTTCTCTAAATTGAAACTTTTCAGCCGGGATGGATTGAAAATAATTCACGAATTATGTTGATGTGCATAATACGAGAAGGAGTGTACGCACAATTCCACGCAAAATATAGATTGCGATCGCGCTCTTCATCCTGCAGCCAACATGCGCATGCAATTTCGTTTCAGTACGTAGTTGTTTATTTTCCCGGCCTCGTAACAATAAAAGCACGTTTTCAGAATTTGTCCGAATGCAAATACCATGTCAGAGCAACAATTGCAATCGTACTCGATGCCAGTTCCAATCACTTTAATCCGGATTAAATATTGACGACTTAGCGGTGTTTGCGAGAATTCGGTCACCAATTACGTACACGCGAGTGTTTGTGCATGGTAGAAGGATGAAACCTGTCCTCTATTATTTCACGTGCGGAACAGACCTGTTGCGGAAATTACTAAACTGGAATGTATGGGTATGACGCCGACTGTGTTTTAATTTATACACTTACATTCCTGCAGAAATTACTATTTTCACGTCTATTTATTTTGGAGCAGTTTTTTTCAATAACTCTTCTCGAACCTCTTTAAAATATTTCATTTAAAATCTTTTGCATAATGACTGCTAAAACGTATATTTTTAAAAGTAAATAATCGGAAAAATAATCTTGTAAAATCAAGATCGTAATGAATAATTCATAATAATAACAAAGAACTGGGCTATTCTTATATTTATTTAATATTTCGTTAACATTTCCTGTGTTCAATAAATAGTTAAAAAAATTTGGTTTACACTCGTATATTACGCATTTAACAGAGCATTATGCATAGCTACTTTTTCCGTATTTATTTTAAATTGCTTATTAATTGTTATTTTATTATCCCGAATGATTGTAATATGATGTAATTTTTAAACTAATTTATGGAATTATACTTTATAATTCAATTAATATTCAAACCAATGAAACCTAAACTGCTCTTTACAAGTTTCAGAATAAAAACAAATGACTTTAAACTGGATTAAAAAACTTACAGATAAACTTTTTTTATTTTATGCAACAATTCATAATTTACTTTAAATTTTATTAAAAACTGCAGTTATTGCTAAATTAATGTAAATTTTAGATTAGTAGTTTCGCCAATAAAGTATCAATAAAGATGGTGAGGTTATGAAAAATCTAGCATATGATTGTAAAATAAGCGAACGATTAATAATAATTAACTTTGTAATGATATATTTATTACTATCTATTTAATTACAAAGATAAACAATATAAACTTTTATTACACGTATAAAAAGAAATTTTTTATCTGTTCCAATATATGTTAATCGTTTAAAAATATTATTATTAAATTATAAAAAGCCTCGTTATAAGACATACATGTTAATTTTATATGAATAATTTTACATCGTTTTACATCCCCATAATTATCTTTACGATTAGTTATTAATTATATTTAATCAATATAATAATTTAATTTTCGATTTATTTATCTATATTTCGTAGCGTAAATTATTATTATTATTAGAGCTCACAAAATAAATATAAATATTCTAGTTGAATGAAAAATTAGAAAGTTTGTTGTAGTCCTTATTATGGAAAATCGAACGCTAATTACATTAGAACGGATAATTATGAATTAAAATGATTTTCATAATTTTGAGTTTAAAATTCATGATGTGCAACTAAGGTTGATATTTAATTTAGAACTCTTTTACTTTTCAAAGAAACCTTTAGTATTATTAATGTTTTAACTATATATCAATTTACAGTTGATTCTAATTAATTAAAATTTGAATTTAATGGTAGACATATTCTATAAAGATTAGAATTAAAAACTGTTAAGATTAATTACAAAGATGGTTCTATATGAATTTTCTAAATTGCCATAATAAATTATACAAATTATTAAAAGGTATTACTTACTTTATAAAAGGTTTCTCGTTTAGAAATTAAATTTCATTAAAATACAGCATTTATGCATGTCAAGTATTATCGAAACATTTATTATATAAATTTCAAATTATTATGGCAAGAGATTACAATAAAATGTTTAGCTAATTTTAAAAATGTTTGATGTACCGTTTGCAAACGTGTAAATTAATACTAACGAGGAAACTTTATTCTTCAAATTGATTTAAAAATTCTGTTAAGGCATTTGTACATTCATATAATTATATAATTAAAATTAACTAGAATCAAAGAAGCTAACCTGTACGATTATGCATTCAATTGAATAATAGCCATTACAAATTCTATTCAAATTATTTTTGTATTTGTAAACTGATTTTACAAAAAATAACGATATTATTACAGAATGAGTATAACCAAACATGTAATTTGCTACTGGCTATAATTGCAAAACGTTTTGACACATGCGCGTTTGGACATTTATAGACACGAAAGCCACAACAAAGACTTTAAAAGGAAAACTATAAAATGAGAGAAGCTGAGAGAGAGAGAGAGAGAGAGAGAGAGAGAGAGAATACATAACTTATGCTTGAGCTGGTAGAACTGGAACATTAAGCCATTCTTGAACGGACAGTAGTCGCTGCCTATTTCTTGACCTAAGCTTATTACAACTCATATTGTCAAAGCACTATAAGACATTCACAGTAATATTACTATATGCGAATAATGTTTGTCCGATGTAATTAAACGAAAATTAAATTCATATAGTTTTTTGTATTACTGTGTGAAAATAAGAACTTAAGAAACAAAATTTAAACTGTAAAATCAGTATTTTTTAGCATCCTTTTATATTTTACTATTTAAACATTAGACGTAAATTTTTTTATTACGAACATAATGCTAAGGTCATATTTTTTTTTCATATTTCTGTTTTGCAAATTTTTTCCTGCTCACTAGATTACTCCTGTATGATGAAATTTAATTACAATAAGTACTTTGCTAGTACCTCAAAGTACACCACACACTTTATTAATTTACATTTTTATTTGAGGTCGACAGTGCAGTTAAATAAAACAACTGTAATAAGATTATAAAGAGGTTAATAATACCATTTAGCTTTTGACCTAAATATTAATTTCGACCTAAGTATTTTTCCAAAGGTACGCTTAAATTGAGGTTTTGATTCTACAAAACAATCTTAATATCCACTGTTAATTAAATATTATTGATATTTAAATTTTTGAAACAAACTGTAAAATCTGGCGTGTTGCATTAATATTATGGTTAACTGTTTAATTTTAAATATTGTTTTTTTAGTAATTTAGAATTTTAACTCTATTACCAGCAATGTGGTTCGTGTTCCACGTGGAGAAGTGATTCCAAGACTTGAAAAGCAAACCCTTAAATAAGGTTTATTTAGTTTTAAAGACGTACAAGGATATAGGATCGCTGTTAATCTATCGTAGTGTGGTTTTAAATTAATTTCGATCGTGATAAGACAAGTTGAGTGGTAAGATCTTCAGGAGCAACTCAGCAGCAAATATCTCGAGAGGCATAAATTTACAATCTCGCGAAAAAGTAGCTTTATAATGTATTAAAAGAGCGTGCGTGCGTGTAAATATCGATTCGATAAAAAAGGCGTTGGAATAAGTACTCGTGAAGTGTAAATAAAAATTGGCTGGCCCTATTAAGCCACGCGTGTCGGCCGTTATCGAGGATCGTAAGCCATTTTTTTCGTGGCCCTGTTTATTCAAATCGGCGCTCCGCGTCCTCAATAATGCAGGCTGCGCTCAAGGCGATAAAAAGTTCGCTCGGGCTCCTTATCCGCCTTTCCGGCCCAAACAAAAATCGAAGCTGTGATTCCAAGTCACCGATGCCCGCTCATTCCGGGAAACGCCAACAAGCGACATGTCTCTGGGAATCCGCACCGACTCCTGAATAACACGGGGGGGGGGGCACGTGGGCGTGTTACCCTCGGAAGGCCTGCGATGGCTCGCGTCTTCGTGGACAAAAACCATTTTGATCATTTACGTTGGAGTTCGGAAACTCAGTAGTGAATCGCGGTGGCGCTTGTTTTGTCACATTTTCGCGAGACGTTCGCGAGCGATTTTCCGGAATTTCCTGCTTCTCCACTTGGCTCCTGCGCGCTTTGTTTAAGTACAATGTTGCTGTCTCGCTTCGGGGAGTTGCAAAACGCAGAGACAAGTTGTGGCTAGCCGTTGGATTTTACCACCGATACTTAGCGCTGGTGCGTGCGCGAGCTTTTGTCAGGAATTTGAAAACAAATTTATAAATTTTCGAGCTCGCACTCGAGCGATGCCAAATGTTTCAACACTGCATTGTTCGCATAGCTGTTGCTCTTTTAATGGTGAAGTGCAATTTCCAACGCGCGAAAAGTTACCGTCTCAATTTTACATTACTATTCATTACTTTACCCTCGAGCAATCGTGCAGAAATAATAACGAATTTCATAATGAGAAGGTTATAAAAATTTTGGAATTTCGTTTTATTGTTTCTTGCGGAGAGAAATATAATTATGTGTCAAGTGAAGCGACGCATTAAATTTTTGTTGAAGCTAAAAAATCTTACCTTTTTAAACTTTAGCATTAAATTTTAATTTCACGAGTAACAATTAAAATTCTAAACTATATTTCTTGTACATATTTAACGCGAATGGATAAGTTTTTCGAAATGCAGTAATTGTTCACAGTAAATAAATATTGCCAGTTCTTTTTTATTCTTCATTTACATTTAAAGTTTAAAAGAAAGTAATAAAATTGATAACTTCTGTATACGAATAAATTTAAATTGACTCCATGCATTATTAAATGTATTACTAGAGTAATTAAATAAAAGTGTGACATAGAATTCAGATTAATCATGATTTTATTTACTACATGAGGGGACAGATAATAATCAAATCAATAAAAGATTATTTAAATAGAAATTTTAAATACAATTTGAATATTTTACTGAATTTATTTTTATTTGGACTCGTGTGGAAATTATACATTAGTGTATCTAAAGCCAAATGCAATTGAATTATAGTATGCGCGAATTTTATAATTTTTTTTACATTCATCACTTGTCGTGAAAAAGCAACGATCATTTTCTGTAACTACAGAAATTTTTCCACGCGATAACTAATCTAGCTTATACAGGAAAATCATTGCGCCTCGCTAATCCTTTTTTATAATTATTCTACTAATGGGATACTCGTGTTGCTGTCGAAGAAGGATCACCCGTCAAACGCTATATTCGAGTTGAGGAAGAAGAGGAATTCTCCACCCCAGATACGGACACGCGCGCGCGCATCTGTGCAAAGAGAGAGAACCGAATCCAAAAAGCCGACACATCAGTGGTGTATATTTAGGTTAATTGCTGAAAGTTACGGACAATTAAGCAGCTTCATCTTTCTTCTCTCCTCTCTTATTTATTTCCGCAAAGCAGCATCGATCAGTCTATTAAAGAGTCGCGTCTCATTTATCAACGTCAGAACGCCGCGAGTCTCGTGGATATCACAGCATCTTCGTCTGGCTGACAAGCGACGCAAACACATTCTGGGTGGAAGAGGGAATACTTGCACGCACTTGCTCTCCAACCGCGTTTTGCTCGTCCTCTTGGCCATTTAAGGCTCATCGTCTCCCCCTCTTCTGTAATCGTATATTTGAGTCAGCGTCTACGAGGTGTCGCGATAATGTCGCGCGTTTCGCTTGTAATTACAATAATTTCACTTCAATTAAAGCTGCCTTAGAGCGATAGCTCAGGGCTCCCGGGGCGCTGTCTCCTGTTCTACCCATAAACATACAGACGCTTATTAGCGGTGACGAGTTTTCAATGTTGTTCCCGGCCACTCACGTCAATCTTAGTATTATGTTAATAGAATTGTAGGTGTGCTTGTATTCGCCCTTCAGCTATTTCGCACTTTATTCGCACTCGATGCTTAGCCAGTGAATGAGCTTCTATCTCCGTCTCCTCCTTTTCTTACACTAATTCATGAAAATTATAATTTTGCTCTGTTTTCAAAGCTCGCGTGACATTATTAGCACATTTTTCTCTACAGGGGAGGTCGGATATTCTGCATGCTTATTATTTCACTAAAGATTATTTTCAAGCGCAATCAATCATTAATGTGTTGGACATAACCAATGGAATTGAAGATTGAGTTTATTGCATATCTACATAATTAGATAAATTATCTCCGCTCGGGAGGTAAAATTTACAGTTATTCAATTTGACAATTATTTGCTATAAATATATCACGATCGTATACATTCATACTGAAAGCAAAACTCAAATACTATACTTACGTATACCTTTCCTTTCACAATTTTCCTTTGTAAATGATTAAAAAAACTTGTTACTTCAAGAACCGCAGGATTGCAATTCAATGTTTTTTTCTTTCATAAGAATTGAAATCGCATCTTTGAAATCATCAATTGCATTTGTGAGAGTGGTAATTGAGAAGTCATGAGTCATAAATTGTATAAAGGATAAATTGCAACCACTGAGGCTAAAATTGCAGTGACGATAACCACCTATTTTTATCCGCTATATTATAATAGGAGAGTAAATTTACATTGGAATTTTTATTTTAAAAACAGTTGACACAACTTTTTATTGTATTTTTTAAAACGCAGGATTTATTTTAAAATTTATATCGTTAATAAATTATGGTTTACTCGAAATGAAAAACAATCATATTAAATTATATTAAACGATGTAAAATACATTATATTGTGTATAAACCTTGTTTTTGCTTCTTATATTCGACTACATCGATATTAAAAACGAACGAGAATAAAAATGAAATAATGTACACCGCAACTCTTAACTAATTTTTATTACGCAGATTCATTTGACAATTCCAATGTAATTATATTTTGACACAACCGTGAATGCAATATTTACAAAAATATCTTTTCGTTATAATAATCAATTATTAGAGCTATTATAAATACAATATTATAAAAAAGCAATCGCAGACGAAAGTTATTTGATTTTCTACATTTTTCAATTCCACCACTTTGCTGAAAGGGAATAATAAATACTTTAACGATTGAAAATTTCAAATTGGACCATCGCATTTACGCATCGACTGAATTCAAAGTCGTTTTCAATCGCTTACGAGCTTAGTGTAAGCCACCACCGTCTACACTTTGTGAAAATTGTAAAGCGGGAAAAACGTCGAGTAGATTGGACTCATTCGGCTTTCACTGAAAAATGTATAGGCGCAGCGTTAGCGTATTTTACGAACGAGAAAATTAATTCTCACACGTGGTGAAAGCAAATCAGGTGAATAGAGATTGAGTTATAGGGAGGAGATGCCGGCCGTGTCGTAAAAATTTCCGTGCAGGTAAATAAAGGTGCACGCGAAGAAATCCAGGAGCATATGACATAGAAATTTAAAAGTTGACACAGGCTACCGCCACGTGACGCAACTTTTTGTGTGTGTAATTGATTCCGTCGACTCACTAGACTTAATTCGAGTCAGTGGGGGACGAGTCAATGATAAAGTGAGATACCGAAAGGTGGGTGTCTCTAAGACACGCTCGACGTGTTCCATTAGACAGGGCAAAATTATTTGGGCACTCGGGGTAAACCGGTTTCGCGCTTCGTGCCCGGGGGCCCGCGAAATGTTTGCTTTATTTTCGATATACTACAGTTGAGTTAGCGTTATCTCCCTCTCTTGTTTTCCGTTGATCAGTCTATCTTTCTCTTCCTCTTAATCTCTTTTTTCCCGAGGGACGGAGAGGAGAACCAACCAGTTAATTAGATGCCAGCTTAACGATTAAATTAATTTCTTGTACTACTGCGAAGGTGGCCCACGACCCTACCGCGCCCCTCGACCACTGAGCAACTATTTCATCTCTTTTCGTTCTTTCCTTCCTTCCTTCCTCCCTTTCTTTCCTTTTTTCTCTCTTTCCTTCTCCTTCACCCTGGCTCTCCTGTTATTTTTGGCTGGAGTAAGAAAAACAAAGGTCTTGTTTATACTGATGACGTGAATGACGCTGCAAAAGTATTCATACAGTCGACGTCGAAAATGTTTTTGGGTTGTCAATTCTGACGGTTCCGTTATAATTATTATATCTAAATACGATCGAAATTTGTTATTTTATTTGACGTCACATGTTTAATCAAATAATAGCTAATAAGCCGATAACATTTAAAATTGCACGTCGATATTAAAAATTAGCAGATGATATTCGTTTATAAGAAACGTCAGCGATAAGAACATCTTAAAAACCTGCTTTTATCATTGAATATTAATGTAATATTAATTTGGCTCAGCTGAAAAAAGTAGCAGCCTAGTAAAAATAATTGTAGCTTGATAGAATCGGTCAATTACACAACCTGTTTAGCTCTGAATATCATTTCTTACACCTTCCATATGTAATTCCTCGTAAATTATGCCATATTTAGTATCGTTATGTTAACTAATTAAATGAGGATCAATCATTTTTATCTCTGGTTCGGAGGTATTCAAATTTTTTATGTCAAACATCCGGTATTTACAAAAAAACAACTGTAAGTATTTGCAATTAGACTATATTATAATAGATTCTTGTATCATAATTTATTTGTACTTAATGAAAATTTCGTATGTATTATTAATTTATAAGCACGTAATGATTTTCAATTCTA
Organism: Platyscapa corneri; assembly: GCA_018907185.1. Lineage (NCBI taxonomy): Eukaryota > Metazoa > Arthropoda > Insecta > Hymenoptera > Agaonidae > Platyscapa > Platyscapa corneri. The sequence continues at coordinate 652,153 of JACCHW010000005.1, read as the reverse complement.
TTTTAATTTGAATAGAATATTTGAGATATCGTTAAGTTATTTAATCTTTTAACTTAGCATTACACTTTTTCAAATACTTATGAAATCTCTGTTGTATTAAAAAATCTCAAGTATATTTTTACATTATGTAATATAAATCTCTAACACATTTTTTGAGATTTTACATCATTTGCTAGTAGTTTTTCTATTTGATAATATTTTTAATAAACAGTACCAACGTAATTTAAAAAACTTTAATTAATTAAATTGATTTGATTTTCTAAGTTTTACGATAACTCTTAATTAATAATTACCTATATGATCCAAATTATTAGAACATAAAAGAATTTTAGGAAAAAGATTAAGTAAATTGAAGCTATCAAATATTTAAAATGCTTTAGTAAATTGTTTTTGACACAAAATGATACTCTCTGTAACCGAATGCTTATTAGGCATGAAATATCATGTTAATGATGCGTTGCCAGGAGCTGATATATTTGAGAAATCTTTGTAAAATGTAAATAAAACTTATTAATGGCGTGTAATTTTTTACCTACAAAATAAGCATGCAATGCGTTCGAAAAACTTCTATATAAAGTGTCAAAAGAATATCTTGCTTTAATGCAACATTGTATCTCGTAACTACCCGGCGTTTTATTTTTCGGTACAAACGATGAAATGAAAGCATCATATTGTATAATCTACCCTATACTCGACTACTTCTAATATATACATGAATTATGATATAATATTATAATATTAACGAAGTATAATCAAATGACGTATTTTTAAACGCATATATTAAATTGAGAAATTTATATTTCCATGTTTTGTTAAACTACAGTTTCTATCAATTATCAGCCACCATACTGATTGAATTTTCTAATGTATTTTAAAGTATTTTTTTAAATAATAAAAATAAAATAAAAATATATAATTTAATTTTTATCATTTTTAGCTTTATCAAAATGTGAAAGCACATTAAACAGATCAGATCAATACGTTATATGATGTAGTGCTGATCGTTTCGTTCATAAAAAAGATAGAGTGCTTCTGTATCTAAAGTTTATTACTTCATATTGACGAAGCTGGAAAACTTACGTCTCATACTTTACCAACTGAAAAAGAGCTTAGCATACCAGCCTCCTCTTCATCTTAATACACAATAAGATAAATAATTCGAACAACAAATTTATTGTGATGGATCCCATGTGGTGATGGGTTATTAAGCCGCGAAATTTCCCGCATTTGTATTTAGGAAGCACGTAGGCAAAAACGTGGAAAAACGGGCTCCGACTCATTACTGACAGGTCGACACATTTCAATTTTAGAAACGAAAATCGTTCTATTCTTTATTCAGAAACATTTAACGAGAAAATCTATATATGCAAATCAATTTTAGACTATAGACTTTATTTGCTAGGATATGTTGGTATTAACTTCAAATAATATGAAGCTTGAAAAATCTCTTAGAGCAAAGAATTTCCATTAGAAGACTTTGTGCTATTTATTAATGTTTTAATTTTTGAGTATTTGAAGATATTGATGAAAATAATAGATGAAAAAACTTTCCAATTGAAGATACGTTTATTTTTTCGTTATCTCCATGTTGTTAATATAAATTTTATTGGTTTAATTAATTTGCACGCATCAAGGAGTCTCATTTGCCTTTCAATATACGCTAATTACGAGCAAAGTAGCTTAGAGCTTTAGTCATCCATTTATCAGTCATTCATTTTAATGCATTATGAGGAGTAGCGGTTAAGCGAATTATACAACTAAAAAGTCACGAGTGAAGTTTTTCTCATTTTTGTAAAAATGCACGCTGACTTGGACACACTTCCTCATTAAAACATCAACGCACTAATGCCGATGGCCTTTGAAGTATCTTACGGAGCCTCATCGTGGACTAAAGGAACGCATAAAGAGATCGGTGACGTACACGTTGTTATATCAACTACCAACTCACCTTCAATCAGACACTGGCTTGTGTTATTAAGCTTCGCCTTAAAGCACACGTATTGATACCCATAATTCAAACGCGGGTAATTACATGTGTATTAAGAAGAACTCTGCTGAGATAAGTTTATTATTTTTTCAGAAAGAGCATTGCTTGTCAGAAAATGGCGTCTGCATAAAATTCTCGGTATCGTTACTCTCGCACAACAAGCGCACACTTGCGCAGAAATACGCGCGCGCCCCGCCAAATACGATACTTAATTATCTGCCTCGGTGATATCGGTGTCGGGCGAAGGGCGCACGTATAAGATTAACAATGAATTCGACACAATTATAAATAATATTTTCATTTGATTGTTATTTATGACACTTTTTAAATATATGAATTGTGTTTGTGAAATACTATAGCGATTATGAGGTAGCAATATAAGCTCGGTGTTATTTAAATAAGTGGCTTGTGAAATTCTTGTAATCTCGGTCGATCGCTTGCTTCTTTTTCAATCACTTTTTCAATACATTATCCAATCGTGCGAAATAATAATAGCATTTCACTATTAATGCCAGTATTTGATAAGCGAACATTAAGATTGAGTGCGGGGACTGGATTTAATAAAGCGTTTGCCGAGGTAAAATTGAGCGCAAAAATAGCTTCTTTAAACTAGTATTTAATTTACAGGACATAATTACAGGAAAACAGAGCATTTAAAACATATCCAGATATTTATGCAACATTTTAAGGAATGAAAAAATGGCGTAAAATTAAAAAGGGTAATTATCGACAAAAGATGTGCTTACGTGAAAACTTCTTTGTTTGTAGCAAAACAATTACATGTGAAATACAGCCGAGTTGTATGGCAAAGAGCAAAAAAGAGCCGTAAGTTAGGAGGGCATCGTCGCAATGATACAGTCGGTCCGGGGAGGAGGAAGGACACGGGAGAAAGAAGACGAGGAATAAGAGAAGCACGCGAGAAACGCCTCGTCTCGCCTCGTTCATCTTAGCCGACGCGCCGCGCCGAGCTGCGCCGCCTTGAAAAGCCACCTCGGCGTCGGCGACGACGACCCGCGGGTTTCTCTCCCTTTAGCTTTAAAGATGAGCTTGTCAGATCCGGTGTAAACGCTCTCTTACCAAATAAATCTCTCTTGCCGCCCCGGCCGCGGATAACAGTTTATAAATGGCGTCTGCCATTATACACTGCGCCATGTAACCGCGCGCTCGCGATTGATGAAGATGGCACGCGGGAGAGAAGAGGATGGAAGGAGGATGGTGTGCGTGCGTGCGTGTGCTCCAGCGCCCTCGAGCACCTAACGCGCCTGTGTCTCCTACACGCGCTCGCGAATTTCCCGCAAGCCGCAGCTTACCGTAATAATAGTCCGGCGAGCCTAATCGCGCTTGCTTTATCCATGATTTTTCTCAAATTCACGTACGCCCTAATGGGATTTTCATTTTTTTTTTTCCACCTTGCTCCGGCAGTTTCACACGTTTCCCGATCATTGTGCAACGGCCGCTCGAGAGAAAGTTTTTAGTCAAACACAACACGCACGGCATTACTCAATTCCTTGAAAAATATCACGCGAGTGAGAAATCTCGTTAAAATCAATACACAAACGTATTATTAATGCCCTCAAGGAGCTTGATGCTGAAGTTTAGAAAATTGCGTAAGCCTTGCACTCTATGATTAAATTATTAAAAGCAGACATTACTAGAAATTCCGCGCGCTTATTTTTATTCGATTTTCAAGTCGCTTAACTTTGAATTTCGTTTAAAATTTCAGATGCTCTCGCAAACAAGTGTTCGATATCTTCGTCTCCAATATGAGTATCTTATTTACACGCTCTTAGTATTGGCTTACAAGAACATAAAACAGAAAACAGTGTAAATCGTTTTATACGCGCGCAGAAGCTGTATGTAAATATTTAAGACATTGACAGTAGCAGTTTTAAATTACGGATAAAAATGTAAAAGTAATACGAGCCTGCGGTCTTCCTTGAATAACTCCGCGGAGATTTGCGGAGAGTGACTATCGCTGAGAAAGGGGGCATCTTTTTTCACCGCAAGTTGACATATATAGAATCTCATTAAGTTTTACCTTCTCAAATAAGAAGCTTTTTGATCAGCGGAAAGAATATTGTCGGGGTAATGTCGCTGAAAGTTACTTTGAGGTATTCAATGAGGAGAAACTTATTTGCATTTGTCAACGTTGGAAGTATTCGAAAACGTCGTTTCTACAATCTTAATAACAAACAATAAAATTTACTAGTTAACGAATGTTGTTTAGTACAAGTTCCCGTATCATTGTTTAATAAAACGCAGAAAATATTTCGTTTCCTTATTATACTTCTCTTTACGAAAACGTCAGTGCATACGAGTACGGCGAATATTTGTACCCGATACGCACATTGTTCCATGTGTAATATTAGTGGTTCTTTTAAGATTTATTTCAGCGTTTATTTACCTACACGAGTTAAACAGCTTTTAAACAGTATTTCAAGATAAGATAATAAATACATCTATGTGAATCTATAAAAACATCAATTTGGTTTATGCATTTCATCATTACATTAATAAGGTTATATAAATTCGGATTATGCTTTTAAAATTAACATTTAAGAATGTTGAAACATATTTAATTAAAATAATTATAATAATAATTAACCATTGCGAAATATTTTAATAAATATATAATTATATCTGTTATTTCAGATACTTAATTTTACAAATTTTCAAATTATTATTAACAATCACGATTACAATAATTTCATATTCTCAGATTTTTTTTAAGTAAAATTTTTTTCATTTTCTTCAGGTAAACTTTATTATGATGTATCATATTACATTTTATTGAAGATTACGCGTTGCGTTTTATTTATAAATTACATAGATAGTTTAAAATAATTTAATCTATTTTAAAGTTTTTTAATTTTCGAACTATTTGGTATAAAATGTATTTAACTGTCTTTAGAAAAGAAAATTTAAATTGTAGAACTCGTTACTTAAAGTGATGATTCACTTGAAACTATTGAATAATGTACTTTGATATTATTATAAGGAGTTACATTGTTTAATGAAATAAAATACGTGAGTATCAAAAGTAATGTGTGAATGCTTTTATGATTTACATAAACTAAAAGTATAACAAGATAGCACATTTAATACTTTAAAATTTTGTTCATTGGCAAGAAAAATTGTATATAATAGAAAATGATATTTTTAATGTTTTAAAAAATCACTAAGTTTCTATTGATGTTGCTTTTGTATTTATGATCTACTATAATATGAAAATTGAAAATGTACGTGAATTTATGTATGATACTAAACTATATTTAAATGATATGTAAAATGTTTTTTAGATAATGAATGAAGAAAATTTTAGTTACCCGATAATATTAAAAAGTTAACGCGTTTTTAATTGAAAAACAATTAAAATACATTAAAAAGTATATTTATTTTGAAGAAATTAAACATTATTTGGAAAAGTATTGTTTTTGATAAAATGAAAATTAAATGATCAAAAAATTTTAAATTAAAGAAAATATAAAAATTTAAAGGATAAATATTCAAAAATAAAAATATATGATGTTCTAAAAGTCATGCTTCTATGACTAACCAATTCATTGTAAAAATGATTAGTTTGGAAATATTTATATATATTAAATATAGGATATTATTATATTCGTGTTGAAAAAATAGTGGTTTCATTGGAAATATTAGGTCCGTTTATCACTTACTTTTTAACCAAGTTTAATTAAAATAGTTTTTACAAGGTCGAGCAGCTGTTTAAATCTAAAATATTAATAATCGGCTTTAAAGGAGCTTGTTTTTCATCGTTTGAATAAAAAAACTTAAAAAGTCTTCGAGTTAAGTAGTGCTTTATTATGTATAAAAAAACGTGTAAAATTTCAAGTAAATCGGTTCAGAGGTTCTGAAAATAATTTGCTCGCTAATTTAAAAAATGTAATTTCAAAAAAATGCGTATTAAATTTCAAGTCCTGCTCCAAGCACTTCATGGAATATGCACTTTAAGTTTAAGTAAGTCCATCAATTTCAATCCAATTAATTTTAAAAACTTTCACGTAATATTTTTAAAATGGTTTACTTTTAAAATGTGTGAAAATATAATATTCAGTTTTTCTAAAATTATGACTTGATTCCATACTGTAAATTTATTATATTTTATTTAAAAAAGATTTTTATGTAGAAAATCAGAGAGTATATTTATTGAAATTAATGATTTATTTTATGCAAAACTATAATCTTTATTTTCAATTTAAAGCTTCTTTAACTAATATAATTTTTTAACTATAATCCTAATTTCATTGATATTTATTTTTTGATTTTTCAACTCGTTTATCTGATCTAGAATAATTTATATTTCGACAAACTTTACGATTTTTTGATTGTATATAAATATGAAATATATCAATACAAGTAATTATATATAGATATATATAATACATATAATATAGTATAATATATAATATAATCTATAATACAAAATTTAGAATGTATATTTAATTTTTTTAACAAGATTATTTTATATTGGTGTATAATAATTATATGTCTACACTTGAAAATGATAAATAGAAGAAAATTTGTTTAAAAAACAAAAAATAAACATACATATTAAAAAATGCCATTTTAATAATTAGGGAAAAATTTGAAATTCTTTATCAAGACTAAGTACCTTTTTTCCCTATCTATTTAAGAATTTAAAAGTTCTTGATATAAACTAGTCTCTTACTAAAAAGAGATATAAAGATCAATTTCTCAACAACGTAATTTCTTGAAAATTAAATCTTTTTAATCCTAATTTTAGAGTCGAAATTTGTATTAGTATTGTATATGTATAATTATACTGCAACGTGAAGTAGAGAATTTCAAATCTTATTACATGATGAATACAATATTTGGATATTTAAAAACTGACTTTATCAGGCTTAGTAGTTTAATTTCTCATATTTTTATATTCTTTACAAATTTTAATATATAATAACCTGCTTGCATAAAAAGAATCTTATTTCAGGTATCATATTACAAAAATTAAAATTGCTTTTATTTCGTAAACGTGAAAAAAACATTTTTGTCGATCTATTAAAAAAAAATTTAAAGTGAATATATAATCTTGAATGTGAATATAGAATATTTGGTTAATTTTTAATCAACATAAAAGTATTTTAATTTTGCTCATAACACTTATGCAAATTTTACTTTAGAAATTAATAAATAATACATTTTTAAAGGAAATGTATCAACTTATAAATACAAAATTTAAATGAGTTCAGAATTATTTTTAACTTATCATTACTAGCTTATTAAAAGTTATTTTTAACATTAATATCTTTACATCATGATATTTAAATTTTTTAATTTAAAATTTATAATAATAACACTTTGTAATATAATATACTTAATATAGAATAATTGTGTTACATAATAGAAATTTTTACTTAAAATAGTGGAAAGCTTTCGATATACGTCAATATTTTTTATTTTTAATTCCATTGATATTAGATGTTAAAAAAGTTGTCGGTAAATTTCTTTTAGAATTTAAAGCAGTAAATTTTAAAATATTATTCTATTGCCGATTATATAAAATGGATATTACCCTATCAAATTGAATATTTTATATATAATCTAACTCATTTTGAATATTTATTCATATTTTACTTTTTTTGTACTAATCGTGTTAAAAAACAAAACCCATTTTCATTTTATTTAAAGTATAAGCTTAAAATTCAATGTAATAGTTGAATTTTTTTATACCAATATTTTATAAATAGATTTGAAAAAATTTTCAAATTATAATTCTTTTATTACGTGCTTTTACTTGATTTTTTTTCATTTACAGTCAGTCGAACCTGTAATTAGCAATTTTGAGTCTGATGATTTCATAATTTGCTGTGTATAGAGTCTTTAAATTCAAAATAATTTATAGCTGTGTTTGAAAAAAAATAAACAAGTGGCGAAGAAACCAAGCCAGATGGGATTCGCGCAATTAAAGTGTGCGATGAAAACCACGGAAGGGCTGCTAAGCGACGACGAGTTGATGAGAACTCAAAGTACAAAAGGGAGGAAAAGAATAGAAAAGGTTGTCAAACATTTTTTAAAGTTGAAACCATCATTAGAAATTTCGATTTGGTACATACCCTTAGACCGCTGATTAATTTTTAATTCTTCTCAATTGTAAGTTTGATTGATTATTGTACCAAATCTTTCATTTTCCCGCGCTTAATTCTTTTTACTTTTAATCGTTTGATTTGATACTATTTGAATTTTTATCTGAATTTAAATTACTGCTTATTGATTTTTCTGATTATTATTTTGCACATGTAAATATTACACATGCATAAATATGAAGCTATTAATATCGGGTTAAGTTTTTAACTTTATTCTTTAAAAACAATACAAATTATGAGCAAAGATTTGAATAAATTTTATACTACTTTTATACCGAATCGCATCTCTATTATTCATGTGATCTTAAGATTTCATAATCAGTTAAAAATTATGTTATAACGTAAGAAACTACGACAATGTCTATTTTTCTCGACAAATGTGTTTGAAATTTCAGTTATAAAGCATCGCATAATTAATGTATCAGACACTTTTGATTTAGAAAATTTTTATATCGTAACATGTTAGAAGCATTTAATTATCTTACCTTATCACTTTCATTTTTTAAAATAATTTGATGAAATCTGTCAAATGCAATAACATTTTTTATTGAAATGCGCTTAAAAAGAAGCGTAATTTATATAACGTTTAAGACGGTACCAAAATATTAATAAATTAAAAATGCCACGAAAAAGTATTCACAAATTTAATCAGTAGAAAAATGAACTTTAATAATATTTTTCTCCATACATAAATATGAGCTAACATATTTTCTCACTTTTTTATTTTTGTTTTATATTTTATTCTTTACTATATTTTCAATTGATTTATCAACAATTAAATCGAATATACATTTTTTATCTTTGAAAACTTGATTCTTTGAATAATTGATGCGTGATCGATTAAAATATTATACAAATACTTAATTTTGCACACGAAGTTAATTTAATTTACAATGCATTTAATTGTAGGCAATAATTATATCATTGAACTTTAAAAGTACTTTAAAAAACTGATATTTATTTTTAAATACTTTTTGAATTTAATTAATTAATAGTTTCTTCATATATTTCATATAATTTTTATAAAGAATAAATTTTCAACTAATACATTTAAATTTAATTAACATGAATTTCACCTAATACGTATGAAAATTTATAAGATTATTAAGTCACTTTAAATCATAAAATAATAATCGAAAAAGAGATACTTCTCATCAAGAATTGAAGGAATATAATTGTTAAAGTACAATTATTATAAGAATTGTTTGTTTGAAATAACCGATAAAATATACATCTATTTTCAGCACTATTAAGCCATCGTGTACTGCCGATTTCTTATAAAAACTATTCTGGATAAAAATATTGCAGCTGGTACTTATCACCTTGAAAAATGTATTTATAGATTTAAAAATAAACATCACTGACGGATAAGTTTGTTTGCTTCCAGTAATAGTTCAGTCTCCGTTACATTGTTCTATTTCAAAGATACACACACACACACACACACATATATATATATATATATATATTCAAACATTTGTAGATGGCGTATGAAATGTACTTTACCACTCAATACCTCTGATGGACATAAATAATATATATACTATATTTTACTATATATACATACTATATATAATATGTATGTATATTGTATGTATATTCCTATGCCATCTCCAAATGTTTTGAGCTTTTTCCTCAATTATCACGTAACTTCCTTCTTAATTATTAATAAATGCAATTGGGGTTGTATTATTAAGCATTAAAAGTAGTAAACAGTCGTTTAACTTCGGGGTTAAATATTGATTGTATATAAAGCAGTTGTGAAGTCATGCCATCAGTACTTCTCTATTCTGTGTTAATTATTCTAAAGCTTTTGAATACTAATTCAATTGGAATAGGGCCCTCATGTTATTAGCCACACGTATCAAAAAATATGTTTTACATAGATCGTTTATATTTTATTCGTTTGTATTATTATTTCGCGGAATTAATACTATATTTAATGTAACTGAGGCAAAGACTAATGTAAAAAAGTAAAATATTATAATGAGAATCTTCATGATTTATTGCTGAATCGTTTATTCTGATCTATTTAAAAGAATTTATCTTTGAATCAATGCAGGATTTAAAAATAAGAATACATTGTAAATGTTTAAATTAATGAATATAATGAGTATTTTTTAATACCGCACAGTACATTATGCAAAAGATAGTAAAAATGTAGATAAGAATTTCGATTGTATAACAAAAACACATGAAATAGAAGGAAATATAATTGAACAATCCAGATATAAGATAATAAATACAAATATAAATTTAAAGATAGATAAAAAAAAATTATTTTATTTGATACGAATTCCATTTCTAATTTATTTCATAGTTGTAAGTTTTTTAATTTTTTAAAAATAATTAAATGATGAAAAAAACTTATCTGACCGATACAATTTTATTTAGTCGACCCTTATTAAACTTAAAATGCGTAATTTCGTTTATACAATTACCATTTACAATTCAGATAATGTCGATGTGTAAATTATAATTTATTTTTTATACAAATGTTTTCATTAATTTTAGGTTGATAACATTTATAAAGAACTATTCAAAGTAAACATTTTTTTAACTAGATAAATAATGTAAATTTTATAAAAATTTATTATTCCATGGACGATTTCGTAAAATAAATTAGTAAAGCTATATTTTTAGTCTAGTACCAATCATTTTTAAATAAAAATCTGAAGCAAATAAATAATATAAATTAAAACACAATAAGCGAATTAAAAATAGGAATAAATTTTACGTCAATCATTTGCAAAAGTTATTGTCTAAAATTTTAAAGTATACGCACAAATTGTACAAATATAAATAATTAATTAAAATATGTATATTCTTCTCCGATGATTGATTTAATAAAATCCAAGTAATGATAAACGTTGATGAATATATCGGGATAACCTTTACCACAAGGTATAATATATGTCATAAGACCGACAAGTTTTCCATTAGAAACCAATGAACCACCGCTATCACCCTGCAAATGTAAAAAAACGTTATTAATTACTTTCCAAGAATATCAATTTTTGATTTGACATGTCTGCAGAATAGTTAATTTATGTGCTTATGTCGCTTAAATAACAATATATATCTTAAACGAAATTATGAAAATTTTTCAACATAACTAGAGATACAAAAAATTCTTAAATAAGAAATTATAAATCAAATGAAAATAAATGATAAATCATTTGTAAAAAAAATTATTTCAATCAGTAGGAAAATGTTTACATTCAAATATGATAAAAAAATTAAATAAACGAAAAATATTAAGATTTTTTCTGACGGTTTTCTTTTAAATATATTTTTTTTTTTTACCATAAAAATTAATTAAATATTATTTTAAAAATTAATTTGAAAGTATCATCGGAACTTACAATGCACATACCGGTTCCTTTCCTACTCATTGCACAAAAGTGTTCCTCGTGAATTTCACGACGAAGAATATTTGCACAATTCGACTTCTCTTCAATTATCAGGTAAAGCTTTTGCATTTGGTCGGAAGGTAATGTTGATGGGAAACTTGTAGCTCCCCATCCAGTTGCCTCAGCACGATCGCCGACTTGAACATCCTCGGTTGGAAGATCTATTTTTCGTTGATACCTATCAAATAGAATGGGTTCTTCGACCTGCAAAAATTAAATTGCAAGGCTTCATAAGGATTCATGGTGTACAGTGAAAATCATTATCATATGACGTCTGAACGCATTACTACCTGGAATAATTTTTTAATTTTGTATTGTACTCATCGTGTGAAAGGAACTAAAATGTTTTTACTCTATGAAGATAATTTTCTGATAATATTCTACTGTAAAAAAACGTGGAATAAGACTTTTTGTAAAAATATTTGTAATTCGACTCAAATACGCTATTGGCAAATACCAATTAGGCAATATAATTAGAATAAATGTAAATTAATTAATAAATGTATCATATAAATTGTATCTTATAAAAATATATAGATTTTAATAATAATAATAGATAAATAAATTTTTATCGTTTTTATTCAGACAATCAAGAAAATAGTATTTCCAAATATTTACTTTGTGAATAACTTTCAAAAAGTACAGGTGATCGATCAAGGCAAGAATAAATAGCACGTTTTTCTTAAATACTCTGTCATATTTTAGGAGTAAAATATATTGTTTTATGAATAACGCGTAAATTTAAAAAAATTTTTAATTTTTGAAAGTAAAAAAGAAGGTTATTGTAATAAATACTATGCATAATATAAATCCATAGGTACACTGTTAATTTTACACGTATTAATCATCCAACACATAAGATAATAAAATATCTTTTGAATAGAAGCAATGAGGTATAAAGCTTTATTCTGTAGAATATAATTAAACGAACATAAGGTGTATGCAAATTATCATTTAGTATACGGATTAGCTAAAGTTTTATGAGGAAAAAATAAAAATTTTATTTACAGCAGATTCTTAAATTTTCAAACAGACGTATTTAAGCAAATATAAACAAAGGAAAGAATAACGGCGTGTGAAACAATAAATGAAAAGTGTACGCGAACGAAGCAAACACTAAACCCATGTAGAATTTGCCTTCTTCCTTTTCTCCAATAATGAAACTTAAATAATGTAATTATCTTTACAAGGCATATTATGCGTGTCTCAATATATCGACAGTCATCATATCTGGTGCCACAACTTAGTAAAGGCTCTATCACGAAAAGTAGAGAAAGGCGTCTTTGGGAGTGGCGTTAAATCACAAGTTGAAATAACATGACAAATAGAAATGAGTCTTTTCCACAATCATTATTTGACCATATTTAGAAAAGTACAATATCTCTAATTTTATCGTTGGTTTAATCTTATTTGAGTGACACGTCATTAATAATAAATAAAGATAAAAAGAGATAATTTTGTATACAGCGATGAGGCTCTTTTATCTTTTATTTACCAGTTTTTTAACTTTCTAAAAACACATATTTCATAAATAAATGCCATTCTTACTAAAGGTAAATATAAGAATCAAAAGTTAGAAATAATATTTTGAAGAAACGATTCTAATTTATTATTTTAATAATCGTGATTTATAATACTTATGTCATTTGGAGATCAGATGAAGAGATTTTTTCCTGGATAGTATAATCTGTGCTAAAATAAATTAATTATACCCACGTACAAATATATAAATTTTTAAAACAAGAAGATTTATAAGTAGTAAATATATACATAAATAAACGTTTTTTGAAAAATTTACTTGAAATTTGTCGAATAAATTATTTGTATGAAACATTTCGTATCCCAATAATAATATTTTCTATTATTAAGCTTTTATTATTATTCCTAAATTTATTTAAAATTTTCTTTTTTTAGAAAGTTACTTTTTTGGTACATTATTCAATACTAACATAGGTATAAGCTGTTATAATGAAAAAAAGATTCTTTATAATTTATATTAATTATATTTTTTACTGAAATTTTCAAGAATAAATATCGTGGATATTAAATAAGTATGCTTTTGAAGTAATAGATAAATAATAAAAAGTATTTAGTTTTAGGTAGTTATGTTTGACTTTATTTTCTTTTTTTCTTGATACGAGATTATTTAACTTATTAAATATTAAAAAATTCTAAATATGAAAAATGATTATCATTTGGTATTGTCAATATGAAGATTTAAAAATTTAATATTCATTTACCGAGGAAGACATTTTAAATAGTTATACATTATTTGTCTGGACCAATGTATGTAAAATAAAATAAAATAAAGTTTAACTATCACAAAAAGTTTATTTTAAACATCATAAAAAAATTTCTCACTTAAATTGTAGATGTAATAGCGTTTTAAAGATACTATCAAAAATTGATATACGTCCATATCAATTTTCAGCTTCTGAAACCGTATAATGTATTATAGAAAGATAAACTCAATATCAATTTTTCTTCTTTCCTTCGCTTTTCTCCTGTTCCACGTTTTAAAAAACATACAGTGATATATTATGAAGAAAACACACAATGTTTATGCAAATACATATCAGTTCAGGTATTCAAGTATTATACTTATTTCTGAATAGAACAAAATATATTTTTATTTATTTTGGTCTGTTTTTTAAAGTGTTTATTATAATAAAAAAATTTAAGTGATTTTTTACCATGAACTTACTACATTGATATTTCTGATAATATTATGTATTAAAAATAGAAAATAAGACATATTAAACAACAATATTTTTAATTTTAAACTTTCCCACAGTACGAGTTAATTTAATCCATTTTCTAATAAATATAGGCAAGCATAGTATGAATAAGAATTATAAAACATTAATTTTAGATATCTAATGTTTGTAAAGATAAAAACTTTAAATAAGAATGTTAATAAAGTATGAAAACTACAAATTGAAAATCTGCTATTAAGAAGCTTCTATAAAAATCTCAGAAATTCATAGCTATCAACAAACATCAAGCATTTTATTCTTGACAATTATATCGACAGTTTTATTGGTATGTATATAATTGTGAGACCTTATTTCTGATAAAAGATTCATTTAAGGATCACGAACATTTCAGACGAAGAAACAAATTTTTCAAAATAAACACCTCTATTAAGAGTTCAAAAATTTTTATAATTATTTTTTATATTGACGAATAAGTTAATACGTGCATGGAAATATGCAACTACTAGTTTAATCCTGTAAGAAGTGTCAGAGTTAGGCATTAAGAGCATTCGCTTTGAGGTGTATTCAAATAAGTCAATAACTAAATATTACAGTGAGGACGTTAAAATTTCTTTCTTCTTCTTATCGTTGAGGAAAATTATGCTGTGATTTGTATAAAAACAACTCAATCTCTCTGTGTTTTAGATACTTAATTTTAATACTAATGTTTCATCGTTCTATTTTATAATATAAATTATCAAATTTTTTTAAATACTATAATTTTTATACGTATGATTCAAGTGTAGTCATAAAAGTATATTGTCTTTTAACTGTAGTTAGTTAATAAATAAAATTATAAACCCAAAAAGGTACCTAACACAATTATATTTTTAGTAGTACTTTTAAATATCCAGTAATATCTAATGCCTCAAAGAAATACTGTATACCATAAAAATGTCGTTGAAATAAGCACTTTCTTTTTTATATGAATATTGGATTAAAAATAAAAACTTTTAGCTAATTTTCAAATATGCTATGAAGTAAAAATGAAGATAATTAAAATAAAAATCTATATGATTCGTATGATTTCTGTTATAAATTTAAAAATTAATTTCAGATTTATAAACCTTTTGTCAGAACGTCTTCAGTTCTTTTTAGTTATTTAATATTTATAAAATTTAATGTTGTATTTTAAAAATGGAAGCATTGAAAATCAATATATAAATAGACGTAAAGTTAAGAACAAAGGTCTGAAAATATAATAATATTTAAAAACCATCAATTGTTCTTCTCTTTATTAATAAGTTCTCATTCTCTGCGATGCACGAGAGCATATGAAAACGAGCAAAAAACAATATTACCCAACATTTTGAATGCATTATCAGTTATAGAATTTGTATTTTAAAATTTGAAATATTTAATGATTTCGTTGGAATTATTTTATAAATTAATAAGCGTTTCTTTTTTAGAATAAGAGAGTTAAGGTTTCCAATAAAAGTATTATTTTATGTAATTAACAGAAAAGTGACGTTACAAAGTAGCAACAGCAAGTTTGCCAACGAATATAAAACATCCTAAGTGAGCATACTAGCATGTGTGTAATGCAACGTTCAAGTGTTACGGGTTTTCAGTTGTGAATATATGTGTGTGTGTAAGTCCATTGTAACAGGGATTTTTTCTTAATTGCTGCCGGAATGCGGTGCATTGTATGCATTCCCGGTTTATACGTCGTACCGTGGGTCTGCACACTTTCTCGAAAGCCAGTTGCACCAGGAACACGAGTCGCATTCGGGCTCCATCTTCCTCTCAGCGATTCTTTTGTTTATGCTATTTGCGCACGACATAGAGCACGAGAAATAAAGAGGATCTTAATTTTAAGAGATGCTTTTTTAATTTAATAAGAATGACGAAAATGATTCGGCATCCACACCGCGCTGATTTCCTCTGCTGAATTGCACGGAGAGACTGCATAATAATTTTACCTCGTTTAACTTTCTGCCTTTAGTTCTTACTTACACTGGAGACAAAACTGTTGTTTCTTTTCAGGCGCAGCCCCTCAGAATTTGTTTCTCTAAACTTGTTGCGTGACTGTTGCATTCGCGCGAAACGCTGGTAACGAGTTCAACTCTCAAGCTCAATACAATGAACGCTTTTAAAATATCTGTAATCATTACAATTTATAATACAGTATAGTTACGTGTAAAATACTGAAACTGTAGCAAATGTTTTTCAATGAAATACGCCGCTCGTAATAATGCTAGTGTATTACATCGTAAAATCGGAGAACGTAGTCTTTTCGTGAAGTTCTTATTTAAACACTTCTATTTTTAAACCGATACGGATTATCAAATATTTCATAGTGAATATGTATAATCCACTTAATGTGCCATCTATTTTCACTAGATTTACTTCCATGTACTCAATGAGACCGATTCGAGCATTCCGTCTGTCAACTTGGATTGTACTTATGTATAATTAAATGAATGCCATTGTCGTTATTCACACGCATGACTGACGTGTTGTAATTAATATCTTCGTGTCTTGAGAATCAATACAAAAACTTACAATAAATGCACAACTTGATTACTTATTTGCCATCGTATATATTTGTATAAATTAATTATTTTATAAGCATGAATTTATTACTGTTGAATAGATAGAGTTTTATGGTTTTTAATTTTACACGATGATTTGGGCAAAATTTGTATTTTTATTAGGAATTATAAAATAAATTATCTATCATTTTCGAAGATATGCTATTTTACCTAAATTACCCTGAATAGTTGAATTAAGAAGATGAAGTACAGCGTTTAAATAATTACGAAAGATTGATTTACAAAATTTAACACTTATATTTCGAATATTTTTATATACTCAGATTGTGCAAACTGATGAATCAAATATATACTTATTAATAAGTATTGTGGTAAATTAAAACATTCTTCAGCAATGAATTTCAAGTGTGTTTAAACAAATTTAAAAAAATGTATAGCACGACACACCCGTCACTGGTTAAATGATTAATTTCATACACGTGAAATATGTAGTTTTATATTAGATATAAAAATAATCAATAATGAATTCATGTAAAAAAAGTCAATAATAATTAAGGAGAAAACGTGATAACGATGATATGCGCATACGTATATATATACAGTAATTATACATTTTTCATGTATTCCCTATAAACAGTAGACGCATAATTATAGTATTTTATGTGTGGAATTCTTTCTATTCACATTTATGCTTTAACAAGTGTTTTAATTTGAATTAATATCTTCTTAGTAGCATATATCGCATGTTAACGTCACGTTTAAATACATTTTTATCGACGTTTTCTAATACGAGCATGTTTAATTTCTTCCGCACATTAAGCAAGTAAAAATCTATTATTAATCATATTAAAAATTGCACCCTGGAATTCTCTGCAGTGAAAGTTCCATGAGCAAATGAGCGAGAATATGACTGAATTGTTTGTATCAGGTATCAAAAGATGATATAGCTGTCAAAAGATACGAGTTTAATATTGATTCAATTTCAATTATGCGAAGCTTAAATGATTTCTATGTAATTAAAATTTGAGCCATAATATAATAAAGATGGGGTTTCAACTTATTAGTGAAAAATACCACCTAATTTTCTTTAAGACAGAATAATAATTATTCTTGTCGTTTTAGTTTCTTTCATTAAAGATTCTCAGATTTAGTTGATTGGAAATTTTTGCTTCTAAAACAAAGATACAATAGAGAATATCTCACTTAATTTAAAAAAAACCGCTATTCAAATTTGAATAATATTAGTTTATATTTCATATGGGGAAAGTTTTAATAATTAATAAGGTTAATTATTGTTTTATTACAAAAAACTTACCGATCATACTGAAAATTATTTAATCTTGCATTCATTTTTACACATCAACATTTAATATAGCTATTGTTAATTATTGGTTTTTAAACATTCTTGTATGGATCAAAATATTATATATTTTTGGAAGTAATTTTTAAAGAAATTTATATATTTTTTAAACAACTAACTAAAAAATTTCATAATCATAAAAAAATAAGAGCGATATAAGATGAAAAATTGTATTTTAACTTTTTTATCGTTTTAAAATTCAAAATACCTTCAAAATATTTGGCGTTTCTGCTTCAGTAATTTTCTTTGTATAATATATGTTTCATTTGCGAGCTTATCGCAAATTACATTGTACTTTTCAATAGTAATTAATTTAATTCAAAGATCAAGAAATAATCAGAAGAATATATCACTAAAAAATATTTTTCGAATATAATTTTAATTCTGTGTCTGTCAAAATAATGTTGGAAATAATTTATAAATGTTGTAAAAATTTTAAAACTAATCAATTTTTTCATTATGACAGAGTCAATTGCATTATCATGTATATAAATCTGGCAGATATTTATATAAGTTCAACTTTATATTCGAATTCCTGCAAATAGTTAAAATAGAATTACTTTTTAAATTCATATTAATATAATCATATGATTAAACAAGAAATTAGACTTGTTGAAGGAAAAGTTAAACAATTATACATTATTTTATAAATAAAAATCAACTTGAAACTGCAGGATATTTATAATTACTTATTCATATTAAATGTACATGAATCCCATTAGTATCATCAATAATCAAATGAAAATCATATAATAATACTATAATAGCATCGTTTAATATGACTCGTCTTGTTTTACGATATTCATTGAGTGGGTGTTTATCATTGTCTTTTAAGCAACATTAGCACATTTAATACTCATTATACTTTAATTTTCACAAGTATTACGAACACAAATAACTAAGCAGTTAAAAAAAATCTATAATTATTATTGCAAATTTATTTAAAACACACCTTCAATTTTGTCGTTATTAATGCAAAAATGGATAATTAATCATTTTTTTACATTATTAGTAATCTAAACAAATAATTTATGAATTGTTTGGAATTAATCAATTTCGTATTAAAATTCCATTCAATTATAACACTAAATTAGATTAAATTTAAAAAAATGTAGTTGCATCGATAATTTTGAATGATTACAGATAACTCACTTTGTAAATCGATCAGACTTTCGTATTTTTTCACGGTCGACAAGTAAATAGAAAATCTTAGATTCTGAAATTGTCGTTGCATTTTAAAATCACAGTATTTATTTTAAGCACATGACACAATTTTTTTCATTTTCTAATAGAATGAAAACTACTCTAAAAAATTAACCATGACCTTTTGCCTTTTATTTACTCATGAATTCGCTTCAAATTCATATCAATTATAATATTGTGTTATTATACTACACAATTTAAAGTATAAACATTGGAAAAAATTTCACATATTAGTATTTAAAAAAAAATTTATTGAGCTTAAAAGTGATGCGTGAAATCTTGTGAAAATTTTATTAAGTTATTATTTTTCGTTACATCAATATCATGTATAAAATAACATAGTTGAAATAATATTAGGAACGACAAAGTTAAAAAAAATCTATTATGTATATCTTAAGTAACAAGGTAATTAAAACTCAGAATGTGTTTTTTATTATAATGAAGAAATATTTATGCATCAATCTAGGTGAATGAAATTTTTCTTAAAATAATTATTTAATAACTTTATATTATTATGTTTCACTAATTTATAGAAAAAAAAATTACATGAAAACTCGCAAATGCTTATGAGTTTTTTTTATAAAACTTATTTAATTAATTTAATATTTCTCAAAACTATTTATGCTTATAAAAATGTTCTTTTTCAGAAAAGGAACGCTTTAAAATTGTAATTGATTGTTTTTATATTTTAGTGTCATCTTTATTTTATATTCAAAATCATAATTTTAATTGATCGACTTTTAGAACAGTAGTGACATTCAATATTAATAATTTTTTATGTTGAATTTAGAATTTTCATCGTCAAATATATTTTTATTTTATTTATTGATATTTTAAACTGCATTTTCCGTTTATTTTTGAAGATATAATTTTTTTTAATTTTCCTACAGGAATAATTTTTATGTATCGTTTTTTTGTAGTAACACATGATTCGACGCGAAATAAATTATGAATTTTTATATTTTGCATATTGTTATACTAAGATATACTCGTGTATATAATGAATATATACTATTTTAATCGAGCTAATTACCTTACTCGTATGTATTAAAAAATTATGAATTCGTTTTATTTTGGCTATTAATGAATTTTTTTGAAGTTTTTTTACAGTACAATGCACTTACTCTCTTATCGGATTTTTTAATTACAATGTATATCAAAACTACCCACTTATAGAATGATTATTGAAAGCTTTAATTCACGTGTTTTGTCTTATCTATAATATAAATATACTCATACAAATATGCAAAGACATATTTTATCATATTTCGTAGATCTATAAATAATTTCAAATAAGTATTAATTATTTATTACGAATTATTTTAGCATTTTACATGTAATATACGCATCTTTTTGATTTTCCACGAGCATGGTAAGAGTTAGTTTATTAAAAATTAATTCATCATTTATATTCGTACCTTTTTTTGTTAAAATTGCAATATGTTGTAAAAATTGTATTAACATCAGAATTTAAAAAAATAAAATTTTTAATTTGTTATAACATGTGTACAAATACATCTATACAAATCAATATATTATTAGTTCAATAATCAATTTTTAAATAATTTTATCAAATATTTTTACAAGGTATATGATAGTAAAGAATTAGTATCATAAAAGGTAATGTTAAAATTGTTGCAGAAAATCGTTTCACTACTTATACCATATAATATTGATGCAATATATGTATCTGTTCTAAGATACACGTCTTCTCGTGCATGCCTTGAACACATTTTATATACGGGAAAAATGGAGGTTTATTCGAGTAACTCATATTTATGACGTTCACCAGTTAACGTCGATGTATAACAAATAGCACAAAGAGCCGTTGCAGGAGTAAATCTACTTTGCATCTATTATTGCCAATATCGACTACGCATACAACTCTTCACCACATAAAACCTTTCTCTCTGCTACTATCTCTCTTTTCAGAAAGAAATTTGCTTGCACATGATAGTCATGTGGTAATAGTCGGACCGTAAAATCATGGTTTGACGAACGATTTGAATTTGATTCATTATAATTATTTTGTATTCACCTTATTAACATATTAGTTTATTTGCATAATTAAAATAATTAAAAAACTTATGAATCATAACGCTTTACTCTAGTAATAAAACGATTTTCAATTTCATATTATTGACATACACTAATTATGTATGCTTCTCAATCTTTCCAAAATTTTCATATTTCAGAAGTATATCGTAAATTACAATATCATTCTGTAATGTCCAGAGTATTTTATTTATTATTATATAAATACACATTTATGATTGAAATTGACGTATAAATAATACTAAAAATATATTTATTGATATAATACAGGTATTTGATCATACCGTGATAATTGCGATATCCTTGCGCTGCAATTCGTGTAAATTCTGAGGCTTGACGTATTCTTTGTAAATATGTAGATCTCCAACTCGATGGCTGCATCCAGAACGAGTTGTAGAGCGACTAGTTCCAGTCCAAACTCTGATGTCGAATAATTGATACCTTTTATTGTACATACAGTGAGCTACTGTCAATAGGTGAAATCTGCTGATAATCGTAGCGCCACAAAAGTGCCAGTTCAAGCTTTCAACTCTCAACGAGGCAACATACGGGAAATCCCTTACATCTGCGTCATCACCGCCGACAATCTTCACTGACTTAGCTTTGTAAAAGTCTGTGATAATTAAAAGCAACTAAAAAGTATCATTTGAAAATAATCAATTAATTAACAAAGATTTAACAATTGAGTTTTAATTTATAAATAATTTTTTTTAATATTTTACACTTGTTATAAATATGAATGTCGATGGGAATGGGTTTGCGAAGTTGTATGTATGAGTAGCATTATTTAAGATCAAGCGACGAAAATTTATAGTTATTAGCTTCGTATGAAAGAACTAAATTTTTGTCTAGTTTATAAGACGAGCAAAATTTAGAAATCAGTTTTTCTTACAATGCATATAATACTACATAATTTGTGTATTATAGGAAAATATTATACGAGTGTTTCATATTACGCTAAAAACTAATATATATAATCTTGTGATTTCAATTGTGCTGATAATAGGCGCAGGAATAATAAGGCTAGAGTAATAAGCTATAATAATCAAGAAAACGAGGTCTATTATTTGATCGATTTTAACGGCAGCAGGTACAGAGTAGCCGATATCAAGGTCCACGTGAGATTCTACAGTTTTGAAAACCTGGGTGAAGTATCAGATAACAATTTGTATCTATATAAGTACGGAATTACTGATAATAGGATTTAGCTGAAATTATCTATAATTACTCAAGTATATTATAAAGCACAATATAGTATAGGGTATTAAACACAGACAAGTAAAATTATAGAACATTGTACATGAACTCCATCAAGCTAATAATCCGCATATGTAAACGTTTATTGTGAAAGCATATGAAACTAATATTTGTAGAAGTATAGAGTGCCACAGCTGAAATTCGTTGTTTGTGATTCAGTATAAGAGAAAATAAACTTTGATTGTATAACTGAACCATGAATTGCTCGAGCCCTGCTTTTAATAATAAATGTAAAAATGTCAAGTGTAATCATAACACAACGTGCCGATATTTCTTAAATTACACACGGTC
Organism: Platyscapa corneri; assembly: GCA_018907185.1. NCBI lineage: Eukaryota > Metazoa > Arthropoda > Insecta > Hymenoptera > Agaonidae > Platyscapa > Platyscapa corneri. The sequence goes on along the minus strand of JACCHW010000005.1, from coordinate 629,211 downwards.
GTTCATCGTATTAAAAAAATATCAATAATGTTATAAAATATCACGAATATGCAATATATGATTATATGTGGAGCAGTGCTCGAAGAATCAGAATTAATTTTTAGAAACTGCAATAATAGTGGCACGCTCGATTAGTTATAGGTCAACTGTAACTCTACACTACTTATTAATTTCTTATTAGAAATTTTTTTTAAATTATATAAATAGGTATTAATTACATTTATTTTTAATGCGTTTCTTCGAATACTAAATATTGTTAAGGAAAACTATGAATTTTATCTCAATAACATTTTTGTGTTATATTTTTATTGATTTTTACTATGTAATTCAGCATATATGATTACACCTGCATCTCTATGATTTATAGGAAATTATTTTACATGAAATTTTAGTATATACAATAATATATGACATAAATGTTATTATAAAATATCTTTTAGCGTAAAATTAAAAATGAGAATAGGAGTTGTAGAGACTTGCTGCGGCTGAACTGTTAATGAGAATGTATCACTTAAATACTTATAATAGTTGAAATATTATGCAATGCTTTGTAAACGTTGTTATTAATTACAATCGACTGTTGTAATCAATTACTTTTTTCTTGATTATTGAGAACGTAAAATTAAAGTTCATAGAATTTAACAAAACGTTGTTAAATTAATATAATGCTTTAGTAAACATTTTCGTTAAAAATTATTAAAATATAATAATTTAAAAAAAATAGATTTATTTGTATTTTCTTCTGAATAAGCTAAAATCAGTTGTTTAATTTGATAAATAATAATAATCCAAAATCAATGAATGAAAAATAGGAATAAAAAGAATTTAAAATATTGTTAATATATATAATTAATAAATTGCTATCAAATTTTTCTTTTCCATGAACTTATTTTTATATTATACACATTTCAATATGTTATATATCATAGAATAGTATTTATTTGAGAAGTAAAATATATATGATTGGCTTACCAACAGTTAATCCCAAACACAATAAACTCACAATTTGGAAATTCATATTAAATCTTTTTGGTTAAATGAGTGCAATTGGATCTGCCTAAGAGCTTTATAGAAGTATGCTAAAGTATTTATTGAGATAACAAACACCTTCCTATTAATAGTGTTACACTGTATAAATGTATTTGTTAAGATAATATTTACACATTTATCTACATAAGTTATAATCTGATTAAAAAAATTATAATTTTAAATTTTCCATTGCGTAAGTTATAGAAATATATTTACATAAAAAACATATTATATGTTATATAAAAGATATATCGATTTATTTTGTTTTGCTTTTATTAGATATTTAGAATTTATATTTTTCGGGCTTATATATATGTTATTTCGAATAATTTACATTCATATTTTTTAAAGTAAAATATTTCGGGTCGGATAGATAAACACATGAGACTATTAATTTAATAAAAACATAAAAATAAGTACTGCGAAATGTAAAATATAAAAAAATAAGGAAATATTAAGAATATTATTTGAAGATACTAAAAATACATTGAAGATAATACAAAAAAAAAAAAAAAAAAATACAATGTAAATGAAATTTTTCAATTCTGCATCCATTCCTACCAAATGCTTATAATCAAATTCTCTTTGTGATATGTAAAAAGTTTATTTTATTGAATAAAACATCTAAGAATATAAAAAAATATTGAAAACTACAGAACAAAAATAAATGAAATACTATATTTGTCGATAACAGAAAAATTAACACATAGACGTAAATTCTCTTAAACATAATTGTAATTTATAAAGCTTGATAGTAGATTGTGAGAGATGAGAAAACTTTGGTTCTGCAGAAACCAAAATGCGGTTGATTAAAATTCTTGCAGTATCAAGTAAACTTCGTTTTGCATAGGCAAAACTGGAACGCATTTCTTATTGATCTCTTTCTTCAAAGTAAGGTTTAGTAGTGTAATACGTATAATAAATTTTAAAAAGTCTGCATTCTGAAATCCGAGACCACTCATGTGTACATGAAAAGTATATTCTATAAAGAAAATAGAGATTAAAATTGACATTCTAAAATAAATATATTATAATAATCTTAAATCCATTTTTGGCATATTTCAACTGTTAATAGAAAAAATCAAAGGAGAAAAAGAGATAGAATGTATAAAGAAAAGAAGCTCAATTTAAAAAATAAGGATACTTGAAAATATAATCTTTTTATTCTTAATAAGTAGATAAAAATTTATTATCATTGCAGTTCGTTTGTAAATCATAATGTAACAGCCTAATCAATTAAATTTATAAAGATTAATTCACCTGTATATCCAGACATGTAGATGAATAAGATAAAAGTATAAAAATATATTCCTTAGCATTAAATAATGAGTACTTTTGTTTTGTAACGGAATACATTATTTTTATTTATTAAACTATCTAGAAATCATGAGAACGAATTTGTAGTTTGATATTAAAATTAGTAATTTTCACAAAAAGCGTGAAATATTTAGATGATTTGCGAAAGTATATGAAATTTAAATTATGAGTGCTTTAATAAAAGAACTTTAACAGCTAAAAATGATGTGAGTTATTAATATACACTAAAATTAGAAATAGATGATTTTTATTAAAATAAAGATTAAAATTCGTAGTTTAATTTATGATAAAATTTTATTACGTTTTCAATATATATATTTATATATATATATACATCTAATTTATAATAAATATATAAAAAAAGCTATAGTGGCCTATATAAAATAGTAGTTACTAAATTTATTAATAATGTTGGATGAATAAGTTTTAAAAATATTTCAGAAAATAATAATAAACTAAAAATTAATATTTAATTTTATATCATATTATGATGTTACATTAGTTTTAAATGCGATATAGGGGATTTAGACAGAGTCGATTGTGTATATCATATTATGGTATTGTAAAATATTTAAAAATTCTAAGAAATTATATTGATAAAAGTTAGCATACTAAATTTATAATACTGAAAAATTCGATATTTAAATTTTCAAAATAATAAAAAAATTGTAATATGAGTTTGTATTTTAGTTAGTAAGGTCGTGGATTAGAGTTTGAAGCGAAAGCAGATCCTTTATAGTGTAACAAATATATATAATAATATATATGTAATATAACTGTTATATTTATAATTACGCTTTTCTTCCAATAATACATTCTTTTAGAATCTTAGTTAAATCTTATGTATGATATCACATGTATCTAATCTTTCTTTGAATTCGTATACATTATTTATAGTAAGGCTCTAGTATAACAATTAGGTAAATGTCATAGCAGTTGTTTCTAGGAAAATTGAAAATATATGTCGTTGCTACAATGAAATTATGTATATATTTATCTAAAACTTCATCGATAGTGTTTGTCAAAATAAATTTGACGATATTTTTAAGCAGTTTTTCCATGTTAATTATGGAAATTACTACTCGATGGAAAATAAAATTTCACTATATTTTTTTTTAGAAGACACACATTGTTTTTAAGAACATAAATTTTTCTTGAAAAGTATCAAACACTAAAGTATTCTATTAAAATAAAATGAAACGGCACACAAGAATATAAATAAAAAAATTATCAATTGAAGTGTAAACATAAAAGTTCTCACTTTCATATTTTAGGTAAAATTATTAAGTCGAATTTATCATTCTATATTTGTATTTAAAAACAATCTTTTTTTCTAAAAAATGTACGAGGAGCCTATGTTCTCATTTAAATGAATAGTGAATGTCCCTATTGTTATTAGTCTTTCTATCAAATTTTTATCTTTTTATCTCAACAGGTATTTATCACTTTCCATCCGGTATGTATTGCTTACTTATTTGAAGTGAGATTAATTCCATTGATCGATCTTTTAATCCTGTAAATTGTATACAAACCGTAATACAAGCGCATCGTTCACTTGAATAAAACTATACTTTGGTTAGTTGCATTAACATGTAAGTATATCTGGATGATCCAGATCTTACTCCAATATTACTACTACTATTACTGTTTGCGAGTGTTCGTTGTTACTCCTGTTAATATGCATCTCGTTCTGATAACTCACTGAACTGCCTGTGGCTTCGGTAAGCTGACATCCCCAAGAGCGCATGCATCTCACCTCGTGAGACTATCTCCGATAGATACACGAGTTCATTCGGCTTGTCAGTTGCTCCGTACGATTTCTTCTGTTACGTTGTCTGTAATCGTCTTCTTAATGTAAATCATCTTTCAATATATCGCCTATCATGTTTTTTACATATTTCCAATAATCACTATCTCTAGACGATTCTATGCTTGTTGAACATTAACTACTCGATGTACGTACAAACGATGCTTATGCTTCCATTTTTCTTTTGTTATTAATCTTTGAAATTGTTCTTTTACTTTGTGTGCAGTTTTGCTTTTATAAAAAGCCGTATCTATAATATTCAGGATTCTTTATTAACATAAAATTAATAATTTAAAAAGATATAAATCGATGATTCTATAAGGATCTGTTGTAAATTTATCTTTAATATTTAATTATGAAAATAAACGAATGCAAAAATTTTGATAATATGTAAATTAATTAAATTTCGAAATGGTGATAATAAAAAAAGAAAAACTTTACACTGCAACTTCTATACTTGATACATTAGGCACAGCTTCATTTTCGAATGTACCATTGTACATTTAGATTTATGTTCTTTTTCATTCATGCTGACACAAAGTATAACGATACACATGTTTTTTCTCTTTCATTTCTTCATCCTTATCTTATTTCCTCACTCAATTTTATTCACATTTTCTCTTTTTCTCACTTTATATCTCTACCTCACGATCTCTTCCTTGTATACTTACATGTGACTATCATTTCTACGCTAAAATTATGATTAAATTGCTAAATATTGAAGTATTCGTGAATAGGTTTGCGCTTTTCATTTATTCCGATACAATTCCAAAATTTAACTCTACCTTGTACAAAACTTTCTAATTTTGGTAGGTGATCTAATGTACACATAAAATGAAATTCCCAAATATTGCGTATTTAAATTATATTTTTTGTAAACAAAAAATAATTTTCTCTCGGTACTGATAGATAAATTAATTCTATAATACGTGCAATAGATTTTTATACAAATGAAATCATGATTATACTAATAGTATATTTTTATTGTGTAAAGTTTAATAGTTTATTTGAATATGAAGTTAACAACAGAAAAGTATATTTCTTCTCTTAATATTTATTAAATTAAAATAAATTGAAAGTGTATTTGTTGATAATAAATTTAAAATAATAATTATATTAAAAAATAATATTTGTTTTCAATTCTAGTTAAACATTTATTGACTTGAATTTTTTTAAACATTTTAATATATTTTAATCAAAGTTTTCTTAAAATGAAATTCTTATTAATTTGTTACCTTAAAAAATAATTTTTCAAAGTCATATAATTTATTTATATTACTTTTTCTTATTTATTTATATTATTTGAATATTTTAATTCTATATCAAATATTAATAATTTATAATTAATATTAATAATATAAAACTTTGAAGGAAATTAAAAAAATAAAAATTAATTTATTATAGAATGTAAAAAATGCTTTAATATGAATAATGTTTAAATATTGTATATTTCTGAATAATGCAGTATGCTTTATTTTACTCTAAAATAGTTAATATCTTATTACAAAACTATCTATAAAGTTGTAATTATGACTAAAGCTCTTAAGAAGAAAGTATATTCATTCGAATAATAATTGAATTATAATGAAACACGTGAGACCTTAATAATTATAAAGACATTAAATCATTAAATTCTAGAAATTTTGTCGTTTACTTTTGAAACATTATTAATCTGTTGTATTTGCAATGATTGAAATTCTTAGGTTTTAATTTTTAAGTTAAAAATCGAAAAAGTCAGACATGTATTAAAATAAAATTTTTATTGCACATGTTTAAATTTCTTTCATTATTTTTTCTATTAGTGTCTACAAATAAGAATATTTTCAAGTTATTACTTCTGCTTTATAAAAATTAATTTATCATAATTAAATTAAGTATAAAAATAATTATTAGTTTATGTGAAACAATATTCGAACAACAGTGATAAATATGAAAAAAATTATTAATCTTCAATTGTTAATGAGAGTTAGCTTTGTAGATATAGATGAAAGTACAAATGATGAATCTATAAGATAAAAAACTATGCCTACATTTGATTATTAGCCTTGTTGATTGCAAAATTTAATCAATTTTTTTACAGGTTAAATTTTTGTTAAAATACGATTTTATACTACTTAAAACTTATAAATTATTTATTATTGATAAGTTAATAAAAATAGTAGTTGTAGAGAAAAAAATCACTTTAATGCGTAGTATATTTAATTTCAATAGTTTAAATTGAATTCTCATTAACTATCTGTTACTTATCTAGTGTTAATTATGCTCAGTTACACTATCGTATCTGTATGTACACGCTTCTTTTTAACATGATTTCTCTCCCTATTTCTTTCTTGTTATTTTTCATTTACCCGTAACAGCTGAAGAAAGCAAATTGAACACAAAACTGTGTTAATTACTGAATTTTCTATTCTTGTACTTTTTTATGTTTTTTTTATAGATTTGGGATAATTATCAGTTTCTTTACTACTATTAAATTATGTTTGAAGATGAGTACTTCATGCCATATTTTTTCACTGTATTTTAAAGTAGCAACTAAAATTATTATGTGATAAAAGCAACTATATTAATTTTAAAATTGATATATGATAATATAAAACTGCACTATTTCAAGACAATTAAGACAAGTAATAAAGTTTTTTTATTTTATAGCTTTTTTAGCCGAACGATTTATATTAAAACTTCACCAGAACAGAAGTAGTCATGTATTTGATCTGAAATCTAAACGTTATTTTTTATTTCTAAATGTATCTTAAACACGGAATAAATGTTATACTCTGGGCATAGAAAGAATTCATTGATGTTCAAGCTTTAAAAATGAAATTAAATTTATGCACATATTTTTTTTATTATTCTACTAGTCTTTATACTTTATAAACTTATATCCAATGTTTTATTAAAGAAACATTTCATATACGAATATGGTATTAAGGTTTTAAATGTGAATTTCATCAGAAACACTATAGATTACTTAAATATATATATATATATATATATATTCATTGTAAAACTTAAAAATTAGACTCAAATAACATACAAGTAATAAATTAAGATTGCATTATTAAAACATGTATCTTTATAATGTAAATAAATTTTTAAAGTTTGATTTGATAATAGATATACTTAAAATAATAAAATCTAGAACACCACATTTTAAATTATGCATGGCTGTGTGTAATTATTTTTTATGCTAATAAATTATAATTACAAAATAATTTATCAGTTTTATAGAATTGTTTATGTATCCTTGAATTTAATGAATCTATTATCTTTCCTAATTTAAAGCAAAAATTGATTAACATCAGTGTCTATTTTTAATTATGTTAAAAGCAATAATGAATAAATGCATCACCAGTATATTACAAAGCTATGCTATAGGTTATTATTAATTATAAATCCATTGATTGTTTTTAATAAAATAAACTAATATTCAGTTAAACAATTTTATTTACACATAAAATTAAAATTTATAATTATTTATCAAAGTCCACCATATTGTATAAGTACAATATTTATTGTCGTGTATTATTAATTAAGAGTATATAGAAAAGTGTGATGAGAGAATATTATTAAAAAAGATTTTGATGTAAGATTTTAGGCAGGATAATATATTGGTTGTCATGTTTTAGAAAGTCAACTGTCGTTCACGAGTATTGACCGTAATGTCTCTTCTAAGAACACAAGTAAGATATAAAATCTGCATAATTTAATTACTTTAATAGACTTAAAGTTTTCGGTTATGCCAGCGCACGGAAAAAGTAAAATCCTCAATAGCGAATAAAAATATGTTAATATCCGACTTTTAAAAGAAATACATTAGAGCGCATGTATTTCATGAGCACTCTCACTAATTATTATCAGAATGATGAAGAAAGAGCCTTACACGCAATTCGCAACACTCGCCCAAAAAGAGCACGAGTGAACGCGGAGTTGAGGACACAAGTGCTAATCGTCAAATTAATTAACATATTCAAATGGAACCAAATCAATCAATCGTTAAAGCAATGAAAACACATAAAATTCATTTGGCAAACAATCTCTACGACACGCGAGATTTCTCGAGGCGGCGAGGGACTCCGCGGCTCACGGGCATAGCGCGAGGATGTAAGATAAATTTAATTGCCTTATTATCTTGGGCTCATGTCTAAGCACACGCGTACGCGGACATGAGCTTAAATTTTGCAAAAGACCGGAGTCATTAATTTACTGGTACTGACCAAAAAAGCAAAGTGGCGAGCCGCCGAATAATGCTTCCGTGGGTCAGCGAGGGTCAAATTGCCTTTGCGCATCCAGCGGATCGTTACAGCCGCTTGTAATGCTCAGCCTCGCTTTCTCTTTCCTCCCTCGGGTGAAAGACAATCGCAGCGTACGAACCGAAATCCTGGAGCACGCCCACTTGGAACTTCGGGACGCCTTATGAACTATCAATGGCATTATATTCTTCGTGATTCTCGGAGATAATCGCGATCATTGAGTAATCCTATTATGAGCAGTATATTATTAGGCCTAAGCGTACGTGCAGTCCTCGATCGCGGGCCGCGTTTAGCTTTTCCCTTTCAATGCCTCGCTGGAGTGGAGTTCCTGGCTAATTTCCATTGATTGATGTGTTGTGATACGATGATCGCGTCAAAGATTATTTTCGTAATGGAGTTGTGTTTCGATCAATTTTTCCACGAGTATTCGATTCTTAACGCCTTATATTACAAGTGCCTTATCGACTTATTAGTACCATTATTCCTCGATAAAAACAATCATTTTCTCTTGCAGTTTAAATATGCGCATTATTAATTAAAGATATTGCTTATATTTCAGATATCGTTGACTTTTATTCACTTACACTTGTTATTTTATGTAATTGTACTTTAAATCTGACTCGTTCGGTTTATTGATATTTTAATGCTTTTTTTATTGAAAATTATAAAAATCCAATTCGATTTAATTTCTGGAGTATTTAGTATCAAAAGATAATTTATATTAATTAATAAACTAATTAAACATTAATTTTCAATAAGTGACACGTATTTTTTAATTAAAATAACAAATACCGAAAAACAAAGATTCCCGTCACGAAAAGATAAACAATAATTTTCAATTTACGAGAGATCCGATAATAAATCATACCATTTGTAAAATAATATCATCGAAAATAATCAGAGTAAGAACAGCTCAAACAAGTTTTTTATTCTATTGTAATATATTGGTATAATAAAGATTAAAAATGTTATAATGTTAATACATATTGATATTGACTTATAGTCTTATATAAGATAGAGAAACTAATTTAAAGCTGAAACAAATTAAAACAATATCTATGGTTAAAGGCTGAACCCCTTTTCGCTGATTACAACATACAAGACACTCGACAGATCTATAATCACTTTATACTTATAATATTTTAACGTCATAATGATAAATTGAATTTTAACTTCAGCATTGTACCTTTATCACTTTATTTCATTGTAAGATTTTAATAAGGAATGAATTTTTAAGTTTTCAAGTTCGATAAAAAAACTACATTTGAGGTAAGTTTTCGAACATTACTTCGAAATTAGTACATTGTAGTATTAGTACTTATCAGTTGTCGCTCAAAATAAAAAGTGAAATTTATGTACTCACATGTACAGCATTGATTAACTTTCATATTATCATTCGTTGGACGTTTCAGGAAAGACAATCTCTTTCGTATTATTATTTATGAAATCATATCTCTATAGTCGTAATTACAAAGCAGGTTTGAATTATTTATAAATTTATATACCGTGCGATAATAGCTTAAAAATACATAAATTATATAAAAACAATATAGAGATATGTAAATCCAGACATTTTTACAGACTTAATTATCCTGGCTAATAGTCGATTAAGTAAAAATGTATTTCTGTAGTATCTAGAATTAGAGAAGGAGGGTCATATTTTATACAATCTATCGGAAGAACGGATTTTCTCAACAATTTCTATATTTACGAAGAGGTTGATTAGAAACTACCCGGGGACTTTTAAGCTGTCGTCTACTAGTAACGAACCGAGACTTGGCTCGACTCTAGTAGGAAGTATTTCAAGCTGTAATCAGTTAAGTTATATCGTAAAATTCCATTACAGAGAAACGTTCTTAGTTCTAAAAGAATAGACACGGTTTAGCATTTGAAATCCGAAATCCGAAATCCAGTACTGTTTCTTCAGATTTTTGCCAAAACCTTTCCAAGTGCAATAACACAGAAACCTAAATTATGTATTACTTAAATAAAATTATTTAAGTAAATGATCTTTGAATTATAAAAATGACGGATTTCTTCTCTCCATTATTTAGACAAATATAGAGCTGATTCGTATATTCTTGTATGTAAAAAGTATGTAAGAAGTTAATGTTTAATAAGTTAAGTTGATATTTTCTCACCATTGATACCCACTAATCTATGCCGTAATTCAGTTTTAGAAATAATGAAACAGTATTAGCATAATTGTAATTATTTTTAACGGTCATAACTAATATACTGAAGTAAGTACCAAAACGAAACTGATAATAGGTAATAACTATTTTGAATTTAATTTATTGTTACTATTTATTTACGCTACTATGTTATCTGCAGCACTTATACAATCTATGCAGGCGAAAAAAGTATAATACGACGGCTTCGCTTATCGACAAACGTCGCTAAATATATTTCCCGAGAACGCTGTACGCGTTTTAATTTCAAGAAAAGCGCCTTATTCCGGTTTCAATAAATAGCCGGAGCTCCTCTTACGGGCTGGCAGGCGACGATTTCACGAGTCCATTTTCTAGCATTAATTCAGCTTGTAACCCGGCGAGTCACTAAAATAACAAGATCAAACAAGGGCCGCCAGTGAGTCCGTATAATAAGAGATAAGTAAATGTCGCGCGGCATTTTTCACCATCAACACCCATTTCAACGAATACATTTACGTAGCCCTCACCGCTGTCCGATTAGAATATTGTAATAAGGAGTCGAGGAAGGGGCTGACAGCGAATAGTCCCGAAAACGCGGTTCCGCATAAATGGCCGAGATCAGCGGGACATCGATAATGGAGGAAGCGTGGACGCATGTACACCCTGGCGCCGTAAGAGTCGCGTAAGGGGAGCCGTTCCGAGAGATGAGTGCCTTTCGAGAGCGGAATAGCTGATCCTGCTTATTTCATGTTGAGCAAACGGCCGAAGCTGCGCGAGAGTCGTGGGAATTACTGCGAAGACACGTACTCGTACATCCTACAGCTCCGATACCATTGCAAAACGGCTAGACCTGCGCAGTATTCCGACCTCTACTGTTATGAATTGCCACATTGCCACTCACTCCGTGTAAGCTCAACTTTTTTCTTCCTTCTTCAATTTCAAATTTCAGAGTTTTTATACAAACCCACGTAAGGAGCTTTCAAAATCAATTTGGAATTAGGAGCTCCCATCATCGGATCACTATGAATTCTTTTAGTGTACACAAATGGTTCTTCTTAAAATACAAATTACATATTAATTTCTTCAACATGAAATAACTTAGAAACATAGAATGTAAACTCGTTTTTTCCCCCTCCTTTTCATTATGATATTTGCTTAATTTTTTAAAATTCAAAAGATGATTTATAGAAGACTTATTGTCCATTTTTTATAGATTTCTTTGATATCTGCATCAATTTCATTATTGAAAATCGTGCAAATATTTTAATCGGTCGAAAACATACATCTATCTAAATGGAAATTCCCAATCTACGTACATATATGTACTAATAATATATACGTATATTCATATGCACATGTGTATAGTACACGCCCAGATATTTGTATATTATAGCGAGAATCTGGAGTTCTCAGTTTTTCGAGCTTCCGTGTTTATCGACTCGCGTTAATTAATCGCTATCACCCACAATCTCCATTTTACCGCATCGCCGCGCACTTACTATCTACGACCGATAGCTTCCTCCTCGCTAGCGATTATTACTTATTACACTCTAAAACACACTTTAAGATCTGTGTGTGCCCGAACTGACGTCCACTAAATTATTTTCGTGAAATATCACTTTTCTCTCCAAGCATAGACTTAAAATTGTACAAGAAGTCAATTAATGAAATGTATAATTTTCTTGTAAACCTGTGCAACATATAAAAGGACTGCGAATGTTCATAATTTAATATCTAATTTGTAAAATCTGTCATGAAATATTTCCTACTTTACAACCGCATTAATTACACTCATTGGATTTCTCTTTCCGAACGATACGCGCTCGCCGTTTCTCCGTACCGAAATCATACTTTAAACACCAGAAAAATAATTGTGCATTACCGTAATTTTAATAAACACAGCTCATTATTGCGGATTGGAATTACGTATTTATGCTTATAGTCAACAAAGCTGTACAATCGCCGAGTGCTCGTACAAAGTAATCACACTTAACTCGACTCCCGGGGCGAGAGTAATTTTTAAACTCAGCCGGTCCGCCTTCGTAGCAGTGGCCCAGAAAAAAAGTATAGCTGAGCATCGTGTAATCGGCGACCGCGTCTCTCCAAAGTGCAGCACGATGTGGTCTGTGACCCGTGATAGTATTAGCAATTAATATCCGCAAAGAAAGAGAGAGAGAGAGAGAGAGAGAGAGAGAGTCGAACTCCGAAGGGTCGCGGTGACCGGTGTATTCGTCCGCGCGGAGAGCGATCAACCGAGCCCTGGCAGGGGCATCGGATTCACGAGCGAGCGCAAACTCACCAGTCACGCTACGTCGATGACGCATTGCGAAGGCCCGGATGGCTTGGGCGATGCATCATCGGCTGATTTGCAACTGAATCGCCGGCCGCGAATGTGAGAAAGCGCTAGTACTCCCGGTCCCGCTCCGGTTCCCCTCGTTATCATCATCGTCGTCATCATCGCAGTCTTCTTCTTCCTCCTTCTGTTTTCTCCTTTAGGTGCGGGATCGACTGGGAAACGCTCGTTTTTCCGCGTCGTTACGAGTCGTTCTTGCGCTGGTATAACGCTACCGTCTGGATTTTCTTTCACGTTGCACGAATTTTACGAGCCCGTCCATCGGATACTAAGCAACTACCGGCCAACTATCGGGCAACCCTGGCAGCGCAGGAAGAACGATGGCTTTTTTATCTGGCGCTTATTAAAAATCGCGCGATTGCGTTCGCCGGTTCGATACACGGAGAACACGTAGTCGAAATAAAAAACGTGATCGCTCGTAGTGACGGTCAGCCGCGAAAAATACTTCTGAGGTTTAATTCAATCGGGGCGTGAATTTATGGACCAGAGCCTGTCTTATAATTTGATACCGGGAAAAGAAATTTAACTTACTACCGGAGTTGTCGCTTGTAGATAACGGAACTCACTCAGGATAAGGAGTGGCTGAAGTCGTACATCGAAGTTCGTCCAGTGTCGTACACTCGTTGTTTATTTATCAACGGGAGTTCGCGCAAGAGTGGCACGACAAAGTGAATCGAGCCAATTTTTTCCCTCCCCATTGCTCCTCCCTTCGCAAAAGTTTAGAGCTGGCAGGAGCCGAGAGGCGATCGCGATCACGACCTTAGACTGGCCCGGGTAACCCCCCGACACGCATGCCACGGTTCGCAGTCACTTTAACCTCACCGCACACGCGCGCACACACGTGCATGCGGTGTCGAGCAATAGTTCTCGTTCTAATTTGCTTACGAGAAAGGCGAAAACCCTCTTGCTCATCTTAGCGCGCGGCAGTGAATTTACATTTTTTTTTGTCTGCACCCTTCGTCCATACCGATCCTTCTTTTTAATGTAAAATACGGCACCCTTCTCCATTCGTATTCTTATTGGAGGAAATTAACGTAATAGCAATCACCTGCTAAAAGCATATGCAGGCCATTTGTAAATGACTCAGACGAGCGCCGTTATTTCTAACAGTGCACTAATAAATAATGGGCGAGGTGATTCAAATAAATTTCGAAATGTACTGTTTAAGTTGATAATTTCGGAGATTCTCTCTTATCACGTAACTAATGTGGCTATCAGTTACAAAAAGCATGTTCTTTTGACAATATCTATTTCATTTAAACTTTGTCAGGATAAGATAATTTTAAATAAAATTTGAATAAAATTCTTTTTTGAGACATGGTTTGACACTATTCGATCAAAAAATAATTAAACGTTACTTTTTTGGGATAACTTTGAAAGTTACCTGTATACATCGCATTCATTACTCGATTACATATTTTATGCAATAGCTTGAATAATGTTTAAGGAATCATTAAGTGTTCCCTTATCGATGTATGGTTTAAAATGTTTAATTTAATTTCACGAACGTATACACATTTTTTAAACGAGTTAACAGAGTACGAAGCCAAGATATAAACTTTGTAAATTCAATCTAATACTCGGGTCGAATAATGCTAAGCGAATGGACGATTTTGAAAGGGAAGAGAAAGGCTGCGACTAGTTGAAAATAAAGTTGAGAATTGATCACTCATAGATATTAAAAAAAAGCGAAACAAGTATTTATGATTAATAATACACAATCTATAATACGAAAGCAATAATTGCGGCGTGAAATTCATGCAGTTGTATAAATTGAAAAATACTTAAAATAATGCTTTGATGAAAAGTTCGCATTTACCAAATCGTCCAATTACAGACAAATTGCGGAATAAGTTGTAACGAATTACTCTCTTTACAGGTGTAATTCAAAGTTCTAACTATTCCGTCCGTGAAATTTGAAGCACTTGACATGGAATATTCATAAATTTTTTAAAGTAATTTCCGTTGAAATATTCATTTATAATTCTTACATATAATCAACTCAAGACATTCCGTGCGCGCATTACATGTGTGAAACTACTTTTTCTTAATAACATATTTATTACCTTTCCAAGAATAACGAATACCTTAGTTATATTAATTCAGGATGAGGCATGTAATTTATTTAATATTCGCGTCGTTCTTTACCCGAACCGACAATTTTTCCCTGCATGCGTGCCAAACAACAAATGACTGTCATCACATGAGTGAAGAGCTGCAGGAGCAACTGCAAATCAAAGGAAAATCCCTATAATTCCGATGATCCAAGTCCAAAAGAGACGAGGAGGGCGCTTACGAAGCGTCGTCGCGTCAAAGTTCGCTGTCCGCCGCATCAGGAATTGGAATTGCGCCTGATCGGAAATTTCGCGGTTACGAGGATCGCACGAAGTGGGACTGAGCAGGACCCGAGGCTCTCCTCGTAAAACCACGAATCGAGGGAATTGACGCACCCCCTTAAGGTACCGAACGTCGAGTTCCTCTGCCGTTAATGATTGACGCTTTGCCGAGGAATTTGCGCCTCTTTTCTAGGAAGCTCATGAAATATCGAGCTTCGTCCTAAGTGATCCATTCGAGAGGCTGATTGGGTACTTCCTCTGGATAAAAAGGGATGGTAACTGCCGGTAGACCATCATTTGAATGGTAACTGCGTACGGATGTGGCGGAATTTTTAATCTCTGCGCAGCGATCATGAAATCGTCTCTGTGAAATGTGTTTGTCATTACGAAATGTTTTCCATCAACCAGCGGAAGAGAAAATTGATGCTCTTCAACACCAAGAATCGCGCTCTGGGTCGTTTCGAATGTAATTGAGCTCAGAATATACACCTTATACTGCAAGAATCTCTGCTTTTCTCATAAAATCATATTTTTTGACATAATTATTCGTTGTTGTACTGGAGAGCTATAAAAATCATGTTCGTACTAATTATATCATACCTCAAGTTTTAGAAACATTAATTTTATCAACTTTTGAATAATTTACGTGTTTTTTTTAAAGCTAATAATCACATTTTGCATTATTTATTCACATTTGCAACAATTTGCAACAGCAATATATGGTTGGCTATAAATTTAACCAATTTTTTCAATTATATTATTATTATAAAATTTGCTTTTTGTAATTACGTACTTAAATATTGAGAAGGTATACAAATGTAAATATCGTACTTCTTAAGTTTTCTTATAACAAGAACAATTATTACTTATGTATTTATAAGGTTTTTATTTATTATTTATTCATTATTTCTCTTTAAAAAACTTTTGTCTATATTTCGAAACTCAAATTTATATACACATTTATATTGCTATAAATGGAATCCGATTGATTAAACGAGTAAAAATAATTTATCCTCTTTCGACAGCTATTTTATTGTTTCTTTGAGTATGAATTTTTCATGCTCATAATTTGTGGTTGTTTTAATTTTCTCTTTTTACTAATAATAATTTCAATAAATGTATCCATTATTTATTCTCTAATTTTTCAAGATTACAATTTTTGCGATAAATTGATATCTGCCGTCACATATTGAAATGAAAAATCAATCATTCGCATTGGCATATAACAAATACTGAATTAAAATGATAATCATGATTGCAATTTATGAAAAGATGTTTGAAAAAGATGATAAATTTAACATCGAAGCATTACAGAAAGTATCGATTGTTGTTTTATATCATAAAACCAATATAGTGAATCCTCACTTATGCGAATCATTAATTCTCTTATTGCTATAACTAAAAAATAAAACGAATAGGATTGCGTGTGTAAAGAACTTATATACATGGCATATATACTCGTAATAAAATTTACAGCAATGTAATATGTTATAGACGATACGACGTGATATAAAAAAAAGCAAGATGTACATTTATTAACGACGACTATAAATTAAAACATGGATTCAACGCATAATCACTATTTATCAGCACAATATTGCAAATATTCATTTATTAATCACGCATAAATAACGTAGAGTGGGTAAGAAAGTCATTCGTCCCTACTTTGATTTTTGAGGGGTTTAATGTTTTATTTCAATAGTAAAAGCAGCAATTTAGACGTCGCCGTACAAGGGAACAGTCGCTTTTTTATATAAATTTTTAAGTGTACAAGTTTCAAGACAGAAGTTATCTTTTTTAAATTCTACTTTACAACGAAGCTTTCTTAAGCGCATACAGTGCATAAAGCACACCGCACTTGCATTAGAGAGCCCAGCGCTAAAAGGTGTGCACTGGCACTTAATAATCGCGACCTTCCCTAATCGCTCTTAAATATCGGCATTCTCTCGAACTTATAAAATGCACGCCACGTTCCCAAATGCACCTTAGCCAGCAGTTTGAATACCCCCCCCCAGTCTCCCTACCCCTTTTTTCGCACCGAGTCTCGTTTTATAAACGTGTCCGCAACACTTTTTCAAGAACTCGCAGCTATCGCTGCAGGCGCGCGCTCCCGCATAATTTATCCTAAGCTCCAGCCCATTACTCTCGGCCCGATAAATCTCGATCCTAATCTTGATTTATCATCGCGCGATACACTTATCGCCGCGTGTACATGCGTAGCTGTAGACGCTTGCACGTACGGGATACCGATGCGGTGGCGTCCTAATAGCGATCGCTTCCACGAAAGTCCTTTTCGCCAAGTGGACGCGGTGAAAGACTCTCCGGGGCTTTGCTCCGTCGTGCATGACTGATGGCGAAAGACTAGGAGCTGGGCCAGCGCTACTCGAGGATCTGCTATTCGTTACGTCCATCTTATCGCTCACTTTACAGGATGAAAACGAAGCACGAGTGCATGCAATAACGATCGAGCGATAAATCCCATTCATTCGACAAAAGTCCCTTCTGACCTTTAGTTGCCGCCTGTAAACGACGGAAGCGATTTGCTCGCTCGAGTCTACCTATTTCATTCCTCTGCCCGTGCCTGTGTGCCTTCTCTTTTCATTGTGGACATTCAAGTTTTAGATTAATACTAACGGTTGCTTGCGAGAAAGTGTCTTACATATTCATTAAAACGTACGATTCTTGGATCGCGTAAACGATAAGACAAATGCCACTTGAGACAAATCCAGCGCAGCGTTATATAAATTCCTTAAGATCGAATAAATAATGCTACCGTATGAATATTCAAAGCTGTTCACTTTAATGGCGGTGCATAATTTTACATCAATAGCCTAGATTTGCGTTGATAACGGTATTTTTCACGCTTGAAATCATGTTAGACAATTTTTCGAGTCCGTAAAGAGCAGTAGTCGGTCGCTCATTCCAATTATTTGTAACGCTTGCGTTGCGATTGCTCAATTTCTCTAAAAAGTCGAGTTGCATGGTAATTCGTAAATGTCTAATTGAAGACATAATTTCGCACTTGAGTGATTCGTCCGAATTTCTATTCTACACTTAATAGTTTGTTAAAACGAAATCTTCGGGAAAGGCCAGACTAAAATCGTGATTCGACATTTCGGCGCCTATTTAATTTGCAACACGAGCTTTCCATTACACGCGTTTCTCATTTTAAACCCTTAATTACAATCTCGTCCACTAATAAACGTGGAAGGACAGAGATGATTGATTGCGCGTATCGCGGGTAATCGTTAAATGACTCGGGTTATCTTTTGGAAAGCCAACTGTTCGCCTTTGTGCATCAGGAGTGTCCGTGCACGTACGCACACGTGCTATAATTCTTGTGTAATTTGCGCGTAGCGAACCACCCGCAGCGCTATTTCGTAATTTATCGGTAGCATAATAATTATCTTCTTCTCCATTGCGGCTCTGTCTCCCTAGTACAGTTGCCTCAATTATCCTAATGATTCCGGGCTGTACAAACAGCGGCGTTATGCCGAGGATCGCGCGGACAACACCTCGCGCATTCGCGTGCAGGTGTTAGGCTAATTACACGTCGAGCCAAGAGCCCCGGGCATCGGTACCGTTAGGATGTCGCCGGCATGGTGCGAGTGCCCATCACCTGCGCTCGTCCTTCCTTCCTTGCTTCCTTCCTTCCTTTGCCGGACTGTCCGCGAATAATTACTGCTGTCCGCCGGGAGGGACGAAGTTTACCCGCTAGTCTAGCCTAATCGTTTCTCTTTGTCGTTTTTTTTCAAATAAACATTTTGTGAATTTAATTTACAAACGTTTTTGTACACCGAGTGCTCGCTCGTGACGTAGCTTCGGTTTTTCATTATCCTCTTTAAGTATGCGGGGTTAAAGGAGTGACGTCCCATAAATTTTCAGTTCTTTAACAGATCGCCATTTTATTTCTTTGCAGAATACTTGTAAATATTTTACATTGCGGCTGTCTTTACAAAAACCGTTGTCTTATTATGCAGAAATATTTATTTGCTCATTCTTAACGACTGGCTTTGTGGTGAGATAATAGTATTGTCAATTTTGGATTAGTAAAGACGTTATGTGTAAATTTATATCAATTCGCATAATGGACAACTGAAAATCGAGCTTCATTTTATAATGGTGATTGGAATATATAACTTTGAATAAACAACTGCAATAATCAGTCGTTTTTTGTGTGTTGTAAATTTATCCAATTAATATTAAATATTTTCAACCGTTTCAGCTACCTTACTTATTTATAACTAATATGTGATAAAGTAAATGGTTAGAAGATTTATAATTTTAAATGCGTATTGGTTCCATTGTGTTCAATGAATTAAAATTAGTGAATTCAATTTTCATATTTGGTTATTTTTTGGATATATATTTTTAGCACAATAAACTCAACAATGGTCTTTTATATCACAAATGATTAAAAAATTTTTTCTAATATTCACAGTTTAATATCAATAAGTTAAAAAAAATTTAAATTTAAAATATCTGAAGATGATAAATAATTAATATGCATCTATATATATATATATATATATAGATTTTACATTTTTTACGGCTTGATTCAAATAAAAAACGTGGTCTCGAAGACGATATTTCAATTTATATTTTAATTTTCTTGAAATTTAAAAGATTCTTCCATTGCTTTAAACACTTGATTTAAATTAAATTAGTTAAAAAAATTTTATATTACTATATCTTAGAAAGTTTCTTAACCTAATATATACGATAAGTACGTCTTATAGGTTAAATTGGAGATCAACCTTTGTATCTTATATCATATTTTTATTTTCCATATAATCTTATATAATATGAAATTAGGAATTATAAATTACCTATTTTATTAATAGAATCTTTATTAATAATTATTGTTATTAACTTGATAGATAATATAAATATTTTTTAATTTTTCCTTACCTAGTATATAAAGTGATAAAAAATATGTATATACAGTTGAAATTAAAATAAAATTATAAAATTTAAAAAAAGTGTTATATAAAACAAAATCTGATGGAAGAAATATCTGTAACTTTAATGAAAAGTAAATATAATATAAATAATTGAATTCTCGAAAAAATTGGGTACGTTCCCTTCCTAAATGCCAGTTGATTGATCGATTGTTTTAACGCATTACTTTTGCATCTTTAAATAATATATGCATATGTAAGGAGAGCTGATAGGATATTAAGATTTTCATAAATAATTATAAGTATAAAATTAAATAGTCTTCACATAATTAATTAATTATTCCTAAGTATCTATGTCAACACAATTATTAAATGAAACGTAGCTTTTTTTAATAATCCATGCTGCAGATTTTAAATTTACTCGGCATTTAATATTAAATTTATAATTGATGCAATCATTAGAAATCTTGCAGTGACAGGTCTTTCATCAACCAAAGGAAACGTAAATTTAGGATTTAATGAAATGCAAAAATAGACTGCTTAGTCATTACAAATAGATTTTCAGTCTCGTTAATCAAAGGCTATCATTAATTCTAAATGATAAATGAACTTAATACATAAAAGACCTTTGAAAGGCCGAGAGTGAATAAATATAATAATAATAATTTCATAGCTGTCAAAAGTGAAAGCAAACTTTACTTAAATTATACGTCTCTAGAAACGGCGATACGACGATGTTTCACCTACACATAACTCTCGAGAAAAAGTACACAATACTTATTTCCGCGATTGCGTCCAATACAGACACACACGCCTGAATACAAAGCGCGATACATTTGCAAGTGTTGTTATCGAGCTCCCGGATCGAGTTTGCGCATTTTGCACGGGAAAACGTGTATATCTGTAAATACTCGCCTACTGGCCGATCCTACTCCGCGACCTCTCACTCTTCTCTCTCTCTCTCTCTCTCTCATGACATTAATGTATTCTCAGATCTATGATTATCAAGCCTACCGGCGTGGCTATTTCATTTTAATGCCTTGAAAATTTATTTGATAGCGCACACGACTCAGACTCGCAAAGAATATCGACGCGTATTACCCCATGAATAACAGACAGGTAGTGGAGAAGGAAACAGATAAGTTCTTATTCATTCCTTTGGCTAAAGGTGATGTACTGCACGAGCAGCGCCAAGTATATGGTATCGATTACACGAGGCTGCAGATGCTCATTTGGCTCGTTGTAAAGCGGCCGCCGGCTCGCGAAAATTGCCCCCTCGTGTCCATCGATGTAGCCTGGCCGTGCATGTATGTGGCTAACGGTAAGATTAGTGTAACAAGCGCCGCTGTTTTGCTCACCGCTCCGGAATCGAGGCGCGCGGGAAAGAAATTAGCGCAGAAAACTCATATCGGCTTAATGATACGTGATTATTATTTTCCCGCGTGCGTTATGATCGATATATTGTATATTGCCTGTGATTAATTGCCTCGGCTTTCGTAATATTCATTCCAAAACGATACAATTAGATTGCATCGCTAATAAAATGTTTACAGCAATGGAAAAATTTATTTTATTAAAGCGCAATGTAAATTTATCGTTGCGATAAAAATCCGGTTGTGAGGTATTTGAATGATACTGAAAACTAACCATGAATCATGCGCTTTAATTGAAAAAAATATTGTGCGGCTGTAAATTTCTTAAACAATACTAAAAACTAATAATAAATCATACGTTTTAATTAAAAACAGTATTGCTCGCCTGTAATCTGTACATTTTTCAAAATGACGGACATTTATTACCACCTTTTTTACCTGTAATTTTTCTATTTAAAGTTATATCAAATAATAAGTTTTTAAGAATTAATTACGCCTATACTCAAACATTTTTACCACTGATTTTCTCCAAAGCCATGATTGTATTAAGATTCCAGAAATTCAATTTGGTACTTGGCTCTTATTTTTTTAACCACACGATTAATTACGATAAGCGAGAGTAAACGAGAATAAATGGCACGTGTAAATAATTAATCTCTACAAATTTAACAGCTTAGCCTTGTAAAAACTTTCGCTTTATTTACGTGAAAATCAATATATATAACAAGCAATAACCTGCTTGTCTTCGAACTATTTGCTGAAAAATAAATCGCTTTAACTTTGCTCTTTAATATTTATTCAGCTTGACTTACGAGCTCAAAGTGGGATAAATATGCAGTTAACTTCATTTCTGTCTGGACTAAAAACTTTTAACAAACGTCTTTCGCATAAATAGCAGCAGTTAAATGGGCCGAAAATTTTTGATAAACGCATCAGAGTACCGAAAATACTATTAAAATACATTCGCCAACTTAAATTACGTCATTTATCATTTCATTTATCTCGATATTAACTGTATCCAACACGTTCTGCTACGAGAAAGAAGGCGCCGCACCTCTACTTTATCCTTCACCCCCGATGAAATGAATAAAAGTAGCGGCAAGTATCGCAGTCGTCTAAAACATCAATTCATTTCCTCAAAATCTCTCGGAACGCAAACCCGATTCCGTCCGTTGAGCAGAAAACGAATAAAGGAGGTAAGAAGAAAGCAGAAATAAACGAGAGTTGATGAGAGCGCTCGAGAGAACTATTTTAGTCCGTCAGTAGCCGAAGCTGCTATTTCATTACGCGCGGTAATCCAAGAGGGCGCAAGCTTATAATAACAGAGAGCCGAAAAAAGGGTCAAAGCGAGACTCGGCGACGCGGGGCATTGAAAGGACGATCCTCGGCTAAGATTACATCATGTCAGTTGATACGTGGCGGCGCGCTCACTCGGCGGACAGCCCGAACCGCCTTTCTTTTTATCTTCGTTCATCTCCTTCTCGCGCGTCCCGGCAGAATCTGAAGGACAGGGAGTGAGAGAGGGCGGAGTTCACAGGCGTCTCCGGGGCTGTCAGCGTTGTCAGCGATTAGGCACGCGTTGTCAGCCACTGAAAAGGGTTCATTAGATTACGGAACACTTGCTGGCCGTCCGTGGCCGCGTCAGCCGCTGTCAGCTGTCCCGCGAGGCGAGGGCGCGCGACATTTTCGAGCTGCGCCATCTTCCCGACCCTTTTCCGCCGAATGGGCACCGCGACTCACGCTCGTAATTACCCGGCCGACGAACCGTGAAATCCCATTTGCTCGACCGGAGACGAGGAGATTTCGCGCTCTGCCCGATATTGGGTCTCAGTTTTTTCGCGATCCTCCGGCCACTTCCTTCGCTCGGTCAGACGATACGGTTGCGCAACTAACAACCTGCGAACGTTTCTCGCGCTCACCTAGATCATAACGGCGTGACAAGAGGGCGCGATCCTCTTCTCGGATTAAACACGGTTGACCCTTGTTATGTATGTTGCTTGCGATTTGTTGCTCGCATTCTATCGAAGCTACCTATTCTTCTTCGACCAGTTTGACCACTATATCGCGCTGCTTAAATATTTACTTGAAGCTCTTGCTCGTTATTCAATTATTGCCGAGGATTGCATAAAGCTGCTTGCAATTATTTTCACTGAAATGGTGAATAATGTGTTTTTATGAATAAAGTAAAGAAAATAATCAATTCTGCGAATTTTGCGTACAGGATTGGAACAAAAACTTTAACTTCTCGTTCGAAGGCGATTAAAGTTGTGATATTGTTGCTATATTTGCGATATTTATAAAGATAATTTTTTACTTATGGTGCACGCAGCATAGGTTTCCTTCTATATTTTAATAATAGTATAAAGTTCATTAAATAACACGGAGAGTAACTCTCCTAAAGGATGTACTAAAATGTTCCCTATAATTGTATAAGTTATTACAATAAAATTATTTAATATAAATTTACGTAATTTAAAAAAATGTATTTATTGAAAACTATGTAAGTGGAGCTTTTGTTTCGGAAACTTCAAATTTAGTTACGAATTTATTTATATTTTATTGAAGTATAATAATAAAGTAAATTTTATTAATTTTTCATTAATAACTTCGGAAAAGAGCTATCCACGTTCTGAACATTAAAACACATTACGTACTATATACCGATATAATTATACCGACATATTTATACAAAAGATGACGATCTAAATAGGAAAAAATTAACTGCAAAACTAATTAAAATGAACAAAAAGTAACTTACGGAGATATGTCATGTTCCTTTTTAAAGAAAATCATTAAAAGGTCTTTTATAAAAATCTTTTTTAAATCTTAGTTTCTGTCAAAAAATTTTTATTGCAGAACAAAAACGAATATATAAATCAATTAATTTTTGTTTAAAAATAGTCGACGTTGTAAACGGATAAATAGGACTGTTTCCGAAGACTTTTGACAAAATATGATCCTCTAATTAAAAAATACTTTAATAATACGTATCCACTTCGAAAAAACGTGTAAATAAAATGTTTGCGAAAAATAGGTGTTTGATTGTTTTCACAGAATTTCAGAAACGAGAGTCATGATCCCTCAACGTCCTCGAAAACAATGTATGTCATAGCGGAACAATAAGCCCCCCGGGTGACACGTCACTCAGGCATTTAAAAAACCGCTAAAATACAAAATGCAAAATAATACATTCTTTCTTTGCAAATTGAAATAATAACATCCGGATTTTCAGAGAAAACCTGAAACTCTTTTTCGTTGGCTCGAAAATATTCGTTGTTTAAGCGAATCCCCCTTTCTCGGGAAGCGCTCGCAAACGTCTCCACCCGGTAGAAAACTCGCGCGTGTACCTCTTGTTTGATGCACAGGCGTCGAGATGCAAGTGCGGACGAGCGAAGAAGACGAGATCCGCGTCGGCGATAAACGCGTGACAGAGACGAGCCTAACACGCGCGTGATTTTGTATCTACATTATCTGCCTCGCGGTCGCCCTCGAGGGTTTTGATGCGTTGAGCACTCGAGCAGTAGGCACGAGTTCATGTTTTTATTATCGGAATCAAGCGTCGCTTCAACGGATTTACGTGAGTTGAAGGTTTTTTTTTTAATACAATGTATGATGGGGATTGATGGTTAGTTTAAGAGAAAGTTGTGCCACTAGTATTGAGATCTTTTTTCAGGTTTAAATTTATTGTAAGTTTTGGTGCTTTTTTAACGTGCATCAGATTCATAGATAAACTGAACTCACTCCATAGTTGGTTTGCGAATCGCACTCGCACGAAGATTTCTCTGCTTTTAAGATTGGATTTTAAATTATTATTCCGAAAGCGAATAAAGTATTCAAAGCTGCAAATTATTTTTACAAATATACATTAAATTTATATATAAAATGTAGAATTTATCTCACACCGTCAGCGCATACTTTTGATGTATACACGCGTATAGTACTAATTACAAATAATTTATAAAGCTAATGCGCTCAGTATTTAATTACTTTAAGGAGGTAATACTCTTGTTTGAAAAGCATCAATTAATATATATTATAAAAAATTAGTTTGCATCTTAACGCTATTCGAGCAGATTTTTATTTTAAAATTATTATTTAAAATAATGAATACTTTAATTATACAAACAAAGTTTCATCGTAAATTAATGTTAATGAAAAATGAAGGCTGCTACTTTCAACAACATTTTAATTCCTATTTAACATGTTATATTTTTAAACAATTTTATTTGTGGAATTTCAAGAAAACTATATATGTTTTAATAAATCAATATTTACTAATATTTGAATCGCAAAATAGACTTTTCTTATATGATCTAAATATAAATAAAATTAAAATCAATAGATGCTTTTTCTACATTATTTTTCGTCTCCTTTTTTCTTCAAATAACTACTTTTAAAAATTTACTCGATATTTAATTATTAAGTAATACATAAATTTATTTTTAGACTCGTTTGAGTTTTTATATTTAATATCTAATAATTTTTTATTGCAACTCATTCAATCATATTACATTTGTGGTGGATTACAGTTAGATTTTATGGAAAAATAATTATAAGTACACGATTATACATTACATTAATTTAAAAAACCATAGATTATCATTTTATTTAAAATTGTGAACCTTGCCGATATGTTAAAAATATAAATCATGTACGTTTAAAATTAAAAAATATAATTCGAATCCCAATAAACTCAGTTTAAACTATAAAAAAACTATTTATTATTATTATTTGTTAATAAATATCAGCAAATATCTATGATAATAATTGTTAAATTTATTTCGTATAAAGATTTTATTGTGTTGTGAATTGGAGGTAAAAGAACTATATATTAATAAACTTATCGAGTATGAAAAGTGGAACTTAACTTTTATATTCAAACGATTTTATCGAGTATAAATCGGATTAATATAATTTCAAGATTTTTCCCATTATGACTTGTAAATAATGCAATGCGATAAACTCATTACCATTAAGCATATATTTACGATTAGATAACAATTTTAATTTTAAATAGTGAGCACAGTGTCAATTTCTGAATTCGTGTACACGCATGTACAAATTATGCGTTCGTGATCGCGTAGACTGTCTGATGAAATCATGATGAATGTCAAGCTAAAAATCTATATACGTACGTACGCATGTTTAGCGAATATTGTATGATTTCCGTATACAGCGCATTAATGTTAATATATTATAAGATGCATCGGGTGAATTGGATAATAAAATATGATTGCGTGCATAGTCAATCTTTACGAGGACATGAGAGATGAGGAGTTATCCGTAATTAGACTCAACACTATAATTTAAATTATGAATCCTTAATACATACAACATTAATAAGATGGTTTTTAGTATAGAAGTTTTATCTATATGGATATTTTTACTTACTTTTTATAATAAATATTATGATGCAAACGTATTTTCAAATACATGTATTTAATAAGTTTTATACATAATAATTGTGGCTATTGTAACTTTCGTGTTAGTAGTATATATACTATGATTAAAGCTTTAGTAGCTTTTAGCACACCACATTTTTTCAAATACATTGCCAAATAAGTTAAACGCTGTTCTTAGAAAAATGTCTCATTGAATCATAGTTCTGCGTAATATTGTTACAATTTAATTATTAACTGGAAAAACTGGTTCACAATAACGGCTTGAAAGAACTGTGAATTGTATAAATAGTATTGTAATTCATGTTTTTCGGATTCGTAGTGTCAAATATTATTATGATTAAGATGCAAATATTGTTGACTGTAATAATAATTTTATTATATATATGAAATATATCAAATAATATTAATAAATAAATATTTTTTAAATAAGATACGACAAAATAATGTGTACAAATATTTTAAATTACGTTATAACAATTTATTTTAATTTATATTTTCTTTTTTAGCAAAATATATGAATATATATGAAGTAGAATTATAATTACATGCATTTAAAAGACCGTTTACTACATTGTAAGCAATATTTTTCCTTCGCTTAGTGGATTGTGTATCCTTCTTAATTGACTCATGCTTATTCAGCATAACAATTATACATATCAGAACTTTTAAGTTATCCATGATTTTTATGTGCACCGTAGATATAAAATAGTTGAGAACAATGGAAAATTGATCAGATTGAGAGTAAAATTGATATGCATTTAAGGCCATAAAAAGAACTAGTAATTGTTCCACGTACGCTTGTATTCACAATATAAAAAAATTCGCAAATAGTACAGTTAGAAAGTTTGTTTTATTTAATTTATCTATTCCTGTTTACAACCACGCGTACGTTTGTGTACGTGTGAGTAAATTTGTAAAAATACGGAAGCCGACAGGATGAGGTAAAACGAATGAATGATAAAGTTCGACAAATCTCATCAAATAAAATGTGATCTTTCTTTTCGAAGCAGAATCAGCATTTGCATTGCATGATTCGAAATCAAGCACTCGTAAAAAGATAAACTTTGTAATAGCATTCTTAAATGAGTTTAGAAAGAGAAAATTGAAGGGAATAGAAAAAGGATACATAAATGATTTATAATTGAACAGATGAATAACAAAGTTATGTGTGGTGTACAAAACTAAATGTAGTCTTTTTGGTGTATTTAATAAAAAATAGCTGTTATTCAATAAAAGCCAAGTTCTTTTATACTGTTCGCACGTCACTTTAAGAGATAGTGGTAAACAGAATTATTTTTTGTATTACGTACACTGGATTATTGTTAATATTTTATTTAGAGTTACTTACAGAGTTAGTTACAGAAATTTAATTACCTTTTCATAAAAATATGTTGATTTACACTAATCATAAATCAAAATGAATTGTTGTCTTTACTTCAACTATTTATGCCAAGTAATTAATTAATTATTTATTTGTCGATACTTATTTATTAATAATTAATTGTTAATTTAAGCTAATCACGTTTAATAAATTCATTTTTTGTAAACATTGTTTAGTATTATTATTAATGGCTAACATAAACAATAGCAAATATAATTGATAAGATAATTTCATTTTAAAGATTATAGTCATTAATAATTTAAATTTTCAATTTCCTTTAAATATACTATTTATTAAAACTTTATTTTATAAATTTAACAAAATAAAATTTTCTAATTATAATAAATATTTTACGCACTAAAATATATAGTTGTATTTGACATGTTATATCTCTCTTTCTCTATGTCTCTCTAACTTTTATATACAGTTTTATTAGAGGTTGTATAACGTTGTACATCTAAGCTAAGTATTTTGACCCGAAACAATCAGTACTTGAGAAAGTGGCATTCTTATTTCGAGTCAATGGATTTGCTGTCTAGAACAAATAAATTATTTAATATACTTTGTAATCACTAAGCCTCTGTTATTTATTTCGTATAATCACTTCAAGAAAATGATAGTATTTCAAAGATTACTCAACATTGTTTATACCAAGATATCCATACATTTTCATTGTATCAACTTGGATTGTAATAATTCTTAAAATAATTGATTTTAAATAACTAATTAGTTATATTCTTGAATACTTTTGTATTATTTTAATGAGTGAAAACCACAATATTATAAGTGAATGATTCAAAATCTGTCTTAATTAACGTATCTTACAAATTAAAAAAAAAAAAAACAATTTCACGAGCCGTTTTATTTGGATTTTTTAAAATTAGTTTTGTATCGATATCGAAATAAATAAAATTAAATAATTTTAATTGAATATGATAATAAATATAAAATGTAAAAATTTATTGAGACATTTTGATTACCACCTTTTTCAGCTTTTCGAATTAAATTTACGTAGCATTCTAAATGAAGTTGTGATCTGACGAAATTTAATTGACGTCCTTTTTCTTTTGTTCATAAGAGAAAAATATATTACCTGCATTTCATGTTTAGCTATAAATCTTGAAGCTTTAGCGAGACTTTAATTAATTTTTCGTACAACGGATAGTGGTTGATAGGATTTAGACATCATTAATACTATCATGGAATTCTATATTTAATACGATATTTAGAAGTTTATGGTGTGTGCTTATAATAATTAGTTATTTAATTTTAATCTATTATTGGAAAAATTGTGGTGAAATATTTATCTGTATATTGATTCTTAAGTATATAATAAAAATTGATAATTTGTATCAGATTTAAAATGAAAATTATTGGTTAAGGTACTTTCACTATTTCTTAAAGTGAATAGCTTCAAATTGATAAAATAAGTTTAAAAAACTTTAAATTTTATACTTGAAACGAAAGGAGCAAGTTACATTACCAATTTGGTAATATTAATTAGTTAGCATTTTCAATACATAATGAAAGTACCAACTAAAACTGCATCGACAATACATTTTGACTTGTTACAAGTTATAATATTTTCAATAATACAGAGCTAGTACATTTTAGTAAAATACAACTATTTTATATTTAAAAAAGATAGTGATAATAAATTACAAGATATTTTCAATGTAAAAGTAATCCCATAGCATATCGAGACTTTTAAATTTCGATATTGGATTAAATAATACACCGATAATATCAATATGCTAATAATCGTTCTGGTTTATACAGGGAAAATGTTTGGTTCGTTTTTGGTGTATTCTGATAATATAAATTGTTAACCAGATTCTGCGTTGGCTATAACTTTAATGTCGACGCAAACATATAGATGTACTACTGTGATTTATGATTTTGACCGCATTATCTGTCCGATTTTAATGAATTGACGATGAAAGTAGTATAATTTTCTTAAACAACAAAGTTGATCGAAAAGTTAATAAAAAGACGACTTTCATTGAGCAAGTTCTTAAAAGCCCAAATAAAGTATTTATAGATCAATATTCGTGACATTCACAAAATGATACTATGAATAACTAAATATTACAATCTTTCGATTTATGAGAACGAAGGAAATTTTGCTTTTATGAAAAATTAAGGTGATTAGTGATTGTTGTGTAGCTTAGATTAAAAAATATAAACATTATATTTACTGTGTTCCCTGAAAATTGGGCGATCTCTTAAAATATTTGATTCGGTAAGATGATCATTAGATTAAAAAAGATTGCACTGAAGTCTGTTAAAATTTCTCAACGTATTAGAACACTAAAAACAATTGCATTATTTAATGATATTTCAGTAGCAGTAAATGCTGAAGGTTTCACTCAAATATATATTTTAAAACATGTGTAATTATTGGAGTAAATAATAACATTAAATGCTGCTTGAAAGTTAAAGCTATCGCATGAAATTGCTTTAGAAAAATTTTGTTGCTTTCAATCTAAATTGGATGGCTTTTACAGCTATTATTAATGTAACTGCAGTTTTTAAATTTAAAAGATTGATCGTTTAGTTGACATGGAGGCTAATATAAAGCCAAGCTGCAACCAACGCGATGCAAATCCAAGAGCTCATTGTGTGTTGTGTCTCGAGTTCTACATATAACGACATTCGTATTCGATCAAGTAGAAATAATAACCATTTAATTTATGATCTAGAATATATGTATGTATAAAATATTTTTGTTCTTTATGCATCGTCAACTGCTATAACAGAATTTTTTGCTTCTTGATCCTTGGGTCGGTTTATTTGAGTTGTACGTATAAGAATCTTGTAAGCTTCAGAGTCGTGAGATTTTTTTAGGCCAGCGGCTCATATATCTATTCGGATGTAACCGCATACACCGCTGTGAGTCTCGTGCGCTCTCAGTAACCCTTATTATAAGAGCATAGGACATTTTGCGCTTACAATAGAGAAAGCGATTCTTCGTTTACAAGTATACGCGCTCCTTGGTACAATGGGGCTCCCCTTTATTTACGTCTGGGAAATGAGCTAATACGTACTTTGCCCGAATGCTTTCAGTCTTGATGGCCAATATCTGTCGTATATTTGATTTTTCCCTATTCTACTTTACCGATTAGACGCAATTGTTTCGCCCTTTTATCATATGTAAACGCTGCCGTCATTCATAGATTATTTCAATTATTCGTATGTAAATCTTTATCGACGTTTTCACGAAACTTAGTATCTGCGATCAAAGATCTGAAAATCTATTTGCTTCTATAGCAATATCAATGGCTAATAAATTATGGCAATCGTTATCGTTAGCTTAACTGGAACTTGCTATAATTACATATAGTTAGAATCGAGCAAAATATCAACTCGGTGAAAGCGAATAATATTATATTAAAATTTTTTTATTAATATGTTATCACATATCAAATAAAAACTTAAGTATACTAGTATTTAAATTTCATTTTAAACTACTAAATGCCGATATACAGCGTATAATATAAAACATTTTTTTCTTTTAATACGAATTGATTTATATATTTCATTTATATAAAATGTAAGCGATCCGTTACAGACATAATAAAGCCAAATAAGTGTTCGAAATAAAATTAATATTATAATCACATCTCTAAAACTAACGGAAACTCAAAAGCCAACTGAATACTCAGTACATTCTTTAACTTGGCAGCATTCGAATGTTCGAATTATTTAGGTGTAATATCTTGTAGAAAAGAAAGAAGCAAATATTTAAAAATACCGAAGTTAAATCTTTAAGCAACTTTATAGTAATGTATGGGTAACTTTAAAAAAATTAAAAAATATTTTTTAAAAAACGTGCACCGTGATATGCACTATGTGAATATGAAACCTAAATTTAGATTAGTTATAGAAAACATAATCGATGAAAAGTTACTGTAAAAATTTATAATTTTATTAACTTTTATAATCTAATATCAATAAAATCAATAGATCGAATCGAATGCACATAATATATAGTAAGATATTAATTAAAAAATGATAAGCGTATTTGCAAATTTATTCTTGGCTATAAATAAAAAAATTTAATTTCGATCGAAAATGTAAGATTTAAGAATTAGAGTTAATATTAAAACTAATAAAACTTTAGCTTTACTGCTTTAACAGTATAAAAAAGGTAAAGGTATTCAAAAATATCGCTTCGAAGGTAAAAGCATCATTATATTTTGCACTATTTCATTTAAGATGCATGTAATTACACAAAAGTGGAAAATCACCGCCCAGTATCGTTTTGTTGAATTACTAGCTTCTGAATTAATTAAGTAGATCTATACCCGATTCGAAGCGTTGATAAATAAAATAGGGGAAAGCGTACGAGTAATTGGATGTGTACATGGATCCATATGTACGTGTCTCTAATTTCATACTGTCGATAAAGCGGATTCTCAGCGCTAGCATACATACATTGACTCGTCTCGCGTCGATTCGACATCCAAAAACATTGCGTGTTTCGATGAATATTTCTGATGCACTACGATATAATTTCGACGATGCCAAGATTGAAATTCGTCAAAGTCTAATACACATCTGCGTACATTTCCGTTGTCGTTTATTTCGAATTCCTTTCCTTCTGCCCCCGACTGTCTGTGTACTCGCAATCCGCTTCTCCCTAGCGTTCGTGCTTTGTCTCATGTAATATGAAAATGTATCCACTCAGCCAAGGACCCGACAATCGTAAGTCAATCCTCGCGAAACGCTTCGACGCTAGAGGACGCGAGAGCAGCATGTGAAAATCCTGGCCGCGCAGGCGCCCGTGACTGACATGTAAATCTGCATCGAGTTCACTGGACGTCGACTGCAAAATTTTCTCTTTTAAAATAGTAGTTCCTTTCCTGCATCCCGGCCCGGCAAGAGTCATTACGAAGTCGCGGTGGGGAGCGTCGTGAATACAGGTGCGGTGGCGTGCGGTACGGCTCGTTTGACACACGCGCAATCTGCGAGGCAGTAACGTGAGTTCCCAATGAAATGTGCACATGCCGAGAAAACAAATATCGCGTAGGAGCGGGAACGTCGCTATATTGCATCGAAATTCGTCTCCGTTGCGCCGCAATGATGGCATTCCCTGAATAATCGCTGCCTTCTTTAATCGACGGCAAATTGCTGAACTGCTCATTTGGAATTACAATATTCCCGGCTTTTACCTCAAGCTTTACCTGTATATCATTCAAAGTTTTTATGTACATATCATATCATATCATCCAATGCGTATTTGTTGCGAAATTTGCACGCATCTCTTAACAATGTTGTACAGGATAAATTAATTTTTTAAACTAGTAATATCGATTACCTTGCAAAGTCAATATACAAGGAAACTGAATAGACATTATGCATATGCGAACAAATTATTGCTGTCCAATATCTTAACGTTAAAGAAAAAGTTCTCTTCTGCGGCTAATCTTTTAAGAAAATATTACTAAGTTTTATCGGATGCTAAACTTACCTTAATCAGTAACCACACAAACTAAAAAACACTTTATAAACGACAAGTAGTTAATACAGTTAAAATCATATTCCAGTTATCAGAAATCTCGTGCTCAAAAAATTTATGTTTTACTATTATCAATGTAAATATAAAATTGAGATATACAGATCGATACAAGTAAAATTTAAGTTTTTAATATAGGTATTAAAGAAATTCTGTAATTATTTTCGTATGAGTTTTGCTCAAAATATTACGTACATTCTTATGATACAAAACATGACTTCGGATTCAACACGAAATATAATAATAAATTTTACAATAATTACTAATAATTCAACAAATAAAATAGTTTAAAGTATTTCATTAGTTTTTAATAAATGCGAATGATACATTACAAATGACGGTATTTTTGAAAGCCTATCGTATATAAACTGCAAAAGTAGTAATTGTTTTTAAACATAGTAATTATAAATAGAATATTTTTTAAATATCAATAATTTCTTAATAGGTAAAAAGTAATAATTGCAATTTATTTTTCAGATTATTTTAAGAGTCGAAACTTGAATAAAATTGATTTATATTCGTGTTATTGAATAACGAATCTTGTATCTAATTAAATTTATCATCCATCGACAAAATTTTTGTACTCATCTTGTTTTCTTAAATTTTGTATTTGATAAACGTCGAAAAAATAGAGTAATTGTGGTAAACAGAAAAGGTGAATTGGTTCATACTTCACAAGAGCTGTAAAGTTATTCACGAAAACGGTCTTATCGGAAGTAAGTAACGTTATAATTTTCAAACCGTCGGTGCAAATTATTTTTCAAAGAGTAAAAGGGGATATTTAAGTAGAGCAAAACTACTATAAATATAAATCGAGTCTTGAGAGGGAATACGCCAAGACCACCTTACACATCTTCTCATCTATTTAAATCTAATAAAAAAAGCATCACTTTCATACCACCGTGGAAGAAATTGCTCTCTTCGCATTCCACGGCATTATCCGGGAAGAGGATTTCACAAAAACACGAGGGATTTTTCCCACGTACATCGGAAGCTCGAGGAGTCAGTTTGGATATACACTCAATCGCGTACAACACATGCGTACCCTTGCCGCTGTTTTATCCCAGCCAGACGGGAGTATAATATATCCCCCATCGCGAAAGGGAATATAAAACCATCTGGGCTCCTCTGTCGTACCGCAGAGGTGCGCACGCGCGAGAGGGACGGAGGGTTAAAGTATCCCTATACAACACTCGAGTCTCGTTCGGTAATAGAGACGCTCGCGTCTGGCGCCTTCGTGTACGCGCAACACCGTCGCATTAGACGGCAAGTAGAGCGACGCATACACGACTAGGAGCTGGAAGAGGGAACCGTCCGGGGCGGACGCGTTGTCATCGGCACTCGATGCTAAAGCGGTCGCGAGACAAGAGTCCAAAGCTGCCGCTGACGTTTATGAACGATGCATGCTCTACCTTTCCCGGGAGATGCCTCTTTTCAGCGGCTACCAGCTTCAGCCAGGGTTTTTAATACAGGGTTTACGTTTCATTGATGTAATACTCCCACCCCTACCCTCTCTCCAACGCTCACATTATGTCTCAAGGGAAGCCGCCTTCCTCTACGCTGTCTCATGGAATTCATAGAATCATCTTCTTCAACTAAGTACTTTCCTCTTCGTGTAAAAACGAAGGCTGTAAATTCGGCTACTTTGCATGGTCGCTGATATTAGAAACGTATTCTTATTGGTGCAAAATGTTCCGTCCGTTAAAAAGTAATATTTCTTCTAAAGGAAATATAAGCTTAGCCCGTTTAATACCGGTCTTTTATTAACATTATTAATAGCGCGTGAGTTTCCTGCAGAACAGGTGAAAACGTAAATCTTAGCATTTGCCAACAATGCCACTTTGATTGTATTTATGCAATTTATCTCTGTCACTTAATCGCCGATGAATTTCGTTCGAATGCGTTATACATTATTCATTATTAGTTTTTACAAAGTATAAATGCAAAAATCATACCATATGCGATAAATGAAATTAAACATAGAGCAATTAAAATTTATCGCTCTCTTAACATTATAATTATTCATTGTACTATTATTCATCGATTATTTTTTTATTTTAAGACCATCGATCGTTTAGATATTAATTTTAGTTCCTCCAATCACAACAAATAGATATGAAGTGATTAAAATATACCCCTTATGTTTATTTACCTCATATTTCTCGTTAATATATTAATACAAAAATAAGGGAAACTGATAAAACATTAACGAAGTACTAAATATTACATGATAAATGAAGTATAAGAGAAAAGCATCCAAAAGAATATCTGTGTCATATTTGTAGCTGCAAATAAAATATTTTTTTATTAATTTAATAGTTCATAATAAAAATAAAAGTTTTCATAACAGAAATAATACATAAATCAATTAAATAAAAAAGTACTAATCCTTGTCGCACTCCTCGACAACGCATTATCCCTTATTTTTCTACAAGGAGAAAAGATCCCCAGCGTAAAATACCCAGAGGAAAAAAGCGCAATTGTTATATCTACTGGTACATTTCACTGATTAAATCCTCGGAAGCGCTCAAGTCACGTCATCTTTCACTGCGTTAAGGCACAATGGAAAAGAAAATAAAGAAGTACTAGGAAGAAAATGCAGAAAAGCTCTGGTCGCGCGTACTTGTACTGACCGGGGCTTAGGTTTGGACGCCACTCTCGGCACTCTCGAGGGCGACGGATGAGTGAGCCACAACTCGCTCAGTGTCGGACGAGGGATGAAAGGGGTGCCGCAGAATACTGCGAGAGCAAGGAAAGAGAGAGAGCGACGAGCTCGGTCATAAAACAACGGTCGCAGTCTGCTTGTTACCCAGTCGCCGTAAACTCCGGGTATGAATCTGAATTATGGAATTATATGGCGCAGTAACTCATATCCTTGGCGCGCGTGGGGTGGGCCGTGCCAGAGATCCCCTTAAATCATGGGCTACATTCGTTTGCAGGCTGATGTGCGCATGTATAGCTACCCTGACCATGTGTGCGATGCACGAATACCCGAAGCATCGCAAATCCCTCTCGGCTTGACGTCACTGGTGCACGCGCGTACGTGTGGACATGCTTGTTCGGGACCCACAAGGGGGATGCCTGCGCGACATCTATGTGGGGGAACTTCAAGTGCCCGTGGACGAGAAATTTCGGAAGAAGCCGCTTTGTGCAACCGTGTACTCGGTGGGTTCAATTTGTCTCTGGGGCTGGGAAGCTAAACTCTGGTCCTCGACGTGTCCTCTAAGTTGATCGATGCACTGGATGGCCAACGATCGAATGTAACATCTCAACATGCGCTCCTATCCAAATATGTAGGAAAGGCTTCCAAGAGGTTGGATGCGGAGTTTATGACCTTTATGAGTTATCAAATTTTCCAACTTACTGTTTTGTGGTGTACGATTTTTGATTCGTCCAATTATGAAAACTACGTGAAGCACTGCCAGTTTGTGATTTTTGTTTAATACATCACGTCGTGCAAGTTTCTTTAGGCAATTGCTTGTAATTTAACAATCAGCATATAATAAAAACGTATATTTATCAATATGTTAAAAATTGAAGTAAAAGCGTAAAAGGAATTAGTAAATACTTTCAATTTGGTTTGAAAATTTCAAAACTTGACTTTATTATTAGCAATATCTTGAATGCTTTTAAGTTTAAAAAAAAATTTAATTTAATTTTAAATAACTTTGATTTATTCATATAAATAAATTCGTTCATTATTATGAATTAAAACTAGAAAGCATAGATGTGATTAATAATATTTGAAATTATCTTGTTTGTCTCAAATAGAATTATCTAACGGTTCCATAATTCATATTCTGATCAATCATATTCTAATTTATAGTTTTACACGATAATTTAAAATTTTTTAATTTTTTATAAGCATCTTTAAGCAAAGTACGTTGAAACAGTTTGTATCGATCAAAAGCTACTTTTATTTATGATATCGATTTATATTTCATTTATCTAGTTCAGTAGAAACAGTAAGATTGTTAAATCATAGATTCTTATTGGCAAATTATCTAGCAACAAATCGTAATTAATACACAGACATTGTAATGTGAGTCGGTTGACTGTAATAGCAATTGATAAAAATCAAGTTGCTTAGAAGTAAGCTAAGATTTATATTTAAAAGATTATTGTCACGATTGGTAGAGAAATTAATTAGTTTAGCAAATAGGAGATAACAAAAATTTACTGCGATGAATAACAGATACGGAGAAAAATGAAACATTAATTAAGAAAAGTATCATTAACACATACACTGATTATTGTGCTTTTTGAGTGCTCGAGTATTATAATAACCGTGTTATCACAGCTATCAGCCTCAGGTCGGAATTTTAATAAGCGTATGTCTTAAACAGTACAACTGCGAAATCTTCTTCGGGAAGAGTAGAGCAGAGTTTTATTAGACTTGATTAGACGTACACATGAATTGTAAGATGCAGCGAACGTAAGTGCTAATAAAATTTTCTCCATCCGATCGAAGAAAAATGACGCGATTGTGGAACCGAAAGCGAGAGCGAGAGCGTGGAACGAAAATAGAGAAGAAGGCAGAAGACAGCTGCTAATATAACTCTCATCCCGCTGGACCTTATACAAAACAAACTCAATGTTCTCGCTCTCGCTCACTCTCAATCTCCCTCAAACGCGTTAAATCCACGGCTCAGTGCGCCTAGGTGTTGTACTTGCGCCGGCGTGTGTGTTCGCGAGGGGCTTGCATCGGACGTTAATGGCCGCCATAAAGATGTGCGCCCCAAATGGCCGTACGATTCCTGGCTGTACGTCCACTGCCGATGATGCATGTGCACACTGTTCGTTCTCGCGAATGCGCCCTGGCTTCGACAGAGAAATGATTCACGGCCCGACGGCGAATGATTGAAGCCTTTTACCTTCCTGTCCGCTTTTCTTTCTGCCTATTTCCCGCATTTTTTGAAGCCTCGGTCAGACTCTCGGTTTTGTTTATTTATCTTTATTTCTCGCTGTCGCTGCGTTGTGCAATTTTGGCGAGATACTTGGACTAATTTATTGGTCCGCACTGCGAACACGTAACGCGGACGAGACGCAGAGATGTATTTATTAAGCTGTTCACCTTTCGCTTGAGTTTCTTACTTTGAAGTCATCGTAATTTTCATCAACGTGCATTACTGTATTATTTTTGATCCGCTACTGCGGTGCGACGACAGTTTTGCTCTTGACGATTTTTGGCAGCCTGGCGTGTCTTTGTGAGTAGTGACTGATTTCCGTAAATATCTAGTAATAGATTATCATACTAGCGCGGGTCATTTATACATCAATGTTCGATAAAATTAATTTATGTATAAATAGAGAGGAAATTATATTGAGATATAGTAAGAAAAAGTACTTGAAACTTGTACTTATAGCGAAGGTAAATTTATTGTAAAAATTGCCTCTTGCTATCGATTCGTACCGAGCCCAACAGATTTTGTGCTATAAAATAAATATTTGTATTATTAAAGGATGCTTATAATTAATAATGATAGTAGAAATAAATTCTCGCAATTATATTAGCCCATAAATCAAGTAAATATGCGTATGGTTTTTAACGGCGGTATGAATTGAAAACGCAACAAATAAAACTATAAATTATTAATTTATGAATGCACATCAAGTTTATTTAGATGTTATGGTAATCATAAGATCAATAATAAATGTCGTACTAATAACAAACATTTTTTTGCTTGACGCCGTTTCCTTTTTCGTGCAATCTAATAAAATTCAATTGCGTCATACTTTTTTAAGATTAAAAAAAAATTGAAAAATGCCCATTAAACGTCCACTGATCTTGATTCAATGTTAATAAATACTTTATTGCGGCAATTAATAAAGTGACTAACAAATCGCTATAAATCATATTACTTGAAACATTAAAAGCTAAAATCTTGTGAAACCTCACCCACGTACTCCCGTACAGACTCTTATAGTACAAAGACAACACCTGCACGTTCTTAAGACATCGTTTTACAAGCTATCGTTTCAACATCTTGTCAAACCTCACGATAATTCGCATTTAATAAAGTTGCGCTCAGGTGTGATTTCATCTGTATTTAAACACCCACAATCGTATTCTTTACACGCAACAGTGTAGTGAATTGTCTAATTTATGCAATTCGATATTCCCTTCCAGCATTGTGTTAATGACTGATGTAGATAAGTATCGAGTCTTCTCGATTTAATAGTTCATTAAATTAAATATTTTGTAAGAACAAAAGTGCAAAAGATTATTGTATTAGCGTCTCTATATTTTATACTTGATCCAGCCGATAATAATACCGAGTTATGTAATCTTATGTAAGAGTACTTAATTTTGCAATAAAACGATTGTGTGCAACGACATAAATTATTAATAATCGTTTTCTTTTAGTTATGCTTTTTTGATCCGCGTATTAGCACGAATGAAGACATACGTTGATAAATTTAAAAGTCTATCTTAATAAAATAACAATAACAATAATAATAATAATAATAATAATAATAATAATAATAATAATAATAATAATAATACGAAGTCCGTATCGAAGACTCTTTTCGGTGGATCACGATAAATTATAAAACGCTGTCAACTAATTGCGGCTGCTATTAATTGAACCAGTCGATTGTTTAAATTCAAGATTTTTCGTGGCAGTAATTAAGTAGTGATCTTATGGAACAGCTAATGCCTCGCGAATTATCACACGTGTTCAGCTGCAGAGTATGAGAAATGGTTTCCGAGTGTAAATCGCATTACAGATAAAAGATTCGATAGTCCACGGGAATAGTTGCAGTTTACGTAACGTGCAGGAGAAACCGCGCTAGCGGATAATAAATATCAGAGACTCCCTGCAATAAATACCGAGACAGCGCAGCAGCCCTGAAAGTAAATAATTAATTTAAATCGCGGAAAGTGCCAGGCCACTAAAGAGATGGCTCGCATTAACAATGTAACAGCTACTTTCAACTATATAAAACTTATGTCGCCGCGCATGTTCTCCTTGAGAATGCACAAGTCGTCGGTGAATAAAATCGCGACGCACACCCACACGCACCTCCGCCAGGAATATCCGTGCGACGTGCTATCGTCGGCTGAAATAGAAGGACCGGGTGCGGCCTTAAATCGGTTATGCATACAGTTTGCAGTCGACGGAAGAACTGGTGGTGTAAAAAGTAGCCAAGAAGGAGGGATGGCGATAGGTGGTATAAAGGTCGCATCTCCATCGGCGCGGAACGTTAAATATGCCCGCCAGTGACGTAAACCTGTCGCTCGTAAAATTTCGCGCGCAGCACGGATCCGGCATGGAATGCACCGCAAGCGAGAAGCAGGAAGCCATAAAGAAATGTGGTGCACGCGTGCGCGTGCGCAAACGCGACGGAGAAGGAGAAGGCAAGAACGTCGATGCGCTCGCCCTTTTCGATAATACCCGACGAACGTCGTGCCTTTTTCGTCACTTCTCGCGTTCTCTACATCACTGGTGAATGGCAATCTCGCACCAAGGTAACACCTCCCCTTGCTCTCAAGCCTTCGTAACGAATTTAATTATTGTGCGCGTAGGCGCGTCTCTCCGCTTTGTAAATGTTCGTCCGCACTTGGGATGTCCGGAACTCGACCCTCCGAGCGAGTGATATTTTTAAAAACAATAGGATAACCCCTGGGCCAAGGCGTACGATCTGATGAAACGACACGTGTCAAGGTGGGGCTATAACGAGGGTTGACACCACTTGCCGACTCCGCACAAGCTGCTCTAAGCTTTCACGAACGTGCGATTGATCCCATAAGATTCTGTAGCATATGTGTAAACAGAGAAATATATGAGATCTTTTATTGTATGAATATGCGCTTTTTTATTATTTCTGTCGTCTTCGTCTACTTCGAAGCCATTCAATTGTGATTCACAACGGCATAAGATCCTGCACACCGTAAAATTCTATAACTATTCAAATCTAAATGTGAGAAAAGCTATTCAGGCTCGAGTGCTGTTTCAATTATTCACTTAGAATATATTTTAATTTCATTTGAAAGCCTAAATTTTAAACAGAGCATATAATTGTACTTATTTTTTACTGACTACTTGGTAGGATAAAACTGATGCAGATTATTTAAAAAGTTTTAAAAGTATAAAATACGTAATGCACGATCTAGTTTAAATTCACCATTCATGCTAAGATAATGATCATATTTTAAAAAGATAATCGAAAACTTTGATACGCTTAAAAATATTTAATTCACACACACACACACATATATTTATATTTAAGCGTTGCTTAATAATTTTGTGTCCGTGTATAGGTATGCTGTATGTGCGCATTTTGGATTTAATTATACGTTTTTAAAAAACAAATACATCGATCAATTTAACAGTATTCAAAGGATTTATATAGTGATTTAAAAATAAATATGCATCCCAAAGTTTAATGTTACATTTCAGCGAAACAATTTTATATGTAAAATGATCTAATAATAGGAATATAATTTTCAAAATTTCAAATAATCACTGTATAAAAATAAATTTTAACTATAAGTAATTATTTGAATAATTAAATTTCGTATTCACTTAAATTAGAAGTTAATTATTATAATTTTAGGAGTCGTTGATTTGTACGATAACTTTTAAAATCCTCCGTGTATTTACTGAACGTATTAATTACGTAAAAAATAGTTTCTTAAATTATGTATTAATCTATTAGAATTATCTAAAAAAAAATTCAAATGACTTTAGTATGACAAATTCTGTAAAGTAGGAACTGACATTTTTTTAAAATCGTAAGTATTTATTACCGCAAATTTAACTTACAATACATCCAAAGTAGAACTGTACGAGTTACTTAAGAACAGTTATGGCCGCGAACATGCTGTTATTATTTTTTTTTTTGTAAGAAATGCATATATATGATTCGAAAATGTTATTTATTAAGTCTAATGATCGTGAATGTACTGATAGTGTTAAGTAACATAAGAAATGAGTCGATAATATCTTTGATTTTTCTGAAGTAAAATTAACTTTTAGTAAATGCAACATTTTGCACTTAAAGAATACGAAATTAAAAAATTTTAAAATGAAACGGCTCGCGAGAAGTTTAGTCTGTTGCCTCCGAGTCTAATCCATCACGGACAGTATTTGTCAATGTATCGCAAAAAGAAAATCGATAGTAGCTTTAAAAACAAATATTTATCGATGATCGAGTAATTCTC
The DNA here is from genome assembly GCA_018907185.1 of Platyscapa corneri. Taxonomy (NCBI): domain Eukaryota; kingdom Metazoa; phylum Arthropoda; class Insecta; order Hymenoptera; family Agaonidae; genus Platyscapa; species Platyscapa corneri. Next base: position 586,222 of record JACCHW010000005.1, on the reverse strand, counting down.
GCACCAAGGCATTGTTCATATGAAGCTGTACTTTTGTTTTAAAAATGCGAGCAAATCCCACAGTTTGAGCGTAGATTACCTTCGCTTGAAAAGACTCCATTTTACGAATTTTTTTATCCTGTGATCTGATAGAACTGTGTAAGCGAATTATTTAATCTTCAATTAAATTTACGCTGTCGTTGTCGTTGCCGTTGCCGAAAGTAGAGGACTGACAGAGCCTAGAAGTAACCGAAAGCTTGTTAATCCATATTGATCGCGTATTTTGGCTCGGGAACTGCGCAAAAGTAATAAATATTCTCAGAAATACAAGGAAAGGTATGAGTGGGACTTGATAGAGTACGGGATCCTTAGATGGAGTTAAAAGTAAGTACATTAGCTAACGATCACGACAGATCCCCTCGCGCTTGCTTTTCATTACGATTTTATTTATCTAGCACTTTCGCTTCGCACTCCAACCGCCACAGGAGACCTAACGCGCGACCTTTCCGCTTTCGCAAGCGGCTTTAGCTGCTTGTATTAAGAAAATCCACTCCCAGCTAACGCCAGTGAATTAAACCACTGAAAGTAGTTCCACAGCGTCTCGCGTCTCGCTGTCAGATATCGAGTCCCGGACATCGACTATTCACGCTCGGCCTCGAGGGGACGTCTCGCCTTGAGTTTGCGCACACGTTTTGATCTTCGATTTCCCTCTGCAGTATGAAAGAAAGTCGAAGGCATCGGAAGCAGATTGATGCACTTTCCAGCCTAGGAGATTTTACGGTCGACGTGGGTTGCAACTCCTTAGTATTTTAGTGCTGCATCGAGGCGGTTAAGAAGTAAACTTTTATCGCGGCGGCGTGAACTTTTTCTGCGTATCTTGTGAGAATGTGTACACGTATCGTTTGATTTTTCGCCGGCGCTTATTCTACCCGACCTATTCATTTTAATGGTGTACGCGTTCTATTGCACATTGCTATTGGCAGTTCACGAAATTTATTACTAGTGCCAACATCTATTCGGCCTGTATCAACCTCAAAGTTATTTCACGCAATGTACAAAAATGCACGTTTAACCAATGTAATATAAAGTATTATTATTATTTTTTTAATATTTCGATAGAGCGTACAAAATATTTTTATTTTTTGGAGAAAAATTAATTTAATATAGGTTTTTATATTATTATGTTTACCTAGATTACTTTTTAAATTTATTTTATGCTAGTTTAACTTTTTCATAGTTCTTAAGTTTTTCATGAATTCAAAGTGATCACTATACATCAATAATTATTTCCATTCATATAGTATAGCTTAAATCAGATATATTTTTTTTATTTAAGTACAAATATAATTATACATCAATAGTATTAACAGCAATAAATAAACAAAAATATATTACACACACAATATTAAGCTCTTATTTTGTTTTTATTTCATGATACAAATGTCATTATTTACTTTCTCTTCATTTTATTTGAACATTATTTAAATAATTATTCTTTTTAAAATTATTTTCAATTACTTATAATTTTTTTATTTATACAGTAATAATAAAAGAATTCTTCTATATGTATTTAAAATTTTATTAAGGAAGATATATTTTCAACAGTTGTACAATCATTTATTTAAATAATAATAATAATAAATTTTAATTAATTTAATATTAAGTTAGTTTTATGTCGTATATTAATTAATTAATATAACATTATGATCATTATTTCTTAAATTATATTTTATTAAAACTTGTACAAGATATATTTTAATCATATCATACGAATAATTTTAAGGGTTACTTTAAAAAATTTTAAAAATGAATACACATTATTTTTCAAAATTACTAAGATAAAACATAAAACAGCTGTTTGAAAATAAATTACAGATTTGCTTATATACTGATCAGAATTTCTACTTAAAGGTCAGTTCTACAAGAACGTCTTATAGCTTAGTAAAAGATGTACTAAGCGTCAAAAGATAGTATATAATGAGATTTTTACGACAAAAATGTAAAAATCCCCCATTTGGTAACATAATTAATTAATACGTCTATAAGTGGCCTGAACTTAGCACATTGGTGGATCGTCGAGCAGTTTTTGATCCTGCAAATCGAGATAAGAAAAAAAGAAAATAAAAATTAAGCTGCTCGAAAATTAATTCAATGTCATTAACTGCGCAGTGGGTCTTAGGACCTTGGCATGTCGTCGTTTAAATCAATTAAACACTCCTTGTTCAACGAGCAAATTTTTCAGCTCGAGAACGAGACTCTGGGTTCCAACTTTTGCCTGAGCGTCGATCTCTCACACTTCTCGCTCGCGAAAAAAGAAAATGGAAAGAATAAACAGTGACAAACAAGAGGAAGATTAAGAGAATGAAAGGAGGAAATGTCAGAGAGCAGAGCTCTCGTGCCGAGGGTAAGTGATAGGGGAGCGAGAATGAGAGAAAAAGTCGCTCATCGGTCTAAGCAACAGAAGGTCCTTTATCCTTGTCCGTGTCGTGCAGAATTGCCTTCTTTAAGCCTGCCTGGGGAGAGTGAGAAAGAGAGAAAATTTGAGGTGATGTATGAGTCGACGATTGCAGCTAGACTTTCGCTATAAATCCCGACGAGCCAGGAGGTCGTCCTTACACCGATCTTCGTGACTCGCTGGCTCCTTCTTCCTCCAAAACTGTCCACCAAGCACTTGCACTCAACCCCGACGGATCTATATGTATGGGTGTACCCGGATAAATAGATCGGCGCTAAAAGACCGCGGTGATGTAAGACGTTGCTTTATTGGTGAGATTTTTTAAGCTTCGTTTTCTTTTTTGACTCGTGCATTACCTTCTTGTAGCTGATTCAACGGTGTTTCGGCTTGTTTTGAGAGTCAAAACTGGCTTGCTCTACGAGTGAATTGGGTAAGCCCTGTTTTCATCGGCATTATGTTTTTTGTCGATCTTTCTCCTAAGTAAATTTGCACCGCAAGTAGTTTACATCAAAAGTGGTCAGGCGGGTTGTAATCTGTCCTCGCGTATTCAACAATGAATAAATTACACCAAGCAAAACTTTGTGTGTAAATACACATAGTAGAAGCAATCTGTTAATTACATTGAGGTTTATCGGAGGTTTATTTGCACCATTTATCAAAACGAAAATTCGCGTTAATAATTGAGAAAAGTCTAAGAGTTGATTTCGCCTCTTCTAATACTTAATTTACATATTTATATAATTCAGAACATTTTCCTATGTAACATTAATTACGTTTTTAATTTAAAAATATGGCAAAAGAAAATTTCCCTCGTAAATATGAATGTGTACACAATAGCGATGTAATTCATTCGATAATGAATTTCTGTTTTACAATACCTAGAATCTTAAGTACCACTATTTCCGTAATTATATAAGTGTCCAATTCCATATGCAGATACACTTAGCATTTTCAAATGAAAAAACTGAAAATAGAATAAAAATTGGGAAAAGGTGGGGGAAGGGTAAGGTATCTCGAGAGTAGATCTGAGATAGAAAGGAAGAGGATGAAAAATACAAGCCGAACCCGCTAAATAATTAAGGAGTACCAGCAGTAACATCCCGATCCGAGGAGATCTGCACACGATCCGCTAATTAGTCTTATCGGACACGAAAATCGCCACGTTGTTGCACGAGCTTAGCTGTCCTCGGAGTTCTCAAGCATTTGAGGTCGAGAAGCCGCTTTTTCTAGCGGCGATTTCGAGATGATCGATGTCTCTTTCGCCCAAAGAGCTCGGATCGAGCGAATAATCGTTAGTCCTTGAGGAAGATTTCGCGCGCGGCATAGTTGCCGCCCGCATGTCGGACGGGAACTAATGACCGCCCGTCCAAGTACAGAGGTCATCCATTCATCACGGTCGCGGCCTCGGCGACTTCGGCCCGTGGCATGACTTTTCGCCGAAGCCTTCCGCGACAGCTGCCCGACCCGATAACACCAAGAGAGAATTTCGCTGAACGAGCGGATTAGTGAGTTACGCTTGCAGTTATTTGTATAGGTCCGAACACCTCCAAACTTTAATTCACTGCGACAGCATCTGATGTCACCTCAAATTTGTAATGTCCTTCAACGTGTAATTTGTTGAGATTCTCGAGGGCGTGCGTAAATTGCAAATAATCCCTCTTGAGAAATTGACGAGCAGTACATTAGCGAAGCACTAAAGGATAGAAGCAGCAAGATCTCTTATAATCTCGAAAGTGAACTGAAAAAAGGATGTTCCCATTGGCGAAACGTTTCTGCAATATCTTGTGTTATATAAAATTGACTCTTTAATCTGCATTTTTCCCGGCTTAAAAAAGAGTGTTAAACTTTGAATGAGACAAATAAGTAAAAGGAAAAGAAAATACTTTTTTCAATCCTCTTATTTGCGAAGGAACAAGTTTTGAAAAAAACTAATATTATTCCTTAAACTCTTTTAAAATATACCATATTTATTATTTAGAGAATACGTTATATTGAACAAAAAAATCTTTACAAACCTTGACAATTATTTTAATAACCACATTATTTACAAACTTATGAATAATTATATATATCTTTATATCAAAAAATTAAATTAATAATATAAAGAATAACTAAAATTCCATATCAATTTATAGAGTACTAAACTAACTATTATATTTATAAATTAGACAAAGTTTAACTATCTAATCAATTATTAACATTCTATCCCACTTATTTATTTTTTTGTTTATTTATATATTGATTTATTTTTATCTATACCTTTGATTAACGAAAGTATACAATTAAATAACGTAACTACGTTCTACTTATACTATTCGATGATGTTGAAATAATTAATTATGATGAAATTTTAATTTACCGATAAACTTGTTTTCACTTTTAGTTGACGTTACATAAAAAATAAAATATTTTTATTTATTAAAAAAATGTATTTGAAGTGGTTGTACATTTTAAAAATTCAATAAAACCAATCGTGTATCATTTTTCATGATTATGACATAAGGTTGATTTATGACCTTACAACATTAATTTGATATTTCATTTAATAATTCAAGTTATTTATCATGTTAATTAAATTAATATGATAATATATTACATAAGATAACTAATTTGCGTGAAAAAAATTGTAAAGTTTTTTATTCAGTGTAACAACTACTGTCAATTTATTAGATTTCTATCTAAAAAAGTTTGACATATTATAGTTGGAATTAAATATTATTATTATTAATTTCAGATAATGTTGTAGGATAATTATGAATCAACTTATTTACTAAAAAATTAAATGGTACCAGTAATACCATAAATTTTCTAAATACAACATTCATAGTCACAAATAAAATGAAATTGTAAAATTAGTTTTCAACTAAATACATAGATTTTAATTAAAAATGTATGTATATTTTTTATCATTTTTTAAAAACTATCGTTTATAAAGTAAAGATTATGATAAACATATATTTTAATTTTTTTAATATATTGATAAATGCAGTAAAACAGCTTGTAAAATAAAATTCACTATAAAATGCAAATATAATATTCATCAATCATATTTCTAATATAATAAACTCAAAAATTTTCACTTAAAAGTAGAAAGTCATAAAATACTTTGATTTTTTTAAATAGTAATAAATTATATCTTTCAAAAGTTGTAAAAAACAATTTTTCTCCAATTTTTTTTAAACTTGATACAGTTTTATAAATGTATTATTATTGCATAATTAATTGAATAAATTAGAAAGCTTTTCAAATTTATTAAAAAAAAATTTAATTATGTATAAAATATAGTCAAAATATTTTATCATGTCTTACTTGTAGTTTTTAAATATACATAAATTATTATACATTGTTCTTCTTTTAATAATGTTTATTTTTTAATATAATTACTCTTTTTTAGTCTTATATAATTAATTATAATTATAAGTTGTTTCTTATCTGAAAAAGTTGAATTTTAATAGTATATTAAAATTCAGTTAAAAAAGGAATAAACTTTTTTTATTTTTATTTAAATTGTTGTTTTTTTTCTATTTTTAAAACAATAATAAACTTGTAATTTAAAAAATCTTGTAAACCATTTTTAAAAGAAGTTCTTAAAATTTTGCTTTATTTCTTTTTAATCCTTAATTTTATGAAAGTAAAAATTAAAAATCGATGAAGTATATGTAAAAAAGAAGACGAGTGACATGGAGTGATTAAAAATGTATACGAATGACAAGAATTATGTAAGATATTATTAATTAATCAAATTTATGCATTAAATTTATTACTTACATAATCAAATTCATTAAAACGAAATTTATTATTTAGAAAATCATGAATAACGAATAGTCATCGTTTTATATCATATTTTATAAAAAATGCTAGAATTTATAAATTTTCTTAAGTTTTTTTAGATAAATATTCTAACGATTATTAGTTCTTATTGTAAGTTGTTATTTATTTAAATATGATATTATAATTTTATGAAGTAAAATAATTACTTTTTAATTCAATATTCAATATAATTTAATTAGTCATAACTTATTTAAACTCAATCCAAATCATCGTCTGCTATTAAAGTCAAGTAAGAAATTAATAATTTGAAGATGATACGCATATAATTTTTTTTATATAAATTTTATTCTTTCTTTTTATAATAGAACCAAAATTTTAATAAAAAATAAATCAAAAATAATTTCTTGATAAATTTACAAAAAGTTTTTACAGATTTTAATTTTTTTTTAATTTTTAAACAATAACTTTTATTCTTATATATTTTTAAATAACCTGTATTATCGCTACTAATTCTTTAACTGAAAAAAATTATCTTAGATTAACCGAGATTTTCTTATAATAACTTAAGTTTTTTAATACATATGATTATTGACTATAAATAATTATAGAACAGGATTTTAAAATAATAATGAAATTTTTTAATGATATAATTTTTGTTTCACCGGATCATTTTTTTCATTCTCAATCAGATAAAAATAGTTTTCCTTTAAATGTATAACTATAAATAATTCGGGCAATTTATGTCATTATAAAATTATGTATTTATTACAGACGAAGCGTTCATCGCTAATACAATTATATTACATTCAAAATAAATATATTTATCATTATTCCTTTGAAATGACTGAGGATATTCGTAGCAACTTTATTTTTGTGTTTCAAAACACATTAAATTCTTATGTTTTTTAATTTTTTTTTCATTACGTCATTACCTAAATAATGTATTTAAAAAACCTTTCGTTTTAATATTTCATAGAATAATATACAATCTTTAAAATGAAATACTCAATTTTTAAATTGAATATTTTATTATTATTCAGTAAGTTTTGAAGTTATAAAATATGAATGGAAATATTCTTAGTTTTACTATTCGAGAAACATTGGTAGAAAGCATTGAAATAAAGAATTATTCTACACAAATTATTTTATACATTATATATTATGTGTGTATTAAGAAATACTGCGAAATTTACAAGATTAAGATCTGTATTAATTGTACATGATTTTCTTCGTTTTTATTGTACAATTAACATTATTACTAAATTTTATATCTTTCTCAAACTTTTCCCTAATATCCTAAAGTCAAAACAAGTAATTCTACCTAATAAATACACCTAGAATAAGCCGTACAACTTAAATAATCAATTCACATCATCTACTCTTTTTCGCTAATTAATGAATTATACGAAATTTTAAGAAATCCAAAGAAATTAGTTCCTCACAGTCTTCATTTTTTATAAAAGTCGCATTTTATATGATTAGGATTATATGGCAGCTTTCTATAAGTACTTAATCACGGGATGAGCGCGAAAGAATTTAGTTCACGATCGTGTGTCATTTGTTAAAACTTTAAAACAAAAAGGCATGGCTTGTTTTTTGAGGAACAAAAACAAAGGAAGTAAATTACAAGTATTTATCGCTGTTGACGACTAATAATAAATCCCCTTAGAATCTCAGCATCCGAACAAGTTTAACTCGGATTTCTAGAAAAAGCAAGAATAGACACTATTTTGAGAAATTTTTATTATGTAACCGTCTCTTTCTGAACGGACGATAAATAAAAAAGCCACTTCCGTGCAAAAAGCTACGCATAACGATACACACGATTCTCCCTGGACACTTGCGCGGCTCGCTAACGATCGTGAAAATCCTCTTATATACTCTCGCCCGCGGGGCCGGTTTCATTACAAGTAGCAACAGCTACGAGGGAAATAGAGAGAACGAAAAACAGAGCCCGACGACTTATGTGAACTCGCGTCTTGTGTGGCTCGCGATGCCCCCTTATAAATTATTTATAAAGAGAGAAAGAGACTGAGAACCCGGGAGAAAGAGATTTATTTGCACTAAGTGGCGCGGCAGCCGGCACTACACACGCCGGCATCTTCTTATTATACCGACGCGCGTTCCCGTGCACCGCTGCGTCGCAACGTACGCGTCCGCAAAAGAAACGGACACGACGGGAGGCTCGCGTACATCATCCTCGTATGCGCACGTACCAAGTGCGAGGCATGCTTCATTTTTATCCTTTGCGGGCAGGGGGTGCATTATAGTCCCCGTCACGACGACGTCTCAATTCAAGCACTCGTAATTGACTATTAGCGCATTCGAATGCGACGTTCGATCTTTCGAATTTTTCAGCTCTGCGAGCCTCATTATCGATGAATTCATGCTGAGCGTTATTTGCGCAAGATGACGACTTCCCATGTAAAGTTGAGAGACGCGCGTCGACGCTGACGTCTTTGGGTGCTGGTTTTGGCTTTATTCTTCGCGATACCACTTGTTTCTCATCCCGCAAATATCTATGAAATATGTGGCTGTTGTGCAACTCAGAGCTCATGTCTATTTTATCCCAAGATTTTCCTTCGGTTTCTTTATTTAGAAAATTCATTATCTCCTGCATTTCATCTTGCTTTCGAAAACAATGAAAACATAAAAAGACGTTAGGTTATGGAGCAAATTTTTAAATAGACTTGATTTTCAAGTCAGTGTATCAGCAATGTAGAAGCCGTAAAAATTTAAAGCGTTAAGAGTTCGATTTCATCTGAACAAACAATGTAAGGACCTTCCATTCATAAACTAAACGTTAGCTTCTATTGCTCAAAAGATGCAATACCTTGCATATAAATTACTACTATCGATACTTCTCACTTCGAGTGATTCTATTTTAATTTAATTTAACAGACATTGCAAATCTAAACAAGAAATTGTTATTTTTATTAGAATTCTATTCTAGAATATCAAGAAGCTGAACATAAAGCTTCAGTTGTCCGAGAACAATCTGAAATTGAAAAAGCAATTTTTCGGTGAAAAAATATATCAGAGAGGGAGGGAGGGAGAGAAAAAAAGATAAGTGGGACTCACAAAACACCCTGCACTCAACGAAATCGAGAACCATAGTTGACCGGCATGGGCTGGAATCCTATTAATAGTCTACACCAGAAGACGTCGACGGCAGCGACGAGACGCGCGATCTCTCGGGCGTATCGCGAAATTACCCTTCTCCTTCTGCTGCTAATGTTGTAAGAAAGATGGATAATACGGAGCTCCACCACGTGCATGCGAAGGAGAGAGACAGAGAGGGAGAAAGAGAGAGTGAACTCTGGCCAACAAATGATTAACAAGCAAGATAAAAAACAGGACACGATGTTAATGCGGCGTAACGAGCCGAGAGCGGCTGCTCTGCGCTGCGTTAGTTAAATGGCATCAAGACACCGCGCTCGGGTCGCGCCGACTCCATGTATATAAACACCCCACAAGAGAGAGAGATGGGAAACGAGAGGGAAAGAGAGAGATACGGCCTCGCTCGCTCGAATTACGCGATATAATCGCGATTCGTGAGCGCGCGAGGTTGGCTCTCGCGACCGCCGTCGACGATGGGAGTCGCTCTTGTCTTCGCCGTTTATTCTCCCTTCTTTTTCCTTCCTTTTCATTCTCACCCCGCAGTGTTAAGTCAAGAATTTTTAGAACCGCGGCTGGGCATTTTTAATCTTCTGTTAAGTAATTCTATTCTGGATTGCGCAAGGATTTCACCGTCTCTCCTCCTCACTTTCTTTTAAATTTTCACCTCTAAAATACCCCCCGTAAAAAAATGGGCTGAGATAGACTCAGGTTGCGATAAAAAGTTGTCGGACTTTATTGCGAGTTAAGCGATTTATATAAATGCGTAATTTAAAGAACCATAGCTAAATGTAAAATGAATTCGATGAAAAGTACCCCAAGTGCTATAAAATTAGCAAAAGCCATTAACACGGCTAGCGTATCTCTGCTCTTAAAATCGTGTTAAGAATGACAAAATTAATCAAGCTGTAAGGATTAAGAGTTCGCACATTACATTGTGCGGGTTTTTCACTTTTTGAGTTTGAAAATGTACCCTGAGCATTAAAAGCTACATTATAGACCTATAATGCAGCAACTGTACCGTGATAATCCATGCTCACCGCTTCCCTACTTGTCCGCGTACGTAGCTTTCCTCTACGACTGCGGGTGTTATCTATCCACACGGTCACTTCGTTAAGAATCGTTTTAATGCCGCGCTCATTTGGGATGAGCATACATGTGCAAAAACAGAATATAGGAGACAATAAAAACACGGAGCAAATGCGGAAATAGATAGAATAAACGATGATACACGCCCGAAAAATGCGGTCACCGTGTCCGGCATCTTTCTTTTGAATTACCTACCACGTATTAAAAACTCTTTAAATATACAAAGATGTTCCCTGCGGATAAAAATATTAGGTGTAATCAAACGATAAGACTAAAGTATGTATTTAGCGATCCAAACTCTTTTATGATTAAAAAAAGACTTTATCTTTATGTTTTATTGAGGGACGTTATTTTGATCGAAACCTTCATTTAGCGAAAAGCCTTGTACCTCCCTTTTAATCTCGGTTATTTGAATAATTGTTACAGAACTGAGTTGTATTTATTTCTAATCTTACGATCTGTCTTTTCGCAATAATATTATATTAAGCATCATTAATGATTATGTCATTAATGAATTATCATATATGTTACGATATATTTCAAGAGAATAGACTAAATTTACGAAAAACGAGTCAAAAACTCACAAGGAAATCCTAAAATTCTATTAAAATTTAACTTTTTTTAAAAATTTGCTAATTATCTACGTAAAGATTAAGTTAATCTCTAACATATTTTCAAAGTTAGTTGATAGAAAAATCTATTTAAATCTAAAAGCTTAAACCTTTCGTATAATTATATTTGTAAAAAATAAATTATTTACAATCTACGGGATATTATTTATACCGCAAAATATTATTTATCGTAAAACTAATAGTTATCACATATTTTCAAAACCTCGATTAACATGCAGCATAATTTTTTTATATTTATATAAAAAAACGTCTTATCTTATTATTTATCTTAACAATATGTTTTCTAATATCCGCAGTAAATTTGAATTATTTGGGTGAAACAGATATACTTCCTATGTGATATTACCAATACAAAAGAAGTTGAAGTATGACTGAACTTTTTAAAGAGCTAATTAAACCAGCATTCTTTGTTTAAAAATAGATAACAATGATGTAATAATTATCGTATTAAGAGTCTCATACGCTTTTCTTGGGATTAAAAAAAATTATTTTTTGTAAAAAATTTAATATTATTAGTGTCAGCTGAATGAAATTTAAGGACGATATTTTTAAGGATAGTACCCTCATTTCTATTTTATAAAAAAGAGATATAGCTGATATAATATCATTTACTATTATTCTCTAGTTTAACTATTATGTTCAGAAGAAATAATATCTTGGAATTTATTAATCTTCAACAATAAAAATGGAAAATTCTCAGAATGCTTATAATACTTCCACTCAAATCTGTTTCCATGGAAATGCAGCTTTGAGTTGCCAAATTATCTTTAAATTATTATACGTTAAATCCTTCAAAAAGCTTTCATTGGACAAATCATTCTTAAATAAATAGCAAAGTCACCCAACAGGAGAAACCTTGACATTAGTGTTATAGTGCATCAAATTTCTTACAAAATGGGATGATTGAGTAATAACCTATACAGATTTGTCATAAATATTATTAACGTTGTTTTAAGTAATAAGATCTCTCTAACAAGAAATAGATTAATTTTATCTCATTATTTCTAATGTCTCTCCTCTAATCAGTGCATGATATCTGTAATTAACAAAATATTTAACAATACATCCTATAGATACTTGCATGATCCTATAATAAAGTTACAAGATTTAAATTTATAAGCTTTTAAAGTAATATTGATTAATTTTTAATTAGTAATATAAAACAGAAGAAGATGAATTTTATAAGATAATTTCCTCAAATATTCGATATATAATACAATAATTTCTCAAACAATTGGCAAATTAATTTGCCGTTATTACATAGAAAAAACTTGACTCCTTCATAATTGAATAACTGTCGTCGCAGTAGAATAAATATATATTATTGATCAGGAATGGCTGCATCAGCAGGTAATCGCGTTGATTTTTAAATTACACAAATACAAGCTTTTAACGAATGATGAATTATTAAATAGCATATTAAATATTCTGCAATGATACTTTTCTCTATACTTCTTATATTAAAATTGATAGTTCAAAGCCTTAAAATTAGCATGTACGTATATATAGATCAACTGACCTACTTGCAGTGTTGAAAAGCTTTCAATGTAAACTAGATTATTTGAAATATCGGAACCGGGTTAGTTTTACAATATATCGAATGTGTGATAAGAGAACTATTCATTCAGAAATTGACAAATTTGTTCGCTGCGAGCTCTGGGAGAGTTAAAATTGAGAAGATCCTCCATTAACTCTTCTCTTCTTAGTTCACTTGAAACGGTAATCCGAGTGTCTAGTCACGTTGTATTTTTATCTCTTCACTAAGGTTTCGAATCTACACTCCTGATCAAGAAAATTTATCAGAAAATGTAATTCTCAGAATAATGAAAAAACCGATAATTAATATAGAATTAAATTCATCTTTATATGAATTAATTGTTTCCACAATCTAACGGAAAACTTGCATATTTTTTATATATCCAAATTTTATTACTTATTAAAGTAATAAATTATAAACATTTAGAATAGGCAGCAATATCTAAAAAAGAAAGAGAGAGAGAAAATGGCGAATAAAATTATTTTAGTTGTCACTCTAAAAATTGTTATTCACGCCAATTTTCATAAATTTAAGTAGTACGTACCAGTGTGATAAATTGCCGTGCTTATAAAAGTTTCCGGAAACGTCTAAGATTACTCATTTTCATTCTTAGACTCCAGTGATATATAACTGTACTTTCATTTACTGACAGTGTAGGCGCTAATCAATGTTTAAATATAAGGCAAGAGCACTAAACTCGAAGCATTAAGTCGATTACTATCTTATTTTTTTGTGTGTATCAGTTGTATCCGCAGTAGAATAGTTGGCTTTTACGTTATCCTTTTAAATGGCTCCATTTACGAGCGATAATTTATTATGTTGCATGTATGCGTAGGTATTTCATAGTTATTGAAGTAGTTTATGCCTTTGTGTGTTTCGAATATTTTTATATCGCCTTATTTACAAAAGCCGAGGTTAAAATAAAATTTACGGTATTGCATATAAATACGAATTAACAAATAAAATTAAAGTATTTATAATTTAATAAATAGCTGGATTTTATTTTTAAGTATAAGTATTATTAGGCGACTTTAATAAATGGATTTAAGAAAAGTATTATCGCAATACAAATATTTGTTCTAATAATTTCATCGAATGTATTTAGAAATATTACTAATTTATATCTGCAAATAAATATTGTACAATAGCGAATAATACATTGGATAAACGCGCGCACCTGTTTATTAAATAAAATGACATCATGTTTAAATACAATTGAAGCTTTGAACAGTGTACGTTGTGCCATATAACTGGTTTTCAGTCGATACGACAGTAGATTACTGGCTCCGGTAGCTTGCGATTAAAGCAACTAGGAAGCGGTCTTACCTAATGGTCGAAATTGATCATTAAACTCTACAAACTTCATGATTCTTCGACAATACAATATATATACTATATTTAAAATAAGATGTACAATCTACGAGTATACCAGCTACGAAGATCATGCTATCTAAAACATATCGTAAGCTATTAACTTCAATATAATTTACCGAGTGTCATTATACATCGTATTAATCTCGTAAATTGTTACTAAAACGTGTGTAGAGTTAGTGTTTCACGTCTACCTTTTTTATTTTTATCTCTTTTCTTTTATTCTCTCTGTTAGCCTTTGTTTCTCTTATTATTTTATTATTATAGGTGAGTGGAATTTTATTTTATGCATCCCAATCAAAAGAAATTTGTTATTGAGTTGACGAATAAGCAAATATGAAACTTGTAAGTGCAAAAGTAGAATAAAACTATTACATAAAGGTGTACGCTTAACTATAATTAAATGTTTCTTATCTACATGTATGTATGAAATCGGTAACTTACAATAAATACACGCATGGATAAGTAATAAATGGTCTAAGTTAGTACCGTTATTTTTGTTGAACATTGAATCGAGAGTGAATGAGCGAATGATTTATATATGTTTATCAAAAAATATGAAAATGAGAAAATAGTAGAGAAAGCAACCCAAATAGATTAAAACAAAAACAAATATCCGATGAATTCTGATTTTAAAGAAACAGTCTAAAGAACTGTTTGTCCTAATCAATTTATATGAATAGTATATCTAATATCGTAAATGAAATTCAATCTGTGAAAATGTTAAATCTTCTAGAAACTTCAGAAATTTGTCTGTTACTTGGAACGGAATTGTCGTTGACCCAGTTGACATTACAGTTATTAAATTAAGAATAGGTGATTTCAGTACATTTTATCTTTCCATTTTTTTCGTTTCTTTTATATATTAATGCATAATAATTATAACGTGGAAAAAAGTTTTATCGTTTTTACAAAAGCTTAAAATTGGAAGAACATTTTTCAATATTCGACAAAATCAGACAATGAATGTTTTTCAAGAGCAAAAAATTTGCTTCGTTAAATCTTATCGTGAATCATGATCACCATTATTGCAGCATTTCTCACTTGAATCTCGCACTCGATACAATAATGTAATGTCGATAATATAATTTTATCTCGATTGTTTTTTTGTAACTAATGCTAAAGTCCTGCTCCCTTTATCTTTTCAGAAATTCAAGCCTCTTGAGTCTTGTTAAAAAATGGAATAATGAAAATACGCAGTATTTATTTTTTAATTAAATTTAATTAATAGTTCCTTTCTAAGATTTTATAGCGATTAACATATATTACAGCGAGTACACCAATTATATATGCCATTTGCATTTCTACCTATAAATATATGATGATTAGATGTAGGTACATAATATTTTTTTAAAATTGACTTATTACAAGAAGATATCCATTTATAATAAATTAAACAAACATCGTATTTTAAAAAAATTTTATCGGCGAATAAAATTTTTCACATAATTTAAAAAAAAAGTTTTTAAAAATAATTCCGAATACAATTTATCAATATGAAAAATTATTACAAGTTTTGTTGAAGAACAGAAGTTGATTAAAATTGTTAAAATTAAAGTTATTTTAACAGTCCTAAAAATTATTTTACATTTGTTCAACTTTTCTATAAAGTCACTGAATAAATTTGTGCTGTATAAGAAAAAGATTGACATAAAGAGGGAAACTAACATTTTAAATTTTTTCATAGATGCAGTTTTCAATATTCGCAAAAATGTTTTATTAAATTAAGTTAACCTTGAATCCAATTAAGTCTGTCAGCTTCTTACTTATAAGATCTCGAGCATTACTATAGTATTTCATTTGTTCTACTTCTTAGTTGATAAATTATTTCAAAATGATTTTCACATCTGAATCTTCTATTTATTTTCTGTATCTATGGCCACAAATGGAAAAATTAAATTTTGCTGAGATAAATATCCGTGGACCTTTAGATTACCTCGGATCTACAATACTCTGGTACGTTTACTATTAAAGTTATAAAAATTCAAAATAATTGTTTAATGTTACATCATAATATAAAATTATCCAATATTATCCAATCCCTGTATATTTTACAATCTTATGATCATTAATGAAAGCTAGATTTTGAAAAATGATATTTCCGTTAGTATCTAGTGCACTGAAGTAATTGTAAAAAATTATATATCTTCGAACTCTAAAGGAATGTGAGTTTATACAATATCTAATTATTAAGAGAGAAGATATTTTTTATTGAATTTTTAAAACTGACTACGATAAAAACGTAATTTTAAGTATTTAAATTGTAAATACTGACTGGGAAGTGTTTCATAAATTAATATAATTTAATTCGTGACTCTTATAATTGGATGGAAAATTATCTTAATGAAAATCGTATGAATTATTAACATTAGAAAAAATGAATTATTATTTTATCTTTAATCTTATATTATTACATCTGAGGTAATGTAAATAATGAAAAATAATTTTTATGGAATTCAAAATATTCATTTAGTAAAAGTAAATAGTACAAGCTAAGTATATTAATAACCTTTAGTAAAGTGAATTATAATTTTTAAATAATACACGCGTTTACTGACACATGGCAATAAAAATTATTATTTATCATTTTAAGCATGATTATGAATATATCATATACTAATTTTCATATGTTGATTCAATTTTTTATTTATAAACTTGTTAGTTAACCATTAAAATAGAATTAATAAGAAATCTACATTTTTATGGATATTATTCATATTTCTACATTTTTTCTTTTTTTAATTTTAACATAAATTTTTTCTTGGATATTAAATAAAAGAAATATTTATTATTATGATGTAAATATATTTATTTATTTTTATGTGTTAGATAGTAATACATATTATAATTTGCACTTTTTACTTAAAACTAAAATTACATAATCAATATATAATATAAAAATTAAATAATTTAATGTGATATTAAATTCTTTTAGATTCAATTAGAATCTAAAAGATTCTTGTTTTTCGATGGTATATAAACAAAATTTTTATCAATCAAAATATTAACTTTAAGTAATTATATATTTTATATAAGTTGGAATTTTAAGTAATTATATTTCACTAGAAGATAGAAGTAAATAAATTGCTACAAAACATATTGTATTAAAACAAATTTTCAGAATGAAATTGAATAAATTTAATATTTTAATACAAAATAAGCATAAATATGATAAATTTTGATTCAACAAAAATGAATAAGCAAATAAAATTGTATGTGTATATTATAAATTTTGATTTTAACCTTTAGAATTATAAATAAAATAAAAAGTTAATTATATATTATATATGTTTTAATCAATTTTTTTAAATTTTTAATCGCGAACTGGATTAAAAATAATCTCTGAATAGCAAAAAATTTAGACTAAATCAAAAACTTTAATTAAAAATTTTATTATATTTTTATGAAACAATCAGAGCATTTTATAAATTAAAACTTAATGATAATTTAGTACATAAATCTAGCATAATAGATAGCATAATTTAATACACTAAATCTATAACAATTGAAATTACTTCAGATACTTATTTTTACGATAGTATGAATACAAATAATAAATTGAATCATTATTTCTAACATCATCATTTCAATAGTAACGATAATTTATATTTTATAATTAATAAAATTTGTTCATAAAAATATAGAAAACAATATATTTTTTTACACTACAAATTCTTTTTCATGTACGTAAAATAATTTAATTTGCAATAGATAATTAGATGTGAATTAACATATTCGCCTTAAAGTAATAAATTTTTTAGTCTTTGATCTTGTACAAAAATTATTTTATTGCAATTTGTATACGTTTATAGGATTTAGTTTATATTTTTATAAACATAAACGTACTATATTGAATTGTTTATACTGAGTGTTTGTAAAAAATTTAGCTCCCGAAATTCAATTTTTATGGACATATAAATACAAGAAAATAAAAGGTTAATGAATTTTATATTATCGTATACAGTATAGAACTATCATATTGATCGTATAAATAAATATTTAAATAATTGAATTTTTTAAAATAATGTAAAATTTGCGTTCGATATAAATATTGTTTTTTATTAAAATTGAATTTTTTATTTCATCTAGAAATATACTTAAATTTTATCATTACTTAAATTATTATAAAAGCTTAATAATAAAGTTTTATAATATGGAATTTTTTCATGAATATAAAGAAAAAGAGTATATCGACTTAGTGTGGCATGTTTACGTTACCATTTTAGAAAACATCTTTGATATAAATTTATGATGATTGAATTTGAAAACGAGATATTTAATTCATGCAAAATATAAGATTTATTACTTTGTGAACACTGTTGAGTTAGACAATAATAAAGTACTGATTAAAGAAATAGAATAAAATTATATGCAACTACGAGAGATTCTTTAATAAGATAATTGCAAAATAAAAAAACTTGAATTTATTTATTTATTTATTTATTAAACCTTACAATGTTTATGCTGATGGGATAAATTAATTTCTCAAGGCGTTCCCCTAATATGAAGGATATAATAAGATATTTTTAGATTTTTTATTAGTTTAAAATTTTTAATACACCAAGCGTTTTATGCTAATGTATATATGATTAATAATTGTTTATTCAAATATCTATATACAGATTTATAATCAATTATTAATTTTTTTTTTTGACGAAGAATTTTTTAGCATTATAGATTATCTTAACGCTTACTTATGCTTCCTTGAATTTCATTACGTTAAGAGAACTGAATAAATGTCAGCGGATTGCACTGTTCCAAAAGTATTTAAATTTTCTCTGAAGGCTATATTAAAGTTTCAAAAAATGTATTTCTATGTAAACCTTTATTTCATATATTCATTTAAATAATCTTAATAATATTATTCCACTTTATAATACTGTAATAGTAACGATCTCAATAATATTTCTATGTTTTTGAAAATGTTATTACTACATAAAATTTAAAACATTATACGAATTATTATTACGATAATTTTATATTTCCTTGAATGGTATTTTCTCAAAATTATTATATTCAGACAGTATCAGATAAGATTTTGGGTGAACGAAAGATATGTGGTTAACGATAATATAGTGCGATATAGTTTAGAATATATTAAACTGATTTTTTAACTTATTCTTTGAAAAGGTATTTTTTTCTCATCTATTTACGCTCCTCATTTCCATAATGCTTATTGGATATAAAGATTTTATGGTTATTGAACTTGTGAATCACAATTCTTTAATTTACTATTAATTGTATGTGTTTGAATGTACAGTTAATTTAATTCCATTTTCATTTATAACAATACGGTTTATAATAAATGGCTTTAAACATTAAAAATATTTTAATTATGTAGATTGTCATGTTGTGTGTTGCATTAAAATAGTTTTAAGACAATATCAGAAGTTCACGCATCATTTTTACTACTCATGACCTAAAGAAAATGAAAGACATTTAAGTCTTGCGATTCAAAGCTGTTACTACTTATAAATATAAAACCACTTGTCGTGGATATAACATTACATTCCTTCAACTGAATTGACGTAGTAATATATGAACATCAAATGAATGACAAGTTATACACTTTTTTTTATATAAATATTATTCTTAGGCATAAGATATTTAAAGTTAAATATTTGCATAAATAATTGAATGATTAGGTATTTGCCAATATTTTATAAGCAATGCAATAAAACGCCGCATGAAATTTCTTTAGCCACGACTCAAAGATATGGAAATAAATAAACTAATGGTATTTTAATATCTGTCAAGAATCCGGGAGTATAATTTATTTTTTAATTTCAAAACTTGGAGCAAAAAACTCTATTGTGTGCATATTTCATAATTTGTTTTTTCTGTAACGAGAAACTGTGTTTTCATTTTTGGAGAGTGGTTTCATCCCCTTAAACCGTTCTCCACTAGACAAGAAAAAATGCGTATCGCTTAGCTTTACCCGTAGTATTTCATGTACTCTTCTTGTGTGTATCTTTTTATCATCACCTTTAATATTTTTTAGATATACATTATTTTACATTAACGATTTACTGAGAAATTTAGTTCTAGAGCTTATACCCTGCTCCGATGTGAAAATGAATGTATTTAGTATTGATAATGTAATATGATAAAAGGCAAGGAGTAGAGATATTCACGCTCAAATACACATACACACATACCCGTGTGCGTATAAGTTAATTTAAACGAGTCAGTCAAATGAATCATTAAAATTAAACAGAAAGTAACAAATTAATTTACAGAAAGTTATAAAGTCGAAGATAATCGTAGTGTACTGATGCTGGAATACAATTGAGATCCACCGCCCTAGAACATTGGGCGAGAAAGGGCAAAGGGAAAGAGAGAAGAGTAGATATCTGTAGTAGAGTGAGAGATAGTTCCGTCCCCTCTGAAAAAGGATTCTCCTCATATCTTCCGCTAATTGTCGGCATCTAATCTCTCGGAGTCACCACGTGACAAGGGAAGCACATCGCCTGCAGTATTCGTTATCTGGGTTAGAGTTGTCGCTTACACTACCGTGCATAAGCTACTGCACACTTTACCCTTCTCTACGAATTTCTTGCCTCTCTGGCTTTGCTCAGTTATATACCGTGTTTATAACGTACTTCCCCCGACCCATGTTCTTACATGCTTTTCTGCTTTCACGGATTAGCATATCTTGTGGAACTGAACCAGTGCTGTTACGATATTGATTCTCTCTCGAGGGCACTTACAACCCATTTTATTATTCAAACTTTATTATTTCTGAGAGTTTGATTGATTTTTATTAATTATTTAACCTCTGTCTCATCGTTTGTCGACAGCCCTTTAAACTTTGCTTTTGTGTTAGTCCGAATCGATTAAATTTATATTGTTAGCAGTCGATAAAGTCACTGTTTATTAATGAAATATCGCAATTGTTTAGCAGCTTTCACTATTAAATTGCTGTAGATATTTTCGTTATTTCTTAATTTTAGAATCATTTTCTATATCTATAATTCTTTTTGCATTTTCACTTAATAAAGAACATGGTTGCAAATTATTATATTAAGACACGCGTTTACACTTACTTAGATGCAAAGAAATGAAATTTATAATTCTGCGGTAAATAATTAACATGGAGATTTATTTTTATCTCTTTTTGAAATGTTTTATAATTTAACAGTATTTAAGAATTAGCAAGTGATAATATTTGAAAGCTGATTCGCGCTTATTTTTTATCATTCCAAATGTTTTGACGTATTTTTACATGATATTAAAAAATTTATTATAAAAAAGAGTGTTATTCGTTTTATATAATAAAACTATAAAAATAACTATATATAAAAATAACTTATGCGATTATAAAAAATACATTACTAAAGTTAAAATTAAAAAATCGTTTAAATTTAAACAATTCATGTTATTTTTTGCTGTAATATACTTATAATGCTTGTATTATGAAAAATTTAGGTAAAATATAAATATTTCATAATATTTGAAGACATTGTTGATATTATAAAAATTATATATCAATGATATTCATTTATATAATAATCTTATTAAAATATTTTAATTGAATAGATAAAAAATTAGAGTAGTTTAATAATACAATTATGTTACGTTTTTACGAAACACTGTACACATATATGATTAAATATGCTGATACATATTAACGTATAAGGTAATTAATAAAATAATACACATAGTATAAAATTTTTATAATTTAACCGTATACTATTATATGTGAAGTTATAAATAAACATGAAACTAGGAACGGTGAGAAATTAAATAACTATAAGATAAAGAAACTCCACACTTCTTCCAATATTATAAAAATAATTAAATCACGCACAAGAAGATGAGTGAGGTATGTGATTAGGATGGAAATTAAAGAAACATTCTATAAACTGTTAATAAGAAAATTAACAAATTAAAGGTTTCCTTGTAAGCTAAGTTGAAGATAGAAGATAAGATAATAAAAATAAAAATTTATATTTAATTTAGTTTTAAACGAGAGAAAAAAAGAGAACTTATACATATTTGAGGTAAAGCAGAGACAATGGAAATAAATTGACAAAATACGAAATTACAAACAATATTGGTTAAAATAGTGCCAATAATCGTAATACACGTATGAAATTATAAAACTTGATTAAACTTATAATTTTTAAAGTTAAGAATTTTGCGATGATCGAACAGTTTCTAAAAATTTTACGTAGTGATCTACATTATAGTGCCATATTTTATTAGTTTTACATTGGATTCGTCTTTACCAAATGTAATGTTTATATTTTACAACAATCTTTATGGAAGTTAGTGTATTTAAATTATTGTTAGTTAATCAAGGATTTCTTTATATATCATATTTTATTAAAATGAATTTTTTAAGAAACAAAATATTAACTTAAATTCTCAATAAAAGTACAAAAATAAATTAAATTTAGATAAGTAAAAGGAAACAAATACAGCTTTTTAAAAATATACGAGATCGTGAATTACATCACTTTCTTGAGTTTCATTTAGATATTTTTGATAAAATACTTGTTAAAATTTCTTGTTTTCATTAGATTGTTATAAAATCTTGAATGTCCCTCCAAATAAAAAGTCTGTAATATTTCAAACTAAGTTTAATTCTTAAATAAACTTGCAATCATGTATGCAAGAAAACCTTTTCATGGCGATTATAAGCTTAGAAATTTCTATTCTTTAAAATAAATGTGAAAACCCTAGATGTGACTGTAAATAAAATATACTATTAAGTAAAGTATTATGGCCTCGTCGTCAAGAGCTCAGCGGGAGACTAAATGTTATTTTGGGTGCATAAATCAAGTCTGTCGTATCAGCTGTTAGGACTTCAAGCTGTCTCCGAACAATCATTCAAACTTATTTTAATTCTTCTATGTGAGAGATCCATATCTTATTTTTATTTTCCTATTTCCTCTAAAATTTTTTTTTATTTTTATTTCAATAATGATTCCTTTATTTTGTATTCTCAAAATCGCATCTTTTTCCATATTTTAATTTTACAATTTTTCTTTCGTTTCAACTTATATTTTATATTTTCTTTAGTGTAATTTATATATTTTCATAAATTATATTATACAACTTAAATAATTTTTCTTTGAAAGTGTTATAATCACTTAAAATTTTAAATGATTGTAAATATTTCTTTTAATTTTTATGGATGTATCGATATTTAATGAATTTTGCATATGAATTTATAAAAATCTACAAGAGAAATACTTGATGCCTGTAAAGCTGCCTTTTTAACTTACAATTATTAATCAGTGGTATATTTGTTTAAAAAATTTATTATTATAATGACTGCCATGAAATAGGAAAAATTGAAAAATTTCGTCTCGTAATATAAACATTCAAAAGAATAGAAAGAAAATAGTGAAAAACGAACACAATGATTATTCTTATTTGAATAGAATTTACTCGGGCGATGAGCCTCGCAGTGTTCTCTTTGTGCAAAGACATGTTTCTACAAAGATGCTGCAAACAGCCTTTGAATCCTCAAGAATCTAAAAAAAACGCAAGTGCCGACACGTAAAAGATGCATTTGCATATTCCTCGACATACAGTCGCCCTTTCATTTCAAACCCTCCTACGCATTCTCAAACTTAAGCTGACAAAGGATAGAGCACACGAGCGCGGGCCTCAAGAACTCTCATACTTATTAGAAGTCCACGTTACGTCTCCTCCTCATAGCCTAACAAAACACACTCGAGCAAAAGCTCTCTTCTCTCTGTCTCTCTCCTTCTCGTCCCGCCATACGGGGGGGGGGGGGAAGAGGGCCTAACGAGCAGGCAATAATCGCCGTCGATGGTAAGAATACACGTGTGTGCACGCGCCGTATAATGTGGCTCCCGTTGAGACTTTGTACACAGATATAAGCTTTTCGCTCGACTCGTTATTCACGCGAGCTCAGCTGAGAAGTGATCCGCTTGACGGGTGCTTATATTTATACGCGCGGGTGTAAGTGCCTTCAATTTTAAGTAGCCGTGCACGCGTGAAAGTGCGTTGCCGAAAGTCGATACAACGCCGCTTTTATCTGTTTTCCCTTAACAATCCAACTTTGTCCAGTGCTTATGACCGATCGAATACTTTTTTTATTCAAAGCCCATTCATTATTTATAAGTACTCCGACATAATGCTTTCGTCATTTCCACTCTGTGCACCGAGTGAATCTTATTCTCATTATTTTCATATTTTGCACGGCGTGATTAAATCGTTGATGTGCGCACGTCAGTGAGAACCCATTTGAAAACTTATTGTACTTGTATTCGCAGCTGAAAAAATAATTAAAATTAGCAAGCTCCTGAATATTATAGTATCTCAAGCGATATTTGTTTGCTTCATTAAAGAATTATAATTAATCATACTGAAACCAATAATGATTATACTATTACAACTAAATTAATACGGAGTTATAATAAATCTGATAGAAAGTAATTTTATTAATTTAAAAATGGAATTTCAATCACCTCTATTATTCAAAAAAATACACACTTGGAGGGTTAAAAAGAACGAACCCTCTGTTCAATCAACCTGCGTTACAAATACCTTTGGATAATATCAATAAGGGATTTGCGAATACAAGTGCAATTATGTTTGTCTATCTCATTCACGAAACGTTGATTTCTACCACACTCAACGACTTCAAATTATCACAAACATATATCTGGTAAATGATAGATGCCACTACAATTTCCATATTTTATCATATCTTAAATAATCCTCCTATAGTTCAGTAATTTCTACAAATTTCTATTGCACAACCCTAGATAATGGATAAAAAGATAAATTACAGTGCAATAAGTTGCGATCGTATCGCACGTATTGAAAAAATTTCAAAAAGGGTTCCTATACTTCTCGTGCAATCACAGCTTCATCGGTAAAAGGGTAAATTAAAACCTATTTAATCTACAATGATCACTGTTAATCCCGCGTATAAGGGAATAGCTTTTATGGATAATTGCTGGAATACTATCGGTTTTTTAAAGATAATATTAATCAATTTAATATCTGTTAATGAATTATTATTCTTTTTACTTGATAATTGCTCTGGATTCATCAATGATATATTGAAAAAGCTTAAATATTTAAGTAACATTCTAAATAAAATAATGAATTTTAAAACATTTGAAAACTAAGAAAATAAATCAATATCGTGCGACTCATTTCAGTGGCTTATATAGAAAATAATAACGTAGATGAATAGATTATAAAAGATAAATTTTGCGTCGTAGTTGCAGAATCATTGCAAATTTAATATATTAAATTTCTTAAAATTATGGAAACATTTGTAAAAACTTTTGAATTTTTCAGACATTATAAGAATGTATTCGGTATAATTAATTGGATGAATGCAATGGATATATTTTTATACGAAGACAAGTATGACAAAAAGAATTTTTAAGCTGTAGCAACTACATTAGAAAATACAAAATAAGTATACGTTTACGTAAATACTTCAATGCATATTCAAGGGATTTTGACAGTAAGTAAAAAAATAAACGTAATTTTTATTTTATAAAATATTCAAAAGTAATCGTATTAATCTAAGACTTTTTCTGCTTAATTTTGCGTCAACGGAACAATATTAGGTAGTTATTTTTTCTCAAAAAGATGTTGGAAAATATGCTAATAAATAAATATATAATACAGAATAATAAAAAATACTTTAGTAATAATATAGTAATAGATTAAGCATTTAGGTATTTCATATTTTTAAGTCTTATGTGAGTGTATTTTCATAATCATAAATAATTAATGTATTACATATAATAATTGAATACAATAATTTAAGTATTATTATAGTTGAAATTATTAAATTAATTATACAAAGAATAGTATAAAAAGTTTATTTATGAACTGTAAGTCAGGTCTTTTATGATGGGTAACCCCACCGACTGACGTCTGAAGCGCAGCTGCGTTGATTAAAATCATAAAACGTATGATGACAACCATTAGTCCGAGAAGAGTTCGAAAAACAACTTTTAAAATATTATTTATCAAGCAATTTTTATCCCTTTCTTTCGATTTATGTAAGGAAAATTACAAATAAACACTTTCTTCTGTAATATCCACTCACTTCGAATATCAATATCAAAATTAATTTGTTTATGTTATGTACTAAATGAAAATTATCTTGTACAAATTTAAAATTCAATTATTGCAGTAATATATTATTCTATACAATTTCGCATATTTCTAAAATATATTATGTGTAATACCATAGCTTTACATAAACTAATATTAGCAGTACAAGTTTAAATAATTGAAATTTTAGAAAAATAATTAAAAATTTTTAATTAAACATAATTAATTATGTTTTATGAACGAGGATGTCAATGGCAGCTAATAAAATATTAAATATGTCTGATTTTAATTATTAATTTGAATAAATTAATAATAGTTCTATAAAATAATTATTTTTGCTTAGTTGAAATTAAATTCTACTACATAGATTTAAGAAAACAAATGTTTCAAAATTAATATCTTCTATGTAAACTCATTAGTTTATAAATTATTTTTTAAATTAAATTTTTACAAAATTTAAATATCAAATTATGATTTTACCTATATCATTACTCTGACAAAAAAATGTTTCCTTAATTGTTCTATAATATAATCTAACTTATAATAAAAAAATTCGTGATTATTTTTAAGAAATTTATTTATATTTTTTCAATTTTATGTATACAATCTGTATTTGATATTTTACTTTTTTAATTATAATATTTAAGTTTAATATTTGATTGAACATATAAAATTTGTATAGAAAAAATGTATAATAAAAAAAAAAATTATTGTACGTATTAAAATCAAACATATAATATTTTACATTTTAAATAGACGACTGTTTAATTAGATTTAATTGCCAAGAGTATACTTCTTTCGTTCAAATTTAAAATAGCACACTCGATTACTTTAAAATGTTTGATTTCTCGATAGTTCTTAAATTATGAATAACAAATAAATGAACCTTTTCTTCGCAAATTTTAAACTCTTTTGATATGTTTAAATAGAAATATCACTGTGTAATTAATAATTATCATATGCAAAAATGACCCACTATAAAATAACTTGCGCTAAGCTCCTTAAAAAAGAAAAGTGCCATAACACATATTTAATTCAATTCTATTATTTGTAATATTTTTATTAAAATTATTATTAATTAATAATTAGTATTATATTGTGTTATTATTATTCTTATTAATTAATTATTAATATTATTATGTTATTATTATTATTATTATTATTATTATTATTATTATCGTTGATGTTATCGTTATTTTTTATATTAGCACTTTAAAGATCAAAAAAAGTAATATTTGACTGGCGAAAATACCGAAAATAAGGCAGTATAACAATAGAGGTTTTGACTGATTAATTATTAAAATATGATTGATCAAGCACCAACGCGATGAATCACGTTATTATTTGAAATTGATATTGACGGCTACTCGTACCTTTTTGAAACAGGGACGATATTGAAATCTGATTCTGCATAATGCGGCACTGTCCAAAAACATCCTTTATAATTTATATGATAGATAGAAATGAAAAATCTAATAAAAATGTAATTAGCAATACGTTTTAAATGTATTTTACTAAGTAGTTGCTATTGAAATTAATTATAAAAAACTGTAAAGTTAAAGCCGTTTTATAAACCCAGTCTTTAATGTTATCAAAAAGATTTTTTAAAAGCTTAGTAAAACCGATAATTATAATAAACTAATAAGTTAAAGATGCTCGAAATTATAAAGCTAATCAAATATATTCTAAAGTGAAGACATACTAAGCTAAATACAGATAATACAGATTTTTTGTTGATTGATGTTTAGAGAAATAATAAATACAGTTACCTAATTAAAAAATAAAATGATTTTAATTCTTTTAACTACATAATATTTTCAACCATGGATTAAAATGAAATAGATATATATATATATATATATTTCATAGATTTTGATTTAATTTTTTTTAAATAGTAATTTACATTGATACATATAAATAAAAGAAAGAAAGGGATAGAGGAAATTATTACACATTTATACGCCTCGATAGTAATATTAAATAAACCATTTTAAATCTAGGCATTGAAAGTGAATTATCTGCTTAGGTCCTTTATAAGATTTCTTTATTGTATTTTTTTAAATAACTTATAATAAATTATTTTATAAGCTATTTATAATTTTTCATAATTTTATGCTTTTTTCAAAATTTATAACTAACCAAATTATTTTGTCTTTATCAATATTTTATTTTAAATACACATATACGTAAAAACCTCAATTAGCAGCTTAAAGTCATATTTCGATTTTCTTCAACAAACTTTTACTGAGTTCCCCTTTACATATTATTTCCCATAAGCTAGTAACATTCTTAGATATTCGATAACCACTAATAATATTATTATTTCTTATAACATTAGTAATATATCATCTATATTTAATAATAAAATAACCAAACAAATGTATTTTCTATTAAAATTATTAAGATTATATTTTATATATGAATGCATAGTAAATTAAGTAATATATAAAATTATAATAAAATAGTATATATATAGTATATAATATATATATATATATATATAATATATAATTTGTATCTGAATTTAATAAATTATTTAAATATTTATCAGTTTTAAATAATTCTGACTATTCTTTCCTTTTGTTGATTTTTATGGATAATTATAAGAGGTAACCATTTTAAAATTTTTAAGTTTTCAATTTAGCCAATAAAGAATAAAAGTTATATAATATTAGATGTATATGCTTCAAAAACGTGTGTTGGAAGATATTTTTCACGAAACTTTGATGTAATTTAATTTTAAGTTTATCTCTGACAATTTACGGAAACTGTCAACTAGTGTTATTTTTCAGTTATAGAGAAAATGGAAAAATACGCTATATTGAGATTAAAAGTGAGTTGGATATAATATATTATGACTTTGCTTCCCTTACAATTTTAATGATTACATTTGTGCAGCGTAATTCAACCTGCGACATGTCACAATATCTATTCTTAATAAAAAACAATTTGATCTTATAAAAAAGTAGAAATTAATAAAATGATGAATTTCACCTAGAAATTTATTTAAATGCTAATAAATAAAGATAATAAAAGTAAATTATATTTTATTTAATTAAATTTCATGTATTTAAAAAAAAAAGTTTTAATATTTATTCTAAATAAAAAATTATTTTATGAATATTTCATGTAATTGATGAAATTTAAGTTAAAAAATAATTTAAACTTTGTAATAAGATTAAAATAACGAGTATTTAAATAAGACCAAAATAAATCCAACTTCTAAAAAGCAATAGTAATAGTCTTTCGATATTTTATGTGTGCAAGGATTGCAGTCTGCGCGAAGAAAAACAGATAGTAAACGTGAAATATTGTATTGGATTCTTATAAAATTTTGATTACTAAGTCAGTAATATTCGAATTTTTTTATAGAAAAAATTTTATTATAAATTTTACGAAAAAACCATTTCGATTTATTCATCCCCACGTATAACAATAAAATTGTATAAATTTATATTTGATACAAAAGAAAATGTGAAATTAAATTTTGTAAATTTTCTCCGTATTTTTTTTTATTTTATTTGTACTTAAATAATAAATTTCATTTATTCCAAGAAGCTTTACTTTGTTTTAAAATGTTTAAGATTTTATATATATTTATAACCTTCTGTTTTAATCAAAGACAAATTTTCATTTTCATTTCTAAATACTATTAAATATATTATTAGAATATCAAAATTTGTTTTATGATCTTCCTGACTACTACTAAAGCTCTTTGAGCGAGTAAATCGTGAAGCTATCTATATTTGCATTTCATAAATAAATTATAAAGTCTTATTTTATGTTACTAGGATAAATAAATTTTATTATTTATTTGATATCTATTGATTAAAACTGTATTTTAAATATATTTCAAAATAAGTGCTAAATGATAATAGATACGATTTCATCATTTTCAATATTAATTGTTCATTTTTGTTATCTAAATGATTTTATAAAGACTTTTTACTAAATTAAATGATATTTATTTGAAGATAATCCATACATTCCTTGATGTATCGAGATCATCAGTGATTTTTTTGTATCTCAAAATTTTTAATTATAATCAACTTTTAATTTACTAATATTTTATCATTCATCATACTACATTTTTACTATATTTTTTATATAGTATGTGTACAAATTATATCACTGTATTTTAAAAGTCTTACAATAAGTAAAATATTATTCACTGTAAATACTTAACTTTTTAATGAATTCGTTTAAATAAAATATACTATAAAAATTCCTTATGAATTATAAAAAAACTTGGAACTAAATTCGATAATAATGATAACAATATTTATAAATTATATTATCTATTTCAAATTTTTTTTAAACTATCGATATAGTTTCAATTACCAAAAATATAATTCATGAATGTATGTAATATATATGTGTGTATATATATAAAAAAAAAAAATATATATATATATATATTAATTTTAATTTATTATTTTAGAAATAGTTGGATTTATTAGACTGTATAAATTAATTTGAAAACTAAGATGTTAATTATAGAATAATTCAATAATCCAATAACTTACTGACCTTAAGAGGGTCAACTTTCATTGTTTTTGCATTATTTAACAAAAAGCAATAATTATAATAATATTTACTTCAAATTATATAAGCTATAATTCGTTTATTCCATTGCAATTTTTACTATGAATTAAACCTACACAGATTATATTCTTATGTACTTTTTTATACCTAATTTACATAAAAACTTTGATTTTTCTAATATTATAAAATTTGATTGGTAATATTAAGAATTTATTTTTTGAGTGACTAATTTCAATTGAATGGTAACATTTTTATCATCAAACCACTTACGATACTGTTACCTCTCACTATTTGTTCTCTTAAATTTTCAAATTAAATGTAAGACATATTAGATCACCATCTATTGTTGCTGTAAAATTCTTTTTACTATTGTATTATAACTTAGGCCTTTTAAATTTAATATTTTACTATAAACGTTGTAAATTTCAGTTGAAAATATATGAAATCTACTTTAAATGGAAAACATTTATTTATTAACTTTTTTGAAAGTTTAATTATTATGTATATTTTTATGTAAACAAGATTTAAATAAAATTTTTTTAACTATAGTTGTAACAACTCGCTCTAAGATAATTAATGAAGAGTTTTAAATACATACATTTTATTAATTGAGCAAGTCATTTTGATTTTAAGATAAGTCACTTTATTAGTTCTGATAGGTTCTATTTTGTTATATATTGGTTAAATAATATACAGTTTATATGAAAATTAAAGATCTTCTTGATAGCATCCTTGAGAAGAACCATTTTTTCTAATGAAATTTTTGTTGATTTATTATGCGTAATTTTAAGTCACATGGGTATACTCAGATTTGCTTTTAAAATGAATCTAGGTCAGTATTAATCTTTTCCAAGCGATCAGATTTATGCGCTTGCAAAGTAAAAACTTTTTACTATTAGAATGCTTAAAACTAGTATTATGTTTCTGCCTGTCTCAAATTAATAAATATCTAGATAAATAGAAGCTGAAAGTTTGCACTTCATTTTTTACTTCTTGGTCTGACTAAACTAATAAGAATTTATTGGTTATTGATCTCATTTAA
Source organism: Platyscapa corneri (assembly GCA_018907185.1). Taxonomy (NCBI): domain Eukaryota; kingdom Metazoa; phylum Arthropoda; class Insecta; order Hymenoptera; family Agaonidae; genus Platyscapa; species Platyscapa corneri. The sequence goes on along the minus strand of JACCHW010000005.1, from coordinate 554,618 downwards.
TTTTAACAAATCAATTTAATTATTGTGAATTAAAAATTTAAATAATAATTAAAAATAATCTTGTGAACAAACTTTATTAAATTATTAAATAATTTTATAAATATGATAAATAAATAAAAAAATTTAATCAATAATTCATGAATAATTAAAGAAAACTTAACAAGATACTTTATTACATACTTTTAATTTTCTTTTTCTATAAAATGCATTATTTCCTAAATTTTTATTTACTCTAGCAAATATCTCACATTAATCTTTGATACAGTAAACCTACTTTAATATAAAATGAATTAGTATTTACAACTTATTCTTAGTTTTCTAAGATTATTTTTATTTACCTTAACCTTATGAAAATCGCATTACACCCTAAATTAGATATTGATTTTATTTTATGTAATTTTTATTGAACAATTGTTTAAAATAAAGATACAATATTAACCATTTTTTTAACTAATTGAAAATTATATGGATAATAATATAATAAATGTAAAACATTTTTTATGTAAAATTTATAGGATAAATAATTCTTTTTTTGTACAGTTTTGATATTTAAATTTCATTAATGAATGCTTAAGAACTGCAGTCTATCAACTAATAATCTATAAAAAGATTTAATGTTGAAATTCAATTTTTTCTTTAAATTGAGAAAAATAAGAAATTTTTAAATGTGTTTACCGAAGCGAATATTTTTAATTTAAACGTTATCTATATTTTGAAGTAACAAATCTTATTCAAATTAACAAAAATTTTATTTTTGAATTTTAATTTGTATTTTATTTATGATCGATTGTAAAAAATCAATAAATTAATCAAATCGTTTCTTTGTCAAGTCAGAAAGTAAAATGATTAGAGATGCTACAGTAGATGTAGAACAGACCGTAGCTACTAACTAATTGCTTCAGTTTTTTAATCTTTGACGTTCGATCGTGAGAAAACTATTTTTCGCGTTAAAACAAAGCGCGAGAATAATCGATTTAGATTTTTACGACCTTTCTGCTAGTAATATTGAGTAATAAACTCTAGTACTCTGTATACACGTATTGCAAATTAAATTTTAAATTAACTTTACCTGTCTCCGTAACCTAAATTATCTTAGTTCATTATAAAATTTGGAGAGTAAAAAATATTAAATTTAATTTCAGAAATTTTTACATTATTTTTTATAGCCCTTTATATCATGTAAAAAAATTTTATTTTTGTAAACAAAATTGAAAATAAATATTTTAAGGCAAGAAATCTAAATAATTCTATTACTATTTTACCATTGTCACTTATCAATGCAAACTGCATGTATATTGACTCTAAATACCAAAATATTATTAAGAAAATGAATAAATCTTCATTAATTTAAATCTGTTTATTGGTAGAATATTATATTGGAGCAATGAAGATGTAGAATAATATAAGAGACATTTAAATTTAAATTTAGTTTGAAAGTTTCTGTAAATTTTGAAGTAAATTTAAAATGGCTAATCAGTAATTATAAACGTGTAAATTTAGCTGTGAGTATTTAGTTTCATTACATTAAAGATGATTAAAATAAGTGATAAATTAGATGTAATTATAGTATTAATGATTGAGCATTTATAATTATCACTGCTAATAAAATAATATAAAATAAAAATAACGGTCGAATCGACCTATAAAGGAATCTTAAGTGAAATAAAAATGTATTTAGATTTCTTGGAAAAAATCGTTGTACGGCGTTAATCGTATCAAAAATACTGCACAGTAATGGATAAAACAATTGCGTGTTAAAAGTTGAGCAGTTAATCATGGAGTCGCCGTCGACTAAATGCAAAGAAAACACTGACATCCGTTGCTTGACTGTGCAACTCGTCAAAGTCTACTCGAGCAACTTTTTTAAGCGGACGCCCGTCGATAAAGCGCATCGTTGCAACAACTTCAATCACGGTGCGCGAGACCCCGAAAATCCATGAAAGACAATCGGTTTCGAGATCCGTTCATTCTTAGAGACTCGAAAGACAAAAGAACGAGTCGCATGTTTGCGCGAGCAAATCTATAAATCCTCGACAGCAGGGACACATGTGCGCGCTGTAATTGTGGCGTCGCGAAGCCCATTAATCTCCACCACCAGCTTCGGACTTTATTAATTAGTCATCATTTACACTCCGGTCTTACTTCGGTCGCTTTTTCATGTGTACGCGTTCATCTCTGTCACTCGGTCGTGTTCGTACTATTGTCGAATGGTTGTTAATAATCCAGCCGTAATTATTACAATCATTAAAGTACGATCCTCACGGTCTCTTATTTCCCTTCTGCTCTCGGCTCGGGGAGTAATTAAATTCTCGGTGATTTTTCATAACAAGCAACAGCGTGAGCGTGAACGAGAGTTTGATTATTTACAGGCTTTTCGAAAGGTGTATGGTTGCATTCTCCCCCCACCTCTCTCTCTCTCTCTCTCTCTCTCTACAAGTTTTTCGCTAGTGCACTCCTTTTTTCCAAGCCCGCGACTATGTACAAATTATGTACGCGCCTGGAATATTTGTACACGTTGACAGGATTGCAATAAGAATAAGTCGTGAGACTCGTTGCGTAAGCTCCATATGTACGTAATGCGAACTTAAATGTTGCTAATGCAAGTGGATGTTGTATATTTTAACAAGTGATTTATGATATTCTTTTATTTATTCATTCCTTTGTTCTTCTTAATAATTACAAAATCCTTTACGAACGACTCGTTTCCCTTTAATTGTTATAAAACTCCTTGTAAGTTTCAATTATTTTAAATTTGTGATTTTAACTTATTCCTTGATAACCAGTAACATGTCATCCCAATCATTATTGTTTTATCCGCTAAACTATCAAAAATATTTATTTATTTAACTAGTGATATGATAATTACGAATTCTGATAATAATCTATTTCAGCGCGTTACAAAACAATCTGATATTTTTCATTTTAAATTCTTCACAATCGTTTTTCTTTCACAGGACTGTTTAAATGAATCATTTGCTCTATCACTCGTTAAATATTTTATCGCGCAATAGATGTTTATTGATAAAGTCGCAAATATTAAAGTTAGCTTTTCTTGTAATATTAGCAATAACAAGTAGTTTCGCCAAAAATATATTAATTTACGATAGTTGTAATATATTTTTTTGTAATTGATAAAATTAAATTATCATATTTAAAAATGATTGTATCGTTAAGAAACTGAACATAACGCCGTGATATATGACTTGCTAAATTTGTAAACTTTATTCGTTATTAACCATTAATGAGGCAATGTACTTGTAATATCTAAATAATTAGAATTGCAAATATATTTATCAATTTCAAGAACCAATTTATCGACTTTCTTATCTACAAGTCATTCCAGTTGATGAATTTAAAATATAAAAGCCTACCATTAGAAATTTAATTTCAAGATCAAAATCTTCTGACACATAACTACGAACACGTAGATTATATGCCGTTGATTACAAAGGATACAAAATCTTCTCTTGTTTCATTGAAGTATTAATTTATTTATGTTTTTAAAACTTATGACGTTCGAATGAAAAATATTATCCGATACAGATATCTTTTTATACTAAAGTCATCTACGCTAAATGAAGATGTTATTACATAATAAATAGTTTAATATGATTTCACAATAATAAACTCGTTAAAGATTTGTTGGATAATAATAGATTAAGTTTCAAACTAATAATTAAATTAAATTTATTAAGAGTAAATAAATTAAATAGATAAATAAATTTAATAGAGTAAAAATTAAATAAATTAAGATTTTTTAATTACAAATATTCCCCTTCCGTTCATTTTTAATATCTTGAAATCTTTAAAAAATTTATTTTTATGAATTTAATAGCATCTATAAATGTTACAAATATTTATTTTTAAAGTATCGTTATTATTATTAATGATTTCATAATTACATCTATTTTTATTTACATTTTAATAGATAATTTTCTAGATTGTTTTAGTAATATTATAATATGAAAAAATATTTTGCTGCAAGTATGCAAGTTACGTATAAAAAATTAAATCGAAATTTTTACGGGTATTACCTGCAGAGTTTAAAAAATATAAAAATATAAAAAATATTGAATAAAGATCTTTATTGGGATAAAAAAAAATTAAAACAGGTACGTATATTTTTGTTTTTATGATTTTGAATAAATTACAAATTTTAATGAATTGTTAATTTTAATACTGAAGTATCTTCCAAGTGTTGATTCAACGTCTAACATTCATGTTCAAAAAACGTTATTATTTTTTAACAGCTGCTCTGAGTGAATTTTTTCTGGACTTATGAATAAAAGAAAGTTTACAATTCTTTTTAAATAAGTCAAACTCTGTAACTTTCAAAGCTCTTTGTAACCAAAACAAAAATATAAACTTTTAAATGACACCTAGTAGGTCTTCTAAAGTTTCCGAAAACTGTACGATTAAGAGTTTATTTCGTGATTTCTCTATACTTTGCTATTACACTTGTTTTTCCTTCTCACTTTTTGTCTTTCTCTCTTTCTCTCTTTCCCCTCTTTATGCTACTCTTTTGTGTGCGCGGATTAAACGAATACTATCGTATACTTGTATGGTTTCTTGATTTATGATAATCGATCTACTTTTTCAACGCGAAACACGATAGAGACAGAGCGATGAGATTTTCTTGATCTTGTGATAATAAAAGAGGATATGCAAAAAAGACGTTTCGGGGGTTGAATTTTTCAAACGTTAAAGAATTTGAGATATATTTTAGAAAGGTCTTGATATTTTACCGAGAAAAATTGGAGTTATACAGAGAGAATTTATTATAAACAGAAAAAGAGATAAAAAAATATAAAGAAAATGAGAATAATCTTAAATTTTTTAAAATCGATAATCTGATTGATTTAAAACAAGCAAATTGCTTTTTATTGGTATTTGGGGAGTCTGTGAAATTTTTAATTCAATTATATTATAGATTATTTATTCATTGCGCTTCTTTTTAGAAAATATATTAAAATTGTGCGATAGTTATGTATTTATTTTATTTTAGATTATCATTTTTAATTTAAAAGAAAAAATGTTAAAATGTTTGTACAGTGTTTGGATATTAATTGCTGTATTAAAAACATTTATATTAATTAAAATATATGAGAACAGTGAATCGTAAGTCTATTAGAAAATTATATACAAGCGCTTTAACTGATTAAAACTTAGTAGTATATACTATTTCATAAAATTTAAGATACACAGTTAACGATAGTATCTGCATGTATGCGCTCACAATACTGTTGATTTATAAAACTTTAAGCCTAGGACATGGAACCAAATGTTAATATCACATAACAATATTGTAGTTATCCTTTGTGATGTATGATATCAATCAATGTAATATTCAAGAATTTACTTCAGCAGGAAGCTGCAAGTGCAACATCTACCTATTCATTTTTCGGATTGATTTTTTAAGAAGACGCTAAGGTACTTATTTACGTGTAGCCTTTACAAACATATAAAATTAGAGTTTATATTTATGATGAAAAGATTTTTGGTGAAATAAAAGTTTCTACCTACTCTTCGTATTTGTTTATAAGACCTCACGAAGATGGGTATACAGTGGATTACATGCAGCAAAATGTTAATTTAATTTTAAAATGTTTATTTCACGCGTTCCACAAAGCAAATAAGGATATTTCAATCTCTCGGGATAATATTTTGGAGGAAGTACATCTGAGTACTTCACAGTGGACTGTAAATAATGTGTCTGATTAGAATGCGTTAATTTTTCTTTGTAAAATTAGAAGAAAATTAAAGTAATTCACGAGACATCCTCGATCAAAACGTACGCTCCCTATCATTTCTCAAAGTGAGAAAATCTCAGGCGTACGAAACCCCAGAATCATTAATACTTGGCGCCTCAATCCTCGTAGAGAATCAGATGTTAAGCTGACAGTAATAAAGATGGGAGGCTTTGGCGAGGCGGAGAGAAAGAAAGGAAAAGGGGAGAAAGATCGGGGCGAGAACGAAAGGAGAAAGGGTCAATGTGACAATTCTAATCCGGCGTACATTCGTCGTACAATCCTTATGGAACAGGACTCGTGCGTCGCTGTGTGCCGTCCTTATTGACGGACGCTCACCGCGAACAACTTGTGCGTCGAGACGCATTTGTTCGACCATTAATCGAAACGCCAATGCGAAAAAGAGATCGAGGAAACTATTGGTCCTTCTCTCTCCTTCTCTTTCAGCTTTCTCAATCTCGCAGCTGAATAAGAGGGTGATTTATCAGAGTTGCCCTCGGGTCGACGCTCCTCTTTCTTTCTCTATTCATGCTCACGCTGCTGTACGTCCCACGTTAACCCTACCTTCTTCTCTCGATTCATCTTCTTAACTCTTGGCTTGACAATGTTACCAAACACTCCTGCCCGCTTACTTTCTGCGCCTCGCGACTCGGCGAATCTGCTCGCGTTATGTTGCTTTTTTCTTGCTCCCTTTGGCATTTTCTGTACGTACGTGTACAAGTGTCTATCTTACTCGAGTATCACTACCTTTATTTCCAATCTTCGCTGCGAATCCTTTTTAATTACCTAGACACAAAATTAGATCCATCGTTTATCTTTCATTTCATATGCGAGTTAAAGCCATTCGTTATTTATTTCTTAGGAAGCGAGTGCTCGAAGTATAAGATATCAAAACAGAATGTTGATAACTCTCTTATGTATGATCATTATTGTTAAAACTTTCCTCTACAGCGTAACATATACAGAACTACACATTCGATGCAAAAGTTTTTTATAGAAATAAATACTTGATAGAAAAATAAAAACTTAAAGTATTAAAAAATAATAAATTTTATATTAATGAAATCGGTAATCGTATTTTAATGAGTGAATCTGAAATAATAATGCTTTAACTAAAAAATATTTTCAATTTAAAATAATGCAATTGCAGATGAAATCGAGGAATTATTTTACCTCTATTATTGAATATTTTATTTTTAATTTTCAATGTTTTTTAACACTATATGCATTTTGTAGTAACGTTGATTCATACACTTAAATTATCGTTCTTTCTAATGATAATTCAATGTTTAATAATAAAAATTAATTGTTTAAATAACACAAGGGCATTTTATTAGACATAAAATACTCGCTCGATTGATTAAAAATTAAATCACACCTAAATAAAATTAGAATTCACATTATTTTCGAAAAATACATTACGGGCGGATTTGCGTCGTTTTGAATTTCAGTAAAATATCATAATTGTTTCATATCAATAATTATTATACATTTAGTGTTGAAAAAAATACATATTTACGCATAAATTTTTCCTGAATGCTGAATTTTTTATTAACAATACTTTATCATATTTTTCTCGTGAACAAACAAATTTTATTAAAATTTAAAAGTAAAATTCATACATTTTTAAGCTGATGTACATATATAGAAAAGTACACGTATATTTTTTGTTATACATCCCTAATTCATTGTAGGCGTAGCATAAATTACCGAAATCATCAATCACGCACGTGTATCCTACAACGTCCATTCAATATCTCTATCTTACACTCAAATTTCGTCCCGATTCTCCTGTTGTTGAAGCAGCTTTTTTACAACCATATTTTTTTTAAACTCTAACACATACACTCACGGGCATCCGGCTTCTGTTCTTCCTCGAATACTCGCTGCCAATCCGCTCTCGGAACAAGCCATTCCTCAGCAGATACGTCAAACACTACTAAACGCGGGGATCGCAAAAGCCTGTGTATAAATCTCAACGAGTTCGTCGGCAGTTTTAGGCTCTCACCTCGTGTAACTACAAATTCGGATTAATGCGTTATTTGCTATTGATTAACGCGACCCCTTGGCAAATCTTGTTTTTTCCTTTTACTCATATTAACACGTGCCTTGTCGAATAAGCGTCGCGACGCTTTTTAACGTTGCTCAACGGCGTGCAAGGCAATGAAACGGCGCGTTATGGTTTTGCTTGTGCGAGGACTCAAAGTGAAGTGTTACGGAAGTCATAATTAACGTTTCTCCCCTCCTTCTTTTCTCTCTCTCTCTCCTTTTCTTATTCATTTTTGTTCTTTCCCGCAGTCGCTGGTTGCTTTCTTCTTCCTTCGCGTTCCCGTGCGCGTTCCTGCAGCCTCTCAAAGACGATTTCGTCACAGACGACGAAGTTATAATCTCGCGGCGTGTCGTCATCTCTTTCGCGATCGCGTCCGACGATAAGTTACGGCCGTGCATAAATTTTTATGCTCTCAGCAAGGGAGAAAATTTAAATATATGCGCATACGAGTATATATAGCCGCGCAAATTATTATTAACGCCCGACGTGTCGACGAATTTATCGTCGTTATTTACCCCTTTTTCCTCTTCTCTCATCCCTTCTTGCTCTTTCTCTTTCTCTTTCACGCGGTCTTTCCTTGTTTATCGTATAGGCTCGCATGCAGCTTCCTCCAAGAACGCATTAAAAAGTGCTTTGGTGTATACGCGAGAATTTATGGAGACACACGCGGAATTTCGAAATTACTTAGGAGGCCGCGCGGATTATACGCATTATGTAAATGTAGGTACATAATGTGAACATATTGATGTGAAAATGAAGTGGCGTGCGAATAATGAAAAAAATAGACGCTGGAATACAAAGGAGGAAGACAGAAGGAGAGCGAGAGTCGGAGAGAGAGAAGGATTTCCTTCTGCACGTGCACCAGGCTTTTCGAGAAATGATTTATATGCATTTTGAAACGGTATATAATCATTGCGCTGTATTGCTGCTGGGTTGCGCATTGAGGAAAATTATATTAATAGCTTCCACCTTGATGCTTATCGTATTTATGTTTTAAAGTCATCGATGGAGCTCTGTTCTTGAACAAAAAAATAAAAAACAAAAAAATATAAAGAATGCAGCGATGATTTACAATGCGAAGCTCATAATTATTTACCAGAGTTCTTACTTGACAGAAAGAGTTATAAATAATGTAGAAGGAAAAAGTTTTTCAAAAAATTATTATATTCATATAAGTAAAGTGCACATTTTTCATTATTTTACGCATAAATATTTTCATAGCTATTTTTACTACTAAATCTGTTTGTTGTCTCGGTATCGCAATTTAATTGGTTCTTCACATTTTGCATACTTCAACCGTTCGTAATGCAAATGTCGTACTTAAAAAGCGCTTACATTTATGATTACAAATTATTTTACATTTGTCAGAGTTTTTACACTGCGGTGCGCGATTCTGAAATGCCATAAAACATTGCTCATGAAAGGTGCTCATTGTCGATCTAAATAATTCAACTCGTTAACATCTTATCAGCAATTCTGTTTAATGAAATAATTAAACGAGTGCAACACAGCGCGTTTAAATAGAATAATTTCAACGCAAGTTCTAAACAATCTATTAAATTAAGAGTAAAATAGGCATTAACATAGTTATGCCGATATTATTATAATTTCTAATTTACTAATACGATTATCTTGATAAATATCGCAATTCAATGATATTGATCGATTCAAACGTAATAATGCAATGTTTTGATTCTTATTTATGCACTATTGCTTAAAGCAAAATGAAAATAATTACATTTTGATTTTATGGCTGAAATTTTAATACCATTAAAAAATACAAGTCGATAAGATCCTTCCGACGAATTAAGTAAATTTTAATATGATTTAAAATGTTTTTATCATATTTTACTTTATTTTGAGCCATTATTGTAAAACGTATCATTCATCGATGATTATTATTTTTCAGCTTTAATTATCGAATAACAAATGTCCGTGCGAATTCTGTTTATTTTGCCATTCAGCTGAAATTCGCTTGAATTTTTCTCTTCGACGATAATAGTCTTTCGTATTTTGAAAACTACAACGCGTTCTACAGTGCTTAAATAAGGACATTCGTGTCTACCATACGAGTCTTGCGATACTTAAATAGAAATATGCTCTGGAATTGCATATTTACAGTTTTCTTTCACAATGAAATGACAAGTACGACAAATACAGTATCCAGTCGAATCCCTCTTTATCGATCACTTTCAATGTTCATTTATAAACTTGTTTTATTTGCTAGAACGCAGCAGAAATCAATAGCGAGAAATTATTTTAAGAATGCAGGACGCACGAAAATTTAATAATTGAACAAACTGCGAATAAAACATCGTCCGCTCATGACCTTTGTTCCAAAACGAAGAAAAAATGAGGGCGCGCACACGCAGGCGTAAGCTGAAGCTCCGGATGACGATACCCGGAGGCGCTTTCACACGCACACACATACAATAATACGACGGGTTGTAGCTCTTTCAGGCTTTCACTCCGAGGGGGTGCTAGATAAATTTATTGCACACGGATATTAGCGATGATTACGAACGGCCATACTTCATCGGAGGGGAGAGGCGGGCACGGTTTCTGTTTGAGCACGTACGCGCGGGCACGGAGGACGAGGCTATGGGTAAAGAATATCGCGCGATTTACTTTCACCCGATCGTCAGGCATACACGGAGCGCGGTAACGACTTTTGTTACACTTCGTACCGCTCACTGGTGCGCAGGCGCGCGCGCGCGCAAAACTCGCCGAGTTCGCTTCTCGAGCGACACGTCGGAGCCCGTTATACGCTGATTTACGGTCTTTCAGCGCGTCGTCGCGAATTGAAAATGTCCACCCCCCGCCCGCCCACTCGCCTGTGTTCCGCAGCGACATACGCGTAAGCGCGCGCCGGAGCAAATCATTCGGCTTTTTCCAATTTTTTCTCCCGTTCGTACGAGTCCGCAAAAAGTTTTCCTCCCGCAATGCCCAGCTTAATCTTTCTGCTAGCAGATTATTTAGAGTGACACGCAGACACGGCGACGGCCTGTAAATTTGGGGCCGCGACGGCTTTGCTCCTCCACCGAGACCAGCGCACTGACAAAAATTAATGACATTTTCCGCGAGCCAATTCTCGGCCTTGCGAAAATCAACGTTTTTGCGCATTTATTAGGCAGGTATGCTTAATCATGTCTTAACAGTTGTTTTTCCTGCTGTTGGCTTTGCTACAGCCCAACTCTTACTGCTGACTCATTTTAAAATACATGAACAGATGTCAACATTAATGCGCTCCTACCTTACCTCGCAAACACTCGGGTATGTGTATAGAACTGAGAATTCATAGAAATAGTTGCAAAAATATCATATATTAATTGTAGATTAAGTATCAGGAGACGTTAGGCGGATTATATTTTTTAATTTATTTGAAACTTGCACGTCTCAAATGGATCTACGAATTTGTTAGGACTCACTTTTTTTACCCGCTCATTTTTTATAACTTCTTTTTCAATTAAATGTTTAGTAAAAATCAGATGTAATAGTCATTGATTAAAATTAGATGTACGTGCATTTTATAAAGTTATGAGGAATACATTATATTTAGTTATATTGTTTAAAAATAAATATAAACTATCGATCGATAAATCGTTTTTTAATAGTATTGAAAACTAGATAAATATAATGAATAATGTTTTTATAAGTAAATTTTACGTTTATTTTATCTGTTTCATAAAAATTTTACAATTTTTTATGGTACAAATTGACTTTATATGAATTAAATGCATAAATTGAACAAATTTTCTTTATAAATTATCGAATTTATCAATTCACAATGTAAATACTGTATGTATAATATTACTTTCAAATAAAATCAGTAAATCCAAAGAAAACATTTTTGTAATATGATATTTTTTATTTGTAAAAAAATAATAGTTTAAGACTTAATTAAATTTATCTCATATAATGAGAAATGTGTATTATACTCGATATGTCATGATTAGTATTAAGGTAATATTTCCATTTAATGTTTAATCATTACATTATTTCAAAACTACTATGGAATGTATTTAATAATATTTAAGTCAATGTAAATGCATTCCTCAAATGCTTATCAAACTATAAATCATATCAAAGAATTTCACATTCTTCGTATAAACGATTGTTTGAATATAATATATATCACATATTTAAGTATGTCACATAATTCAATAATTTTGCTTCTTTTAAAGTGAATATATCACAATTTTTTATATTTATAAAAAAGCATTATAATATTAATAATAATAATAATGTACGTTTAAAAAAATTAATTTTTAGTAACAATTGTTTATAAAAAAAAAATTTTATGTGTAATGATAATAAATATTTATTATTATTGAATTTAACTTAATTAAAAAGTTGTTATAATGAATGATGTCAAAAACTTTTTGAATATTTTTAAAAATTACAGAAGTGGAAAAAATCTTTTCTTACGGATTTTCTTTATTTATTTTTTATTAACTTATCAATTATCATTTAAGAATAGCTGAATATATATTATGTTATTATAAATATATATAATGTATCAAATATTTCATTGTTGCAAAATTTTCTTTCATTTTAATTTTATAAAGTTTTTATGCTCAAACATTACAATTTAATAATATTTAAACTTTTTTATGCGTTTTGTATTTTTTAATTGAAAACTTCATAAAAAGTAAAAAATTTCGTTGTTATCAGGATTTTCAAAGAATGTCACATTTTATTCTGTGGTTTTTAAAAATTGAAATTTTCGTCTAATTTAAAAATTAATATGAAATCTTGATATAACGAAATTGCAATTTCTTTTATTATTTTCGTAATAAATTTGTGCATATATTAGATTAAAGAAAAAAAAAGATACATTGTTTCTATTTTATGCGACTTTTTGAAGTACAAAGAAATTTAATTTGTTTTGCTTTTAATTAATAGATCAAATTTTATACGAAGAAATTGAGAAAATTATTGACTATCAAATTTTATTCACTGTTAAGGAGTAATACTTCACGAATAATACTATCGATCATAAAAATTAAAAATATTTCCTTTATATACTATAATGCTTATTTAATATTGAATTAAATTTATGTAAAATTAATTATTGTCGTGTTTTATGTAATAAGTATTTATAGCTAATATTGTAACTTTTTAGTTTTTAAGTAATAAATATTACAAAATTTAATAGATTTATTAAGTTGCTAATTTTTTAATAATAATATGTGATATGTTTTGAATGACATAACATTCTTTCAAGTTCATTCAATGATAGATTTTATTAAAAAATATAAATTTAATAAAACACAATATATTTAAAGTTACATTTTCAAGACATGTATTTCTAAAAATATTGGTACTCACAATATTTCTCAATTAAAAAGTTATAACAATCATTTATAATAATATTAGTATTAATTTTACTAATACTATTAATTCACTTAAACTTATATTAATACTTATTTAACTATAAATTATAATAAATTCCATAAAGTTTAAATAAAAGAATATATTTATAGTGTACTACAACAAAATATATCTTAATAAAAGAATCAATCTAATTACATTCACGTGCAAAGATAAATTTGCAATTTATTCAAATTTAAATCGAACGATGAATTTATGATTCGACAGAGAATATTCTAATATGTTTATAGGAACACCGTATCTCACAATATTTTTTAATCGCGGAATGATTCTAATTAATTATAGATTATTAATAATTGTACAAACCTTATTATTATTGTTCGAGTCGATATTTCATTTAGACAAGATGTTCTTATAAAGCACACGGAATGTAAAACATTCACAAAGGAATATCGCGAAGGATGTTAACATAGTTGCTTTCACGAGCTTCGAATGTTTTTGAGATTTATTGGAATACTGAGAAATCTAAGGAACGAAGAGCATTTGACCCTTCGATTAGTTTCGGTTGATATGAGTTGTGCCGCAAACAACCCTAAGCAACTATTGCGTTGACTACTTTTAATTAAAATAGTTGACGCATTAGCAATAGAACGCGTATGCTTAAGTACAATACAAGCTGAAATAAAAGTTGGGAATGATACATTGTATCTCTTAGTAGTGTTTGTATACTAATGTAATAATGTAAAATCTTGTGAATGTGCTTATTTTTTATTATCTTGATTTAATTAATGTTTCTATATAGTTTCAGCTGATACAATGTAATTTATAAAATATGTAGTTTATAGTCAGTGATATATTTTATTCCTTAAACATAAATTATATCATTAATTCACTGAAATAGATTCATAATTTCAAGCATAATAAGTTAATTGGGATAGAAATATTTCCCGAGTATCGACTGTAAATAAAAATTCAATACGTATGTAAAATTAACTAGCTCAATAAAAATATTTATTTATTATTTTTTTTTTAAATATCATCGAGTTAATTAAATATTAATTCAATAAATAAGGGGTAGTAATTCAAGACAAATAATTTTTACTACTATTAAAGAATGAATTTTATTATATTAAATCGTATTATAAAGTAATATAAAATAGTTAGTAAACAAATTAATTTTATAGAAAGAATACAGAATTCTTAAGAGCGTTTAATCTAAATATGCTACGAGCTTGTTTCATATTATTAATATATTTATAACTAAAATAAAATTATAAATAATTATAAAATATAATTTTAGATAAGGCGTATATCGTTAAAAATCCTCGATGCAATTTGCTGTCAATTGGGGTCTGGTTAAACTACACTAGTAAGCACATAACATTGTATATGTTTAGACTTAGCCAGAGGTAATTATTTGATATAGTAAATGTATTTTCCTATTTCTTTCTTATCCACAACTAAGCAGACTATCTTTTCAAGTTTTTTTTGCGTCGTTTAAACATTAAAATTTAATTCAAAGCTTTTTGAAACAAATGCACTCTGCTGTAATAATCAAACATTATTTTTTTTACATATAAATGAGCAATTGTTAAGTATTCCAATATTTTCTTACTCTTTACTTACATAATAAAGTCTAAATTACCAAACGTCAATAGGAAAAGATAAATTTGTGTCAAGATTTAAGTTGAAGAACTTTTTTTAAATATATAATCCTAGAATATCACTATATGAATTATCTGGTTGCGAACATATGTTTTAAATATATAAAACAATTAAATATGGTGTTCTTTTGTTTATCGACTTACTATTATTATAACTTATTGTTGTATTCCCGAATACAAAGGTTTCATATATTAATATTATATTCAATGAATTATTAATTTTCTTGGAAAGAAGTATTGAAATTTGTTCTAAATGTTGATCACGAATTAATTATTAAATTTTAATTTTTAAAGTTCTATTATTTTCACATTTTTTTTTTGCTGAATATTTGAAAAATTCCAATAAAATTATAAATAAACTATACATTCCACATAAATAAGATTTAAAACATCTGTAATTAATTTTGTTGTGTTAGAAGTTTTTTTAACGATATTTGCTAACGAATGAATAAGCAAAATGTTTACAATTTCAAAATGAAAAATAAATTTTTTTCATGTAATAATTTAAACATTTTTTAAACATAATTTTTACTTATATTTAATAGAAAAAATTAAAATATATTACTTTCTAAAAGAATTTATAGGACTTTTGTCACATTTACGCCATCTCTTAGACACTTCTTGAACTCATTCTAGAACCGAGATGGTGATTTAAGTAGATAAGGTCGGTACGTCAAATAATCGCTCAAATTTAAATCAAACTTCTAATGTTGTAGCGAACAAAATAATAAATTATCTTAACAATTTAATCTGAATCTGTATATCAACAGGTATAAAGGTAAAGCTACAACTTCAAGAGACATGACTTGTTTCATTGCTTTCGCTTAATACGGCTGTGTTTCTTATGCAAAGATGTCACTTATAAAGTATTATTGCTATTATATAGTTATTTTTATTTGATTATATCGCATTAACATTAATAATATTTTCAACTAATTACTTCATTGAATTATATATATATTATTGTAAATATAAAAATTCTAATCTATGTTAAAATTATTATTTACCTCGAAATAATTTTCCAATATTTATATTTTATTTACGATTGAATTGTAATAATTTTCTTTATTTATTTGTTTAAATATTGAATGCAAAGATATTGGGTATCACGGAATCTAACTTTAGAGTTTTCATAAAATTTTTTTAAAATACTTCTTACAAACCCAAAAAATAGATACTTTGAAATTACGTAGAACTAATTTTTAAATTATTACTAAACAAACACATGGCTTTAAATTCTTAATTAATTTCATGAATTATTTTGGTAGTTTACAGCAACTTCGTATTAAAAATATTAATGTGTGAATTATCAATCCTTGATCCAAATTTGTTTTACGATATATATTACATCATTTTTCCAAAATAAAAAATTATTTTCAAATTACGAAAAGCATTTGACTGAACTTTAATAAGAGTGTAATAATAAATGAAACAAATACAATATTTTTTATTTATTTAAAAAATGAATTATTTAGTAAATAGAATATAAAGTGTTTCTTTAAATTTTTTTTAACGTGTTAAAAATAACCGTGTAAAATTTGAACATGATCCGGTAAAAAGTTTTACGCATTCTGTTAAACTAAAGTAAAAAGCCGTGT
Source organism: Platyscapa corneri (assembly GCA_018907185.1). NCBI lineage: Eukaryota > Metazoa > Arthropoda > Insecta > Hymenoptera > Agaonidae > Platyscapa > Platyscapa corneri. Next base: position 538,225 of record JACCHW010000005.1, on the reverse strand, counting down.
TTCGAAAACAATGCGCTGTAATTTTAGTTCTATATATAATGAAATTGAAATGATTGTGCTTAAGGCATTTTAGTTTTACAAATTTTTTTAAATCCATAAAGAATGGAACTGAAAAAGTTACATAAAAACTGTATTCACAAAAATGTAAATAAAAAATTGTTTTTTTTTAAATGATACATTGCCTTTGTAAGAGTAAAACTTTCAATTAATATTATCAAGTATAGTAATGAAAAATAAGTACAAATACTTTGCTAATGAATTGCTATTGTAAATGACATCGTATTTAATGAAATCGTTGCTTTTAGAAAATACTCAACAAAGTAATACCTCTATTTCAAATAAAATAAGGTCTTTGCGGAGGAGAGTCTACGAACCAGAACCGAGTCATGATTCCCTGATTTTTTAAGAAGAACTTGCAGGGAATAACTATTGCGGAAAGAAGTGAGATGCAGCGCTCGAGAGCGAGACACCGGCGAGGCATCGGCGACACTCAAGTCAGGCATCGCGCGACATGCAAATGAGTAGGAAACGAACAAAGCGTCCACTCAGGGGCGGCTCGCGATCGGGAGGCGAATGATAGTGCGTGTACGTGCACCCGCGGCCATATTTAATATCTTAATCTGACGATCTTATCGCGCGGTGCACATTAACCCAGGAATATATGGACAGTGGTTTTAGTGAAACATAAATTAAGATTAGTCAGTCGGCACTTGCCATTAACATTTGCCATTACGGCTATTAACATTAATTATGAGCCGGAGCTTCCAGGCAATAAACCTTGATGATGGTCCTCGTATCTTGCCTACCGCAAGAGGCCGCCTTAGCGTATCGGGGACCCGATGCTCCTTCCTCCTTCTTCTACTGCACCCCCGACTAAAATCGCGGATGAACTCTTTATCGCGATGTGTGGATACCCCGAACCTTGGCGGCGATGATTCTTCCTACCGCGAGAACCTTCGATTTTAAATGTGCACTGGAAGAGAACCCACCGCTAAAATGTTACGACACGAAGATGCGCTTACCCATGATCAAGTAATCATATTTTTACCGTAATAAAAACTGTGTATTTAATTTAATACAGTAATTGTAGTTAAAAAGAGTCAACGCTGCTAGACTGCAATACTTCATCGACGACACTTACACTCATACGTGAATAGGCTTTCTCCTAAAAGTGCCCTTTAATCTGGATATTCATTGCATTCGATACTGTTCGTCGGCTTCAAAAAAAGTAAAATGAGGCGCGAATTTTATAGATCCCTGCAAATCGTAGAGTTAATTCTGAAAATCAACTATTTTTATTATCACAGTTTTCAATGAAGCTCAATAGGTCCTATTTAACTAAACACTTTTATAGTCTACACTATGTTTAAAAGAAACTGCCATTGTAACTTTTTATTGCGTTTAAATTTTTTGTAGACACTAAGAAATTCCAATGTTTTTGTAAATTACGAACAAAGTGCTTGTCTTTCTGAAAATGGCACGAACTCGTAAATATAAATGCTGCGTGTAATTGATGGATAGAAATAAAAATAAATATGTGCATATTTCGTAATTGTATTTTTTTTACATATTAATACTATTAATAATTTTTTTTAATATATATATATATTCTAGAGAAATTTGAATTAGACGTCAAAATCCCTGAAACTTAAGTATTAAATATGTTCTATTTAAATGTATATTTAACAATTACTTAGATTTCTATACTTAGTAGTTAAAAGTAGAATATTAAATATATTTATGAACAAGATCTTAGTATTAAAGAATGTAAAAAGTATTGTTAAATTTATTAAAGTCTATTTTTCTTCTCTTTTCAAATATCAATACCAAATAATTTAGATACAAAAAATTAATTGCGTATGATTAATATTAATAGAAAATTGGTAAGAAAATTCAATGTAGGCTCCATTTATGAATTTAATTGAAAATGATTATTGTGATATAAAAATAAATTTAAAAGATAGTAAATAATTAACTAAACCCTACTATATTAGATAAATACACATATCTATAATAAGAATTGATTTGAGTGAATTGTAAGGTAATATCTTTGAATCATTTTTTTCTTTGCAAATTTAATAACTCATTATGCTGTGTGAAAATATTATTTAGTAAAACTTAACGATAATATTTGAAAATATTTTAATACGAGTAAAATACATATTACTATGTATTGAATATTTTAAAGATAGAGAATATTTAAAGGTAGTATGTGAGTATCTTTAGATGTCTTTACAAGAGAGGCTTTCACAAGATTGATCCGAATACAACAATATTTGATGCAGCGTTGTCCAGACATTTCTCAAAATTGTGGCATCAATTTTATTGATAGATAAAATGAATCTATCATATTACAGAACTTTCGATCCATCGACTGATTTTTAGAAAAGATAAATCCACCGTTGAGTCTTTTTATAAAATTTTAACAGGCCTTTACTATTACGAATGATAGCCTTCTCCACCAGACTCATCTTCTTAACCAAACCAGATCGGGTGAAAGTTCTAACAGCTAAAGAGCATGTTTACATCAGATATGTTAGCTTATTGTAAAGATAGTTTACTATAAAACAAACAAAAGTGGTAAAGGTAGTTTACAACAATCACCAAGAACAACGAAATTTCTAAACTTGCGTCAGAACTTGTAGAGTGTAGCAGTTTATCTTTGTTGTACTTAGAGAAGACTGGAACCACTTTTGAATAGTTCGTGACACCTATCCAGACTGGCTATCCAAGACCTCTAATTTTCAACGTTATATTATATAAATTAAATTAATAAAAAAGCTCTTTTCCTGTTTTTGTTTAACATTATTGCTCTGAGATTCAGCCTTTAAAAGATATGTATTATTCCTGAGACAAAAATAGCTAGTTACACTTCATATTTTTTTGTTTCCTTGAGAAGAAAATAGTGTAATCTGGATCCAATACATGTTTACTATGGAAGCATTAGTATTCTATATATACGAACATGTCATAATAAGTTAAAGTTATAAGTTAGAATCGGTAGTGGACACGAGTTTAAATAGGATGTATCAAAGAAGAAGCGTAAGCGGCTGATTTAGGAGAAGTGAAAGAATCGGTAACTGAAAAATTAATTCATAAGGTAGAAGCAAATTATACAAGCAAATCAGCTCTAAGAACAGCTGAAGCGCTTCATTACGAGACTATTCAAGTAATGAGATAGTTTCTTAAGAACTTACAATTAATCAAAAAATAAAAAAGATAAGCTTTTCAAAATTAAAACAAATATTCATAGAAGTATGCTTTCTAATTATAATACTTATTTAAAAAATATTTTAGTTTTTATGCATAAGCGTGAAATTGTTTCAATTAAAAGTATGTTTGTATAAATTAATATGTAAATTTTAAAAATATTAATGCTTTAATTTTTTAAATATGCTATTCATTATCATTAACGCTCTGAACAAAAATAGTTTTAAATTGTTTCGATTAATTTTTTCCAATTTTGATAAAATGCTGATTCATTTATTAAAGAAACATATCTATCATATGTATATACTAGGAGTACATCTTTAAGATTTTTAAGATGCCCATTGAAAAATTTAAAACATATTTTAAAAATAATATCATATTTGAAAAATTGTTTTAATGAATTTTACAATTTTTTAAATATATGACTTTATTAGAATAGTCTTATCTCGAGTGATACTAAAATCATTAAGGGTGTAACTATTGCTCAATAAATCTTTAGAAAAAATACTTCAAAATGTGGCGACATATAGAAAGATCTAGAAAGCACGAAAGACAATAATGACATCAAGACACGTAGGCACGACTAGGCGGATTAATATAATGGGTTTCTGAAGTTCGAATAGAAAAAGCAGTACATGAAAGATGTTCTCGTTGACAAGAGGAACGAAACAGTGGTTAAACCATGACGAGACCAACATCAAAGGACATTCGAGCATAGAGAGAAATAGGAGTTACAAATTTGCTTCCGAAGTTTATATGCTTTTATATGTCAACAGATACATCTAGTATTGTAAAAATCAATAGTCAAGAGAAACAATTATATATAAATCAACAATTCATTTAAGAAAAATGTTAAAATATTGTTCTTTATCCCTTGCAACAAATATATTTTATCTAGCGTTTAGGAAAATTTGATTCAGTTCTGAAGTATTGAAGTGCATGCGTGGACGAAAAATTGATTTATACCATTGGTAAAAATACATATGTATTGAAACGGATTCATACGAAGATAATAAATATCAAATCATAATCAAATAGAACTAGATTTTACGATTTGAAAAAGTAAAATAAAGTTAGCAAAATGCTTTTATATTTCATGAGATCAAACCACTTGGTATCGGTAAATAACCATGTGCTAAATTTAAACAAAGTAGTGCAAACATTACATTGAATGTACAATAGCATTCAATACTTATAGATGCAAAGATAATGCGCGTTGTCTTTTTTTTTTAAATCGTTTCGAGTAGACGACCTAACAAAAGGAAAAGAAAGGAAAGGAAGAGAAAGAAAAGCAAGTGCCCCGACAATAAGCTATTTGATTCTACCAAAAAAAAACTCAGAAAATTTTACCTGCATATTAGCCCACTACTGCGATACGAGATAAATCTTCGGTCGCCGGTCCATTTCCTTTTTCCGAGCATCACCACGAATATAATAAAGTTAGCACTGCCTAAGATACTCAGACCGAATGTATCCTATACGATTAATCCGGACGTAACTGGTGTTCAAAACAAGATCTACAACTTGTGTTACAATAACGTTAAAGAACACTTAAACGTTACTTAAAATTTCTTTCATCTCATTTTTAATCTATAAAAAGTGCGTTTATTCTGAGGTTATTAATAAGCCTGAAAATTCGAAATATTAAAAATATTTATATATCTTTGAAATAAGAATAAATTTGTACATCAACAAAAAAATATATAAATTTTCTATTTTTAAAATTAGCCGATTTTTCAATATTTCGAATAATTATATAATATTAAAATTAAAAGTATTTAGTAAAGCAAAAAATAAACGTTTATCGAAATGGAATTATTGAAGTAGAATTTAGATTCAAATTTTAAACAACTGGTTATTAGATGTAAGTGTTGTAAGCCAAATATGAAACAATGAAAATATTTTACATACTTAAAGTTTTTAAGCCATTATGTGATAAATTTTATTTTTCAACATTTCATAAAATTTCGGAAAAATATAATACTTTCGTTTAAATAAATATATTTTTATTGTAGAATCGTATCGATTATTTATAATAGTATTAAATTTTAAATAATTTATTTAAGACTTTATATAGAAATTTAAAATTTGTTCGATTAATATAAAAATTAATATTAGTATAAATCAACAGATAATTTCTAAATATGATTATTCAAAGATTTATGCTGTAGTAAATTAAAAGAAGTATCAAGTTGTAAAAATCGTTTGTAAGTAATTTATTTCAGGTAATTTAAAAAAACTTCCAGATAAATTCATCTTACAAAAATATACAAAATAAAAATATTTATTTTTCATATAATTTAAAAGCTTTTGTTGAGATTGATAATGACATACATTGGAATGAAATGTCAAGTAGGATATATTTCTAATTATTTTATTAAAATTACAAAAAAAGTCCTGATTTACAACTGGGACCTTCGTATTTCTAAAATTATATCTCTTATAAAACCTTCTTGAGTATTATAGTATGATTATTGACTTGTGTAGTAAATCGATAACTATAAAAAAATTACCTTATATGGAATTATTTAAATATGCGAAGGAATTTCAGCTTGATATATAAAATAAAGAATAAACGAACGAAAGTGGTAACAGGTTTATCGATCGAGCTCAAACGAGTACACATTTTCAACGAATAAAATCATCGAAATTCCGTTTTTAGAAAAATGATGGCGATACATGTGCGTTTTAAAGACTCGAGCGATATTTCGCGATTAAATTAGGGTGAGTATTAGCACTCCAGGCACGTGAGCGGCTCATCATTACAAACGTACTTGGACTTCGAAAAGCCAAGCGAACGAGCGATTCGATTCTACTTGACCGACGCTCGCCAAACAGGACAGTTAGACTAATTAAAAAATTCGTGACGTAATGAATCTCTCTCGAGGACGGAGTCTTGGTCGTGCATTCCGCACGAGCTCTTCCCGCCGGTCGCCAAGAGTCGCGAAAAAATGGAGGCGTCTTCTCTTTCGGCGCCCAACGTTCGTTGTAAAAAAGAACGCACGCAGCCACGTAATAAAGTCATAAATAACGTATCTCGCGTGCACGACCGTTATACGCGCTCGGCGACGGTAATTATAGCTCGTTTGGCCAGGACAAAGATCTCTGCGTACGTGCGTGAGTACGTGCGTGCGTGCGTGAGCGCATAACTAAGGCAGTTAATCATTACTGGCTGACTCGAGTGACCTCCGCAGAATTATCTTCTTTGTCTCTCCTGATGCGTGCGCTCCTTTGGCTAACCATTAGCCATTTTTAGTCTTTTGGGGAAGGCACTTTTTCTTAACATTGGCCGAACGCATCCTCGAATTTAAAGCATCTACTTGAACGCGTATGGAGGCAACGCGTTATATGATGTAATGACATGCGTCCGTGGTCGTAATGATTCCCTTTTCCCACTTTACCACTGTGTAACTTTTTCGACGTATCAACCCTAACTTTCTTATCTTCGATTTTTCTTCCAGCTTTAACGTCTTGAAACTGTAACTTCCAGCTGTTTTAAAAAAGAATTAAATTTTAATCGGCTAACTTACACCATTACTTCTAAATTCAATAATACTTTAAATGAATAGATTCAAAAAAATGTTTATTACCTAAGCGAATTAAAAGTTTCAGTAAATACCATAATAATTCTTCTCGTGTTATATTATCATGTGTCTATAGTCCATCGTAATTGGAAAGATAAGTATATATAAAATCTTACTATCTTTTTCGCCGAGATAAATAGTCAAAGTTTTTATTAAAACTCGTTGCCTGATATTACTTTTATTCGCGGAATAAAAAGTCAATAAAATTATTGGAGGAAAGGTAAACGAATGAGGAAATAATTCGAGAAACAATTTTGTGCTCATGGTAAATCAACTCGAGGCGTGAGATTCTGCGCAATCTGTAGACGACGACTCGTTTTTTTATTAGTCTCGTTTCTCTTTGAAGTTACAGCTTCTCGACAAAGCGCGTCTTGCATAAATACGTTGAATATTCCTTTACGAGATTTAGGTCGAGCCGGAAATGAAATGAGAGTGCATTATCGTCCGATAGCAAACAAAGTTTGTGCGAATAGTGTTGGAAGTTTATGGAAGTATGTATATGACATAAAATCGGAAATTGCTTCAACGCTGTATATCATTCGTCGGAGCTGGGTAATCGCGGCAGAATGAAGAGATGGTGAAGAAATCCGAATAATACAGGGTTGAAGGTGCGTTTGATAAGAATCATATAAAAGGCTTGGGGATCGATAATTGTTTTGAAATTTAATTTTAAACGTTAAATTATTAATTAAGTCGAGTCTCTAATTTTCAAGATAAATCGAGGAAGCTATTTTCGAAACGTAGATGTAAATTAATTTTTCGAATACTCGGAAGCGACGAGTGTAATAACTCAAATAGTGATAAAGTAAGTTGAAATCGTCCCATCTCATACGATTTTCTAGTAAAAACAAGCTTGCGCACATGGATTAGACACTATTTAATCTGTTGGAGTAGTGCTTCTATTAGAAGGACAAACGGGCGGCGGAAGAAATAACGCATTTCTCAAGTTGGCATCGTTAGCTACGAGCCGGTATTTACTTTTTCCCCTGTCGCGCGATGCGCCGCTTCTAGGAAAGTCTGCATAAAAAAGAAGCTGATTTATCTGCATGTATCAAGGCTCCGTAAATTAGCCGGGGTCTTTATAAAAGGCCCAGCAGCACTCGACTCGCGCCGAGCCCGAACATCTGTAGTGTTTTAGAGGGCACATAAATCGGAACCTCGATTTAAAGAGGCACCTGGGTGAGTAAAAAAGAGAGCGTCCAATCCCGCGGCAAGAGGGAGGAAAAAAAGCTCGCGCCTCCGTGCAGGGACGGCTGTAAACGGGAGGGAAGCGCTCTTGAGCCACTGTAAATTAGAGGCGCGCGCGCACGGCAGTTTCACCGATTCTTTAATGCGCGCGGGGCAACGGAAGCTCCTCAACGCGCAAGTGCCGCTATATCCGGATGATTTACGAGGCTCTAACCGTGGCAGCGGTGCAGCTACCGCGCGTTTACGTCTCGCGCTCGGGCGTAAAGCTCCCCGGACTCCGGACTCCAAACTCGGGCCGATGCTTTGCCGGAAATCGAAGCGCTCGTCAATCATGCTTCTAGTGCCAGCTTTACGGCGCGGGGAGCCCTCGTGTCCTGTTGATCCTTCGTAGCTAGAGCCGTGCTCGACTCCTTTCTCCCTTCAATTACGTAGCGTGCCGATCCGGAGCTTCGAATATCCCCTGGTCCGAGTTTGAATTATGCGCGCGGTTCGAGTTGCCGTCGAAAGAGCTCAGAGGAACTCGCCAGAACGCCTCTTGAAGGGAATTAGTGTTCTGGATCTGAATCGCGTGCGTTATTGAACTTTTATATGGATATTGCTTGGCTCGCACGTGAACCGTAGACCATAAAGACTTTTATCTTGTAATATGCTTTCCTTGATGGTAAACGAGCAGTTGTAAAAAAAATACCGCTGATGCACAAAGCGATTAAAAATAGATGCTCACTTCATTGTAGATCTCGACCATTACTAAAACTTAGAATTAGTAATACCGCAAAAAACTATTTTTGATGAAAATTTCACGTTGTTAACTGACAATTCTTTTTCTTTTAAAACTCAGCACCTGCTCTTTTGTACACGGCAATATATTTTCGTGTAGTTTCCATGCTTGTAGATTTTCGCCTAAAATTTCAAAAAGAACGAGAGCAAAACTATTTAAACGAATAATTGCATTGTAATTTTTAGATCAATTTTTTTGTATTAGAATGCATGAATAAAGTTTATTTAACGTTGAAAATAGAATTTAATATTATTTGATACTCCTTCCTTTTTCTTTGTTTTTAAATCTGTTCCTTGATAATTTCATATACCTAGGTTCTTAAGTTGATTAATATATTTACATATAGTACAGTGATTGAAGGTGCAGTTATACATGTATTAGTTGAACAAAATTAAATTTTAATAATGAATATTGGTTCGATAAAAAATCATTCAGTTTTTTTCTTCTACATATAAAATAAGAAATAAAAAATGAAAACAACGATTAAGAACTTGTATTTTTTTTTTAAATTGAATGATAAAAATTAATACATCATATACATTTTCATAATGCATTTAATATAAATACATTTAAAAAATTTGTTATAAAGTTATAAATAATCGAGGAACTTTTATTCTGTTAATTATATTTTTATATGTGCAATTTCAATATTACATCGAAAATGAAATATTTTTACCCAAATTCTAGTAGAATGTTTCAGTATCTTTTGAATATTCATTTATTAATGTTTTAAAAACTATTTTCGATACATATTATTTTAATAATGTTTTTAAAAATCATTGATAAGATTGTTTACAATTATTGACAACAGTAAGCGAGTTACAAAAAATATTTAATACTTTAGAGAAAAAATCGAAATTTGTATAAAATACTGATGTTTGGAAGATCAAACAGAAAAGTAAATCCTATGAAATTGAGTATTAAATGAATATTCAAATATTGAACTTTTTTGAATTAAACTTTTTAAATGAATATTGGTATGATATATATTTATGTATTTATTTATTTTTATACGGTGTTTATTACATTTAAACAATTATGCATATAAAAAATGTTTACCTTACAATATTTACTATGAACATAATTAATATACAATCCTTTTATTAAAACTGACGATACTACTCAGATATAAAAATATTCTTCCATTAGAAAATTGTGAACCTACATTTAAGTACTTGTCGACTGAATAATAAAATTATTATCTAATACTTGAACAAATATAAAGTACAACGTTTTATAAATAATTATCCATTAATAATTATATTTATATTTATATTTATATAATGAATAATCAATATCATTACAGTATCTAAAAACGAATAAATATTAACAAGCAATAATACGTGTTGGTAATAAAGTGCATAAAATATTGAAGTACTTAACAAAAACTATACATAAAACTTGTGTAGATTAAATATATTTAATTTATTTAATTAATAAGCGAAATAATATGCAGATTAATTAAATGAATTAATTAATAATACATCGATTAATAAAGAGTTAATGAAATAATTGAAGTAAAGTTGTATCTGTTAGAATAAACATTTGAAAGAAAATTTATTTCACGATTAGATCACTAAATTATTTAAAAAAAAAAATTTTTTTTTAAATATTTGATTAAGATGGAACTACTAATTCAAATTCAAAGCAAGATAAATATTCAATGTAAGAAATTTTAACTAAAAGAGTAATTTAAATGGAAACTTAAAGTTAAGATTATTTTGAATAATTAAATATGTAAAAATGATTTAAATTAATTTAATTTAAAATACATACTTGATTTGAATTTTTAAAAAGCTCATTTTACTCTATTAAATAAATGTTTGTGCAATTTATTAGCACCTAGTTTCTAAAGTATTAAATTAAGAATTAACTTAAAAAGTATTGCAATTTTGCACTTTCTAAAACATAAAAGAACGTTAAACTTCGGTTTTCAGGCATTGCTATATTTCTTCTCTACAATAATCACTGCAATAAGATACGAAATCAAGAGTTAACAGGTTTTCTTAACAAGAAGATGGAGTGTAGATACGAGTTTTTGTGTTTCCAGAGAAAAGTGAGAATGCAGCTTTAAATCGACTAACCTTATTTTAATTGCAAGACTTAGATTACAAACAAAGAAATGTGCTCTTTTAATCAAGATTACATTTTTATTAAAATATTATTTTTAGTAAGAATGCGCGTGCCGTAAGTTATATTTGTAATAAAATACATCGGCATTACGTATGTAATAAAACGTGCGAATAAAAACTGTGGAGTGCGAAAAAGTACTGAAGTATGGATGAGGAAGATAGAAAGCGAAACTAGAAGCATGGCGGAAATAATCGAACCCATGGATAGAAGCACAGAGGAAGAAAACGAAGGCACGTAAATTGAGCTGCCTTGCTTCCCCTCCCCCTTTTATGTATTCGCAGGAGAAGAGAATCCTCACGAGTTGGTCTAGGGAGAAAACCGTAGTAATAAATGTCAAGAACAGTATGCTCGGAAGGTGGTCGCGAATTGCTGAAAGAGTAAATGACACCGAATCCAACAGCAAAGTACCGAACAAGATAAAGACGACCTCCACTACAGCACATCGCCTAATATCCTACAACGGTTCAGTCGAGTAGTAGAACCAGATATTCCTTAAGCACTTCTCTCAAGTTATACCGTTTTTTAATATATACGCGTGAGAATATGCAGGGTTCTTCCTCTTTCTCTCTCTTTCCCCCTGTTTCTCTTCTGCTAAGGTAAGGCATTTTCAATCACTTGTTTCATTGTCACTGTTGAAATAACAACCATGAAACGACTTTAATTCGGTAAGTTCTTAATATTGATGTGTGATAATATTTGCTAATAACATCTAGGATTATCGTCGTTTCAAACAAACAATCTACAAATATCCATAAGCGAATGCGATAATTAACGTAGCAAATTGTCCAAAATATGAACTTATAAATGATATAAGGACAATTAAATTAAATACATTTGTAAAATTCAATTTCATTTTGTCAGCAAGGAAATATAAAAGACGAAGAAAGATAATAAACAACTATAATACTAAAATATTCACACAATCGATCATCTGTCACGGTTAAAATACTTCATTCGAAGCATTGTTAATTATTATTATTTTTTAACTTTGATAAAAATTCATATCTAAAAAAAACTTGTTTTCGAAAATCTTTCTATGATTTGGGAATTACTATACAACAAGAGACAGTGAATATTCAACTGGTACGTCGAATCATTATTTTGTTACTAGAAGCGGATATGTATACACTCTGATTAATGAAAAGAACATAAAAAGTAATAAAATGGGTAACGTGTATTATCGGTTGTAAAGTTTTGCATGAACGAGATTGTTTTACCATCGAACTTTTACATAAAAATAGTAGTAACGAATAATGGATTCTAATTTTACATAAAATCTACTTATCGTATATAAGGGTAATAAATTCTTTTTATAATTAATATTACGCTTTCGTATTAAAATACTATTGACACATGATTCTTTATTTCTTTTAAATTTGTATCAATTATTTTTTTATATTTATTATATTATCTAGTAGTTAACAATAATAATGGCAGTTAGGTACTCAGCGGATAAAGAGTATTAAAGAACAGTAAATGATTGATTAGTTTGTGAATAAATCTACGGAATTTTTCATGTAACCAACCGTTGATCAACGAAGCGCTACTTTTAATAGAACATCGCTAAGTAAAGAATAATATGAATGAGCTGTCCGCAGTTACAAAAAAAATCGCTGAATATCTATTGCATCCTTCTTCAACAACTTGAAACGATGCTTGTAGCATTTAATCTCGCCGAAAAAACTCTTCTTCTTCCCTCTTGTCTAGATGTTTCTTCAACTGAAATCTAAGATACTACTGATTCTACAAGATCGTCTGAGCTTGGAATGAATGTTTTCTCAATTTTCAATCCTCGACGACTATCCAAGAGAGGGAGACTGAATGCTCTTGGGAGCTTACTAATGAATACTTACTTATACAGCGTCACGTGATTAAGAATGTAAGTCCTTGATATCAATCATGTATAATAAAATTATATAGCTTTCAAAAACAGCATGCATAGTAAAAAATTTTGTGTGTGTCCTGTTTTCCTCATGTGTAAATATGACTTCTACCATTTGACGATATTTGTAAAAAAAAAAAATAATTTTTATTCAAAAATAATTTTCCAAAAAAATTTATTTACATCATTATATTACAAAAAAATCAATTTGAACCTCTGATCTTTAAATTATTGAACTTTTGCTTTTATTCTTATGTTTATACCTTTGTGATTAAATTAATATTCATTAAAAATGTCTTTAATTCTAATTGTAGAATTTTCGTTTAAATTATTATTTTGATAAAAAAGTTAATAATTTTGATGCCATAACATAAATAAAAATAAAATCTTAAACAAACTTGTTATGTAATAGTTTCATTATTTATATAAGAAATTAAATATTGACTTTTTAAAACTGAATTAGTGCCTTATTTCTGTGAAATATAGTACCCATAGTGAAATTTCACAAACATCACTTTCTATGAGAATTTAGGGTAATGCACGTGTACAATAATAACCAAAAGTAATAGGATTGCACAATACATGAAATTTACTAATTTTGTTTCTGCAATAATTCCAATCTTAATCTTAAGTGCCGATAATTTCTATTAAGCTGAATAATGAATTTTAGTATTTTCAACGTATTGTATTTATGTATTTAATAACTTAAGAAAATTATCTTATTATATAAATATAAAAATTATCTAGCGTATCAACCACCTACGGATACTCAGTTGAATATCTGTCGACCTTTCTCTACTAGAGAGCAAGTATTTATCCATAAATTTTTTTATACTGACCATACTCTTTTGCTGAATTTTTAAATTAGGTTCTTACTAATAGATTTCGATATAATCTGAATTATTTTACAAGTGACTTTTCCTTTTCATAATGAAAACATATCGTCACCTCTGTTAGATTTACATCAGTACACGTGTAACGGCTCGTGTCCATCGATTTCAAAGTTAATTGTTGGAACTGATGGAAATCATTGTAACAATGGAAACTATGCTCGTAAGTCATTGTTTCTAGTAGAAGAAACTTTTCCCTGTCGTTGTGTCACCAAGTACTATTATTATAACTACTGATATACGCCAAGTTTTACATCCTCCAGGCATGTTTATACTATTCATCCACCAATAAATTGTACGTTATCTCTGACCACCTGCTTCTCAACAGTCTTTTGAACGTTTGCACTTTTAACTATTTCGTTGTTCAGAAATGAAATGGCCTTTATCAGAGATTTTTCGTATAAATTTTTCTTTATTACAAATGCTTTTAAATTGCAAAAGATCTTTTTATGCAGTGCATTTGCGGTATATTTCTTCTTGACAGGTATACTTGCGAAAAGACTTGGCTCTACTACAATATTTATTTGAATCCAACTAAAATGTTTCACGATAAGATTTATATTTCAAACATTCCGAATAAAAAACCGAATTTTTTAACAACGTATTTTAGTATTTTTCCTAAAAAATAAAAAATTTATTTTTGACAATTTTTTACTATTTCGATGTTATTTTTAAGTACATTATTATTCTTGGCTTAGTGCAAATAATAGTGGTCAATTAAATTTTTAAAATAGTAATTAAAAAATTTCTATTATAATTTAAAAAAACCAAATACCTCCTGAAACAAGAATAACTGTTAGATTCGTAGAAACTTAGCAAGGTGAGCAATAAATTTCTTTTACAATTGAGACTATTCTTTTCTTTAAAGATTATTCAAGATTTATTGTGTATTTAATTTAGAAGGATTTGTTACTTTTTAACTAATTAGAAAATAAAATTTGTTTGCTATTTATTGGAATTACTATTTAAAAGCACAATTTTTGGTCGTATATCATGACTCCTTATGGAAGGAAGATTAATTCTTCATTTCTGACGTATACATATAATGGAAAAACTGTAAATGGTCACGTACATCGACTAGCAGTATCGTTTAATATCTATTTTGTTACGGCTTAATATATACTAACAAAATATTAAAATAATTCTTGCTAGAAATACAAATTCAAATTATACCGGAACTTTTCTTAAGTACATTCACTTCGTAATTTAAATACATCCAACTGGATTTAAGAACTTAATTTCGTTAGATAGAAGCTCTGATAATTCTGTGAAACAGTATATTTTTAAATTATCATATCGTATTTTAAATTTAAGTAGCATTAAGTTAATATACACCATGTTATTTATAAACTAATATTCAAGAACTCTGTTCTTAAATTCCTCAAATACCAGATCATGCACATGTACTAAACAAAGTAAACCGAATTACCTTAAAGACACGTTTAATGAGAGACTTTAATCCTATCTAGTTGTTTTAAAGCACGAGACATCAATATACATTATATCACTAAATTGTGTAAACATATATTCATGCAAATCTCTACGTGTTCATAGACTTACAATTTGTATAAATACACAACATAATTATTCCGTATCAATTTTTTTTTTATTAATTTAAATTTATAATCCAAACAGCGTTGAATTTACAAATATATAATTTGAAGCAAAAGAAAAGTGTAATATATAACAATTAATGACCTTTTAATTACATTTATTAAATATTAAGAATATAAATAATGAGAAATAATATTATCTGATTACTCGGTAAAATAAAGAGATGCTTTACTCAATATATAATTCTAATTATATATACTTTATTATTGTAATAATATAAGCTAAAGGAAATTTAAAATCATTGTATTTTTTATAATTAGATATTTTTTTAAATATCTATAATTTTTTGATAAATTATGAAAAAAATTATATGTTATTAGATTTTAAATTTATAATACAATAATTATTATATATAATAAACTTAAATAACACGACATTCAACTTGGTTCGAAGTACTCATACAATTAAACCCACTAAAGCGACTTACGATAAATTAAACGAATATTCAATATTTTGTATAGTTTGTAAAGTTATATTTTATTCTTTTTCTATCTATTATCTATTTCTTGTAAAGTTATATTTATATTATTTTATATTAATTTTAAAAATTAAATTAAAAAAAAATAAATTTATATTATTGAATATTTATTTTAAATAAACGCATTTTTAAGAATAATTTATATTTTGTATTTTAATATTGAAATATTTAAAATTTTATATTCTATAAGGATAAATTATCTCTATTTTTTAGTTATTATTTATTGAATAAAAACTTTTTAAGTATTCACGTTCCATCCTTAATCTTTTGAAAGCACCTGCATAGATTGTCCTCCAACACTCCGATATGCCAGTTTATTCTCTCTACTTGTTGCGATATATTTCAAATCAGGCGCAATTAAAGATTTTATTGCTAAATATTTTTGAGATCAAATATTTTCTATTAAAGTTGTTCTAATTTTCTGAGCATTTTATATATTTATTATTTTTATATTTTTTCTGATCTTCATAATTTAGTATAAATTCAATTTATACTAAATATTCGATACACAAAGAATACAATTATCGTTCATCTACTATATTTAATGCTAATTAAACTAAAAAAAAACTATCAGATTATTATCAATTAATTAAATAATATTTAGAGATTGTGATTAGATAAGATTATTATCCAATTATACCGTTTATGGAAACATTTAATCCATAATTTTTAAACCATTGGTATAAAAATAAAAGAATAAAAATGTGTTTAATTATCAATTAATAAATAATTCTAATTATATTTTTGAAATTATATGTTTATGATATAAAACTTTTTGATTGTTTTTATTTAATCATGAACTATCGATATATTTTTCTTAAATTATTATGCGACCAAATTTATAAAATCTTTTATTCTGTTTTAATATTATTAAAGAGTTTTTAATCACGTAAAATAATTTTAAAAATCTATAAAGATTATTTTCCAAAATATTCAAAAAATTACATTAAATATTATTTTTTTAAATTATCTGCATTATCCTTATTGGAAAAATGAGAAATCTCTAAAATTTTATCACTCACTTACACTCGTACATCAGTCTCCCTCGCCCTTCTTTCATTCTTCAATCATTCATCCCGTATGATCATAGTTGTGCAACGCTATATTTATTTCCTTCTCGATCTTCCGAAAGTAGCATCAATTGCAAAGAAACCCCTTGGGAAGGTAAAAGGTAAATCCCAATTGAGCTCTTAACACCCGTCCCGCTCTTCTCTTTTTTCACGCGTCTTCGAACCGGTCAGTCAGGTGTACCTCGAAAATCTATGCAATGGTAAGAATTGTCACAATGGCTGTACCACAGAGGTGTCATAAATGTGTCAATATATATATATATATATATATAAGTAGGAGTTGGAACGATGAACGCCGATCGTTACACGTTTAAGGGATCTCTTACTCTTAGCTATAATTCTGAAAAAAAGATTGGAAAATTCAAGTTTTTAGTTGAAACGATTTTGTTTTTTACAAAAATATCTTTTTTTTCATTATTTGTAAAGGTTTATTAATATTACATGTTTATTGCTTCTGCCGATCTAAAAATATTGTATTTACTTATATATATATATAATTATATTAAAAAATTATTAATTAATTATTAATAATTATTGAATTTAATTACATAGATAAATATAATTAATTTAAATAACGATGAATCTATGAAATATCAATTAGGTTTAATTTATAACTATTTTCCGCGATGATTCTTGAATTAAAAAATTTTTAAGTATATAAAATAGATAATTTTTAAGATTCATTGATGACTATACTGACTATATACTTCACTAACATATGATAATTATAATTATTTCGTATGATAAGTTAAAATTTTTATTATTATAAATAAAAAATTATACTTTTTCTGATATTTAATTCTGTTATTTATCTTATAAAATAACAGCTATTATTTTGCAACAATATTAATCGGAGAAAATAAATTACAAAAGATATTCCTTTTAACAGAATACGAATTTATAATATATGTAATCTGTTATATTCAACATCTATGAGAGTTTTGTACATAAGCCCTAAAAATCTGATGTTTAAGATGAATGATATTCAACGGCTTGAACGCCATTCATGTTATTTAAAGCTAAAAACTAATTATAAATATTATAATAATTAAAATGTTCTTACAAGTATTCTAATCACTAAACATTTATTTTTAAAAACTATAATAACAGATAAAAAAACTATAAAAATAATAAAAATTTTCTCATTATAACATTTTAAAATATTAATAAAAACACGAATTGATATTAAATTGAAAATAAATAAATATAAAATTATAAATCATGATCCGGTATTTTCATACAAGTTAAATCTGAATACTAAAATGTATATCTGATTGATTCCAATTATTTTATAGGCCATAGATAGTAAGGCTACAGATGTATGTACATGTGCGTAAAAAATAGGCAACTGTAGCTTTTACGATATGATTTTACCAATATGTGATTCAGACAATAGGTAAAAATATAGCTATACCATAGTCGAAATACGGGTTTCGAAAGAGAAATGTAAAATAACGAAAGTTTTTATTTTCTATTTTTACGTAGAACTTATATATTAATGTCTAATAATTTTTGCATAAATTAATCAATTTTACATTGCACTTTAATATTTATTGGTTCTCTTTTTACTTGACTGAGAAATTTTTTTAATAAGTACTACTTAAAATGAAATATACACAAATTAATTAAAAATATAACAATATTTTTGGAAATTTCTAATCCTACTATTCATATGAGTGCTTTCTTAGAAACTTTAAAAACAATATAATTCATTGTTATTGTTGTTATTATTATTAGTTTTATAAATATCTAAATTTTAATATCGTAGAATAAAATTTCAAGATTAAAATATATATTTAAATATTTCATTTTAGAAATTATAATCTTATTTAAATTAATTAATCTTATTTTTTCAAAAATATGATCATAAAAGTAAATTATTGGTACTGAAAAACAATATCATCAAAGACAAAAAGAAATTGTAAGATAGAGTAAATATAAGTACAATACTTAATGTTGGAAATCTATTGTAAAAATATTAAAATATTAAAAAAAATAAAATTATATAAGTAACCAATAGCTTGATATAAATAGGAAGATTTTTGGCAAACTTTAATTTTAATTGTTGCAAAATTCAGAATAAGTGGAATAAATAAAATGCAAAGATCATATGAATATTATCCATGAAGAAAAATAAAGATACAATAAATTTCAGTCTACTCCTACAAATATAAAGGTAGAAGTAAAACTTTCATAACTGTGATGGAAATCATTGTATTTATCGCTGTTATAAAAAGAGCCAATTATAGGTCGAATAAGCAATACATTCGTTTATGACTAGAATAGTGAGAGAATAGATCGAAAAAATATAAGATATTATGCTGGTGCTAGTCATCTTACGACCCCTACAAAAATATCTCCGGAGTTCCAAAGTGTAGCACATCATTCGAGAAACAAAAATTGATCGAAGATCAGTTGATGTACGCTTAGTTTTGTTCCCTTTACAATACTAGGGGTGACAATTCGTAATAGGATAAAAAGCGAAGATTCGAACGTTGATTTATGTTAGTATATTACTAGAACAATTTGACCAATCTGGCTCGATTGTTGTTATGATGGAAAAATGAATACTTTTTTGCATTCATTTTAGGTTTTATTTAAACAGAGCAATTCATCTTTAGTATATTAGTATGTTAATATAATTACGTTTTATATAATTTATTATTGTGAATATAAAAAGATTATTCTTCTTGCTTTTAAAAGTTTTAAATTATATTTTTATAATGAGAATTAATATATGTTGTAAATTAAAGAAAATTTTCTAAATCTTATAAGTTTAATTGTTACATAGAACTAAGAGAATTACTTATTATCATTTTACACATATATAGAATTTTATATAAATGTACGAATAGATAGTCACTGGTAATTTAATAACCTCATAAACGATTTATTAGTAGTAAATTAATAATAGCTGAATAAAAATTCTATCACTTCATTGAATAATAAGAATGAAATTTACATTTGGTTTAGGTTATATTTAGTTTCATTTTTAGATATTTCAATAATTTGGTTTTTACACAGTTATTGAAAGAAAAACTTCCTTAGTAAAACACGATACATTATAATTATGAATTTTTATTTTGTTATTTAGTCAATATTTTTATTATTCATCAAAACAACAAAATTACTAACTTGACCGTTAAATAATTCGCTCTTCGAATATAATAATACAATATATCATTTAAAATAAAATAATATTTTAAATTATCGTATTTTTAAAATTACATTTTCATATTAAAATTATAATCGTATTTATGGTTTTTGAATTACAAAAGGTTGTTTGACGATCTAGTAATAGTGGTTTATGAAAACGTTGACCAAATAAATAAATGGATACTGAAAATATGGTTTTTGCAATAATTAAATGTTGACTTTATTTTAATTATTTATTAGCAAATGATAACGTCTAGAGTCCGCATATAAAATATTAACGATCAAAATTCAAAATGCACAATATTAAACAATGTAATAATTAGTAATGTAATAATTCGGTTATAGTTGCGCTATCTATAGAAGCTATTTTAAAGCGCTTTAACTGCTGCCTTTTCTAATGTTTGTCGGTAATATACTTTTATCTACTCATATTAATATAATAGAAAAAACAGCTTAAAAAATACATTGCATGTATAAATTTTAGAAAATGACGTTAATAATAATTCATAAATTAAAAATTCTGAATACATTCGTTCTTGACTTTTATACTCGCGTAAAGCTGCTTTATTGTATAATAATACGAATACAAAAATTCTTTGAGCCAATAAAATATAAAGATAAATTTTTTATTAAATTTCTTCAAAAGTAAAACAGCGATCTCGTTTATAATAGAATCTTAATATGTAAAACTCGCAGCTATGCCATGTAAAAATTGGTTCATTCCAATACAATACATTGTGGCTCATGTATTCTGTTTCACTGACTACAAACTGCACGCAAACTCTGTTAGTAGTGATTGTTAACAGTTTTAACATCTATTACAAAAAATAAGTAGGTTGAAATTTTGGAAAACTTCGCTTAACGAAGCTTTTTAAAAATCGAATCTATTACGATGCAACCAAAAGCCAAGGACACGAGAAGTGTCCGAGTAAAAGAGTAAAAATCAGCCGAAAAAACACGATATGCACTGAAGTGACGCGGGCTCGATCGATCGCCCCCTCCCTCGTCTCAAGCCGGGCATGCGTCCCAACGCCTCAATGAAACACCGAATCGGGTGTACGTCATGCGCGACTGTCGATGACGCCGTCGCGGCGTGCGTAGAGTGAAGCTTGGAGAAGGGCCGACGAAGACGTCCAAGATAAGAGATAAGAGTGTTTGGCTCGTCAAATACTCGTGGTTGCGGTTCTCTTGCGAGTGCCTGGGTGCTTTTGGTGTCACTTTTTCAAAAGGTAAAGAAGAAATAATTTTTTGTCTCGAGAGAAGTAAGTCTGTCGTAACTTTCCGAGCGGTAAAGTTTTGCTCTTGACGTGCAAAGCCGTTTCCATGTCGGTCGGGTTACCCATGGATCTAAGCGGTTTCCACCTGCATTATTTGTCATTATCGTAAATATTTGTTGTGATAGGTGTTTTAAATGCATCATAGGAATAATAGCAATATTGGTTAGTTCGTAGAAAAGCTGTGTCACAACTGTTAATCGATTTTTTATCCGCTCGTGTCAATTTGTTTTACTTCGCTGACACTTTTACAATTCTGTTTAAATCGCACTATAAATAATCCATTGCCATGAATATAAGATAAACTTTACAACTACGTTAATGATTTAGTACTCTACCCAAGATATTATATGAAAGTATTATAAAAATTATTACAATATAGCGATAAGGATAAAAGTTTTCATATTAAAAAAGAGAGAAATAAAAAAGGGTGGAAGTATAAGCACAGGTGAAAAAGTGCAATTTATTGATGGAGAAAAATCGTAAAATGTAAAGTGCGTATCGAAAACAGGGGTATTGATTTGTACGGCTATATTAATTTTATTCTATTTTACAGCGATTGAAAAAGTTCTCACGTGCCGGATACGTGGTGCTTTTGATCAAATTTCAAATTAAATTATAAAATATAATGTTCAAGATGTGCATGAAATTCCATGATTTAACCAGCATATTTTAATTGAAACTTAAATGCTTTCGAAAGTCGGTCGGACTATTATTATAATTAAAATATTCCCAAGTGAAAATTTACACATAACAATGTTCTTTTAGACAATTAATATAGATGATAATTGATATTTTACCCACGGCTATAAACCATAAACCTTCGAAAGTCTATTATGAGGTTTGAGTCCAAAATTTACCTCGTACATTTATATTAGGAATTCAAAGTTTTAATCGAAAAGAGAAAAATTAAAATCTACTAAGCATCTTCACCAACTCTTTAAAAATTCCATATTAGAAATATCTAAATATAACAAAATTTGCCTTCTGCATGGAGAATATTTTTAATATTTAAATGATAAATTTTATTAATGGAATTTATTATAAATACCAAAAAATATTTAATTTTGCTTTTATTTTATGAATTAAACTCGTTCTGAACATTAAAAATGTAAAATTAAAAATTAATAATTTCCTAGTTGCAATAAATTTTTTATGCTGTAAAAGAATAAACTTGATAAATTTATGGATTTCAAGATGCCATCAGTAAGGCGAATGATACTAAGTCACGTCATGTCAGGGATGTGCGCAAAAATTAATCGGAAGAAGAAGCTGGAAGGCGACGTTATGGACACCCCATTAAAACGATGTCTATCCACTTTCGACATTACTCTTCTTGGTATGCATGAAACAGAAGCAATAAAAATTCTTAAACTATTCTAGAAATTTCTATTATGACTTTCTTCACATGACTTCTATAAAGTGAATTACGTAAATACTTTTTACAATCCTTATTTTAGGTTTATACGATCGTAATATCTGAACATTTGAATTCATTAAAAAATAGAGTAAAATTCTTGTTCGTATTAAATTAACGGGCGAACTAAACACTGTAAATTTCAATAATAACTTAACGAAGAAAATCTTTTTGACTTTAGAATGCTCTCCACTTTCTTGTGTAAAAAGTAATTTACATTGTTTACTATCGTATGATTTTTTACTATCTTATAATTAGAAAATAGGCGAAAGCAGTATGGACAAATTTACTTATATTTCATTATTAAAATGACAACAATATTGCACTAAAATTGAATTCACTTTATTGAAATTTCTTTATTTTTCTTTCATTTAATCATTTATTATTTTCCGAACGTGAATATAATAATTGAAAACGTATGTATTTTAAATTAATGTTTCATTTAGATATTAGTATACAGTTAGTTAAAATGGACTTAAAATAAAGAAAGCGATCATTCCGATATGAACTGTTACTTCTATTACAAAATATAACATAATAATTTATGATATTATCAAATGAAGTTGGAAATGTGAAAGAATGATCATTTCAGGAATCGGACACATGATTGGCGCTGGGATTTATGTTTTAACGGGTCCTGTTGCTCGTGATATCGCTGGACCCGGTGTTATATTGAGCTTTTTGCTGGCTGGCCTAGCATCTTTATTAGCAGCTCTTTGTTACGCTGAATTTGGTGCCAGAGTACCGAAAGCTGGCAGTGCTTATGTGTATGCTTATGTTTCTGTTGGCGAATTTTGGGCATTCGTTATCGGTTGGAACATCATTTTAGAGCACATGATAGGTCTGTATAATAATAAATAATTATACAGAATAAAAAATTAAAAATAATTATTACTAGTTAAAACAAATTTTTCACTTGAAACCCTTAAATTCATAGTATTGCAATTGTATGAATGCATTAATTATTAACATAAATTTGTCTAAGCACTAATTAATAAAAATCGTGTCAATTCATGGCATGTAACCGAAATTAACTTATATAATATACTCGTAAGTACAGTTTATGATGAAAATAATACAACAGTATGTAAAAATAAATACATAAAAATAATTAATCATGTTGACTTCACTAATTTAAATACTCGACTATTATTATTGTTCGGCATGTTGTAATTAAAAGACTGTAAAATTGTGTAAATAAAATTGAGCTTAAAAAATATTCGAGAATAGAAATAAAGCAAATAATAAAATGATGATACAAACATCGTGAAAAAATTTACTTACCAAAACAAAAACCAAATTTGACATATTTTAAAATTTAATTTGTTTTTTTAGGTGAAAGCGTCAAACTTTAATCATCGAATTGACAGAATATTGAAGAGAGTAAGTAAGAAGAAATAACAGATCTTTTACAATTGTGCAGGTGCGGCATCGGTAGCTCGAGCATGGAGCGGTTACGTGGACTCTTTGTCAGGTCGAGCGATCAGTAACCTGACTAGGCGACTGATACACGGTTACAGCATTGACGAACCCCTTGGCAACGTTCCCGATCCCGTTGCTGCATGTCTCTGTCTCTTTTACGCACTTCTTCTTGCGGTGGGTGTCAAGTGCTCTGCCATGGTCAACTCCCTTCTAACTATGGTTAATCTCGGAGTAATGGGGCTCGTTGTCGTTCTCGGCTTCTACCATGCCGACCTCTCCAATTGGAATTACAGGGGCAGCGGATTCTTGCCGTACGGCATCACTGGCGTTTTCGCTGGTATACCTCGGCATTTGTTTCACAATCGCAAATTAAACAGAAAAAGAGAAAATATTTACACTTTCTCAAACTACTACTGAATTTAAAGAACTTCTTTCTGTTTTCAGTACAATATTTTTATTATTTTTATGTATACATTTTGAATTTTGTTGACTAACACTTTTATAATGCATTTTCAAGTGTTATTGATGTTCGCACCTTCATATTTGTTAAATCTATTCACTTAACTTTTGCATATTAGTTCTTTTAAAAATAAATGAATAAATTATATGTTATTATAACCATAAAATATAGTTAAAAAAATTGTTTCTGTACGCTGCAATGATACATAATTTAAATTGCCAATTCTTATTTAATTTTATTTTAATGATTACCAAATAATTATTTCCTTCATTATATATAAAAGTGTAAATTTGATAGTCTTTTAAATTTAAGTTATATTTTCAGGGATATTCATATACTAAAAATACATCTGATATTAAATGAATACTTTAGTTTAGTGCCTGCATTCTTTCAATTTATCGATTTTTGCTCACAGTAATCTTATTATTATCGTATGGATAAACTTTACACAAATTTGACTTAAGTCGTTTGTAAAGGTCCTAACCTTAGTCAAAAACTTATGATTTACAAATAATCGTATTAAAAAATTTCTGTAATTAGGTATCATTAAAACCATTAAACTATTAAGTTGGTTAAAACTTATTGAAATTAATTTATTCTATAAAATTTTAATATAAATGCATAATTTATTTATTAAAATCTTCTGCAAAAATAATTGTTGCAATAATAATATTTAACTGCAAAGGAAAAAATAATTTATACTTAAATTTTCAGGAAAATGATATTTATAGTAACATTATATTATGAAACTAGTAAACCTTTAGTTCATAAAATAAAAAGCAGTTCTTCTGTGCTTAAAAATTTTTTTTTTATACACGTAGTGTATAGAAAATATAAATATAAAGCAGTTAATCTCATTTCTTCACGAATATGTTCAAATAAGATAGAAATAAGCTCTTAGTAAATAATAAACATGCAAAATTTTGAAAGAATGAGAAGAAAGATCAATTATAATTCTTTAAGGTGCGGCTACGTGTTTTTATGCCTTCGTCGGGTTCGATTCGATTGCGACTTCGGGTGAGGAAGCTCGCGACCCCGCCCGCAGTATTCCACGAGCCACAGGACTGTCGATGGCTATTGTCGCTGTGGGTTACATCCTTGTTAGTGCAGCCCTTACTCTGGTCGAGCCTTACTCCAAGATCAGTCGCACTGCCGCATTGCCCGAAGCCTTCGCTGGCAAAGGCATCTCCTGGGCGAAATATGTTATAAGGTCCGTTGACATGAATTTTGGATCTAATGGAAAAAAGGCGAAAATTATCTTTTTTAAAATCACTATTTCATTCAGTTTATTTTAATTCATAAAAGTACGAGTTTGTGCCGCTAATTTAAATAAAATCTTTACAAAGAGTAGATTGTAGCTTCAAAAAGACGACTTTAGCGCGACACTGAGTGAACGTTCAATTTAAAATATTATTGAAATGTCTTACTAAGCTTATCATATATTAAAAATAAATTAAAAATGCGATTTTGAAAATATTTTTATAAAAAATAAGCTCAAATTTTTTTTTTATAATCGTTATCAGAAAGATTTGCAAGATTAAATATCACTAAGATAGAGAACCAAATTTTTATTTAAAGATTTGTATTTAACAATTACTACTAATAAAAAAAGTATAAATTTTTAAAATAATATGAGAAAAATTATAAAAATCTCATATACTCTCCCGTGTTTATATAGTAAAGAGAGACAATCACTGCAGTTAAGTCTGTAGATCTTATATTCGATCTCTGATTAATTTAATTGACCAAGTTATTACTATTGTTTAAATTCAACAATACATCTAGAAATAACTAATGTGTAGTGAAAATTTAAGAAATTAAATTATTAGTGGCAGAATAATAAGGAAATAAGGCTTAAAGGTAATCTCTTTTTCACCGTGCGTTGCAGCGTTGGTGCCCTGTGCGGTATGACGACGACTCTTTTCGGCTCACTCTTTTCGCTGCCGCGTACCATGTATTCAATGGCAAGCGACGGCTTGTTGTTTGGTTTCCTCGCACGTGTTAGCAAACGGACTCAAGTGCCGACCGTCAATTTGGCCATCAGCGGCTTCGTTAGCGGCCTCATAGCCCTGCTCTTCGATCTCGATCACCTCGTGGAGTTCATGTCGATTGGCACATTCCTTGCCTACACCATTGTATCGGCGAGTGTGATTGTGCTGAGGTATAGGCCACCCCCGCCACCCTCGCCTGCAATGGACACCACCGTCTCATCGGACACGACGACCCTTGCGAGCTCCTCGACCCACCAGTTGGCCTCGCCGGCTAATACCGATGCTGCCCTCGACTTCAGTGACTGTAACAGCATGTGCACATCCGTCGAGTCGCAGGTTCGGCCTTTTCTTAAATAGTCTTCACTTTTGGAAAACTGTAAAAAAGAAATATTTTTAGTGCAACTTTTTGATGAATCAGAGCAACGAAAACTTATGCAACTTGGGTGCATTGTGCCACAAGCAGCAGATTTATTTTAAAGTTTACCAAATAAACTAAAATAGAAAAAAAGCTTTTAAAATCCTTAAACATTCACCAAACCTATTTTTTACATCATTGGCAAGCATTCTACATATGATAGACTACATTATTAATGATCGTCGATTGTATTGCTCCAGTATGAAGGGCATGAAAAAGATCATATCCCAAAAAATAACTACTAGTTACTAATTATGTAATTTTATCGGCAGCTTATTCAAGGATTTTGCATGGATGGAATAGGAAGGGTGAGACCCCGTTACGCCTGGTTGGCAAACTTCCTTGGTAACTGCGAACCAGGAACGGCAGTGACTACATCCATTATTTTTTATTCCGTGGCCTGTATTTCATTGTGTTTACTATTGGTATTCTTGTCACAAAAGACCTACTCCCCAGCCTGGTGGGACTACATAATGTTAATTAATCTCATCATCATTCTTATAGCGAGTACGTTGCTTTTTTCAATTTTATTTATTGTTTTAAGTGCACATATATTTCAGATTAAAAATTGAATTGAAAATTTTTAAATATGAAATATAATCGAATTGAATAAACTCTTTTTATAAGAATTATACGTTGAAAACCATAGTTTTTAATTTGAATTGCTAATCTCATTTTAGCTGAAATTAAACTAAATTAATATAAGTTACTACATTAATTAGTTTTTATAGGTCTTTTGGTTATCGCTGCTCATCAACAAAATCCATCGAGCCTAATTGGTCCCAGCTTTAGAGTTCCAATGGTTCCGCTTGTACCAGCACTTAGTATTCTTTTAAATATCGGTCTAATGTTTCACCTATCGTTGTTAACATGGTTACGATTTCTCGTATGGATGACAGTTGGTAAGTATTGTTCTACAATTAAATTAATTTTGTCACAAAATATCAATCTTAAAATTGGATGTAAATATAAAAAAAAAATTTGTTAATCACTATTAAAATATATTTTTCAACTAATCACAGCTTACATATGTGATTGATTAAAAAAATTTCTATAATATCAAATTACATTCGTTTCGATAGTTTGCAACATTTTTTATATGTTAATGTATTTAAAAAATTCATAATTCTATTTTTTTAAAGTAAAAAAAGTAAAAAAAAAATTTTTTTTTAGTAAAGAATAATATTTTAGAATCAAATATATTAAATAGTTTTTTTATTATTAGAAACTATGCAAAAATATAAAAGTTTTTATTAGATTGTAATTGTAATTCATAGATAAATTGTTGTATATGTTATATATAATACAGAAAATTTAATATATATTAAATACTTCATATGTTAATTAATAAAATAATTGGCCATTTTTAATTATTTTACATGATTTAAATTTAATTTAATTACATATCAAATTATACTTCACGAATAAAAAATATTTTGATAAAATTTTATATAAAAAATCATTTGGTTGATTGATCTAGTATGATAATAAGCAAAATATTATTATCACTTTCATTAATTTCCTATAGTGCCCTATAGCAGCCTATAAATTTTACAACGAAGTGGTATAGAATTTAATAAAACTTTATGTTTTTGAATATTAAAGAATAATTCCCAATTAAGTTACGACTTATCTTAAAAATAATTTTACTCAAAAATAGTAAAATAATAAGACAATGTTTGTAAGGAAAAAATTTAAAACCTTTTTATAGTTACTATAAACTGTTGAAAATATCAAAAAGTGCTAATAGTTTAATAATGTTTTAAGAATATGGCTTTTTGTATAGGTTTGCTCATCTATTTTCTATATGGAATCCACTACAGCAAAGAAGCCGTGGATTCAAATTCTTACGCGGTTTTGATGGAAACTGCTGAAGCGGAAAGAGGTGCCAAATGGGGTTCGTGCAACATGAGACTTAATCGCAAAAGCAATACTGCGCCAATTCTGGACAGCGATGAATTACTGCAATGAGGAAAAATTTTAATACGCGAAAATACGAAATGACGAACAATTCAGATAAATAATATAAACGAAGTTTCTTAATAGAAATTAATTACTTTTTCATTGGTTCAAAAGTTGTGATAAAAAGGAAAAGTTATTTTACAGATCGACTTGTATTATAAATTGTAAATTAGAATCTTAACAAAGTATGTATGACTCTCTACTAATAACACTGTTTATTGTGTAAAAAATGGGAGATTTTTCTGAGAACTTCATTTATTTTTACGTTTAAAAAAGGTAGCACAATTATCGTTATGATAAATGTATTCACAAAATACGCAAATGCAGCAAGACTGAAAACAAAAATACAACAATCGAAATATGCAAAGAAATATTAACAAATTTTATTCATTAAGTTACCTTCCAACGTACAAAATAAAATAGAAAGATTTATTTTAGTTTTAATTTTTTTTTAAAACACATGAAATATAACTATATACATATATATATATATTTGTGTGTGTGTGTGTGTGTGTATGAATATATATTTATTGTTAATTGTTGAAAAGTGTGCCTTTATAATGCAGGTACCAAATATTAACTGAAGTTACACATGGTGCTGTAACATAAATGTTTGTCAAGCCAATCCGTGAAATATCGCAATCGCAATCGATTGCAAGCATTCAAGTATAGATTATTCGAGTATATAGTTATAAAATTTAATTTCCTTTAATTCAGATAGTTTATAAAATGATTATAATTATTTAAATAAAGCGTGTACCATTTAAACATACATCCAAACACAAAAAATCCACCGTGAGAATTATTAATTGCTGCTTTAATATTACTCGGACTGACTTTATATTTACTTGACAATACCTTGTTGCAAAATAAAAAAAATAACGCTCATGAAATATGATATATATCAATTAATAATCTATGAATCAACCTTTGAAAAAAATGTATATGAGATGCATATATCTAAAACGCAATGACGTAATGTTTCAAGAAAAATTTGAAAAAAGTGTAATTAATATATATTATTAAAATAAGTATCAATATTTATCGTAACTATTACTTTAAAAACTGAACATATTTGTAAAAATACAATTTAAGTAATAGTAATGTTTTAACGATCTTAGTGTTTATGGTCATTGAATAACTTTTGCCTTGTTGAAATACTTTACATATAATTGTACAAGTAATTTTTCTCTAGGAATTATGACTTATTCAGAAAATAAAAAAAAAGAAAAACTTAAGTATGTCGCATTTATAAATTGATCTACCTTGAATTAATTTTTTAAAATACGATAAGGAAAAAAATTGTTACAGGAACGAATTTTTCATTTCCAAAACAAATGATTCAAATCGAGTCTCGTGAACGATAAAGTGCACTTAAATTCTTAATAAAACAGCAAAAGCGATAGTAGTAAGGTAATTTATCGTAGCGTAATTAATAATCAAAGATTGATAAATTACTAAAATTGCCAAACAATTTAAGTCGATCGGATAGAATAAATGCAACCGTCCTAACAGCTGACCCTTCTGGATTGAAGTTTGACGTTTACTGTCGGTTACATAAACTTTTACAAAATTAAAGATGTATTACAAACTCTACTTATTAATTATAGTGTGTACTACAGTTGCTTTAAGTAAAAATCTTAATCGGCGAGATCTGGCAAGCGTCCGATTTGATGACCAATCTTCCATAGAAATGAGAACAGTAAGTACATTTATATACGTGTGTGTGTTTCTGTGTGTGTGCGCGCGCGCGTATACTCTTCCGGATATTATATTTAACAATATAAATTTTAGCTCCTTTATTATACTTTCTTATGTTAAAATAATGACGAAGTATTTTTCTTATTTCAAAATGTAACAAGAAAAAGACTGCAAAAAATTATATTTTAATTGTGAAAATATTAATTTTGATGAAAAAAATCTGTATTTTTTTTAAAGTATATTTTTAAGAAATATTACATTTTTATTAAAATTAAACAAACTATATTTTTATAAAAACGTTTAGTTTAAAAAAATTAAAAAAATAAATTTCTTCTTTTATTAAATTAAATATTTTTGTGTAAAATTTATACTTTAATAATATTAAATAATTTAATCGATTAATTAAACATCATAATCATAATTCGATTTACTTTATTTAAAACTATGGTATAAGAATAATGGTTTTATCACTTATTAAATTGCCATTTTCTCAATGTTTTTAAAACATATTCTAATCGTGTATTTGATTAGGAATTTACTTTATCTATAGGAATTATAAAAAAAAATTAAAAAAAAAAATATAATAAAAAATTTTAAGTTTTTTCATAATAAAAGAAGCTATAAGTTTAAAAATAGAAATAGAAAAATGGATAAATATGTGTATATATTGTTTAAATTTTAAAAAACATTAATATTTAATTATTAAATAATATTAAATCGTATATAATTTAAGTGGATGAATTGTAAAGATTGGAATTTATAAATAATTAAATAATATAATTTGTATGAATTTTCTACGTATTAAGATTATACTTAATATAAATGTAAAAGATAAAATTGAAGTTCTCTTAAATGTGTGTATTAAAATTTTTGTATGCACATATCAATATAATTTCTTTTTAAACGTTTATGAATGGCAAAAAACTTTGAATGTCATATTGAATATTTTACGCTATTTATAAAGATGGTTAATTTAAATATTATTCAAAATTAATGTTTTAATAATAAATTTTATAACTTTAATAGAATATCAAGCGTGATGATAATATGAAAAAAATAACTGCTGAAGAGATTCAACTACCAACGGGAATCGATGCATCTGAAGAAGGAATTCAAAAAACAATAACTGGTCGCTTCATTAAACCAGCCATTGAAAAGCGATCTACTGAAGAAAAAGATATAATAAATGAATGTTGTGGTTAATTGGAAATAAAAAAATCTCAATAAATTCAGTATATTATATGTGAATATTTATCCTACGGTAATAGTTTAAATTGTATTGTTTGCACATCGTGAATATGATTTGTAAAAGTTGTAAATTTGAACGCTAGACTTTTTGACAAATAAATCTGAAAATAAAAAAGCTTCGCCGAAATATTATAATAAAATTTTAAATCATAATAATTCATAATCCTTCTCCAGTTTTAAAAGTTCAACACATTTATAGTGCATTTGCAAATAAATTAAATGCAAATAATTTCCATTACTATTTTATATTTCTTGAATAAATATATTATTGTTTCTAAAAGTTGCACGTACTTTTTCGAATAAATTACTTCAAAGGAGACTAAAAACTTTTTCATCATTTTTTATTATGCAACAATAATTTATAAAAACGTAAAGAACCATGCTTCATTTACGAACAATAAAAAATAGTTCGTGATAATTTAAAGTTAAAAAAAAAATATTTCTAAAAATAAATAAATTATGTGCATTTATACCAACTTTCATGATACTTAACAAGTATTTTCGCTGTCAAATGATAAACTTTATTTTAACAAAATAAATATTTATAACTTATTGAATTTATAACTAAATAATTCAAAGTTTATATGCAATAAAGCTGAGAATAATATTTATTTTTTTATATAAATTAAATGTCACTAAAAATTCCAAAAAACTTTAAATATCAAGTCTCGAAAATAAACATCTCGAAAATAGTCATTAACATTAAACATGTATTGAAAATTAATTTTTGTAACATTTTTCACATTTCTGAAAAAAATTTACTTTACGCAAAAGAATTCTGTATTATGAAAAATAATTAGTTAATTTTTTTTTTTTTAATATTTATAATTGTATTAAATAATTGAATATTTAATATTTTTAAAGAAAAATTAATGTATAAAAATATCAATTAAAACTACAAAAAAAACTAAATATGATCATTCAAATATTTGTTTACAAATTATACGATATAAGTGTAAGCAAAATTATTTAAATAATTTTAAGTTAACGTTTATTTCATTAATTCATTCGATACATATCATGGTATAAAATAAGCTTCATTCATTTTTTAAGAAATATTGCTCTGCGAAACGGATTTAATAATCTAGTGAATAAAAAACATGGCCCAAGTTCAATTTTTTATTCTGAATGAAGAATTATCAAAGTAAGTTAACAAAAAATTGTCTGATAAGAAACGAAATGAATTTACATTGATTTAAATAAGTAATCTATTTATATTAATTGAAGAAATGAATTTTTAAATATATATATGTATATATAAATTAAAATTAATTAATTTAAGTACCAATTTTCATTTTCCTGACTTTTGGTAATAACTTATTAATATTGCTGCCGTAAAAGAATTTAATAAAATAATGCTGCTAAAAGAATACCTATGGTGAATATTTGTTTTATATTTTCGTTAATTACCATTTATTTATTAGAATATTTTTTGTTAAATTAAAAATATAACACAAATATACGTTATAATTAATGGTTTTATTATTTTTTCAACATGCTTAATTGATTATTCTACAGATTATTATTCCTTTATTTAAAATATATAAATGTATAATAATTCTTCTATTATAAATAAAAATTATTTTACATAAAGTTATTTCAAACCATCGTGTATGAAATTACATATCCTATATGTATTAGAAACCTGCTCAAATCCAAACATTGCATACTGACCGCCATGTTGCTTCTTTCGACGCTGTGATTTGACAGCACATCAAGGTGGAGTTGAGTGTCGTTTTTTGTAGAAAAACTCCCACGAAGTGCCCTTTTAAGGGCACCTAAGGGTAAGTGTTTGAAAAATTATTATCATTATTAATATTTTTAGTTTTAATAAAATGACGTACTTTCGCATTCATTTTTATATTTTTTCCTCAGTTTTACTAAAAACAACATAACCTGTTCTTTTTTTTAAATTTAATTTAATCTAAGAATTTTTTAAGACAAAGGATTGTTTACATTACGAATTACTTCCTGAAATTCTACATGTATTTTTTAATAATATTTTTATTAAAGATGATTGGATTAATTATAAATCAGATTGTAGTTCTTAACATCGATCAATTAATTCTGTAATATAATTTTTTTACAGGATTTTGAGGTGTAATAATGGCTACTGATAAAGTGACCCTAGGAGATGCTCTATCTAATGTTGATGTTCTTGATGAATTCACATTACCAGATGAACAACCGTGCATTGAAGCTCAACCATGCTCTGTTGTATATCAAGCTAATTTTGATACCAATTTTGAAGATAGAAATGGATTTGTAACTGGTATTGCTAAGTATATTGAAGAAGCTACTGTTCATGCAAGTCTGGTATGCGTTATTTAAAATTTCTTTATGGATAATATAATATAAATTTCATTAATAATATATATATCTGTATATACTATTTAGAATGAATTGTTAGAAGAAGGATTAGAACATGCTGTCATGCTTTATACATGGCGGTGTTGTTCAAGAGCAATACCTCAACCAAAATCTAACGAACAACCCAATAGAGTAGAAATTTATGAAAAAACTGTAGAAGTCCTTGCACCAGAAGTTAATAACTTATTAAATTTTATGTATTTTCAAGTAAGTATATTAAAAATTTAAACTTTAATATAAAATTTTGTACACATATTTTTTTAATTTTATCATTTGAATAAGCTTATTAATTTAGAAAATAATTTTAAAATAATTTAAAAAAAAATATATGTTATAATAGCATTTAAAGTAATAATTTAAAATATAACTTTTTATATTTTTTCTAATTTAGCATAAAAAGTCAATAATCAATTATCAACAGAATAAAAAATTTTGTTTTTTGCTTAAGTTTATACTTTATATTTAAACGGTAAATGTAATTAATAATTTATTGAATTTGATATTATAGAGAAAAGCTATTGAAAGATTTTCAGCTGAAGTAAAACGACTATGTCATCAAGAAAAAAGGAAAGATTTTGTTTCGGAAGCATATTTATTAACTTTGGGAAAATTTATTAACATGTTTGCAGTCCTAGATGAACTTAAAAATATGAAGTCTAGTGTTAAAAATGATTACTCTACATATAGAAGGTACTTATTGTACACAAATTTAAGTAGATTTAAGATAGAATATAAAAGTTATTTGTATTAAAACATTATTTATTTAACAGAGCTGCACAATTTTTAAAAGTTATGTCAGATTCACAAACACTTCAAGAATCTCAAAATTTGTCAATGTTTTTAGCAACACAAAATAAAATTAGAGATACGGTTAAAGAGAATTTAGAAAAAATTCAAGGTTATGAAGAATTGTTGGCTGATGTCGTAAATATTTGTGTTCATATGTTTGAAACAAAAATGTACCTTACACCAAATGAAAAACACATGTTAGTGAAAGTTATGGGTTTCGGTCTATTTTTAATGGACAGTGAATTGTGCAATATTAACAAATTAGACCAAAAGAAAAAATTGAAATTAGATAGAATTGATAGAATTTTTAAGAATTTAGAAGTTGTACCACTTTTTGGTGATATGCAAATCGCTCCATTTAATTATATTAAAAGATCAAAACACTTTGATGCATCCAAATGGCCATTATCTTCTTCCGTAAATAGTATGAGTCCTCAAGCTGATTTAATGGTACATTTACCTCAAATTCGTGAAGATCATGTTAAATATATAAGTGAATTAGCAAGGTATGAAGGTCATGCAAAGTAATATTTAACAAAATTTTATATTATGAATTTATATATATTTATATATATTTATATCTTTTAAATATTTACTTTATTAGGTATAGTAATGAAGTAACTACAACTTATAAAGACTGTGGAAGCGATGCTGAAAATAGAGAAACTGCCGAATTAGCCTTACGAGGCTTGCATTTGTTATCACAGTGGACTAGTGTTGTGACTGAATTATATAGTTGGAAATTGTTACATCCGACTGATCATCATATGAATAAAGAATGTCCTCAAGAAGCTGAAGAATATGAAAGGGTAAATTTCTTCCTTTAAAAATATTTTTATTTTTTCATTTAATAGAAATTTTGAAATATTTATTTTATAGGCCACTCGTTACAATTATACAGATGAAGAAAAGTTTGCCTTAATTGAAGTAATAGCTATGATTAAAGGTCTCCAAGTTTTAATGGCTCGAATAGAAAGTGTTTTTGTTGATGCTATTCGTAGAAATATATATGCTGAATTACAAGATTTTGTACAATTGATGCTTCGAGAACCATTAAGAAAAGCAATAAAAAATAAAAAAGA
The DNA here is from genome assembly GCA_018907185.1 of Platyscapa corneri. NCBI lineage: Eukaryota > Metazoa > Arthropoda > Insecta > Hymenoptera > Agaonidae > Platyscapa > Platyscapa corneri. The sequence goes on along the minus strand of JACCHW010000005.1, from coordinate 502,111 downwards.
TTTAATTAGAAGGTTTATATTTACTACAAAAATTAATAAAATAGTTTATTATTATCAGTTTAAAATAATTTTATTTTAATTTAGTATAATTGTTTCTGTACGTGAAACATGCGCTGACTGGCATTTCGGAGTGGAACCCACAGCAGATCCAGCTCTTAAAGGAAAGAAAGATCCAGATAATGGATTCGGTATAAAAGTACCAAGAAGGAAAGTTGGTATGTAATATAATACGACTTAGTTGATTACGTACTGTTCATTGGCATATATTCTAATTTTAATTATTAAGGTCCATCATCAACTCAACTTTATATGGTGCGCACAATGCTTGAATCACTAATTGCTGATAAAAGTGGTGGAAAACGTACCCTAAGAAAAGATATTGATGGTCAATACCTTGTACAAATTGACCAGTTTCATAAAACTAGTTTTTATTGGAGTTATTTGTTAAATTTTAGTGGTAAGTTGAAATAAATTATTTAAATATATTATTTACATAATTTTTAATAATTATTTTAAAATTTGTATACACCTATTATAGAATCCCTACAAAATTGTTGTGATTTATCACAATTATGGTATAGAGAATTTTATCTTGAGATGACAATGGGTCGTAAAATACAGGTAAAGGCAAAATTTTATTTAATTACACTAAACTTTATACAATAATCTCTTTTAAAATAAGCTTTTAAGTACTTAAAGGACAGTCCAAATAAAATGCAATTTCTATCATATCTGTACTATTTCGTTTTTACTATTTCGTTTCTGCTTCAAATTCTATTCTTTCAAAGTCACTACTGAAATGTATGTCGACGATATTTCTTTCTAACACGATATTAGCTATTTTCTCTGACTGATTTCATGACTAGAAATGCCAAGTGCGACACCAGCACAATGAGGAATGCAGCGATTTGATCACCATGGAGAAACGCATTCAGGTACTCTATTCGCCTCAAAATTATCACCTCACTGTAGCGAGTAGACAGTTATTTTCTTACTCGTAGTGCCATACCATGGAATTGCACGACTGGGAATTGGATATATTTCTGTTGCACTGTGTTTTATCTGTTTCATGTGTGTATGTGTGTGCTTGATTATTCATGCGACTATGTTATAAAAAAATATTTTAAAAAATTCATATAAAAGATCTACAAATAGATTAAAATATCTGGTTATTTCTCTGTCAATAGATAATAATTTTTATTTTATTTTATTTTTATTATTATTTGACTTTTTTAATAATATTATAATTATATCATTAAATTTCTTTTTTATTAACAATAAAAAATTTTGTTATACTGACATTAAATTTTGTAATGTAGTATACAATATTTATATTATGTAGTATTTACAACATATTGACAGATTTATTATGGATTTAAGTAACTACTTGTTTTAATAAAGCTTAGATTAAGGCATTTATTGATAAAGGGGTATAACACTAGTTTTTTTTTTAAATTAATGTATGCTTCAAAAACTCATTCTTTAAAATAACTAATTTTTAAAAATAACCGTATTTCGTAACTTTAGTTAAGGATAAAATTCAATGATAAGAAAACTTTTTATTATATTTTAAAGCTTTATAAGTTTTAGTATGTAACTAATTTAATAAAAACATTATAAAGGATAATTATTGAAATGTATAATATAAATAGTAATTATTTGTAACTTAAAAAATAATGACTAAAAGTAAATTTTAATATTTATGCACTACAGTCATTATAAAAGTTATAGTATTAATAAATGAAAAGTATTTTAAAATATTGTAAATATTATTTAATTTTTTGTTTTTTTTGTTTTACGTACTAACGAGTGATAATAAATTTAATTTTTAATTTCTGAATAATTGAATTTTATTTCTTCAATTACAGTTCCCAATCGAAATGTCAATGCCCTGGATTTTAACTGATCATATTCTACGAAGTAAAGAACCTTCGATGATGGAGTGAGTATTTCAAAACTGTTAGCATAATATATTGGTATCTGAGAGTATAAATATTGGTACTTTAAAATGAACATTATGCTTTTGAACTTTCATAAGATAATTTTAAAAAAACAACGTTTAAATTAATTATGTTGCTTTAAATATTGATTGTAAAAAAACATTGCTTATGAATAAATAATTTCCCTTTAGAATTATAAAATTCGTTTAGAATTTTTAATACGATCAACTTAAGTAATAAATAAACCTTAATTTAAATACAAAAGTTGTCTATTAATTAATTATAGATGCTAATGTTCTTAATATAATTGTACCAAATTTATAGATTACACGAAAGTTCCACGATAATTGTGTTTTATTTTGAAAAATCCACATGATTTCAGGTATGTTCTTTATCCATTAGATTTATACAATGATAGCGCGTTGTATGCGCTAACAATATTCCGCAAACAATTTTTGTATGACGAAGTTGAAGCCGAAGTAAATTTGTGCTTTGACCAGTTCGTCTATAAACTCAGCGAACAAATCTTCGCCCATTATAAACAACTAGCTTCCAGTATTTTGTTAGATAAAAGATTCCGAGTTGAATGTTTGGCTGCTGGTGCCTACATTTTGTCATATCCACGTGCGAATCGATACGAGACTCTTCTTAAACAACGACACGTTCAATTACTCGGTCGTAGTATTGATCTCAACAAATTAATAACTCAGCGAATCAATGCAGATATGCAAAAATCGCTTGACTTAGCTATTAGCAAGTTTGAATCTGGAGATATAACAGGTGTTATTGTAAGTTATCGAATTTTTCTTTTTTCTCTTGTTTTGATTTACATATTTTGAATAATTTTATTGCCTGAAAATCTAGTAAAATAAATATTTTAATGTTCTATTATGCAATATTATTACATACGTAGCGAAAGGTATGCGTTTAGTTCCATTACTTGAAGGTTAATTTGCATCACGTGAATCTGAATTTTTCTAATATAAAGACAATAATTGACAAATTATTTACTTTACTTTTAAACGGTTACAACAATTTTTACTTATTTATATTTATTTTCTATTCATTTCATAAAAGACTGTCGATAGCACGCGTTGTTCATATTTTAATTTTCTTGCATAATTAGTTGCTGATAATTAGAAACTGATGACTTAAATATAAAAATAAGTATTTATATGCTTTAAAATAACAAAGAGTACAAATAAAAACATATTTAAATATGTTTTGAGTACAATGACAAGTTTAAGTATTAAAAGCAAATGGTTAATACATTTAATAATTAATTCATTTTAAAGACAAATGCATGAATGGTTGACGAGCATTTGTTCATGAAAAGAAATAGATTAATATTCAATTAGAATTTCATGAAAAAGCTCAAAATTTTGAAATAATTAAATAGAGTAAATAATATTAAATTTCTTTAATTGTATTCGAAGTTTATTGAGAGAATTTAAAAGTGAACCATAGATAAAAGGGTAGAAAGTTTTATCATGGAAATAAGTGAATACTACTAGTTCCAATTACGGAAATAAGTTTATTGTTTTTTTATATTTTTAAATAAAATTGGCGTTTTCAAGCAATATATTATACAAAAATTTTTTATAAATCAGATATGTTTTATTAAAAATCCGTGAAAACAATTTTAATTTAAACCTTATTTTGATATTAGATACTAATTTTATTTCGTAAAATATATGTAAAGATAATTATTGTATTTATTTTTTATTTTATCAGGTAATTGTGTAATTTATTTTTCAGGAATTAGAGGGATTATTGCAAGTTAATCGCTTAACACATAAGCTACTGAGTAAATGGCTTGCATTGGATGAATACGACGCTATGTTCAGAGAGGCAAATCACAATGTATTAGCACCATACGGCCGTATAACATTGCATGTTTTTTGGGAACTCAACTACGACTTTTTACCAAATTATTGCTATAATGCAGCTACAAATAGGTAAATTGTATTGTAAATAAACAATTATTATTTCGTTGTTATCCTATAAATAACTTTTAAGTTATGAAAAGAAATATAACGATCTTGAGAAATAATCGTAAAAAAGAATAACAACATAAAAGAAGCTCTTTCATTATAATATCTTAGAAACCATTTTAATTATATAATTTAACTTCTATAATAAAAGCTTAAACTGAAGCCTTAAATATAGGTGAGAACATAAGCTTTAATGAAATGAACTAATTAAAATTTATTTTAACGAATATTGAAAGAATTTTTTGAATTGCCAATTTTGTTGATTATAGCTTATAGTACAGTTTTTTTTTATTACAGTTTAAATTTATTTTAGGCAGTTTTTTTTTTAAATTTATTTTTTTAAATGTCTAAATATTTTCATTATAATATTTAAAAAAATAATATTCATAATATTATGTGTTTCGTGAAGCTATTAATGCTACAAACAGGATGATTGCAATATCATGGACAAACAATCTATGACATTTCATGTTGCGTTGACTGCAACTAAATTTAGACGATTTTTTGACGAATCCATATTATCGAATTTTTTGTATTGCCTTATTTTGAAAAAATGTTTAATCAATTAGATTCATTAAATGTCGAGGATTACAATTCGTACAACCAGTTCATCGTGACAAGCCACCACAAATGTCCCATCATTATTTATGGGGCAGCAAACAATTGAATCTTGCGTACAACACTCAGTATGGACAATATTCAGGCTTCGTCGGTCCCTACCATTTTCGCACGATGTGCAAGCTTCTCGGCTACCAAGGCATAGCCGTCGTTATGGAAGAGCTTCTCAAGATCGTTAAATCATTGATTCAGGGTAGCCTACTACAATTCACGAAAACGCTCATGGAAGCTATGCCAAAGGTTTGCAAATTACCAAGATACGATTACGGATCGCCGGGGGTACTGGGGTATTATCATGCACAGCTGAACGACATAGTACAGTATCCGGACGCAAAGACTGAACTCTTTCATAATTTCCGCGAATTTGGTAATACGATCCTGTTTTGCTTACTAATGGAACAAGCTCTATCACAGGAAGAGGTTTGCGACTTGATGCATGCAGCACCGTTCCAAAATATCTTACCAAGACCTTATTGCAAAGGTAATTTGTAATCAACTATTTGCAGAAATTTTATTAAAAAATAATGCTCATAAAATATAATACATGATAATATACAGCTCTTTAAATTAATTAAATATTCATTCATATTTGTTTTTATAGAGGGAGAGAAACCGGAAACGAAACAAAAGAGATTAGAAGTTAAATACGCAGCACTTCAAATTGTACCAAATGTTGATAAATATGGGACGGCAAAGGTATAATAAAATGTACACTTTAAAATATTTATTAGTATAAGAATTCATAAATATCGCTATTCTAGCAAGCAATGGTTGCCAAAGAAGGAGATTTGTTGACTCGAGAAAGACTCTGTTGTGGTCTGTCAATATTTGAAGTCGTATTGAGTAGATTACGCAGCTTTTTGGATGATCCCATTTGGGTAGGACCACCACCAGCAAATGGAGTAATGAATATTGATGAATGTACCGAATTTCACAGACTTTGGAGTGCTTTGCAATTTGTTTACTGCATTCCTGTAGGAGATACTGAATTTACGGTCGAGTTAGTATAGAAACTATTGTTGAATTTATAATAATGTTATAATATTTAGCTAAATTAGTTGTATTTATTTTTACACTTGGTTGTTGTCAATAAAATTATTGATGTTTCAGAAAGAACGTAAAACTGTTTTTTATTGAGTCATAATACTTAAATATAAATATTATATTCAAAATACTTATTAAATATAAAATTTCCAGGGAATTATTTGGTGAAGGTTTGCACTGGGCCGGGTGTGCAATGATTGTTCTTCTTGGACAACAAAGACGATTCGAGGCTTTAGATTTCTGCTATCATATTTTACGAGTACAGCGAGTTGATGGCAAAGATGAAAATGTCAAAGGAATTGTAAGTATATTATTTTAATTGAAACGTATTCCTAATATAATTTTAATATTTCATTTATTTGAAATCATTATCATAAATCTTTTTGATATAGATTTCAGTTGTGAATCATCTTAAACATTGATTAAATAAAGATGCTATTTACTATTTTTTTCATTAGATATTATAGTAATGATTTTTTTATTCAGCATTTAAAGCGTATGGTGGACCGAATCAGGCGGTTTCAAGTTCTGAACTCACAGATCTTTGCTGTATTGAACAAGTATCTAAAAAGCGGCGATAGTGATGCTTCCAGTGTTGAACATGTCAGATGTTTTCCACCGCCTATCCATCCATCTTTAGCTCATGTTCAACAACATTATCACGCCCCAGAGTATTTGAGACAAGTGAATCATCCATAAATGAACTGAAAATTGACTTATAATATATGCATATATAAGATGTGTCAAATTCATTATTTTTATTTGTAAAATTCAGTGGACATCTTTTGAATTAGTCCAAAATATAACTTCAGTAAAACTTCGTGGAATATATATTTTTATCTGCAATAATTTTCATTATTACTAATTTAGTAAAAATTCTTATACTTTTATTTGTGTTTATTTTGCACAATTCAATTTATTACATATGTAATAGGATAATATTTCACGTAATTTAATTTTATTAAATATTAAAAATTAAGTAATTTATATGAATAAGTTATGTTAACTTTTGAAATAATTAACATTTCATATAAATGATATTGTAAGAAATTCTGTTCTTGGTATTTAAATTAATGTTAACACAATTTTCATACTTACAAAATTTTTTATTACATATATATATATATATAGATTATTATATTCTGTATGACATTTTTAAATAAAGGAAGCTATTAGTGAAGTAGTTAAATTATAAAATGTAAGATATGTAATTGAATCAAGGTTATATTCGTTTTATATTCTTTATTTTATTATTGCTTTTTAACAATTTTGTTTCAAATTCGTTATTAAAAAATATGATTTAGTTTTTATTTAATATCAGAATTTTAATATATAAAAAATTAATTTTTGAATAGAAATACAAATTTTCAGCATCCTGGAAATTATACAATTAAAATGAAAAACATTATTTCTTAAAACTCGAGGTGATTCTGAATATATTATTCCAAAATTGTATAACGCATATATTTATACATTTAATACATTATATTAATTTCATAATTTAGTTCTATTTATTTTTTTTTCATTATCATTATAAACTAAGAAGTATTGTATATTATCAATTTAATCGAATGGCTTTTATACACAGTTTGAAAAATTTAAATAATTATAATCATCTTTTTAAATTGTTTTTATATTATCATATACTATAAGAGTATTAATAAACAAAAATAATTTTTTATACAAATATTTGTTAATTATCTTTGTAAATATTTATATAATTTTTTGTATTATCAAAATTTTTTTATTTATAAATGTATTTTATAATTTATATTGTATGAAACATATTTTATTATTATTAATATTATTATACACTTATATTACGGATAATAAATTATAATTTTATTTTATTTTTAATTAATATTTTTTTAAAATACTAATCGTTTTATTTATTTACAAAAAAAATTATTTTGAATAATGTAATCTTAAATAAAGATGTATTATAATATAAATTACTTTTATACTCATTAATTAAAGTTCTGCAAAAAAATCCGAGGCATTGTTTATTTTACTACTGGGTAAGTTATGTTTCATCTGTTTTTGTTTACCACCTTTTATACGTTCTGATACATTTAAAGTTTCAAAATAACTTATATTCCAAAATTTAACAGTATTATCATACGAATATGAAGCAATTATTGTTCCATTATTACAAATATCAAGACATTCTACTGACAAATCATGCTGACCAACAATTCCCAGTTGTCGATTTGGAAATACGCTTGTAGCTCTAGTAATAAAAGTTAAACTTAATTATTTAAATAAGGTATTTAAAATACATCTAAGAAAAATTTTCCAAGTACCTCAACATTTTATCTTCACCACCTGTAACGACTATTTGTTCTGTTATTGGAATCATACAGTTTATGGATTTTTTTGTTAAACTTCGTATTTCATCTGAATGAAGACCAAATTCTCCCCAATTAAAAAGGTATAAAGTACCCTTACTTCCACCTGCTAAAATTTTTCTTCCATGTTTAAATAAACCGAGACATGTAAGTTCTTGAGGATAATCTTCAGTCTAAATTATGAAATATATATGTAAATACACAACAAATGATTCAAATAGACTTTAATTCTTACCCGAACATGTAATTTTTTTGTATTTAAATTTAAAGTTGTTAATGTTCCATCTCCGCTAGCACATACTAAAAACCTTTTATCATCGTTAATTATCATAGAACTAACAAAATCTTCCATTTCTTTTAAAGAAAATATTGAACTTTGTTGTCTACGATCCCATACTGCAATAAACGATTTAATAAAATTAAATAAACCATTTAATAATATTTTTATTAATATTTTAATAAATGATTTATACATTTCACAGTTCCCTCGTCGTCGCCAGTTGCAAAAGTATTCTGATTTACTAAAGCCATGCAATAAATTGGATTTCTAAAAATTTATATAATTCAGAGAAATTCAAGTTGTTAATTTATTTAATATATTAAATTACTTACTCGTGTGCATTTTCAAATATACTAATCAGTTTTTCTGTTTCAAAATCACTTAGCATTATTGTTTTATCTTTACTAACAGAATATAAAATATTTCCATCTTCACTAAATTCAATATCTCTACAAGCCTTTTCGTGTAATTCAATTGTTGATGTAAGTTCATTATTTACATTATCATATTTATATCTAAATAAATTATATAAATTATATACTAAATCCTAAATATTATTGGGAAATAATTAATGTTTACTTACATAAGTACATCTCCAGTAATACTCGCTAAAGCAATAATATCTCTAGTTGGATGAAAACAAATATCAGCTAAAGTATTTTCTAATAAAATATTTGGCGGATGGTTTCTAACAATTTCCCTAGATCTTAAAATAGCTTTTATAACTTCATCTTCCTCTTCCTCTTCCTCATTATCAATGTTTCCGCATACAGAAGATGATGCTGTTTCATTATGTTCGTATAAAAAAACAATAATTTGCAATTTTTATTCAATATGTATAGTTTGTATACATATAAGCGCATATTTATATAACCTTTAAATTTAATTAATATCTTGTAAAATAACTATTGTTTATTAAAATATAAAAATACATGTTACTGAAAGACAAGTAAGTATGAGATTAATTTATAGTAACTAATTATAGCTTGTAAATATGTTTATATTTTTTTTACTTTTTATTTTAAAAATTTGACTTTTTTCCTAATGAATAAATTGGGATGTACCTTGACAACAATATTAAAAATTATACATATCATAGTGTTTTTAATATATTACATTAAAATTTTATTTTTAATATTATAATGAAATGAGCTCCATTTATAATAATTTATAAGACAATTAAAATAATCTACATTAATTTTATAACGAATTCCTTAAAAGCAATTTTTATATCAAAATTATACACTTGATATAAGTTATAAAAATTTACATAATATATGTAAATAAAAAATATTGTATCAACATATTTATTCGATTTCCACAATATAATAATGAATTAAAATAAGTATAGATTATTATTATTATCATTATTAAGTTGTTGTTATGTTATAATTTTTTAATAATGAATATTACGAAAAAAATTAAAAATCAAAACATTAAAATAAAAACAATGATATTTTAATATAAAAAAAATATATATCCAATAGTATTACTGAAAATATTAAACAAATAATTAAATTAATAAATAAAAGAATATATTTACCTGATAAATCTGCACCAGCATCATTCAGATTTTCTGATTCATCAGAATCGGACAAGGATTCCTCACTATCACTAGAATTATTTTCATTATACTCACTATCACTGGAATTGATTTCATTATCATCGGTGTTTTCTAGGTCAACTGAAATAAAAAATATATAATAACAATGTTTTTTTTAAATAAATTGAATTACATAATTTAGAATAACATTTGGGTAAACATACATTCATAACCTATAAATTAAAACTATTTAAGTATATTTCTTGTAAGAACTATATGCTTTTTCAATGCCTAATAGTTTTTTTACCTTTAGAAAATCCTTTATTTGTCTTCATGTTACGTAATAATTATATAAAATTCAATTCAATTAATGTGTATAATAACACGTGGTATTTTCATTGCTACAGTATAACTATCATAGAGTACAATTTACCGATTCTTCAGATTTCTCATCCACAATGGTTCATCAAAATCACCATTATAAAATATTTTGATCAAGTCTTCTTAGTATATTATGATTATAAAATAAAATATGTATTTAGTTAATAATATTAAGTAAACAAAATTTTAAAAGATTCATATTCAACTTTTTATTTATTAAGAATTTAATCAATTGCCGCAAATAAACGATATAAAATTAATATAAAAAAAAGCAGAACATTTTTCTGCGTAATCTAAATTCATAATTAACACAAAATTTATTAACATTGTTAATAGAATTAAAAATGTTTTTTATCTTAGGTAATAACAAAATGTAAATTTTTAAACTGAAGAATAATTAATTACTATATTTTATAAAATAAGTGTTAAAAAGAATTTATCATTACTTACTTTTTAAAATATTTTATTTTTATCTCCATATTTTCAACATTATTACGTCTAGAGGCTAAAAATTCGACTTATTTAACTTACTTTTTCAGAATATTTCTTATACGATGAATTCAATTTTAGAATAAAGAATAAAAAATGTTATATTTAACGTTATTTAAAATTTTATTTCAGATTAAATTTAGGTATAATCGTATATTGTTACGCCTTTTTTTATCATCGACAGAATAATAAAAAATATCTTAATTTGAATCTATTAAATTCTAAATAAAAACAATACAATTTTTCTATTTTTTAATAAAAATAAATTTCATTTGAATAATGTCAAGTTTTTTTTTGAGGTAAAAGTAATGCAAAAATAAAACAATTAAATAGTTCTATTCTTTCATTGTTTTTTAATCCTATTAAAATTTTTATTAATTCTTCATTTTAAATTCGATTGCGACAATAAATTAAAGGTATATATACTTCGTATTTTTATAACTCTTGAAAAATTTCTTGTTTAAATTGTTAGTGTTTATCTTTTCGAAAAATATCCAATTGAATTCCATAAAATTAATATAAATATTATCAAAACATTAATAAATATATATTAAAATACATATTATAATCAAAAACAAATAAATTTAAAATTAATCATTGCATTCAATATTATTTATACAATACAAATATGTAAGTTTAGAAAATTTCAATAAAACAAGAATTTTATTAATTACAAGAATACGAAGTGCAAATCTATATTTTTAAGGTTAAATAAAATAACGACGAAGTCAAACCATATAAAATCTTTGTTGAGAACATTATTCCTTTTTTATTTAACTTCCGCAGATATGGAACGCACGAACATAGGAATTGCTCTGGTGCATTAAACAACGATAAGGAGGAATATCTTCGTCATCGTTGCCTTATTAATTTTCATTTCTTGATGTATAGTTTATTAATCATCGGTTCCGATTGTAAGATTCAGCCTAATTAATCGCTCGATCCTTCGGCGTTTCACTTTTTTTTGCAATTTTTCCCCCTCTTTTTTCGTCTACCTCTATGTATCTCTATCTCTATCTCTTTCGCTCTTTCCCTATCTCTCTCACACTCCCATTTCCTATCGTTCACTCTTCCATTCATTATACATTTTTCTTACTTAAACTCTTCAAGTACACCATTTTTTTATTTCATTACCGTTTTTTCTTTAATTGTAGTTAACAAGCGCTGCATTTTCCAACATGAGAATGGTTTCATTTGAACGTGTGCAACAAAAATGAATAAACAGCGACATATCACAGTACCGTACGCAAAGCTTGTATGAGTCGCAGATAAAATATAGCATTAAAGGCCAATATAGCGACACTACTTTTTATTTATTTATTTTTTAAATCCCTCCAATCCTTCATTCGTCGTACACGTAAGGAGAACGAATATCTCTCTTTCTTGTATTATCATCTGTAATTTTATGATTAAAACGTATTTTAAATTTTTCCTTGTAGTATTTTTACGATTTTTTTTGTATTGTTTCCTTTTTCGCTCAAAAAAATCATCTTATTTATTTTACACATAAGTTTACATGTATATATGGTCTGTGTCAACGTTTTCCTCGTTCTTTTCAGCTTTGCACGAATCGAAGCGTTTATATAATTTTTCTTTTTATTCGGTTTCATTTAAAGATTATTATAACAAAGTAGTTAGCGACGGCCGGAAGCTACTTTGCTGGATGACATTGTTACAGCAGGGATGCACGATGCAAGCGCGGGGTATGAAAGAACAAAAAGTACAATAATAAATTGAAGCATAATAACTTTGCTTTCGGTAGTCTCGTTGTGATAGATTCCATAATATTCAACTCAGTTTCATAATTATCGTTTTTTGTCCCTTCACACGATATCTCTCGAGGAGTCCAGAAAAGTAGCTCCCTCAAGAAGTGCGTAAAAGCATCGCGAGAAACTCTTGCGCTTGCTCTGTGACATCGATTTCTTTTACTTCGCCGCCGCGAATATCTTATTTTTTTGTTGCTCTAACATAAAAAAAAATAATCATGTAAACTTTGAGATAGCAAAGTTTCAATTACTTTTATACAAGATAGTGCGCCAATGAAATCGCTACTGATTATCAATTTTTAATAAATAGTTATAAAACACAATTTATTACTTTTTTGAAAACGTCCTTAATAATACTTTATAGAAATCTGTAAATATATTATCATTATTATTGTTATAAGATTGAATTTAGCTTGATTTTGAGTAATAATAGGAACACACAGTATAGCTGTAATTCTTTCTTCTCCGGTAGCACTTGGCTAATCATAGATCATATTCGTAATTAATTCAAATCAAGAGATTATATTCAAAATCAAGATTACATTGACGCACCACTTCGAGTACACTAAATCCTAACATTAAAACACGAAGCATGAATGAGTGAAAATGAGAATGCCCCAATAAACAAAAACAAAACAAATGAGCTCGGGCACAAGAGTTTCGTTTGGCCGCCAATACGTCAGCTTCTCTCAACCCACAAAGGGACTTTGGCAACGTACTAAAGGTTGGCAACGATAATCCTTTCGTGTTCCTCGTCTCTCACCCCTTTTTCTTTTTCTCACATTCTCCCGTACATTAAACACGCACTCAATCGCTCCGTCCGTTATTTCACATACATCGGGTATTACCGCCTATTTATTTATGCACATATAATAGTAATAATAATAATAATAATAATAATAATAATTATAATAATAATAATTAATCTGTACAGATGATTCGCACACTTACACATACTTGACACTTAGTTTTTCATTTTTTTTAGTTTTCATCAAGCACGCACTCACACGTTTCTTCGATCAACTGCAATTATGTATATATATAATTTGAATTACACATATGCCTAGACATTGTGGATACATGTTTATGTATATGTTTAATGTCAATTGTTAAATAGTAGTCGAATAGATTTCTTTTTTTGTTTGTGACATTGTTCGTTAATCGTTTAATAATGCGCGTTTATACGTATATTTATTTACATAATATGGAAAAAGTGTTCAACACCGAATAACAAATTATACAGCTTTACAAGGTTAAACACTGGGTTTGCCAAGTTGCGTTCACTTTTTTCTCTCTGTCACGTTTATATTTTGACATTTTTCCCTCGAAATTTTCTTTATCTTTTAGTCTTTGATTAAGAAAAATAATGTTTTTTTAGTCCTTGCAAATTGAGATTTAAACAATGTTTGTCACTTATGCCGAATTAAAATGTTTTTTAAATTAATAAAAGTTTAAGATTTTGTGCTCTTTATGATCTATTAATAATGAATCCATAAAAATGAAGTAACAAAAATAAAGAACCTTTATTTCTAATTATTAAACGACGCTGTTCAGAAAAAAAATCTTTTTTCCATGTAATGAAAATATCATTACAGAACTTATGAACATAAATATTAAACTTTAAAATTTTTAATGTAAATTCTGTATCAATTTAGTCATATCGCTATAAATCACGCTTACCAAATGAAAGTAACATTTTTTAACTTATTACTAATCTTGGGTCAAATTGTTTGCATTTCATGCAGTCGACGAATTTTTTTTAAAATTAAATTTTTCGGAAATTTCGTGAATACAACAAAAAGAGTAAAGTTAAATTTCCGTACGCATAAGTTTTTCCCGTGGAAATGAAGTTACGTGCGTGCTAAAGGAAAATTTTCTCATTCGTTTAAACAAAAATTTTATATTATTTAATTTTTTTATTAATTTTTTACTTTATAATGTGTAGGTCATAAATTTGATGAGTTTACCTGAATTGTGTTAAGAGGTGTCATATGATCTTTCGTAAATTGCACGTTATAATGAAAAAATACAATGCTAAGACAATGGTTGTTTTTTTCTACAAAATGAATTTTATGTCACAATCCTGAAATGATACACGAATTCTTTTCCTTGGTGAAATACTAAGTACTTGAAATTTATGATGCAATGAGATCGATTAATAATTATAAATAAATTTGTAAATAAGAATATAATTTTTTTGTATATTTTATCATTACAATTTTTATTCTGTCAGTACTATTTTATTAATTCAAAATTTTAATAATTCTATTAGAGATATTAAATACAGTAAAGTAATTATTATTTGGATAATTAACTGTACATGTCTTTTTATTAAAAAGCATAAGCAAATTTCTGAAATAGTTAAACATGTTACCAAAATAAATTACTTTTAAAGTATTCTTTTCTGTTAATAATTTGAATATTATAACAAAATTTATATTTTAAGTTATGTTTTATAAAGAGTTTATGAGGTCGTTTGTGATTAAAAATTTACAAACTTCCCATATTTTGAACGACTTTACAAAATTCTATTGGAAAGAATATAACGAAAATTGCCTTAAAAGAACAATTATGAACTTTGTTTATATATTTACATTACGTATACATTTCGTAATTTTCAACAAAATATCAGATTTTCATTTCAAAAATTTAATCACAATATGATAAAAATGCAGATTTTGAACACCTTAAATACAATAGTAACTTTCTAATATTTTTTTTCAGTAAATAAAAGCATGTAAAGAAAAAAGAAATACCGAACTTTATAGACGCTTATCAAATAATTTGTTAACGTAAAACGATATCAATAAACGTATAGTGCGTGTTTTTTTCTTTCTCACTTCTTACAGTTCATTTTTCAATAAAAAAGAAAAAAATGAAAGAAAAAGGGGGAAAACAACAACAAAGAACTTTCTTCTACCTAACAAGTCTCATGTGCATCTTTCAGAAAAGAAAACCAACAAAAAAGATAAGTTGAAGAAAAATTAATACATATAATGAATTAGCAATTAATTAGCGCTTAATACTAAAAAGGTGACCCGCAATCACTTTTTCTTTCTTTATGGGCAAAGCATATATTCCCATGATAAAGCGACACTCCGCAGAGCGTTATTATTACTTTATTCCTTTATTTTTTTCAATTTCTCTCACCATTTAACACTTTCGCTCATAAAATTTGCTGTTCGAAGAGCTTTACCAGATAATTCGTTATTTGACTTTCTTTAACCTATTGTTACGATAATCCAAATCTTGAGTGATTTGAATCTCGACGACTGTTTTGTCTTGTACCTTTGGATAAACGGAAGAAATAATTGTTTTTACACTAGAAAACAACGTTGTGTCATTTAAGACATTGATTTAACCATTTAAATCAAAGTAAAAATATGTTCCTTTTACCGAGAAAAATTGTTTACAGCTATTTACTTTTAGGAGTTAAAATTTAATTCGTTAAATGAGAATTATATTTCAGTGTTTTGCTACAAAATTGGTATTTAAATTTACAATAAAACTATTTTAATGTACTTTAAAATATTGCACTGAAACTATGTGAGAAAAGTTGGTTTTAAAATGTTTTTATTTTGCAAGCGAGTAATAAAATTATATTATTGAATTAAACTTTTATGTAGTTTTGCGGTTTTTAGATCTTAAACAATTTCGTAAAACAAAAAACAAATTAGTAATATTTAAATTTGTAACGATTGAAGTGATTAATAAAAAAAAATACTTTTATATTAAAAATTAATCTCAAAATATGTACGACATTCCTATAAAAATACTGACTAAATTTATATTAAAGTCTTTAAATATTTTCTTTATAGCTGAAATACTTCCACAACTTGCAAAAAAAATTTGATTTTACAAAACATTAAGGCGATTTGGTCTTCTTAAATTTACAGTCTATATATATATACATGTCATTTGGGAATCGAATAATAGATATTTTTAAAAAATAGAAAGTTTAGTAAGAAGAAAAATAAACATCGACGACATGCTTGATATTAAAATACTAGAACCAAACTATTTTATAATTTACTTTACCACTGTTTTAAATCTTCTTATATTTTTACGAAACTTTATGCCTTGACATGATCACGTGCTAGGACATAAATTACATGGCACAATAAGGAATTCCTTGAATTTGAAATACCCGTATCGTTTCTTAACATTGCTTTGATCTGTTATGTGGACATCTTTCGTTAATAATATACATCACATTTATTTTACACACGCTATTAAAAATCAAAACCTGATCTTTCGTTAAATTACATTGAGATAAGTAATTAGCTTAAACTTTTTGTTTTCACGAAATATTGCAAAAAAAATCCTTATCATTATAAATTGAAGCTTAAATGAAATTTAATCTTTCTTTTTCTAATGCATTAAACATTAAACATTTATTGTTTGAAACAAGTAGGCTTTTTTTATTCATTAAACGATGTTCTTATGTATTTTGGGCAAACATGTATTTTCACGTTCTGTATAATTAATGATTGTAAGATTTAAAGGCTTAATTCAATTTCTAAAAATCAAGAAATCTTCTTTGTAAATAATAAAAATCGAACTGGCATCATAAATTACATGAACATTTGATAATATAAGTTTCATATATTTCTGGGTCTATAAAATATTGTCTTAGATTTAACCACTATGTAAAGGTTAACATTTATTGAATATTAAAACAAACATTAACATTCAATATCTATTTAATTCTGAAAAACAGTATTGAACAATTTTTATTTTTCTTAAATTTGCAATATTTCGTAAATAGATTATATTTTCTTTCAACATTGAGAAAAGTATTTTTATGTAAACAAATACAATATTTATTTTTCAGGAACTCAATTTTTTAAGTCCAAATTGACACAAATTTGACGTTTAATATTTCTATTTTTAAATATAAATCTATGTGCCATATTTTCATTTATAATAATTAGTATATAAAAATGATTTACAATATATATGATTTTCTATAAGAGAAATTTGCAAAATTTTTTTTATTTTAAATTTTATTATATATTCAAAGCTAAATTTAGTACAAATTTTTCCTTTTTATGTATTTAATTTATTATACACAATATATATATACACATATACACAAACTCACACACATATATGTATATATATTATATTCAATTGATTTAGATGCCTTAATTACATGAAATATATTAAATACCAAAAAAGGAATAATTAATTTAATGGTTTAGAATTTGACTATTCGTTCATCACAACTATTTTTATTATCTTTATAATTCATCATAAAATTTTTATTTGATAAAAAACTTTAAATGAACATCTGTTCTTTTAATGATAGTTAAGTTATACCTATAATATAATGCACAAGTACTAACAGAAGCAACCATCTAAGTGGTTACAATGCAATTTACTAAGAATTATGCAGTACTGAAAAGTTGCAATGCCAAACACTACAAGATTAATCTAAAGGTAAGTAGGATTTTTATATAAATTTTGGTCATTAATATAAAAACTATTGAGCATGATGAAAATATGGCATTATAAATACGTCAAAAAGGTATATTTAAAAGTAACGAGAAATGCCCATATCTAACTTTGCATTTACTTAGTTTTTGTTTTTCTTGAAAATCCTAACTCGTAATGTTCAAAGTTTTCCGTTTTTTTTTTATATTACAGTCAAATAGGAAGGAAATAAGCTCCTTTTCTCTCTACTTATAGTCTTTCCATCTCCCTTATAAGATATTATATGTATATATTTACAAACTATGCATTCCAAAGATACAGACGCAATAAGTGACTTTATCAAGCAAAGTTTCGAACAGCAATTTCCTCACAGAAAAAAACAACTAGCGCAACGATTTCTAAAGTGATTTTTCTGTTCAAGCAATCAATCACAAGCATATATAACCATTACCATTTACGCAGACTTAAAAGTTAGTTATTTATATTTATTAAATAAGCGAGTTTGTGTAAAAATTTAATGTCTTTTAGTACACAATAATCTTCTTACACTTTTTTTATATCTTTTGTTCTCGCTCTATCGCTTGTTCTCTCTTTTTCATTTTTGAATTACGTAACCATTTGGTTTAGCATCCCTTGAAATAAATTTTTTCATGTGCTTCAAAAATCATTTTTTGTATTTCACAAATCTTGGTTAATGCATGAAAAAATGATTATTGACATTGTCTTGTAATTTTTATTTTTAAGGAAGTATTTGAGAGATACTTGCACTGTCTCTGTGTTATGGTTATTTAAGATGTTTGGTTAGACTTTACTTTGCAAGAAAAATCTACGTTTCGGCATCGGAATCCATAGTTTATAACTGAATTTTTATCATGACGCATATTCATAACACATTTAATTTCACTTCTAAGCTCTTAGACAGTTTGGTATTTTCCCTCGCAGAGGGAACCTTATTAAAGTATATACATTCGCGTTGACTATATATAAAAAGGTACCTCATGACCTTTTTATTTCTAGTAGCGCTCAAAGTTCCACCTTTTGATTTCCACAGTATTATTTTCACAATCGATTCGCAAATGTCTGTACCTTCGATAAATAAAAGTGACTGATGTGTGAACCCTATAAATATATTAGGGATTCTTTGCTCATTGCAAAGTGCACTGTACATTTTTTCAATGGTTGCAAATCTCCTATTTCTCTTTTATTTTCTGTCTGTTGCATGCTTTCTATATTTCTATCTTGTTGACACGCATATATACACTTTATTACCTTCTGAGGCACTAGGCTGCGCCACTTGGCTTCGTTGATTCAATGTTTTATTTTCACTTTTTGAATCAATATATTCTATTTAGTTTTGCCATTTCAAGTATTTTCGATTTTATTTTTTACGCAGTTCAACCGCGTTTTTACTCCCGAAACACTTCACGAAGTTCAGACGAATTTGTCGCACCAGCATTAAACAAGCACTAAAAATCAGATGCATGACAAACAAGGCAGTTTTTTTCATTATAAATAAATGTATGTAGGAATATGCATGTATGTGTTTTGTATGTTTTTTATGTATGTACGTGTTTATGTAGTATATTTTGGTGTGAATTAGTTTAAATTATTTTAAAAGCACTTTATCAAATAATTTTCTACTGTTCGTGGAGGTTTTCTCACTGTCCACTGTAGTACTGCACACGACCTGATGATGCAGGCCCTGTTTCTCGCATAACATCATCCCAAGCTGTTTCATTGATTTCATGAAAGTAAACAGAAATTTACATCATTAAAATAATATATAAATATTCTAGAAATTTTTTTTTAATTTGTTAATATTTCTTATATTCTCATTGTAAAAATCTTTTTCAGTAAATATAGTAAAATATTGTTGCCATTAGTGTAACAAATTTAAATAAATTAAAATATTTTTTTAGTCTTTAAGAATGAACTTATATTAAACTTAAAATTAAAAAAAATTCCAAAATTGATATATTATACATTTTAAAAATTAATTGAAAATGGTAAAAATTCGCTCATACAAAAAAAAGAAGCAATCAAGTTTGTAATCAATAATCACAAAATAATTTAAGAAATTTACCTAATCCAACAAATGAAACAATCTTGTCATGATTGAATTTTTGTACGTGGCTTTCATCAGGAGCAATGTAACGTGAAGAGAAGTCTTCCTTCGGTTGGTTCCGACACTTTTCAATGACTGGTGGCGGTGGGTGCTGAGGTAGCATGTACTGAGCTTGAAATCTCATTTGGCAGCTCATGTAAGCTGACATTGTTTGGGCTAAGACTGGATGAGGAGGATGGATTGGATGCATATACATATAAGGATTAATAGGGAAATTTGGAGGGAATTTGTCACATCTCAGGTGTTTGTCGAACATTGGTGGTGGTTGATTAAAATGAGGTGGTGAATTGGTAAAATGTGACATATCCGCACTGGCCGTTGGGGTTTCTTCCTCTCCTTCATCCTCTTCCTCCGATAAAAGAAGCTGTTCATTAACTTCGAATCCAAAGGTAAGTTCACTCGATTCGGATTCTGTACTCCTAGATTGATCAGTGATATTTTCATCCAAGAGTATCACTGCAGGCCTTGTTGACACTCCTGACATTGGGTTCATTTTGTTTATCGTATAAGTTTCGGTACCTTTTTGTTCTTTATCAGTTTTATGAATAGGATTGAATTGCTTTGACTTTTTATTTTCAGAGTCTTCTATTGACTTATCTTGTCGGCAATTCGGTGTCTAAAAATTGTATTATAAATATATGTAAATACATGCATGAAAAATAAAATAAAATAATTAGAAATTAATTAAGTGAAAAATTAAGTATTAAAAAAAAAATATTCAAGACATTAATTTTTATAAATTTACACTTTAAAATTAGCCTTTGCTTAAGAATTTGTCTTAAATAAACTCATAATTTTTCATTCGTTTCACTAATTATAAAACGACTAATATCAAATTATATATGAAACTTTTATAAATAATTTTTTTAAATATTAGAGCTTTTATTATATCAGTTAAATAATTGAATTTTAAACAACTTAAATTTACTATTGCTCATTTTACATCATTGAATTTTTATTTTAACTAAAAATAATGTATAAATTAAATACATCTTAGAATAAATTATTTTTAGGCATACTATCTACCATCAGAATATCTAATAATTATTAAAAAAATTTAATTACAACATATAATAATCTATTTGAAACAAAAGTAAAATATTCCCATTACCTGTTGTTGGTAACACACTTTTGAAGTGTCTTTAGAACTAATCTGTTGATCCTTTGAAGCCTTTGGATTCCTTTCAGTTTTATTTACACGTATAGCTTCAGTATCGACAACCGCTCGCGATTGTTGAACCGGCTTTAGATTGTTTCCTATCCTTGACTTAGTATCAACAATTTCTGACGGTCCTGCCGCCGCATTATGCGCACTCATTTTTTTCATATCCTTGTCATCTTGTTGCGACTGACTTGGATTATTAATAGTTTTCATTTCCTCTGCTAAGGAATTCTGTAATTTTTTAGTTTCGCGAGATTCATCCATTTGCGATTGATTTTGAGTGGTAGAATATTCACGAGTACTCGAACCAGTGTTTTGCGAGTGATTTTTACGTATTCTTGTACCGTTGGTTTTCAAATTTGCGTTTAAATCCTTACTATTCTCGCTATTACTGTTTTCCACTTCAGGTGGAGAAGAAAAATTGGGTAAAGACTCGGATAATTTTGGAGGGAGTGGATTGGTTGGTGTCGTTTCGTTAGAATTTAGACTAGAATTATTACTCGACTGCTTATTTTCCTGTTGCATTTTCTCCATGTCTTGTACATACTTGACTACTTTGCTCATGGCTTCTTCTTGTGCCTCTATTTTTTTTGTGTTTTCGGTCGGCAGCTTAGACTTGGACATTGTAGGTGAAGGCGGCTTATCAAGACTTAGACTCATATTTTGTTGGGCGAAATTCTGTTGTCGCAGTTTTCTGTCCGAGTGTTGTAGTTCATCCAAACTGGGATAGTAATCGTTAGGAAGCTTCTCTATTTCTGCGTTACTCTTCGAGGAAACAACACTAGGCCATGTTGTTGTATTGATCATACTCGGCATTAAATTCGATATGTTCAAAACTGGGTTTGCTGGCATGTTCAATGTTGCCATGCGTGCAATATCAGCGTAACTGGCCTGTGGTGCACTCGATGATGTAGCAGTTTTTGAAGAATTGTGTTTCGACGAGTTTGATGTTACCGGCAGTGAATGAACAGAGTCTAAGTCACTGCTATCGGATTTATCACTGAAAAATAAAATTATTTATTTGTTAAACCTTTCTTATTAGATGTATAATAAATAATTTTAAAAATATTGATTTGAATTTTGTGAATAACATATATTCAGCTTAATTCTGTTTATTTCAATTAAAAACTGTAATATTTTTTTTTTAAATATTTACCTTGGAGGCATACTGCTGGCCGATTTTCGTCTAAGTTCTGGGGATAAAGGCGTTCTATAATCGTTAGGGAAGCCTCTACCACGTTGTAAATATGATCCAGAACCAGAAAGATTCTGTGCTCTTCCGCCACTAGAACTTCTACGTTGCTTTTTAGTTTTCTTCTTCTTATTTGTTACAACGTGAAATTCTGTTTCCGCTTCGTATTCTACGTTGCTTTTTTTTATAGAATTTCGGCGACTACTGTAATCATCGCCTGTATCATTGCAGTAAATTGACTGTCCTTCTTCAGTACCCCAAGATCTGCGATCACCTCGAGAATCTACTGCTGTTGCGTCGCCAGTACTTCGTTGTTTTGTACGACGTAAAGCTACGTTAATCGAACCTATGACAGATAAAATAAGATTTTCATTTATTATGATATGATTTAGCAATTTTTTACTTTAAAAACGAGTTTACTTACCATGTTGACTGGACACGCTACTTGATCCACTTGAGGTAGTGCTTTTCTCAGTAGTAAGATCTTCAAGTTTGGTCTTCGAAATTTCCTCTAAAGAATTTGATTTTTGTAATTTCGTAGGTATCTGTTCTCTTTTGATATCTTTATTGTCTCGAGACCTTGACTTTGTATTAGACGCAGTTTTTACTTTAACAGAGTTACCAACTTTGCCCTTCTTGCTTTTACACTCTTTGTTTTCAATGAAACTTATTAAGCTATCAATGTCATCATTTCTATGACCCTTTACGTTTTCAGATTGATACACTATGACATTTGGTTCTTGAGCATTCTTTCGGCGAGACTTTTTTCTCTCTCCGTTATAAACTTGAACTGCGTTACCGTTTTCATCAAGTGATTTTTTCTCTCCAGATAAGGAAGATTCTTTTCCCGCAATATGTTGTGCTGTTAGCCTAGAAACTGTTTCTACAAGATTAAAAATCGTATATAACTTAATTCGAATAAGTTAAGAATATAAACTTGGGTTTTTTTAAATACTTTTTAATAAGCAAAAGGGTATTAAACGTGAAATATTATCTTATACATAAATAACATTTCAAATACAAAAATTATTCTTATCCTAAAAAATTCTAATGAAAACCCGTTTAAGATTTAATTATTTTTTAATTTAACAAATACGTAAATAACTAATTGTCTCGTAATTTATAAAATTGAGCTTATTGTTACATATATTTTTTTAATAACTGTTAATTGACACGTAATTCACAGATGTTTTTATAGGAACGATTTTTATTTTTTTAAATTCTTAAATATAGCCAATACATGTAAATAATATATTAAAAAAAAAAAATTGAAAACATTGCTCAGATTATTAAAAGGCAATTGTTTTTATAAATGTATGTCGATAAATTTTAATATTTTATATACCTATTACACGAAAAGTATATTTAATAATATTCTTGAATATTACAAATTCTTTTTCTAAGCTTTAATAAATTGCTAATCCATACTTAGCACTCTTTTCTTCAATATGGCCACCAAATGATAGTGGAAACTTAAGAAAAATTAGATTTAGATTATTTTTGATAATTATACACAAACATTATTCTTAGAGGCTATTAAAAATTATCATTATCTAAATGGAGTATCACGACAGTTTCAAGTTTCAAGGAAATAAAAAAAGCGCCGTTGCCCAAAACAGTTTTACTATAACGTAAATAAAATAAATGACGTTGCGTACCCATAGATATGTTAGGTGACGGCCAGGACATTACCGAGTAAACACTCGAAGGTCCACTCATGACACATTTTACGTTGTTATACGGCGGAAAGGGAAGCGTACTCGTCCCTTCCGTTCCATTAACATTGATCTTTGACTTCTCCAGTTTAGTAGAGTGCTCGCGAAAGCTCGGGAACTCGATGGTTGAATCAACGGGAGTCTGAGGTATGTCGAAGGTTGCACGTGTTATAAACTGTACCGGCCGGCGGTGATCGATAATTTTCATTTCAGTTCCTTCGTCATCCTCTGCGTCCAGCGAGCGAGGCCTTTGAACACCTCCGAGCGCGGCTGAAGCATTTCGCTCGCTTATGACACTTGCCTGCAAAGTGACATGCGCCACGTTAATTTATTCTTCCTTTAACGGGTTTCTCTCCAATCACACTTTTACTTCGTTTTAAAACTATTCGCCAACATTACTTTTTATTTCATTACATTGGAGTTCTTTTTTTAAAGTTATTGCGCAGGATTCGAAATCACTGATTAAAAAGTAAATTGTTTAAGTTGATACGTGAAACTGATTAAGTAGATTAAACTTTTACTATTAAATTTTAATTTAAAACTGAAATCCAATTTCTTTAGAGAAATATTTACTTAGAACATAATTTTCTCTTTTTATAATGAAAATATCACTCATAAAAATTTTAAAATAAATATTAAATATAATTGTCATATAGCAAATATATATTAAATATTACTATCAACATTTTTTAAAATGTTTTTTAAAAACTTTCTACTTTTGTAGCTTTACCTCGAAAACATACCGTAAATAATATAACTTTTTATGCATTTTTAGTGCGTGAGTAATTTACAAGATATTGAAAATTTACAAGTAGATAGCTTTTAGCAATAATCTTGGCAACAATTTCGCTCTATTGATATTTAATTTTACAGATAACCCATTATTCTAGCAATAACTTATATATAAAATATTTATAATAAATAAAATGCAAGATTTTATGAAGTTTTAACATTTAAGAACGATAATGAATTCATACACAGACAATTTTCAATGACATACTTTTCAGAACTTCGTAGTGGTAAAGTTAAAATCAAGTGAAAGGAATGATTAATATCAATATTTAATATTCTATTTATAATTAAAAACTACACATATGTAAATGAATATCATTAAAAAATTTTCATTTATAGAAATTTTCAATTTATTTTTTAATAAAAAAAATAAATAATATAATAATATTAATAATATTTATTTTTTATTTTTTATAACTATTGAAAGGATATATTTTAAGTAATTATATTAATAAATCTTATGTAAGTTCTTAAAAAAAAAGTTGACTTCGGGTGTAATGCTTTAAAATTATTTGTAAAAATATAATTAATATATTTTTTATTTATACAAAAAATGATTCTATATCATAAAGGACTAGAAAGTTATAATTTTAGATGCATCAAAGTATTTCGACAATTAAACAAGTTTATGGATATGTTCAGTGCGACGAGTCGCTTCTACATTCCATAAAACAAATATTGGATTACAAATTCTAATTAGTAATTTTCTATAATAAAATATTATACAATATTTCAATACAATCGTTGATAAAATGAATTTTCTTTTAATTTTGATGTTGAATTCATATTTATATAATTATAATTCGATATTTAAAAACTTTTAATAAAATAATATCGGATAATAAAAATTTTACTTCACAAAGTTTTATTGTAGATATTTATATAATATTATTCTTAAAACAGTTAATCCGATAACATTTTAAATAGAAATAAATTGCATAAATGTAATTTTCATTTTAATACTTGCTAAAAAGCTTTAGTATTTAAATATTTTTTATTTTTATTAAATTAAAAATAAGAATAAATGATAAAAATATTTTACAAAATATTAAAAAAAAACTTCTACAAATGGTACATAATTTATTAAATAAATAATTAGGCAAATTTAAAATTTGCTGGAGGCTTCATTAAAAATAATTTTGCTGTAATAAATTAGATGTATATAATATAATTAAAAGCAATCATTTGTTAAGAACAGAGAATAGAAAACAGGGTTAAAATTTTTAATAACACAATAAAATACGCTAAAACAAATTTATTAATTGTATAAGACAAAAACAAACCAAATACTATTTCTATATAGTTTAAATTATTATTATTACACATGTAATTTTATATGAAAATGTGTGTAATCAGGTTTATTATTTACTAAACTATCCAAGCCATCTGGACAATTATAATTTTTTCTTTTAGAATATTCAATAAATATAACTATATTTTATAAACTTTGAAGCAACGCAGAGTGATCGCTAAATTTTCAGATTCCTATGTGGTTTAAATAATCATACGATGCACGATGTTAATTTAATGTTTTAATCTTGCCAGTGTTATCTATAAGCGATTTTGATAGCTTAAAATTATAATTTATTTCTGATAATTTATCATTCGATACGGATAAAATTATGCATACTTTTTGTCGAAACATTTAGTCTTCCCTGATTTTAAAATTCACTTAATACAAACCTCAAAATCTTCGAGACCAATCACCATACAATCTTGTTTATTATATTCTGGAGGTGGGTTGTCTGACTCGAGCATCTCATTTGTTCCAAGTTGCCCCCTGTTACTGCTTCGTTTGTCTCGCAATTCACTTTCAATGTCACATGAACCACTTAATTTATTTTCTTTTTTGTCCTTTTCTTTTTCTTCTTTTTTAGAACAACGATCGTAAGAAGGTTTATCCAAAGATTTGGATTTTTCTTTATTAGTCCAATCGTATACAGATTTTTCTTCGGATAAACCCTTCTGAAATGATAGATATTTATTAATATTTTTGCAACCAAAAATTTACTAGGCTTGATGAAGTTAAATAAGTAATGCATAGTTTTTTTTTAATACATCTTTCTCTTAATATTTAAGATATTAAGACACAAAATATTGAATATTTTATCAGAAATGGGTTAAAAAAAATTTGTATTACAGACACTTTAATAATATTAAGTTCATACAACAATGAAAGCTCTGTCAATTGAGTTTAATATTTGTATAATTTTTAATTTTAATTAGAAGTTTTGATTAATTTATCAGAAATACGATTTTTAATAACTCGTATACATATACATGTGTATAAAGCACTTTTTACTTTGTACATTTAGTTCAAGTAACATCAAAGTGAATTAAAAATAATAAACTAACATTTATTAAAGATGCTCACATAGATTAAAATTTTAAGTTTTTTTTTTATAATTTCTAGTCCTTGAAATTTAATAAGGATTTTTTGCATCGCACTGTAAAAAATCAATATTTGTCCTATAAATTATATTAAAATTAATTATTTCGCGATTACATTCCATAAATGTACAAGAATATTTATACCTATTTACACTAATGATAAGTTACACGTACAATTATACATATACGCAAAACGCGCATAAATTAATAAAGTACATCGCGTATTTAAAATACAATTTTGTCCTGCACTCTGTACCTGCGTGCAGTCTAAAAAACATTGATTTCTGACGAATTCCAACATTAATAAAAACATATTTTTCATCGAAAATTTATCTTTTACATTTTATTTATGCTTTGATAAATCATAAATCAATATTCATCATTTATTTCGGAAAAAAATACTAAAATTTAGTTTCATTTTTATAAGCTATTGTATATTTTCATTCTGAACCTTATAATAGTATACTCGCTCGCTGTACATAATTGATGTATTTAATCCGCTTATTTGAATAACCAAAGTTTATGTATACTGAAAAAATTGAGCACTGAAACTGATATTCGTTTTGTATACTTATATTTATACGGGTTCGAATTATTGACGAATAAAGACATTACCAACGAGTAAAAGTAAAATACAAGGGATTACATGTAAAGCATATAAAATAACATTAAATTCAAAACTACAAAGCAAAAAACTTAAAAATTTGAATGTTGAGAACGGAACGAATTTTTATGAGAAAAGTTTATCAAGATTTTAATTATAAAAGTTATCAGTTTTAAACTATTAAACCAAGACGAATAAATTTAAACTGCATTAGAAATTAGTTAACAAATAATTGTCAAAGCGATATTTAAAAAATAATATCACTTTATATATTGTACTATTTTCATAGAGTAAAAGATTTACGAGAATGTTATCGAAGAAGGAAACAACAGTTTAGTAGATGATACATCATCAGTACCTTCAACCTGAAAATAGCAAGAAAGAATAAAAAGTGAGGGAAACGGGAAGGTAGATATGCAGGCAGGTAGTCAGACAGATGTGCAGACAGGAAAGCAGGCAGCAGGCAGGCAGGCACAATCAAGTAGGCACAGTCAGTCAGACAGCATAGACATACAGACATACAACAGACAAACAGACAGGCACACAGACAGACAGACAGACAGAGAGACAGAGAAGAAGGAACCAATATAACATTTGGATTGTGATTTGTACCTTCTTCTCGAACACTAGGTCGAAATTGGCAAGGGATGCGAGGGTGTGCGTGGCATTGACGTTGGATGGCAGCGAGCCGCCCTCTCTCTGCCTCGCTGACACGCTCGGACCTGCGTGCTTCTTCTGCCGTCGTCTGCCTCCTGTGTACGTGTGGCCCGAGCCGGATGTCAGGTACGCGAAGCCGGTGTCGAATTCGGAGTTGGAGCCGGGCTCGCGCGCCAAGTTCTGCAGCGAGCCACCGTGCGTGAGGTGTTCCGAGACCGAGTCGCGCTTGTGGCGGCGGCTGCGATTCGAGCCCGGCAGGCACCGCGATGAGCCGCCACTACTGCCGCTCGTCACTGTCCAGCGGCCCTCCTCGCTCTCGTCGGCTTCCGCTTCTTGAAGTAGTTCCTATATGCGGCACATTAATATACGGGCCAAATTCAGACATTGAGAAGGAGATAGCTCGCACAGATCGGTGCCTCTCTCCTCCTCCACTCCTCGATTAGCTCGCGCTAAATTTTATTCTCGCGGATAGGCGTGACGCCTACTTTCTGATAGCCTCTGCCGATTTTCATTTTCAATATTCAATGACAAACACTGTGTCGATAGCGCGAGTCTAGTGCACTAGTACTCGTGGGGATCTTACAATTATAGCAAACCTGCTCGTTCGCTCTTTTTTAATTTACTTATTTATTCATGTGAAAAGCTTCGGTGGCTAAGATTTTTGCTCAATTTTTGGCCTCGAAGCTTGTACGCTATGTAATTTAAACTCCGTATGCTTGTTCGTGTGAAATACAATTGTTGCTTAGGAATTGCTCAAGTTCATAAATCGTTTAACATTCGTATTTAACTGCACAACACTTAGTACTTACATTCGTTTAACAAATAGCTCTATTCAAATTTTTAAAAAACAAATATTTACAAGAACACAGCTAAAGAATTTCAAAGCAAAACAATGAAAAACTCATAACAGTGAAAGTAAACGTATTAGGTTCTCATTCAATTTTAAGAAACCCATGAGTTTTTCAGTTTTTATTTCGTGCAATCCAATATTTTATTTCAAAAGACATATTTAAGATTTAAGCTTTAAATTTTATCGTTAATACACGATGATTAAGTAACGAGCATTTTCGACAGTTTCTTTCGCTCAATATTCTTTAAAATTTCTAATAAAAATACTGTTTATCCATAATATTATCTGCAAAGTTGTAATCAATTTTGGCGAAACATTACACACTTTATTAATATTATTTAATTATGATAAATTATGGAAAAGCTTATAAGTAAAATTTTTTTAATATAAAGATAACTCCACAAATTACGGTGTAATTTTAATATTTTAAACTAGAATGATCGCTTAATTAATTTTTTAAATACATTTTTTTCCAGTACATAATTAAGATCTTTTGTAATCGAGATTATTGTATACAAATAATTTCATTAAATAGAAAAAATAATACTGATTTATCTTAATTGTAATAAATGAATTATTAGAGTATATTGATACGCAATTAAAAGAAAATTGAACGTTTGGTTCAATTAGTAATTTTCTTCCCTTGTAGTTAGTAGAAAATTTTTTTATTATCTCTATTTACTTAACAATTTAATAACTTTTTTTCGTGTAAAAATTAAATTTGGTAATATTTTATAAATTGTACGTAATATGATTATTTTTTTAAAGCTTTAATACAGGAATATTTCCAACCGCCAAAAGCAATTTAAAATATTGACCAATTATTTAAGTATAAATTACTACAAAATCGTATTATTCATAAATCAGTTAAATATTAAATTATTTTATTTTCCTAAATTTAGTAGACATTGTTTGAAATATTAATTTTTACAAATTCGAGAAAAATATAACAATAATTATTTTTATAAAAAAAAATATAACGAAACGGTGAAATTAAGTTTTTTGCACTAAATAATTCAACAAAATATTTGCATTCTAAATATTAAAAACTCATATAATTATCGCATTAATTCTTGTTGTTATGAGCTCTTTAATTACAATTTTGTTATAGTCATTTGCTAAATATTATTCAAAGAACATTCTATTTAAAATGTTACATAAAGTTATTTGAAAACCTTTTGATATAAGATTTAAAAAATTTTTAAATATAGTTTAAATTTAAATATTTTCGAAATATGTTCAAAATTATAAAAATTAATAAAAAATAAACTCTATTCTTTTTTCAAAAATAACTATTGCTAACATTAAATTTTGTTATCTTAAAATGATTAATTGATGCTAAAATATGCATTAGAAAAACTAATTTTTTCTCAGTACTTTAACTGCACTTACATATTATTGCATTATATTGATAGAAAATAGTTTCAAACATTTTAAATAAAAAAAAATTACTGAAATATTTTATCTCATTTTCAAAACTCTAAAAACGCGTAATTCATAATGTACGATTTATAAATATTAGATATCATTCACTTTATTAATGACACGTAATATAAAAAAATTAAATTTTTTTTTATAGATTATAACTACATAAATATTGAATTGAAAATTAAATCACGTATTAAAAAGTTTATTGTATTATTTATATTTGTTGATTTCTAAATATTTTAAAGTAAATAATACTCAACAGATAAATTTTATATTTATTTATTTTAAAGTTTCGTAACTTCTTTTTGAACGCTAAAATTTTTTTAATTTTTTTATTGAAATTAAAAATATTTAAAGTATTTATATTACACATTAATATTATCTTTTTTATTTAATTTCTAGATTTTATATAATATATGAACACGCATTGTAAATATTAATTGTAAAAAGTTACGTTAACTTATTATATTATGAACTGTAACTGAATCTCCATAGCTTTACTGTTTTTATACTGTGTTTTAATGTCGATAAATGAAAAGATTACAAACTCATTTTACTAAATTTTTATCTATTGCAAATAAATTTAATAACAAATATTTTTAATACGCCTTTAATAAAATATTTCATTTCAGAATTTAACTGAATCGTTTAAAGGATTCAGAGTATGCTTTGAATTTATATATTTTTCAAAGAGTATCTTAAAATTTTTTACTCAAGGAAAACAATGATATTTTATTTTTTTAGTGTGAATTAAAGTTTATTATTTTAATATATATTGATCAAATTTTTTTCAAACAATAATTTTAGTATATATGTTTTAAATTTAAATAATAGGTTCAAATGTTTAATACTAAAATATTAAAAGTTTTACAAATATATAAACAGCAATGATTCGCAAATAAAATAAGTAATCACATTAACATTACTCTGCTTCCTTAAAATACATAACTATTTAAAATATAATTTGATCACTCTGCGCTAATCAAATAACCATTGATTCCTTAAAATATCATTTTACAAATTACAAATTAAAATACACCAACATTATCACTAGCACGATAAGCAAATAAGCGGTAAATAAAAAAAAAGCTCTAATAAATTAATCATGTATTTATTTAATAGATATAACCTGTATCATTTAAATAGTAGTTTTTAAAGTTATTATTTCATGTTATGTGATATAAATAAATTTTAGTTTAGAATATTTAATTAAATTTATGTTACTTTGATATTCTCATATAAGATTATAGTATATGAAAATTTTTTATGAAATTGTATAATATACATATAGATTAAATTTTTTTTAACATATAGTTTATACACAGTAAAATTTTAATTAATTTTTATTTTCATGATTGCTGTTAGTAGATTTTGTTTACTCAAATATTAAAATATAATTTTATTAAAACAACTGATAAGCAATTAATTGATTTCTTGCCAAATCATAAAGTGTGCCAATGCATTTAGATAAAACAATCAGAAATAAAAAATAAATATTATAAAAGCACTCACAATCAAACTTTGATAATTATCAAACTATACCTTAAAAAGATTGGACTTTCCTTCACGATCTTTGGGACATTTGTATGTGATGGCTTCATCCAACAATGCTCGCAGCTCTCCTTCGTTTAAAGTTGACAGGGTTGCAGGTTCTTCCTGTAATAAGATTTATAATTGATTTTATGAAATAAAACATAAATCGAAAAAAATTAAAAATTCATTTATTGTCATTTGATGTAACACAAAAAATATACAAAATGACAAGGTTTTAATCACTGTTTTCTGATAAGAATATTAAAAAGTAAGAGATAAATTAACCACAGACGATAACAAACAAAAAGAGGCTTTATATGTTGCACAAAGAGAAATTATAATTATAAGACAAATTATTGAATTATATAAGACTAATAAAAGACATTGATTTAGATATTTTGTATTAATACTAGTTCATTAATAATCAATAAATTGTGTATATATTGTATTACAATGTTTTTATTAAGTAATATTGCAATGGAGGTTGTATTTTCTTATTGCTAAATACTTATAAATATTTGTTATCTTAATAATAATGTCATACTGCAAATATTAAAATAAATTAAAATTTTAGTATAAATTAAGTAATTAATTGATGTTTTAATAATTTAGTTTAAGTTATACAGTACACAATATTCATATTAAAATCATTACATAATCATTTAAAATGTTTGTATTATTAAAAATTGTGTTATTTACTACTATAATTTGAATTTCTAATATCTATTCCATTATATCAAAGATTATCAATAAATAAATATTAATTAAGTAATAAAAAATAAGGTATATAAAAATCCAGTCTTATTTTAATTAAAACCCATTTCTTATAATTGGTAAATAAATGCATAAAAATTAAGTTTCAATAATAGATAACTAATTAAGGGTACAAAAAATTTTTTTTTTAATTTTAAAAAAAATATTAAAACAAAATGCAATGAGACTTCAAAAGCTGACAAGTTAGACTAATACGGTAAAACACATTTTCACAATCTATCAAATAAGGGAACTATGTCATTGAATTCTAAGTGAAGATGTTGTTCCACATCTAGAGTTAATGCCAAATATGTTAACCAATGAGTGTTTGATCCAGCATGTTTTTTCTTGCGAAATTTCTAATTTATAAACTATCACTAAATTAGGATTATAACTATATATAAATATCATATTTCATAGAATAAATTATTTATAGCTTGCAATCATGTACAAATATATCATACTTCAAATAATAAAATACTTCTATCTATATTAATTATAGATTGTTATAGATACATACATTTTTAAATATTAGATGTTCACAAAAAACGTTTTTAAAAACATATCAAAATAAGATATTTTAACGAGTAAAAATAAGTTTTTATTTGTTGTACTTCTTTTTAAATACTGTGTAATATTTTTTATAAGTTACAAGTTCTGTGGTAATAAATTTTTATTCATTCAATTTCAATTTTTTAATTCAATCAAAACTTTTGATGTTAAGTATTCACTATATTTATATTTTTGTATCTATAATTTTTATTGATAAATGAAAATATTTTAAAATAATAAATATATTTTTATTAGAATTAATTATTCAATATATTCAATTATTCTTAATTTCAAAAATATTTTTCTATAATCCTTAGTTAACCTAGAAATTTATAAGATTGTTGAACATTTATTTATGAAATATTTAATGATTTATTTTATTTTCAAACCTCATTATATTTTAATTAAGTGATAAAAAATAAAATATTAACAATTACTCGTTTTAATTTAATATGTTCATACTGGGTAAAAATGTATTGTTTAATTATATTTTATTCAATATTATAAAATATTTATTTAAATAAACAAATTATAAAGATATCTGAGAAAATTATAGATGACTATTATAAATTAAATTCTGTATAAATAATTGGCAGGAACACATCTGATATTTGAATAATTTTTCATTCAAATAGTAGCGATCATAATATTGGAATTAATGTTGATAGAAGTATATATAGAAGAATAAATGCTGATATTAGTATTAACAAGAAAAAAAATCTTAAAATTTAATTTACTTGTCAATGTAAGAAAATCTCAATACGATGTGATAATTTGTACATATCATTAGTTACTTTTAAGGACTACAAATCTTAAACGGAAGTTAAATGATAAAAATTTATCTTTCTAAAATTTAAGTTTAATGAATCAGTACAAATTTTGACTAGTAAAGTATTTTTCCAAACACTGGAAAATATATTCTTATATCTTGCTATAAAATTTGCCGTTGTTAACATAATTTATATCTGTGCTTTTCTTGGTTACAGTAACAAGAAGCAAAGATAGATATATATAATTGCAAAAATTAATACTAAATATATAAAAGATTAAAAAAATATATAATTAGAAAATTTATGTATAAATTAGAAATGTCAATCAAGAGTCAAAAAACAGTTCTCATATCTTTACATTAGTGTAGAGGCAGCCATATTTTTTTTCTAATAATTAGAATGCCAACCATTTAAACAAAATTTTAATATTATTAAAAATAGATTCCAACGCAGATGAAAACCATCGTTTTACTTGAAAATATAATTTTCATTGCTTATTACTATTACAAAAGATTTATTTTCCGACAGTCCTATTGCAAAACGTGGTAAAAAGTAAGTATAGTAAGAGACAAAGAGAGAGATAGAGAAAGATGTATATATTGTATACACATACGCAAATATGTATAAAAGATGATGAAAAGAGAGAGAGAGAATATATCGTCTAGTCCAAAGAGACTTACTTGGGAAATGTAAAAAGAGAAAAAAAGTAAACGGACCGCCGCCTCCTACCGCCGTCGCCGCCACCGTTGCTGCTGCCGGGCAGTGTGCCGACGATGCGGAATTTATATTTTTAGAGGACACCCAGATATCGGTGTTCGCCTTTGTACTCTACCGAGAGCCCAGGCAGCTAGAGAACAGCAGCACAGAGCGAATAGAGTCGAGTAGGCTGCCGTGGTTGCCGCTCTCCGCGCTCAATTCGCGCGAAGAAACGAACGTTCATACGTACATACACCGTTTACGCCCCGTCTTTCTCGCCCCGACTTCCGTTGTCGCCGAGGAACGAACGAACGAACTTCGAGCCGCATACACAACACGCACGTACGCGCACACTGAGCGGTTCCTTCGCTTGCACGCGCGCGCGCAACATACGCACAAGCCCGAGAGCGCGCTCCTTCGCGCCTCCGCCTCTTAGTCGGTTCTTCAGGAAAATCCGATATTCTTCACTACCACCTCCTCTTACTCCTCCACCACCTCGTTGTCGAGGTTAACGTTGTTGAAGAGCGGGGCGACAGACGTGTCCGTATTGCACGCGAGGAGGTAGACGTTAAGACGGAGCGTAGGGACGTACAGACTAGATATGACGAGTGAATATCCGTAGAAGGGATCGGGGCACACGCGTGTGCGAGTTAAGAATCGGCGAGTGGCCGTCGTCGCTACCGAGGATGCAAGATTGCGCCGGGTTTCGCGCAATACATACACGCGCACACTGCGAATATATGCGAAAGCGCGAACTCGCACACACGCACACAGCAAGTCACGGGCGTGCGCGCGCCCGCGCGCACTGCACACACTTGACGGTAGGCAAATCGAAAGGGACGAGAGCCGAGACTGTATTTCGACGAATGGACTCGGGCGGAGCACACGACTCGTTTCTCTCCTCGGCTCGCTTACGACTAGCGACGTATCCGCCTGCCAAGCTCTGTCGGCATGATCATCGCGCCGCCATTACCAGCCATTAAACTGGAAACCATAGACACGGATACGCCAGGAATGTAGCGCGCGCAACTGAGACCCCGGCCAGCTTCGTGTCTTGCGGTACGATAGCCTTTTTTCCGTCGACTATTCTTCAACTTTTATTTCATTACTAACTTTTGTCTCTTACTCATTACTCCTCCATTTGATTTGTATCCAAAGTATCAATTCCATTTATTTCGATGACGACGTCCCCAGCGTGTGTGATGTTATATGACAGTGCTAAGTATTAAACGTGACAAACCACTTTTTCAAAGATCATTTTATCGAATAATCAATGTTGATTATAAATTTTATAATAAATTACTTTAGTTCAGAAAATTCGTTATGCTAAAAGTTAAGAATAGTGTAAATTTGTTATTGTAGAAATTTATTTCTAAACGTTTGTACACTTGAAAAAACTGATGCAAATATAAAAAAAGTTGGGGTAAAATTACTAAAAGTTTCCAGTTTACATATTATTTACATTGAAATGTGTAACTAAAAAAAGAGAAGGCAGTTGTTTTTAACTTTTAATACAAAAAGTTGTCTCATAACACTATTATTAAAATATGTGTCTAATCAACTATGCAAATTGGATATTAAATTGTAGTGTCGCCAAATAAAATATAGTGTTTTAAAATTTTAATTAATACCATTAATTTTATTTACATAAAATATATAATAATTGCTTCGATTTATTATCTTGAATTTTTCTAAAAAATAAAATCGAGATAGTGTTTGTAAAAAAATAGTCATGTACATTAGTTAGAACTTGAGTAATATAGCCGTGCAACAGACCAATCACTGTTCAGAATCGGAAACGCTTCATTGTATGTAGCTATACTCGGATCTCTTCTCTCTCTACTACACAATCAAACACTTCCGATTCTGAGTGTTCATTGGTTAGTTCTAATGCTCTATTCCACGAGTTCTAATTAACATTAATTTCTTTTTAATAAGAATCCATCAGTTTTTACAAGAGATTATGTAATACATATTTTTGTTTCTAAGGCATTACATTAATACAAATTGTTACAAACTATTCTGTATTATTATTATTATAAACTATCATGTATTAAACGAAATTTTTTAAAAATATTTTTGTAGCAGAAATTTTAATTTAAGAAGGATAATTTATAATAAGCAATCTAAATAATATTGAAGGATATGAAGAAAAAACCCATACCATAAACATAAATGCAAATTATTTTATACGTACAAAATTCAATTACTCAAACAAAACAAAATATATCAATTAAACTTTACAAAAATGTTCAAAATAATAATTTTGCTCTTAATAACCTTATTTAAATTCAATGAAATTTAAATTGAAATATATATTTTTTAATTGCAAATAAAGATATATTATTTGTATAGGTTAGATCATTTAATTTTTATTTAACAAAAGTTGAAAATTTGTTTATAATTATAACCTTTTAATAATGTGTAATTAGTACAAATTACGTGATAACTAAGGTATATACACGTTAAGTTTGCAAAGTTATATTAATTTAATGATAATTTTATAAATATTTGTAATAATCCAAGTTTTTCTCATTATTTTTGTAGAATTAATTTTTCAACATATCTATGTATATAATACATTTTTTTCTATCAAAATTTCCAAAAGAATGGAACGGAATACACATTAAAGTCAAATTGCGTGGTGATAATCATAAGTTTATACTAAATAGAATTACATAAGAAAAGTTCATCATTTAATTAAATTTATACACTATTATACATTAAAAGTAATTCCGAACGAATGAATTTTTAAAAATCCACGTAATTTTTTAATACAGTCAGATTTGAATAAAAAAACTCATTTCAATTAGATTTATCTTTAAAAAATATGAAAGTTAAAAATTATTTATTATAAAATACCGATATAAATGAGTAAATGTGTTTTTTCCATAAAATAGTTGATAAAAATAGTAACTTGAAAATATATGTATCTTTCAAGAAAATAATACTAATTTTATGGTTTTATTATTA
Source organism: Platyscapa corneri (assembly GCA_018907185.1). NCBI lineage: Eukaryota > Metazoa > Arthropoda > Insecta > Hymenoptera > Agaonidae > Platyscapa > Platyscapa corneri. The sequence goes on along the minus strand of JACCHW010000005.1, from coordinate 464,079 downwards.
TAAGCTAGAGAAAACAAAAACTATTGTTCGAAGAATGGAATTATCTTTTGTTTTACAAATACCGTTTGTTCAAAGGTTTTGACTAAGCTCAGAGCATTAGGGCTGCAAGGAATTCCTCTAAGTCTTTCAACGAACTCTAGTTATGCATAGGAAAACGCTGAAAAAGGAAATGGCTTGGACAATTGGCAAAGCTGGAGCATATTGGAAAGAGGGTGGTATCCATAAAATTACGAACCGTGATCAATCGATTTACTGTTATCGAGTTTTTCGTTCAAATTTAAAATTATGAATATTCTTATTATTTTGAACATAATTATTATTCTGTTAGCTTAGTCTGTTATTTCATGTAATAAATATTGCAATATTTTTTGATTTAGACTAAAATTAGCGAGAGTTAATATGATTTTGTACTTCCATAGGTTTTATTTTAAAATTTTGTACAATATTTATTATTTTAATATATTGTAACTTTTATGGTAAAACCATTCTCTTCTCTTTGTGGGAGTATCATGAAAATTCAAAAAAAGTCTTATGAGTTTTAATAATAGATATAATTGAAGTTAGAGTTTTTGATGAATACGGTATAAATCAAGAAGATACTTAAATTTGTAAATAATTTCAACAATTCAATTAAAATAATATTTGTATTTAATAAAAATACAACTACATATTAATAATCGAATAATTTATTATAATTAAATGCACTTTTTAATTACATAAAGTAATAACTTTTTACAAATAATTCTGCAAATGAAATAAATTTAAAAACATTATTCTCTGATCTAAATAATTAAGATGTTAATGTACAATTTTTTAATATTTTAATAATAATATTAAGTAGTGGGTGAGTAGATCAATTCATATTTTTCATTGAGTAAAGTTTTTTTTTAATTAAAATTAATTTAATTGTCTAATGTTTCACTGATATAGCAGCAAATTATAATTCCCAAATCCGCCTAACCTTTTATGACAATAAATTTTTTGAATATAATAATAGTTATTCATTAAAACTAGAAAATTTTTATTATTATATATTTCCTATATTTATATTATTTTTCTTTATAATTTAAATGACTATTCGTGATATATTAAATAAATTACTTTAAAATAAATCAAATATATATTCATATTTATTTTTAATTATAAACCAGTGAGTTGCAGTTCTTTTAAAAATTTGAAAGGAACGCTTTCTTTTGATGGTTAAAAAACTGGTATTTTTCTATTACACATTTTTCATTTAATTATTGCTACGCGAATAATTATTACTACCTGAAAGTGTTTTATAAATAATAATTCATTTTATGAAAATATTCGTATATTTATAAAATTGAAATTTTTTTAAAATTTCAACGTCTTATTAGATTTAATAAAAAATTGATTTTTATTTTAAAATTCAGGAAAAAATTATTCTTACAAAAGGTTTTATAGAAAAAAGTGATTAAAAAATTTAAAATTACGGTAGTTCAAAAAGCTATAATATTTGTCAAACTATTAAGATTGACAAAAATATAACAAAAGCTACTATTAGCAAAATTTTATCTACGCCAATTATTAATAAAAAAAAACTTTTAATCGACTGTTTACTGTTTTGTACTATATTCACTATAGTCGTGTGAGAGATTTGAAGAGACTGATTTACATATACAGAATTAGCGGCCATTATATAATTATTTGTCATATATCATATTTCTTATTATCAATATGAATTCACATTGAATTCGCTATACTGAATTCACATACACCAGGTCACTGAGGATATTATCCAAATTGTATGTACTAACTTTTGGTATACAAGGGTGCGTACACGTTGAATCACTAGCTTTAATACCGATGTTTACGCCACGAATGATCTACATTCTATCATAGAATAACTGATTTTCACATGTATTGAAATATATGATGTGTATTATTCCGATACATGTACCAAAAGATTTTTGAAATTAAAATTTTATACAATTGAAATAGGTCATACACATTTAATGATCCTGTTTATAATAATGTCGTTTCTTGAATAATTTATCTATTTATTCGTACATATAAAATAATTTTTTATAAGAAATACCCGTATTTTAATTGATTTTATAAATAAATTGATATTTTCTGAAGTTGACAATTATCTAAAAAATTTGTATTAAAGTTAGACCGTATCAATATTTCAAAGATTAATATATTTATACTCTTCTTAGAAATTGCGAAAAAAAGACAAGTCTTGCAAATTATTTCTATCAATAAATTGTTAAATTTTTATTATTTTTATCGTAGATTTTAGTTTTAAACTGATCTGTTATATGACGTGCACAATATAAGTTTTTTATGAGATTTTAATTGCGCTAATTAGAGTATTAATCTTAATAGTTTTTATAGTTCTGTGTAGAAAATCTAATGTTTTAATTAAAAGAAACGTTACCACTATTTTTAAATGAATGACAATATAGAATCACCAATTTTACTAAGAAATTATAATTTTAAAATAAAAACTATAGAAACCATGAACACGGATTGCAAAAGTTGATGTACTCTTTAGAAACGTTTGAAGCTTTCAAGTTATAATTTATTTTTTCGACGATTCAATTGTTAATTTGTTTTTTTCGTTCTAATATAAAGATGATCTTTAAAATTTTAGCTATCTTTTTTCTTCTTCCTAACAAATGTTTTATAGGGGAATTGTTTTTTCCTTAAAACTTCTTCGCGAAGTTTCTTAATTGACACTGATTAATTACTAAAATCTTTTACGTCTTGCCCAATTTTATATTTCTAAGTAATCATTTACATAAAATATTGATTAATGTTAATATTAAACTTACGATTTCAATGAAATTTAAATTGAAAATAATGAACGTTAATGTACGATTATAACCTAGGTGTGATTTATACACTTTTAATATTTATTTGCATTTGTACCGTGCTTTATTATACTCTATATAAAATTCAATGATAAAAAAGAATAAACTGTTGTAAAAATAATAAAAACGATAAAAAGCAACACGAAGAAATATTATGCAAAGCACGAATTATACCATTATAGTTTAATTTAATTTTTAGCTGCACCTGATACTCGCAATCTCTTGTAACATACTTAATGCAAGAATAATTATATACGTATAAATAGAGGAAATTAATCGATAAATTTTTGGACTGAATATCTCTTTATTAGCTATAACAAATTGATGAATTTTCATTATAAATATAAGGATTTAGAGTTTTCATACATGTAACTGAAGATTGAAAGATTTATATCCCAAACAGCGAAATACTAATGGCTGTGGTAGCATTTAGTAATTATCAATATGTGATAATATCTATTTTTTCCATTAACGTAATGTTCATTACAATTAAGTTTTATTATAATAACATTTTCTCAATTCTAATTTAAGAAATTTCAAAGAATTAAACGTAGATAATAAATCTGCAATTATTATACTACAATTAGTAAAAATTTATTAGTATCAAATATCTGGGTCTTAATTATGATCTAAGAAAACGATATAAAATAATTTGTGATAAAATTAATGTCTTACACAAATAATCATAATAATGCAAATGAAATTAATGTGCAATCTTCTTTTATATGGTTTGGTAATTTTTAATACTTTGCGAAACTATTACGGAATTACATGTGGGACTATATTGAAGGTCAGATAAGCAAAAAATGAAATGCTTACTTAACAACTTGATAACTTCTGGATTTATTTATGTACTTCTTAATCAAAGGTCGCTACAAAACTGATGCGATGTTCATCCATGCAAGGCCTTTCTTTTAACTCTCTGGGTAAGTATTTTTGTCTTTTTTATTTTTTTTGTATTATATTATATTTTTCCTTGTACATTTTTGTCTCTCTCTCTCACTCTCTCTCTTTACTTTCTCATTATTGCAGTTATGATCTGCCTAATAAATATTGTAGGTATTGCTATTACACTTTGAAATTACTTATTTTTTAAGTAACTTAGTCTAATGATAGACAACGACTTTTTTTAACTAAGCGTCATTATCGTTGAATACATTTGGTTTAATATTACTAACAAAGATTCTCCGCAGTCTGATATAGTCAACTGAGCACTTTGTATGTGCTAGACTTTCAACGTCTCCCAGTTTTTTTTTATATCAACCATGTAATTGTACTTCTTTATAACCTTAGTAATTTTATTGTCTGCTTCAATCCAGTCTTTGCTCTGATCCTTTTGATATCCAATATTTTTTCTTTATTGTACCTCTTGTTACAGCTTCTATTTTTCTCTTGTTAAATTTTTTTCGATTAGTCAGAGCGTTTCAACTAAAGCCTTGTTTTATTTTTTTTATTTATTTATTTTTCTTTTTCTTTTTTGATTACTTAAATAAAGTGCAGATCATCCAGATTTTTTATGTGCTTGACAAAAATAAGAAAAATAATATTTTATCAGTTAATTTCAATTTTGCAATGACGCAATCTGTATTAATTATGTAAATACAGTTAAAATTAACTTTTTTTACATTTCGACAAATTATTTTTCTTAAATTTGACCATGATAATTAATAGGAATTCATTGCATAGTTTATTCTTATAGTGCATATCGAAATTTGTAGGTGTAAAAGCCTTTCTATATCTAATGACACTGCATTACAAATTACGTAAATATTTCATTAATATAATGTATTATATTGCAAATATTACACAATTTTTTCAAATATAGATTATTATCATTCATTTTGTAATAGCAAAAAGTGGCTTTAGAAAGTTTTGTTTATTTGGTAAAACTGTCTTATTTTATTCATCGGCTATAAAATTGTTTATTTCTTTGCTCGTATTTTTTATAAAGTACTGGCACTGTTAGATTATAGTTTCTTTTTTATCTCAAAGTATTTTATTTAGATACTTTTTATTTATCATTTTTTGATTTTATAAATACGTTCCTCCCTAAAAAATAACGTTTAAAAAACTTTTTGTTAATTTGCTCTAATTTTGGTACTGATTTAACTAATCTGTCGAATATGTATATGAGCTTTAGATAGCTTACATTTAACTGTACAACCTAATATATTAACAAACTATAACTTATACTCAATTGTATAACGTAATATATTAACAGACTGTATTTTATTTTAATCCGTGATTGATTTTGAAACAAAATCTTTTCAGAATCATGATGCAGGTTAATACCTGTAGCTTTAGCTTTTGTCTGTTTACTTGTTTTAATGCAGGGTGATACCTGTAGCTTTAGCTTTTGTCTGTTTACAGTCTATTGAAAGGAAATATTATTTTTGTAATAAATTATATATTGTAAACAAATTTTGAATTTATCCAAGGTTCTGATCATTGGTATATCCCTGAACTGATAGTCATAGTTTATTAGCTGCAATGACCTTATGATTCAAATAATATAATGAATGCTAGTGTCATTCAGGCATTTTTGAAAGAGAATGGTGTCGTATATTTTCTTTAATGAACGGTATGTATTTTTGTTGCTTTAGATTTATTGTAAAGATGTAAAACGGACACTTTCATTAGAGTTCATTTTAGAACGAAGAATACTATTTTGCTCGACGCCAAAAATAAATCTTGCATCTTTCTTTCGAAGATAACTAAGGAACTTGGTTATTTTGGCATATCCTTTGATCAATTGTCGGAAATAGTCAACAAGGCCAAGAAATATTTACAGTTTTCTTTTCGTTCTTAGAATTGCTCAACTGATTCGAATTTTCAGTTTTTTGTTGATGATATTATAGTTTAATTGTTGATAACGTACCTTAGGAATTTTATAAACTTCCTGTAAATGTTGTCATTTCTTCTAATTACACTGCAAGAAATATTATAAATGAAAACAAATAAAGTACGCTTCGATTCGATTTGTTCTCAGGGCATTATGAATAAAAAACTTCTTACTGTATTTTACAATTTCTAAATTAAAAAATTCACCGATCATTTTTATTACTGCATAGATTTTATACTCAATCTCTGGGTCTGTACAATTCACAATCACTTAAAAAGCATAATTGTTTCTTCTTAATTTCAATTAGTCACTGATAAACTAAATTAAATACGGAAAACTATCTTATTTTTGACGAAGAAGATTTGTGCCTTCCGAAACAATAATTTTATTCTAACTCATTCAATTTCCTTACTCTGAATCATTAATTTTGTTTGCAATCATTCTAGTTTTTTTCACATTAACTGAATGTAAACAACCTTTATTCGATTAAGTGTATGCCAAACTTGTCTTTCTCAAAATTAAGAAAAAATCCAAATTACGTATTTCCCGTTGATGATCAAGCCATTACTAGGAATGAACTTGTGATACCGTCTACTACTTTCAAAACTATCAAAACTACATTCTGATGTCAAGTAGCGATATTATCTGAAGGGGTCAGTAATAGCTATTTGCTATCATCGGATAGTCTTACTATATGTTGTTATATTATCTATAATGTCTGTAACTGCGCTCGTCTTTTCTCTGTAATGTGGTAACTTATAGCAGTGAGTCACCGTTGCTTCTCGTCTTCTCGGCAACGTCTTGTCTAAGCTTTAATTTCAAGGTATGATGGCACGACGGCTTCAAATTATTTTAAAGGGATGTTGTCTCTCACATAAACATTGGAACTTCCCTACACTATCCTTCATATTGATTTAACTTTCGAGCAGATATATCATGTTATTTAGGACTTTGTACAGCACCTCCTGATTCTAAGTTTTTTATTTATAAAAACAAAATTACATTTAAATTATTCAATAATTTCTAGTGCTAACTGATATCAGATGAACGTACACAGATTTCATTAATAAATACGTTCAATACGGAGATTCTTTTCTTTTAAGTTCAATCGTTTATTTTTTAATTTATTTGAAAAATTTAATTATATAAAATCTAAATAGTTTACTATATATTTGATTTTAAGTAAAGCATTAATACACGTACAAAATTTTTATTTTTGAATATTGTTTAAATAATTATATATATTAAATGGGAAGAGAGAAAAAGGGAGAGAAAGATATATGGAAAAAGAAACAGGAGGAAAGGCATTGAGTTTGCAATAAAAAACGAATAGTGGGATCTCCAAATGAAATAAGTGATAAAATGTAATATAAAAAGAGATACAAAAGCATAATATATAAAATATTGTGAGAGTTAATATGTTTGATGTAATACGTAAACGAGCATAGTATAAGATTAAAAACAATAAATGTACAGATAGACAAATAGGTACGCATAATAGAAATTAGATAAAAAATTTATTTATATATAAGTTAAAAAATTAAATCAGATTGTAATAAATTAAAAAAAAAGTAAATGCATAGTATATAAGTGGATAGTGAAGTAAATATTTAAGAGTTTGAATTTGATTATATTATTGTTTGAATATGCATTAATATAATTATAAAATTTATTATAACAATGTATTATACTATTCAATAAACTAATAATAATAATGTTAATAATAACATATACTAGATGTATTTAAGAATTTAAAAAATTTTAAAAATAACATTATAAATGAAATATATTTTATTTGAAATTGAAAGCTCTATAAAAACAGTATATATATATTATAAATTTTTTACAAGTATACTCTGCGAACATATATTTTTATGTATCAAAATAATATTTGTAAAACTTGTCTGATAACAAGGTTGATTAATTTAAATGCATCATCGTGTTTCTTTATTCAATATACATTTTTCTAATTATAAATAAATTATTGGTTGATTATTATAGATCTCTTATATAGCAAATAATGTTTGCAAAAAATACACGAAAATCATTAAATACTTTGTATCTATTATCTGCATTATTTCTAATGTCAAGGTTTCAGGAAGCATTATTATTAATATACATAAAACGAAATTTTTTCTACGAATCAGAATATAAATAAATCAAATATTTGTTTTAAACGCGAGGTTTTAATAATTTAAAATTACCACAAGTGTAATGTATAATATAAAATAATATAAATAAATATAAAATAATGTATAATATAAAAATTACAACAATAATTTGTGTAAAATTATGTTATTTTATACAAACTAATTACTAAAATACTATTATTAGAATATGGTCAATATAAATTTATTACTATGTAAGCTAAAAATTTAAAATATAGAGTTAATCTTGCTTATGTAATAATTTGTCAGTGAAATCAATTTTCAAAATTTATATATTTGTAATTTTTTTTTTAATTCTTAATATTTATAATTTCAAAACTTAAAATCTATAAAAAAAAATATAAGTGTTATTAGCTAATCGTTACGTATTATTATTTGTTAATTTATTATTTCAATTAACACGATAATAAATTAATTAAATGTGCCAGTAAATCCAGAACAATAACTTTCATTCAGATATAGTAAAAAAATTAATATTTGAATTTGCTTTTTAAACACTTTTTCACATCTGTTTTGATGTAAACTACATTTTTTTCATATACATTATAATAAAAAATTTTAAATTAATAATCGTTCATTATTATTTTGAGAAAAATAGTAAACTGAGTAATAATATTAAGTAAAACGCTAAAAGTATCTACAAAAATTCATTAGAATCTAGTCATTCACGATCGTATGTTTCTTTTATAGAATATTTGCTCAATTTACGTTTAGAATTTCATTCTTTAAATAAATAGAATTTTTAATAAATTGCGTGAATACCTACGTTCTGTATATAAAAATAAATTTTTATCAGTTATTTATAAAGTTCTTAAATAATTAAGTGTTAAAATTTAGGTTTCAAAATAATTAACAGTTATGATTTTAAAATAATTTATGTAGTTAATTATAATTTTTATACCAAGAAATTTTACATATAAAATTTATCCATGCTCAACTGATTTATATTATCAAAATCAATATTTCTTTTTAATTCAAATATTTCTATTTAATTATAATAAAGTTTTATATATCTTACACTGTTTTGAATTTAGAAATATAATAATTCTATCATAAAATATAGAAAAGTTTCAATTCACATTAATTTCAAACTACTGAAAACTGGAATGTAATTAAGCGAAAGCTGATGCCAATTGTAGAGTTGTATTCGATAATTTAAGTAAATCAGTATTTACAATAATCGATGTTAAGGATGAATATTTTTTTACCAAAATTTCAAACATAGTTGCAAGTGCGTGATATTTATCATAAAGACAATATGAATGTAATATAAAGTTTGATAGTTGGTACTACTGTTCAGAGTACCAATGTCGCGTATTATACTTATTAATATTATTATTATCATTATTATCTACTAGAATTGCTTTGTTTTTAACTTTAATTTGCAGAATAATCAGTTTTCATTAACGATTTATATAAATGTATATATTTCTTCGGTTAATTCGTTGAAAATGGAAAATTAGAAGATGAGAATTTTCTAGATTCATGAACAACTAAGTCTAGTAATATTAGATATTGGTCATATATTTGAGGAAATCTATCGATGACTAATAAAGATTTTTAATAGTTCTTTTAGAAAGAACGTGATTTTTTAATTTAAAAAAGGAGTGGTTTTTCATTAAGCTCAAACACAACGTATTCGAGATATTTGTGCTACAATTTGATATTAAAAATAAAAAGATATAATTTGAAACCCACGAATCTGTAGAAAAATGTAGCATTATTTTATTGCAAAGGTATCTTAACGCTATTTCTAATAATGAATCTGAATATTATATTCGATTTGAAGAAATTCAACGTGTACATTAAGAATTCATTTTTATAGTAAAATCTATTTAGAAGATAATAAGTATTAATATAAATGTATGATACATTGTTATCTTTGTGAAAAGTATTTATTTTAAGAATAACAGTTCAATATTAGGAGACCGTAATTTGCAATAAAAATCACGATAGTAAAAATAGTTGTGATGAATAAATTAATTTACAATATCAAAGATAGAACGTTAAAAAGGTCGATTTTAACCGAGACGCTATAATGAAAGATGACATTAAAGAATAATATAAAAAGCGATCAAAAAATGTCAAAATTTTTTAATTCAGATTATAAATTAAATTATTTGAAGACGAATATCCGAAAAACATAGACTTTACAAAGTAAAAAACATTTTTTTATATTAATAAGCATGTAATAAAATCACTTGCACTACAAAAGTTTGTAGCGTCAAAAGCAATTAGAATTTTGTTATAAATGCAGTCATTTCACGAAAGAATTGGTAAATAAAGCAAATCAACGTAATTATTGCTACTACTTACAATATTTTAGAATTACAGTGGATTAATTATCGAAATGACACGAGGCGTCTTAGCAGGGAAATTATAAAATGTATATAGGTCGATTCAGACAAACTCTTTGAACTACTGTTTAAAATTCTTGGAATGACAAGTGGAAACAAACAAAATTATATTAAATTAAAGTAAAAATTTAATAAAAATAAGGGTTTCTCAATAAAATTATTATTTTCTAATCAATACAGTATGAAAAATAAACTTTTCAATCATAAATATCTGGTTTTATAAATTTTAAATATATTTTCTAATATATTTTCTGACATTTTTAATATTTTTTGTACACAATATAAATTCATATACTAATCATATTACTAAGCAGATTAGTATGAAATGAAGTGCATAGAATATTGATAATTTCTTGCTGGCGTTGCTCTGTGTATAATTAATGTGTTAAGAGACGACCATTTTTAAGAAATATAAATATGTAAAAGTCCTCTGTGTGATGTATTTTCCATGAAAAATTACCCCTTTGGACGTCGAACACGCAGAGAATACAACATTATAATAAAACAGTTTTTCTTAGAGCATTTTCCAATCAAGAACGAAATTCTTCAATTTGTTAGATCTTGTAAATAATAGTACAAAACTCGATCTTTTCTCAAATAAAACACGATACTGAAATGTATTAATGGAATGGCTGTAGATTTAAATAAAATAAAATATAAGAAAAAAATTAATGATATGATTACAATCAACTTTCAAAGGATGTTTTAAAAAGTAGAGTTTTATTTTTAAAAATCCGTGTATATATATATATATCTATTTTGTCCTTTGCTTTTAATTAATAGAATATAAAATAAAGTAAATTACTCGATATAATTAGTACCGTAAAATTTAAATGTAAGATATTCTTTACAAATGAAATTAGATTATTAATTTAATTATTTCTTACAAGCTGTTAAATAAAATTTTTTTATTAAATATATTTTTCTACATATTGATTATATAATGCAAGTATTACTTGATAACTTATGTTTATTTCTTAATTTTAACAACCAACAATAGTTTGTAATACATATGCGGTTAATTTATAAATACATTGAGATTCAATGTTTGTCAGTTATATCTCGGTTAAAATTATTTTTAAATCAAAAAGCACGTATAAAATATAACTTTACATTCATATCATTTTTAAAGGAAATGGAATATCTGGTTAGCGCATAACCAGGTTTACTGGCTGATTACTGAAACAAATGCTACTAATTTCTAACTGATATTTGTTATTATTCATTGTGTACAATCTTATCAAATCCATTGTATCTCTCAACTTGACAAGATTATAATAATTCACTTAATGTAGCTGTTTGTGTGTTGAAAATACTCCATTCTAAAAGAAATTTTATCACTTCAATAAAAAATATCTTTTATGTTATATTTTAAATTTAAACCTTAACTTGTTCTGATTTTTCGAATTATGTATTTATATGTAATCATAACTGTATTATTGTATTAATAATTGAAATTATCTATTGAATATTTTCATGTATTTCTTATTATTTTTCACTATTAAATTACAAAATTGTATGCAATAAATAAATTACTATTCCTACTTTTTAAATAATTACGTTCCTATGATTATTAAATGTTTGTAGTTTCTTGTTCAACACAGTCGGTTTTATAATAAATATTTATTTTGGTATGATGATGCGGGTTATTACTTGTATTTTAGTTGCATATTTGCAAAACCTGAAATTTTATCGTATATTATATAATTAAAAGTTTCTTGTACATATTTCAATTTCTACTTTAATTGCTACTTTTTTAAATTAATTGTCTATAATAAAAACTTCTAATTCATTGGATTTATTGTAGTAAATAAAAAATTAATGCAAAAAAGTATTAATCAATTATCAAAAAATATTACAATATTTAACAAAACTAGGAAATATAATTCGTGGAAAAAAAGCAATGAACTTTTCTAGATAGAACTAAGCAAGTATAGGCAAAGTGCCAAGTCTTTTCGTAAACCGTAATGCGTCAGCCTAACCTATCTTAAACTCTATTGGAAGACTATATACCATTTTAATTTTGTTAAATTAAAAATGTAAATATAAAATAGAACAAAATTTAAATATGTAATCATTCTTTGAAAATAATAATGTATCAATTTTATTTATTATATTATTCAACCCAATTTGTGTTTTAAATTTTAATACAACCAAATATTTTATCACTATATAAGTTATATAAATTAACAGTTGCTTGTATTAATTCTTTTATTTCTAAACTTTGCTTATAAACAAGAGTGTTGAAAAAGCGTAAAAACAATTGAATGATATTACAGTATAAATTGAACAAAACAGTAGTGAATATATTTGAATGATATTACAGTATAAATTGAACAAAACAGTAGTGAATATATTTATAATCGAAGATGTTAAATATATTATGAAGTAGATTTAAACAATATCTTCGGTGATATTTTAAAAAGTATTTAAAATGTGGTAAAAAAACTTAAATGATTTTAATATTTCTTAATAAATCTATTGTATGAAAAAAGTAATTTAGAAGCTATAAAATAATTACAAAATTGAAGATAACAAAATTAAAAATATCTCTATATTATTTTATTCAGATTGAATGATACATCATAGACATTTTTATTTATTATATAACAAATTTATGTTTTTATATGTTTTCATAATTTATTCATATTGCTTAAAAAATAAACATTACTATATGAAATATGATATTAAAAATTTCATGTATAACAATTGTATATAATATATCATACTTTATTGATGATCTTATAGGTAATTTATATTTTATAGAATGATAAAAGTTTAAATAATGTGAATACTTATGAAAAAATATAAATTACTATATCTTTTGAAAGTAAATTATTTTTATGAAATATTCAGTTTTATATCAAATTTTTGTAAGAAATCAGTTTTCAAAAATCCATCCTTAAAACAATTTTATAAAATATGAGTTATGAAAAATTTCTAGAAGTACTAATCGATATTATTAATCATTGATAAAAATTATTTTTCTCAACATTTTAAAATGATAATTTTATACTCCTGAGCTAAAACTCGATTTCTTCGTAAAAAGATAAATTTAGTCAAAATCAATTATTTAAAGTTTACTTTTTTAATAAATAAGTAGTTCATATTTATATGAGTACAAAAATTAAAGAAGTATATTCAAATATTTGTTGTATGCTCCATTTAATCAATGAAAATATAAAATGATACTATGACAAAGTTACTAAACAGAAAAGAAAAACTGCTTCGAGTGATTATATATATATTACTTTAATCAATTCTTGTAGTAGGATATATTAAACAGTGCTCTATTTCCACATATAATTTCACTAAAGATATTTCTTAATTTTAATTAGATATTAAATTAAAAATATCACGCGAAATATATTATTTGAATTATAAAAAATATAATTTAAATAATTTATTCAAAATGAACTTTTCATAAAGAAAATATAATTATTTTAATATTAATTACACGAGAACTAAATTATTCTTTGCAAAAAAAATAAAATAAAATTAACAAACTCTATAACGACTAAAATTTTATTTTAATTTCAATTAACGCTGAAATCTATTTATGCGTGTAATTTGTATATTACTATATTTTTTACTTAAAGATAGTAAATTGTTAGATTTTTAATTTATTTTAAAAACATTTTATTTTATATTTATATTTATTTTATAGTTGTTTTATATTGAATAATTTCTTTTATATCAAATATAGTAAAAGATTCTAAATGCAATATATTAGAAAAATAATTTTACTACTGTGGAAATATGCTTAAAAAATACATGCTTTAATCATTTGAATACATTTTTTAGGAAACGTTACATAAAATTTTTCTGAATGTCAAATAAATTATATTTAATGTGTGCATTTGTAAAGTAGTTGAGTAAATGAGCTCAAAATATATATTATACAATATACAATACATTTAACGATAAATAATTTATTTATATTATTTCAATATGTAGTTCACTTAAAGCACAAGCAAATCTCGAATACCATTTTTTAATGTATTTATTATATAATTTTATTATAAACTTATGCTATGCGTAGTATAATTTATGTTATTTTCATGTCTCAACATTTTTATAATCATTTAATTACTTATTTTATCTCTTGAGTACTACAGATGTAGCTATGTAATATTAACACTAGAGTACCATATATTGTATACAATGCCATTATACCTGGGTTAATGTAATTCGCATTTGGGTTTGAGAAATGAATTTAAAGAGTAAATTTACACAAATCATTATTCTGCATTCAAAATCGTATGACCCGTGTATACCCCCCCCCGCAAATTAAGACAAATGACGATTTTTTCTTATATTATCACTAAACGAATTTGAATGAGTATTAGTCACTCTGACAGATAGTAAATAGTATTATTTATTATCATATTAAATTTATATTGAGAGTTTATTATAATTATGTTATATATGACATGAAACGATCGATACATTACAATGGAGTTAAATTTTGTGAATAAACAATAGAAATTGTTTGTGAGCATCTATATCATTATGAATAGTCTCGAAAGATTCTAGCCTTAATTGTGGATTACTCCCATACATTTGGCAATAACAGAATGACAAAGCTTTTCTCAAAATGGAAGATTTTGACATTAATTATCTCAGGTATAAGTTGGTAACGAACGAGATATAATGAATGTCACAAACAGTACGCAAGGATTAGTTTAAAAGATTATACTATGTCATTTAGTGTGCATTTAAATTATAATAATTTTTTAAATAAAATATTTAATAAATTACTTTTTTTATTTCATAAAAACTAAAAGTTACGAAAAATTACAATAAATTGATTTTCTTAAATAAATGATGTTTCAACAGACTTAACAATATTCAATTACTGCAGATTATTTTAATGGTTTTGACCTTAGTTAATGTAAAATGATCACCCGTTTGACATTAAAAATTCATAAAGCCATTTTACAAAATATAACCTGAAAGTCTAATGCAGTAATTATGTAGTTCTTGTAACAGTAAGCGACGGACTGTTTGTGTGCATGCAAGCTGTAAACTACTGAAATTTATTCAACAAAGGTTATTAGGAAGAATCCCATTGATATATATTAAATTGAAAGTACATTTTAATAAATAATAATATAAGTTATTCATTTAATTTTTTTTATTTCTGCAATATTTATTTTATTTTATTTTTGATATAATAACGAAATATATTCTAAATCAATGCAAAATAATTTTTCCAAGAATTTCTCATAGTTGTATAATAAATAATTACGATAAACTTATTTTCAATAACATATTTTACGCTCAAAAATAACTCACATAAAAGGCAACTTTTATAATAAAATTATTTTTAAAAAATTCAAAAAATTACATTAAATTTTTAATAGTCATCAAATGGTATTCTAAATTTTATAAGTATTTTAGTAAAATATGTAAATAGTTGATATTAAAGATAAATAATCATTTTATAATATCTATTAATTTTTTTTCATAATTTATTATAAATTAAAAAAATTTATTTAATATAGAAAATAAGGAGTATCGAAATCTAATTATATTTGGAAAAATTTTATAATTCAAAAGTATGAAAATTCAATTTTTCATAATTGTTAGTCTATTTTTATTTCAGTATAATACACCAACCCAGATTCTCGTGTTAAATTCAATTTATTAATAAAATGAATTATATGTTATTATACTTCCTACAATATGTATACACAGACACATCCGAATATAATATATTCGATAAAAATCAATTCATTTTTAATTTTATTATTTAAATTTTTTTTGCTGACAAAGTTCCAAAAATTTACAATATTCTTTTATGAAGAATGTTTTACCTATTCTACTTTAAAGAACTTAAATTTTTTACTGTTTAATATAAATCACAAAATTTTTTTATTACAATTATTAGATATATTATATTTCTATATTATTTTAATGGAACATTGATAAATTTAAATCTAAATATAAAGCGCGACAATATTATTTCAATTAATTTTAAATAATATTTATGTATATTCAATATTCTGTAAAATTATTTTTTTTTTAAACCACTTAATGATTCTTACAATATATATAGGTGAAGATTAGTTGATTATGAACAATGATGTTAGATGTTTAGTTAACTCTGTTACTCGACTGTTACGTGTATCTTAGATGTAATTCCCTCCTGAATTATTACGTGGTTATCTAAAAGCGATTATCCTAAAGATAACCTGATCGCAGAAATTAAAAAAGTTTCATGGCATATTTAAATGTCAATAACAACTCTGATGTTCTAACAAACATGCGCATTTTCAAGGAAGATTGAATCGACAAGATATGGTCTTTTCAAATTAAGTTTTTTATGTTACATTATTTTCTTCTTTTTTCTATGGCAAATTGGAATACATTTTTTTATATTAACAATAGTTCAAACGTCTGTTCAAAAAAGTCTTACTCAATTCATTAAAATATTTATAAATATGTATAAATTTAGAAAAAGAAAGCTTGACTAAATTGTGTTAATATTGTCTCCAAATTTATAAAAATATTTATCAACAATTAAAAATTATTTTTTAACTTGCTTCTGAAATTGAATCAATAAAATAATTTAATATTATGAATTAACACATATGTACGACGAAGAAATGAAATGATTACTTTGAATCATAATGCTTTTAATATTTATTAATGAATAAAGCTTTTGTTGTATGGAGTAATTATGTTTTTTGTACTTGAATGTACCTTTGTACGGAATATAAAGTAAAAACAGATTTCACTAATATTTCAATATGGCTTTAATAAGAATACATGTTTTATATAAGTCAATTGATAACATTCTTAAATTTATAAAAGTTTAAGTTTTTAAACTGACTTAAGATCTAATAGTAAAATCTAAACTTTAAAAACTATTCTAGAACTGCAGTCTGAATGATCTATCAGTGAATTCTGAAATACAAAAATTATATATCACTTATAAGGTTGAAAATAGTTTCTGCTTTAATTGTTCTGCAAAAATAGAAAAAAAGATGACAGTTCATACTTTAAAATGCATATTTTTTTTTAATCATAACGCATGTATAATACATTTTATGTCCGCAAGTAATAAGACAGATTTATGTTTTAAAATCATACTTATTTTTATCCACTACAAATCCAGTTTATTCATAAATAATATAGAATGCTCATGTATCATTATTTTATAAAGCATACGCAGTACGTTTTTTTAATTTTTCAAATAAATAAATTAATAGATTATTGATTTTATTAGTAAGCCATATTGATAATTTTATTCTATTTTTCGGTCTTTTATATAAAAATTTGTACAATTTAAAACTAATGATAAAATTTTAATTTTGTATTATTCTCAAATGCAGAAGTAAATAATGAACGTAGACTTGTATAAATATAATACGAACGAAAATAAAAATAGGATTTGTTGCTATTAAATTTTTACTAAAAAATTTTAACAAATTTATTTTTGTCTTATTTATTTTAATTTTATAAATGATAGACATTCAAAATGTAGATAAAAGTTATTGCATCATTATTTAAAATTTTCGATATTATTGCTAAATACAAAATATGATAAAATAGATAAAAGGTTCGAAATACTTAAGAAATCTTAAAAAATTATTGTAAACTATTGCATTATTTTAACATATTTTTTATACTAAGCACATAAATGTATATATGTTTGTTTACACATTTATATACTCGTACATTATGATTATAGAGTCTTAGCAAAGACTGACAAAACATAAAACATCAAAGAAAAATGAAATACAATTGTGCAATAAATACTGTATGCCCCCAAATTATTTTATATTAAATATGTATATACTGTTAATGTCAGAATAAACTGTTACTGACAATGTACAAAATTTAATTTTTCACTGTGGGTTGGATTTCACAGCAGAAAATTTATACTCTTCACCTTCATATCTCCTACACAATATTATCGTATAGTGCATATTCACGCATACGCGCAGATACATTCCAAAAGTATGCGTGACACGTATACGACGGAAATCGGAACAATTCCCGGAATCCGTACGACTTTCTTATGAAATCAGACTATCTAGAGAGCGGTTGTTGCTGTATCCTCTAAGTTCTATGTGGATAATGAAGATTCACTCTTTACAAAACTATTTTAATAGACTAGAATCATTTTCAGTATTATGCTCATTGCGATGTATGAATTGCAAATACATTTGATATGTAGCTTATATTCATGCAAGCGTAAGTCTCGCGAGTTGTTTTACTGTTCTTCCGGTATAGTGATGAACAAAAGAAATATAGTTATACCATCAACCATAAAAGCATTTATCCTTTTTTTGCAAATTCTTTTTTATATTGTATTACATTGCATTAGTAGAAATACCAGAAACTGAAAAAGTTGGGAAAGTCTAAGAATTGACTTTATTATCAAGTAAACTTAAAACATTAAATTCTATATTATAATAAATATTGACTAATACAGGATGTAAGAGAACGGATGCAAATTGCAATTGTTCTAAATTCTTTCACACTGTGATATTAATTATAATGAAGTTTGTTATTCATAGGAATTACGTAGTTCGAATGAAATTAAATAAATTGTCGTTAAAATAGAAGAAAAAAATAAAATATTAGAAAGTATAAATAAAATTAATAATATTTATTGATCACTTCTACAAATTTGATAATGTATATTTTTTCTCGCTTACATGATGAATTAAGATTGATTAAATTCTCACGGAGGAACTACTTTTTTCATTGAATAATATTTATTATTTATAATGACAAAATGAAAAAAAGATGATTAATTAGAAAATTAAGTCAAAATTCATTCGAATACAATTTAAATTTTTATTATATCATCTTAATAGAATATGATAAATTAAATTAGATAATTTAATGGTATGTACAATTCAGTAGGCATGTAAATTTATTAAATGTTACAATAAACAATAAAAATGTATACAACGTATAAATAGTAAATAATAACCTTTATTCTTCTATTTAATAGACCTAAAAGCGTGCCACGTTCCATTCAGTCGACTGGAGCGCTTTATAAAGTAACCGTAACCGAATATTATACACGCGAGTGACGCAATCGCCTCGACTAGTCTCTCTCTCTTTCTCTTCTCTCTTGCGCCTATATAATGAGACGTCCTCGATTCGATAAAAATTGAAATTACAAAAAGCAGCAATAATGGTTACATATAAATAACCTAAAAAAAGGTTTAAATAACTTTATAAAATTACTTAAATTTATTTTTAATAGCAGTAGTATTTGAAAGGGCAAAATACGATTCAGCTTTGTAAAATTGTTTATGTATAAAATGGTTTAGTCATTTGCGAAATCATATAATAGGTTACCAAGTTATTTTTAGATTTGGTAATATTAATTTTTTATTCAATTATATAAATTGATATCGCACAGAATTAGCAGGAATACACTCGTTTAAAAATATAAACGATTACCAAATATCTAAAAGAGATTGACATGACATGTTTTTGCTTAATTAACTAAAAAAATTAAAAATCACTGAAGTTTTCTCAGTCGTTTAAAACAAGCTAAAACTTATAATCTTTATTTTTAAATTATTTATTAACGACTCTTTCTAAAATTTATTAAATATCTTATATTAGTTTCAAGTTGATAAAGTAATTATTTCAGAATGAGACTCCATCGTATTTTTCAAGTACGTCAGAAAACGATTATTCGTGTTAATAACATATTAAAATCCGACTTGAACATCTAAATCGAAGAGCGTTAATAATAGTTAAAAACATCTAAACGAAGCACGACAAACTGAAATTAGAATTAAAAAGGCAAGGTTATTTTGTAACTTTTTGATTAACTTCCTAACCTTAAAGTACCAAACATGTGTAACACTGGTAAAAGAACCTAAATTGTCACCACGCTGATCCTTACGAAAAAATACAAAGCGACAGAAGAGATAAACATTGCTAATCGTCACCTGCTTATTATCGACGAGGGCTGCGTTATTGAGTATAGGCAGGGCAGCCTCCTGACTGTTTCCACTGCCTTCGCCAGTCTCGGACAAGGGGAAGACGAGTGCCGCTGTACCGGACGCGAATGACGTTGAGAGACCCGTTACCGGTACGGAACCATAGGAAGTGGAGGCTGCCGAGGATGGGGACGTCGAGGCAACAATAGTGGCGGTAGCGGCACCGCTGCCGTTGGAAGTGGTGTTCTGATCAGACGCCACGGGCTCTTGCTGATGCTGATCCGGTCCTGGAGCCATTTTCATTGCGATCTATGACGCGGACGGCGCTGCAGCTGCGTCTGCTAACGAGCTCACGCCTTACCTCGTCATCCCCGAAGATCGTCTATCTCTGTCTGTTCACTTGGTCTGTGACGGGACGCACTTATCGCGAAGACACTGCGCCTCTAGCAACTATTCAATTCAGTATCAGACAGGAGAAGAAGCAAAAAGGGAAAAGGCTTTAGGTTACGAAGGAGATTCAAAGCTAGGGGATCGTCAGTGAGAAGTCACCGTTGATCAACGGCATTTTTTGCAAGTTTACGTAGATGCTGCTGTCACGTTGCGCAGCGGTTGCCTATTCCGGGTCGAGCTCATCGGAGCACCTCCACGTGTGAAGGACGTTCGCTAATTATATTTCGACACATCGCGCGCACTCCAAGATTACTTGGACGCGACGCGTACAATTGCCGAGTTCAGATGTTAAGTACTTTTTCGAACAGACAACGCACGACACACGCAACACATCTACAACCTAACCTCACTTAATCAGTCGCGCCAACGCGCCACTGCCGCTCACGTAGTGTCTATCTTCTCTCACCGTCGTCTGCGAAGTTCTTTTGCTCCCACCCTCTCTCTCCGTCTATTTATCAATCTATCTTAGTTTCTACTCGACTATGTGCGAGTGTGTATTTGCGGTTTCTTCTCTCGCTTCTTCTATCGATCACCGATGTTAAGATGACTGTTTACACCTCGCGTAGCCCGAAAATAAGGCGAGAGAGAGGGGGAGAGAGACAGGGCCGCACGACAGAAAAATAAAGGTTTCGCAGACGTTCGAGGAACGGACGGAGTTGCCTTTCGTCCTCTATGCACATCGATGAAAGCAGTAGAGCAGCGGCGGCGACGACGGTGGCGATGTAAGCCAAGAGCGCTCTCAGCTCAGTGCCGTAACGATGGCATTCCGGCACCCCACTTTTACATATACACAGCCGTGGCACTTGTTCTCGCACTGCCCTTGTTCTTCTACCTTTGCACTCGCTCCTTCTCTTTCTTTTCTAACTTCAAGGAGATTCACTTTTCCTAAGTGACAATTTCTCTCTTCATCCCTAGGTCATTAAATCCCCTAGCGAATTTGTGCGCGCAATCGTATATAGTAGCTCAAAAACGCGTTTAGAATGTAGGCGCACTTTCGCGCAACACTGGCGCGTCACTTTTAAACACGCCGAGGATTAAGATAAGGTCAATGATGAAGAAATCGAGTACGTCGACGAGGATGACGACGACGGAGATGGCAAAAGTGTGATCGTGCAGCTGAGCGCTCCACTCGTCAATCCCAACGGATTCAAGATGGCCGACCACTCCACCTCTGCTTCTGCTGATCTTCGCACTCCTCTCCTTGATGATTCCTCGTCGTGCCTCCTCGACAAGTCCATCGTCCGGCGGCTTGCTCTTACGTCCCTCTCTTTCGCTCCGTTCTTAATCGCGCGTGCACGCACATGCGACCATGACTATCGTGTGCATGCGTACGTCTCGTGCAAATGTGTGTGCATGCATGCGAATGCCGCGCGCATTTATCGGGCGGCAGCAATTCTCAACGGCGATGGAGGATCTCTATATTTTTTGACAAATATGTGACGGCTTGGTCAGACGAATGCGTGTGCGTGTCGCACGCTGCACTATACAAATAGCGATTGCATTTTGCTACAAAATAGCGCAAGCAAATAGTAAAGGGAGTGCTTGAAACTTTGGTCGTGCATTTGTGTATATAGGGAGAACGATTGGCGCACCCGTTGCGTCGGCGACACCTCGGAAGGTCGTGACGGAGACTCGCGCGAGAATAACGGAATACTTCCTGTAATCGCGCGCGCGCGAGCGACAACGGCGTCTGCTGCTATTTTGCCCAACCCTACACTTCGTCTATAGGTTGCTTTTTACGTCACTCTCTCTCTCGCTCTCGCTCGTTTTCTAATCTTTAACGACTATCGCTGGTCGTCGATGCAGCAATCATATGACGGTCGCGCTACTTATGCATATCTCAAAGCTACTTGATTTTTTCGTGTAATTTTTGGTGCCAATTCATTAGCAGTACTAGAGATGTTGAAATTCTTCTTTTGCACGTGCTCTATTCTCAATTAAAAAATTTTTAGAAATTCTTCAGAATTCATTCTCAAATTTAGAACAAGAATGCAATAAAATTATATGTAGATGTTCAATAACTACACATCATTCTGTTCTTACTCAGTATCTTGTTTAAAAATGCACAATGAAGTAATACTTGAAAATATAATTTTATAACGGTCTCTTATCTATTTAATAATAATCCTTATTTCGTCCTGCAAAGCAAGTAGTTTTCATAATTTAGCCTGTAAAGAAAATAAGTGATTTTATAGAAAACTAAAATATTTTAGTTGTGACAACGAACGTCATTTCTTGATAACTAATCGAATCGTAATTTTTTATATTCGTTCGAAATGTATTCGTACTCGATCGTCCGGAAACATTTTCCAATATTTATATGAACAGTAATAAGATTGCAGTTAACACAATATTTCGACGGACAAATTTACACCTGCGCACTCATTTTATATTCTACACTATGTGTTCTGTATCACAAACGTTAGGCACATTTGTTGTTTCGCATTTGACACTTTACCATATGAAGAGATATCAATAAGCATTGAATTTATCTACAGAAAAGTGTTGACAGGTTATCGATCGCGTGTTGTCTTTCTCTCTCTCTCTCTCTCTCTCTCTATCTCTCTCTCTTTCTCTTACCCTCTAATTCTTTGTGTCCTCTCTTTGCCAATTTCTTGCAACTCACTGCACTTTGTTTACGATGTTCTACATTCACTGTATAAGATCTTTAAGGAATTGTCAGACATATATGCGAGCAAATATAATAACAATAACCATAATAATAATAATAATCTAGGTAGCACTTAGATTTTTATAATAGTCATACACCTTGAAAATCATGTTCTTTCAAATGTCCCCTCTTCGTTACTTTCTTTGGTACTCAATTAGCTATGTTAAAATAGTCGTTAATGCTCGATTGACGTTTTTCTTCTTTCACTCCTCCTCACCCTTGCTCACCACCCGGGAGTGCGTGCGCTTCCTGTCTTTTCTTGCTTGCTTATAAGTTCTTACGGAAGCGAAACTCAATGTAAAATACAATCAGGGATCTGGTCAAATATTGCCCGGCTCTGCTCAAGCCACCTATTATTTGACGGCTACTGCAATATAGATGTTCTGCTGCGCACGCGAACTGATGTACTCCCAGACTCGACGTCCTTTCAAATTTACGCTTATTCGCGCGCGCACTTTGGCGGGAGCTTCCTTCGTATCTCGCCCGTAAACACCACACGAGGTTAGAAAGCTAAGCTCCCGCTGTTATGTTTTACGCGGTTTTTTCGCTTCTTCAAATCAAGGGACACCTGTGGACTTTAGTCACTCAGCTTAGGCAGGCATGCGTGCACAAGGAGAATGGCTGATCCCAGCGTGAATACTTAAGAGGCCTTGGAGCGCGCAAAATCATAGAAAATATCGGATAAGGACATTTTACTGAACAATCACTTTAGAGATGAATTCCTATTAAAATACGTAAGCAAAAAGGCTTATCCATGCTTTACGTTAATTAAATTATTAAATTAAATTTCAGTTTTTCCTTGTAAAATTAAAAACTAGTTTTCCAGTATTATATTTTTTAAGAATAAACATATTAGTTAAGAATAATGTATTAAATTTTTTATTATATAAAAGATTTTTATTAATAATTGATTTTCTCTTGCAAAGACGAAGGTTTAGCTCTAAATATCGATGGTTAAAAATAATAAAAGTCATATAATTTTTTGTAAACAAACAGAAAATATGGAAATTTTTTTTTACATATTGATCATTTTTAATTTTTTTAAATGCCAGTATATTTAAATGTTAAATCACAATAGCGTAATATTTAATTAATTAAAATAAATTGTATTCAAAATTATCTTTATAAATAAATTCAATAAAATTGTGCTTAATGTATTTTAATCAATTTTCGTAAGTTTCATTTAATTTTTTTAATTCAAAATTCTTAATGCGTCGTACTTTTTTTTATTATTTTGTTATTTTGATAAATAATTTTTCTGACCTGATTAGAAATAAAAAATTTATTAAAGAAATTTTTTAGATATTTTTTAACAAAAGTCTATACATTTTATATAAAAGTATAAGAACTCACTCATAAAAATTTCTAAATATAACATTATAATTCTATTAAATAAATTAATAAAATTGAATTTTAATTTGATTACTCAAATTAACTTTTACTATTTTCTCTCAATGCAGAAAGTTTTTTTAATTTTTAAAAGGAAAAATTATTAATTTTGAATGGTTGAATGTAAAAATAAAAAGTTATATATATATATATTTGTAATAAAAAATTAAAGAATTCTAATTAAATTTTATAAATCATTTAGAAAATAAAGTCATACGTAAATTATTCTCTTAAAAAGATATAAGAATGCAAATAATATAAATATTCATATAAAACTTGTTTACTGTACAGAAAGATAACATATAATGAATTCTGATATACAAATAATGATAGAAACCTGATTATTTGATACATTAAGTTTAATTTTTCAAGTAATTTTGTAATTATTTATGAAATTTTCAACCCGTCATACTTCAAATTTTTGTACATACGATTTTTAATAATTTTTTTATATTTAAAATTTATTTTTGCTTTAAAAATATTATTTTTTTGTTATTTTATAAATTAAATTTTTTTTACTTTAATATAACTCTAATATATTTTGCAAATATACTTATTATTCACTCAAAACAGTCCTCTTTACAATTGTTTTAGGGTAGTTTTCATTACAATAACAACATTGATTTCAAATCAATTATATTCGAAACAAATATTTTATAATAAGCTATTTAGAATTAATTTATTAATGAAAAAATAGATTTTTTCATCTTCTTGTAATAAAATTTTTAAATTATCTTCATGACTATTAGTACTGATAGTAAGCAATATTGTTACTCGATCGTTACACTTACATTATTATAGATATTCTTATAATGATGTATTGAATAAATTTTTTGAATAAATAGTCAATCAGATATTTATTTTAGATATTATTAATAGAAGTAATTAAAAAAATTTTTTATAGTTATATAAATATATATTATATACGCATAGAAATTGAAATTTACGTAAAACTTGAAATTAACCAAATTAAATTGCTTTCTTTAACTTTTTATTATAGCTGTTATAGATAATATATTATTAAAAATTAATTATAACTAAATTTATCACTTTTTCTATTACTAAGGCAAAATGAGTATTGTTTTAAAAAATTAATTATTCACAAATACTATTATTATACTCTTGTAAAAATTATTCATTTTATGAAATTTTGTGTTGTTTTTTAAATTGTTAATATTAGAGATTAAATAATTAAATACTTAGGCATCTAATAAAAGTTATAGAATAACATTTTTTTATTTTTAAGAGAACTTATATAAATTCTGCAGAAGTTAATTAAACAAATATAATTAATTAAAGATATTATATTTAAAACAATTTATTTGCTGCAGTTGAAAATCTTATGATTTAAATCATTTTCCATAGTTATTCTAAATATTTCTCTGTAACATGTCATAATTTTTTATTTAATAATTACTAAACTAAGTATCAAAATAAAAATTTTTCTAAAAAATTCATATTTTATTAAAACCATATCTATACATTTTTGACGTTCAAATTTAAAAAATAAAAATCTATTAATTAAAAATTTTTTGATCGCATCTAGTATACATTAATTTTATAAGATATTTTTTTAATTGTACTGTATAATACATAGAAGTTGACCTTTCCTTTATATAATTTAAAATTATGAATTAGTAGGTAAATACATAATTAAAAATGATGTAATAGAAGCCAATATTTTAATATAACTGATTGTAAATAAATATAATTGTGTTCTATAATTAATAGCTACCAATGTATTGCATTTATTTTGAATAAAATTTAGTAAATTAGATAAAAATTTTCAAAAATCACGTGCTCGACAAGTATACTTTTATATCTGTCAAAATCTGTAGTGGCTTCTATTATTAATTTCCTGTTCGTATCGATTCGACTCGAAATTTTTACTTCGATATCTCGAGTTGTACATTTCTCTGTATCTTATACATATAACCATATGTTGTAATGGCAAATAAAACATCTCGATTCACGTCTTATGCGTATGAATCATAATGACACGTATATTGTGTGTAAATGCACTGGAACATCGAAAAATATTAATCAAATGCTTAACAAAATTAAAAAAATGTTATTAATTAAAATTGGAGATCATTAATAATATAATTCTTATATATTATAAAATTATTAATATAATTAAAAAAAAGATATATTGTTAAAATGTTACGAGTAAAAAAGAAAAACCCAAATAAACTTAAAAAAAATGATTTGTTTACATAAAATATTAAGATAATAATATTATACAAGATAATTTAATAAAAATATAACATATAATTTTGTAAATAAGAATATAAAAAATTTTAATTAATAATTATTTTATTTTCAAAGTATAATATAATATTTATTTAATTACCTAATTAAATATTAGTTAACTACTGAATAATATGTAAATAAAAGAAAGTTAATAATTTATTTTATGCAATAATTTTATTAATAATAAAAATGAATCTTAAATACATATGTAACTACAATCATACACTTGATAAATTAATTATTAGTTTTACGTATGCACGAATTAATATTATAAATTACTTTAAAAAAAATATTGTAACTATTAGATAATTATGAAAAATACTATGAATTAAGTTTTTAACAATAATTTATTTTTATTCATTAAACATAAAACTTGGTTTTTAAATGTTCTATATTTTAAATAATTACCAATCAACTGCTTCATTGCTCATGCGCGTAACGTAGTGTTTTGACTACCACGTGACTAGATTCATATAAAAGGTAAGTAATTTAAACTAAAGTATATTTATAATATTTGTGACGCGTATTCAATACTTGTTGTAAAATGAATATGCGACCGAAGTATTATACATTTCAACCACTGACATCCATAATGCATGCGTATTTTGCACCTATGTATTCTATCGATTCATTGTCATTCTTCGATTTTTAAACATTTGCCTGTATAAATGCGCGCGCGCAGATATCACGCACACGTTCACATTCGCATGCACACACACAAGTTGCTTGCAGTGATAAATGAAGACGTAGTACAGTCAGAATACACGGTTTATTCAGTAAAGAACAGTTCATCCTGTACTTTGGTGATTCTATTTTTTCTTTTTTTTCCATTTTCTAACACGAATATAAATATAATTTTGTTAAAGATAGGTACCGGTATATGCCACATGTAAGAAAACTTGATGTAACAAAAAAAAAAAAAATAATTACAAGGATTTAGAAAAATAATGATAAAAAGTTCTCAAAGATGTATACGTTTTATTTTTCCTGTTCTCAGATAATTTAATCCTAAATCTGATCGACGCTGAACGAGAAAAATAGAAAAACAGAGAGAGAGGGAGAGAGAGAGAGATAGCAATAGTTACGACAAAAAAATACAAAAAATGATAGAGACGGAGAACATCTTTCTCTTCGTGCCGAATATTATCGGTAAGTTTTAATACTTTTAAGAGATTCATGTAGAACCCCTGTGTCAATGGTCAATGAGATAATTATATGAACAAAACTGCTACTCTTTTAAAGTAAACAAGATATTTCCAATGTAAAAAATCTTTATTCTAAACTTAAAATTTGTATGCAATACATTCTTTAAGTAAAAAAATAATTATTAAAAAATAGTACATCAAAATATATTCCAATAAATAGGAATATAGGTTTTTATATGTGAATAAAGTATACCTATAAAAGCATTTCCAAGTCTTCTTTTATTGATTGTATTTATGAAAGTTATTGCTTTATATAATAGCTTTCAATATAATGAATATAATTTTCTCAAACTCGCTAATAAAATATATGTAAATATAAATTATTAAAGTATAATTTTTCAAATATTTTATTTTTGTAACAGGCTATGGTAGAGTTTTACTTGCACTAATATCCTTTTACTACATGTCATCGCATTATGCTATAGCAGCATGGTGCTATATTGTTAGTGCCCTATTAGATGCTTTTGATGGACATGCAGCAAGATACTTCAATCAAGGAACTAAATTTGGTGCCATGCTTGACCAGCTAACTGATAGAGCAGGTACTATGTGTCTTCTGGTCACTTTGGCACAGTTTTATCCAGCTTATACCTTTTGGTTTCAAATTAGTATGACTATTGATATTGTTTGCCACTGGATTTATTTGCACACGTGCGTATTTATTTATCTAAAAATACATTTTTGCTACAAATAAACTACTTGAATTATATAAAAAATTTCGAATAATTAATTGTATAAAGTTTATATAAAAATTATAATTAAAAATTAAAAATTTATACTCTTTATGTAGAAACTTCTATTAATTTATTAATCAAAGTAACTACTACCATAAATTTTTTAAAAATTTTTTAATAATTTCAAATTTATTTTAGAACTGTTCTACAAGGTAAAACAAGCCACAAATTTATAGATATGTCAGAAAACGCTATTATGAATGTTTATTATACCAATCGTACAGTTCTATTTTGTATGTGTGCTGGAAATGAAGCATTTTATGCAACTTTGTATCTTTTGCATTTTACCGAAGGACCTATATGTAAGTAACATTATTAATATTATTAGAACAAATATAATTATTATGGTAAAAATTGTTCTAAAACTTTTTCTTAAAATCCGTTTTAATTTTTAATTTTCAAGTTATTTTGTAATTTGTTTATTTTATTTCTATACCTTTTTATTGTTTTACAATTTTATCAACAATTTTATCAAAAAAGATAAATTTAATTGCAGTTAAGTAATTTTTTAAAACAAAAACTACCTAGTTAATAATAATAATAGAAGTAAATTTACATATAATTAAGAGTTTGAAGACAATATTTATATAGATGCAATATAATTTGATTAAATAAATGAATTATAAATTATATGCATAAATTAAATGATCATAATTTGTATTATATTTAAAATTAAGTTAAGACATAATTGAATTTTTACTTTTTTCAGTTGTCGGTATAAATTTATTCAAAACTGTTGCATATGTATCAGCACCAATTGCTTTTGTAAAAACCTTGATTTCTCTACTTCATGGTTATGTAGCATGCATAAATTTAAGTATTATTGATACAAAGGAACGACAGGCAATGCAAAAAGTGAAATAAAAAATTTTTTTAAGTAATTCCATATTTACTAGTCAAGATAATACGTGATCATAACATTCTTCCTAAAATTCCAACAAATATTTATATTTATGTGATATAGTAATATTGACTATTTAGTCAAGTCTGTATATCTAATGTATTTACATTGTAACAAAACTCATTTTATATAAAAAATGTTTAATATTTTCGATGCAGGACACCGATAATTTCAAAAATGATTTATAATTAAAGGCTGATAATTTATTTTTAGAAATTTTAATATAAAAAGATGTTTCTTGAGTTGCCAAATGGATTTATCATGCTATCTGATTAACTTCTTTGTTTATTAATAACAGATTACGAAAACATGAATGATTCCATTTGGACTTTATAATTCAATATAATAAAAGTTGATTATATTAACAAATAACTTGAAGAAAATTATAAATATTTATAAGATATATTTTCAATATAAAAGAAATTATATTTGCCACAAAACAAATATCATTAATAATTATTGTAAAAATTAATTAACTTATAATCATAAATTTAACTTATTTAAAATTCTTAATAAATTATTAAATATTATTTTTAATATATAAATGAAGTTGTATTAAAGTACTTCCATTAAGATACTTAGTTTATTTTATTTTTTATTTGCTTAAAATGGTTACTTGAACTATAATATATAATAAATAAAATATTACTCTAAATAATTTTTTACATTATATGATTTTTTTATGATTTTATTACTAACTTTGCTGACATTGTCATAAATATTTTTCTATTTTTAAAGATGATTAGCAGAATTAACAACTGTATTAAGAGTGAAAGATATATGTAAAATACTTTTTTTTAAATTCAAATATTATATTTCTTGTTAGAGACCTAATAATATATTTATGTAAAATAATTAATCTATAATATAATGTAATATAACATAAATAAATGAAAAAAACTTAAGATTTTTTAATTTATTTGGGTCAAAACAAAAACAGAAATAACTCAAAAAATTGTTAATATAAGAGAAATTTATAATATAAAAAATAAAAATATATATATGTATGTATGTATTGATTTACGCTCGTAATAATTGTCTGATGAAAAATGACATTTTTCTTGTACTATACAATTTAATTTACAGAAACAAATTCAGTAATTATAAAAATAGATTTTGTTATAAAAAATATGTAAGTATACCGCAAAATTACCCAAAAAAATTTCATTTTCATAAAGAATATCGACTTAATTAACGAAAACAAATTACGTAAAGTTGCATATGTCATTACGATCTACATAAAAAAATTATAATCTCAAAAAAAATACGTTGCATTTTTGCAAAAATTTTCAGTTAATATCAAGCTGACATTGCTTAAAAAAAGAAATTTACTTTCCCTTTATAATCAAAATTATTTAAAATTTAAAAAATGATTAAATATCGTTAATAGTACAGAATAAAGCAATACGCAAATTTTCATTATTGATAAGAAAACGTGATAATTTTGTTTCTTAAGGTCATCGATCATATTTAAAACTTTTGAATAATTCTTAGAAATCAAGAAAATAATGATAAGTTAATCAAGGTTAATAAATTAATGTTAATATGAATTCGATAAAAAAAAAACTAACCTCAAAAATGTAAATTTTGATATTTGCCACTGATCCACACGTTCACTGCCAGTCACGTTTCAGCGCCATTTTACAGCTTTGAACATTCGCGCATGTTGTTACCGCAGTGAATAAAACGCAAAAGAAAAAAGAAAGATGAGATCGAGAAAGAAAAAAGTAAAATGAAAAGAGTAGGGGAAATGGAAAGAAAGAAATTAGGTTCTTGAAAATCGTATAGTTAAGAAGTTGATACTTTTATCTGTATGATATTCGTTGCATACTGAATTTTTTTCGGTGTAACTGCTTTACCTACGTACCCTATTATTCAAGAAATAAGCCGTACGAGCTTATTAAGGTAATTCTGAACTTTCTTTATTATAAAGAAAATACAAGGTCAAGGCACGAGTGCAAAGTTCACAAACTCGGATCCCAAAAAACAAAAAAAGATTCTTTGTTAGCACAAATTATAGATGTTGTATGATCGTGAAAACCTAAAATTTGTAAAAATAAGTTGAATTGAACAACCGGCTTTGAAACTTAAAACTTTTAAGAATATTAATTCGCACAATTTAATATTCAGCAGCGCCAAAATCAGCTGAATCTTAAGTACTAATGAAATACAAAAGAAAATCATTGTCATCGGTGTTTGAATTTTACCGCTCCAAGAGACCATATATGAAATATTTTTGTACCCTTTTTTAACGTATTTTATTTCTACGAATAGTTTTTTAAATCTTATTAATTAATTTAATAATTTTTAAATTACGTATAATATTTTGTATATAAAACTAAAAAAAAATGTTTACATATATGCAAATTACATAAAATATTAAGAAATATTTAACGTAGAATAGTTATCACGTATTAAAAATTTTATCGTGAAAATATTCATCGTTTTAATTATTTTAATTACATAAAAAATTATGTAAACAAAGTATAATTATGAAAAGAATTTTTAAATTGTTTATAAGTAAATGCTACGTATCAAAATAATAACTATTCAAAAAAGATCAGTAATACATTAAGACTATAAAAAATTCTAATACAAATTTTTTAAATGAGCTAATGGAATATACAGTTATATTATTTTAAATTATGATGTAAGTATTTTAATCAGAATAGAGTATTATTTAAATTAAAAAATTTGTTTTTATTGCTTATTTATTATTTCAAAATATTTAATTCAGGATAAAATATATTTTATCACTTGACCTGTCATTGGTAAAGAGGAGCTGGTTTTATGTTTGAAATTTGTAGTGTACAACTTCAAATGTAGAACGAATAATATGAAATGTAATTAACTTATTTATAAATGGTGAATAAGATTAAAAGAATAATTTGAATATTTTATTCACAAAATATTTTATTTATTTTATTAAATAAATTTATAAGAAAGTTTAATTTTAGAACAAAAATAATTGCTTAACTAATTTTTATATTAAATATAAACTTAAATAAAAAATAAAAATATTGAAATACTGAATTATATAACTTTGTTAATTATATTAATAAATGGTAGTTTATATGTAATATTTATTATGTTATAATCGTTTTGAAAATTTAATTATTATTATTTTTTAAATCACTTGTAGTAAAGGTGATATATAATAAATAATTTGAATTGTTAAAAAATATATAAATATTGTAACTGCGCACTGAGGGGTCACTTATAGGTCAATCACAGGTGAATTACAAAACTACCTACAATTTGAATTGGTAAGAAGAGACTATCTGCCTCGTTGAGAGCAAGCATACATTTAGAGGTATTAGAAATGTTTGAGAAACCTTCAAAGCGGACATGAAATTACATATTCATCTACCAAATAATCATTAATGGAATATAACTCATAAATGCTGATTGATATTTCTGCGATTTAACTATAGTATTCACATAAATAATTCCATCACATTCATTATTGTTATATTGATCAATTCAATTATTACAATCCACTAATGATTTTACAATTCCTGTAAACTCGACTAATGTAGAAGTTTTCCTCTGTTAATATTAGAAAAACATAATTTATTATACCTGACCTCATTAAAACATCACTTTCCTGTTTGTAGTAAATGTAAAAGTATTCGTTAAATTATCATTATCTATAAAATTTCTGTAATTATCAACGTATTGGGCATTATTACAACAAAAAGTAACGGTAATTAATTCTGTTCAGAAAACAACTTTACCAGTTTTACCACTTTGTGCTAACAATAATCCAGCACTATCTAGAATTAAAATTCTATCATTGCCACTTATAGCTTCTATAGAAGTAAATGGAACATGAAAGTTAGAAAAATAACATGATTTGGTTCCTACCCTATCCTTAAGGGTATAATATTTAAGCAGAGATGTATAAACAGAATATGTACTATATTAACTATAGTGTAACTGAAACATTATTACAAAATTATGTATTTAATAAAATACATAAAACATATTAGGAAATATTTTTGTACACGTAAATATATTAACATATAAATACAATGATTATTCTCGTATTACAAGTATATCTTTATCTTCATAAATTGCATCAGTTCTAGAAGGATAAACAGATTTCAAGTTACCTTCAAGATCAACAATTTTTATTTGTTCAACAATTAGTTCGTTAAATTTAGTCTCATTACTGTTTTCACGTCCGAATTCTTGAAATACTAATTCTTTTAAGAATTCATCTAATACCTTCCTATAATTACAATATTACATTATTAAATATTTCATATTTATGTATGGGTATGAAGTTTTAATAAAATAAGACCATGGATTTAAAACAAAAATTTTTAAGAAGTACTATTTTCAATTTATAGTATTTGAAACTATTTTAAAAATCATATTATTTTTTCAAATTTACTAAAAAGTTATACATACTTGCAGATTTGTTGATTAAGAGCACTTGTAACTTCAACAAACATTGTTTTTGTATTTACAGACATTTTTGTAACATCACTATTTGTTATTGGTGGAAAAGATATAACTTGTTCACTAGCATCTAATAAACATGGATAAAGAGGTTTCCCTTCCAAAAGATACAAATATTTATGTATGCCTGAATAGACATTACGTTTTTTATCTTTACGTAAATTTTCAGCTTCAGTTTGTAATTGCTGAAAAAGTTCAGCACCCGTAAATATTTTTGTGCGTGTGAGAGGTTTAATTTTAATTTCAGTTGGAGGTTTAGCTGTATATGTTAAATCACCTGCAAATATAAAATAATATTAAATAGACCAATAAATAGAATTATAAATAGACTAGTAACAAACTTTTTGTATCAATTTTTTTACCCTGGAGTAATAAATCAAAATCATGGGTTGCTAATGTTGCAGCATTTCGTTTCTCACAAATACTTTCATGAAGTTTTGTTTGTAGCTGAATAAATTTTTTAAAACTTTCTTCTGTGAATGTTAAATTTTTAACAATACATCCAAGAATAAATGGTCTAATTTTTAGAACATCTTTATTAATTTTTATAACGGGAACTGAGTCAGATACTTTTAAAATACGTAATTTATGAACATTTAACTCTATTGTTGAATCTATATTATCACTTTCTGAGTTCTTTGTATTTTTCTTGCCTCTTTTTGACTTTGAGTTAGTATTAGAAGATGTATTTCCAATTTTAAAACAATTTTGCCTCACATAGTCTAAAACTTGTTTCATACGACATTGATCTACTAATTTAGATAAGCGTTTATCGACAAGCTTATTGCCTTTTAGATTCAGATCTTTTAATTTAATACAGTCTCCTACTTCACCTGGTACAACTAAAAGTAAAAGAATTTACACTTAAATAATTAATGAAACAGTTATTATATTTTTCAAATTATACATTTTTTATTTTATAAAATCAGGAAACAATAAATTTTAACAAAAAATTTATTTATATTTTATTTTTTTTAATAAAAATGATTTAAATGTCTTAAGCTTAATATGTCACTCTTAATATTTAATAATTTAATTACCTGAAATTTGATTATTACCCAAGTGCAAAAGCTTTAGCGATGGCAAAACATGTATATTAGATGGGATTTCTTTAATTAAGTTATTATTTAATCTAACTTCTGCAAGATGAATTAATTCAGAATAACAAATATCAGGAAATTCTTCAAATTTATTATAAGATAAATCTACAGAACACAGTTTAGTATTGCATATTTGTGATGGTAAGTAATTAAAATTATTTGAACCGAGATTTAAGGTCATCAATTGTGGTAAGTTTTCTAATTCTGTGGGAACATTTATAAGTTTATTTCTAGAGCAATCAAGAATTTTTAATTTACTTAAATTTCCAATGGTATTTGGCAATGTTTGAATTGCATTTGAATGAAGCACAAGATTTGTAAGATTTTGTAAATTTCCTATTTCATCTGGAATCTTTTCAAGACAAGTATGGCTAATATTTAAATAATTGATGCTATTTAATTTAAAAAGAGCAGGATCAAGGCCATCTTCTGAAATTTTCTTAGAAATATCTGTACCCGAAAGAATTAACTCACGACGATTTTCTTTAATAACTTGAGTAATTTCATACCATGTATCGACCATTTCGACTGGTTTAATATATAATATTTTATTAAAATATGTAAAAAAAACTGTTGCTATACTGGGATGCTTTTCCGTTAACCCAGTAGAATAAGGTTATGTAGGATAATGCATTCAATTAACTTCTAATATTAAAAAATTAAAATTGTCTAAAATAAAAAAAATATTTAAATTTTATTAATATTATTACATCATCGGTAATTCTATTGTTAACTTTTTTTCAGAAGCAGGAAAATCTAATGAAAAATTAAATTTTTGCCGGTTAAAAGGCCGAAATTATTAAGTTATGCTTTACAAACGGATACCGGCAAAAATGTTTAAGCATTTAATATGATATTATACATATTTTTATATTCTATTAATTGTTCAAATAATTCTTAAAGACTGTAGTTTTTTTTGAAAAATATTGCATGTTTTGATTTTTATAATTTTAATATATTTACACAATATAATAGATTTAATAAATTATACTAAATTTAATTATTAATTACAATTTATTTATTAATAATATGTAAAAAATATATTTTATAAAAAAAAGTAAAATATATTTTACATATTTATTAAAATTTGATTATATAATTTCATAGGTTGTTTCAACAATCTACAGAGATTTATAAAAAGATGTATTACAATAACGCTATTTAAAAATTATGAATTATACCGTTAGTATTTTTTTAAATGAAGGAAACTGTTAATACGACTATATTTTTATTTAATTAAAATTTGAATTAATATTTAATCGAAACTTTTTATTGTTCAAATATTTAATTTTAGATAGAATTCTGTGTTAAAACTTCTCTATTTCTAAATTATAATTTTTACAATTAATATAATGACAATTTTTTTATTTTCAGCATAACTTATTTTCATTGTTTAAACTAAACAACTGTTTATAGTTGTAATTCGAAACAAAACTATTTTTCTTTTTCTTGCTTGTATTGGTAACTAAATTATATATTATAAATTCTTGTATCTAATACTACTTATTAAATATATTTATTAAAAATTTTTTTCCATAATCAGTTTTGTTAATAATATTCGAATTTCAAACATAATCATGAAATTAAAAATTATTTATTCCGTTAGGTATTGTGAAAAGGAAAATAATTTTTCAGAAAATTAACTTTCTATTAAAATATTTTTTTTATACATTTTGAAATTTAGAAATATTTATAAAAAAATAAGTTATGAAATAATCTAGTTAAAAACATTTATAATTATAATTATTAATAACGAAATTATCTTAATTAATTATAATTATATCACTTTATAAAATAGTTCGAGTTAAGTTTTAAAATTATTAAAATTGACTCCTATAATATTGTAAATGTAAATTTAATAAAAAGAATTTTTTAAAAAAAGTGACATACTTGTTATTTATTGTTTATTATAACATATTGACTAGTATTACATTACCATAAAATACTAGTACATCATATTGTTAAGTTTAATAGCGCATCTTCTTGAAATTTCTTATTTATAATTTATTTTAATTAATGGCTGTAAAATTTTTAAATTAAATTTATGATTTCTGAAAAATAATTTATCTTTTTAAAAATAAAAAATTTCTTAAACTACATTTTATTCTTAATTAAGTGTTTTCAAATAATTATTGTAACGTAAGTAATATTAACAATAAAACAATTTAGTTTTTCAAAATCATTATTGTTTTATATAAGTTAAAAATTTCGTAATTTCATGTTATTTAAATTATTTTAGTTTGTCAACCATATAATAGTTTGAAATTATATATTGTAAGATAATAATTAAAAATAATAATTTTTCTCGTCAGTTTGAAATATCAGCGGTGATCTAAGAAAAACTGAAATTATAGCTAATTTTATATTGTTATTTTTCAAAATTATAAAAAATTTGTTTCTTTTTAAATAGTTTTTTAAAAAATTTATTGGATATTCTAACTCAGAGCAGTGCTTTAAATTAATCAAAATCTGCATATAAATATAATTTCTATTTTTTTTTTTATATAAATTAAAGAGATTTTGTCTAATATTTATAGTACTAAATACTAATATATTAAGAAAGCAAATACGATTTAAAAATATCTAGTTGCCTGGAAGTAGTGAAAAATAATTGCATGAATTCGAACTAGTATTAATAGAATTTTTGAATGCTGTTAACACTTCTATAATAAGTAGATGATCTTATAAATACTAAAATAGATTAATAATTTTAACTTTGTTTTATTAGTTTAGTTGAAAATAAAATGCATTTTAATTATAATATATTTTACTTCATAAACTTTTAAATAAATTAGATATAAAACATAAAAATTTTTATTAATAGTATTGTATATAAAAAAGTTAAATAACTTTTTATTGAATTTTAATATTTATGAAGATCTATATATACATAAACATGCACGCGAATGAATACATATTAACCGAATAAAATTCAATATGGTGAATTACATATTTAAATTAGAATATCTTAAAACAATAATATGATTACATTGCGCAACTTAAATACATATAACCATAAATTTATATACTACGCTTTTACATCTTTTTATTTTATTATTTAGTACCTTATTTTTTTAAATTTTACTTTATATATTTATATAATCTTTTATATAACTTCTTTTATGCACACATATTTTCTAACTATACATTCATTATATTTTCACTTATACTACGCACTTTTATTTATTATAACATACGTATTTACTTCACCACTATCTTATATCCTCTGATTTTAACTCTCTTCTTATATTATAATTATTATTATATAATTATATAATTATAATTGTTATTTCATTATTTCAAAGTTTTCTTACCTTTATATATATATGCACATATGTATAAAATAATAAAGGTCCAAATAAAATTTAGGTATGAATAAAAGAAATTATGGGAAAGGTTTATTTTTATAAGTCATAAATTTGGTTACTATTCACTTACATATGTGTTATGCTCTACGTATTTGTACTTTGATAACTCAATTAATATTTTCATAAATATAAAATCAAAAGTACTCTTATTCATAGCAAGGTAAGCATGTTTTTAAAATTCATTTGAACTTATGTATTTTTTAAACTTATTACTAACAATTAAAATAAGTTAAGCAACAAAATTTTTAAATATTTTTAATTTTTTACTTAACACCTTATATTTTATTTATTCATAGTTATTCGTATTTTATTTTTTTATTTTTTTTAGAGGCAATACAACTTATGGTACAAGTTAGTTCTCTTTTCATTCTTTGTTTTCGCTTAAAATATTACAGGGTTCTCTTGATGTATATCTAATTAGTAACTTTTATTGAAAAATTTAAACTTTAATGTTACATAAAACTTTTAATGTCAAGCTGCTCGACAAACACTAACATCTCATTTTTTCTTATTTTTTATTATTTCATCTTTAACTTTTGTAGCTGAGCTTTACTTTCTGTATAACTCATTTTCAAATTTTATGATATTATTAAAATTCTACAAATCAAGGTCTATTTTAGTTTCATATTGAATTTTTCAGTCTTCAATCCTTACTAACGTTTATTTTATTTATTTATTTGTATTCAATTTGCGCTTTATGCGATTAATATAGTCGAATTATACTTAAATTTTTAACGTTCTTTTGATCTAATATAATAAAAAACAACTTAATAATTTTATAAATAAACAGCGTTTTATTTCAAATGTAAATTAAAAGAAAGTTTAAATTTTTCTTTCGTCAGTACAAAATATCACATTTTCTGTAATATCCTTTGTTTTCATGTTAACTTGAATTCTAGTAGCTTATTCTGGTCAATTGTTCTTTTACTCTTTGTTGTATTTCTTTTTTTCTAATACTATTTCATTTTTTATCCTTCTCTTTCATCTTATTACTTAAAATAGCCCAATTTATCTGTACTATTCCTATTTAATGATAGTTTTTGTTCTATTTTCAACTAATGTTTTTTTCTATATATCCTACTGTATAATTGTTGCACTAATTTTTAGTAGCTAACTTTATTATTTCAATTTTCTTTCAATACTATTAAATTTTTTTTTTCTTGATAGATTCATTATTGTGTTACGTTTTCCTCTCTTAATGTTATTCATAGCTTAGTATCCATAACTTTCACCATATAGTTACAAATAATTTTTTTATTTAATAATTTGAATAATAAATCGAAATTACTATTTTAATAAATATATGTTTAAAATTAAAATTTTGATATATGAAACGAATTTGCGTATTTTTTTGTAAAAAAATTCGATTTAATTTTAGAATTATTACAATCACAAATTAAATGAAAAATATAAAAAATTATAACAATAACTAATATTCTACTAAAATTATTATATCTATTATATATTATATAATATAAAAATTATAATAAGATGTAAAAGTAAATAATAAATGTAATGATAAAATTTTTATTACATAGTTAGAAGATCGCAAAATAAGAAATTTTATGCAATTTGAGAGCCACTTTCTTATGAATTTACTTTCATTACAAAAATTATGTAAGTATAAAAAATTTATTTATCTATAAAACGGTTTTTTTAGTTGTTAAGTTATTTTCCAACTCTTGAGATAATCTGTTTTCATTATGACTAATTAACACACTAAAACCCCTCTTTTATTTATCATGAACATTTTGTGAATTTTGCGATTAGCTACATTAATATTCAAGCACTATGAGAATATGTATATCCTTGTTTTTCCTATGAGTAATCGTATGCTATTTCGTGTTATAGTAGACAACATGCTTCGTGTGAATTGTGACAATTAATACCAGGCTTGTTAGTATTTTTGGGAAACTACTCTTGTTGTTTTATCTAGTAAGTAGGAAATGTGTATAGGATTAAAAAGGTAAATAATGGATAGGGAAAGAAATAAAATAAACAAAAAAGTATTGATAAAAGAAAACATTGTAGATAAAATAATTTGATTATTTTTAATGTGTTTATTTGTAATTCTGAAAATATTACATCTATATTAGTATATATTTATGTAAAAAGTAATTCGTTTACTTATTGTTTTCTAAATTTTTTCATTCATTTTACATTTATATATATAAATAATAAGTTTGGCGTTCAAATTTGATAATTAAAAAATAATTATTGACTTAATATAAAATACTTTTTACTTTACCAACAAATTTTTGTATTGGTAAGTATGAAAGAAATGATTTTAATTAATGTGTATATATTTCTGTTTAATTTATAACTACGCTAGTACTTATTTTAAGTAAGTTAGTTGAACAGTTTAGAGAGATGTACGCTTCTAAACAAAAATTTTTCTTAATGAATACAAATTTTATAAATTTTATAATAAAACATATTTCAATATATTATTTTGTAATATTATAATTAAATATATTATTTATATAGCTTATTTCATTTAATATATGATAATTAAAAATAATGATTCAATTAGTTTTATATGGTATCAATAAAAATCTTATTTTGTAAAATATTTTACTAGATTTGTAGCAAAAACTAAAATCTTACAAAATTAATTAAAGTGAAATTAAAAATTAAAATAAATATTTTTTATCAATAAAAAATCTCTGTTATAATAACAATTAAATGTTAAAGTAATAATAAATCAAATACAAATTTTCAATAATTATAATTAATTTTAAATATTAAGATAATTTATACACAATGGAGATAATATTAAAAGATAATTTTAATATTTTGTAAATTATCTACTAACTATATATATTAATGAAGGATATATACATTATTATTTAAAATTATAACATAATTATAAACATATTTAGATTTTATAACTTAATTTATACTATTCTTTTTTTTTATCTTCTTTAAAAACTATTATTGACTCTTGTTTTTTTCCATTTTTCTTCTTTAATGTTTTTTCTTTTTCTAATTCAATAGACATTATACAATTTCTTCATAATTTCTTTTTCTTGTTTTTAAAACTTCTTTTTGTTCTTCAGAATATTCTGTGTTACGTTGTACTTCTCTTAGACATGTTTTAATTTTTTCATCTTCATCTTTATTATTATATACTATCCATATTTATATTTTTTCTCAAATCTAGTATTTATTAGTTTTTATTCGGTTACCTTCTACTAAATGTCATTTTATTTTTAATGTAAATTATATTCCCTCTATTATTAGACAGTAATTCGTATATGATGCGAACACAAATGTATTATATACAACAGCTAAAATAAAAGTTTTAATGATTTTAATTCATGTCTTGATTTTATCTTATAAATTGAAATATATATTTTATTTAAATTTTGAGTAAATTTAAAATAAAGTGTCGTTATAAATTAATTTATCTATAACGAATTCATTAATTATGTTAAGAAGACCTTTATTATTAAATTT
The DNA here is from genome assembly GCA_018907185.1 of Platyscapa corneri. Taxonomy (NCBI): domain Eukaryota; kingdom Metazoa; phylum Arthropoda; class Insecta; order Hymenoptera; family Agaonidae; genus Platyscapa; species Platyscapa corneri. The sequence continues at coordinate 421,949 of JACCHW010000005.1, read as the reverse complement.
TATTTTCTTGAAGACAAAATTCATGTTTATTCTATATTTTATATTATATCATATTTTGGTTTGGTAGAAAAAATAAAAAAAATCCCATAAAAGGCCAAATGAGACATCGGAAAAATTTTGATAAATTTCAGAAACTCAGAAGGAATTAATATTAAATGGAGAGAAGCTCGTGTAGAATAACAGCGGATCTTCTGTTGAATTGTCGTTTCCGGTTACCGAGGTACTCCAAGAGCGTTTCGTGTGTTATCTTCACTGGCCCCGATATATCTGCCTCAGTACTAGTGAGCTATCCGTATAGGTGGGGCTGTTCTTTAGACTATAAAGTCGCTACCGTCTAACGGACGTTCTTCAGTGTGCCAAGACTTGTTTCGTGATTAGAAATCAAAATCTATTATCAACCCTTTCTTTATCCATAAGCTATTGGTTTTATTTACGTTAATTTTAATTAAAGCATAAGTTGTACATTATTAAATTATAGATAAAAGGTAAAAAGAGTTTATTACATATTTTCTGTACCTTATGTGTACTGACTTAAAGATTATTTTAAAATTTATGTAAATTTTGAAAGATTAAAGTTTTGTATAACATCAATAATATTTTAGTATTACAGTCTGTTCAATAAATTTGGTGGACTTCAATAAATTTAATTTATTCAAAACTTAAAATAGAGAATCGTAGATAATAAACTTCAATATTTGTATATTCAATGCTAAAAAGCTTATGGTTAATTTGAAAGAATTAATATAGTTTTTAGCGTATTCAGTATCAATTTAAAAAGCTTCTTTTTAGCTTTTAAATATTTATTAGGAATAATATCATTTTATTTTAATTATTATATAATTATTAAGTTATGTAACGTTATTTTCCAAAATTTATTTAAATTTTAATTGATAAATATCTGTTTAAAGTATCGTTCAAATTAAAAATTAATAAATACTTATACAGATAGCATTAATTAATAAAATAATAAAATTTTATGTATATATAATTTTTTACATACAATGCATATATTTTTTATAGAAATCTTTAAAAATAAAAAATTTTAATTATTTCTAAAATTTGTAACATTTATCACTAAATAATTTTTAGTCATGGTAAATTTCTAAATTCTTTAATTTTTAAAAATGTTTAAATGAAAAACTGAAAAATTATAAATTTATTATTAATTCATAAGATTATGGAAAACCGATTTTAAGTTTCGTAAAAGAAATTTTTGAAGCATATGTTCTAAGTTAATTTGCATTAGATTTTTTGAGAAATTATTATAAATATAAACATTTGTGTATCAATTTGAATATTGAAAAATTAAAAAAAATTTAAATGTTAATAATAAAATTATTACTGACAGATTTATAATAATATATTTCAATTTATAAAATATATAAATTTATCTAGAATTCATGAATAATAAAATTTAAATGGTTTTTAAATTTACAATGTGTTTCATTAAATCATTTATGTTATTACAACATTTCAAAATTTTAAATTTATGTAAAATTTATATTCAAATGTAGTTTTATTTTAAATAATTAAATAATTATTTATAATATCTTTTCATAAATTGATTCAATATAGAGCTTTGAAAATTTTATTCAAATAGTAAAATATTTAGCTTTCTTTGAAATATATATTATTTTTTCATCACTTTTGAAATAATAACTAAATAATAATAATAATAAATAATAATTTGATTATAAAACTTGTATAAATTATCATGAAATTAGTTATATTAATTGTTAAATTATAATATATTTGATATTTGTAAATTTTTTCATATAAATCTTTGAAAAAAACGAATTTACACATAAAATATTTAAAAAAAGGTTTTATCTTAAATATTTTATTGCAAATTTTTAAACAATTAAAAAGTAATTAATTGTTTTAAAATATTGCAGTTCAATATTTTTTTAAACAATTATTTGAAATCATTCAATTTTATAAAATAATTAGTAGAATTAATTGCACATATTAGTTTTTAAATTGGGATGTTATCCTAATCCTGGTATATACTATAGTTTAATAGAAATGGATTTTATTATTTAAAGATTTATAAATGATAAATATTTTTGATAAATTTAATCAAATTTGTTGAAAATTTTTACAGAATATCTCAAATACTCGAAAAAAAATCGAAAAATTTGATTTCAATATTATCATATTCAATATTTCAATTAAGAAAGGGGGTAGATAATTAAAATAAATTTTATCATCTTGCATAAAAATTTTTTTAAACTTCCTATATTAAAAGTGCAATAAAAAAATATATTAAATAATAAATTTAGAATTAAATAGCCGCAGTAAAATTTAGCAAATATTTCCAATTGTAATGAATTTTTTACACCGAGCACTTTTAGTATTATAAATAATAGCAGAGTTTCTAAAATACTATTATTATTTCCAAAACATTATATTTCGACATAATTTAAAGAAAAAGCCTGTAAATATTATTGAAGAATTTTTGCGTTATTAAAGTTCTCAAATGTTAAAATGGTGAATTTAAAATATGTTATTTTGAGACAGGCCTATGCTAACTTACTGTCTCTACTGAAGAAAAAGATGGCACGAGTTGGAGCAGATCAAGCAATCTTTGCAGCTGTACTACTTATGTTAGGTTCTTGTTCTGGTCAACCGAAAAGATCACAGTACCAAGAGCTTAATCTTCCACTGGACAGCACAAATTTCATTCAACATGGCATAGATCAAGTGCTTGGCAATGAAACCGGTATCAAGGTATCTCAATGGAATGCAAATTTGACTGTTAATCCGGAAGAGCTAGGCGAATATCTTGAGGGAGACATTATCGTTCCTCAATCATTTAGACGCAATGGTATCCAAGCTGAGACAAGCAGATGGCCCAATGGTGTTATACCCTACATGCTTAGTCCTTATTTCAGTAAGATCAATTTGTGATATGTCATCACGATACTTGTATTTAGTCTTAATAAATAAAAAAGTGATATCAAGAATAATTTTAAAATCGAAGGTATTTTTTACAATATATTTCCATTTTTAAATTCCTAAACTTTTTAAATTATGAATTATCGTACTATGTTAGTGTTTTATTTGAAAATTTATTATAATCTTATAATTCTTAAATTAAGCATTTTCTTAGTAAATCCTATTTTAATTATCATAATCATTATTTTCTTCTTTAAAAATGTTACAACGTCACTTATTTATCACATTTTATAAATCATTGAATATATTAATTTCAAATTATCTATTGTGCCACATAATAAATACAGTATATTCAAAGGGTAGTTTTTTTTACATAAATACAATTCTTTCAACACAATCCATTAAAGTTAATTGTTCCGAAAAACAATACCTTAATAGAAGAAAGATTTTAATACTCTTAAAATAAAGAATTTTATATAAGAATACAATGAGTACTCAAGTTTATATTTTATTTCTTTTAAATCATAATTATCTATATAATATATATATAGATATATATATATATATATATATAGTGCAAACGAAATCACAGGCATATCTGAAAGATAAAACATAAAACAATTAGTGTATTGGAATATTAAATCGATAGATGTGGAACAACATAGAATAATTCGTGAAGCAATGGCCGATTTTCATCGTCACACCTGCATCAAGTTCAAGCCATACATGGGTGAAGAGTTGGACTATATTCGCATTGCTGCTGGTAATACCGGTTGCTGGAGTGGTGTTGGTCGCACCGGTGGTCCTCAGGACATTAATCTCCAGGTTCCCGGATGCTTAACAAGAAAGGGTACAGTAATACACGAGCTCATGCATGTCATCGGCTTCTTTCACGAGCAAAGCCGTATCGAACGTGATAACTTTGTCAACATTCAGTGGCAAAATATTAGGCCAGGTAGGTTATTTTAAATATTGAAATGCTTCTGAAGGTTACACACATATAAACGTGTGTACGTGCATATTTAAAAATTATATTCAGAGCATTCAAAAATATTTTTGATGGTCTCTTTTATTGTAATTTTTATTCCTCACACGCATGCACGCGCGCGCGTGCACACACCCACACACAATATGTGCGAACGCACATATCGATTTACGATATAAACCCCATAAAAAAATTCACTGAAAGATCTTAAAATTTTAATGAAATATTACGAAGAAAAATTATAAATGTAAATTTATATTATATAAAAATACTATTAATAAAAATAGCGGTGAGTATTTTAATATTGGAAATTTAAAAGCGAGTTATTCGAATACATAATATTCAATTATATAATATGTAATTTAAACACATATATACTACTAATGTAAATAACTATTGTGATTTAAAGATTTAGATTGTGATCAGAAATATCTTAATCATTAAGGAATTAATAAAATTTTTAGCAGCACACTATCAATAATAGCTTACACCACTGAGAAACGTATCCTCTTATAATTTTATTTAAATGTTTAAAACGAATAATTCAAATTTTCATATTTTTCGAAAATTGTTTTACCAATTGAAATAATTAATTTGTTTAAAAAAGTAATAACGAATCTTGGAAGTGAGAATTTATTGTTACAATTACAATTTATCAAATATCATAAACGACACAAATTAAAATATTAGGTATTACATTCAAATTAAATATATTAATCTTGATTAGTTGATAATAAAAACTTTTTTTCCTTCTTAAAAGTAGAAATTATAAAACTTATGGATTAAAGGATAAACATATTTTAAGTAATATTGATACTAAGATTATAATTAATTTAACCAGGATCTTACTAAATAATGACTAATGTATGATCTATTTACCAAATCAATCTGTGTTGTAGCTAATAGAAAAATTATTTATATTTTAAATGTTACATATAAATTTATTTACAGTATTTAGAATATTTAAAATTTTAGATATCTTATTACATTATATTTTTCAATATAAATAAATTCTATACCAATAAAACGATTGCTAGTAATATTGTTAGGTATTTCTTGTTTTTATGTGAACACGTTAAAACGTTTTCATTAGATTTTACCGATTTTAATGAACCAATCAAATTTAATACAGGTTATTTCATTTTTTAAATCATTTTTATTAATTTACTTCTTGTTTTAGAAAAGATCTGCTTTTCATTTTTTATTTAATAAAATATAGACTTCTGTTTTGAATAAATAAAATAGGGTTTCCATAAATCATTTAAGAGTTTAAGCTTCTTTAATAAAAATTTTAAATTGATTTTTAAATAAGATTTGAATTTTTGTTGTTTTTGGATTAAATCTTTTATTTAAAATTTTTTTATAGTTCTTGTAGTTCTCGTAGTATTTATATAGTTAATAGATCCTTCAAGTTTATGAATCATCTTTTTTAGTTGCTTGTCTCCTATATTTTTAGAATAAGTATATTTTTTAATTTTTTCTGTATTATATTAAAAATGAAACTTTATATTTCTCAAATATTATTATTATTTATTGATTTTGTTATTCATTCAATTATTTACACATTAACAACGACTATTTATATTCCATTATTTATAATTTAATGGTTAAATTTATACCGAAAACAGCATTATTTATTATTTTTTCTTTAACATCTTTCTTTTCAAGTAGTTTCCTTATTTTTCAGGAGAAATTTTTCATGAATAAATATCGCTGTATTTTTAATTTTTAAATATCTCTTGTCAATTTCGTTAATTTGTATTATCATAGCATCTAATTTTGAGTGAAATACATATAATTAAAAATTTGTAAAAAAATTTTTCTATTATTTAAATAATAAGATTTAAAAATTAATGTTTGTTGATATTAAGTCTTTTCTATATAGATTAAGTATACAGAAAGTAATAACTAATGTTTTCTACTGTAACAAATAATGTCTTAATCATTTTTTTGAAAAAAAATTTCTTGTTATCTATTTTTCTGCTTTTATTCCTATATTTGGAAATATTATAATAAAAAGATATCATAAGAAGTACTTTTATTCGAATGAAAATATGAATGTACTAAGAGAATACTTGACTTTATTGTTTTAGTTACTTTGAGTGTTGTTTTTAATAGTACTTAAAATTTTTTAGGCTTATTATAAGTATACTATATATGTACAGCGAATTGTTACTAGAAATTCTATTTAATATTGAAATTTTATTTATTGTTACATTAAAATATGAAATAAAACGAACACACGAACCTTGAGCAAAGCAAATTTCAATTTGAATAGTTATTTTAAATTAAAAAAAATACGTATTTTTATATTTTCTTAGTAGATCTCATAGTTTCTACAAATCATTAATATTTTCAAGATTATATTTCTATGATTTTCTTTGAAGTTTAAATTATATTTTATCTATTTTTAATTTACTACTTATCAAAGTTTTAGAGTAAAAAATATTAAAAATACACTGTAGCAATTTTTTCGGTAAAGATTTATTATTTTTTCATGTATCTTTATTGTTGTTACTTTCATTATTTTTATTTTAATCTGCTTTCTGCACTTATATTTTTGCAAGAAGTAAAAAAGATCTCTTCAGAAAAATTGTATACAAACGAACAAGTAGGTATTGTAAAGACATTTCTATTTTCATAACTGAGAGATCGTTCACAATGTTTTCTCAATTTTTATATTAAAAACCATTAAATATATAAATTATACACAATACATGAAAAAAAAAATTTTTTTTATCAAAATTAATAATTAATTAAATCAATTTTATAATAGTATACTATCTTCTTTTGTAAATAAAATTAAATATCAATATAGGAAATTATATTTTTTCAATTAATTATGTACATATAAGTATATAAAATAGAAAGCTTTAATCAGTTCAGGACAAGATTTTAATTTTAAATATTGAAAACTAAAAAACAAAATTCTAAAAAAAGTAACTTAATATGAAGTTACTACAAGCATCATTGTGGCTAGTCACATCATCAATATTTTTTATCCTACATTTTTGTAGATCTTTTTTTTAGAGCTCTATTCATTTATCTTATATACATCTATGCAATACATCAATCTTCGGTGCAGAAAATATATTTTTAAGATATATTTTCTTATAAAATTTCACATAATACATTAGAATATTGAATATAATGTAAATGCAAGCAATATATTTGAAACATTCAAAAAAATATGAAACCTCAAAAAAATATAATACAACTCAATTACATATATAAAAATTTTTTTTTAACAATTACTAAATTTACACAAATTATATAAAAAATAATTATTGGACTTTTATGCATTAAAAAATTTGTAAAAAGTGAGTCTTTAATATAAACAATTATGGAACTCCTTTTAATAAACTGTCATTCATTAATAATAAATATAAAATTCAACTTTAATAATGTTGAAGTTTATTGAACTTTTTAAAACTTTATAAAAGATTTCATAAAATTCTAAGTTTAGAAAGAAATAATTGAAAAAATGAAATTTCAAATTATTTAAGTAAAATTAAAATTTTTCATATGTCAGTATAAATGTATCACTATTATAAAATATATTAAAATAATACGATTGAGTTATATCAAGTAACAGTAAATGAATTCAGATAATAACTTTATAATTAAAAATATTAGATTGGTACGTATACATACATATACATAATACTAAATGACATTATATTATACAATACTTTACATAAATTACGAAATAGATTTTGTAATAAAGATAAAACTATTTTATGTGCTTCAAGTTAAATACTTTAGAAGTATATTAACTTCACAGTAAATTTCATTTGTATATATAATAATAAAGTAAAACTTCAGACCTTATTTTTAGTAGTAAATACATCTATTTGTGAGTTAGCTAAATTAAATTTTAAAGTCATTCAATGTGCTTTTGCATAGTATTGAAATCAGGAAACTCAAGATTTTAATATCCATACTGAAAAATGCATTAGAATAAGAAACTAGTAGAAAATTTCTATACTTTCAGTGATATTGATTTCTTTGATAATTCATTAACTGAATGCAGTGAACTCTTCTAAATACGATCGATATACATTTTTTCATCATACAACTTTATTTTTTATTATTATTCAATTATTTACGAACAAACTATACATTGTTATTTACATTTCTATATATTTCTTATATAAATGTTACATTTTACGCATATTCATATTACTTAATATTATGTACTTTTACACTTATATATTTATAATTTATTTATTTATTTTTCTAAATGAAATTCTATATGAACTGTCATTCGATAAACTTTCATGCAGGTATTTAAAAAAAATAAAGCTAAATTAAAATTATTTTTTTAAATATTATATTTTTCATACTACTATACTTATTTTATTTACCAATTTTAATCGATAGTTCCATATTTTTAGTTCATTAATAATAGCAGTCTAAATTATTAATATTGAAAAAAGATTATTGATTTCAAAATTATCAATTATTTATACTACTTCAAAAATATTATAGAACAATATTGTCAATTAGTTCAATCTTTTATTATGATAATTTTAAGAACAGTAGATTTTAAGATTTTAATACAAAAGTTAATATAATTTAATTTTATTAAAAAACAAATTTAATAATTATAATTATATTTAAAAAAATGTATTATTCATGAAGGTAAGTTATTTTTTAAAATATTAATTAAAAAATTATCTTATTTTTTTTACTTTTTTATGAGAAATATATATTTTCTGGTTTTTATTAATTTATATTCAAATATTAAGTAGTTTAAAGTAATTATCAACTAGTTTAGACAGTATCTAGATATTCGTAGATAATAGAAACTGAAAGTGGGGTCATTTATATCTCAAAAACACACGAACAGCATAATATAATTTTTGAATTAGAGTTATTAATAAAAACTAAAACTTTTATTATTTGGTACATTTAAATCTTGCATTTAATTAAATTTTTATTTAATATGAAATTTAATAATAGTATACATTATAAACAGTAAATAGTAAATATTTCAAGTTTGATCGAATCTTGTTAGCCATTATATACAACTAATAAAATATATATTATATATTTTCATATATATTAATTATATGGAAAAAAGGAAAAAAATGTACTTCTAAGTTTTTTTATATTTATTAAAAATTTTCGAATAAAAAATTATTATTCATAAACAAATTTCAATTAAGATTTACATGGTTTTCCATTAAATATTATAGTTAAAAATTTTCTAATATTTCAATTTAAATGAATTTAAAAAAAATAATAGAATAAAATTTAATAGAAACAGATGCGCATAATAAATTCTTAAAAAATTTTTTTAGGATTCTATATGATTAAATTATGGTCATTTAGCACCCGCAATCAATAACAACCTACTTGGATGAAATGAATTAGCAATTAAAGCATTATTATATGCATGAGCAGTATTTCACTTAATTTAATTAATTTATTGCTTCTTTTAAAAGAACACTTTTTTGTTAAAAATTATTTATTCATTATTTTTATTAAAAATATATATACTAGGGAAATCTCATGTAAATTAATAAATTTATTTATAAATTGTAATTATACTAAAAAGAATACACACGTATAATAATAATAATTTTTTTTACAATACCCTTTCTTAAAATCATACGTACTTTTAAATCTATATATTTAATATAAAAACATTGAAACATCGATAAAATAATAAATCTTTTATTCTAATATAAGAATCTTATCGAGATATTCCATATGATACACAAATTTATTATTTACAATTGTTTATATATTCAATGAATAAAAAAATATGTAGCCATAAGCAAAAACTAAATTTTATAAGTAAGGACTAATAATAGGTCTCATAACAAAATCTTTGACTTTATCCCGTTAATTGATTAAGGTCTTGAAAGCAATTTCGAGAAGTATGAGAGAAGCACGGCCGACGCCTTCGGCGTACTCTATGACTACGGCAGCGTCATGCACTACTCGTCGAGCGCCTTTTCTCGCAACGGCAAACCCACGATTATCCCCAGGGTGAGTGTTTTCAGGAGCTGTAGTTGAACTAGCAAGTTCTCGTTGCTTTATCGGTATACGGAATCGCCAACCTCGAGGGGACATTGCGTTCTGCTTCGTGGATTTCTAGAGCTTTTTATGTATATTGCATGTCTATATATTTATTTAAATATTTGACGTCTTATAATTGGATGTAATTGAGAGTTTAATTATTCACTATCCATCGATAAAACTAAAGCACAAATTTGATTCGAGATAAAAAAAAAACATTATTTCAACTTGTCGACCAATAATGCTTAGCAAATGCTTATTTTATTTGCTCTTATAAAATTTATATAGATTTATTACTTTTCTTGTACACTCAAAAATTGATGTAATTGTAATTATAATGTTTTGATTTTATTAATAACTATCTTATACTTCAATTTAACGTTGTTTTTTATTTTTAATTCATCGCTTTTCACTTTCACTTTTTGATCTACTTTTTTAAGGGATATAGTTTTTTTTTATTTATTATAATAATATTATTAAAAATTATTAATTTATATACATCTTCAGTCGAAGTATTATATTAACCAATTATACACTATAGAAAAATAATCGATTCGATTACTGGAATTATATATAAATATGAACTTTTAGTTGATATAGTTGAAAAGATAATCGAAACGGTAACAAATAATGTAAATTTACTTACCAATATATATGAAATTATCATTATATTAGGTATATATTACACATATATATTTGACACAGATATATTACACAGAATATAATAAACGAATTACAATAGTTCATGTTTATTTAATAACTAGATATTTAAAAATAAATAAATTAATTATAAAATAATTTTACTCTGAGTAATAGAAAATTGGTACAAAAGACTTTAAGAAATACATATTTGCTATCAATACTATCGTTTCATTTTTCTTTTGTATACAATATAATCATATACAATTTTCAATTCTACATTGTGTATTTAATAGTTCAAATTTATAAATTAATAAATATAATTAATACAATATATAAAACGTTAATATGTGCGAATAAAACAAATGAAAGTTATTAGTAATTAAAATATCAATAAAAATATCTATTAAAATTGATCGAACAAAGGTGTAATGATGAAGCTATGACAACAATTTTTATTTTGATCTAATATTACAATATATATTAAATTATGCAAATTGAGATATTTAAAACATTTTTATAGTATAATAATATTTAAGAGTTATGTCAATATTTAAAAAAATGAATTTTAATTTCAGCAACATTTTTCCAAATAAATCAAAATGAAAATGGCAAAAATATTAAATTGAATTTAAAACAAGTAGAGCATGATTAACTTGATGAATGAATTATATTGAAGATAGCGAGGAGTAACAGTTTTGTGCTAAGATGTGTCAAAGTTCGAGTTCTTAGTATTATTTGCAGAATAATTACAAATACTTAGAGTATTAGAATAAAAGTTTTATTATATATAAATATTTAAATAATTTACAAATTTTATTTTAAATATGATAATCAATTATTTTTTTATTTTTAATGTATCATTATCTCTCTCATAATACGTAAAAAGTCTAATTTAACTTAAAACTTAGTATCATGAAATATGATTTATTATTTTCATAAATTCAAATGCGCATTTTTTATATTTATTAATTTAATACTATAAAATATAATTTTGAAAGTTTATTAATGTATAATAAAAAATATAGTATAAAATAAAATTTTTATTTTAATTAAATGTACGTGTCAGAGATTCGTATAATAAGTATTTACTTTATCTTAAATTACAATTGTATGTTACCGGCACTATTTAATATTAGTAAATTATGCTCATTCTATAAAATATAGATATAAATATATATATTCGTCTAAAATAAGAAATCTTTTGATAATTTTAGACCTTAAATTAGTAAATAATTTTAATTTTTTTTAATATACTCGATTCAAAACGTAAGAAAAGATTTTAATAAAATTACGATGATATTTTAATAATGACGAAGTTATATGATATTAAGAAAAGATTCTTACTGATAATAATATAAGAATTTGTTAAATATTTTAATTATATAACATTTAATGTATATTACTTTTATTTCTTAATATTTTATAAAATCTATAAGATTTTTTTATCTATGTCTATAAAACATAAAAATAGCTTTTATCATATAGTTACTATTAAATATTCATTTCAGCAAGAAAATTTATAAATTATTGATGAAATAAACTGTTCTAGGATAAGACAACTTCTACAATCGGACAAAGGGAAGGTTTGAGTACCAAACTATATTCAAAAAATTCAAAAGGATGTACAATGCAATGAACGAAAACATAAAAAAAACATATTTTGATTTGAATTTTATATTAACAAAGAAGATCAAGATATAATTTTTATATAAAATCCATAGAATTATAAATTTATCAATGAATCGAATAACTATTAAGTTATTAAAGTAAAATTAAAAAATTGTTCTTAATGCTTGTAATTACGCCTGCCCTTAAATTTGATAAATTCATTATAAACTATATATTTTTTTAATATTATTACTAGAAAAACTAATTAAAATATTAAATCATATAGTAAAAACTATATATACTAATATTATATATTTATTTGTATATAATTAATATCAAAATTTATGTAAGAGTTTGTTGTATTACTTAAATATATTAAATATTTATAATAATTTTAAAGTTACTATACGTTTAGAAAATTTACAAAGGTAACCGGACAACTAAAAATATACTACCGCATGTCGAATCTCATGAAGAGTTTCATCATTCGCAAAGGCACTGTAATATTAAAAATAGAAGAAAGATTTAAATTTTTTAAAAATATTTTTAACTTTTCATTCATATTGATTATAAATAGAATATAACATAGACATGAGCGAATTATATGACAGAAATTCTATTGTTTAAAGAAAATGTAATAATTTATAAATGTTCTAAGTGTTGCATAATTTATGTTATTTCAGAAGCTTTTTCAAACAAAACAAAAGTTTTAATTTTTTAATACACGCGAAAAATTTAACGAATTTATGTGTTTTATTTCAATAATCATAATAATTATAAGCAATATTTTTATCAATTATTGTAAACTTTGAAAATATATATATTTAAAAGTAATAGTATTACTAATGTTAATAGCAATAGAAATATTGACAATACCATTAATTAACACTGATTATTCATAAATGAGTACTTTTTTACGAGTTTATAATTATTTTTATTATCTCAAAAAATAGTATTTGCGTTGTTGAATTAGTTTATTTCTTTACATTAATAATTTTTATTAATCCCATTTTCCATTTATCTATAAATATGAAATATTTTATATTTTTTTGAAAGGTAATAAATGCAAATGCAATTTTTATGTTTCATTTTTGTTCTAATTCTAATATGATAATTTAATAATAATTTAAGATAAATTTAAAGTTTGAATGATCTTAAATCACTTTTTATGTATTTCATGTGAATTATTTTATATCAAAAACTGACACATTTGGTTAAAAACATAAATTATGATATTATAATAATTCGATTTATAAAATTACCATAAAATTCTCCGTCTAAAATTTGTAATTGACTTAGTTTATGTATTTTGTATACTTCTTATAAGAGGAGAATTAAAATTTTTTTATATTGAGTTCTTGAATTGATAATTAAGTTAAATACTAATCCAATGTGAGGATAAAAATTATGAATGACGCTAGTTTTTTTAATTGGGCAGCGTACGTCGTCTTACGTATCGTAGTATTTAATAAATCTTAGTCTAATTTCAGTAGAGCTAATTGTACATTTTGAGTAACATTAGTTGAAAAATAATCTTTGATGCATATTACTTATAATATATTAACAGAATTCAACTTAATTGTTATGAATATTAAATACCAATCCATAAAAGTACTTTTCCTATTTTTGAATTATAAAAATGTAAATTATCATCTACTCTTTTTTCATAAGCCTTCAAATAACGATTTATATATATTCATATTTTAAAGGGTATAAAACGAGTTATATAAATTTTTTATTGTGAAAGTTTTTAAGTGTTCTTTATAATTGATATTAGTGAGTTATTCAAATTAATTGATAATTCGTTGATAAGAAGGCATAAATTAGAGTCATTTCATAAGTTTCTTTCATAACTCTAATTTGCCTCCTCGTTCATAAAGTAAAATAATGTAACGCCCACGTCCGAAAGCAGCGAAAAGAAAAGTATAAGGAGATCGCAACAAAACGTCTTGCAAAGTTGTTCAAGCGAGGTACACATCCGCAGACAGCGTCCGCGTGTCGATTTTCAGCTGAATTTCAGCCAGTTTTCAACCTGTTTTCAATGTTCAACCAATCCACGTGTTTTTGATGAAGTCGGCTGCGCGCTCCCCAATCATAATGGCTGGTGCATTGGTGTTACCGGAGGTGACTCGAGGCATGATACTTGTGTCCGCAACTCGCACACCTTGGACACCACGAACTCGTAGCTGATTATCGACGACTGCGAACTGATCGCTCGCGGGTCCCATCATACATGACCCTGCTTGATGATTTTCGGGAGCCGTGTCGTGTTTTATCGCGCACTCCCAGTACGCATCGCATCCGAATTTAAGATGCTCGCAGTGCTTCACCGGGGTGCGGTCAAGAGAGAACCCATACCTGTAATAGCACAAATCGAAGTCATTTTTGACTATATTTTTATTTTTATAAGTTATTCATATTAAAATTATTGAATGTGTTGCGTTTTACTCGATAGATAAAGGAACAGGATTTTTGAACTCTTTGGATACAAAATGTTTTTCGAAATTGAAAAAGTAGGATAAAATATGAAGAATTTTTTATAAACTTTATGAAATTGTTTTTTTATGCAGCAAAAGTCAGAACGTGTAGTTTTCTGATTTTTTAGTTGATGCTTTTTATAAAGGTAAATAATAAGAAGTTTAAGTCTTTAAGTATTTAAAAAAATTATCTATTTTTTCCTTTGTGTGTCTGAAATACATTATAAAATAAATTTCTTATATTACTTCGTATATTAATATTTTAAAGATTAAATTTTTAAAACTAACGTATATTTTTTCTAGAAATGTTATAATTTCAGATACATAGTGCGGGTATGTATTTAAATAATTACAAAAATCTATGAAGGAGGTTTTTTATTGGGTTTTATTTTTGTTTGGCAAAGTATTTTGTTTGAAGAAGTTTTAATAAATTTTTTTTAATTAATATAAATAAAATTATATCGTAATAAAAATTTTTTAAAAATATATTTATATTTTATATATTAAATATTTTACTTTAATACATTTATATAATGCATGATTATTGAAATTCTTTATTATCGAAAATATTTTAATATTAAAATTTACAGTAGATGTATATGCATACGTACTTATAACACATATATTTAAGAAGAATTTTATGTAATTTTATATATTATACAAATATTTATAATATAGTGATAAAAATTTTAATTATTTACATTCTATGAGCAAAACGTTAATAAGTATCTTAAAAAAACTCTTAATCTTTTTAATAATCTTTAATAAGAAATTTTAAGAAACTCGAATCAAGTAAAAATGTAATTAGCTTACTTCTTTAGAGCTTCAGTTTCCGACAATGCAATACTGAATTTGATTCCTTCAATAAGTGCACCAACGTCGTCTGGATGAGTCAGATACTTTGCGTAAATCATAGGCTTATCCAGCGGATCATTGCTTCTGAGTCGTAGATAGCCACGACTTTTTGGATGGAGAATCGTGGGAATAATGAGGATTACCCTATTCGAGCCTTTCTTTTCTCCAACCATACCTGTTTCCGAACAATCGGCCAAGTAACCACCGAAGATCAGTTGAATATCCGGATGATCGTCGAGCACATTAGCGTACTTTGTATTTATCATTGCCGTCACCTCCGAGATTCCTTAAATTGTCAGATCAAAGTTTTAATTATTATTTCAATTAAATTTTTTTTTTATTGTCTTGCACAAATGCGTATATCATAATTATTTTTTTATTTTCCATTTTTTAAATATTAGCACTTTAATAAAGTATTTAGAATTTTATTGATATTAATAGTGCAGAAGTGTTACCGACAAAAGTAATAAATAAAAGTAATAAATAAGAAAGTACTTTTGTTATTGGAAGAATTACTGCTAAGAAAATTTTAGAGTAAATACGATTTTTAATTACATATTGACCAATTGTTATGGCACTTTATAGTTAGATGTCTTAATTAATTAATTACAATTTTCTTAACCTGTGTTCAACTTTGAAACTAAGTTTTCAAGTGAATAGAGAACAGACAAGTACACGAATAATAACTATCTTGCACAATTTAAAATGTATTTATTTTCAGAGCTTAATAACCTAATAAGATTAATGGATTCAAATAATTATCTCGCATTTCTGTTCATAGATAAGTTCAAAATTTTTTTTTAATTTAAGTGAACTAAATAATTTAAAAAGTTAAAATTTTCATGTAACGGGTTTCTAATTATTTTTTCAGTATATTTAAATGTTGTATAAAGTTTTCTTTTTTTTAAACATGCATAAAAGATAAGTAAAGTATTATAAGCCTTAAGGTATTGATTTTTAAAGCTTTATTTATAACATATATGTCGCAATAGGATATTCTTATGAAAATACAAGTGCCACACTTTATAAGGATTACTATCACCGGATAAAATATTAATTTAAAAATAAAGTTATGTTTTAAGTTCATATGTATTAGTTTATTAATAAATTCAAGTTAACTGTATTTTATATATCAATTAATCTAAACTGATACGAAATATGATACGTATTTACGATGTGAGTAACAACATTGAGCAATAAAAATTTAACCATTTCCAAGTTTGAAATTACATATTAAAAAATAAATTTGATATCAGAAATATAGCAACAAAATAGGAAAACTTTTTATGAATTAAAATTATTATTTAAATATGTAACCATATAGAAGCATGTGGTAAATCAAGTTTATGAATTTTCCGATGCAGTCCTTTGCATTTATAATACAATTACACCTGGAAAGTCCATAAATTTTATAACTCAAGTTAGGAGAGTACATTTAATAGAAGTTTCAGAAATGTAGTATTTTAGGGCTAATATTTGATTAGTTAATTGTATCAAATAGCTAATGAAATAACAGATTCAATCTTAATTGAAATATAATAAGCTATAATAATTTATTTATGAAAAAACACAAGTTTAAGTTTATAAATAGTAATTATATTGCTGTTACAGATTATTTAAAAAAATCAAAAAGTACACATTTTGAAATAGTAATGTTAAAAGTAGATACTAAATATTGAATCGAAATAGTATTGATTTTTTTAAAAGTAACGTTACAAATGTTAAAAAAGTAAGAAGATGTATTAAAATGAAGAAATTTTAAAGAGTGCAATAACCTTTTAGAAGTAACCGTATTTATGGTGTATATTATAGTTTATTATAAAGTTAAGTAAGCTATAGCAAGCCTTATAAAGTCTAAAATTTTTACAAAGTAATATAACAGTTTCATTGCAAATAAATACCCAGAAAAAATCAATTGTTACATCGTTATGTAATAAATAGTACCCTTAAATTGAAAATATATGTTATTTTCAATATATATGCTATTCTCGAGCAATGAATATAAAAATCCATATATAAACTTGTTTGATTTATAGTATAAATAAAAATTTCTTTATCGTTCACTTAATCAATGTTTTATCAGGACGAAAAAATAAGCAAAATGATTGATCGATGCACGCTATCTTGATATTACTTTCGCTTATTCAATATCGTAACTTATTTAAGAAGTAATACAGTGATATTTTATGACTCTCGTAAAAAGTATTTATATATGCGTAATAGATGTATAATGCTTTACATCTGAATGTAATTGATAATTCGTTTAAAACATTGTAGTAATAATAGTGCTTCTTGATAGCCCCCTACGTATTTTTCCTATTTTAGCAATAATAACAAGACTATATTTGCAAGTATAGGAATTCTTCTAATACACAAATCCAAACAAAATGAAGCTGTCCCAATAAATTATAAATTTGTATTCTGCTTGGTGTAATGGCGTATTGCGTAACTAGTGAATTCATCTTTTCAGTAGGTATCCGGAGAGATCAATAAACATAGGTAAGCCTCAAGAGAGAAAATCTGTGAAAGATCGCACCTCGAATCAAATAGTTGAATCAAGGGAGGGACTAAGGGAGAGGTTCCTGTGTTTTTTCTTCTAAAACAGGAATAAGAACGTGGAAAGCGCTTCCGTGCGAAAGACGTGAGATAGAGTTGTTTAGCCTTCGCAAGATCAGTGTCTCACATGAACGAGCCTAGCGCATTTATTTGTTTTTATAGGAGAACCTCGGGGGCTCATTCGAATTAAGCGTAATTATGCGCTGTACGTGCTGTTAATTGCATTCTTGCAGTCTCAGCAGTCAGTGGTCACTGCCAATTACATCGAAAGAGTTCGAGTTACGTTGATGCAGTCGATAGCAGACAGATAAATCTATGCCTTCTCTCACGTGATGTTTTTATTTAAGTACAAAGCTTATTTTCACACTAAAATTCATATATATTTTTTTTTCATCTATCTAATTATTTTATAATTCGCAGGTTGCATATATTTTTCAATACTTACAGGCTTATAAATTCTATTATTAAAGAACTATTTATATTTTTCAAACTTTATGCGTTGAACATAATAATTATATCTAAGAAAATTTAATTTAATAGAAAAAATTAAGCTATATGATGAATTATCTTGATGGTCTTAAATAAACTTAATTTTTTCATAATTACTTTTCATAAATATATATTTTTTTCAAAATTTTCATCGGTCAATTAAAAGCTAACAGAGTTCACTTTTATAATTATGTCTCTTACGAGTTATAAATAAACAAACTTAGACATTTCTTAATAATTTATAAAATTTCGTATCATTTAAAAATTTTAAAATCTGAAATTAATATATATTTAATAGACTTGGGTCATTTTCAAATTTTATCCTAATGCAACTATTGAATTTGAAATAATTTAAAGATAATAAAATTTATCTATATTGTGTACTTAGTTCGTAACAAAGAAATTTTTTAAAAACAGCTTTTAATTTTACATATCGATTTTTAAATGTACAATTAGTTTTTATCATTGTTATTTTTTTCAAAATATATATTTAAAAATGTTTGTAACTATAATGAACATTTTTTTAATTCATAAATGTGCTGTAAATATTTAAAAAAGATCTTTATTATATGTAAAAAAGATTTTTTTTTCTATTTTTATTATTGATATAATTTATAAATTTTGTATGAACCATTGCATTTCACCAAAATGATAAAATATCTATTCTCGATATTAAATTTGAGTTTTATTATTGATAGAATGTAATTAGAAGTCTTAACAAGAATATGTACGCAAAATATAAATAGTATATGATAATTTAGTAATCATAGTATCATAATATTTTTTATATTTTGATTAATTAAAAATATTTTATATCAAAAATGAAATTGTCATAAAATTAGTTTGAAATCCCATTTTTTCATTACATTATAGAAAATGTATGAATTACCGATGGAAATTAATTAATTTATTTCGTAAAAAATAATATTATTTGTAAAAATATTTAAATTAATAAATAACTTATTTTATAATTTTCATATTTAGTTAATATTACGCAATTATTGTTAACTGAATATTTTTTATAAATTAAAGTTTCTTATGTAAATATTTATTACTTTATTGAAACATATATTTAATAAAAGTACAAGTGTTGCTCAAGTATATATTGGATAATGTTATACACTAGTAGATTTTGAAATCCAACTTTCGAAAAGTTTTATTTTGGAAACGATTATTACTATGTATTCAATTCATTATTAATTATAAAGTTTCAAATACTAATTTTATAAATAATACATAAAATTTATTGTATTAAGAAACTATGTAGTTGTATAAATTATGATTCCATTAAAAAAAGTATATTCAAATAAATCATCAGTTATTATATTTTAAAATATTTAGATAGATCAGTTTTTGTCGATATATTCTGTTCATTTTTATGTTTGAGTGAATTGAAAAATTTAAGCAATAAGTACTTTTAAATTTTAGTTCAAATCAAAATTAATATTTAATTAGGAGTTATTGTCTTATAGCTAGTGAAATTATTAAAAACATTTCCGGAGTCTTTATATTTATAAATTAATTATAGGTTATATAAATAAAAATACAGAATTTACTACACACACGAACGACTTACTTATCTCAAAGAATTTTAAAGATGTAGAGTTATAAATAAGAAATCACAAGTAATAAGAGAACTATACATCATAATTACAGCTTATTTATTCACCAAAGCAAGCACAATATAACGCCATATACGTGTTTTTTTCATAATCAATATCTGTATATTTATTTTATTCTCTCTTACAAAACAAAAACTGTAATGCAATGAAAACTACTTATGATTATTATAATCTAATCTATTGAAATGAAAATAGGTAAAATTAGCAAATGCACGCATTTTTTAAAATATTTAAAAAATATTCCTGTAATTTCAATTTTTTAGATGACAAAAATAAAACATGACAATATTTACGTGAATTTAAATAATATTTAAATGTTCAAATATGACTTATAACAAGGAATATTATTAGTACATAAGTTGCATTATAATTAATCAAAATTGCTCTATGATTTAAAGCAAAAAGATTTTTTGCGATAAATTCTGATCCCTCTATTATAAAGAAAAATGGAAGAAAACTGCATTTAAAACAAATGCCGGTAGATCATTCTGAAACTGCTTCCACATTTTTCGTATAGCTTTGCTGTAACATTAATCAGTCTTTCATTGAACTTTCTCTTCAACTACGAGAGTCGAATTTTGTTTTTAAATTAGAGGTTGTTTTATACTTTAAATGGTGAATAGATATGGTAGCTTTTTTTTGAAAGGTGAAATCCCATATACTGCAAACATGCTCCTTTCTCAAAATTTTGCATTTATACATATAGGTATTACTTGAAATTCGTATAAATTATATTAAATTTAACGAGTTTTTCTTTGTTGTAACAGTAGCTTGGTAAAACAATGGATTAAGAGAGAGAGTGGGAGATTCATAAACGAAAAAGTATGTTCATTTTACTAGCGAAAGGAAAAAAGACTCTTGAATTGTATACATAGTCACAATATATAATTCGTGCCTTAAGACTTTTTGTAGATAAAATGTAATATTTGCGCACATGTACGCATATTTGAATTTAAAAATACAGCCCGAGGGGTCAAGCAAGAAAAAATAAACTCGCTTTCAATTACCTTCCAATCTTCGTATAGATGCAGATACATGTGAGTGACCGTATGTGTTAAGCGGGAATTGAGAGTGACAAAATAACGAAGGAATGATCGTAAATCAAACTGTGCCTTTCAACGTTATTTTAATGGTCTCTTCGACTTGGGCTACGTAATTGATTGCTAGTAATTTTTGTGCTATCGGTGTAGCACGTGTATTTGGCTCTTGAGTATGTCACGTTAAAATTCCAGTTTTATTGATTTGCGAATAACAAGAGGATATGCTACTTTTTTGCTTTGATAACCGAGAGTGAATAATGTCTCTATAGTAGGAGAATAATTGAACGGAGAGCTACGAACCCATCGCTTCGTGCAATTATTTTACTATATGTTTAAGTATTACAAATAGAACAATATATTTTCTGATATGAGAACAAAAGTGCATTATAAAATCTTAATTAATACTTGTATACAGTTACTTTTCATATTTTATATTTTAATGTAAAATCGAAACGGCAAGAAATTTTAATGAACGAATTTAACATTTTCTAGTATTTTTCATAATTTTTTAAATTGCCTAAATTTTTGAGAAATTATGAAAAATAAAATGAACATTAGGTATAATGAAAGTTTATTTATCTATACGATCATTAAAAAAGAATTTAATAATTCAGATTTTCATATGAAAACCCATTAATAAAATGACGGATAGTTTTATCATCAATACAAATTTTCTATTTCTCTTTAAAAAAAATAATGTAATCATTTTTATAATTATTGTCAAATGAGAAATGAGTGTTATATTCGTTAAAATAATGTTGAGAAAGTAAATAGTTTTATTGGTAAAAAATAAGTATTTAATTATAATTATTTAAATGATTTAAATTAAAATAAATGAATAAGATTAAACACAAAAAAAACAGAAAACGAATAGATATATTTAATGATTCTACAATTAGTACTCTCATTTATTAAATAGTCTGAAATCAATCTATCATACAGTATCCACCTGTCAAGAGCAAATGATTCATTCTAAACCTAATATGCATATGAAATTCTTCTCTTTTGGCCGCACGGATAACTACCTTATGCGTTGCTCAACAAATGCTTAACCGTCACATCAGTATCTTCATATCTTCAATGCAAAGAGAAAAATCAGTACCTAGTGCGTTGCAAGAACGAACGCAGATCGCAATGCGTAATAATGAGGCGAACGCAACAGATCAAGAGTTGGAATCTGTGACGCATATTCCGATCCCCCGGTTTGCGGCGCAATAAAATCGCGGTCTGGCGTATGCGGGGGAGAAAACTTGCGATGCGAATCTATATTCCGGCGCGAATCGCAAATAGGCGAGCTCGAGTGACCGGATCGGAAAATGGGTTGCACCATCATCGATCGCCGCGCGGATGCGAAAGAGATCATTGCGCAATTGGCTTTCACTGGCCAGGCTCGAACGCGCGAGGCTGCATCAATGCATGGACATTGTCGGAAATATGTACAATGCGATGTTACTGTACCTCTCGCTCGTATGGGTTGATCATTTTCTCTGTAACAGGAATGCGAAAAGTGGCGGCGACGCGTTGGTATGGAATCAATCATAATCATTTAGATTATTATAGAAGCATTTGCATTTGATAACTTTTTGGATCTTCGGATCGAGTCTGTGTTAAGTGTAATTTCATAGGCTTATATAACCAATTTTGCTTAGATATTACAGTACTTGGACAAAAAAAGTTAGTAATAAATCGATATGGATATTAGATTTAAGGATGGATTTTTAAAACTTTTTCAAGTTGTATTATAAAATTAAGATTCCTTGATTAAAAGTTAATTTATTGAGCTTAAGAATTATGAAGTTAAAAGTTAATTTATTTAAACAATAATTTATAAAAAAAATGTATTATTAGTCACGTAATAATGTAAATAGTTCACATACATAAATTAAATACATTTTTAACAAATTTCATGTTATTTTGATCATCGCAAATCATTTTTTTCAGTACTTTCAAATCTTTGTATTAAAGTCAGTATTTAGTTTTACTAAATGCAATCTTTGCAGAAAAAATCATTTTGTATAATACTTATTTATTTATATTAAGATTTTTCTGAATGATTTTATAAAACTTATATAAGAAAAATTTAATGATACACGTAAGTATATTAATAAAGAGATAATGCACAAGTATAACAATTAATATTATTTTAATATTTTAAATACAAAATTTATTATTTATTATAAAATCTAAAATGTATTTTTTTTATATATGCAAATGTATTTGAAACTAAATATCTAAATATAAAGTTTATAAAAGTAAGAATAAATAAATTAATTAATTTATGCATACACATATACTTATACTGCATTGAAAATTATATTAATTTATATATTGTACATTTTTAAAAATCATAATCGTGAATGATAATTAAAATTTCTTGTAAGTGAATTTTTCTGGATTTTCTTGTAATTATTAAAATTTTCCACCTTCTTAAATATTTATTTATAATACATATTTTAAAAACAAAATAAAAATTTGTTTAACTATTATTATTACTATAATTAAAAGAGCATTATTAATAAAATTTTCTAATAAATTATAAATAATAAGATTTAAATAATAATGATCATAATAGTTTGAAGATGATCAATAAAATTGAGGTCAATTATAAAAAAATATATTATTATTTTATTATTTATTATAGATTACATTAAATATTTATATATTAACTAACAACCTTAAATAAAATAAATACACTTATAATTTTTTTGGTTTTTAATATTAGTATCTTATTTTTTTTAATAAAATTATTATATCAATAAATAATATAAAACTCAACTGTAGTATTTTTTCATATATTACATTCATAATTTTTTGCGGCGTTCATTATTCTCATCTGAGTATAAAAATCCGCTAGCTACCACTGTTGTACGTGTGAAATATTCTTTTATTTTCATAATAATCTATATAAAGAAAATAATATTGTTGCATATTTAATATTTCCGGAATTTTGTAAGATTTTTATTTATTAAATATTCGAAGGTTTTCTAAATTTACTGCGACAATAAATCATTTTTTATTATTGTCATAATATATAATTTCCTAACATGTATTTAAAATTTAACTTTCTCAAATATTTAAATAATTCTTTTAGTACTTTAAAATAATTTAATCATTTTTTAACTTATATGCTAAACATAATGAAGTAAATGCTTAATCTCTTATAAAAAACGAACTTACGTACAAGCTCCTCCGAAATCAGATGAAATTTATTAGATAGTTAAAACCTCATTTTTTTATTTTAACTAAATATCAGCTCTAATTATATAAGTAGTTTTCAAAATTTTTTTGAAAATACCTCCGATATTTTAGAATATATATGGAAATTATTAAATAAAAATTTCAATTTATATAATAAATTTATACAACAAAAAATTATTGGTGCAGTAAATGAGATAATAGAAAAAAACTTGTGATGTAAATATACAGAATTTAGTGTTGATGAATGGTAAAAAAAATAAATGCAAACCTTTGAAAAATTATAATTAATTTATATAAAAATTGAAACATTTTTATTAATCTTAAAATTAAGCTTGTTAATTCATGGAATAGTTGTATTTTTAGTTTTTAATTTATATTTTGAGCAAATACATGAAAAATATTCACTCTTATTAAAAAATAAGTATAAATATATAATTAAAAAAATTTATTTATAAAATCTTTCAAATTATATGGAACATTTTTTAATTTTAAATATTTGACTAAATACATAAACAAATTAATGATAATAAAATAATATTTCTTATTAATATTTTTTAATCTTTTTTACTTACTATGATAGCTTACATAAGTATCATTAAAAAAAAACAAAATTGATTCTTGAGAACCGCAAGTATTTATTATTTAAACTTATAATATAAAATATAAAGGTTTTTTCTTTTTATTACCTTATTACATAATAAATATATTTTTTTCAATTATACTTTGAGTAATATTAGTCTTAATGTAATTTTATTAACGAAAGTTTAATTTAACGTTGTCAATTTTTTACTTGTTTCTCTGCTAATAATTGAGATTGTAATCATTATTGTAGAACAAAAATACGTAAATTATGAGTTGTTATTATCAATGATGTATAACTTTTCGTTTATTTAATTTTAAGTCTAAATTTTTATTCTTATTTAAGTTTTTTATTTTCACTTATTGTTTCTTACTTATATCTTTTTTTAATCTATTTCAAATATTTTTTTAAATATTGTAGCGATACTACTTTTATCAGTCTTATTTACTATTTTCTTTGATAAATATAATATTGTTTTTAAAAGGTTTTTTTAAATTAATAAATTATCTCATATGCATATTTTATAACTAATAATAATAAATTATGTTTTTGTATGAATAACTAATTTATTTAGTCATATTTAACTATGGTTTTTAAACTTCTGACTATACTAAAAGTTTATATTTTAAGATTCTATATTGTAAATAATTTTATAAACTTCTATAGCTTCTTAGCTTTACATAATTTTAAATGTCTTTGAAATTATAGTGTATTTTGGCTTATTTAAAACTGTAATTGAAATAAATAATTTTTTAACATTAAATAATGTTAAATCTACAATGTGTTTAATATTATAAAATAAGTCGCATTCAATTTCAGTTTAGTATTCAGTAATAGTATTTAATTTATTAAAATAGGCTTCTTTATATATTAAGTAGACCACTAGTATTCGCAACAAAGCTTTTTATCTCATCTTAGATTCAATATACCGTGGGAACCTTTTCTGATTGAGTTTCTACGTGTGTACGTTTTTCGAATGTTATTCGTTTTATTGTCATTTTGTAATTCTAGAACCTAATACTTTACCGAATCTCATTTTAAGTTTCTCGTTATTTCTATTGTTACCATTAATTCATTATTGATATGTAATTTTATTACTTATATCGTGTTCAAATCGTTAAGACTATCTTTGTTCAAAAAGAATAATATATTAAATAATTGTTCTAAAGTAAGACTATTATTATTTGTTTATTTTTATCTTTATTATTATGAATACTATTATGTATTATTATAATAAGCCATTTAAAATAGATTTATTCAATTATCTCGCTATAATAATAAATAACAAGAGTTCGTATTAATCTATTAATATACTTTTTCTAATCTTATCTTGATGATATACTTTACGATTTCTTTATTACCAAAAAACTTAAAATAATTAATTGTTAATTATTGAGACTTAAAAATTATATTTTTTAAAAGTTATTTAATAATTGTTTGATTATTTCATAGTTTTATTGACAATGTAACAACTATTAAATTATTAAATGTCAAATTTTCACGTATCTGAATTTAGAATATTTCTTTGAAATTATGTTACTCTGAGTTGAGTACAAGTATTTTTTAGTTTTTAGTTTTTAGTTACTAGTATGTTTTAGTTGAGATTTTGTCTTTTCGTACGTTTGAATTTTTAATTACTATTGACACAAAATATTTTTTCAAAGATATAAATAGAAACTATTTTATTTAAATAATACATAATTCTTAAAAAATACTCTTAGATGAAGTACCGCAATAAAATGGGTTTCAATTTTCTTATTAACTTATGTTTTCAAAAAAAGGAAAAGCTTCAAAATAACTACGTCTAGTTTTCATTGAATGCTTTCGTCAGAAAACCCTCTGTAATATGGTGGTAGAAACCCAGCATGTACATTGTAATAATATTGCGACACTGTAATTTTCTCGAGCTACTTAATTATACGTTCTAAGTTACATATTTTTATGTAATTACACGATGTAGGATACTATTTTATCGATAGAATAATTCGAAATTATTGTTTACATTGAATTTTAGTGCAGTTAAAATCATTTATTATTGAAGAGGAAGAGAATTAATAATGAAAAGTTACGTGGCGAGTAAACTTACCGGTACCGGACATGAGACCGTCCCTGAAGAGCAAGTATTCCATGGCAGTGGCCCAATTAAGAGGCGTAGTGTCGGTATCGTTGATGGTGAAGGCTAAAGCGTACGCTGCGTGGTTGTGTAGATTCCGACCAACACCTGGGAGATCGTGAACTACCGGGACCCCAACCGCTTCGAGGTCTTCTCGCGGTCCCACGCCACTGTTCAGTAGTATTTGCGGTGAGTTCACCGCACCTAGGCAAGTTTTGTTCTTTTAGGTTTTCACATGCTTTTTCAATTTTAATATTTTTTGTTTTTTT
Source organism: Platyscapa corneri (assembly GCA_018907185.1). Classification (NCBI taxonomy): domain Eukaryota; kingdom Metazoa; phylum Arthropoda; class Insecta; order Hymenoptera; family Agaonidae; genus Platyscapa; species Platyscapa corneri. The sequence continues at coordinate 394,587 of JACCHW010000005.1, read as the reverse complement.
TTCAATTCGATTGAAAATCTCGTTTGAGTTTTGTGGTATATGTAATAAGCTATACATGTTAATAATTGTCATTTTTATTTCGAGTCAATATCTTTATAATAAATGTTGCAAAATTTTATGAAATAAATACCGCAATATCCTTTTTAAAATAAGGTAATTACATAAGTTTAGATTTTTTACCTATTTAAATTTTTCTGTTTATTATGATATTTGTAAATAATTATATAACTTGTTTATCACTATTAAAAATTAATTTTTGTGTTGTTAATTTAGATAAACATAAATTTTCCAATTTTTAACTACGACGCTAAATTACAATTCATTACAATAATTATTATTTAAAAATGATCTAAAATAATATTATACTTTAATATACCTTGCTTTTATTATAGTTTATTTTTTATTTCCGAAGAAATAATTTCAATTTAAACTATTTTAATATCCAATATTTTCAATATAATTTACGAGTAATAATTATGAAAATTTTTAATCAATATTTTTAATATTATAAATTTATACATCTTGGCATTTTTCAAAATATATTAATTATTAAAAATTGAAGAAACAAGAGTACATTTTATAATTTTTAGCTGAATATGGTTAAATTTCGGATTCAAATTCTTATTAATAGTTTGCACTATTATAAATTAAATATGATTTATTATCTGTTAAATTCAAGACCATTATTATTTCACTTTATATTAATAAAATCATAAATATTTTGACGAGGGAACAATATTTTTTTGCAATTTGACAAAACAATATTGTTGTTGGCATTGCAATATTATGAGTGAATTATATTGTTTGTAATAATTTGTTACAATGTATTTTTGCTACTTTTAATTATTTAATAAAATTAAATTATAAAAAATTAAAAAGATCTTAATATTATATTATAATACATTAATAATTTTATTTCTTTGTTTAGATAGTTTAAATATCTAGTACCTGGGTATTTTGAAAATCTACAATTTTTTATAATATTAGAATTTATTTAAAATTAAAATTTTCCGGTGAAATATTAATAATATTATTTAATTCTAAGCAATATAAATATTATGAATTTTTAATAAAAATATTTTGAAGAAAATTTGTTTAAAAAAATATAATTTAAAAAAAATTATAGTATGAATTTGAAACATGATAATGGAATCATGCATAGCTCTTTACTAGCTTGGCCTAAATACTGAAATATAAATGATAAAAAAAAAAAAACTAAAAAATAGCAAATTAACTGGTGAGTAGGCGCCGGTTTGCTTTAAAAATATGTACGTAAATTTTTAATATTATGAAATAAAATTAACCTCATACTATAAATAATCAATTCGACGTGCATGCTAAAAGGCTTTTAATATTTTATAACTGTTATAAAGTAATATCTTCATAATAAGTTTTTATACTTCTGGATTATGTACTTCCAAATTTAAAAAATATATTTAATTGATACGTATACCTTTTAATAATTTCATTTAGTATTCTAATAAATTAATTTTTAATATTGTTTATTTTTTTAATTATTTGTTTACCTAAATTTGAAAAATATCTATATATTTAATTGGTTATTTCATATTATACAATGTATATTTAAAGTATGGTTACAGATTTCTAAATTCAGAATATCATTTTTTTTTTAAATTATTGATTATTTAATTAAGAATTAAATTAAAAATAAAAATTTAATTTAAGTTTTTAAAAATTTGAATAACATTAAAAAAATTTTGTTTAGTGTAATTATAAAATATCTGGTAATTTTGAAAAATATGAAATAGCTTTTAATTAAAAATAAAAAATTTTTAAACTTGGATGATATAGATAATTTTTTACTGTCAATAAAATTTTCCTTCAATAATTTTTCAAACTGTTCACCTACTATAAAAGCACTTATAACTTTAAATTACATTTCTAACGTAGTTCTTGAATACTTTGCAACTACAAACATTGAAAAATAAAATTTAAAATGGCTTCCAGCGATTTATTCATGTGTCTTTTCTGTATAAAAAATCTATGTTTAATTCTCCATAATGCAAAAACATACAATCATTAATTTTTTTAAACTAACAAATTAACATTTAGTATATCTTCTGTTTTTTTAAATTGTCATGAATTTTTAAAACTTTTTCAATTTATAAAAATATGTAAAAAAGGAAATAAAAAATAAATAAATTATATCAAAAAAATAATTAGTAATGAAGGTTTAGTATTAATAGTGAAATTCTGTGACAACATACCTCCGCTTATAATAACTTCTTTATCAACGGATACTCGATGAAGTTGACCATCGTGAAAGAATTCGACACCTACGGCTTTCTTGTTCCTGTCAAATAGTATCCTCGTAGCCGTGGAATTAAGCATAACGTGTAGATTACGCCTGTTGCGCGCTGGCCTGAGGAAAGCTCGAGAGGTCGAAAGGCGAGAGCCATTGCGAGATGTTGTTTGGGCGATCGCGAAACCTGTATGCCTTACACCATTTAGATCCACGGTCGGGTAACCTGTATGCGGAGAAAATTAATTTACGTTGACCACCATGTTTTCTTGAGTTTTTTCAGTAGATCTATCGCTGTTATAATAAATGTTTGCAGTCGAATGAATGAAATCGAAAATTAGACCATTGCTTTCTTTTGCAGTAATCAAAAATTATCATAAATAATTCTATGTAATTGCATTTAAGAAATAACTATTGTACGTCGAATAGGTAAAACAGACTATACAAAAACATAATATGCAATCTCTTAAGTAAAATTTTTTTATAACTTATATAATAAAAATGATGTAAATACGAAAATATAAAAGTATGAATTCAATAACTGTCTTATTTAATATCATTACATAGTTTTGATACTAAAATGTATAATAATAAATTTGTTTTCAACAGTAAACTTTACAAAATATTTTTTAGTAAAATTCTTCTTAAAGAAAGAAAAATAATCTTGATTCAACAAAATTAATTTCTATTTTAAATACTTTAAGAGAACGTGGAAATATACGGATGAAATTTGTATCGCCTTTCTATCTATTTTACAATAAAAACAATCGATATCCTATTATTTAACTTAGAGAACTAAATTATTTATTTTTTAAAAATATTTTATCTGTTTTATACATGTAAATTATAGAACATAAATATTTCAAATACAACTTAAAAACTTTTTTGATTCACATTTAAACACTTCCAGAAACAGTTTAGTTTTATAATAAATTAGACTGTAAAAGAATATTAAATCAGTAAGATGAAATTTGAATACTGAAATAATAAAAAATATGTATATTTGAATTACAATTTAGAATGAGATAATTTGACTCATGTGTTTCATCGTATCTACATTGTATTTTACTCAACTAAGGTTTACACAGTAAAATTTATTTTAAAAAATTAAAATGTAAAATATTAATATATTTAATAAATAAAATTTACTTAAAAATAATAGAATAATAATGTAAAAAAATTATTTTATAAATTTTCACAAAGGAAATTTCATTTCTATATTTTGATTTTCAATGTACTCGTATTTGTGTGTCCAGAAATGAAATAAAATTTTTGTTTTTTATTATAATCAGTTATGCAATAAAGTAATAAATTAGGCACGTAGTTTGCTGCGTAACTATATTTAAAATCTACATATTCAAAAAAAAATAATTTATTAAACACATTTTATTAAATAATAAAAAATATAAACGAATTTGATCGTAATTCAAATACTTTTCTAAAATAAAAGTCATTGCGCGTATTTATATGATATAAATGTTTGTAGAGTGAATACGAAATTTTTGTTTTAAATTTAAATGAAATTTACATTATAATACTATTACATCATGAAAATTAAGTGTAAAATGGAAAAACTATTTTTAGGTTAAAGATCGAACATATTTATAAAAACCAACTTAAGAAAATAATTCATTATATCTTTCTGTTCAGAAGAATAATAAATATCTTAATAATATGTTTAATATAATATATTGTTTATACTCTAAAGTAAAATTTAATTGATCTACTAATTAAAAAGAAATGAAAAATAATATGAAAATCAAACTATTTATTATCCGCGTGTGAATTTTTGAATAATTTTAGAGCTTTTACCAGCCGCTCATAGGTTAATTGTGAAATAAACTATTAAAATTTTTGGTATCTAATTTCATAGTTGCCTCTTACCCATTTCCTTTCCAGCTTGTAAAAGTGCATGACTCAAAGGCGGATGATAAGGGAATTGGGTGACGGTGAGGGGCCCTCCGACTCCGTGAAATCCGTAATCCATCTCAGCGAACTGGAGATTGTCTTCGCTCTTGATGAAATACTGAAGTACTTGGTCGTAGGACCAACCAGGATTACCAAGCCTATGCCAGTCGTCGTAATCCTTCCGAGATCCTCTCATGTATGTCATTCCATTCATTACTGAAGTACCGCCCAGAACCTGGCGCGTATATTTCCTTTATTAGTCAATTATTTCGCATAACGTAATTCTCGCGAATAAGATGAATTTTTCTAGCTTAATATATGGAATGCGATGAATAATAAATCTAGAAATTATCTTAGTGACATTATTTTCTTGATGTTATGAAATTATTATCGAAGTTTTACGTAAGTTTTATAACCTAAGTGTTCTTTATCAACAATTCTTTCTTTAGTTTCGATACTTATTATTTTTAGAAAAAAATTAATTTTTGCATTGAGACTAATATATTGAATGTCGAATCAAGTCTATGATAACATGGTTGACATCATATGAATTTACTAATTTTAAAGTGTTTGAATGATCGATTTGGAAAAGTGCATAATTAAATATCAATTTTACATATGTATGCGCGCACACACACACACACACACACACACAATCTTATAATTATATTTATTTCATAATGTATTTTATTAATACTAGTTTACTGATATTTTATAGTAATTTTCTGGATATCTCCTAATGAAAGAAATAATTATAAATAGAAATAATATAGAAATAATACATATACTATAGCTTAGAGGATTTTATTTATAACTATTGTAAATTTATTTGCTAGCGCTGTATGACAGTCTCAAAGCTAGAAAAATTACAAAACTTTATTTATATAATTAAAAACATTATTTAAAAAAATCAAATTATAACTCTAGTGGTGAAAGAACTTTTTATTCTTATACTAAAGAAATAGTTGTCAAAAATTAGTGACCTTTCCTCTAGGCCAGTAGCACTTGCGATCTTCTTTATTGAGACAAGCCTCATCCTCGCTCTCGGTATGGTATTTCCAGTCGATATCCGAGCCGAGGAAATTAAAAAAAAAAGATGGTATTTGTGTTCCAGTCGGTTCATCTAATCCGGCCTCCAGTAGTAACACGGAAAATTGGCTCTCTTCAGATAGTCTCGAGGCCACTGTTGCGCCGCCACTTCCGCCGCCTATTACCACGAAGTCGTATCTGAGAGTAAAGTATTGTTTGAATAAAGTTTTTTGACATGAGTAATTTTTCTGATTTTTGATGAAAAATATTAAAAAATCTTGAAGCTTTTAAATTTTTTACTACTTTGAGAGACTACTACTGTAGAGATATAAAATGTCGTTATGAAAAATGTAACAATCGTTTTATTTTATAATATTATATAATTACTCTATTCAAATTATAGTTTTAAAGACAGACTCAAAAATATGTTTAAATGAAACTATTTTTCGAAAAATCTTTAAAATTTTCGATAAATTTGATCATAGAAAGTAATCTTTTTAACTAACTATAGGCTTATATATATATATATATATATATATATATACAATACAAATATTTATGAAATTTAAATTACATTTTTTAATTTAAAGATACCGAAAAGATTATCTTTTTCAAGAATTTATTCATTTAGAAACACAGAAAGAAATTAAATCCCGTTTTCTACAAGTATTATAATAAATAGTAATATAACTCAATAATGAGGTATTGATTCAAATATAAGTAGAACTGAAACTCTGTTATAATTAAAAATTAATTATTTTTCATTTTTTGTATTTATTCGTAGCATAAGTATGTTTTGACATTCCAATTAATTGTAGTTTCACTCGATCATTTAAAATTCAACGTATCGTTCAATCAATTTCTTGATAAGCATGGGAAAGAAATGTAATCGAATAGCGCAAATCATCGTAAAAAAAAAGTAGAAAATCTCATTATCAGGATCGCATAATCGTCTCAAATTACCTAGGCTAAAGTCACGATATCCATTTTCGTACAAGTCAATACAATCGCTAGTTTATCAAGAATAAAAATTTCTTTCAAACATCTTATAATTGTATAATATTTTAATAATAATTATATACTTTATCAAAATGTAAAATAATCAAAATCTATATTTTAAGTTTATTTTTATAATTTTTCTCGTTGTTGTTTTATCATGTATTTAAAATAAACAAATATATATTATTTATTTATTTATTTATTTGATAAACTAAACTATCAATATAAGCATTATAGTAGATTTTTATTTTTATTTTTAAAATAAAAATGACAATTTTTAATTTTGGTATTTAAAAAGTATAAATTAAAAATATATTATTAATATTCGATATTATTAAAATATAAATGCTTTCACTTTAATTATTTTTTTTTTATATCATGAAACTATTAAAAAAAAGAATTCTGTCAAAAATAAGATATCAAATTTTAATGAAAAATGTTATACTATAAATATGAAATGAAGGTTATTGTATGTAAAGATAAAATTTTTTATAATAAGTAAATATACTCAATAAAAAATTAATTTAATTTTTCTTTACGATTTTCAGAAATATTTCTTTTATAATACACCTAGGTATTATTGAAGATGGGAAAATACATGTATTCAGGATTTTATATTTAAAAATGAAAAGTAACGCATTTAATTTGCACTCTAATGATTTTAATAGCAAATTTAAATGTAGAAATAAAATTAATTGATATGCAGCTATACATAAAAATTAATGTACAATAACAAACCGGAGATAATGATAAATTTAATACCTCAAATATTGATATACATTGCTAAATCTTCAAACAAACTTCAAAATTTTTAATATTTTTTCCTTAAGAAATTGTTTTACTGCCGAATCATTAAAATATATAATGATATTTTTTAAATATTAATTTAAATAATATAAATTTAAACGAATCATATTATTTACAATTAATAACATTAATTTGTTTCAATTAAAGCGATTTTCACAATATATTAATTTATATTTATATAGTTGAAAAACTTTTGTTCGATCTCAGATGATGATGATGAAATGACGACGCGTTTATAAATCACTCATCAACTCGTCAATTACTTTAAAAACAGCTGAAAATTGATTAAAGCGATAGATAAAGATTTAACTCTGAATAAACTGTGTACATACGATGCGAATTAAGTATTTTCTGCGTTAAAATTTACGTGTAGCTACGACATTGAGCTATATTAATTTATCTTAGTCTAAATCAATTTTCCTTCGGTTTTAAAATTTTATCAATGACAAACCATAAATCGTCTCGTGAGGAAAGACAAACCTTAAATCTCTGAAATGCTAAACTAACATTGTACATAACCCTAACTTTCAGAAAGCGACTAATAAATTCGATAATCACGATTCGTCGCATTAGCCTCCATCACGTGCGTATACATAATGCCGTTTTCAGTCTAACGGATAAGTATTATCTCTTAGTGCACTTGAACTGGGTTAGCGGAGCGTTATGCAGAAGTGTGCGCATGCAGTAACGAGTCGTTGCTGCTGGAGCTGCGGCGAAAGGTGCCGTTCTCATTCGTTCTCAACGTTCCTGCTTATCGAGAGAAAGAGATGGGGCGAATTATGTCTTGTTGTGGAGTTCGGGACTTTGACGTAATTTCATTTCATTTGGGGGAGGGGAAATTACTTTCTACGGTACGGCCTACGCAGATTGTTAGAAGGGTTTTTCACGCCAGCGTGTATGTACGAACTCCGCCCAGAGTTGTAGCGCATGCTATGCTGGATTGTTTGGTAATTTTAACATAGTTCATGAGTACAGCTCATCTTTACGTACTTGATTTTGGCTGTGTAATGCGGAATGGTAACGCAACTTCTTCAATCTACATTCAATATTTATGAGGACATTGCTTTCCTCTTTTCACGGTTAAACAATTTAACAATTTACTCGAGAAGTGAGGATGAAACGAGGTTTATTTCGATCAAGACGTATATTTTTCCTTACGTAACATAATAACATAATTACATAACAGAGGCAGCTAGTTCACTGCATTTTTTATTTTCATGTAGTTTATTCTTTTATTCAATAACCATTCAAACATTCAATGATTACTGTATAACAACATGCTTTTGCCAATATTAAGCTCTTTCGTAATGCTCGTACGGTAAAAAATTAAAATTAATATTTATCGATTTGTTGTTTCAGCAAACAATATCTAATATCTAATATTTTCGAATAATTATTGTTTAAGTCTAGACTGTATAGACTTGTGTTAATTAATATCATTTATTTGATTCACATTTTTAATAATCGACACGATTTTAAATTATGATGTGAATTTTATAAAAAGTTATTAACTAATATGATTTCTATTAATATTTATAACGACATTGAATTAATATATAAGAAAATATTTATTGAATTTATTTTCCTTTTTTTGACAGAATTCAATTTAACTTTAAAAAAGGTGCTAATTACTAAATTAAAATTATCAAAATAAAAAAATTAGTATTTTCTTTATGCAACAATGTCATTCAAAGAACAATTTGTATAAAACATTCTAAAATACATATTTAATTTTATCAGTTTGTACGAGTCTTAAAAACGTATATTTTTATTTTTTATTTTTATACTTTAAGTTTATTTTCTTGTAATATGTAGTAATAAGTTTTAATTTTTATTCTTTTAATTAAATCATAATATTCAATTATCGATATATATTCACAGATTTAAGACTTTATTAAATTTATCTTAGAAAAATACACATAAGAACTTTTTAAATATTTTACAAATTTTATAATTATTAATTATTTTGTTGTAATTACTTTCTTTGAAAATGATGTATACAAATTAGAATTTCTTTTCAAATTATTCTATCAAGTTTAATTAGTTTTTAAGTCAATAATTTATTTTAAATAGGTCTTATTTCTAATAATTATATTTTCAAAAAAGTCATAAAATAAATAAATGAATTAAATAATTCATATTTAATTAAATAAATGATTAAAAATTTTTATAAAAGAAAATTTAATAATAATATTATGAAATATTATATATTTTGTAAATTTTATTTATTGCGTGTACAAGATTATCTACGACGGTTCAGAAAAAGCCGTTATTTAAATATATATATATATGTATACAAAATCCAGAATAAATAATTGTATATATGTTGATAGAAACTTGATTATCAAAATTTTTTGTTGGTATTGTAATTTTTCTAATAATAAATTGACTCACTATTGCAAATGAATAAAATAAATTACGATTTTACAACCTATATTGATGTATTAAAATACAAATGGAGAAGAAAAAATTAGATATTGAAAAAATACAGTAGATGAAAAAAAAGAATGGAGAGAGAAGAGAATCTTTAATTTATGTATACTTTAGTAACATATTGAATATACATATACATATATAACACAATTAATTTTATTTGATCACAATACTTATATTTCAGATAACTTTTATTATTGATATTTGAAGTGATGTTTGATGGAAAATTGTATTTCATTTTTAAATTGTATTAAAAATATAATTCGAATTTAAATAATTAATAAATTTACTTCAAATTTAATAAGTTCTTTAATATAAAAGATAATATGTACTTATATGCGTTAAAAAAATTAAATACATAGCTTAATAGGCTTAACATTTTATTTCATAAATTATGTATTCATCAATAATTTTAATACTTCCATATACGCAATCTTTATTCATCAAAAAATTATAGAATATAAATATTTTAAAAGCGAATATTCACTTTTATGTATTCACAAAATGTGTATTCGATTTCTATAAAAAACTTGCAGAAAAATGGTTTCATTTGTTATAATTCACGAAAATGAATAAATGCCAACTATTTATCACTTAGTATCGTGTAATTAAAAAGTTAGATTAGCGTAAATAGTTGTTTGTCCTTTATTTAATTATTTTAATTGATAATTAGAGTTGTAGGGTTTATATTGATCATTATCAGCGTTTCAAGTAATTGAATTTGATATATTAAATGAATAATAGGATGTTATGCATTTATTAAGTGTAAAATATTATTTTGCATTACTTTAAAAGCTAGCACATGATATTAATATTAATTTTAAAGATTTTTATTACACATGAAGCCAAAATCTGTCTGTGAAAATATAATTACACAGATAGTAGTATATATGCAAACTGAGTGATGAAAAAGGGCAAAGTATAATAATATAGAAGCAGCTAAAATAGTACGAAATAAGCGTAGCATATTTTATGATTTATAAAAAGGAACTTGAATTAAAATGACTCATTATAATTCAATAAATTTGAAGTTTATAAGTGTGGAAAGTAAATACTCTTCATAGAATAAATTAAAAAAAATTTTTCCGGTACGAGTAATACATTAATAATTTATAAGACTTGTACAAAAATATGGCTTAAATTATATGTATATTATATCCTATCCTTACCTGTTTAGATATATAGTATAATTTTGAAAAAAATTTTTTGTCCTTTATAACCTATTTCATTTAACAATGTAATAATCTAGGAATTATAGATTTTAAGTATCGAATTTAGGTTTTAAACACCCTTTAAAAAAACTTATTTTTTAAATGGACTTCATTATTTAATATTCTTAACTAATACATAACAAAAATGAGAAAATTCTTCTTATGTTAACATGATTAGTGTCAAAACATTATATTTTAGTATCACAATTCTCACTTTCAATCATATCATAAAGTACATTTTATTTTACATTTTATATATAAAATATACCCTCAAATAAGTAAAAGAAGTTTTACGTAAATATATTTAAAGTAAATATGCATTTAAAGATCAATATTTACAGTAAAAGAGAAACTGTAGACTACATACTGATTGATCCTTTAAATATATGGTAAGACTTGAAAGATAGAAATAAATACAGTGTATCGTTTTATGTACCACATCAAGTAGTAACTGCTGTGACCGTTAAACCATTTTAGATAAGAACACGTGCGCATATACTATTATGTATAAACCTTTATGATGCACCCATATAACGTCCTCGTTTCTCTTCTATCGTTATACCCTTCTTCGCAGAGAAAGCCCAAAACGCCTGAATAATAACACGCTGAACGCACACGTAATCATAATAGATCGTAAAACAATTTCATAAATCACTTGTTATATATGTGTGTATATATATATATATATATATATTATATATATATTATATATATATACATAAAATATGTACATATTTCATAAATATGCAAGTGGGACGTGAATACATCTATACACACAAACCACGAAATAAAAGTAAAGAAAAAATTGGCGATGGAAGTTAGAATCGGAAGTCGAAACTGTAATTATTTTTCGGCTTCGTTTTTCATTGACAAAGACCACTTACATGACTCATCACATTTTTATTTTTGTCTGCGTGATTACGTATTCTAACAACCGTGGGCAAAAGCGCTCCGAATAATTCCACGTGTCATGGATTATTTATGAGGGCTGCTCTCTGATGGTCCTATGGTTTAGGAGAAAGCGCCATTGTATTCAAAACTTAGGTAAAAGAGCGCAGCTTTCAACTTGATCCTGTGACGTATCTAAATATATCGCGAGATACGTCGGCGAGATGTCTATGTAGAGGGAAGATATAAAATAATCGCATGTGGACACCTTTTTCACGCGTCATGGATATATGATTGATTGATTTTGTGCATAATCTAAAAAAGTTTCCATCACTTGATCGTTAGAGTAATTAATTTCATTACCGTTTGTTGCATGCTTGCTTTTTAACTAAGTATGATTGCTACTTTTTTCACGATTAAGTAAGTGCTAAAATCACAATTTAAACTCTTTTTATGCTTGGATTTTTTATTTACGTCATCAACTGATCTTCGAAAATGATAAATTTTATAAAGGTAGTGCGACAATTTCAATTTAAAATATATTTAATTTATTTTTTATTAATTTATGACTTTATTTATGACTTTATTTTACCTTGAAAATCATTAGTATTTATCTTTAAAGTGAAGTACCGCAGAGAAAGGAACTATCAATTAGCTTACTTTATTTTTTAACAATTAAGAAGTTACATAAGGATTGATAGGATACGAGATTTGGAATGCATTAATCGTGATTATAATTTAGAATAAATAAGATACGGGAGTATATCTATTATACAAACAAAATAACATCTTTTGTTATCCAACTCTATACAATTATAATTTAATCAAAATTGTAAAAAATACGATGTCAGAATTCCATTGAGCATTTTTTAAATGATAATCTGAGACACTTATAAAACACTTATAAATATTTATGTATAGAAGGTAATTTAGAAAGTTTTTATATGGATATAAATCTTGAGTTTAATTATACCTGTGGGTATACTTCTACAAATACATGATTATAAATAAAATGTATTTATATCATTTCCTTTTATAAATAAATTTCAGGTAAATTTAATTGATATTACAGAATTCTTTATTAATTTAAAATAAAAAAAAATAAATACATATATTAGAATGTTTAATAATGAATTTTATGTATATATACTTTGTTCTTAAACACAAATAATTTTTAAATGAAATAATTTATATTTAAGTTTTGATTCTATAATTAAATATAAAAGACATTTTGATTTGCATTAGAATTTTCAAAATTGTATCGTTCAATTTGATTATATATGAAAAAATTTTAAAATTAATTTTTTAATAACGATTGTTCATTTTTAATCGATCAGAGTTAATTGAAATTTAATTTATCCATTAAAATTCAAGATTTTAAAAGATGAGTCAACTAAAATGATAGTTAATGTGACTGCTTTTTTCGTAATTATTATATATACACTTATTAATATGACTTATCATAATTGAATTTAAATTATTAAATCTATAAATGCGATAAGTTTACTGAAATTTTAAAATACAATTAAAACTTTATATTTTATTATTAAATTTCTTTATATACTAAGTAGCATCGATATATAAATAAATTGTTTAATTAAGACGAGTGGAATTTTACTAAACTACTATAGCATAATTAATAAATATTATATATTATAACTATAAACATAATTAATAATAAAAATTTTTAACTATAGAATTTGTATTAATGTAAACATCAGTTCCATTTAAATAACTATACAACCAAAATCTTAAAACACAGTAATACATTACCTATGTGTATACAAAACTTATAAATATATAATGTAGAAAGGAGAATAAATTTATAAATAAAATATTTAAAAATTTTGATAACCAACCTTGAATTTACACGTTTTTGGGGAATAGGTCGGTTACAAGGATCTTCGAGATCACATTGGCTTCGAAGAAAGACTTCGAGCAAACCCATGAATAACATGAAGGAAGGTCCGCCGCATGTCGATGCCAACGTAGGGCCGACAGTCGAAGTTAGTGGGCAATTGCAGCTCATCTGAAATTCAACGAAGCACATATTCTAAAATGTAACGCTATTTTAGCTTGTATTTGATACATAATTTTTAATTTATTTTATTATTTCATATTATTTACACGAATTTATCACTAAAATTATTTGAATGTTAGAAATATTTTTATATTCGTGTGTTAAGATATTACAGAAGTTTAAATTGTATATATGCGACTACGTATTAAATTTTTAAATACTACGATGTTTAATTATAATAATAATATTATAAATTTTAAAGAAATTTCTTTTTCTCAAACGTGAACTTTTCACACATGTATCTATATCGTTGAAAATGAAGTGTAAAGAAATTATAATTCTTATGAATTGCTTATTAGAAATATTAAAAATTTATAGAAGTAAATCACCGATATTAATTATTCAAAATTGTTAAAGAATTTATATACTATATTAACCAACTGTGTATTATAGTATTATAAATTTTAATGCTTAAAATAGTCTTGTAATCTATTAAAAAAGTTTGAAACAATAAATACGAGTATTTGAAATTTAAAAAATTAAATTTTTTTTTAAATTTACCTTTAAATTGAAAATCTTTTCTCCAGTATAGTAAACAAGTTCTTTTTTATTTATTATAAGTTAGCAGTACTAAATAATTGCAAAAATATTTTTTAATTACACGAGTGAAAAAGTTTCTGAGTACGTAAAAAGTTTATTTGAAAAAAAGAATATAATTTCGATGCCTGTAAACTTAAAAGAATTTTCTCTTCCGCTATCTTTCTTTCTTTTTTCTATGTAACTTTTTTATTTCTATATCTCTATTTATCTGGCTTATATTACCTTCCTTCGTATAATTTATAGAATGTAGCAGACAAGTTGGACGTGTGCGTTAGAGATGTAATAAACCTCGTAAAATGTAACGACTGCGTGTTTCTCTCGCTTGGGAGAAGCGCAATACATCCATGCATACTTAGCTACGGTCCTACAATGCAATATTGGGTGACTATAAAAAAATATGTTGTGATCGTGAACCGAATCAAAGTTTCGCTCGAACTTTACAGCAACGTAGCAGTACCGCTTTTGTTAACGAAAGAAAGCGTTACGCTGCGTTACATGATCGTGGGATGTGAAATTCTATTTTAGTGACATTGAAGCTAATAATTAGAGTAGTTAAAAACATGGTCAGACTCATAAACATTTCTGTTGGATAGTAATCCTTCTTGAAAGCATGTTCAATGCACAGTAATACGTAGTAAATTCTAAGATAATATAGAATATAAAAAAAAAAAACCTAACTAGTCAATTTCAACGAATGATATCATTTCATTTTCCTTGCGGTGGCTAAATTGATGAATTAAAGAATTTTTATTTTTTAGTTTAAATTCACTATCTTACACGATTATATTAAACGCTGACATAACATTTTTTTCTATTAATGCATCATGAAATCTCATCTTCGATTAATATTTCAAAAGGAATATGCTATGATGAAGTCAATTAAGAAATGTAAAAAAATTTTAAACCATAATTTATAAAATATTTTTAAACAACGAAAATGACTTATAAATCATTGGAAGCTGATTCAGCAGTATATTTAAAAAAAATTTCAGATGAAATTTTATTAAATGAGGGTATTAAAAAAAGTATATTGATACACTACGTCAAGAAATATAGTCATATATAATTGAAAATTCTAAAATTTTTTCAGAAAAATAACTATAATTTTAAAAAATAATTAATATCTGTATTAATATTAATCTGGCTATCAATAAAATGCAAATAAAATATAATTTTATGAAAAATTATAAATTATATCATAAAATGAATCATAAGAGAACATGTATATAATTATTTAAAAACATATAACTTTTAATATTCATATATGAGTTATGTATTAAATGCAATTTAAAGATAAAGTTAGTTTATATCAGGATTAATTATTTTTTGCAGATCTATATTATGACTGATAAATTAATAAAATAAATAATCGTATAAATGTTCTTAGACTTAAATATTTTTTGTGTATTTATGACTCAAGTTGCTTCGTATATATTAAATATATATTTTTCTAATCTAAAGACATAGACAATACGAGGAAGGTAACCTTTTGGTTGATTGCATCAATGCTCGTGGGCATATTCCATTGTGACGAAGTCAGACATCTAAAAGGTCTGAAACGTGTATCCTTCATATCGAGTTAAGTGTCAAAGATATAAGATGTCACAAATTTAAGAGAAGTAAATAAATTTTACTTCTCATCCCGTAGAAAAGATGGGAAAGTTAAGAGAAAGTTTTTGAAGCTATCAAAAACGTTCTACATTCGTTTAGATTTATATTGCATGTATACGAGTACCATGTTCAGTTCATAATTTTCTTACGTTTACTTACTTATCTAATACATTTTATAAATGTCAATCGACTACTTTTAATTAAATTTTAATTTCTATATCTGAATCCTTTTGAAATTTTTAATTAATATTTGTCAATCTAAGAAAATTTAAATAAATAATATATAATTTTTATCACGTAAAAAGTTTCATATTGAAATTATTTAAGTAAAATATTAATACTAATTAAAAAACATATAAATTGAAAGCAGTGTAAATTTTGGTGATTACAAAAATAGTTTAAAGTTAAATAAAAATTAATATAATGAAGGAAACAAATTCCGTATTTATTAAAATTAGATTTTGCTAATGGGAAATTAAATTTTTCACTATTACACATTAGTTAGTTTCTTATTTGTACATAAAAATATAAAAAATTAATACTAGTTAATATTAGAATAAGATATAAAATCACATTATAATTTTTATTGGAATAATGATTTTGTTAAAAATTTAATTTTCAGAAGGAATTTTAAATTTCAAAATAAAAAATATGACATAACTTAGATGATTTTGAAACATGTTTTCTTATAAACAGAAATTAAAATTATGTAATTGATAAAATATAAAATTAAAAATTAATAAATTTTATATAATTTTTTAAATTTATAAACATTAACTGTTATTTTTAAACCTACAATCAATTCATGGTAGATATCATTACATTTAAATTACATATTTTTTGATATAGTTAAATTCGTTTTAGAATTTAAGTTCTACTAGTTTACTTTGCAATTTGTGAATTTAAATTTTTACTTTCACTAATTTTATGGAATTTAATTACAAAGCCATGTATCTTTAACATTAAATTACAAGAAAAATGAAAAAATTATAATTAATTTTCAGTTTTCAAAAATTTAAAAAACGTGCGTAGATGTATATCTATAGAGCAAGACTGAAATAAAATGAGTTTAATACTTATACCTACTAAAGGTACATGTCATATGTCTAACCACTTGTAAAAAATTCGTTTTTCTTAAATCGCGCAAGTTGACATTTAAATTGCTGTAGTTATTTTATACTACGTTTTTACGATCACGGTGGTGGTACGTCAATTTTACGATACGACGTTTTCTACGGTTACAAACTGAGTTTTCATCCATTTAACATATTTTTAATGTATAAATAAACACATAAATAGGAGATACTGAATACCTAAATATAAAAACAGTTCTGTGTGAATATGCATGTGTGACTGTGTGTGTGTGTGCGCGCGCGCGCGCGTGTGTGTGAATGCGAGAGAGAGAGATACAGAGAGAGAGAGAGAGAGAGAGAGGGGGGGGGGGAACAAAAACAAGATCATAAACAGCACACATATAGTGAAAATGAATCTACTTATTTTTATAAAATATGCATTTATATTTCTTAATATTGTATAATATAATCGTTTGAAATACAATGTTATACAAAATTTATAAGTTAAAATTGCAAAGGTTCTGTAAAGCAGAAATAAGCAGGAGTATGAATTACAAGATAAATGTAAGTGACACGGATGAGATGCATCCGCAGCAGAAAGATCAATTTTATAAAAATCAGTTGACCTCAAAATAAACAGACAAAAGAAGAACAAATGACAATAAATAAAAAAACAGCGTTCTGTCAACAGAAACAATGTACCAGCCTGGAGTTATGATGGCTATTATATCTCAGTATTTGATCGTGGGATATAACAGAGGCTAGACCTCGAACTGTCAATCAATAATTTTATGAGGATTTGTACTAGACTAAAATCACGGAAGAGTTATTAATCATAATGTTAAATACCTGAAAAGCTCATAAATTAGAAGAAATGTGGTCGTGCTATTTCGTAGTTATTTAGCTATAAGATGATTTTTGTGGCGTAAATTTTCGAGTGTGTTGAAAGTGCTGAAAATGCCAATCAATAATTTCATAATAATTTCAGACCAAGCGACTAGGAGAAGAAGCAATAACTTTCGAATATATAACGCTTGAAAATTAAAAAAAACAAAGTAAACGTACGATATCGTATCAGAAAAATTTTATAGCATATTCCAATCTACTAGTAAGTCTATTCCATACATTTTCTGCATTATTTATCATTTCTCATACATTTCTTCATTATTAATTTTATTATCTATTTTAAATGGTTAAAATGTAATAAGAAATATTCAATGAATATTACTAAGAAACATAGTATAGATTCTATCTATCAATTCTTAGTCATTTTAATTTAATGTTTTCTTTGTACATATTCGACAAAATCTCTCTTATAAATCAACCAAATTGCAGAAGATAAACTGTTCTTTACGACATATTTGATTTGAAAGCCTTCAATTTCTGACTAATATAAATTGAAGATAATACTAAAAAATATTTTATTTTCATATCTATTTTACATCTTTTCCCTCTGCTAGCTATGAGAATTGACAGAAGACTGATATAAGGAATCGTATTGCATTTTCGTTAGGTACGTTACTTTCTTATTCTCCTGTATTCAACCTCGTTTTATCTTATACATTGAAAGACTACTTAACTTGCTACCATTACACTTTTATTCAAATAGCTAATAGTTGTATAATTTTAAAGAGGAGAGTTAATTTATTATAAGAACAAAGGAAAAGCTATCTGACTTTAAAATAGAGATTTTAAATAATAATCAGATTATAACTTCTTTGATATTCGAAGTGTTCTGTTTTTTATTTGCTATTAAAATACAATTTTCACAATAATTAATAAATATAACCGATTACTTTTTTAAAGTCATAAATAATCTAAAGTACAATTTTATTATTAAAGGAATATAATATATAACCATCTGTTAATTCAACTGAAATTATTGATTGAATATAGAAATGACATTCACTAAATTTCAAATTATTAAGGTAGTAATTTCAAACTAAGAATATCTCTATTTTCTGATTGATTGATAGCATTTTCATTTAACTCAACAGCAGAACGTACAATTACTGATTATATATAGTTTCTTGAATCAAAATTGTTAGATGATACCTTGATCAATAGTAGATAGCAATTAAAAAACTAATATATAAGTCTGTAATTTCAATTTAGTTTCAAATAGAAAAATAGATTGATCAATTAAAATTTTGAAACTATAACTTAAAGTCGATATATACGTAATCGATACTTCTTTCAGAGCAGATTATGATTCTAGATCATACATAATATTAATTTGCAATCAATATGTATACATTTACAATATAAATAAATAACTAATAATTTAATCGAATACTGATTTTATAATCATTGTTATTAATTTACGTATAAAAAAATAATGAGTACAAATGTTAAGCTTTCTTTACAATATTAGTTTCAGTAGGGACAACAGTATAAAAATATATAGATATTCTTAATTTTCATAACAATGTAGTACTAAACTTTTAAGATAATTATTTATTACCTAATAAAGAAATTTATCTGAAGTATTTTAATTCCTCCTCTCCACAAATATAGTTTATAAACATTTATTATAATCTTTATTGATAAAAAACAAGCTTTGTTACTTAAATATAAAATTTATTTTACAATATTGCAATAAATTTTCAATCCAGTTTAGAATTACTTATTGATTTTATTGTGTTAATAATTTATTCTGCGCAACGCTGAGGGTCCGAAAGTTCTATAGACTTATTACTCTAATTTTTTTAAGTATTTAATACTTATTGATATTTATTTGAAAATAATAATATCTATATCATATATTGTACAGCACTGAAATATCCATCAGATTTTATTGACTACATTACATTATCATTGCATCTTATTTATTTTAAACAATGTATTATTTAATTCTGTGACAGTTATTTTATACTTGACCAAGTTAAGTACTATTTAAAGTCTGTAAAACTCAAGTATTTGTTTATAACCTCATACAAACCAAATTTATTGTCTTTAAAGCGTTTACACTTGTAATTTGACATATCCTCTACGACAATAGAGTCGTAGAGTATAAAAGGAGACATATATAAGTAATGAAGCTTATTAATGACCACTATGGAAATATAAGCATCAAGCAAACATATTTTACCACATAAATATTCTTGATAATCTGACAAGCTGTTAAAAAAGAGAAAAAGAGTGAAGTAGCGTCGGCGCAACTTTTTTACGGGTCTTGCACTGCGTGCTCATGCCGCCTTAATCGGCTTTCTAACGCAATGCGAGCGTCTCGCTCCATTCTTGCGCCTCGTGGAACTTGTGCAATATTTTTACAAGGCGCCTTTCCAACTTCCTATATACATACATACAGTGCAATATCCCGCACGTTTTGCGGCCTCTTCCGCACTTAAAGGCTTCTTAAAATGGTCATTCGCGTGATACGTGCTTTGTCTTTAATATTTTATTTCTAATCTGTTGCAGATTTTCGCAACAATTTTTTAAGAAAACCATTGTTTTTTATTAATTTACTTTATAACAGACAAATAATCCTATCAACAGATACTTTTGCTTGTCGAGAAAGCTTACGAAGATACTATTGAGCTATTACTGTTTTATGCATGTTAAGTCTGTAAAAATTTAAACAAAAGAAATCGGATATAATAATTTACAAGGTAACATAAATATATTTACATATTATCTTATTTTCATTCAATGAATCAATTCTCTATATATATAATTTGTTTTGATTTTTATAAAAATTATTTAATACGTTCACAATATAAATATCGAAAATTTTTCGAATATATAATAATATCACTTGAATTTATTTTTAAAGTCATTTTTATTCATTATTTTAAATTATATTTTTAGTTTTTTAATAAAAAAAATCAAATATATTTTAAAGTATAAAAGTTGATTATAAAAAATTATTTTATTGTTTTATTTAAGAATAACGTACGGAAACAAATATTGACTGTACATATTAATTATATAAATTTTATCATTGCTTTACAGGAATTATTAAGAGTTATTAATTACTTTACTATTTGAATTTGAAGAGTCGCATAAGAAATAAATTAATTATTATCATTAAAGTTACTTAAATAACGTAGCAAGTTGTATCGTCAATATTGGTAAACGTCTTATTGGTCTCACTATTCCCGGCTATTTCTACTTGCCGAGTGACCAGTTACGCCAATCATTTTATTTATTCATCTCGAATGTTTTATTTATAACATTTGATAAAGAACTCTCTATTTTAAATTTTATATAATAAATAATTAATTAAACAATGTATTAATAATAATTAAAATATGTATTAATCTTTTTATTTTCAATAACAAAATAATTGGTCACATGTATAAGTGTGCAAGAAAAACAATGTTACAAAAAATATATATTGCGACGCTCCAACCAACACTTAAGTGAAGTGTAATACTTTTTGCAATTAGCAGAATTTTATGGACGTTTATATATACTCTTTAAAATACGACTCGTATTTCTCATAAAGCTTATGGACATGTTAAATAAACACTTTTTGTTTCTTAAAACTATCTAAATGATTATTTCTTCCAGTGTATTGTAAAATTTAATTTAATGAACTTCATTCCTTTAAACTTACGCGTTTTTAAACTATGAAAATATTATAATGATGTAGAAAAATATGACTTTTATGTATCATTGCACTTTTCGCAATGTCTTAAGTACTGCCCCATTTTACCTATCACTACAAAGGATCTAATAATTTACCCTGGCATTTATCTTAACAAAAATTTACAAAATTATTTATAAAATAAAATAAACCGTTATATTTTATTATTCTCATAAGATTTGAAAATAAAATTTTTGTAAAATCTGGAAATATGTTTATGATGATACTTTTTTATTGTATTAAATTTTAAAGTTAAAATTTTGAAACCGGTGTTGTGTGTTTATTCTGAAAAAATAAATGAATATTAAATTGGTATTAAAAAAAATATTTTTTTTGAATATTTGAAATTATAATATGAATTACTACTTATTCTATGTAATTATTTTTATAAAGTTGTGAAATAATAACATTCATTAAATTAATCATTAATTAAAAGAAGTTTGTAAATGATTATAAATAAAATATTGATAAATTCGTTCAACATAAACTTAATACTTTAATTTTTTTATGAAAAATATTAATAAGCTTTTTAATTTGCCTATGTTATAAAGTAAATTATTTATTTAAAAGCAAGAGTTCTTCTAAGAGATTATAAATGTCTTATTTATTATAATTAAGAATTTTTAAAAATCTAAAGAAAATAATTACACGAGTACGTCAGAAATGTTTTTTATCGCGGAAAATAATTACAGTTTTATGATATTCCATTACAAATAATTAAACAAAACCTTGAAATTAGAAGGATTGTTGCAAGTCTATGAGAATGATTTGTATTTAATCTTAAAGTTAATAATTTATATATTACTTTTTAATTTTATATTTTCCATTAATTTTCAAATCGTTTGTAAAATAATGAGAAAGTAATTTTCACATATTAATATAAAAACAAATATGTTACTAATAATCTCAATAATTATTTTATATTATATACGTACGTTTTGTGAATTATTAATGAAAGTGTTTGTTTACTCAATTAAAATATCTATTGAATTTTTAAAAATCTGTGAATGTTCTATTAATGATATTAATGAAGTCGTTAATAAATATTTATACAAGAAAATAGTTAAAAAATGAAACAATACTACAGATATAATTTATATGTGAATTAAGTTAACACGACGAAATAAAAAAGTTAAAAACTTAATGAATAAAATATCATCTTTAATTTTTATAAATGTGAATTACAAGGATTTCATAGTTCATTTGTAAAATAAAACTGCTGTGCAATTATTATTGATTATTTCTATTTTTGTTTGTCAACCTTCCTGTACTTTATGCTTAGACGTGCCGTGTTTCCATCGACAATTACGTCGAGTAAGAGATATACCATAGAGATCTACCATTGCAATTATCATGTATCTTCAAGCGAGAAGCCGCTGGTTCTATTCCAATTGTACGACCGTCATTAGTGATTCAACATTGAATAAGCGCGCGGCCTTTTTCTCAATTGAATATGAATATAAAAACACTTATGCGGTTGTTGTGCCTCGTTTCGTGATCCCAAAGAAGATGCCGAAGCACGAGTTATGTTCAAATTTTCGATGTATTTGATTAATGCCAGAAAATTTTTTAACGACCTACGTATTATTAATTTTAATTGTTAAATTATTCAGATTTTACAATTTACGAAATGAAAATCATTTCGAGATCAAACTTTCTAATTTGAGTAAGCCTTTCAAATTTAGAAATAATTTAAGTAATCTTAAAATTTTCTTAATTGTATTTTATATTCTAATAAAAAAAACCTTTTAATACTTTATCGTTTGTATTTATAATTATTTGTATTTATTAATGCTGAAAAATTATTAATATATTATTTATTGTGAAATATTCGAATATTATTTTAATTTCTGTATTATTATCATTTAAGTTAAAATAGGGATTGCAGCTGTTCTTGTATGTTACTACTCATGAGAAGCGTGTAAATAAGCTATTGATTTTAGATTTTTAGATAGCAATGCGTTTAATAGAATTGGTTCTTTTTGTGTGCTATGCGAAACACGATTTATATTGTAGGTACGAATGAAACTGATAAGTCTCTTGATTTCTTGTTGAAAAACAATATAAAACGTAATTATTATTACAAAACTCAAAAGTTACATGATTTTTTGTCGAAATAGAGTATTAAATATAATTATCTATTTTATTTTTACTTTTCAAGTAATTTCAATTATTATAATAAAATTCTTTTAAAAATACCGATATTATTACTAACGTAATTTTATTTAATTTGCTGACTATTAATTCAGTGTAGAAAAAAGTTAAGAAATACGTTGCTAATATTAGTTAATGACATTAAATATGTACTTATATTTATGGAAGTAAATATGTTTTTACTATAACGAGAGTATTTATCACATTCTATCCATATACGTATATAAATACGTCATGTAAATTAAAGGTATTTCTGCGAAAATATTTTTGTATATATAAAATTATTTTTATTCACATAAAAAATTGCAGTTATTATACAAATATAATACAAGTAAAAAAATTTCTTAATAATAAATATTTTAATATTATATTACAATTGATGTTGAGTTTTAAATTAGATTCTTAATCTATATTGTAAGAAAAAGTGATTTTATAAAAATTATGCAGAATTATCATATTATTAATGATATTTGGACTTGATTTTATTTATACTACAAATATACAAATTCGTTCTATGGTATAAATTTAATAACAAATATAAATTATGTATGTTTTCAAAAAAGGATTTAATATCTTAAAACCTTGAACAAAGTCTTGACATATTTTCTTTATTATTTCTAAATTTCTGTTTTAACACGTAGATATCAGAAGACTTATTTTATTTATATGTGAATACCATTTAATGGAAAATGTAATAAAAATATTATTACAGATGCTTTTTATTATTATGTAATATTTAAAATTTTTTTTTTTTAATTTCTTAAAATCTTTTGGAAAATTATACAAATAATGTGAAATTTATTTTTATTCTTAATTAGAAAAAAAGTGAGTAGTTTCTTAAATGAATTATTAACAATTTTACTATAGCAATGTTTAACATTTTAAAAATTTTTTACTAAATGCTCTTATATTTGCAAATTTTTTTACACAGTTTGAATACGAGTAATGGTATTATGAAAGATATATGAAACATCTGTTTTTTTTTTTTTTTTTTTTAAATAATTAAAGTATTGAATCTCAATTCATCAAACAATAATTTTTTAAAATTAAATAAATATTGATTACAAGTTTAATATGTATATAATAATATAATAAAATTTATTCCTCCACCAAAAATATAAGTTAAATATCATGATTAAAGTAAATTTCCTGAATTTATTTTCATAGAAATTTTCTCTTGATAATAATATAAAATCACTTTATTTTTTAAAAACAGTTTCAATATAAAAAAGTTATTAATTTATTTGTATTTTTTTTAATATTATATTACTAATTCATATATATACTGCATACTAATAAAAAAAAGTTTTGTCAAAAAATTCATTGTATAGTTGTTACAAAATCCACTATTCTTCCATATAACTTAAATTGGAAATAGTTAAATTATAAAAATACGAATAAATTCTATTTAAAGTAGAAACAAGTTTGTATAAATATATTTTTAATCATTTATATCTGAATTTACAGATCATCAAGATTTTTGAAATTATTTTATTTTGTGTACATTTATACTCAGGTTATTTTAAATTCTAATTTACTTTTTAGTGTAATTGGAAAGTTTATCGAATTTTAAAATTTATATATTAATAAAGTATCATGAAAACTGGAAATGCAAACATGCATACAGAAATTTTTTTTGAACAAATTCTTTATAAAATATACTATATTTTACATCTTAATCAGAGACATGTTCTGTTTTATTATTCAATGTTTTATGACGAAAATTTTTTTGATATTTATATAAATTTTTATGTTATTTTGTACACTGCATTAAAATAAATCACTTTGAAAAAGTATTTACTTTTACTTTGAATAAGTATCATAATTAATTTTTTAAAATCACAATATATTTTGATTGATTTAAATTGATTCGAAAATAGATATTTGTTTTTGTATCTTCAATGAAAAACAATATAGTATATTTTCATTATAAATATATCATATTTTTCTACATTTTATAATAGACAACAAAATAATCAATTAATGAATAATAATTTTGTACAAAATTTATATTTTCAAATTTATAAAATAAATATTATTTAAATATCTAGATGTTTTATTGTAGTACCTAATAATTTTCATGCATTCTATGATATATGTTCTCACTAAAGAAAGTGTATTTAACGTACAAAAAGTCTAATCGTAATAAATCTATCATTAAACATCATAAAAGAAAGTTTATTTAACGGTAATATATATATACAGTAGTACTGCTTCTTGTATTACACAATTAACGAATTCATTAAGCAGCGAAAAGTGAAAAATAACGAATGCATCATAATAATTAATCTTTGCTTGAACGAGTGAGCAGGTTATCTTGATTTACTAACGGCACATTCGAGTTATAGACTTATTATTATAGAATACAATTGTAAATTTCAAATTAGAGAAATTGCGAGGTAGAATATATATTCTTACCAATGAATTGCATATAAGATATGACCAAATTTGTAAATGAAAGGTCATTGCTTATAAAGGTTAATAACAGGCTTTTGTCAGCTGTACGCGAGATTAAAATTATTGCTCATTATCCTAAGCGCGTAAATGTGCAGCATAATTTCTGCATGACTGATCAATGTATGCATTTAACTATCAAAATTGAAAACTTGCCAACATAAAGTATTAGTTAGCTAAAAAGGTATGTAATATAATTCCACTTACATCGCTGTGTTACACTAAACTAATTATTCACAAATTTTCTTAACACTTATGTAAACTAGTGATTTTAGAACAAAAAGTTTATTCGACAAAGTTTTAATTAGAAGCTGACACTGCTTTTTAAGGCTATTATGTTCCTTGTGATTATACTTTGTAAATATAATTGATTTTATAAAAGTAGTTAATAATTTGCAACTTTGCATATACTATTTTTTTATTAATTTTTTAATACTTAGTGTAATATAATAATTGTTGACATCGTAAAGATAAAATAATAATTAAAAATATTTATAAGTTATATATGAATAAATTGAATAAATTTATCATAAATAGACGTTTTTAAATATAATTCATAAAAAAATTGTTTGAATAAAATATTTAAAATAATTTTATTTGAACAATTAATATTTTATTTAATTTAATATTAAACATTTTTTTTATTTTTAGTTAAATTCAAATAGTATATACTTTACATATTTGTTTTTATATATGTTTTCATTAGTTATAATTTTTATAAAATCTATTACAATATGTATAATATTTTTATATGAGAAAAATTCAATCAATTATAGGAATTATATATTTTTTAATATACAAAGAAGCATTGTGTTTTGGTAGTATAATAGGTCATAACAAAAGACGAGACTTCATTTAATCATAAATGAAGAATAAGGTAAAAGGCAGACAGATCTGTGTTATTTTGGAGACAACATCCTTTTCTTAATGGAACGTATTTTGTTCTACAGACTCTGTCTTCCGACACTTATACAATTCTTATAGCAATAATTACTTTTGGGGTCCGAAAAGTGTGTCTCGTACTCATTCTAAGAGCTACAAAGGTATGTATTGTTAATTTTTAACGTACTATCATTATTTCAATTATACATAGATAATATTTTTTTAATTGGTGGTAACTACATAGAAGAGGGAGAAGAATATTGCTAGAAATTTTTCGAATTATTAATTATATTATAGTTAAATAAATTTAAATGAAAAATTAAATTACATAAACATGCTGAAAACAGGTTTAAAAAAATGTATGCATAGATACATAATTTAGAAATTCGTTACATCTATTTTATTCAACTAATTATTTTATTCATTTATTTAAACTTAAAGATTCTTATAATAGATATTATTAAAAAAATTAATATTTTTGTGGTTTTATTTATTCGTGAGAAATATATGCATACCTTATAAATATAGCTCCTATATTAGATACGAAAAATAAATTATTTAAGTTTATTATATATTTTTATGCTTAAATATAATAATGAAATACCTAATTTTTAATATTTTTATTAGTTGTCAAATATTTTTTACGGATTTACTTTTGTATTATGTTAATATTTATATAATACTTAATATAATACTAAATATAATTAAAGTAATGACCAAAGAAAAAGATCAACTTTGATATATAAAGGTAAATAATATTTCTAAAGGATTAAACATTTAATTAACACTATGCTTGGCCGTAGTTAATACAAGTTCAGTTTATTAGTGTAATAAAGTAGAAATAGCTTAGAACTGTAAATTAAAGAATAACAAAACATAATGGTTTGTTAGTGTAATGAAAGAACTAAATTAGTATAAGTATACGTATAGCCTACATCTTATATTATATAGATAGCACATTCTCAATTATGTTTACTTTGGTTGGCGCAAGTGCTAAAAATGTTATAAGCTGGAGAAATTTCACGATCCTTTGACTTTAAAATTAATCGTTTCACTACAACTTGATAAAGTAATTTGATAATCTTTGATGATTCAATTAAAAACAAATCACTCATTTAAACATTTCATTACATGATAAAAAGTGAATTTGCAATCGTGTATGTGTTACTCATTACTCTTCATTCTATTCACTAAATTTAAAATATTTTTCTTATTTTTCATTTTTTACGAGGCACATGTGAGAATAATTAAGTTTGAAGCAAAAGTTTTTTGGCGAGCACTTCCTTGGAATTGGTATAAATCGCATCTAATTATGCGGTTTGCATATAATTGCGAGCCAACGGTGAGAGATTTTTTCTGCTGGCTCAGTGCACTCTCCTGCGCGTGCTCCATTACATCCAAGTGCGAGAGAGCGTTACAAAAATAAAAAAGAGAATCCATTACTGCTGACACTTTTAACGTAGCTTGGGTAACGAGCGTAGCAAGAATTGTACGCGAGTCTCAGCAGTGGCGTTTTCTAATTTTTGTTTCAAAACAGAACACCGTTTACCTTCTGCTTTTTTCGAAAAGAGGCAGATGAGACATATGAGTGCAAGGGAGTGTAATATTTAAGAGGCGTGAAAGGAAATGAGCGTTGTCTATTATATATGTATACATCAAAAATATCTGAAATTTTCTTTTGTTTTTACTAATATTTGTTGATTATGATGGCAGTTAATAATTTTATTTTTAATTACTTAATAACAAAAAAAAATAACAGTCGTTTAATATACTTTGAGAATATAAAAAAGTCTAGGGATAATCATTTTTTTAAATTATTAAGAAATTAATAATTACTACACGTTGATTATAATTTTATACACGTATTCAAAAATAGTTAAAATAAATTCTAACAACAGGACTAAGAAATCATTCACGCGAAAGCATATTTATATATATTTTATAATACCTAGGGACATCTTTTATATTATAAAATGTAACCTATACATATAAATTAAATTATTGTCATGAAAAGTTGTAAATATATGTAATAAAAATTAACTGTAAATAACAATATACTGATTCGGAAATTTAAAGAGAAACCATAACCTCAGGTGAATATATAATACACACTCAATAATGAACTTACATTGTGTATAAGTAATTCAAAATTTAATTCTTCGTATATGAATATACGGCGGATAAGATCAATATTAAAAAAATAATTATAATCAATCAATTTCACATTAGAAAAAGAACAAATTTTTTATTAAATAAGAATATAAATTTGTTCATAGAAATATATGAATAAATAAATAAGAAATTTTATTTTACTGAAAATCTTTAATGAAAATTCATATGTAACAGTATGAATTATTATTATTATTAATATAAAGTATTTTAGCTTATAAAATTAAAAAGTAATAAAAAATTATGATTCATGATTATTGAAGCAATAACATTTTTAAGAAACTTTTCAAATGTAGTAAAATATATTATGTTATGAAAATTAAAATTATAAAAGTTTTGAAGATTATAAAGTAGAACCATTTTAATCGTAAATTTTTCAAAAGTTTTTGCTTTCTTAAACCAAAAAAGGATTTTATGATATAAAACCAATATGATTCATGAAACAATAAAATATTATCACAATTTATTTAATACTAGTTAAATAATATTTTATTTTTAATTTACTCTTACATAATCATCTATGTTGGCCTTGATTATTTATATTTTGTTAGACTTCAAAATATTTAATTTTTTATTTTTCTTTCAACTTTATTCTTTTAAAGCTTTTTTTAATCCACTATTCTAAATTTTTTTTTAAATATTTGACGTATTTAAAAATTTTGTACAAAAAGAATATTATATTCAAATAATTGAATTATTTTTTAAAATGGAAAACTGATTGGTATTTTTATTTTTATTAAAATATAGATTATAATACAAAATAAGAAATTTTCAATACAATTGAAGTCTTTTTAAAAAAAAATTTTATGAAACTAAAGCGAGAATACACGTTGTTCCTTATTCATTCTTAAAATAATATTTTTTTTATTTCAGATAAACTAAAATAGAATAATATAATAAAATAAATAAAGTTTTATTTCTTTTAATTAAATATGAACTTTTCAGATTATCCATAATTATTCTATCACTTCAAATAAAATAATTATTAAACATCTTGTTATATATATTTTTGTATTTTTAACTTAAGAATGATAATTTTATTAATTCTGATACGTATCTTTATTCAATGTAAGATTTTAATTCATATGTGAATACTTTCAATATTTACAACATTTACAGTGCGGTCGCACAATTAATTCTAGTTTTTTTACTAATTCTTTATAAAAGATAGAATAATTTAAAGTATATATGAAAACTATGAAACTACATATAAAAATATATATGCATTTCAATTTATAGAAACTTGTATTCGATATTATAACTAGAAAAGTATATCATATATTTGCATATTATTGATAAAATTTAGTATATATAAAAATTTTAATTGGAAATTCAAATCCTATAAAATATGTTTTTATTTGTCAAGCTTTCGGTTTAAATCACAATCAGAGCAAAGAAAAATTTTATTTCTTTTTTAATCGATAGCAAGAATACTTTATAAAATTCCTCTAATTCTAGAGGGTAATTTAAAGTATTGCGTAATATACAAATCGAAGGGGAAGAAACTCTGGACTTGAGCAGAATGTCTGTCTCATTCTTTCATCTTTTATTAACCTTCATATTTTATAAACTCTCATTTTATGTTATATTAAATTCTCAACAATTTTTTAAAAATTTAACATTAGTATTTATTCCACGCATTAATTATATTTTAACTTGAAACATAAAACCAAGTTAAAAGTAGTTGATTATGTTATGTATAATCAAAAGTGTACGAAAACGATCACTGGAATTAACTTATCTTTGAAATATTCTTTTACAGTTTTAGAAATTTAGATCCAAAAGATAGAATTTTGGACGTTGTTAAAATTGTTGAAACAGATGCATATATGACTACAGGCATTAACACGAAGTTTATTTAGTAACTTTTTAAATGATAGAGTTGTTAAAACTGAATATTGGTCAGCCGCGTAAGGATTTTAATCGACACGCACCGAATAAATCACCCAGAAGAATCAGCATCAAAGAAACTTTACTAAAGAGGCTCATATTACTCGTAAAATCGAGTAAATGCAACAAGAATGTCTTCAGGAAATTGAAGCATTGATTTTTCGATTTTGTATAGTTAATTAGAATTATATTACAAAGAATTACCTATAATTAATATTATTTTCGCTCCAGTATTTTATAGTTCGATTTATTTTTATAGTTTCATTTTTGTGATGTTGACAAATATACACCTATTTCTAACAAAAATATTATCATTGACTTGAACAAAATTTATTGTCTAAATCAATAAAAATTATTTCAAAAACATAGTAAAACTTAAAAAAGTGTTTATAAATAATTTTTATTGGATGTAGAAATCAAATTCGTTTATAGTTTCAAACTGTTTTGGATTTTTTGATCATTCAAGTATGGAAACGTATGATTATCCAAAATAAATCTAGATAACTATTTTAGATAAAAAAATTATGGATTGTAATTTTTCCCACTAATTTTAAATTGAATCGATGAGGTAGTTTAACGTTCAACTGATAATTCTGTCGTTTTGAAACAATATAGTAATAACATTTTTTGGATACTTTATAAACGTATGGTTAATAAATACTTGAAATTATAAAAAGGTATTAATAAAAAAAATGTCTGAAAAAATATATTTTCTTTGCAAAGACACTTTTAAGAATAAAATATATTTTAATTTAAGTATTATAAATAATATTATTATAATTTTAAAAAGATAATGACACGTGCTTATACCGTTTTACAAGTGACGATTGAAACTACTTTTTATTTGAATATACTGCAGCGCTATTCGAACTAAGTCGTGTATATACGTTTTTATAAATACTAT
Organism: Platyscapa corneri; assembly: GCA_018907185.1. Lineage (NCBI taxonomy): Eukaryota > Metazoa > Arthropoda > Insecta > Hymenoptera > Agaonidae > Platyscapa > Platyscapa corneri. The sequence continues at coordinate 362,701 of JACCHW010000005.1, read as the reverse complement.
AAGCAAATAAGAATTATTCAACGTAATAGTAGTTACACTAGGCACTTATACACGTTTTATAGACGGTTTGGTGATTTAAAATAAATGTTTGCATATTTGAAAATGTTTCTACATGTACTAGAAACTTTGGCAGCAATACTTTTCTATAATTACTAATAAAATCTTCGTTTAATAATGAAAAATGTGAGATGAGATATATGAGCATTAAATATGAAATTCTGTAATTAGAAATTTGCATCTAGAACTACTTCTAGGATTTCTATACAGTTTAATTGCAAGACTTATCTTTTCTTTCTACGATAATGCTCATGTTACATATAAATTGAGATGAAAGAATAGTAATAAAATACTTAGCATGTTATCGTCTTATTGACATTAAACATTTACACGATTTTAACCATACAAAAATGATTTGAAAGTGATGCTATGATTTATGTCTTAATTTGAACACTTTTTAATAACTAATTCGTCCGGTAAAATACAAAAACTTTAAAATGTTTCATAATTAAATTTAAATTTGATTCTAATTTTAAATTTATTTAAAAATTATTTTTGTTTTTTTATAACTTTATTTACATAGAAAATTTATTAATCTACTGGAATAATTTTGATAACATTAGAAATTTATTAGAAATAATCAAGAGAATAGAATTTTAATGATGAATCAAGTCATATCTAAGTTTTAATAGTATATATAATTTCGGATAAAATTTAAATATATTTTCTAAGCAAATGTTTTACATAAAATCGATACTATAATTTCGTAATATTCGTAAACGATAAATAACATACAAGACAAAGATTTACATATATTCATAATATAATTGTAATAAATAAAGTTTGTATCAATAGTCAGTTGCAGTGTTTCTGAAAATATTATTAATCTATTTTATATTTCGAACTAACAAGAACGTGAAAAACAATTACATAAATTCAAAATCGTTCGACCCAGATCTATGAGCACGGCTTTTATCTCAAATTTACTTTACTTATAACGCTTGTATAGCAACGCACAGCGTGTGGCACAGAAGTTGAAAAAAGTTTTTTACGTAGTTTTTCTATAAACTCGCAGAGAGTGTTTAGCGGCGTTCGATGCCTGTAAAGACATTATCCAGCTTCGGGCGTTTATACCGCCCAATTATCAGCGTAAATCGTGGCCTCCCTGGTCGCAACAAATTGTAACCACACACTTTTTCGCCTTTATTTCTGCCTCCACGTATTGCACTCACCTAAGCCACGCAAAAGAAAAGCGCGCTCTAGAAAATTTGCATGAGCCCCGTAGGCGTCATTGCGTTTGTGCAATAATGCTAATGCCCACCAAACTAATAGCTGTTTTAATAACAATTTTGGTAATTGGTCTCGCCTAGAGTATAAAGTCCTCTTACGTATTCCTGCGCGTGCACTCGTCCACTGGACGAATTTACACAACGTGAATGGCGACCGTCTCTGCTATCCTCTTGCTGTTGCGTTAGTCCTTTCACCTCGTGATGACGCTAACAACGTATCATTTCACCTATCGCAGAGCCACATGTGTACAAGATCGCCGATACCTCCCACCATTCTGTACGAGTTCATCCACGTGTACATGCGTATAGGTGTGTGCCAAATTATCCCATTGTATCATCAAGGACTTTAAAGAGCTTGAGTTTCCTTCCTTTTGTTTTCGGCGTTACTAAATATGTATAGACCAGGGAGGGCGCGCGCAAGTGTGTAACCACCTACATATACCTTAGGTTCATCCCTTCTCACAAGATATTATAGGTTTCCTTTTGTTCTCTTTGAATATTACTTTCGACGGGTCGACTCTCCACTTTTGTCAAAAATGAACAGACAGAAAGCGAAAATATTACTTTTCGCCTGAGATTATCAAGATATTTAGGAAGAAATATCGTAGAATTATATCAAATAGAAAAAAAATTCTCATAGTACTAATACAAAATATAATTTCTTCCAAAGATTTCTCATATAAACAAACAAGCTTTTTAATATTTTTAAATATCAAACATAATTTTTCGTACTTTTTAAACTTAACAACTTTTAAAATTAAATAACTATAAAATAACATATAAAATACACACATATGCAACAATTATTTCTTGATAAAATTATTATTATTAATACTTACAAAAGTGTAATAAACATGTTTGTAAAGAAGATAAGATTTATTGAAAATTTTAATTAATTAACTACTATAACTATTAATTGTCCTTTTAATTTAATATTAATATATAGTTTCAATTAATTGTACAGTATTTTTTTTATATTTAAAAATTTTTAGTCTTATTTATTATTTATCTTTTTATTTTTATTTTATTTATTTTTTAAAGGAATATCTTATCAACAATAAAATATATATGATATCATGAAATGATACAAACAATAATAGACACTGTGTGTTCCTAATAAATGTTACTTGAGTCTAAGATTGGATGGAAGTGAATTCGTAATAATAAAAATAATTATACTAATCCTTGCGCAACTAAATACAAAAACTGTTTTTACGCATTTTCATCAGATTATAATCAATACTAATAGTTTTATTATAATTTACTACCATACGAACTTCAGTATTATATTAAAATTATATTAAAATTAAATAATATTTGAAATATTGTGCTTTAGATCTTGATATTTATTGTTTCAGCAATTATAAATACAATACTATAAACATTTAAAAAATGCAATTTAATGAGAATAAATAAATAATATAAATAAATATATAAAAATAAGTAATGACTCTATATTATTTATTAATTTTAAAAGTTGATTGTAAAATTATTTAGAATTTTACAATGTAAGAAAGTGTTTTATTCAATTCAACCAATATATTTTTATTTAAATTTTTTATTTTCAGTTATATAATATAATTATACCTTTTGTAGTTGTATTTATACCTACAAAATAATATGTATTGATATAAACTCTAATTGAAAATTAAAATATTAAAAATTTATTTGTTCTAAAGTAGAAATTAATTACAAATTATATTATACTGGTTTGTATTTTTTGTATTTACATATGGTAATTGATACATATATAAGTAAGAGAAAGGTAATATATAAAGATAAAAGAATATTACAGAAACTGGAATGGTAATGCATCATATATTTTAAAAATTTCGTTTTTGAAGTATATATTTTATTAATTTAAATTTTTTATTTATTTAGTAATCATTTACAAAATCAGCATTTTCTTAATTTTTTTCTTCACATAAGTTGCTTATTTACAAGTTTTTATTTTTTTTCAACGAATCAATTAAATTTTAATCAATAAAAAGTTTATTTACCTAATATACTTCAAGTTAGAATATTAATTTTATACGATTTATAAATATTCTGTAATGTTTTAAAACGTACCCAAAATTGAAATAAGTCTAATATCGTTTATAAAACTTCAAAACAATAATTTCTTAATTAATATATATTGGAATCTAATTATTATTATTAATAATATAGGTTTTAACAAAGAAAATAAGTTGTTTATTCATATAATTCTTATGTGGTTTTTGCAGTTGCGTAAATACTTTTTTGTTTGTAACTTGTAATTAATATTTTTTTTAAACAATAAATTTTACGTATTAATTATGATCAGTAAAACAAATACTGAATGAAATACAGATAAATTAAATTAAAATTTTTTTCTACAATAATTATTTTTAGTAAAAATTAACATAATTTTATTTATTAAAAATAATAATAAATAAAAATAAATAAATAACACATTATCAAAATACAAATTCTTAATTGTAATACACTTCTTCTTATTAAATCATTATATAGAAACTTTTTTAGTAAATATTTCTTTTATATTTATTGAATTTTAATATATTTTATAAAATAACGTTTTCAGCTCTTTTTAATTTATTTTTTCAAAGGTTGCAACTATTAATTAAACATTAAAATTTTATTGAAATTGTAAAAAATTTTATAAGAAAGTAATATTTTTTATAAAATTATGTGTATTATAATTTAAAAAAGATATAAACATATAAATTTATTGTTTTTTAAAATATTATTAAACAGTTAAATTAGATATTTCAAATAAGGAATTTTTTATAAATAATTTTGCATTATGAATATAATCATGGTTATAAAAAATTTTATGTAAATTTATTTAAATACATAATTTTCCGATAATATTTTTTAGTAAGCCCTCTTTTTCAGTAAAAAAATAATAGTACTAAATAATTATAATTTTAAAAAATAATAATTAAGTACTAATTAAAATTAGATACATTAAAAGCTAAGAGTTAAGTGCAGCAGATTGTATTTATCTTCCATTTCAACAATCTTTGAAAAAACTTTTGAATACTTAGTATTGGTATGTACAATCCAGCAAATGATATTTAGCCACAATGCAGTAGTAAACCGACGTCGGATTTTGCTATTTTCTCTTAATAGTTTCTGAGTTATAGACAAGAAGATCGTAAAGGATGACATGAAAGCATACTAAGACAGTAATGGTATGCATTAAGCATAAAACTCGAAATTCTTGTGATATATTATATGAGGATTTCGCCACACTTTTTTTATATTATTTATTATTTTTATATTACTATTATTTATTTTTCTTTAATTTTGTTTCACTTTAATTTACATTAATTCCATTTGATACTTTTAATAATATGTGTGCGATTTATCGATTTGTATATTTCTGTAAATTTTATTTATATTAATAATATAATATTTATACAAAAAAACTTTAATTTTTATCTGCACAATTGCTTCATAATTTACTTTATATTTGCTATTCACTATTACTATTTACTATTCACTATTTACTTTGTATATATATGTAAGAAGTATTTAAATCCAATTCCAAAGAGAACAAATTTTTAATTTATTGAATCAAACTTTAAATGTAAATTTTGATAGAATACAAAATGAAAAATGATTTCTAGTCGACAATTTTGTAAATGATTGCAAATATATTACTTTATATTTTTTAATACATGATAGGTTATCATTAAAGTATTGATATAAATTCAGTAATATTTCTCTATATAGTACATATCAGGACATAAGCTATTGCATTGCAACCGCGATTCGGAATTTTACAATACTTCATAAGATTACGTATAATTTTATTAATTTAGTTATGGAATCCTATATAGCTAATACTATACATAAAAATCAATTATTTTAAAAAACATATTTTAGAAAATGTATTGAATTTTAAAGATAATTAATTACAAATGAGTTGTAACCTTTTTTATCATAAAAGCATGTAATATTACTTGTGAAACTATGTTGTATTGGGACATTCTAGTATAAAATATTTAATTTTTAATTAGCATAAAAATACTTTGAATGAAATGAAATGTAAAAATTTTATTAAAAATATTTTAATGTTTTTAAGTACTGCATTATAAAATTATTTAACTTATTTTTCAAATAATTGTATTATTTCAAAATCAGATAATATTTATTTGTATTTGATTGCAAATAATGTCTACTTCATTACATCAAAATATAAATTCAATTAAATTATTGCAAGGAAATTAATTTTATTATACGTTCGAAGATATTTAATTCGTTTCTATAATGTATTTATTGATATAAAATAACAATGTAAACCAAAATACAAAGATATATATTGATACACACACATATATATACATGCATTTATAAATATTCAGATACAATTGTTAGAGTTAAACAATTAAAAAATTTTTATTTTTTAAAATTTATATTTTTGTTGATCTTAGAATATTAAATAAATTTTTTAAATTATTTATAGTAATTATAATAAAATTTAAAAATGTTGCTCATATATGAAAGGATGCAGTTCCAATTTATGATATAACGTACGCGATCTACGAATTTTCTATTATTAAGTAGATATACCAGAATTCAGTGAAAATGAAACCGCTTACCATTCGCCAGCTACGTCAATGATAACATTATTAATTTCGAATTTATGGATAAAATCGAATGAAAATGGTAAAGTATTCATTTTGAACGAGTAACAATGCTTAATATACCCTTATTGTATGTAGCAATTTCTTAGATTAAAAAACGAAAATTTATTTACGAGCAGCTGATTGAAAATTAAATATTACAATTTAAAAATGATCAAAATTATATTGAGAACGATTGTGCGGAATATCAAAAACAAATTATATACATTTATTAGTAATGTGATAATTAAATATAATTAATAAAAATAAACTAAAATTTTAATTGTATATTTATAAAAAATTTATTCAAATTCTTATTATTTGAAATTTATTCGCATTTGATTACAGGAATTTAAAAAATATGTTCTACTATCTATGCTTTAAACCTATCAATATATATTTTCATTGAAATTCTAAATTCATACTAACATTTTTCAATAGACAATGACTGCGATAGTCAAAATAAAATCATTATAGAATACTAATATTTTATACGTAATACTTTTAATATTAAAAAAAATGTTAGAGTATGATTTATTTAACTTTTACAAATCTGATGCAATAGCTTATTTCAAGGATTTATTTTTATGATCTATCAAATTTAAATAATAATGTAACCTAGTTCTCTTATTTTTAAGAGTATTTTTCAGAAAATAAACGTTTTAGTTTATAGAAATAACGATTGTTTTGTTTTGACAATTTCTTCGATATAAAAAAGATGAATTTTTCTTGAATTCTAAAAATTTTACTTGTGATTATTTACGGAATATTTTTAATTGAATGATAATAAATTTTAATGGAAAATAATCAGTGTATAAAATAATTTATATTATAAAATTATATAAACTTTGAATATAATAATATAACTAAATAAAAATATATTATATGCAAATAAAAAAAATCAATTTCATCCATTAGATATCTATGATATTATCAAGTATTATGCAAGTATTTTTTTTACTCGACCTGTTTAATGGGCCGCATAAAAATACTGAAAGCATTTTAAAAATGAAATATACTTTTTTAATACATTTTCTTGATCACACTTGTAATTTTAAAGTCACTTTTCTTATGTAATATATTTAATATAAAAGAGATGTGCGTTCTTTTACTCAATGCGCTATTTAATTTTTCAATTAAATTCTCAAAAATACTGAAAATTATTTTAATTTATTTATTGAAAAATTTTTTATGTTTAAAAGATTTGTGAAAATATTATAAGATTTGCTAAAATTATAAGTTGTAATAGTTTAAGTTAAATTAAATTAAACTAGTTTTAAGTACTATTTTATTCTAAAATATTCTCTTCTTTAAACTTTATAAATTTCAACCAATAATACTATTATTAGTTTTTATACAATATATAATTTATTCAAGTCATGAAAAAATTAACTATTGACAATAATTTAATTACTTTATATATAAATATTTTTGAAATTTCGAAATTCGCAATAATTATTCATAGAAATAAATCCAATTTTTTATTAAAGTGGTTGGAATTTTTATCTTTTTTTTGAGTTATTATCAAAGTTCATTTTTAAGTTTTTATTGTATTTTGAATAAATAAATATAGATTATTTTACAAATATTTAAGAAGACAGTAGATGACTTTTAATTACGATGCCATAGTATTTTGAATATTTATTACGTACAGATTAATAATAATTCATATATGTTTTATTAATCATTATCAAATAGAGTAAAATTAGGTTTAAATTGTATTCAAATATCTTTAAGCTACGTTTATTAATAATCAACTAATTTATGTGTTAGATTAGTTAAAATCAAATGCAAGTGAACTAACAGAAAATTTACTCGTTTAAATATATTTGTAATATATTACTCAATTACTTATCAATGAAGCGGTGTATTTTTGCAACTTCATGGAGTTTTAACTTTTTGCTATTTATTATTTAATTTTAAATTAAATTATACGCCTGTGACCTTAATGGGCCGTTAAAACATTCAGTATTAATTGTGCACATAATTCTGTTTAAAAAGTATCTGTTAATTTGAAATTGCTAAAATATTATGTAATTAATATTATTAGTTTTTCAAATAGTTTGAAAATCATTGAGAATATTTGATCTTTAATAGAATGATTTTCATTTGACAATTACTAAAGTTAAGGTAAAATTTTTATAAGCATTAAAATTGCGTTAATATACTTTTTAGATATTTTAGGTCATACAAAGCAAAAAATTCTAATTATATTCATACAATGAGAATAATTTTTGTATTTTAAATATATGCATATATATACACTTTAAATAAAATACATTAATTTTTTTTATACTGAATATACGGAGTTCCAGATTAAATGTATATTATTTTTTTTTAAATATATTAATCCCATACTTTTTAATTTATTTTATATAATCTGTAACTAATGATGATCTTAATTTTGAGTTAACTTAAATTATATCTAATTTATTTAGATATTTTATATAAATAGTACATATATACACTTCCATATGTCATTGGCAAAATTCAGTAAAAATTTAAACTTATTAAAGAAATTTATAACCAAATATATTCAACGTATTGAAAACTATTGAGTTTTTCTTTAATCAGCTGAATAACAATGTTGATATACTTTCATTTAAAAATGCATATATTTGTTCATTTGTATGGTGCATTATGCAATTTAATACATGGAATGTATCTAACGTTGTACATTTAATGCTTGGCATACCAAAAAGTATGCTCTTTAATATTAAACGAATCTTATTTAAAGAAGAATTAATTATTATTATTCTTACTAATAAAGACAAACTTACATTGCAGAGGAACAAACGGAGAATAATTATAATTTATTTGATGTTAGATTATACAGCGCAAACTAAATTTGATAAGAAAAGCGCGAAAAGAGTGAACGTAATATTAATGGATATTTCAACATAGCGGTATTTTGTATGAAAAGGCTAATCGAGTATGCATTCGAACCATCAAAGATTTATCATTTCTCATAATGCAGAGAAACGGTAAATATAATATGAAATCCAGCATGAAAGCCTCACTACAGCCGCAAAAACCAGCTAAAATACCAAATCCTGCTGGTGAGAAATCTCAATACTATCATGCATATGAAGTTAGACCCAAGTGTCGAAACAACCGCTCACTTAATGTAACGTCCCTGTTATAAAGATGACGCATGTAAGCCATTCGCCTCGAAAGAAACAGAATATACAACTTATTGCGTACCAATCTGTTCATGTAAGTTCAAGAAATTAATGAAAAATTTATTGGCACGAGATGTTCAAAGAAACGGAAGTATACATATAAATGGTACTTTTATCATTTGTAAATTGATGTTATTTTATAGTATCAAATCCATTAAAAATGAATGCTGATATCGTATTAAAAATGTATATATGTATAATTTTGTAAATTCATAATATGAAAATTATATTTTTCGTATATTTTCAATTTAATATAATATGTACTTCTACTATCTTACAAATACATTTTTCTATAATTCGTATCTACGAAAAAGAAAAAACCAGAATTTATTATATATTCATTTATTTCTGTAAAATATAAATTTATCGAATCATATATTTCATTTGAAATATAAAAAATATCAACAAATTTAAAATCGATAGAGCGATATAAGTAAATTTATTATCGAATTAAAAGGTTTTATTTATGACGTGTTATCGATGATAAAGTTTATTATCATTATTTTAAAAATTTTTTATAGATTGAATATTATTTCATTTAACATATGAGGGAAGCAGATCTCGGATAATAATTAATACAAGATAATGATCTACTTCACATGTAATAAAGAAATGTGACTGTGCATATCAGAAAAATATAATAAAAAGTGATCTGAAATTTTTTCTTCATATTGATTCATATTCTGAATTTATTAAAAAGTTTTTAAATTTAATTTCGTAATTAAGAACGTAATTTCATAATAAATAATATTTGAGAACAGTTTAATCTTAAAGAAGCTAAATGTAATTCATTCTGGGTCTTTTTGATTTAAGTATGTGCGGATAATTATTTGAATTGCTTTATACTCAATCACAATTTTATTCTATGTAAAAGGTTTCAAACTTTATATAAATGTATCAATAATATACACGTATATACATAAATGTAAGTCATATCTAAAATTTTGCAATGATAGTTATAAGAATCTATGCAATCTATTGAGTTACCATTCTAAATATTTCGCAAAAGATAAAATATCCAAAAAAGTAACTTGTACGGTTTAAAAGATCAGATAAATATATTTTAAACTCATAAATCAAAATCTATATAGTATTCCGACACAAAAGTGATTCAGAGTAAAATGAAATATATTATTATATATTAAGTTTTTAAATATTTCACCATTAACGATTTTAAAATTGATAAGTTTAAAAAGATTTTAAAAAGTATGAAATAGTATATTTCATATTCATTATTTTACTGAATTAAAAAACAATAATTATAATTAATACTATTTCAATTAGTTGTTAAATTTATATAATTTAAAATTTTCTTTATTATAAATCACTTTAATCGCATGAAATATAATAGGAGTAATTGACTGTTTTCATTGAAGAATTTGTTTGCAAACTAAAATTGTTCGTCACCATCAACATAATTTTTATTAATTATTTATTATTAATTTAACTTACATTATAATTATACCTAGTTTTTTTTTATAATGAAATTTATTTTCTTTTATATTTACTAAAAATTTCTTAATATACAATGTTCAATAATGCTTTTTTCATATAATATAGTGCATCAAAAACTCACAACTTTTTTTATTGGTCTGAATTTTCGGAGGTCCTTAATTTTTGCAAATACAGTTTAAAAATATAACCTATTTATTTTGAGCTAGTATTAGAATATATATATATATAATTAATCAATTAAAATATAAGCTAATATCAAAATATCCGTAATATTAATCACGGTGTTAACTATTAGATATGAAATTTTTAATAATTTAAATACAAAATTATAAAATAATGAAATTTGTATTTATACCTACATCTATTGCTAAAGTCATTTTTGTTTCATTTTATGTATGTAAAAGTCATTGGGTCTTCGAAACGACAATTGAGATCTTTAAAAAATATCGTAATATATTTTTTTATTCTTACTGTGCAGAGCAGTTTTATGAATTTTGGTAAATAAATCTATTTAACATTTCAGATAAAATTTATTTCAAACATTTTGTTGCATTACATGTGAATAATTCTACTAACTTCAATATTGAAATTTAACTTTATATTATCTATAAATGCCATTTATGTAAGATATTTAAAAAACATAATTATTTTATATTTGGAATTTTTTCTATTTAAATGATATAAAGTGTAAAAATTTTTAAGTAATATTTTTGAAATCTACGTATTTTTATTTTCTATTCATGTTTAGCACATTTTAAATATTTATAAATATAAAACTAATATATAATTTCATATAAGAGCATATTTAAAGCTTTTACCTAGGAACAAATTTGTAAGAAGTTATATTTATAATAATAATTATGCATTAATGAAATAAAAATGTTTTAATGATAAGCAATACGTAATGTTTAGTTAATATTTAAAAAACGGTTAAATAGAAAACATACATTATTTTTTGTATTCAAATTTTTTTTAGAAACTAATGTTTATGTCAATAATTTTAAACAAGTCTATCACAATACAAGTACATGTAAAATATTTTTTATAATTCAAACTATTTCTATGAGAAATTTAGCTGTTAAATTTAATTTAAAAATAAAATTACGATTAAATGGAATAATGTATCGAGTTTTTAATCGTTAGTATAAAAAGTTGACGGTCTAAACGATACAAATAAAAACGAATTAATCTATAAAAAATGGATGAGTGTATGTATTTATTATTGATGATTAATAAAAGGTTAATATGATATTAGAATTGCATTTCATATAAAAATTGTGATATTTACAATTGATTTCCTTTTTCTGTTTTTATTCCCACGAAAGTTAATATGATCTTATAGATTGATCTAAGATCTAAACTGAGACTATTGATATATAATTTCATATTTCTTAGTGAAGAAATACAATTTTATTTTGTTGTTAGTTTATTATATATATTATATAGAGCAAAAAAATTTATTTTAATAGCTTAGGATAATAAATTTAATAAATAATACAAAATATTAAAATTTTGTATTATTCCAGAAGCACAAAGAAATTCAGGAGAAATATACTATTATATGGTTCCAAGATTATTTAATATATTAAGTAATTATTTTAACGATCGGTGAGTGACAATGTAAAAGTTTGACGACTTGGTTTTTAAATCAGTTCGAATTAATTGGGTTAATCATTTTCAAATTATTCCTAGATGAAAATTTTTGAATTATTAATGATTTGTACTTTCAATCATAATTATACAATTAGCTTAATTAGAAATATAATTTTTTATTTAAGCAACCTTTAAAATTCTAATAATGCAAAGTGGTATTATGTTAAATTTGTAAAATTTCACTTGTAAAATTACTACATTATCATCAAATTATCTTTATCTTTTTTATATTACTTGAATTTTTTGAGATTATTAGTTACTGTATTTTATTCAGAAAGTGAATGATAATGTTATAAATGTTAAATTCTCCGAAAACTATAAAAAAACTTTTATATTAAAAAGTTTTCTTCCATTAAGCATTATGTATTATAATCAATTTTATATTCATAATAAAAATTGCAACAAATAAAATTAAATTATATCACTTGTCTTTCATTACACAATGAACAATAGTGAGAAAAGAACTTATGAAATTAACAAGGTATCGTTAATAAAAATAATTATAAACTTTTCCAAGCTACTAGATTAAAAATAGTATTTTTAAAAAGCCAATAATTATTGAGATAGAAAATACTAACATACAATTATTCGCATAAGGAAACACTTCTATATGTTTCCTTATACTTGATAAACATCATTCATTGGAGAACGAAAAATTACAAAAAGTTAGTAAAGGAAAAAGCGAGTTCCTTGAACGATTAAACAACAATTATGCTTGTCTCTTTTTTATATGTCATGTTAAGTGAATTTGCTCAAACTATCAATTTAGTCCTGTACCAACAACCTGGATTCATACGTAAACAATACTCGTAACTTTGAGTAGCAGAGAAGCGTAGGTAAAACTTGAAATAATTTTTTATAACTGTCAGTAGTCGAAACGTAAAATTCTGGAAAAATGTTGGCAAACAAGCCGTTAAACTCACTTCTTAAAGTATCGTAGATTCTGGTAGCGTTGATATGTCACTCGTGTTAGAGTATGAGCCGGTCGTTTTTCGTCTTAAGCGGCTTCGCGAGATTCATCCAAGTGTATTGTAATGATCGTGATCGCGTGTTTGGCTCTCGCGTGTGATGTCGCAGGAGTCAAGAGCGGCGCGATGTTCTCTACTCCCGGCAGTTCTCGCGGTCTGCGCGACCAGCAGCCGACTAGGCTGCTTACATTCTCCATCGCGCTTGTAATATTCGACAGTCGCGCTCGTTCTCCACCACCTTTCCGTCTTTTCTCTCTCCTCTCTCTCTCTCTCTGTCTCTCTCTCTCTCTCGCTCTCTGCAGCTTAGCAAAGAAACCTGCAAACTGCTGCCACTACTGCAGCACGCCGAGCCCTTTTTCTTTTTTCCTCCTGCTGTTTTAAGACCTCCTCTCGAGTGTTGGAATACAAATGTATACTTTTCTTTGCGTAAGTAAATTGAGTGAACCGGCTTAGATGTATGGAGACCAATATCAAGAGGCCTTTGACCTAACCAAATTACACTTTAAATCCATGATTCAAATGTTCAATTTTCTTTTCTATTCTTAATATATTTCCTATTAGCTTCTTTAAGTAGTTTTTGTTAGATTACCATCCTATTTCACACTTATTTCTTGATGGTCGGTGTATGAACTACATTCTTCAATTATTATACTATACTTAAGAAGACATAATTACATAAATTCAAACATTATGTTCTACTGATTGGAAAATTAAATATTCTTTGACATGAATAGTATTATTTACCAAATTTATGCAAATAACATCTAGTTTTATTCAGAATAAGCGTTTTAAAACGGTTTTATTTAAAATAAGTATATTATTCCACCTTTACTTTATTGACAATAAAGTAAACTAAATACTATAATTTTAGGAAAAAATAAGTTAATAGTAAGTTTTATTTGATGAATTAACTTTAATTTAGTTTTAACTTAAATCATAACTTGCAGATTTGAGTAATATGAAACTTGTTTGCTAGCAAATTTTGACCTATTTTTTTAAAATCTTAACATTAATATAAACATAACTCTAAGGCTTTGGAAGATATTACAATTTAACATTAAAACTCCTAAAATATAAAATATAAATAAAAATCTTGTAATTTCATATTTTAAAGATTTATTTTTATAGACATTACAAAAATTTTATTTTTACTTTGATATAATTATTTACAAAATATATATATATACTCATAGAACATTGTTAGTTTAATTAATATTTTATTATACTTGATAATTTTGTAACATACAATATTAAATTAAAAATCAAACAATAATAACGTAAATATCTATTTCAAAATATAATAAAACATTCAAAATTGTTCAAAAAAATAAAACATAATTTTCTTAATAACAGTTTGTCTATTATTTACTACCTTATGAAGATTATTTTATTAATTTACTTGTTTATAACATTAATATTGTATGTATTTAATATATACATATATTTACATGTATTATTTTAAATTTATTATTTATTAAATATAATTAGAGAAATGATATATAAATCCTACTACCACAATTAATAAAGCGAACGCTTTATTATGAAATCATTGCTAGCAATAATTGGATTAAATTTAAGTCATTTTCAATTAAAAAAACAAGCCTTTTTAATTTATACAAAATTTATATTATTTTGAAAAAGTTATGAAGAATTAAAACTCAAAAAGATTGTAAAAGTTACACATTTATTATTTTTTCAATAAAATAATACTTGTATGAAACTTACAGAATTCGTATGTTTTAAGGATTTTATCTAAAATAACTGTAAAGCATGATAATATTTTCTTTATTATTATACTATTTTTAATTTCTATTTGAAGACTTTAATCTTTGAAGACTTTATAAAATTATATTTTTATAACTTTTACAATTATTTAATAGTATTAATATAATTGTTATTTTTTTAAGAAATACATTTATTAACATTTATTTATTTTTTAATAAAAACTTATTAGATATTTTTAATAAATATATGATTTTCAACGAGTAGAAATTATAGATTAAATAAGTATATAAAAACTATGTTATTATAAAATATTTTGTTGAAATTAAAAACAAGTATGATTTGTACTTAACTGGTTAAAAATTGTGGAATCTATCTTTAAATATAGTATTTACTAATTAAAAGTAATAAAATTATTTATATATTTAAATAAAGAAGACTCACTTTAATAGTTTAGAAATAATTCTACTTTCCGATAAGTCTTTTTAAGTATATACATTTAAAATGCTTTAATTATGTTTTGTTATTGATTTCAAGATTCCGGAACACCAATATTCTTTAGATCCTTGTGAATCACTTGACATATTTTTCCATATTTTACCCTATTAGTTGCGTATCATTATGGTTCAATCACAACAGTTATACATAACCCACGTATTTTAACGAGAGAAGAATAAAGCATCATGAAGATTGTGGAGAACGTTTTGAAGTTGAGGTGACGTGTTAAACACGGTAAGCCACAAAGATAAATATAACCGTATTTCAGGTTTGCTGAATCATTCGTGAAAAAATTTTGAAAGGATGGCTACTTGCTATATGTTATTGACATTTATATGAAGAAATCAATTTTAAATGTTTTAGCATCCAAGATAGCAAGAAACAAGCAAATAAGAAAATTTATATATTTATAAGAATTAGAATTTTACGTTTTGTTTTAAATATACGATTAATTTTAATTTTCTTATTTTAATTCAATGCCATATGTATGTTTCATACTTAATTTTTATTTTAGTAAAAAAAAAGTTTATTTTTTATATGCTTATCGTTATGAAATGCCCGCATTATTTACAATAGAAGATACTATTTCAGTTGTGTAGAAAAAATTTGTAAAAAATATTCAGGGAAGTATTTGATAAAATATTATGAATTTGTGATAGCCTCTATTATATTATTTAAAATACAGACTTTTATTCGAATACTTTTATTATATCTAAGATATAATTTTCCAAGTATATTTAGAAACATCATATTTGGTTGTAAATTAACAATATTTATGCAAAGTTACAAATTTAAATGAAAAACGAATGAATAGTCAAATAAACAAATAATATTAGTGGAAAATTCATACGAAGCAATAAGATTTGGAATAAATGTATGAAATAAGCAAAACAAGATAAATTAAGAATCATTTGTTTCGTAATTCCTGTAATGATGTATGTGTATGCCATAGTGGTTAATCCATGACTTAGATAATAGCTATATGAAAATGCAGATGTACATAAGTCATAAAGTCCAAGTGAATGACTTTTTATTGTAAAAGTCCGAAGTATTTGACATCAATTTTATTTATATAATTAAAATAATGATTTTGAAAACGTTGGAAATATTATTTCTTGAGCGACAAATGCGTTTTAATAAAATTATTTGTTATCTAATTTTTTAAAAACAAATTAAGAAAATATCTTATATCACAAAAATTTATTAATTTTATTAAATTATTTTTTACAAACATTTATTGTTTATTATTTATTTCAATATTGTTAGAATGATTCTAGTAAAAATTATTAATGTTTACTTGCTAAATAATAAAAGTAGAAATTTTGTTCTAAATGATAATATACTCGCTTTATTCAATATTATTTTGCATTAGTATGTTGGAATCAATATTAATAATTAAGTGTTCTTAATAATAAAGTATGTTCTTGGTCACAAAATTAGTAGTTTTAAAAATTATTTTAATTATTGTTCTCTTATTGTGTTAATAGAATATTTTCAAAACCTCAATATTTTATAAAATATTCAATTCATATGTGATTTGTTATTATATATTTCAACATCATGGCAATCCATTGACGTACAAAATTATATAAAAAGTTCAATCGAAAGATATAAAATTTATTATTTTTTATTTTATTTTTGTAAAAAATAAAAAATCTATGCGTTCAACATTACAAACTTAAACTCAAATAATGAAAACTAAGTTAATTTTCTAATTAAAACTGAAAATTTTCAAGTTTTAGTAATAAGTTAGTTTATTATTTTTTTTAAAGGAATTATAAATGTATTTTTAATATTTAAAATAACTTTAAATTAAGTCCAAGTTTTTAAAATAAATATGTAATAATTTTATATGTAAATTAAGAGTAATATTTTTAAAAAATAATTTCAATCCATCGTTTATAAATTAATTGCTATTTTATTGGATTTAATTTATATTTTTTATATTTTTTAATTTTTTTTCAATATGTCATCAACATAAGATAAATATTGTTTGACATATAAAATACAAATTTTATAACTGTATTTTTATGAGTAAGAAAAAACTTGTGTAAATGTTTATAAATATGCATTTTTTTTATAATAAAATTTTTCTAAAATAAATTACATGGAAAATATGAATAATTAGTTTCATGATAAAAGATAATACATGATTTATAAATGTGTTAAATAAATTACTTATTGATTATATTACTATTATATTATATTATGTCAAACTTGAAGTTTAAATTATTGCGATTGAAGAGTTCTATTAAAAATAATATTTCTCATGATTAAGTATCTCATTCAATAGTACACGTAAAAAAGTAATTGTTAGCTTAAATTTAATGACATAGAAATGATTTAATGAGATTTTCGAATTTTTGTACTAATGAATAAATTATAGCTGAAATGTATACAAGAAATTTTAAGGCTAATTACAGATTCAATTGAAATAGATGACTTATACGTTATAAGCAGAAAAAACAACCAGATTCTATTTGGATTTATAATGGCCTTGTACACAGTCAACCGTAACGAGTTTGTAGGATGTAGTTTATAACCTTTTGGCCTATTTTTTTATGTAATAAACCGTCCGAAAACGCAAGTAAGGATACGGATTTCACTCACATCGATTATTAATAATTTTTTAATGATCGTTAGCTCGTGCACTATGTTATATGGTTTGTGTTTCCTGTTTATGTGAAAGTCATTTATATGATTACATTCGCACGCTTAATAAGTAAAAATTATCAGTAACGAATCAAGGAAAATTAAAATTAATTTTCGTTGTCCATCAATGTCATTATTTTAAAAAATTGATTCAGTCATTATAGTTCGTTCCTTACAATGTAATCGAGTCGCATACATATACATTAATGTTTTCTACTTGTCCAAATAATATTTTTTATTATCAAAATCAAATTATTTGATTAAATATAGAGTCTGCACTAAATTTTTGACAAAGCATGAGTTTTATTTAAGAATTTTTTTTTATTCAATAAAATTTTCTAAATTACAATTAATTTTTTTTATTTTTCAATCTGTCATAGGTGTTTTAATAAAACAACTTTGAAAATTTTAAAAGAACCTATTACTTTAACCAAGCAAGTAGTATTTCTTTTTATACTAGATACTGTACAAAACAAAAATTTATAGATAGATGACATCAATTACATATTACTTTTGAATGCTATGTATATAAGTAGTAAATTTGCTTTTATATATTTTTTAAATAATAAGATATTATTAATTCAATAATGAATTTGTATCAAAATTTATTACATATGTTTCTATAAAATTGTCATTAATACATATTTCGATAATATCTACAATTTAAAAGTACATTATAATATTTTTATCCTATAATTATTAACATTTACTAACCTCCATAAAGTTTAAAAAAATTATACATAATAATCATAAGTAATATAAATACTTGATTTAATAAAATAATTATATTAATTTCATGTTATTAATTTTCTGATATTAATTCTAGAACTAGATTCAAGATCTATGACTAAAATTTTACAATTGAATATTGTTTAGAATAAAAGTTTATTTTACGTATGAGTACATAAAATTTCATGTTCCTTTCAGACTTTACTGTTTAAATAAAAATAAATACTTTTTTCTTACTTAGGAAAGAATAATTTTAAAACCCAAATTATAATATAAAATAGCAAATAAAAAAATAATTGTTTAGGTGTAGAATTACTTACATTATTTGTATATTAAAATATAAGATAACTGTTAGAACAATAAAAATCCAAAGAAAGAAGGATAATATTAAGTGTTCAAGTTATGAGGTGTCTTTTGTCAAATGAATTTATATACTTTTTACTTCGAGTTTTTTATACGTAGTTTGCTATTCTGTAGAGAATTCGACAAATTAATAAAGTTTCTAATCAATATTTTCCCTAGTCTGCTCTTAATTTTGTAATAATAGTAATATATTACGTAATATATATTAATAATAAATGAATATATATATATATATATATATATATGTATATATAAATTTTGATAACAGAAATAAAAATAACAAACAATAACAGGGTAATAGACTACGTGATCAATAAAAAAATGCTAATTTTTAAACAAGTGACAAAAATATGAAATTTCACTTATTTCGAGTTTTGACTAGTTCAACTAGTTCAATTAAGATTAACAAAGAAAATACTTGCTATTATATGTATATCATAAAATGAACAGAAAATAAAATAGATTACTAAGTATTTCAAAATATTGATGGCGATAAAAAATTTTACGTAAGCTGTTTTATACATCTATATAGGTAGAATTCTGCAGAATATGGGCATATTTTATTTCAGTCAAATCACCATATAAATCATTTTAATGAGATATTTATTGTTTTCCTTTATTGCAATAACGTTGATTCATAAACGATAAACTTTGTAATCTAATATCTTTAACAACTATTTTTCATCCAATACAAATATATGTATATAGATATAGGCGTGGACGCGGAGGAGAGTTTGGTGTTGTTTCCTGCTACGGTTTGAAACTCTGGCAAAGTCCGTAACATAGCTGTACTTCGAACTCCGAGCAATAGCGTCACGCGACTCGTTGGCTCGATCTCGAGTTCGTGATCCGCACGAGCAATAATCAGCGTCGACGATCGAATACGCTAAAGTCGCGCGCGGGTCTCGTGCAGGAAGCATCGGGACCGCGAAATTGTTCGCGACAGAAGGCCTCTAGTTTCTTCGAGTCTGCTGGAGAGATGCATGCAAACTTCATTTTCGTACTCTGGCGAGACGATTGGAATCGCGGTCCTTGGGAATCTAGCGTAGCAAATAAATCTTGCAATAGCTACGGAAATTCCTGAGAAATTAATGAAACTAATTAATTGTTTTATCATGATTACAGCTACCGTGCAATTATCAACTCTTGACTTATATCTGTAATATTTGAATGAATTTAGATCCAAGTTTGGCAGTTTCTACTCCGGTTACACATTCAGATATAATGATAAACACGGACTTAAATACCTGTGGTTTTTAAAATATTTATTTTTGCACAAAAACAATTTCCATTCGCATTAAATATATTATACCCTGGCATTGCAATTTACGAGTACATCGATTTACGTAATAAAGTTATTTTATGTACGGTTTAAAGTCTATTACTCTTTATTGTAACTAAAAAGCTAGTGATTTAATTTCAAGGATCATTACAGTATTATGTTTCTATTCATTAAATTACCAGGTATTTTAGAGATTATAAAATTAAATTTATATATATATGTATAATTTAAATATTAAGCTAAAAATAGATCGATTTTTTAATTCAACCTTTTTTAGTCGTTTATAGATATTTTCTTTTTTTTGCATTCAACATAAAGGTGAAGTGGAATAAAAAAAATTTAATTGAAATTTACAAATTTTAAAAAATTATTTAAAATATTTTTATTTCTTTACTGCTTTAAACAAATATACTTTTCAGCTTTATTATTTAACAAGGCAGTTATTAAAAGTATAATTATTTTCAATTAGTCTAAATTACGCGTTAACTTACAACAACTTATTTTTAACAATATCAGTTAGATAAGTTTAGAATAAAGTAATTATCGAAAAATCATAAAAAAGGATTATTAGTGAAAAAAAATATAAATTTTATTTTAAAACAATGTGATTCACATGTAGAATAATTTATTTCATTAACATGGAAAGTTTTATTTAAAATTTAATTTAATTAATTTTTATTAAACCAATCGTTTTTTTTTTAATGTAATTAGCAAGATAAATATATAAGTCTATGTATTTATTTGCATATTAATTATATTATTGAATTATTGTAAAAATGAAATTTAGTAAATATATATAAATAAACTCCATTTTTACGAATTAACTAATAACGAAGGTTTAACTAATTCGAAATATGTATTAATGAAAGAAATGTTATAACAACAATAAAATTAGCATATGATTCTTAAACGACAATTATGAAAAAATATTTTCGTTGATTATTTGGAAAATTAAAATTATATTACCAGAAAAAAAATTTCTCTTTTTTCAAATATTTACCTTAAAGATTGAGAGCAACATTATGCTTTCTGTAAGGAATTTATATATCAATTTAAAAAGAAATAATATTTTTATTAATTTATATATTATTTTTATTCAAAAACTATATCTACAAGTTATAATTAATAACGGTAACAAAATGTAATACATTTTCATAAATTACTAGTTTAAAGTTGTTTTAACAGTTGAAGCATTTTTCGTAGACAATTTTTCTGTTACAGTTTTTCGAACACCATTCTTGTCGTTGTTTCGCTTTTTAGTTTTAGGTTTCTTGATATTTACTTTATTTCGCGTTTCATCGTAAAATTCTCCAAAGTTATTATCGACATTTCTATTTGAATTTTCAATATTCTTATTCTGTTCATTACCTTGCGAACCCCTTTGCATTATATCTTTGGCTTTATTTCCCTGTAAATTAAAATGATTGTATAATATTTATAACAATAATTATTTAATATTAAATAATCATATAATTATATTCGATTACCTTTATAACATTTTCATTCTTTTTTTTAATATACGGATTCAGTTTATTTTCAGAATTATCGTACTTATAAGTAGTGGATAAATTTTCGACTGGAAACATATTTACATTTTCTTGCTTCTGATTTTCAAGTGCATTAATTAGTGTATCATTTTCTTCATCGTTGTAAATCGGAAATACCCACAAAGTCTTTGGCAATTTTTGATTAACTGTTAAATTTTTATGTAACTGATTTGCTGCTATATCGACTAATTTACGTGTAATTACATCTTCTTCTTTGGAGTCAAAAAAATCTTGTAAATTAACGATAATTTGATATTCGTGTAAATTTGATTTGTTTATATGAGAATTAGAGTGCCTTGCAAAAAATTCTTGCATTACATCTGGATTTTTATCAATATCTACAAGAAGACGAACTTTTTTTTTATTTTTTTCATCTACTTTTTCCGTGTTCAATGAAGGATCGTTTGGAGCATAGTAGTTTGACCTTGAACTACCTAAATAATTAATCGGATACGTGTCTTTTTCTCCTCGATTATACATAAGTGTATCTTTGCTCACTGTTTTCTGATCCTACAAAATAAAAATATTATTTTTCTTTTTTATTTATTTTTTATTTTTTTTAAATCAATAGTCGTGTACTTACCAATAAATCTTTGTAATTATTTTTAGATAACCAATCAAGAAACGAGTTGAATGTAGAACTATTAAAAACATTTCTAGAATAATTCATAGTTTCAAATTTATTTATGTTGCTACTATCATAATCGTCTTCTTTATTGTTGCCAATACCCTTTTCTTCATCATCCCAATATTCTATTAGTTCTCTAATAATTTTTCGAATATACTCGAATTCTTTTTGCTTATTCTGATTTTTCGTTTTATTTTTTATTGGATTATTTTCACAATTGCCTGCTGGCTCCACAGAATTATCTTCAACTTTACTTACATTAATCCTAAAGTTTTTCGTTGGAATTGTCAGTGGATTATTCTGATTTAGAGAGTAATCGAGAGGAATAGATTCATTAGTAGTATGATTTGAATTTTTTATTGAATAATAAATAAAGAAATTCAGTGGCGGAGGAAAGTAGATTAGTAGTTTTGGCATTTGAGCATTACTAATTTCGGCATTTGATGGAAAAACAAGATGTGGTATACTTTGTTCTGCATCTAATTTAATTAAATTAGGATTTGCTTGCCTAAACTGCGGTAAGCCTGCACTAAAATAGATTTTTGTTATTAAAAATAATGATAAATATAATTATGTTCAATATTAAATTATTTCAAATAGAAAGAAATATATAACAAAAATCTTGTTTAATTTCAAGGATTTAAATAAATTTATATGTTATTATTATGATGATTTTACTTGAGTTAAAAATTAAAAATATTTATTACTGTAATATGGTTCATAATTTTAAATATAATTTAATTTTTTTTAATTTTATTATTTATAAAATTATGATTAAATTATATTATTAATTTTCCACAAATTTTTTTATTAAAAAAAATATTTTTTGTATAAAAAATTGTTAAACGTTCATGCTACATAATATATTTATAAATTATATATAAAAGTACATATTTTTCTTAATTTTAATCATTTTATATAAACAAGAATTTTTAGAAATATTTATACATTAATAAGTTCTGTTATTATACAATTCATTGAAGCAAATCATAAATTAAAAAAAAGTTTTCGCTAATAAATTATCACATTATATTCATAAAATAATTACTTGAAAATATTTACTTAAGAATACATGTTAAAAGGAAGCTTTTCACCTGCTATTTGATGTATCAAGGATCCTACTTCCACTGATACAGTATCTCCTGTTAATTTTCCATTCGAACTTAAAATTTTATCTTTTATTCTCATATCATCATTCTTATTGACATTAATTCCTTTCAATTTCATCACATTAAATGAATTTTGAGACCATGCATTTGAGCTGAAATCTTCTTCTGATCTTTCAGGGCTATTTTGGTTCTGCGGAAAGAACAACTGCGCTTGTTCATGTCGTCGATCATTAGTATTTGACATTGAGCTTTTATTAAAATTTTTATATTCTCGGGTATAATTGTTCGAATAATATGGATCTGGTTTGATGTGTATTGGCAATCCAGTAATCTTTGAAACAAATTTTTATCATCTATATATTTTCGGAAATGATTTAAATATTATATAAAAAAAAATTTTTTTTAAATCGACATTAATTTATTTGCTATTTATCGTTATAGCAATTAACTTTAGACAAATTATTTAATGAAATTTATATTAAATTTGTTACAAAATTTAACTCTACTAAGAAGCATATTTTGATGCAAATTAAAATATAAATAAGGAAAGAATACATAATAATAATATTACATCATTTATATTATATTGAAAGCATTTATTGACATTTGGTGAATACTAAGGTTTAAGATTAAATAGTATTTGTCTAAGTTCTTACGTGTAGCTTTTCATCTTAATTTATGCTCTCACATTTTATGACTCTCACTTTACTAATACACATGAATAATCATCATTATTATTTCTTCTCCATTTACACAATGTTCCACGACTAAGAGAATGGAGACTATAATCAATAAGTTCTATTGTTTTTCTTTGTTTAAGAAAAAAAAGTTCAAGAAATCTAGTAAAGAAAACGTTGGGAAAGTGCAATCGTTTACGTTCGTAATATTTATCTCTGCATTTTGAAAGTAGTAATGAAAAAGGCTGTTACACTGTTTGTGAATTATTACTACTGTTCAGTACTTTCAAATAATATTCGCGAACTTTGATAATAGCTTGGACAAAAAATTTTAACTTACATTAAAATATAAAAATTAGATGTCGAATTCATTTTGCGATATGCAACTACAATAATTTAGTTAGATTATTCTTGAAACCTCATAATTATATTAGTGTATTCATTGCCATAAAAACTTATTGAAAAGTAACCGACATCGAGATCAGAAAGTCCTACAACGTAAAATAAAAGTATGCTTTCGTTGAAACAGCAGGTATGCGCAGAGTGTGTATGAAAATTTTTTCCACCTAGTCGAAAACACCTCCGTGTGCCCAATTATCGCCAAGGCGTTTTTCGCTTCATTTTCATTGTTTCTGTTGATATTTGATAACGCAGTTAAAATTGACTGCTTACCTTACGGTCAACGTCCAACAAAGGGGAGCCATTGTTCGGTTGTTGTTTCGGCTTTTTGAAGAACGGACGGGGCGGTGCTGGGCGTACAGGAATAACGGTGCCATGCATGTTAGGTCGGAATTCAGAAAATTCATCGAATAGCCTGCCATCATTGAAATTGAAATTGGATAGCATCGGGTGCCGCTCCTCGCTCAAAGTTTCAAATTCAGATCCGCGCCGACGCTCATCAGACATCCCAGGCGCTGGCTGCTTCTGCGTAAAATGCTGAACGAAGTTTGAATTTTAATTTAAATTCGTATGCGAACTCATGAATGTAAAACAATTTGATAAGTGCACAGGTTGTAAATGGGCATTTATTTATAAACAGTTGGAGTGAATATACGTGCACTGGATGTTAAATTATCCCAGTGTTTCGATTATTGGTGAGTGAT
The DNA here is from genome assembly GCA_018907185.1 of Platyscapa corneri. NCBI lineage: Eukaryota > Metazoa > Arthropoda > Insecta > Hymenoptera > Agaonidae > Platyscapa > Platyscapa corneri. Next base: position 337,234 of record JACCHW010000005.1, on the reverse strand, counting down.
TAAATTTTGCAGATCTGTATATTATACAGTGTTCTAACTGCTAATAGATATCCTAGAGATATTGCTGCAGTGTTTCCATTCACTAGTTTTAATAATGAATCTGAATTACACCGATATAACTGTTATTCTAGTACATTATTTACCAGTTCCTATTCTTCATTTACTCTTCTTCTAAATAATATCACTATTCAAGATTTCATGCATTACTATTATAAATAAAATTTACAATGAATTTATAATGTTTGAGAAGTTAAAAAAATAATTTCCTAATATATTTTTAATTTTAACAAAAGATATATTAAAAAAAGCAACAAAATCAAGACTTATCATTAAACTCGAAAATTTTATTGGTAAGTTTGAAAACATAGAGACGTCAACTAGTTTAATTAGTTATCTTACGGAACGAGTTTCTAACTATTTAAAAATTTGTTTGACTTCGATGATTTAAAAACAAAACAAACAAACATACATAATAAATAATTAAAATTTTTTGGGAAAATCTTGATTAATTATGTGACATTTATTATTATAAATTAAAATTTATTGCAATCGGTAATTAAATTTTGATTCTAAATTACAAAATTGTAAAACTTAGAGCAGCTCAATTAATTACATATTCCATTAATTTGTAGAAAGTGTTTTGTTAAATAAGCCTTAATTATCATTATTATCTGTCGCGAAAAATTAAATTTTTTCAATTAATTAAAAATTAAACATATTTTTTTAAAACACAAATTAGATCTTTAGGCAACATAACATCATTTAATAAAATAAGACAAGGTATTAATCTCATTTTCTCACCACGCGACACTGACTTCCTTCGAACGCCGGTATGGTCATTATCTCTAGACTACTTATATAAAAATTTAAATAAAAAATGTCAGAGAAGAATAAAGTGAAGATGGGGATGATAAAAAACAGATTTCTATTTGCACTTACATTGTGGTAAACATTGTTTGCAGTTTTGCTCAATAGACTTTGATAATCCTTGTGGACATCTTGGGATATTTTACCATAAACCGATTGAACATCAGCATCGGACTCAGGATGCAGTTGTCTGTTATAAATCGGAGAAGGACGAGGGCCGAGATTATATAGGTAGATCCAGGATTGGAACTTGGGGATATCAGCAGACACCGCCTCGAGCTCTTGAAACCAGAGTCGATAAGTCTCAGAGTCTAGGAGAGTCGAGACGGAATCGAGCCAGTCTACAAATCCCTGTGATTCAAAGAGGTTTTTCTTGTATTTCAACGGATCCTTATGTTTTTATTTTTTCTCTGTATTTTTATTTCATTTTTTGCTTTTATAACGTTTTGTGAATACTTCTTTTTTATGTCGTTTCGCATAAAATTTTACTAAGTTTAATGATTTAAAAAAAGTGTTTAAACACACGCTTTCTTACAAATACTTATAACATTATTCCTTAATATATTATATATTTCCATGCAATCTATTTATACGTTAATTTACCAAAATGAAAATAATGTAAGTATTGTTTAGCTCATTTATGCTCATTATTATTATTATGTTCATTCATCAAAAATTATTATAATCTTTTCTTTTAAGTCGCTAAAATAAAACTATAATCTTACATAAAGTTGCAAAATGTTAAATGTAATATTAATAATAGAATTAATAAAGAGAATAGTACTTCAGTAATAGTACATCATATTTTTCATTAAACTGATTTCTAATAAATGAATGTATTAATTACTATATAATAGTTATTATATGTTAATATTTTCAAATAATAAGTTTGATAATATTATAATATATTATAATTATAATATATTGTGATTTTAACACCTGTTTTTTTCGAACATTCCACTTTTATTAATCACGTAGATTGAAATTTTCAAATTTTATGATTAGCTCCCCTCAAGTGAAAGTATTTTCCAAAGGCTTATAAAGTACCTCGTAGTTCTCGTTGTTCTTTGACTTTTCAATCCAATATTGAACGACCTCAGCGCCAGCTTTCTTCTTAAAATAGGTCAGCCAGGGTAATTCTCCAAAGGATGTGCTCCGTGTATTCGGGCTCGACGTCACGCGCTTCTCTTTCATAGCCGCGTACTTTGGATTTTTATACGACATCGAGCTGCGAGTGCTGCACAAATATATAATTTGTATTTTTAAAATATTTTCAATAGATATAACAAAAAGTAATGTACTACGATATAAACTGAACCTAAGATTAAATTACGATAATTGAAGGCATTCATTTAAAAATTTTCGTATATATTTTTGATTATGATTCCATCTACTATTTTCAAGTTCATAATATCGTAAAAAAGGGATGAAAGAGGAAATCACTTTCTTTTAAAAATGTTTAAGTAAAAGAGGTAATACCTAAAATGTTGACTTTAATTAATTAAGTCAATTATTCATATATAGCTGATGAAAAATAGTATTTTATATTATAGCATTGATATTACATTTAAGAATGCTATATTTTTTAAGTTTGTAAAAATAGGTTAAACTGTAATAGAAAGATCTAAATATCATTGTTTTGAAAATGAATAAAAATTTTCAAAATATTTCTGTAAATAAAAAAAATGTGAATATATATACACGGTAATTAGATAAGAATTGATGTTTTTGATAGATAAATCTAAAATAAATAAGATTTTAACAATTTTGACAATTTTTCTGTAATGAACGTTTTTATCAAAAGTATAACTTTATTCTTAATAATATCTCTTAGTAATAATTTTTTATTTGAATAAATTATAAATAACAATATATCTTGAACATAAAATAAAAAAAAAATTAATTGTTCTAATTCTGCTTATATAACTGTTGTATATTTTTCAATATCTGTTTATAATGCATTAAATATATACGATCCTTATTTTATGTTATGTTTAAAAATTATAATTGTTGATAGTTTTTATGCATATTTACTTACGGTTTCATTTCACGGAAACCTTGGTATGATCTCATCTGTAAAAAATAAGGAATAATTAATTTTTTTCTTAATTTATATTGTAATATTATTTTATGTTTATTTTATAAAGACTTTACTCTTTTAGTAGTATTAAAAACTGATGTAGATCTTAGATGGTTTTGCAGTCTACGGTTCTCGTTAATAACAGCTTCTCGTTCAACATCGGTTAGAGTTGTTTGCGGTAACATCAAATCTACAGGCTAATCAGATAAGATAAATTAAATTAAATTTTACGAAATATATTATTATTAAGTAAATAATATAAAAACTTATACTTTCTTTAAAAAAGATTAATATTTCATTTTATATATTAACTTTATTCCAACTACGATATTTACTAAAAAAATATAATTTTTTAACGTATATTATTATTTTATATTATTATTACAATTATTTTTTATTATTTAGTTTTAATTTTAGTTTTTATTATTTTATTATTTTATTAGTTTTGGAATTAAAAAATGGAAAATTTTTAGAGTTTCATAGGTGTAAGTTACGAAAGAGACAAATTTCCTATGTTTTGACGATCTTCAATACATTTATCAATTTCAAATTATTCATCAAAATACGCTACATAGATAACGTGGATCATAAGATAATTAATAGTTACCATAAAATAAGATTTAAAAGGCTTTAATTTAAAGTTTCTAAATTAAATGAAGTCTTTACAAAAATATTCTTGACTAGAGAATGATTAATTTTCTATGATAATATAGATAATACACGTTTATGTATAAAAAAAATAAAAAAATGAAAATTAATTAATTATATACAAATGATTTTATTTTTTTTATAATAAATAGTATTTGGAATTTAATATATATTTATTATTTTTTCTACGAGGTATTGAAATTATTATTAAAATTTTCTACATTTTCTGCCTGAATTGTAAATTTTAATATTCATATTATAAAAAGTTATAGTATATTTTTAGATTGAAATAAATATTATATTAGTATTCTAAATTTCTATATCCTAATAATTATTTTTAATTAACATTAAAATTTACTTTTTAAGATTTATTTCTTTAATAAACATGATAAATACTTATTGAAAATTCCATATTATTTATATTTCTCTGCTTTAAGTTCTTCTATTTTATAGTAATTTTATATTAAATATTTTTAATGTATTAGCTTAAAATAATTATAAAACTTAGATAAATATTATATTCATAACATAAAACTAAATGAATAAGTAAAATTTAAGCAATTCAAATAAAACATTATAAATAATTTTTAAACAAGTATTTTTATTTTATAACTATGAGTACATATTTTTTATTAATAATTATATTACAATTTTCAAAGGATATTTTATATAGTTTTTCTAATTTTTTTAAAAATTTTTTTATGATTTGAACTTTATAAATTTTGTTTTATTATGTTTTAGACTTATACACGATTAACTTGGAACTCAAAAATATCAGCTATAATTTCTATATTTTAAACTTTATTATTTAAGGTTTTAAATACAATACGAGTCAGTTTAATGGAAAAATTTCTGCATATTAGAATTCTACTATTGCATTAAAAGATAATTTTTTATTTGAAAAAATGTTATTTATGTATGTTTATTACAAGACTCGACATCAGCAAAAAAAGATTTTAATATTTTAGAAAAATTTGTAGGATTATTTAATATGAGAGATTTAAAAATTTAGAGATATGAAATAAAAAATATTTTTCAAATAGTTAATATCAATACGTTAATATTAAATTAACATACTTTATAACGTATGTTAACCGTATTAACAGTAATTTATAAAGTTTTAAAATATTAATATAAAATGTAGCAATTTTATAGAGCGTTAATATTGAAATAAACTACCGACATTTTATTGTATATTTGCTTAAAATACATAATAAAAAGACGCATAAAGATTTCACATTAAACACTCGCTACAGAAAAATAAATCTTTTGCCATTAGTAATTCTCGAATGTAAAATAAAAATAAAATATGAAAAATAATAATAATATCACATACTGATGAACGTTAGTTTGAGAACATCGAAGTATTACCTGGTGTTTTTGATCCTGTGATGAATTAGAACCACGTGTGTCCTTTTTTTTGCAACTTCTCGTAACTGGGCAATTGTTGTGTTCTGTACAAGGCGTTTCATAATTGGCGATGCACTCTTGATTTCGCGGGCAGACCCAGCCATGGCAGTATTCGCTCAGAGAATTCTCGTCATCATCTGTGCATACGAGCAATGGGCACATTTTATATAGAAATAGAAATACTAAATTCATTCACTGATGATATTTCTACCATTGTACTTTAGATACAATTGAAAATAAAAGAAACATGAAATTTGTACAATGGCTTATTGCCAAATTCACAGAAACCTTTAGGGATCGGATTAAACGTACATTTGAACGTTAGTACAAGTAAAATATCTGAATAGGCATACTTTGGATATTTTATTTAAAGTTAATACATTAAAATTAAATTGTTCATTTTCATTAGAAACAAAATTTTCAAAATACTATCAATACGAAAAATATCGAAGATTGCTGAAATAATTTAGATAGCTACATTAAATTAGAAATTTTTTATTACTAAAATAAACTATAACAATTAATTTATCCATTTTGTTCTTACCAAAATAATTGTCATAAAGACAGTCCGGAGTATGTTTACAACGTTGGACGTTACACAAAGGTTTTCGTAGAAAACATTGTTTTTGGGATCCACAACCTAATTGTTTACAACTTTCAACCCACTTTTGTGCGTCTAAATGAAACAAATATTATTGTAATATATTTTCATATATTAATAATAAATTAATTAGTATGGTTAAAAAGTAATATAGTATTTATGGAGTTTAAAATAATATTACCACGTAAGTAAGATTACTTTAGATTATATAGAATAATAATAAAAAAAAATAAATATTTCAATTTATATCTATTTATATATATATATATATATGAGTAAAAAATAGGACGTAGACAATTAAGAAGAAAAATAAGTGCTGATGTTTTTTTAACATTTCATAATAGATAAAAGATAACATTTAAAATTCGAATAATTAGCTGTATTAATTAAAAAATTAAAATGATTTCACATATAAATAAAAATAGATTGAAATTAAAAATAAAAATTTTTTTATATTTTAGTACTTTTATGATTAATTTATTTAATAAATAAGTTATTATCATAACTGACAGATGTATAAAGAAATCATTAAAAATTAACTTAAAATTTGTAATTTATAAATTTGATAAATTCACAAATATCATTATCTTTATATTTATATTAATTTGAAAACAGATGAAATACGTTAAAAAAGCTATCTTTAATATCACTAAAATTTACTATATAAATTAAATTAAATATAAATTAAATAATAAATAATTCTGACAAATGAAGTGTTGCAATTTATGTTTAATTTTAAAAGCATCTAATAAATTAAATATATTTTATTAGTTATAGTTTGGAAAATCAGTATTTAAATTTTAACTTTTTTCATTATTGTTTAAGTAATCGGTTAATATTTATATTTTTATTATATCTTTATCTATTTCATATATAAAAAAATAAAATTTAATAGCATCTGACTAATAGTAATAACGATTTGTTAAATTATGAAAATAAATTAATAAGAAAAAATACGATAAAAAAAAATTAATTTCATATGCAAAGGAATTAATATTACTTCGCAAGATCATAAATCTCTTAAATTCGATATATTATATATTGTAGATTGTAATTTTATTTGATAGGCTACATTTTTACATGAAAGGACGTTAATTATGAAAAGTACAGTCTTTGCATCTACTGTAATGGCCTTTAATATTTGGATAATACGTGAAACTACAAGTACACGTGGAAGTCAGTTTCTTTGCAAACCGCATTTAAGAATTGAAAATAATTATTTATTAAATTTGAGAGTTTATATTTTAAACGAGATTTTTTAAATTAAGCCTTCTTGCTTCTTTCGAAATATTACATTAATTAATTACGAAGGTAGCTTTACACAAATTAGCAAGTTTATAAAATAGCTTCTTGGGAGCCATAGTTGATAGAAATATTATCTCATTGAGCCGTTATTTTAAGTATAAAATAAATGAAAGCGTAATACGTATTTTCCCGAGAGAAAATAATTTTTTCTTAATACAGCAAAGCTATTTCGTACTTCATCAACGTACCCTCATAAAATTTGTCGTAAAGAACCGCTCATACGCTTCATTACTCATTAATTTTTCTAAATGCAAAATGTAGACCTTACCGACAGCTCTCCCTTTGTAACTCTCTTCTTGCTCTTATGGGAACGTTAAAAATTACGTAACACTTACGTCTTGATAATTTTAAAAGTATCGTAATATTCTTTAATTATTATCCACAGCTTTTATTTTGCAATGTTAAGATTTTGTAACGTATATTAAACGCCAACACATCGTAAAGCAAGCTTATTAGATTTACCGATTTTTCGCGTGCCGCTGAATGAACGCGTTAAATGATGCAAGGGTGCCGGGGTTAAAAAATGTTACGTGATTTTCGAGCGCTCCCCGTTCAATAGCAAAGCTACAGATGAAGAACCAAGCTGTAAGAGAAAGCAAAGTTATACGGATGCACCTTTTGCTTGGACGCAGCTCTTGATGAGCTTGCACGGGTTCTGGAAACAGGAGGTCTCTCGAAGGATACATCGGTGTCCCGGAGGACAGTCGGCGTCCGAGCAGCTTATCGGATCGTTATCCGGTATCTGGGAGTCCCACTCTGAGACACATCTCGCCGAGTGCTCCTTGCAACCTGTGCGCGTGAAGCCACAGAGAAAGAAACATACTTTATAACTGTTGCACCACTCGCGGTGAAAGGTCAGAGGCGGCCGAAGTTAATTGCGGAGGCTATTCTTCTTCGGCCGATGACGCGCGAGCCCGGGGAAACGTTTCGCGCACCTCCATTACGAATCGCGAGCGGCTTTGTTAGCGCGCCGACTCTCCCGAGGCTCGCTCGAATTTTACTTTCATTTTTTCCTTCTGTATGTTTCCTGCCGCGTAGTTTCTTGAAATTCATATGGAAAGTTCTCTTGAACTACGCGGAGAAAATGCCTTGGCTTTTGTAGCACGCCAACACCGAACTCCAACATTTGCTCGAGCCTAATGCCTTCTGAACATGGGCCTATTGCTTTTATAGCAATAAGCCACGCCTCGTATTTCGCATACTATTAGCTAATATTTCAGCCTCGTACTTCATAATGCCCCAATGGCCACATCTTTTTTATTGCGCGCAAATATCGAACAACTTTTTAGTCAATTTTGACTGATTGAGCAAACCTACTATTAAAACATTTTGGAATCGAATCTCTTATCAATTTTGAGTCTCGCGTAACTATCTATTGTTTGAGATAATATCTGTGCTCTGACATTATGAAAAATACGTTTTTCATCCTGTAAGTTTTCTCTTTGAGGTACTCAATTCGTGTTACTATACATTCCATTTTTATTTTTGATTCTAACATCCAAAATAGAAAGCAAACATAAAAGATTTTTGTATATTTATCATGGTTTATTTAACTAGTATTATATTTTCAGAAGGTTTTCATCTAATTAATATAAGAATAACGTTTATTATCCTGAACTAATTCTAATTATATTTAGAATAATTATACTAATACTTATTTTTCACGATTAGTTTCTATTAAAATTTTAAAATCAAATTTTCAGTTTTATATTATACTTATATCCTCAGATTATATTATTATATTTAATATAATTATACTCCAAATATTACATAACAATACTGAATTTCATGATTATTCATTTAACGATTATTCACCCCCCTTGTTCTCTTTAGTTTAATGTAGCGTATGCTCAAATAATTTAAATTAACATTCATTATGAAATACATTTTACTTTTTATACTACTCCAAATAAAGGCAATAAATTCATTATTTCATTATTCAAATTTTCCTTGTTGTATGCAAATCTTATTGTGTACAAATCTTTTCTGTCTTCAACGAAATTCCTATTTTTGAATCAAAATTTTGTTACACACTTATGTTAAATTAAATTTCTTTACATATACTAATATTTGAGAATTTTATCATTTAAAAAGGTTATTTACTCCTTTACATGTATGGAACAGTATGTTCTAATGTAAAATTAAATAGAAAAATGAATGATAAATTGATTTGGTTCAAAAATATTTAAAATCAAAAAAATTTTTATACAAATCAACTTGTATCCGTAATATGGCGCGGTCACTGCTAAAATAGGTTGTCAATTACTTTAACTATTTTTTCAATATTGCTTATTGAAATATGAAAAAATATGTAAGCATTTATCGTATTACTTTCACTTGACATATACATATACAGATCAAATAATAAAAATATATTTATATTATTAATATCAAAAACAAATTAATAATGTTCTTCAAGCTACTAAATAAAAATTTAAAATAATGAATGTTTTCTGTAATATAGAAAGAGAAATATTCAAGCAAGCATTGAAAGAAATATTAAAATCAAAATTAGCCTTTTGACTATTCTTTGAATCAACGTGAAAGAAAATAAAGTAAGTAAATGGTGATTTTTTAATACGCTCAGAGCATTTTTTCAATATTGAATCAAGTTACTAGATATGATTGCTTCCTGATCTAACTATTTAACACTTGTTATTTTTTACTTTATTAAATTAATTTTATTTGAAATTAAAATAATTAATTAATTTATTTTATTAAATTATATTATTAGATTAATTTAGTCATATATTACAATTTTTTAATTATGTTGCATCTCTGGGAAGTTTATATAGATAATTTATGAATTACCTTGCAACACACCTATTTCTATTAAATAGTTGTATAACTAATTACTATTTTAGAAGTTATTAACATATTTTATCAAATTCTGCGACGATAAATTATAATATTAATTTGCTTAGAAAATATAGCCTGTTAATAAAACATTAGATATACATTTTTGATGAATAATGAAATATCAGTATAATTATTATAATCTTTTTCTTCTACTTTAGCAAAGATTGAAATAACAATTGATTCATTTTTTCGATGCATATAAGTCCTGTATTTAATATAATATAGATATGTTTAGAAAATTTAGAAACTAATTCTACTTCCTCGTATTTAATTAATTTGCCTATTAGCTCATCAATACTTGGAATTTTTTTATCAAAAGTTTGTTAACAGCAATATTGTTCAACCGTATGAATTTCATTTTCTATTTCAGTTTTCTAATCCTAAATGATTAATAGTTTATTAAAATAATTTTTCCAGGTGTTGAAGGAACTTAGCACCTGCATAAGCAACTATTCTCTTTTCGAGCCAAATTTCACGTATTTTAATTTAATAATTTATTACCTAAATTATTATTAATCCTACATAAAATTTATGACTATTATTTTTATACTATGCTTATAAGTTCAATATTTTTTCCAGTACTTTCATATTTGTGGATTGCAGAATTTTATTTTTTTATGTTTATTTTTATAATGTTTTTGTACTTTTATTTTGTTCCTGATATTTTAATATATTAATTAAGCTTTAGGTTGTTATTTAATCAATTCTATATATTTTTTGTTGTAGTTATTTCTGTATCAAATAAATTTATTACCATAGTTTCATCTGCAATTATACTTTTAATTTTATTCGAGAGACGATTGAAATATAAGGAATTTCTTCACTTATGCTTATAATTTAAAAATTGGAATATTTTTATGAAATTACTATTATCATTTAACAGGAAATTTATTGAATGATGTATAATTATGTTTTATTAAAGTTAAGTCTATTTTATACAACATTATTAATTATTTATATAAAAATTAATGGTTTTTATTTTGTTTAAAATAAAAAAATAATTAAATTTCTTATTAATCTGTTCTTATTCATATTTTTATAAAATGTTTCATCTTCAACATTTAATTTATTTAAAATTTAATATTTAAAATGATTTAAATCCAATAATTTAAAAATGATTTAAATTCAATAATTTAAACTTATTTCGAATAGAAATTATCTTCAGTTATTTAATCAACTAAATTGAATTATATAATATAAATTATGAATTAATATTTTGAGAATATAAATGCAATAAATTTTATCGACTTTTTACTTAATAAATTGATGAAAAATCCCTTATATCATTTTCTTTGTTTCGCAATAAACAATGAAGACAATGAACATTTACAAATATAAAATTGTATCATTGGTCATCTTTAATAATAAATAATAACTTGTTTGGAGTATATATATATATATAATGAATGACTTTAATTTTTAATTTATTGAAAAATCTGTTCTTCAGCTAAACTGAATTATTCCTCCACAAAAAATGTATCGGATTCAAATTCATTTGCTCCTTTTAATATTATCTTAAGTTTTATAATATTACTATTATAGAAATAATATCTCATTGTTATATTTATAATCTCCTAAAATACATTTATTATATGATAGATGAATACGTGTATTCTTATATTATCTGCCTGCATGCATTTAGTATATCATTATAGCCTCGTTATACTTTTGCCTGGTTGTTTAACCTTACTATTTGAAGGTCATATCTTCTATGACCCGTATGTATGACGCAAGCTAAAGACATGGTGTGGAGTAATAATAAAGAATCAATTAATCGATCTTTAAATTTTTAAAGCGAAACTTAAAGCAAATAATATATATGACTTTAAAATTAAAAATTCATTTTCTGTTTAGTCCTATATAGATTTTGCATCACCGACGTTAATTAAAATGAAAATGAAAATAATAAAAAATTTAGATCTTTATGATTATAAAATCATGCGAGTTGTTAACTTTGTAACTATACTAAGTGTTAATTGAAAAATATAAAATAAAATTATACTTTTATTCCAATTACAATCACGACCTTGAACAAGACATTTATATCCTGGAGAACATATAACTGATTCGCAATTCTTAGGTCCTTTCAACGACTCTAAAAAAAATAAATTTACATAGTTTTTTTTAAATAACAAAAATAGCTACCTATTAAATATAGCTAAACATGTTTTAACCTTTTTTAGATTTTGAACAGTATGTCATAATTGGACATGGCGAATGCTTGCACCAAAATTTTCGATTAACACATTCTTCTCCTATTTTACAGGTCACTTTTTCACATCCCCGTATATAATCAATGCCTTCACCTTGAATAAGAATGATAACAAAGTAAGTTTTAATTTTAATATAATTAATATAATTTAATAACCTAAAATAGTTCATATTATCATACACTTTCAATTCGATGCAAATAAGATTTACTATATATAAGATTTTTTCATTTTTTATTAAATATTTTTTAAATATAATTAATAAATCGATGTAATTTATTACTTTAAATTGAACTTACTATAAATATGAAAATAATTTCTATTGTAGAATTACAATATTTATAGTTTATTACATTTAAAAATGTACAAGTACGACATTAAATTACATAATTGCCAATAAAAGCATTCATAATTTTTATAATTTAAATTATATTATATTTAAAATATGCAAAATATTTTAATGTATAAGATGAATCATATAGTGCTTCAGTGTACATTATGTTACATTGTTAATATCCACACAAAACATCATTTTCGATTGAATACCTTCGACTGGACAAATTTTTTTGAAAATCGATATTTTTAACAATTAACCATATAGTAAATTAAAATATCTTTACAAAATTAAACTTTTTGCATTGAAAATAATAAATGATTGTTCAATGGATTAAATATAACTAAATTTATATTTATACGAAGTTCTTTTTTAATATGTTTTATGTATTTAGTTTTTGAATTAATGACTAAAATAATATACTTTTCTAGTAGATATTTGTAATAAATTAAAATTTATTACTATTAAAACATATTTATAATAAGTATAAAATATAATTTTATTTTAATACACTACAAAAATTAGGAATAATAAAAATAATTCGTGATATGATCTTTGATCTTTTTTAATAATTTTTAAAAAATTAAGTATTTATAAAAATTAACAAATTTTAAAACCGTAAAAGGTTGTTCGCGTTTTTATATTTATAAAAATATAATATTATAAACCTTCTTTAATTTTTCATCTTATAAGTTTTTCATTTTTATAATAACATGGATTATTTTCATTATGTTGACATTTTCTTCCGCTAATGTTAATACTCTGTATGCCATGAATAATCCATTCATTGAATTTATACGTATTTTAATCGAAGAGCCAATAAAATTTGAGTAAAACTTATTCTTTAAAAGTATATTTAAATATAGATTATAAATTAAGTGTATAAAATTTATAAAAATTTACTTTAGGAAATACTTTTATATTCATAGTAAAGAATAGGAACAATGTACTATAATTTAAATAATTAATGAATAAATTATAAAAGTTTCAGATATTTATGTGTTAATGTTTTAGCTTAAATACGTTATTAATTTTAGATTTAGTTATTTTATTAATACGAATACCGTAGATAAATTTGAGTGTTCTTGTTTTAAATTTATAGTATCATTTCATACAACAAAATTTTGGCACATTTTCACATAATACAGTACATTTAAATAAAAATTTTAATATTGCACATGCAGATACAATTGTTTTTATTTTATATGAAATTTGAAATCCAACCGTACTCTCTTATTTACTTACGAAACTACACAAATACAGCCCGAATTAATTATAAAAATATCAAGGTTACGTTAGGGATCCAAAAACTCACCAGCAGTATATAAATTTTTTGTGAAATATGGCACTTCCGCAAAAAAGAAAACTAACAACAGTAGTTGCTTCTTTATAGAGTTACTTCTCTCGAGAAGCAATCGAGATCCCCGATGCATGTCGATGCGCCCACGAAAAGCCACTGCCACATAAGTTAAGTGATGCGCACTTGACGTCTTGTAATTTGAGACGTTCGAGTGCCGCGTTAATCCATCAACAACTTTTCTTGCCTCTCTCTCCTCCTTTCCTTTTCGCGATTAAGTGCAATAAAAAGATAGAGATTGGAAAATGACTATTACTCATCTTACGTTTTTGCCATCGATCGATTATAAAATGAAGTACGCAAAGCGAGTGACGTGTAAACGAGGAATTCTACCTAGATCAGATTTCCATTTCCCGAGTTTGAGGAAAAGTGACAGATACTTATCATTGTACTAAAAAGTTTTATAAACTTCTTGAGAAATTCACTTTATGTCATATTATATGAATTAATTTTTATGCGGACTTCACATAGATGGCTGTTTAAATTCTATCTAAATATTACCTATACGCACTTTATACAGAGATTAATGTATAAATAGAAGCTTCCTTAAAAAATTTAAATTAAAAGAAAATTCTACTAAAATAATTCTTGTAACTCTTTAATTGATTTTCATTTATTAAACATTAAAGCGACCATAATTTTTTTTAAATAAGCAGTTTCTATACACGATAAGGTTTAAGGCTTATTAAAATAAGCATCTATCTTTATAATGATTTCAGAAGACATCAGAAGGTCTTATAAACATTTTTTGTTTTACCTTTTTCATTATATTTTTATATCTTATGTACAATATTTGATAAGTTATGCTTATTAATTCATTGTTATAAATTACAAATGTTTTGAAGATGTTCATCTCATAAAATTATATATGTCCCATTTATTTATTTATTTATATAATTAAAAAGATATAAAATTGAGGATACTTATAACTTATTATAAAAATAAATGATCCAAAGTATATTTAAAAAATCAAAATTTTTCTAATTTTACATTACTTTTAGAAATAAAATATGAAATTTTTATTTCCATTAAAAATTATGTACAGCTGATATTTTGAATTAATTTTTTCAGAAACATTATAAAATAATAAATTTAGGATACTTATAACTTATTATAAAAATAAATGGTCCAAAGTATATTTAAAAAATCAAAATTTTTCTAATTTTACATTACTTTTAGAAATAAAATATGAAATTTTTATTTCCATTAAAAATTATGTACAGCTGATATTTTGAATGTATTTTTTCAGAAACATTATAAAATAATAAATTTCGACAGTTTCGTTTTGAAGATATTTCTTCCTATTCTTTTTTACACTTAGAAAAATAATTAATCTTAAATATTTCATATACTTATACATATTTATACATATATATATATTTTTTTTATATTTTTATATTTTTTCTTTCATTTTTATCAATTAGCTTGCATTTAATTATAATTTAATACCATATATAAATTAAGTTGCAATATACTTCAATGTTTATTTTGTTAAAAATTATATTGTTATAAATTATATTTATACAAGTTACATGTAGTACCACACATGCACACGCATATCTATCAATTAAAATAGATATGTATATTACATTATAGATTAAGTAAATTATGATTAATAATTATTCTACTACTAAATTTTAAGTTTATTCGCGCGAAAAATTATAATTTAATAAACTATTCAGCGCTTTCATTCTTATACCTATACGAAATATTATACTAATACGTAAAACTTGAATTAAAATACGTGACTGTTGTGCTCTTTTAATTAAAGATTATATTGTCAATAATTACCTTAAAATTATTGTAGATAAATTTTTCATTTACTTTGGGATGACAATCATGTTTTATAAATTATAAAAATAATAAATTACTCAAGACCTTGCTTTTATTTTATAAAACATATTATCTTTCTTAACGAGCTTACAATTCACTAATGATATATTGGAATATAAGTCGAAAAGTGATCCAATAATCGAGAAATTAATAAAATTAGTCAAACAAATGAAATAAAAATCGTAACATTTTTATAAAAATGGAATTATCCTTATTTGATTACTATTTTACGTAATTTTTTACTGGGCCCGTGTAAAATTTTATGTAAACTAGTAAATGTACAAGATTAAAATAACTCAAACAACACTAATTTATGGTATAAAATATTTTATTTATTAATTCTCTCAATTTAAATTCTCACTGATGCAACTTTGTATTCTACATACTTTTTGTAAGCTCATCTCCTATAAAACCCTATCAAGGTTCTTAACTTAAAGCTAAACATAATCTCCATAATTAATTACTGTTGTTATTACAAGTATGTTCTTGTACAAAATGATCGATATTTAATTAAGTACAATGATCGTTCCGCAACATTAAATTTTGCAGGACGATATAAAATTAAACAATTTAAATCGAAATATCATGTTGTTATAAAAATCTAAAATTCTTTTCTCGAAACTTAATAAATAAAAATTTTATACTTATGGATATGAACGATTATTATATTTTACTATATTATACTATGTATTTACATACATTATATATAAATATATTAAACGTACATTAAATACTTATATATTGTAGGTACATAATATAATTAAAAATATAATTTATAAATAAAAATCATTTTATCCTATTCCTACCGTGAAAATCTCATTTATATTTATATATAAAAATATTAAGATTACTTCGTGTCATTAAAATTTTTAATTATTATAATTTCTTATTAAAGTCTATTTAGTTTTTATCGCAACTTGATACCGATACATATGATAAGTTTTAATTTGCAATAACTTTTTTATAATTTACTGAATAATTATTTCTGATATAACTGAAACAATGTTTTTTATCGTTTGTAAAAGGCATTTTTATTATTCTAAAAATTAAAAATGTAGTAAGGAATAAATTTTTAATAATAAAAATGCCAATTTTTTAAAGAATATTCAATAATACTAAATAAGGATTAAAAATACAAATAATACAGGAAATATAAGCTTTTTTTAATATAATAATTATTTTATTATTTTGATGTTTGCAACCCATCAATTTCTAATCTTTTTCGAATATTTCTTTTTGAATTAAATAATCTTATATAACGTTAATTATACATTATTTTTTCAAAAAGATACCTAAAAGAGTTAATAAAACGCTTTTTAAAAACGTTTTGAGAAATAATTTTTATATTAAAAGTCCTTTATATCTTCCTTACATTAATGTAAAAACCTTTTAAACGAATAATATTCTTTACGGAATCGTTTTAAAAACAAATATAATTAAACATATCAGCGTTGTATTTACCTTTTTTATAAACATAAAAGTTTTCAAAGCTACAATTCTTTAATAGTCCATGGACAATATATTTGAGAAAGTTGAAATTGGCGAATGAATAGACAATGTTCTAAATTCGTATTTTTAAAACCGCTTCCAGATTTATTGATTGTTTCCCTTTCTTGTCAGTTACGATCGGCGTCGACTTTGATCTGCAGTTGCATCAACCCGGCCAGCACGCCAGTAAAGCCGGCGTTGTAATCGAGGGTAACTTCGGTGTAAACGTAATCCTCGCGTCGGTCATGAAATCGGTCAGCTTCATCGGGTCCAGAGACTAGGGCTCCATACAAAACTTGAGGATTTGGGGCATTACGATCAAACTCAGACCAGTTACAGGGAATGGGTTTATCCGGACACGAAGATGCGGCGTGGTGAGGTTGAGTCGGGGGGTCGTGACCCCATCCAACCACATAACTTCGACCTGCTTTGAAAAATTTCATTAATTTAATACATTTAATAGAAGCTTTTATTCATATCATTTATATATTTTTTAAATTTATTAAAATTTTAAGACTGTGTATGAAGACTTCTACGTAGTTATTAATTAAAATTATAATTAATAAAATCATAAAAATAGCTGATCATGAGGATAACTGTTTATAAACTAACATGTTTGAGGTATTCATTTAAATAAAAATGAAATTTTTTAATGAAAAAATGAAAACAAAATAAAATGTTTTTTATAAGTGTTTCGTGTATTAAAATTCGATAATTATTGATTATATTTTTAGAACATGACAGTAACAAATTTTAACAGTATTTAAATTATATAAGTTCGCATAAATATTATTCGATATTATATGTTTATCTTGAATATATTGTAAATATTTTAAATAATATTGAATAAAATAATTTTTTAATGACATTTGTGGAGAATGCCTCTTTTAAAAACTTATTTAAAATAAATGCTATGAATTGTATTATATGTAATAGAAGAAAAACGGTCACATTAATATGCTTTTGAAATACTGTTGTCGAAGAATTAATTATATTTTATTACTATATCTAATCAGTAATATCATTAAAACCTTAGACCTTTATTTGCGGTAAATTTCATGTTCATAAATTTTTATATTTTAATTATGTTTTTCATGTATGTGCTAGTTAATAAGTAACACGTTTAATGCTCTCAATTTAATTGCTTTTAAAAAATAAAGTACAAAATATATATTTTATTATTGCTAGTTTAGAATATTAAAAAAGTAATAAAATTCTTTATATAAATTTTGAAATTTATGTTATTCTTTGTTTTTAGTGCTTTATTGTTTATTGTTTAATTTTATAAGTTTTCATAACTTCCGCTTTTTAAACAATATATTATATAACATTTATAAATAGAAATAAAACTAGAATTTATTAAAAAAAAATTTTAATTTTTCTAGGATGTAGCTATTTAATCTTAATATAATCGATAAACTGTTATATGTTAAAATATTATAAAATACGAAAATTTGTTTTATAAATACCTTTAGATCTAATTAATTAATCAAAAAAATTTTTAAAAGAAAAAATGTTCTAAAAATCTCTTTTTTTATTAAAAAACTGATTATATATTTACACAATAAATCTGTTCTAACAAAACATGTGACTTATATAAGATCATATTTAAAAAAAAAATTTTGAATAAAATAAACAGTTTTTTAAATAAAAAAATATGTTGGTTTGATGGTTTTTAGATCAACAAACTTCAGAATTCAAAAATTACTTAAAATACATTGTATTTATAAATTATTTTGATATTTAAATGTTCTTTAAGATGAATTTAAAAATTATCTAGTTATACAAATTTTGTATATTTTCATTAAAGTGGTTAGTGCGGACATTTTTAATAATAAAATTATATCAATATGTAACGTACAATAATTATTCTAAATAATTTATAATTTTGAATTGAAATATTAAAAATTACCGTCTTTATACTGTTTATAAAATTAATACACTACTTATAAATACTTTAGAATTTTTAATACTTTTTATAAATATAACTTTTATTAAATTTTTTTGCATATTTAATTTTTACTCAAATTCTTTAAATAAATAACATGTATGTCTGTTAATCGTTTAAATAACAATATAATTTTATCATACAATTTATTTACTGAACGTAAATATAATGAATTTAATTCCGAACTATATAAATTTCAATTGCTGTGATAAATAACAAACAAATTACATCTTTTAGTCTAAATTCAAGAAATTTCTCTCCACGTGGCTAATAAAACATAAACATGGAAATAAAACATTAAAGAACTCTTTTAGTTTATGGGTTTTTCCTTTTAATGTCGCATACAGAATACTGTACTTCACACGGCTCAAATAATTGAACATGAAAACTCTAAACAAACTATCGTAAGAAGAATGTAATGACCTGCGCCTCCGAGCATATAGTGAATCTGTTCTTTAGCAAATTCCTGATACTCCACAGGATCTCCAATATCCGGATAGTCGGCGGCCTGCAGACAAATGAAAGCGACGTTGGCCGCGTGACAGAGTGTCCCGAACTTGTCGATGTACAGTAACCCTTTCGGTGTGCGCTTTTGCTGTCTGACTGAGAAATCACAAAAGGCCTGTGTTGCATTCCGATATTCCTGTTGGCCAGTCAACTGCGCTAGGAGTACCTACACATTCGTACTTGTGATTAGTTCAATACCTGCTATTTTAAATGGTAAATGTGGATTTTATGCTACCGATACTATTACGTTCATGGAATATACTTTCCTTTATGATGTTTATTGTTTTTATTTTTTATTTTATGTTAATAAACAAAATTTTTAAATTCAAAATTTTTTATTTAAAATTAGTATAAACTTCATGTAAAAAAACTAATAAATTTGAAGTAAAAATACAAATTTTTAAATAAAATCAAATTTTGAATAAAAATTGACGCCAGATATATGAATTAATATTAAAAAGATGTTAATTTTCAATTTTTTAGTAGCAAAACAAAAGGACCATGTATATTTCAAGAGATTTTTTATATACTAGAAATAACATTGTTGCATATATGTTGATTTATAGCAAATCCATTAAAAAGTAATCTTAATTTACCACCAAAAGTGATATATGAAGAAAATATCCCAAAAAAATTATACGTCTAAGAAATGCCAAAGCATAAGAATTTATTGTACCCGGGAAATTGTAGATTTTAGCAAATATTCATTTATACTTAAAAATGCCGACTTGATTTATATTCGCATCTAACATTATTTAAGACTTAGTTAGAGGAAAATCTATTCGATTGATCTAAAATATTCCTCTTTCGCAACCCGAAACTTACGTTTTTCAAAGCGTCTCTTGAATGCACATAAGCCTATTTCGAGAGCTAAATGAGGACAAATGTTATAAAAGTTCTGAATTACAGCAGCATAAATTGAAAACACACATTGAATAGATAAACATCCGAGAAGCAAACAAACCTGAACTCCGGCGACCTTTTTATTATAAAAGAATTCGTTCGGTCTTTCCTTGAGGTGAAAGTGCTGATAATGGTGCTCGGCCTCGTCGAGGTACTTCGTTTCATTGGTGGCCTTGTAGAGCCAAAGTGCCGCCCAGGCAAGCTCGTCTCCATAGTCCGTACTTTCGTAGTATTGGGCTGCGCCTCTTATGGCCTCATGATAGAGGCCCCTGTGCACGTTAGCGAAGTTGTAGAGTTCGCGAGCGTGTCGCAGAAGCTTATCGGCGTAAGCAGAATCGCTCGCACGGAAGAGAAGACTCGTCGAAGCAAGAGCCGCCGACGTTTCACCTGCTAAGTCTGAGCCTGTAAATATTCAAAAAATATTTTAACATAGAGTTAAAATCGGGATACAGCTTCCTGAAGATACTATTTTATATTGTTTTTGCTTCTTTTACATTCCTAACGCGAGATATGGCTCAGGAATTTTGACAAGTGAAACTTCTTGATGTTTATTTGACTCAAAATATTTCAAATTAGATATTGGACTATTAGAAGAAAATTAACTTTAATATTAACTTATAATGTAATTCATTTTTATTGGAAAAATTTTGTTTGAAAACTTTAGTAGATTTTACTTAAATTTCTTATCATAATTCTCAATGTGCAAAGTTTGTACGTAGGATATGATTGATTTTTTAAAATTATACTTTAAATTACTTTGATAATGGCACTTCTGAAAATATAAAATTCTGTCATCCTAAATTATAAAATGATATAAATATTTTACTGATTTTTATATTTATGTAATGACGAAGTTTATTGTTAAATATAAACGATAAATATTTCAAGACAGCACTTTTAAACAGTACGAAATGAATGAATACTACAATCAAGCATTTGAAAAATCTCATCTCGAATTTATCAATATAAAATAGGAATTTAATAAATAAAGCGTCATTCAATAAAAAATTTAACACTTTATACGTATATGGAATGTAATGAAGTGATTATTTTATTGATATATAAATTTTTTTCCCTGCAAAATATTCGATATATCCGTTTATTCGATTTGACAAAATATCAGAACACATAATAATTAATGATAATACTAGCCCCAATAATGTATAATATTTTAATTTTACCATTCAATAATATATAGTGATATACCTATACTGCAATGAAAAAGGGAATCGATGGAGTTTCTACCTATAAACAACATAATTATGGGTATGTCATTTTAATTTAAATATTAAGTTAAATATTCGATTAACTTAAAGTTAGAATACGTTTTAAATTGTATTTATTTTAGATTTTAATTAATATTTTAAGTTTCTTTTGCTTTTGTTTTTAATACCTTTAGTATATTATCTTCTTACATAAAGATTAAATTCAATTTACAAACATTATTAATGAGATTAAATTTATTATCAAATCACAGAAGCAGAAATTCTGATTTTTTGAACTAAGCATAAGGAAAAGATCGTTTACTTTGGTAGAAAACCTGTGAAAAACGGTGCTCTGGGTAAAAATATCAAGATCAATCAAGCATTAATTCACCTGGATGCTCCGGGTCGATTTTAAATGCGGGCCTGGTAGTATTAAGCTCTTCGGGTCGACCCCAGAAGGCGTGGTCGATAGAAAAGTCTCCGACTTGGCCATAAAACTCGAATTCGCTCACGTGGCACTTGATGAAGTAATCAGTCGCCCACTTTACGGCCTCGCGGATTACGTCCAGCTGCCCGATTGCAGCGTATGCTTCTGGCCAACTCACGGCACCCCATGCTAAAAGTGTCGTCGTCGAAGCCATTGTGAATCCGAACTTCACGAAATCACCAGCTAAAAAGATGTGTTAATCTGGATGTGTTGATCCGCTTACAGATTGCGTATTAAAGAAGACGTACATAGTTCACGTTAATTACGTTGGATTTTAGCTTAAACAGCATTAATCTTATGTTTAACGTTGCTTTGGCTAAATATTCTATCTAACATTGAGAAATGAATTTATGAGTTTTCCGAATTTACTAAATCTTATTTGAGAGCAGATAAGATACAATATTTATTATTACCAATTTTAATTAAAGTTTATTTTCCGAAAAATAAAGCGTACAAATTTATACTATTCGAAATATAATTTGTAAGTTTAAATGAATAACAAAATTATAGTACGTAGAAATTTAACATTTAAATTTCTTTATATGATTAAATTAAAAATTTACAATGTTTATTTCGAGCTTTCAAATATTTCATTGACTAGAAAATTTATACAACTGCTCGTAATCATCAATTTTTCTTAAATTCTAAATAATTTGTAGTAAGTTGTAAATAGACGTGACAGTATTAAAATAAATTTTAAATTAAAATCATAGTTATAGCGATTTGTATATATTCCTGTTAGTAGTGATTCTAAAATATAAAAACGCCTTACATTTATTAGGAAAAATTATATTCTATGGGAAGCTTGAATTTTGCTAACAGAAGTATTTTGTTTTAGTTTGTACCGAATTTTTCTTTAAAATAGCCAGAGAAATTTTAAAAGTAAAAATCTCATATAACATTTTAAAATTTACAAAAAAGCGAAATCTTTAAAAAATTATGTCAACAATGAATAAGAGAAATTTACCATTAAATTGTCTTTTACAATGAAATATAAATTATAAATATAAAATATAAGTGTATATTTAAAAAAAAAATACTATAAAACTTTATTTCCAGCACTGTGTAAAAATAACAAAATAACCAATGTCACGTCAATTACAAAATATGTGGAACCAGTTAAATCCATCTGAGCTACCAATACAATTAAGCGCTGATCGGCTTAGTAAAGAATCAATAACTGCACTTGTTTTTACAGTTGTGTTACAGCTCACTGATGTACTTATGAGGGCTTGGGCCCGTGGATTACCGTCGTAATAGCCACCGCTGAGGTCCTCGCCGTTATCGCCCCGGTCATTGAGGGCAGAGTCGCCGCGCCAGTCTATTCTATTATCCGGCGCAAGTCTTCCCGAACGTTGCGCCTCGTAAAATAACAGCGAGAGCTCCAAGACCCTCGCGTAGTCGCTTTCCTCTTCGATCGGGCGCACATAAGCATACGGCGAGTTAACGATTGCTCGCTTATAGATAGCTGCTGGACTTGTCACCACCAGAAACTATTCAACAATTAATTGTAGTACAATACTTTTTTATATATTTTCGGTTACTTTCTTTCAAATGCGCTTGCGAGAATCGGTAATTGGAAGAAGGCGTAATTTAACTTTTGATGAACAGGCAGGCAAAAATCGATTGTGTCGAATAATGTTCCATTCGCCTTAGATTCATTTATGATCATTAGATAAACTAATTTTTTTGTTATTGTTATATATTGAAGAGAGATGCTCGATTTATTTATCTTAAATTTTATATTTATCTAAGATTTTATTTATAATTTGAAAACCTTTAAAAATAAATGCTTAAAAATTTGAAATGCATATTTTATTTCAATGTTTAAAAAATTATTCGTTATGATATTATATTTAATTATTCATTATTATTGTTAATTGACAAGTTAATTATCGCCATATTATTATTTGGAAAATAAACTGATAATTAAAATATATACTTTTATCATACATATGTATAAATCATAGTATGTATACAAAATTTTTGAACAAATTTTTTACTTTTTATTTCATTACTTGAATTTTCGAAATATTAAAGATAGTAACTAATTTAAGCACATTTCGTATAAAAATTTGAAATTTTTACACCTGCAGTTTTTACGTCTTTCTACATTCGAAACTCAAATCAATGAAGTAATACCATAAAGCATGTAATATTTCTGCCACGCAGGAATGTTCACGATGTATACTCGTGAAAAGTACCATTTTGAGCTGCAAAAGCTTACCGTAAATGAAATATGAGTGAGCAAACGAGCGGAACATTAAAAGAAACACGAGTGTACACACTGAGAAGCGATGAATGACAGGGAAAGAAACATATATTATTGAGGCTTGGTTATTTGCGCAACATATTGACGTTTGTCAAATAATATTCACGCGCAACAATGAGTAAACTCGTAAATTTTCTCAGAAAGAGAACGAGAAATAAAAGGACATCACGTATTATAAACAAAATGAAATTATATAGTTATCTGAGCAGAATTTTATTTTATAATTACAATAATTTTTTGTCTAATTCTTTTATATACATTTCATACTTTTTCATAATATTTTTTGGATATTTTATTTTTTTGACTTTCCAGTATTTAAAAAAATATTTTACAATAGCGATTCTAATGTATAAAAATATAGTTATTGAAACGGTAATGTCTAATACGATAACATTATATATAGATTATAGTAGTATTAATATGCCTTGCACTTTAAAAAAAATAAATTCTATTAAACATACTAAAAAAAATTTCATTTATATCACAATAGTATTGATTTTCATGATTATAAAAAACTAATATAATATTAAATTTGAATTAAGTGTTTTTTAGAAACTTATTCGATCAATTATTAATAATATTTAAATTAAAATTAATATAATAAAAAATTTACTGGAATTTATATAATTTTTAAATGCAAACAATGGTTTAAATAGAATTTCTACTTGATTAAATGATGTAAGAATATAATCGTAAATCATTTATCGAGCATAAAGTCTCGACAAATGAGTAAAATAGAAATAATTTCGATTTTTTTTGAAAATATGTATAAATAATAAACTTATAAAATCATTCTTAAATTGTAAATTATAAACATTGGTAATACATTTAACTTAAATAATTATGAATATATTAAGCGTACATTGCTTATAGATTTTAAAAATCATAAAATTTATTGAAAAACTAACATAAAGTATTATGTTAATTATAATAATAAAAAAATATTCTCAAATCTACTCTTTTTCGATTAATGTTTTTTAAATGCCTTTTATACGATATATTGTCGTAAAACTAAAAAATTTATTTTGTTTCACCAAAATATAATAGAATTTAGTTTATAGCCTATTTTATGAAATGAAAGCAATCATTTTAAAAAAATTAAAGAGCTTCATTAATGAATTTAATTTATTATTTGCACAATTTTCTAAAAATGTATTTGAGAATATACGTTCTACGATAAAATATTTTTATCGAAGTTTACAATTATTCATCTTCATTTGAAATACTTATTAAAGATTTCCAACTTTTATTAATTATACATATTACATTCTAAAAAATTTTGTTCTCACTTCAATTCAAATTTTTATGAAAATTTGTAGTATACAGTTTGTACGTTAAAAGTGTTGTATTACTTTATAGATTTGTTTCTATCTTCGTTGTTCAAATTCTTTAAAAAATTAAAAAAAGTTTTTTGATATTCTCTAATTACTTTTTAAATTTTTACTTTTAAAATATTAGTATTAGTTAAAATTTATGTACTAAATAAATATAATGAATGCTGTTTACATGTTCATTTGTAATATTTCACATTAACAGGAAGTTATATTTTATTAACTTAAGATAAATGAACTCTCATTTAAATCAATCAAATAAATTCTTAATTAAATGCAGCATCTGTTTATTTACTTTGAATAAATAAGTAATTATCGCGTAATTTAGAGCATTGTTTGCCGATATAGGCTTTAACTATAAGAAATTGCCTAGTTGTATAAAAATATCTTAATTATTATTGATATAAGCAATATTTATACTTCATAAAGGATAAGTATTTAAATATTAAAAAAGGTATTTAGAGACTCTAAAATTTTAATAAATATAATGAAACCAGAATGAATTATTTATTATTTATTTATTTGAATTTCAAAGAAAAAAATCGTGTGAAATTAAAAGAACTTGTTATACCGTTATTTTAAATTATTAATTAAAATCAATGTAATTAAAATTTAGGATGTAACTGAAGGCAAAAGGCTAATTAATTAATTAAATAAAAACTGATTAAAAGAATTTATAGTTAATAAATGTAATATTTATTTTATAATACTATGCTGAAAAAAGTTTTTTATAAAAGGAAAACCTCATTTCGAAAAGCTGTTTCAGTAGTTTTTATTCTTATTCATTCACATAGCAAATTTTTTCTATTAGTTACGAAACTACCGAAGTTTTAAAACTGACAAAATTCTATAAAACATTTCCAAGTACAAGTAGTTGTAACAGTTCTCATAATCAATTACTTAATCACAGATCTTCGAAATTGATTTAAAAAAAATGTTCCGCATTATTTCAAAGTAAAGGGAAAAAGATAGTTGTGACAAATCGGTAGAAAATTTCGATTGCCTCAGTAAAACTTTCATTTGCTCTTTTCTCCCATTCGCGCCAGTTAAACTAAGAAAAAAACGATAACAAGAAGAAGTACAGACGATCCCTGCAAACGCGAAAATTTCTGAGTTAACTTACCACGACGCAAGTGACAAAAACGCTGGCTTTCATTCTTTCTTCCTTTGTTGATCCCTTCCTGTCACAATGTCTAGTGTTATTGCCGGCCCTTTCTCACACCAACCTTGTCCCTTCAAAATGGTTGCAACTGATAGTGAATGTAGCCGTAATCGCTACACCTCGAATCTGTCCTATCATTACTCTTGATAGTGAGCTCGTCCTTGCCCAACACATCTCTTTGATTTCTGTCTTGTCATCAAGCTTTTCAACAAGCGGAAAAATAATTGGTTCAAAATTTTACAAATCAATGAATATATTTTTTGTAAAATTTATCGAATTTCACTTTAAACAAATATTGAAAATTGTCAAATTACTGTATTCGATTTTTAACTTATTATTTCAAAGATTTTACTAAATAAAACATAATTATAAACTATAAAAATCCATTTTCTATTTCTGTCTTTTTATGCTTTTAATTGACAGCGAAACAAATAATGTAGTATTTTTAAGAATAAAATTAATAATGATCTCGATAAAAATAAATCCATAGACTTAAGAATGTGTTTAATAACTCTTATATAATATATATAAAAAAAGATATAATCTGCAAATAACGCCTAAACTTAAAATTAGTGTACTTTTCCTACTTGTGTAATAGTTGATTATAATTAAAAAGATTTTTAATTAATATAATTTTTAAATAGTTTTAGACTGTATAATTTATTAATATAATAATGTAATATAAATTTCTGATTTGCATTTTAAATGCATTAAAATAACAAATTTCTTTACAATAACTCGAACACAAATAAGCATTAGGATTTAAAAAAAATTAAATTATAGATTGTTAATTTCATGAAAGTGTTCGGTTTTGTAATATTTATGATTTAAGGATACATCGCAATCGGTAGGTGTGATGTGGAATATTAGTCACAAAAATTTTAAATCGGAAAGTACCGTATATATGAATAAATGCATTGATATGCATTCCTGTCTCTCGCATCTGAATATATTCCATATATATGTAATAATATTAATAATAAAAAATAGGTTTACAAAAAATGAAAAATGAAAATTATAGTTAATAAAGTTGAATTTATATTATTTGATTTAAGTAAAATAATTTATATAAAGCAAATAATGCATATATTATTACTTTTAGTAAATAACCTTTAATAATAACTCTCATTATAGTAGATCTTCCAAGTCTCGCATTTAAATTAATTTTTAACTAAAAATATTTATTAGAATGATTTTTTATAAAGTCTTTTTATTAAAGTTGAATTGAGAGTTATAATGATTAATAGTCATTATCAATTAAAAAATTAGAATTGAATATAAAAGCAGCAAAACTAATCATTTTTTTTGCGTAAATTTTTTCCGAATTTTATATCTATAACATTTAAAAAATTATTCTATTCATTATTAAGTTTCCTCTATTATTAAGTTAAACAGAAAGAACAAAAACCAGCTAATTCTGATAAGAATTTACACATTATAAGTCACTTCCAAAATTTATTATCGAATAATTAAAAATAATTGTATGATATATATATATATAATAAAATTTAAAAAATTTAAATGATTATATAATATTTTATTGTTAATGTGAATTTATGTCGTACGCATTTAATATTTTATTTAAAATATAATTTTCATAATTGAGGTTTTAAATATGCATTATTCTATCTTATAATTATGTCTATTACGTATCATCAGTACAATTTCATTAGAATATTTTCGGAGTTATATTTAAAGTTATAGTTACAATCTCTTTTTTATTATCAAATATTGTTAATAAAATTATTTTCAGATTTTTGAAATATTTTTAAAATACTTTGAAAACTATTTAATTAGACTATTCTGTTTTAGTATTATAAAATTAAAAAATATATAAGACCAAACTAAAAGTTACTACAGTAATAATATGCTTCAGAAATATTTATAATTACTTCAGTTCAATGTTACTAAATTTGATAAATTTAATAAAATTTATTAAGTTTATTCAAAATACATAATTTATTGTCTTATCAGTACTTAATCAGTATTTCGTGTAGTTACATTATTATTCTTATTTTTAAATAATAAAAAAACAGTCGTTGATTACCAAGAAATATTTTTATTTTATTTAAAAAAACTGTTTCAATTATTATAAACTCATACTAATATTGATTTAAATAATCCATAATAATTTTATTAAAAAAAAATAATTTTATCTCCATAATTGGTTTTTTTTTAATAATATTTACTAATTAATTTGGATATTAATAATAAATATTTTTATTATTAATATAATTTTACTATTTATTACTAAATAGTTTTACACAGTATTTTATTATTTCATTGTAAAATAAAAACTTAAAAAATTTTGAATATAAATGCTTAATATCATTATCATTATTCTTTACATTATTTTGTTTAGGTATTGTAAATTTACGTTGAATTCCAAATTTTTTTTATAATGTAATTATAATATACAATAATATAATTTTTATAATTCTACTGATAAACTTGGTTAAATCTATTTAAAATTTTACATGACTGCGTGATAGAATTTAATTTGCTAGGTCACATATTGTACATTGTCTTGCATATCTTCTTAGTACTGTCTCGTAATTTTTAATTATTGTTATTTTGATGATAGGAAGTTGAAAGCTTAGTATGTTATTAATATTAAGTATAAAAAAATTTATCTATTCATTTTTAATTCAAATTAAATTCTAACGGAATCAAAATCTATTTTCCAATTTTATTCAAGTATTTATGTGTATAAATTTTTTGGATTATTTTTAATTATATAAAATATTTACATATACATATATATATATAATTGATCAATAATTAATCAAAACAAAATATTAATATAATAGTTAAATATAGATTAAATCATACGAAATAATATTATTTTCGTTGTTATGAAAATTATTTTTTCAGATTATAATCTCTATTTTTAAATTCTTATTGTATTATCTTTTTTATGTTATAGTTACAAATATAATATTATTTTAACGGCTATTAAATTTTTTTAAATAAATATTTTTCTTTCGAACTATTATCTATTAAGATAACTAATATAATTTCATTGCCGGAATCAAAGAGGTATGCTTTAATAGAACACCTTTTTAAGCAATGCGATAGATTTTCCTTTTTTCCATGTTTTAATCATTTTTCAAAAATAAGAAATATTACACAGTCAGCAATCAGTATTTACCTTTTTATAGAATGCCAATAAATATTACGCATGCATTGCTCTATAATGTTATTAATACCTATTGCTTTCCTCTTCTAAATTATTTTCTTTCTTTCTTGAGTAAGTTATTTTACTAAAGCTACTACTACTACTACTACTACTACTACTACTGTTTTACTAAAGCTAGCCCTATTAGTACTTTTATATTTCAGTTTATTAATATTTTAAATATAATTTTGCATCAATATTAATCAATTAATCAATTAAAAATGTCTAATAATAACAAAAACTAGCTAATAAATAATTAATTATTGGCAGTTTAAATTACATCCGAGTAAGCATAACTATTATTTTTCAAATAATGTTCTAATTTATAATCGTGTATGTTCCAAATTAATTCCATTATTTTATTATATTTAATTTTTTTTATTAAAATATACTTTGTCCTATAAAATTTTTATTTTGAAGTAGCATTTATAATTGTGGTGCTAAAATTCATGAAGATTAAATAGTAAAGATTTGGCTCCATATTTAAGCATATCTAATGATTAATACAAAACCATATCTATTTTTTCATTCAAAACTTTGCTAAGAAAATATGATATTCTTTAAACATTATCATTACGAAAAGCAGCATTTGATCTATTTGATTTATCGTTTATATAAGAGATTCTAAAAAGTCAATATGAATATTCTTACGCTTGCACAATCATTTCATATTGAACGAGTTATTGTAAATCTATCGTTTATTAAATTTATATTACTACTTATAATAATATATACTTATAATTAAATAATTTAACTTTAAATTTTGATCGAATTATATTTAATATTATATATGTATATTAAAATAAATTTTTCCTATTACACAAAAATCTTTACTATGCAGTTTTTCGAAACTTCTAATAATTAGGTAATTGTTAAAATAGCCTAGAATATATTTCCCCTATATTTCTTAATTTGAAGAAATTTATTAGAAATAAAAATTAAATGCACATCTAATTAAAGAAAAATAATTATATTTAAGATTTATTTAAACGTGCAAAGTGAGTTTGAATAAAAATAATAATAAAATATGAAAATATGAAGTAAAAGAAATAAATACTAAAAAAATAATAATGAAGTATAGTTTTAGAACGAACAATGTTTACATTTGATACAACATACTTATTCTTCGAATTTCATTATATTGGTTCACAATATTTATAAACGGTTAATAAATATAAATATTTATAATGTATAATTAATATAAAAGGTTATAATACTTTATTTAAATTTGTGCATTTACAAAATTATAATTTGATACATATTATAATGCGTTTAAAAAAAATTTCGCTTTAGTAAATACAAATATTTAAAAATCTTTAACCTTACATTACTTTTTTTTCTACTAAAAAGATAATTTTTAACAGAATATAGTAATTTTTTTCAACATATATCTCTATAAATGAGATAATAAATTATTGAAATAATATTAATATAGAATATATTATTAATACGTATGATAAATACGTATGATATATTTTACGTTATAAACATTTTTATCGTTGTATATTATTATATTTTAATTTAAAAATTAAATTTGTTATTAATGAACAAATAACAATAAATATTGTTTTATAATTTATATATTTTAGAATTAAATTAAAACAATGATCGAAATTGCTGCTTTGAATTAAGGCAATACATACTTAAAATTAACTGCTTTTGTTATTCAGATTTCATTTATTTTACGAATATTTTCTAACCGTAACTAATTATTATATTTTTATTAAAAAATTTTTTACCCGCATTTTATCTTAACAAGAATTTTAAATTAACTTTATATATAAATAAAAATAATGAAATAAATTAACTCTTAATCAAATATTAGTAACAGTCGTTGGTATATACCTTGACATAAACATATGAGACTATCATAAACATTTTTCTGCGAATAGCTTACTCAGGGAAAATTGTCAAAATTTTGTTATTTAGATATTTATCTCAAAATTTATTTTTAGGTAATTCAAGTTAGTAGAAAAAGATTATATAGTTTAAAAAATTCTTTTGTACTTATCTGACTATTTTATAATTTAATAATAATTATTAAATACTTTATTCTTTCGTTTTGTGGAATTAAGTTTGAGAAAAATTGATATAAATTTGATGCATTATCGTATAGTTCTTACATGTGTATATGTTTAATATGTGTGAAATTTATATAGCGTTTTTATATTCTCAAAGCTTCCTTATTGTAAATAATATTAAATAGAGAACTTCAAAAAAGCTTTAAGTAGAGTTCTGTATTCGTTTATTCAGTAATGAACAATGGAATTACTCTGTATAGTAACAAGAAAGTTGACGCACGAATAATCTGTGTGTATATTTGTACATACATGTGAGACACGCGTTATGAATAATAAATCCTGAGAGTTCTTAATCCAATGCGCCTATCATTACTTTTAAAGGAGAAAAAAACGATTGTTTCTACGTGTACCGATGCAGTTGCAGTTTTATTCCACCTCCAGTATGAAAAAAGTGCCAATCTTCGATTTCTCGAAGAATCATAAACCTGTGTAGAGTATTGTTCAAAAATCACTCACTTCCGATGCAGCACGAGGTAATAAAAAAGCATTTTTTATAAGAGGACGCAACTATGTACATATAATTAAACGCGAAAAGTTGAAAAGAAAGTATGGCGTAAAGAAAAAACACTAATCATACTCGTTAGATCGTGCGCGGTTGTGCCGGTAGCGGTTACGATCAAGGCAACTGGACGATCAATAAGACAGCGCGCGTATACACATACGTACAGTGGATCTGCATGTACGAACGTCAAGGTAGCCAAAACGTAACTTGATGAGGTTGTAGAATATGTTGGAGAGTAGACTGGAGTGACTGTGAGAGTTGAGTGGCTGAAGCTCCGTTTGCTCGAGCACAAGAAAAATGAAGAGGGGATTATGACGATTCCACTCTCGTTCTCTCTCTCTCTCTCTCTCTCTCTCTTTCTCTCTCTCTTTCTCTCCCGCTTCTTTTCTTAATAAAGAGAAATAGAGAATCAAGAAGTTTAACATCTCAGGTATAATAGTTGGTAAACAATTTTGTAATTAATGAATTGTATTAATGTTACATTATCGTGATTTTCCTGATGACTCATAATAAGTTTTCATTTCTACAGATTTTGACTATTTATAAAGAAATATATGTAATCTTTTTATTGGGATAAATAAAACTACTTCTTGTTATAAGTATAAAAATAAATAGTTTGAACATGTGATTAACTTATATCAGTGTATTATTTCAGTTTAGTGATTAAATATTATATTAAGGATTCGAATATGAGTAAAATAAATTTTAAATCTTCTTTGAAACGTATAGATTAATTTGAAAGATTATTTTAATATTCGCTATTTAACAACTGTACTTAAAAATTATTTTTAACAAATTTTTTGGATACAATACAATAAGATGTTTGACACGATCGGTGTATTTTTAATATGTAAGGTGCTCTTTTTCATATGATATAAACTCCATTTTGAAAATACACACACGCGCATAAAACTATAATTTAGAAATTAAATATATATTTAAAACTATAATAACTACAAATGAATATAATTTTTTTTAATTTTATGGAAATTTTGAAGTATATTTTTTATATTATTACCTACTTTTATTAACTTTTTGTAATTCTTGATAATGTTATTTGATGATGAAACATTTCATACTTCCATCTTATTAGTACGTGCTTTTAAATTGTTGATAAGTTTATTAATTTAATGATTAAAAATCAAATATCAATACTATATGTTGCAAGATTATATAGTGATTACCATTCAGTTGTGAAATTACTTTATGAAGTCCCTGAAACGCATTATTATTGTATCAATTGATCATTACTATTTTGATGCCTGATTGTATGGGGTTTACAATTTACATGCACATTGTGAATACAATTATTATAAAATGGAAATACAAAGCAATACATGTAAAACTTCTAATTTTAATTAAACTAATAATTATTTTATTATATCAATTTAATAAAGTTTTTAAAATAAATACAAATTCTTCGATAAATAGTTTAAGTAGTAATTATCAACTAATGCTATAAATTATATAGCACTAATAATCTAAGTATTTTCTTTTAATAATTTTCCTATTATTTCTATCAAAATTAAACACATTTATTTTTAGATTTTAGCTTTTGTTAAAAACCATATTTGTAGTTAATAGTATACATTATCATGAAATCATCGATGTACTTATAAAGAGATTATTCCATACATTTAGAATAGTGAAATAATATATATATATATATATATATATTTGTAGTAAAAAAATCGTTAAAAATAATAAATTAAGAAAAAACCTTGAATATATCTAAAATAAAATATAATTAGGCGTTTTTCATTATGAAAATATAAACTATCATTTCCCTATGAAACAAATTAAAAAATTTTCTTATAAAAGCATATTATATATCTATTTTTATATATACTAATACCATATTTTCAAAGTGGTTTCAAAGATAAAATTTATAATTCAAATAGTGCATTAATTAAAGAAAAAGAAACTTTTGTGAAACTTGAACATTGTATTATACATGTTTTTAAAACAAGTTATACAAAACTTTTAATAGCAAGGAATTATACTGAGAAACAGCATAAGAAAAAAGCATTAAAAGGAACTAATTTATTGATTTTGATTTTATAGAGAAATAAATTATGAAATGAATTTTTTCTTTCTTTAAGTTGTTCATATTTTCATATTAAAATCTAATAAGAATCTATATTATTTAATTTTTGTTTGTACACAAGCACATCAAAATTCGTTTTATATTTTCTACATTTAAAAGGGTTTTTTATGTTTATAATTGTTAATAGTATAGTTGGTAATTAATTCTACTCTTCATTATTGTTTATTTGAGAATACTTTTTCATTAATATATACTGCAAAATTTGTAATAATAGATTTTTATATAAACGAGCTAAGATAATAATAAAAATAATATTTTTTTAAATTGATAGATCCTTCATAATTATTAGAAATATTATCTTTTTCAATAAAATCATAAAATTATTATTAATAATATTGTTTAATAATAAGAAATTTAAAATATTAAACATTCAAAGAGATAATTTTTATTTAAATAAATAAATAGTTTCATATATATTCAAATCGTAAGATTCAATCGTAAATATATTCAATCGTATAATTAGAGTTGTTATTATAAAACGTATAATATATTGACTAATGTCAATATTTGAAAGTTCTATAGCTGTTCTTTACTAAGTATAAAGAATTCTCATTAGTCTTGTAATTTCTTTTTAAAATTAGAAAAAATTATATTAAATATGTTAATACAAGTGATAATGAAGAGTAATTTTTTACCATCTACAATAATTATAGTCGATGAAAAAATTAAACATATATGATTATCTAAAACCTAATATTATGAAAGTAATTAAAAGAACAGTGATATTGTATAGCATGTTAATAGTGATCAAGTTATTAGTATTATATACATTAGAAGTTAGGTATACATATATTACACACATATATTCGTTTATTTAAGAACGCATAAATTAATGTGAACTTGTATTCTTATATCGTTATACGTTTACTTTCACTTAAGTTCTTGTTTGAATTTGTAGTCGTTTGCTTTTTTCTTATTTTTTCACAAATGATTCACGATGATAATAGTACAACTATTTATGAAATCCAAATAATTATATTAATTATTCAGTAATATAGATCATCTAAATAAATATTTTACGCTAGAAAAACAAAAATATGAAAATTTTCGTAATTTTTTGGATTTATTACTTGTAATAAAAATAATATTTATATGTGATAATTATATAATACTTAATTGATGCAATTCTAGGAAATTTGTATATTTGAAAGGAATATTCTTAAAAATTTTTGATTTTATTTACAATTGTTTTTATACAAAATATTACTTGCGATATGCAGAATTTTTTAGTAAATGATAGTTTGAATCAACATTTTATTATATTTTGTTTATGCTTAATGTAATATATCAAATTAAGTAAAAATTAATTTATTTACAAATAAGTAAAATCTTTTAAAACAAATGTCTGTTTCTATAATTTCGTTCACATTATAAACAAATTTATAATTCTAAGAATCGAAAACGAATCATTACAATAATAAACTTTAATTTAATATTCTAATTTTATACGATAAATAGTTAGAAATTGTATTAAAAATTTGGTTTTTTCTAATCTAAGTAAACATAAATAGAAACTATCTAAACTGCAAAGTATATGTAATAATAACTTTTAAATTTATTAAAGTTCCTGATTTTCATATGAGTTTTTATAACAAAATACTTTTATAAGAAACCGTGAAAAAAAACGTTGATAGATAAATCTTTAAATCCTTACATCGACTCATGCCTAATACAGCTGGAAGCACGTGGATTAAAAGTAAAATTACATACAAAATATTGATAATAATTATACGCTTTACACCGTTAATTTTACTATAGCCATCACAATAATATAAGTCAATGATTTAGAAAAAATATTTGTAATTTATCAAAAATTATTTTCATTAGTCGATAACTAGTTGTCTAAATGATCCTTCAAGACCAAAGATATCGTCATGAGTTTTTGGTTTTCCCACTCGAAGGGCCTCATTCGTTTTTATGGATTCTTGTTCCTTAAACCACGGTCCATATTCTTCCAATTTTTTTATCCAAGTCTCTAAAATTAAAATTATGGAAACATTTAATTAATATAAAGTAAAAAACGTTGAAACATAAATATTATATACTGTTTATTATATGAGGAATTAAAAACTAGTGGACGAGCTATAATTATTTCTAAAAAATATAAGTTATCGTGAATTGAAATTTATTTTTATTTATATTGTAATACTTCACAAAAATATATGTATATATATAAATTAACACATATTTTATTGATTTTAATCAGGTTCATGTACCATTTTCTATGAAATAAATTTATATCCTTATTGTTTGTTTACATTGAAACTTTTTTTTTGACGTCGTTCGAGCTTGTTGTTAAAGCATCTATTAAATAAATTGATCACAGCAATGCGATACTTCATTCAGACTTTTTATAAGATACATTATACAATCGATGCAGCTCAATCAATAATTAGGTTTAGGAGTAAGAAGAGTAGTCTTTAATTAATAAATGAAAATTTTCTAAATGGCTAATTTAATTGCTTCATTTTTGTAGAGCCAGGAACTTTTAATCCAAAAATTCATTTTTTATAGCAAATGAAATTTGTATTGCTTGAATTTACTAAATTTATATAAAATTGTAAATTTAAATGATTGTTAATTTAATTTCAAACAAAACTAAATTTCATAGTAGTTGCATAATTTTTTATGGCAAAGTATAAATTCTGTATGGACAGGATTTTTCTTCACCTTTTTCATTTTATATATAATTACTATTGCACATATCATTATGTTACGTAAAGCATTATTATAGAAATTCTGATAATCTCTTTTATTATCAAAATGCTTAATATAAACAAAACAATTAAGCGAATTTTCCTTAAAACATTATTTTTTATAGGAGCCAAATAAATTATTAGCACAGCTAAAATAAAAAAGAAAACTCACCGTGAATAGCCTTTATGGGTCCTGCCTGTCCACCATATTCCGTTGGCAATATTTCTCTGGGCACATACTCATATAGTTTTTCTAGATTGCTATGCACGAATATCCTGTTCTTTATTTTTTCCTTTAATAGAGGCTTCACAAAATTTATGATTGTGTCAACGAGCGGACTAACATTGATCACGTGCACCTCCTTCAATTTTACGGGGTAGGCCTCTTGAACGCAAACAAGGAATTTCTTTACGAGAGTTGGTGTGAATTTGGAAAAGTGTGCGGGCGTCGCAACGCTTGCGTCTAGCACGTAGACATCTCCAGCAACACCTACGAGTTCCTCCTTCAACCGTACATCACCGATCATAAGAACAAGTTTCATCGCCTCGGCGACGTTTGGTGTTGGTAAGTTCTTGTCGACTCCACCCATAATTATTACACGACGACCATTCTTTGTTAGTCCAGGTAAAGGTGGTAGATATCTGCAAAAGAGTATGTTTCATTTCATTTGCAAATAATCATAACGATCGCAACCAAATAAACTAAATTTTATATTTTATATATTTTAGTATGCATTAATTGGCTTAAGTTAATTTGAACATAATGAAATTTTGTTAAATTTAGTATAAATCTCAAGAGCAGTCCTTAGTTTTAGTATTAATTTGTGTGTCATTCTGCAATAGTAAAAAACAATATTTTAATATGATGTTCCATTTTGAATGTATTTCAAAGATTGATATTAAAAGAATTGATACGGAAAAAATTTTTAGTATTTTTAGTATTTATATACATATATATATCTCCTTACCAAGCTGATTATTATAATTATTTGAAAAAAGATATTTTATAAAATATTTAATATTATCTTCTTTTGAATTACAATTATGTAAAAATTATGATAATCTAAAAATAAATTTTTCAAGATTTAATACATAATTTTTCATAAATACAATGAATTATTATACAGTATTTATCTCCTTTGCAAATAATTTACAATATGTTTAAATAATAAATAATATCAAAATATATAAGTCATTCTTTTTTGTTTTATAACATAAAAATATGTAGAAGTATTATACATCAATTATTAAATTATTGTATTATTTTAATTTCATGAACTAAAATTTTTTTCAATACTCTTCATCAATATAATAAATAAATAGTCTTGAAAAATGTTATATATATTTTTCTACTGTTAAAATCATTTGTAAAAAAATTTTTAATTACGTACTAATCCTTACTTCCATTTTTTTTATTCATTAAGTTAAGATATGTTGATATTATATATAAATTTAGTTAACTTTATGATAACAAATTGAAGCAGAATATCCATCGCTATATATTATTTATAAATTATTGATATTTTATTTAAGTATATGTACATTAATAATTTATTTTTATTTGAATTCTAATGTGCATTTAGTATATAATATTTTTAATAATTTTGTCCAAGATCAGCTTATGTTATTTAATATTCATATCTGGATATAAAAATGAAATATAGGTCAAATTATAAATAATGAAGCATTGAATAAATTTAGTAATGGAGTCAAAATTAATAAATAAATATTATTTTAATTAAATTCAATGGATTTAAATAATCTGTATAAATTAAAATTTTTATAACGTTCTTTAAGGTTATATTCAAATAATATTCCGTGATATCGGTTATGACATTAATGACAACAAATAACTAGAAAATCTGTATTTCCCAACTATTATAATTACATATTACTACCGTTATAATAGCATTAAAATGACTCGAGAATTTTATGCAAAGAAAAAATTTACCATTAAACTGTTATTTGTATTAATAAAAGAACGCTTTTCGGTTATGTAACAACGTTTACAAGAAAGTTCTTTTATAGTCTTGAAATTCCTGACATAAATTAGTTACAACGTGAAAATGTTTTCTTACACATTACTAATAATTTCTTTCATTTCTGGTCTGCTGACGTCACGATTTGAAAAAAATTCCGGAACGAGAGCTCGCATCGTAAAATACATATCTAATTTTTTTTTACATTTCTCAAGAGAAAACTTGCATCCTCGTAGAAAAGTCATGAGCCTGTAATCATCTAGAAAAAATACTATTAAAAAATTACTATTTTCATTGGCTTTTCAACCATTTGAAACTTACCATCAAAATTTGGTAAATGAGATTGTTTTGATAACCAGTCTTTAATGTACTCTAAATCTTTTTCACGTGTATCGATATTTTCATTTAGCTCTACACGTATGAGCTTGGACATTTCTTCTGTTGGTTGAATTAACAGCATCTAAAATGGAATAAAATGATAGTTTGGAATCAACATATAACTAAAATAATATTCCATTAATTATTACAAGTATTTGAAATTTATTATAATATTATTGAATACTTAAAGTAAATGAGTAAAGATTTTATTTTTTAATTAATTTATTATAATATTATATAACGGAAAAAACAATATAATTTATTTATGCTTTTTGAAAATTAAGAAAATAATAAAAGTATAAGCCATTGAGGAGAAAATGTATTTTTACTTTTGTTTACAGTATAATTTTCAATAAAGTTCAACAGTTTTAAGCCACGTATATAGCTTAACATATAATTAAATGAAAGTAAAAACGTGAATCGATGAACGATGAATAAAGCATAACGGCATAGTACGCAAAAATAAAAAGTTGACATTAGCAGTGATGACATATTAGCACTCTTTATGCTTGACCCTGTCTGTATGTTATCCAGTTTTTAACTACTTATAGACAATTATGCATTGTCATCATAGAAATTTCAAAGTATTTTCTTGAAACTAGGTATATGTGATCAT
The DNA here is from genome assembly GCA_018907185.1 of Platyscapa corneri. Lineage (NCBI taxonomy): Eukaryota > Metazoa > Arthropoda > Insecta > Hymenoptera > Agaonidae > Platyscapa > Platyscapa corneri. Next base: position 296,890 of record JACCHW010000005.1, on the reverse strand, counting down.
CGAAATTTTAACATTGGATAAATTTTTGCTTAAAACCTTTATTGTAATTTCGTTTTTCTACATTGGTATGAATATTAGTGCCAATAATTTTTCTAGTTTTAATAATTTATAGTTGTAATATCATCAAAACTTTTAATTTTTTGAGACCTTGATAATACTTTTGTATGTATACTTGGACTAGGCTACATCGAACATGTATAGTTCATCAATTTGTTGCTAATTACATATGGAACCTTGAAGAACTATCCTGATTTAACTATACAGTTAACATTACGATCTACATAGTATAATTTATATCTTTTTTAATAAAATAAAAAGTATATTTTTCAAATAAATTTAATATATAAATGTGGGATTATAAGTTCTGATTTTTTACATTATGTAAAATATTCATGCGCAAGAATATCACTGTTTACCTAAATATAATATAAATATTTATTTTTACTCCTTATGCATAGACAAGATGATAATTTCAAAATTCTATTTAAAGATTCTAAAATTTAGATCAAATACATTAAAAAAGAGTTTCAGAAACATATATTGAAGGATTTACATAATTTGCAAATTAAAAAGTACAAAGTATAACAAAAAATTATTCTTGTATTACATGAAAATAATAAAAGTAGATGACCAGACTATATAATATATTATAACTATATATTTTATTTCTTTAAAAAAACAAAAATATTTACCTTAGGCAAAAATTATATTTGTTATTTTAATAAATGGAAATAACATAATAAAAATAATAATTTAATGATTACAATAATGAGCTACTTTTAACTTTAATAATTTTTTAATTTTATTAAGATGAGGTAATTTAAATCATAAAAGAAAATCTCTAAACAGTCTGTGAAATATTTTATAAAATATAAACATAAAAAATAAAAACTGTGACCTTTTCTACATAAAAATCTTTTCCTTAATATATTCAAAAGCAGCCAATAGAAAAATAAATAAATAAAAAACATAAGTATAATATATCAAGTTTGTTAAATTTATTTTAAATTTATATTTATCATAATCTTAATGAATTTATGGAAACTATTTTAAATTCTTGTTATTAATAAAAAGAAATAATATTCACATAATTTTTATAATATTATAAATATTAACTAATATCAATTAAATATAATTAATTTATTTTATTTAAACTAATAGATAGTTTATTCATTAATAAATTTTGTAATTTTAAAATTTTTATATCTTAGAGACAATATTAAATTTTTAAATTATTTAAAAATTAAAGGATAAAGCTATAATTTTATTTTAATTCATTATTTAAAAACTGTACCTTTTTATTATCAAGAAAGAATGATTACATGTGATGTTATGTAAAGTAAAATAAATACAAAAATCCCATTTTATCATATGATTGTATATTTTAATTATTAATATTACTTTTATTGGAAGTATAAAATTAAAGAAAATGTTATAAATCGAGAATTTTTAATTTTGTATACATTTATTAATAGTGATATTTTAATATGTTTTAATATGATTAACAATATAATATAGGTGATATACTTAAAAATATAATATAATTATTATATATGTTTAACACTTGATTTTACAAAAATGGACGAATAGTTTATTAAAATATGTATATAATTTTTTTAAATAACGTAAATTAATATATTTAAATAATTTTTAAAATTATGATTTTTAGTTTTTTGAAATTTTTGTAATATAATATAATTTATTATATATTGTTTATAATTTATCAAATACACGTGGTTTCTAATTGAATAATTAATTTTCAAGATTTACAGAGCCATTTACAAGATATTTCATTTTAATATATATTTTTCCGCTTACTTATAAAATGATTATTATATTATATTTTTAAAGTTACAATGATGAAGGAAAGAACTTCTCATTTATAAAGAAAAAGATTAAGACATTCGGTATACATTTCTTCATAAATAATAAAATTGTTTTTGATGTGTTTTAAAACTTTATTTCTAAAACTGTTGAGAATTTACACGTAATAATAATTTAGAAACTAAACAAAATTGCAGATTTGATTAAATCAACATTTTATATGATCTGATAAATGCTTTTTTAATAGCATTTTTACATTAATTAATTCTATAAAACAAATAATCAATTTACAATCTTATAAGTATTACACATGAGGTAAATTCTATGTTAAATTTTGAGTTCGTAAATATACGTGTATATATATTGCAGATGTGTGCAAACAGAAGCATGTGAAAATAAACGAAAGTCATACAAAATTGAAGGTTGCACAAGCAGTTTTACTTAGATTACGTTACACATGGACTTTAGTAAAGATTGAATGCGCTAGTGGTGACCGGAGCGCCGATTCGCCATTGCCACACCATGACTTTCACTTTGATGTTTTGTTACTTTTATTCTCACTGAACAACTCATCGCGAATCAACTTTTTGTTCCTCTAGCGGTTCTGGGCATTATATATATGTAGTGTATAATAATGGTGCGTGATTGAGTTTATTATAAAAAAAACTTACCGCTATGTGGTGAAAAATTAACGCCGTCATTATATTTTCTACTTTTACTTTAACTCTCGGAATAAAATAGTTTCTTTTTCGGTCAAGCCGATAGAGAAAAACGTTCTATCCATCGCAACATTGTATTTTGGTTAAAATAAAAAGTAACTTTAAAGGTGGAACCGTAATGAAAAAAAAATATAATATGAATTTTTTTCGGTTAAAATTTTATTGTGAATTGTACTATAAAACCTGAAGTTTATAATTTATTATAATTTCTGCAAGTCACAAAAATATTTATATTGATTTCAGATTATCTTATATTAGTTATCAATTTATTCATAATTTTAATTAATATATCATTTTTTACTTACCAACATTTTACATCTCTAAAGTATGCTTGCAATAAAATTTTCAAAATGAAACTAGTTCAGAAAAATTATAAATTTAAATTAACAAATATAAAATATTAACTATTCTTATCCATATGAAAAATACTAGATTAATGTTTATCTTCATGAATTAATATGATATAATAATAATTAAAAAGAGCAAATATATATATAAAATTAAATTTTTTAGATGCTTGTTAAAAAAATTTTTCAAAAAATTTTTTTTACGTGATGAAATTGTTTTTGTATTTTTTGTATTAAGTATATTGTATTCTTTATGTTAAGAAATCTTATGCATAATATTCGGGATTAGTAATAAAAAATTTATCATATCTAAAATAATAATCTAATTAAAACGGGTCCTTTAATTTTTTTTAAATTTATCTTAATTTGTTGTTTGAATTTAATCTCACAATGACGCAATTCTATGAATTTTTAATGAAACTGAGTTTTGAAACTTTTTTTTTTTGCACAGAAAATAGTTTTATGAATATTAATAAGCGTTTATGAATTATTTAGTAATTTATGTTGATAAAATTTTATAATACTTTTATCTGTAAATTTCTATATAATGTTATAACATTACAAGAAGCAATATATATTATTCTTTTATATAAAATTGGTTTTGACAGTATCTAGTAGATTATGACTTTTATTTCACAAATCTTTTCGTGTGGTAAATAATGAAATATTTATGATTTTATTTATATACTTATTATAGAGTAGATTATATATATTTTAGAATTCTATATTTTATGAAAATCATTTATTTTTAATTTAAAAGTACAAAACTCAAATAAAATCTGTATAACTTTACGCTTTAGTTGTTGTATTAAAAATTTTATATAAATATAATATACACTATCTATTATTTAAATAAGTTTCAACTTCAAATGATTCAGTACTAAAATTACGTATTTTACTGATTAAACAATTAAATTTCTCACTAATTATAAAAGAAATTTTAATGATCTCAATTATAAAATGTACCAGTTACATTAAAATTTTCGCAACCGATACAGTGCATTATTATGTTATTTTGTTAGTTACCCAAATATTCAAAAAATAACTGTTTGAAATAAAATTTAATAAAACATTAGTTAAACATATAAAGGACTTTATTTAAGATGTTTTTATTGATATGAAAACATTTATTTTGTGATTACTAATTATTATAAAAAAAACATTTATAACTCAACTATTGCCCTTTATTTAGTATATTTATATTTAGAATAACATTGAAATATAAATAATATTGAAATTTTTTTAATAATTGTACTTATAATTGAAATTGATTTATTTCTTATTATGTAGAACATGGAAATAATTTTAACACGGTAATTTAATTATTATAAATTTTATTCATTTATATTTTATTTCTATTTATGAATAAAATAAATAATCTGAGAAATAAGAAATTTAAATTAAACAAGAATTAATAATTGCAACAACTATGTAAAAATTCTTACGATATAATAATTATAAAGTCCTTTTATAATAAAATATCAAAGATTATTTATACATATGATCCAGAAATTTTACTTTTACCTCACGCACTCACTATTTTACATGACTCACCTTGGCTGCTTAAAATACTTTCGATTTCGATGGACGTTCACTGCTAATGAAAAAAAAGAGCCGATACTGTCACTTTCCTCGTGCTTTTCGGGTCAACCGTTTCGTAGAACTGGTAAACATGAACTACTGGACCAGCGATCGGCAAATCGAGGAAAAACTCGAAAACGCCGGACGTAAGGCGGTCCTCAAGAGTGGGAGAACGCGTGGACCGGTTCTTTATATCTCTTGCTCTTTATGCACTCCCCACCTTTCACGGTAAGGCCCCAAATGACCGCGTGCACACTTTGCCTTTTTTCCGATGGACTTGGAGCAACTGTGTTCATTAACTAAAAATAAGGTACTTTATCTTTTATTTTTATTACAGGTAAAGTGTGATTAAATTTTTTTATGTCCTTTGTTATCTTGGGAGTTTCCAGAATTCTTCACACGTTAGATTTTTCGGTAATTTCATTTTGGTAGTTTCTTCTTACCATAAAATGTCCCAGATTCATTTTGCTTGTTCTATACCCATTAATATTGATGAAACAATTCCGAACTATCGACACCAGGTTTTCCAATATTTTCTTACATATATATCAACATCATTTATTCTTTAATATGCATAATATAAAAATAAACTGTATACATAGTTAATAAAAAAACTGATGGCACAATAAATGAATATAGTATTTGTATTAACGTTCAAAATCTGATTAATTAATATTATTTTCATTAAACTTAAAAATTTAAGATTTTCATTTTGTTAGAAACGGGAATAAATATCTGTCATATAATTCCATAGAACTACTAAGTACTTTTTACAGTCCTTAAATATTACGATAATTGTACATAGTAATTCTATATTACTTAGTAATACAATCATAAAGAAATTATGTTTTTCTTTTTTAGCTTAAAATAGAAATAAATATTTTTAATACCAATATGAAATTCAATATTAAATATAGAAATACTTTGTTAAAATGTATTGAAATATCTTATATAAGTTACACGTAAAATTATTTCCTTATTAAATTTTAAATAACAGAAAATAATAGTTAGAGTTATATACATATGTACAATAAGAATTTTACCAATAGAGCAACTTACAAACATTAATCATTACTTTTGTAATATACATTACGAATAACTGTTGAAATATAATCAGATATAATTTGTATAATTTTATAATATCATACCTAATATTTATGTATGTGATATTATAATCAATTAACTCAAACTTTACATTAAAAATTTAATTCGAAATAATTAATTAATTAAATAAATAAAAGAATACTTTTAAATATATACATATGTGGGTGTGTATATATGGATGTATATAATATGGTGGCATAGAATATATCCGTAGTAAATTATTTAGTTATTTTTAAATACAAAATTTTATATTTATTGCTTAACTATAATTATAAATTTCATTCTTTTTATTTATTTCGAATTTAATAATAAAAATTATGAATATAATATTCTAGATAATGTTTTTTTAATAAAATATAGATCAATAAAATAGATCGGTAATAAAAACGACGAATTTAAAAAATAAAATGAATATAATTCACTTTTTTTAATATTTCTTATTTATAAATAGTATTATTGAATATATTTTTACTATTTCTCTATAAAAAACATTCCTTGTATCGATTTTTTAATAAGAGAATATAATGTAAAATACAATTTTTCATAATGAGATATTCTTTTAATAATATTGAGTCTATTTTTAATTTTATTAATATTATTATATATATAGATGATTTTAATTTTAAAATAGAAATCTATTGTAGCTCGTCCTTAAAAATAAAAAAAGCTTCCATATCCTTCAAATTTTATAATCTAAAATGTATAAATATTTTAATATTTTATTTGAAATCTTTTATGTGTATTTACATGTATAAGCATCAATATATTTAACTATATTTCATAAAAAAAAGTATTATCCAACAAATGTTAATAAATAGGAAGAAAAATTTAATGAACTGTTTTATTGATTAAAAATTTTATATTAATATTTATTTTTACACTGTATCATTTCGTCCTTATATTATTAAACTGCTTAGAAAATACTTTGTTAAAATAATTATCTTGAAAATTCATATATATAGTATTTATTTACTATTTATTATACTTAGATTTAAAAAATCATAACAAAGCAGAGATAAAAAGTCAATACATAAAAATACAATTAAATTACAATTGAATAATTTTTATTAAAACTTTTATACTTTAATTAAGCTTAGTGTTAACAAATTTTTAAATTTATTCGAATTTGTAGAAAATGTCAATAGTATATTAATATTAAATTTTATTTAAATAAAATTTAGAATTATTTATTTATGTATCCAGTGAAAAAGAAAAAGAAATAGATTAATTAATTACACAGGAAAATGTTAGAAATTATTATAATATTGTAAATTATAAATCTTGAAAAATGCTGATTATTGTCAAGTGAATTTAAAGTTGTCGACAATATATATCGCAGAAAATATGAAATTATAAACTATAAAAATTGGACAAAATAACTGCTTAATAAAATTAATGTTTTTATGTTGAAACTTAGAATTCTAGCATTATGAAATTTATTGTGTAATCTAATTTTTATGTACAGCGTTTCTCTTATAAAATTAGGCTAAATACTAAATCACTTTCTGAATTCTACTGCTCAATTATTGTCTTCTGACGTCATATATTTTTCAAATGATAATACGTACAAAAACAATAGAATGCTCAATCTCTGTTGCATGCGAATATTACACCAATGAATTATAAGGAAAGTGATTATCGATTTCTCATTGTCACTGTTAAATCGATTATTTTCTTGGTAGACACTCGGAATATTAAATACCATTTTTGTAATTATCATTTTAGTTTTTATCACTAAAATATGTACAAGTGTGTGTAAAATAAGTCGGTTTGTATACGCGTCTTGGCACATTCCGCTGACTCTGCGTACCGAGATTACGAAAGGATATCGCATACGCGAAACATTTACAAAACTGCCTCTATGCACTTGCTACAGTCCTTCGCGCAAACAGCATGCATATTTAGCAATTATATGGCAAAATTGCTTTTCTAATTGTAAAAGTATATCTGTTTTACGATTGAATTTTTGCACTTCCATAAAGTAATCAAAATTAAATCTACATGTAATAGATGCAAAAGCTTCAAATCTGCAAATATTTGTAATTTAAAATTTTTTGGTGGATATATTTTTTCAATATATCAGACGTTTTTTTACATAGAACTTAACTCAATTATTTATTAAATATAATTTAATTACATTAAAATTACCTAAATTTTCTATAAAATTTTTAGACAGTAAAGTTTATAGTTTTATGTATGCATAATATTAATTTTTTATTAGTTTCTTTTTTTTAATTAATTAAATACAATAATTTCAATAAATATTTGTAAGAAATTTAAATATTAATTGTACAAAATATTTGTAAGATGCTTATTGTTTTAAATTAATCATAAAAAATTCATATAAAAATAAAATAAAAAAGACACCTACACATGCATTAATAGAAGATTAAAAAAATATATGTGCAATAAAATTTGTAATTTTTAATTTGTAGTACGTTAAAATGTATATTTAAAATGTGACGAAAAAGAATATCATTATTAGTTTAAAAATTATCAATAATTTTTTTAATAATTATGTAAATACAAATTGATATATAGATTTAAAATTTAGTTCAAATTAATAAGTTTACAATTCATTATAATCACTAATATTTTATTTTTGTACAATCTCTTTTCAAATATTATCGATATTCTGCTTATATTATGCATTGTTAAAGAACGTTTTCTATTGACTTTCGAAGTAAATTTATATAGATTTAGTAATAAAAGTAACAGAAATGCTATTATAAACTGAAGTATTTAAAAAATAATTATTATTTGAAAATATAACTTTCCAATATAATGTAATTACATAAATATAACAAAATATAAATATTTCATTTAAATTTTTAAATTTCAAACTAAATATCATATTAATTTTAATTTCATTATACAATTACTTTTAATAAAATTTTCAACACTTCAAACTCATCAAACTCCAAGTTAATATATTAGTAGACCACTTATACTGATTTATAAAATAAATGTTTTTTTAATTCTAATACAATAATTCAACAAATTTAACATATAATAAATATTTAACTTACTACACAATATTATGGTATTTTAATTTCGTACATAATGTTCTTCACGCATATTTTTTAAATTATTTGCTTAAAAATTTTTAATAATAAATGTTTATCATAAAATCTTTATTTTATAATCATATTTAAATGTAAATGTTTTAATTTGAATTTAAATAAAAATAATCATAAAATATTATGAGAAAATAAAAGATTATTAATACACTTAATTATATCTATGATAATAATTGTTTTTTTTTAATTAATTTTTTAAATTTATTTTTCAAAACAAATATTCATATCATATAATTATATATAAATATTACGGCAATTCGTTGATACAATATATATAATTATATTTTGCGGTTTAATAGAAAATTTAGTAACAATAAAGATATGTTAAAAAATTTTGTAGTAACGAGTAAAATCTTATTATTATTATTATTAATTTTTATATTTTATGCGATGAATATATGAAAAAAACCTTACAATTGGTACATTAATATATTTTCAAATAAAATTTAAAATTTTAATATATAGATTGTTATAAAAATTATAATTTCAGCAAAGATGAAGGTAAAGTATGAAATAATTTTTTGACCATCATTAGATCCTAAATTTGAGAATCTCAACATTACATCCATGTTATCAGGAGCTTCTTTTGCTTTTGAACTTGTATCCTAAAACATTATTAATAACATTTGCATGTGTATTTGAAATGTATAAGAAAAATGTAAATTTACTTTTTTTTCTGCAGAGTAGAAAGAGACTGCATTTTTCACATCAAATTTCTAAAAAATATATGATAAAATATATAGAAATTATATAGAATAATAATAATAATAATACTAATAATACGATGTGATGTACATATCATTCCATAATATTATGTTTATAAATATGTAATTTATAATATAATACATATAATATAAAGAGAAATATTAAGAATATTTAAAGTACCGAAAAATATATACATTAATCAATTACCTCGATTTCATAATTTTCCTCTTTAAGTCTTTTTCTATAGCTTTAGATTTCTGAAATTTACGGTATTTAATATTTATATATATAAAATAAGTATATAATTATAATAATAAATTAAAAGAAAAGTATTTAATAATTCAATTAAATATTAAAAACAATGTTTTTTACATATAATGATTTATATTGAATTGTTGTAATTTCAAAATTAGAATGAATATCATGGATTATTTAAATTAATTTATTAGAACATTTGCGAAAAATTTTTTATAAATTCAATATTTTGAAGTAGATTAATAATTGCACGTATCTTGAACAGCCTATTCGGAGAAAATAAGGGAAATCTAAATTACTACAAAACTATATTAATGTGCAAAATCACAGTACGAGATTTGACATGTCCCGGCTGATAATGATCTTCGGCTCACGGAAATATAATGTTCTTTTCGCGCAAAAAGAAAAAAAAGAATAACATATCGGAAAATACGAATACTATATTGAATACTTTAAGATTAAATGATTATTAAGTTACAAATACACTAACACGTAGATTACTATACTTTATTCTTAGTGTTGCAATTCTGTTAAATCATTTAATAGAAAAAAATTACCTTCTAGAGACTATTTGAAAATTCAAGTAGTCTTCTTATTAAAACTACTGTAATAGTTTACCTGTTTAATCTTGCCCTCGTGTTGATCATTTCTAGAAAATCTGTTGTGGGTTTGGTCCTGCCTATCGTACATGATAATTGGTCCATTGAGCTCGAAAGATGGTTGCAGTGTCGTGCCGATGACTTCCTCGCGAACATGGGATTCTCCGCAATTATTTGAATCGCGACATTCATTGTCGTTAATAATAGTGCGTACGGCATCCGGTAATTGGTAGATCTGTTGGAGGCTGATGAGTTGTTGCGAACCGGGTCCTCGAGCGAAAAATGGCACAATATTGTTCGCTTCGTATGGACATGTGCTCGTAACGACGACCAGAGTATTCATTGGTTGAACCTTGTGTTATCAATAATTTTAAACGTATTCATCTTTCACTGAGGTATTATAATTTTGATATTATCTAAGCATGAAGAATATTATCGATTGAATTTTTAAATATTCTCTATGATTTATGCTTTCATTAATATCTACTGTTCTTTTTATAATTTATTGTTTGAATTCAGAAATATATCATTATTATGTTGATTAAAATCTCGTATTTTTACAAATTTTAATGACTTAAACGTGATATGTAGTATATGACAAGTATTATTTTAATATATCTATAATTATTATTGCTACATAACTCTATTATTATACAAAACTATTTGTTATAAAATTTGTTATATAATATTATAATTATGTCATGTAAATCTTATAAATTCAATTATCTACTTTACATGAACAAAATTATTATTAAGTTTCATTAATATTAATTATTATTATTCAAAAAATATTAACTATTGAATCTAACACTCTTACATATGTATAAGTCTATCTCTTATATATATTCAGTAATTATTAATTTGAGTTTTGAACCTTACCCATATTATTTCTTTATTAAATTAGATTTTGAATATTAAAGCGTTAAATATAAATTAATAAGATAATATATGCAATAATTCATGTATCTCATAAATCAATGCATGCGTTGGTATATATTATTTTTATATTATTTATTTTCTATTGTATAAATAGATTTAATTTTTTTATATCTTCTCGATGTGTTGTATTATGTTATCCAATGTTAAATATTGGATATAAATGAAATATTTTATTATATTTATATGTATACATATATATCAGGTAGTGTATTTTTTCATATTTCTAATATATGCATACAAATACATAATGCTGTAAAATTTAATTTCAGTTTATATGAAACTAGATTTTTTTAATTATAAAAAAAATTTTCAACTTACTAACATAATTATTTCAGGTTATGAGTTTACAAATATTTAATAATAATAATTTTTTCTTTTTAAATATTATGAAAAGATATTAGTATTAATTTTTAAATAAAATTGGTCAAGTTATTTATAATTCTCAGTAATTATTTTGTTTTTATAGTAAATATAAACATTATAACTAAAAGGTTCAAACTTTTGCAGAGCTTTCCTAAAGTTCTCAACTTCATATTTACGTCAGACATTTATACATTTTATTATATAATATAAAGATACATAAAATTTATTATATTATTTATGCTGCTATCTCCAGTTTAAATTTCATTTTCAATTCAAGATGAATCTGATGAAATGAAAATTAACTGAAATTAAAATACGAGCGTAAAACTTTTATAAATTATAAGAAATGTTATCAAACAACCTGAAGAAGTTTATACTATATTCAATTTAATTTAATCAATATTAATCCAACTTATTCTTTATTATATCGATTTATATTTATTAAACTATACAGAAAAAACATAATATATTTTAATAGATAAAATTCTACAATTATATAAAATATATCGCTTTATTTATTTAATTATTAAATTATTATATTATTTTATATCTATCTACAAAAATTTGAGATTTTAATAAAACAAATAAAATAATAATACTATATTTGAAAGAGTTGATATTAAAGCAATATAACTGTAATTGTTATTTATATTTGAAAAATTTATAAATATCTTTTCTGAACTTACGTATTGTTTAATAAGTTCCAAGGTATCGGAAAATTCTTGCAAGGTCGCTGTAATTACTAATAAATATCCTTGATCATTAGATAACTTATTTAAATGTTCAAAAATATTAGAAGATAGATTAGGAAAGTCAACTGTATCTGGATGAATAGGAGTGCCATCGATATTGTCCCGAAAAAACTGGTAATAAGCCTGCCTTAGTTTTCTTATAGTATCTTTTATATGCCACTCATTTTCAGGAAAGTTTTCATCTGGTTGGTCAAACTTAAACAATTCTATGTTCATAATAGTTTAATAAAATTTTTACTTTTTATACGTTAAAATGATATAAAAAAAGAATTTCTTATTTTTCATTATTCATTCATTTGAATGATTATACTAGAAATATGTATTGTTTATTACTTATTCAGAGATTTTTTTATACCACCAATAAATTTGTTTTATTTCAATATAGGTTGTTGGGAAATAATATTAAATTTTATATAATTAAAAGATTATTCGGTAAGAATGTACAAGCTATCTGCTAAAACTATGAGAGAATTCAAATAATAAATTTAGCGATAGTATAAATTTCAATATTTACTGAAGTTTAAAATCGTAAAAAATTTTTAAATATAAGTCATAATAGTAATATCTCTAAAATAAAATTTAACAGTCTTAAACTACAGTAAGAAGGTAGTTTTCAGTCAATTTCAAATATTTTGATGTTTTATAGCTATCCATGTGTTTGAATTTAAATAAGATTTTATCTTTTTTAAGGATATTTAGTAAATATTGATAATTTTATAAGTATAAATTAATAATATTAAAAAATATAAACTATCATTTCTCTTTTTTATTACTTTTAATAATTAATCTAATTAAATGTAGAAAATATTTAAAATTTAAAATATAAGCAAAAAATACTTAAGCTAAGAATGTTTAAGTTCTTAAATCAACATTTCGTCTATGAAATACAAAAGTATATATGTAATTAGATCAGAAATCTTAATAATTTGTACTCACTCGAATTACTTAATTGCGGAAACTTTAGAATTGCACGCTCAGATATTCGTATATGAGGATTTGAAAAAGTTTCAATACTCTCTTCGATATTTCTCGAATTCATACCAAATAATTCAGATACATTACCTATGAATTCATTTGTATAAGATATTGAATTTAAAAATAATTAAAATATCTTAGTAAATATTTTTTGTACTTATTCTCATTTTTTTTACATATTCAGCCCACGATAATAAAGAGACAATATTAGATCTCAATGTATCTTCGCAAGCACAATCAGAGTTGACTTCATCAAAACTAAACTTATTATAGCTTCTGGAACAACTCTAAAGAATTGGTTAAAGTTATTTTTTGAAATTTTTTAATTAGCATTTATCATTCAAATTGAATATAATATTACAAAAAAAAAATTTGTTATAAATTCGATATATAGTTCTATTTATAAAAATTACTGAACCTGCAAAAATCCTTTAATTGGAAACGATTGAAAAATTTCATAATTAATTAGTGGACTTTGTTCTTCAAGTCTATCAATGAAAAATAAAATTACATTTAATGGTCCTTCCCTATTTATTTCTTCGTCACGAGGATTAAAATTGTTTTCTTGTTTATCTATTTTCAATTTTAATTCGGGAATAAATCTTAAAGTAAAGTCGATATGATTTTCGGAGTTCCTTTAAATATAATGAAGAAATAACCGAATTTTAATTATTTCAAGAGTAATAGTATCGATAAACTTCAATTTTATTTAAATTAATTTTTTATTCATATTACAAATTTTATAAAAATTATCCTTTGTAAATAAATAATTTATACCAAATCAATTACAAATTTAAATGAATTCTTTATTATACTATGAAATTTATTATAAATAAAAAATTATAATAAAATTATGAAATTTAAATAATTTAACAATCAATATAAGTATATAAATATAAATTAAAGACTAAGTTAAGGATTAAGTTCAAAATGAAAAAAATTGAAGTGATTTGAAACCTTTATTGCCTTTCTTACTATAAAAGAATATTCTAACCTTTTCAAGGGATTTTTTTCAGTTGCGATATCATCATGATTTAATGATTTAATTTGTAGTGGAGTCTTCATTTCATCATTAACTGTTGTAAGTTGAACATTTTTCGTTAATATTTCTACTAAACTTTTCGGCTCAGAATCGAGTTGCCTAATCTTTCTCCATGCTAATATTGGTGAAAAATATATTATTTATCGTTCCAGGCTCAAGGTATAATTAAATAGGTACTAATTATATTTATGACAATTTAATAACAATTAACTTAATATTATTTTATTTTATTTTATATTAATAATAACCTGTTCGATTGGCAGATAATGCGAAATTAATTAATATTATATTAAATAAATTGGTAAAAATTAAAATATTATTTATTTTCATTGTTTGGTATTTTTAAATTCTTAAAGGAAAAGAACTGATATATTTATTATTATTATAATATATAAATTGTCTGTTTAATAATAAAATGTAAAAAATTGGCTTCTGCGTATATGTAAAAACAAATATATTTTGATAAATTAATAAAATAAACGTTGCTTGGCAATGCCAAACAAAAAAACAAATATTCTAGATCTTTTTCTAGGATGTGTTAAACGTTATTAGATATTATTAAAGAAATAAATTTTTCAAAACTGCATATATCATTAAAAAGAAAATAGATTAAAATATAATATAAACTTTTTTATCCGATTAAAATATATGTAACTTATCATGATATATATATATATATTTATAATTTAGTATGAAGAAATTATTTTCTTTTTCGAGAATTACTTAATACCTACGTCAATATTTGGCTAATGTAATCCCTAAAATTATGGAACATAATTGAGTTTATCGTGCTAATGTGATTAACAATTAGTCAATCTATTAGTTTATTTGATTGAATCTCTATTAGAAACACTTAACGTGCTTTATATTGAATATATATTTTCAAAATATATTTTTCTTAGAGTAAATTAATATTTATCAATATTTATAAAATATATGTTTAATCGGATAAAAAGTATATATATATATATATGAATCCTACGATCCATAAACGTTATTGCTTTCTAAAACGTAACATTAATAATTACGTATGGAAAAAATGAAATATACATAACTCAGCTAATTAATTTAAAGTATCTTAGTATGAATATTTTATTTGTGCAAGTTAACAAAATTTTCCAATTTATTACATTTATTTCTTATTGAGGTGTTTTAAACATATCCATACGTTAATCATTATCATAAATTTTATTTTTATTATAAATTTTTTTTCTTAAAATAAAATGTCTCGTTTAATAATTTATTTCATATTAAAAAACCTTCTCTATTTCATTTATAATTTTTCAAGAGTAGAATGATATTGTAAGAATATACATATAGTTTATAAAAATTTAAATAAAAATTTATTTTGCAAATAATTACTTACTATTAAATGGTTAATATAAAAAAGATACAATAAAAATCATATTAATAATCATATAATATAAAAAATCATTTAATGCAATTAAACAATTTTTTCATAAAATAAAACATAAAATAATTAGATTTATATCTATATATATTTAATTTATTTAGATGATTCACTATAATTTGAAATTTTTTTTAAAGTTTACGTTTTTTTAAATAATTATTGCATTTTTAACGAAATATAATTAATTTTTTTTTTACTTTTATGTTGTATTATTGTTGTTATTATTGTCGTTATTATTATTATTATTATTATTATTATTATTGTCGTTTTCGTGTTATTGTTCTTGTTGATGCTATTATAAAATACGATTAGTTAGTCCTCATTATCAACTTTTGATTTTTAATATTTTTATTATATTATATATATATAATTTTTATTATTTTTTAATATATAATATTAGAAAACTCATATAGTTTTTTAAATGTATTATGAATAAAAATGTCTAGTAAATATATAAATTTTCTGATTATTTCTATAAAAATTTTATTTTGTAAATGAAAATTATTGTGTAAATGGAGATTAATGATTCTGAAAAAATTATTGTAACAATCATATAATAAAATAAAAAACTCTACGTAAGATTCGCACTATAAATTATTTGCGTTTTATAAATAGATCCGTTAGTTTTCTTTCTTTCGTAAAATTCCCCATATTTATTAAATATTAAGTAAAAAAGAGAAGGTTTGTCGATTATTGTGTTTACAGTTCGTTCACAGCTAATTATAGTACTTTTATTATAGTTGTCAATAGAAAACATTATTTCTGAAATAATAATAAAAACGCTTTAACAGATTTTATAATTCATATTTGAAACTACGATTTTTTATAATAGGAATAAAAAAAATTTATAAAAACCATCTTTCAAAAATTTTAAACATATTTTTTTAAAAAACAGTATTTTTATTTATTAAACAACTTATATGGAAAAATTATGTAATATCCATAAAGATAATTTTATTATGAATGCATAAAAATTTAAATTTGATCAAGATAATCTTAAATTTCATATTAAAAAACCTAAGAAGTGGTTAAAAATTTGGATAATAAACTTAAGAATAAACTTTTCAGTTAATAAATTTTGAATAAATAATAATTTAGATATCGGAAAAGAAGTTTATGATACCTTTGATAAATATTTAGATATTTTATAAAAAATACAATTTATTAAATTTTTTTGTAATTGAAACTAGTGAAAGTTTAGTTGAGGTCAGAGAAATAAATTAAAGTGGTGATTACAATAAAGCAAAATACACTATAATTTTTGATAAGCTATCAAAATTTAATCTAGATTAAAACAAGCTGATATATTAATAGTTTTCTTATTGAATTTAAAATAGAATATTTTACTATAAACGAAGAAATGATGTAAATGTAATTAAACAATGAATGTGTAGTAAAAAAATAGATTTAAGAAAGTATTTATTTTATTAAAAATAAATAAATACATAATTTTTCAAATTTATTAAATAATTTTCAGTAAATTCTTTATTGAACAAGGCACATTTAAATATTGATATACTAGTAAATTATTGAATTGAAATATTTAAATACATGGTAATATAACAAAGTAATAGAATACATAGATCATTTTATAGAGTTGATGTAATTTAAATTGCATTTTTTTTTATGTATTAAACATTTTTATTAAGTATTAAAAAGATTGAAAATTGACGTTTAAATTTTTAAAAAATCAGTATTTTGATATAACTAAAAAGTTTCTTATTAGATTGTAGAAAAAATCTTTTTTTAACTTTTCGTATAATTCACTTTAAATAGTATTATGTTTAATTTTTCAAAATATATAATGTAATTACTTCATTTATTAAATAATATAAGAAAAAAGATTAAAAATTACAATTGAAATTAAATAAATGACTATGTTGGAATTCTATAAATATAAAATTCAATAAAATACAAAAAATTTTGAATTTATTAGTATGGAAATGTATAACGATCGATTAGTAAATTGCTTTAAAGTTTCAATGAAGTTTCAAAATTTTTAGAATTTTTATTTATTTATTACGTCTCATATAATGCTACCTTTCATACCATGTTTAAAAATGAAATTTATCTTTTTTTTATTTAATTTATATTACCAAAAAGCTCTCATTCAACACCACTATTATTTTAACTGAAATTTCATTGCAGTTAATTTTTAGATAATAAATTAGTATTACATCTTGACGCTTGCTATTGCATGTTTAATATTTTTCTTTTACATTTTATATCTTAATAATGAATCTTAGCCAACATTTGCTCTTAATATTTCTAACGCATAATCTTATTTCAATCGATTGAATATAGAATAAACAATAATAAAAGTTATTATTGTTATTATAAAAGTATAATAATTCATTCTGAAGAAGGAAGTTATTGACAGAGTTTAAGAAATAATAAAGAAAAGATAGAGAACGCCGCGGAAAATCGGTTGTAAGCTTTCTTTGTCACCCCTTGAACTTCTTTATAGTCTCCCTCTCGCTCGTATTCATGAATAATAGAGCGGCGCGCTCGACGACGCGGTAAGTACTTGCCGGTTCCGCAGCAACGATTGGTCCACGTTTAGTTCGGCAACATGCATTGAGCTCTATCCACTCGAGGCAGCAGTTAATAGAATAGCGGCGAGCGGTAGAACTGGAAGGGCAGAACAACTCGCGTGGTAACGCGGGGGTGTTCAGACGTACACACCCCACAGATGTGTGACCGTGAGTGACCGCGTGCGTTTGAATGCTTGTGGGGGCGCAGACAATAGTAGCTTTCGGTGTGTCGTGGTCGGTGCGTGCAGTGCTCAAACCGATTGCAGGCAATTCGTGTGGAGCCGTGCGTCAGTCGACGCACCGCTTTCTTTTTCATTTCTACGGGTACGGTGACGCTAATAACAGGATTTCAAGGTAGGCCGATCTCCGGATCAGCTTTTCTCGATCGATTGATTTTGATATATTTCGAATTTCCAAAAATTACTTACATAAACTATGACTTTCGTGCTATGTTGTTGTCTCTGTTTTTTCTTGCAATCGTTATAGTTTGCCTTATTTCCTGTATCTGGACGTGTTTTAATTTCAACACTTGCAAATGACTTCAGATGAATTTTTGCAAAATAGTTTAGAACTGCTAAAAATAAATTAGTTCATTTGTTTCAAATCTTCGAGATTTGTACAAAATTTACGAATAATATACGTTTCTTAATGATATCGTGCATTATTTAAACGATAAAAATATTTACAGTTATGTAATGCAAATTTTAATTATGTCTATTTATCATTTTTTTGATAAGATTTAATTATATGCATAATTAAGCGTTTTAATTATAAAATTTATCGAAGTAATTAGTAAGACGTATCCAAATCACATAAATAATGTGGATGTCAATTTTTATTATTATTGAATGATAAAATTTATTAAAAGTTATAATACGTATAATATTCTTTTACTGATATGTAGTAACAGTATAATATTTTATTCTATTCAAAATGGCATTTTCATTTTAGAATTACAGAATCATATTTGAAAAGTTATTCTTCATTTTTTTATTTTATGATTTAAATCGTTATTAAGAAATATTTCATAGGTTCTTAACTAGACCTATAAATTAAAGAAAAGGAAATAATTTTACGAAAACGTTGATAACATCTGTATACATATGTTAATAATTTTTATTAAAATTATTTAATTTTTTGATAATAATATTAAACACGGTGATATATTACACAGATAGGTAAACATTACATAGTTTTAGTTTAATATTAAAATTTGCTTTTTTATTCAAATAGATAGAAATCAATATATCATTCTTAAGAACTTTTAATTTGATATTTAAAATCAAAACGTTTAAAAAATTATATAGAAATTTATTTATTTGAAAAAATTTCATATTAAGTTTCTTATTCATTCAAATGTTAAGATATAAGTTAATTATATCACAATTATATACTTTTTTTACAAAACGTCTTACATACTAATTATGAAGTGATCCTAGACATTTTTATGGAATTATAAATTTCAAGTCTGCATTCGATCGCTAACGCTGTTATATACGTATTTTAAATGTAACTAAACTTATACCCTGAACATTATGAAGGACTGAAGAATACTTTCTTCATGGAAAATTGAAATGCATATTAGAGTATTTAAATAATAAAAGTACAATATAATATTTATATGTAACATGATTAAAATTTTTTTTTAAATTAATAATAGATACTGTAAAAATACTTGAGAAAAATAATCAATTTTATTTTCTTCATTGTCTAAATTATTCACGTAATTTTATTATTTACCAAAGTTAGAGGCTAATTACAAAAGAACTAAATGATCTTTTATATTATATATATTTAATATTTTTCTATTAATATATTAGTGAATATAATATTTTAAAATTAAATTTAACTATATAGTATCCGGGTGTAAAGAAACATCGTGGTGATTAAAAAATATATAGTATACCTTTTCTAGGAAGGAGAAAAGAATTGTTGTCACAAGAAATATAATTTCTATGACATATACTTTAATTATAAAGTAGTATGAGGCATAATTTTAAATCGATAATGTATCAAATCGCACGAGGGTTATAACGACGTCTAAAGTCGATTTTAAAGAATGTAAAATTTCACATCTGTCACGTGTAATTTAATATTCAAGGGTAATATAAGTATTGAACAATATAATATAATAGTGAAATCTTAATTAGATAAAAAATAATATTGTAAAAAAATAACTAAATTAAATCATATAATTGTAATAAAATTGTGTAATAAAATTATTTTAATAACTTACATAATATCGAGAAATGTGCGAAAATATGTTCTTGAAAAAATTATTTGACAACCTTTTTGAATAATTTTTACAATTCTATCGAATAAAATATATTACAGAATAAAAAAGTGATCTTTCCATACAATTTCTAAAATAAAAAAATAAAAAGAAATTACTTTCATTATTATTTCTATGTACCTAGAAAAATTCTTAATAAATAGTTTAAAGTACATGTTCTTGAAAACTTTTTGTAACTTTGCATCAAATTAAGCAAAATCTGAAATTAAAAGGAATAATTTATAAATAGTTGGAAATTATATAATTTATAAATAAAAATTTTTCCTATAGATTATTGCTTTTATCTTATTTTTTTACATTGGCGAATCGAGAAAATATAGCTTCAATTTAATTTATTAAGTATTTCAACTAAATTGAATTATTATTTAATTAATTATACTTTAACAATTTTATAATTTCTGGAATGTTTATTAAATAATTTAGCAATTTAAAAATATTTAGGTTTATTGATGTATTAAAAAGTTTTTCAGCATATTGAATTGAAATTTAATTGTTTGTTAATTAAATTCATAGCTTCTTTTATGAATATTAAAAATTCATATTAAGGTTATATTGAAAATATTTATTATGTCCAATTCCTATAAAAAATCATCTAAATATAATTACTTAGAGTATTAGAAAACATGAGATTATTAAAACTTTCTCGTAATTAATCGTTTATATTCGGATGATTGATTTTTTTTATTAAACTATAAATTTTGAAACTTATAAGTTTTAATAAATATTTAACGTTTTTTTTTATAATATATATGTGTGTATATATATAATATATAATTCACTGTACATCTGAAATGTCTGGAAAGATTTTATAATTAAAATCATTAGTATTAAAATAAAAAATTTAGGTATTACAAATTTATTAAAAAATTTATGTTGTGTTTATTAAAGTTTTAAGAAAATGCACTTTTTAATAGTATTACTTATACTATTGTTACAATAAATGAAAATTTCAAAAACGATATAAATCAAAATACAATAATTTTTCTATTTTTAACATCCTCTAAATTTATAAGTTAATAATAATTTTTTAAATTATTAAGTTTCCTAAAAAACAGTTACTTGAAGATATTTCTTGATTGTATTTAAATTAAATTTTCAAGATATTGAATAATTTTATAAAAAATAACTATATATTATTTCAAACAAATTAACAATTTAACGTATTGTAAGGATTTGTTTTACGTTATTATAATTGTAACTATAAATGTTTTAGTTACATTTACAGCACTGGAACTATACAAAATCTTCCAAAAAATATATATCATTTTTTTCTAATATACATTACAATAATAATATTTATAAATATATAAATTAATATTAATTCAAATCGATATCTATTTTTTCAATTGTAGCTTGTCTACTTAAAACTTTTTCGTATGTTGTAATTAAATCTTAAATTTTAATATTTGATTAGATGATGAAAGTAAAGCAACAGGGTCTGGTAGCAGACCTGCTACCCAACATCAGGGTCATGCAAGGTACTGGACATTTTATGTTTAATTACTACAGCGAAGGAAAGAAGTTACCTCATCAAATTTATTGTGCTGTAAGTGAATCTCTTTATTTGTAAACTTTTATAATAAAAAATCTAGTTTCAGTATATAATTTGTAAGTTATTAGAAGTACCGATAATTATGAGATTCTTATCGTATACTGAATTTTATGATTCCGTAGGTTACCCTTTTTCTAATATTAATGCAATATGGTTTAATGGCTGTGAACCTTATAATGGAGAGTGACGATGTAGACGATCTTACTGCTAATACGATCACAATGCTCTTCTTTGCTCATCCACTTGTCAAACTGCTCTATTTTCCGTTACGCAGTAAGCTCTTTTACAAGACTTTAGCTATCTGGAATAATCCTAATAGTCATCCGCTCTTTGCCGAGAGCAATGCCCGCTACCACTCCCTTGCTATCACCAAGATGAGACGTCTGTTGTTTTCCGTCGCAGGAGCGACTGTTTTCTCCGTCCTCGCCTGGACAAGTATTACCTTCATGGATGATTCAGTTAAAAGGACTATTGACCCTGTGACTAATGAAACGACCACTGTTCCAGTTAGTTTAATTGCTTTACTTATTTTTCTGTAATCTGATTATCTTTTTAATTTTTAACTAAACAATAATATTTTAAATAACAATTTGTTTTTTTACATCAGTATATTAATAGCAATTAAAAAATTATAAATAATTATAAATGCTTATGAATTCTCATTTAGAAATATGTTAAATATATAAAATAAATTTAATTCTTGAAAAATTATAAGTTAATTGATATATTTTTACGGAAATATAGTGATTACGGTATAAATCTTATACATTTATAAAAATTTCTAGTGTTTATATATATATCTATAACAAACGATTTAGAAAAATCAATAATATTAAGAAATAATACGTAATGACATACGTATGAAAATTCCTATTTACCGAGAATTCCAAACATAACTTTGTAAATGCAAATACAATTAAAACTAAATTAATGTCATAATATTTCGACATAGAATTGTTAATAATAGTAACTGATAAATTGAAATATAAGGACTACTAATGCAAAGCTAAGCCATAATAGATAAACTTCATACTATTTTACAATGATTTTGAAAAATTAGATTCCAAGACTGATGATACGTACGTACTACCCGTGGAATGCAATGAGCGGCGCGGCTCATGCCTTCTCCTTCCTCTATCAGTTCTATTATCTTGCTATTGCGATGACAATCTCCAATTCCATAGATGTGTTATTCTGTTCTTGGCTTCTATTTGCCTGTGAACAACTGCAACATCTCAAAGCGATTATGAAGCCACTTATGGAACTTAGTGCCACCCTTGACACTGTCGTACCTAACAGCGGTGAACTTTTCAAGGTGTGTATATTGATTTTAAAATAAAAAACGTTATAATACGAGTGAATACTTTATATAATTGAGATCTACATTAGTTCATTTCATCATTTTTATTTTATTGAGGTTCTAATATGCAAAGGATATATTCTATTGAATCGTTAAATAATTTAATTAGATAAAACTATGAATCATATATATATTATAATTTTTAATGTAAAAAACTTCTTTTTAAGTAAAATTTAATAATTTTTATTTTAATAAATTATAGAAACGTTGTATTTTGTCAATGTAACTTTCTTAAATTTTCAGAATTTGTATAAATAAAAATTCAGACATATCATATAGAACAGAGTTTGAAACTAAATAAAATTTTAGGATTTTCTTATAAATTTATAAGCCATAAAAATGACATATTTATATAAAATAAAATATCCAAATTCCGGTAAGAAATGGTGAATTTTAATTTAAAAATAAAAAAAATTTGTTGGATGATTAAAAAGTAATAACAATTCTTGATCCTTTGTCACATGTTCAGCTTATCGAATTTCTAAGAAATATATAAGAAAAGAAGTTCATTCAGAAAGTATAAACTAGTGAATTATTTGGAAGAGTATCCGTCTGTATTAATACATATAGAATATCCAAAACAAAATTTAAGTATACAGGCTCTGACAATTCACGGAATTTAAAATATTATTGTAAGCTATATGTAGAAAATATGCTTTCTTTTTTAGCTTGTATTTAATTTTATTCGTAACAATAACAAATACATATTTATTAGGTTCTGTAATATTTATAAACATATAAGACGTTGCATATCCATATTGATAGTTTGTGTTGTTTTAAAAAATTAGAATTACAAAGCTATTATTATTATTTATTTTATAGAGAATATTTTATTGATTGTGTGTATCATTATCTTGGAATTATTAAAAGCAAGCTAAATTATAGCTTATAGAATGGAGGGTTCCAAGTTTCATTCTTGGCGAAATAAATTTTATTTCTTCTTTATTTATTGTTAACAAAATTTTACATTGAATTTATATGTATATGTTAATTATACATAAATAATATATATGTTAATTACCTTCTTATAAAAAGTTTTTGTTTTCATAAATAAACTATTACTATATTATTATTATTATTATTATTATTATTATTATTAGTAGTAGTAGTAGTAGTAGTAGTAGTAGTAGTAGTAGTAGTAGTATAGTAGTAGTAGTAGTTACTAGTAGTAGTAGTAGTAGTATATATGGATATGTACTCTATTGTTTATAATTAATATAGTATTGATTGACGAAAACGAATCATTAAATATAATAATGAAATGTCCACCGCATTATGATCAAATATGCAAATATTCTTTGTACACATGTATCAGAAAGTAGGTCAATACAAAAATTAAAGGAGAAATTGTACAACTTATTAAATATCAGATGGTCAATGAAAATGAAAATCTAATAATTTTATGTATTACGTTATTCATGAAATTATGAATATTTGTTTAATGTATGTGATCATACTATGATAAATCTGTAGAAATTGATAATGTTTCCGTTTAGCCCAATTTATACTGCCATGAAAGCTCAATATTTGTGATAGAGATAGTATGGAGGTGAAATCGCTGTTCCCTTCTCGGGGATGTGCTAGTTAAGTACTCAGACTGATGTTTATTGTGCCAAAGTTCAATATTTACAATCCAATATAATTCACTGATTCGCGTGAAATAATGTATCCAAAATATAATACTAAAACAATTAACCATACTTTCTTTAATATAAAATATACTAAATTATTTATGATTATAATAATTATACAAAATTCATGATTAAATATTAACCTCCAAATGTAATTAAGAAAACAAATTGATTTATAATTCAATAAAGTTGAAAAGTATAATATCATAAATAACTTATTATCGATTGTATAAATATTATTTTATATCACTTGTATTTTTATTTTTATGAGTACGAGTATGAACTTTTTAAATTTTATGTTCCAAGCATGGATATAAAAAACGGAAATACATGACCAATAAAAAATGAATTTTTTATACGAACTTCAAGAAATTTCGTGCTTAAAAATTTTTTTTTATATATTTTATATTTCATATTTTCTGAAATTTAGTAAGGTACATTTATGTTCGATTTTTATGAGATCTTAATTTTTATTCATTAATTATAAATGAACGTTTCGAATCTTATTTGTAATATTATACAGTTAATATACAATATATATATATATATATATATATATATATATATATATATGTTCCAATGCAAATGCAAATTTTTTTTTTTTAATGTATATGAAAATTTTTGATGACATTAAAATAAAATTTTTAAATACATAACAACCTGTTTATGAAAATTCTAAATTTAATGAATTTAATTTCTCATTAAAGGAAAATTAATTGAAATATTTAAAACAAAACACTATTACAAGTTATATCATTAACTACACCATATTAGTAACTATAGCTAAGAATTATAAAACTTAAGTAATTATTGGCTTTAATAATTAAGCATTTTAGTTGCTCAATTATTTACGTTTCTTTTTGTTTTTTCTTTAGAGAAGATAACAATTTAATATACCATTAAATAATATTTTAATATTTTTTAAAATTAAATAAACATATATTTTTTATATGTAATTAAATTTATGTAAGTTTGAAGTTAAATATTTTCTATTGCACCATAAGATTCTCTTTAATTTTTACTAATAGAGTATAATAAATGATATTACACTTTTTGATGCTTCTAGATAATATTAGATGAATTCTTCATTTTTTATATGTTAAAAAAATAGTAAATGCGTGTCAATTCTACTCTGTTGTAGGCTGGTAGTGCGGACCATTTGAGAGACACACAAGGAGTTCAACCTAGTGGCAATGGTGACAATGTCGTCGATGTTGATGTTCGTGGTATCTACAGCAATCGACAGGATTTCACAGCTACTTTCAGACCCACGGCAGGTACGACCTTCAATGGTGGCGTTGGCCCGAATGGATTGTCCAAAAAACAGGAGATGCTCGTAAGAAGTGCTATCAAATATTGGGTTGAAAGGCATAAGCACGTCGTCCGGTAAGAGAATAACTTTTATTTTTATTTCATTGATCTTAATATCATATATCTGAAAATATATCATAAAACAAAGTATTTATTCTTATTGAAATTTGTAGATAGATATTTTTATTAAACAATATTATAAATTGTTATATTTGCTTAATTTTTTACATAATGTTAATTTATTTACAGTTATTTACTTTATTTTGTTTATTGTATCTTGATTTATTTTTAATGTCCTTTATATTCAGTTTATTTATAGTGAGTTTGTAGGTGTGTTTTTAATTCCTTTCTTATTATTTTTTAACTCTTATTGATATTAGTTATCTCTTTTTTTTGTTATTATTATTCCTTCTCAATGGCAATCCTATATATCTTCCTGTTTTTTCTTTCCTTTTGAATTTGTTTAAATTTATCTACGTTATGTTTTTCTCCTTTTAATATTTTTGCCATTGTATCTCCTTGTTTGCTGTTATTTCACAGTCTTGTAGAATATACTTGGTTTTTTTCTGATATTTATTGCATAGTCTACAGTTATTGAAATTTGTATTCAACTGTTTAAAATGAAGATGAAAGTTATGTTTTAGATTTTACTTAGAGTACTTCTATCTAAAAAAATTTTTATAACGCTTTTTTAATTAGTAATATTAAAAAAAATGTTAAACATGAATAGTAAAGCAAAAAACACGATTATTATATGAGTCAATTATTCTAAATAATATTTTATAAAATGAAATATAATAATAAATTTTTTTTAACAAATTATTCATTTTTTAATAATCCATAATTAATTTTTAAATTATATATTATATATATTGATATATGTAATGACGATTTTTTCATTTTATGTTTATTGATACATGAAATATTTACATTCTCTAAAGATAATAAAAAACATATATAAAATGATTTTATTTATTCTTTAAAGAAATAAAATTAAAATAATAGAATTAAGAGCACTTATGTATTTTTAGTTAACATAAAATGATAAATTATATTATATTAGTAAAAATATATGAATATAATAAAATTAAAGCAGAAGTATTATTTTATAATTAAATTTGGATAATATTGTTTAAATATTCCATATAAAATATTAAAATTTTATTATTTTTAATGACTAAATTGATATTATTTTAAAGATTGTAAAAACAATAACAGTGAAAAAATGTATTCTTAATATTTTTGAATATTTTTAATAAAATACACGATGATGATGATGATGATGATGATAGAATAAGATTAATATTATATTTGACGAGTTCTCACCATTTTGGAAGAGAGCGTCAAGGAATGGAAGAAGAGGGGTTAGGAAAAAAAATAAAGAAGAATATGGGATTAAGGCACGGAGGACACGTGAGCGTGGCCGGGGGGATAATGGTTAATTCGCGAGTCCTTCCTCCCGTTTTTATAGATCGAGAACTCCAACGGTTTTTTAACTTTCGCGGAAAATTAAAAAACCGTTAGATGTTAGCCGATCTATGTTATTGCGCGTATGATTGTTTAATTTAACGCGCGCCGGCCTGTCGCCGACGGGCGGCGCACGACAAATTGTTTAATATTAAAGAATTTATAAAGTTTTTCAATTCGAATTAGTTATTATAAAAATTATTATAAAATATTAAAAAATTGTATTAATTTTTTTGTTCCATATAAAATAAAAAAGTTTGAAATTTATTCAGAAATCAATGATAATTTAAAAAAAAATTAGAATTAAAAATAATATCTTCACTGATTTTTATATTTATTCTAGGATAGAATGCTGAGTTTTATATACAAAAATTATTTTATAATTTAATGTGAAGTAAAAAAAATAAAAATTTTTTAATGAATCTATATTTTCTTAGTTTATCTTTTATTTAATCTCATATATATTTTATAACTTTTAAAATGTTTATCTAATCTATACCTGCGATTTAATTGATAAGTTTAATTAATGAAAACTATTTAACAGTATATCCTTCATTTGAAGTAGATTTCTTTTTTATATAATATTTCTTTGTTCTAATGTGTATTTAATAATTTAAAAATTCTGTAACTTTAATTAAAATATTTACGATAAGTTTCGTAATTAATTTTACTAATAGAGCTAAAGAAAATTTTTTGATAGATAGTTTACATAAAAACAATATTTTAAAATTAATAAATATGTTCATTTTGTAAAACTTAAATTAAATTAATATATACACTTTTTCAAATTATGCTTTTGATATTTTTAAAGAAATTGTCAACAAAAATGAATCTAATATTAAATTATTAAAAAACGTAGTAATACCGAATTACCTTCTTATTATCTTTTGAAAATATTACTTTTATTAATTTTTTTTATAATTTTCAATATCAATTTTTTGTTACATTTAGATTTTTATAAACTGTACTTACAAATATTACTTTTTTCTATACAATGAATTTTGATTATATGTAGTGTCTATTAACTAATAGATTTTTCTTTACCGATATTCGTTTGACACTGTAAAATAAATTATTGTATCTTAAAATAATAACCATATTTTATCATGTAAACTTTCAATTACCTACAGTTATTAGAACATTGCAAATAAATTTTTTTTATTATAATAATTTTATTTGATAGTTAAAAACAGTTCACTTTGATTCTAATTTTAATACCATTATAGATATGAATAAGATATATCTAAAATATAATATAATCTCATAACAATATTATTTTTATATACTGCATTTTACGAATAAAATATTATTATTATATTAATAATTAATTATTATATTAATATAATGACAAATTTTATTCAAATTCTCTTGCATTATTTTATAAAAATATAGTTGTTTATGAAAAGGACAAGTAATAGCTAATAAAATAATAATTAAATAATAATTAAAATGAGATAATTATTTAAAATAAAAAAAATTTGCTTCTTTTATTATTATTTATTATTATTATCCTCTGTTGTTCGGTTCTGAACTACCATATTTCATGATTTTGTTAAAGTAGATTAAAATCATTCAGTTTCATGCTATAAAAATAGTACACTCTTAATTAAAAGTTTTCTCTTACTTAATAATTTATTTAATTATGTATTTAAAAACTAATCTGGATAAATAAAATAATTTATTTTTTAATTTCGTTATCGATATTATATATCCATTTCAGATATTTTTATTTTTTTAAATTTTAATTAACAATCTAGATTTCAACGGTATTTCGAAATATATTAAAAATTGCTTAAATAAAAATACTAATTATAAAACGTATAAATTAAATATTTCAAAATATATTGGGCACTTTGTAATACAATTCAAGTTAACCGTTATATTTTTTTATTTAAGAATTTTACTTGAAATTTTCAAAGTTGAGTTTAAATCTTTATTCGAAGCATTGATATTATTTGGCTGAATTCGTTTTTATTTTGAATATTTTCATACATTCTATTTCAATATTACTTAAGACTATATTTTTTAATTGTAGATAATCGTACTTAATATGCAGGATAGCTATAATAAATACTGAATAATTTAAATCTTAAGAAAAGATAATGAGCTTTTATTGTTAAATTGTATAATTTGAAAAATTCTTCTTAATTTAGTATGAAATACACTTGACTACAGTTTCTGGAGGTAAAATTAGTTCTTTATCAATATTTCCATATTCAATATAATAATTTAGATATCTTTAAACTTTTTGTACCTCAATCCGCGAAAATTACAAGAAAATTAGATAAGTAGGATATTATTAGATAAAGCTATTTAGGAACGCAATAGAATAGTAGTAATAAACATATATTGAAAAAAGGTTTTTAAATATATAGAAATTATGTCAAAGTCATAGAAGTTAATTTTATCGATGATTATCTGATATGAAATTCTTATTAACTTAATAAACAGAAAGTGTTCTATTTCATATTCACTGATTTCTATTTCAAATAAAAAAAAAATCAAAAAATATATAAAGTTTTATATCAAAATTGAATACATTTTTCTCATATGGTGTGAATATATTGTAAATAAATTTTATCACAGAAAGATAACGATGATACGGCATCGGTGTAAATTTTAATTGAATACAGAATCAAAATACTGTAAAAGTTAGTCATATATTCTAGAAAAAATTGTAAAAGTAAATCTAAGTAAAAATAAAAATATTAAAATAAATTTTAAACCTGAATGATTTTGAATCATTTAAACTAAAAAAGTATATTGTTAAATAAGACTGAAGTGAATTTAGACTAAAGTATCTAAAAAATGACTGTAGCAATATAAAAATAAAGTCTTCGATATTAATATTTAATATTAAGAAAGTAACATTATCAAGATTCCAATGAAAATTAAAAAATATATATTTTATGCAAATATAAAATGTATCTCAAAATTTAATTCACGTTGTCAGTTTTTTTTTAACACTTATTATTACATTATATTATTTTAAAGTAATTAATAAATTTAATCTACATCATACAAAAAATGTTTCTTAAAAATTCTACGTATAATAATTCGATATAATATTAAATTGGATTCATGTTAAGAAAGAAATATTTTTTATATACTCTGAGAATCACGAATATATTAAAAAAATATTTCATAAAGATTACAGATTCAAAATTTAAATATTCAATATTAAATAAACAATGTTTTCTTTAGTATTCAAAAATATAATAAAACTCGTGAACATACTAATCATATAAAATTCTTTACTGTATGAAATAGAAAAATTTAACTCGTTTATATTCTTTCTTCTACAAAATACACATGTAATTTG
Organism: Platyscapa corneri; assembly: GCA_018907185.1. Taxonomy (NCBI): domain Eukaryota; kingdom Metazoa; phylum Arthropoda; class Insecta; order Hymenoptera; family Agaonidae; genus Platyscapa; species Platyscapa corneri. The sequence goes on along the minus strand of JACCHW010000005.1, from coordinate 265,724 downwards.
AACTTGAATAATATTAATGACTGAGTTTAGAAGGTACTTTAGATATAAAACAGGCTAAGGTTACGTTGCTTTTCGCTATGAATGATTGATGTCATTATAATCTCATGGTTCCTCAAGATATTGACAGATTGTAAGTTGAAGGACATCAACTACTTCATTAAGTTTAGTGCTATGTTCGTTTTCAACGATCAAATAATTTTTAAATACTATCTACAATGTTTCTTTATTTTATTCCTTATTCATGCTATTATTATGTATGCAGAAATTCGTTTGTAAAGATATTAATACATAACATATATTTTGTCTAATGTGGATATAATGACGAATGAAATTAGTAATTCGTAATAAACCGATTCTAATTTGTAAGGTAGATAGTAATTAGAGATAATGTTGTTTTATTTTTTAAAATACTAATAATTTTCAAGTGACAAGTTATTTAAAAAGTTTAATTCTTTTAATATGTTAAGAAATATTATTTTTAAATAATTTAATATATTTTAATATATTTAATAAATTTTAATTTTTTAATTGTAAAATCAGCTAATAAGTACGAATGTAATCAATGTAGTACGCGATACAGTATTTTAAGGTTTGCTGCGTGTAGTCTGGATAGAACGTGCATGTTACTACTTCATATTTTTGAAAAGACAGGCTTCTATTTTTTGTTGCTTTATAATTATTTTTCATATAAGAGTATAGAATATTGAATCAAATTATAAAATTATTAAAAAAATTTTATATATTTTTTAAATGAATTATTTATATTAAGAAATAATATCCATTAATTGTACGAAATATAAAATATTATTTATATTAAGTACTATTAAACATATTATTATTTCTACTATTAACATTGATAATTGAGATTATTATTTTAAAATATGTGTAAAATATAATAAATTTATCTTAATTAAACTTATTTTTAAAAAATTTTTATATGTGATTTCAGTTTTTTCATCTAATTATTTCTATTATATAATTTTATTTATTCATTAGAGAAATTTTTTTAACCAAATTTATTCCAATATTAAATACCGTATTATTTTAATTTAAAAAAAAACTAAAAGAAATTTAAGCAAATAAATAGTTTTACACAATATTGTATACAATATTACAAGTTTTATAATAATATACATTTGAGAAGCTTTTCGTATCTTTACAAAACTAAAAGTTATCAGTTCTTCGTAAAATTCTATATAGATAGGTCATCAATGTAGTAGTATTACTGGAAGCATATATTAGCAAAGACGTTGTATTATATTATAACATTACTGAAGGTATATCTGAAATTTCGTGTTTCTTTCGTTTTTGCTGTCTGCCAGTTTACCTACAACGGCACAATTTGTTGGCTTCGCGGCTTTTCATTCGAAAATGAAATATCGTATCTGTCAACGTGGAAAAGAATAGCACGCATCATGATAAGGGTTGGCCGAGCAGAAAATAAAGCCAGTATTGAAGATAATAGTCGTATGCAAATCGATAGCACGAGCAAAGAATGTACAGCTAGCGAGTTTTTATTGCAGGAAATGCCAACCCGAGGCCAGAGCGCTGTCTCATCGCTTTTGCAATATGGCTCTCAATGTAGACATTGCGACCACATTTAGATGGAGAAGAACTACGGCTGCTACTGATCACCTACTTGAGCAATCAGTGTATCTTCATCAAAATAATGTATGCTCTTAGCAAAAAGAATGTTTCCCGTTGAATTCCTGTACACCATCAAGTGAATTCCAACTTCTTTTATACAATTTAAGGAAACGTTTAAAGGGTTATACAAAACATAACATACATTGAAAATCGAACATAATTTTAAATTAAATTAGGAAATGTAAAAAAAATTTTTTGTTTGACGACTGTAATTCTATAGATACTTTAAAATTGGTAAATAATGCATTAAGTATAATATTAATTAACAAATATGATAAAGTAGATATTTAATAAATCATTTATTGAAAAAGTATGATTTTGTTTGTAAAATTGATATTATTTAAAATAAATTAGATTTCCATAAAAAATATAAAATACTTAAAGAATTTATTTATATTTCATTTTCGGCTTTTCGAATTTATGTATCGATTAACCATATTTTTACGTTATCAAGATTTAAATTAAGCTGCACTAAAGTATTATAATTCTAAAATCTGATACGAGACTGATAATATATTGTATAGGATTTTTAAATCATTGATATGCGTAATTTCTTAAAATTCGAAAAATTTCAAGACAATATAATTTTTTATTGACAGTACCAACAAATTTAAGTTCATAGTATCAACAAAATAATACTTAAAGATGAAAATATTATTTAAATATAATAATTATTTTTTTAATAAAATTCAATTTTGAGAATAAAAAAGTTTGAATATCTAAATTTTTAATAGATAAATAATATGTTTATTGAACAATATATAATTGTCATAATACATTACAATATTTTCTTACACATTTTTATATTCCATACATTTTTCAACATCTTGATTTTTCTATTTAAATTCAACTTAAAATTACGCATGTATAGCTTATGTGTTTTTCGCTTAAAGATATTCTTATTATTATAATAATTAATTGTTTATTTGACAGACTAATAGATTTTCATTATAAATTACACGCAAAATTTGTAAACTTTAATATTTATCTATTCTCACACACATATATATATATATATATTCATATACATCAAGCTTTTCTTTAATATCAACTTACATACTACGCATATAAAAATTTTGTAATTGTACTTTTATTAATTTAACAATTTTCCGTAATATTAACATTTGGTAACAATTTTTAACATTCAATATTTATTTAATCTTAGAATTACTTAAATTACTCTTTATTATTTATTATTAATCTTATTCATCAATTGCACAAAAACTGTATATAGTTATTATTCTCATGTATTATTACATATTACATAATTTTTCACTAACATCACTTTTTTCGTTTTATTTCTAATTTTTCAATATATATGAAGAAAATTTTATGCTTTTAATTTCATAAATCATAAATTTAAATAAAATCTATAAATTATGAACTCTTATGAAGTTTAGTAGAATTTTTAATATATTTTAATGTATTTAACTTTGAAACTTATGATTAACTTAGGAAATAGCGTTAAATGAGTAAACTGACTAAGTTAAAAAATAATATGTTTAAACATTAAAACCATTATCAACTACTTATATCTTTACACTATATTCTTTTTATAGCTTAAATATTATATGTAAAATATTAATAATTTTAAACATAATATTAATTTTCAAAAAGAATTTTAATAGTAAATATATTAAATAAAAAAATTTGTATTCGATCTTAAAAATAATCAATATCGTAATAAATGATTATAAAAAACAAAATATTTGTATATGACTTTTAAATTTTCTCAAAGTTTAAATATATTTCAAAATAAATTAATTTTAGTAATTGATTATATAAAAACCTAAGTTTACTAATAATATATTTTAATTAATATGGAAAACATTTATAAGAGTTTTTTTAATTAAAATATCTATCTATCAGAAATTAAAAAAAAATTTTTTACTATAGTTATTTTAAAAACTTTTGAAAAATTTAATTAATAATTCATTATTAATTTTTAAGTGCTAAGATGCAGTATTGAATTTATTTATTTAGATAAAGCTAGATTACACATTCGGATTTTTATAATATAACAAAATATATTCTTCTTTATAGTTTTTATATTTCTTCTGTATAGTATATCTAACAAATAAAATTGATAAAACTATATATAATTAAGACTGAAAGTTTGAAATTATTAAAAAAATTGGGATTGTAAGCTGTTAAATAATCTAGCGTCGTACTTGAACGTCGTTGTTTCATGAAATTGGAATTGAATACTATGGCGCTGAATTATCGCTTTGGTCGCAAAGATTCTCACGCTTCTGAAGTATTCATTCTCTCCACTCTCGTAATATTGACCGCAGTAAGGGATGGAAAACCCAACAGTTTCGACGCATTTTTCTCTTTGTCCATGCAACTGGTGTGCGTGAGCCAGGGTATTTTATTCTTTAGCCCCTTTTCCACGGTCATTCTTAAGTCTTGCGTATTAAAATATTCACGCGACTCTAGACAGAATATAGACTTTATCGCTGTTTCTTTTACAAGGGATTGTTTCACGTAGTCTAGTACAAGTGCTTAAGAAACAGAGGTAGAGAGTAGGAGAGATGGAAGGAAAAAATGAGAAACCCACAAGCTACTAGTGATGGTATTAGCATGCGCATTCGGATCTTTTTTGCTATTTTAGTCCAGGGTCATCGTGTATAGAGTTGCATCCTTTACTTCTTATACTTAACACAAGCGTAATTGTATGTAGAGCAGGGATATTATTAGTTACTTTTAAACTTTTTACAAGGTAGCATTATCATGGACTTTTATAGAGTATAGTTTTTTATTTGTAGAAAAAACATACATTTACTAATTATTTTATTTAAGTTGGTACATATTTAGATTGAAACGAAAATGTTTACGAAAATTTTTTAAAATTTAGTTCCTGAATGTTGGTAATAATTTTTATTCAAATAAATGATGATACAATTTTTTTATATTTTTTAAATTGCCATTACTGTTTAAGAAATTTTAATTACAATTTCTGATAATGAGTAATTGCAGTTGTAGTCGTGTATTCTATGTAATTGTAAAGTCATTTGAAATATTTATTTATTAAATATTATCGTGGCTACAGTTCTTTTTGAATTCAAACAATTTGTCGTGCGCCGCCCGTCGGCGACAGGCCGGCGCGCGTTAAATTAAACAATCATACGCGCAATAACATAGATCGGCTAACATCTAACGGTTTTTTAATTTTCCGCGAAAGTTAAAAAACCGTTGGAGTTCTCGATCTATAAAAACGGGAGGAAGGACTCGCGAATTAACCATTATCCCCCCGGCCACGCTCACGTGTCCTCCGTGCCTTAATCCCATATTCTTCTTTATTTTTTTTCCTAACCCCTCTTCTTCCATTCCTTGACGCTCTCTTCCAAAATGGTGAGAACTCGTCAAATTTTTATACTTCTTTTATTAATGCAAATAATACAGTTGGTAATGTCAATATATTACGGTTAAAATAAAAACAAAATAAATAAAATATATATATCTAAAAGATGAAAACATTTTACAATTTATCAAAGATTTTCATGATCCCGGTTTAGTTAATAAATTAGTAGACTAGGTTTTAATGAAGCTTGAGCTGTACGATTATTCACAAGCGAGGCTGTTTAATATAATTCATTTGAGAATCTGTTATAATTATAGTTCAAATTACATTTACTATTTAGCAGCAATCTCAAGAAAAATATTCTATTAAAGTTGCGTAAAAAAAAATATTAATAACCAATATAGTAATATATAATTAGTTACTTTTAATATAAGTTTTTAAAAAATTGAATAAATTTTTAAACAATAAAAAAATATTACGTTTAATAATAAAAATAAAAAATTATAATTCACGGAGTGCAAAAAATATCACTTGCTGAAAAATAAATAAAATTACGCTACGATGCGTTAACACATGATCGAAGATTCTTACAAAACTAGATAGATAAAACGTAAAACTTTTCTAAATTTGTATAAGAAAAAAAAAGTATAGAAATACGAATAATAAAAAGAGAAAACTGTAGGGAAATAAATCGTTCTCTCTTCACTTTAAATTTTAGAAAATAATTTAAGTTCTTTTCGATACAAAATACTGATGATAATGAAAACGTATAAATGATACTAAAAATGAAATAAAATAATTAATTACGATTAATAGAAGTTGATAATTTTATATAAATCATTCAAGTAAAATCGCTTTAATTTATATTGAAGTACAGTAACTTTATCTCAATTAACGTTTTAAATTTTGATCCTTAATTTGTACACCATGTTCTAAAGCACCCTAATTTCTCTGTTCTTTTAGCTTCGTCTAATTTTTCATTTTGTATCCATACTAACTATTTTTTAATTTCATGACTTCGCTTTTTAAATAAGTTAAATTTATTTTTAACTGGATTATATTTTGAATCAAAAATATATTTCTAATGCATACAAGAATAACTTTAGTTCTACTTATTTATGATTCATTTAATTTCAATGCATTCTAAATGAAAACTTTTAATTCAAAAATTAATTTTTAAAAGAGTGTTCATTATTTTATTTTATATATTAATGATAATGTTGAAGAAGACGAGGATTTTACTGACTTTAATAACTTTAATGTAAAATATGTTAATTATATAATAAAAGCATCCCTGTTTCTTGTACAAATGAATACAAGCCCTGTTCGACATATATGGTTGCATATTATCGCGCAATAAAATTGGTTAGTGATTATGTCGATTACAATGTAGCATCTATCTTTTTATTTACTTATTTATAAAAAAAATTTTTTTATTAGATTAGTATTGAAATATTATAAACATTTTTCAATATTTTATTTTATTTTCCATGTTAACTTCATGAAGAATCATCTTACTTTTGGTATTCTACAATACTTCTTTAAATAAGTAAATGTAACTAGTTAATTTAAATGAAACATTGTAGTAAGCTTAGTAGCTATAAGACTTTTATTGAATAGTTGTTTCAGTTTCTGATTCAAAATTTTTTTGGTTGTATACAATATTTTTTATTCTAGAGATTAATATTTCAGTCTAAAAACTTTGAAAGATGCTTTTTATGCAGATTTACAGAATATTTATTTATAAGAATCAATACATTTTTACACAAATACTTGGAAATATTTTATTCGAGAAATTTACATGCAAAATTTTTAATCAGTGATATAATGTATCATGTTTCAAAATAAGTGGATAGCACAGACAAACTTTTAATTTAAGTAGATTGTAAAGATAATTTATAGCAAAAATAAAGAATTCATTTGTATTCTTAAAAAATTATGAAGTAATGTTGAATAACTATCTAAGGTAGTATGTAGAATAAAACTTCATAACTTGATAACTTGATAAGATTTTCATTCGAATATCTTTGTATAAAATACATTTCACATCTCCTGTAATAGTGTTTTCTTAACACTTTAACTTAATTTTTTTACATTAAATAATGACAAATTATAAAGAATATAAAAAATAAGAATAATATTACTTTTTTACAAAATTAATTTTCTTATAAAATGTTTATACTAGAATAAATATAACAAATTTTACATTAGTATCAGTTAAATTTTATATTAAAATAAAATAATATAATACTATTAGATCTTCAAAAATAACAGTAAATCCATAATATCTAATAATTAATAGGACCTTTGTAAAGATTTATTCATAAATCTTTCAGAATTATATTATAATTTATATTTAGTCAAATTTATCATTTATAAAATCTACAAAATTAAATATTTTATTTATATTTTTTCGCATATTACATATCGTTCTAAAAAATCCAAAAAATTTTTTAAGTAATTTAGAATGTCATTTTCTTAAATAAATTGTTTTCAAAATTTATACTAATTTTTTTTTCTTACTATTATTTTAATTTTAAACATAAATTATTAATATAAAGAATTCTTTTTATACATCAAATTCTATTTATAAACTTTTATACATTAAAATATATATTGAACATTATCATCCTATTAGAGATTTTCAATTTATTACGGAGACACGAAATGATCTTGTTCATACTCTGATAAATTATAATACCTGACTCTAGTAATATTATATCTAATATAAAATATTGTTCAATTTAATATTCATATTTTATAATTGAATTTCTTTTAAGATAAGTCTTTATTGTTACAAAAACTATAACTGACTGAACATATGTAAAAAAGGAATGGTTCCTATGTTATTGTACGAATTTTTTGTTATTATATTTCGGTATCCTGTTGCACGTATTGTAATTTACTATACAGACAAGTAGCTTTTCACCTTTTATCATTAATTAGTGAGTAATAATATTCATTTATGCCTAAATTTGAAAACATATAAGTATGTTGCTTCAGTTATAATATTAAATAAAAATAGAGTATAAAAAATAATTAAAATCAAATGATTTATTATTATATTTTTAATTAATCTTTCACTTGTAATTATTACTATAGAAGAAATAATTCATTTAAATATTCAAATAATTTTTTATTTCAATATACTTTAAGCAATACGTCAGCCAAGAATAATCAATCATATGTTTATAAAATTGGATTATCAAAACCTTGCAAAATGCTTCTTTTATTTTTCTACTGTTACTTATTCTAAATTTTTTTACTTTTCTTGTTTAATCCAAATAGGTATGTATGTATTATCTTATATTTTTTGATAATACAAATCTGTACGCTTTGTTAGCGCTGCTGATACTCTTTAAATATTATGTTTCGTATTGATTATAGTTACCATTAAATGTCAAATTTAGATCTCACCTTTATATAGGCCTAGATTCAAAATGATTTCAACAGAAGGAATGTAATATATTGTAGTAATAATTATTTCCTAATTACATGCAGATTACTTGAATTTTATTGTTCATTCATTAATATTTTAATACTGGTACAGTAATGAGTAATAATTTTCTATAATGATGTATAATATAATTGTTTTTATGAGATAAATATAATTTTCGTTTTATTATTTATTATAATTTTTATTTATGATATTTTTTACAAGAGTAAATAATTATTAATTATCTTGAAGTTAATATTTTATAAAGCATAAAAATTAAAAAGCTCATTTATACACACGCACGCGCTTCCTTCTATTTAATTGGCTGTGAAATACACGAGATAAATTTTTATCGTAGTTCGTATTAATACTAACAGATATGAAAATAAATGGATTTTTTATATTTTATCAAATTGATTAAAAGATCAAGAGGAATTTTTTAGAATCAATTTCATCAACTAAAAAAAAATTAATTCATTAACAATCACTCTATAAAATACTTAATGAATGAAAATACTGATGAAATTTTATAACTTTAATGTTTAATTAAAAAACTTAATTTACCGAAGGTTCTCTTCATTTTAACTTATTTAATAATCTTGTAAATTAACAGAATATTTATTAATATGCACTCATTGCAATAGATTGGTAACCCTGGTAGGAGATACCTATGGTATTGCATTGCTGTTACACATGTTGGCAACGACAATTACTTTGACTCTTCTTGCCTATCAAGCTACGAAGGTATCTACAAGTATTTTTATACATTTACATTTATATAAAAATAATTAAAAAATTAAGTTTCTAAATTTATAACATAAGGTTTATCCAACTTCTAGGTTAATGGAGTAAATGTTTACGCTGCAACAGTGATCGGTTATTTGTTATACACATTAGGACAAGTGTTTTTGTTCTGTATTTTTGGAAATCGACTTATTGAAGAGGTATTAAATTGAAATTCAATATGAAATGATTAATTGAAATTTATATTCTGAACATTAAAACTATTATTTATGCAAAACAGAGTTCTTCAGTCATGGAAGCTGCCTACTCGTGTCATTGGTACGATGGATCAGAGGAAGCTAAAACTTTCGTACAGATTGTGTGTCAACAGTGTCAAAAAGCGATGTCTATATCGGGAGCAAAGTTCTTTACCGTATCTCTTGATCTGTTTGCTTCTGTAAGAAAACTTAATTTCGTACCATATTTTACAATATCAGTAGCCAAATAAGAAACTTTTTCAATTTCATTTAATCATAATTTCTATAAAAAATATTCTTATTTATATTTTGTGGTTCTTTAAATGAAAACGCAATTCTGGTTTTGCTCGTATTCATGAATAATATTATTTTAATATTTAATGGTTTTATATAAAATTTCACGTATAATGTTAAACAGCAATTGGATTCATTATATAATAGTATAATTAGTTTTCTTAAATTTGGAAAAAAATTAAATTCACAATAATAATTACTTAAATAATATATTATTTATTATAGAAAAATTTCATATAACCTTTACAAAAATATTACAATAATATATTTTGTTTTTTAAGTCATTTATTATTATTAATTACTTATCTACAGAAAAAATAAAAATAATTTTATTCAGTATTTATGCTAACTATAAATATACTTATAATTCAGTAATATAAATTTAGAATTGAAATATTAAAATAATAGATAATAATTTGAAGTGGTGAAAGAACTAACTCTATACAACTTTTGACATCCATTTTAATTTATTAAAAATATTTTAATTTTAAAATCTAATGTTGTAAGATATTTTTTATATATCGCGAATCTCATAACTACGTAATTTTTAGAATTCATTATCTTTATTGGATTCATTCCATATATATTCGTATCTATTTTTAAGTAACTTTTATTTATTAAATTTTTTAATTATTCATGTAGCACTGAAATATTTAAAGTAATAAAGTATATTTAAAACAGTTTTAATTTTATACTAATATAATAATTATTGTTTTAGCAAAATATTGAAATTTTATTTAGCATATTATTATTACTAAAGGTAAATGAATCATGTTAAAATTAAAAATAATTATTGTTTGCAACTTAAAATAAGAGAAGTATCAGATAGTTAATAAAATATTTGCATCATGAAAACATTGCAAGAAAAAAAAACACGTGTAAGCAAATTGTACTTTATGGAACTAATGTTATTAACTCATGCAGGTCCTGGGAGCCGTCGTAACATACTTCATGGTATTGGTACAACTGAAGTAAATCGTGAGCTGGTTGCATTCGGAACATCAGTTTTTTAATTCGAAACGAGCCGGTTCCATCGAAAATGTGGACTTTCTGCGTAAATTTTGGGAAGACAATTGCTTTCAAAGTTCACAGAACGAATGTAAAACTCGAGCCTCGTTATTTGGAGATTGCGTATCTAGAAAATAGATCAATTCGCTATTCTAGTATTCAGTATCTCTGATTCTTGTTCTTTCGATGAATTCACACGATCATTCTGGTGAATATATTTCGCGAAATATGACAAAACGAGTTTTGTTATGCTCTTATATTAAAGCACTGAAATTTATGTTATCATTAAGTTATTTAAAAAGAATTCAGATGAAGTAACTAATGATGTTTGCTGAATTATCGAAGATATAATTTATTGTTATACAGTAAAATATCATGATACCATTCCTCATTATTAATTTTATATGTGTATTAATCTCTCCAAGATCTTACTTATTTCGTATTATATGATTATATATAACAAATATAAATTATTTGCACAGATATTAAATTATTTGTAATAAGTAGTCAATAAAAAAGTTAACTTCATGATACGATGTTTAAATCAAAATTAAATTTACTAGATAAATGCAAACCTGCAGGGGAAAATAATACGCTAACATAAAGTAGTATACGTATTTAATTGAATATTAAATCACTTTATTTCGTTATCAATTATTTATTATATATTATTTGACAGGATTTATAAATGTTAACTATTAATAATACAATAAAAGTTAACTATATAGAAATCAATTCAAAGTTCAAACTTTAATAAAAAAAGAATTTTAAAAACCTGTTGTAGATAAGTCTTTTCTAAATCTTTTTACGAAATAAATATAGACTGGTCAACTCAGCGAATCTTAAGATTTTTCATTGATGCATATATACTATATATTATATAAATGTAATTACTGTATTATTTAATAGTTTTATTTTTTAATTAGTTAATGATACAAGCTTTCTTTAAATAAAAAACCATTATTTAAATATATATTGTATATACAACCTTTAAGATTTTTCATAGTTGTCATTTTTTAGAAATAACATCAATAAATAATTTTAAATAATAAATTTTGGATATTTAATTTAGTTTTATAATTTTTCTATTATCGGAGCTTAAATAACATAACTTTATATTTGTCTGACAAATATCAATCTGTATAATGCATTACAATATAATAATAGATTATGCAATTTGGACATGTATAATACAATACAACTTTAATAATTACATTGTAAAAATAAAAAGTATTTATAATAATCGATGAATTGATTAATCTAGTATAATATAATTATTGATTAATTTATTAATTGATTAATTATAAATTAATTAATTTATTAAAATGCACACCGTCATACGTGACACAACTTATATTAAAACAAAATGTCTGTGATCACACCTTAAAGAAAATTTGTTTTGAAAATATGAACTCACATTCATTGCGTACAAAAGCTTCGATTCGTTATACTTTAGATAAAATACGTTAAATAATATTTATATGAAGCTTCTTAAAATAACATAATTTAGAAAATCAGATAACGTTATAAAATTTTCACGATTTAACAATTTAATTCCTTAAAATAAGTTGAGTATTGATATAAGAAATATTTTTACACTTGTGAACTTCATAAAATACTTTACTATATAAATTAAACTAAATAAAGCTGTAATAATGTCTAAGTATACGATTATTTAGTTTATATTTTCACTTTTAGTAATGTACCAACTTTCACTTTTTTCTTTAATTATGAATATACGTAATTTATGATTTTGAAGAGCTATCATCGCTGCATAAGCAGTAAAACATTTTAAGGAAGCCAATAATAAAAATTATTGCAAAGTTATTTGTAAAAAATTGTTGAAAATCAAGTATTTATTAAAATAAAAATTATAATTTCAAAATGAATAAACAATAGTCTCATAATTATACACACAAAAATAAAAATAATTTATGTGTCTAATTTCTAATTTTAATAGTAAACTATTTTTTAATTTTTTTTTGGTGATTAAGTGTATTTAGATACTTAAGTTAATTTATTTTTCTAGCCAACAATCTTTTTTTATTATATTTCAATCCTATGAAATCTTGAAATCTTATAGTTTTACTAAAAACTTACAATTCTATTAGTTCTTTATAATTTCTCGTTTAAGATTTTAGAAATTTTATACAAAAAAGATTTTTTCACAAACAGGCAGATTTAAACAACAAAAAATTCTTCAAATTTGCATAGTAGATATTACTGTTAAATATATAATTAAGGTAAGAATTCAATATTATTAATTTTTTATATAAGTTTTATAAATTTATTATTTTAAAATAAACTTTTTAATTACCGTAGTATTCTGCATGTCAAAAGATAGTCATATTTAATATATATCATATCTGAATAAATTTATATATTTTAAAAATTTATAATTTATAAAAAAATTAAATTTTAATAGTAAAAAAAGGTGATTTTATTCATAAAATTTGTTAAATATATGTATGTATATATATATATAGTAATTTTTATCAATGTATTTAATGTCACCCTTATTGATTTTAATATAGAATAAAATTGTTTTGAGGATGAGTATTTAGTCGCAGTATGTTATCTATTTACAGATGAATCGATATTACGTTCTGAAAAAAGTAGTTATGATTTTACAGTTAAAATGAAATCTCGTACTTATTATAGAGAGTAAAAATAAAATAGGCTAATTCCAGTGATTTTATGCTGATTATTAAATTATTTTATTATTTCACTCAATTCTTGAAAAATATTTTAATATATATACGGATAATTTAATAATCATCTATAATAATTTAATTTTTTATTCGTCAAAAAAATTTAATAACGAGACAAAAATCACAGTTAATTTTATTTTATACTAATAAAATTTGAAGCTTATATTATTATAATAAAGTATATTGATAAAAAATGGAAAAAATTATTTAAACCATCTAATTATAAAAAAGTCATTTTTGGTTTTTTAAATGCCTATCTAAAATACTGATAACATCCATTTCTATTACATATCAATTTATATTATCTTCTTTATTGTATCTTTTCTAAAGAACTTTCATATTTCTCATTTTTAGTACTAAAATAAATTGAGCTCCTTTATTTTTAGTTCTAGTCATAAGGTAGTATTATGTTAATACTATACTATATATATTACTATATATTTAAGACTTTAGTACATTTATAAAATTAAATAAATGCAGAGCTTTCTTTTTAATGATTATATAATTTTTTGTATTATCCATTTTTTCACTTATTTATCTTCAAATATTTTTTTAAATTCTTTCTTTTTATATAATCAAAATTTAACTAGTCTGATAAATATGGCTCTTCTTGGAGCTGATATCAAGGGAATGGGGTGACGTAGAGAAATAAAATAAGTCTTTTTATGTAAAACGTCGCACGTTGTGTTTTCCTCCTGCGGAGGACATCCACTGCGGCACCGAGGCCTCGCTACTCGTTGGTGGACTTGTACGGTCGATGTGCTACGAAAGGCTACTGCCTATCAAGACGCTCTCAAGACGCTTTCATTGCTCCGCTGAGGACCTTCATCTGCCGACAAGCTTACGATGTTCGTAAATTACTGCAATCATAGCGCATTTTGCGCGATAATTTATATCTTGGATACTTGATCTTTTCAGAAAAAGATTAAGTTCGGCGGTTTCTCTCAAACCTCAACGGTCATTTAATTGATCTTAATACAAAACCGTTCACTATTTATTCTTTCCTTCGGCTTGCGTGGGCGATCAAAGAATATTTACTTACTTTTCGTGCACCGGCCAGTAGCGGACGGGCCAAGACACATCAAGTATTTTGTAAGATTAATTTTATTATTATTATAGGTAATTATTATATATATAGCATAGATGGATACTTATTAGTAAAGACTTATACAAAATTATTTTTTTATAATTTCTTATTTTATGATCTGTCAACTATCTTGTATTAGGTAGTTACCTAATGATGTATATTCTATATTTTCAAATTCAATATATAACTATTATTGGTTGTGTAAGGTTCAGGACTTGAGGTGTTTAGTTTTAATAAACTTTTTGATTTAATAATTAAATAATTGTTTATTTTATTTAACGTTTGATTTGTAATATTTGTAATATTAGTCGATTAGAATTGTACTTAAGAAAAATGAGAAGTAGCTGAGTGATTGATGTGTTTGAGAAATAGGTAAGAATTTATAAGTGAGGCGAATGAGTAAATGATTGATATATGAAAACGGAAGAGCTTTTTATATGCTGGGAGATTCAAATGTACTCTTAATAACGTTTCGTTTTCGGAGTAAATATATATCGAGAAATTTATGAATACAGTTATCTGAAGGTTAAGAAATTAATAAAATAATTACCTTACGATAAGATAGTTTTATGTAGCGATAATTGAAATTTAACTGTTTTAGCTGTTTAACAATGATTGACATTTTAGTTAGTCTTCGGAGAAAATAGATAAGGTTTTAGAATTTAACAATATACGATAGTTCGAAAATTTCCGCTACAGAGCGTAATGAGTAATTTTAGGTGCATAATGAAGCATTGAACGCAGATTCGAGAGGGCAACGATATTGAAAGTGTTTGACATGTAGTAAACAGTCATACGTGTTTTCGTAGTAAACTCGTAAGAGTGCAGCCGCGGAAAATTTCTCGAAGGAGAACAAGAGCAGGTACGTTAACACAGATGTGCAAGTGATGCGTAGTAGGTACGTACATACATTACAATTATTTATTCGGTATCTAATTTGGCGTGTAGGGTGAATGAATGAATTATATTTTAGGCGAAACGACTTGTAGTAAATTGTATTTATTAATTTCTTATACAAGTATTTCGTATGACGTATAGATGCAAACGAATGTAGCTACAGGTGTGTCGACTGTCCGTTTCTTTTCGACGGACAGGCTTAGATGTATTTCCCTTCGATGAGTCGTTTAACAAGATTTTTCTTTATAAATAACCTGCATTTATTATGATATACATATGGGATCCAAATGCTGTATTATGGGAATTCCCCATAATACCGCACGGCGCATATTTAACTGCTTTAGCCCGATCTGACCTTTTTGTTAGGTAGCCCTGCCGGATTCGTTAATCCGAGGCGGTAACCCATTGGCAAGTAGACAACAATATTTAAAGGTGACAATGCGGATATTTGTAAAAGTACCGCTACACTAATATATATATTTTGATTCTGAAACGTTCAATATCATTTTTAACAAACATTTTATTCATAACTTCTAGATTGTTATATTTAAGATTTAAACCTAATTCTTAATTAATTATATATTTGATTATTTAATATTACATGTCTAAATTTTAAACAATTTTTTTAAATGCTCTTCATTTCTACACTGCTCATAATTTAATGAGTGTAAATATATTTTTACTATATATTTTAATAAAATAACTTATCTATTTTCTTTATAAAATTTTTAGTGAAATTCATAAATTATTTTTCTTTGTATTCTTATTCAATACTAGAATTGAATGTACTTGAAAAATTTTTTTTAGTAAATTTAAATTTATTAATTATTAAAAATACGAAAAATGTAAAAGAAATAAATATCCAATTAATTTTTAATTTTTAAGATAGTGATTTAGGAGATTCAATTTTAAGTAATTAATTTCTTAATAGGTGTGTAATAACAAAAATGGAAAAAAATTTTTTCGAAAATTACAAAGTTGTACATCCATATCTAATTAAATTTGAAAGTAATTTTTTAGAATAATTTAGAATATTAAATTTATTTTCAACTTGATAGGACGAATTTTTTATATTTTAAACTTTACAATTTCATATATATATATAATTATTTATTTTTTTTTATATCAATGTTTATATCAAAACTATTTCTTTTACATATTTTTTAAAATCAGAAATATTTTTGGATTTTATTGTTCAATGTTGAAACAATGAATGATTACGAGTTCAATATTAATTTTAAATATTATAGCTGACTGTGTACTAATGCAAACATAAATCTATGCAATTACACTCATATTTTTTTATAAAAACATTATATTTATTTCTCCAATACTGGATTTAATATTTTAGATATACTTTTAAAATTTTTATATATTATTATTATTTACTATAAATATTTATATTATAATCTTATAAGGCAGAATTTTTATAACATGGAAAAGCTTTAAGAAAATTTTTAAAAGAATACGATTATGAGACAAAAAAATATAGAAAATAATGTAAAAATTTTAAAAAGTGCTACCTCTGTGACCGTCTCTCTCTCTCTCTCTCTCTCTCTTGTTCTCCCTCTCTCCTATCTCTCTTTATTTCTGTTCCGTAATTCTGTAATTCGAAAAAGATAATTCCTTAACTTTTCTTTCTGGTATTTGGTATCTGGTATTTTCTGATTGTGTGGAAGCTACATATAAATTATTAAATATTTCTTTTATTGATGAACAGTAAAATAAAAGCTAAAGTAATATTTTTATATTCTTGTTGTCGCATTGCTATGGTTGAATCTTCATCTTAAATAACACATCCTAGGGCATAACTTGTGGACAGTTCTACCATGTTACATACACCCACAAAAAATTTAATGGAACATTTACTACCATCAAACTACGCTTACAGTGAATGCCATCCCGAGTGGCATTTCAGTGACTTTTCCGATAAAGAATAACTGCGACATATGCACTGGAGTAGGTAAGCCGTTACGAAGTACATTTTTAAATCATTTAAAAAAGAAAATTCGAATCAATTTTTATACCAGTAAAATATTTTGTATTTCTTTTAATTTTTTGTACATAATATTTGAAAATGGTTGGAATTAATAAAACAAATTAGTTGTAAACATCAATTTTTTGCAAAGTATTTTCTATAATTATAACTGTACATAAACAAGAAATAGATCATCATTATTATACTGAAAGTGTCTTAAGTTATAATAAAACTTAATGTGATTTATCTACTATAAATCATAATACATTCTAATAAAATATTTGATCATCATCATAATGGTATATAAGGATATTTTAATAATTATATATTCTAATAACTTTTTTATAATTAAAAAAAAATTTTAAATAGAAAAAAATTAAACGAATTATTAATAGATAAAAATGTTTTTATTTTATTCTTTCTATTTATTTGGATTTTATAAAATGATACAATACTTTAGTGAATATATTATTTTACAATGATTCTTTTAATATTTTGAAAAATATTTATGAAGGCAAAGTCAATCAATTTATCTGTATTATATTTTTTCACTATTTTTATACAGTGATTATGATAAAAAAAGTATTTATTAATGTACGTTCAAACAAGAAGTATATCATCATTTGACTGCACCAAGTTTATTAAATCCAAAGCATGTAGCAGCGAGCTCGATGCGCATGCGCCGAAGATTTAGCCATCCTAGAAGGGGAACTTCGATCGTCTCAGTTGTTGACCATCTCCATCTCCTGCTCTTTTATCCGTAAAGTAGGCACGCACTGGAAGATTCAACTTCACGTTTCTTTACACACTCTCTTTCTCTCTTCTTTTTTCTTCACGCTCTCCCACCTTACTTCTCTCCTTCTTTTTTTCTCATTCTCTGTCTCTTACACTCCTACCCTTCTGTGAATTTACATTGATCAAAGCACATGAACTGACAAATTACTTTGTAATCAAATCAAAGTTTCATGTCGGTGACGCGAGTGAACCAAAAAAGCAAGATCGACAGGAATATAGAATTGTATACGTGAGAAAAAAGCTCGAGTTTTTGTGAGAATGAGCCTAGGTGGTAACGATGGCTTCCACTGCTGCCGCCTCGTTGGAGTCGAGTGGCCCGAGGGTCGTCCGCTACTCTGACACGCTGCTTCTTTCATCCCCCGTTTTCTTCCTCTCCTCGATCACTCCCTCCCTCTCCTCCACCATTTTCCTCACTCTATTTCTCTCTCTGTCTCAATCTCCTCCCTCGCTACCTCAACTACTGTTCGACGTTTGTTCTACCGCTGCTGCTGCTCGACCGAGAGTCACTTGGCCTGTTTTACGTATCGTGTTATTCACTGACGAGCCAAGCGATCGTGTAATGTGCTTCAAAGGATGCTGTCAGTGTTATTTCGTGTATGAGACATCGATGGCTTAGTGCTTCTTAAGCAATTCACCGTCGCTGACTGTGGCGCTATTTTGAGGTATAAGACATCGAATTAGAGCAACGTTAAGCGGTGTGGATTGTTAAGAATGCTTGTAGCACGCGTGTTACGAAGTTTCTCCTCTATGTCCTCTTTGTTACATCCCTCGGTGTTATTATTATTTTTGATGCTCTATTGTTAGGAACGATTTAGATAAATATTAAACAAATTCTGAATCGAACCGACATGGACAGTGTGTCTATAGAAGCAAAAAAACTATCAGTGCCAAAAGAAACAAGGGGTTAGGTGAAGAAGAAGCATGAGTTACGTGAGACGTCGCGCATTAAACGAACGTACAAATAAGTCAATAAGAGTTTATTCGAAACTATAAAGTGACATACGGATAATTAATCGAGGTTTCAACGACATTTGCAAAACAGACGTACACGCAAAGAGTGAACAATAGTAATATGTAAATGATGAAAACTAAAAACGTGACTGTAGCAGCAGAAACGCCAATAGCACTAAAAGTATGGTCGATGATTAGAAATAAAAAAAAATTAAAAAAAGAGCCAGTGAACCAAGGCTAACGAGTGCCTATAGCAGCCTGAACTCTGTGGTATCTACAGCGTCTCGGATGTAGAACTCATTCTTCCAAATCGCTGGGGATAGAACTCCAGCCAAGCATTCATCATAGGGACGAAAACCGCGAGCGGCCGGAGGAGGAAAAGCCTCCCGCCGCTAAGACAATGCCGTAAGTTATTTTAATTAACCATACGCGTGCGTAGTATATGCGATGTTCACGAGTTACCCTGAGATATGTAGGATGGATAGACGTGCACAGAGGGAGGGAGTTATCTGTTATCGCTTCGAATGGCGCGCGCATAGATTGGAAAAGTTTGAACTTTGTTTATTACATTATGTATCTTATTCAACTTTTTTACGATGTAACACGTACCCACGTATTATAACTTTCTAGGATTCCTATATACATATGTCAATATATAAGTGGAGTTTGCATTTTACCGAAAAATTATTATAATCATGTCTAAGAATAACTTACTTAATGTCATGTATCTTGGAAAAAAAGAATTCTACCTTAAATAGCTGAATACTTTAAGAAGAATCAATCGCTAATTTTACTGTATATTTATACAATGAAATGTTAAGCTAACACGTGTATCTTATAAGTATAAATTTTTCTTTTCCAATTATATTAATAAAATAAAAATAATTACATCATAGTAACATGCCTCTACTTCTATTTTACAACTTTTTTTAATATGAAAATCTAATATTTTATAATTTTCATAGCAATTATTATTTAGCGAAAAATTGACTTTGGACTTTCAAAAAATATGATAAAACATGCTGTAGCCCATTTAATGTAATTAAAACTTTGTTTTAAAGTTACAGTCTTTTAATTTTATAAAATAAAATAGAATTTAAGTCATTTAAGTTTTTATCAGTGTAACAAATTATTGTTATCGAAAAATTATATTAATTAAGAAAACAACAATTTTTATGAATAATTAAATTTAAATGAAATAATTTAATGAATTTGTAAAATATACTTTAAAATTATATTTAAAATGAAACATTGATATTATCATCAAAAATAAATATTGTATATTTTATATTCTCAATATTAAATATCTTTCTCATTGAAATTATAATATAATGCATTTTTGAACAAATGTATTTCATTATTTAATCTAATTTTATTTTTAAATAAATTTTCTATATAATTTTCTAGAAACATAGAAAATTATATTTAGTTATAATAATTTTCTTTGATTAATTTGTTGATATATTTGAAAAAATAAATACAATAGAAAATATAGAAACTTAGAAACTATACTCAAATTTTTTAGATATTATATAAAATTTGTTTTCAATTAAATACTAATATCAATATTAATTATGCAAAAATATAATCAGACGATAAAATAATAAATTTTAATTATGATATGTACGTATATTACTTATAATATATGTTATAAAATTTTTAAGTAATTATATGCATATTGTTATTGACATCAGTTACCAATTTTCGTGTAACACATTTTATCTTCAACAAAGTTTCCTTCAATAGCTTATTTTTTTAAATTTCGGATAGTGATGAAAGTATTACGGAACATTTGTTCAAATATGTATAATCTTTGTTCAAGTAGATTAAATCTTATTAAGTTTGCATCCTAATATAGTCGTGCTAATTTTGAGAGTATTGTATAATGAAATCTTAATTATATACTAAATCCGATGGTTGATTATATAACTACTCTAAATATCATTACCAAAGTTCATTACATTCGCCATTGAACTTCGACAAAATAGTTTATACTCTAAGTGATATTTTAGCGTCATCCGACCACGATTTTGCCTCAAAGGCTTTTAATTTAAGCATCTGAAATTACATATACTCAAATATCAATTTCGCTAGCAATTTGCGTTAAATCAAAATAAATGGGATTAACTTTTAGCAATTTTGAGTCTACTTGAATTGGAAAACAGGATAATTGTTTTAATCTAATAATGTAAACATAAATTATTTTCTAGAAAACAGATTTTTTACAGATCAATATTTAGGAAATATGTATTAAATATTTTATATAAAACTTTTGATAAAACTGTAGGAAAAAATTATAATCAAATGATTTTTATGATCATTGATTATAATAACAACTAAAAATTTTGTTATTTAATTAAATATCTAATATTTATCGTTTTTAACTATATATTTAATTAACACTTATAGTATAAAAGAAATAGTAGAATCGATCAAAAAAAATTTCTTATATAAATTATCAATGATATCATTTTGACGCTTTCTTATTTGTAATTTCATTGAAATTATTATGCATTCACCGTAAACTATATAAGAGACGTATTTAGAGACACAATGAACAGTATTTATGCGTAAATAATAGTGATTATTTCACATAATAAAATAAAATTAGATAACATTATTACCAATAACTGTCTGTCATTTGAAATACTAGTTTCAATTAACCATTGACAAACTCAATTTCTTTATTATGCAATATTTTAATAATTTTACAATGTGCTTTATTAAAAAAATATTTTTGTAAATCATCTAAATTAAATTACATAATTTTAGATTATTAGGAAACAAAATTATTTAAAATTAAATATTTATAAGAAAATTTATATGTGTATAACATAATTATTTGAATATATTAAAATATTGCTGAAAGCAGATCTTTACTTAATTACTTATTTATGTGTTACATCAAGTTTGACAAAGATATAAAATTAAAAAATGTATACGCCAAACCATAATAAAACTCAATCGCATGCATAATCAAAAACTGCACGATGTAATTAGTAGAAGGGACAGAAAAGGTTATAAAAACGATAGAGGAAATAATAGTAAAATCCATTAGCTTTTGTTCCAACTACGTATTGTCACCATTAGATTACCATTTTTGTATATGTCAGCATATTGAAGAAATTAATGTATTAATCTAGTTTTTTTATAATTAATAGATCTTGAATTACATTTCTACTAATTCTGTTGTCATGAATTATACACAAAAAACAAATCTCGATTTTATATTTACAATTTATTTTCTGTTATATGTTTATGTTTATATTTCTCGTTTTTATATATAAAACTATGAACGAAGTTTTATCATATATGTTTTTTTTTAATTAAACTTTTAATTATATTCCAATTAGTTTTGAAAAAATTATTATCAGAAAAGACTGTTGTATAAAAAAGAGTACTTGCAAAAAGCGTAATAAAATGTAATTAAGATACTTATATTCAAGAATATTCTTAATATTTTTTTCTTTATCTTGTTTTTAGGAATTCTAAGAATGAAAAAAAGGTTTAAGAAATTTTAGGTAGTTCCCATGAATTTATAAAGCACTATTCAAATACTACCCTTTTGACATATAACGGAATGGCCCCTTTGTCTCTTTACTCGTTTTAGAGTACCGTCTGATATTGATTTCATCTTTTCTTTACGTTGTCATACTAAAAGGTTTAAAAGTATTTACACGATTTTTCAATTCACTATGGGGAATGCTATATATACAAATCATTATCTTTTACTATTTTTAGTTCATCTACAAACTCGTTTAATGATATTGTTAACAATCAATAATAGGATTTTTTCACTTATAGTTATAGTTTTCAACATATAAGTTTGATGATAATATAGAATATGATTTGATTGAACCATATTTGAATAATCTTTAAATTCTCTTATTAATCACCAATAAGATATTTTTTGATTATTTAATAAATGTGCATTCAGATATTTCCATACACTGAAGCTACTTATATTTCCATTCAAGTAGACTTTTCAATTGTATTTTATTTTTTATTACATTACAGGACTTTCTATGCAACTTTTTTATACTATAGTGATCACTACATGCCTTCCGTAAACTCGTATAAGCAATACGCTTATTTTCAGAAATGATTTTCCTTAACAGGACTAGGTAGTCATAAAATCCAATTTTTATTCCATTTTTCCAGAATCAAACTCATTGCCAGTATAATGTCGTTAAGTATAAATAGATTTTAAAAATTTAAATGTATTTTTTCTTGAAACAATTTTTTTATTTATATTTACATCATAAGCAAAAAAGTGTATCAATTTAAAAAAATTAAAAAATTTTTAAATAATATATTATTATCTAACCAAGCTTTAATCTTAGTCTCGTTTTTCCAATTACTATATTTCTCTTAGTTTTACCATGTACAAAATTATAGATCTTCAAAATATTTATAAATCAATGCTTAGCATCAGATAACTATTTTTATATGAAATATTAATAATTTTTATTTAACATATAGGATTGCAATAGCCATTATGTAAAATTCATTTGTATTTCTTTTGATTTTATGACACATTAAATTATTTCCTTCGAAAATATAATTATTTAGATATACTATCTGTTTCAAAATTTTATGTTATGAAAATTAAATACATTACCATATCTTTAATATACTTAATTCGTTTAAAAATAGAAGAATAATACAGGTTCGTATATAAAAGTTTTTTATTTTTGTAGAAAACGATAAATTTCACTGTTGCTATGACCATGATGAATGATACGCGGTATAGAATTTATTTAATTTAACGAACCTGATAATTTTTCAGATACGTATAATTTGTTCTAAAAAAATGTTTTCACCTTTCAATAGTTACTTTTTTAATTTAAATGTATATACACATTTTTAAATGTTTGATACATTTAAACAAATAAGTTACACTTTTTTAAAGATGTTCATGGTATAAAATATATAATATAGCATTTAAAAATTTTCTTTCTTTCATTAAATTAAAATTTAAACTTTTACAAATTAGTATTCAATTTCAAATGAAATAAAAAACATGTATTTTTAGTTTTTAAAGTTTTGTATTTTAGTAAAAAGTAAAAATTTCGTCCTGTGTTGGAATTTTTCACTTTTTAACTTTTCTATAATATCGTTACAAAATGAATTACTCTTATAAAAATGACACGAGCAGCTCGAAGCTTTTCAATAATTACTAAAAGTTCTTTCATACACCAGTAACCTGAAAAGTTTTTAAGACTTTTAGTAGGCACGTATACAATGAAGTTTACGCACATTTAAACTGCAGTTTTGCAGTTTGATGACGTCAATTGTTCAAGTGCAAGATAGAGACGGATGTGATAAGATTTTCAGAGAAAAAAGAACATTAATAAATAAATTGTTAGAAAAAGATATAAAGAAAATACCTCGAAAGGCATTTCAAGTACTTATTCCAACAATGAATTTCAATTGTATTTTCTATCAACATGAAAAGAAGTTGAATCGAACGTGCCAATGTTACTAGATATTAACTACTTTTTCACTTTCTATATCCTTCTCGTCTTCTTCTTTCTCTGACGTTTTCTTTCACTTTATATTTTTTGGATATGTCTTTTTTAACACCTCACATATATATAAAATTTTTCTTTATACCTGTTTTCCTTAGTTTTTCTTTTATTTGCGACAATCTTTTTCTCTCAAGTAATCCATATTTTGTAAATATACTTGTAAACTTATGTTTAGTACGGATTAAGGAAGGTATTATTTATCTCTGACCTTGATTATTGAATTCAGAAAGTTATTTCACTTATTGCAATTAAAATATTTAACTTTCACAGTTAGTATTCCTTTCGTGTCTTTTCAATTTTGACGAGTACCAATTTTATTTTAATTTGCTTTTTCATCGTCTAAAAATTTTCGTAAATTAAGTTTGAGATGTGAGTAATAGTACTAAAACTGTATTTTTATTTATATATTATCTTAATTATATATTTTTAATTTAATCAAATAAGTTAATATGCTTTGTAGCTTTTGTTAGAAAATTCTTCACTCTTTTTTCTTTATCTTTTTCTCTTTAAATTATAAATTTTTAAAATATCATTGAATTTCTATCAAAAATTTATAAAAATAATATGAACAACACCTTTTAAATCGCTATAAAGAATAAAAGTCATTATATTTGAAAAGTAAATAAAAAATCTATGACTAAATGATAACTGCATATTTAATTCTCTAATTACATAAATTTACTTCTACAATATTATCGGATCTATTCCTAGTATTTATATTTTCATAATTACGTATTTACATATTCGAATTAAACCGTATTTGTGAAGATAATACAGTTTATATATAAGTTAAACACATCTTATATAATGATAACAAAGACTTATCAAACTTCTAGTGATTATATTGTATAAATCACATTTATCCTAATTTTTTAATTCTTTTAAAGCCGAATTATAAATATTAAAATTTATTTTAATGATTTGAATTTAGGATATTTTACTTTTCAACATATTTGTTATTACGGCTTTTATTATATTATATAAATAATTATAAAATAAATTAAAAAATATTTCTTTACAAAAGAATTTCAATACGAACTTTTCAATATTATTATACTTTTAAAAAACCTTGTTAGAAAATAATTTTATTATATAGTATGATGTTAAAAATTCTATTGCTAAAGAAGATAGAGAATTTATTAGAATTCTTGTATATTTTTATACAAAATAATACTTTCGTTAAGTTTTAATTTTTATTAGCAATGTATTTAAATGGTAACAACAGAATTGCCTTTTTAAAAATATTTTTTTAAAAGTACATATTAGATGACATCTACGTTACATGTAAAGTCAGGTTATAGTAAATAATTTTAATTTATGTGGAAAAATAAAAAACCAATTCAGTAAAGAATATATAATATTAAAAATTATAATAGAATACATGTTTTATATCAACCAAATTTTAAACTGTACTAAATTAGAATTATATTCAAGGTGTATTCATATTTATATGCGTGTATATTTACTTTTCTATTGTTTTACAGACTTTAGATCTTGTTTATCTAAAATGAAATTAATTCTATAAGTTGAATAATAGAAAAAATTTTATTATTTCTTTATTTAAATCGGATTTGTTATCAGTTCATCTAATTTAATGATACCTTTACTTTACACCAAATAATATTTATTTTATTATTTACATTAGAGCAAGAAATCATTTTATAAACAATGTAGAAGTGAGATTTGAATAATTTACGAATCATTTAATGAATTTTAGAATATATTATAATAATTTATTGCAGTATAAAATAAATAAATATAATTAAATGAAGCTTATAATAAAACATAATAAAATATTCTGCGATGGTAAAAATTTAATAAATGTTACCACGGAATCACTACATTTTACATACTGGCAGTAAACTCGTACTTATGTTTCTTTTCCGGACATCTGCTGAGTCAGCTGCAATTCATGTTGTACGTCTACTTTCTGCTTTGCTTACCTGCTGTCAACCTTCATAGGCGCTGTTTGCACATCCCTATAACGAATCAACATCTCATGGGTTAAAAAATTTTTCACTTTTTTACGATTATAGCAGCAAATGAAAGAAATAGATATTTATAAATTTTCAGATAAATAAATAAAGAACAATGAATATAAATTGTACTTTTTAAAATATTTTGTCTAATAGTATTTTTACACATAAACATCAAATTTTTGAAGATGTGCGCGTGAATCATTCTACTTTACTCTATTTCTATTAATAAATACTATATATTTTTATTAATTATATTATATTAATAGTATAAAAACTTACTAAAATAATAATAAAAATAATAAAAGAAATTTATAAAAGTCGACAGATACTTCATTATATTATTCACCAACCTTACTTTCGCATCCTTCTCATTCTCGTTTTTTCTTTGATGTCTCAAAGAATGTCACTAACGTAGACAGTGTATGACATACATTTAGGGTTTACAAATAAGTTATATTGCAACTTCACTTTAACTCCTGGAAAAGTTTAATACAATTTCAAATTTTTGTGTATTTCAAGATTTCTTTGCTTGTTTAAAATTTTTGACCGCACGAGTGACTTTTTTCATAAAATCTTCAAGATTTCGACTTTTTTAAGTGTGAAAATTTAACTGAAATTTCTTTTATAATGCATTCTTTAAAACCTTCACACTGTATTCATTTTTTCCTTAGCTCCTATACAAAAGTGTTCACTTTTTTGTTTTTAACACTTCTTTTCCCTCCTATTAAATTGTGCTTAACTCACCCTCGTTACGGACGAAACATAAACGAGAAAACTGATTCTAGTAACAACTTATGTTATACATTGCCCATGTATACTTTTTTATACTTTAAAACTTGAATCTTTTCAAAAACTTCGAAATAAAATTTTATTTTTTAAAATTATTCAAATCTAAACATAGTTTTTAATAAATTTTTCACTTTATTAAAATTTCGTATATTTAGGTATTCATATTAAAAAGTCTTATTTTTCTTTAATCTATTAATGCAACTTGCTATAAATTAATTATTGTAAATAGTTTATTTGATAAATTTAACTAAAAATATGATTTATACATGATTTATTTTATAAATAAAATATTAAATAGTATTTATAATGAATAAGATAAGACATAAACTTATAATATATTTTGACTTAAAAAAAAAAAGATAAATAAAAATAAAATTATTTTATAAATAAATAAGGAAAATATGTGTGTATATGGTATTTATATTTAATATTTACTTTTTAATTATAAGTACAAATTAGATTAAGTAAAATAAATACTAAAAGAAATCTATTCTTTTTCAATATAAAATTTCTTGTGCATTTTTACACATGTAATTCAAAAAATTTATATTCGAATTACTAAAAATGACTTTTTTCTATAATTTTTGTAATAATTTAATACATTAAACCTATTTCAAAGTATCCCTAAAAAAGTGTCATATATAATTGAATATAAATTAAAATTACTGTTTAATGAAAGTGGACAAGCAATGTTTGAAAATCTATTAATGTAATTATAAAAACTTTAAAATACTATGTGCTTGAGGTCATTGGTGTAGTAAATGAAAGTTTTTACAAACAAAGAATATAATAAAATTAATAGGTATCGGAAACTTGTATTATACACTTATAGCGTAAAAATTAATTTTATAAAGAAAAAAAATGTTTAAATGATATTAAAACAATTTTTTAAATCATGTTACTTTTATTGATAGTTATTTTAGTTAATATCTTTAGTATTTTTTAAAAAATCTTTGAAATAATAATTATTATTTAAGAATTAGTTTTAACTACTTTATTTCAAAAATACATATATTAAAAAATACAAGTTATATATATCAATAGTAGCGTAAAAAAGAAAATTTAGTAACAAACCATTGAATTTTAAATAATTTCAACTGAAGCAATACATATAGATACGGAATTATTAATTTTAATAGCAATTTTATTAGATTATAATGTTATTTATGATTATAGTCATTTGCCAAATGTAAAAGTACATGGTCTTATGATTTTAAATGAATATTAAAAATATATTTTAAAATTATAATAACTACAATTACATATTAAATTTTTTATAATTGTATTTGATGAAGTTATTTTATTTTCGTACAAGTATATTACGAGTAAGATGGTTTATATTATCGTCATTAAATTTACATAATGTCAGTAAAATTTAATTTTTAGTGGCGTGTTTATGAATATTTATGAGAAGATGTAAATAGCTGATGTTACCTTTCATGAGGGGTTATATTTCTTTTAATATAAGTAACGTTAGTAGTATAATTATTGTATATCAAATTAAACATACAATTATTTTTTTATTTATTTTTAAAATTATTTCTTAATCTTAATTACATTATTATTTTAACATAATATTAAATTATATTTGATATTTAATTAAAGTTATTGTATTCAAAGAGACTTTCATCAGTAAAAATTGTGAACGCTGTAATTCATCAAACTACAAAGGTTACTATTTAATTAAAAGAAATAGCTTAATTGAAAGCATTATTGAATATATAAGTTGTTTTTTAAGTAAATTTTCTTTTTGTAATTAAAATTGTTTATATTTATTTTTTAAAAAATTGAGGACATTGGTACAAAAGTTGAAAATTGTAAATAAATAAAATATATAATTCATTACACTATAAAGGAACATATTAATTATTGTTGTATTTCAAATAATAATATTGTAGCATTTATGTCTTCAATATATATCAAATAAATGTATAATAATTTAATATACACTTTACGAAGATTATTAGATATTAATACGTCGAATAATGAGGCAAATTGTAAGAAAAACTAATTTGTAAATTTGTGTTTAATATTCAATAAAAATACTGAATTTTGAAGAAATTACTAAGTAATAATCAAAATATTACTTGTAACTCGTTTAAAATAGCAAGTTTGATAATATTATAATTTTGAGCGTTTTTACTACCTTTCAAGAAATAATATCATATTAATGATCAGATACAATTATATAACATGTAGATCTAAAGGTAATTATCGAATGTGTTTATCAAAGTTAATTTTAATTTATTGTCGAAAAATTTATTATACAAGAATTGCTTATTTAATAATGATTAGTTATTTCATTATAAATTATTCGTAATTGAATTTAAAATATTGAAAAGTATTTTGTTGCAAATCATAATGTAAACTTTAAATAAAATTTTTCATTTAATTTTAAAATATTTTTTAAAATTCTTTATATTTTTATCAATTTTAGAATGTGTTTGTAATTATATATTAATTGAAAATAGTAAAAGAATTTTTTATAATTTTCATAAAGTTGAAAACAAGTTATTATAATCTTCAATAATATTTAAATTGTATTTATAAAATGAAATTTAATATAAGAAATGTTATTATATCTAATATTATTTACTTTAAATGATTGAAATAAAATAGAAAAATAATTAGTCAATTTTATTATGACAGATAGAAAAAGCTCTCTTATAATATTAAAATACTAGTATCATCAATGTTATTTTATACGTGGCAATAGTATTGATTTAATAATATTAGATAAGTTTTTCAGTCAACGTATTCTTTGAATATATATACTTCTTTCATTTAATTAGTTTAAGAGACAGATATTCAAAACTAAAAATCTCAATTACTAACATATAGCATCTTAATAAATATTAAAAAATTATATCATTATATGAATTAAATTAAATATTATTAATGTGTATGTTTTTTTAATTAATCTAATTTCGTGAAGTACATAACTAAAGCTGTAATAATTTACTCATTTAAACTATTGTATTTTTTATTTAGAGCTATTTTACTATTTTTAAAAATATCCAATTTTTATTCTAAGGAAATGGTTACGAAGAAGTATTTTTCTAATGTATACAAATTATTACGTAACTATGCATTACAGCACAACATTTATAATCAGCCTAGGTGTAATAAGACTATTAGATGATTTAATTTCATGGCAAAAGTCGTCGCCAGTAAACTGTCTACAGGCTTTGGCATAGGGATGTAAATATTCAACAATATATACGTAGAATAATATAAAGTTTTATGAATTTAATATATATGTATATGTATAGTTCACAAGATCTTTTATTTAAGTATTTATGGGATTCTTTTTTAATTGAAAACTTTTCTTTAATTATGATTATCAACTGATAATCTCAATAAAATATTTTATATTGTTATTGAGATATATATTTTAAGCTTAAAGATATAAAAATTACCAAATAATTATTTTTATTTTTGCAAAATAAATAGGTATACTTTTCCAAATTACTCTAAGATATAAATAACTGTTTCCAATTATTTCTTCAAATAAATCACATAAAAATTTATGATGTGTAGTTTTTTAAATTTCAAAAATCGTATATCTCAATATATATTTTTTATTATCTTTATGTGTATTATAAAAAATAAAAATTGTAAACATAAATACAACTAATTCTTTATCTTTTACCTTTAAAAAAATATATTTAAAAAATTATTTACGTGTGTAAAAAAACATTAGCCAAAATTTATATATTTAATAGGGAATTATGAGTTTTCTATAATCAAGTAGAAATTAATGCAAGTCTGAAAAATATGAATTAAAATTTAAACTAGAGTTCATTTTCATTAATATTCGTAAAACTTCGTGAAAAGAAGTCGTGAACTCGAGTTTGAAATAGTATTTGAAACTTTCGAAATGTCAGAACTAATAAGCTCTCCACAGAACATAATAAAAATCGTTAGTTGAAAGAGTTACATGGTTTCATATTAAAAAACAAAGAAACTAAAATAAGCGTGAAATATAAAAAGGATAAAATAAAAGAAAAGTGACAAGATTCCAACCAATTAACAGTTTTATAAGTCTAATTTTATTTGTACACATAATAATTACATGTCAATAATAATACACACATATATGAAATAAAGTCAATAATAATAGTCACATGCATATATATATATGAAAATTCTCTTGTACAAAATATAGAAAATACTTTTTAACTATCAAAGATACGGGATCGCTTATTCTTCCAAAGAACTTAAACTTTTCCTCTCCCGCGTACCGGCTGCAATCCAATAGAAATGACTCAAACACGCGCGCGCGCGCATAATGTGAAACAGTACGAGAAAGAGACGAAGAAAGAGAGAGAGAGAGATATACGTATATACAAGCGCGCGCGCAAAACAGAGACACACGCATTGATAGATATGAAAATAATATATATATATAGTCTATAGTAGATAGTATATATTTGTGGGTAACGTCCTCCCTTTGGGAGGTGGTAAGGCACGAGGAAGCAGTGGAAGGGAGGAGGCGCATAGTCTCTCGAGTTGTGCCATCCATGGACAACTCTCGGCGCTTTTCCATATTCTAGGGTCAGTCGACCCGCGAAACTCCGGCGTGAAGGTCGTTTTATGAGTCTTTCATATCTTAGCTAAATGTACCTGTCTGTTCTTAATCAAGAAAAAAATTTGTGCCCGGTGTTCAATCTGGAAATGTGCATAAGATATAAGAGAATAGATTTCTTAATTTTCGTTTTTGTATCCAAGTTTAACGCAGTGCTTCATATTTTAAATCAGTTTGTTCGACTTTTTAAATATTAATGATAGAATACTAAATCTTATCGCTTAGAGGAACTTTTTTATTGCGATGCTCTGATATGTCAGATTATGCAAAATGGTATTTATGGTATACAAAATTATTAGGAAAAATCCGGTTTCATTCCACTTTACCTACTTTATATTAATAAAAACTTATAAAATCAATTAATTATTCAAATGAAATAGAAACTTCTTAAGTGATTCTAAAATTGACAAATTTTCATTATAGTTTTAGTTTTATAAAATTACACTATAGTTTATTATATGATAATAATAAAAAAACTATATCATATTAAATTGGATAATCTTTTAAAAATATATTTATGTAATTAATCCAATATTTGTTCGACCTTTAAAAAAGTTTTGTATTGTATCATTTCCATTTCTTTTTTCAATCAAAATTATGAGTATATTTAATTTTTTTTATTTCGAATGCAAATGAAAGAAATGCAATATAAATATGTACAGTATGTATATTTTTATTAATATTCCTTTAAAAAATTATATTGATTAAACAACGATTTAATAAGCATATTCAGCCATTCTACTTTATTTAATAGAAAAAGTAATTTTTAATAAAAAGAACGTGTTCTTGTGAAAATTTGTTGAAAACAGCCAAATTTACTAAATTAATCTACTTTATGTATATATTTTATTTTTAAATTAACAATTTTTAAATATTCCATGATAAATAATAAACTTTTTTAATTATATGACATACTCTTTCAATTAATATCAAAATAGAATTAAGCACATAATACGAAACATTTTTAAATAATTTTTTTTTCCATTGAGTAATGTATAGTATTTTTCTATCAATAAGTTACTATAAATTTATAACTTATAAATTTACAAACTTAAGATAAATAAATATTATTAGAAATAAAAACAAAAATTATGTATTTAAAACTAATTTTATATTGTTTTATTCACTTTCAATAATAACTTTTCAAGATCTTATAGAATATTATAATTTTTTCATTTCTTATTAAAGAATTAGGTAAAAGTTTTTTGAGATTTTTATATAAATTTCATATGATTTATACAATATAAAATATACATACTATAGATATATTTTATACTAATGAAACTATCTACTCGCTAAAATTTAAATTCTAAAATTTTAAATACTATCTTATTAACTTATATATTAAAACGACTCTTACAAATGTGTTGTGATAAATAATATCGCAAATTGAAAATATTGCGTAAAAGCTTTTGTGAATGTTCTGTATGAAAATGTTTCAGTACATAAATAGATGAAAGTTCTTAAGACATTGATTTAAAAGCAACTACAAAATTTTAGAACTCACAATACTGTATGCAATCGGTAGAAAAGCTCAGTAAGAATATATCAAGTGAGTTTGAAGAAAAAAGTTCGCTTCGAAAACACAAATGTATTCTTTTATCGGGGAGTATAAATCTAGTGTATTGCTGCGAAAGAAAAAAATAAAAATAGTACACGTTCGATAAAATGGTAAAATCTTATGCCGGTAACAGTTTGGTAATAGTTTAGAGTCCTCGTGGTACACGTTTCGCCGAGATACTGCTGTCGAATGGCTTTGGTTTTTCTCCGCCTTCTCGTTCTGCCAGGCAAATGAACTATTGAATGGACATTGGATGGACGACCATCTCAACGAGAAGAGCGATACGTTTACACGTACGCTCGTCGCCAGCAGGACTCTCCTGGGTAAAGTGAACGCCTAGATCAGTGGAAAGAATCTCATTTATTTTTGCGTTCGTGTGAATACGTTTGTTTCGTGCCTACAGCAGTTTCTTCTTTTGTTACAATCCTGCTTAAATTACATTTGCGTTTGGAAAGAATAAAAGACTATTTACTGGTTATGTAGATTCTTGGTTCTCGACAGTAGAGCAAACTCTAGAAAATAGAAACAATGACTATTGACTAATTGTGGAAGCTGTATTATATAGCTCATAAAGATTCAAGTGAAATTACGAGGGTTAATTTTACGTAATGATTCTCTTCTAACTTTTTGTTTGCACGAAAGCTACTTATGAATCTACAATTCATGTAAATTCTTGACGTGTCACTTGCTTTTTAGTTAAAAAACGAAACTAATTATGTATATTTTCTTTGAATATTTTTAGTAAAATAAAACAGACAGCCCTTATAATGATACATTATAAGTGTCTTCAACTTTAAATACTTTTATTAATAATCGTATAAAATTTCAAAAAATAAATATATTCATATACGTTATAAAAATATACGTACATTTATTATTAGAAAAATGTTTTTGATTAATATTTTTAGTAAGAAAATAGAGAAAAGTCTTTGATGTACGTGAAAAATTTTTCTGCATAAAACTCTATAAAATATTTACATAAAAACAAGACTGTTTACTTTCAGAGTATATTCTATTACTGTAATAATTTATTGTTATTTATATAGTAAAATTCTTGTAGAAACTTCGAATTATATTAAATATGAATAAAACAATATAATTCTTACCTAATTTTATATTTATAAGAAGTATTTATTTTTTATGTTTATTCCATTTCATCCTGTGAATAAAAATTACATTTATATTTTCAATGTGCACGAATAAAAATTAAAATAATCATTAATTAAAAATTAAATATACGAATTCAAACATAAATTTGATTTTACAAAATTTTGATAATTGCATAACTTATTATAATAATTGTTATTTATAAGCTCTAATTTTATATTAATGATTTCAAATTATTTTAAGAGATCAAAAAAATTTATGGCTATACTACTCATTTTAATTATGGTATAAAATCATTCTAAAAATATTTATTTTTGCTATTAAACATGTTTAGTTAAATGATATTTACTTTAAAAACTATTCATATTCGTAATAATAAATTATCGTAGTATAACTTTCAATATAAACGTACAAAATATTACACAGCACATAAAAAATTAGTATAATTAAAAATATTGAAAGTTTATAATGTTAAACTTATTAATTAATATTCTTTAATTCATAAATATGTATTTTTCTAACTCCTATAATATTCCATTTCTTACCTTAGAAAATTTTATTTATTTTATCCATAAAACTATAAATATATTCCATGTTTGTTTGAAAATTTTTGCTACAGTTATTATATGCTGTAAACTAAAATATCCGCAGTATTACAAAATGAATTCTTTAAATGTATAGCACAATAACTTTTTAAAATAAATATACTCATCCAAAATTAGTAATTTAAAATGTAAAGATAATCTATAATTTATTACAATGTTATACTCTCTCATCAACAAACAGTAAAATCCTATTATTTTTTCAGTTCAACTATTTTAACGCAGCTTTTCTAGAATTAAATTAAAAATGAATTTCTTTAATAACCAATGACTCATTCTTATAATTTATCTTGGAGATAATCAACTTCATTTTCCTCTCTTAATCTTTTCTAATTTCATAAAATAAATTCATAATTTTATAACGTATATGTTAATAATGTATTTATAAAGATTCGATATATTTATTAAATTTAAATGAAAAATATTAAATTAAATGTACTATTAACAAGTATATATTAATTTTAAAAAATTGATTTTATTAAAATATAGACATAATTTTTAACGTTAAAAAATATTTCTACAATATAAAAATAATCATATATATAAATTAATAAATTACAAATAATTACATTAGTAAATAGAAAATTTAGTAAATTATTTAGTTAAATAATAATTATTAGTCATCCATAGTGGACGATCGTCAGTCATAATGAATAGTATCCAAGTAAAAAGACACGTATGTAAGTGAAATATGGTAATAGAGATTCATTTTATACTCCACGGTTTTTTGGCTGAAATTTTATTTTGTCAGTGTTATCTGTATTTATATTTTATCTCTGACCAAAATTTTATAAAATATTCAAAGTTAAAAACAGATTTATACCACGATGTCAAATTAATAAATTACTAAATTGATGTATTAAATAAAATATTGCAAGTATTCTATACAGTGATTTATTATTAATTGCATATAAATGATAATTTATTTTCTTAATATATATATATATATATATATTTATCGTGAAAAATATGTTAATGTGAAAAATAAAATCCATAGATTGAAGTAAGACTTTAAGCTTTTATAGTTTTATACATTTAAGAACAAGTAATGAAATATATTACATAGCTCAATTTATTTTTACATTTCATTCATACAATCTTCACATTATAGCACAATGTTACTAACGTAATAAAAATAAAAGAAGCTTTATTATATGTTTAAAAAGTAAAAAGATACAATATTAAAATTGTTTAAAAATTTTATACGCTTATGCAATAAATAAATAAATATAAATTTTTTAAATTTCCTAAGTTTACTTAATTTATACGAATTTTTCTACTAGTTTTATGATCTTAAACTTATACATTAAAACATAATCTTTTTAAATTATATTTTTCTCATATTTTATTTTGCTAACGTCTTTTATCTTTTTCGAATTCTGTTTTGGAAGATGGTAGGCTAAAGATTTATTCTTGATTTATATATATATATTATACTATAAATATTTTCTACGAATTTATTATCAACTTTTTACTATATAATTATTTATGATTATTAAATAGGTATTCTATAAATTCTCAAAATTTGTAAAATGGAAACAATTTTTTATTTAAAATAAGTAGCTAATATTTTTTATATAAAATAGCTAATAATACCATTTTACAAATTTTGAAATATTCAGTAAAATTCTATGTGACTGAAAAAATTTTTAAAGTTTAAATTTAGAAATATACATACATGAAATATTATTATAGTTTTGAAAATACTAAACTTTACGTTATGATTAATTTACAATTTAGCTCTTAATCAATTAAAGTATACTAAATGGATCATTAGGTATTGATTATCCACCTTGTATTATTAATCGTATCAACATTGAGGTAGTTTTTAAATACAAATAGCAAAAAACTATTTAGATTATTAATAAAAATATGTAAAATATTAAGCAAACTCGTTTAAGAATGTAACCTAATCAATAGAAATTTAATTTTAGAATAACAAACATTATTTTGAAATGGATTGTTAGTTTACTAATCACTTAATTAATGATAGGTTACTCTTTAGAAAGAATGTATAAAATAATAACAAAAAAAACCGATTGTTTTCTTGGCATCACAATTGACTCAGGTATATTTCTCGTTCTCGACTTTTTGATCGCTATTACATTTAAAAAAAACCAACATTTTACGAATATAAAGATCAAACGTTACGTATGTTCGTTAACATAATTGCTATACACACATTGTTAGTACAGCCACAAACCACACTATTTCAAAATACTAGATTGTGAGCTTCTTTTTCATTTTTGCTAGCCATAGGCAAATATGTTGTAGATACTGAAGCAGTAATTCACCCACTGGAGGAGTGTATAATTTTTTACTCAAATACGACTCAAAAGCAACATCAATTTTTTTATCCTGTTTATTCCTCTAGTTTAATATAAAAGGAGAGCAATTATTCAAATTGATTTTGTTATATTTTTCTCCCCTTTTAAAAAAAAATCAAAAGCATATAAGAGAGAATTTAAAAATTAAAAATGGTAATACAAATAGCACAACACTTTTCTTTTCTAAATGTACAAAGTTTCTTTTCGAATTTTTATTTTCATATATATTAAGTTTCATAAAATTTTTGAGGTCAAACTTAATACATATTTTTAATTCTCATAATTAAGTACAGTAGAAAAACTGTAATCAAATTCAATAAAACATTGAAAAATTTCTTTAAAAATATTAAAAATCTAATAGAATTTAATAATTTTGATACAATAATTTAATATTATAAATATTTTGAATGCTATTATTGTATATATATATATTTATATTTTTCATCACAAATTAGATTATATTTTGAATAAATTACGCATATATTACGACAAAATATTAAATTAAACTTCTTATGGTAAATATACTACTTAGAATATGAATAAAAAATTTTATGCTGTGATATCAGTGAAACTAAAGCATATTCTTAGAACAGGTTATGCATCTCAATTATGTCCATACTGGAATAATTACTCAATTCGATTTAAGTCACCTTAGATTTACGTATAAAAAGATAATATATTATTAAAGCTTTAAATTTTCAAATATTCCTAAACTCTTTTCTGTGAATTCATTCATTGCCCAACATAATTCTTTCAATATATATATATCTATATATATATATGTATATCAATTTAATAATTCCTAAGTCCTTTAAAACCTTTATAAAATAATAAATGAGTATTTAATAACCTAAAAAATTATTAAATACAAGATAAAAATGATAGTAATATTTGGGCTATCGATTTAGTTAAATAAAATAATTAAATAAATACTTATAAAAACAAGCATTGATTAAAATCTCTTTAAATAACCTGATATTTTTTTGGTAAGGAAGATTTACAAAGATATTGGGTTATAGCTTAATATATAATAAGGCAATCTGAATTAACGTAAATAGTCCTGTTTGAATTTCTATCTCAGCTATCAGATGCGTAGTTGCTTTATTATTTATTAAATCCAACAAAAAAGTATTCTATTACTAGATAATCTATTGTATGGTTATTATTTATTTTTTCAGGTATATATAAATATATAAATTTAAGTAAAATGATAAATTGAAAACATTTATAAGAAGAAACTTAAATATAACGTCGTTATTCTTTTTTTATAAAATATAAACTATTTACAACATAATTGCTTAGAAATTTGAGTATTTCAAAATAATAAAATTTTTTTGATCGATTCAGTATTTTAAAACATATTGAAAAAGTTAAAATTTTTATTAAATAAAAATTTTTTATAATGATAATTAATTAATAGAAATACACTATTGTAAAATTCAGTACAATGTTTTGAAGTTTTAAACTCTTTTCTATTATATGTAAACCATTAGAAAATAATCCTAGATTAGCAGAATATTCTTTCGATATTTTTTTAAACCTCTTTAAATTTGATACAGATTTTTGTATAATTGGAAATATAATGACTACTATATTTGATACAATTTTAAATTGTATTTAAATAATATTTGTAATG
Organism: Platyscapa corneri; assembly: GCA_018907185.1. Taxonomy (NCBI): domain Eukaryota; kingdom Metazoa; phylum Arthropoda; class Insecta; order Hymenoptera; family Agaonidae; genus Platyscapa; species Platyscapa corneri. Next base: position 226,516 of record JACCHW010000005.1, on the reverse strand, counting down.
GTAGTTTCTTCAAAAACTATATTATTCTATTTGAGTTTGCGAAGAAAATCCAAAAAGTTAAATTAACTTCAAAAGTAATAATTATAAAATTAGGTTATTCAAATTATTAAAATTACAGCATTCTAATTTTAAGTGAAATATTAAATAAAATATTATTTAGAATATGAATTATATATCACTTTAGAAAAATCCTACTAAAAAGTAGTATGAAATCTATTTTATTATTATTACAATTGCTTTGAAACTTCGATTATATCGTTTAATATAAATATTATAAATATTATACGCATCACTATTTAATATAAATGTTATAAATATTATATACATCAATATTTGACGTATAATTACAAATTACCTGATACACATAACAAAATATAATTATCATAAAAACAATATTGTAAAATGATATGATGATCTTTATTAAGAATTCACAAAAACCATGGCGAAGATGAAATCTAGTTGAAAAGTTTATTAGGCCACAGGTTCATTTCGCATTTTACAATACATCTATTTATCTCCCTTTGATTTGTGGCAAGTTAGAGTGTTAAAATTGCCCAACCGATAATTATCGATCAAAGAAGTGTCGAAGCGTCAATCTAATTAAAGTTCCAGTTTAGCTACGCTGCACACACGAAGCTTGTCCAATTGGATGGAGCACACTTACCCAGGTGCTATATCTACGTGTCTGTCTCGTTTCAGAACTAGATCTCGACTACTTGGAACGACGTGGAGGTGACAGCTACGAGCCGGAAGTCACAAGCGGCGTTGGATCCACCAGTAAAGAGGAGGATAGCCCAGCAGACAGCCTCGAACGCGTTAAGGTCATCTTCCTTGGTGCTCCGGGTGTCGGAAAATCCAGCATCATTCGAGTAAGGAGAAACAACTTTAATTCTCATGCTTCGGTCGACGACTGGCTTTCATGGCAAGAGTGGTAGTGGTGGCGGTAACGGTACTGCTGCATAATGGTTGAACGTGAGAGGAGAAAATGCCATTTAGAAAAATGGAAAGATTATGGGATTGAGATAACCTCAAAGTGTGCAAGTTTTAGAAACTGAAACTATTTTCTCTGAATTTCAAAATAAAAAGATACGAGTAATAACAAAATTTTTAAATATCATTCATATTTTAATGTTTGAACGTGCTTCCATCGGCTTCTTATCTATGTATTTTAAACTTTTCTTTATTACCTTTGTTTCTCAAATTTTTGGATACGCTACTTCTAATATTTAATATTAAAGTAACAATTTTTCATTTATTAAGAGAACAAATTTTGCTATTTCTTAGCTTTCATTTTCAAAAAAAAATTAAATAAAAACACATTATATATAAAGACACATATATAAAAAATTATATTTGAGAAATTTTATAAAAATAGTATATGTTGTTAATTGTGAATAAAATAGCTTTATAAAAAAATTTATGAAAAAAGATAAAACCGATTCTCTTGTTATATGAAAATTCGAAAATGTTTTAATGTTTTAGATAAAATCTAAAAAAATCATTAATTTATACGTACAGATCCATAAAATACAAAATATTTAAAATTAACAAATATCGTATTACACTAGTTTTCGAATTAATTATTTTGACAGTATCCTTAATCAGGAATGTATAAATGTAAACAATAAATGAATAAATAAGTCTTATGACTTTTTAAAATCATATAACATATATTTAAGAATATATCATAAATATATCATAAAAAACTAGATAAGTGTAACATATCAATTTTTATTTATATAAAATTATACACAAATTCTTATATATATATATATAATATTTCTATTATAATTATTTTAAAAATAATATCTCTTATTTATAATACTAGCCTAAATTCTAACACTCCTAAAAATACATCTGCAATTTAAAATTTTTATTTAATCGATTATACTTAATTTTATAGTAGCTTATTTTTGTAACATATACTTTCCATTTAATAATATTTATTTTGTTTTTTGTTTTCTGTTAATTTAAAATTAAAAAGAAATTGAGTTAGATAACCCATTCAATAATAATGGCTAAACAAAAAAACATATTAAGATAAATATAGAACGTTTCAAAGATGATACTAATAGATTTTCCAAACTTATTAAGATGCTCAAAAAAAAAAAATATATACATGTATGAACAGTTAGATACTTCAAAAATATGTTCACTATTACAGTTTTATTTTTTATAATATACTTGAATTTATTAATAGCTGACTGGTATCTTTAAAAGTTTTTAAAAAGATTAAAATGAATTTCTTATAAATTATTAAATATTCGTAATAACAATTAGGAAAAATCATTTTTTAACTTTAAAGATTGAATTTGTTGATTATCTGTTAGTTCGTGTTTATGAGTCATTGCAAAGTATCGTATAATACATAAGATAATAGAAAAAACTATAATTAGAAGGTACTTAAAATGTATAGAAAAGGTAAATAATATATTATAACACCGCAATCAGAAAAGATTGTATCGACAATATTTATACATATATCTATTTGTCACTAAAATAAGTACTGTTTTGCTTCCATTAATTAAGATATATTTACACTTAAAACCTTAAAAGTTTAGTTTTTGTATTAAGTAAAAACGTATATTATATGTAAAAAAAAAATACTTAACATAGATCAGATCATTATCAATAAAAAATTTTACTTGAATACATTAATCGTTAACGTAAATTTGTTAATAAAAAAATCTTGTTTTAATGAAACTTAAAAAACTTCTATCGACTACAGATTAGATTGATTTAAACACTTTAATTTAAACAAAAAAATTAATGAAATAATTCTGAATTTAAAAATATAATCTTGCTTTTAATTAAATTTTAATAAAAATTATATCTTTATTTTTTTTAAGATTAAACTATTATTTTAATAAATAATAATAATATGACTAGTGTACTGTATATAGAAAAATGGTATTTTAGTTAAGTACTCTAAATTTATAAATGTTTTATGTTCTTACATAAATATTTTATTACTTAATTTAGAAAGAAAATTTTAATTAAAACAAAAATACTATAGAATATCTATGAAATATGTCGAAGGCGAATCAAATACATAATTCAATATTGTATACTAATACACATATACTTTATATTATTATACATAGCAATAGACTCTTAAAAATAATTAATTTTTCTTTCAAACAAAAAATCAATTGATTTAAATATATAATAACAAAGCATTCGAAAAATAAATAAATGATTTCATTAAAGAATTTTATATTTACATCAAATTAGCGACCAGAAATACGTACGTACACATTTATTTCTTTTTAATTTAGAACCTTTCAAGTGTCGTTAAATTCCAGTTTATATGCTTATATACTGTTTTAAAAATAGTAAATAATTTTATTAAGTAAATATTAAGTATATAAATTAAAAAATATTAAAATAATTATAAATAATATTAAATTTAAAATATAGTATTATATTTTACAGAATATTTAACTATTAATATTTATCATAAGGTCATAGATAAATTATTATTACAATAATATTTTATTTTATTTTTAATATAATATTTATAATGTATTATTGAATTGATTATTGACGTAAAGTAGAATATTTGTTAGACATGAGGTAAAACGGTTACAAATTTTCAACTTTTCAATTTTTTCAATATTTCAATAATAGTTTTAATAAACTGATAAACTTCATATATGAAAATGATTAGTATAAAAATATTTCGTGATGTCTTTTTAAAAATAAAATAACGTTATTTGTACATAATGTTATTTTATATTTATGTTTTTTTTTTAAACGCACTGGCTTAAAACATTTTATTATGCATAAAATTATAGAACTACAGACGTATAATTTAACATAGCATAATAGAATTTTAAACCATCCAAGCCATATATAAAGTCCAATCACTTAATATTATTTTAAAATTATGTTTAAATTGAGTAAATATTGTTGGGTTAATAGGAATTTAAAACAAAAAATGAATAATAAAAATTATATATTCATATTTATCGATGAAGTGAATTACATATTGCTTAATATTCAACCAAACTAAAACTTTTTATTAAATAGGTTACTATAGATTCTTCGATACTGGAATAAATATTATTGCTTTTTTAATGGTCGATATTACTAAAAAAAAATTTTTGTGAATTAAATGATCGATATGCTACTATTGTAAATGGAAAGTTAATTTTTTGTATGCCATACTTAATAAAATTTTTATGAAATTATTATAAAGAAAGTAAGTATATATAGACTACTTACAGCATCGAGATAAATTAATATATATTTCTGATAATAGAGTACAGATCTTACTTTGATCTTATTTTATATTGTTAGTTTTCAAAATGTAAATTATCTGTTGCAAAAGCAGTTATTAAAAATATAAAGAAGTTATTCAAATATTTAATCGTTAAATTTTTCAAAAAAGCTTAAATAATAAAATAAAGATTTTAATTAATTATTAAGCACATAATGCTTCAAAATCGTATTTAAAAAATAAAATGAATATAAAAATAAAGACTCTTAAAAATAATCGATTAAAAATTCCATAAAAATTTATTTATAATAACATCTATTGAATTGATTTTTATTGAATTTACAACTGTGACAAAAGTAAAGGTCAATTCTTAATGACAAATTTGTGGCATCTGAATTGCAATTCAGAACCATTAATTCGATAATCTCAAAATATTTATTTAATTTATAGTTAGAAATTTTTAAATAATTTATAAAATATTGTAAAAATTAAAAACTCTAAGTCATATAGGTACATATTTATAGTTATATACACACTTTATGATATTTGAATTCAAACCAAAAACATTCATCATCTTAAACATTCATTCGTTATTAAATAATTGCATTTCTGAAAAAATAACTTTATCAATTATTATTTTAGTTAGAATAAAATAAACTTATTCTAAAATGTGTGTTACTATGTTTTTCTTTTAAATTGTTTTTATGAATTTATATTTGTACATTCGTGAATATACGCACGAGAATAATTGTATATGACAAATAGAAAGTAGAGATTTATATAAAAGAATAAAGAATGAATATAAAAACAATGTCATTTTAACCTTAGAAATTTTTTGAAAATAACTTTCATTTGGATTGAGCAACCAAAAAATATTTAGTGTTCAAAATACAAATATAAAAATAAAAAATTTTGTATTATTAAAAAAAAATCTTCAATAGTACTTAATAATATCAAGTACGATTTGGATTACAGAAAACGTTCATGAAGCGTGATGTGTGTAAACGATTTTTATATATTTCAACATAATATAATATATGCTTCATTATAGCGAAAAAGTGATTCTAAAATGTATTTATATTTTAACAAAAGATTACAAAAAATTACAATTAGAAAAAAATTTAATAGCATTTTTCACTATATTTAAATTCTGAAAATTAAAAATAAATCAAATTAAATTATTTAAAATGAAATAATAGTTTTAAACCATAAATTTTAGTAATGTAATTAAAAAATTTATATTTATAAATTGAAAGAATATAACTTACCCGACAAATTTTCAATATCTTTTTACCTCATGTATAAAACAGAGAACGCCATATGTTTATGTCCCTCAAAGGATAAATGTGGATAAATAAATTTTAAAATATCTTTTTTGAGACAAATACCCTTGGGCTAAAATAATTCATACAAATTAGTAAATTGCAAAAAAAATTTATTTCAAATAAAAGTACAAAAGGCTTATAATTTTGATTGTATTTTTAATATTGTAGAACTAGGTATATGAATTATTACATAGTATATTACTGTTAAAAATTAATTAATTACAAATACTTAAATATTCAATACGAATGCTTCAAAATAAGTCATTGAAAAAAATATTAAAAAATGGTAGTTCTAATATATCACGTATCATATACCACATTAAAATAATTTAATTAAATTAATTTCAAGAAAAAACAATTTGAATAGACGCTAAAAACTACTTTTAAGAATTTGTAACATTTTCAACTATTAAAATATAGTAATACATGTTTTTGTACTATTTAAGTATAGCATCTAGTAGAAATTTTGGTATAACACGTGTGTTAAGCAACTGCAAAGATTTAAGATATTATTCGAATAAACATAAAATGAAAGTGGGTTACTGCTTCACAATGGTGCTAAATTTAACACAAAACTTCACTCTACAATTTTTACTACTTTTATTAATAGCCTACTTAAAATGTTAAATATTTATTTTCTCATGATAAATAAATTAGCAGCATATAATTATAATGATTAGTTAGAGATAAAATTATGGAAAATTTACATATGTGCGTAAAACAGCTAATATTTATGTAATAAACTTTTCCATAAAAAGTTACATAATATTGAGTTTTTTATATCAAGATTTCACATAGCCATCCATATGATAATAATTATATGTGCGTGTGAAAATGTTCAATATTCATCACAATATTCTTATTGAGTAATAAATTATCATAATGAATTGAGAAATATTACAGGTTAAAAATATTAACCTTTAATAACACCTTTAATCATTTTAAATTTCTATCATTTTATTTTAATGAAATCATTTACTTATTACTGGTCAAATTTTTTTTTAATTTTAAAGATATTATATTTTCATTCCAAATAAAACAAATAAATAGTGTCTGATATTCAAAAAATATCGTTAAACTAATCTGCATAAATATTTTAAATCGTCCCAATTAACATAGAAAAACTTTAATTTATATTATTTATATACTTATTATATACTTTTATATATTTACATAATATTATATAATTTATATTATCTACATAAGTATTTTATATATTTTTTTATATTATAAAAACTTTTTTATATTTGAAGTTTTGTTTGAAACTATTCGAAATTTATTAGTTACAAAAATAAACATTAAAAATACTACATTAAAAATAAACTAATTCAGTTAATAATTCTGAATCAATTATGACGCATGTACCTATGAATAAATCATATAAAAACACAAAAGTACAATAATGTAATAGCGAATTCAAAAAACTAGATGATTAAGCATTGACTTACTCTTTTAGTGACTAGTCATAAAATTCAAGAGTAATAAAGTGTAAATTTAATTGTCTTTTCAATTCTTTTGTGAGCTTTAAGAGTAATGGTGAGTTTCATTTTTACAAAATTGCCGCAAAACTCATGAATTAATTAAATAACATCAACCGATGTGAGCGGAAGAGGACGTAAATCGAAACTTTTGGAAGATCGATGAACCCATTGATATACATTTCTATAATTAATCTTTCATAAGTTCACGAAAGTATTTTTTAAAGTATTATATATATTTCTTTGTATTTTTTATTTTAAAAAATTTAGAAAATTTTAAAATTTTGTGGAAAAGAATATAAAAAGTTATAAAATTATGTTTATCACTAATAAATTTATAATATATATATATATATATATATATATATATAGTATGTACATTTTAAATTGAAATAAGTTTGATTATGTTAGATAATAGATATTTATTATTCAAAAATAGAAATACAATTAGTTCAATTAAATCATACAGATACGTAAGAAAAAGTTGCATAAGATTTTTTGTAAATACCAAAATCCAAAGTTTTGGTAGCCGCGAACTTTTTATTAAATAATACAAAACCTAGTTTTCAAAAATTTTTAAGCTATAATAATTTTATATATTATGGAAATTTTATAACTATTATATTAATAAAAAAAAACTATGCAGAAAACTTTATATTATTAATTTAATTAAAAATATTCTAATCTAAAAATAAAATTATTAATAATAATATTAAAAAAATAAAATATTACATTAATTGAAAGATGAAATTGATATCGAAATATTTATAAATAATATAAATAATAATTTATTAATTTTAATTTTAAAAAAATAATATTAATACAAATAATAAAGCAGAAAAAATTTCTTTATTTTAAATTTTATGCAAAAATTATTACAATTCTAAAATAAATTTAACGTAAAAAAATAACTTAGTAAATTTAATAATGGAATTTTCAATAAATCCAATTCTTCTTACTTATTGAAATGCAGAAAAATTCATTAAAAGTTAACGATAATAGACGTATTGAAAATTATGACTGAAAAATGTCCTCGTATTTAAAGCAATAAAATGTGTCTATGTGAACTGAACATATGTTATTAATAATAAAATAGCTGATGAGTCAACGTTAAAGACGCCTAGTTTCTTTACACGAGAGAGAACAAGTGTTTGAATAGTTTCATGATAACTTTAATTAGTTTTAGTCCTTCAGAGACATATTTTCTTTATTGACGATGAAAATCAAGGTGATGAAGGAAAACTCAAATGAGAAGGTGTGTTATAAAAGAAAATATGTCGTAAAGATTTTATAGAAAAGGGAAAAAAGCGAAAAATTCGATAAATAATATTTTATGTGAAATTGTTCTACTCTATCAAACTTAATACAGCTCTATATGAGAAACGCAAACTGTATATGACGAAAACAGAATAAGATGTGAAAGAAAACGAAAAATGAAGAGGTCTACGTGTTCAAGGAGTCGAAGTTGTAACTTTTATTCCTCGTACGTCTCTGGTACACATACAGAAAACCCATTCGTACCTAGATTGAAATATAGATATAAATGATGTAAGCAAAGGTACTGATATAAACGTGGATGAATATGTGTGCATGCGTATGAGTGTTAAGATGTATGTTTATAACTTTATATATACATGTAAGAGGAAAATCCATTTCCTGACATGCGAACGACTTCCACTCATTTCCGAGAGTCGTTTCCGACCTGTCTCGATGAACCCATCAACGAATCGCCCTGCAGGAGATCTTAATTTTATAACTTATTCTGTGTAAAGATAAAACGAGAAAAATTCCCTATTTATAGGAAGCTCATTGCATTTCATATCAGTTCGATTGGAGACATTAATTAAACGACTTATGCACACTAACTATCAATAAAATCTCGTGACAGGAGAGGCTAAGTCATAACCACTCTCGGCATAATTGGAAAACTTTTTGTGATAATTAATCTATTTAGTTCTTTATCAGATTGAGCATTTTCTTCTATAAGCGCGGAATCGATTTGTATCGCGTTAAAGAGAATATTTTCCCAAGAGTTTATACGTTTTTTGATGTACGCATCTAATAATTAAGATAGAATAATATTTATTGCAACAAGAAACAGTCGATATTAATTCTCTTTGTAATATTCTATTTAATTATAAAGAATCTTTATTTCTTTAATAAATGCATATAGTTACTCTATCTAATACATATATTATTTTATAAATTGAAAAGAATATTAATAGTTCTTTTACTCTTAAAATTGAATTTAAAATTTTATTTCTCCACGTTATTTAATTTATTTTTATATTTTATAAAAAAACAGTATTATACTTGATTATCTTAAAAAACAAAAAATTTGAAATTGTAACTTTTACAGATAGAGCAAAGGAAATTTCTGTAAATACCAAAAATTTGTCGAAATTGTGTCGAAATTTAATTTAAATCTTAATGAATATCATCTAATTATTATTTAAATGAATGTAAAATAAAATTAGTAATTTGAGAAAAATAATTCAATAAACCTAAATTGAAATTAGTACCAATAAAAATTATTCAATTTAAAAATTTATAGATGTAAAAATGAAAGGGTAATTTTATCGGAGGATGTTAGACTAATTTTTAATATAAAATTACTAAACTTAATGAAAATACAACTATCTTCTAAAATAAACAAAAATGTTATTATATATAGATATGCTCCAAAAATAATAAAATTATAAATACTTTTATTATATATCCTATATATACAGAATTTTATTCATAGTAAAATTAATGAAAATTATATTATTATTTTAAGTATAAATATACTTTGAATTTTAAAACAAATCTAAACTTCCATAATCATACGAAAGTTTCGGATGAGTAAATTAAGACTTTTTTTAATATTGATTTTAAAAAACTAATCAATATTTTCAACTTATTCTACTTGAAGAGGAATCAATCTATCTTTTAAATTCAAGATTTTAATCCTTTACCTAAAATAAGCAGATAATTGGAAGAAATTGAAATTTATTTCATAATGTAGACATAATATTATGTATAAATCTATATATATTATATTAACATAGAAAAATTATATTATACAGAATATTCATTCAAATTAGAAATGATACATATAAATATAATTCAATGTTACATTTTTTTTTAAATTGTAATTTATAAGAGCACTAATATATATTTCTCATTATTAAAAGATCGTGGATAATTTTCTTTAAGTATAATAATTAAACATTTATATTCTATATTCACCACTTAAACTATTTTAACATTCAATTTTATATAAATTTATAGTATAATAACTATTTTTTGCATAATTATTTTTAAATATGAAATGTAATCAAGAAACATTATTCAAATCTATACATGAAATTAGTTATAGAGCTTCTTTACATATAATAATATATAGGAAGAGATAATTAATCGATATGAATATATTTCAAATACTAAAAATATGCACGCTGATATCTTGTAATTGCATTTTAATAATTTAACTTTTGATTCTTCCAACATCATTAATACATTTATAATTGAAAATTTTAATGTTATATCATATAAAAGTTTCGTGTGCTGACTCAATTAAAAATTTATTAAATTTTATGAAATGTGTAGCTAATACGCAATATCTAAAATATTTCACATATTTTTCATATTTTATACAAAAGTATTAAACCAGAATAAAAATGAGAATAAAATGGTTCCTCAAATCTTAATGAAAGGGAGTAAACTTATAATCAAAGATAAGAAAGGAGTATATAAGGAACAAGGGAATAAAACAAAATGAACTGTAACTTTTAACGAAAGTTTATTCCTCAATGCAAATTACGTGTACTACTAAATTACGCGAGTGAGGAGGCCTCGTAATTGCAACGTCATGACAGCGTTACATAGGCAAATCGATTGCAGCAATTCGTCTGGAGCGAATTCTCAGAGGACTACAAGCCGACGGAACGCCGAGAGACGTACTACCCTAGCGTTGTACTTGCCGAGAGACTCTACGAGCTAAAAATCACAGATCTACCGACGATACCATACTTTCCGGTTAGTTCACACCTAGAATGGACCGATTTTCGTTACTACGGTCTACGCAGTGCCACCGCCTACGTCCTCGTTTTCGATCTTAGCAATGAAGACAGTTTTCAGGTATTCATGCATTTCAATATTATGCTAAACACAAGATAACTTTTTCTATTGTTAAGTTTTTTTGCTTCTCTCAATGAGTTATTATTATCAATCTGCGAACTGAAAGACGAGTAAAGAGCTATTCAAACAATCAAATATTTATAGTGGTTCATTATTTATCATTAAATATAAAGAAAAAAAATAACAAATAAAAATATAACGAGAATACTTATTGTATATATTTCAAATACGTTCACTATGATTAAAAATTGTCTGTGAAATTCAGAGGACAAAGACAAACGAAACCTGCATATGCTATCAAATAAAAATTAATATCGTTTAGTATTATGTTTATTAAGAATACATAATATTAGAATAAACTGTGGATTTGAACTACTTCATATAGTTTACACAATTATCACAATTAGTGGCTAATTAGGGTTAAGAAAAATAAAATGATTAATATAGATCGCATTCAAATTTTAATTGCATTACATTTTTAATTCAAAGTTAAAATACTATCATAAATGTATAAAGAAAAAATTAAATACTATTTTTTCTATATAATTGAATTATCAAACGACATATAAAAATCACCGATACACTGAATCTCATCGCATTGTATTTAATTATATAGGAGTTACTTTTTAATATACATGAGTATATCTGCATTTAATATTAAATCTACCTTAATGTATGAAAATCTAATAAAAAATCAGTTTTTTAGTATTTTCCTTAATAATTATTGTAATATGGGAAATAATTTTATTTAATTTTTCATCTTTTTTAATAATCAATCATATAATCTAATAATTGTTAATCTAATGATTAACAAATTGTCAGTTTTTGAAAAAAATGTTTTCCATGAAAATTAATTCGATTTTCGACATAAAATTTAACATAATTTGTTAATGTTAAAATTATTACATTTCTATTACGAATAAATTACGCATGAAAGGGAACTTTTTTCACACACGCAATAAATAATTTATAAATTTTTATTCATTTACATAAATATATATAAAAAAACAAATATTTTTTCTAATTAGAACTGAAAAATTAAAAATTTTAAATTTAACCCGAATTTTCTATGTAAGAAATTAAGCTGTAAATATTCGATAAAATGCGCAGACTTGCAACCTTAAGATAAAATATTTTTCATTATTCATATAAAAATTTATATCGAAATAAACATTAATAAGATTTTATTAATTTAAATGTTATATATTTTTTAATAAAATTGTAAACAAATGCAGTAGTTTTTATTTTTAAATGATGGCTATATCTAAAAAATTTATAAAATATTTTTAAATTGAAAAAAGATTAATTTTTTTCATTTTGCGTGTAAAAATATTTATTATTTAAAATTAAAATATATCTAAAATTTAATCTTATTTTATTTCATGGGCATGTATACATATAATTAAATGTCATTATCTTAATTATTAAAATAAAAATATATTAAAAAAACCAAGAGTTACTTCAAAATATGTTCTAATACATTTAAATAAATATATTATTCATCGAACATAATAAACGATTAATTTTTTATTTAATTAAATATACATTAATATAATCAAATACAATTATATAATTAAATTATGTATGCTAGTTAATTGAAACTACTTTAAAATACCTATAAAATAATTTAAGAATAAATGAGGTGAATAAATTTTGTTGCCCTATCTATTTGATCACTTCTCTGTTCCTGCATACTTTGAGTCAATTATTTATTAATAATAATTCTATGTTTAGGTTATTATAATTTATAAATCTCTAAAGATCTTGAGTTAAAATCAAGGACAAAGACAACTAAAGACACTGAAGTGTATCTGACCTATTTGTAAATCAACTGTTACAGTATAATTAAAATTCAACACATGTACTACCACTTACCAAAAGTATTGATAATTTAAAAAATCATTTCGACTCATAATATATAAAGTAAGAACTTTAAAAATGCACACTACTACTTACTAAAATATGTTATATCTCACTCGTTACCAATTCCACTGTTATTATTCATTTATCTATTTTCCAGGATCATGATTTTTATTGTAAAACTATCACTTTTTTAAAATGTTTACTTATAAAAATGAAATAGCGTGTGCTTTTATACACAGTGAAGCACTGTCTATTTACTTATTCTGCTCTTATATACAGTTCTACAGTATATTTCTTTTATGTCTCATCTTAAATCTATTGAAAATACATAAAAAAAATTTATATTCAAGAGTTTTTTGTATATATTCATTCTCACTTATTTACCTAAGCAGAATCTATACATTGACTTGTCTTTTTCACTCTTACGTATCATTTAATACATGCACTTTCAGTTTGATAACATATTCTCTTAATGAGAATAATTTGTTAAAATTATGCACTAAAAATTCATTTCTCTTCTTCTTCAATTAAATGTGGTAAACTATGATAAAATTAATGTTTAAAATGCAACTTTTACATTAGAAAAAATATTCACAAATTACAAAAATTGTTTAAAATAGTAATTAATATTTTTTTAGTTTATTATTAATTAATGTACTTAAGATATGGGATCTGTTATCTTCATTGTAGAATGAAAATTTTTTATTTAGTCTATCCTTCTAAAATTTGTCTATGTTTATGTAAGTAGATTAATAAAAAGTGCAAAATATTAAGTTCAATCGGAAAATGTTCGTCTATACATTTCTTTTCCTTATATTACTACCATGATCATATTATATATTGTTATCTTAACATCGTTCTTCCTGATTCATTCCAGAATTCCTGCTTTATTTTCATCAAGGAATAACTACGATTTTACGTAGATAATATTGATCATTATCTTGCATATTATAGGTGTCATCGTAATTATAAATGCTTCATTCAATATTCGTTTTACGTGCTCTTAAAGGTCAATCTATGTGTGATTTTAGTCATGGTTAAACTTAATATATTAACAATACTATTTAATTTAATACGATATTTCTTTATATGACAAAAATAATTTGATATATAATAATTCATTAATTCGTTTAAATAAAATAAATCTGTATTGCTTCACGCTTCAAGTAACTATTTCTAGTTATAAATTATCTGTAATCGTATTTTATATTATCGTGTTAATTTATACAATTTTATAAATGATGCTGATATTAAATGCTTAAAAAAATTACATAAGTAAAAAATATAATTTACCTTCATATTGAAATTTTTATTTATATTATAATTCAGCAAATAAATAAAACTTTATATTTTTCTTCATCATTATCTTAATGTGTCTGTCATCATTTGTATATATATATATTTGCACTTATATAGCCAAATATTCAAGATATTTTATCCACTTTTCTTTGGAAATTTTCTATTCAAGGTCTAACTTTACTTTATAGTGTTTTCATAAAAACTCTTTGTAAAGTACCCCATTAAACTGAAAAATACATAATTCTACTTCTGAATTTTTATGCTCTTACTCCGTTTCTAAAATATTTTTTAAGACTTTCTCTAAATGAATCAACATAGAATTTTACATTAAAAAAATAGCAGATTTCAATATTATTTATTAATTAAACGACGTATCGTAATTGAAAAAAATAAGAATTAACATTATAAAAATATAAAAATAATGTGTTAATAGTTCATGTATAAAAATTAAATAGTTCCATAAACATTTCTAACATTAATTTATTTTTATTTGATCATCCAAGAAACATTGAATAAGTAATTTCTATTCAGTTTCTCAAATAGATACAAAAGCATAATAGATAGTTCACACGTATACATACGTAAGATATCATACATACTGCAAGCTTAGATTAAAAGTGTAAAATCACGTTGAAGTATCGGACATTTAAACTCATCTATCCAAGTGAGTATCTGATGAAGTGGACTAATATTACATTGCCCTTGCCAATTTTCCTAAGCTAAATTAGCCATCTAGTGTAGGCAATTAAGGAAACTATGTTGATTGAAGCAAATTCACAACTTGTTACTTTAATAATTCTTGCACTTTATTTTGATAAAGCTTAAGCAATTCCACCTTTTTTCAGAATAGAAGTGTATTTTCAACATATTGAATCATAATTCAAAAGAAACGTTTTTCTTAAGTGCAAATCACTTATAGGTTCAAAAATATAGTATAATTCATAAGTAGTATATAAATAGTTCAACGCTACTAAAACAGTACTGAAATTTTCTCGACTAAATTTAATTATAATATATTTACTTTTATTATAAAAATACATTTTGTTTGTATGATCATATAATAACGACTGACACGACAAAAGATTCTTAAAAATAAAGTAACTGAAAAAAGATATTAAATCAACATCAGAAAGTCCTTTTAATTTTATATTGCAATACTTTATATTGTATGAAAATTTAGTTTAAAGGTAAAAATATAAATAATGCATCCCAAAATCAAACTCTATCTAAATGTATAACAGATGAATTTATATATAACTATAGTAGTGTATTTTTTCATAATTCTAATCTCTTGAGAATCTCTTGTTCCAAACAGCATTACATGCAGCGAAGCATATTATTGAAACTTCCATGTACTTAGGTTTAGAAACAAGCAGAAAATCAATGCAAAATCAGAAGATAATCTATTTGATCGAGCACTCGTTTCTAACTCAAGTGAGTCGAACTCTGCGATGTTTTATAGTTCATTTTCATTTTTTTTTTAATATTCAATAAACTATTTAACAATATTTTAATTTTAAAATATATTTAATTCATGATAATATCGTATAAATATCAAATTAAAAAAAAAAATTATAAAAACTTGTAATTAAAAATGCTTCGAATTAAAAGTGATGTTTAAATGTCATGTATCAAAACAAACATACATATTCCATTATAAGCCTAAAATTCAAACAGGACGTTTACAAAAGCTAGCGTTTCAAAATTGTTTGAGAATGCTGAATACTATAACAGTACCAACGCGCATAAGCTTTCCATAGAAAATCATACTAGTCGTGATAAAACGAATAGCATGAGTTCAAGCAATAAAATCAAATCATATAGATGCCTGGACCGAACGAAACTCAACTTCGAAATGCATGTATATGACCATTGAATAGGAATGAGCCATACAGACATAAAGATCACTTCACGAGTTATGTAACTGGCTCTGCAAAATTATGTCGCCTTATACTTTTCTTGTTGCTTGCTTTTGAATCTTAATGTATTAAAGCTATTATTAAACACGGCAATATTGAGTTTTTACAGAACAAGTCATTGTTCATTGACTGCCTTTAATCCTTTCTATTTTCTTTGTTTTTTTTAACATAAAGTAATCTTCTTTTATTCTAAGTTGATATCTTTTGTAAAATTCTTATTGCAGCAATGCACGGATCATTTCATAATTATTTTGAGGTTAAATTTTGTATTAATCAACGAATTCAAATAAGTCCTTGATGAAAAATATAAATTTTTGCAATGAGTTCAATTAAGAATTAATGTTCATTACATTTTAATTATATATAATAATAATTTTATTACAATATATAATTAATACTTTATGAATAAATATTCATAAATCTTATAAAACGCTTATATTACAGAAATTATGTTTAGTGATTTGTATCACGTAATAATTTAATAAATTATATATAAGTCAATAAATATCTATTTTTAGCATCACTAAAATTAGGATTAATAAACAGATAAGTTATATATTATTATTATTTACAGATTGTATTCTTAATTATATTATAATATTAAAAAGTATGAGTGTAAAATTGATACAATATAATTATAAAATTTGAATATTCAAATATTATTAATTTTTTAAAATATCGTAACTAACTAAATATTGTAAATAACTAGTCATTTTATGTATTGTAGCGAAATGATTTGATATGTTTAATAATTGATTTAAGTAATTGAAAAAATTAAGAACATATATCACTAGATCGTTTTATAGATTATTGATCATCTTTGAATATACTAGACATTCGGAATTTTTTATGGTTGTCAGTTTTACTAAATTTCTAAATTCCAAATAAATTTTTTATTCAACTATTCAAATAATTTTATTTATTTTATAATAAGTAGTGAAAAACATTAAAATAACTAATTCTTAATTTTATTATATTATAGTAAATAATCGACCTTAAAAATTGAATAAAACATATAAACTAATAAAATACTAATGAATATTATTGATTTATTATAACAACGTATTTTCAATAAATATTTTTGTGTACAAATTTTTGGTAATACTATAAAAATATAAAAGAATAATTTATTATTATATAGTTGTTCATATTCAATTTCACATTATAAAAGATAAAGTTAGATAATCAGGAATTTAAGTTTTTAAAAGTGAATCAAGTAACAGTTGCATAATATTTATAAATTTATACAATATATTAGTTATTTATCTTGATTATTTAATAAATAATCATTTGATTATAGTATTATAAATAAGTTCTGAAATATATTTAAAATATTTTATGTCGAATATGAATTTAATGAACAAAAAATTATTCTATAATCTTATAAAATTAGTTTTAATAATTTCTTGAATCCTGTACATGCACAATAGTTGTAGAACAAAGAAATTTAAAAGATTTTTTGAGAATTTTTCAGAAACTAAATAAAAAAATTCACATTTATACAGAAAAGATAAAATTAAAAACATATTCAACCAACTTTCATGAAATTGTGCATTTCATACACTTATCAAAGGTTATTAAATATTCTTTGAAAATGTAAAAAAAAATCATTTTTAATAATTTATAAAGTTATTTAAAATATTCTAGAAATTAAATGTTGATTTCTTTCAAGTATCAAATATAAAACATATATGCAAGAGTGCAATTTTGCGCTCTGATTGTGACATAAAAATAACTTAAAAAAGAAAATGTATAGGCACCTATAATTCAGCTAGTAAAAATATCTATCCCGTAAATATTACGCTCCAAGTTTCATTCAAAGCCGAGAATACCATCAATCTTTTTATCGATTCCTTCTTCATTTTTTCTATTTTTCCTGTATAGATAACAACTAATTGTTATCTCTGATTATTAATTTCTAAACGACAGCTAATAATAAAATAAGATAAGAATAAAATGAAATATTATACAAAATTATAATATATTGTAATAAAATATTGTATTTAAATTAAATAAAAAAGAAAGAATATTGTATCAATCCAAAAATAAATTACATCATATAATTATTTATTTTTATGATCTAATTTTTATTTTTGTGCATATATACGTAAGTTTCTGTGGTGTGTACATATACGTATATCATATAAAATATATATGCGCAAATATAAATAAGATAAACAAAAATGTTTAGTAGAAAATAAGATTCTGTATTAATTTCAACTCCATTTAATAAACTTAAAAAAATACCTAAATTAATTTTTCAGTTCTTTTATTATTTATAATTAAAAATTTTAACACATTATAAATTTTTTCAAAATTTTTATTTAGTTCATAATCATTAATCTATAATAGCTTTTATAAATTAATAAACTTTATGATGATAACGTATTTTATAACAAAACAATGAATTTATATTCTTAAATTATTAAATTAATAAGAATCATATTATATTATTTGTTTTTATTATTGATAAAATTTTTTAAATTGTAATATTATTTTGTTGATAAATGATTTTATACAAAATTTATTAATACGTAACTTTTTATTATTGAAAATATAAACCATGTCTATTTTATATTAAAAAATTTTTAGTCATGAAATCATCTACATTTGTCTTCACTTTTATTATATATACTGTTTATTATAATAAATTATAAATAATTCTTTCTATAAAATATTTGTATAAGAAAGTTTGAAAATTTTCAAATCCACTCATTGTAAACAAATCTGAGAATATTCTTTTGCTCTTAAACACCATTGGAGCTGATTCAATTCATATACCATATTCAGCGTTCAACAATGAAGTATTCTAATGAAATACATTCAAATTTTAAGCTACGGATACAGTACATTATATCAACCTACATATTTTATAATGTATACACTATATGTTAAGATAGATGAAACAATATGAGCATCTCATCAGAATACGTTATTGGCATACGCATATGTATATTCATGTGAACAAGAGAAATGGAGAGAGACAGAGGAATTCTACGTTTTGTATGCGTTTGTTCAGTACATAAGGACGCTGCGCGAGCAGATTTACGAAGGACGGGACATGCGGGGCGTACCACTCTTGGTAGTCGGCAATAAACAAGACAAGCTGCCGTCCGCGGCTGCCTCTGGCTCCCGACATCGGGACATCGTCAACCTTGTGCGCAAACACTGGAGATGCGGTTACGTTGAATGCAGTGCAAGATTCAATTGTCGTGTAGTACAGGTTGGTTAGTCTATTTCACGTCAACGAATCATCATATTTCTTGGTTTTTACGGCAATTTTCTGGTCTAGACTATATTTATTTTGTCTTATTTAATTTTGTCTTCCTTATCTACAGTGTATCTACTCAAAACATGGCATGCAGAACAAATCATTTCATCGATATAAAGAGACTTGTCGTAACATATGAGCTTAAGTAACTTGAAAACAACAGTTGTCTAAAATTACTTGCAGATGCGCAAGAAAAAAAAATTATATACCGTACTTTTATTTTCGAAAAAACTTAATTTTGTAAAAATTAATTTATATTTAAAATAGCATAGAATTTATTTAATATTTTTTTACAAAGTAATCAATAATTTATACATTTAAATTAATTATAAATTATTAAATATAAATTTGTCTTTGAATATAAATTTTAGGCTCTCATACATATATAACGAAAAGATCAACGAAAAAATTTGTAAATTAATCATTTTTAATAGGCATATGATATAAAGATACATGGCAGGATATACTGTCTAGAATTTATACATTTTATAAAATTAAAATTCGATTTATCAAGTATCTAAATAATAATTATTTTAATATATCTAAATAAGAAATTTCTACGTTCATATATTTTTCGTGAAAAGATTTAATAATAATTATTAGACTATTTATTTTTTATTTATTATTATTTAATATTTACAATCTAATAATAAAGTAATTGATAAGTTCTATCTCATAATTCAATACACTTATACCGAGAAAATTATAATATTTATTCATCAATAAGGATTTTAAGATAATTAATACATTATTAGACTTATTATTTATATTAATAATTATATAAGATATATATAAGATTATATAATCTAATAAAGAGATAAAATTGTATAATATTTATTACCCTAATAGCCTTGTAATTCGTATTTATTTATTATAAACCTGTAATTATACACAGTTGAGAACCAATAATAAATTTTTATTAAATTTTTTTTTATTATTCTATTATAAAAATTGTGTCAAAATATGTTAAATTATTTAAAATTTATATAAAACTAATAAAAAAATTAAAGAATCAAAAAAAGAATAATTAAAATATTGTATGTATAAATAAAAATGTATTAAAAATTTAGTAACAAATGTACTTTTAAAAATAACAAATTTGTATAAATCTAATAAAATTATAATTATAATTTAAATAATATTTTGTTTTTAGACTTTCAGCCGTAAAATCAAATAATTAATAAATAAGTAAAGAGTTTAAAGAAACTTTGCAATCCTATAAAAGGTGTCTTTAGTACCTAATATAAGTTATTTTAAAATTTCAAAAACGAAGAATTGTAATCTTTCGCAAATCTAGGTATTTTCTTTTAAAAGAAATTCTTAATTATAGAAAATATCAGGCATTTGCAAATGCATTCATTTTATATGTTTATATATTATATAGTAATATAATTTGCTAGAATATATATCATATTAAATTATTTGGCTATGTTTTAAACTTTGCAAGTAACATGTATCTTTCTTTATTGATTAATGAAATTCCATCACATGAATTTTTACAACTTTTAAAACTTTTTTTACACGCTTTATAGTACTTTAATGACATTTATTTATATATAAATGCATTGATGCTTAACAATATACAGTACAAAAATCATATTTATTATTAAATATTATGAAGAAATTATCTATAAAGTAAAAACCTATCATAATATATAAATTTAGTATATTTTATATTTTTATATCAACATAGACAAGGAAACTGGAAATAAAGAGTTTATGATTATATGGTTTTATCTATAAATTTCGCTAATATGATATAATGTCTTATGTTATATAGGTTTTTCGAGAATTGATGAAAAGCATCCAGGCTGTGGAGGGAAAACCGTCCTCGCCCACGCCCACAAGTTCACAGCCTCTTCGAATCCATTCACAGGTGGGAGCTACGAGCGGCAACGACGGCTCCGAAAAGTGCATTCTTCTCTGACATTAAATGAAAAAATTACCGTTGCTATCTTCGATACTGGAATCGAAAAAACTCCAATGTTCATTGTTGAAAGTAAATGAACATCTTTGATCGAAACAAAAAGAATGTATAATAAAAATGTACGATCAATTGCCAGATAACCTGAATAATTTCTATTTAATATTATGTAGAGAAAATTAGTTGGGAAAATACTATTGAACTGTTATTGTGATTTATAAGTATAGTGGAACGATTATTAAATTAAAATTACGATTTTATGTTTGACGAAAAACTTAATGTTACGATACATAAGTACATACAGCTTTTAAATTATTGACAATTACTTTTATTTTTCAAGAATTTAATAAAGATGTTGAGAAAAAGAAGATAATATATGATTAAACGTTCACGGCCTAACGCAGCAATGTGCCATGAGTGGCAGACAGCGGTTCAAGCAATACTATTGTTATT
Source organism: Platyscapa corneri (assembly GCA_018907185.1). Lineage (NCBI taxonomy): Eukaryota > Metazoa > Arthropoda > Insecta > Hymenoptera > Agaonidae > Platyscapa > Platyscapa corneri. The sequence continues at coordinate 204,640 of JACCHW010000005.1, read as the reverse complement.
GTGTGATGACGCGTTGTATATTTTGCTATTGTAATAATCATTGGAGGAGTCTTTTCACGTCATACTAGAATTAAAGCCAAAAGCAACAAAAATTGTATGAATAATTATATTAATAATAAAAAAGTAATATAAGACAGTTAAATAATTAAACAATCGTATCGAGTACACATGTTTTTAGTGACAAATATAGACAAGTAAAACATAAACACAAATAAAAAAGGATAAACTAATCGTTAACTGGCGTCCGAAATCAAGATGCACGATGTGTATTGAAGTATATTGTTTATAAAATATACAAAATTTAAAAAAAGCAGATGATATTGTAATTATAAGTAATATTATATTAGGACTATGATAAAAAGAAAAACATAACTATATTATGATGCTGATGTCAATTTGTGTATTTCGGAGTAGAACGTTATCGACATTTATTGTATTGACTGAAGTATACAGCATAAAAATTGCTAAATGCACAATCGCACTTTATAATAACAGTAATAATAATTGAATGAAATAAAGAAGCAAAAGCTTTTTTAAGAATTTTATCTACAATTTTATCAGTTTTTTTGGTCGATGTATATTTTTGGTATAGTTTTGATTTCGATAATTGTAAAATGAAATATAAACATGCTGTGACACTTAATGTGATTTTTATTACTGGTTGGTAAGATAAGGTAAAGTAAAAAAAAATTACAATTAAATTTTACAAAAATAAAAGAGTTACATAAATAAATATATATTGGAGTGCCAAGTTTATATTTGTTACACTTAATTTAGAAACGTATGTCCAGGGTGTCTTGCTAATTACGTAAGTCACGCGCATGAAATAAGTAGGAATACTCATTCCAAAGAACACCATACAGAGATTTTAATTGTTAACTCAGGAAATTTGTTATTATATAGTTTAAAAATCTATTGTATTTCCGTTAGCTATGATATATAAGTTTGACCTTGAAGTGATTCCTTTTTGCAACTAGTCGCGAGAATATTGAAACTGTGCCATGTTGTATTAATAGCTACATAATGTTCGAATCATACAATGGTAAATCAGTTTAACCGACTCTGTTTAACGAGACTTTCTCATATACTTTATTAGTTACAAAAGAGAACTGATTATGCAGATAATATATTAAAAAACAGAGAATGTAAACTGTAACCGTTGTTGCAATTTGAGATTTTGGCGGGAGTGATGATGACGAGTGAGAAATAAATAGAGTAAAAAACCTTGACATCAGCTGTATTCAGTACCTAACCTTTCATTCCAAATTCCCAAGTTGTCTTTACCAGCTCGTTTTCAGTATATGAAATTCATAGTTATAATGACTTCTAAGCACGATTTTTAGTGGGATTTTTAAATTAAAAATGCTTTTTAATGAAGAAGTTATAAATTAGAACGAAAAGTGTTGTATGTGACAGTATTTTAAAATGTTTCAAGCCAGTCGAAATGTGAAAATTAAATATAAGTTATTTAAATCGCTAAATGTTATATTATTCAAAGTTGACAATTCAACAACGTCTAACATAACAAGTAATAATAAAAGCATCGTTTTAAAGGTAAAAATTGGTTACTATTTAGGTTAGGTTCTGAGTAAATATTGATTCTTAACAATATATATTTAACTTTCTCGGTCAAGATTTTTATTATTAAATTAATATCTTAATTTAAAATGAAAATAAAATTGATTTTAACATAAATAAATTTTGTATTATTGAACTTTTTTTAATTAACTTCTAACGAACATTAAGTAATTTTTAAATAAATACATTCATACACATATACAACATATACAAAATATAAATAAATATAAAATTAAAAAATTTGTAAGTAGTATCAATACTAAAAAGAAAATAAACACAATAGTCACTGTTTATCATTTAAAATTATAGTACTGTGCAAAATATGTTAGAAGTTAATAAATAAAAAAGTTATAACTATGAAAAATCACAATATTAACACTAAAATTTCAAGATAAAAATATAAATTTTTTATCGATAAAGTTATTTTTCATATAAAATTTCATCTGAAATTTAAATTTTTCGTTAAAAATGTTCGTTTTGGGGTTATGAAGTTAAGCAAGACAAGGGGTACACCAAGCAGTAGCACGGATCTTAAGGAAGCTTTATGTGAAAAAATACCAGTCCATCATGATCTGCTGAGAAAATTTCAGCAACTTCATGGTCTGGACGTAGTCAGTCAGATCACTGTCAATGACATATATCGCGGCCTCGATGGCGTAGATGCTTTAATCAGGGAAACAACGGAGGTTGATTCAAAAAGTGATGTAAGCAATATTTTTGTAACATTTATGTAATATGTTTTTACAAATAAATGAATTATAAGGAAATTTATCTTTCCTTTCCTGCTCTATTCATATAAATAAATTTAGAAATAATTTAATTATAAATTAAAAATTTAATACAAGTTTACTATTTTATGCTTATACAAATTTTTTAATATTAACTCATTATTGTATAATAAAAAATCATTAGTTTTTTCAAATATTACAAACGTAAAAACTTTTTTGAATACGTAATTTGTAATTATAATACTGCAATAATAACAAACTTTAATATACCAATACAAAGAGATATGCTGTAATGGTTTTACAAATGTATATATTGATTAAATTTTTGTTATTGTTTAGACTTATTATCGTAGTTCCTATTTTATGCTTTTGAATAATGATAAACTTAGATAAACTTAAGATTCTTTTGGTTTAATAAAAATTAAATTAGTCAACCTTTATTCGATAAAATTGTTTAGCGTGATAATCTTAAAAATTTCAAAGTTATAATAACAATTAAAAAATGATAACAGAAGAAAAAGAAATTTTAATATCTACTTCAAATATAACACGTTTTATGTATCGATTTTTATGTAATTTAACGAATTCTTCTAACATTATGTATTTATTAGGAGAATACACCACCAATATTCTTTATTATGTTTAATCTATGATATCTTTATTATAGAATAAAATTTCATGCAATAATCTTAATTCTAAATTTTCTTATTTAAAATATACTTTTAAATATATACTAATAAAAGTTTTTTAATATTTAAGGAATATTACATCTAATTTATATAACTTTATATTACTAGATAACTAAAATTAATCCAATATAAAACTAAAAGAAAAATTTAAAGACAGTGGCATAATAAAATAGTTATTAGAAAAAATTAAGTAGATATTCCTGAAAATAAAAAGAAAGTAAAATAAAATAGTTAATAGTAATAATCGATAAATTATTTGCTTTATATTATATAATATTTTAAAAACTTTAAATCTTTTTTAATTTTAATTAAATGCTTAAATGGTTAAAAATGATGTTCATGTATTACAATAAATTTCATTAGTATTTTTAAAAATATATTTATAAATGTGTTCCTCGTTGTTAAAATTAACTCCTTTTTATGTATCTAATTTATAACTACTGATAATTATAAAATTGATAATAATAATTATTTATCACTAGTAATTACAAAAAAAGTAATTTATTGGAAATTGATTAAAATAAGACAACCATGATATATATATTTTTTATTGATAATTGAATTAATAAATATTTAGTTGTTTATCTTCGTGCACTGAAAAATACAAATTGTTCAGCTTATTAGAAAAATTATTCATTTTCATACACTGGCATAAAAGATACATTGAATCATATTTACTAAATGATATTCATACATCAGCAAAAAACTAGTACGCGTCTTTCTTTTTATCAAAGCACGCATCATTATTTTTATCGAAGCACGCGTCATTATTTTTATTGAAGCACGTGTCATTATTTTTATTGGAGTATGCGCCTTCTTTTTTATCAAATCTCGCGTTCATTTGCTTAATTAAATTTTATTTTTTCTTTATTTTCATTTGTATCTGAAATCACTTTGTAAATATTCTAATCCACACAAGCTCATACTGAAGATATACCAAGCACGCCCTGAAAGTAAAAAACCACAACTTCAGATAAAATACAGAGGCCTATCGATAACTGAGCTGTTCGATCTTCTACCTCGTCGAGGCAAATCTCCTAGTCCTGAGGCAGTCTTTTGGCTATTACTTACCGGTGATGTACCTACCAATGAACAAGCGGAATCATTGATGGCCGACTGGACCGAGCGCCGAGATAAGCGTAAGGAATGGTGGTGGTCCCAGTCGTCGGGCAAAACAGGTGGCATAGTTGGTAACGTCCTTCGGGCCTTACCTCAAAACGTGTCACCTGTCGCAAGGCTGGCTATCGCTCTCACAGCTCTCGATGCTGATAAGAACTACAAAAAAGCTGTGAGAACTGGAGCTATGAGCTACACTTACTGGGAGGTATGATTTTGAGTTTTGAAAACATCTTTCTTTTATGAGTATTTACTTTTCAGCTCAACAAATCAATATCATACCATGATTTTCTCATTTTATTTTTAATATTGAAAGTATTTTTAGATAGAGGTAAATTTATTCATTATTGAATAAATACATATATATATATATATATATATATATATATAGTATTTTAAAGAAAATATATTGAAACGTAAACTTAATTTTTAAATAATACTTGAAAACTTTTTTAAATTTTTTATAATTAAATTCGACTACTTCACTATTAATTAATTTTCAGTCAGAATTATAATACATTGAAAAATTAAAAAAAAATTCTACATTCATGTACCATTACTACGTCGAATCAAGTTCAAATTTATATTATACTCTATATGAATAATTAATATAATATGAACAATTACATTTATGTATTAAAAGTAGCCTCAGAAGATATAAAAGATGTTAAGAGAAATTAAAATTTTTATATTTTAATATATAGTTACGGTATTTTAATATATATTACGGTAATGCAAATACTTTTTTTACATTTGTAATTATAATTGATTTCTATTATATGGAAAAGTAAATTTTATGGTAATAATAAATAAAAATTATTATAAAAAGTTAGGTATTGGTCTTAATAAGTGTCATAATCAATTTTGTGTTTTATTTTCTGTTATATCACTATATATTTATTACAGTTTTATATTTAAGAAATCAAATTTTTTTAAGTAATAGCCTGTTTTTATAAAACACGAACATTATGTTCATAAACCATTCTTTCTTCGTACACTTGTCATAATAATATAATATCAAAACTAATTTTAAAATATGTAATAAATAAAGCAGTATTTAATATTTAAAATTTTAATTTAAAGTATATATTAAATATACAAATTCGTATTTAAAATTAATTTCTTTTGATATATCTTTTTGATATATATAAGTATACATTTTTTTTAAATATATGGTATATATTATATATAGATTAGATTTAAAAAAAATCAACCTTATTATTTAGTTAGAAAAAGTGTAGATTCATCATTTTTATTCTCTAGACATTCAGTGACAAAATTATCACAATTAACAGTTTACAACACGTTTGCAATTTTTTATCCTTATTAGGTCGCTATATCATAATAATTCTCCATTTAATTGCTTGATTTATTTTTTAATTAATCTATATAACAGTCTTTTATCTCACTCGAATACAAATATCTAGCTCTTTATAATTTAGATAAATGATGTAAATGCAAAAAAACGTGCCTTAATCTCCACTTGCTAGGGCATTACAAATTAGCCATCATCATTAACATGTACCTGTGTTACAATTTTGTACATAAACTATGAAAAGAGCACGAAAATCCTGAAATTTTTTTACATTATATATACAAAAACCTAAAACTTTAAATGTCAATAATAAAAATATTTTTTAATTTTTAATATTTATATTTTTCCTTAAATTTCTTCTTATTAAAAAATACAATATAATTATTTAAACTTTAATATTTTAAAAATTAAAGCTACAGTATTACAATGTATTCTAGTATGAAATAAAAGATTTTTAATTCATTTGATATTGATAAACTATATCATTGATTAAACCTTTATTAAACAAATATTATTCAATAATACTTAGACGATGTTTTTATAAAAAAAATTTTTGATTGATTTCATTTTTCATTGAAGAAAAGCACAAATAGTTTGATAATTAATTACTAAAGGTGCGAGAAATTTAATTGAAATTAATTTATGAAAGGCCTGAGTACAAAAGGTAACGAAAAAATAGTTCTTTAACGTTTTAACAGAGCATAGAACGAACTGTTTTTGGAATTATTCTGTAAGCAATATGCTCATTAATTTCAACCTTCTTGAATTTCGATCTATAGCACATTTACGAGGACAGCATGGAACTGCTGGCATCGCTACCCGCTATCGTTGCTCTCGTCAGTGCTTGTGAGATGCATCCAACTCCCCTTATTACGCAGAATTCCGATTGGGTCGAATTTTTCCTGGATTGCTTACATAACACCGCAAACAATTTTACTGAGATCCAACGTCAGAGTCTTGGCGATTTTCTGAGACTTTACATAGCCGTAAACGCGTAAGTCAATGAAAAATGTTTTCCGTTCTTTAAAAGAGTGTTTATTACATTTTTAATTTACACTTGTTAAAAAAATCAATCCGTAAAGAATTAATATTTTTCCATCGATACTTTCTTCGATCCAGTTAATCAGATAGATCGTTTTAAATCACAGAAATCGAATCTGAAAATCCTCATTTTCATAAATCTTTAAACATCTTTTATTTATGTATCTATGTAACACCATATATATGTAAATTGCATAATAAATGACAAAATTCATCGATTAAAAAGTTATACGTGTACATACACATTTAAACACAGAGTCTATTTATACTAATTATCGTTATAATACAAAGCGTACCTATGCCTTCCCAAAATTTTCATAGAAAATAAAGAATAAGCTGCTAATCAACACTGTGCATGCCATTATTATCGGAATGAGTCAACTGCTCTGCTCACAAACCTTGCTAAAACGATGATGTTCTTAAGAGGAAAGACAAAAGGATTTAATTAGAAACAGAATCAAATATTGTAGGACGTTTTTATAGGATATAAATTTGTCAAAACTATGAAAGCAAATGAAATAAATACAAATTAGATAGTTATTAATTTATACATAAAATAAATAAAATTTTCTAACATAAGCGTATTTATGAGCTGTAACTACGTTCCAATTCAAAATTAATATATGTTATTGGAGAAATAAAGAAGCACAGCCTTGAAATAGAAAGATGTTCCGCATCCAAATTATAAGTGTATCGTTAAATTCATAGATATATAAAACTTTTATCGAATTTCGAGTTAAGCCAACAAATTAATCTTTTAATAGTCCTTGGACTTCAATTAGACGTAATCGAATCGCTACTTCCGACACACAATTAGCTCAAATACGACATTGAATTTTTGTACGAGAATTAATTATAATTCATTTTACCCGACATTAAATAGAGTCTTTATCTGATCGCGGAAGCTCAATCACAAAATTCAGGATCGAAATCTTGTCCAAATAAACTTGGCTTCTTACTTTTAGAAGTTTAAAAAGTCGATCATTTTTCATGGAAGCTTTTTACCGAAAGTTTATAGACGTCGTCAGGCGTATTTCCTCCACGAACGCAGATCTGCGCTCGCTATAGTATACATATATATTTATTCAAATTAAATAAAGTCGATCATTTTATGATTCTCTAGAAATCATTCAAAATATCAATATTATTTTTTAGTCGTATTTTCAATTAAATATATTTAGATCATATTTTATCTTATATTTTTCTGTAAAATTCTCAATTAAACGTAGAAGCATTAATATTTTATGATTCTAAAAGAGAATTTCAAATTTATTACATTGAAGTATTATTTTATATATAGATGTTCACCCCAATTACCAGTCGACAAATAACTTAAATTCATACTTCAATTTTTAAAAATGTAATACTACAGGAATTTTACGATTTATTATTTGTTATCGAAGTATTTATTATTTTTTAAAAAATTTATATTTATCACTTATTGCTCTATTAATACAACAATTTAAATTGTATTAGTTTCCAAATATTTATACTTGTAAAACTAATAAAATTAGATAAATAATTATTATAAAAAATAAATTAAAACAAAAAATATAAAATTCATAATAATAATCTATTTTTAATTAGAAATAAGCTTAGAAATAAAAAAGAATGATTGATTTTCTTATAAATTAAAAAATACCAATCATTTGATCCTTGAATTTATTTTTAGTAAGTATATTAAATTTCATATTGAAATTTATGTATCATTTTTTGGTCAGAGACGATGATGGAGGGATACCAGGGGCACACGTGGCACAAATCATGGGATCCTGCCAATTTGATGCAAGTCGTGCTTTAGCCGCAGGCGTGCTTGCATATGCCAATGAACCTACAAGTGGAACTTTATATCAAGTACGTAACATCAAACTACATAAACGTTATTTCACTTGTATACAAAGAAGATTGCAGCATGTAAAGGTCATGAATTAAATTTACGTACGATTATTTAAAATTGAATTGCAAACCAGTTCAAGTACACATTTTTCAGTATCTATAGTAAAATAATAAAATACATTAAATTCAGTTATAAAATAACCTTTCTTGGCTTATACATCTATGCAATAAACAAATACATATTTTTATTGTAATTTATAGTTATTTTTATTTTATTTTATCAATTTAATTAAATAAAAATGATAAATATGTTTATGAATTTATTATGAACGGAATAGTTGTTACGTGTTATAATTAGTTAAAGCTCTAATAAGTAAAAGCGTATCTTAAAAAATATATACATATTTAATTTTTTTTCAATTAACCAAAAATTTTTTTCAATTAACCAAAAATTATAAAATAGAAAATAATTATTTATTTTAATATGATAATATAATTTGATCAAACATAATAAAACTATACTTTTTAAACACTATATGTAATTTAAATCGTTTAACAAGCAATTTTATTTTTTAGTACATGGATTTTCTGATACAGTTACAAAATGCTTTAGGGCGAGAACCAAAACACGATATTTTGCGAAACTTTGTCAACGCTCTTATTGAAAAGCGATATCAAATAGCTGGTCATAAAATTTCGCAATTCGAAGATATGCGGTACAAGGTTTTACGAGACTTTGTAAACAATCATATACCTAATAATTCGGAGATAAAGGTAATTGATATTAATTTTGAAAAAAAAATTAATTTTAAAATATTTAATAATTTTATATTTAATGCATTTGAAGTATATATTACATTAATTATTGCTATAAAATATAATTATTAAAATTTTTATTATTTGTATAGTATTATTAAACGTGTATTTAATAATATTGTATACTACTAATAAACCATGAAAAGCAATATATTTTATCAAATAAACTTTTTTATATAGTTATCTCAAGAAATATCTAACATTTACACAAAACAAATTAAAACAGCAAGAAATCACTCTGTAGTCGCGGAACAAAATGCTATTGCAGCTCCTTTATTTCAAGTAAGTTTCATGCTATAATTATTTATTTATAGAAATAATTACTAAATTTGTTAGTTATAAATAAATTATTATTGGTACAAATTATAATTTCAAAATAAAATTTAACAAAAAATATAATTTCTATTGCGTAGTTTTATGGATTGCGAGACATGGATTACAATCAATTATTACTATGCATGTCACGAGCTCTTGGCATTGTTGCTTCAATGATATGGACAACAGCTTTAAATGCCCCAGTTGAGCGACCGAGATCGAAATGCACATACACTTACTTCAACGACTTTCGGGATGACCATCAGAATCGACGCGGCAAGACGATCAGGAATTACAAAAATAATAAAAAATGAAATTTCGAAGTGATATCGATGATTGAAAATTTACAAAATGACAAATGCTATATTGTTTTGTACATTACTATTTGTGCTAGAAAATGTATAAAAAGAAATATAGTGTAATATAATTAATATTAAATAATTTTTATGTTTTAAAATTTTTTTTTAGAACTTTTACGCATTTATTTGTTTAGATATTAAATTTTGTACAACCATGAATTCGATATTTTACTTTGACATTACATTCTTGAAAATATCGAAAAAATAATAATCCATAAATTAAATTATGATTCATTTTTAAAACTGTTATAAGAAATCTTTTAAAGATCAAAACATTTTAAATATTAACACTAAATTGTAATTTTTTTATTTTTGACTATGACCTTATTTAACTTTAAAGCTTAGTTTTTGTGGATTTAAACTATTGAAATTATATTATTTAACTGATTATCATTTTCTAACATGAAATATACTCTAAATTTTTAAAACTTTTTCTTTCAAAAAGATAATGTTTTAAAAATTATTATTTTCAAATAAATAATATTATTATAATCAATAAAATATAATTTAAAAATTATAAAGTAATACTAATTTTTAATTTAAATGTATATATATATGTACTTAAAATGATCTTGAAATTTAAATTTAAGCAATTGAACGCCGTGATAATAAATATAAAAAGCATCTATGAAGTATAATTAATAATAGAAAAATGTATTTTTTGTTATTATTGAAATTCTATGTAATCATTGTTATTTAATTCTATTATAATTTACAAATTGTTACAAATTTTATGGAAAATGTATCTATCGTACAAAAATAATATATTATATAAAATATACTTTAATATACTAAATTCTCTGTGTTCTTTAAATATATTTGTATTCATTACTTTCACATTGCCAGATTGCTTAGATCGATAATTTAATTGACATTATCGATTAAAGGTTAATATTACAGTACTTTATTTGTTAATTTTTCATGTTTATATTTTAAATGAAGTTGTAGTTATATAATACTAAAATATACAATATACATGAACCACAACAAACAGCTTCCTTTCCAGCAACTTCAAAAGAATTGTATGCATCGAAGTAAACAACAATGGTTACTCAATTTTACAGTTCTAAGTGTACTTAGGAAATACACACAATATTTTCATATATGTAATGTACTTTGTTATACACAATAACTCTAATATTTCATACATATATTCACAATTCCATGCTCTAAAAATCGCGAAAATATCAAGATTATTTTATTTTAAAATACACTTCGAAGCACTTTTTCAATTACTAATTTTCTTTGTATATAAATATAAATAAAAAAATTAAATATGCCCAATAATTTGCAATTAATTTTTGTCAAAAAATTTTATGGGCATCATTTTAACATTAATAATGTACGCATACTTGCGTCTAGAATATTTATTATATATTAAAACTTATAATTTTATCTACTCATTTTCTCTGTACAACTACTAAAATTAATTCTTTTCTTTCATGCATTGATATTCTTCATTTTATGTAAAACACCTTAACAGGCAGATTTTATATGCACACTTAGTTTATTCAGAAGCTAATGTTTATATCTTTTACTAAAAAATATTTCTTTTTACAAATGTTTGAACAATTCTTAAAACAAATTATCATACAAGTAACATGTACTGCTTTAACTTACTTATCAGAACATATATGTATTTCCCAAATATATAACATTTTTAAAGATAGAAAACTTTTAGTATCATATTCTCTCTCAGTTACTGAATTTTATTAATATAAATTTAATCATAACACGTTCTGTACTTAAACATAAAGAGCTTTCAGAGTTTCCTTTAAAGTTGTAATCTTCATATGGTTTATTTGAATTCATGAGCTTTATATATTTTATAAGAGATTTATAATTCGTTATATTCATATTGAAGAATTCCATTTATATATAATATTTTATTTATAAGTAATTTTATTTATAATATAAAATTTTTTAGTTCTAAGTTGCCACAATGAACTTTAATATTAAATATTAATATATATATATTTTAATATGTTATCATAAATATTGAACCTTTTAGTTAATATATTTCTTAAATTGTTCATACTCTTTTTTTTTAATAAAAATATAAAGACATAAAAAAGAACTGATAAACTAAACTTATTATATTTAGTGACAAAAATTTTATCAACGGCCTGCAGTTTTGTAGTGAAGTATTCTTTTCTTTATTTGACAGTAGATTTTATTGTACATTTCGTATTAAACGTTTTAAAATATATTCAATAGTGTATTAAATTAAAATACCACTAACAAAATTTACATAAATTAAATATTTTCAAGAGACATTAATTTTCATTTCTTCATCCATACTAAACTAGTATTTTTTAAAATCTTCAAATATTTAATATAACGAAGAAATAAAATTTATATAACAAATGAAAGTAATTTCTTCGAGAGAGACAATCACTAATTAATATTTTATTATTGAAATATTAATTATTCATTAAAATCTTATCCTTTGATTTTTAAAATACATCTACCACATGAAAGAAATTTTGATAATTTCAGAAACCGGTGCATTTGCATTATTGCTAAACATACTAAAATTATTTCTTAAATATTAATCACCTTGGAAAGTTTATTTGTGCTAGAATATTCTAAATATTATTCGATAAATTTACGAATCATAAATTTCTGATTTTTATCTTTAAATCGAATGAAAAGAAGATTTTTAAAAGGCGAATTAGTTATGAGTTTCACTTTAGATTTCTATGATAATGTTTTCCACATAAGTGTCAGTACTATCATCAAATTTAACTAGACACACATAAACAATGATGAGTGTAATTTATTTGTTTCTAAACAAGCAAATTGATGAAATCTTTAAATAGCTGATTTGCAACATTATGTATCACGAAATTTACTATTATATATCTAAAAACAATGTGAATGATATTTCTGAAATTGTTCAAAATATTCATCTTTATTTCTTAACATGCTTTAATAAATTTTAATAACAAGCTAATAACAAACATTTGAATTCAACAATAAATGAAACTGAATTAACTATACAAATACATAGAAAAATCACACCATACAAAAAACGGATTAAGATTTTGCGTAACATTGATCCAAAAATTATATAAAAATATATTACAACAAAATAAATAATAATTTATAGTAAAAAATAATCACTGATAATTAAAACATATAGCTTAAGTTTCATTGTAATTGTAATTCTATAACTCGCAATTGCAAAACCAGTTTGAAAAATGTTTTATTATAATTAAACAATCAAATTATAAAAATGTAATACCAAATATTTATAAAAACTATATGACCTAATGTTAAATTGATGACTTTAACATACTATTGAATAATTATAAAATTACTTCAATATCATTTAAAGAAGGAGCTTTGGAACATATCCCATTTCAAAGTCATTATAGTATAGATTAAGGAAAATGCACGATAGAACCAAAAGTTTAAGAGTAAATAGTAAAGTTACTAAATATTTATAAATAAAAAAAAATTCATAAAAACTCTAAAATTATCTTAAAAGAATTAAAAAAATTTTTTTTTGAAAAAATACTGCAGAATAATAAAATAATCTGAGCCATCACTAGACTGTATCATATTTTGCTACACCAACTAAAGATCGGGGCATTAAAACATCATCAAGACTAAAGTTGAAGAATACAGGTAATCAGAAATTACTTAACGCTTCCAATTTTTTATATAAAAATAATTCTAAAATAGTACAAATTTCTCAAAATATAAACGGTCAAACACTGTTACGAAAATTTATTTTTTAATTATAATAAAATTTTTTAAAATTATTAAAATATATAAAAAATACATTTAATAGTATATTTATAACATTAAATTTTAAGTAAGGTATACATTTTAATTTTTTTTTTTTATTAATTGAATTTCTGTATTTTAAATAAATTAAAAATATTATATTATTTTTTATTTTTATTTTAGAAGTAGCATAATATGCGCATGCGTAAATAAAAATTAAAATTTTTAAGTCCATTTACTTTTTTATTAATTAATTTTAAATTTTATAATTTTTAAAACCATAATAAAAAAATACAACCTTTTTTAAGAACTTCCTTAAAATGATTAATTATAATTATAATGTATAAAATTAATATTATGTATAAATTATAATTATTATAAAATATGTTATTATATGGTATTAACTTATGTATAAAAAGTCTACAAGGTTTCTAGTTATAAACTTTTATAGAAAAACACATTATAGCTAACAAATATTTTTAAAGAATATAAGTTAAATATATTACTCTGTTTCTTTAAATTTCAAATTATTATGTAAAATTATGTATGTATAGCGAAGAATAACAACTTTTTTTTCTAAATCGGTATTTTTCTCGCTTTGAACTTTAATTTTGTAACCTTTCTAGTATAAAATATTCTATGTTAAAAGACAATGTCAGTGGGTGTCACTTTTGTCTTAAGTGTCATTTAGACTTGTTTGTGTAATGCGTTTGTTACTTTCTCCAAGAAAGACTCTCTATAAAATTACTTAATAGTCGAAATAATTATATTTATTATAAATCTGCTATACAATATTCAGTATTAAAATTAATATTTGTGAAAAGTTCATTTTTTATTGAAAAAGTGTTTACTTGCTTAGAGGTTAGTAATACATTTATAACGTTAATAAAATTTTCCTCAGTGCGTCAAAGAAATATGTCAAAGAATAAAAGAAAATACAGTTTATTCAATCATTTATATACACAAATAAACCTCATCGATTAAATTTAAATACACAAAGTACATGATCTTTAATTTTCTTGTATTTATTAATTATATCTACTATATAGAATTAGTTTTTTCATTAGTTATTTTTAAATCTTTATTTCATGTGTTTAGAATTATAAAAGGAATTACATTAGAAGAAATGGCTGGACATAATTATCTTAGTGATCCTAAAAATCCATTTTTTTCACTAGAAGATGATATTGATGATGAAACTTTTTTAAGAAGTGCACCTCCTAGATATCCTACATCTTATAATAATGGAGTTAATCATTTTAAGGATGCTGATAATGAACTTGAACAGAAACATCAGGAACTTGTTGAACGAAAAAAAGCAATAGAAGCTAGAACAATTAAATCATCTGAACGTTCTATATCATTATTAAGAGATACAGAAGAAGTTGGAACTGCAACTGCTGAGGTATCTTTTTATTTATTACAAAATATTTTTATCAGTATGATAACTTAAAGTGGTAAGTTACGTTGCAAGATCAACCATTTTGTAGTCTAATGTATATTTAACATTAATTATTAATTTTAAAATTGATAATTAAGTTTCTATTTCATTAATAAAGTATATTAATTAATTACATTCATCACGTAAATTACATTAATAAAGTAATTGTTATTTAATAACTAATTAATGTAATTCGTTATATACATATTAATATTTATAAAAAAAATAATAAACTTGATTAATTATCTGTTTAATATTAATGTAAAAAATTTTTATATCGATCATAATTAAACATTAATTTATTCAAAAATCACTATATATAAAATATATGTCATAATGTAAAAAATTAATTATGTAAATTAAAAATTGTTTTAAAATATTTATTTTAATTTATTCTATTAGCTTTCTAAAAGTATAAAATTATCTGAATATCTATTATGAATTGTACAATACATTAGCTTATAACTATATGGACATCCTAAATTAAATTTTTTATTTCCAGATGAAGGTTAGTGTTAGTACATTTATTTTATTTATAGTATGTTTTTTTCTAAATATAATTTAAGTATTAAGTGTTTTAAATTTTTTTAAATTAAAAAAAATTTTAAGCTAAAAATAAAAGAATAAATTTATAATTTATAATTATTATATTATATTATATTAATTATTTATTATAATAATTTATAATATTTATTTTATAGGAATTAATTAGACAACGAGAACAATTGGAACGAACAGATAAACGTCTTGATGATATAAACAGTACATTGCGTTTTAGTCAAAAACATATTCAAGGAATCAAAAGTGTTTTTGGTGGTTTAAAAAATTATTTCAGTGGTAGCAAATCAATGGATTTAACACCTGGATCAAGTGCTACTGGAATAAAGACTCCAGAATCACCTATATCTCCTGTATCTAATAGTAGTCTAGCTGATAAACTTAATAATTCTGCTGAAAATGCCAGACGAAATTCAGAACATCCGTCATTTCGTATTCGTGGCTTATCCGATGAAGAACAAACCTATATTCCAACACCAACTAAAAACATTGCTGCAGTATTGGAGAAAAACTTAGATGAAATGAGTGGTTCAATTGCAAGATTGAAAGGATTAGCCATTGGTTTGTCTGAAGAAATCGATACCCAAAATGATTTAATCGATAGTATTACAGACAAAGCTGAAAAGGCAGATATCACATTGCAGAGACAAAATAAGGATATTAGACACTTATTGAAAAAATAATAATGACATTTCTAAATATATCATATCATTGTTTGAAACTTATTTTTTGTTTTTGCTTATATACGTAAAAACGAAACATTAATCACTTACTCTTAAAAAACAACTTTTAAAAAGTCTAATTAATAGAATAGCCAGCTATTCTAATAATTAAATTTTATTTAAAATAAAAATTGTTTTAAATAAGAAATAACATTTTCACTTAGTTTATTACAATTTTATTATAACTGAAAGTAATGAAATTGGTTAAATACGGAAATTTTGTATATATAAAAAAATTTATAATATAATTTTTTAAATATTTTAACTTAATAATATAAAAAAAATTTGTATAAAATTTAAAAATATAAATTTTACTTATAAAAATTATGTATAAAAAATGTCATATGGAAACAATAAGAAACTGCTATAAAAAAATAAATATGTCGACTGTTGATAAATTATATCATCTGTAAAGTAGTATATTATTATACTTATATGTATTTGGTAAAAATTATATAAAAGCAATTTATACTTAAAAATAAAATAAATGAAAAACTTAAATTAATTTAATAATCATTGGATATTATCGATTGGCTTTTTAGTATTACGTTCGCAGTAACACTTCAATCAGATTAACTTATTTCACTTAATAAAAATATATTGATTCAATACATCAATTGTAATATACTCCTGATTCGTTGACTTCGTTTGCTACGGATGTAGCTTCAAAAGCCAAACGCTTTGTTTCACGCTCTGCTGCTATTGCTGCATGTTCAGCTGCAATTTTTTGAAAAAGATTGTGGTGATGATTTTTTGCTCTAGCAACAGTTAGAGAATCCTAAATAAATAAATAATTTAATTAGTAAATTCACGTAATATATTATATTTAAATTCGAAATTCTATTAACAAAAATTTTTTAATTAATAAAAGGAACTTTAAGAGAACCTAAATATAATTTAGATTGTTACAAATTAATATATGGAATTTCTTAAAAATGTTTATATCTGTGCATGTTTTTTTTTTGTATGCGTGCACATGTGTTCGTATTTGTATTATAAGTAAAAAAATGTATTAAGATTTGTAGGCAATATTTAAAGAAAAATTGTTATAAATGTTATAATTCATGAAAGTTTTTTTAATATTTATTTTTAATTTTATTTATTAAAATTTTATTTTATTCATAGTATATTGTACCATAATACTTAATGTTTCTCAATGAAGTTAAATTATGTGATTATACTATCACGATTTATACTTAATTTAATAAAATTTATACTTCGCGTAACAGAAATATAATAAATAATTCATTTTTTAAATTTGTTATTTGTTTTATATTAATTTATATATATTACACTTCTTTTTCACTTTCCCATTAATTTTAATTTAAGTTTAAAACATTCTATCTACAATTAAGTACATGATAGAGCAGTTCATTTATTAATTAAATTTTTCCAATTTTTTTAATATATTTTTGAAAGCACATGTCTGAGTTCTCATTATGTGTTTAGGTGTATTAAGGTGTAATTTTAATTTAATCAATTTCTAAATTTTTAATCTTATAATAATTTAACTTTCAGAAAATTCTTTCAAAATTTGATAATTTAGAAATATATTTTAATTATTTTTATATTTTCCACTTTATAAAAATATGATATTGAAATTATTCAAAAATTTATACAATTTTCTTAAATTTTGAAATAGTCGAAATTTTATAATTTTATTTCATTTTTTCATTTATTTAAAAATAAAAGTATTAAAATAATTTTGTAAAAAATTTTGATTTTGGAATAGGTTTTATCATACTTAAAAAATAGCACATCACCTAAAAAAATTTATTTTATTCGTAATTAGATTATTTACTAATTTTTCAAAATGCATTTATATTAATTTTGTGGGAAAAAAATATTGAAACTATAATTAATTGTCAATCTTTAGATAATAATCTAAAAGTCATATTTTATAATCTATATATAAAACTATTTTAATTTTATACCTGAGGTAGTTGAGCTGGAATACCATAAGCATTTGAAGCTGCAATTTTTTGATAAAGTAAACGATGTTTTTCTTTTTCGCGCTTAACTGCTTCAGAATCTTTTGGTTGTTGTAATATATCATCGTAATTTATCAATGATTGATGAAAACCATTTTCATTGGCAACATACTGAACGGTTCTGACTTTAAATTTTGGATCAATAAAAGAGTAGTACCCTGTAAAAATATTATATTATATACAAATAATAAATATGATCTTTCATATGTTACAAGTTATATATGGTATATTTTGAAAATTTTGATCACGAATGTTAAGATTGATCATATAATTAAAATTAATTGAAAATGGATCATACTTTTATTTATTTTGTGCATAATTATTATTTACATTATTTTTTCAAATTGATTTAATATTTATGATATTAATATTTTTAAATATTAAACATGAAACTACTAATTCTTATATTTGAATAGAAAACATTAATAACAAAAAATAATATAATTATTTATCAAAAACTACTTTAATTTTATAAAAAATTAGATTTTATAATAGCGTTCAAGAATAAAAACTTAAAAAAATTGTCATCGTCGCTTTCTTATGTGTAACTAAACATATTGTGACAAATTATCGGTAAATTGCCATTGTGCACGTATTAATTAGTTTATGTCTACCAGTTTTTATTTAATCAATTTATTCATATGATATTAAGTTTTATTAATCTACAGTAAATTAAATATTTAATTAATTTTATTTGCATGAAATTATTCGGAATAAATATCATATTTAAAAATAAAAGTGTTAATAATTAATATGAATTAATAAATATAATATAATTAATAAAGAGAAATAATATTTTTGTTAATGATAAATTTCTATAAATCAATATACGTTAGTTTGTTTAATCGTGTTAATGATTTTGTATAAAAACCGTGTATTTTTAAATTTATTATGATAGAATTAAAAAATAACATGAAAAACTAACAAAATAAAACTTGTTAAAATGGAATGTAATTTATAGAAACTGCTTAAAAGAATTTCAAGTTAAAATGTAATCTCTTATTTTATATGATAATAAATATATCGAATAGAATTTTGATATCATATACATGCAAGGTATACCTTGAACACTGCCCGTTCCATCGCCAGCTTCACTGTGAACTCTATCGATATGTCCGGGAAAACGTCCTGCACTATACTGAAAGCTGTAGGGGTTTGGGGGTCCTTCTGTTGTGGTTGTGGTCACTTCGTGCTCTGTGTAGCCTCCTGATTGTAAAATGTGAGATACGTCCCCACGACAAAGGCTTGCTATGCAGAGAAATACCTAAATAAAAATATTCGTTTTTTAATAAACTTTGTCACAAGAGAATTTTGCAATATAAAAAAAAGTATTTTCAAGAAAGCGATAATAAATTGCAGATTATAATATTATATCATAATAACGTAAAATCTAGGGTTTTTCAATTGATTATACTTTTTCTTTTGTATTGATTAAGATAATTAAAAATTTTTAATTAAAAAATAAACTTACTCCTTCGTTTTAACAAAGTTTCATATCTTTAATTATTAAGTTTTTTTATTAAAAAACAATCTGCTAATTCAAATAAAAATAAAATAAATTTTTTATTAGTTTAAACTTTGCAAAAAATAGTTCTATTACAAAATCTTACGCAACAAAATGTATGAGTATGTGTTTTTATGTGTATATATTTTTAATTACCTACTGTAGAGTATCAAAATAATTTGTGAAACTATCTCTGCTATAATTTCAAAAAATAATGTTTGAACTTTAAAGCTTGATTGGAATTTACGTTCACATTTTTTTATATTTATTATATTTATATTTTCAACTTTTTATGAGAATTAATATTAATTAGAAAAATACCAAATACAGTATAGTATTGAATAGTATCGAACTTTTTATCTTTACAGATGTTTGGTAAATTAATATATTAATGCTTTCAATAAAATTGCATATTAATTGGTACGAATTCTTTCAATAAATTATGAATAATATAAAAAAATACTTTATTTTTTAATGTATAAATCTGTAAAATAATTATCGTTATAACATAGATATTTGATTCAATACCATATCGTATAATTATGATATCTTAACATTTAATTTACATTAAATCTTTTGTATAATAATAATGTTTTTTTTAATCATTTCTATTATTACTGCCTTTTTATTAATCTTGATAAAAAATTTGGTGTTATATATATATATATATAAATGATAACAACCTTACATATAATAAAACGCAAAATTATCCAAAAATATTCTCATTTGCAAATTCACGAATAACGATAAATTAAACTCAATCACCATATCCTCTGCTTTCACTTTCTTTCAAGTCTTTATGCCATTCATTTTAGTTATATGTATAATAACAAACATCGAATAGAGAGAATTCAAATAAAAAACTAAAGATATATTAAAGATGAAAAATAGGACTATTGAACAATGTTACTTACTAATAGGGAATTCATACTGGTATTCATGTCGCACAACTATGTAATGAAAAAAGGAACGTTCGAAAGCCTCGTAGTACGATGTGCTACTAAATCGAAACACCGAAGATATTCTTCTCGCTTCCAAGCAGTGAAAGTGATGTAAGGAACTTTGACGAAACACACTATGTGAAAGACCGTTCTTGTAAAGTAAGAGAGACTTCACCGCAAGAATAATTTATTTTTGTAAGAAAATAAAATTATTCCGAACACGATTAAGAAAATTAATTTATTGGGTATGTATGCGCATGTATGTACACGCGCGCACATATCATTAATTTGTTCTTACTCAATATTACAGCTCTACTAAATTTCAATAATTAACGTTTAGTTTAATATTAAAAGATCATTTAATAAATATATTTTTAAAAGGGTTATATTAAAATATCTAAAAATCAACCTATTTTGTATAAACTTTATATTTACACATATTCTATATTTTATAAAAATGAATGAAGGACATTTTTAATAAAAATTAAACATTCTTAAGTTTGAAATTTAAAATTTAATTTTTTTTCGTATAAATATGAATGATTATATTTAACATAATGTTAATAAATAATATCATCACACCATATACGGAAATGTATTATTTATTATTTCGACTTAATACTTAATGAATTACTAAATGGCATATATATTTAGTTAATAATAATTATTAAAATTCTATGAATAAATAAAATAGTTTTTAATATTAAATTAAAAAATGAATTAAATAACTTTTTAGATATGCATTTATTAGATGCAATCCGTATATTTTTCACTTTATAAGAAAATAAATAAATGTTTCATTTTATAATTATATTTATACTATTATAGAATTATATATATATACTACACGCAATAGATAGTTGATTGTTATTATTTTACAATAATCACGTATATAACATAATTATTATATATTCTTAATTATATAAAATTATATAACCTTAGAAAATAGATGAAATTTTATATATTTTTTTATAAATTATTTTTGTTGATAAATTTTCGATTTATCTATAGAGCTCCAAGCATCTAAATCTCTATTTTCAAATTTAATTAATTGTAACAATTTATATACTTTATATGTCTTTCACAATGTAATTTTTCGAACTAAATAAAAATATATATAGTAAATAAAACGTAAAGTTTTTTAAATTATGATATAATAATTAAGATAAACCTTTTGCTATTTTCAATTACAGAGAACATCGTATAATTAAACATTTGTTCTTGTATAAAAATTATTAATTAGATTAAAACAATATTGTTTTATAACATATTAAATAAAATAAAATTTCATTAATAAATTATTGAATATTAATTATTTAAATGTTACTGTGTGTTGAAGCAGAATATTTAATTTATGATACAATTACTACAATAAACCGATTGTTCTGAATTTTTTATTTAATTTTTAAAGTCTAGGAATAAATTGTTTAATAGTTTATTGTCATTTGTAATTTATATATTTTTAAACTTAAGTATAAATTAATATTTTTTAATAATTATTTTATCATGTGTAATTAAATAGATTGTATATAATATACAAAATTTTTAAAGTAGTTAAAAAATTTTAATTATTATATACTTTACGAAGTACAATGAGTTAGATGATTTTGATAACATTGAAGTTTTCTCATATCCAAAAATAAAGACAAGGTCACTTATATTCAAGGAAGCTAATAGTTGTTAATTTATGAATATAATTAAATATTCAAAAGTTTTTTTCGTTGCTTTCAAATCCATTGCTCTGTTTTATATATTTATATAAGCATATTGGAATTTCTGATCATTTTACTTTGCATAATCTTCAGTGATGTTATGTACTTAATATTTGAATTTCTATGTAAAAACACCTAAATAATTGGTTTGTATAGATAAAAAATATCATCTATTATATTTATGATACGCTAAATATCTTTATCTTTGATTTATATTACGAAAAGTTATTTCAGAATTTATCGATTATTTTACAATTTTTATAGAATTTTAAAATAATTCATTATACATATAAATTTAGAAATATATGATATATTTTCAAATTTTATCATTTAAGATTTTGAATAAAGAAAAAATTCAGTATTCACTAAAATATAATTGGAGAAAAGATATACATGATTATAGCAATCAGTAATACAAATTAAATTTCAAAACTTCATACAAAAGTATACAATTACATGCTTAGTTCTAAATAATTAGAATGCAATTTATAACATCTTTAATTTATTATTACGTTAATTATTATGTAAACTGGACTAAAACTATTAAGTATACAAAATACACAGCACTTATAATTAATTATGTCTATCGATTATTTGATAATACTGTAAATTTCTGTAAGGTAATGCCATAGTTGACAATGCATTTGACTGTAAAAATATTATTTAATTAATTCGTTAATAAATTTAATGTATTATCTATGTACTGCATTAAGGCTAGTACATAAAAATGATTGTTAATAATATCGTTTCTTTTTTATTATCTGTATATATCTATAGTTTCAGTTAAAAATAGTATTAAATTATATTTAAATATGAAATTTTACAAATATTTGTACAAAAAATGATCTTCTGACAATTGATTTGAGAATTGAACACAAGTACGAGCCTTATTATTACATTCATTAAAAGCTAATTTTATTAAAATATTATTTATTATTCATATAAAATCATTATATTATTTTAAATAATTATATTTTTTGTTTAATTATAATTTTTATTCAAACTTGAAAGGGAAACAAGATATTGTTAACATTTAAGTTGCGATAGCGTGCTATATTCAATTATTTTTCTATGTTGTTATTCGTTTACAACATTGCCACCACTAATTTATGAGATTGACGATTTCAACTGTTTTACTAAGAATACATTGTGATAAATTAGCACCTTATTTTTATATTATTTACAAGAATGTATTTAAATTCTGTAGGGGAGAATTAATTGATTCGATTAGTTGAATACATTCATTATTTGTATAAAAAAATATATATTTATTACTCTTGTTTATTAATTTTTAAATGCTCAAAATATGCTGAAATTTAACTGTAATCATGTTTGCAATTCAATTATAACGGCATAAATAATAAAATTATTTCATCATCAAAATAGACATCTAGATTCATATAAGATTAGTGCTAATTGCAGTTAAGAATTATATTATATAAATTATTAATGAATTATATAAATTATATTACAGATTATACATTTTGACTCTACTATTTAAAATCTACTGTAACTTATTAAAATACTTGAAATACTAGCGTTTATTCAAGAGTACATTAGAACATTTGTGTAAATCTTCAATAAGATGAATATTTCAAAATCTGACATTAATATTAAATTTATACATCAATATTAATTAATTGTTAGAGCGTAACTTGGTATTCTGCATTGGGGGCATCTCCATTTACAAAACGGGAGAATTTGACATCTTATTATTCTTAAGCATTATTTTAAGCATCGGAAGTGCAATAAAATATATAAATTTATTTTCATAACGCAACTACCTCTCAAAGATAAACTTCAACACAAAATTTATAATTTTTTTAATTCGGTATGATCATGAAATATTAATATAAAATTTTAAAAACGGTTAATCTTTACAAAACTTTTCTTTCATTTCCATCTTTATTTATATTATGTATATTGTGAAATTTTGTGATAACTAATATCAAATTATTTATAATTAATTTCGGTGTTAATTTCAGTATTGATTTATTTATAAATTGTAAATATGAGATGACATATTTCTTCATTTTAATTATTAGCTTAAAAGTTTATTAAAAATTTTTAATACATAAGGATTACATTTTATATAATCAATGTCGACTACTAATAAATGAGAAATAATAAAAAAAATAATTTATATTCGTTCAAAAGTAACTTAAAACGTTAGATTTTGAAGTTCACTCAATATACGATTTTTAGACAATTGTAAAGGATTCAGGACGTGAAGGTTATCAAAATTGTTTTTATGTATTAAATTTTAAAATCTTATTTAATTAAAAAGGTTATAAGTTTAATTTTTATAATCTAATATAAAAATTTGCTCGATTGAAATAGAATTTGCAAATATTAAATTATCAACGTAATATCGAAATGATTAATGCTGAATGCTAAACGTCGAAAAGCTACTAATCTTGGAGTCAGGGATTTTTATAAGATTTAATTACAATTGAAAAAATCCCGCATTACATATTCTTCCCTGGAACGGTGATAAAGATAATTTGCGAGTGCAAGAATTACAGGATCTCACATAACTTTTTGGCACATATAAAATCTAGATGTTTTTTCGATAGAGTGCCCAATGAATGGCATGATAGATGTTCGTTCGCGAATTTTAGTAAAATAAACCTTCGGTAAGATGAGTCGAGCAGATTTTAATAAGAAAATGCGAATTCGTAACGTAATAGCTGTATGTATAATTTTTAGTGGTGAACTTCCGAAAGAAATTAATATATTGATGAACAAATTTAGCCTTACGTTATGTAGTTAGCTGTGTTTATCCTTTTTTTCTAGAGTCATATTTTAATTTCTTGTAGCTATTTCAAGTGTTTGTGTTTTAAGTTCAATGGCGGATAGTCGATGTTTTGTACCCGAATACGTGCCATAGAGTAGGTATGCACAGGCCCAAGTAGCTTACTCGGTGGAGGGGTGAGAGCGCTAGCACAGCCGTATAGATATATATGTGTTGTATGTGTGAGTGGCGTAAGAGTACTTCGGTACATTACACAATGATAACCATTTGGATTTTAAAAAGCAACAGTAATTTTTAAAAAGAAATTTATAAACTGATTTATAATATAAAGAGAATAAAACAGAAATTTATATTATCAATGTGAAATAATAATCTCCTATTTACATAGATTTCTAAATTATAAGTTAGAAGATTATAAATACTTTTTATTCTAGATTTAATAAAATTATACTTAAGGAGAGTATTGTAATAAGTATTGTATTACAAGAATAAAATGATTGGTGTATATGGTTTTGTATTTTTAGATAAATAATGAAATAATATATATATATATTTTTACGAAGTGAATAGAAAGAGTGTATATATGAAACCAACACATAAAATTGGTATGACTATTTAAGGAATCATCAGATATAGAAAATTAATTCTTCGATTATATTTTTGTACACAATTAATAAAATATGTTGATAAAAGTGAAAAAGTTAATGTAAAAAAACAATTTTGTTTTAGAATATGATATAACTTTACACATTGTGATGTGAAGGTTAGTGGTTTCAATACGAGTTAGAACAAATTAATTAATGTAATTAATACGAATTAAATACTTTTGAAACGCAATTTCAAAATAAATAATTGACGTCTCTATGAAACAGATACTTCAAAGACTTCATATAAACTCTATATTAGCTAAATTTGATATGAATTAAGTATCATTGACATAATCAAATTACCCCAATATCTTAGAAAATTTAATATTTATGTTATCAATAAGTTTTGACAGCTATTATATATCTTCAATAAGCAATAGAGAAAATATATATTTCGTAGTTATCAAGTTTTTACTTAATACGAAATAGACAAATTGAATTTCGATCAATATAATTTTTTTATACAAATACATTTTTTATACTACATGTATAGTATATACATTATAAATAAAAATTTATCAAACGCCATAAGATGGATTAATATATAAATTTTATTTAAGTAGTTTTGAATTATTTCAAGTAGTTCTCAATAACATATTTCAGTAGATGTTTTTTTTAGTAAAATCTGCTCCTTAAAAAAACTAATTTACATATATCAATAGATCAAGTAAACAATTTTATTGCTGTGCAAAGGTTTTTCGTAGAAAAATGTTTTCAAAAGTATAAATAATTTCCATATATTTTTATTCATTGACATCTTAAAAGTAACAAGTTTTGTTTTTGTACATTAAATAGTTGAGTTTTTTTAGTAATTAAAGTGTAAAATAAATATTGCTAATAACACAGTTAATGAGAAAAAAAAATTTATAAAAAAAATGTTTCAAATAACGTTCATATGAAAACTTCAATGATTATTACAATTAAATACGACATATATAAAAATAAATCAATTTGAATATAGTTCACGTAAAAATTAATAACGTATATTATTGCACAGTTAATTACAACATGTGATTACATACTTAAATGAAGCAATGATCAGCATTTTCCCCAATATTCAACAAATGATCACCAATGGAATGTAAAAAAAGTGAATTAATTTAGATTTGAACCACCTAGCAATTTTAAGAAAATGATTTAAGAAATGATAAAACAGCAGAAGAGAAATGGTACAAACGAGGGAATTAAAAGTAAACAAGATCATGTTTCTAATTGCATATCTTACACTTTTCTTCTTTTCTTAATTTTGTATGGTTGTAATGTACATTCATGAGCTTTCGTAGTATTCCGCAAGGTGCAGTAGTGTATATTGAAGTATATATTTTCAAGTTCAGTATTCTCTGTAATAATTCGGTATAGCAGAAGTAGAAAGTTAGTAAATAGTAATAAAATAGCGAGAATTACAAATATATAAATTTTTGAGTATATTTTAATTGTTTATTTAAATAGTATAAATGACTTAGAATATTTTTAATAAAATGATTATTATATTGATAAACAATTTTTAATAAAACTTTTACCAAACGCGATGGGAGACAAACGTCATGGCTTGTCGGTAATTAAATTACATATTATCACTATCTAAAATAAATTATTTTAAAAATATTAATTAATGATTTTGCAACATTAAATAAATACAATTTTATAAATAATAAAATATAGAAAAGACAAAATTTATTAAAATTACAATGTTTTGAATTTATTATTATCTAATTCGTGTTATTATTTTAGAAAGAAGAAATTGCAAAGCAGTTTATGCTACCAGAAAGAAAAAGTAAAATAGCAACATTACTCAAACAAGATGGTCAAGCATATTGCATTTGCAGAAGCTCAGATAGCTCACGATTTATGATGTTAGTCATTTTTGTATAAAAAATTAATGTTAATTATATATTTTTAATAACATTATTTTCTCTATTACTTTTTAAGAGGATGCGATGCTTGTGAAGAATGGTATCATGGAGATTGTATAAATATTACAGAAAAAGAGGCCAAATACATTAAACAGTTTTTTTGTGTTGTAAGATAATTTTAATTGTAATTTTTAACAAACATAATGGTAAAAAAATTAGTACTTTTGAAAATTATATAATTTTTTATAGAGATGTAGAGAAGAGGATCCAACTTTAATTACTAGATATAAACCAAAAAAGACTGAACGTGTAGAAAAACCTGATCAAGATGATCGTAAACATAAAAAGAATAAAGAAAAAGAGCGAATTTTACGATATGAATATGATGCTCCTTGGGATCCAACAGTTACTAAAAAATCATCAAAACGATGTGGAGAATGCTCTGGCTGTTTAAGAAATGATAATTGTGGAAGATGTGATGCTTGCAGGTACAATTGTTTGTAAATTTATAATAATATTGAAATTTGAACCAATTACTCTTTATAAAAATTTTGTTTTTATTTGTAAAAATCATTTTATTAATTGTTTATTAATATATAATTTTTTAATAAAAATATTTTTTCCCATATTTAAATCTTATATTGTATTAAAATTTTAGTATTTCAGAAAATAATATAATTACTTTATGTAATTTCTAATTTCTAAAATTTTTTCTATCATGTTTTAATAAAAATTGACTTAAAAAATATTTAACCAATAAATTTTTTAATACAGACATCTCAAAAAATTTGGACCATCAATTCGTTTAAAACTTCGTTGTGATCAAAGAACCTGTCGGGTTCTTGGAGATCCCTTAAAACCATCTAAAAGTATTAATCGTAATACAAAACTAAATAGAAAACGAAGGCTTGATTCTAGTAATGAAAGAATAGATTATCTTGAACCACCTAGACATTGTTATGGCCCATCGTGTACAAAACAATCTCGACCAGGTAGCAAATATTGTTCTGAAGATTGTGGAATTAAATTAGCTACAAATAGAATTTTTCAAGTTCTTCCACAAAGACTTCAAGAATGGTCGTTTACACCTTGTATAGCAGAACAAAATAATAGATTAGCCTTAGAAAATGTTAGAAAACAGCAACATGAAGTGAGAAGAATTCTTCAAGAACTGGATAAACGACATGCAGAACTTGACAAAATTGTAGAACGTGCAAGACATGCCGTAATAGATCCAAAAGCTGAAACTGATGATAATGATGACACAGAAATGAGTATGTACTGTATCACTTGTGGTCATGAAATTAACTCAAGGACTGCTATTAAACACATGGAAAAGTGCTTTAATAAGGTAAACTACTTATTAATTTTGAAGCTTCAGTACTTACATAAAAGCATAAAAGTTTTATCACTTAAAAGCAAATATAAAATAAAAATATAAGTAAATTACAATTTATTTTATTATTTATATACTTTTAGTATACATAATTATTTTAAATAAAAAAAATAATTAAACAAATTATGCAAATATTAGAATTATTAAGTAATTTTATACAATTAATTAGGATTAATTAAGATTATTATTAAACAACGAATTCAATTATACAGAAAGCTTAACTATGCGCGTAAATTTTTGTAAATAAAATCGTACTAATAAATAAATTATTCATACTTCTTATTATTTCAATTATTATGCATTAATTTTTTTAATTTAAATAAAATTAATTTAGTTGTTTTTGAATTATTATGCAATTTTACTTTGTTAGTCAAAATGTTCAAATTTAAAAATATAAGTATTAAAGTATATAAGTTATATATATAAATATAAGTAAAAAACGCTTAATACTATACTACTTAAATCTTCAAAAATTAAAAATATATTTAAAAAAAAATTTTAAATAAATTTATAAAATTAACCAAATTTTTTCCCTTAGTACGAATCTCAAGCATCCTTTGGATCTATTTTCAAAACTCGAATAGAAGGACAAGTTATGTTTTGCGATTTTTATAATCCATTAAATCATACTTATTGTAAAAGATTGCGGGTGCTTTGTCCTGAACACTGCAAAGATCCAAAAATAAGTGATACAGAAGTTTGTGGCTGTCCTTTAGTTACAAACGTTTTTGATGCAACTGGGGAATTTTGCAGAGCTCCTAAAAAGAACTGTGTTAAACATTATGTTTGGGAAAAACTTCGCAGAGCTGAAATTGATATGGAAAGAGTACGCCAATGGTTAAAAATTGATGAACTTGTCGAGCAAGAAAGACAAATTCGATCAAACATGGCATCTAGAGCTGGTGTTCTAGCTTTACTTCTTCATTCTACTTATAATCATGAAATAATGGAGCAAATTACTCAAGAACAAAACAGAGAACAGATTAAAGCAATGGAAGAAGAAATGCAAAGAAGATATGGCATGCATATGCAGATTGAAAAAAACAATGATTAATGACAATTTATACTGAAATTATTTTTAAACGGGTGAAAAATATTTAAAATAATTAAATATATTTATATGTAATTTTATTAAATGACTCATTTCAGTTTACAATTGTTACATGTAAATTTTTTTATAAAAAATAATTTGATTCAACATTCTTTTTTTAATTAATCTTTACTTTTTATTAGTTAAGATTATCAATATTTATATTTAATAAGTAAATTATAAAATTTACAATGACCTTTATGAATATTTATTTATCTTGTTATAAATTTTATTATATATTATACAACTTCGAAAAACAAATTATCTTTGAAATTTCTAGAAAATAATTTTTTATTAAAAATTTTAATTATTAAATACACACAAAACTCTTTCCTCTTGAAAGTATTCTAGAAATTTCAATTTAACTAAAATTAGTTTTATTATTTTATTTGAAAATTCACAATTTGCATTTTCAAATTTACAATTTGTAAAATTTACTTAATAAATATAACTTAAACATACTAATTTTAATTATCTTAAAATCTATTGCAACTTGTATTCAAAAATACATTTTTATTAATTATAGGATGACAACCTAAAATTATTATATTTTAAATAATACAAACAAAACTACACGGTGGGCATAAACTATAAAATAAAAATTTTCTTATAAAATTTATTTATAATGGATAATTAAAAAATATAAAACATTAGCTTGCACTTTTTATCACTTTAATTTGTACTAATACCAAAATTTTTAAAATATTTATAATTTTTTTTTACTTGGAGAAGTTTTAAAAGGGCTTTGCCTTTTTCCTCTTATATATTCTCCAACTGGTGATACAATTTCTTTTTGCCAAGAATATAATCCACGTTTTTTTGACGGTGTAGTCGGGGTTTTATTTAATGATTTTGGACTTAATCTTTGTACATCCTGAGGTGAATTTCTTAAGATGTCTGGAGATAATTTAATCTGATTTGTAACAGATTTTATTGGTGAAATTTTTAATGAAGACTTATTTTCTGTAGACAATAAAAAATAAAATTAATATAATAAATTTATGTATACTACTACAATTTAAAATTAATGCTTTAACCATACTACAATGCATTCATTTATAAAAAATACAACATATATTTTTTTTTAAACTTACTTTCAACATTTTTTCTATTTTGGATTCTTGAAGTATTTACATTGTGTTTTGAACTTTTTTCATGATTTTCTTTATTCGATGATTTTTTATCCTGTTTTTTACATATGCATACAATATTTTGCTTTCTAATATTTTCTATTTCTTTTGCTAAACATTTTAAAAATCTATCATACAAAATATGAGGTAAGTGTTTAACTTCTCTTAAAAGACTATCACATGACTTACTTCTATGTTTAAGATATTTTTTTTCTGAAATATTTCTATTATTTGTATCAAATGAAAATTCAGATAAATATGTATCATCAAGAGTTTTAAAACTTGTTGAATATTCATCATCTCCTGTATAACTTTCAATAACAGAATTTAATTCTGAAAAAGAATAACTTCTTCGTGAAATTAATTTATCTGAACCTTTACAAAACTTTTCCCATAAGACAAAAGACTCTGTTGTATTGAAATTTTCATTAATATCTCTTTCTTTTTTTACACAGCATTTATCTTTATGGAACTGTAAATTATAACATTTTTCCTCTCTTTTATGTTTTAATTTATCAAGTTTATTATGTTCTAGATCATTTTTTCCATTTTCAAATAAAACTCTTCTCATGGAATTTTTGTTATGATTACTGATTTCATCATAGCTCTTGCATTCACGAATAATTTCTATTGATGCATCTTCACTATTATGCTTAAAGTGCAATGGAAATTTATTTTTTAAAAATGAATTGTTTGCACGTGTTACTTCTGTTTCTTCCATAATAGTTATAAGTCGATCATTTTCAATTTCTGATTTTATTGGAATTAATAATGAATCATTAAATTGACTTGTTTCATCATTGCAATTTAATTTATTTAAAGTTGAATAATTAGCATAAAAGTGATTATTTAACTTCATTTCTAATAATTTTGACACTGATTCAATTGGTAAATATTTAGTACTCTCATCAGATAAATCAGATTGGCTTAAATCCTGGCAATCCATAAAAGTATCATTACTATCACTAATAGCATCTAAATTTTGATCTAAAACATTTACTGAATAATTAGTTTCATTATTTGTGTCATTATTTGGAACATAATAAACCAAAGAATCTCCTGGTTTAATTTCTTGAGAATGTGGTAACACTTGTCCAGCTAAAATAGCAGAATGCAATGATCCTTGCAAGTTTCCATTTTTTACATTGAGATTTTCAATAGGATTATCAGAACATGTAGTATAATTTGAGGAACCACTTGAAGTAGAAGTTTTACCTTTCACTCCACAATCTAAAAAATAAGCATTATTTGATTTTAAAATCTGTGTTTTATAATAAATAATAATAATTATTTAAATTATATATCCAGTTCGATTAATTTTATAAATAATTGTAATTTGATAAAATAAGATTAATTTAAATTACAGAATTTTTTGAAATTTATAAATTTAATGATTTAAAAATTCGAATTTTTATACTATTTTTATAGATTAAATGAAATATTATAAATAAAAAATATTTTACTTTTTCAATTGTATTTCTTAAAATATAAACGAAACGTTAATCTTTTGTTTTAGATGTGTAATAAAATTTATACATTAAAATTAATGCATTTTAATATCTTTAATTACATTTCTCATCTTTTTTATTTCAAGTTTACAAAACACAACAAAATGCAACAAACTATAAACATTTTCATGTTACTCACGCTTCGTATCCAGAAATTTTTCTTCACGATTCATAGTATATTTAAATTAATATCACTATTAATGTATATATAAAACAATGTAATTATTGATAACTAATGTAGCAACATATTAATCACAAATTTTTAAAACTATATGTCCACTAAGTATCTCAATATCTCTGTAATACTCTGAAACTTCAAATTTATTATTCCCACAAGAAAATTTGACAAAGAAACTCTACCCAATGGCTTTTATTAAAACTTGTGTCAAAACCAAAAGATAAGCTCGAAGTGGTAGTTTTTCAAATAAATTCCATGATACCGGAATTACCAGAATTAGATGCATAGCATAGGAGTAAAGCATGTCTGGTAGAATACATCGGAGAAGGGATAGAAAAAAATGAGCATCGTCGAACCGCCGATAAGGTCCAAACTAAAACGGTCACTTTTAAAATCGTATCGTTTAGTGGCAAGAGAATAATACCAACTGTATAGGATAAAATAATGATAGTTTTAGTTTTTCTTATTGATATATGATTTACTAATAATAAATTTTACTATTTTCAGGCACATGAAACGTTTATATATTACACATTGAATTGAATAAAATTTAAAATTAAATCTAAATGTATAAAATTACAAATAATTATTATTAATTATGTGTCAAACGAAATTTATAAAAATTGGTAGATGAAGTTTTTTATTAAAAATAAGTATTTTAATATTCATTTTTATTTGTATAATATTTTACATTAAAAATTAACATATTCCTCAAAAAATAGTTATTTCAAGTTTTATTTTAAAGGAATGCTTTTAATAAAAAAAATTGGTTTAATTTAAATAGATATATATAGACTATTAATTCATAGATCTATACATTTGTTTTTAATTACATTTAGTTTTTGGTATAATGTTTATATATACATTTATATACAAATCTTAATTATAAGTTAATCAAAATAATTTCATTTTAACAAATTCTTAAACTAATAATATTAAATTAAATTAAATAAAAAAAATTATTCATCAAAATTAAAAGTTTATGATATTTTTATTACATATTTTTATTAAGAAAAATATTTTTCTATTTTGAAATTATATCTACTTTCTGAAAATGTTTCCTTTTTAAATCATATTTGTTAAATTTAAATTAATTTATATAATTACGTTGATTTAAATCTACAAATAAATATAAATAAATAAATAAGACATTAGATTTCATCAACATATTTAAAATAAATAATTTCAATTAATTACATGCTTTTAAATTTGAAATAATAATTTTGTATATATTATGTAAATACTATATACTTCAAGTATAAAAAATAGGGCTATTATCGAACAATTTCTTGAATAAGCATTTTAAAATTAAAAAATTTCTCCTACAATAGATAAACGTTGAAGAAAAGGCTGTGATTGACAGCTTAATAATTGAAAATCTTCTTTTGCTGTGATATTAGAAGGATATAAATTATTTTTTCTTATTTTTTCTAACATTAATTGTGGATCAAAATAAATTTTTCTTTCTGAGGTAGTCTCTTTAAATTTTAATAATTCATTTTTATTTAATGTATCATCATTAGATGAAAATTCTGGACTAATTCTAGACGTTACTAATGTTTCTACATTCTCACTATCATCTGCTTTATAAATTGTACTTGGAGGAGCAATAACTCTAACTTTATAATTATTTGTATCTGTTGATGTATTTGTTTCAAGCATATTTGTCTGCTTTTTAATAAGATTTTCATCAGATTCTGAAGAGTTTATTGATTTTATGTTATGAATAGTATCGTTTATTTCACTTTTCTTAATATCAGATAATTTTGTAATTTTTATAGTTAT
Organism: Platyscapa corneri; assembly: GCA_018907185.1. Classification (NCBI taxonomy): domain Eukaryota; kingdom Metazoa; phylum Arthropoda; class Insecta; order Hymenoptera; family Agaonidae; genus Platyscapa; species Platyscapa corneri. Next base: position 169,901 of record JACCHW010000005.1, on the reverse strand, counting down.
ATTGTTTTCTTCTGCTAAAACAACATCATCTTCAAAAAGCTTAATATTAGCTGTATATTCACTTCTCCTATCATTTACTGCAATAAATTTATGGATTTTTGATTTCTTTTGAGGAAATAAATTGTGTGGATGTTGACAACAGTATAATGCACCAGGATCAATAGGATGGGCTTCTGTATTAAATATATAACCTCCAGCATCTACAATACAGTGTCCCCATGGAGTTTGTATAACATCACCGTGTTCTCCTATAATGAATATAGATTTGTAATTGTATCATATATTAAAGTATTTAATTTAATTTTAAACTGATTATAAATTTATTTTTGTTTTATATAGTTAATATAATAATTACAGAATAAAGTTTTCTACAATCAATTTTTGTCTGAAATTTATATTAATATACCTGTATTATGAATAAAATTGTCAGGATCAAAGAGTAAATATAGATATTTTGTTGTTTCTGCAAGAAAAAATGACTCCATTCTATCAGCTTTACGATGATCTCTAACATCATTAATTGTAGCATAACCACAAGTAGTTTTTGCACTGTGCTGTAAACTTCTTAAGACATCAATTCCTACTTGAATTAAATATGGATCACCTGTAGCTCTGTAAAGATACATAACAGATTCTATTAATTCAGGTCTTAATGGATAACTTTCTCTATTAGTTCCAGCTTCGCCTTGAGGAATGTTATAAAATTCTGGAGTAAAACCAAATTGTTTCCACACTTTGTGATAATTATGAAGTGATTTCATAGCATCTCCAACTTCACCAAAGAGACTTAAAACACCAGGCCAATAAGCATCGAGTGATTGAAAAACTGGAAGCGTTACTTGACCTTTTGTCATAGATACCCAAAGATGCCAGTCTTCTTTTCGAATATATTTTTCAATAGCTGCCTTATGCTCGTGAAAAATAGCAGCTAACGATGGATCTTGAAATAATAAAGTTCCTTTTGCCAAATATTCAAAATAAGAATCAACACCAGCACCTATTCCAGAATCTTGAGCTGTCCAATGACCAGTTAAAACATCTACATGATTTCCAACTAAGCCAATATTTGATTTATAATAATGAAGAGCTTTCATTGCATTCATGGCAACTTCTTCATATAATGGATCACCAGTTAATCTGGATAAGGTGCCAAATTCTAAAACAAATGTACCAATTCCAGCAGTACATGTAATACTTGTTTCACCTTGTGGTACCCCATATTTTAAATTTACTGTTCCATAAGGCATTCCAGTTGGAGTATCAAATGCAATAATTAGTCTTTTAGCCATATCTTCGGCAAGACGAAGTAATGGTCCATTGCATGGCCAACCTGGCTCTAATTGTAAACCAGCTTTCCTTGAAAGCAAATGAGCACTTAATAAACCACCAATAACTCGAATATTAGTTTCAAAAACAGATACATTTATATTTGCTTCAAAATCTGATCTTGTTGCAATAATTTCTGCTACCCTGCGAAATTCAGTAAAATTTCCCATTACAGCTAATGTATCTAAAGCATCAATAAGAGTTAGTGAAAAACTACCCCATGTATCAAAACCATCACAGCTTAATGAGCGCAGCTCATCGTAAGGATAAGCATATTTCAAGTAACTGGAATATGCATGATCAAACATTGCACGAGTTTCTTCACGTAACTTAAGTAACTCTTTTTTTTCATAACTTTGAGGTACACCATAAATCAATGATGTACATCTCAAAATAATCAATGTTATAATTGTAATTAACATTTTGTGACATATGTTTTATGGTTAAGTTATAATTATAAGTTATTATAATATATCTATACTTATAAATAAGTTATTATAATAAATTCTATATCTATAAATCTGATATTTTGTATTTTACTCTTATATAAATAGTATACAAATCAAAATATTCTTTTTTATTAATGTTTTAAATCTGAAATATTAAAAAAATTATGAATCAGTAAATCGTGAAATAGTAAAATAATAAAATTTGAATAGATAATTAACTAAATTTGTATTACGTTATATTAAAAAATTCAATTTTACATTTTTGTATATGAAATGATTTAATTAATCAAGCTTAAATTAGTAATATTAAAAACATCTTCATGGAACGTTTCATTTTATAGATAATAAAAACTGCGCTTACCTCCCCCCTCTACGACAAAAACACAATACGTGGATAATCTATACATATTTTAGATTTTTAATCAATAATCAATTACATGCATCTATTTGTTGCATTATCTCTAAAAATATTTTCTATTTATAATAGTATTATTTTTACTAATACAAAAATTAAAAAAATGATTATTTTTTCATTTCAAAATAAATTAGAAATATTGATAAATATTCGTTATTTTAAAAAATTTGTATTTATAAAAAATTATATTTTCATTATTTCTAATTATATCTTCCATCAAATTTTAAATCAATGAATTTTATTATTTTCAAATTAATTAAAATATTTGATAATGAAAAATGTAAAAGGCGCCACTTTTTACTGGAAATTGAGATTATGCACAAGTGCAAATTTAAAAAATTTAGTAAAAAATAGATTATTGTATGAAATATAAAATGCTCTGAGGGTCTACCTGGCCACCCCCTTTTACACATATCCTAAGTTTTTATGTACTCTGTACATTTTCTACATTGCGCAATAAGCAGTATAAAGAATATTAAAATATTTACATGAGGTTGCAGAGCATTGACAAAAAATATATAAAAATTGCAGTACTTTAATAAATATTTGAACATTCATTAAAATTATATTTAATCTAAATCCAAGATTTCTTATATAGATATTGATATTAAAAAGAAAAATATTAGAAGCATATTTTTATCTAATTTTAACATTATTATACCATTTTTTAATTAAGATATTAGCCTTTAAAACTAATTTTAATTTCCATTTAGTTGAATAGTAATTATAAAGCATAAAAAATTTTTTGATTCAATGCTTAAATTAATTTTTTTTATTCTTTATAATAAAAAACATTTTTACATTTATCCACATAAAATTCTACACATATTTTTTGGGTACATTTTTGAAGGTTTATACATATGCAGCTTATATTTATCGATTTTTTATAAATCTGTTCAATTAAAGTCGTATTTTATAAACTTTGATTAAGATTCAATAAATAACGCCTAATTTTTTTATATTTGTTTTACTAAAATTAAATTTAAATTTTTTATTAAAACAATATGAAAGGTATTTGAAAAATAATTTTTTTTTATTAATATTGAGGGAAACATTAAAAAATAAAAATATTTATATATGGAATGCCTTGAAAATATATGTAAATCTCTTCTCATATCCCTGATTTATCTTGTATTTTTATAAAACAAATTTAAATATTATAATTTATTGTAAGTAAATTGATTCAAAAGATTAATCACATGCATATATATATGAAAATATTTAATAATCTTTTTTTGTATTTTTTAATTAGGAACAATTTAAAAAAATATATATATACGATATGCTGCGATATCTTACTTAATTTGTTATACTAATTAATATAATTTTTAAAATATTAAGTAATAATATAATTAATAAAATTTTGTAAATACATAATGTTAAATTTATAATTTTTTGTATATTTACGATATTTCTGTTTTATAATAAGAAGTAAAAAAAATAAGTGCTTATTATATACATCAATTACGATAACTATCGTATGAAATAAAATAAAATTAGATATTTTCTTTAAATACAAAACTTTATTGATTTTATGTTTGTAAATTTATTAAATAATACCGCGCAGATTGATCAAAGTCCATGTAGTATTTTACTGTTTTAAATGTAATATACCAATCTTCAAAATTTCCTATATATATATATATATATATATACATATATTTCCAGCATAATGTTTATTATTTGACTGTAAAAGGGTTTAATTTAATAAAAGGCGAGTGCACAGACGTGGCAAATGTCCAAAAAATTTCATCCAGGAAATTTTCTTGGGAAAGGAAATCTCCAGGTTTGGTTTGTTGCGCATCGAACTAACGCAGTCAGTCTGCAGCGTAAGTTCATAATGCGATGATAAAATAAGTTCATGAAACTTCAAATCAAAAATTTCGAATAACAATTGACATTGCTACTACATTCTCATTGTAAGTGACATTACAGGTTACGAATTACCCTTGAACACGGGGGAGAGGATTTTTTCAAAATTCTAATGTTGGAGTATTGTTGGATGGACATAAATAAAAATAAAGCTAAGTTTTGTGAACTTAAAAGTAGTCTTTAACACCAGAATTTGTCTTAACAACAATTATTAATCAGATCATCTACAGTTTGATACGTCTTCACTCCACCAGCAATAGAAATAAAGTTTCGAAGTTTTCGCGCTGAAGTGGATTTTGTAAAATGACATTCAACAATCTCGTTTATTGGTAAGGAATTAAAACTAATTTCTTTTTCAATAAATCAAATTTAATTATTTATATTTCATTTCACTTATATGGAAGTTGTATTTATATCATTAATAAAATTAGCTGAAATGATTAATTGATTTAGACATAATTTTAGCTGATTAAAAATTAATTTTTTTATAACAAAAAAATATACTTAATTTAATAATTTTTATTTATCTGAAACTCAAATTTTCAGCAATATTTAAATACTTAAATGATAAATAGTTTCAGAAATTTATTATTTTTTAAAATTGTTTTTGCTTTTTTAATTATTGACATTCAATATTGTTTTACATAAACATTAAAATCTTATTTTACAATAATTTTCCATTATGCTTTTAGGTATCAGAAAAAAATTGGTACTTATGATAAACAGCAATGGGAAAAAACAATAGAACAAAAACTATTTTATGGATTTACTCATGTTCCTATGAGAACAGCAAAGCTTAAAACAGAATTTATTGATGTTGATCTTGTTCGTGGTAAGTTACTATTTATAAATATTATTTAAATTTTTATTTGACGAATTAAATTTAATTATTTATGAAATTTTTTATATTTTCAACAGGTTCATCATTTCCTAAAGCTAAACCTAAACATGGACTTGGAACAATTATTTATCTTGCTTTTCAAAGACTGTTATTTTTACCTTTTAATACACAATGGTGGATTCAGCAAACAAGCTCTCGTATTTACATTTTCTTTTTACTTCTTTATGGCCTTCAAATATTAAATATTTATATATACTTTAATCACTTCCCTAAAGAAAATGAATCTGAAGTAAGTATATAACATTTAAGATTAATTTAAAAATTAAATTGTAAAAAATTTAATGCAATAGCCAAATAAAAAAATATTAAAAGTATATATAGCAATTTAAATAATTAATATAATAATATAAAAATAAATACAACAAAAACAAATTAAATGAAAAAACTATTTTTTAGATTGTTTCAATATCAGAAGTGCTTGTACCAGGAGTAATGATGCTAATATTATGTATGGTACATTCCCAAATTGTATCAACAAACTGTGGTCCAATTATGTCTAGTAAATATGAAAGACAACGTATAAGACATTCTAGACATGACAGATCCAGGCTTAATAAAACAAGAACAAGAAGAAATATTTGTGAGTAAATAATATGTGTTATTTAAAACAATAAATTATTATTATTTAAAGCTTTATTTTAATTAATTTAAATTGTATAATAACAATAACTTAAGTATACAAAATAAAAATAATGTTAAATTTTAGTTGAAAACAAAGAATCTAAAGTTTCTCAAAATTCAGAGAAAACTGGTATGATAGATATCGAAGTTTCTCCTTCAGTTAGGTTTGCTAAAAACGTAATTATTGATACATCTTCAATAGCAAGTACGTCTAGTGCTAAACAGGAATTTAAAACACCTTTTAGTGCTAATAAAAAAAGTTCAATAAATAATCCTCAGCACTTTGTTGAAGCTGAAAGATTAAATGTAGAAGAACAATTAGGTATTCATCAATACTTTTATTTAATGTAAGTATTAAATTATTTCTATTAATTATATTAACAACATTCTATTTTTTTCATAGTTTTAGTACATAATTTAGAGAACAATCAAGAAAATAACATAGTTGTTCATCAGGATGATGATGGTTTTGAAAGTTTAAATGGTAATGTTTCAAGTGATAATGACCGTGAAGCTTTAAGAGTTAAGAATAAAGACAATCCGGTTCAGACTGTAGATAAAAATACTAAAAAAAATGAAAATGAATCAATAAGCCAAGATCAACTTCTTTGTGATATGTCTGGTTTGTATAATTTAAAACGAATATAGTTCAAAATATCTTATTAGAAATTTACTTTGAATACATATTAATGTATTAGAAGTATCATAAAATAACTCAATTAAATATTTAAATGTAGGAAATAGTAGAAGGCTGTTAATATAATATAATCTTTCTTAAAAAAGCAAAATGACATAACCAACGTTTTTTGCTTTGCATGCAGCACCTGAAGTTCCCACAAAAAAAGGAGAATTGCATGATAGTGAAGAAGATGAATGTGATAGTCCAGTAAGTTACTATAAAATATTTTTAATAATTGAAATAAACAAAATAAAATAAAATTATTTAATATCTAATAAAAGATATGAACAGCAATATATTGGAAAATGAAATAAATACATTATATAATGTTTTAAAAACTAATTTAAATTTCAATAAATGATAAAATTTCTTCAAAATATTTAAAAAAATAAATTAAATTATAGGATAGCAATCGTCGTTCGGTGCAAAGTTCAAGAGATGATAGAAAAGAGAGTGCAAGTGAAGAAGAAGGAGAATGTGAAGAAACTATTACAAACCATTTGATTGAGGCAACAACTTCAGCTACTGAATGGATGGGAGTTACAACAAATAGTGATGAATGTAGTTATAGGTATGTAGATTTATTATAGTTATTTTTGTATCATAATTAAATTATATTTTTTACATTATGTAGTTCTGAAATAGAAGAGTCTGATCGTCATAGTGAAGCTGATGCAGAGTATGGAGAATTTATAGAACATCCATTTTCGTGGGAATTTGAATTACCACCATCAACTCTTTTGAATTCAAATTATAATTCGTCTGATCGAGGTTTTTCTTATATAGTTCTACTTGAACACATTTATTATAATTTTTTTCTTTTAAAAATATAATACTACATCTATTTTCAGTTATTGTTATATAAAATTTATAAACACATATATAGTAAATAATAATTTATTATAACTTGATTATTATTTTTCCAAAAAGAATTCATAAAAATTCTAAATTTTATAAATTATTTGCTACAAAATATTTTAAACAATTTATATTTATTGCAGTATCTTGTACAATATGGACTCATCGAGATGTAAAAAAAGCTGAACTTTCAGTACTAGATATTAGCTCAGCAATAATTGCAAGAGTAGAGTCAATGCCAGAAAGCATGGATTATTTATACACTGGATTAATACTTGCTATTGTGTTGTCTTTAGTGCCTTCTCTAAGACGTGTAAGTGATCATTTTGGAATGGATTTTGTTAACAGTACTGTTAGTTCTTCAATACCTAGTGAGTTATCACTAGTTAGTCCTGAAACATTTTCAGATATAATTTGCAAAGTGATAAATGTTGCTTTTGGATCATCATTATTGTAAGTTTATTGGTAACTTTAATATTATTCAAAATTTTATGAAAAACATTTGAAATATTCTTTACTTATACAGGGATAGAATAATGATATTATCTTCATCTTTTGAAAGACTTGTATTAGCATCTTTACTATTTTTTCTATTAGTGGTTGCTGAACGAACATATAAACAACGATTACTATACGCAAAGTTTTTTTCTCATTTAACATCATCCAGACGTGCAAGAAAGTCTGATTTACCACACTTTCGTTTAAATAAAGTTAGAAATATTAAAACTTGGCTTAGTGTCAGGTCATATTTGAAGGTATGCATTTTTAATTTCTACAAGTTTTTAAGTTCTTATATATTATATTAAATGTCCTAAAAATTATTTCTTTTAAAATCACTTAATATTAAATATCTAATAAAACTATTTTTGATACTTTTTAAAAATTTATTAAAAGTTCTTAGATTTTTATAAAGATTATTTTATACATATATGATATTTTAAACATTTTTATATTTGTTTAGAGAAGAGGTCCACAAAGGTCAGTTGATGTTATTGTATCTTCAGTGTTCATTATTACCTTAGCTCTATTGTCATTTGTTTCTTTAGAGTTAATAAAAGTAAGTTTATAAAATAATTTATAAATTTATTTATAATATATTGTAATCCGTTTCTTACAATAAATTTTTCAGGATCTTGATAGCTTACACTGTCATTATAATATTGAGGCTTTGTTTTGGAGTTTTGCACTAGGTATATTTATATTAAGATTTATGACATTGGGTACAAAAATCAATAAAAAGTACAGAAATATTTCTGTTTTAATTACTGAACAGGTAAATTTATTTACTATATAATTCATACCTCTTTATTCAACAATAAATTTTTACGTTTTTTAGATAAATCTTTATTTACAAATTGAACAAAAACCTCACAAAAAAGAAGAACTTATGGTTGCCAATAGCGTTTTAAAATTAGCAGCTGACTTAATTAAAGTAATATTAAATATTTTATATTTTTAGTTATGCAGATTGTATTTTGCAATTTACAGATACTATTTTTTGCAGGAGCTTGAAAGCCCATTTAAAATTTCTGGTCTATCAGCAAATCCTTATTTGTATACTATTACCAAGGTTGTACTTTTATCAGCATTATCTGGAGTTCTCTCAGAATTACTTGGTTTTAAGTTAAAATTACATAAGATTAAAATAAAGTAAATAATTTCTTTTTGTATTATTATTAATTTTAGAAAATGAAAATTTAGCAAAATATTTTTTTCTTTGAAGAAAAATTTGTTATGGTAAAATAGAGGTTTTAAATATTAAAAATCTATTATAAATATAAAAATTAAAATTTTCTAATTAAAAAAAATATTTGTATACAGATGTGTGTATCACGATATCACGAAAATCTTGCAGTAGTCGTCATATAGTATTTAATTAAAAAAACTTAAGTTTATTTCAATTCATATCATTTGAAATAAAAATTCTGAAAAATCTACATAATATAATATATGAAAATTTTAATAAAAAATATCAAATTACTTCAAAAAAATTCAGTTCAGTTCAAATTTAACAGAAAATAACACAGAATAGATGTTCTGATATCATTAAGCATACATTTATAAAAATTTTTAAATATTTAAATTAAAGTAATAATTTATGTATTGCATTAAACTTTTAACGATAAATTTCTTATTTTGAAAAACGTAGATTTTTTCCTAATTTTTTAAGTACTCATAGAAAACGTTTTTATTCACTTGAAATTCAAATTTTGGAACATGAATAAAGAAATTCTTAAAATTTATATAAGACAATTTTTATCTATTAAAATTCTGTTTTATATTTCTATTTTTTAAATTGAAATAATAATAATTACTTTTTATCTTGCAACAATTAAAGTATTTAAAAAGAAATTTCTAAAATGCCCTTAGTTTTAAATATTAAAGTGTATATAAAAATAAGTATAATAATTAAAAGAATAACTTGACTTTTTAATTATATGTATGATTTTTCAGATTTATATAGAATTTAAAAATTGTACGACAGAAAATAAACAAAAATGGTTAATTGTAATGTAAAAATATCAAAATTTTAAAATTGTTTTACACAATTTTAATTAGTATTTTTAATTATTTAAGAAATTATGAAATTAATGTTATATTTACAAATTAACTTAAGAATATTTTAAAAATAAAATTTTATATTAAAATATATATAGAATTTAAAGAAAATAAACGCAATATATTAGCTTTAAATGCGAGAAATTGACCTTCAATTTAATTTAAAACCAATTATAATATAAAAAAATGAAATAATATGGAAGTATAAAACTGATTTTAGTTTTTATTCAAAGAATTTTAATTTAATAACTATTTTTATTTTTAATAATTATTTATTAGTTTATCAAAAATATTATTTATGTTAAAATAAGTATAATACATTTTAACAAATAATTACTAGTAATTAATTTATTATGTTATAGAATAGTGCAATATTAATTATACTAGTACGTGTTATATATTTTATAAACTTTAATAAATTATTAGACATAACTAGTCGTGTTTTTTAAATGTAAACTTTAGATATTCAATATTATATTATAAGAAAAGCATTTTTCTCAACAATTTAATGTTACGAGAGTAAAAATATACCTTAACTAAGGTCTAACGTATATTTAAACGAAACTTGCAATTAAAGTATCCATAGTATTTTTGAAATATTAAAAAATTAAATTTTATTGCATTAAAACAATTTTTAAAAGTGTAATTTATTAAGAATATATGTGTTTGTATATTAGTAAAGCAGTTTATTAAAACGATAATAAAACATACGATTCTTTATACATCTATCTAAAGTTTACAAACTATCTAAAGTTCAAATTTCTTTAAAAATAGGCTTCTTTAAGTTTTTAAAATTAAATTTAATCTATAAATAATTCTTTTTAATTAATACAAAATTATCAAGCCTATTTATTAAATTTTCATTTTATTTAAAAAAAATTAGTCATATTGAAATATTATATGTAGTAATTACATATACATAAACATTAATAAATAAATATGAAAAAATAATACCTTTCATATAAAATGACTAATTATTCTTCAATTAGAAGGAAAAATAAAAATAAACATTTAAATACATACACTCGCACCCGCGTGCAAATATCAATACTACCTGGTTTAAAAGAACAATTAAAAATGTATTATAAATTTAAAGTTAATATTTGAAATGAAAAATCGGAATAATAATATTTGTATTTAAGTTTATATTATAAATATAAAAAATCTATTAATAATATGTGTACTATAATATTAATTCACAATATATTTTAATTTACTTAAAAAGTATATCACCTGTAATTTTGAATGTGTATAAATGCGAATACACTGTTTTGTATTAAAATATATCAAAAGCAATTTTAAATTATAATCCAAACGAATTTACAAAATAATAAATATTAAAAATAAACTATAGAATAAATCTTTTTAATCCTGTGCTGTATTTAAATTATATTGAGCTCTTTATATAGGAGGTCTTTATCAGAGATGTAAAACAAATTAAATATTAACTAAATTGTACACAAAACTATTTAATTCTTTTCAGTAATTTAATAATAGAAGAGTAATGTATAATTGATTCTAATTTTACAATAAAAAAAATTGTGTAATTATACTTATTGTTTTACCAATATTATCAAATAAACTATAAATATAATACATAAATTTGTAAATAGATTGTATTTACAATGGACATTTTAAATGTTATAAAAAAATAATATTACGATAAGAAGGACATAACAATAATTTTATTTTTTGATTGTTTATATTTTTCATTTATTTATTATGAATTATTAATAAAAAAATCAACATATAAATAAAAACGTGAGAAAAAATAATTTTAATTAACGTTTATATTTTAGATTATTTTATATTTTAATAATTATTACAACTAAAAATTTATTAAAATTTTTCAAATATTATAATTCAAATTATGAATCAATACAATTTCTATCTAAATCATTCTTAACAATGATGAGATCAATTTAATTATAATAACACAAATATCAGTAATATATAAAAAGTAATAAATATATAACGATTACAGACTTAATTTTTTTAGTAATAATGCATACATATCAATGAGTGTATCTTATATTTTTATATGTTTAATTCTTAAATTATGAAATATAAATGATTTATTTCTATTTTTGTACGCATGGAAACTACTTAAATTTGTTTGCATTGAATTTGTCATTTCTATTGGACAAACAAAAAAATAATATAATCATCCGTTTGAAATAAAAGTATACAATTTTGCAAACAATTATTTTTTATACTTATATATTGAATATGATTATTTTTATTAATTTAATTAAAGAATTAATCATTTTATGTTGAACAGTTATAAAAAAATACAATTATATTTTTATGTTAACTTTTTAAATTTCTTTTTAATAATAAGGGAATAATAAACATTTTCTTAATATTTTTAGTTTCTCATCGTTGCTGTTTATGTTTTAGTATATTCTGAACGTATTTTCGATCAATTCAAATTTTATTTGATAAACAGTTCATCAATAAAATATCGCATAATTTATTAAATTATAAGAAATGAGTGTACAGTATTATATATACATAATAATTCACGTAACTTCCAAAGTAAATTTAAAAAGACATAAATTTATCTAAAAGTTTAATAATAATATTAATAACTTAATATATACTGAACTATTTTCTTCTGATTTTTGAAAATAAGAGCCCGGAAATTTATTTTTATTTCCCTAATTAATATTGCTGAGATTTTTTTAAATTAAAAGAATTTAATATATTTATTATAATAAATACAAAGATCTTGGATTTTTAAGAGAAATAGTACTTATAATTATGATTTTTGATAAAAAAAGTTACTAAAAATTGTACAATAGATTTATTTTTTAAAGAAAATTTATTCATTACCATAGATTATTTATGAAATATACTTTTTAAATACTAAAATTATATGAATTTTAGTAATACACTTAATCCCTTTAATTACACTTAAATTAAACATTAACTTAATATTAAGAATTGAATATTGTTACTAAGCACAAATTTAACTAAAATTTGTATGTTTAACTATCAAGAATGTTTTGTAATGAAGACTACATAAGTTATTATATGAAAATTTTTAGTGTAGTTAAAAATAATAATAAAATAATTAATAGTATTCGACAAAAAATATAACAATAACAATATAATATCGTATAAGAAGAAAGTTATATCTTTATAAAACTGTGTGAATTTTATATAAATATGTTTCGCTCTTTGAATAATGCAAAAAATATTGTTAATTACTTTATGTTGTTTAAAAATATTTAAAAATTTATAAAAAAAATAGAAATATTATTTCAAAAAATAAAATAAAAGTAGCCTAAATTTTGCACTTATATATACCAATTGAAGAATTAGACTTAAATTTTATATCAATTAATAACAAATTAACTTTATCAAAGTTTAATTATAATTTAAATATATGTTCATAGCTTTATTAACTATTAGCTATACATTTATTTCCTTCAACTGAAGAATAAGAACGATAAGATAATTATATAATTAATTTAGATTTACATGATTTGATAAATTTTAAAGCATAAATTTATCAGTAATATTATATATTATTGATTTTTGATGTCTAAAAATCTTATTAAAAAAATTAATATAATAATAATTTTCTTAGAAAAGAATCATATTTATTTTATCAATTATTTAAATAATTTAAAAAAAAATTTCACTTAATTTTTTTACTTCGTGTGTTATTATAAAAATTAAGTACTTAATGTTGTAGATTATTTTCTAAGGCTAAAATTAAAATTAAAATAAAAAATTGAGATATTGCTAAATTAAAAATTTTTTTCTAAAATCTAAAACAATAAGATATTTAAATAAAATATTATATTATTTATTACGTGTTTAATTTTTTAAAATGAATTACAAAAACATCAATGAATAAAATAATAAATTACTTTTAAATCTTTGATAATTAAAATGTATTAATTTTATGTATATATTAATATTTTTAACAAGCAATATTCAACTCATTAGGTTTTAAACAAAAAATTTTCGCGATCTATTATCTATTAACCTAGCAATACAATACGAAAGATTTTATAGTGAACTGGTTAAAAATGAAGTCGGAGAACCAACTTTATAAGTTTGGCCATTAACATATCCATTTTTTTGGTAAATAACTGTTGAAGTTATTTAATTGTGCTGTATTATGAAACACGATATACTAGACAGATACAATATGAAATTTCTTAGGGAATTTTGAAAAAAACAGTAGTAGAGTGTCAAAACATAGAGTGGTATTTAAATAGGTTAACTTTTTTGAGAAGGAACGAATAAAAATGTCTTCGATGAATACTAAGGTACTTGCTGTGCATTTGCTAGATTTCCTTTTTATGATTACAATAACTATTAATGAATAATAGTTATACAGAGAATTTAAATGTTAGAAGAAAACATGTTTCACATATAAATGTTTTAATTAAGCTTTAAAGCTTTAATTTTAAACTGAAAAACTGTATATTTCATATTGTAAATTATAAAGTATTTCAATTACAACTAGTTTTTTAAAACGAATGTGCACACTTACATAAAATTAATGTGTAATTTTTTAAAAAAATTTTAACGACGATGTGTTTCTTTACAAAAATTCAGTGCAATTCATTGAGCACAAATATATTTTGCAGTATAATTTATACTCGATTAAATTATCGTGTGCGGACTTATTATTGAAAACTATAAAAAAACTTATAAACTAAAATATATCATTTTTTCTGTGTATTCTTTTTAAAATTGTAGGTTCAGATTTTTTATTATAATATATTTTAAAAAACTAATATTTAGGGAATGCTTATTGCTTATATGGATTATTTATTTATGTTAAAGTAGTTCAAAAATTAAATTAATGTCAATAAAACTAGTTATATACAATACTTATTATGTTTTACATTCGCGTATAACTATTTATGTGCCATCATATAAAAAAGAAATTTTTATTTGATTAGATATATTTATATGAATAATATATTTAATTTAAATAAAAAGATATTTATCGACCAATGGTATAATTATCATAATAATAAAAACTTCATATTATTATCGAAGAGTTAGGATTTACAAATTTAAGCAAGCGAAACTGTTATACACAAACTTCAAGAGTTGTTCCACGACAATCTGCTCAATTATTTTTTCCTTCAAAACTTGTTCCTATCTCTTCTAGTCTCTATGTAAAATTTATACATTTATGTTTAACAGTAAATTTTAACTGATATACATTTCTTATGGCTAACGCAGTTATAATTTCTTAATTTATGCAATATAGAATGTACCGTATGCCGTCCATTCAAGAAAATCCTCTTATAATAGTTATTATTCTTGTAAGTGATCCAAATATATTATTATATATATATAGAGTAGAGTCCAAGTGATCATGAGACCTAGCGCAGGCAAATTTGGGAAATCTTACGATCCTACAATTAGTTAATATTGATACTAATATAATATTATTATTAATCATTGATTTTGAAATAATGTTTTCTTTGTTAATAGCTAACATTGAATTCTTCTTTATAGAATGAAAAGATATTAATTATTATAAAAATTATATATATATATGTAATGGATTATAACTGAGTTATTTAAATATTTCATTATTTTATTTTATAAATTAGTTAATTGAAGACTATCATCATATTATTATAAAATAATGCAACCTCACAAAATGTGAATACTATTAATGTGCAATAAATTCAAATTAAGATATTTTATTATATATATTTTATATATTGCTAAATCTTATAATACATAACTATAGAAAATAAAATAAACGATAATAGTTAATATAAAAAATTTATATATTTAAAAAATAATCAAAGATATAAATTTTTCTTTTATTTAATTAATATGATAAAATTGTTTATTTATTTATAGATAGGAAATATAAAAATTTACGGAGATTCACAAGTAAGTAAATAATGTAAAATTACGTTTTGCTTATTTAAAACAAATAACAATATACACAAATACTACAAATTTTAATATAAATTCTTAAAATTGTAGTACATACAACGGTTGATCTTTATTTCATCTCTTAACACATGTTTCCACAAAATATATTAATTATGTTCGATCTTGAGATATGCGAATATAAATTCAAAGTTATACATTTCACTCCTTTGTTCGATTTGGAAAAATGTAAAGAAAATAGGAAAAGGTATAAGATTTCAAAGCGTGGTTTGATGTGTAAATTTGCGTTTGTAATAAAAATAAAGTTAAATAAATATATCTTGTACTCGCAAAATTTACGTGTTAACCAAACTATACATGCTGTAATAAACGCAGTATATTTTAATAAAAATATTTAGCATCACTTTTTCTAATGAGTGAATAAAAATGTGTAAAATCATTAAAACCAAAATAAAAACAAAAATAAAATTACAGCAAATTCAGAAACATTTAAAATATTTCAATTTTTTCAAATGTAAAAAACCATGTTTTTCTTATAAGAATTCAGTTCATAAACTTAATTAATTTCTTCTAAGTTATGCGTCACTCCAAAAAAGAAAGAAAAAATGCATGCGTGCCCACCAGCATTTACAAGAGAGAATTGTTACTACATGTAAAAATGTCGAACCATTTGCTTGATATGAACTTCGTTCGTGTGGAATTTATCAATTGTTCAATAATAGCACCAAAAAATTTAATGATGTTTCAAAATGAAATTTTATGTATGAAATATTCTATTAAATAGATATTTACATATATTTGAAAACACGTAATATTTATGCACTATCCATATTTCAGTAATTTTATACGAAAAAATTTTCTTAAAAGAATAAAAAATATTACATATAATCATACAAATTTTTACCACAAAATAATATTATTACTTATTATTTCTAAAAAATATAATAAATTAATGTATCATTATTACTAAAATTAAAAAGAATTGATATTATATTGTAATATAATGTATTGTATAATATATTGTAAAATATTACGAATTAAGGCTAATTTTATAAATAGTAAATATAATATTTTTTTATTTAAAAATTCTCGCATTAACAATTTATGAAAATTACAATATTTCTTCTTCTTTTTAACTCAATTTAGCTCGATTTAATTATAACTTTAATTTTAATTTGCAACGGTCATATTTCAATTTGAGATTGCTAGCCACTTCCTCAAGAACCATAATTTTTTCTAGACAGAACTACTTATGCATCTTATCTACTATAATTTAACTTTAAAGTATCACTTTAAATAGAAACCGAGTATTAGAAGATTTGAATAAATTAATAAACAAAGAAAGCAAGAGAGTTATCAATGTAAGTAAAAAAACTAGCTAATGAATTTAAAAATAAAGTATAGATTAAGATTAATATCTTCCGGTTATCAAAAATATAAAAAATTTGAAAATATTAAATATTAAGTTCCAATAATATTGGTAAATTTTTACTGAATCGATTACATTGCTAAATGCATACAAAGTAATAATTTCGTAAAGAAAACTAAACGAAATTATACCTTACGATTTGTCTGTAATTGGTCTTAACACGAATATCAGTGTATCCTCAGGAAGTATTCCGTTATTTTTATATAAAGACTTGTGTCGTTTTAATGTATCACTAACCGCAAACATAATGCGCAAATTTAATAATGTGATGCTTTCAAAATAAAAACACTTATTTAATGCAAACTATTTAGTAAATCTGAAATAATGAGTGAATTTATAAAAAAGTATGAAGTACATTTAACTTTAGAATTGATATCATAGAAGCAACGATACGTGACAGAATTTGAATTGAAAACGATTTTATATAATGTCATAATAAGCGCAATAAAGTTCACTTATAAAGAATTATTTTGTATTTCCTTCCTTTTTATGTCGTAATAATATCAGGAATTCGATGAGAAATCATTAAATGCCGTAATTCAAATTAGAACAGAATATTATAGCATGAATCACGTATGTTGCTTTCTCGTTATTCCTGCCGTACGCCAATCTCTGTTTCACCACACATGATTCATTTTCCCTCATCACAATTCACAATATATTTCGCGCATAATAATACAACTATGTTAAAATTACCCAAAGAACACTACGGTTTGTTCATTCCTTAGTGTTTTCCTCTCCTTGAAACTCAGTTTTAATAGAGTATGCGTGTAGGAGTGTGTGGGTTGCCTATTACGCGGCGCTGAAGTCGCTCCGTTACCTTTCACAGCAGCCTTAGAATATGGTTCCACCTCTTCCTTTTCTCACTCTGTGATTCCATCTCAGTCTGGTGCGTGCGCACGCCACACGACACACGCATCCTCTCCTGGACGCCAGTGTGTCTCTCCTGAAACTTAGTCTGTCGTAAAACTACATGGAGGCGAGACGTTTCTTGGGAGGCGAGTAAGTGCTGTGGTCCCCTCCCATATATCAACAATGGCATCTAGTGAGAACGATTATTATGATGGCTTTCGGAGCTTCAGCTGGGTGTCCGATCTCATCGGTCTCCCCATCGACCAAGTGAGTTTCCAACGCGTTTGTGTTGCGTCGGTTACCCGATTATCCCGGTACTATACGAAACGCCCGGTTTTGTTATAATAGCACGGCATGTGCCCTGAGTTTAATCGTTAGATTGCGCGGTGTTTTAGATCCCAATTCTTCATAGCTTTCCAATTTATATGGATTTGCTATTAAAGACATCACATATTCTTTCTAATGTATCTTTCCATTTTAATAAAATTTAGTTCGATTTTCATTCAAACTTCGTGTATAGTTCAAGTGGACTGTAAAGTTGTAGAGTAATCAATTATTTTAGTGCGACAACAAAAATGTTTATTGATATAAGTGTAAAATACATTATTTTAAATTTATTAGGATATACCAAATTAACAAACTATTATTTGTATTTTTAAACTGATGTTTTAAAAATTAAAAATTAAGAATGAAATTAGGATTTTATAATTTATTATTTGTAAAAAAATACGTACTCATCGATAATTTAATAAACAATTGTCATTAAACAATTATAAGTTATCATTTAATTACATATCATTACATTACATACAATTTTTAATTTTTTAAAAATTCACATTAAGCTTCATTTTTTATCAATAAAACCAAATAAATCAAAAATTTTTAGACTACGAGTAAACATGTAAAATATATTATACTATTTAACAACAAAATATTTGTATATTTTAACTATCAATAAAAAGAATATATTTTTAATCTGCATACTTGATATAACTATTAAAATTATCATATAAATTCCAAGGATCTCTTAAATTATAATCCATCCAATTTAATCGCTCGATGTAGATATTTTGATTAAACACGTTTGTAAACAGTGATGGTTTATATCAAGAAATATAATTTATTATAATTTAAAATTTTTATTTAAAACGTGGATACGTATTATTATGTTCTACATTTTCATTAGAAACATTAATTATATATTTACAACTAATAATCGATTAGCATAATAATACTTCTTTAGTTAGTTAAAAACAGATTTTTGTTTGCTTTATTCGTTTTCACAAAGTAACTGTTACATTAATGTAAATTGTAAATATCTAACTGATAAATATGATGGCCGTTTTTTAAAAAAAAGTTTAGATTCTGTAGTTTACGCGAAATAATAGCTATAGTATTATTAAAGTACAATTAGTAATCTTTGTCAATGTTCTACACAACACTTGTTGAATTTTGTAGCTCTTACCACATTGTGCTACTAAGTACGTTGATGACATCTATGGGTGTTTCTCTCTCCGTCTTCTCCTAGACTTTCAAGTTATGCGATTAAACTAATGCACAAATTCAGCGCTCTGTGATCAAATACTTGTTAGATTAGCTTCGAAGTTATTGTGGATTTTTCGAATTAACTATTCTAAATAGCATAACACAATATTTCAATACCTGGCTATAAATTCCTATTATAATGAGTGAGAATTTTTATGAACTCACGCAAAGTTTTGAGTGAAACGGAGATTTTTTGTTGACTCATATTTTTTACTAAGTTTTTATAATAAACCTTGTACAATGAACATTTTGAAAAAAAATTATAGTAAACTAAATTATATTCCCGTTAGGCACAATATTAGTTTTTAATATTGATATGATATTAGTACCTAAATATAACCGAATCTAATATTATAAAATGCACTCAATGAAGTAAATTTTTTCTTTATTGATTCCTTTTGTTTTGTTTATTATTTATAGCGATTGTGTAATATGATGTCACAAACTTTAAATTATTTAAAAAAAATTTTTAATAATCATTTTAATCATTCTAATAATCAACATATTAATTTAAAGTAAATAAAAGGATTTGATATAGGAACTAAGGTATATTATTTAAATTTATTTATTTCTAGTATTTGTATTTTTATAAAATTTACATTTTTGGCTTAGCATATTTTTCATGAAAAATATCAATGTAAGCATTAAAAAAAATATATATATATATATATTCTGCAAAGAAAATTAAATTAAAATTGAGTTCACATTTAGCTAAGTTATTTATTAAAAAATATAAAAATGAACTAATTCCTAATTATTTTTTTTTTTTTTACTAGAAAAACTAGCCAATTATTTAATAATTAATATATACATAATTTAGAAGAATATAATTTAGAAGGTGTATCATAAAAAACCTAATAAATTTTAAGAAAAATAATTTTCATTCATTATAAAGTTTTATAAAAATATATTAACAGTTCCTAACGAACTACCAAAACTATTCGCATTTTAGGATGTTGCATAATAATTAAATATAAAATACATTTATTAAATTGTGTTTGAAAGAATATTTACTTTATTTATATGATTTTAAAATTAGAAATAGAGTCAAATTTTACATAAAAATCAATTAATTGAATATTAATCAATTATTAGTCATTAAAAAGACAATCCACATTAACAAATATGATTTAAACGTAATCGAAAAAAAAGACTTAACTTGAAGCTAATAATTATTTTTATTATCTATTTAGAATTCTATTTATCTATTCTATTAATCTATTTAGTACATAAAAATAAATATAATTTTAAAATATTTTTAAGTTTAATTAAATATCATAATTTTTAAATTGAGATTGCAGGGTAAAATAATAAACTACAAGTAAAGTTTTTCTTAAAATAGAAAATAAATAAAAAAATTTTTTTATTACAGAATTACAAGTATATACACGTATTCTATATGATAAATACACATCTTTTGTTCTCATAAAAAAATTAATATATTATATATATTATAGGCTATTAAACCTTATATGTTTAAAATTAGGTATATTTTATAACACGATAAAAATAATTAAAATTAATTAAACAATTTATGGAAGTTATAGTATTTGAAAAGTTTGATTATAATCAAAAGTATTTAAAATAACATAAAAAAAGCAAAAACAAAAATCAACAAATCAAAATTTTTTATGTATTTAATAACAGCTGGAGTGAGAATCACAACACAAATGAAGTATGATATAATCGTAAGATTCCGGTCTTCTCAAAGACCTTTTGCAAAAATCTGTTACAACCTTTTCTATCTTTATTGGAATGCTTGAAGAATACTCAGCTGTTGCTCTGATGATCGCTACATTTTATTTTCAGAGGCCTATTTTTGTCATCGCGCTCGCGAACTTCTGCAAGGGCAAAGACTTACGAAAGTATCTGTACTAATAGTAATCTAGTATGTTACGCTATTGTAATTTTAATATGATTACTAAGACTTTTATAATAATTCTTATTTGAGTCTTATTTAATACTTACGAATGTAAAATATTTCTTTAATAAGAAAATTTGGGACATTAATATATGTACATAAATATATATACGTGAACTTTAGAATTTTAACATTAGTATTTTCTTAAAAAGTTCCTAAAAATTATAAAATATATAAATGTTCAATTTATTGACTGTGAAATTTGATGGACTTTATATTTTGTATGTGTTTCTATTACGCTATTTTTAATAAATTAACTATTGCTTAAAGTTTGTAATATGATTACTTAATATGCACCTTTATTAAAGAAATATGAATTTTTTAAGAAGTACACATTCTTTCTATTCTTTATCTGAAAGTTTATATTTTAAATAATCATAACAGGATCTTATTTAAATTATTACATTTTTGTACGAATAAGTAATTATTTATTCAATCTTAAATATATTAAATCATAATTATTATTAAATTTTGACGGCGATGACTAAAATAGAGAAAAATTAAAATATTCTATAATAATATATAAAGAAATTATATCATTTAAAAATTTTTAGTGTATTCATTCATTTTTATTAAGCTTTTTTATAACAGGAATTTAGAACAATTTTTTTTATTTAAAAAAATAATTTAATGATGCTTTTTTATATCTATTTTTCTATAATAACAGAATATCAATAACAGAAAGACAAAATGTTTTTTAAATTCTTAATCGTAATAATAAAATCAGAATATATAAAGGAGTAAGAAATATATAAAATAATTATCCTAAATATATATATATATACTCCTAATGATAAAATAATAACCAGTGGTCTGATGATTGTATAATTGCATTTCCTTATTATCTTTATTAATAGCTTTTTTGCTAAATCTAATAATTTTATACAACGTTTTATAATAATATAATTTAGGTCATATAATATAATTCTATGATCAAAAAAAACTTGATAGGTTAGAAAAAAGAGTTACTATATTAAAACAGTATAAAATAATGCCATAAGTACGATAGTCAATATAATATTAGTCAGTATATTAATTAATATAATATTATCATTTTATTAAAAATTATCGTTTTTACAAATTTTTTCATCAATATATTTCTTTTTGTTTAATAAAATATAATAATGATTATTACATGTGTATTTAAAAAAATCTTACATATAAATTAGAAACTTTAAAGTTTCAATATAAATTATATTCAATTTTTTTAATTTTTCTTTAGAAAAGCAGATTTTTCAGCTTAATGTTCAAATTTTCATATTTAATGTTTTTTCAATGAAATATCAACATTAGATTTTATTATTCGATATTTTTATTAATATAATCCAAATAATTCCTTTTATGTAGTTCATATTTCTATGCATTATTTATCTTTAAAATTATGAAAATTAATTAATGCAACTAACCTGTTAGTAAGAAAAATTAAAAAATACTAGTATAAAATATTATTTATTAAATCGTATTTTTTAATAGAATTGATGATTAAGTTTGTGAATGAAAAAATAACTAATTTATTTGAAGTTTAAAAATTTCTAATTTAAAAAAAAATTCACAAAATGTGCAAATAATAAATTTATAATTTTATTAAAATTTTAATATTGAACATTGTATAAGTAATTAAAATAATATCGATACTTATTTTAATATGGCTAATAGCAAGTTATTAACTTCAAATATAAAAAATAATGATACTATAAAATATTCAACAAAAATTCAAATAATAATTCCCTTCTAATTAATTTAATAAATAATTATGTAAACATTAAATGAAAAATTCACATCCCTAATATTTATTATGAGTTTATTACGTTTAATTTGAATATTTTATTAATTGAAAAATATTAATTTTTTTTATGTTTTGTAATACAAAGATGTTTTTTCTATGATAAAATATTTAGTTTAACAACAGTGCTTATTTTGAATCAAAAATCTAAAATTAAGTTTTTTGAATCTTTTAATTATATGTATTAATTCAATCGTTTAATTATATGTAATAATTTTTTGAAGTATACGTAAAAATATCGATTACATTAATGTTAATAAATACATTAAATATAGAATAATACGTACAGAGAAAAAATATTGGAAAAACTTTCTTTTTTTTTTATTTTTTTATTTTCATTATTTCAACATTTTCATATTAATGTTGTTATATATTTAATCACTACTTGTTAATCTCTGCGTATATTTCATTCAATACACGCATCAAAATAAAAAATTTTAAAGCTAATAATTTTGATTTTATAACCTGCAAACTTTTAATACAAAAAACTGAAGGTGTTTAAATTTAGTCGATTTTAATTTTATAATTAGCTAAAGTATTTTATAAACGCGTCGTCATCGGAAAATAAACATCAATATACTTAGATTAAAACTATTCTTGTTGTGATGAAGTAATTTAATCTTATATTTATAGTTTACTTCCGGATTATTTAATTTCCTTGTATTTGTTTATCGCAAGAATTTTTCATCTTCCTTTCTATTAAAAACTTTTACAGTTTAATAAATAATATTTTATTTTTAAAGCAAATTCTTTTATTATTTAATTTAATTTCATTTCATAATTATAAGAAGTTTATTCATTTTATAATTACACAACATAAGAAACAAGTAAAAATGGAATAAACTTCAATTTTAAAATACATTTTTTGTAACAACTCATCTTGTTTCTATTTAATCAGTGAATATTCTAACATATTTGGTAAAAATAAATAAAATGATGATCTTGTTATTTTAAATTAGATTTAATTCGAATTTATATTTTTATTGCAAGTTATTACATATTATATTATTAAACATTAATATACGAATAATACATTAATAATTATAATATTAAATAGAATCATACAATATATTATAACTTAAAAGTATATAATTATTATATATTAAGTCGTTTTTAATAAAGTAATATAATATAAAAAAATTATAAATTGTATATATTTTAATTTTTATAAATTTAAATCCGTTAAAATTTTTCAAATACACATCTATATAAGAGCTCTAAAAAATTCAGAATATAAATCATATTAAACATTTATAATAATAGCTATATATTTAGTTTAATTTTTAAAAGCATATTTTAAATTATTTTCAAAAATGTAATCAATATTTCCAAATGTAAAATTATTTGTTTTTTGGATACTTCTGATTTTAGCGTTTATTTTTATGGGATTGATGAAACTAAAATAATAATAAAAAGAAGTAAAACTCATGTGTCTTTTAAATGCAAATTATTATTATTCTCAATTTATATTTATAACGTAACTCACATTAATGAAGTTATATAGTTTTCCTTTAATAATTTAATATAAAATTAATATTTGTGATAAATTTACATTCTATTTATATTTAAAATTGATAATATGAAAATATTTAAAATATTTATTAATATTATTAATTTAAGAAAATTTAAAAACAATAATAATTTTACTATGCAGATAATGATAAATAAATTTTTTTTAATGCAATCAATTTTTACTTAATATTCATAAAATAATTACTTACTTAATTCGAGAATTATTAATAAATAAATAATTATATATATAAAATTGAGTAAATAATTATAGATATGCATTGTATTTATTATATTAGATTGTTATAAAATTCATTTAATAAATATCACGTTCATTATTACAACAAAATATAAATTTAAAATAAAAATTTTTAATAAATTTATATTTAAATCTATAGATAATTAATTATTACTATACCTAGAATAAAGCCTAATATTTTAATGAATCAATTCATTATTAAAATTAAGATAAAAATCTGAGAGATAAATCTAATAAAACTAGTATACGTTAAATACTCCATTATAAGTTCTCCTCAATAAAACATTTCAGTTATTTATACTTCACTCCTTATCATTTTTCAATTGTTTTTATCCAATTATAATATAAATAATATCATAATTACCTTTTTGAATGTAAAGATTGCATAATACATGATAATAGATATGTTTGGAAATATGTGTATTTACATTAAATACTTAGTGAATATGATGATTTTTCAGAATAAAATAAATCATATTTTTGAACATGTAAAACATTTTAAATGGCTCACTTAAGAGATATAATTAGAAGAAAGAATTAGGCAATTAATTTTTTGTACTAAATAGTTAAATAAACAATAATGTATTTTATGATAGAGTGTCAATAATGAATAGCTTTTGTTATTAGGTGTTTGCATTGGTTTCATAGAATTGTAATATAATTTAGACAAAGTTTGTTTGTGTCAGAGAAAGTTTTTCGATGGCCAATATAAATTAAAATAAATTAAAATTTTATTTTATAATATTATAATCAACATCATTAAATTATGATAATAGGTGAATTTTCAATTCAACTAATTTGAAATAACATTTCAAATGTGTTAAAATTATGAAAAAAGGTATTTGGTATATGAAAGCTCTAAAATTAACAAAATTTATTTTGAAAATAATATAAAAAAAATTCTGAAAATACTTTGAAATATGTATTCTATGAAATTTATATAATCAGTCTCATAATTCAAAATTTACTATTCTTAATACTTTGAAGCAATAATTAGAAGTGAATGGAATTTATAATCTTAAAATATTATTTATTGAGTTTCAATTATTATTTGAAATGAATGATATTAGTATCAATATAAAAAAATAATAATTTTTGATGATTTAGATTATGAATATAATATTTTATTATTATTTATAATTAAATTTCAGTTTATAAATATAAAGTAAAAATCAGATTAATGGTAAACTTAACAGATAAAATCTGAAGAAACTTAAAGTAGTGATAAAAAAGATAATGTATCAATTTAAAATTTTAAATCGATTTGTAATTCTGGAAAACTGAAAGAATTATTGAGATACTGAATAAGTAGACAAGAAAATGTGAACAAAGTTCAAGCAAAAATGGAAAAATAATTTGTGGCTCTATAAGGATGCTCCTCATTGTAAGAGATAATATACTAAATAATCACGAAATAGCTGATCTTTAAAAATTATTCTTTGTTTTAAAAACGATTAAAGAACTTGTATTATATTAACAGTATCTCATAAAAGTAAAATGAAAAGAAAAGTAAAAGAACATTCATTTTATAATAAAATGAAAAAGTGAAAGACTAAAAAAACTCTAATTTTACTGTAAAAGTAATCTTAATTTATTATCTTAATTTTACTGTAAAAGTGGTTAACTGAACTTAGCATTCTTTTATTGACAAATGAAGTTAATTTAAAAAAAATTTTTTGAATATATCTTTATTTTAGACATGGAAAATAGGAATAATACGTCTGAACTGTGTTGCATGAGATAAGTAGATTTTTTTTTTTTTGAACTATACTTGTTTTAAATGGGTTATGTATATAGATAATTCATATAATTCACTTTATAGATAATTATAAGTTGTGTAGTTTTAAAACATTATTATTTTATTTACGAATAATAATTATAATATTTAAAGAATTTTTCTGTCTTCATTTAGTAAACTTTTTTTTAATTTTTCATTATTCAAAAATTTGATAATAGTAACAAAGATAAAAAATTTTAAATGTATTCGTGATAAATAGTATTGAAATGAATATGTCAAGATGTATTTTTAGAAAATATAACAGATCTGAACTTTATAAATAGGTTTTCAATTTACTTAATATTTTAAAAGATTTTAGTTTTATTACGTACATTAAAATTATCTAAATTTCCTTTAAAATATAAATAGATAATTGTTAAAACAATATTTGAATGAAACATTGAAGGAAGTTAATATATTGTCTAGTCATATATTCATTATTAAATAGAGTATTGTATATTTATTTTTTCTTAATTAATGTATCAAACTTGGAATAAAAATAACATTTTCATTGCTTATTATTAGATATAACAATTAAGCTAATTAAAATTTTCAGTTCTTAATCAATTTTAAACGAAATCAATTGAAATAGTTAGCTCAAAAGTTAACTTAACTATTCGTATATATTATTTTTATGTGAAGCTTCAAATTTTGTTTAAGGTAATCTAAATTTTAATATATTTTCTTAAAATGTGTTTGAAACTTTGTAGTATAGATTGACTTATAGAGTCATCGACAAAGATTAATTCTATCTTACTACCTGTTGACTGCCTATTAATATTTTTCTATCAGTAATTTGATATAATGCATATGTGACGTATTTGTAAGCTACGAAAGCAGAATACTTATGAATTATGTAAAAAAATTAATCATATCAAAATTAATAGAATTAATAATAAAATTATTTTAAACTGTATATTTATTATAAACTAAATTTTACTTAATTGAATTCACAATAATATTGCAAAAAAACTATTGACAGGCAACGTATGGCTACTCATTGGAGAATTTCTAAAAAATCATATTGTATTTATATCTGTGCATTCATTTCCGATTTATGTATACTACATTATGTATTCTTGTATGCATATGATATGCCCGTGTATATGTTGATTTAAAAGTACAACTCTACACAGTTCTCCAACGTAATAAAAAAACACAATTCGCATAATTTTATATTTAAATATTCACATAAAGAACAATTTAGTTTGTACTTTATATTAAATTCTGTTAAAGATAATTGATATTATTTGAAATGTCTATAATTTAATAATGAATTAATTATTTAATTGGTTAAATTATTTAATTGGTCAAATATTCAATAATTATAAATTTCAATGAATTAAGAATCATAGTATTTTAAATTTAACTTAAAAAAAAGAATTAAATATTTAAGAAAGTGATAATTTTAGAAAACATCCTATTGTTTGTTTGTATAATTTTTCTCTTATTATTATTTAATATTAATTTAAAAAATAGTGCATTTCGTTTTATTAAAATCGATTTTTTATTCATAGTGATATTTTTTCGAAATTTTAGTAATATTTTAGTAAGAATAAAACTTTAGAAATATTCATTAAAACATAAAACATATTTCCATATCTGGTTATTTTAAAATGCAGTGAAAAAATAATGTATGAGTAGTAAATACAAAAGCAATAACAATTATATAAATATTTTAATGTTAATTAATACAATAGAATAATGTATATTTTAGAATAAAAAGTTATATACTTTAAAGTATTTATCATGAAATACATAATTACATTACATACAATTTCAAAATATTTAAATATTGTGAATAGATGAAAAAGGCATTAAAAATTAACCAAATATCTCAAAATTATTTGAACATAGTTGATTTAAAATTAAAAATATAATTTATTATTTTTTTATTATATTATTATACTATATTTTATTTAAAAACCTAGACATATATTAACTCATTATTATATTATCCATTTGTGCACGTACATAATTAATTAAATAGCTGTTCAAAACAATCACCATTTAATTATAAAACATTAGCAAGATTTATGCATATCGATATTTAACAAAGATTAAAATAAATATAAAACTTTAGCTTTCAAATAGATTAATTTCTTATTTCTTTAAACTTATAGTTATTATAGATTCAGTACATAATTATGAAATATAAATATAAATATTTACAACTTGTCTATGATCCTGAAATTCAAAGAATTGAAATCAGTGATGACGAAAATGTAAGAGAATCTGGAAAGATTAATTTAAAAAATTTGTTTATATTCTATACTATGTATATCCAACAATATTATTAAATTTAAAAAAAAAACTAAAAATAAAAAAACAAAATCGTGCAAATAGATTATTCTATAATCAATTAGATATTAAATTTCACAAAATAAATTTTTTTCCATATATCAAAATTTTGAATTTCAAAAATTCATGTAAATAAAATATATGTATACACTCTTAAATTTTTTAAAAGCTCAAATTTTTCTTTTTATTTCTAATAAATTCTTTATACGTAGTACTATTATTAGAATATTATAATACCGGCACAATTTATAAAAACGTACTGTAATTTATTAATATAAATATTTAGAATATTATTTCAATCTGTTTTGTATTTATAAGTAATTATATAAAACTGATAAAAAAACTTTAAATCTTAAATAGTTAAAAATAGATATTTTATTTTAAATAGTTCTTTTAATTTGAACTTTATTATACTTTATTTGATACAAATTGTAGAAAAAATAAATTTTATATACATAAGATATTTGAAGAAAAGAATATTGTAGTAAATAAACTATTAAAAAATGAACTTCGCGTTCTGCTGATTATCTAAAGTTAATATTTAAAGTTAATTAGTGTTTTAATATTTTACATTTAAATAAATATTTCTACAAGATTTATTCAGTGATTAAATTTTCGTTCTATTTTTTATATCTATAAAAGTATATTTTCAAGTCTTACAAGGCATAAAAAATTCTATTTAAATATCAATGAGATATAAAAATAAATAATATCACATAGAAGATTATTAAAATAGGTTGCAATGAATTAAATAAAGTTCGAAATATATATATATATATCCTAGAAAATACATGTATTTTTATTATTTTTTAAATGTGGGTATATATATATATATATAAACATGTAAGAAAACCTTTTTTTATGTATGCTTGAACGTATCTATGATTAAATAACTTAAGAGTGTAAGTGTTGTTGACAGACGATTTTCCATCATCAGGTTGTCTAATTGGAAAAAAGATATTAAATTATAATATAAATTATTATACATATTATAAATATTTTTATAAATATAAAATAAAATAATTCCCTCATTAATTGTTTTAATAACTATCAGTGCAAATTTATTTTTATTTATAAATTTGTAAGAAAAAGATCTTTTTACTGTTTGTTTAAACATTATCTCTTAAAGTTAACACAACAACTATTTTTATGACAATATTATTATTAACAAATATTAAAACAATATTTTTTAATATTTTCAAATAACTTTGTCAATTAATTATGGTACATTAAAAACTTTAAAATAATTCTAAATATAAATTAATATATTCTTTAAACTTTAAATAAATTAAAATCACAAATAAAAACAATTATTTTAATTTTATTGAAAAGAATTACATTAATTGCAGGTGGGCTGTTTGGATGCATTGATACTGTATTTCGATAAGACCATTGATTTTCGATTCAATTACTTTTAAGTGTTGCATCTAAATTTATAATAACAATGAAAAGTATAAATATTTTGTAATAAATATTTTTTTTGTATTTCTTTTGTATTTGTAATTATTGAAAAATATGAACAATTTTCAAATATTTGAATTTAAACCAATTCTAAAGTTTAAATGTTAGAGTGGAAATTATTTCAATCTAGAAATAACAATAGAATTTCTAATTATTGTAAAGTTTTTACACATATTTACACAAATTCATTAATGACAGTCATTATTTATATCAAATAATAAATAATATTTTAATATAAATTTATTAAAATTTATGAAAAATAGAATTGCTTACTAAACTTCTTCAAATAAGACAAATTACGAACTAAAGAAATCCTGTGTCGTTTAACATTTATAGTTCACAAGTATAAAAAAAAAAATACGTTTAGGTTTCTATACTGACTCAATCATTACGATATTACACTTTTATACTTTTTAAACTTTTATCACGTACAATATGAAATCTGGAAACAACTTATGACTTAAGATTAAAAAAAAATAATAAGAAACTTCTGTAAATTGGTTGATTATTCGTATTTATCTTTAAATTATTTGTTTTGTTAATTACTTACCTTGAAACCTAAATATTTGTATCTCACATATACTCGAAACTATTCTTAATGCTTTAATTTTTTTCATTTAATATATATAGAATTAACGCTCATTAAAAAAAATTAATAATAAAAAACTTTCATAAATTTTTTAATAATTTTTAATTTGTTTTCAATTCATTAAATATGATATGCATAAATTATCATATTTACTTCGGTATATTTTATAATTTATTTTTTTACTTATTTTTCATAAAAAAAATTAATGACAAAATTTATTAAGTTCATTATAAACAAAAGTAAATTTGAAAATTTTGGTTAAAATTTTATAACAAGAGAAACATAAAAAATAAATTTTATTGTAAAATAAAAATGCACTTATAGTAAACAAAACTAATATTAATAATGTCAGTAACTTTAGAAATCGAATATACTTTGTAATATCACGAATGAACCAGCATATTAATAATTTATCTATAACAATTATTATAATTATTATTATAATCATTAAATATGATTATATAATTAAAAAAAAATTTATTTTATTATAAAAGATTATACATATGTTAATCATTATACTTACTAATTTTGTATTAAAAATATAATGTACTATTATTTATAACTAATAGGTATAGTTTTAGTTTTTTCAAATTTTTTTTAATTATTTCAACTTTTGTATTCCACTTATAATCAATTTTATGTCAGATAATCTGTTGATACAATAACGCTTTTAGGTTCAGTTATGATCATATTTAGATCCTCACATTCATTATTCCTTAATTGATTTTTAACCCTAATTTTTTTTTATCACAGTTATTAATTTTATTATAATTTTTTATAATAATATAATGTCATAAGTAAAGATATAGTCGATAATATATTAATGAAATCAATTAAAATTTTTTATAGTATTAGATATACGTATAAGAAATCTTAAATGGAATTTTATAAAATTTATAATTAAATTATTATTTTTGTAATTATTATTCTAAATTATTATTTTAATTATTATTTAATTAAATACTATAATTGAGTACAATATTAAATTAAAATATATCAGTATTAT
This sequence comes from Platyscapa corneri, assembly GCA_018907185.1. Classification (NCBI taxonomy): domain Eukaryota; kingdom Metazoa; phylum Arthropoda; class Insecta; order Hymenoptera; family Agaonidae; genus Platyscapa; species Platyscapa corneri. Next base: position 137,900 of record JACCHW010000005.1, on the reverse strand, counting down.
GTAAATTTTGAAAAACTGAATTTTTCTAATTAAAAAAAAGAGAGAAATAATAAATTGTTGAATAACAAGATTTACAATAGCGTTACAATGCAAGTTGTTGAAAATTTCTTGAATTTATAGTTTTAAATGTAAAAGGTTTATATTATTTGGATACTTAGCTAATTAAATATTAAAAATTTAACAATTCTTATAGTAAATCAAGCTTAGATATTTTTATTTAACGATTAAAATTAAAATTTTTATTGGTTATTCCGCTTGAAGATTTTTTATAAATAACATAAAGTTTCTAATACGCTGTAGACAATATCATAATTCAATACAAAATATTTTTTTAAAAAGATAGAAATAACTTATTAAATATCAGAAAATGAGAAAAAATAATGAACACAAATTGCTTAAACTCAATTTTTAATTGATACAATGTAAAGAAGTATTGGGAGGGACGTAAAGATTGGAATTTATTATACTTTGTGTAATTGCTTATAAGTTTATTTATAAGCTGCTGATTATTATGAATATACAAAATTAAAGTTTACGATACTTTTATCCAGTAACTTTAAGTAAATTACCTAGTGAAATATTTAACTATATGTATATGTATAGTATACATGTAGTATAAATTTAACAGTATATATTAATATAATTTTAGAGTTTTGTATTATATGATAAAATTGTAAATTAGTTAGAATTTTATTTAAAAATTTACTGGATACTATTTTGATATATATTTCTGTAGGTATTAATTTAATTTTTTATTTTATTAATACATTTATAAAAATGTAATTAAAACTTAAAGATATTCAATATACAATGATTATTAAATATATGGGACATCAATATCAATACAATTTAAAAATAAATGTATGTACACATAGATTAATAAAATTTTTCGAAACAGTAATTGTCAAACGTGTATTAATACCAAACTAGAAAATAGTTACTACATATTATGAATTTCATTCGTAATGACATCTGTCTTTAAAAACTTTCAAAAGTGAAAATTTAACGAATATCATCATTAATTTATTTCTGAGTCTATATATATGTTTAGTAGTGATATTTTTAGTGGCTATGATAAAAAATATCGGATCTAGTGAATGATCCTCTGAAGATCGGATTGTTTTACATCATTTAAACAGCAGCAGAGAAGGGGGGATTTAGGAAAGTAATATGTTGGATGTTTATTTTCTGCAACGCTGAATACCGTATTGCTCTAAAGCGGGTGGTATGACGTAGGCCAGAGAGAAAAAGAAGGTAGAGCATATTTTGGGCGGCGGCCTTTCGGCCTACTACTATTGAGGATTTGACTAATGCAAGCGGCTTCCATTGGTCTTTTTAGATTATTGTTAGCATGGCTTATAATTCTCCGCTCTTAATATTCTGTAGACTTTTTTGTCTTGCAAGCACTATATGTTCCTTTATGTACTTCCACCTGATCGAAGCAACAGTTGAACTCCCCTGTTTTTACCACGCTCAGTTTCTCTGTCTCGCTCTCTTTCTCTCTATATATTTATCTCTCTAATTATCTTTCTATTTATTTATCTATTATATGTTTATCTATTTAATTATCTAAATATCAATATATGCTTATATCTATTTCTCTCTTTCCTGATTCTTTCATATACAACGCAAAATCCTGTTTAATTTACATAGGCTTAGATACTTACATAACAATGATCTGTTCAGCCTGTATTGATATTATTACGTACAATGTAAATCATTTTTCAAAATATTGGCTAAAATTAGATAATTGTATTAATTCAAGATAATTCAGTACTTATTAGATTGAAATTCTATAATTCAAATAATAATTTTTTCAATAAATTAAATACATATTTTCATTTATAAATTACATTCTTAATATTTTATCATTATTAGTTTTATTAGTTAAGATTTATATTCAATATTTATTTATATATACTTTTTGTTCCTTATATTATACCAAGCATTTTATATAATTATCTTGAATAGTCCTAAATATCTGTGGTTTTGTTTTAAAAATACTATTGTTTTTCTATTCATATATAATTTATATCCGTTATCTAATAATTTCAACTAAATTAATTTTGATATTTAACAATAATTTAAAAAATTAATTTTATAAAGTAGAAGAATTCTATTAAAGGAAAATTTCATTATTTTATCATAAAAGCTAGATTTATCTTACATTATGCGAAAATAACAAATACAAGAGTGAATTTAAATATGTGAACAAAGTAGTGTTTTTATAATCTAAACTTTACTAGTATTAAGATACGAGTATACAAATATACGAATTTTACCTAAGAATTTTATATTTTTATTTATTTTTTTTTATCCACGTTTCACGAGAAAACAAGATACAATAAATTCTTTTATTTATACGATAAGTTCGTTTTCATACATTTTCCCTATAACAATTAAATTCACGAAGTTGTAGAAAATACTCAATTTTGTGACAACAGTTGTGTTGGCTTATAGGTAAATTTCCTAATAACCCAATTTACAGCTTTGGGTTTGGCTGGATTACTCAGATCTTCATTAAATCCAGTAGCTTCATCACCAGCAACTCGACATGTCTTTGGACTTGTTATTGGACTTATTCTTGGCTACTTCAGTTTTGGCAAGTAAGATTTATTTATTATTTTTTTAGTAAGATAATATAATTTATATATTTGTAAGATACATTACATATCCATATTTTGTAGGAATATATTAAAATATTTAAATTGTTTTTTTAATAAAAATATAAAATATACGGTGAAATTTTAAGAAATTAAAAATATTTAGTACAAATTCACAATTATATTTATTATAATTATTATAATTATTGATATTTTTATTGTTATTGTTATTACTATAATTATTATATATAAATTAAAAATTATAATGTAACCTTAAAAGTTTTTTATTATTATAAAAAATTATATCTTAGTAATATTTTACATTTGTAAAACGTTAGTAAAAAAACATAAACATATGTTATGATCGTAAAATTACAAAGTATTCTGAATTTTAATTACGCATAAAAAGGTGATTGAAAAAAGACTTATAAAAAGAACGTTAACATAATTAAGTACGTTTTTTTGAAATACTAAAATCTAAAATATCTAACATATTAAATCATAAAGCATTTAAATAATTAACATAGAAGTATTTAAAAATAATTTTTAATAATACTAAATTTTAATCTTTGAATGTAGAAATAATCACTAAATATAAATATAATTTTAACAAAAATATTCAATATTGAACTTATTACCACAATAGTTAATACTTATAAAATATAATTTTTTATAAAATTTATATTTGTTATCTGAAATTAATAGAAGCTTTAATAAATTTCTACCTTTTTAGAAGGAATAAAAAATTAAAAAAATAATTAACTATAAAAATTTATCTGTATTTATTTGTTATAATTTATTTTTAAATATTTTTTTATAAATATTTCAGTAGGTTAATTTATAATATGAAAATGTGAATTTTTCAATAATAAATATATTTAAATACAAATTATATAATTACTTGATACATTATTTTCTAAAGATTTTTTAGAAATTTCAACCTTATATTTAAAAATTTATTATATACTGTCGAAGTTTTATTGAAATTTTACCGATAAAAACATTGATTTTACTTAAAATTTAAGTATAATTTTACAGAAAGTTAATATATCATATTATAGTCCGATATTATATTAAACAGACAATAAAGTAGAAAGATCTAAGTTTTAAGTAGAACAAACACCGACATAGTATGTAGGACACTTTCTACCAGGGTACTAGTTTTGTAAGATAAGGTAATAGAAATAGAAGCATATGTTGTAAGATGCAAATAATTCTTTTCACGAAGAAATATAAGTTCTTGATTATAATGAATATCCGCAAAAAGGATGCAAATTGAATTAATGATAACAAATTACTGGAAATTAAAAAACAGTATAATAGTACTTTTTCTTGCTTCTTCAGTTTCTAGTTAGGACAATTCAGAATCTTGAAAATACAGAAAAGATATAATAAAATCATGAAAATAATCTGTATAACTTAAGATGTTAAATAAAATTTCTACTAATAATTAGACAATAGTGGTATTTCTTAATAATGTTGCTAATGATACAAATTTCAATTTATCAAAGTTTTTTAAAAAATTTATATACTTTATTCAATTAGACTCTTATTCGTGTTTATATGTGATAAATTTAAGTGAATTATTTACGAACGGTGAAATTATTTTTTTTATATTTTGCAAAAGATTATCTAAACTAATTTCAATAATTTGAAAAATACTTTAAAAATTATTATTTTTTATTAAAAATACTACAAAATGTTAAAAAAACAAATTTTATTTATTAAAATTTATATATAGTTTCTTGATTTCAAGTACTTAAATTTTTTTAGTTTAATATGATATAACTATTTTTATTTTATAATTTTTATAAATAACTCAATCTTTTTCCAAAGAATCAGGTCTCTTTCAAAGACTCAAGAGTTTTCAAAAAAAAAATAAACTATCTCTAACTTTAAAGGAAAATGTTTCTAAATATTGATTTTATTATTAGTTTTCGTAGTTGATCTTGTATAGAACGTTCAAGATGTACCGAACCATATATAAATCAGATAAATATTTTTATTCAAGATGATGGCGAACAACATTTAGGGTTACGATGAATCTTTTCATGATTATTACTGTTTCTTAATATATTGAAAATATTAATTTTTTTTAATTTTTTGATGAAAATTGATAAAGACTATTGATTATTTTAACATTTCATTGTAAAAATTTAGTGGAATAATCAATAAAACTAAAAATGATCTTCTGTCTTGATATATATAAACGGGTTTATTAAATAATTTATAAATAAATTTAAATTATTTTTAAAACAAACTTAATAATTATTTATGTGCTCATGTTATTTAAATAAAGAAATAGAAATTATCTTCCAATAAAAACATCGTAATTTATACAAATCAAATTCCGTAAAATTAAATATACGTAAAACTAAAAACACATATTAACAAGTACTTATATAATTGTATATTTATTATATAAATACATTATTTATTGTTACTTTTTACTAAACTTTTTCCTATTAATATTGTAATATAAGCTTATATATTCACAAGAATTTATATTTTTTTTTCTAAGACAGGCGATGCATTTAGCAGGATTACCAGCAGCATGTTACGTTGCCATGCGAACATTGGACCCTCATCACATGCAACGGTAAGTGCTTCTATGTCATCATGTATTTAAGACTTGTTTGTTAACTTTTGATATAGAATATAATTTATGACTTTATAGTTTGTATTATATTGTTCATTTATAAAATTGCTTACTCTCTTCTCTTTTTGTATACAAACTATTCTTTATTATATAAATATTTTGCGAGTGTTTGTTAAACAGATACTTTGAATTACTTCATCTAATTTCATCTGATTTAATATAGTAATTAATAAACCTGCGCATTTATAAATATATAGGAATACAAAAAATTAATAATATATTTGAAAAGTCTTTAAAAAAATTAATGAATAAACTCAAATTTATCAAAAGAATTACAACATATAGTAATTAAATAGTTTAATTTAAAAAAAAAAATTTTTTTCTATTTTAAAAATTTCGTTAAATATTTTGTAAAGAAAGTTAAGACTTAAATGTTACAATAAATCTTTAACTAATATTCATGTATTTTTATTTGAAATTATTAAAATTCCAAGAATTTCTAAATTATATTTAAGTAATCAAAAGTTATCAAAAATACAAATTAATTATTATTACATTTATTTTTATTGTGAATAAATCCATTATTTCGATACACGACAATTTTGAGTATTACCTACAAGTTTTTTAAAAAGGTGAAAAATAAAGTAATGACATAAAATGATTTGGATTTTTTCAAAAACTTTCATCATTGCATCACTATTTTTAAGCAATATTGATATTGAAAATTTAGCAGATTCATGTTTTCCTTTATTAAAACTACATTCGCGCTCAAGACAACCCGCACAATTTTCTAAATGTAATACTAGTAGTTCGAGAACGGTTTCAGTTTTGAACTTTCCCTGGTGCATAAGATCAATGAGAATCTGACACTTTCTCCATGCACTATTAATTCTCATAGCTATTACTTTCTCTGCGAATTTTAAATTATTTAATTACTTATTAATTTCTTGATAATAATGTATGATTTTAATTTCAAGTTTGTGTTTATATAAAACATCTCTCGTAATGAACTTTGTATAATTTACTCTCTACTTTGCATGATCTAAAATTAAAAAACTAATGTAGAATCTTAAATAAAAACTGTAATAAAATAAAACTATTATATATATGTATATATATATATATATACACACACACACACTCAAATACGTATCACACATCGAAAATACGTATTTGCACAACCGCAGGGGTGCACACATAATCAAATATTCTCTCTCACCTCGTAAACATATATGCACACACCCGTAAACACAATGAGAATATTTACATTTCATTTAACAATTATTTTTGTTGCAATTTTAAATTGAAATATACACAAAAAAACACATCAAATGTAAACTAATACATTTTAATTAAATCGATAATTGTAAATTTTCATTCATTTTTTTATGTTGTTCAAATGTTCATTCAGATAATTCCATAATTACTTATCAACATCTTTCAAATATCAATCACGACCATCACACTAATTATCATTAGCGAAGTTAACGAGTAACAAATAGGGAAGTTCAATTTAAATTCGTTCAAATGAAATTCATTTAAATCCAAAAATTTGTTGAACAATAATATAATAATCCAGAATTCTTGATTGAGCATAGCAGTAAAAGAAAAATCTTGATGCATAGCAATAAACTTTGTATATATCAGTGTGGATTAAAATTGAATAATTAACTTAAATTAATTCTAGTAAATTCGAAAATTTCATGTATATTATAGTATTTACATATGTTATCATATATGTAAATACTGTAAAGAATAAATGGAAAAAAATTGTCATATTTCGTTAATAATGATTATAGATGTTTAAAAATAATTTGTAATAAGTGTTTATATCAGAATAAAAAAAGCACTAGTCATAAATGATAATAATAAATTATTGCAATTTGTTAATTTAAGAAAAAATTTAGTTTGTAAGTTAAATTAAATAAAAAAAATTGCCTATAACATAGAATGGATATTATAATTTCTTTTAGTAAAACTATTTTTATAAAAAAATTTAAATTATAATATATATGCATACATATGTATATTATTTTCATTAATTAATAGAAGTTCCTTGGTATTTCTAAGAATAAATATTATTGGTTTTTATTTACTTATAATTAAAAAAATTTCGAAATATCAAATTATTCCGAAGTTATCAGACGAACATTTAACATATAGTTAATGGAATTTTTTAAACTAATATTAAATATAATAAATTATACATATTCTCTAGTTGCATAATATTAAACGTAATTATTATTCTTTTTTTATTGACTTTATCAATTTACGCATTAAATAAATTGGTTGAAATCTGCAGTTTCAAATCTGTTAGTCAATTCAACACAACTCACATCAGAGTAAATCAATCAAGTTTATTAAAGACAAGTAAAAATCTAAGATTTTTTTGCTTTTAATCTAATAAATGATTTTTGGTGTTACTAGTAAAAATACTTCTTAAGTACGTGAAATATTGTTCTTCTTCAGATTATGGCAACAAAATAACTCTCAACTATTATAAGGAATATAAAAAAAAAATTAAATTATATATAAATACTAACAGCTAGTGTTGGAAAATGCGTTAAAAATACATTATCACCAGATAATGTCCAGTAATTGAATTGTAGAATATTTTTAATAATGTGAAAGAAGTAAATTTATTGTGTTATTTAGATATTATGTGTTTAATTACACATTTAATAATAAACTAAATATTCTATCCGCCACATTCATACTTAGAGATTATTTCCTACGTAATAAAATTATCGCAAATTAAAAAATGTTGATTAAAATTAATTATGCTAATGACCAATATATTTGTATCTGGTTCAGATTATGTATGTATCCCTAAACATAGTTTTAATTCAATCAAATAATATTAACCGTAATTATATAATTATAATTACATCGTGATATCATATCAATATTTGTAAATATACTTTTACTAGTGCACTTTCTGTTGAATATTTTGAACATAAATTAAAGCTCAATATTTATTTAAATCTAATGAGCATAAAAACATGTTCTACAATCATTAATAACCTCTCAAATTAGAATTCTTATTAGATATACTATTAACTGTAATTCATTTCTTCCTTATTTAAAAATGAAAACTCGTCTCCGTAAGATATGTTTCTATTATAACGATTTAATCAACATTATTTTTTCTAAAATCATATATTTTATTGAAAAATATTGAAGTCAGTATAATGATTTTACTGCAAATTTATTCGTACATCTTTTTGTAACTAATATATAAAAACTGATTGAGTAAAGAATATTACCAAAATCGAATTATAATAGAGACAAAAAAGTAGTATTTATTAATATGTATGAAATATTAACTATATTTAGGATAGTAGAGTCTTTTTATCATTTTAACATATGGTACTTTACTTTTGAGATATTTTAATTATTAGTTTAGATTTTAATAATACGAATAAATATAAGTCTATATCATTGGTATCAATCAATCAACTATACTAGTTTTAATAAAATGAAGAATTGAATTTTAAAAAACAAATATTAATGAAGTTTACTAATTCTAGGTATCATTAAAGATTATATGGTTATTATTCAAAAAATCATATTATAAAACTAAAATCATTCAATGTTAAATATAAAATCTTTCATTCCATATAAAATATATCAAAATTACTAGAAAAATGATAAAACTTTCACATTTAGAAAAGTTATAAAAATTTTAGAATAAAGTCTTGCAAATATTTAAACTTACTATAATAGAACTCTTAATATTATGGATGAATTTAAATACATTGAAATAATAATAAATAAAAAAACTAAAAAAGAATAGAGCGCACGTTATATTTAGAAGTTATTTCATTAATTTATTATGGTGAAAAACTATAATCTTTAAATGTAAATTTATTGTTCTGTAATTTAAAAGTTTAGATATATTAATTGAAAAAATAATCATCTTATATAATAATATATTGTTTGATATAATTAAAAATATAATATCGTATAAAATATATTGCTTAAAATAATAATTTCAATAGTACTTTCAAATAAGTTTCAGAAAAATTTAAAAACTAAAACAGTAAAAAATATTGAAGTTAAAATAGGAAAAAGAGATAATATAAGATATTATATAATGAAAAGATAAAAAGGGTTTATGTAATATACGGATATTTTCAGATATTAAAGTATTTAAATTTTATTACAAATATTGAAAATATAAAATGATACATAAAGTTTGTATTAAAAATTGAAAAATATATTAAAATTAAGAAAATTTAAATCTACGATAGAAATATTTTATAAACATTTTGTGTGACATAAGAAAAATTCAACATTACTTTTTGTATTTTAAATATTAATTAAAGATAGTAAAACTAAAGAGTAAAACTAGTGTGTTTTATTAAAAATATTTTATAATATTAATACGATTACGTGCGGTACCATAGAAGTACATATATATATATATAAATCGTTTTAATAGTAAAAGCGAAAACGTAATTTTATAAAAATTAATTGATTATTCACATTTTTAATTTTATTTTCAGAGTGGTTCTTGCAGTAGCACTAATATACTTATCTTGCATACACTTTCATCGACAAATGTACGATTACGGCTCTTATACACTAGATATTACTGGTAAATATACAGAATAGTAAAAAAATATATATGAATTTATATTGAAAAAAGTTATAAAAGAAAATTGTATTTAATACTTACGTACATTTTTGAAAGATATCTATAAATTAGTTATTAATAAAGCACATAACTATAAAAAAATTAATTTTAATAAGTTCAAAATATAATAAATTGTTTAAAGTCTATGATATTCTTTTTTTTAGTAACATTGCCTTTTACTTTTAATTATAAAATTTTTTATTTTTCACATTTTTTAAATTATAAAATAATGTATAATAAAACCATTTATTATTATTGAGTTGTATTTTTATAGCTATATTCCTGCCTTCATTGTTCGACACATAGCCATACTTAATTAAATAAATAAAAGTTATTAACATAACAAAATATAAATATTTTTATCGACTTTTTATCAATATATTTTCTAATATTCTTTATAATACAAAAATCATAAATTTCAACAGGTCCATTGATGGTTATCACTCAGAAAGTGACAAGTTTAGCATATAACGTACACGATGGACTGACGTGCAAAGAAGATGAGTTGACGCCTTCCCAACGTGACTACGCCGTGCAGTACGTTCAAATTTGTACGGGCAAATAAATGTTAAAATCTAATGCTGATTATTATTTGTTTGCAATTCATCTTAATTGTATTTATTTTTGTAATTGATTAAGCTTTTTTTAACTTTATAATTGCTTTAACTTGGTTTGTGCCTGGAAAATTATAGTATTTATTTTGCTTCTTACAGTTACATTAAAAAAATCTTATTTAATTGTTTATCTGTATTCACATTATTTTTAATTTAAAAAATTGGCACATCAATTTTTTCAGAAAAATGCCGACCGTATTGGAATACTTCAGTTATGTTTTTCATTTTCAAGCTCTAATGGTGGGACCAATAATTTTTTATCGCGATTACATTGATTTTATTCATGGGCGTCGACGAAAATTATTAACGGTAAAGTATATATTTATAAATATGATTTTACATTAATGTTAAAATAAATGTATCATTTACTTTTAAAATATATGTAAAATATATATAATATTTTAAAATAAATGCATCATTTATTTAAACTTGAAATGTATTAATGTAAATCATCAATAGCTGACTTTATTTTTAATTTCGTAATGTTGCTTGATAGTATATTTACAAAATATAAAGTTTATTACTTTTTTTATCTATTCATTAATATAAATATTATACCATTGATGAGAAGATGCAATAAAAATAAAGTATAATTCGATAAAAAATTAATAACCTAATTATTTATCATCGAAAATAAAGTATTCCATTAAAATTTAAAAAATATAAGTATTAGAAATTATTACACAAATTTAACTACATATATCATTGAAAAAATGAATGCCTCTAATAAAAAATTAGAGGCATTAAAAATAAACAAAAGATCATCTAATACGTCATGAATTAAAAAAATAAAATATTTGGACATTGTAATTACATTAGATCTTAGCATACAAACATAATTAAATAACTCGATTTTATACTATATTTATAAACTATAACAATTTAGAATCAAAATTTCATTTTTATTATTCATATTTACATTTTGAACAATTTTTGATTATGAATTAAAATTTGACGAAATACATAAGAAAAAAAATTGTTGTATTACGAATGCTCTGTCGAGTTCTGATTAAAACTATACGTCAAAATATTTTTTAAATTGATAACTACATTAAATCAAGTAAATTATAAATCATTTGAATTACATTAATTTAAAATAATTTCTTTTAAAATCGCTTTTTAACATTTATAATCTCTCGCAATTTTATAAAATTTTTTTAATTATTATAGTTGGTTATTTAAATCCTATTGAATAAATATATAGGAAAATAAGTTTAATCATTTGAAAAGTATCTCACAAAAATATAATATTTATAAATTAAAAAATATAACATATATTGTCTTATAAAACTGATTTTCATGTTATTTATTTTTTTAATATGGTAGAGCACTCACGATGAACAGAATGGTCAAGTCAATGAAATTGTTATGGAGCCATCACCAACATTGGTCGTGATAAAAAAAGTTATAGTCAGTCTCATTTGTGCATTAATATTCATAATTCTACTTCCTTCCTATCCAATAAAAAAAGTCAAAGGTACAAAATTTAAATCAGAATTTTTTAAATAAATGTGTTTTTTATGTACATTTAGTTTCTAACTTTTCACTTTATCTTTTCAGATCAAGAATTCCTTCGAAATACGTCCATGGCATACAAATATTGGTACCTGATATTAGCAACTATGTTAATTCGTTTTAAGTATTATCATGCATGGCTTTTCGCTGATGCAATTTGCAATAATTCTGGTCTGGGATTCAATGGGTACAATAAAGATGGCACAGCCCGTTGGGATTTTGTTTCTAATGTTGATATTGTCAAGTTCGAGGTATTTTACTCGAACTATTTTAACAAATATTGTTTGCTACAACTTTGAAACCCATTTTAAAATTGTCTGAAATAATAGAAGTTATTATTTATCTCAGAATATCAGTAATCAATCAATAATTAATTTAAAGAATCTGCTTGATTATAATATTTGAGAAATGTACAAGAGAAATTACAAAACTTATGTACATTGTAGTCATACGTGAATTTGTAATCTACTGTAAATAAAAGCATTATATTAATGTTCATATAAGTATAAAATTATAATTTAATTAAATTTTATTAGTTGGAAATGATTTTGAAAATAAAATTTCCATTGTATACGTGTTAATGAATATTATGAAAATAATAGAAATTTCTGGGCAACGTTAAAACGTTTAAACAAAATTTATCATAAATATTTGTATTTTTTAAAAAATATTTATTAATTAAAGTTAATATTAATAAAAATAGAAGAATACCTAGTAAAAATAAGAAATAATTGTTTTAAAAACAGCGAATACATTATGTATAATTTATGTAACTTTTAACTCGTATAAATTTTAGGCATGTCGTTTGCTAATGTATAAATCAAGATTCTGAAAATCAACTTCTGCAATTTAGATATTTCTTATCTTTAAATTTAATATCGTAAAAGATAAATAAAAAAATCTTGCAAATAATTAAGTCATATCTGCAAATAACAGTCTAAAAATGGCTACTTCTTTTGCAAGTAAATTATTTTATATGTTTGGGAATAGCATATTTTCAAATAATCATAAAATAATATTTATTCATATATATTTGTGGTTAAGATAATACTTACAGTTTTTGTAAATACTAGTCAAATAAAATTCTTATTCATTAATTTAATAAATAAAAATATTTAAAACTACGTGTATATAATGGTCTCAAAAATAATTTTACTAAATGAAAAATTTTATAGAAATGTTTTTAGAATATGTATTAAGTCAATTTTTAATATAAATTAAGATTATTATTATAAAAATTATTTGAATGAATTGGTCTATTTAATTGAAATTTCTTACTAATTTTTAATATAAAGGATGTTCAAGGGAAATATATATATATATATATATATATATATATATATATTACCATCAAAAAATAAAATTTTTGATATTTTAATGTTATTGTAATGGCAATTTATTTTCTAAAACGAGATTGTTATTTAAACATTTATTTAATCGTTTCTTAAAGAGATTCAGTAACTACAGTAAATTTCATATAATCTTATTCATAAAAAGTATAAACAAATAAATGGTTAAATTTCATTTTAAAGAAATTATAAGAATTTATAGAATTTTAATTGATCACTAATTTAAGTATGTAAATAAATATCTGATTCAATTAAGATTAAGCTGCAAACGTATATTTTGAACATTGATAATTTGAATTGAATGTGATACAAGTATGAAAGTTTGGTTACCGGTTTAAGTAAACATTCGCTTATCACAAATAAATATTATTTTGACCTCATTTTTTAGACTGTAAAATCGATAATTTTTTGTTTTACACTAAATATTGTACCTTATAGTTCAGTAATAATTGAAGGGATTTTAATTAAAATTTTAAATTTAAATAATGCTTGCGTGTATTCACATAATGCTTGATTCAATTTTATTTCCATAATGTAGTATTTTTAATTGCGCAATATAATCTTAGCCTTTTAACATTTCACAGTCATAAAAAATTATTATAAAACGTACACTTATTATACATATAAGACACTTGAATCCGTACCGGGTAATAAAAGAATGAATAACTGTATTATTCATGATTATGGAAGTTAAAGAGTACAAAATTTAAATATATATATATGCACATATATATATTTCATTTATAATTTATTTTTTATAGTATAAATTAGTCATTTCAATTATATTTAAAAGAAGACCCAGTAGCTATTTTTGTACTTTAAAAATAGCTTGAATTTTTTATAACATATAAGGAATTATATAAATGAAAATTTCATTATCTTTGCAGACTGCTGTAAGTTTAAAAGATGCTATTGAAGCTTGGAATAAAGGAACAAATCGATGGTTAAGAATGATCGTTTATGAAAGAGCAAAGCACAATAAAACTATTCTGACGTATGCCCTATCTGCTCTTTGGCATGGTTTTTATCCTGGATATTATCTTACTTTTGCAAATGGAGCTTTGATTACATTTGCTTCTAGATATGTGAGTTCTTGTTTTTAGCAAATATGTAAAGTACTAATTTCTTCAAATGATTTTATTTTCGTTTAACCAATTATACTATATTAATATAGGTTCGTCGACACATAAGACCATATTTTCTAACTTCAAGAACAAAACAAGTATTTTATAATGCGATGACTATGGTTATAACTCGATTCGTTCTGGCATACATAATATTCAGCTTCATCCTTCTCGAGTTCAGAGCAAGTATCATTTTATACCTGTAAGTTATATTTTAAAGACTAATTTGTAAAATTATAAGACCTATTTATTCAATTATAATATTGAAGAATTATTACAATTAATACATTATTTTCGATAATACCAGATTTGATTTCAATATTAAATGTTTTTATCACGCACATAAAATTTAGACATTTCATCCTGGTTAAAATTATTACATTTTTATTTTGTAAAAAAATTTTTTTGTTTATTTCTACTTTGAAATTTATAAAAATAGGACAGGGAAATATTTCGAATATTAATTTTCAATTACATATTATCAATTATGCATTATGTTTTAAACATTAGTTTACAATTATCTATGATTTTGACTTCATACGTTAATTAATTAATTTATTTATGTTAACTTTTATATCTCTATTTAAAAATTGATGAATCTAATTGTTATATCATGTAAGACATTATAAGCTTTAAACGACGTGATTGAAACGTGTTTTTATCGTATAATGGTGTAAAATCACGCCAGATGACGCTCCGAATATCAGGTTCGACGATTCGAGATCGAGTGTTTAAAGTCAGTTACCTTATACAGCTCTTATATAGTACATGAAAATAAACTTTTGTTCCGAATATCAGTTTTGAAGAATTTCTAAAAGCATTATGTGCAGTATTTTTTTAAAATTACAGAACTATTGTGTAATACTTATATTCCGTGAAGAATTTTACAAAAACGAACAAAATAACAGTAGACCGGAGTTGTACTAGTGTTAAACTTTTACACATTTATATTTGTAAATAGTTGCGATCTCAGGTTTTTATTAAGTAAAAGGTACGTAAAAAATGATCTATTACCGGTTGAATATTTCTAAAATTAAAAGATAAAAAAATCTAAAACTAAATTCCAAAACTTTATTTCATATTGTCACCATACGTGTCATACCAAAGTTTGCATAGGGTTGTATATTTATAGATATTCACATGAATGATAATGACAACAACAATATCTATAGGTATATTTACCCGTATGTTGTCAATGAAACATGGGCGAGCAACAAGCCGTATTTCGTAGAGTGGGGAAGACGCGTTCACGCCGTTTTGCACGTACAACGCTTTAATAAAAACAAATGTATCCTTGAAACATAATATGTACGAGGACAATGGAATAATATTTTTCCATTCTTTAACAAGTTTTTTTCTTTATTTTTAATGAATCATAGCCGAATTCAAGATTATAATATATGAGAATGCGTAAGTTCAAAAAGTCATAATTAAGAACCTGCATTTTATTTAAATTGAGTTAACATTAAATTAAATAAATTTGAAAATTTATATCCTATAATAATTTATTACATAAAATAATTTAGAGACGTTGTTAGAACTGCTATTTATTTTATACTTTATTCCATTTTAAATAAAATTAAAACAAAGATTTTTAATTATTTGAATCGGTTATATAAAGAACAGTTTTATAGTACTCGTAAGTTTAGTATTATCAATTATTATCATAAGAAAATTTGTCGAGTTTTAAATAAAATGGGGTAAATATTAATAATTCAAATTATTTTTCATTGTGCATTATTTTAATTATATATTTAATTCCAATAAATTTTTGTTCCAATAATTTTTAAGATTGAGAACATCTTACATAACTTATGTTAATTAGTTTTTTGTGATAAATGCGCACGTACATGATAAATAATTGTAGTACTATAAACACGAATTACGAGACTGGAATGAAACCATATTTGTATCAATCTAATCTTATAAAAACTTCATCTAAAAAAGCAGATATGAACAATAAATTTGCATTCTATTATATTTTCAGAAATATGTATCTCGCACCACATTTGATCGGTATGTCGGCGATCCTTGTCCTGCCTGTGTTGACAAGAGCACGAGAGGGCAATGGCTCCAGCAGCTCCAAAACCAAGCACGAAAAACCAGTAGGCGAGATGCGCAACACCACTAATACTAATGGTCACACGCATAAAAACAAATAAAATCTTCATTCGCTTCATTTTCTTTCCAAATATTTTAGGATGTTTAAAGAGATGCAGACAATTTAAAATGACGAGAATCAAATAACTTAATTCTCGTATGGATCATAAATATACCGTATATTCGTAATTAATCTGCTTCGAAATAATTTCCATTTTTTACAGAAGAGTAACGATTGTTTTTCATTCGCGCTCTCTCTCTCTCTCTCTCTCTCTCTCTCTCTCTCTCTCTAACACTTGTTTTTCTTTTCTCTCTCCATTACGGGCGTATAAAGATCCGCCATATTGCTGAAAGTTTACATAGCCAATAGCAGGACATAAATTGCAGTCTTACTCTTTCAGTTTCAGAGTTTAAATTTACCGAAGCAATTTTTGTTAGTGAAATATTACTGTGAGGTGTTTAAAAATATCCATTACCTTTATTGTTCTTTGATTTTCTGTTATTTTAAAATTTATATAGTGTTTCAAATGTCAATCAAAATAAAAACTATATTTTGTTATAAAAATAAAAAATAAAAATTAAAAATATTGTTTGCGTTTGAGGAACAACTAATCATAAAGAGATTTAGAGTAAGCACTCGTCAATTTATAACTTTTTCAAACGGTATTAATCAAAAAAATTATTGAAATAAATTATGACTATCAACAAAGATTATTTAATATTTTAATTTTGTATACATTAGAATTATAGACATTTTTTTATTTTCAAAATATTAATGTAAACGAGGAATAATTATGTAACATGTACTTTATATTATAAAGGTTCTTAAATTTCTATATTTTATATGAATTTTTTGTCGTAATTAAGGCATATTCAAACTTTTTATTAAATTATTAAATAAATAGAAGTAAATATAAAACAATTATATAATAATATTATACGAATTACTAAAAATTAAAAGAGATTTATATTTTTTGCATAATTAAAAATCGCGTCTTTGTTAAGTCGAAAAATTTCGTATAATACTGTACAAATAATATGTTAATGTCTTCAGTGAACGTAGCAGTAACTCAAGTATATTTTGCGAAGATAATAATTTTATATATAAACAGAAAAGACTAAAAATATTTATACATATATATTTAAGAGTTTACAAATTTTCATCTATGCGAGTATGTTGATTGTATTATAGAATATAAGGCGTTAATTGCGAAAGAAATGAACGTTGGTTTTTTGGAGCAATAACTTTTTAAACAATAACTATAATTATAAAGCAATTTATTTACGTTATAAAATTGTTTTAAATTTAATATTTTTTATGCTATTTACAATATAGCTTACATACCAGTGTTTATAAATTTTTTAAATTTCTTATTTCATTTTGGTGAGAGTAGCAGAAAAATTTAAGGATGAAGATTATTCAAATATTATTTAATTTAGCAATTAAAGGGATTAAATGTTTTCTTGTTTAAAATTTTTTTAAGTAAAATAATGCGTTAAATATTTTAATATATTCTTAATCAAACGATGATATAAGAACTAACAATAATACAGGAGAAAATCAGTATACTAAAATATAAAGTTTCCTTAGATTATACTGTATAATAAAAATTGATTTTTTCATATAATTTTTTATAAATTTTATAATTACAATAATACAAGATATTACCATTTTGATATTTATAATAATGAGACAATAAATTTTAAGCATGTATCACAAGTATATCAAATATTTATTTTAAAAATATGAAGTTCAACATTGTTTGATGTAAAAGTTTTTAAACGATGAAACAAAAAGTCTTTATACTTAATATTGGATTATTCTATTGATATATACGTCGATTCAAATTTCATTTGTAATTATAACTTTATCTGAAACAAGTCGTGAAAATAAATGAAAGTTTGTCATTTATTTCAACAAATATTTCAATGTTTTTTTAAAGAATTGTAATTTTGAATTTTGTTAGTCAAATATTCCAAAATAATAATCAGAATTTTTGTTCTGAAATAAAAATAGAATCTCAAAATACACATATAAATATTTTTATTTTTTACACTTTGCAATGTTGAATATAATTTAAAATAAAAATTTTTAAACTATTATTTATTTGCATCAACTCAATGGTGTAGATAAATTTAAGATTGCTCTAAAAGATTCCTCATTATTGTATCCAAACATTCTGTGTATGTATAGTATAAAGTATATCAATTTGAATATACAATCGACGATATAAATATTTATATGTAAATTGTTGTATCGAATTAAAAAAAATATGCAAATTTTGCTATTACATAACGCACGATTTGATATTAATGTAAAATTGTTAATATGTAGTATTCAGATTGAATCTTTTTAAGAATTAGTATGTTTAAAAAAACATTATTTTACAAAAATAAATAATTGTATAGTATACATTAAGACAAATTGACATGAATTATAAATCAATTTATTCTAACGTAGCTTAGTTTTTTATATTAGTTTTAACAAATTTGTATTATATACTTCATTATTCTGTAATATATGATATGTTTTGAAAAATACGTATTTTGTTTTTCACAATCCTATCAATTTTTGTGTTTCTCGTATCAAAAAAGAAAAAAACTACAATTAATTTTTTTTATTTTCAAAAATTTTTTCAAAATTTTTTTCAATTGCAATTGATACAATACACATTATATAATTAAATTTGATATTAATACAGTATCAAATAAATTATTACTCTTTCTTTTAACTAAGCTAAATTTTAATATACTAGATCACGCTTATAATATTTAGATTTAATATAGATACTAAATATTCAACGAATGAATTTCATTATAAATATTGTACTAGTTGAAATAAGTTAATATGCAATTTAAATGTATAACTAATCTCTTTATATATGTTCAAATTATATATGTGGTATTAAAAAATTTTTTTTTAAATAAAATTTAGCATGTACTTAACTTAGCCATCCACTTTGATTTAAAAATATATAAAGTACCTTCATAATATAATAATTTTTTAATTTACTAATTTTCTCGTTAATTTTTATCCAACATATTAAAATAATTTTTAATATTTGAATAGAAGAAGTAAAAGCTCTTAATTGTTTTTTTTTGTGGATTATATTTTGTAAATTATAAACTTTATAAAATATATATAAAAAATAAACAACGAATTATAAAGTTATTTAAAATTATGTTCATCCTAGAATTAACAAATGGTTTAACCGAATTTCTGGATTATTTACATATACAAAAAATTAGTTCATAAATGCATATTTTTCATATTTAATTTTTGAGTATTCCTTTTTGTGATCGTAGCTTCAACATTAGAATATAAGAAAATAAATCGAAAATAACGTCGAAATGCTCAAACTTATACATTATTTTTTTTTAGACAATCTTCTTATTGATATTTTCATATTTTAATTACATTTATAAATTTATGTAACTTATAATTCTAAATTTTCTGTTTTGAAATATACTCCGAATATTAAATGAAATATCACAAAAAATCTTTAAATAATGCTTTACTAGTCGAAAATTAGTAAATATAATTTTATTTAAAAATTTTTGTTATTATATCTTAAATGATATTATACTTAATGAATAACAATACTTAAATAATGTTTTACTTAAATGATTAATTCGCTATAAAAAAAACTTTATTACTAATATATATAAATATAAATAAAGGTTTAATATTATCTTACTTATAATATTGTCGAGACAAAGTTAATAAATCAAATATATTCAAAAAATATTTATTACAAAATAATGTTTGTTTTAAAATAAAATTTGTACACATTATAAAATATGAAATAAAAAATTTCATGTTTTGAAATAATTAAGTCTTATTGATGTATTTTAGAGGACCATATTTATATACAATGTATTTATATACATAATTTTTCTATATATATAGGTACTTACATTATACTAAGTAATTTAAGGTAATCTAAAGTTAAATATTATATCCCATAAAATACCATAAAATATTTTACTTGTTTTATTTCGAAAAATTTTTCATATACCCGTTTGATTACATGTTTATAGTAAAATAAATATGTATATATGTTTTAGTACAAATAAAAACTAAGTTTTACATACACCAATGAAGCTTTTAAGCATATAAATCAAATATGTTTCTTATTATTAATTATATATATTATTTACTACTGTTATAAATAATTAAATAACATAATTAAATAAAAAATTTTCTTTAAAGATTGATTAATTGCTTTGAATCGTAGAAATATTATAAGTTTTAATATTAAGAAAAATATTTAATAGAAAATTATTAAAATAATCACGTCAAATTCTTTTCAGAAAATAGAGCTGGATTTAATATATTGTTCTGAATAATTTTTTACATTATAATGATGTAATAATTAACTAATAGAGATATTAAGTAATATTGGGTAAATTAAGTAAGTTTAAATGTATATTATCTGGTATACTTATCATCTTTTTACATCTTCATTTTTCACTGATTAATTTATAGTTTCAAATTTTTGGCTTTTATCGTTTTTTTGTTCAAAAACAATATTTTGAACGCTGTATGAGGAAATTAAATTTAAAACACTGATAACTGAAGAAAATGGTATCATATGTTTAAAATTATTTGAAAAATTTGAAATATTCTTTTACTTTTTTTTATACTCTTATATTTATACCCATTCATTTATCTTATTTATTTATATTATGATTTAATTTTTTTTCATTTATCTCGGTATTATGTTAACAACAAGTATGCACAAAGTGTTTTTGTTTCATATGCACAAATTCCTTGATATATTTTCCATATCACATATAATTTTTAAACATATAGAATAGAATATATAATAAAAATAACTCGAAAGCTATATTAGTCACAATTTACATAAATATTCTGAAATTCATTTGATTAAACTTTGAACTATTCCATCGTGATACAGAAGCCAGTTAGTGAAGTTCTCTTGATTATATATATATACATTTGCTGCTGTACCTTTCTTGATATGTGACCATTTTAAGATTGAGCATACATTGAATAGTAATGCTAAGACTATTAAGCGTTAGTACGTACATACAGGCATGGAGAAGTTGACGTGTATATTTTACATTTTTGAGTAAAGTTAAGTATAGTTAATGCTGCTTCATTATTAGTACACATGTTCATATGTAAGCTTTAATTTGGATTTTTTTTTTCTTATATAAATCTTATTTTAGTGCTATTTCTGTCCATATGATAGTCGTGTAATTTCATAATTATTAACATATTAATAAAAGATTTATAAAAAATTTTTATGGTATCATTTGTTTCTAATTACAGTTAATAATTCAATGTCTCCATTCTTAAGCCAAATTTTTATATTATTTATTTTTGTACTGATTTTATTATTAGTGAATACTTTTCATTCAATATTTATTTATTTTTACAGTAAAGCCTACGAATCTCTTAATGTAAATTTAAGTTACGTGGCTATCTTTTAGTTACTAATTGCAATCGTATTCATGAGCTTATCCTCTAAAAGTATGTAATATACGGTTTTCTTGAAAACTGTAGCAGTACAATCGATCATTTTTTTCTTGACTCACTTTCAGTTAAAAAAAAGTCGAGATTTAAATAGAAGACAGTGAGTTTATTCATGAAAAATAACAGTTTTGCTTGTGATATATAGTTAATGTATAAATTACAAGAATATTAAGACATATATAATATGGAGACGATCATAAGACTCTACTTCCGCTCAAATTGAATGGTTGAAGTGCAAGCTGATATAAGGAACATATCGTAGTTAACTAGTATATAAACTCGTATGTACGTTTTTAGAATACCGAATTTTTTTATTACATATTATTTTGAGAAATAGTTTTAGCTTTAAAGTAATTAAACAAATAAAATAGTGTTATTCTTCTCTTTGCTATCTTAAAGTTTTTAAGAACTACAGCTCTTGGTGATTGTTTTATTTTTCTTGCATTTTAGTTGCATCATGAACAAATATAATTAACTTAAACTTCAATATGACTTTAAAAAATATAATTCTTATTTTCCCATTAAGACCTGATTTTCTTATTGCTTTTTTACAATAAAAATAAAAATAAAAATAAATTTCCTATTTATGTCTTTTAACTTTAACTGTTGTTTATAGAACAACTTTATCAAGTATAAAAAAACAATTAAAACTCTGTTTTTTAGATATGGTCTTTAAAGTCTTGAAAATATATTTACAATTTTGAAGATTTTGGTAGATCGCTTTAAATTAAGGAGCACAACAAAACCTTGAAGTTTGTAGAAGTATATGTCATCTCTACACTGTAATCTGAATGGTAGTATACTCAATGATAATATTCTTCTACTGGTGGCTGTTATAAATTGCTATTATTATATTGGTATTTTTTTTAAATTTAAGCGGTTTCTATTTTGTAGATATCCTGAAATTAATATAATATCATTGACAAAATTCTTTTTTAATTTTGTAGTTATCAGTGACATCAATAAGCCGATAATAATTTTCTTTTAATATTAAATATTACCATTTCTTATTTATGCTTTTATCGCGAATATTATGTATAATGCAACTATCTTATTACAAGATTATAAGATGATTATTGAAATATTTTATTGTATTCTTTTATTTTTATTAAATAAATAATTATTTTAACAAAACACCTGCGAAGTTTTTATTTCAACAAAACTTTTTAAAGGTATTCTTATTTTATGCATTCCATTATAATAATCGCTTTTAGTTATGTTACTTTATTGTAAACTTTAATAGTTAACTGATAATATTAAGCTGAGTATAGTTGATTCTTGTAATTGTTGCTAACAAAATTCAGTCAGTTTTATCTGTTAAACTTCTTTTTTTCAAGAATAATTTTATAGTAGAATTTATATATTATAATTTGTAAACTCACCTTATTTTATAAAAAAAAATCAATTATTAACAATTATTACTTTTGCATTTAAATTTTTATATTTTCAATTATATATAATTCATTGATAAAGATATTTTTCATTTTAATTTCTAAATGTTTGGAATTTATTTTCTATGATATTAAAGTCATTTTTGTAATTAATTAATTATTTTTATTAGCTTTCATTTTTTAGTTATTTATAGTAATTTTCTCTGACTTATGATTCTTATCCATTCTGTCGAAAAGTATTCGTAAAACATCATCAAACAATTTAATAACTACTGATCCAGTCAAAACTTTTAATTGCATATCTTTCCAAATAATATCTAGATTTTTGTCTTGTTTAAAAAAAGAAGATTTTATAGATATACTCATTTAATCAATTTAGGACCTATGATTTACTTCACTTCAATCTTACTACTGATTCTATCTTACATTATCATATTAGAATTCAAAAAATATTTGCACGATGATTATTATTATTATTAATATTATTTATATCATTATCAATTTAAAATATAGAAATTATAAAATTGATTTCTTTACTTTGAAATTTTTACTTTAAAAAATTAGAAAATGTTTATGGTAAGGTTGTATCAGCAAAATAACAAAAATGTTAAGAAAACAAAAAATTTTTTATCTTTTCAATAATTTTAGTTACAATACAGACCAAATTTTAAATCTATAGTGATATTCAAAATTGCTTATTAAAAAATTTAATTATTTTAAAACAGTTAAAATTATAGCGCAAACTCAAAATAAAATAATTCTTATTGAATTTTTTGAAAGTTTTGCTCGTACAGTTGCTCACTCATTTCTTTTTAAACAATGCAAATGTATTATTTGAAAATATGAATATTTGCAAATATTCATCTTTTTCATAATTTAGTTTTTATCATATTAGCATAAGTACTATAAAAACAAAGAATTATATTGTTTTATCATGAAATAATCTTAAAATTTTGTCTTTTAATTTAAATATCCTAATTTATGAATATAATAGTAAATATTTAATAATTGTAAATATTATAAATTAAAAAAATTTAGTACAGACTATTATTATTGTTTATAAAAATTTTATATTTATCTTTTCAAAAACTTACACAAAAGTAAAGTGTATCTATGGTAAAAAATACTTATTAAACAAATAAATCACATGAAATACTTTTAAAACCAAATATAAAGAATGAATATATTTACGTTTCTAATTGTCACTTATTCTTCAAACAAACTTTTTACTTAATGTATTCATACTATGATTATTTATTCTTTAAGTAAGCAGTCTAACAGCATACATTATAATTAGAAGGTTCAAATTACTAAGGTTTTTAGTTCCAAAATAAAAATATATTTTTATTATCTTCCCCCTATTTCCTTGCTTTCATTCTTTCTTTCTTTCGACTCTATTTCTCCCTCTCTCATCCCTCTTTCTGTCTCGCTCTCCCTTATATACATTCTCTGTCATACACGCATGTGAAAAAATATGCACCCATAATCCAGACATACAATAAACACAGAAGAATAAAAATAAATCTTCTCATGTTAAATGGACGATATTTTCGGCGAGAAAATGGGAGCGTCGATAGCGTGCATGCTTATACATTTTTGCGCAACTATTTTCATCCGCGACCTAATAGAATATTGCCAGGCATAATCGGGTAAAGAGAAGCACTGTAAATGTCTGTGCACTCTGGAAGCCCTAGCAAAAGCTTTCGAGAACGCGCGTGCAGGATATTGTGTCGGGCCGGGCCGGAATCTTTCGCTCTCCGCCCGGTAAGCGCGTGTGCATGTGTGTGCATCACGAGGAAGAGAAGAACCACGCATCGCCGGGGATCTACAGTCGTAGAGTCACGCTTTTGACAACTGCACACTCCCACGTACGGACAACAAATAAGAGCCGCCCTTACACATTTGTGCATCATGGTAATTGGAGAGCGCACTTTCAGTGATAAAATACGCAGTTTTTTCAAATCCAGTGATAAGTGACAGTGAAGCTTTCGGCTACATTTACAAAATCTTTTCCCTGATCTTAAAAAACTCTGGATTTAAGAATATTTCTTTCGGCTTTTGAATAGTAGGTGGTACTCGTGTCAATGAATTATATGTTTGTTTCATTTTAGACGTTGATTAATTTTTTCGCGATTTCGTTATAGGCAGTATTATAATGTTTTACTATTATTGAGTTATTTTTATTGAATACAATTTAATAAAGTTAATAAGTTTAATGAATTAACCAACATTTTTAATATAATTTTATTATAAATTTTACAAAAAATACTACTTATTCATTCATATGTACATATAATTATATCTAGGAAGAGGAAGTATTTAAAAATCTTCTGGCTACTACACTATTTCCGATACTAATCCAGTTTTCCTACTATATGGAAAACTATTTGTAAGCTCAAATATTAAAAAAGATTCTATGTTTTATTTTTTTAGGTCCAAAAATTCCAAATAATGAGGTGATATGAAATATTATACTAAATAACGAGCTATTTCGTATTGTTAATAATTTCAAAAACGGAAATTCCAGTGCATACAGAAATTAATTATTGTACAGAGCAAAAGTTTTATATAGAAGTATTTTTATCCAAATATAACCTTAAAAATTGTGTATTATGTATATTTTATTTGTAATTAGTTACACATATATTATACAATTATATAATTATGTTTTTTATATTCTTTAATACTGATAATAATTAAATATTTTAAATATGTACTTAATTTAAGAAAATACGCTTGTTTAATAGTATTCATTTTTAAGATAATCTGTAATATTCAATTGAATTCGTCTTTTTTATATAAAAAATAATTTTGATAAATTAAAAATAATACGATAAATAAAAAAGAGCAGTTATCTTCAAATTAATATATATTGGAATAATTATTTTTCCATATACGAATTCCTATAATTAATAGGTAACAGTAAAATTCGAAGTGCTAATAAATAAGCAAGCGAACAACTGTGTGTTGTGATCTTCCAGAATTTGCTAACCCTCATAAAACTCGGGTACATGATGATGATCATCACTCTTATATTGATGTTCTGGACGTCGATGGCTCGGATGCATGATTTACCGGTCCAATATCCCCCTTGTTTTTTCAACCCCCTATGTACGTGTTCAAAGGCTATACCCGACTTAGGTATTGTCAGTTGCTTCAATGTGCCTATGCCTCGGATTCCTCAACCCATCAATACCTCCAAAGTCTTTATGCTACAACTTGAGAATAACGACTTGCATTCATTACAACCACATTTTCTTATGAATACTGGTAAGTACCAATTTTTTCTTTTATATATTTATGTATAATTATAATATTTTTTATAGTTTATAATAAAAAGAAAACGTAAATAATTATATAAGTATTGTATTTCAAAATTATAATCTTATTTTGATTACAGTTTCTAAATATGAAGAAAACTGATTTTAGGATCAATAAGATGAATAAGATGAATCACACTAATTTTAATTTTTCTTCAATTTAAAAGAAATGAATATTAAGATTTAAAAAAATTTTTAAATATCAATGTACATAAATATTTATTTAATATTTAGTTTAGTAATATTTAGTAATCTTTATTTAATAAATCTTTATTTAACAAATTTTATCTGCATTTTTAAACTGTAAATATTTTTTGTCAAAAAAAAATTAAATTAAATTATATAACAACGATTCTACAAATTAAATAAATTAAATAAATGTCGATAAAAAAAATTAATTCTTATTTTACAATTCATATATCAGATTCTTATATAAATATTATATATATATATATGTGTGTGTGTGTATATATCAATTAATATATAATATAATAATAAAGTGGTCAAATTTTATATAAATTAGATATAAAGAGATTTAATTATCTACTCGCATAAAAGATTAATTATTAAAAATTATTGTTCAATGTTTTTGAGTACTTACATAGTAAAATATAAAATTTATATATTATTTTTATTAAATTTTAATATAAGAAGAAAGACCTTAATTAAGAAGTTACTGCTAATTTTCTACTTATGTTTTAATTAAATTTTCAGAATTACTTTTCAAAAATTGCTATATTTATTATAATATGAAAAAGCAAATTATAATACAAATCTTTCTGCGTTTTAGTTTTGACAATTAGCAATATTAAATGTATAATCAGAATATTATAGATATTTAAAAAATAGTTTTAATTATACATTACAAAAACATTTTGTTATAATGTACAAATTATTTAATTAATTTCGAAAAACGTAAAAATTATAGATATTATACGTGATTATTAGGATATTATAATAAATATAAAATAAAAAATTATAAAAAAAATATCTTTTACATTTAATTGTATATTTTTATAATTGCCTAATACACTAAGAATAAAACATTATTTCATTTTCTTAAATGTTTTTCATTAATAATTACGAGGAAAAAAATTTGAAAAAATAGAAAGTAATATGGATAGCAAAATAAAAGATCAGTTTTAAGTTTAATTTTGAATCAAATTTAATACTTAAACACAACATAAAAAATTAATTCTTGCCAATTGCAAATACTTATCTGCATTTATTTTTTAAAATATAATGCAACAGAAATTTATGTAAAATTGAAATACTATTCTAAAAATTATTAATAATACCTTAAGTAATACCTTTTATAATATTTCTTAAAATTTTTTCAAATACATATATATATATAACTAATACATTTATTATACAGATCTCAAAATTTTTATATTTTGATGTTCAACAAAATTTATTTATTATCTAAAATAGGTATTTGTAACATAATTTTTAACGATTTAAATAAATTAAACAATTTTAATTAACTAATTTATAATATATTAGTATAAACAGTTTCTGAAATGTAGTATTCATTAATGCCGATCTTGTTAAACAAGCTAAATCCAATATCTAAAAATCAACAACAAGTTTTAGCAAACTATTTTTTATTTTAAAATAAATATGTATTCAATTTTATAATTAGAATTTTATTATATCAGGTACAATTGCGTTGTAGCGATTAAAGCTTAATCATCCATTAAGAATGAATACATAAATGCTCGTTAAAACGACAAAGTGATGTTTACGTGACCACACAGTATTAAAGTACGACAATTATTTCAATTACTAATAAGAAAAGAGAAAGGAAAATTATTAAAAAAAAAAAATAACTTTATTAATAAATGTTGTACTTTTTTCCTATGGACATTATTTCACTCGAAATAAATGAAATAAGAAAAATAATATATTAAACCATGAATAGTTTAGTAATAATAATATTATTAATAATGTTTAAATATCTAAACCACACATTTTATTTTTATTTTTAAACTATTTTGATTTTAAAATATCCAAAAAAAAGTTTATAAATTTTTCTATAAATAAAATAAAGAAAGCCTTTTTAAACGTTTTTTTACAACTATTTTAATTAAGTCAATAAGAATATATAATTTATAGATAAAAATTTAATTTTTACTTATTTATGTCCAAAATGTACATTGTTTTTAAGATTGTTTTAGAAAATACTATTTACACTCAATTCATATAAAACAAATTTAACAAATTTTCAAATATAAAATTATAATCTTATAAAATGAGGGATAAGATAACACTGTTTATTAATATATTGACAGAGTTATAATAAGTGGTAGATGTAAAGAAATGTATTATCCTTCACAAATTTTTTGTATCAACAGAAAATTGAATGTGTACGATAGATCGGAAACAGTACTAAATGTATATATAGACATTGTTATCTTTAAGTAATATATGTCAAGAACGGCCATGGCATAGTATAACTAACATTCACATAGGAAAAAAATCAGCTATGTTTTTAAAATAAATACAACTACTTATTGTACGTACAGTTATTACAAATTTTATTTTAAATTATGCAAAAATATTTTTGAAAATAAAATTATAATCTAAACTATTTACTTTTCAAAAAATGTTAATTTAACAAACATGTAACGATACATTAATTTCATATATTTAGCAAATTATTGACATTGGCAAAAAATTCGATTAATAAGATAATTTAGAAATTTAAAAAAAATAATTGTTACATAATTTAAGAAATTGAAGAAATATAAAAATATCGTAATATTAAAATGGGCTTACTTAAACATTTTATATATATAAATGTACATGTATTTACTGCATAATAAACTAAGAATTATAGGTCTGAAAATAAAGATACTATAAATTTATACATAAATTCATACATATTTACTACAATTTATAAAATACTGTGAACTTAAACCAATAGTAGCTATAAGTACTCAGAAATTAGTTAGAAAATAATTGCAAAAGTATTCGAAAATTAACAAAATGTATTGATAACATACATTATGTAGTATAAGCAACAGAAGTCTTGATTTTCATTTTTTTATGTGAAAACATATGAAGTATTTAAACATGATAGTAAAAATAATATTTTTCCAAAAATTTATTTTATTCGTTGAAAATATTTATTAATTATAATTAAAGTAATCAATTGCAAAGACGTGAATTGTAAAAAATCTAATCATTTAATCTTACATCTAATTATTTTTAGTATTCAGTATTAATGATAAGATATATTTATCAAAGATTATTATGATTTGTTGAGACGATTATAATGATATATCATTATTATTATATATATATATAATATATAATATATACCATTATATTTATCTACTTGCTTCAAAATGTAATTGCAATATATACTAAAAACAAAATTTGAAAATCATTATTGTGTTTCGACATATAAATTATGTATTTGTTATTTTAAAATATAAAATTTTGAATATATTTTAATTATTTTCAATATATATATATAATATGAAAAATAAATAATTTTTTAAATTTCCTTGATACAAGATTTATTTCAACAATTTGTTTATTATAAAACAGTATTGAGTAAAATAATTTATTCAAATAACTTATATCATAAAAAGTCTATTCATTTTTCGAAAAGATATTTTACTTTTTATATAAAATGCTAAAATTTGCACAAAAATTTGTATTTACATATATAACAATTCATATTAAAGACAATTTTATAAATTGATGAATTCTTTATTTTATTTACAATTTGATAAATTCTTGTATTGAAAAAGTAAAAATTAAATTTAATATATTTAAAAAATGTGTAGTAATGTATAAATTTATCTTTTTCTTAATTTAATTACTATATAGATATAATCTTCAATATAATTTTTTTATCATGATTACTTTTCAGATAGTCTTACTGTAAAAAATTGAACTCTACATTTTACTAGACATATAAATAGTTCTTCAAAATTCTATAAAATTAATAATTTACATATAGCATATTACATTTCTTTCTTAAAATAATTTTATTTAAAAAAATTTATGATTTATTCCATTATTTTGAATATTACTGTAAAAAATACTATTTACCCTCAATTAATATAAAAACCATTTTCAATAGATTTCAAACATAAAATTATAATTTTATGAAATGAGAGATAAATTTCCACTGTTTATTAATGTACTGACAGAGTTTTAAAAAATGATATATGTAAAATGATGAGTGAAAAATTGAAATCGCATAAAGTAGACAGTGTGCTTTATGTCTCAGGTCTGTACAAGCTGCAGATCAAGTATAATCCCCTATCGGATATACCAGACGAGGCGTTCCTAGGGCTTGAAAGATCGTTGTGGGAGCTTGAACTACCTTACAACCGTCTCGTGAGGGTACCTAGCAAATCGTTCAGACATCTACAGAAGCTGCGGCTTCTCGATGTAACAGGTACTAACAAATTTTTGTCTCGCAGTCATTGCTAATAAGAAAGTATGAAATGTATTTTAAAGTTTTTATGCTCTAATTACAAATTTATATTTAGTTTAAATTAAAAATTAAAAATTAAATTTAAACGTAGTTAAATAAATAATAATGTATAGTTAGAAATCTTTGTAAATATTCAGATGATACGTAATAATAATATCAAAGATTAATATTTTAAATTTTTAAAGCTTTTTTTAATTAGTTACTATTACTGTTTAGTTATAGCTAAATACAATATAATTATATATAGTATTAGTACAATACTACTATATTTTATAATAAAGTAAATTTATAAATAGTTTAAATTATTTTACTAATAGAATACGGTTATTTCTTATTGATTTAAAATTAAAAAATAGTATCTCTATTATCAAAGATTATTAATTATTAAAAATGGGAATTACCTTATGAGTAATTTTAATATTTTAATATGTTATTCAGTTGTCATTTATTTATAATACTGATATACTGATACTTAAATATATTATTACTTATTTTAGAGGATAATGACGGTTGGGACTAATGAATGTTATAAGAAGTAGCGATATTGATTTTTATATCTTAGGTAATCAGATATCTCACATAGCAGCGGATAATTGGAGAGGGTTAGAAAACTCCTTGCAAACTTTACGAATGGGCCGTAATTCAATCGGAAAACTTCCTGCTGATGCGTTTGCTGGTCTATCTGTTCTTGAGTACCTTGATCTACGTGAAAATAGTCTCAAAGAGATAGACTCATCCGTATTCCGCGATGGCATGGCCCATCTAACTCAACTTTATCTCAATGATAATCAACTCAATGCTATACCATATTCTCAGTTATCGGCCTTAAAACAAATGAAGGTGTTAGATCTGAGTTATAATCGTATCACAAGGATGATACATCCACAGGTGGAATCTGAAATTAGGGGTGTCCACATGTCCTTAGATGTTTTAAAACTAGATTACAATCAAATAGATTTACTGGAACCAGGATCATTTCAACATTTCTTAAAAATCAATAGAACTTACCTCAACGGCAATCCTATAATTATGATTGAGGTGAGAGAAAGATTGTAAATTGAAAAATGTCTTACAATGAAAAAATTTTTTTAGCTTTATTACTAATTAAAAAATTAAAATACTAAAAACTAATAACACAAGTTTATAACTCATTGAGAATAATTTTATACGATGAATACTTAATCATAATTGTTATTGATTATATTATGTACAATTTGAACGTATAATACCAGATGTTATGGAGTTTAATATTATTAAATATCTCATAATCCAACTCAAATTTTCTAAGATTCTAAGATTCTATTGAAAAATTTTTAATATATCTAAACAAGTATATAAATTTTATTAATATTTGCAATTATTATTTGAATGTTAAGCAAGGTGCATTTAAAGAATCCAGAATTCGAGAGCTTTACTTAACTGATTGTGAGTTGTACAATATTGATTCACCTGATTTTATGGGATTAGAGTCTTCTTTGGAACTTTTGGATCTTTCTGGAAATAATTTAACATCACTGCCAAACCACATATTCCAGCAATATGATTATCTGCGCACTCTCATTTTTCGTCAAAATCATATTCAAACTTTTAATCCAAGTACAATAATAGTTTTTATAAAGTCACTAATACTGATTCAAGGTTTCAAACTAAAACTGAAGAAGAATTTTGGTTGAAACCTTAGGTACCATATTTACTAAAAAAATTTCAGTTGTGAATTTTTCTATTATAGATGAAGTATTTAATGGATTTCAATATTTATTATATAATCTTGATCTGAGTGGAAGGAAGAATGGTATTATTTCTCTTCAAGATTTAAGACAGATGCGTAATTTACGATTTTTATCGATTTCAAAGATGCCAGGTTCTATATTATCAGCAGAAGACTTCTTAGAATTTGGAATGGACATTAAAGAGCTCCATATTATTCAAAGTAACTTACAAACAATTAAGAATCATGTCTTTATGCACGTACGTGGAATAAAGTATCTAGATTTCTCCGAGAATGACATTTCAACGATTGAAGAAAACGCTTTTATGGAGGTATAATGTTTTCACTTAATTTTTTTTAATATGTTTTAAAGACCTTACAATGAAAAAATTTTTTTAATTGTTAACATTACTAAATCCTAAAACAAATAAGAATAAAATTAAAATGTATTTTGAAGTGAAATATTAAAATTGAGTTACTTTCCAACCGATAAAGATATAAATAACCTAAAACTTTTCTTTCAATTTTACATTTTTTATGTTAAGTTTATTATAAATCTTCGACAAATAACTCTATATTTTTATAATAAGGTTGGAAATTCTCTAATGACATTGAGAATTGCACACGGACTTTCTTCATCAATTAGCGAATTACCAAGCAAACCTTTCAAATATTTGACAAATTTAATGCATTTGGATTTAAGTAATAATAGAATTCGATCCATGCCAGATACTTCATTTCACTTTTTAAAAAGAATAAGACGCATAGAATTACAGGACAATGAAATAGATTCTATAAAAAAAGGAACATTTCAGGCAAGTAATAAAATTAAAAAAATTTATTTTCTTGTTTAAAGAATTTATAAAAACTTTTGTTTTAGGGAGATATTCATTCAATGTTAGAAGATATTAATTTGGGCTACAACCGTATCAACCATTTAGCTACACATACATTTGTTGATTTACCTTCACTCAGTAGCATTATTATTGAGGATAATTCAATTAATAACATAGAAAGACGTGCATTTATGAATATGAATCGCTTAAAATACATTAATTTACGTGGAAATAAAATAAAGGATATGCAAAATGAAGCTTTTCAGGTTAATAAATTGTATATTTGTTTCCATCATTCCAAATGATCATTATTATTAAATAATATTTAAATAACATTATTTTATTTAGAATTTACCAGATTTAGAATTTCTGGACTTGGCTTACAATGATCTTTTTGAATTTGACTTTGGATCTTTTGATCAAGTTGGAACATTATCTTCATTCAAAGTTAATGTTAGCCACAATGAAATTCATAAATTAACTGTAAACAATTCTTATACAATAAATAACAGTAAGAAATTGAATTTTATATTAAATAGTTAAATTTTTCTTGAATAAAAATATATAAATATACATATTTTTAAAAGTTGGTGGAGTTATACAATCGAACATAAAAGTACTCGATCTTAGCTATAATAACATTACGGAAATTATGCGATACTACTTCAAACCCGTTGAATATTCATTGACTCATTTGTACCTTTCGCACAACAACCTCAACAACGTAACACAGGGTGTCTTTGGAAATATGCCGCATTTACAATGGCTGGATATTAGTTATAACGATCTTGTGGAGATCGATTTTGATTGCTTTAAAGAAACTAAAAATCTTCAAGTACTTATGTTCTCTCACAATAACATCATGGATATACCTGCTGAGTCACTTAAGTCATTGAAGAAATTGAGGATCATTGATCTATCGCACAATAGACTTCGAACTCTTGCAGATAATTTGTTTATGGATGCAAATATCGAGAGGCTAGACTTATCTCACAATCAGTTTATGAGACTTCCTATTAAGACGATGTCAATATCTGCAGCTGCTAGTTTATCAATTCTTGATTTATCGTGGAATTTCCTTTCAGGAGTACATAATACTGATGCCATTTTTAGACTCAGGGTATTAAAAAAACTCATTGCTATTTCAAATTAATTTATGATATAATTCAAATTTTACATAATTATCGTTTTTTATTTTACTAGTTGAATAAATATTTTAATAAATAGCATAGAGAGTAAATATTTATAGATATTTTAAGAAGAATAAAAAATACTTATAAAAATGTTACAGATATTTTGTAATATACCAATACTCTATTCGCTTTTTCTGATTAGACTTGACTGATATATAATATAATCAAAATTGAAAAACATGTTTTTAAATCGTTAAAAAATGGTCAAGATTATTTTAAAAAAAATAATATTATTAAAAATATTATTACTATTTAACTTTTATTGTTATTTAACATTATAATAAGATTTCATAAAATTTTCTTTATAAAATTATGATTAAATATGTCAGACATAGAAAATGTTAATATACATGAACCCCATTTCAGATTTTTCTAGTAAATACGGTTGGAATCTGATTAGTAACTAATTAGACTAGGTTGGATATATTTCTACTTTGCTTGGTAAATTTTTCTTCATTGGATTCAACGAACGTAGATATTTCGCTAATACGATAAGCTAATTGACCTTTGTAAATCTGTAACACTTTTAATACCCATCATTTAAAGCAATTACTTTTTAAATTTTGTTATATTGTTAAATGCAAATATATGGGTATATAATACTTAAGTAAAAATACTTTTTAAAATTAAAGAACGAAAAAATATCATTTGAATTATGATTATAAATAACTTTTTAATTTTTCTATTATTTATATTCTGATTTTTCATTTTATAGGGTTTAATCTCACTTGATTTATCTTATAATCGACTCGTTAGATTAGACGATGGCGTTTTTGCTGATTTATCACAATTAACGTACCTTGATTTAAGTCACAATAAACAACTTATATTAGAACCTCGAGGAAGGACTTTCCACGGTTTGGAGGACTCACTTTTGTTCCTTGGATTAAGCAATATCTCTTTACTTTCGGTATTTTTTGATAATATTTTCAGTAATAACTTGTAATACAACGTCTAGTTTTATTTATTAAATTATTATCATGCATTCTTTTGTTTTTATTAAAAATTACAAAGTTTATGTACATTATGAATTTTTAATAATTTATTTAACATATTTCCTTTTTTCGACATTTTTAGAGAAATTAATTAATTTTCATAACATTTTAAAAATTCATTAAAGATATTCTAGAAAACTTTATTTTTAATAATCACACTTTGAAAGTTATGTAAAAGTTTATATAAATTTAAGTACAAGATTAGCCTTTTTATTTAATGTTTTTATTCTAGATTTTAACATGCTCCTATGAATCAATCATTACTATTTTTTCCTGATATTTTAGGTCCCGGAGCTCCCATTCCATCGACTGCAAAGGCTTCACTTAGCACACAACGAGCTAGCATCGGTTCCAGCGGAGATGGCATCGAACTTGTCTAGCCTTCACTTACTAGACTTGAGCTATAACGATTTAACCGTTGTTCCACTTATTACTCATGCTTTGCCGAACTTAAGGATATTTAACATTGCCTATAATCCAATCATGATAATCACGAACACGAGTTTTCTCGGAATCGCTGATACACTCGAACTGCTCGACATTCGTGGTCTTTCTCTCTCCATATTCGAGGTTTGTTCTAATTTTTAATTGAAACACGTTAATAAATATTAAAGAAAACTTATATAATCTCAAATTAATTAAAGAATTTCTGAAACACATTTAAATATATGTTAAAAAAAAACTAATTATCCAAACTCGTCAAATCATAATAATTTTTATTATATCTAATTTATTAAGATTATATCAGAGGAAAGTATATTAATTTTCTAACCCTTATCATTCATATAAAAAATCTAAATAATTTTATTTTTTTTAATTTTCTCGGAAAATTAATCGTTATTGGTAAACTTTTTGAGCAAAGAGTATTTAAAAAAATTGATTCAAATAAAATAAAATATTAATTTTAGTTAAACCTTAATTATAATTAAATTCTCTATAAATTATTTCGTTTAATTGATTTATCCAAAGTTGCTAAATAATTTCTTAATAATAAATTAAAAGATACCTCATTCACATAATATTAAAGGTAGCTCATTAATTATTTTCTCATATCTGAACTATAATATGCTTTTATTATATCAGTACTAATTGATATTACTTTAAATATTTGTTAAAATATTTTCATTTTTTTTTCATAATATTAAAAGACCTTTTATTAATTATATCACAAACTACACGTAGAGTAGTGAATATATGTAGCCACATAATATGAATTTTATATTTATATATAACTAAAAGGAAGTGAATATAATCAATAGAAAAATATTCTAAATTTTTTATAAATTATTTTTAAAATTTTTAATAGCTTGTAGTTTTTAATTTTGATTAATATTATTCTACATTATTCCATAATTTTTTGTATATAATTTTTGAATAATATTTAGGACATCATAAATAATGCTATATAAGTTTAAAAATTATAGCTTCAATATTCTTAGAATATCATTTCTATATTCTATAAGTGTATTTATAATTTTTTTTCTATTTAGACTGGAGCTTTATGTAAAGCCTCAAAACTTAGAAGTCTGTTATGTACTGCATATACAGGAGTCAAACACTTCAACTTTCCTAATATTTTGGAGAATAATCATGGATTAAGGCATTTATTCATTCACGTAAATACAATTATTTATTTTAAAATATTTTTATTAAATTTCATAGTATTTACTTTTAAGGTACATTAAATATTAAAAAATTTGTAAGCGACAATTAAATTCTTTGTAATTTTAAAAATAGATACATTCATTAATAAAACTTTCATAAAATTCTTAGAAAAAATTAGTTCAAGTTTAAGATGAGTAAAATTTTATTCAACTTAAGCTCATATTATTATCATTTGATCTTAGTACAATTCTCTTTCCAATTAATGCACTGATATTATTGCGTTTTTTTCTTTGAGTCATCTTTATATTAGAATTATAATATAAAATCAACGATTTTTACGTTGTTATATTTTACAAATTCAAAATTTTTCTATAATATCCTATAAATAGTAATAATAATAATAATAATAATAATAAATTATTATTATTATGATTGTTATTATTACACATTATACATATTGTAAAATAAATATAAAAGTTATTTTTTCTTGAAAAAAAGAAATTTCTTCATATTGTCAAAAAATACTTATATCTTACTTATATCTAAAATAAAATATCTTAAAATAATCTTAAAATTACTTATATCTATTATATAAATTACTTATATCTAAAAAAATATTTTCTTTTTTATGTATCATAAGATTTTAATTATAGTTATTTTGATAACTAGGTTCAAAATGAAACTAACTTAGAGAAAGAAATGAAAGGTCATTTTCCAGTGAAACTCTACAATTTTACATTCAATGGTAGAGCATTGAAGAATATTCACTCGGAAGTTTTACGCGTAAGATAATTATTAATACTCATTCGAAAACTATTAGTGTAAAGTTTTTAAAAATATAACAAATTAAATTTTCTTATTTATACTTAGGGAATACGCAATCCACATTTACATTTTGGACTTTATAACACAAGTATTGGTCATGTGCCAAAAGAGATGTTTGCTTTTATTGATCATGTGCGAAACGTAACAGTTGAGCTTCGAGAAAATGAAATCAGAACTATGCATAATCCATCTAATACGTATAAGCCAGCGGTACCAGGAAAACGATTCTTGCTACGACTTCGAATGCGTGGTAGTCACGTTAATTGTGACTGTGATATTGGGTAATTATGTATTATTTAATTTATGTTTATTATAGAGAGTAAATTTAATATTTAAATTAAAAATAATGTTAATGAAAAAAATAAATGTAATAATTAATCCACATTTTTAATTGCTAATTATTTAGTTTATAATAAAATATAACATGAAAAATAATAGAAATACAATTTTTAGTTAATAAAAGTGTATTGTAAATTATTTTTGAAATAAACACAAGTATAGTAGACAACATTTACAAAATAAAGCATACTTACTTGAATATTAAAAGCTTTTATATAAGTTAAGGTTAACCTAATTAGAAAATGAATAAAAATCTCGTTTAATAGTTTTTTTTTTATCTTCAGAGACGTGTTTCTTAGACCATAAAAGTATTTCATTGCACCTTTTGTATTATCTTTCACGCACATACCCTTAAATTATTTAAAAATGAGGAATTGATGCTCCTCTTTTCACTCTCGATCTCTCTTACTTTTATCCATTAAACTTTTCCTTTTTTATTCTTAGGCTATGTCATTCATTTGCTTTTTTTATTTTTGTTTCTACCATTTTTTTCTTTTTTATACTTATTTCTTTGATATCAATTTCAAATATAGTTTATCATCTGTTCGTGATTATCGTTAAAATAATCTATCTATTTGATGATACGATACCAATAATAATGTATGAATTAAAAATTTAGAAAAAATATATATCCGCATTTTTGGTAATATTTTTATTATGTTTGATCGCAAAAGATAAATAATTTCCTACTTGTAAAATGTTCATTATTAGTAACTTCTTTAATTTCTATATCAATTAACCTTTAAATAAACAGTAGATGAATTACGATTTAACAATTAATAAAAATTTGCTGATAAATAGAATAAAATTTAGGTACATACAGTAATTCTGCTTAAAAATATTTTTGTTATTTTTTCATTTTTAGTAAACAGAAACAAAATTTCGATTTTTCATATCGTAATGATTTCTAATATTTTAATATAAGATATAATTTCAAATATTTGAATGAAGAATTAATACAAAAAAACGTTGTTTTGTTTAGTTGGATAGAAATGTGGCAAAGGAAACATAGACAGTATGAAGAAGATCGCTGTAATTCTCATACTGAATTGAATAATTTTGAACGGGAGGAAGGAAGCGAGTATGAATGCTGGGACAACGGATGGGACGATGATTTACGCGAAAGCTTTTGTATTAATAAGAACAACATGACTGTCGCAGAAGCGCTTAAATCAGATCTGGAGTGTGGGTGGTCTGCAGCTAGTCTACTTCATTTTTCAAAATATCTAAAATTCTTACTTCTTTTGATAATACTTTTAGCTAATCATTAAAAAAAGCTTGTAAGCACATTTCTATGCATTTTTCTTTGAATTTATTCAAGTTTTATTTGAAAAACTGCTTCATTTGTTCAAAAAAATTTAATTAACGCAATTAAATTATTTACCGAATGAATTTATTATTTATTACTTCATGATTTTTTAAATAAATTTCAATCATTAAATAAAAATTATAAATATTTTATAAGGTAATATTCATAAATTATAAATCATTATTTTTCAAATCCGAAAAGTTAAATAAATATTTAAATATATTGATAAAAATAATTTCAAGAATGAATTTCATTCTTGAAAAGTTTTTTTTTTCAATTATAGTAATTTCATTTCGTAATAATAGCTAAAAGTTAGAAATATTTTGAAAATATCTTGTATTGTTTAAATATCTTTTTTTTAACTTTTATTTATTTTTATCATAGAAGATATAAACTGATAAATACCATTTTCATTACTATTACATTTAAAGAAATTTTTTATCATTTAAAGAAAAATTCATACAAAGAATTAAAGTCTTTGTAAAAAAAACATCTAATGTAGGTTAACACGTAATATTCTAGACATGTATTCATAATTATATTTCATTTCTTTTTATTTTTAATAAATATTAGACAAATTAAACTAATAAATAATTATATATTTATTGATTCTATGAGAATAAAATATTCAAGTAAATTAAAAAAATTTCAAGCAAATAAGAAAAATATACTGTTACGCTTAGTAATGTATTTTTCCAACAGTCAATAGTTTTAACGCATTAGTCCTTTTCAAATTTAGTATTCGTACTAAGAACTTTTTAAAAAAATTATTATATAAAATAAAAAATAAATTAAGTAAATAATAAAAAATACTTTAATTGAATTTCATACAATTATGAAAATGGTTTTAAAAAATTTTAAATAGTGTTTAAATAATTCATTTAATGTCATTTTAACATTTATAAATATTTTATAAATAAGATTAAAACTTACATGATCAAAACAATTATAGTTCAAAATGATAATGATGATGATGATGATGATGATGATTTATTATTTTAGTATGATTATTATATTATTATTATTATTATTAATGTTATTATTATTAGTATTAGTAATATTATTATTATTATTATTATTATTATTATTATTATTATTATTATCATCTAAAAAATCTTTAGGTAGAAAAAAAAGTAGTAATTTTTAAATCAACTTATGTGTTTATTATTGAGTTTTATCCAACTATTCTATTATCTTTTATAAAACATAATTTATGAAATTTTTACAGTAATAAAAAACTAA
Source organism: Platyscapa corneri (assembly GCA_018907185.1). NCBI lineage: Eukaryota > Metazoa > Arthropoda > Insecta > Hymenoptera > Agaonidae > Platyscapa > Platyscapa corneri. The sequence goes on along the minus strand of JACCHW010000005.1, from coordinate 96,632 downwards.
GTTATTTTAAATTACTACTCACATACAAGACTAAGAAGTTATAAATTATATTCGTCATTGAACGATTAACCAATTTAAAAATTTCGTTAAAAACATATGTTCAAAAATTTGACATAATTTTACATGAAAATTGTTTAAAATTATTTATCAATTTCTTTAAGAGAAATATTTATATCTATAAAAAATATTATTTTTATAAAAAATTATACTATTTTATTTATTGATTTTTTAAGTTGGAAACATCACAAATATAGAAATTTTTTAAAAATTAATATAAAATGTACATATGAAAAGGATTAAATAAGATATAATGAATATTTTTATCTTAGTTTTATAAAGTTCTAAATATATTAGATACTTATATTTTCTATAAATTTTGAAAGTGTATTCAAACCAAAAATATTAAAATTTAAGTAATATTATTATTAAAAACTTTCAAAGTATGTTTGATTGAATGTTAGCTAGTGTATAGAAATAATTTAGTTTATTAAAATATCGATAATAGTAGTAATTACAATTATAATAATATTATACGTCATTTTACTAATTTTTTTTGACTTATTAATTATAAAAAAATAAACTATTACAAAAAAATTTAATATCTTCTTTTATATGTTTAGATACGATTATTATGCTTAATTGCACATTTATTTCATATTGTTTTAACAATGTAATCTAATATTTTTATACGACATAATAAGCAAGAAGTCAGTCTATATCATTATATAATTTACAACAATTTTTATTATAACTACATGAGTACATCAGTTTTTCAAATATTTTCCAAACAAAATTTTTAAGTAGTTATACATTCGTGTAAACAGTTAATTTGAATAATCTTGCATATTTTTAGAAACGTACTTGATCAATATTTTTTATATTATAATATATGTCTTACGTGATATGCAAGACATTAAACAATTATAATAAAAAAATGATTTGAAGGTGCTATGATTATTCAGAATTTATTCTTAAATAAAACTGATACTTAATAATGAATACTTTAGTTATTTATAGTATGTTGCATTTAAAAAATTTTAATTGAAATGATTTTGTGGCAGCTCATATATAATAATGTAATAAGCGAAAAATAACTCATATTGTTACATATGTTATTAACATTTAAATTAATGTATCGTTCAATAAGTTTTGTAAGAAGGTAGTTTATTGTAAGTAAATATATAAGTAATTTACGTTATTACTTTTGTAATTACAGTGTTAATACTAGATTCAAAGTTAATCTTTTTAATAACACATAAAGTGATTATTTTACAGTGTACAATTCAATAAAGTTATTAATAATTGAATTTAATAATTATTAAATAAACATAAATATTTTTTATGTAATTAGTATAATCATAAATAGAACATAATTTCTAATAAAAGTAGTTACAAAAAATTTTAATTGTATAGATAAAGTATTTTTATTTATACCTGAATAGTATATAATAAAAATTATAATTATAAGATAAAGTAGAAAAAAATTATAAAATTTTAATGTAATAAATTCAATGAAATACATAATTTTCATAATAAAGTCATCGTATCAACAAATATTTATTTTTATTTCAAAAAATAAATATATTAACATTTAATAATTTAAAAAGTATACGAAAATAAAATTTAATCCTGAAGCATGATTTTTGGAAACATTTCAAATGACATATTTATAACAGGTGAAACAACGAGCCCAAGAACAAAGATAAAACACATATATAGACTTGATACTTCTAACAAAAATATAACCGTTTTCAAAAGTGTTTTTCGAAATCCCATTGTATTTTTTATATCTATTAAATTATCAAGCATAAACCTTATAATATGAAGAATGATCTGAAAATATCACTTTTTTCAAATTTGCATTCACGTAATAATAATCTATCTTTATAGAAACGATATGGAAAAAATTACCTCTAAAAATTGTGGAACATTGAGTAGAACATAAAATATTGCAACCAAACATTGTCCGATAGATTGACCCATAATTCTTAACAAAGTAGAATATGTATATTCCCGTCGTGAAATTCCGCGTAACTCTTGATAATCTGCCAAGTAGTTTCTAATCCTCGTTAGAAAAGAATTATTATTTTTATCAACTAAGTCTTCTACCGCTGAATTTTCTAAATTAAATAATGAAACATTTCAAAATGATTTGTACTCAGAACTGTTTAATTATTAAGTATTCCAAAACAAAATGATTTTCTATTCAACAAAACAACATAATCTCTAATCTATCTAATAATTATTTATTGATATCAACTTAATTTTAAAGAAAGTGCTGAAAAAATCTTCTAAATGAATAATATGTCTTAAATTAATAATGTAGTATTTGAAACATAAATAACTTTTTGTGCAATTACTTACATTGAACAGTAATGCTACAGTTATCAACAATTATTCTACAACAAATTTAGTTAGTTAAAATTTTATATTAAAAAAAATTATTTCCTATTAATGGTTAATATTTAATTAAATATTAAATAAATTTTTTATTTCATGTATTAGAACGAAACTAATGAAGCTTATAAATACTGTAATACCTATTTTAATATCGCAGACTTGAAGGCTATTATCATTTTTATCGAAGTGGTTTGATAAACTTAATACATTGGGGCTTTTCCATATTCTATTTTTTGAACAGATAGATGTTAGACTTTCATCATCGGAATTAGACTTAATAAGTTTTAAAGTTTGTTTATTTTTTTTAAATTTAGCGTCGCCACTACAATCACAAACTATCTTGGATTTATTGCACAAGTAAGTTTTGTCGAAGTTCCTAGGCTCATCATCAGATTCATCCTTGACACTACTGTCTATTGAACGATCTATATTGATCATGTAGTCATCGTCACTTCTACACTTTGTACTTTCGTCGGATGACGAAGTCTATTTAAAATAAATTGTTTTTTTCAGTTTATCTTTTATAAAAATTCTAACAGAATGCAAAACGTAATGATTATATTAATCATACTTCAAAAAATTTTAGAACTTCAAAATCAGAATATAAATTTTAAAAAATAAAATATTGATTAAAAAAAAATATATATTTAATATGCATATTAATAAATTGAATGTTTATCGTTGAAAAAACTTTTTTATAACTATCTAAAATATTAAATTACAAGACTTACATTTAAATTCGTTATAATTTTGCTACCATCACCACATTCAAGTTGACTATTTAGATTTATATCTGATTTAGATTTATCTGCAACCATTTTTGAAATATATAAAGCAAAATAATAAATATAACTTTATTTTTTAAATTAATTCGTTTTTTTTTGAAAACATATCTACTTTAATACGTATTAAAATTAAAAAAAAAACATTTTAATTCACGGGTTAATCTTAATAGAAATGAAGTAAACATTGACTAAATTCATGTCAAAATTAAAAAGAAAAGAAAACAATTGATAATCAATACCAACATTCTTAGGGTATAATTATAAAACATTATATTTGAATAATAAAAGTATAGACATTATTATTACATTAATGTATCTTTGAAAAGATAAACCTCATAAAAAATATATTAAACTAAATTAAAATATTTTTAAATACCATTTGAATTATTATAGAATTTATAAAACCATTTCTTTTATATCAGTAAGACTGTTCAGTAAAATCTTTTCTGATGTAACCGCATTATCTGTAAATAAAATTATTTAAAAATTATATTCACATTAATAGCGGAGGTATATATACTAATAAATTTGTTTTATAATAATCAGCAATTATTTTCCTACAATAACGAAGTATCAGTTTCAATTGATCGTTTGAAAATTTTAGTACAAAATTAAAAAATATTAATCTATTTTATCAAATTATATTTATATTGAATTTTAAATCTAGGGTACTAACGAATTGTCGATAAATATAATAGTTAAAATAAAGAAAAAAATGACAATAAAAAAATTAAAAAATAAGGTAGGTAAAGGAAGAGAGAAACAAAGAAAAAGACAGACTGACAAACAGAAAGACGAGACACAATAGCAAAACATTTAAATATTTAAAAAAATGATTTTAAATGTTATTTAAATTTTCAAATTATTTCATTTAATTAGCATTATCTTTGTATTTTTTTCTGCAAAATTAAATAATTCTAATATAAAAATTTATAAATATAAAAGACAAAATAAAATAAAATTTATATAAATAATTTACGGGTGATTATTTTGTACTAACCTAATTGATACCAAAGATCCGTGTTTCCCGCATCAGCTCGTGCTGAATCTAGTGCTTGACGTATAGCTATTGGAACCGAACAACTCAAACATAGAGGAGGTTCACCGGTCGCTGTTTAAATGAAAATTAAAAATTGTAAACTCAGTCAAGATAATAATTTCATTTTTCTATAAACTTGTATTTATAATGTAGATTGTAGGATACAAAACACTGTGATCAATATTTATAAAAAATAGAACATTTTCCAGTGATTTTAAAAATTTTTAATCAATTTCTAATTATAATTGTTATACAATAAAGGAAAAATAATAAATATGAATAAAATTCTATTTGCAATGATTGATGAAATGAATAATATAAAAAATAGATAAAGTAAAAAATAAATTAACCTTTTGATCGAAGTATGCCAAATGGTTTTATTACTTTAGAATTGAATGAAACTCGAAAATCAACGGGTATATCTTTTGCTCCAGGTATTTTATAATTCTAAAAATGAAAATATAGAAATTAAATTGGTTAAATTAGTTTAATTTTAACATCATTAAAAGAGTAATTCGATATAAAAGATTCGACGTCATTTTTATTAAGAAAAATGCATTAGTGATAATGATCTTACCCAAGTTCTGCAATTAGTCAAATTTCCAGTTTCAGGGTTGTATATCAAGTCTTCACAAGTCCAATAACCAATTCCCATAATAAATGCGCCTTCGACTTGACCCACATCAATTGATGGATTCGTATTAATCCCAGTATCCTGTAGAATATCGACCCGACGGATTAAATGTTGACCTGTTAACATGTCAACTTCGACTTCTGATATTGCAGTCCCATAAATGGGATATGATTTCAATTCTTCATCGGTATTAAACCTTTATAAAATATAAATTTTTATCGAATTGTGAATAGATTATCGATTTTACATTAAAACAAAAAATAAAAAATTATATTGACATTATCTTTTATTTTTCGTTATTGTACTTGTTAAATGTAATTATACTAAAGAAACTTATAATAAATACCTAATTTCCTTTAATAAAAATAGAAATATTAACTTATAAAAATTAAAAAATTTTAGGCCATATTTTTTAATGTTAGGCAGAGATCCAAGATTGTAATTGCTTATAATATAATTTAAATGAAAATAAATAATAATTTTACCTACATGTAAGACGCATTCAAATCAACATTTTTTTGATACGCTGTAAATATTAATTCTTTCCATGTAGGATTTCCTCCTAATGCTTTTCTTATCGGTTCTAGCCTTTCCAAAAGTTTTTTACATGCCATACGCGTTGCCTAATTTAAGTATAAGTATTAAAAATAAATATGACATAAAATTAATAATTAAAAATTGAAAAAAGCAAATTTCACTATGTAACTCACAAAACCACAGCTATCAGTTCCAGCACTACCTCCAGTAAAGGAACTGTTTGGACTTGCTACACAATTGCTGGGTTTCACCTTTATCATGTTTAAGTCTATTCCAAGTGTGTATGCTGCTATTTGCGAAATCTTCAACATTAGAAGAGTAAGAAAATTTTGCACGAAGTGAATATATTTTATAAAATTGAAATTATAAATATATAAAATTATCTTTGGTTAAAATTATAAATTTATCTTTAAAATACATATTGAATATGTATCTTACTTTCGTGTGAATACCTTGACCCATTTCAATACCAGCATGTACTATTGCTACCGTACCATCTCGAGCGTAAATTGAAATCATTGAATGAAACTGTCCAAATAGAGTTAATGGATATTTCATTACTACTAATGAAATTCCACGCTTTTTCCAGCGATTTTCCTAAAATAATTTAATTTATTTAATTACATTCAGAAAACTATTTATTCTTAAATTCATCTTAAAATTTGATTACATTATTGAATTTTTGTACATCTTGTCGGCGTTTTTCATAATCAGAAGTTTTTTTTAGTTGATCAATCATTTCTGATAATGCTATTCTATCAGTTTCGTTCATATTAATCAATCTAACTTCCACAGGATCCTGTTTCGTTTCTTTAGCAATTCTTTCCATTATAGTCTCAATCGTAGCAATACCTTCTGTTGACTCTATGTTATTTATAAGAGATACTAAATGAAGTTACAATCTCGCCCAATGAAATTTTAATTTTTAAAATATAATATATTAAAAATAAAAAATTTGGGTAATTCTTGAGTTTAATAAAAACAAAAACCCAAAATGAAAATAAAAAATATAAATATAAAATCTACAGTACATAAATGTGTAATTACGGTAACTATCTTTTAATTACAAAGTTTTCATTATATAGATGGAATTTTGGATTAAGATAAAATTTATTATATTATATATTTTTAAATATTATTTTGACAAGAATAAATTTTTATTTTTTATTATTGCATTTTAAAAAATTTTTATTATTTTATTTCATTTTTATTTATATAAAAATCGTTTAAACAGTAAATAAATTGAAAATTCAAATTTATCATTACATAAAATAATTTATAATTATATTTTAACTGAATTTATTTTCTAAGTGCATAGTATTAAAATTTTTTGAAGTGAAAATTATATTCGAACAATTTAAAAAAATATTTCAATTTGTAAAATATTTTAGGTTAAAGGAAAAACAATTTTTTTATTATCAAATTTTATAAAATTAAGAATTCAATTTAAAATTAAGTTTAATATTAGTTTTTACAGTATACAATTAAGTGTATTGGTATATATATATATATATATATATATATATATAACCAAAATTTATATAAACAAACTAAAAATATAAACAAAATTTCTAAAAAATAAATGTACTTTGTAATAATATTTGATTTAAATAGGTTTAGATACTTAAATATTTATTTGATTATTTAGAAAAAATTTGAATTTAAAAACTTATTGAACTTTTGAAAAAATTTCAAATAAAAACTTAGAAACCTTTTGAAAGTATTCTATATTAAGTTAATAATAATATAGATGTTACAAATAAATTTCTTAAGTGTACATATTTCCTAAGTAGTAAAATGATAATTATTTATTTAGAACGATCAACTACAATATAAATAAGTAAAACATACCAGGAGCTCTACACCATGTATTACTGGGTAAATCCGTTATAACACTATATCCAATTGCAGACCATTTTGAATAATCGTAGCAATTATAAAAATTATCAATCACAAGAGCCGGACTACCATCGTTAAGTGAGGAGCCATAGTTACCCCAATAGTTTACATTCAATTTCTGAATTTGACCTTTTTTGTTCACACTTAAGTCGTATTCCATGTACGACGGTGTTCGCTTTCCAATAGAACGCATGTTATCCTCAATCGACATTACCAAATATGCAGGACGATTCAATTTGTGACAGGCGAGTGCACAACCACAAGCCACCATTGAAGCACGACTTAATTTTGCTCCATAAGCACCTCCAAGTCTTCTAACTTGTACATTTATACTACAAGTAGATAAAACGAAGAAAAATACATTAAAATAAAAGCATGACTCAGGTATAAATAAATATTTTACATTAATTATTTGTTATCTTAGAATCACATAAATTAAAGAAAGTAAGTATTACTAAAATCATAACTGAATTTCTAACCTATTTACTGGTACATTAAGTAATGTAGCTATAGAATTTTGCGTAAGATCCAGCCATTGCGTTGCTGAAAAAACATTCATACCATCTTCAACAGGAACGCAAAGACATGTTTGGGTCTCCATAGTAAAATGGTATTGGGATCCGCACTCGTATTTACCTTTTATAGTATAATCTATCTCTGTTCCTAATAAAAAAGTGCTCTTTAGAATTATTTTATATTATATTAATATTTTTATTACAATAATATTATTTAAAATTTTCCATCAGAACCTGGCGGTTTTGATGCTGGAGTATTTACTCCTTCCACTATTCGTGTTTTATCATTACTGGCTATAACATCGTGAACAGTAATCATAGGTTTTTGTTTTGGACCGTTGGGATAAATAATTTTTACTTTAGATGCAGCGTACTGAGCTATGTCTTGAGATATGGCGACAATTATTCCATAAAATTGTCCTGCATAGGTTACTTCCTTATCCGCAAACATCTATTAAAAGATAATTTATTTTATTTCCGATTATGTATATATTTATATATACTTATAGAAATTTATAAAAAACTTAATAATAACTTACTGTTTCATCTGCGACTAAAAATAGGAATTCATTAACCGAAGAAAAGCATGAATTTGAGCCTGGAATATCCTTTGCAGTATAAAAGGCGACTACGCCTTTTATCATCTAAAACATATTTTTTTAAATTATATTCAAATACTACAATTTGAAACACATTCATTGACAACAGTATGAATATAATATTATTGATATAAAAAGTTAATACATGAAACAAGATAAAATTTAATTTGAAGTAATAAAATATCTCGATTTTTTCTTAATATTTTTGTTTTAATAAACTATTTTATTAAAGTTTTTATTAGAGTTTAATAGAATTGTAATAAATTTAATTTTTAATATATTTTTATATTTTTAAACAAACATTATTACCAACGCTTCTTTATATTCAATTTTTTCAATTTTTCCAGGAGCATCAGCAATAGTATAAACACAATATAATGGATTACTCATTACAGAAATGTCGCCTACATACTCTGCTTCTCCAGAGGTTTGATAAATCGACTCAACTTTTGGTATTGGCTTATTAAGGGGCCATAATTTACGATTAATGTTATAATCTTGTTTTCCGGATGATAACTCGCGTTGTATTAGAGAAGCACCACTTCGTAATTTTGGACTGACTTTCTCCGGATTGATACTCAAAAAAAACTTCATTGGAAAAAATAAAATAATTTAATAAATTAATCGCAAAATAATTGCATTCAATTTAAATATTTATTTCTTTTATTAATCAAAAACTTTATATTAAAAAAAATTGATAAACCTTATAAAGTAAAGATACAGCGAGAAGTTTTCTAAATTCTGGCTTATAATCAGGTAAAATATAATCAGGATTAAGTTCTGAATTGAGTGTATTTAAAGCATCTTGAAGCTGATCAACATTATAAATAGATTTACCGACCAAAAAGGTTTCAGTTTTTGAAGCGTGCATCTGCAAATAGAAATATAATAAGTTATATTTTTATTAAATTTTAAGATTAATTTTTACTTACAAATTCTGGGTTTATTCCACCAAATATTATATTTGGTGTAGTTAACACTTTTCCATTATCATCTAAATTAAAAAGAAATCCGGCATTGACGATGGCATGTGCATTTTGTGCTCTAGGCATGATCTTTATGAAATGTACAAAAATAAAATCAGACAAAACATAAAAATGCAAATAAATTATATCCAAAAATACTCTTAAAAATGTAATCTTAAAAATTATATTATCAGAAAATTATATTCAAATTATTTGAGTAGATGATATTTCTTTTAACGAATTATAAATTATGTAAAAATTATAATATTTTAAATGTGATTACAGTTAGAAGATTTTAATTAAAGATATAATATATAAAGAGTCAATTATAGAATTAACCTTATAAGTTTGATATTTATATTGCATTTCAATTTGAGGAAGAACAATGCTATAAATAAGTTTTTTCTGCATTTCAAATTTTAAAAATTCTAATAAAGTTATGTCATATTTTAGACTGGGTGAAGCAACTAAAAATAAATTTGAATTATATATGATGTGTAAATCAACTAATACTATCAATAAAGTGATACATTGCAGTTACATACGTATATGTACTTTTGCACCAGCCGTTTGTAATATTAAAAATATATCAGAAGGAAATTCATGGTGTTGATGTTTAATCATTAAATTACCTGCTATGGTTCCAGTCTAAAAAATTATTAATATGATTAATTAAAGAATAATAGATGTATTATAAAAATTTTAAATATCTTTTTTTTTTAAATACGTTTCTTATCGGTATGGTTGCAACTAAATCAATATGTTCAGCCATATGTTTTAAATATTGAAAACCTGGTTCTTTCATATATTTTTCAAAACATTCTTTCATTTTTGCTAGTGTAAGATTAGCACCTAATATTAAAGTATTATTTTCTTTATTAATTTTCTGCAGTTCCAATATATTATTTATGTTAATACGTATCTGTATTTCTTTTGTTCTATAAACACCTATGTAAATAACAGCACATTTTCAATAATATTTTTTAATATAGAGATTTTGTATTAATAATTAATTATACATAAATTTAAGTAAAAATAAATTGTTTTAATTTAATAAGCTTTTAATTACCATGAGCTGTATTTCCTCCATTAATGATATAATTATCATCAGAATATGTATTTCCTAAAATTGTGAATAGTTCTTTCATATCAAAGACTGCGTAAAATTTTGAATCCTGTTCGAGTTTTATTTCCAAAAATCTTGGAACACTACATTTGTAAATAATTTCGAAATCCTTACAAGTACCTTTACATGTTACCTTTGGACAACTTTTGCATGATTTTATATTATAAAGTTCCTAAAGCAAAAGTTGGAATATTAAAATCTTCGCAAAATGTAATTACTTATTAGAATTACCTCAATATCTTTTATTTTCTCCTTCATAACTGGAGGAGCGTCAGTGGCAAAACTTTTAAAAGTATCTAAAATTGGTCTGTAGCCAGTACATCGACAAAGATTTCCGGCAAACGAATTTTCAATTTCTTTCATAGTCATTTTTCGATTTTGTGTTAAACTGAAAATAGTATTTCATTTTTAATAGATTTAATATTTTCTATATCTTTCTATATTATATTTACCTATACATATTCATAATCCATGCAGGTGAACAAAAACCGCACTGAGATCCATTCATTTCAGCTAGAGCCGTTTGAAGAGTGTGGTAACCTTTTTTTCGATTTCCTAATCCCTCTATCGTTATAACTTTCCAACTATTTTGTAAAATGAAAATTGTAAAATTTAAATTTGTATAAATAAAACACTATTAATATAAATAAAACGATAATTTTAAAAAAATAGTACATTATATTTTTTAACCGTACTTTATATATATATATATATATATGTTTTGAAAATTAATGTTTCATTCACTTTCCACAGAATTTGTCAGAATTTGTAAGAAATTCTGTACACATATATAGATGTCTGTTTATAATACATAAAAAATGTTTGAAGAACTAAATTTATAAAGATACATTGGTAATTGAAATAAGAAACAATTATTTCATATCTTACCCATTGCAATTGAAGATTGATACAAGACAAGAATTTACTGCTATTACGTTACCCTTGATTTCAGCGGCTACGATACACGCACCACATCCTCCTTCATGGCACATGGCTTTTGTCCCTTTTAGCTTGGCAAAATCACGAATAAATGTATTCAACGTTGTTTTCGGGGAAATATCAGTAGATACTATAAAAAAATCAATATAAAATAATATATTTTAATAATAATTTTTTTTTCATCAATAACTACAAACCCTTATAAATGACGTTATTGATTGATAATTCTATCGCCCGATCATCGTCCTTTATATCAGTTAGATCTTCATTGCTAAAAAGTATTTAGTTTAAACGATTATTTCATATACATAATTTATTGTAATGAATTAAAAACAAAAGAATGTAATTCTGGTAAATTAATTTCTATAGTTTTATATCTCATGGGATTCATTTATTATAAGTATTTTTAATACTCATACAAAATTAAAGCATTTACTAAATATTAACTGTAGATTTATATTTATGTTTAAATTTTTTACTTAAGCATAAAAAGTGGTAATACAACTTGTCCTTTTTAAAGGATGAATCGAAAGTTCTATTTTACTTTTGTTATATTTTAATGATATTAAACATTTTTAAACAATTATTGTTTACTTGATTATTTTTTAATATAAATTTTAATTATTAGGATAACATTAAATATTCATCAGATAACTTAATTTTTACAATATTTTTCTGAAAATTGAAATACAAATCAAGTTTTATACATTATATATTTGTTTGTATATAAATATATATTTTATATAATTATATTAATATATATTCTAGTGTAGATATGTATGTTTATAATAAATTATATGGACAAAGAAATGTGTCAGGTATTATAGTAATAACTTTTCATATAAATAAAATTAAATCATATGTAAATATTTTAAAGATATCGAAAGTATTCGAAATAAATAAAAACCATTTGGTTGTATGAAAAATTCAGTAATTTATTTTCTAGTACCTTAAATTCATCAGTGCTTCCATTATAATCTTTCTTCCGTAGATGATTAAAGTTTTGAAATTTGTGGGTATGGAACAATGCTGTTTATCTTCCAAGATGAGATTTTAAATAGTATTAATAGATTTATTCTATATTAACAAAAATTTTTAATATCAAAATTAAAACATTTCTTCTCGTAATGGCACATAAGGTATAATATTTTTTCAATTAAAATCAAATAAGTTTATATTTATCAGTACTTTGAATTACTTGTAATTAATAATTATATTATGAATAGTGAAATTTTAACAAAATTTATTCCATGAATTGAAATATCATATTTAATGACAACAATAATTACGTTGAAATTTAATTTTGAATTAATAATTTAAATAATTACAATTATTATTCAATATATTATTCGTGTAGTTTATAATTTCTGAACTAAATTATTTTCAAAATATTTTTATATTTTATAAATATTAATCTCGGATATTCGGTACAAATACTATTTATTTCTCGCTGCATCTTGTACATTTAAAGTCTCTCCATAAAGTGTAAATTGTCAGATGCAGTGGATACAGTAGAAATGGAAAAACATCACTATGAAAAAAATTGATAAAATAATAAGATTTGATTTCGTATATTCCTATTCTTCGCTGTATATAAAAAAGTAAATGATATCTATGAAAGTATTTAACGACATCTATTTAGAAATTGATTTATAAATGCAGTACGTCACTCGAAATGCCCGTCAGAAACATCAAGTCTTAAATCACAGGACAGGAGATCCCTACTGCTGCAAGATTGAAAAACGTGAAATGCGTATATCTTTTTATTTTTAACTTAGTGCAATATTGTATCTATCATCATATGAATCTTTATTTTTTTGTACTATAGTTTTTTCCAATTTTTCTTTGATGATTAATCAATGACATCAAATTATCAAATTTGGATACTAAGAATAAATAATACAATTTATGTACAATGAGATTAATAGTTATATTATAAGTTAATTATGTATATTTATAAATCTAAGACTTGTTGATAAAAACTTTAAAGAAAAGATTATTTTATAAATTAATTGATCGATGAACATCATATATTTTCTATTTAATAATTAGTGATAGATTAATGAAGCGACAAAAATTTCAAGAAACTATGAACAAAAAGATTTAAGTTTTATCGTTAAAAATATTTATATGATATTTGTTGAATTTATGAAAAGATTTACTTAGCTGAGTTTCAAAAACTAAAAATAATGCCAAAAATGTTGTATATTTTGTCTAAATCCTTAAAACTAAAAATACTTGCTACATTTTCTCTTTACTTTGTCTCGTACCCCTCTCTCTCCTTCTCTCCTTTTCTTTTAAAAATATGTTAAAAATTACCGCAAATTACACCGAAAAATTATAAATAAAGAAACAAGTTAGAGAAAAAATACGACTAAACAAAATATTTTCTCTAATCTCATAAATAACCTATAAATATGTTAGATGTGAAATAAAAAAATATGATACAAAATTCTTTAATTTTGATAGTATGGTAATACTATAAATACAGGAATAAGTAATTACGGTATGTATGCACAAGCCATAAGACGAGTTTCAAGTTGTTCAAATATGGTCTCTGCGAACAAGAATAGCGACGTTATAGGTATTTTTTTTATCAAACCTTGGACTCTTCGAAAGGGTGAATACTCGGACATTAGAAAGGGCAATTGCAAGTGTATAGTTGAATTAAGCCCTGGCCAAGTCTATATGAAAATAAATAAATCATCTTGCCACGATCGGTAATATTGAATAGAATAGCGTATTCCTTTTTTATTCATTATTATGAATGTTCCTATGTATATTTATGAAAACAAAATTTAATGTAATAAAGAAAGAGAGAGAAGGGAGAGAGAGAAGCAAATATTAAGCTTGCATTATTATTTTAGTCGAACAGTCGAGGATAGCAAAACCGGTAAGGCAACTGGACAAGCCAGTTGATCAGATGAAGGAATAAGTGCTTCTATAAATAGGACCAATATTTCTGCTATAAACTTCTTGTTACATCAATATGTATATATGTATTTATACGCAGACATACACACACACATATATATCTGATACTTATCTGATTGTACTTCCATGAAAATTACATACACAAAAATCAGCTCTTTAATAGAATATTCGATACTATTTACACTTATAATCATTATAGATTTTAAACTTTAGTATTGTTTTCTTTAAATTAAAACAATTTAATTTTTTTTTTAATCAATTATAAAAGTTACAAAGAAAGATATTCTTTAGATATGTAATAAAAAAATGAATTGTTAAGCAAATTAATGAATGAAAGCTAAATATTAATAAATACTTTGTGAGCTTTGACAAAATTTATAATTGATTATGTGCAGTATGTTCAAAATTTTGGCAACTCAGCATTAATGAATAGTACATACATACTTTTTCTTAAATTAGTGATACTCGGTAATAATTCAAAAAATCATTTTCTTAATTTTTAAAAGTATTGCATTTAATTGAAAATTATTTAGATAATATAAAAAAAATTTCTTATAAATATACTTTAATCGATATTGAATTTGTATATAAGTGATTTTTATTAAATGTGACAAACAATATTTAAAAATTATCGCGACATAAAGAAATATATATATTTATATTCATATAAATAATTTTTTTTATAAATATATACATACATATTTAATAAAATTTTTAATATTTAAATCAATTAAATAAAATAAATATAAAATTAATAACCATTTCCGTGATTTAAAATACTTTACAATTAATTAACAGTAATATTTTTTTAGAATATTGTTATGATATTAAAATTTAAATTAATACAGCATTGAAATTTATAAAATTTTAAAAATTAATATCTCGTTAAAATATTTGAACTTACTTATTATAGGAAACACTCTGGCCCACTTTTTATCAAAATTACAAATTTTGCCAGAAAATTTAATACTTTTTTAATTTAGATAATAGCGTCCTTATGTAAACCTTTAAATTTATGAAATAAAGTTACTAAAATTCACTTCTTATAATGCTTTTAAATAAATGCTCTAAATACAAGGAAACATGAACAATATCACTGATCAAATATTCAAGATGTAAAGCTGATTCGATCGCAACGTTCCAAGCGGCCAAACTTTCAAACCACGGTAATTTCTATATTCAGTGAAAGTATTCTACAGAAGAGAACAGCACGTAAGTATGAATATGGCAAGAAGAAAATACTTGTCCGGTAAGGGCCGGTTCAGTCATGACTTTGGTACCCATAACAGAATAAAATTTTTTTGCACATTTTACATGTTATATACCTGGTGTCCTTAAAAATACGAATAATTAGTTTTCTTTAACAACATAATATATATTTTTTAAGATAATTAATAAATTATCATTTAAATTTTAAATAATTATATCAAATTAAAAAAAAAAAAATTGTAAAAAAATTAATAAATAAATTAATTTTTGTCGTAGGATAGTATTTTTCTTAATTAAAAGTTTAGTCTTATATATTCCATCTAATATATATTTAAAATAAAATTAAAATGTATCAAATAAAAAAATACAAATAAAGAGCATACTTTAAATCTAATTTCTTTTTGTTAAATGTTTTCAAAGGTTAATACAAAATTGAAAAAAATTTGAAATATCACTGAAAATTACATAATTGAGTCTTTCTTCCTTTCAAAATATAAAACTGCAATTCAAAAAAAATGTGCATTGTTTCGGAAAACAATAGAAAGATGCTTTATAAAAAATTCATAATTAATAATGTTTTGTTTTTGCTGGTGCTGGTATTTTATCATTCTCTTTGCTTTTATTTTTTATTATTTTAATTTACATTTTTAATTAATTTATTAATAAAACTTTTATAAATACATTATACAGTTATAAAAAAACTTTGTATATTATAAATAAAAATAGATATTTATGGAACAAATTGAGATTTTATAGATTTTTTTAAAAATAATTTTTATCCTGTATAATTTTTTAGTGTCTAGATTGATTTTTATTATTTTAATAGTATAGTATTTTTATTTCAATCATTATGTAATCATTTCAATGAAAACTTTATTAATTAAAAATTTATTTTTTACAGACATTATTAATATTGAACTTTTAATTTTTTAGAATTTATATTTTTCATCAAAAATATTTACTCACGTATACAGATGACAAACTTTATTAATCTGTAATAAAAAATAATTATAATTATATTAATGAACGATATTTTATTGAATTTTATTTATCCTGAAGGTGATTGTAATTTTATGAGAATTATTATAAAAAAATTAATTGAGAAACTACTCGATGAATGAACTATATGAAAAGATTATATTTTATATTTATTTTACACAATGTAAAAACTATAGTTTAGCACAGTGTAGAATATATTATATTTATGTTAATTTAAATAATAATTTTTATTATCATATACATTTATTTTACAGTTATATAAAAGTGCATAAACTTAAATTTAATATGAACCCAATATTAAAGCGAAATTTTAACCTAGATAATGTTAAATCTGTAGAAAATATTGATAATATAATAACAAGTAATAGTATTGTTTTTTTTTTAATATTGTTCTTAATTCTATTAATATTCATTCTGTTAATACTTATTTATATTAAATATAACGAAATTTCACGTTGCATATATTAGTTGAATAAAAAAAAATAAAAATCGAACAAGAGAAATTGAAGGTTGACCTTGAATACATTTCGCCATACCTTAAATTTTGTTCCAAGGTTGAAAGCAATAACCAAAGATAATGGTGTTGGACCATATGATCCTTTTTCTGATAATTTTTCGTCATTGAAATGAGCTCATTAAAATATTATCAAAATAATGGCTTGAAAGTTGTGAAAAAGTTTTTTATACAATTTGATAAATAACAAATTTATAATGTATTGGAATTCTACATAAATAACAGATAAACAGATTATAATTAAAAATGAAATAAATAGCAGATATATAAGATTCAAAAAAATTTTTAAATAATCTGAATTATTTGAAAGAACAAATATCTATTTAATTAAAAATATATCAATATTATTTTATTTTATAGAAAAAATTACATAAACAACAGAAAATAAGTGAAATAATTATGCATAATCTGTTTTTTTAAATTATGTAAGTCAAAAACGTAACTCGTGTTTTTATCATGCATATTTAACATTACAGACATATATAAATTATTCAATTAACTGTATAGAATTTGATGTTCATTTATTCAATTGGACAGTTTAATATTTTTTGAGTATAATTAATTTTTGTATTTTTATAAATATAATGAGACATTACAATGTAAACAAATTAAAAAATCAAACATATTCTAATTTTTTTTAAACACTTATGATAATAGAACTTAATCTGATAATTATTAGTTATTTATTAGGTATAACCTTTCTTTCTATTATTGTATATTCTGAATCATTTCAATTTATAACAATGTTTGACTATTCACTAAATTTTTATTTATAATATTATATTATAAGATTATATTTATTGAGCTGACTGGTATAAAGACCTAAAATAAATCTGAAATATTTAACTGTAACGAAAGTTACACACATAAATATTCTTTATTAAGTTTTATAATTACCTAACAAATACTCAAAGTGAATAAATTTCAGACATTTAAAGATCATTCAATTTCTTTTTCTTATTAATTGTATTTTAAATTATGCTATGGTTAATATATTACATGGTTAATACATTAATATTAAATATAATAATATTACTAATTTTATTAAATAATACGGATTAATCTATAAAACCATTGCTTTTATATCAGTAAGACTGTTAAGTAATATCTTCTCTAATGTAGTGAATTTCTGTAAATAAAAATATGTCTTATAATATTTCTATTAGGGAATAAAATAGATCTACTTTATTAATTGATTTATAATATAGCATATATATATATATATATATATATATATGCTTTAATTTTATCTTAAAAATTTCTTTATTCTGTAGGAATTAAAAAAATAAATATAATTTGAAAATATATTATTACTAAAACATAAGCCATAAAAGTGAAAATTATTTAATAAGTTTTTTAAATTTATATATCATAGTATAAAAATTCATTACCATATATTACGTGATGTAATATTACATTCATATCATTTAATATACAATGGAAATGATAATTTAATTTTTAAATCTTTTATTTATTTAATAATAAAAACCTTTGAATAATTAAAATTAGATGAGATTTAAATATTACTTATTCCTATGTAAATAATAAAAAAATTGTTTTAAAATAAGGTTTCTTCTAAGTATTTACTTTTAATAAAGTTTTTTTAAGTTTCAAATATTTATAAAAAAATGTGAAAATTATGAAAAATTATAAAAATTTATTATATAAATCTTAAATATACAAATTTATATTGTCAAAAGAAGATAAAAAATAACTTACTTTATAAAGTCTAAAATGTAATAAAAAATATGCTTACAAATTTCAAATTAATTATTAAATTTAGCTTCACTCTAATCTATTTATTTTCTAAATAAATATTAATATTTAATAATAAGATTTTTTTTTAATTTAATTACAGCATAACATTTTAATTGAATTATATACTTTTCGTTTCTTAGTTACACAAAATAAAATTATTTTACAGAACAATTTCCTGTAAAATTTCCAGTATAATATTTTGAAAATCAATAATAAAAGTAGACCGATGGCATAAAATTTACAGGTGATTATTTTGTACTAACCTAATTGATACCAAAGATCCGTGTTTCCCGCATCAGCTCGTGCTGAATCTAGTGCTTGACGTATAGCTATTGGAACCGAACAACTCAAACATAGAGGAGGTTCACCGGTCGCTGTTTAAATGAAAATACCAATAATTTTATAAAACAATATTTATTTTATGTAATAATATTTTAATAAGAATATAAAAGAATTTTTAATAGTATTCAGCAAATCTAAAATTATACATAATCATTTAAAATTTTACGTTTGTTTATTGATTGAAGAAAAATATCTTGAAATATATGATAATAAAATATTAACTGAATATTAATTAAGTCTGTTTCTAAGTGCTCGATAAATTTATTATCTTTAAAAGAAAACTAAAAATAAATAGTAAAATAACCTTTTGATCTAACTATCCCACTTGGTTTTATTTCTTTACGATTAAATGAAACTCTAAAATCTACAGGTATATCCTTTGCTCCAGGTATTTTATAATTCTAAAAATGAAAATATAGAAATTAAATTGGTTAAATTAGTTTAATTTTAACATTAAAAAGAGTATTTCTAATATAAAAGATTATGACTTCATTTTATTAAGAAAAATGCATTAGTGATAATGATCTTACCCAAGTTCTGCAATTAGTTAAATTTCCAGTTTCAGGGTTGTATATCAAGTCTTCACAAGTCCAATAACCAATTCCCA
The DNA here is from genome assembly GCA_018907185.1 of Platyscapa corneri. Taxonomy (NCBI): domain Eukaryota; kingdom Metazoa; phylum Arthropoda; class Insecta; order Hymenoptera; family Agaonidae; genus Platyscapa; species Platyscapa corneri. The sequence continues at coordinate 76,831 of JACCHW010000005.1, read as the reverse complement.
TAATAAATGAGCCTTCGACTTGACCCACATCAATTTTTGGATTTAGACTAATACCCGTATCTTCTAAAATGTCTACTCGACGGATTAAGTGCTGACCTGTTAAAACGTCCACTTCAACCTCTGATACAGCAGTACCATATATTGAGTATGGTTGTATATCTTGTTGCTCTACCGTAAACCTTTATATAACACATAAATGTTGGTTATTTAAATACATTATATTATAAAAAGATTAGTAATTTTTATATTATGCTCTTTCTAATTTTGTTGGATAATAATATTTAGAATGACGATTTAAAAATAAAGGAGTAATCATATAATTATATTATATTATATTAAATTAGTAAACATAAATTTTTAATTAAATTGCGGAAAGAATTATTTTGGGTAACTATTATCCATTTAGAATAAAATATGAAAACTAGTATGTTCAATCTTCACTTAAAATAAAATATGAAAACTAGTATGTTCAATCTTCACTTAAAATAAAATAAAAATATTGATTCCTATAAACAATTAAAATCAATAAAAGAAAAATTCTTTTAATTGAACAATATAATTGCAGATTATAACATGCTAAAATTAAATTTACGTACATGTATGAAGCACACAGATCAATATTTTTGGCATGTGCTGTAAGTACTAACATCGGCCATGGAGGATTTCCTCCTAGCATTTGTTTAATTGGTTCAAGTCTTTCCAAAAGTATTTTGCATGCCATTTGTGTTGCCTAATCAAAAATTTAGATTTTTAAAAAGTATTCAAAAAATTAATATATATTTATAGAATGCATTGATTTAACCTACATATCCACAAGTATCACCAGTGATACTACCTCCAGTTACTATACCGTTGGGATTTATTAAGGAAATAGTTGGTTTTACACTAACCATATCCAAATTTATCCCTAGTGTATGAGCAGTTATTTGTGCTATCTAAATTAAACAATAAAAACATTTATAATTAATAAAAAATATAATTTTATTTCTTAAATTAAAATTGAAGATATTGGAAATATGGCTCTAACAAAATATTAAATGTTCTTTAAAAAGTATATGTATATACTTTTGTGTGGAGACCTTGGCCCATTTCAATACCACCATGTGAAACTGATACTGTACCACCCCGTGCATGAATCGAAACCAGTGAACGATATTGACCAAAGAGTATTAGTGGATATTTCATAGGTATTAATGATATTCCACGCTTTTTCCAGCGATTTTCCTAAAATAATTTAATTTATTTAATTACATTCAGAAAACTATTTATTCTTAAATTCATCTTAAAATTTGATTACATTATTGAATTTTTGTACATCTTGTCGGCGTTTTTCATAATCAGAAGTTTTTTTTAGTTGATCAATCATTTCTGATAATGCTATTCTATCAGTTTCGTTCATATTAATCAATCTAACTTCCACAGGATCTTTTTTTGCCACTCTTACAATTCTTTCCATTATATTTTCTATTGTTGCAATACCTTCCGTTGAACCTAACCATATATATTTAAGTTTAAAAAATTATTTGATGAGCTAAAATTTTTTAATAAATTCGCAATGTATTGACATAATTTAATGATAAAAATTTAATTATAAAATATTATTTTCACTAATAGCAATTCTTATCTACATTATATTTCTGAATATAAACTAACAAATATTTAAATATACAATTTTGTTTCTAATATTTAGGTTTACTTATATTTAATTTAATTTTTGTAATATGTAATATGTAACTGTGATTGAAAGATATTTTTTAGCATTATTCATTTCTTGCAGAAACTGTACATAAGCAATAAATTGATTAAAAACAAATCTAATTTTATATTCTTTATTATTAATATATTTTCGTAGTGATATTTTGTTATTCATTAAATACGTCATATATATATATAGGTCAAATTTTTTATTTAAAGCCAATAATATAATTTTAATAAATTAAATATGTTAGAATTTATTATTTAATAAAAACTAATAAAGTGCTATAAAATCTTACTATGATTTACAAAATTTCTCAAATAAATAATTTTTAAAAATAGATGCTTTTTTTAAATTCTAAAAAAATACAGTAGTTTGGTCTATACGAATTTACTTGCATTGTATTTAAAAACAAAATTATGATAAAATTGATTAATATATTATGAAATACTATATGTCTTAAAACATTCAAAGAATAAATTATAAATTAATTTTTTTAAATATTTTGAGAAATTATATATTCAGGAATGAACATCTATGTTTTAATGTACCCTATTTTTAATTTTTTATTTTTTAGTTTTATTTCATTTTTCAAAATTAATTTTAATATAATAATAAGATAAAAATTATATTGCTTTATAATTTGGTTTGATTTACAATACTTCATGTAAATAAAACTCACCGGGTGCTCTGCACCACGTATTAGAAGGTAAGTCTGTCTTAACATCGTATCCAACAACAGACCATCTAGATTGATCATAGCAATTGTAAAAATGGTTAATTGTACTTGCTACATTCGATTCGTTAAATGACGAGCCAACGTTGGCCCAGTAATTAGTATTCATACTCTGAATTTTGCCTTCTTCGTTTATGTTTACATCGTATTCCATGTACGACGGTGTTCGCTTTCCAATAGAACGCATGTTATCCTCAATCGACATTACCAAATATGCAGGACGATTCAATTTGTGACAGGCGAGTGCACAACCACAAGCGATCAATGTACCACGAGATACTTTTCCTCCATACGAACCACCGAGTCTTCTTATTTGTAAGTTTATACTATAGATACAGTAAGATAAATAAGAATTTTATGATTTGTTTATATACATATATATATATATATATACACACATGTAATTGTTACATCATAAAAGCAAAGTGCAAGTACAAATAATTTTCTAGAATATTTCAAACTTTTGCATAAATATAAATTTATAATTTTATAATAATCTGAAATATTTCTGATTTTAAATTTAAGAGAGTTGGATTATTGAATAATATTATCAATTCAAAACACTCTTAATTTTAAGGCAGCTATTATTTATTTTTTGGAAAGTCTTATAGTATTGCTTACTTTTAGTTTCTTTTCATGCATAATTTTTTATAAGTTTTGTATGTTTATTTAAACAACCATTAAATTTTTTATTTTCTAATTAATCCATAAAACTAATATAAGAACTAGCACACCTATAATTTATTTATTTTTTTCATTATACAATACGGTAGTATTAGTAAAAATATTACGCCTTCATATTTTATTAGTAAATAGATTATTAAGTAAACAAAATATCCGAAATACCAAATGAACATTATTTCTTACTGAAAACTAATTTTCTGTAGCAAAGTTTATTTTAGATCTATATTATATTGTTTTATATAAATATTTTCAATATAATAATTTTTAATATTAAAAAATTATGTAAGTTTAAAAAACCTTAATAATTTTATATCCATTAAAGCAAATAATATACGTTTTTATTTTAGAGTTATGCTTATTTTAATATCTATGGTATTATCGTTTGATTTTGGTTTGAATTTTAAATTTAATTTTCTTAATAATTCAAATTTATTAATTTTATAACGATGGGTGCATCATCCATCAATTGATAATAGTAATTTAGATTCATATTGAATATATAATACATACACTCAAGGTTAACGTACTGATGTTTTCATATATTTTTCGTATTAATTTTTCGACTCCTAGGTACCAACTTTATTAATTGCCTTTTTCTTATAACAAATAACTATTTTACGAAAGCAAATTTCTTTTATGTATAAGAAATATACGTTTTAGTAAAACCGTGGTTTAATCTCCAGATTTTAATCCATACTTTTGATAACTTTATTATTTTGAATATTACATGACCAAACAATAAATCATCTCTATATGTAAAATTATTAATATTATATAAATTTTTCGTATTTGTAATTTTACTATTTTTATAGTTATAAATTTTATTTATTATGCTATATCAGAACAATTTTATAAAAATTTTTATACATTTTTTTCAAATTATATAATGATAAGTAAATTAACATTTATAGATTTCATCATAAATTTCTAACCTATTTACTGGTACATTAAGTAATGTAGCTATAGAATTTTGCGTAAGATCCATCCATTGCGTTGCTGAAAAAACATCCATACCATCTTCAACAGGAACGCAAAGACATGTTTGGGTCTCCATAGTAAAATGGTATTGGGATCCGCACTCGTATTTACCTTTGATATTGTACTTTACGTCTGTTCCTAATAAAAAATTTCTGTTTTTAAAATACATACTAATAAATAGGCATATTATCTTCGTTATTTTCATATTGGTGAATTAAAATATTGATCTGAATATTAATATTACCTGCTGATTGAGTAGCCGGTATTTCCATTGCTTTTTTTAATCGTGTTTGATCATTGCTGGCTATAACATCGTGAACAGTGATCATAGGTTTTTGCTTTGGACCATTCGGATAAATAATTTTTACTTTAGATGCAGCGTACTGAGCTATTTCTTGAGATATGGCAACAATCATTCCGTAGATTTCTCCTGCAAACGTTATTTCTTTATCTGCAAATAGCTGTTAGAGAATAAAATTTTATATATTTTTATTGTAAATCTTAAAATTATTGTATAATTAAACAAAAACTCACTGCCTCGTCAAAGTCCATAAAGAAAAAATAATTAGCTGAATTAATAAATGCATTTTTTCCTGGAATATCTTTTGCGGAATAAAAAGCAATTACACCATCTATATCCTAAAATATACTGTTATATGAGTAAGTAATTATATAAAGAAATTTATTATAATCACAATTAATATAAGCTTTTATTATATACATACAAAAATGCATAAATATATTATTTATTTATTATTTAAATATAGGTGTTAATTTAAATATTTTATTGAACAAACAAAAATAATAAAGTAATTGAGTTTGAAATTTTATTCAATTTATTTTCGATTAGAAATTTAATGTGTAACTATGTGCATATGTACGTTTTGAATTTGGTAAAAAAGTTTAACTATATTTTTAATTTTATAAAATAAGATTAAATTTCATTATAATTCCATTTTTAAATATAAATTAAAAATAATATTACCAATGCCTCTTCGTAATCTATTTTTTTAATTTCTCCAGGAGCATCAGCAATTGTAAAAACGCAAAATACTTTTTTATCTTTCATTATAATATCACCTATATACTCTGCTTCTCCGGAAGTTTGATAAATTGATGCTATTTTAGGTATTGGCATGTTAATAGGCCATAAATTACGATCAGTATCATAATCTTGTTTTCCGGATGATAACTCGCGTTGTATTAGAGAAGCACCACTTCGTAATTTTGGACTGACTTTCTCCGGATTGATACTCAAAAAAAACTTCATTGGAAAAAATAAAATAATTTAATAAATTAATCCTAAACTAATTGCATTCAATTTAAATATTTATTTCTTTTATTAATCAAAAATTTTATATTACAAAAAATTTATAAACCTTATAAAGTAAAGATACAGCGAGAAGTTTTCTAAATTCTGGCTTATAATCAGGTAAAACATAATCAGGATTAAGTTCTAAATTGAGAGTATTTAAAGCATCTTGAAGCTGATCAACATTATAAATAGATTTACCGACCAAAAAGGCTTCAGTCTTTGAAGCATGAAGCTGTAAAACATATACTATTTAAATCATATTCACAATTCGTTCAATTAATTTTTACTTACAAATTCTGGGTTTATTCCACCAAATATTATGTTCGGTTTCGTTAAGACTTTTCCCTTACTATCCAATTTAAAAAGAAATCCAGCATTGACAATAGCATGTGCATTTTGCGCTCTAGGCATGACCTTTTTTAAATAAATGAATGCATTAAAAAAAATTATTGAAGATATTGTTTATATACACCATAAAAAATTAACTATAAAAAACTATGCTTTAATCAATTTTATTCTCAACATTTTGAATCACGAAAATATATTTAAATAAAAAATAAATTAGAAATAATTACCTTATAAGTTTTATATAAATAGTCTTTAGTAATTGGTGGTAGAACAATACTATAAATTAATTTATGTTGCATTTCCATTTTCAAAAATTCCATTAATGTTATATTAACTTTTGAATTAGGTGAATTAACTACGAATAAACTTTATTAGTATGTTGTACATCTAATAATTATTCTCAGAATCGCAGGCTAGTATATCAATATATGAAAAAAAATAAAGGGAGACAAAAAAAAAGAATTTCACTTTACTAGAAATTATTCCATGGACTTTGTATTTACTGCACAACAAACCAAAGCTTTTTTATTCGTGTAATTATCAATATTAATGCTAATATATTAATAAATACATCAAAATACATTAATTATACTTAAAAAAAAAACATAAATTTACTTACGTATATGTATTTGAGCTCCTGCTGTCTCTAAGATCAAAAAAATATCCGAAGGAAATTCGTTGTGTTGATTTTTAATCATTAAATTACCTGCTATAGTTCCAATCTAAAAAAAATTATTTATTTATATATATAAAAGTTCAAAAAATATATAAATATATTAAATCATAATTAACATTTCTTATTGGTATGCTTGCAACTAAATCAATATGTTTAACCATGGATTTCAAATATCGAAATCCGCGATCATTTATATAATTTTCAAAACAATTTTTTGCCATACTAAGAGTTATATTAGCCCCAATAACTAAGCTGCCTTTTTCTTTTCCAATTCTTTGTAAATTTGCAACGTCATTGACATCAATATATATATCTACTTTTTTAAGTCTGTAAACACCTACGTAAAAGTTTAGTTCATCTTTATTACAAAATATAAATTACAATAATTAAATTCATTAAAAACATATTAGACATTTTTAATAAATAAAATTATGCAAATATAATAGTAAATTACCATGAGCTGTGTTACCTCCATGAATTACATAAGTACATTGTTGATATTTTTCAAAAATTCTAAATATATCATTCACAGTTAAAACTTTAAAAAATTTTGTATTATTCGATAAATATACTTCTAAATTTCTTGGAACACTAGATTTGTAAATAATTTCGAAATCCTTACAAGTACCTTTACATGTTACCTTTGGACAACTTTTGCATGATTTTATATTATAAAGTTCCTAAAGCAAAAGTTGGAATATTAAAATCTTCGCAAAATGTAATTACTTATTAGAATTACCTCAATATCTTTTATTTTCTCCTTCATAACTGGAGGAGCGTCAGTGGCAAAACTTTTAAAAGTATCTAAAATTGGTCTGTAGCCAGTACATCGACAAAGATTTCCGGCAAACGAATTTTCAATTTCTTTCATAGTCATTTTTCGATTTTGTGTTAAACTGAAAATAGTATTTCATTTTTAATAGATTTAATATTTTCTATATCTTTCTATATTATATTTACCTATACATATTCATAATCCATGCAGGTGAACAAAAACCGCACTGAGATCCATTCATTTCAGCTAGAGCCGTTTGAAGAGTGTGGTAACCTATTTTTCGATTTCCTAATCCCTCTATCGTTATAACTTTCCATCTAATTTGTAAGATTTTTTAAATAAAAAAATTAGAATACTGATTTAAAAAATTATAACTATTTATTTAATATTAAAAAACATCAATATATGTATAAAATGTTTAAATACTTATTTTGAAAATGTATGTCGTTAAATAAAGTAAAAAATTGTTCATGATATTAAAATTCACAAAAAAGTTTTTTTATGCTAAATATTATACAAAATTCTTATTTTTAAATTTTATGAATATATGTCTTTAATCAATTGATAAATCTTTATTCAAGTTTTAAACACAGTGGTCGAATGATCTAAATAAGTTTTCCAATGTATTGTATATCTTTCTTTTTATTGATTATTTCTTGCATTGATTTTTCACATTTCATTTATTTCGATTTCGATGTAAAATTTTATTCAATGTTTTTAAATTAGTCTTCAATAATATTTATTTCTCTGAATTAATATATTTTCAGATTATATTTATCTAAAAGCTGAAAAAAATCGTTATTTTATTGCAATAATGATGAACTTATAGGATTTATTATATATCATATATACCATAATCAATGAAAAAATATTTTTTAATAATATTCAGTTATTTTACAAATTACACTGCATTATATTTAATAATAACTATAATAACTTGATATAATTACTTATAAGATCTCTCTAAGTATAGTGTATAACTTTATTAGGATAATATCTGCTCCATTTATTTGGCAAGGAATTATTTTAAATTAAGATTAACAGATGAAATAGTATAAACTGAATCAATAATAAATTTTAAAAAACAGATGTTAACATTAATTTTATAGATAAAATTAAATTTCGTTTAAAATCTGTTTCTCATCAGATAAAAAACTTATTCTTTATTCTATTTTTTATAAATTACTAATCTGATTTATTTTTCACGAATATAATATTTCAATAATATTCAGCAATATCAATTAAGTTATTTTCGATAATATTTTCTATCTGTATTTAATCAGTACTGAATTAAATAATTATAAAGTTACTTCAACTAATTAAAGTAACTTTTTTGTTATCTAAATTTAACTGTATCTTAACTTACTTTAATAATTTCAAAAAAAGTCCGCCCTTTTTAAGTTTATCAATAATTGATATTTTTACAAACATTCTCTTTGTATAATGAATTTTTACAAAATTTTATTTCCTATAATTTCCTTACCTATCAATGTATTGTATTGAAGATTACATTAGTCATAATATTTACTGTATAATATTAAAAGGTTATAATTAATTAGAACTTTAAAATACGTGTTTACAGATAATAGTAATCTGCATCTAAAATGCTTAAAATGTACTTTATCTTCTTAAAGAATAGAAATAAAATTATCATCATTATTAATACATTACATTTTTATTTAGTTTACTGCAATGAAGCGTATCATATTATATTTGCATCTCTTGAATTATCATTATTATTGAATTGCAACTTTATTCCCATATAAAATCAATTACATAATTAATTATTATTTTCTATAACTTACTAAAAATCAAAAGTCTATCGAAAATCTACACCTAATAAATAATTCTGTAAATTCTTCTTCAACATTTTCTTTCAATATTTTTAATATTTATCTATTGTGCTAATTCATTATCTATTTTTCTCTTGTTAACTATTTTTTATTTAAACTTAATATCTTTAATTTATTTTTATTGATATAAAAAAAATAAATTTATAGATATAAAAACATAATTGAATATAATTTTTATTATATTGGTGCAATTTTGTAAATTAATCAAATTATTAGTTTTGTAATTATTATTTTAAGCTGAAAAATGAATTATTTTTAATCAATATAAAATATTTTTACGCTAGATTATTTCCTTGAAGTAAATAGATATTTAAATTAACATAATTTTAATTGAAAAATGATTAATTCAACATGTAACATGAAAATTGAAATTTAGTTTAGAGAAAATTATATCTTAGATCAAAGTAAAACCGAATGATTAAAAACAGAAGTATATATGAGATACAAGCGTTCAGAAAGTTACACAATACGTATATGTTCATACTATTATTTAAATTAATAATTAAGTATTATTAAAAGATTACCTCTATGCAAAATAAAAAGAAATAGTATATCATGTACATCCACTGTCTTAACCACATACAATGAGTTAATTTAACTTATTCTTAATTGTTGCTTTTATAATTATTACGTATTAGTATTATATTAATATAATACTAAGATTTTTAAAAGTTTAATATTAATTTAATTAAAAAATTTTTCATTAAATAGAAAAGCTTATAAGAAAATTATATAACGAAATTTATGAATGTAATTTAAGAAATAACGCTATGTATTACTATGAGTATTATTCTTTTCACTCATCTTTTATGCCTTTGTAACCCATCTATTATTTCTTTAATTGCTTATCAACTTTTAATCAGATAAAAAAATTTATAATAATTTTTAGCATAATATAATATATATGTTTAAACAAAACTGATTTTTTAATAAAATTTTTTTAGAAATATAAACGTCAGTATTGAATTTCCACATAGTAAAATAATTATAAAATTGTATATATTACTAGATAATATCAACAATGATAATAATTAAGATAAGAGAAATATTTGTCTTATATCTTACCCATCACAAATGAAAATTGGAACGAGACAAGAATTTACTGCTTTTATGGTACCCTTGATTTCAGCGGCTACGATACACGCACCACATCCCCCTTCATGGCACATGGCTTTTGTCCCTTTTAGCTTGGCAAAATCACGAATAAATGTATTCAATGAAGTTTCTATTGGAATCTCTTTGGATACTATGAAGTCAATTAACATTTTTTAAAGAAATTCTAATTAATTTTAATACAATAATTATATAAGACTGACCTTTATACATCATATTATTAATTGTTACTTGAACACTAAAATCATCATCATCAGTAACCTTTAATTCGCGGGTACTGAACATAGTTTTAAATATTAATAATTATTAATTAAATTAAATTTAAAAAACTTTTTTAATTTAATTTAAAATAAAACATAATGATAAATATAAAAAAAAAAATTAAATTATAAATAAAGTAAAATAAGAAACGCACATTTGTACGTACATTTGTGTGTACCTTCAACACAAAGAATGAATAAAAGTGAATTTATATTTTTATATAAATGGAACATACGAAATTATATTGTAAATATAATTATATTTTTAAGAATTAAAATGTTATACATACATTAGTACATGTTTATATATTTTTTTTACGTACTTATTTTACTTTTAATTTAATTTTTAAATATTTTAAAATCAACATTGTATTATATATATAAATAAAATATTTAATTTAATAAATTATATTATATATAAGAATAGATCAATTAAAGTTCCTTGAAACGTAAGTAATCACGTAAAAGGATTTCTCTAGTTATAGAAAATGAAACTAAGCATTGTCAAACTAATTAATAGATACAAACTAGTTACCAAAACATGTAATTCTGCTTAACAAGCACTCGTGAAATATATCATTTACTATGCACCGAAATATCAAACTAAGGCTTTGATATAACGTATTATTAATGTATTGTCAAGTAAGCATTAATCGAAAATATACGCATATTATTGTAAAATATTAAACTATAAAATTAACATAAAATATGCGAAAAATTTTATTTTAAAAAAAAAAATTAAAAAATTATATTTTTATTTTATTGTTCATATTATTTCTAAATCTTTTTTGTATTAAGTTAGTCGTATTTATCAATTTATATTATCATATAAAGGAGAATCTATTTTTCGTTGTATTACAATTCTTGTTAAAAAGTTTTAGTTTTTTTGTGCAATGAATTTAAAATTAAAAAAATTTTTTAATAATAAATTACACGATTAATTCGATGTACTAAGTAATACAGTAATAATAAATAAATAATTTTACGATATATCAATGAACATTTAAAGTAAAAATTTTATAAAAAATTTCACTAAAATTTGATATTTAATATTACTTACCTTACATAAGGAAATACGCTTTCTTCTTGGCTCATTTTCGATAAAAACATCACTTAAATTTAAATTATTCAACTTCAAAGCAAAGAAATATTTATTCTTGTAAATATAGTGTATATATATATATATATATATATATATATACACATGAAAGAACTCGATGTAAAAAATAATTTATCAATTTATTTTAATTTACTTTAAATAGTCTTTTTTAGTAAGTAACAAATTGCTTTTATTAATATTTGTTTTTAATTACCAATCAAATTACCAATAAATAATTAAAATTTTTGTATATAAACATATTATACCATCTAATTCGAAAGACAACTGAAACTCATGGAATCACTCATAAAATTTAATTATTTATGAAGTACAGGAGTTCTCGTAACGTCAATTTAATAGATTTTGGAGGGGGATTAGAGTGTGGAGAGGGAAATTAAATTACTTACATACACGTTAGTATATTTGCATAAACGTTCGTTAAAATAAAATTTTACACAAAATATGTTTTAATATAAAATTTGTTATAATTTGTTATAATTAGTTATAATATAAAATGTTTTAATATAAAACTCTTTACTTAGAAAAAATGTTTATTCTTTAATTACTAGTTTAAATTTTAGAGTAAACATTGTTACTATTATCCATAATTATATATTAAAGTGCTTTAATTAATTATAAATGTTTTTAATATCTTTTCTGAAAAATAAAAGTAATTTTTATAAAAAAAATTATATTTTTTAAATATATCTATAAAAAAACTTACTCTGAATTTTCAAAGTTAAATTTTTTTAAGTATTTAAGAAATTTAATGACATTAAATAATATTTTATTTTAAAATAAATAAAAAAAATTATTAACATTCTGCTTTTATAATAAATTTATAAATATTCTTTAAAAATTAATGAATTAATTTTTATATTTACCCCTTTTTAATTTCTCGGTTTTTATACAAAGTATATAAAAGGTATGTTCTCTTTTAAATTTATTTATATGAATAAATAATTTTTTGACCTTAAAATTTTTAAAGGTAAAGTTATATTTATAAAAACGGAAAAGAAATGTTTGAATTGATAAAAGTTATTATTGAAATATACACAATAATAAAAACCGTAATAAATATTCTTTAATATTCAAATATAATAGCACAAATTAATGGTTAAAATTATAGATTATATTTTAAATACGGATTTTAATAATATAATTGGAGGTTTGCATCTTAATTAATAACATCTATGCATTTATCAAAATAACAATGTTACTTAAAAACATTATAATTTATATTATTACTATCGCAAATGCAATTTAAATTAAAATCTTACAGTTTAGAAAATAATTATTCTATAAAAATTAGGAAAAACATATAACCATATAAAATTATCAAAAAGATAAAATATTGTATATAAAACTATCGTGTTAATTTTGTCTCTAAGATAAACAGTTTGATTAATGATTTGATTTGATTTAATAATTGATTGATTTGAAAAATTTTATAATTTCCAATATTTTACGTGGTTTGTTACATTGTTTTATTGTATAATAATCCATAATAAACGAGATGCATCATAGATGAATAGAAATCTTAATACTAAAGTTAACATAGATAAAGAATTCAAAAATTAAGTACATACATATTTTTTTTGGTTATGGTTCAATATTTCAAACGGATATTAAACTACATGAATTGTTATGAATATAAAATGTTATTTTATCAGGATAGAAACTTTCAATAAATTTTTTCAAAAAATGATTAATAAAAAAAAAAATGATTAATAATTAATAAAAAAACATAATACAAGTTTACGGTATAATAATATTTCAAATTTCATTTTTAATTCTGATTTTGTCTGGACTGAAATTTGAAATATATTCATTATAAAAAAAGTTTTTACAAAGTATTACTAAACTTACCTACAGTAAAATATATCTAGAACATTTTATAAATAGCTTCAATAAGAAAATAAATAATAAATAATATCATCTATCTTAAAAAAACATTCTTATTATTTTATATTTTTTATTCTAATAAAAGAATATATAATTAAAGGATTTATTTGTAAAAATTATAAAATTTAATTTTATATGATAAACTTAATAAATGTTTGTAATGAATTATTTAATAAAACTTAAACACAAATGGAAATAATAATAATAGATTGTTATAAGATTAATATAATATATTAATCTGTAATATAGTTAAATGAATAAATTATAACTAATTTCAAGTTGATAATTACGCTTACACTTATACAATAAACACATATTTTAAATCTTTAAATTTTAAAATTTATACTTCTTTTAAAAATATATTCCAGTTAAATAAATGTCAATAAAATTTTGTAAATTATATTTCAAACATTTTTGGATAAAATTTATCATTATTAAATTTGTATACTTACAAAACTAAAAAAAAACATGTTCTATAATAAAAAGAAATATTTTAAAATTTTATAAAGGAAAAACAGTAAACCTATTTCTTACAAAGCATATAAGATTAAGATCAGATTTAGTCAACTTAAGGATTTTGAATTAAATTTGTGTCTTATAAATTAAATTAAAATTTTAATTGGGTATTAATGGTCATCCTAAATTCTATCAGTTTAATCAACTTCAAACAGTAACTAATTCCAAATTCCTAAATATGTTTTCTTAAATAAATTAGAATTTGATATTAAATCTTGAGTAAATATTTTTATAATCATTTGATTAATCTAATTATCTCTTTAATGATAAGACAATTTAAAAAATAGTTATATTTTTTTATATCCATTACAATAATATAATTCATACTAAAATATAATTTATAATCTGTAGACATTATTTTCTATTTTTAAACTTTCATAATACTTCAAATATCAACTCTAAAAATACTAATTATTACTCATTTAAATTATTTAACTAATTTATTTGATTTGATGATTTTTTATATTTTATTTTCAGTCGTACTGATAAATTTAAATATATTCAATTATACAATAAATATTTTATAAATTCGAATATTCTGAAAATAATTTTTACTCACAATTACTATACAAAAAAGAATTCATTTTTGTCTATTAAAAAAGCGAAAAATAAGACATTTTAGGTCTAAGTCATATAGAAATAAAAAAAAATATATATAATTTAGATTAACTTAAATAAAAGACAAGAGTTTATATTTTTTATTTAATAGATATATTGTTAATTTAAGATCAATATATACAAAAATATATATAAAACATATATTAAATAAAAATTAAAAATATTAATACTGCGAATACTAAAGAGACTTAAGAGACTTAAATTTCTCGGTTAACCAAATTGACATGTATTATAACATATTTAAATAGGCACGGTAGCTAATTAATTATTTCTTAAAATAGAAATCAAGTATTTTTTTTTCTAATTCTTTTCTAAAAACATTAAAATTTATATTGAAGTTTAAAATAAAATATAAAAACATTTCTTATTTTAAAAATCCTAATAAATTCTATAAATTTTTAAAAAATTTAAAAATTTTATAGATATCTTTAAAAAATTCGACAATATATGAATTGTATCTTACAAAATTAGAATTTGTTTAAATTATTTTTTAAATAAATTTAAACTAGTTAATTTTTTTATACTGAAGTTTTTAAATTAAAGAATAAAAAAATCAATTATAAATTATTCGTGCAAAAATCTGTTCTACAAGGGAAATAAAATGCTAATATACATGTAATATATATTTATAATGCACAATGAAATAATAATCTAAAAAAAATTAAAAAAGTGAAATGAGTGATAGTTTCGATGGATAATTGCGTTATCTTATATAGTTGGATGTACGAAAACAACCTTGGAATGCTTGATATAACGAATAATGATAGTATTTCATAATTTGATTATACTTACTCAGTATTTAAACATTTCAAAAATAATTTGTCTGTATTTTCAGACGTTCAAGTAATTCATTATCTAAATCTTGTCATGCTCAGTGATGAATAAAATTCTTTTAAGTTTATTTTATTTTGTTTTTGATTTTAAAAAGACAATTTTAAAAATTTCTTAGTACTGTATTTCATAAAATACCGAATTAACAAATTATGTATACATATCCATATACATATAGGTAATAAATTAATATATACACACATGAAATAAATAATTTTTCCTAGATTAATTCTTATTCAATTTCTTTTATTTTATATTTAAAATAATTTTTGTATTATATTCAATTTTTGTCAATTCATATCATTGAAATACTTCATTTATTCTCCATACTGAAGTTGATAAATATCACAATTTTATTTCAATTATTCTATTTGAATTACATAATTATTTCAACGTCAAATTAATTTTAAAATTTACATTAAATAATTCATTTATTCAAACTAAGAGTTACAAAATCTGAATTTACAGATTTTTACAAAAAATTCTTTATTGATGAAATAGTTGTCTGCACATTTAATTTTTTAAAATAAAAATTTCTTTAATATATAATATAAATAAAGTAACATTTATCTCTTCTTCTCATATAAATTGAAGGAATAAGTGGTTCATATAAGTTCAAGTTTTTAGTGAGAAACATGCTATTTTTACAAAATCCAAAAAACAGTTAATAACTATAAAAGAAGACTCCAACAGTTGACGTGGTAAATACATCAACAATAGTAAAAATTTGACTTTTCTAAGGGTTGGCAGTAATCCTCTATGGTGTATTAAAATGCACATAAAATATTTTTCGATTTTAACATCGGGGAAATCAATTAAATTATTGCTAATAGGTCTTTTGTACATGACTTTCTGTATCCTTAAATGAGAATTAAATCTTATTTCTTTATTCACTATAAATTTTCATACATTTCATCTATCCAAAAAATTTAGATGTAATTTTGTCATAATTGACTAAATTATATAGCTGTTATTTGACAATAACGTTAACAAATTATAGTGAAAGTAAGAAATTTGTTATTTATTATACACAAAAATAATGAGTGGTGTATCTCATAATTACGTAGTAAAACAACCATATCTAGTTAATTCCTGGAAAATTATAATATCCTTTAAGTTTATTAATTTCTTTTGTTTCTGTTGAAGATTTGCTTTTTTTTAAAAGTATAATAAATTATATGTTACAAGGTAATTTTTTAATTCATAATAATCATTTTATCATTTATTGATTTTTTTACAAAAAATATAATTATGTAAATTTTTCACAATTTTAAAAAAGAAAGAAAAAGAAGATATAAAAAATAAAAATAGATCATTTTTTAAAATATTTTTTTTTATATATTATATTAAATCAATTATAAAAAAATGAATAATGATTAAATGGAATAAAATGGTTTATTTTTAGAAAGAAAAATTAATTTTAATTAATTAAAATGTATTAGATATTGATTATTTATTTATACATAATAACAGATTAAAAAATGTTTAATTTTGGTACAAATACTACTTCTCTAGTTATAACGATAAAAAATTGCATGCCAAGAATATGTGGATAAAATAGCTTCACATAAATTTGTTTTAGTTCTAATGTATTATAACTTTTCTAATAATTATTTTTCTTAAATCTATTTAAATTTATTTATAGTTAATAATAATATTTCAATTTTGCATTAAATAATTTTTAATATAAAATTATATTTTTATTTTATATAAAAATAAAATACTCGAAAAATGATGATTCAGAATCTACACGTGTAAAGTTCTTTTCTGCCCACTTCTTTTTTTTCTTTCTCATTCGCCATCTTTCTCTCTTTTACACTATTTAAATCAACAGATTAATTTTAATTTTCGCAATAAAAAAAATACATCGATACATTCAGCAAAAATAATTTTTAAGTTACAGCTCATTAATATATTTAATATTTATTCAAAAACTATATTTTATGTGTGAAAAATTATGATTTCTACTTATTTATTTTTTTATTTGAAAAATTAGAGAATGCATAAAAACACCTTCAAAGAACGTATTAGAATTTTTACTGTGTAAATCGAAAGTTAATCGAGGAGGGGTAGACGAAGAAGAGCCAAAAAACTGGCACGTGCAATCGCATACGCAACAAAGGCAAAGTCTCACAGTTTAATACATAAAAGATATTTTATCTTAGGGCGAAAACAACGAACTGTTGATGGTATCGTTACCCCTCTTTGCTTTGCAATGTACGACCGTACTAGTTGTGACAAGTCGAACGTAGCCATTGGATGCCGATCACGTCATATCTTCTTTTATTGGCTGTGTTTAGTAGAAGTGGTAGACCAACGTAGTGTCATCTGACGAGAAAGACAAACGATTGCGTCTGCGCAAACGAAAGCCAATGGTTATTCCAACCTTTCTTTGCTATTCATCTCGTACAACTCGGGGAAATAGAAGTCGAGGCAGTAGGACATTTGATCAGTTACTTATTAGTTGTTAAATTGCAAACTTTAAGTGTAACCGGTGTGTATCGTTATAAATCTTGTGAAACGTAGGATTTTTGTAAGATTAACAGTTCTATAAAAAGCAAACAACTAGGACGTTCTTTACATTGAGGAAAATATTAATCTTTAAAGATAGCACTGCGACTATCTTCGTCACTTTTGTTAAGGGAGACAAGATTATAAGGATAGCGAGTTTTTGGGAGGGTGAGTGTGACAAATTCTATATGTTTATGTAGCTAAGTCGTTTGTTAATTGATGCTTTACACACCGGCTTTTCATAAACTTTAGAGTACAAATTCCAATGTTATAAATACGTGACTTACGTAATAGTATCTTGTACTACTGTTGACTCGTGGCCACGGATTTATATCAATTTTGATATCAATCCAATACGATCTTAAAAATATGATTAATTTTTGTAAGCGACAAAAAATTAATTATGAATCAATGGTTATATTGAATAATAATGTTAAATATTGATTACAAAAATTGAGTTGGGAATTAAAATACTCAATTTATAAGAAGCGGAAAATAAACCGGGTAAACAACTTGATCATGTAAGAATCATACGAAAAGCATGTGATCTAAATGCCGCGCAAAATAAAACAGCAGCACCTCTACTTATCGAACTTTCCAGAATTACGTCGAAACGTAATTTGATCCATTTCATATTTTATTCTCCTTAACAGATTTAAGCTACAAAATATAGATTGTATGATATGATAGCTAATAAGAAAATACAAAATTTATAATTTTTTTTAAAATAGTAAATATTTCACATATCAAAATAATTTCATCAATTCTGACGTCAGAATTGCGTTGTACGTTTTGTAGACAAAGTTATTACGTAATGAAGTCATGACATGCTATGCATTAAGCGAAAATACTATTTCAGTGTGATCGTTGTTCATTTTTTTCGTACAACTGCGATGTTTCAAATGTATTATTTCTTTTCTTGGTAACGTCAAAAGCGTAGCATTGTCACAAGACCATCTATTTGGTCGTTGTACGTATTATTTGTCACGAGCATATATTTGTAGATGTTTTTTGTTTAAATTTTATTGTTAGTTTCTATAGTTAAAAATCATTGTAACTAAATGTATAAAGTGATATTTTTATATTACAAAAGTAATGACATTTAAAGAAAATAGAAGGGGTAGTAGTAGAGATATATAATAGTATAATATAATAGTAATAGAGGTATACAATTATTTTAAAGTATGTGAATTCTCAAGTCCAAACAAGGCAATACAAATATTTAATACTTATTAAACAAAAACAAAACTTCAAATTGTATAAATTTTACCGAGATAATTTATATTTATATTCTTAAATAACAAGCCTGTATTACTTGAAAATACTTGTGTACACATTGTTAATCATACAGGATATGACCAATAAATTGTAGATAATTTTCAAATTAATACTTGTCAACTGATGGTACTTGATACTATATACATTGAAATTTGTTAATTTTAAAATAGATCAAATTAAAGTTATAAATCATATTTTTAGACTAAAGTATAAAATTTATTTGTCATATATTTATATGATATTATAATTGATTTATATTTAATAGAAAAGGAATAAGATTAACAATTTATTTGTTTATATAAAATTAATTTTGTTTTTTCTTGTTATTATATTTTAGTCATTAAAAATATATTTTAGAAGTTTTAATCAGATTAAATTTGAAAAATGATGATTAAAATGGCATTATAAAGTTGATATTATTTAATTAAAAATATTATTGATGAGATAGTTTTGTTAAAAATTTTAGCAAATAATTTTATTATAGTTTATTAGAATTTTATATAAAAAATAATTTCAAATTTTAAGAGAATTTTTTTAAGTAAAATAAATTTAATATTTAAAAATCAAATAATATTAAATATAAATTTTAAATATATTTTATAACATTGAAAAAAATTATTCAAATTTTATTTTTATTTTTTGTACTTGAATATAAATTATAAGAACAACTTATCAGAAAAATATTGATAAATTTGTAGAACAACTGATATTTGATATTTGTAATGTACTATATGAAAAAGATTGAATATAATTTACAAAGGAAAAACAAAATAATTTAATAAATATTAGTTAAAAATGTAGTACAATAATTTATAATAAAATGTTTTAAAAAAAAATTATAATATTTTCCGAATTAACAAAAAATAATTAGTTTATTTAATTATGTATTAAATATTAATTAATTATGGAAGATATTAAGTTATCAATTCTTTTTGTGGCTAAATGATTGATTACTTTCTGTGCATTTATTATTTTTTCATAATATATTACATACATATACATTTAAAAATATGACATATTCTAGAATAAAGAGGTAATTCATAATTTCAATTTTCTTAGCTGGACTTATATTATAATTTACGTATATGTATATATATGTAACAATGAATGTACTGTTTTTTTAATAGATGTACAAAACACTTGTAAAAATAAAAAGATCTTACCAATGAAAATATAGTTGTAGTCTTTAGAATTAAAAAAATATTGATAATCTATTTAAATTAATTTGTTTAAAACATTTAAAAATGGTCTTACGCAGTTGTAATACAAAATATTGTTAAGTTAACACGATACTGCACATTCATTAATATATTAATATTGTAACTATTAAAATAGAAAAAACTATATTCTCAGTTATAAAAGAACTTTTTCTTGTATTAGAATAATGTTCTCATAATATTAAACAAAAACAATTCTTATTTTCTTGTAGGTATCCAAAATCCCTCCCGTTTACAACTAACAAACGGCCAGCAACATTTCAATTGAGCACGGGGTCGAAGTTAAAGTAAGCTTTACTTCAAAAAGTAAATAAGCAGAAATTATAAATACAGAAAATTGCAAATCCAAAAATATTTAATAGATAAATTTAATTATTTATAGAAGAACATTTATATTATTTACAAATTAAATCATGTTTATTATGTTTTATGTTGTAGTATTTCAATTCAATAAATTATGTGTTTCATAATAATTTTTGGGAAAAAATTTAAATAAAAGTATAGAAAATAAGATTTTTTCCTCCAATGTATTTCTGAAATTTACTGAAAATTTTTTATTTTGATACAAATGATAGCAATAAGAAATAAATATTAAATATATATTCTGCTAAATAATTAAACCAAAAATTTAATAAAAATCTAGTGTAATATAATAATAATGAAATAATAATAATTTAATTTTAGGTGCCAATTAACATTTAATATAACGAAAATAATTACCAATATATTTATTATCTTAGGTTTTTATTTACTAGTTTTGCAATTTTTATTATCAGTTATATATTTAATTATTTAAGCCTGAAATTTATTATAACTATATGTAATTAAACAGTATTTGACAATCATTATAAAAATATTTTAAATTACAGTTGAACACATTATTAAAATTATAATAAATTTCATCTTAATTTAATTTTCTATAAATATGAAAATTTTTGCTGTATCAGCATGATTTTTTTACTCAATCATTTTTATCTACTATGGTACTTGTATAAAATATCGTGATTATTTAAATAAATTAATAATCTACAACTGCTATCAGTAATTTTATGTAAAATTTGATTAACGATTAGTAGTTAATCTATTATATAAAATTAAATATCAATTTTTTGTAATTCGACGAATTTCTGTAAATTTACGTGTATTGAGCCTAAACTCTAATATTTTAAGTTAGGATTCTAATGTAATATTTTTACGTAAATAGGGATTAAAATCATGCAACCTAAAGCTTCGCCAGTCATCTGCTTTTCGTGGCGTGAGATCGCAGCAACAACTAAAGGCAGATGTCTTAACCCCGGCGAAAATCGAGACCGTACTCCAATCAAACCTACCCGTGCAATCCGAGTCTACTCGCGAGCTCGGCACATTTTCACAAGAAACGATAAGATACGTAAATACATCTGGGGTCGGAATTCAACCCGTCAAGGAAACTGCGGCATCGTCCATTTCTACCTGGGAGGAAAACTTCCAGGATTTGAGCGGTTGGTGCATGGCCAACATACAGGGGCGATGCGATTTTCCTATAGGTGAATCCGTGATGGCTTCGAAGCTTACAGGTGAATGAGATTTTCTTCTGCCAACTATTTTGCATTTTTCTATTGTTTAGGTAATAGAAAATAAATACTTATTTAGAAAGGCTATTTCTCTAAAAGAAAATTTATTTTCGATGTATTTTGATAATGCATTTTAAGAATTTTTGGTTTATTGATTAAGATTTGATAGCGGGTTTTTCAGTAATCATTATTGAGGTATATATTTTTATTATTATTGATAGATTAATGTTATACAATTAAATTGAATCGTTTCATTTCATTTATGAATTTTTCAATTAATATTAAATTAATACAGAAATACGGAATGTAACAAATTCAACAAATGAGGGCAACAATGTCTTGACTTCAGCGGAAGATGTGACGAGCGGTTTAATGCAAGCCATCGGAAGAAAGATAAACAGCGGTGTTGAGACGACCGAAGGCACAAATCTATCGGTTCCGACAACGTGCGTCGTTCTACCACAAATTAGTTGCAATAACTCATTATTTGATCACCAGCAAACATATTTTCTAAATAATATTAACACCCGAACTATCATTAACGACGTAAGTAGCTTGAAAAATAACAGCAACGTTTGGACGGATTTACAGGCGAAAGTTGATACGGATAATAACAACGTGGCTTGGCAGCAATTAAGCACTGTGGGAATAACTGCGCCTCCCACTGAATTGCCTCTTTATTATCAAATTCCAACGATCCATGTAGAAGCGAAGCAGCAGCAAATACAAGCACGAGAAAATCAAGATTTATTTCAAAATTTGGAGAATGTTACATCTAATGGTTTTGATCTACTTTCTTATTTATGTGAAGTAAGGAAAATAGTTAAAATAATTTTAGTATTTAAAGCATTAAGATATCATCAAAAAATAAGTTTTTTTAATTTATTGCAAATTCAAGCTAAATATTTTTTACGTTTTTTGATTGTTTCTCTCATGAACCGAAATATAAATACAAAATTTAATTTTAATTTTTGTATTTTATATTATAATGTTAAAGTTGAATTTATATTTAAATAATGTTCAGTTAAGATAATTTCTTTAGAATTTTTTAAAATCATTTTTTATTTTAGGATGATATTTCATCACAAGCTGGTAGCATATCTACTGATTCTTCTCGAGACATCAACGGCCTATCAAAATTATCGAATTCGTCGCCGCATACCGTCGTATCACCAAAAACTTATGAACCCGTAAATTCATCTGTCAATACATCCACAGATAATGTAGATTCCAGATTCCAGGCAATTTATTTACCTTATTTTGAAGAGAGTTCGACTTCTACAAAAACTGCAACGTCTCCTAAACGTTTATGTACCCGATCCCCTTCACATCCACTTCGAACTGTAAAATTGGAAACACCTGATAATCCATCTATTGAAAGGCGATCGATGAGATCAAAACGTATGCAGATGAATCCTAACTCTGGCCACAGTGAAACTTCTCGAGGTATGGGTAAAAAACGAATGTTAAATGATGAAAGCGAATCTGATGATAGTAGTTATCGAGATACGCGAGAAAAAAATAATGAAGCATCACGTAAGTCAAGAATGAATAAGAAGGCGAAGGAACAAGACATGGCGAAAAGAGCGATCGAACTAGAGAAGGATAATAGAGTACTAAAAATGAAGGTCGAGGAGTTAGAAAAACTCGTATCTTCCATGCGCAATGCTCTACTACGTTCAGCACTAAAAAAGGAAATTAAAAGTAATATATTTTAAAATTCCGTTGCGTTTTACTTTGTTTTCGTCACAATTTAAATACTGAGTTAGTGTAGTGACGAATCTGTATTACACTATCGTTTGCTTTTTTAATAATTTTTTATGAATTGTATTGGTTAAAACTACCAATAAAAATTAACAATTAGTATGTTATCTCTTTTTATAAAATATTTTTAACGTTTTTGATTCAATAACGCATACTTAGATTTAAAATAATTTTGTAATTATCTGTAGCACCGAAAGTTTTAGTCAGCTTTATAATTTCGTTACTATGTAACGAAAACTTTTCCTCCATCAAGGATAAATACGAAAGTTATCATTTTAATCAAATTTTTTAAATGTTGAATCAATATTTACAAATCAAGAGTGTAAAATTTAATGAATTTAATTGTATTAATATGTATGACATTTGCGTATTTTGTTAATTATTAGTTTATTGATTTATTTATAAATGTTCAGATAAATATAAATGTAGTTTAAATTGATACGTCAAACTTCCTGTTATCTTATGAAAAGATTTTAATTACTAGAATTTATTTACAAGTTAAATATTTTACAGTGGAAAATTCTTGCAATAAATATCGTAAATTTATTATATTTAGAAAAACTTATTCTTATAATGATCATATGGTTATTACCTAATAATAAAAATGAAACAAGAAGAAAGAAATATATTTTTATAAAGATTATGGTATTTGTTAACTAAATATACAAAATATATTTTAATTAATATTGAAAAAGCATAGAAATGTTCTAATATAAACTTATAATTTTGTATATTAAAAAACATAAAATTATTAAATTTACTGAAGCATAATTTTTCGTCTATTTTCAACCAATTAGTATGAAGATTCTTAGTCAAATTTCCTAAAACTTCAATTGTAATGTAGTATAAGTTTACATGATTTCTTTTATTAAAAGAAAGACATTTTTTTCTTACTACTTAAGATTGAAAATTTAACATATTGCAAACAATTTAAATTATCTTTTAACTTTCCTTTCAATTTGACTATGAGTAAATATTTTGCGTTATTTTTACTAATTCTACATGTTCAAATTCATTACGATTACGTTTCATCATATTGTTTTTTAAATATTGTGATAAATAATACTTGTAAATTATTGTTTCTATACAGTCAATCATTCCTTAATTCATGTTTATTTTCTTTTTCTTTTAAATTACTTTGAATATTTACAATTTCCTTTATATTTAGTTGAATTAGAAGTATTAAATATATTTAATATATCAATGTGACCCGTGAGAGTTCCTATTTTTTACATAATTGTTCAAGGTCATATTCTTTTAATTTAATTTTTAACATTCAAAATTGAATAAAAGGTATTATATTAAAAAAAATAGTCAAAAATTAATATTAAATTATGATATTTAGATTCCATAGCTGTTTTTTAATTTCAATAAAAGAACTATTTTCCAAATACCATCAGATTCCTCTTGTAAATTATTTTGAAAAATATTACAATCATAATATAGCTCATGAAATCGTAAATTACAATTATTTCATTAAAGGTTATTATTACCAATTAATAATTCATTATTAATTTACATAATTATATTTATTGGTCATCGATTATCATATTTATAGAATAATCATAATTTTCATTATACATCTTATGCAGGGCTTCTACCAAATTGTTTTTAACGAACCCTTATCTTTTGAATGATAAATTCAAGTATAGTAATAATAATTATAATAATTATATAGTTGCGACTCGTGATCATAAATATTTTTATTTAATTGTAATAGCATACTATTAAACCAGCTTAATTTAGACAGAACAAACTTAATTGTGCTGTAATAATTAAATTATTGTCCTAACTTTTTGTTAACTCAAAAGTTTAGGGAGAACAGTATTGATCACATAAAAAAATGTTTCTCATTAAACATCAAATAAATTGGTAATTCAACACATTAAATAATTAAATACTTGCTCTATTCCATTCTTTAATTTTCTATTAGTAAATTATAATGTTTAAATTTAAATCAAAATATTAAAATAATTATTATAAACGATAATTATATATATGAGCACATTCTAAGAAATTATTTTATGTATTATAGTGATTACTTTTGCAGTCCATTCCTTCGTACCTCATCTAGATTCTCAAAAATGAACGCGTATTCTCCAATATAATATATATGCTATTGAATAATAATAGTCAATTTTGTCTTTTACAAATACTATTTTCTTTATATAATTAGAAAACATCTTGATATGCTTAAAAGTATAATAAAAAAGTAATTCTAATTTTTATTGTTCTTTATTTATTTTATTAAATTTGTTTACTTCATCGAAACTCATTTTTATCAAAGTTCATTTCATTAGATATTTTCATATATTATATGTTATATATTCATTTATTTTTTATTTTTTACGAGTTTCATCTTGTGACAAATAATCATTTCACGCAAATTGTAAAGGCCATCAAGTAAGAATTAAGGATTGCTTGAAGGCGTGTTTAGTGTTTAATAGATAAGATCTCTAGAAAATGTTCCGCATTTTCAAGTGTCTGCTAGGAGGCTTACCTGTAACTTGATATGTGAAATAGGAATTCAAAACAGAACAGATAAAGGCTCAAGTTTCCCACTTAGCAATATTCATAAATTGGTTTAATCTAGCTAAACGTTGTATTTTGTGTTTGAATAGAATGATCCTCCATATGCGGATACAGTTTGTAAATTTCCATTTCAATTCGAAGGGTGACTTGAGCTGCTGAAATTGTGCAACAGTAGGAAGTATATGCAAATGGCTACCTCCATACCTAATGACAAATCAAAATTAATTGGCGGGCGAGCTTTAAACTGTATCACTAATCTTAATTTGTATAAGCTAAGCAGAACTACAAACCGATATAAGGCAAATACGTTGTGATAACGAACTATTGGTGTTTTATTAAAGAGCAGTTTTTTATCTTGAACAAACCGTGTACTTTTATATTTCCTTAATCTATCTTCACATCGTGTCTTTGAAGGTACGTTATAATTCCTATGACGTTGAGAGACGAAAGGAGCTCCAGAGTCAATGTTCAATAAAGATCTAGTACTTTATTTTCGCCTTATAATTCGATTACACTAACAAAATAAATATAGCTCAAAAAAATTGGAAAAGAATAAGAAAACAAAAGCAAAAACTAAACAGTTTAAATAATGTCTGTTACATTTAATTATTTATATAAAAAATCAACTCTAAAAATTAATTGAAATTATTGGCAAGGCTGAGATATTTAATTATTGCAGGATATAAGGAAAATGACGGGCTCTACGTTGTGTGCAAATACGTATCGTGGTCGCGTAGAATATTGCCTTTAAAATATATTTTAACAAATTTATTGTTTCTATTCTTATAATTAATGAATTTTTGTGGTTATATTCTTATACATAATTTTATTTTATTATATATCTTAGATGGTGGATTAATTAATTGAACTTATCAATAATTGATGCTTTTGCATTATACAAATATTTTTAAAAATTATTAACACAATTTTAATATATGTAAATCAGTTATTATATTGTACAGAATATAATCTAGAAATATAAATACGATAAATTATTATGAGATTGTATATAAGATTAACTTGATGATTATACATGAAAAGATCACTTTAAAATTCTATACCATTTTTCTTATAACTCTAATAATTTTGACAAAAACGATAAATGTATATTCTACTTAATTTAAATTCGATGTATTAATGTGATATAGTATACATTTAACATCATAATCAATTATGCGATTACTCGTGAATATATAATACAGATTTTTAAATATCAGTTATGCTGGAATCTCTTGTCAGTTGAATAGAATAATCATTATAACAATAATTACTTCTTTCTTTTCTAGTAATATTTTTATGTGTTGATAATTGCTGAAACAGATTGGAAAGTTTTAATTCCTTAAACAAAATGACTTTTAGTGTTGGAATCAGTTTAGTGCAAAATCAATTTATCTTAAATATTTAATTAGAATTTAATTTTAAATGCTTCAATTCCTATCATGAATATTATGCTTTCTTTTTCACTCGTCACGTAGATATATTGCATTGAGATCTTAAGGCAATTTTAGAGTATTTCTTGTAAACAAAAAAACAATTTTTCTTTAAAACACTTTTCATAATAGAGT
Organism: Platyscapa corneri; assembly: GCA_018907185.1. Lineage (NCBI taxonomy): Eukaryota > Metazoa > Arthropoda > Insecta > Hymenoptera > Agaonidae > Platyscapa > Platyscapa corneri. Next base: position 49,008 of record JACCHW010000005.1, on the reverse strand, counting down.
AATTTCATTGTACTTAAAGTTTTCATATTTTAACACACTCTTGTTAATTATTTATTTTTCGTTAGGAAATTATTTTAATATTTGTATTTTTATTTGTGATATTTGTATCTTTTATTTCTGTTTGCGATATAACATACTTTTATCGTTTTATCTCATATATTATCTTCGTATTCTATCGATATAATTTTGGTGAATACAAGAATTGAATTTGTATCTAATTGAATTAAATTACATATGAGAAGAAAAATACCCTAATTCAATATTCTTAACAAAACTCTGTAACTGTTTTTATTTATTTTTTTGCTGGTTTTATAACTAAATAATAAATTTATCGAAAACTGTTATATTTAAACTTAATTTATATTTTACTTCAATTTTTGATTGTATATAGCGTCTAATTCTTTTATTTTCTTTAAAAACATTTTATTGTTGAATCAATTAAAAAATCAATTATTATATTTTTAATAATTCTATTACAATCATCGTCAGGAATATTTCAAAGTTTTCTGTCCAAAATTTATTCTTATTATTAAATAAATATTTTTTTATAAATAGAAACATATGCATAATATAATGACAATATTTAATATTTAAGTTTATAGTTTGCATCATATAACACCAGCATGAAAATTGTTTTATAAAATGTTTTGTAAGAAAAATAATAATAGAAAGTGTAAATAATATGTAAAAGTATTTACGAGAAGGAAAAGAAAAATCATCTAATATTGATTCGTATTAAAAAAAAAATAACTTTAATAAGATACATTTTGCAAAAAAAAAATAAAAATTGAACCGTTACTTATTCTTTGTTTTTAATTAGTTAATCGGTACTTTTTTATTTCAAAAATCTAGGTTAATAGAATTAATATTGTTAAGCACTCTTGCTTAAACATTGCACGTGAACACATGGCTTTGTTTAAAATATATCTATTAATGTTCCACAAATTGAGATATCAAAGCATATAAAATGTGCTCTACGCACTGAGATAAAAGTTAACTGGCCGCCCACGTTGTAGAAAACAGATAAGATATCATTATCAACCAAAGAAGGTTTATTTCAGATAAATAAGTTTAAAAAAATAATAAAATATACCTTGTTTAAAAAAATATATTTAAAATAAATGAATTGTCTAGATTTTTTTCTTTTGGTACGTATATAAAGTAACGCATGTATATTGAAAAAAAATATAGTACAGAAGGTAATGCATTGCTTAAATCTTTGTTCCTCTGCCTTCTTGTAATATTTAACGATTAAAAATGTTTGCTGTAAAATTTAAGTATATTTATAGTAATTCAATTAGTAATAGGTGTTTATTTGCTATATTGAATTTAATCGTAAATTATTTTTTAAAAAATTATAACGTTTATGATGTTATAAAATTACATTTAATGGTGGAATTATATGTTATAATTTAATTGTTTTAATATATTATAATATTTTATATGAGTAATATAATTATATACGTTTTTAAAATTTTTTCCAGTAAAGTTTTTTCTTTATCAATAATTAATTTTTTTGTTTTCTCATTTTTATTCGATTGACATACAGTATATTTTTCATTTTTATTGGTTACTTATTTTGAATAAAATTAATAAAGAACATTGACTAATATACTCATAATGTGTCTGAGTTCCAAACTTATAAATTTTATTGAAATTCAATAAATAAGAATAAGAAATTTAAATAAAATATCTTGATTTACATAAAACTATACTTCATAAACATTATTATAATCTTCATATCATAATTATACTTAAAATTATAAATAATTAAGTAGACAATGATATCTTTATTTTTATAGGTATTTTTGTGGGTAGACATGTTATTTTTTTATTTATCTAAGTTATTTTCATAACATTGGTGTGTACGATATATTTACAAATATATATATATATATATATATATACACTCACATATATATAATTCAAAGTAGTATTAATTTATATGTACACAAAAAGCGATATTTACTATTATCGATTGATAAAAAATTTATAAAATTATTGGAGAATAAATTCACACCAACATGATTATAAAGTTAAATATATATGTATATATATAAAGTCAAAAATTTTATATGTACTTACTCAATTATATTAGGATTAATAATGTATTTTCAATCACATAAAATAATTTTAATCAAATAGAAGCTCTATGTTAAAAAATGAAATTTATTTAAATCCACATATAAATGTATATTTAAAACACAAATTAAACTAAGCAAGAAAATTTTTTATACATAATCATAATCTATTTTGCATAATTTTGATATCAAACGCGTCATACCCATTAGGTGGGTAAGGCATAAATATTATATAATAAAGAAAAACTAGTGTTTATAATAACAGTCTTGATATATGTAGTAAACCACGTTATTTTGAAACATAATTTCTATATTACTTTGAATGATATCTTAATAATTTCTTTATATAATGTAAAAATTAATTTACCATTTTGAAAAAATTATAACTAATTATTATATTTCTGTATTTGAAATGGAAAATAATAATTTATTAAATAAACGGAGAAAAAATCCAACTAAAATGAGTATTATTTGATACTTGTTCTAAAGGTTTGAGTGAATATTTTAATCTATGCAATGATTAAAGATTATGAATAATACAAACATTTCGTATTTTCAATGTATATTTTGGCATCCTGTAAAATTAAAAAAAAATTTAAACAATAAAATTTTAAATAATTAATATTTATTACAAAATATAGTAATTGAAAGGCTTGATGATACATAATTATTTAAAAAGGTTTAATCTTTATTTTTATTTCTAATATTTACTTTTTTATTTGACATAGTATTCTCAATATTTTTATCAACTATAAAAAATAAAACTACTTCCGAAAATTCTTGACATATTTTTATTAAAAACAATTCGTCGAAGTATTTTTACAAGGTCAATAGTGAACAAGCTCTCGATTATAAAATACAAATATCTATCGATGATAATACTTTGAGCTTTTCATGTTTCTACTGACTATAAAAATTTTTTTTGCATACGCATATTGTTAGTTGTCGGTTATAATTGTAATTTTCAAACATTGTTCACCCACATTTCGGTCAATGTATAACGTAAATTATTGTACAAAATAGTTACATATTTATAATAACAATATATATCTATGGAAAATAAAAATCCTTTAAATCTAGTTTAATTTCAATAATATAATAATTACAATCAATACACACTTATCTTTCTTTCGCACCGTCATCATAATGAATAACTAAACTGGGAAAACTTTTTCATATAAAAGTTCTAATAATAATAAAAAAGAACCTATAATGCATTTTAAAAGTATTATCTTTAATATTCGACGTACATGCATAATATGACTGACCGAAATTCAGTAAAATGAATAAACAAACGAAATTATTAAGATAAAAATAGAAATATTAAACAAAAATAGAGTACTGCATATAAAAAAGATCACCTAGTCAATCAGATGCTCAAATTAAATACAATATGAAAGTATGCAAATATACTTTTATACATATAGGTAGGTCTACTACACAATTCATTCATTTTCTTTCATACAATCAGTCAGTCGCACTAGTATATTATAAGTAAAAATCGTTTCTTATTTAATAATTAATTGTCCATTTGGAGTATTATTTTTTCGAGACACACGAAGTGCGAGGAAAATGCATTAAAGCCGCGATCTTCAACTTGTAATACTTTATTATCTTTTTATTTTAACCTGCTATTTATATACTGTTTCTAATCTGATGCTTGAAGTTAATCGCGATTTCAGGGCTTTTTTCTCAAGCGATTCATCGCTCTCGCTTTGTTGAAATGAAATTTATCATTTGCTTAACTCTTTTCTTCTTTCGTGTTATACATTCGAAGTAAAAATGTGCGATAAATTTTTTTTGTTTATTATATGTTTTAACAAAGAAACGAATCAATCGCTTCGCCGACGTCGATTAAACATAGAGACATTCGTTGAGCTCGGCATATATATGGAGATTCGTCACTTTCGACTCGAGATTTTGGCCACTTTTCCCGAAAGTCACTGACCTTCGCTATCGCTGTCACTCTTATCTATAAATTCACCACAATTTAACACAATTAACTTTCATATTGTCCAATTATTAGCTTGCACTGATATAATATTAAGATATATACATATTCATATAGTATAGTTGTGTTTAAGGAAGAAAAAAGTATATGTATATTTATTTATTTATTTATATATAAGCTTATAGGCTAATTCATATGCAAATAAATAGATAAATATCTGTATGTGTGTTAGATTTTTGGTGTTTCTGGGTGTGTTAGTGTGTGCGTACGTTTGTAGATATATGTGCAGGTATGTATAATTTATTTATAATATTAATGTAAAGTATATATGAAGATATATTCGTTACATTAAGTATATTTGAAAAGGGTGCTAAATTTGCTGTGTTTTTGTTTTTACGAACCTTTCTTTCCGGGATACGCATGGCGTTTCAGTCTGTCGTAAAGATCATCTTTCGTACCGTAAATGCTCGCGTTCGATCGTGCGAGGCTATTCATTTTGCCGCCATTGTGTAAACTCTCTGCGTGCATCGTGAACAAAGAAAAGTATTTTCAAGATTTACATTCCAGTTTTGCTTACATGCGATTGTTCTTTTTTCTTTAATATTGCACACTTAGTAAATTGAAGTTTCATGCGACTTGTGCGACTCATGGTCACTTTGCTTTGTTATTATTTTTTGTGTGCGAACAAATTTATATAATGATAGAGTGCTTAAAATATAATGGCGTCTGATCGCTCAGAGTCGCTCTTACCTTTCATATAAGTTTCATTATAAAAATTGGGCATTTCCCAACCGTCTTCTTCGTCGTCGTAATAGTGTGCATACGTGCTATGATGTGACGGAGCGATTGATTCTGCGTAGGGTGTCGGTGCACCATAGTAGAAATTAACTTGCGAACCGTTTTGATCCGTAGCCGGCGTTAGCATCTTCTTCGGCTCCTTCTTTCTCGATGCCCTGAAGATATTTATTATTATATTTTAAATTATAGTTGCGCTGTTATTGAAGTTTTTTTACGTTTTATTATACTCGTCACTTCAATATTATAATTTTATTAATTAAAAATATTTTATGACATCCAATAAGGTTTCTATTGCCGTTTTTTAATTTTACTTGTATAAAAGCAAATACTGTATACCATAGGATCCTTCTACTTTTATAAACTACTTCCCTATTTAATAATTAAAGAGGAAAACATTTTTATTGTAGTTAATTCGTTTTAAGAAGTTTATAAAATAAAAATTATTATTGATTATAAAAGTAATATGAATACGTTGATATTTCAAAAAAAAAATGATTGCATAAAGAAAATTTAAACAATTTGATAAAAAAATGTTCATTTTTATTGATTTATATTTATTCTTATTTATTTTTTGAAAAAATGAATTTTTAATTTACCATTCGTTATGATATTAAATTATTTATTCGTCTTGAAATTACTTAAAATTAATAATTCTTTTATATTTGATAAAAAATCCAAGTTAAAGAACGTTATTTTGGTCAATGAAAAAATAAAAGTAGGAAAACAATTTTTAGTAACTAACCTAGCGCATATCATCCAGACGAGCAGTACGACGATGATGATCAGAACAACACCACTGGCAATACCACCGGTGATGTAGAAGAAGGCAGATTTTTCCGTACAGTGCTTGCCAGTGAAACTGCCGCTGCATCTGCAAGAGGGTTGACCTCGCGAATCCTTCAAACAGACACCTTCATTGTCACAGAAGCCTAGACACACATCAACACACTCTTGACCTGTGCCATTGTAACCTGGCTTGCATTCGCATTTGAAGTCACTAGTTTCTGGTATCAGTAGACAATAAGCATTTGCATCGCAATGCATTTCCTCGCCATTCACCTCACACGGATTTGTACATTCAGCCTTACTTGTCTGAAAAATTTAATTATTTACAGAAATTGAGTGCTTCTGTATTATTTTTTCATCAAAATAATATATTATTGCAGTTCATGTCGGAAAATATATAAAATATACACACACACATATTTATTTATTTATTGTATTTTTTATTCAATTAAGATAAATTTTTTTAAAATTTTTTACTTAATATTTATAAAATAATTAAGTTCATAGATGAAACTATTTATAATTTCTTGTTTTGTATCATATTATTATTCTTATTTTATTCTTCTCTTTATATCGTTGTGAAGAAAGCTTAGTACTATTACGAAAATTTTGTTTATATTTAATATTTTAGTGATTTATGCAAATATTGCATAAAATAGAGTTATCAAAATTTAGTTTATAATATAAAATAATATTATGTTTAAAGATTTAATTTTTTCAGCTTTACTCGAATGAATTAATAATTACGACCGATTCAAGCAAATAATAATTTATATGAATGTTAGTTTTTTAATTGTTTAATTATATTTTTATCGCTCAGTATTTTGAAATTTTTACAATATGATTCATCAATGAGCCTATCAAGTATAGTTTTTCTGAAATCCAAAGAAGTAAGTTGTCAGATAATTATGGTCAAGATAATTATGGTCAGGAATATTATGAATTATATGAATGAATTTCATGGATCATAAAAAGTTAACTATAAATTAACATTTTTTGATTGAAAAACTAAGTTAATACTTACGGCAGATGCTCCTTTGGTACTGGTGTTGGGCGGACAAGGTATACATGATGTTTGTTGTGCTTCAGGCTGGTACGTGCCCTTCTTACATTCAATGCATTCATTCAGAGTACCATTGAGGTGCGATCCTGGTTCGCAAACTGGCAATGAACATTCTTCTACTGCTGCTGATCCAAGGTTTGGCGTGGTCCTACCCAAGGGACAGGCCTGACAGGCCGCTTGTACTCCCTGAGTTCTATAAGTACCCCTTGGGCATGGCTCACATTTGCCTTCTACAGCAAGCTGTTGACCGGAGCCACATTCATCGCGGCATTCTTCACGAGAAACAGCCTCTGCCGTACGAGTGGTCTTACCGAGACCGCAGAGTTGACAAGAGAAGCTACCTTCTTCCGGCTGATAGAAGCCGTGTCCACAGCTGCGACAAAGTCCAGCAACATCGTCGTAGTATTTACCAGCGGGACATCGTTCTTTACAATCGGCAGCACTACGAGCACCTGGACCAATCGTCACTGACGTACGACCTGCAATCACAGGGCAGGGGCTGCACTTCAATTGCCCCGACTCGCTCTGATAGCTTCCTATCGGGCAGGATTCACATTTCTTCAATACTATGTCATAGTAACTACCAACAGCGCAAGGAACTGTAAAAAAATTATCCAATTTAATTAATACTTACTTTTTTCACTCGAACTGTTTGCGTTGTGAATTATGTTTTACGTTAATAAAAATTAAGATTTAAGAATAAAATAAATATTTTTTATAATTTTTTTTTAATCGATAAAATATAAAAATCTTAATAGTATAGTATTTTGTGAAAATTATCTATGAAATTTCAACAATTTAAATATGAAAAGTGAATAAGATATGTATTGATAGAAACGTAAACAATTTAATATAAATTATTTGCAAATGGATTTATAAATTTGAAATAGATACATAAATAGATAGACATAAAGAGAGGAAGATAAAGAGATAGAATATTTTACCGCAATCAGGAGCCATTACTACTTGTCCAATTGGGCAAGCATAATCTGATTCCAACACTAAAGAAGCTGGATCAGGAACAGTATTCGGTAGAATGTCATGCACATCGAATTGATCTTCTTCGAGAATTAATCTCTCCAACAATGTTTGAACAGTAGCTCTTTCATTCGAATTAGAATTCAAAATCGGATCGCTAAAAATATAAAAAAGTGTTAAATTTCAATTAAAATAATGAATCAAATTTAATTAATACTTTGTAATATTTCCAACATATACGCGTATATTTACAGGCGTGATGACTGTCTGTGTTAATAATTAAATTATATATTAATTACATAATTAGTATATCGTTATGTGATATTATAGTTTTTGAGTGATGTGTAGCACCATTGTGTCGTCCTGCTGAGTTACCTATTAATAATATTTGAAAAAATCGGCAAAAATTTTACTGCATTATATAACTCGAATTTGTTACCTATTATAAAACTACATTACAATAAAGCTTAAATATAAATAGGCACTAAAATCTCTAAACTAATATTTTAATTGTTAAGTGTATTTGTCTTGAAGCACATGCATCATGCCAATGCCATTATGATAAATAAGTATTATCATCATAGCGTTCTCATAATATGATTATATTTTGCTTGTTATATTGTTGAATCTACGCTATGTCAGTCTTTATTATTTTATATTGCGTGACTGTATATTCCCAATTTGAGAAATAATCTAATCCCCCATTAGTGACTATTAGATATCTGTAAATTACGAAAAAAACAATAGTTTTTAACCTCCGAAAACTATTTCTTACTTTATAGCTGGGAAGGAAATTTCCACTTCGTAGGTATCACTGCCTTGGCGTGCTTGTCTCATTCTAGTGCAAGAAATTTTTCAGTTTTATACAACTGTTTTTTATACATAATCATATGTACAATTTTAGAAAAAAGATCATTACAATACAAATCAATAATTCAACGATTTAAAAAAAATTCTTAATTTATATTAAATAAAATTAAATAACTTACGGTTCAGCAAGAACGTCTACAGAGATCGTATAAGTTCCGGCATCTTCGTCTGATGCCTGCCTCACCGACCGTGTGCGATGGTCACACTGAACATTGATATTTAAGTCTCTACACTCGCGTGTTCCTAAAAATAATATTATTTATTCAATTATTTTAAATATTTATAAATGATTTAAAGGAGAATTAAAAATATAAAAGAAATTTTATTTTTTAATGAAACTTTACCTTCAAATGAATTTGAACAGAAGTTCCAGTCTCTATTTAATGAATTGACGGCGTGTCTGACCTTTTGCTTTAATACTTCTTGTCCGGCCTCATTACAAAGTACAGAAGTTGGGAAGTTCATCTTAATTTTAAATACACGTTGGGCTGGTGATGAACCTAAGTAAACAATAATTTTTAAAATAAAATTTTGTTTTCAAATATATATTATTTATATAATGAACCATAAATGCGTAAATATCGTACTGGTACAAGCGGGATAGATAAGTGGTAAGCCAGGATTATTGGTTGGACGCCAAAAACCTTCAGCTCCACATGTATAGAATTTTGGTACTTCTTGAGCAAATCTAAGTCCTGCATTACAAGAAATTTCACAAACTTTGAATTGACCTCCAGAACCCCAATCTTTGCATTGCTGCGTTCCACCAACTGGATCAGGTAATTCCGGACAAAAATCATCTAAAAAAATTTTATAATTATCTTATTAATTATTAAAAATAATACATTATAAAAAGTACATTATAAGAAATGGGCTTATACTTATAATAAAAGGTTCGATTTTATCAAGACATACGAAATATAAGTATATAAAAATGAAATAAATTAATTTCAATAAAAAATTCATAAAAATATATTTTATTCCGTTAAACAATGTTTGATTTACTTAGAAATATCAAATATCATTTAAATATAGCAAACGAAATAAATACTTACAAAGTACGTAAACTTTGAAACTACAAGTAGCTGAATTTCCAGCTTGGTCATAAGCTACATAACTAATATCATAACCTCCCCATAAAAGTGTTTGTCCAGAACGATGTCCACTTTTTTCTTGAATCCTTATAATTCCTACATTATCACTAAACTTTGGTTCATCCCACGTGACAATAGAAGAACCATTCTTTGCAATAACCCATAAATCTCCTGGACAATATTCAATCTTTGGTGGTATCTTATCAGACTCTAATTGTTGACACTTGCTGCCGCCGTACCCCGGTGGACAAACACGCTGGCCGCAATGAGAAGGTGCGATGCGTTCAACTCCACCCATTGTCTCATCATAACCAGCCCAGGTTAATACTAGGCCTTGATAAAGTACAGGCTCTGTACGACAGTCCCGTACTTGTTTTTGAATTTCATTAGTGACGTGAAGTGCACGTTCCCAAATTTGAATCTTTGTGAGGTGACCTTGGAAACCAGATTCCGTGTAGCCTTTACCGATTTCACTACGTGGTTTACCTAGAACTGCCCAGGCACTAAAAATAAAAAAAATTAGTCATGGTCAATATATAACAATAATAATCTTTAAAAAAATTTAAATTTGAACATTTAAAGTGATATAAATGTTAAGTTCATATATATTGTTAAATAGTCAGTTAATATTAAAATTAATTATAAATAAAATACACTCACTAAGAAGGTAAAGTTCTTCCACTACCGTATCCTTCTGTTTTACTAGCAATCAATCCTTCTGTAATAAGTGTCAATTCACCGCCATTTTCTCCATTCCAAACAACAGCGACATGATGCCATTGACCATCATTAATCGTAGCATATTCTCTAAATGGTAAGTAAACGTCTTGTAAATCATGGAAGAGAGAAACTTGAACACCATTACTGTGTGCTTGCAACATCGGTCTGCGATTAGTAGGTACATGAGGGGAGCTAAAAAAAACCGTAATTAATATATTATAACGTATATATATAATTATTAAGATAAAATAATAAAATTTAAATAAATTTAATACAATAATATTACTAAGATAAACTTAACAAAAATAATATATTATTTTTAATTTACCTGACTGCATATAAGTAAAGAAGATTCCAGCTTCATCACGCTGAGTAAACTGTACCCACATAGCGATTGTTAAACTTTTTTTAGCTCCAGTGAAAAATGGAATAACTTGCATTGCACTGCTACGCGTGGGATCACTGAAGTATAGATCGTAGTCAACTTGAATAGCTGTCATATTAAAGAAAAATTATATTTATTATAAATTAAGATTACATAGATAAAAATTAAATTATACTTATAAATATAATACTTATTTTATAATAATATTATTATAATATTTATTATAATTACTTACATTTTCGACAATCATCACCAGTTAAATTGAATGGACATTGGCAGAAGAATTTTCCTGTTAAATCGATGCAAGTTGCCGAGGGTGGACAAGAATTTTCTTTGCAATCGATAATATCTTCCTCGCAGGTTTTGCCTGCATCATTAATACACTTTTTAGTTTTTTATTCTTTTTGAAGTAGTTATCAGAAATACAAATATATTAAAATATTACCTGTATATCCATGTGGACAAATACATGTGAATCCAACACCATTATCAATGCAGGTCGCCCCATTTTTACAAGCACCGGCTTGACACGCATCGTATTCATATTGACAACCGATTCCAGTATAATCAGATGGACAAGTACAGTTAAGACCTGAGCCAAAATCTTGACAACGGCCATTATGCATGCAGGGGTTACCAATGCATCGTTCAGGTGCTGTTTCACATCTTTTTCCATCAGTTCCAGACGGGCAACTAGAAATAAAATAAAATTACGAATTAATTTCTTTCTTAAATCGTTAATTTAAATATTAACATTATTCAGTGAAAATAAATATTAAAAATACTTACCTGCATGAAATAAAACTAATATAGAATAACTTTTAACACAATATTAAATTCTATAAAAATATAAAATACATTATTTATAACCTTATGCATTGATGTATACATAAAAGGATAATATTAAAATATAAATGAGTTAGTTATCGAAAAAAATATTTTTTCATAAAAAAAGTTTAATTCGATAAAAGTTGATTATAGTTTTTGTAGAATTTTGTTATAATAATCAATAAAAAAATGTACTCACACACAGAAGAAATCTTGGAACAAATCAACGCAAGCAGCATCATTCTGACAAGGTTTGTTTTGACAAGTTCCCATATCCATTTCACATTTAATTCCAGCCCATCCTTCTCTGCACATACACTTAAATCCACCTATCTCATCTCTGCAAGTCGCTCCATTAAGACAAGGATCGGACAAACAATCATCAATATTAGTTTCACACGTTGCTCCAGTAAATCCTTCTCTACAATGGCATACAAATTGATTATCCAAATCTACACAACGTTCCGTTCCAACAGGACTGCATGGATCGCTAAGACATTCATCAATTTCTGCTTCACATTGTAAACCTACGAAACCTGGACGACATTTGCATGTAAAGTTTTCAAGCTGATCTACGCATGTACCACCGTTGACACATGGATTGGATGCACAATCATCGATCGTATGCTGACACTGCTTTCCTGTATAACCAGATTCACAGGTGCAAGAATAACCATTAACTTGATCAATACATTGGCCATTATTACGGCATGGTTTATTGTAACATTCATTGATATTAATCTCACACGCAGCACCAGTCCATCCTGGATGGCAAATACACTCATGACTAAAGAGCTTATCAACACAGATACCTGAATCAAAAAATTCCGAATAAAAATTTTATTAACCATACCACAAAATCATGCAATAAACTTAATTTAATTTTTTTAATACAATTTTAATTAGAAGTATTTTAAAATAAATTAAAAATGCTCCTATTATATGTTTTAAAATCATTATATAATTATATAATTATATATACATATATAAAAATAGCTTAAATTTCTTATTATTGTTGGAAATATTGATGCATAAATATTGTTTAAAATACATGTGTACATTCTTTATAGTTTTATTTAACTATTGGGCTTTAAAATATAAAATTATAAACATATGAAATTTTATTTACCATTTAAACAAGGATTGCCAGAACAAAGATCAATTTTATCATGACACCGTTTTCCAGTGAAACCAGGTGGACAATCACAACTAAAATCATCCACTAAATCAGTACAATTGGAACCTAGAAGGCATGGTCGTTCTGCACAATCATCTGTATTAATTTCACAACTTTGTCCTTCCCAACCTGGTAGACACTCGCATTTATAGCGACCTTGTTGCAAAGCTACACAAGTTGCTCCATTGTTACACGGATTACCACTTGTTGTGCAAGGATTTATCTACAATTTATTTTTAATCAATAAAATGTTTAGATTGTTCTTAAATTAATAAAAAAATAATTTCCTATAATGGTTATATCTATTTAAATACCATAATTAAACTAGAAAATAAAAATATTATTATTAGTGTAATACTGTTTATACAGATACAATCATTGAAAATATATTTAGAATTTTAAAATAATAAAATAATGAAATAATAAAACTCAAAATTAAAATTTCTTTTAAATTATATAAAAATGTTAAATATCATCAAGAATTTATATTGAAAAATAGAATAAAATCATAAATATAAAAACTAATGACTAAATTATTAAATTAATTACCGTAATATCACAATCAACTCCAGTGTAACCAGATCTACATAAACAGGTATAGTTATTGAATCCTGGTTCATCCTTGCACATAGCTCTTTCTGGACATGTATCATTTCTGCAATCTGATTTTTCTTCTTGACAATTAATACCCGTATATCCATTAGCACATTGACATCTATAGCCTTGCGGTAAGTCTATGCAGGTAGCACCATTATAACATGGTTGCGAAGCGCATTCATCAATGTCAATTTCACAACGCCTGCCAGAAAATCCAGCAGGACAGAAACATTGAACTCCATGACCCATAGGCACACAAAGCCCACCGTGTTGACAAACATTGTCAGTACATTGTACAGGTTTACATTCCTCTCGACCAAAAGCACCAGCTTTATCGGTATACATATTGGTAGGGCATTCGTTACATGTAGTAGCGCCATGTTGAGGTTGGAAGAAGTCCTTAGGACATTGAGCACACGGCGCTAAACCGGTATCAGAATACATTCCAGGAGAACATTTGGCTTGACATTTATCTTTACTCGGAGCAGCTGGTTGATAGGTGAAGGTACCAGCTGGACATGTTTGACAATCCTTGAAACCACCGATTGGTGGTTCACTACTGTAACTATTACGTGGACATTCTAAACATGGTACCAAACCAGTTGGCGAATAAGTGCCATAACCACAAACGGGTATACAATCATCAATGCTCTTTGATCCTTCTTCTTTTGTGTATGTACCAAACGGACAACGTAAACAAGAGCCTTGTCGGTCACTATTTTGATAAAAGCCTTTAGGACATGATGTACATAATTTTTGTTTCTCGCCAGCGAATGTTCCGGCCGGACAGTGTACTATAACGCAATAATGTTGTTAAATATAATTTTACAAATAAATTTTATATATTATACGAATGTATGCATATGTAATGTAACATTATATAAACATGTAAGTATGTGTGTGTATTAGTTATACTTAATGTATTATATATTATTTGTTAATATTCATTAATGTATTCAATGTATAAGACATTATTGTGTTCTTAATAAAACTTACAGCATCGGGGAACATCATTAGTATCCATATTAAGTACTTCGCCAATACTACAAGTAAATCCTCGAGAAATAGATGATTTGAGAGCCCTGAGAGGTGGACATTGATTGCCAATAGCAGAAACATTTAACAGAGGTTCAATGACTGCACTAGCGTGTGGTACTGAAAGATCAAATATCAGATTCAAAGTTGAACCACACAGGTCATAAAGTTGAGGTTGTCGGATTGCAGGAACAATCGATAAAACAAAGTCAATCTAAAATAGAAATATATTCAATTAATATATTTTTAATAATTAATATTATAATAAAAAGTTTACGTCAATAATTCGTTTATGTACTAACTTTCAAAACATTTTCTTCTAAAAGTGTTGGTAAAGATCGTACAAATGAAACGTTCATGTTTACATTAACAGCAGAACAACGTTGAGTTAAGATATTATTCAGATTAAAGTAGTACTGAGAGAGTAAATCCTGATATTGAGATAAACATGGCCGAGAAACAGCTCCGTTAGCTCGGTATGTAACAGATGCTATTACATGATAATCGGCTTGTTGAGTATCTATTGTAAGTAAACGCAATATTATTATTAGACATATGAGAAATGATTTTAATAAAAATAATTTTTCATTAAAAGAATTCATACTTTCTGAAACGCAGTCTGGTACAACAGAAGCTGGTGCCCAATGTCTGTGCACATCGCAAGAGAATGTCTTCACCGGTGCTCCATCGGTAAATCTATATCCAGATTTACAAGTAGCGATACACTGTAGTCCTTTATCGTTCGGAAGACATTTAAGTCCTCCGTTTGTGGGAGGTTTTAATTCCCAATCTACACAAGGTGTAGCTTGCACAGAGACTTGGAAGTGGCAGAAAGCTCTATTTCCACTGGAATCGGTTGCAAGGACAGTAACATTTTCGAAGCCTCCAATAGGAATTACAGCATGTTCTGGAATAAAGGTTATTTTGACAGGTCCAGAAGCGTCAGTAGTATTGATTCTTCGTCGAGTTTCATTAAAGTTTACGGAATAACTGTCCTGTTTATCGACCAGTTCAATCACGTAACTTTGTGGACAACTGAGTTTGGGTGGAGTTACATCTATAACAATTAAATAGATAGTTGATTTTGTATTAAATAAATAATTTAAAAAATATTAATTTAGAAAAACTATTTACTGTTTTTTAAATATATTGTTTTATATTATATATACTAGCTTAAAAAAATTTTAATAAAAATATAAATATATATATATAATTTACCCGGCACAGTAATGTTGATTTCACATATCGCAACATTTCCATCGTAATCATAAGCAATATATTTAACAACTGTATCTTCAAATATTCTAATCGGGGTTTTAAAGCTTTGTGGCTTTACTTCAAGTCTAGCAATGCTTCCGCTGTTGTCAACGGCTGTTGGTTCAGTGAAATTTATTGGAAGTAAACCTCCATCTAGTCCTTTTTGTACCATAATAGGTTGTTGTGGACAATTTTGAAAGACTGGTGGTTCATTATCAACACAAGGTGAAAATCCATAATCGTAGCCGAGAAGCGGTTCTATAACGGGTTCTTCACATCCCATTAATTCGAATTTAAGACAAGCATTGTCCATATAACTGACAATTCCAAGAATCACGAATCTCGCTTGGACATATTTTGGTAAAGTGATCATTGCCAGTTCTCCATAATTTCCAGGATCACGCATTGTGAGGTTAAAGTTCGGGAAATACACAACATAATTTTCATTTTCAGCTTGTTTATAAAAGAATCGAATTTCAGTTGGTCGTCCAACAATGTCATTAGTTACAACTCCTTTTACTAAAATCGCTTTAATTCTGTATACTCGTCCCATATCAACACTTACATAGGTAAATGCCTCCTGTTTTCCGCACCAACCAGTAACAGAGTTTAGTCTCACATTCTTTGCTTCGTAGTTTGGTCTTTCCGAAGTTGCATTGATAGCAGAATCTGGGATTCTTCCCGAAGCTAAACCTAGAGGCTTGACAACTTTGCATTCTGGTTCTCGAAGACAAACAATTGGTCTAGGATTGATCAAAATATAACCTGGTCTTGAACATCCAAACTGCACTTCAGATCCTTGTTCATAGCTTCTAGCAATTTGATGGCCATCTGCGGGTCTTCCAGGATCTTCACAAACTGGACCTTCGCATCGAAGATTTCCAAAATCCCACACTCCATTTGCTTGACAGCGTACAACGTTATCATGCCGATTAGTTTGTCCAGCAAGTTTAAAGGTATCTTGACAACCAAAAAAGAATGACGATTGATATTTTGTATCCATATATTGGCCATATTCAGCTCCTGGAGTTGGTAGTGGTTTTCCACAATCAGATCTTGGGCAAGCTGGTTGTGTTCCAGAAAGCCAATAATCAGGATAACCAGGTTTCGGATCATAAACACATTGGCGGAAGTTAGAAGTTGCTGTATTTCGAAGAGAACGTCCGTTATTTGTACACTTGAGAGTAACATTTTGTTTGAATGGAACCAACACGCTGGTTTCATCGCTTCGAAGTACAGTTAATCCTTCATTTTTATCGTCTGGCAATGATACACACTTGGCATCTAAAAACATAATAATTATTTGTACTTTTTAAATTGTTTCTATAATAAATAAAAGAAGGTTTTTTGAAGTTTTAATATTACATTGGCATTCTGGTGTTGTCCCATTCCATACTCCCGTAGATGTACAAAGAACAGCAGAAGAGCCAGCAAGGACATATCCAAAATCACATTGGAATTTCACCAGATTACCGAAATGATATTGTACCTGGTAAGAAATATAAAATAATTTCATATATTCTTTTATATTGAAAGTATGTAATATATTGTGATTGAAATTAATAAAATTAAGAAAATAAATGAATGAAATAATTAGACAAATTATTTTTTAATTTTTACCTTTGTAGATAATATTTTTCCATTTTCAGGTGCAGGTAATGCAGGGCACATAACAGGAACACAAGTTTTATTTCTTTGATATACGTCTCCATCTCGCTCTCCTGACTCAGACTTTTCAATAATGAATCCTGCTGTTCCATTGCCTTTGTAAAGTTCATAACCCGTATTACAAGAGCACGTGAAGCTACCAGGATTATTAATACACTTTTGATGGCATCCACCGTTGTTAATTGCACACTCATTAATATCAGTACATTCCAAACGAGTACAACCCATAATTTCTAATTTCATGCATGGAGCACCTACGTAATCTTGAATACGGAAACGAATAAATCGTGTTTCAATGGGCACTGGCAAATTTAATACAGAAAGCGTTGCCTCTAGTATGCGGAATTCTACAGGTGTACCATCGGGATTTGTATAATCTTTGAAAACATCGGTTAAATTATCGGTATATTGAATTCGTACAGCTGAAGTAAATGCAATGTTTCCATCAGTACGAGCGACTACTTGTGTTCTAAAGCCTCGAATTATGGTTGGTGCCTTCATATCAATCGTTACCCAATTTGCACCAGGCTCCACGGTATTACCACACCAACCATCGCCGTTGTTCAATCGAATACCCTGTAATAGTTTCAAAAATGATTTTCAGTATGTATTAAATACATTGTTAAAAAATAGACTTAATTTTATTGAATATATCTATTATCTCCTTACATTGTATAAATAAATGTAATTCTAACTAATGGTTATGAATACAGATATTCTATTATAATATTATATAAAAAATTACAAAAATGATTCATACCGATTTTGAATATCCAATTTCAGAGCTGGATACAGTAATTGACTGATCAGGAATGCCCCCATTAATTAGACCCAAATCTCCTATTGGCCGGCATTCCATAGTTGAAGAGAAACCTGATTTACATTTGCACATAAATGCTCCTGGTGTATTTATACATTCTGTAGAAGCGAGATCACATTGACTCGAAGCGCACTCATTTATATCTGTAAAATATAATAATAAGTGTAAAAAAATCCATAAATTTCAAAAGTATTTATTTCATTTACAAACTATCTACCTTCACAAGTAGGTACATTTTCAAAACGTTGCATTGTACCACAACTAATTATATTTGATCCGGATAATTTATAACCTTTATTACATTGAACTCTAGCATCATCACCGAAATAATAATCTTTGGAAGAGTCAACAACAAATCCATTTTTAATTGTTGGGAGAATTGAACATTTTGCACCTAAAAATTAATATTTTTTATTAGTCATATTCTATAATTTTAATAAAAATTAATAAAAACTTATTTTAATTCAAAATGTTTTTAAAATTTTATTCAGAAAACTTACGGGAACAAATTGGAACTTCATCAGACCAAGTACCATTGCTCATACAAAGTATAACAGGATGACCACTTCTAACATATCCAGGTTCGCATTCAAATCTTACAATAGTACCATAACTTCGTCCGCCACCATTTAAGATAGTAAGATTAGCATGAGGTGCTTCCGGTAAAGGAGGACATTGAGATGCTATAAGAATAGCAGTCTTTTAATGTTTTTGTTCTTTTTTTATATTTGAAAAATTATAAATAAATTATCGAAACTTCAAATTATATTGGCTAACTATTTTTAAACAAATACAATCATTTTTATTTTCAAGTAAAAAAAAATATAAGTATAATTACCAAGACAAGCAGGTTTTTTTTCCCACATGCCATCAGCTAAACACGAAATTTTCTCGGTTGGTCTTCCAGTTGAAAAAGCAAAACCAGCATAACATTGGTAAGTAGCAACTCCTCGATAAGTAACGTTCGATGAGCCAATAGAAAATCCATTATCAATTTGTGGAACTGGACCACAATAAACTTCTTGACATTTTGGAATATAAGTAATTGACCAATTTCCACTTGGCAAACATTCAGTTGTAATTTTAACTTTTCCAGTAGCAAATTCCTGACCAAGTGGACATGAAAAGATAACTACAGTACCAAAAGCTGTGTCACGATTAGATGCCATCGCTCCTTCACCAGATTGCAGTGGTGGACAATCTAAAAAATTATATATATATATGTATATATTATATTATCATACATATTAAACGATACTATAAAAATATGAAAATTTTTTTTTAAATTCCTTTTCATTGAAATAACTTTATTAATTTCAATTACAAATTTTAACTTATTTTTTCATTTTGTATCTTTGATTATTCAATTTTATTTCAGATTTCAAAAATTAAATGTATTTATAAATAACGTAGAGAAATACAAACCAGCTGAGAAAGAAGCTTGCCACCCAGGATTACTATGCAGCGCATCTGAAACGAATCTTATTAGCATTTCTCCACTTTCAGCAGTTAATGTAATCTTTGGACGTGTATTTGATGTAAATCCACTACCAGAATGTAGTCGTAAACCATTAGTATTAGATCCATCGTAAACCTAAATTAAGAATGTATTTTGTAATTTAAATTTATGAAAATTATTTCATAAATCATGTGTTTCAATAATTAATTTCCTACCTGCACATAATCAGTCTTATGGACATTGAAATTAACAAATTTCAAAGAAAGTGGTCCCCCCTTTGGATTTTTAACTCTATACAAACATTCCTGATTGTTCGGATAATCGTTGAGTCCATAGGATGGAGATTGTACAGTTCCGTTTCGAGCTATGATTGTTGCCTTGCATCCTTGGGTATAACGAATACTAAAACCGCGTTTAGAATCACCAAGGCTAGTCTTAAAGTAGAGATAGAGATTACTGCCTGTAGACATTATCACTTTTGGATTATCATCAGAATCTCCTGTTAATCTGGCGATAGGTCGACTTATTGGTGATTCACCATCCCTTATTAAAATGTAGTCACGATTTGCTTCCAAATCCAGATCTTCAATCTAATATAATTTTTAATTTTAATATTTTTATTTTTCATTCATTAGGTTTTAGAGCTATAAATTTACTTATTCTATAAGTTATAAATTTAAAATGTAGTATGAAAAAAATAGATGGATATTAATCATATATATTCTTATATATTTCTTAAACAATATAATATCGTTTTATAAAGTATTAAAGGAATATGACTTCTTAATAACTTTAGTTTTAAATCAGCTACTACTTACATTGATTTGTAGGTTTTATTATATTTGAATTAATTCAATAATTTAAATTTTAAGTACTATTAAAAAAGCTTACCTCAAGGGATATAATTCTTCCAGGTTGAGCTTGGATGATATAGAGACACTCTAGACCTCCAGGATAATTTTGCGGATATCCGGGTGATGTTAGTATTTGGCCTTGAGACGAAGCCCTTAATATGCCGCCACATATTTGCGGTTCAGTTTTCCACGAGGCACGGAATCCCTTACGCTCGACAGAGCCATCACTGCTAAACTTAATTATCATGAAGTTTGATGCTGAGACAAAAAGTTTATTGCTTAATTCTTGTCTACCCGATAATGTCGCTAAGTTTACTGATTTCTCTTCAGTTCTCCCACCAACGAGGATCTGAACGATATCGAAGCTCTTTTCTGTTTCAAATTCTTGGAACTGTTAACAAATAATTTACATGAAACTTTTTTTATAATCAACTTTCTTTTAATAATTATATTCGAATGTAATTATTAATAAAGTACATTTAAAAAATTAATTATTTTTAAAATTATAGACATATTTAAATAAACATTATTTTATACATTTTAATAAAAATTGATAAAAATACCAATTTAGGTTATAATAGTTATATTAAATAGATTTAATTTTAAGTTACAATTTTCTATTAAAACTGTATCGTAATCTTATATTTCCATGATTTATATTTAATTTTATTACGATTATTTAAAACTGTAGAATTTATTTCGTATTTAAAAATTAAGTAAAATATCAATTATATATATTTTTGCTAAATAATTAAAAATTTTCAGGTAAATATCTTTAAAAATGATTGGATTAATTAAATTATTATTGATATATGTAATAATCAAATGGTAAAAATTATTAAAAATTGATAAATGATTTGATATAATTGGTGCTATAATTTTATTCTTAATTAAGAATTAATAGATATTTTATTCTTATTTATTCGACAAAAATATTTAAAACATTTTCATTTTTAATTTAAGTTATTTTAAAATGATTTAAAGCACTAATTACCATTTGAATATTCTAAAGAAATTTTATCATTTATGAGAAAATTAATCTTATGAAAAAGAAATATTGAACGAAATTTGATTACCTGTAAAAGAATATTATGTCCTTGTGGACCTTCCAGAGTCCATTTACAATTACTCAGGGGCAGATACTTGTGCGGATAATTTGGACTCTCGACAACATCACCACTGCTGGCCATATAAAATTGACAATTCATGGAGCAGTCAATTTCATCTGAATAGTCACCGCAATCATCTTGTTTGTCGCACTTAAAAGCACTGTTTATGCATTTGCCGTTCGAGCAATGAAATGAACCTATCAAGATACACAAAATTCTTGACTGTGTTACAAACAATTTTTAAGGATACGTATTAATGGAGAACATGCATTGATTACAAAGATAATTCACCTGCTGGACATGCGTTAGCACGACACATAAAAGGAAGAAGAGATTCGCATGTCGTGAGTTCCCAAGATTGATGTTGATCGTCAGTAACTTTTACGTCTACACATTCACCTAATCGAGGATTCGGTTGTCTCGGTGCCCAGAAACCTACATTTATATCGTTTGTTTAAAACATGCTTTTGTTATAAAAATGAAATATCTGTACAAAAATTTTATACGTATTATTTATAAATACATATAAATTAGATGTTTAAAAGATAATAGTGAATCTATTTCCATAATATTAAAAAAATAAAACAAAAATTTAATCGATTTTTAATTATTAATAATCTAT
Organism: Platyscapa corneri; assembly: GCA_018907185.1. Taxonomy (NCBI): domain Eukaryota; kingdom Metazoa; phylum Arthropoda; class Insecta; order Hymenoptera; family Agaonidae; genus Platyscapa; species Platyscapa corneri. The sequence goes on along the minus strand of JACCHW010000005.1, from coordinate 26,856 downwards.
TCACTTTTTAATATATTAAATAATATGCTTATTTCATAATAAGCGTAATTAAAATAAAAAATCTTTTAATAAACAAGAATATAATGTCGCTATAATGTTTATTCTACAATACTAAACTTTTTTTGAGGTTTAAAATATAATTTGATTTAGCAATTTATTCTTCTTTAATAATTAATATCATTTTTTAAATTTTAATGGAAATTTCATATTTTTTATTATAATGTGTATACGTTAACACGTTTTCTGTGATATTTTGTTTATAATATTTTGTGTATTTCAGGGATTTTATTAATATTTAGATTTATATTCTGAATTATTTATATTACTTGTTACAATAATATTTTCGCTCCAGAATATAAATTTAAAATCTTCTCATTTTAAAATTGAAATAAATGAAATAATTTGATTAAATAATACTTATATTAAAAATTATCGTTCATAAAAAATTACATAAAAAACCATATCTAAAATATTGTTGAGTAAAACAAGGATTTGTTAATTCTGTAAATTTAAAATTTGGTATTAGGATTTATGGTAAAAGCATGTAGATTATCTAAATATATATATAATTTTTTAAACATTTTCTACATTACATATTATCTATTACTTATTATAATTAAGCTTGTTAAAATTATCAGATGTCAAAAATATTCATAATTATTTAATAAATCTTCACGATTTAATTCTTTAAAAAACTTTCAATTAATCAACTTAACAATATAAAAAATGTTAATATTATTAATGTTATTTTTTGTATTGTAAGTACGATACGTGTAATATTTCCTTCTACTTTTCGCAATTCCTCTTTTCTTTCTATAAGAGTACTTCATAAATGTGCAGTCGACGATTACGTCGCGGATTTTACATTTTTTACGCTTGCGGGGGCTTTCATTATGCAAAAAGAAAATCACCGTAGCATAATAGACACGTGAATGCGGAGACGGCGTCGGAAGCCACGGCGCCAGGAGACCTCAAGCTGGCAAGTAACCTAAGAGATGGCAAGTAGCGTTGTTGTAGGAAAAGTATGTCTTCGTGCCGCGCGCGAGTTCCGCATTTCCGCGACCTCGATGCAAGACTCAAAACGCGTCGAGTGAACTCAATTACGTTTTTAGAAAATTCCCGCGACTCTTTGGTATAACCAATAGACTTCTAAACGAATTGTGTAAGCTATAAATAAAAAATAAATTTTTTGATTTTAAGTTAACATAAGAATGCAAATATATTAAAAAACAGAGAAATTTGTAATGTAAACTTTTAAATGCACTTAAATATTTGAATTTTTAAATATTAAATTGAAAATTACATTATCATTTTAAAACGTTCTGTTGATTATGGAATAACGTTTACATTTATAATTTGTGTTTTGAATATCCAGATTAGTGAATTATATTTCTTAAGTTATGATAAACTAATCTGTCTCATAATTTTCTATAATTACACAGTGAATCTAATATATTTTAACATAATTATGCAACCAATTGATACTTTCGTCAATAAAATTTAATTGAGAATAAATTTTATATTTTGATGTTTTTTACAAAAATATTACCACATTTGCAATTATTTCAAATGCAATATTCTGAAAGTAATGCGAAACTAATCGTTATAATAACATCCAGTTAGTATGTTGGTCAAATATAATGGAGCAATATATTAAGATACATTTTAGAAGCACACGTATGTCATAAAGTTTCTTTCATAGATATGAGACGCTAATATATTTTCTCAGAAGTTCTCAGTACGCAAGTATATAATTCTCACATAAGAACTAAACGTAGGTGATTTCACTTTCGGAGCAAAATACATGCTTTTGTCGTCAGTGTCACTGAGCGTGTGCATTTCTTTCATTTTCAAAACCTCACCGTGGAAAATAGTTATACATTTTTTCTTTGTAGTATTCCATGAATTACAAGAAGAAGAAAATACTTCATGGATAATTATTTACTTCTATATGACTACGCAAACAAGATTAAAATACATAATTTTTTTATATAGTATGATAAAATATCTTCTTTTTCCATGTTGATAAAAACGTTTTTATTTTTACAAAATATTATAAATATTTTAATCTTTAATTTATAATTTATTTATTTTTTAATTTGATTGAAAAATACGTTATATAAAATTTTTTGGTATATTTTTTATTAATAATTTTAAATATATTTAAATAAATATATAATTCTAATTAATAAATTTTATATAAATTAAATTCATGAATAAAGTGTAATTTTTTTATACCGTAAAAGTTTCATTTTTATAAATGTCTTAGAACACTTATTGAAAAATTTCTATTAATTTTAATGGTACTTTTAACAAAAATTACAAATTGAAGTGTAAGGAATGAAGTCGATAATAAGATTTTAACTTTTTTAATAATAATTAGAATCTTATACGAAATATATTTTGATTAATATATTAATATATTTTAATAGGGTTGAAATAACTTATTATTTTTAATTTATATATTTATTTTATAAAATTTTATTTGAACAATAATTTCTCCTTCCATATATTATAAAGCTATTATTTTTATTATTATTTTTCTAAAGTAGTATTATATTGTGATGCCTTATGTTAATTTTGATTACAAATAATCTTAGAATCATAAAGTACAATTAATAATATATTCCATAACATTTTATATTTTTTTTAACATGCAGTATTTTGTTACCAATCATCGAATATTTCTTCATCTTTATACTAACACAATTACAAATAATAAAAATTATAAATTTATATAGATTTTGCTTACGTGCCAAATTTAGCAGTATTTAATTTTGAAAGTTAAATAATTTAAATTGTGATTATACGAGCTAATTTTTTACGAAAGCATATTTTCTGTGTTTTGAATCATGAAATTGTATGATTGATATTTGAATAAAAATTTATTAAAAATAGTACTCACCGGCATATTGTGAGACAAGCATACCAGCTGCTGATTCTAGTGTATTTGTCCGTAAATCGTCTAAAGATGCTAAACCCAACCAATAGCGGTCTAGATGACGGCTGATCATACTTGCTGATACATTGTTTTCGCCATACGATTCAACAACCATTAACTCACTACCGTACCTGTGTATGAAATTATATTTATATATTTACTCTTACTATTATCTTCGATTAATGGGCTAAGTAAATACATCATTAAATGTTAATGGATTGTTACAATTTTTGCCTATTATATCGATCAATTCCTAATTTTTATATTACTATAAATAAAAATTACCGTTAATATTTGTTTTATATTAACTATAATATTTATTTTATATTCCATTTTTATTTCATATTTAAGATATTACAATTAAAATTATTTTTGTGCTGCTCTATTTAGTAATCCTATGCACTATCTCTTATTAGTTTATAAAAAAATAAGTTTAAAATTACATCCTTTTCAAGACTATGCAATGTAAGTAGTTTTATTAGGTAGTAAAAATCACAACTGCAAAATTTTTCTTATAATCGCGTTAAAAAGTATTTGATTAGATCACCGAACATTTTTCATTTCAAAATTAAAATAATAAAACTCATATTATTTACGAGTAAAATATTTGTAACTAATTACAAATTATTATTCTTTTATGCTATTTTATGCAATTTGTTATTTTTTTCAAGTATAAGATGGTATAATAAATTAATATTATATAATTATGTGTTAAATTTATTATATTGTTGGAAAGTATTTAGAAACAAGGAATTAATAATGAGATATAATAAATTTTATTCTCCATTTTCCAATGCATGCATTTTGTAAAATCATATTTGTTCGCAGGTTGCCAAGAATAAAATCTATATCGATATTTTAATGTGAAGTTAGAAAATCAATGGAAAACGCTATCGATGAAACATTTTATACACGCCTTCCGTAAATATACCTGCATAATATATTTGAGTAAGCAAAAATATGTGAATTACACGTATTTGCCTTTACACAAAATTACTTAAGTTGAATGAATGCTCTATGATTACTACTGTAATTGGCAGTTAATTAGAAACTCTAGTATATAAGGACAAGCTACGAGACTCTTTAACGGATGCACATAAGAAATGGGCCTATAGTTTTAGAGTCCTCAAGATACTCGCGTATCGTGGGAATTCAGGATGTGAATTTTATATATACATAAATAGCACAGTCAGGTGGAGAAGTAAAATAGCCCGAGGGATTACCTTCTGCATAGTTCAGCTGCCTTTTCCCATGAATGCCTGATATTGAAGAATTTATAACAGTGGATGCCCTTCAACTCCCATCCTGCAAACATAAAAAAAGGAATCGGTATTGAATTTATTGACTTCCTTGTGGTTGTTGATAATGATTTTAGAAAACAAGCTTAAATTAATACAAAACTCGAATTATTTATTCAGTGTGATAATAAAATATATAAGATCATCAGATAAAAGTATTCCATAAAATTTAGGTAATAGTAAAAAAAAAATTTGTTTTATAACTTTTAAAAAAATAATTAGAAATATTGCAACTAAAATAATAATTTTAAGTTAGTCATTAGAGTTTTTTTCTTAAAATTTATTTTGTATAAAATTTGAATTCAGTTATTAATTATATATTTTCTATAAAGTAGTAATAATTATAAATATTTTTCATCGATTAGAATCATCATTTATCAACTGTAATTAGTATATCAAGGCTGTTACAATTATGCTATATTTGGTTAATTCATTTCAAATCAAAGATAATTGCGGAACGTCGCAGACACCTTTAATTATAATAGTATTTTTTTAATTATAATATATGTATTGTAGTTATCCTTATAATAATAATGATATCACTACTAATAATATAGTTAGTAAATATTAATATTAATAAATTTATAAATATGTAGATTATTTGAAAATATCTCAGTGTGTATGTAGACATTAAAGATTCTCAAGTCGCTGACCTCGATCGTTTTTAGTGCGCACTATACCATATATGTGCCTCTGAGCATTATGTATGTGCACGAGCATGCGGACATAAAAGTTCAAGAAAGAGAGTGGTAAAGAGAGACAGATACTTAGATAAAGAGAGACAGAGAGAAAATAAGAGAGAGAGAGAGAGAGAGAGATAGAGAGCGAGTAAAATGTAGTATGAGAAGTTCAAAGGGAGAGGACATGACAGATGTAGATAACAGACAATATCAGGTTACTTCGGATTAATATAGTATATTTTCTAGTTTGTATTTACTAAATTTAAAATTAATCTCTATTTCGATTACTTTTACTTTCCTCTTTGATTCCTTTTTCTTTTTTTATTTCATAAGTATATGATGTAAGTAAATGATTTAATTTGTTTTGTAAGCGTTAAGTTTGCAGAAGTAGAATTTTATATATATGTACATCGTAAGTGTTTTTTATTAAAAATAAATTTTTAGTGTATAAATCAACGGGTGCATAGGACATTAAACTTAGCAATCGTGTTTAACTTTTTAATTCAATTTACTACTATATTTAAATATATATATACATATATATATATATATATACAAAAATAATATATATTTAAGTTGATTCTAATATTAAGAAATACGTTTGAAATCATTTTAAACCTCATAAATTATTAATAAATAAAATTTATGTAAAAACGACATCATGATTTGTTTAGCAATACTAATTAAGATAAAATAATTAACTTAGCTTGTAAAGTACTTAGCTTAGTTTTAAACATAATAAATAATATTTTTTAATAAATAAGGAAATCAACTAAAAAAATTTTATAATATTAACAAAAATTAATATACATGTTTTGACTATATATAGGCTTTGATAAAAAAATGTAATAGAAATTTTATATATAATATAATTTATATTGCAAAAAATTACGTTTCAATTTTTCTACAATAAATGTTATTTTAAATCTCGTCTTTGTCTAATGACAAATAATATTTCAAAACTATTTAATAAATTTATTAGATTTATTTAAGAATAACGTTGAATGTTAAGTATTAAATTTTTTAAATCGAAATTATACATTACGTAAACTTAGTAAAATATCTAAAATAATAGGAAGTTAAAATAACCAGGAAGCTGATAGATTTTTCTTGTCATTTTTAAGTTTTCTAAATATTTGCTCTATTTAATATAACAATTATCTTCATTAGTAAATAAACATGACGTAATTGCATCCGTCAATAAATATAAAGTTCTACGAAGGAATAAAATATCCAACATCAAACTCCTAAATTCAGGGCAAATAACGATCGTATCTTTGACGATTAATTATTTACTGGACCATTGAAGTTTTCTTATCAGACTATTCAAACTGGCAGATAGGGTGTTGATGCATACACTAAAGGAGGAGTTACGCGCTCATTTAGCATCTATGTCTTTTCAAGCGATATTTCCGATAAGTTTTATGGGCGTTCGATGATTGCTTGTTACTCTTTTTGCTAGAAACTGGTTGTTGATAAATGTGTGCTCTCGCGTTTCACTACCTTCCCGTTTTTTTCTTTTTTTGGATGACAATTTCTTTCTCCCGTGTCTGTACTTATTTCCTACCTCTAACTTCCAAGAAATTGATTCGTGTCACCTAAATCTTTTAAAATCATAGAATTACAATAGTCTATTTGAAAAGTCTTAAGTTGATTCAATTTTGTTCATATGGATGTGAGTAGAATAACAATGTTTTTGTATGATTTTGTAACGAGAAAAAATCATTATATAATTTTAAATATGCTTATTTATATTTTAAAATTATATGAATGTTTTATTTTGATTACAAAATTTCAAATAAGTATTGATTAAACCATATTTTTTAATACATATTTTATAAATAATTCTTAATTATTTGAAGTATTAACATACATATATTTTTTTTACTACTTTTCAATACTAAAAATTATAAATAGTAAATATTTCTCTGTATTCAAGTTATAAATATATACAATTGAAGAAAATGTATAGACAGTAATAATAAACATACGTCTTTAATAGAGGAAATATTATTATAATAAAAATATCATTATTTAATAAAACAAAAATTTAAACAGTATAAAATAAAATTATTTTAATAAATTGCAAAAATATAATTAGATGCTTCAATTATTAAATAAAAAATTTAATAAACGTCGAAATTTTTTAATAATTCAAAATTATAAATGCCATTATTACCAAATATAGAAATTTTTTAAATTTTGTCTTTCCTATTTTAATAATTATTATTTTTTCTTTATTCTATGGAAATATTTTGAATACTAATACAGTAAAATAACATTGTATCGAGCTCTGTGACAACATAAAAGTCAATATCTTTTGTTTGAAAAACTTGACCGACTTAAAGAAAAAACTTATAAAATTTCTGGTATAAAAATTATAGAAATATAAATTTTATTATTGATTAGATGACTGGAGGACAAAATTTCATACAAAAAATTTTTATTTTAATTTAGTGTATTAAAATATTAAAAAAATCCTATCTTAAGAAGGAAGACACAAATACTCCAATTTATCTTCTTTTATAATTGTGCATTTATTGTCTATAAACGAGGAAGCAAAGTTTCGCACGAGTGCTCGAATCGAATGTACAATACTTCCGCGTATTTTTGAGTGAGCATAAAAATGATGGACCAGCAGCTCTTTTAAACGAAGTAACCGTCGAGAGAAAAGCAGAAGAAAAAATCTTTACAGAGAGTAGAGCGACACGGAAACGCGTTCAAAGACCGCCGAGAATTCGAGCATTCGTTAATACCGTTCCACTTTTGCACAGACGCCGCGTGGCAATTATGTAGGTTGCCGGTACTGAACGCAGCTGAGGATCCACTTGTACTGTTCGTGGATCGGTGCCGTTCACCCCGAGTTTGCGTCGCGTGCATGTGCGTCAATCGCTATATCTTCCTTGCAAGTTTCCCTATTTTTTCTACGCTTCTTACTCATTTCCATGGTATAAGTCTTATGAGATAATAAAATGTGAATAATCGGGATTCAGGGCATGAGAGAAATACATTCAAAAAGAGAGTCGGGGCGAGTATGTAATAGATGAGGTAGTAAAGGAGAAATAGAAAGAGTGAAAGGAAAAAAAATTTACCAATATAATTCGAATTAAATTATAATTTTTTTAACCTTTAAATATGACTTTTCGTTAACTTTAATAAAATTTTAAATAACTTTTCTTAAGGATAAATATAGTTTTGAATTTATTTAGGGCTATTTCTTTTCGAATAAGCATAAAAATTGTGAAAGAAATTTAAATGATTATTAGAAGGGTAAATAATATCGTGAAAAATAGTGATTGAAATATATTTATTGTTATAATATTTTTATAATTATTTAATATTAAATTAATATTAATCGATATATATACTTTATTTAACAATATTATAAGTAAATTTTATTTTTTTTTTTTATTAAGATTTTATATATTCTGATCTTCTAGAATTAAAAGAAATAGATCTTCTAGATTATTCGAAAAATTATCAATATTTTCTTCATTTATAAGAACTTAATAATTATTTAATTTAACCTTTAATAATTAATGGAAAAATTATGAATCACATTGGTTAATCTAATTAATGTTTATAAAGCCATGGAACTGTAAAAATTTCAAAATAATATTTATTTCTAATATTTTGAGTAATTTTCTCTTTCTTGCATTGTTATAATATTATATAATATTATAGATAGTTATATTTATGAAATTATCATAATTATAGAAAATTAAATTTATGAATAATATTCATGTTCATTTTTATGCTTAAATTTTTAACATGTTTTCATGTTTAATACATCGTTTCGAAGTACACGACATTATTATAAGGTAATGAACGAGCATATATAAATAATTTTATTAATGATATTATGTTTACGCGTGTATTTGTGAGAAATAAAAAATGGTAAGAACCAATGTATCTACCAATATCAACATAAATTGTCATATAAAATATAGTGGAAATCTTAAGAAACATTAATTTTAAGTTGAATATATTATCCATTTTTTATTTTTTACACTAGTATATTTAATTATTATACAATATCATTGTATCTAAATATAAATTAAAAAAATTTTTTAGATATATTATTTGAGTAATTATCAGATTTTTGAAATAGTAAATATTAATTTGTTATGTTTGATAGTAGATTCGTAGCGAAATTCAATTTAATTTTTACATGCAATCAGATCCATAATTTTAATAGAATATTAAATTGGATATTATTTTTAATATTATTCGATTTATTTTTTAAGTACTATTTATATAAGCTAAAATTAAAGTTTGATGATTACATTAATTATTAATAAAATTTAATTTATATTTTTAAATATTCTTTACATACGTATAAAATATCATTTTACAATATATACACATTTTTAAGGTGAGCACTCACTTTATTCTATTAGATTAGTAACGTATTTATCCAACGAATTACTGATGTAATATTAATAATGTAATATAACAAACAAAAATTTTATCAAAACTATAAGTTGATCATATTTACAAAATTTTATCTATATTTAATAAAATTGAATTTTAAGATTAAAAAAAAGATTTTGTCAAAGATAAATATGAGATCCTAATTAATACAAAATAATTAATGATAAATTATGACTAATAAATTCCTGAACAGTATTTCAAAATATGTTATAGTCTTATTTATTTTTTATTTATTATACTATCATTATTAAGATATTATTATTGATGAGTATAATAATCTTTATTTACCAAAATTTATAATATATTTATTTTTAATTTTTAGAATTTAAACCAAGGAACGTTTAGGTATAGATGATCATGAATAAAATTTTTTTAAATGATAAAACTTTGCCTTTTAATGTTTTTGATAATATCAGTAAATTTCTAAAGTATAGAGATTTGTTTTTTCGTTTAACGAAAAAATCTAATCTGTTAGGTAATCGTATAAGATATAGCAATGACCAGAATTCGATAGTGTCTCTAACGAATGCAACTTGAAATAATAAAAAACTGTTATTCTCCTGGGAACTTTGTAGTTTTTCCATTTCTGAATAATATAGTAGTGTTATAAAACTTCATAGAAAGAAATATGTCGAGATCCACCTTGAAAATCTATAAAATTAATGTATGGCATCGTTTAACTTTAAACGACTTTTAAAATGTGACCTGTTGTGACCCTATGGACCTGCCTTTTCCTCAAACAAATATTCGGGATAGAATTAAAAAAAATAAATCTCTGTCACTGAACTGGTCTGTCTTAAATATCTTTATGTTATTATGTTATTTAGTTGCGCTTCATCTCACTGAATTTCATTATATACATATATGTATACATACACACACACATATCGCTTGAGCCATTGGAACTGAAGCTGATGGTGTTACGATTGTTGATTGTTAAACAGTAAAAAGGAAAGAATAGACAGGAATTTTGTACTCACCGTTCGGGCAGGTAAAGACGCTCGTTGATGAAACCTGCAAGACAAAATAAAATCTTATATTAAGTTATGCAATTTTGTACTTTTCTTATTTTTTTAATGTTTAATTTAATTTAATTTTGTAAATGTTCAAGTATTTATTAAAACCTCTTAATTTTATAGTTATATTTAATTTAAAATTGTATTTTATCTAAAATAATATGAAACCATAAATAAATAGAATAATATTTGTAACAAAAATCCCTGTATGAACATATAAAAAATATATTATTTTACTTTCAAACTATAAAGATTAAATAAATTCTCCTAAAAAGTATAAAAAGAATTTTATAACAGTATAGAGTGTTTAGTATATTTTAAAAAAAATAAATATTATATTTTTAAAAATTATGAATAATATTTAATCAAGATAAATAAAAAATATATTTCATGACATAAAATATTTCTAAAACTTATTTTAAATAGTTTAATTAAAAATAATAGGTTTAATTGTCAAGCATAATAGTAAACTAATTTTTTTTTTTAATATAAACGGAAACAATGAAGTGTAAAAATTTGATCGAGTTAGCTGTTATACATAAAATTAAAAAATTTTAATTTTATAAGGTTGTAAATATTTTTTTAATTGTCACATACTATCGATCATAAATATTTTAATGAATTATGTAATTGATATTTTTAATTTTCACATATTATATAAAAATTTAAGTACTTTTATTTAAAGAGTTGAAAAAAATATGTCATTAGTGTTCAAAGTATTTGTTTTTAATCGAATTATATATAATTACATCTTGTTCGTTGAATACATATTTTATTAATTCATTATTTTATAAATTTACACTTGTACATTTATACTATTACATTTTCGTAAATATATTTTACAAAGTTAATTTTTATTTTATGAAACAAATTTAACAAATATAACAGGTATAAGTTAATAAATATAATAAAATATAATTTAAAATTTAATAAAATTGAATTTTATATTTAACCGATCACTTTATTAAAAAGAATCATTTGCTTTTCAAATTTAATTTTCCATGTAAAATATGTATTTTATTAAAATATTATAAAATACTAAAATTAAAATTAATTAAATTATTCATTTAATTAATAATAATTTATATTTATTATAATACTATCAAGAATATATGACAAAATAAAAAAGAGGCTTGTTCATTTTTCTCTATTAATCTATATGTAGAATTCTATTATTTTTATTGATTATACAATATATGTTATAGTATACGGCTTATAATATTTGTTATCAAAAATAAATTGAAAGAAAAATATATGCAATATTTTTTTCATAAATTGTATATAATTAAAGTATTACACGGGTAGCTATAGGAATTTTTCAAATTGTAAATTTTATAAAAAGTTATCGTTGCTCCAAAGTTTTGTAGAATTAATAGAAAATTCAATCTTTGAACGATCATGAATAATTAAAAAGATAACATTTAATTTAATCTTTCAAAAGCAATTAAATAAGAAAATAAAAAAAGAAAAGTGCAAAAAGTTATCTAACTAAATTATATAAATAAGACTAAAATAGTTTAAGTGCTAATGATATGCATATTATTTCATTTAAAAACTTTATATAAAATACGTTTATTTAATATATATATATATTTTTTTTTAATAATTAACATTTAATAGCACTCATAAATATTTATATTCCTAATATCTAGTAAAATAAATAAACATTACCATTTTAATTTTCATAAACATAATATGCAATTAAGCCTATGACATACGTATATATCATTCGCTTTCGTCAAGAATGGACCTGCAATATCGTTGCTTTCACGTAAATATGTATGTGTTTTTCAAAATTTCTATTACACCTTAGATGCATGCGTTTGTGAAATTGTGCAGAAAGGTGCAGGAATCGTATATATACAAGTGTCGCACATTTAAAGACTGACTATGAACTTTCTCTTGTGGTTTTCTTACGTTCAAATGTTTCATGAAATAACATCATGGTATATAGATACGGATATTTATTACTTTAATCTTTGTTTTTATTGAATAAATTATAATTTTTAGTATTCAATGGTTACACAACAATTATATGTACTTATAGGAATACTTTTCCTGATACGATATCGCGTATATATGATTTTTATTATTTTAGATCTCTGAATAGTAAAATCCTAATATAATCTAATTCTTTTAGTTAAAAAACCATATTGTATATTTTTTGTGAGAAAAGAGATATTTATTGTTGAAAATACTTATATTAAATTCAATTATGATAATCATAATACTCAACACGACCAAAGAAAATGATTGCATATGAAAAAGTGATATAAAAGTGTAAAATCCAAAGAAACATGCATGAAAGTAGTTTTATTTATAAGGGTTAATTCAAAAATAATTATATTTTATTCATATAATGTGGCAATATACGAAAAAAGTTAAAGAGAACAAATCAATAAAGCAAATGAATTAAAATATGCTATTTAAATTGACATGTATTAAACTAAATTGCAATGCAAATCAATTTTATTTTAAGTGATCATTATGTTGCTTAAAATTAGTTAATTTTATTATCAGGAAATATATATAAAAAATTTCTATTTATGATTTGATTATTAATTTTAATATTATGGTAGATCATTTTATGATAAAATATAACAATTTTTTTAATTTTTCCATTACGAAATTATATTATTTCTATCGGTTTATTCATAATCAAGCTAATATATTGCGACGTACAATACATCTATATAATGCATGGAAATATGTAATTATATATAGCAAAAGATTATGTCTGTGTCAGTTAAATATTTTTGAGGAGAATAGTTAAAATATATTTTATGTTACTTGATTTTCTACGCTAGTGATATTTAGTATTAATTATAATTCAATAATCACTTGTTATGTGAGAAGCATAAATTAGCAATTATTTATTCAGTTGAAAAAAAATTTGTAATTTTTTCTTTAGTTATAAATATTAATCCGTTATAAATTTTTATTTCTTTAAACACAGAATTTATAAAATATGTGTATTTTATACTTAATATACAAAAATTTTGTTGTCTACTTTACTTGTTATATTTAAAATTTTTTAAATTATTAATTTAAAGATTGTTATATTTGATTATAATTACTTATACTTAAAAAAACATCTCGTATTTTATAATAAATTAACTTTAAATAAATTTTATCATCACAAACACTTATCGAACAAATACCTATCTACCAATTAATCACGCACAGTTTTCAAGATCAAGAGTTTTCAAGTCTGTTGCACCGGTTCTTGAGAAGCTTTCCCAAATAAACATAACAACATCTATATACACACACACACACACACACACACACACATATATATATATGTATGTATGCTAGATCTCTAATTATGACCAAAGATAGGCGTGCAAACTTGTGGATTGCAGATTTCACTCCGCTACGATCTAACTTCTCGACAACTGACGCACATTTTCCATTATATATATACGCCCTCTTGATGAATGGCGAGTTTCCTTCTTTATATATATATCTCTCTCTCTCTCTCGCTCTCTCGTTTGCTTGCTCTCGCTTACCGAATGAAATGTGAACCTGACTTCGCAACATTCAGTGAAATTCACATCGCTATCGTGTTCACCAGAATTTTAGTACATGAGGGCATCCCAGAGGAAGGAGATTTTTTCGAGTTTTTCAATGTATATAGTCATGCGACGCGTTATTCGTAAGACCGTGGCATCTAAACACTCACGTTGAGTCCGTACAATTGTATCCCGCAGTGCCAAGTGAAAGTATAAAGATTGTACCTTAAGATGTATTTGGACTTGGCGCAAATCTCGACTAGCCGATTTTTACCATTAGAATAAAATTTTCATCAGCCGGTGTGCTACGATACACTGTAGTATTAGAGTTATTATATTTACTACTAGTTTTAAAATAATCGCATTTATGTGAATATTTAGTATACTCGAAATATCATGGATTAAAAATAATTATCTTACGATTTATAAATTACCATAGTTAATAAATAATTTTTCTTAATACTCTAAAAAATTTCATAAGATTCTATTCAATATTTAAAAATCGATTTAAGATATCGATTTAAAAAATATTTTTACTTATTGAAAAAGTTTTAATAACTTTTTTTATTAAATGAAATAAATATTCTCTTCACCGAGTGACTTTTATTTATTGTTCAGACACTTATAACTTACAGACTCTTCTTTAAAATAAATAAAAATTTGGACATAAATGTATATTATTCAAATTAATATAAATTATTTAACAGATCTATTTATTATGACTTCATTATAATTATTTAAATTGAAAATTTTTCATGATAACGCTATTTCACAATCACTTACTCAAATTAAAGAATGAGTATTGTTTTTATTCTAAGTTATTTCTGTTTTGACATATAATTAAAAATTTTAATAAAAGATTCTCGTATACAATTAAACAATATAAAAAATTTATAATTTTGGTTACCTCTTTTTCTGATTTTAGTTTTTATAAAGTTAAAAAGCAAGCGCGTATTGATAATTTTAATTAGCATCCACACATGGAAAGTATTACGATGTATAAAAGCATTAAACATTAACATTTTCATTATCAAGATATTATATATAATATTCAAGGTATACATAAATATATAATATATTTGAATATTCTTGCATTATATTCCAAAATGCTTATTTGTTTTGATTATTGTAATATGTAATTGTATAATATATACAACAGTTTCATTTATACCTCTACATTTCTATTCGTCTATAAATCTTGAATTTGTATATTATCGTTTTTGCTCAAGGTAAGAAAAATCGATTACTCTCGAAAATTGCATATAGATTACTGAAATTTGATAAAATTTTTAATTCTTATGCTGATTAATCTAATCTTTTTTTAAAATTAATATTTGTTTAAAAATAATGTAAATAAATTATTATTTAAATAGTTTCATAATTTATTTATTAAGATGCTTTAATATTTATTAAAGTAAATGTCAATTATAAATCAATCATAAAAAACGGTTTAAAAAATTACTAAAAATTCATAGGATTTTAAACTAAGAAAGTATCTATAGCAATATTATCTATATTGTGTTATAATTTGAATATGTGTGAAAAATATATTGTATTCGTAGACTTCAATATGCTTCAGTTGCTCATTCTGCTTAGATATTAAATAAAATATTATGATTATATTTAATTTTATCTATCATGATTCGACCGTTATTTAACATTAGTTGAAGTAAAATTGATTAAAGTTAAAGAAATTTCAGTGAATAAAGATAAACTAAATGTACATTTTTCAATGATTATATTAAACTAATGTAGAAATTATAATTTTGAAATCGGTAAATTCATAGGCCTTACAATAAAACTATTTATGAAATCAATAAACTTACACCTACATCAAAATTTAAAAAAAAATTAATATAAAATCGTAAAGTTTTTTTTCCTAGTTGAAGAGTAAAATTCGATTTGAAAAAGATAATTCACAATGATATACTAATAAATACGAACTAAATCTTTGCTCCGTTCAGCTTTTCATATACATTGTAGATTCGGCAACAACTCGCACATCTTTCAGTCCGGTTCTCTCAAGTTTCGTAAATGACATAACGGGTTGTCGCATTCCATTGAGGCGTGTAGAGCAGCAGCAGTATAAGTTAAGGAATATTTGTTTATGTATACATGTACGCACATCTTCACATGCATCCAGATTTATGTGCAAACTAATTTACATACGCGTTTATACATACATTCCAAACATTCATTTTGTGGTTGTCTCTACGGATTGTGGAATAACGAGGCGATGTAATCGAATATCGAAGAGGTTATCTGATCGATATTTACGGATTACGCTGGACCATGTCAGGAGTTTATTCACGCGTTGCATAAAAATTAATGATAAACACGTGTTTCCGATAGAATTATCAATTAATTCACAAATCTTAAAAAAATTCGTAGAATATATTGCAGATAAGTATAAATATATAAAATGAATGTAAAATTTCCTTCGTCAGATAGTTTTAATCAAAGAAGTTGAAATTTGTATCATTTTACAGCAATTTTTTATGATTATTCTAACATTAATAATTTTATTTTTGGTGTATGTGGATGAAAATAATCAATTAATGTAAATTAAGAAGTTCTATTTTGATTGAAAATATCGTACTGTGAATAAATCATAATGAAAAAAGTTAAATAAGATTTTTAGACTTATAATTGCACAAAAAAAAGTTTAGACGAATGCTTCTAATATTTTTTAATAATATAAAGGATAATTCTGACAATTTCTTATTCTTGCGATACTAGCTATTCATATTCATTTATTATTTATACTATTCATTATTTATATTCATTACACATATTATCATTATTAAGATTTACAAAAATTCAAATATAAATTGAAATATAACACATAGAAACTTTAAATAAAATATGGCATTTCAAATATAATGCGTACAATTTAGTAAAAAAATAATTAATTCTCTTTAGTTTCTATAATTTAGATTTATTACGACACAAATTTTTAGTTGCAGAACCAATTTATCTGGTGTAATCAATTGCAATTTATATTCATGTAAAATATTTTACCAAAATTAAAATTTTTTTTGGAATTTAGTGATACTCTGATTCTTTTGAAATTTGTTTGCACAAATAGAGTTATGCAATATTAGTTTAAATTATTACGTAAAAATTAATGAACGGTAAAAAGTACAATTATTTTATCTTGATTAAACCATATCAATCTTTGCAGATAAATATTCAAGTCAAATTATAAGAAACATAAACTAAAAATGTAATGTGACCCACTAATTTCTGTACATTTACTAACACGATGATTTTAATATATATTTAATATAATTTTTATTTGTTAGAGGCAATCAATTTTTTTTATAATTTTATAAGCAATATTAAAAAAAATATTATTAAGTATCTGGAACTATATTAATTATTCTTATTATTATTATTATATTATTATTTATTATTATTATTATTATTATTATTACTATTATTATTATTACTATTATTATTACTATTATTATTATTACTAATTATATTATTACTATTATTATTACGATTATTATTATTATTATATATTATTGTTATTATTATTATTATTATTATTATAAAAAGGTAGCTTGTTTATAATTATTATAACTTTGTAACTTATTTTTTTTTACTAAATATTGTTTTTGAATTAATAATAATAGAAATTATAAACTAAGAAAATATATAATGTTTCAATCATTTTATATAAACTATTATTTCAAATAATAAAAAAATTTCGCAATTAAGTCTTGTTCATTTCCTTAAAGTGCGGTCGTACTTCTCAAGACAGTGTCTAATAATTGTTTGAGAAATTCCTTATCCTATTACGATTGAATGTATGTACGCAGTTAACTATAGTAAATTAAAAATTGCATAAAATTAATGAACCTTTTGTTCAATAGTGTAATTCACAAAATTTATTTTAATTACATAATTTTACTCGTGAAATAATCTAATAATTTATAGCGCAATAAAATGAGATCTTGGGTCTTAAACCATGCGCTTGCAGCATCGACGTCTGCTCGATTCTACTTCTGAAGTTAGGACAACGAACCAGCGTATATCGATGCATCATTCTCTCTCTCTCAGTCTCTCTCGGCCATGGGTGCGTGAGCTCGTACAGAATGTACTTTCACCATAAAGCTAGGATAGGCTAGGCTAAGCTCGATCGGCCATTTCGCAAGAGACCTATCGTACGACTTAAGCCTTCCCTCATGCTGCTCTTGCATGGAATCACTGCGAGCTAAGTTGGTCTCCTTAAGCTGGTAATAGGTGGTCGTTGTCCAGTTACGTTTTTGTGGGTACTACGACTCTGGTAAATTACAAATTTCGCTCGATTAAAAATTATCGCTTTTTTTTTTAGTAAGAGAGATATTGGGATAATATTTGAAATAAATTAATTATTTATAAGGAAAAATTATAATTCTTTATTTAATACTTATTGCTCTATAAGTTAATCATACTTAATTTACACGAATCTAGTTATAAGAAATTATAAACCTATTTAACGTATAATTGCTCAACTTCATTAAAATATTTTGCATAATTTGAAGAAACTTTTACTCGTTTTTTCCTTCTTTAAAGTATGCATTAAATTAGGTTAAAATAATTGTTTAAAAAATAAAAATATAAACAAAATTTTTACTTATATTTATTAAAAATTTTGTTATGTTATGACGGCTAGTCTTACTTATTCTTAATCTGAAATGTTAAATGCTACGGATTTCTTGTACTTATAATAACTTTATATAACAATTATAGAATTTATTATTTTAAATATTATATTTTAATGGTTATATTTATTTTTATATATTAATTTGCATATTAAGTTGCAATTAAAATTTTATTTAATACGACAAAAGTTTAATATAAATTTTGCACAAATAATTTTTTTTTAAGTGCCTTGAAAAACAGCAAAATTAAAAGCACGTTTCAATTTTTAATATTATCTATATATATAATATATATATGTAAAAAATTAATGAAAACATAACTGTTAGTATTTTGATAAAAAAATTATAGTACGTAGTTTAAGTTTATAGTAATTAATCATTATTGCATAATATTTGCAGTTAATCTTCTGTTCAGAATAAATGTCAATAAAATATATATATATGAATGTACTTGTGTATACAAAGCAAAAATGTACCTTTGTATTTTATGCGATGAAATATTTTCTATTATTTTGAAATTAATTCCTTATTATATATTGCTGAAGTTACTTTTACAGACTTATACAGTAATTTGAGTAATTTCTTGTAAAACCGTTTATATATAATTCGGTGTACCTCTTAACTAATCTTGGAATAATACTTATAATACTTATTGTTACAGTGGTTAGAAATTATTATTAAATTATTTTTATTGGTAAAATAAAATTTTTATTTAAATTTTCGGTATTTCGTATTTTGTATTTTTTTTTATAAATTTTTTTTTTTTATTAACAAGGAAATGTTTGAAAATAGTATTTTTTAAAAAAATTCTGGTTGTCTTATTGTCGCTGTAAAATATTTTGATAAAAAGTTCAATCATTAAGTTTTTCTATATTTATTATTATAATTTGTAAAGTATTAAAGTGTTAAGGTATGTACATAATATAATTTTAAAACAAGTATTCATAAATCTACAGTAATAAACTTTTCTTTCTTTACGTCAACAGACTCATTATTATATATAAATCTACGTAGTGATACTCGTTAGTTGTAAAATTTTTTTCTAAATAGCCAAGAATTGGGCCATACAAAAGTTGTGAGAATCATGAGTTTCGCACGCTTAATTACGCGCTATTGCTATAGTTTCATAAATCATACGTTATATAATAAATTTTAATATACACGTTGATTATTATTATTTTACTTTTACTTTAAAAAAAACATCGATAAATGAAACATAAAATTTGAAACGTAATCATTCGCTTTTTAATAATATTTCTTTTAATCTTTACAATTTAATGATGTGTTAGTATATTAATGTAATAATTAGTAAATTATAAGTAATTATATAGATTAAATACATTAAAAAAAATTTAGTTTTTCTTCGGACAAAAACTTTCTTTTATGTTTCTATTTTGTAACTTTCTATAGTCTTCACAATGAAATTTTCTCAGCACTTGCCAGAATTTAGATCTATTGATGTGATTTTATATTTTAGAGTTAATATTCTATTTAGATTACACATAGTTAAAAATTAATTTAATTTAATTTTTGAAAATTGGTAAATTAAAAACGTGGCTTTTTTAAAAATAGTTTATTAATTTACACTTGTTAATTATACGATTATTAAATGTATTGTTTCTTATACAAAGCATGCATGCTTTTATAAAAAAGATAATAAATTATACATATGAATTACTTTATAAGTAAATAAGAAATATATAATTTAAAAAGTTTAACATTAATTTAATATTACTTTTAATAAATTGATAATTATCAGATTTATATATTAAATACAATACTTATATTGAAGTTTAAACAATGTATTAGAACAAAACACGGAAGAATTTTAAACGATTTTCACTACAAAAATTTACTTAATATTCATAGTAACCCAATGAAAATAATTTTTAAAATTTTAATTATAAACTTGTTTTTACCTATTATAGTATTATGCATTTTTTATTTCTTCTGCAGATAATTTTATCAAAATATGTCATATCAAGAATGCTGCTTAAATGAAAGTGAATAAGATGAATAACAAGATGAAAAATTTATACATAATTAATGGTATTGTGCAGAAGAATCCATAATTGGATGAATACAAATTACACGAAAAGCTTTGTATTTCTTTATTAACTACATTTTAGTATTTCGTTATTTTTTCCAACAATTTTTATCCTTTATTTTTCTCTTCATAAACGGTAAGATATCTGAGGGTATTGGAGAATGAAATGTCATCAGTATTATTTAAAAAATATAATTTATCTGGCAATGATTATTCACATCGATTTTGTGAATGTATACGCGGGTTTGGTCATTCAGAGTGAGACATAGTTCATATAGTCAATCGTAAAACACTGTTATGCGCCTTAAATTATTTAATAACTTTTCCTGTATTACGATCCACTCGAATTGAAGTAACTCTAGGTATTACGCAAGGAATGCAATATTTTTTTCACCACAATTTTTGTCTTTTGAACATATCATTTATCGTCAAGGATAAATTAAAAGTAACATGCACGAGCATGTCTTATAAATTGTTAATGGATAGGATATGCTGAACTATATACGCATTTGACAAAAAACCAATAAACATAAAGAAAAATAAATAAAAAAAAGCAAAAACCTGTTTTTCCGGTCATTTGGTCTTTTGCGTGCTCATTTGGTAAGTACTGCTGAAGAGACTCTCTTGAGTACTTCACCAAGCGGCAAATACAAGAATACGAATATGCTCAGGGCAAAATGCAGCTTCTCCAATTCCAGTGTTCAAATGCATATACGTGTTGAAATGCTAAGATATATGTGTATATATAAATATAAGACAGATAACTCACCTGAGACTCCGTTACTCCAAAATGGCACAAAAGGATGACCAGCCAAATGGCCGCCGATTTCCTTATCAACATTTTCTGTAAAGAATAAAAAAAAGATATCTTTAATACTCTTGTAGTAATTAAGTTATGTACACATATTCATTAAATATTTGTTTACTTTTTATTAAAATAATATTATTATTGGCTTTAGAATTGTGTACATACCAGTATTAAACTAACATATATTTAATTAAATAGTATACAGAAACCTTAGAGAAAAGTAATATCATAAATTTTGTTAGGAATATTGCATATTAACATTATTAGGAATTCAAAATTGAATTTCATAGAATTTTATTGAAAATTCTGATTGTATTTTAATCGAAACGGTTTAGAAACTTAAGAATCTGTAACTTAATCTTCATTATTTTATAAAGAAAGGAAACTGTAAATAAAAACATTTTTATCCGAGTAAAAGTATTCCAATAAGTATAAATTGTATATATATATATATATATATATATTTATTTATTAACTAACGATAAAAATATTGATAAAAATTGATAAATAAAAAGCATGTATTTTCAGTTTAAAATAGTAAATAATAAAGTTTTATGTAATATTGAAAAATTAAAAAACTAAAAAATTATCAATGTGTGCATCTAGATGCTTCTTCGAGCAAATTTCGTGTAATACATGCGCTCATACATGCTAATAATTCATACTCTGAGAAATTTCTTTAAATAAGAGACAATACGACTACATGACATAATTAAAGGTAACGGCTTAGTCAAATCTCGGCTTGTTAATTCATTCCATATTGTGAATAAGCGTTACGAGATACAATGATCTCATTCACACCAAGAAGCGTGAGAGTATCTTTGCCTTTTGATTTTTCGCAGTCACTTAACACTCTGTATTTGCTCTTTATTGTTCCTGGGTTAATCAGTTAGTACATGTTTCGACTGATGATCGGTAACTACAAGATCTTTATCTTTGTTATTATAAGTTTATTTTTCTGTTAATTGAATATTTTATACAATTTAAGGCAATTTTTTGCACAAAACGCATTAGTGAATATTTAAGTAAATATTCTTTATATATTTTTTATATTTTATAGAGTAACATTATTACAATAAAAAATATACTTTTTCGTTCAAGGAAATTAAAATGTTCCTAATCGATGTAATTAAATTTAATTGAATTATTTTGAATCAATCCAAATCATTTAAAGCGATTCAAATCATACTCTAATTTTCAATTCAAGATAAATGATATTCTATGGGTACTTATTTTGATAGTAAATTTGATTTAGAATTAGTCTACAGTGTTCTTATTAATATCTAAATTAATTATTTAATTTTTAAATAAGTAATATAATATAAGATGGTACATTTACTTTAAAACTATTAGGAACCTTTGATTTAATAATATATATATTTATATGTCAGAGTCAAAAAGTATTTATATATTTTAAGTATAGTAAAATTGTAATTTGATCGGATTATAATTCTAAATTTTATTTATGATAAATTTTTTTATCATAAAATTAATAATATATATGTATATGTATATGAAGTACTTTTTTTAGAATAGTAAACAAATAAATTATTATATACTTTCAAATTTTGTAATTATATTTACAACATTAATAATTATTTTTAAGTCTTTTTTTTTAATTATTGACAAGTCAAGAATAATCATGGAATATTTAAAAACATTGCTTGTAACATCTCTTTAAATTAATTATTATAATATACATATAAATAATTATTATTTAACCTACATTCACAAATATAATTAAAATTATTTTTCTTTAAATTTTGTGAAAAATTATAATAAAATGTTTTTATTTTTATTTCTATTAAATTATAGATTTTATCTTTTAATATTTATTGAACTATAAAAAAAGAACAAATATCAGAATCACAAAAGGAATATGAAGAACGCAAATATCATAATATAAACTATAAAAACAATTCTGAATAGATGATAAATAATAATACACTAGTGATATTCATTTATTTGGTAGAAAAATATAATAATAAATAAATTGATTATGATAGTAATATTGATTCTAAAATATATAATATTAATATAAAATCGTTATAATTAAAATATAATGATTAAAAAAAAAAATGAATAAGTTCTAGTAAATAGAAAAACTAACAATAGTTTTATGTAGCGTTTTTTGAACAATATTAGAATTAACTTAATGATAAAATTTCAATATACGAAAATTTACAATACTATTTTTAAAAAAACCTATTTTATAATAGAAAAACTTTAGTACAAAGTAATTTAATGGATTTTTTTATTATGATATTTCCAGTTGTTATGAAATATTTATATTCAATTTACGAAGATTTTTTAGTGGTCTTCTTAGAAAAATACTTAAGATTATATATACTGGTATAGAACTGTAATAAATGTTCCACTAACATAGCCTGAAATGTGACAATTAAAAAAAAACGGTAAATATGTAAAATATGCTAGACTAAGTAATTTTTAATTAATCTTTCATATTAACAAAATTGGAAAGCAAAGTACTAAGAGGTGTTATGATCATGATTACTTATTAAACACTGAAAAATTTATGTTACAAAAAATGCGTATTTTTCAAATTAACTAATCATTTTGAGTTCTGCAGTAATTATATTAATAAATTATAAAGTTTATTGTTAATTTAGTTATTAATCTATAAATTTGATATGAAGAGTATCACAAAATATTTATTTTGATAAACTTTAAATATTTATGCGAATAAATTATTTTAATTATAGAATAAAAAATAATTAAATTTATTTACTGTAAACATAATTTTTTTTAATTAGTAAAAGATTTATTTTTATTTACAAATTTATATTTATATAGCATAAATTGTATACACAGTTTAAGAAACAAAATATTCATACATGCTTGTAAAAATGATATATATTTTATTTTCAAATTATGAATCAGATATACTCGTAAATTTGTTATAGTTTAGTATAATTTAAAACGATGCTGATTTTAAAGTTGAGGTACTCTTTTTATTTCAATATTTTAAATTTGTTCAATTTGAATATGCAATGTTGAAATTTATGGCTAGAATTTTAACTATTGCTGTACATTCTCTATTTTATTACTATAAAGCATATATTTTTAATAGAATAAACATCTATAATTATTATGAACATAAGAAAATTGAAAGTAAAATGATAAAAATATAAAATTTTTAATAAATATTACTTACAGTTTGCAAAACATTAAAGATTCACATTTATTTATACAAAAAAAAATATCAATAATAAATATTGTAAAAAGCTATTAGAAAAATATAATTAGCCAATCATTAATATGTTATAATTTATCGATAATAATAGAAGGATAATGTAATAATATTGCTGTCTATCGTTTAATTTAAATATGTGTATGTTTGATACAAGTTTATTTGAGATTATATATACTACAGAATATATACGGAAAAAATAAATTTCAAACTTTCTACGGTACATAGAATATAAGCATATTATATAGTTTTCAGAATACCTAAGATTCTTCGGGTATTTACGGAAACAAAATCAATAATAAAAATAAAACACAAAAATTATATATTATGTTTATTTTATCTAATGATATTGAATTTTTTATGCATCGCCTAGTGGAAACATAGTTATATATAAGGCTTAGATGAATGAAATCGAAGGGAGCGTTTCTGGTATTCTTATATTTAGAGCTATTTTACTCACTATTTGGCAAAGTAGGTACAGTTACTTCTTTGATGGCTGATATGTGTGATTTAAATTACAAACCAGTTTCTTTGATGCCAAGAATGTTGAGTAAAACAAGTTTGAATTTTTTCTTATGATAAATTCTTTCGACCGGGTATGCGTTATTTTTAAATTCTAGTTGAGATTCTGAGATAATTTATTTCCCTAATTTGATTAATTTAATGATACTCATAACCATTTATAGAATTCACAAAAATGAATAGCCATTTAATTTTCTGAGCTATAATGATTTTTTTTCCTGTTTATGTAGAATATAGCTTTTCATAATTAATATTATGTTTACTTTTTCAAATATTTAGGAAACGTACATCAATAGTAGCTGTGTATGTTTGTAAATGATTCTTATAATTTACGATTACTTTTTGTTTAAATATTGCTAAGTTACACTGCAATAAACGATCATAAAAAATAAAGTATTATAGATTTAATGATAAAATGTGAGCATTTTATAAAAGAAATATTCAGAGAATGTTATTATTGATTACTTATATCCGCGTACTTTAACGGTTTATTTACAGTTTTAATCTGAATATCTCATTAAATTAGTAATTATTAAAAGAAATCATATTTCATTCCAATCGAAATTCGTGTGAAAAATTTATCGGACATACAAATTAATTCATTTTTATGTAAAAATAAGAAAAACCTTCGTGAGAATTGCGCACAATAAATAAACATTTATCTCGCAGTAGCAAGAGAAATTTCACTGGCACTAGTTTTTAAAGAATGCATTTCAAACTCCTTATTTTAACGTTTCTCTCATTCACTCTTCCTTCTTTCTTTCTTTTATGTCTCTTTGCGCTTTCTCTCTTTTTCATTTTCTTCCTCGTACTCATTGTCTTTCTCTCTCATTCTTGCTTATTTTCGTTTTGGCTTTAATTTTACAATAAATACAATATGAAAAGTCTCGAGACTAAGACAAAGTCTTTAATAACAGTTAAAAAATAAAACTGATTTATAATCAGTTTACTGGCTATAAGGTGTGTGCAGTTATGCGAGACGCGAGAACCGTTACACCTGCCGGAGTCAGTTGAGGATCGTAACAGTGTTAAGTGCAAATAGGCACAATTATCGCAAGAAGCTCAACAAAGAGAGCAGCGACCACACTCAAGATGAGCTCGAACTTCATATGTTCACGATTTAAGTATTGTATTAGAAGTCAAGTTAGTCAAATAATTATATTAATTCGGTGCTGAATTCGTAATAGCTTTATGCACGTGCGTTATAAATGAAAATTTTCATTTAATATATTATTTTAACATCTACGGTTGATAATTAATTATGTATCAATTGATTATAGTAGAAATATTTTAAAGCTCAAACAGGAATTTGTCTTTTTAGTTAATTTTCATATAGATTTAAATAAAAATTCGCGATTGATTAATAGTAATAAATGTCATTAAAAAAAAATATTTTATCATTGGTGCACCCATTCTCAAAGATAGAACAGAAATTTCATATTTAATTTTTAGTGAAAAATACTGAAACTTGAAACTACCGTTAGTTTAATAGGAGGTCATAGCAAGTCGAATAAAGGAAGAAAATAAAGGTTTTGATCACGTCTGTTTTGATGTACAGTTAGTCACTTAAGTTAATATTGCCTAAATTTAAAATGCTGTTATTTCAAAGTGACGCATATCGAAAGTTCTCCCATATTTTCTATCATATTCATATAATCACCCTAAATAGCAGTTGTTCTTACAAAATAAGAACGGTAACGCGTTTATGTTAAAATATCTCTAATCTCCTTAA